>OY829487.1:990252-3624867 GCA_963691745.1 Ditula angustiorana
ATAATACCAACACTTAATCACATACTCATAAAAGGATAGAGACCCTTTCCTTTGTTTCCTACTCACCCTTTGTTACGTTCAACTTCTTACCTGCGCCCACTTCGACTGCCGACCTTTTTTTTTCCTGGGTACCTGATCGCCCGCCACGCTCCGTACAAATAAAATACCATGTCTTTTCATAAGTCCACTTTCAATTCATTATTCTATCAACACATAAATATCCTATCGCATTATTCGCAGTACACTTTTATTCGTAGCCTATAACTTTTAGGACTATCATAAATCTAACCTAACCTAACCTACATTTTGGAGAAATTCAAACCTAACTTAACCTAACCTCCATTTTGGAGACATTCAAACCTAACCTAACCTACATTTTGGAGAAATTCAAACCTAACTTAACCTAACATCCATTTTGGAGACATTCAAACCTAACCTAACCTACATTTTGGAGAAATTCAAACCTAACTTAACCTAACCTACATTTTGGAGACATTCAAACCTAACCTAACCTACATTTTGGACAAATTCAAACCTAACATAACCTAACCTAGGTTTTGGAGAAATTCGCAAGCCATAACTTTCAGGACTATTTTAAATCTAACTTAACCTAACCTACGTTTTGGAGAAATTCGTAAGCCATAACTTTCAGGCCTATCTTAAATCTAACCTAACCTACGTTTTGGAGAATATTGTCACGCTATACTTGGTTTGTACTTTTGATTCGCAACTCGATGTTTCGTGGACATATCTTTTGACAAATTCTTATTTTGCAAACTACTTATTTTATTCTGAATCCATAACTTTCAGGACTATCATAAATCTAACCTAACCTAACCGACGTTTTGGAGAATATTGTTACGCTAAATAGTAAATGGTTTCAGTTAAAAACAAGAATTTTGTTGCTTTATTGCTTTTTACTTCTAACCTTATTAAGTACTCCTTAGAAATACTAGTTTTAACGTGTTTGTTACGCAATTCGATTATTTAAATACTAGTCAAAACTTGTAGGATTGCACTATGTACAAAGGATATTAAGAACGCAGCCTTGTGTTTCGCTTACACAGTAGGTACTATCCTACATTTTGTGGACATATTATATAGCTAAAGTTTATTTTATGAATATACATATAGACAGAGAGTTTACATAATACAGTAAACGGTTTCAGTAGCTTTATTGTTTTCTTTGTATCAAACGCACCACGATCTTTTATTATTTAATTACTTAACATCAATACACTATGCAAAGAGAGCTTTTTGAAAAAATAGCTAGTTTGAACGTGTTCACTAGGCGAACCGTTTACCTGACCATCGTCAATAAGAGGAGCGTTATGTTTTTTTGAGTGTATGTCTTTGAAGATACTGGTTTAAACCTGCTAAATTGCACTACGCATAAAGGACCTCAAGAACGCGGACGGCATTGTATAATTGCTTTATTGTTGTCTTTGTATCAAAAGAACCGCCGCTGTCTTTTGTTATTCAACAAACCGCGTCTGGGGAATACGAGTTTATACCTGTTCAATAAGCGAAGCCCTTCTTTAAAAAAATACCTGTCCCAACTCGTAGGGATTGCGCTGGGTATAAAAGCCCGCCATCACATCTCGGCTTCATTGCGCCCCAAACAATTCTCCGAGCAAGATCTTCCAGTAAGAGAGTCGTGAGTCGTGAAGTTTAGTGCAAGGTTGCTGAAAGCAGTGTTTCGTTGCTGAAATGGATGTAAGTATGTAGTCATAATTTTATGTGTGCCCACTTATTTCAGATTTTGATTGATTGTAACATAACCTTCATCTATGTTTTATGTGTGCCCACTTATTTCAGATTTTGATTGATTGTAATATAACCTTCATCCATTTTTGTGTTTACCATGTAAATCTACTTTGAAGGACCGTTTGAATAACGTTTTTATTTTGTTACAGGAAAACACATTTAAAAATTATTACTATCCCGACGACGAAGCAAGTGATGAAGAAGGAACGTTGGCCTATAAAGTCAAAAAAGCTATTGCTAACACTAACAAGAGGCCTAATAACAGCATAGATGGCTTCTTTGAAAAACGGAAGAAAAGGAAAGTTGCTGTAAAGTCGTCGAGCGTCAGCCAAGCTACTGCGGAAGGCGTGGCTTTTATAAAGTCCAATAAAGACGATGCATCATACGCCTCACATCTTATAAAAATTGAGGTGTATGATGCGCGGAAAATAAAAAATGTTCCGCCAACGGAGCATTGGAAACATGCGGAAGTGCGTGTTAAATACTACGCGCACTCCGAAGAGGATGCTCACGTGGAATCCACAAGAGATGTGATTTACCAAATCACCAAACAGTTAGCGGAAAAAAGTGATTGTGTCAATTACGTTATAGACAATACAAAATAAGTGTAAAAGTAGTTTTAAGATCTTCATTTGTTCCTTTTATCTTTTTTTACTCGATTGTTTGCGTTTTGTTTGTTAATTGCTTTATAACTCGTACCGAACATTTTTCTTTGTATAGCGAACACCTTTTGTATTCTAAGCTTCCTTTCTAGTTATTATTTTTCCGACAAAGAGTCATTGTCTTTCATATTAGATAAGTAACACAAGTTCCAAGCGCCGATGTTCATTGTATAAATAGACCATAGCCATGACTTTGAATAAAGTTTTAATGAATACCATGTTACATTTTTTATGTTTTATTCACAAATACACTTCCCTTGACGAAAATGTAGACTTAACTTAGAACAATAAAAGAGTTTGTTTTATATTTAATTGTTTATTTCAAAAAAATAGACTTAAACATATTTCTTACAATTAGATCGTTACATAGAGAACTCTCAGTAAACACATTTACCAAGTCACACATAGTTTTTCCTTTAATCTTAAAATACAGATAGACTAAACAATATTCCCCGCAGACCGAGGTAAAAGGATTTTGAAATGAGTTGTGGTTATAAACCCATCTCCTGGAATTTCTTTTCAAAAATAGCTTATGACTACCTGTAGGTTTTCGACCAAATGAGTCAAAATATTCACCAATGCCATTAATATCAATGTGTATAGCTATCCAGTGAGACCCCGGTTTTGAGTCGGGATCTAAATTGCTTATAATAAAAGCAGGTAAATTTACCCAAATAGGCAATCGGTTTGCAGCAAAAACATTTGATTTAAAACTGGAACTTATTTTATTCATACAGAGCTGTATTTCATTTGTATCCATGATAAATATAAATTTAGCAGCTTATAAATGATTCTGTTAACAACGTTTAAGAACAAATGATGTATCCTTATTAAAAACAAAGTATTTATTAACTGTTATAATCCACAGTTACGTCACGATTCTTGTTTATTTCAATTACATTATCAAATTCTGCGTATACAATACAGTTAACAGTTTGACTTAGAGACGAATCAAAGCGAACTTCTAACCGAACACTTCCATGTCTGACGAGATTCCAATGTGACGTTGAACTAGCAGATAAATCAGGAGTCAAATCAAAACATAGCAAACAATATCCGTCTCCGTAGTTTGTTCTACTTATTGCGTTACCTTCGTTGTGAAAATGAATGCCAGTCCCAGAAAATAAAGTGTGATATGGTGATGCTATTAAACCAGAGCTAAATGATGGTTGTAATGTTCTAGAAGGTATTTCATGACCGTCTACATACAAACTGAATGAATTCATATTAAAATGTTGAAAGTTGAAAGGATTCAATGCTAAATTACCGTTAAACGCTGAATTTAAGACAAAACCGACAATACATCTTTTAGGAACTTGTCCAAGGAATATATTATCTAATGTTTTACCTTGCACACCTGCCGGTATTGTCAGAACCTTAACTTCCGCTCTTGTTATAGGATACTTTGCAGTTGTTGACGCTAGTACTTTTTGATGGGCTAACAAAACGCTAGGGTTGACTCTTGCTCTTCTTATAATAAGACTAGCATCCATTATTTGTACTTTAAATTTTTTATCTTGATGACAAATAAGATTAAATGTTTCTTTTGAGCGCACTAACTTAACACGCATTTCTACGCCATTTATTAAAAATTTCTCTTGGTTAAACATGTCACCATGCAAGTGACCAATCATTTCAACTTGTCTACTCTCTTTCACAAATTCCATTCTTTTGTGAAACCCTTTGTTCGTTGCGTCAACGGCATCCATATGATGTGCAGTATCTTCGTACCACAATCCACAAGTTAGATGAGATTCTTTGGCTGCTGGACCATAGTTAAGAAGATTCTCCAAATAAGCACGATAGGCATATGTGTTGTTCGGAGGTGATATGAGTTTTTGATTTAAATATATGTCTAGTTGATTGAAAAGGGAATGCAACCAATTGTTAACAGGCGAAACTTGGACATCTGCTTTTAAATTTGTACCATCCTGATTCAATACTTTTGCATTGACATGCAGTAACGTATGTGACAAGTCAATATAGTCATCACCTGATCCGGGAACTTGAAATTCTATAGGGCCGTCGTCGTTTAAAGATGAAATCGGTTTGTAATGAACCCATTGTCCACTTTCAATACTGGTTTGAGTTGACGGCAGGGCAAATATATCTAACTCAGATTTTGCACATTCACATGAATGATTATGTAAGAATGACATTATTTAATATGAAAATATATCTTCGACGTTATACTTTTTAATTTTTTTACTTCCTCTTCGTCGTGATGCTTTTAACGGAATGAGTCGTTCTCGTCTTTTAGTTGACATTTTATACCCAGATCCTGACATTAGAGAATCAATTTTTTCATCAGCTTTTCTTTTTAAGTTAGCACTTGCATCTTTGAATCGAGACTTGATCGAACTCTCCATAGGACGTGAATTTACCATATCAGACAGCAGGCCGATCCCCGCATCTAATGTTTCTTTCCCTACAGCCCTAAAACCACTGGATAACAAAGGAATCACAGACCTAAATAGCCCACCCAAAAAGCTTCCAATCCCATGACCTCGTTGAAATGGAACACCTTTATAGACAATTCCTACACCAGAGCCAGCTTGATGTAAATAATAATGTTCATATGGACAAGAGGCAGACGATCGTTTGTGAGTCATTTTATTCGTTGAAAATGTAGCTTCACACAAGAAGATCCAAATTGAAATGGTACTCTGGCACCGGTAGTCGTTCTTATATCTATTTCAATCGTATCGAACTCTCTACGTAAAACAGGTACATAATGAGCAGGTGAGAAGACATGCATTTTGTAAGCTCCATAAACGAACTGAGTTGGATCCAATGGAATTATTCTCAACAATGATGTTATAACATCCCCCACTACTTGCGGTTCAATGATATCGGTATACACAAATATTTGTGATGGTAACCCTAAATACAAATTTACTGGATTTTTCCCAATTGAAATTTGTTTTAAATTAGATCGTGGTTTGAAACCTAACTGCAAACTCAGTATCGGTGATGTTATGATAGATGTTATATCTTCAGTTGCAGTTATAGCCACCATTTTTGATATTTTATCACACCTAAATTTCACCTTATTTTTTAATTGCGGGTTTTCATTGAACGCGTCAAGGAAAGTGTCAACGCTATCATATGTAGTAGCAGGTATGTGAGTTTTTATATCTATGATTTTGTCAAACTTGTCATTAGGTAATCGTACTTTCTTTTTTATATAGATGATATTTTCTTGATCTTGAACATTGTACATGGAACGTGGGTATTGAAATTCCACTAAACCAACAACCCATTCTCCTTCTAATTTAACGGTCTTAGGTAGTTTGGTCATAAAATGTGCTGTTGTATTATCAGTATAATAAGCCGTCGAGCTATTGCTTAACAAAGTTACATAAAAACTTCCTTCACTCATATTTTTTCTAAGTTTGATGCAAGAATCCAAGAATTAAATTTACTCGGATAACCTTGCCACTTCACTAACACTTCCTTTCTGCCACCAACACGCCGAGAGCGTATTATTTTATCAATTTTATACTTCATGGAGGGGTGATAAGTTGTTTTTTGTAATTCTTTAGAATAAAATGTACCTACGATTGGTTCACCATCCAAGTCCTTTAAGGTATAAACAAGTCTCGGAGATCGTCTAATGATTGCATCAATTATAAAAATTTCATCACTCCAATTAGTTTCATAACCCTTTTGAAATATGTGTTTATATTTAGTTATTCGAACATGATCACCTACATTCAGTTGTGTGGTTTCTAATGAAATTTGTTTGTCTTTTTTTCTATCATATAAGTTACACCAAACAGTCATGATATTATTAAAATTAACATCAATTGGTCGCATTTTGATACTAGAATGATAACTATGGTTATAAGAGTGAAGAAGATCTTGTAATATATTAGTGTAGTTGTAAGTATTTCTATGAGTAAAATAACGCCACATTTTCATTTTAAGAGTTCTTTGAAACCTTTCAACTATACTTGCTTTAATGTCTGGATTATTAGTGGTGTAATAATTAATGTTTTTGCTTTTAAAGTAGTCTCTTACCACCTTTGAAACAAATTCTGTGCCTTTATCGGATTGGATGTGACGAGGGGTAGATTTGGCTTCTGCAAATATGCTTTCAAAACATTGTTTAACTGTTTCTGAATCCTTCTTTTTCATGGCTCTTGCAAAAGCATATTTACTAAAAACATCAATAACACAAAGAATATATTTATATCCATCATTATATTGACTATAAGTACGCATATCACTGAGATCAGCCTGCCAGAGTTCATTATAATTAGATAGGATGTATCGATTCCTAGTAAATCGTCGGTGGACAGGTTTATGTAAAGTATACGTTTCCTGAGACTGTAACCATTTTTTTACTTCCTCCTTGCTCATATTACCTTTCATTTCCTTCGCTAACTTATCTATACTACTGTAACCAGCTGGGTTGGACACATCGTAGTAAATCTTATTTATATCTAATAGGGGGTCCATTTTTCCCAATCTAATTTCTTTTTGGTCGACTCAATTGTTTTAGCAGAAATAGGTGTAGATGCGTTTTTTACTTTAAATGATGAATCCCTTGTATTTTTAGAAGATGATGATGATGCGCGAAACTCGTTGGTGTAATCTCTCTTCATATACTCCAAGTTAGCAGGATTACCAATACAAAATGTAGGAACTCCTATATCTTTTAAAACCAATGCAAATTCTTCCCAACCTATTGGTTTTGCGCGTTTTAGAGGTCTTGTTACATCGTTTATCAGATCGACAATATTGCTATTTGGGATCACTCGATTGTTTAACACAACTTCCCCTCCTGTCTTCCACCAAATTTTTTTTTTATTAAGGATAATAATGTCCATTAAAGTTTGGGTTTTCGATCGATAAGATTTCGGTATTCCTTGTACGATATGAGATGGAGTTAATTCCACAGGATAGTATTGATTCGTTTTATTAAGTGGTGGTGTAGCAGGAACATCATCTTCCAGCAAAGTTGGGCTTGCGACTGAGTCATTATTTGCATTTTCCTGCTTTTTTACCTTTGAATCTAAGTCACTGTTGAGGTTGTTTAAGTGATCAACTCCATCCATTACTATTGGTATTTTGAAAGGCTTTCGATCTGCTTCGGCAAAATGTAAAAATCGCTGCAGTGCTTGGGAATATAATGCCCATTTTTCACGATCATCCATTTTACTTTTCAATATTTTTTTCATCTCTCCATCCAGACGAGACGATGAGTTCTCTGATAGCTCATTATTTTTAAGTCTTTCAATAAAATCTTGTTCTACCAAAAGCATTTTTTTTGTGTTCTCCATTTTGGTTATAAAGAGTTTATTAAAGCACTTAAAACTGCACCTAAAATAACAGGTAGAAATGCACCACCCTTTTGAATGATGATAGTTTTTCTTAGTTTTTGTTTTCCCTTTGAAACTAGCTTGCGTAATATGTTCTTGTGTTTATTTAATTTAGATTTTTCTTTTTTTTCTAATGGAATTTTTCCTTTTAGCACGTTATAAATACACTCGCAAATAATATTGATTTCATCATCATCACAAGCTTTGAGTAAAGCCGTGCGATATTTTGGTTTAAGTACTTGCAACGCTTCAAGTAAGTGTTTATATGTGCTCACACTCGAGTGCATCATTTAGAACTGACTAAAACTTGTTGATTCCTGTTATATTTAAATCCTTTTTTAGGAATGTAAACTGTGCAATTTTTATCGAACGGAAATATTTTAGTTTTGAAACGACATAAGTCATCTGTATTTTGTTTCAGATCAATCATGAGATATCCATGGGCATCCTTAGTAGCATCTTTATAGGCTTCATCCACGAATTTTGAATTTTCAGGATAAACTTGTCGCGACAAGTATCGTATTTGAGTTTTATCTCTAGGATTTTTAAAATATACAATGTAACTTGTGTTTAGCGAGATGTCACGTTGACCTCGTCCCTGGTGAAATATATTTTGTGTAATATAAAACACGCTTAAGTTTCTGTGATGACTACCCTTCGTGAAAATATCAACGATCCGTCCATCTGACTCCCTCATCAAATCATCGATAATAAGAAGTTTAGGTTGCTTCCCATCAAACATGTTAATATCAGGTATTCCTTGACTATAATTAACATTTTCCAGATTGTACAAAGGTTGCATTTCATCATAACACCAAATAACTTCCGAAAAATTTACATCGCATAGTACTTTGCAATCATTTAAAAAGTTTGTGACAAATTTTGATTTTCCACACCCACTGGGACCAGCAACAATGGCCGTAAAAGGGTGACAAAAGTGAATCATTATATAAATCTGTTATACGTGTTGAATCTAAAAGTACTAAAACACTAATGATTTTTTTTTAAGTCCAAACAAGGTTATATAGTTTTGTCACACCTGAATAATTTTTAAATAAAAACACATGAAATTTATCTAAACACTGTATTTAATTTAAAAAAAAAAAGAGTAAATTACATCTTTCTGTAATCTTATTACTAGTCCATGCATAATACTACAAAGAAAAAACTTAAATTTATAAAAAAAAAATGTCTAAAAACATTCTGAAATTTTTAAATTATACATAAATTACAACTTTCTATTATCTTATTACCAGTCCATACTCAATAATTACAAAAAAATTTGTTACGAATTTAGGAACAATCGCAAGTACAGAAAAGTAATATTAACACTGAATGTCCTTTATTCTGTAGTGGCCCCAAGCAAGCGTGTCAGTGGAATTTTCTAGTAAATATCGTTTTGTATCACTGTGTGATAAAGATATTTTGTTTATTTTTTGTGTAAATATAACATGTTTTATAGACCTGAACCGCATCATTTCACACAACAGATTATCTTTTTTGAACAAACATGTTTTGTAATTGTCAATGTTAAATTTTTTAGTAATACATTTATTAACTCCTTTTGCTTTTGCTATAAATTCGTTTTGTACATCCATTGCATACATTTTTGATCGAAGGCCAATAAACTCTTTAAAAATTTTACCATTATTTTCATCTTTAAAAAAACCCAATTGCTTTTTATTTACTAATGGCAAACCGTATTGATTGTCAGGAGGATAATCAGAAGTATCAAAGTAAGATTCTAGATCTATTAGTATATCAGCGTAAAAGTTATCCGTAAATATTTGATATACCAAACTGTCCGTGTCCGTGTAAAGCAATTTCAGTTTATCTGGATATTTGGTTTTCATGAAGTCATAGTGAAATTCATACATTAAAGTTTTTGACAAATCTAATATACAAAATCCTAAATAAATAGGTTTGTTGTACAAGACTTTTGTTTTTTTCAACTGTACTGCAACCAAATTCTCCGAAAATATAGAAAGGCTGTGAAATTCAGGTCTTGCTATTAAAGATTGAACTCCTTGAGTTTTTCCGTGGTTTTGCCAGTGGTTAAGTAATTTAACATTCACTCTTTTATTTATATTTTCCATAGTTTTACCGAAAACAGAATTGTTCATGAGTTTGAAGAAGTCTTTTTCAAATTCTGATCTGGCCAACGAACGCATGTGTGTATTTAAATCGATGTAAGTCTTTAACCATGCCTTTTGTTCAAACTTTAAAATTCTGTGAATTTTTAGCAAACGTAAACCAGATTTTAAACATTGTTTTAGATTTCGATAGTGAATCACATAGTTCGCTTTGTTATTTAAATTAGGAATCAGCTTTTTTTCTTTGGTATCACCTAAACAAACGTTTTCTGGGCAGAATGGTAAATCAGAATGAAAATCGTGTAAGTTATTTGGGTATTCCAAATCAACTTCTAGAATGTATCCGTGTTCAGCATCATCAGAAACATTAAAATCGGTATTATTATCCACCCATTCAAACTTGCCAATGGGAAGGCATTGTGACATTGCCCAACCGTAAAGGTTATTTGCATCTAGATACATCAAAAATGAAGATGGTAACGTAGGATCATATTCAGACATAAATATATTATTAGCTTTCCCATGTCTGTTACTACATTGAGAAATACCACCTCTTATGTTATTTGCAATAAAAGAAATTTTGTCAATGTCCGTTAGAAGTTCTAGATTAATTTTAGTAGACATTAACATAGCATCCCAACTTAATCCAGGTGCCGTGTAATATTGTGCAGGATCCAATCCATATGTTTCTTTACAAACATTTCTAAAATTTTCAAACACATCTGCTAACAACAAAACATCAGTTTTTAAGTAAAGATTTGAATAATCCCCCATGTTTTTACATTTAAAGTGATTCCATACGTCACGTGCATGTTTATAATCATTTTCTGAAATGTGGTTATCATTTAATGAGCTGTAAAAATCATCGTGATTGGGAAGACTAACCAATTCTAATGATTCAAAAGATGTCATATGTTCATATGGATATATTCCTTTTCGTATTAAGCGTTTGAAGTCTTCTTCAGATGGAAAATTTAACCGAAGTTCATGAAACTGATCGGGCAGTAAATTTTTGGCTAACTTATCAAGACTGCTACTCATAAATTTTAAGGAATCAAGAAATCTTAATTTCATTACATGGTTATTGATGTGAAATTGCTTGGAGAAAGAAATATATTTTTCTTTGTTTTGTGGGATAACTTCTATGTCCCCCTCTTCAAATCCAAGCCCGTGTACAATAAAATGAGCATCATAGCTACTCAAATTGTGTAAAAACACAGGTAAGAAATTAGGGGTTCGATATTTCTCAGAACAGGATGGATGAGCGACTCCTTCAAAAGCACCGGTATGTTGGTTATGAGACACAATGAATTCTTCATTTAATTTTTTTTCACAAATGAAACAGGTATCACTTTGTGCTATGGTTACTTTATCTTGTTCCGTTAAGGGCAAAGGACATTTTACAAAAGTGTTCTTTTTGCAAATGTTCTCTAAATCTTTTTTTAATAATTTCATAAATGATTCGGCACAATTTTGACCTGTGTATGTTCTATATACAGATAAACTGTCATCATATGAACATTTAATATAGTATCCAAAACTGTACATTACATGTTCCTGAACATTGGTTGTTGAGGATTTATTCGGATCGTTGATACAAGTTTCAATGGGTTTTAAAAATGCTTCGAAATCGGCATATATAACAAATGGGACCCTCAATTTACGATCGTAGTTATTGAATGATATTTGGTTAGAGGGAACTAATTCATTAAACCAGTTTCTTTTACTATCGTTTTCAGAGGGTAAGTTTGTACATACATGAAAACAGTCATGTTTTTGATGTTTCTGCAATTTTTCATGTGAAGTGAAATAAATTAAACAACCATCACATAAGTGGATTGCATGCTCTGACGTCGTCATTTGTTTTGATACTAATCGCGATAGACTTTTTATGTAACAATAATGGCCCTTAGTACCGTGATTTAAATACAGCAAGTTTAAATGGATAGTTTTCCTACTTTTCGTTAAGTGTAACGGACCAATAACTTTATTTTGCTTGCTTTTCGAATCGTACTCCAAGCCAAAAACATTAATGCTTAGATCATTCATTTTCTCGAATTTATGAATATCGTTTATTTTTATTGGGAAGGAAAGATTTTCAAATTTCAATTTATTTCTGTGCAATTTGTACGACGAGACCCTGTTAGAGTTGTTATTTGGCTCATATAAACCTGACAGTATAGCCCAACGGAAGCATTCATGGTCTTTGTTTTTAACGTTGATAACTGCTTTTTTGTTTTTTATATCCAATGGTAAGTTTATGTAAGATGAACCACGCAAAGGATTGAATTTATTGATATTCATGTCTAAATATTTTATTTTAACTAAACTCCATCCGCTGTCTTTTTTTTCAAAATTGGTTACTTTGTTAACAATTTCAGTTACAAGTGATGCATAAATACCATCTGTGGCGTCCCCCTTGCAAACGACGTAATTTAACGATTGAAAGTCAAAAACATTATTAAGTTGCTTAGTTTGTTGTGTAAAGTCTGCATTAAGAATGAAATTTACTTTTACGACAGTTTGTTCTGCTATGGATCGTTCTAGTAACTTAAACACTTTTCCCTTGATATTATGCAAAAATAATTCTGGTGTTTCAAATGCATTGGTAGTAACGGAATCAGGTAAAATTCTGTAAGTAACTATTCTATTCCCGAACGCGCTTTCAATTAACTGAACGTTTGTAAATTCCTTGTCAGAACTTATCACGTTGTTTTTATGAGTATTACTTTTCAAGTGGTTGGAATAATATTTTCTAGATACTGACACGTGACACACAGGACATTCAATTTTGTGATTACTTTCTGTACTCACGTTTTGGTGTCCAACTGATACTGTTGACGTTGCCACAGCAGCGTAGCTAGCTGAATTGTTCAAAGGTTTATTTTTCTTTGTTGGTGGTTCGGCAGTCACGGTAGACATTGCTGATCTTTTTTTATTTACACCTCCTCGGCCAACTTGTAAAGATCTGCAAAAATAAAACAATTATTAATATTACAAATTATTGACAATTATAACATAAACAAAAACACCTAAAAGTTTAATACTAACTCATTTCTCGTCTACAATTTAAACAATATGCCTGCATTGGCAGTACACCATCAATTTCATCGGATGTGTCAGATTGATGAGTGTGTATGATGTGTCCACTGCATGGTGTGAAATATGGCATAATCTCCGTATCCTCTAACCACGAAAGTGGTAAAACTTTTTTTAAATACCATAATCGTATCAAATTATGGAATTTGGACAAGATCAAAGATTTATCTAGGCTTGCAATTTCACTTTGAGATAGATCCAAATTGAAATACATCTTAAATAGAACTAGTCTTATGCCGTCGCGAGAAAAGTAACAAATGATTTGAAGCAACTGGCATTCGGTTTAAATACCTTAAAATCCACCCCTACCAGCTACAACTAGCAAAAAACGAGTTGAAACATGTTTCGGTAGGATGGGTATCCATTACAATGACACAATATAACAAAGGTAACTATTAGCATCAAATGAGTTGAAGCATGATTCAGTAGGATGGATATCTATGACAATAGCACAATTATAACAAAAGCAGAATTATAACAAAGGTAAGTAACCTACGTTTTAAAATATTCTTGTTCCACTTTTTCGCAGAGTTCGTATAGCCTTTGGTCTTCAGTAAGCTGTTCAAGTTGTTGGTCGAAGAAGTTGCAGCTCTGTCCGTCCATTATTACGTCTTCGTTAGAATGTGTTTTTTTTTAAAGCGGGCTATGGTCTATTTATACAATGAACATCGGCGCTTGGAACTTGTGTTACTTATCTAATATGAAAGACAATGACTCTTTGTCGGAAAAATAATAACTAGAAAGGAAGCTTAGAATACAAAAGGTGTTCGCTATACAAAGAAAAATGTTCGGTACGAGTTATAAAGCAATTAACAAACAAAACGCAAACAATCGAGTAAAAAAAGATAAAAGGAACAAATGAAGATCTTAAAACTACTTTTACACTTATTTTGTATTGTCTATAACGTAATTGACACAATCACTTTTTTCCGCTAACTGTTTGGTGATTTGGTAAATCACATCTCTTGTGGATTCCACGTGAGCATCCTCTTCGGAGTGCGCGTAGTATTTAACACGCACTTCCGCATGTTTCCAATGCTCCGTTGGCGGAACATTTTTTATTTTCCGCGCATCATACACCTCAATTTTTATAAGATGTGAGGCGTATGATGCATCGTCTTTATTGGACTTTATAAAAGCCACGCCTTCCGCAGTAGCTTGGCTGACGCTCGACGACTTTACAGCAACTTTCCTTTTCTTCCGTTTTTCAAAGAAGCCATCTATGCTGTTATTAGGCCTCTTGTTAGTGTTAGCAATAGCTTTTTTGACTTTATAGGCCAACGTTCCTTCTTCATCACTTGCTTCGTCGTCGGGATAGTAATAATTTTTAAATGTGTTTTCCTGTAACAAAATAAAAACGTTATTCAAACGGTCCTTCAAAGTAGATTTACATGGTAAACACAAAAATGGATGAAGGTTATATTACAATCAATCAAAATCTGAAATAAGTGGGCACACATAAAACATAGATGAAGGTTATGTTACAATCAATCAAAATCTGAAATAAGTGGGCACACATAAAATTATGACTACATACTTACATCCATTTCAGCAACGAAACACTGCTTTCAGCAACCTTGCACTAAACTTCACGACTCACGACTCTCTTACTGGAAGATCTTGCTCGGAGAATTGTTTGGGGCGCAATGAAGCCGAGATGTGATGGCGGGCTTTTATACCCAGCGCAATCCCTACGAGTTGGGACAGGTATTTTTTTAAAGAAGGGCTTCGCTTATTGAACAGGTATAAACTCGTATTCCCCAGACGCGGTTTGTTGAATAACAAAAGACAGCGGCGGTTCTTTTGATACAAAGACAACAATAAAGCAATTATACAATGCCGTCCGCGTTCTTGAGGTCCTTTATGCGTAGTGCAATTTAGCAGGTTTAAACCAGTATCTTCAAAGACATACACTCAAAAAAACATAACGCTCCTCTTATTGACGATGGTCAGGTAAACGGTTCGCCTAGTGAACACGTTCAAACTAGCTATTTTTTCAAAAAGCTCTCTTTGCATAGTGTATTGATGTTAAGTAATTAAATAATAAAAGATCGTGGTGCGTTTGATACAAAGAAAACAATAAAGCTACTGAAACCGTTTACTGTATTATGTAAACTCTCTGTCTATATGTATATTCATAAAATAAACTTTAGCTATATAATATGTCCACAAAATGTAGGATAGTACCTACTGTGTAAGCGAAACACAAGGCTGCGTTCTTAATATCCTTTGTACATAGTGCAATCCTACAAGTTTTGACTAGTATTTAAATAATCGAATTGCGTAACAAACACGTTAAAACTAGTATTTCTAAGGAGTACTTAATAAGGTTAGAAGTAAAAAGCAATAAAGCAACAAAATTCTTGTTTTTAACTGAAACCATTTACTATTTAGCGTAACAATATTCTCCAAAACGTCGGTTAGGTTAGGTTAGATTTATGATAGTCCTGAAAGTTATGGATTCAGAATAAAATAAGTAGTTTGCAAAATAAGAATTTGTCAAAAGATATGTCCACGAAACATCGAGTTGCGAATCAAAAGTACAAACCAAGTATAGCGTGACAATATTCTCCAAAACGTAGGTTAGGTTAGATTTAAGATAGGCCTGAAAGTTATGGCTTACGAATTTCTCCAAAACGTAGGTTAGGTTAAGTTAGATTTAAAATAGTCCTGAAAGTTATGGCTTGCGAATTTCTCCAAAACCTAGGTTAGGTTATGTTAGGTTTGAATTTGTCCAAAATGTAGGTTAGGTTAGGTTTGAATGTCTCCAAAATGTAGGTTAGGTTAAGTTAGGTTTGAATTTCTCCAAAATGTAGGTTAGGTTAGGTTTGAATGTCTCCAAAATGGATGTTAGGTTAAGTTAGGTTTGAATTTCTCCAAAATGTAGGTTAGGTTAGGTTTGAATGTCTCCAAAATGGAGGTTAGGTTAAGTTAGGTTTGAATTTCTCCAAAATGTAGGTTAGGTTAGGTTAGATTTATGATAGTCCTAAAAGTTATAGGCTACGAATAAAAGTGTACTGCGAATAATGCGATAGGATATTTATGTGTTGATAGAATAATGAATTGAAAGTGGACTTATGAAAAGACATGGTATTTTATTTGTACGGAGCGTGGCGGGCGATCAGGTACCCAGGAAAAAAAAAGGTCGGCAGTCGAAGTGGGCGCAGGTAAGAAGTTGAACGTAACAAAGGGTGAGTAGGAAACAAAGGAAAGGGTCTCTATCCTTTTATGAGTATGTGATTAAGTGTTGGTATTATGTTGCAATGGAAGTACATATATACGTGAAGGAGTGGGCGGAGCGTGATGAGACCCCGTCCAATCGCTTTAAATGGGGTGTTGACCTTTTTTTTTTTTTTTTTTTTTTTTTTTTTTTTTTTTTTTTTTTTTTTTTAGATTTCTTTGCCCCCAAATCCGCCATTTTGAGCGAAAAAAAAGTGATCCAGAACCGGCGAATCCCTACTACTAAAAACATTGTTAGTTTTTTTTTTATAAAATAGGAAGGAAAACAAGCAAGTGGGTCACCTGATGGTAAGTGATCACTACCGCGTAAAGACACCCGCAAAACCAAAGAGATTGCACATGTATTGACAACCCAGAGGGCTAAGATGGAATAACTCTTGTGCCAGTAATTGCACCGGCTGTCTTGCTCTCCACACTGGAGCACACAGTGCAAGCACTGCTGCTTAGCGGCAGGATTAGCGTCCAAGATGGTGGTAGATCCGGACGGACCTTGGACTCGCGAAAACGTCTTACAATCTCGTCGTCTACTCGTGACCACGACCGAACGTCGAGTTAAATTAACAATGTTTTTATCGCGTTAAGGTCCCGATAACGTCATAAATATGTGTGAAAATAGCGAAAGTTTAGAACATTGTAGGTACTAAACATGTTCTACAACTTAATGTCTATGGTCTCCTTGGTCCCCAGGACCACGACCTGGGTGGCGAGGCTGACAGACTTGTTCTTTTCCAGGTTAGAACCCTTAGAGCGAGGCGACAGGCAGACCTGGAAACAAACATTATGTCATTATCTCTACCGTGACCGTAAGTTTAATGACCTCAGCGAGATGTAGATATGTTTGTAATAACTATGTAACACAATTAGATTAAGTAAGCCATAAATTACCAACACTTATCGAATTAATTTCAAACTTGGCTCCATATAAGAAAAAGAAGCACAAAATAATTTGAGTAAAAATTCTAAAAAGGAGGATCTTCTGAAGCAAAAGGAGGATCTTCTGAAGCAAAAGAAGGACTCTGACAATTAAACGAGTTTTATATTTTTATACTTAGCTCTTTTTTATCATGTTTAGCTGATATGCCAATTTTAGAAAGCAGTTCTTGGTTTTTAACAAATAAATATGGAAATCATGGCACCCTTTAAAATTGTGTGTAAAAATTAACATTTCACAGTTTCACACTGAGCCCACTTAACGCCGTATAGCAAAAAGGGTCAGACAGTAGATAAGGGAGGACGGAAGGACAAACTGCAGAAAAGGAGGACATGCCCTCATTTAGAATTTGGTAACCCTAGCTCAGTAGGAGAGATGCACTGAGTTACAAGGACAAGATATATGTGTTATTTTTGTGTGTTGACGACCGGATAGCCAGTGGTTAGTGACCCTGACTATGAAGCTAGAGGTTTCGGGCGTCGAGAAGGTTTGTGCTAGATGAACTGACTGAAGACGAGCATACCTTGACCAGCTGAGCGCACGGGGCCTCCACCAGCATCCACAATGGAACTGCCATCAGGAACGACAGGAACAACACTGCGAGGTAGTGCATAAGCTGAGGACAAGATACATGTGTTATTTTTGTGTGTTGACGACCGGATAGCCTAGTGGTTAGTGACCCTGACTATGAAGCTAGAGGTTTCGGGCTCGATTCCCGGGAGGGGCAAATGTTCGTATGATGAATACGAATGTTTGAACCCGAGTCTTGGATGTTATATGTTATAAGTATGTATATCCGTTGTCTAGTACTCATAGTACAAGCTTTGAATAGTTTGGTACTAGGTCAATTGGTGTGAATTGTCCTGAGATATTTATTTATATATTTTTTTTATGCGAAAGGAGTGACAGACGATCCACTTGATATAAGGTGGATACCGTCGCCTATAGGACATTTGCAACACCAAAAGGCTAGCAAGTGCGCTGCTGACCTTGAAGAGCTTGTTTACGCCTTTTTTAAAAAACTCCTATGTCGCAACGCAATGGAAATACGGCGGTGGGGAGCTCATTCCAAAACCCCGCAGTTCGCAGCTGAAAAGATCTTGAAAATCTGCGCGTAGTAACCGAGAATTCGCTCCAAAATGCATTAAAACGTTTTGAATCCAAATAAATTACAAACAAGAATTTGTAAAAATTAATAGAACAAAAATGAAGACAATCACAAAAAATCTAGTCAACTGTAAAATAAGTAATCTGATAAGGTGGGTACTCACGACTTGATAGAAGGAGGATTCAACCAGCGTGGTGTGGTTGGCGAGGCAGGTGCGCAGGATGCAGACGTGGACCAGGAACGCGCAGTAGGACACGCGGCCCGGGGCAGCCCAGCCGCGCCACTCCAACACACTCCGGTATAAGTCTGGTATAAGAAAGAAAGAAAATATTTATTCAGCAAGCAGATAAGAAAAAATAAAGGTACAAAATTATACTATTGAATTGATGCTGAAAGGGACCCAGCATATGCTGCTGCAAGCAGCAGCGCTGATTTTCAGTGGGGCCTAAGTGTGCGATTTTTGAATCTCACCGGGTGACTAAAGCTCACTAAAATAGCCGTTTTTGATAGGGATTCGGCCATTTTGGTGAGCTCTAGTCACCTGGTGAGATTCAAACATTGCACCCCTGAACTTAAAAAACTAAAACTATTACTAAAACTAAGAAACCTTAAGGCTGCTTTTCCATCAGAGATGTGCGAGGATGCGTAGCGAGGGATGTGTTTGTAAGAACCAATAGAATCGCTTCATTTACCTCGCCTTGGTCAGCACAGCTCTGGTGGAAACGGCTCATTGGTTCTTTACAAACACATCCCTCGCTACGCATCCTCGCACATCTCTGGTGAAAATGCAGCCTAGATCTAAACCTGTGGGGTAAAGCAATGGGTAAAGCCACGCTCACTAAGGCCATATGGACATAATTCCTTTGCCTTACAGTGGGGATAAATGAAGAAAAGGATTGCTACCCAGTGACAAACCCAACGTTATGACACTTACGGCGCTTACATGTCGGACAACTAAACTAAAAATACCGAACTGTACCCTTACCATGAGTACAGTGCACCTAGCCGTAACCATACTCGCTAGCGACAGCGTAAAACGATTCATATGGGAAATTGTACAGCGCCTCTAGCGCTCACTTAGATAACTAAAGATCGCTAGTATGAGTCCAACGGTAAATTACCTATCGAAATCTGAACGTCAGTGTCTAACGTTTTGCAGCTGTTGCCGTAGAATATTGGTACCACGAGTCACAAATATGACACATGTCATCGAAAAATACCTTATCGACTATGGTTAAATCTTTCAGTGACAAATGGGAGCGTATTTAACCGCTATCGACTGTAGTAACGTAATACGAATTTGCGATAGAAACTCATGGTAATGGTACTGAAGCACATTCCGCGTTTCACATGATCGATGCTTTATTCACCCGCTGTCTTGCTCTCTACGCCGGAACACAACAGTGCAAGCACTAAGCAGGATTAGCGAGCAAGATGGTGGTAGCGATCCGGACGGACCTTCCACCCGCAATATTTTGTCTTTACTTACTCTCAATCTTAAATATCGTCCACAGTATCACCACGGCAACGAGTACCCCGAACATGGGTTTGACAGCACTGGAGTATACCATGCGGACTGCCAGGGGCACCTGGATGCCCTCGATGTAGAAGATGCTCCCTGAGATGACGAGTAGCAGCCCCAAGGGGACGGAGCCCCAGTAGATGGGACGGTATTTCTGTAAGGGACGAAGAAATTGGTCAGATGCGATAAAATAACAATTTAAACCTGTTTATGACAGTTCACAGTAGAGAACCGAGACTAAGAAATCGCTTGCAAGCTTTTGTTATATTCATAAGTGCTTCCTGTAAGCCTGATCCGAATAGAGATATTTTGACTTTGAATTAAGAGGTTTTTTTAAGGTACTGATAGGCTTGAACATTCACTTGTAACAGAACATTGAGGAAGTTGAGTTAGTTTGGAAGACAAAGAGTGTAGCTATAAACCGAACTCAGGTTCCAGTTTCATACTAACATACCTCGGTCTAAAAGTACCACTCTAAAAAATTTGGGCAAAATTTTAAAAGTCGTGATTTTGGAATTGTCGGTAATTAAATATTTTATTTAACAGTTAAATAAAATATAGTATGTTAGCGTGCAAACATGTTGTAATTCTACTTTGAAACGAGTAAGTAAGAAATTTTACGGGGAAGTTTCCAATGATGTCAACACTAGGTAGACACAGAGGACTTTAGGTAATTCTTGTCTTTCCCTTGGACCGTTTATGCTGTTCCCAGCGCACAGTCTCATTGGGTAGTACAGTAGGTGAAATACATTCACGTACCGCCTTAGAACCCTGCACAATGAGGCGACGCGTTTAACGCCACGCTATGTCATACAAATATTATGCGTATGTCTTTTCGACTAGGTTCTACGGTGGTAAGTGTTTGGATTTCCTGGACTATACGTTAATGGCAGTTTATCTACACATATATCATAAATGCTCTATAATGCGTTCAGAAACCGTAGGCAATGACCAGCATTACAACAACCAATATTTTTATGAAAAAATTTCTAATTTGTTTCTATATTTGTTCAAATTCATTTGTTATTATGTGTGTAGATAAAGTAATGTATGCAACTGTACATAATTAGGTCTTAAAACACTCGTGTGATCCTATTATGAAACTCGCTGACGCTCGTTTCATAAAACCACACTCGTGTTTTAAGACCCCTCATTATGCAACAGTTGCATAAAATAATATTTCTAACCTTATACTTTGTCATATCGATGTTCTTCACTTGAAGGTGGTAGACCGCCATGCCCAGGGCTAGCCCGATCGCGTAGCAGATCAGGTTGGTATGACTGCGTATGTACAGGTTATTGAAGGTTCGGTCTGTTACGAGGTACGTACGGGACACTCTGAAAAGAAATGTATATTTAAACGTTACTTGTTTATTGATATAGCATTTATAAAATTACGAATGAATAACTAGCGCGTTATTTTGGAATGTGTGGACCAGTTTTACAGTGTCCTCAAAACGCCGGAATACGACATCTTTTGGCCAGAATGCCTGCTTTGTGACGGCCGATAGATGATTGGTCGGAACCCGCACCAAAAAGGACGTGAAGTTCACATTGTAGCGGGACTACCGAACTCCGAGAATCGAACTCCGACCGTTACAGTAGCTCGGAGCTTTTGAAAGTAAGAAATAGAAACCAGCTTTTCCTATTTTCCCCGCTCCCTTCAACCCTCTTAATGATGGAATTTCTAAAAATTCTTCTTAGTGCACCCTTTAGTGGTAGGACCATGTGCAAGGTCCGTCCGGATCGCTACCACCATCTCGCCCGCTAATCCTGCCGCTAAGCAGCAGTGCTTGCGCTGTTGTGTTCCGGCGTGGAGAACAAGACATCCGGTGTAATTACTGGCACAAGAGGTATTCCATCTTAGCCCTCTGGGTTGGCAATGCATCTGCAATCTCTTTGGTGTTGCGGGTGAGGCGGTGGTGATCACTTACCATCAGTTGACCTACTTGCTTGTTTGCCTTCCTATTTCTTAAAAAAACCCTTGTTCAAAATTAAAGGTACATCATCATCATCATCATTTTCCTTTCGCCCCTCAGCAGGGGCATAGGGCTGTTTGCACACTTTTCCATTCGGATCGATCTTGCGCGGCAGATTCCAGATCGCTCCAGCCTAAACCGGCTGCTGGTAATTAAAAGTACATAATGACGATTAATTAAAAAATATATTTTAGTAAATATATATTTTATAATTTTTTAAACAAATATATATTATTATATTTTTTTATAAGCTGAAATGGGACTGGGCCGGACATGTCTGTCGCATGCACCCACAGAGGTGGGCTCGCACAGCCACGTGGTGGGTGCCGCAGAACGGCCAGCGACGACGAGGCAGACCAAGAAAGAGATAGCGGGATGATTTGGACGGGTTTGAAAAAGACTGGGCCATTGCCTCAAATCGGGAGTTGTGGAAGTCTTGTGGAGAGGTCTTTGCCTAGCAGTGGGACACATAGATAGGCTATTAAAAAAAAATTGTACTTACTCTGGACTCACAATGAGGATAGCGTTCACGTCTTGTAGGTACACCTGCACAGCTGGCGTTAGCAGGCCGAGCACGATCGTCACAGCGATGGCCATTTTGCGTGCGCGTGCGCTGGTCGCCACACAGAACAGGAGCAGGCCTAGCACGCTCAGTTGCATGTCTGCCGCTAAATACCTGACGAATTTAAATATATTATTTAAAAGGCTTAATGCTGAGTTTCTTGCGGCGCGTAGCTGGTAGCGTGTAAATTGTTTTTTTTTAATACTATTTAATACTCAGATCAAAAGTCGGGGTTTATAGATGACATTATCTGATGTCTGTTGCAGTCGGGCCTTGATCTGCCTTGTCCAATAGATTTATGTAGAGGGCTGGCGCGGCAGTGGAAGGGCCGAGTAAACCAGACAGCCTGGGTTTATGTGAGACTGGCATATTGTGCTTGCGAGGGTTGGAGAAAGAGGGTGCGCCGCGCTGCGCAAGCGCTTATTTAACACTATGCAGCGCCCTCTTTATTGAAGTTACAAATGGGTTTTTAGGGATAAGCGCCATCTCTGAGACGGGGTCTTAACTGCTAGGTTACACGGCTTTAATCTAACCTTAGTTTGAGGCAGTGCATAAGACGCCCGTCAGATGGCGATGAACAATTTATAAGATGACAAGCCTCCAGACCACATAATATTGCTTCTGATCTGACCTTAACACTGAACAGATCATGCCATTTCGCCTCTTTACAAGGATCATCTGGATCAAATAGTACGACCGTTCGCTACATCAACGAATGGCATAGACTTTAGGTTTTTTAAAATATAAAATAGGAAGGCATACAAGCAAGTGGGTCACCTTATGGTAAGTGACTAGATAGGTAGGCAAGTGATAGTGGTAGGTTGATTAACGGTGGATAATATCTCGACCCAAATGTCCTGTTAGTTGCTCAAAGGTTAACTGGAAGAGATCCCTTAAAAGGATAAGTTTGTTTTTGTACATGTTACTTCTTTTCTTGTAAACTGTTATTTCTAAATTTTTATGTGCATTAAAGAGTTTACATAAATTAAATACATAATGACGCAAGCAGTTGCTTACCAAGTGTGCGGCATGCACTGAGAGTTGTCGTAGAGATTATTGTAGTAAAACAGGTTGCGGAACCAATAGCTCTGACAGCCCTCTATCTCCACCCCGACATCAGACTGAGGACAAAGATATAAATAATATTAACTACTAGCTTTTGCCCGCGACTTTGTCGGCGTAGACTTGTTTAATTGAAACATGCAATCAGCAATATTTCCTGGACAAATTAAGGAGAATTAGCTGCTTTGCTGTCCATGACGTCACGGCGGCGTATAACTCACTTATCAGTGTCCCGTGGGAACTATGCATTTTTACGGGATAAAAAGTATCCTATATGTTAATCCAGGTTATAAACTATATGTGTGCCAAATTTCATTCAAATCCATTCAGTTGTTTTTGCGTGATCCAGTAACAAACATCCAAACATCCAAACATACAAACATCCAAACATACAAACTTTCACATTTATAATATTAGTAGGATCGACCTGTCCCGGCTTCGCAGTCGGTTTTTATAAATATTGGTGTAGATATAGTTAGTTTTTCATCCTGAGAAGTATGGCGAGCAACAGAATACAACTGACGCGGTTGCTATTTCAAAAATATAGACATTATCATTGTCCAATACAGGACGCAAATCATAAATTTGTAGTCTCTTATTCAAAATGAATTTAATATAAATAAAAATATGTACAAAAATACAGCTTCTGGTTATGTATTGTTACACCGCTAGGGGGCGCTTGCGGACATGAGTTGTAGTATTTGGACGTGAATTTGTGACGTCGACGTCATTCCGTTTTGCGTAAGCAATCTTTTATTAGGGACCTGCCCCGGTTTTCCACGGGAATTAGGATGTAATGTACTAAAAACATTCGACAAAAAAAACTGTAAATGACAGTGAATACCGTATCAAAATCCGTTGCGTGGATGCAACGCAATGAATACTGAATATTGAATGAATACTGAATACTGAGTGACCAATTAAAGGGAGATTGCCTTTAAAAATGGACGAATTTGGAGTGTTGTTATATATTTGCTCTGTATGTTTATTAGGATCATCAATCACCTTAATTTTGGTATTTTTAAGTACTCTACACTCGCCATCTGGTGTTTGTTTTGGGCCGAAGATCTTAGGGGAGAACCTTCCTCCTCCTTCCTTCATGTTTTTTGTAGTTTTATAAAATATTTCATGTTTAGTATAGTAATTGTTTGCCCTATTGGCTAATAATGTGATAGGTACGAAGTCCGTTTTTCTCCATAAAAAAGTTATCCATGACTTGATCTTGTACGTACCTTCCAGAAAGGTCCATTTCCCATATGTCTGAGCCAAGTGGAGATTAAAGCTATTACTGCTGCATACGGCGGCGTCAATCTGAAAATAAAGATAAAGAAAAAATATTTTATTTGTCGGAACATGGGTAAATATGGAACACTGTGATTGCTTCAAATTTTAAGTCATATACGTTTTCTGGCGGCGTACAAAAAATCTCGCGAAGAAATAGTACATTTCGATACTAGTGCGGAACGTATGTCATTACTTCACGAGTCACGAGATATCTTGCCACGAGCCGAAGGCAAGTGGCAAGACTCGGGACGAGTGAAGAATGACATTTCCGCGCGTGTATCGAACGACGTTTTTCAATACAGTTGCGAAAAAAATACAATAATAAATTTGCGACTTTTACTGAAGCTCTTAATTAAAGGAAAGTAAGTACAAACTTTAGCAGTGAAAATTTTTGACAAATTAAAGGCGTTTTTATTAGCTGTCATATTTCATAAGGCAATGACTTTTGCTATTCAGCCAACTCAATGAAAGATTTTTTTTCGAATACATTTTTTATAAGAAGGAAACAATTTTATAATAAATAACACTTCACTATTATTATCTTAGTATCATTATGTTCGATTATTTGTGAATCGAAATATTTAAATTGTAAAAACACTGTTGCCTCTAAACCATGTTTGCAGTTGGAAAAACGCCTCTACTTTGATAGGCGTTTTGGCAGCTATTCCCACAGACTAAAGCTATTCCGTTCCATTCAGCCACCTTAATAAGAACTGTTTTTAGGACTGTTATTATTTAAAAAATAATGATGAACAGGCTAGTAATAAAATATAAAATCTCAATATTTTGATATTCTTACATTAATAATAGGTTTTTAGTTTTATTACGTCTTGGTACAAACTAACATTATAATAACTCTTTGGTAAGTAGTCGTGAATTGGAACAAGTACAAATTAAAAAAAAAACTAGAAAAGTAAATCGCACTAGTTCGCAAAAACGAACTTTGCGCACGCAAAACAGCCAAAAAAGGGCACTTTTTGAGCAACTGTATTGAAAAAACATTTAACGTAAAGCAAAGATTTTTGGCGTATAGTCAAGTGTTTTAATCTGGATTCACTATGTATAGTACGGTCAACCTCAGAAGTAGCTAAACACTTAAGAAGTGTTGTAGTAACTTATAAAATGAGAGTTGCTTGAATTTGTCACATCACTGACAGCGACAAGGTACTAAAATGTATCTATTTCTGAGGCTGACCGTACCTAACAAGCGCCAAAAGTGAATAGAGTGAATACCTACAGAGTTCTATCTATCTATTATGTACAAATATGATATAAAGCCGTTCAGAAGAACACTGATGAAGAACATGTTTTTTTACTAATGGAAACGATTTCTTTGCTAATCCGCGAACCCAGTGTCAGCAATCGAGAAAAAGACAACGCCTGTGCTGAATACCTTATAAAAGAAATAAAACAAACAACACAAAACGCGACCACAACCCAATTACCAACAACACAAACATGTTTAACATGTGTTTAACATGTGTTGACATGTGTTTGTCTATAAACATGTTTTTTTTGTCCGCGAAAAGTATACTATTCCGTTGAAGAGTATCTGAGAGATAAAGTAAGCCCTAACAATTTTAACGATAATTTGATTTACTAAATAGGTATAAGACAGTTTAATTCAGATGACGCATGCCAAACGAATTTGTATCCCTCAGGTTTTTTTTTAAATCTGTATTTTGCTGATCGTAGTCCTCGCAATGGGTACGGGCGGCTACGATCGCTGAATAAATAACTATTTATTTAAACACTAAAATATGTGATTTATCAATATTTGAAGAGCAAATCTATCCCTCAGGTTGAGACGGTAAAACACCAAAAACTTTGTCCTATGTCCGTTGTGAAACCTATGTGTGAAACTTGTGAATTATTTGATTGATCGACTGAGTTACACGCCATCGTCTGTATTATAGTTTTCGATAGCAACTTTTGCTCATAAGCCTCACAGCAAGCTCTTATGAATGTCAGATTTATGAACCTCAGAAAATTAAGGCCGTGAGGTGGTCAGTGACGTATTGGTACGACCGGGTTGGGTCACTTTTAGTTATTTATTAAAGGTTAACGACCTTAACTGGTTTGAGCGTCAAATTGCGTAGTATCGAAATATTTGTTTTGATAGCAATTAATATTTTTTTATTGATCAAAAGCCGGTCAGTGTAGGTTGGGTTTTTTAACTGGAACAGTAAGGTGAAATCCGGAACCATTAGAGACAGGGAAATTGTCTTTCGAACAGTGGCGTAGTTATACTTATTGAAGTCGAAAGCAAATGTATTGGATGTAGTCCTCCTTCAATGAATGATAGTGTCTTATGTTTACAAGCCTCTCGAGCTGGGAGCTAACTCTAGCCGGGGGCCCGAAACATTTTACCCGGCCTACCACTATGTTGCCAATTGTTACATCACTGTAGGGACCATTCCGTTTTGAGGCCGCGCCTCCTTACGGAGGTTCAACGACAAGAAAAGGCGGAGCGAGTTTTATTTTAGGAATACAAGCATCTCCTTCAAGCAGGCAAGTGGGTCACCTGATGGTAAGTGATCACCACTGCCTATGTCTACATCCGCAACACCAAAGAGTTTGCTGATGCGTTACGTAGTGGGCTAAAATGGAATACCTCTTGTGCCCGTAATTACACCGGCTGTCTTGCTCTCCACGCCGGACGCCGGAATACAACAGTGCAGGCACTACTGCTTAGCGGCAGGATTAGCGAGCAAGATGGTGGTAGCAATCCGGACGGACCTTGCACAAGGTCCTACCACCCGCAAAACCTTTGAGCTTTAGTGTCATTTTTATAGAACTTTTTTGTTTCAGAAAAATGATGATATTATGCATTATAACTGTGAATCTGATACATAAACTGTGAACGAGTTTATTTCATAGTTTTTATTGATTTTAGTAACGCACCAATGGAATGGTTACATCCAACAAAAGAAAAGTGTGAAAGTCTTTAATGCGTTAAAAAATATATGATCTCCGGATTCGCGGACGTGGGGTTTGAAGTATTTACATCTACAAACGACACGGCACTGATATTTGTCAGTCTCTATTATGAAAATCCTACCATCCAGTCAGAGGTTTGGAAGGAATAATTTAAAGGGACAAGTGCATGTACAGTCAAGGAATTTAATTCCCTACCCATTTCGTTGAAATGTCGTCTGACATACGCAATGCATTAAGGTCTATATGTCAAACTAACGTTTTGCTCTATAGCTCTTATGGTGACAGTTTGCTATATGCTATTGAACCTTAGGTGGGTTGGAAATTTAATTCCTTGACTGTACATCACTGTATCTCTTTTTGCCTTTAAGGTATTTTGTACAATAAAGAATTTGCGTACGTACACTAATTACGGGCATTACCTCAACCACCGTAGGATGACGCCTTTAGGGAGCATCTTCCAGTCAACCTTGGTCTTCTCGCCCATCAGCAGGATGTTGTAGGCCAGGAGAAACCCGGAGACGAGGAAGAAGGTTTGCACGATCAGCGTCCCGTTGTAAATGATGGCATAAAACATGCTTGAGTACGTCTGTAAATAAATGAAAATGAATTATTTTTCCAATTGCGCCATGTTGCGGGTGGTAGGACCTTGTGCAAGGTCCGTCCGGATAGCTACCACCATCTTGCTCGCTAATCCAGCCGCCAAGCAGCAGTGCTTGCACTGTTGTGTTCCGGCGTGGAGAGTAAGACAGCCGGTGCAATTACTGGCACAAGAGGTATTCCATCTTAGCCCTCTGGGTTGGCAACGCATCTGCAATCTCTTTGGTGTTGCGGGTGTCTATAGGTGGTGGTGATCACTTACCATCAGGTGACCCACTTGCTTGTTTGCCTTCCTTAACCATAAAAAAAAATTGTAGGCTTTTTTACACAAAGACTTATTATGTATACATTAGACACTGTATGAAACAGAATCAAGTCACACTGAGATACAGTATTATCAGACCGCGATTAGAATATAATTGGAGAGTAACGTCAACACCGTGTCATTTCATAGACTTGCGTAAAGCTTCATTCATTACGTATGAAATGACAATGGGCTGACGTTACTCTCGAATCATATTCTAATCGCTGTTTGATACATGGCCGCAACTCATGTGCGCAAGCGCAAGACGGAGACGATTTTGTGTATCACACTTAACCAAGTATATTAAAACTCTTTAACAACACAGCAATTCAGGGTTCAAACGACATCCGCCGTCCTTTGAACCCTGAAATGCCGTGTTGAGTTGCGGAACATGAAAATGAAAATGAAAAATTGAAATTATTGCTTAGTTGGAAGAAAAATATGTTACCGATTCCATGAATTCAGGGTTGTTCGTATTGACCAGGGCGCCCAGCGGTGCGTGGCCTAACACCACGAGTACTGTCGACGCCGCCCTGCAAACAATCTTTATCTTTACCACAGTATAGATATAACCAGTAAGGAATCTACGTACAAACGCTCGGAACCGACGCACGCACACAGACGCACGCTTAACACGGCCGCTAAGGCTGCTAACGCGACTGACGGCCGCCTTAGCAGCCTTAGCGGCCGTGTTGAGCGTGCGTCTGTGTGCGTGCGTCGGTTCCGAGCGTTTGTACGTAGATTCCTTACTGGTTATATCTATACTGTGTCTTTACCTTTACAGAGTACAAAACAAAGTAGCTATCCATTCCTGCCTGTTCTTATATCTTCGGCCGCATCCTCCTTTTAAACCACGCAATGGATTTTGATACGGTTTTCACTGTCATTTTGAAATTTTTTACGGAAGGTGTTTATGTCCAGTCAAGGAACTAAATTCCCAACCCATTTCGTTAAAATGTCGTCTGACATTCGCAATGCATTAAGGTCGATATGTCAAACTAACATCTTGCTCTATAGCTCTTATGGTGACAGTTTGCTATATGCTATTGAACCTTAGGTGGGTTGGAAATTAAATTCCTTGACTGTACATTACACTTTAATTGTACCCGTGCAAAGCTCACTAGTGTTAATTTAGAGTAGAATAGATATCTACGGGTATTGGTATGGGAATTAGAGTTGAGGTTGGGACTGCGACATGTTATGTGTTTGTTTGGACTCTCCTTCAGGCCCGTTCTGGATAGGCGGCGACGGTAGGGTTATTTTCAATAATGTAGTCTTATTAGTTTGGAGATGGCGTATTATTGTTATGGGTTTACATGTATTTTGGTAAATTAAGCGAATATAAATGAAATAGAATCAGTTGCGACGGTTAGCGCTTAAACCGGTAAGTACGAGTCATTGTCCGTTAGAATTTTTCGACTGACGGTAATTGTGATCAGGGTGGTTCGAAGCACTCTGACCCGAAGCTAAGAATTTTTAGGCAAAAATAATATGGGTACTTTAGTTTCCGAATCAGTCAGTAGGAAATTAAAAAGCATTATTATTTTCCTACTATTTCGTTTAAAGACGTGTGGTTCACTTCGTTTATTGACTTGTGGCCCAGATCAAACACCCCTTCGCCACCGTGGGTACGCCCACGAAAGATGACCTTACTTTATGCCGTTGAAGCATTTGAGGCGCTGCAGCCTTGGCTCCGGACCCTCGCCTGACGCCAGCGTCAGCCGCTGCCAGTTGCGCTTTAGTGAGAAGCAGAGCAGCAACCTTGCGCCTAAAAATAGGACACTTTTGAATACTCAAGCACGTTGGTTAGAGAGCGTTGGTGGCTTAGTGGCTAGGGAGGACTCATGATCGTGAGTTACCGATCCCCATCGCTACCACCATCCTGCTCGCTAATCCAGCCTCTAAGCAGCAGTGTTTAAGCACTGTTATGTTCTGGCATGGAGAGCAAGCCGGTGAAATTACTGGCACAAGAAGTATTCCATCTTAGCCCACTGGGTTGGCAACGCATCTGCAATCTTTGATTGAACATGTTTTGATTTTTTTTATTCCGCTGAGTAGCAAAGTAATTTGTTCCAATTTGTCTATAAGGACCTCCGCAAAGTAATTAGCTGTTACACAAATAACTTACCGATATGGCTACTCCTGTTGGCAAATTTGGCATCATACAAGCTTCCTGTCACAGTCAACAAGAAGAGAACTGCGGCGACTATTGCCACCACGTAGTCTCCTGCATCTATCTGTACCTTCTCCTCATAATGAGTACAAAAGACCTTGTCTTTCATGAGTTTGGCCTGCAAGAAAATAGTATTTATGAGAGCAACTTTAGATCCAGCAAAAGATTTTTAAATTGCAACATGTTGATGTTGGAATCGAAATCGGATTTTAAGATATCGACTTTGCATGGAAAATTTTAGGTAGAAAATAATTTTATTCCATTGGATCGTTTGTTGTGCCGGCGTTATTTATCAAATATGCCTCATACTTGTCTGTTCAGTTTGCTGAAGCATTGACGACACGTCTGCGCCTCATCAAAACCTCAGTGAATCAACGTGGGGTGGATAGAACTGATAGTTACCTCCAGCTTGTGGGTCTCATAGAGCGTGGCATTGAGGCATGCCTCTAGGGCATGGTCCAGGTCTGTTGCGTTGCTGAGGTATTGACGACACCTCTGCGTCACGCACAAGCCTCGGTGCACGATTGTGTGGTTGTAGTGGGTTCTGGTGTTAGCTGAATATTCCTGGAACAAAGGAAATCGTGAATAAGACCAGCAGCGTACTGGAAGACGTAGCGTGGGTAGACCCGCCACGAGGTGACGGAGACCTGGTTTATTTTAATACAGCATAGGAAGGCAAACAAGCAAGTGGGTCACCTGATGGTAAGTGATCGCCACTGCCTAATAGACATCCGCAAAACCAAGGATATTGCAAATGCGTTGCCAACCCAGTGTGCTAAGATGAAATACCGCTTGTACCAGTAATTGCACCGACTGTCTTGCCGGAACACAACAATGCGAGCACTGCTGTTTAGTGGCAGGAGACAAGATGGTGGTAGCGATCCGGACGGGCCTTGCAGAAGATGGTTGTGAGGACCCGCTGGACCCGCGAGCGCAGGAGCGGCCGTTATGGGTATTTTTGGGGGAACCATATGTCCAGAAGTGGACGTCTTTCGACTGATATTATGATGATTTTTTGGGAGGCAAACGAGCATGTGTATCACCGTGGTGACCATGGAAAGTGATCATCACCACCTACAGACCCCTAAGAGATTAGAGTTAAGCATATCTGATACAAAGTTCCACCCCCATTTCACCCCCTTAGGGACAGCTTATTAAAAAATAAGAAGCCTATGTTCGTCCCCGGGTATCAAACTAACTATACCAAATTTCATCTAAATCGGTTAAGGCGTTTAAACGTGAAGACCGGACCGAGAGACTTTCGCATTTACATTATTCGTTTTGATTTATTTACCCATTCTTTTAGTACCTAGGTATAATAGATCGAGTAACAGAAACACGAAAAATAATGAAGTGAAAAAAAAACCGACGTTATTGTTTTTTTTTAGTTCTTCGATTACTCGTAAAAAAAAGACAGGTTATTGGTTAGCTGTTAGAGCTATGACGTAATAAAAAATTTGCATATACGTACATACGAACGAAAACATCCTTTTGATGTTAATAAAAATGTCATTAACCGAATGTGCAAGTTATTAAGAGGATTTTTTATTTTATCAAACTTTAGGTTAAGGTAAATCGCTCCGTATGAGCCCGAAATTTCGAAATTATGGCAATTTTTTTTATTATCGTGCAGTCTGTGGGTCTCGTTTACGCAGCGGGCATACAGCAATCTGCGTGTCCAATTTATATTGGACAAATAATGCGTTCAGGGTGTTGTTGTCGCTCCGAATGAGGCCGAAATTTCGAAATTATGGCAATTTTTTTTATTATCGTGCAGTCTGTGGGTCTCGTTTACGCAGCGGGCATACAGCAATCTGCGTGTCCAATTTATATTGAACAAATAATGCGTTCAGGGTGTTGTTGTCGCTCCGAATGAGGCCGAAATTTCGAAATTATGGCAATTTTTTTTATTATCGTGCAGTCTGTGGGTCTCGTTTACGCAGCGGGCATACAGCGATCTGCGTGTCCAATTTATATTGGACAAATAATGCGTTCAGGGTGTTGTTAGGGCTGCCGTGGCGGTGTAGCGCGTCGGGGATGTTTGCGGAAACACAGACAGACGGTTTCGCGGCCGTCATGAGGAAACGGTGTGCGTCCGCGTTACGCCGCCTCCGCGGTAGCACCAACGGCATCCTACGCGTCTTCACGGAACGTTGGGACTCCCCACTCTTGCAGAGATGGGTACAGCTTAATACGGTGCTTTAATTGTGATTTTTATAATAATACTAACACTAGCTCATAAGACATTTTTTACTAACCCAAAATGGATTAATAATCTGAAATAAATGTATTGAATTGAATTGAATTGAATTATGACTTTTTATGAATTGGAGTTCTTTGCGATACTAAAGAGTCGTAGTTTTAAAGCGAGTTATAGTACCAGTTTCATACTATGTTAGTAAACCCCACGTCATAAGTTAAATAAGGGGTAAAGGTGGGGGTTATGTAATGTTATTATCTACAGTAACAATAGACAAACGATTAGATTAATGCAGGCGTAGGTCGCTAGCAATCAGGTTAACGGATCGATTAAAGTAAGGCTACGTAGGTCTTATACTCGTAAAGGCCCGTTAATCAGATTTTAGTTAGTATGTCAACAATAATACAACAACAACAAACAACAAATACTATTTATTGATTCATACTAGTAAACAAAAAGGAACACATACAGGAAAATTTTACAGGGGATACAACAGGCTGTCTTATCGCTAAGCAGCGATCTCTTCCAGACATCCTTTTAATACTCACTCAGCTTGGTTAAAAATTTTATCTAACTGACTTTTAAATTAAAGAGTTCAATGTACTGGATTCGTGGAATAGGAAGTTACATAGTTTTTTTTTATGAAATAGGAAGGAAAACAAGCAAGTGGGTTACCTAATGGTAAGTGCTCACCACCGCCTATAGACACCCGCAACACCAAAGAGATTGCAAATGCGTTGCCAACTCAGAGGGCTAAGATGGAATACCTCTAGTGCCAGTAATTGCACCGGCTGTCTTGCTCTCCACGCCGGAACACAACAGTGCAACTCCTTGCGGCAGGATTAGCGAGCAAGATGGAGAAGAATGAAGATAGATGAAGATATTATCTGTGATTGTGTACCGGGTTGGCGATCTTTGAAATAAATATTTTATTATTTGAAGCCAAGTACGGGACAGCAGGAAGATTTAACTGCCACCTTTTTGTACTACTTTCACTCTCAATCAATGAATTCATTTATTGCAATAAAATGGGTACTGGGCGGGTTGTAGTAAGAAATAGGTAAAACATATTCTGATCATGACCGTTATCTACCATATCATTTGTATGGGGTACAATATAGTCACATCTCTTCTCGGAATTTTTTCTTCTCTTGTTTTCTCTATGAGTTTTTCTCTTTTTCTCTCCCTCAATATCGTTTTAACTAACCTGAATTATGTTTAGCAGTTCACTGGTAGTGTTAGACACTAGCTTAGCATCCACGTAGCAGTACGTGCTGCCTGGTGACTGCAGGCAGGGATAAAATGCGTCCAAGAGATAAAGCGGCGGTAGTCGCTTGTACTCCGTCTCTGAAAAGAAAATCGATGAAAATGAAGCTGTAATCTCATACTACAGATTTCATAGCCACGCGATAGACTTATATTGTGTTTCTCATTTAAAATCAAATGAAATAAACTAATTAAAAAAAAGGGCCCACTTGACTTTTAAATAATCGCTAAAATGTTGTTGCTCGCTAATACTGCCATTAAGCAGCAGCGCTTGCACTGTTGTGTTCCAGCGTCGAGAGCAAGATAGACGGTGCAATTACTGGCACAAAAGGTAATTCCATTTTAGCCCTCTGGGTTGGCAACGCATCTGCAATCTTCTTGGTGTTGCGGGTGTCTATAGGCGGTGGCGATCACTTACCATCAGGTGACCCACTTGCATGTTTGCCTTCCTCTTTCATAAAAAGAAGTAAAATTGAAATATCAAAATAAGTATGTGATTCTAACAAAGCAAGTTTTGAAGGCATTCGCTAGTGCACATTCTAATTAAAGTTTTATTTTGGCAGGCAGTATTTTGTTTTATTTTCTCTCTTAAGAGGGGTCGTCCACAAATACCGTCACACGATTTTTAACAATTCAAGACCCCGCCCCTTCGTCACGCTTTTTCCTCTTTAACACGGGCTGTCACGTTTGACTAGACCCCCCCCCCCCCCCTCCATAAGCGTGACGTATTTTATGGATGACCCAGCAGGAGTGTGAAACCAGCCCCAAAAAGCGCTCCCCATACAAACGGCGATAACGTTTTCCAACCCCTGAACCTTAACCTATGACAATGATTTTTTGGTATGTTGTCATTTTGCCTTAGAACTAGGTTTGTATGTTTGTATTTTTTCAATATTCTGCATAGATTTGACAATATTTGCATTTTAGGCGTTTCATACAAAACACAAAAGCGACAATATTTTTGAACCTATTAAGAATATTTTAAAAATCAACACGTATGAACCTAGTTCTAGGGCATAATAATAACATACAAAAAACTCATAGCTATAGGTTAAGGTTTAGAGGGTGGAAAACCTTATCGCCGTTTTTATGGAGAGCGCTGGGTTCACACTCCTCTTAAATTGTGTCGAACGTGTTTTTTTGTATTAACTATACTTCAATCTACGATCCATTGCCAGACTTTAATTCGCTTTTTAAAAGTAAGTTATGTTTTTAAAGAGGGAAAGGGCCATTGCCCTGTTCTCTTCCAATATGAGCAAATAGACGTTTTTCTTTCTTAAATTTTTTTTAACCGTAATTTCTTTCGATTTTAATTTTTTAAATGTTTTTAACTTTCAAATTATTAAATTAAAATGCTATGTAATGACAACATAAAGAAAAATAAGGCTAATGACAGGTCCTGCAATTACCCTAATTTTTTTATGTTGACATTACATAGCATTTTAGTTTTTCTTTCTTCTTTTTAAACCAACGCAGTTCGTCTGTCTATCTGACCTATAAAGATTTCTTTTGAACTATAACGTGGCCCTAACATGACCGTTCATGTTTAGTTTATCTGAGTTTATCTCTATGTGTGTCTCTTTCTTATGACACTCGTTTGACAGAGACGCAAGGAGGGACCTATAAACCTAACTCGGTCATGTTAAAATCACAGGTAGTCATGAAATTTTGACAAAAAACGTGTCATTATAGCAAATAAAGAAACAGAAAAAGTAAAAAAAAAAACAGTATTTCCCCATACAACAAAGAATAAAGCGGTTTTTAACGGTGTTTCGTTTTTGCGCCGGCATAAAACCGGCAATATGCTCGTACTAATCAAACTTAGTGAGATTTTAATGCAAATTCTATACTTTAACAACAAAGTGTTAATTGGCCTTGAGTTGCTATTTTTTCATGGTGAAGGGAGGAAACGAGCATCGGGTCACCTGGGGCCAATTTCATAAACGCGACAGGCGACAGGTGACAGTGACAATTCGGTATATATTGCTTGCCCTCTATGATGTTAAGTCTGTTAGTCTGTAGTGTTAGTTTTCGACGCAGTAATGTACGGCGAATTGTCAATGTCACCTGTTGCATGTCGCGTTTATGAAATTGGGCCCTGATGGGAAGTAATGAACGCCACCCATACGATCTAGCGACTCCAAGACAATCGCTGATGCGTTGCCGTCTTCCCACCTTGAATCTTCGCATCTCTCACTCATTGTAAGAAACTACATACTACTATTTCACACCGATATTGTGTATTATCAAACCGTAATTAGAATGCAATTGGAGGATCTTTTTATTATTTCTAATTATTCTGCTGTTTGGGTTGACTGGGAGAAAAAGTCTACAGACATTAAATACACACTTATTATAAAATATTTATTTATAATTTATTTAAACTGAAACAAAGCTTAAACAATTAATAAAAACATACTTAAACATTATTATACATCATTATATGGAAAAAGGTAAACGAGCAAGTGGGTCACAAGATGGGAAGTGATCACTACCGTCCTTGGGAGTCAGCGGTCTCAATAGAATCGCTGATCCGTTTGCCCTTAAGGGCCCCACCTGCTTACCCCCATACAGTATGGTTAAGGGGTCATCCATAAAATACGTCACGCTTATGGGGGGGGGGGGGGGTCTAGTCAAACGTGACAGCCCGTGTTAAGAGGAGTGTAAACCCAGCGCTCATACAAACGGCGATAACGTTTTCCACCCTCTAAGTCTTGATTTTTTTGTAGTTATCATTATGCCCTAGAACTAGGTTCGTATGTTTTGATTTTTTATTTATTCTTAATAGTTTTAAAAATAATGTCGCTTTTGCGTTTTGTATGAAACTCCTAAAATGCTAATATTGACAAATCTGCGAAGAATATAAAATAAAGTAAAACATACAAACCAAGTTCTAACGCATAATGACAACATACCAAAAAATCATTGCCTTAGGTTAAGGTTTAGAGGGTGGAAAACGTTATCGCCGTTTGTATGGGGAGCGCTTTTTCGGGCTGGTTTCACACTCCTGCTGGGTCATCCATAAAATACGTCACGCTTATGGAGGGGGGGGGGGGTTGTCAAACGTGACAGCCCTTGTCAAAGAGGAAAAAGCGTGACGAAGGGGCGGGGTCTTGAATTGTTAAAAATCGTGTGACGTTATTTGTGGACGACCCCTCACTGCTATAACTCATTAAATAATTACTCTTACCGTTCAGTTTGTATATAACTCCAGCAGCTTCTTGCAATACAAACAGCACTAAGAAACTGAGAGATTTCATATTTAAAACTTTTTTGAAGACTATTTAAATTCTTAAAAATGTATCACTTTTGAGCTCATAAAAATATATTATTTTACAAAATTGGTTTAAATCTTCTGATATTTTTTTATTTAGTCCTAATATTAAGTCTATTCACAGCCGCGACAGACTCTCACACGACTGTTTTCGAAATAGCAGTCGAGCTGGGCACTACTGCCTTAAGTATTGAAAATCGGGGCTGCGCCCGCGCAGGTTTCTAACAACACCGAACATAATAACAGTAGTATATTGATCCATTTGGGTAAACAGGTAAAAGCAACAAATTAAAATTTGCATTTTTATACTATAATTTAACGAAAACATTTATGTGATAACAGTGTGCAAATGAATATGTTAAAATTTTAAAAATTATTTACATACAGATAATAATATCAACAAATTAGTCATACCAATACCATAACAAGTCCATATTGATATCAATGGAATCAAATACTTTAGCTACCTATACTCTGCAAAAACAGAAATCGTAAAAAAAAGCACTCGTGTTGAATACTTATATTCAAAAAACTAACAATAAAATTGTCCCCCCCTACTATTTTGCTCCGCGTACGCCATTTTGAAATCCAAAATGTAGACCGGCTCAAATCTTCCCAATAATGGATCCCGACTGTTGAAGTTCATGAAACTATTGCAATAGTGTAGGTATTCGACATTAGTTATAAGAACTTCAGACTACAGGTCTGTTTTAGTCTTTTCAGTTTTGAGTCACTTTTTACGCAGTTGGGTTTTTGATTATTTAATTCTCTATTGCTGACACTAGGTTTGCGGAGTAGCAAAGTAATTGAATTCATTAATTTCAATATGGACTTGCGCAACGTAACGCCTAAATCTATTTTATTTATTTAAAAATAAAAGTAAAAATTAATAGAACCATACTTTTAATTTTGATGTGATCTCTATGAACATCTTACTCATCGTCCCAGCGGGTATTCATGAAAAATTGCGATATAATAATCATGATGATATAATATGATATACATATTTGTCTGTCAATTTCATGAGTATTTTCTTATAGTACCTTATGTTTTGTATTTGTCTTTTGATCAGTCTTAGAGGTACTCGAAATAAACAAATAATTTTTTGAATTGCCTGGTTCTTAAAACTAAGGTTAGGCTAAGCTTTTGGCGGAACTAAAACGACACACGCTGACGTCGTTCACGCAATAAACTGGATGTTTTTATGCATAAACAGTCGTCATCAAGAGTCATTGGTTTACTAAAACGTTGGGGTAATCAAGAGATTAAATATCCTTTTCATGGTGAATTTACGTCTATGCGATAGGTATGACGTCACGTCGTACCTAATTAACGAAGCTTTGGATGACGTAACGAGAATTAGAAAACACATAGAAATGGAAAAAGAAAAAATAAAGAATAAAAGCATCGAAAGAGTAATAGAATTAAAAATGATATTTTAGTAGCAGATCTCTTTTATTTATCATCTAGTTTCATAATAGGATCACACGAGTGTTTAAGGCCTAATTATATACAGTTGTATGCACTACTTTATCTACACACACATCATAACTGCAAAAAACCGTAAGAGCAAAAAACCAACAAACGATGACAACAGTCATGGCGGCAATTCGATCATCTGTCAAGACGTATGTTTTTTTTTAAATCACAGACAAACGAATGAAGTCCCCGTGCTCATGTCATTCGAGATTAAATTTCGTGCGTTAATTAACAAAACATACTGGATTGACGTTTCGTATCGATAACTGTTTTAATATCTATGGATAGTAGAATAGAGACAGAATGAATGAATTTTGACAGCTGTTCCAAAATTAAACTCATAACGGTACAGCAATAGATACTGTAATGACCATTACAGTACAGATTTACCTACTACCACAGACAAGAAAGTTTTCATAATAAAATAGGTTGTAATAATGCTGGTCATTTCCTACAGTTTCTGAATGCATTATAGAGCAATAACGAAACGTGTGTAGATGAAAAACGTTTCTTGTCTGATGATTTGGGCCGGCAATGCATCAGCAGTCCTAATGATGCTCTAGGTGACAATGGGCGACGAAAATCACTTAGCATTAGGTGAACCGCTTTACCGTTTGCCGGGTTTAGCATAAATAAATAGAAAGTGATTTTTTTTGGAACATCAGTCTTAAGGAAACTATATTCTGCGAATATTTTAAGTCTCCAATTACTTGTAAGACTCGTGTTGTACGGTTTGGTGGTTTAAATTTTATTTCTTTATCTTTTTAACAAACTGGAACAAATTACCTTGCTACTCCGCGAAACCAGTGCCGGGCTCGTGCAAAATAGCTGCGTCTGTGCGACACATATATGTTCATGCAAAAACCCACCCTCCTCCGCTTCCACACGAAACAACATAATATCACACAGACTCAACTACACACCACCACTAAACACTAAAAATACACGATCGACGCGCGTTTCGCCTCTATACGAGGCATCATCATGATCGAACAGTACGACCGTCCGCTACTTGAACGAATGGCGTACATTATCTTTATCTTTTTTACTTAGTATAAAACAAAGTTGCTATCCGTTCCTGCTTGTCTCCATATCTTCGGCCGCTTACTCCTTCTTAACCACGCAACATATTTTGATACGTTTTTCACTGTTATTAAGATAAACAAACTGGAACAAATTACCTTGCTACTCCGCGAAACCAGTGCCGGGCTCGTGCAAAATAGCTGCGTCTGTGCGACACATATATGTTCATGCAAAACCCACCCTCCTCCGGTTCCACACGAAACAACATAGGTATATCACACAGACTCAACTACACACCACCACCACCACAAGTAGTAGTGTAGTTTTAGTGTTTAGTGGTGGTGGTGTGAAGTTGAGTCTGTGTGATATGTCTGTGTGATATACCTATGTTGTTTCGTGTGGAACCGGAGGAGGGTGGGTTTTTGCATGAACATACATGTGTCGCACAGACGCAGCTATTTTGCACGAGCGCGGCACTGGTTTCGCGGAGTATCAAGGTAATTTGTTCCAGTTTGTTGATGTGGACCTCCGCAAAGTAACGCCTGAATCTATTAATTACTAGCTGACCCGGCGAACTTCGTACCGCCTAATTATTGGAGGCATATTTGCTCACCGTTTAGACCTACCCTGGACTACGACAAACATTTTAAAACCAAAATCAGCTCAATCGGCCCAGCCGTTCTCGAGTTTTAATCAGACTAACGAACAACAATTCATTTTTATTTATATAGATAGATAGAAGATAGATAGATTAAGATAATTTTCTACGGAAAGTTTTTATGTATAGTCAACCAAGTAATTGCTTGACCGCTTTTGGACCTTATCTCTTTGTAATACGGTCGAAAAGTGATCAAGCAATTTCTTGGTCGACTATACATTACATCTAAATTGTATCCGTGTGATGCCGGGGGGGTCCGCTAGTTTATTTATATTATTATAAACATTGTACTGTAGCTTATTGTCAATCTTGCTCGCTAATCTTGCCGCTAAGCAGCAGTGCTTGTACTGTTGTGTTCCGACGCGGAGAGCAAGACAGCGTGTACAATTACTGGCACAGGAGTTACTCCATCTTAGCATTCTGGGTTGTCAACGCATTTGCAATCTCCTTGATGTTGCTGGTGTCTATAGTCGGTGGTGACCACTTTCCATTAGGTGACCCAATTGATTGCCTTCTAATTATAAAAAAAAACTTGGTGGTCTTATCAGTTATAATGACGTAAAATTGGTATAATTAAAACGATAAATACATTTTTTTTAAACTATTTTATTACCATAACTTAGTGAAGAAATACGTTTATCGTCAGGATGGTCATCGTAATGGTATATAGAAAAAGATTAAATTCTTTATCTACACACATATCATAATTGTTAAATAACGCGTTCAAAAACCCTAGGAAATGACCAGCATTATTACAACCAATGTTATTATAAGAATTTTCTTGTCTGTGGTAGTAGGTAAATCTGTTCTTTATTGGTCATTACATTACCGATATCTCGTGACTGCTCGTGACGTTATGAATTTAAATTTGGAACAGCTGTCAAAATTCAAGTTGGTCTCTATTCTAGTATCCACAGATATTAAAACAGTTATCGATACGAAACGTCAACTCAGTATGTTTTTTTAATTTAAACGCACGACATTTGATCTCGAGTGATATGACAATAGGGACTATATTCGTTCGTCTATGGTTTAAAAAAAACGTTCGTCTTGACGGATAGATCGAATCACAGAGTACCTTTTTAATATACATGGCGGCCATTAGTTGTCATTCGTTTTTGGTTTTTTGCTGTTACGGTTTTTTGCAGTTATGATATGTGTGTAGATAAAGTAATGTATGCAACTGTATATAATTAGGCCTTAAAACACTCGTGTGATCCTATTATGAAACTCGCTGACGCTCGTTTCATAAAACCACACTCGTGTTTTAAGGCCTCTCATTATATAGCAGTTGCATAAAATACTATTATTAGCAAATATTGACGGATTTAATATAAAACGGCTAAGCTTCGGTTTCTATCTCGTATTCCAACACCTTGACCAATACGACTCGTTAGGCATAGACAGATTCATTGCAACGTGGATTATTCAATCAGTTTATCACCATTTGGCTATTTAATCTAAAAATCAGCGCGGGGTACTTCCACCGCACATGCTGAGCACCCATTGCTAAACAGCTGTATTGTTTCTTTCTCACTTTCTTTTATTTGTAATTGTCATTATTTATCTTTACAACTATCTGCTGATGTCTATGTTGTGGCAATAAACGTCTTTTTATTTTTAATCCTCACGGCATAAAAGCGCAGAATCATTCTTGCATGGACTCCGTTGCAATGTCTGCATAATGCCGTCTTCATGACAGGTCTCCAAGATGCTGGCCAGCTCCTGGTCTGACCATTTCTGCGGTGCTCTGACAGTTACGTCAGGCTTGTTAGCATTCCTGTCTCCTTCAAAGACAAGCTTGACGAGTTGTGCCATTGGAGACTCCACCAGCAGCCAGCACGGCACTGCCAGCATCAGCGTCACGCCCACAATGCTCCAGAAATCAAGGATCTGTGAACAAGCAGCAACAAGTCTAAAGTAGGTCTGAATTGCTACTATTATGATATAATGCGTTTCATACGATGACAGAGATCTGGAGACCAACGGAATTAGGGATGCTAAAGGCCGGAAGGAATTAGGGATTCTCTTGTGGTTAATGGTTACCATCAGCCTCACCTCAGACCTCTTCACTTGCATATTCGTTTTCCTCCCTTTTACATAAAAAATGATATGTTTTGACGTAACATGCGAAACCGAATTTCGCTTTAAAGTTGCAATTAGTGTTGGTTAGCCGAGTCGATTTGTAGGCCTAGATAGATTCTTCTGTAATTGGTGCTTTGCATTCTGATTTTTAGATAGCTAGCAACATTCTTATAGGCTAGTAAGTCATCACTTACTAATTTATAGTAGGACACGTGCTGCAGTGTTGTCTTCAGCCCAGCTCTTGTGCGGATGATATGCATATGGAGTAGGTAGATGCAGAACGAGAGACGGCTCAGGGATGTCCAGCCATGCCAACCCATCAGTCCTCGTATACAAGCTAAAGAAAAACCTAAAGTTAGATTTACTTGAGTAGTTACTTTTAAGCGAAGAGTAAACTGGTAGAGACTGCCTACTGGCATTAAGTCCGCTAATTGTATTTGTTTTGTAAACTGTACAATGAAGCTTAAATAAATAAAATAATTAATAATTAAATAAATAAGATTCACTTTCTATCAGAATCAGACTAGACTGAGGTTAATCGAAAATCCATCGTCAATAAAAAAAGATGTCTTGTCCATAGATCTTTTCAATATTGCTACTCAAACTCAAAGCATCTTTTCCCTTCGCACGCTCCTTAAAGTAGTTAGACTAATATGTCATAAGGGCTAAAGTAACGTCTTAAAAAACCTTAAACAGCCACATTTGTGACAAATATTAAAAACTCGTGCAAACTTACCTTGGAAAAAGTATAGTCGAGTGATAATAATTGACTTACTGTCAAGCTTGAGGAACGTGCCGGCGATGAGACCACATATGCATGCGCCGAAACACACTTTGATTGCGCTGGAGTACATCGCGCGCACCAGCAGTGGAATCTAAATGGATACCAAACTTCGATTTACTACAAGTCTTTAAATCTTCGTCATAATCTTCTGGAGGTAGTTTTCGGCTATAGCGACTGGCGTAACAAGATACTGAAGGCGTCGGTCGGCTTACAAATGACCCACACAGCAGACTCTCACAGCGAATGCCATACTCTTTGACGAAGATAAAATTGACTGTATAACTATTAGCTGCTAACTACAATGATCACACTTTATGATAGGACGAGCATCTACCTAACAGAACATGAAGCAGTGTTGGGCCACGTTGTCTGGTATGTTGGTATATCTGTAAAATCCTGTCCAGATATCTGATCCTGATTCTGTCTGGATATTCCAGTGGTCCTGATATGACCGGCCAAGTTTAGTTTAACTGAGTTCATCTCTATGTACGTCCTTAGTGTTATATACTAGTTTGACAGAAATGCAGGGAGTGATATTTTTTACCTGGTCCTTTATGTTAGGGCTACAGGATGACGATTTATTACACACAACAGCGATAAGTTCGACGTTAAAAGTAATCCTGCCCAGCATGCCAGGGCATTCCGTCTACTATGGACTAGTCGTTGAGTTGGGTTTACAGAACAACAGGGCAGATTCAATTATAGGACCGAAATGCTATTGATAAACTGTAAATTGTCAATTAATCGAAGCTTTAGGAAATATCGCTACCCGAATGTTGTCGATGAAGAAAATCATAGCCAGAAGAATGCAGGCCGCCGCCGCCGGCGTGGCTGCCCAGTACAGCAAGCGATGTTTCTGCAACATGGATTTCTTTGCTTACTTTCTTCTGAAAATTTTATTTTAGTAGTGGAGAGAACAGATATAGAAGAAAATGTTGCGAACAATGATGATAGAATAGAATAATTCATTTTATAAAATCATATCTTGCAAAAGTTACTTATTGCCAGAAGTCTACTCCCCACTAGGTAAAAACCAGTGCCTAGAATAAGCAGCACAGATGGTGGGAAGTTAGAGACGGAGGAAGAACAGGAAGCTAAATGGCTATGGAGAATATAATTGGCGAGATCAAAGCTGCTCGACTTTGCTGGGTCAGACTCTTGAAGATAATGGGGACGATCGTGCGGTGTAGAAAGCGTATTTGAGGCGACCAAGTGGGTTGATCAAGTTCATAATTAATGCACCTGATGCTGTACCTCGATTTTATTTAATTGTTTTAAGCTTTTGCAATTTTTACACATCATGTTTTTAATGTCCCTCAGGACTTAAATGTGATTGTTTATTTACTCCAAAAGTTTTGAGCGTATTGCAACAGCCGTGGTCATGAATAGACCGAAGTAGTGGTAATTCTTTTAAATCTCGTTTAAGTCCCAATAGACATTGTAATTAATTCTTGTTAATAATGTTAATGGTTGGAATTTGGTATTGCCAATAAACCTTAGTCTTCTTGAAGTCCTTCCCATGCATGTCGTACAAGAGTACTCCCAAAGCCAGACCCATAGCGTAGGTCACGACGTTGGTGTCTCCACGCTTGTAAAGGTGGTTGAACGTTGGGTCGTGCACGAAGAAGTTGCGAAGTACCCTAGAAAATTATACCATATAGTACAAAAAAGAGACAGCTTTATTTAACGAGACATCATCGTGAAATCCGAAACCACAGGAAATACAGGGAAACTGTCTTAGGAACCATTAGGGCTTCTTTTGTGAAAAGAAATTTGGTATTGTCAATATTTTGCTCAAATGTGCTCTGTTTATACATTATTACGATAGTGACGTCACTAGTGCCGTATAGAGCATGACACCAGGCATTCCTTCTGTCCTTTTGGCTACTAGTGTTATTGCAAACGATATAGCTCGTACAAAAACTAAAAATACAGGTTTTCTTCTTTTAACGATTTCTTTTCCATTTGAAACTGAAGACACGAAGAAGTACTGTATCTACACTAATATTATAAAGAGGAAAGATTTGTACCTATTTTTGTATGTTTGTATGTTTGTAATGAATAGGCGCAAAAAGTACTGGGACGATTTAAAAAATTTTTTCACCAATAGAATGCTACATTCTTCCAATTTGACATAGGCTACATTTCATTTTGAAAAAAATTAGGGATCCTTGGTAAAATTTGAACAATGTAACCGAAGGTGTAAAAAAATGAGTCTTAAAATTGATTGTACCCGTGCGAAGCCGGGGCGGGTCGCTAGTAGTTTATATTGTTAGTTAGTGTCAGTACCAATATATAACTTAACCTATATGAAGCTTGTTTGAAACTTCTCACAGGCAGTTGAGAAGGTTGGCCAGAGTTGAGACTTTGGTCAGAGTAAACAACTCGATGCGCTGCTCGCGCACGGAAACCCCAACAGCATCCTACATATATGTATACCCATCATTAAATTGGACTTGCAGAGCATCATACGCCCTCTTCGTATAGTTGATCCATAGACCACATGTGTACAAAGACTCGCAATAACATTTAAATGGCGTTATTTTAACTTCAAATGAATGACTGTCTGTCTGTCTGTTTTGTCCTGTTATCTGTTATTTTATGTGTTTAGTGCAATGAAGAGTCATACATACATACACACATACATGACTTATTTATTGGCCAACATATTATTTTGTTCTTAAAGCCGTACACTTGTACACCTTTCAATGTGTCATGAGTTCTACACTTTTCAGTTGGAAGGTTCCTAAGGCGTGTATATTGTATTGCATTATAGTCACGAGGGACAAGCGTCACAATAGCCACCACAAAAGTGCCTTTACGCTAAAAATATACAGTGACACAACTGATTTTAGTAAACCAAGTCTTTGTGGTCTTGCTAATCCAGCCGCCAAGCAGCAATGCTTGCACTGTTGTGTTCCAGCATGGAGAGCAAGACAGTTGGTAAAATTACTGGCACAAGAGGTATTCCAATGTAGCCCTCTGGGTTGGTAACGCATCTGCAACATCCTTGATGTTCGGGGGCAATGGACGGTGGCGATCACCTACCGTCGGGTCACCCACTTGCTCGTATGCCTTCCTATGTTGTGTTAAAAAAAACAATGGATATTTCTTACTCTGGTGTATTGATGAGCACAGCATGCAGGTCTTGGAAGAAGGTGTGAGCGGCAGGAGTGATCAGGCCAACAACAAAGGTGACCGCAATGGCGATCTTGCGTGATCGGACGCTGCGACAGAGACAGAAGATCGCCAACCCTAGGATGCTTAGCTGCATGTCTCCAGCTATGTACCTAGTGTACAATATTTTTACTACAATACCTTACTCAAACCCAAAGTAAAAGTCAATTTTTTTTATTCAGATTAGGTTTACAGGTAGCACTTATGAATGTCATAAAATTTACCACCGGTTCGGAAAAACCTCTGATGAGAAGATATCGGCAAGAAACTCAACGAGGTGTAATTTTTTTTAAATAAATCTACTAATTAGTGATAGCTGTAGTGTTTTTGCCGCCAGACAGCACAAACTAAAATCTTAGCTAGTAACTAAGACCTTAGCTGCCGTTACTAAAATCTTAGCTGAAGTAATTAAAATCTGAGCTGTACTGACTAAGACCATAGCTACAGTGACTAAGATCTTAACTACAGCAAAACTAAAATCTTTGTTGCAGTAAATAAGATCTTAACCAGTGAAGCTAAGACTTAAGTTACTGTAGTAAAGCTGATGTGAAGTCAAAATCTTGCATAAACCAAACACTTATTTTGGTTAGTGTTATTATCATCATCAGCCTATGTTCGTCCACTGCTGGACATAGGCCTCTCCCATGGCACGCCACTGAGCACGATCCTCGGCCACTCTCATCCAGCTCTTGCCAGCCGCCCTGCAAAGATCATCGCTCCACCGAGTCTGAGGACGTCCCACGCTACGTTTGCCGATCCGTTGTTGAGTGTTGTTATATTATAAATAAAATGAAAGATAGAACTTTAAAGTTGCCTGTAGACACTTACCATGTTTGAACCATGCACTGGGAGTGGTCAATATAGTTGTCTACGTACAGCAGATGGAGCCACCAGTCACGACGACAATCCACAACCTCCACATTCACCATTCGCTGGAGAGACACAGACATATTTTTTTTCATTTTAATACTTCGGGAGTTGTAGATAAAGTCATGTTGTTTGGTAGTGTCAACGCTAGTAGAAAAAAAACCGAACATTAGACTGGCACAAAGTATTAATAGTACGGTTAGTGGGCACAGTGAATGGATTAACATGAAAAACAATATTTCCGTTAAATATGCCTCAAGCACATAAATGTGCAATAGTAAGGAAGAATTTCAAATGGACAGATCACATTTTTTATTACCTACTTAGACCATAATACGTAATTAATATATTGAGGTGTCTCTTTGCGGAGGTCCATAATTGAAACGAATTAGTTTGCTACTCAGTGCGGAGTAGTAAGGTAATTATGCCAATTACTTAGACTACAAAAGATTCCATTTTAGGTAGCTAGAAATAATTTACAGCTCTGTTTTTTTCACAGGGTGGGTTAATAGGATGTTCTCCAGAAATTTCTAAAAACGTTTTAGATTATAAAGCTTTGTAATTTTGAAATTTTCTCATAGGCACATTAGTCAATACCCTGACTACAAAATGCTGTGTACCTTCCATAAGGGCCCATAGCTGAGATGTCGCAGCCACGTGGAAATGAAAGCAATCATTACGGCGTAGACTGGGGTTAGCCTGGAATGTACAGAATTAAAATTTAAACAAAAATAACCCAACGAAGGTGGATGATGTTGCATAGTCAACCAAGTGGTACATAGGTTTTAATTAAAATACTAGATAGTTAGACAGACTCGAAAAATTTATCATAACATTACGTATTTATTAATTGTGAGGCTGCCACCAAAACTATAATATTTTCACGTATCGTGACGAAAAATAATGATACAAATGACGTGAGGGTGTACAAAACCTCTGATTCATCACTGGAAAGTTTTACAATTAGTATTTAAATGAGAAATGAAATGAAACGACTTAAATGGCATAAAATGTCTAACCTCAGCCACCTTAAGGCGATGCCCTGCGGCAACGTACGCCAGCCGAAGCGTCGTTTCTCCTCAGAAACCAGCATGCTGTAGGACAGCAATAAGCCAGATATCAGGAAGAAGGTCTGCACGATGTGAGATCCGTTGAGCATCAGTTGGATCTGAGGCTTGACGTATTCCTAAAGCATCATTTAAAAAACAATAAGTCATTCATGGAAAATTGCGAACAAAGCAAAACTATTGAACAAAAACCGTAATTGCCATTGTCAAGAAGACACTAATTTATCGCCGTTTTATAGAATACATTATTACATTATATACGCCAAATGGTTTTCTGGAAGAGATCGCTCTTAAGCGATAAGACCGCTAATTGTTTACTTTGTAAATCGTTTAATGGATGTTTGCTTAACTATTTTCCGTGTGGCTTTCAATAAAGAGTATTTGTCTTGTATTATTATTTCTTGGACAAGGATATTTGTAAATTATCCCGACTTGCATTGGCGGAAAATATATGCAATTGCCCTACCAACGTAGATAAGCCAAAGGCTACTAGAATTGCGGGAAAGCTTAAAGCTCCAACTAACAGACTAGCTAAAACCAATAAACCGTTCATGGGAAATTGCGTAAGATTTTACAACAAAATTCCAAAAGACATTACTGAACAAAATGATACAAAATTCAAATCTATTGCCAAGAAGACATTAGTTTCTCGGGCGTATTATAAAATCAATGACTATATCTTGGATAGGGATGTTTGGAAATAATCCCGACTTGTATTGGCGATCCCTGGCTCCAAACATTGTACACCTACTGTATTAAATTGTTAAGTTTTCTTTAATTATTTAAGATGTAAAATAACATTGTAATTTTAATTAATTTAAAAAAATACACCTCGTTAAGTTCCTTGCCAGTATCTTCTCATCAGACGTGTTTCCGAACCGGTGGTAAATTTTTTGACATTCATAAGTGCTTCCTGCAAGCTTCCTGTAAGCCTGATTTGAACAAAAATACTTTGACTTTGACAGTTTCAATTTGATAAACAGAAAAGATTTTATATAAATGACATTAAAGCTTAAAGTTCATTGATTCATACATCCTTACCTCTTCATGAAAATGAGGGTTGCCCGTGGCGTTAAAATATGGAATCGCCGAGTGGCCTAGTATCGCCAACATTGCCGTCAACACTCTGCAAATAAATAGTAGATGAGCCTGGTTTTAGTTTACATGCAGTTATACAGCGGGTTACCCGTGTCGTTAAGAGGAAACACAAGGGCCGTTTTTCCATACAAACGTCGTCCCCTGTTTCCTCTCTGGATAATGCCAGTAGAGCAATATTTTTTTTCCAAAAAATTGATGGCCACTATTATGCATGTCCCTATGTTTTCCCTTTTTTAATAAATTAATTATTAAAAGAGATATGGACATTCAAAAACCTAAAAAATTGGCCAGATTTTCGGCTGCGTTCATACATTCAGAAAACAAATTTTACTAGATTATATAAAAAAAGAAAAACATAGGAACACTGCCAAAGCCTTTCTTTAATTTTTAATGAAAAAAGTAGTTAAATCTGATAAGTTTTGGAGAAGGAATCAGGGGTCTACGAATCGTTGATTTTGTGTACTTTTAATAGGTATTTTCAGTCCAAGCTGCGGCTGTCTCTATTGCACTCTGCGGGGGGAGGCTTGATAGATGGAGGCAGCAATAGATTTTACAAATACCTATTTTTCAATTCTCTAGACCTTGGTGTTTCCTCTTAAAAGCGGTAACCTTGAGTGGCCCAGTATCGCTAACAGTTCCGTCAAGACTCTGCAAATAAATCGAAGTTAAACTCGGTATACAGTTATATTGCGGGTTGTCCGTAGTGTAGTTACCGGCAAAGAGCCTAGTATCATAAAATAGTGCCGTCAAGACTCTGCAAATAAGATGAGGATGAAATCTGAGACGTGGTTACAACCCACTTGAACTTTAGTCAGACAACTTCGTGCCCGACCGTCCCTAGGGGTGTAGCACGCGACAGTGCCAACAGCCACCTGGCCACTGTTGTGGAAAGGCCAATGGCCCATTCGTGCAGGCATGAGATGCCTAACATTTCTCAATAAGAGGATATAGTCAGGATTTGTTTTTTATTTTATTTTGTCAACACTAACTAAGTTATAATAAGGCTGTAATTGAACTAAAACGATATGAAGATTTCCAAAATAGAGGACAAATCGATAGCGGAAGTAACGAGAGCCCGTGATAATTGGTGGAAGTATTTCATACAAAAGTACCGTCCGTTTGAGATGTCATACTCACTTGAAGCCATTGAGAAACTTGAGTGACTTCAGCTTTGGTTCTGGACCCTCACCAGAGGGCATGACCAGCCGCTGCCAGTTCCTCTTTACCGAGAAGCACAACAGTAATTTATTGACTGAAAAAGATACGACTATTTTAAATGAGACCAGATGGTACTTCACGTCACGGACATCCTGCATCTTAGATGAGTAGTAACTGTTATCTCGAAGATGGCTTACCATCTTCCTTAGAAGATCATGGGAATTTATTTACGAGTATTTGGATTTCTTACACTGGGGTTTGCATTTTGCCTATTCCAATTTCATAATTCCCAGCACGGAAAGCTTTTTACGTACGTGACGTCTATTGGTTGAAAAGTTGATGACAAAGTATTCAGTTGTTTAAAGAGAAACTACCGTGAGATCCAGATATATTGAATAGCAGTGACGGAATATTTATTGGGTTCTAATTCGACACATTTTATCAGTTTTGATAAAGTGTCCGAACGGACGAGGGAAAAGTTTTTGCGCTGCGAGCACGCGAGGCTGTTGAGATTTAACGTCACTTATTTCAACCGTGAAAATGTATGGTCGATGCCTCATAGTTGGAAAATAGTGTGGTTAGTGTAGTGAGTAACAGTATATTTAACAATAATAATGACAAAATAAATTAGTGTAGTCACCTCCGAACTCAAAGCATAGCCTTGTAATCATTGTAAGGACCACGAACTGGTCCAAAACATGTCAAGCAATAACTCGACTTTACCTGCGAGATCCGATTATTTCAGTATATTTTAATTATACTAAACTTACCAAGGCCTTTCTGTAGCCTATAGAAGTAGAAGTCGTAAATACTTCCGCAGACATTGAGCATCAGCAGCGTCAGAAACACGACAGCCACCACGTAGTCCCCGGCGTCGTAGGGCTCTGATTCCCCGAATTCGATGCAATAGGTTGTCTCATTGATGAGCTTGGCCTATGTAACCAGAGTTTCGTTTATCTTACGTTATATTTAGTTAATTATCTAATAAGGGTTGAGGGGGTTCATCATCATCATCATCATCTCAGCCACTAGAAGTCTACTGTTGAACATAGGCCTCCTCCATGGATTTCCAAAGTGACCGGTTGGAAGCGGCATGCAACCAGCGCCTTCCTGCCACTTGTATGCGGTCATCGGACCATCTTGTGGCTGGTCGTCCTACGCTGCGCTTGCCAATACGCGGCTGCCACTCGAGAACTTTTCGACCCCATCGGCCATCAGTTCTCCGTGCTATGTGCCCTGCTCACTACCAATGAGGGGGTTAAATGAGCTTAAAGGTACATTTTTAAATTGTGTTATACCTGCAACTGATGGGTAGCATAAAGTGTAGCGTTGACGCAAGCATCAAGGGCATGTTCTAACGAAGAGTTGCCGTAGTATTGACGACACGTCTGCGTCACGCAGACACCCCATTGAATCAAGGTGTGGTCGAAATGGGTTAAGTCACTAGCCGAGTATTCCTGGAAGATAAATTAAATGCATTTTTTTTTGCCCTCCGATTAGCTAACGTGTAATAGCAGTAACGTTACGAAAGTGACGTGTGATGCGCCTCAACGTTTAAAATTTCCCACTATTCGCATACATTCGACGTACAGGTAGAGGGTAGGTTTTCAAAGGGAGCACTAATAAATTCTTCCAATGTTGACGCGCGTAACTCCACTGAAGTAGCAAACATCCTTAGGTGGTGTGATAGTATACTATCAGGCGAGCCGCCGAATTGGTTAAATAAGGTCTCTATGTAGTTGCCCCTGCAATAAGGATCAGCTTAAAGCCTGAAGTACGGAAACCTCAAAACAAGTTACTTACTTGTATCAACGTGCTCAGCTCACTTGTATCATCGGGTATTATCTTGGCGTCGAGGTTGCAGTAGATGTCTCCTGGTGCACGCAAACATCCATCGAAATCTTCCAAGCGGAACAGTGGTGGCATCCGAGCGTACTCTGATTCTAAAAAATACAATTATTTTCAGAGGGAGCCGCGGACAAGCTCCCCTGTTCAACTGTCACAACTGAGGAAAAGCCGGGGTTCGTTCAGAAATTTCGTTAATCCCTAATAAACGTTTGTTCTAATATACTTATTGTTTGTCCTAGTCATCGTTTGTCGTTAGGGTTTTCGCAGACAACGTAATGAATAATTTCAGGATTTATTAAAAGATTAACTTGTAGAGCACTTGTTACCTTAGGTTTGTTTTATAGTACTTTTAATAAATTTTGATTTTGACCATAAAATTCTTTAATGGTTTTTACTACTAGGGATAAACCAATACTAAACCAAAAAGCTATTTTCTACGTTTTTCTGCCTAATCTGCCTAACTAAACCTGATTAAAACGGAACATTTGAAATCCCCTTCGGTTAAATTGAGTTAATTATACGTATTATTGAAATTTTAAATAAAAAAGTAGTCATATCAAAAGTAAAACAAAATATACTGTTAAATTTAATCAAAATTTTGTAAAAAAAGGTTCTAGCCTTACTTTGAAGGTACGCCCCTTCAAAGTAACGCTACAACCTTTTTTTAACAAATTGGAACTGATGACATGCTTGCTACCTTTGCTTTCTTGCTACTCCGCGAAACTCCCGGAAGGTTTCGCGAAGTAGCAAGTTAATAATGTTTCAATTTGTAAAAAAAAAAACAACTGACTCGTATCATTGAATTGCGAGTCAAACAAAAACGATAACTTTACTAATTAGACTCTTGTGACAGGTTGGTAAGAATCTCAACAGAAAAAAGAAAAAAACTTAGAAAAAAGAACTTTTTTTATGTGAACGACCATGAATAATGAAAACTTTACCGTCTTTGAGATGTCGGGCTTCACTGCGATTGACAGATGCTCATAAAATGTTTACTACTTAACCCTTTCTGTGCGTATGTATGTAAAAATAGATTCTCAAAAAAATAACTTTGTACTTTTTTAACCGGTGAAAAAACGGAGTGGGTTCTCAAGTCGACTAGTATAACTTTTAACAGAGAAATCTGATTTAGGTGATCTTTTTCGGTTCACTCTGCTAGGATGTGGAATCGGTTACCAACCTCCAATAGGCTGTCGCCGTCCATGGTCTCCTTTAGAAAGAACTTAAAGAAAATGTGTCTAACACCATGTCCTTAAGTTCTTTTCCTTCTACTCCTTTGACTTTTGAGTATTTATTTATATCTAAGTAAGTAATTTTTTTTATATACAACATAGTAAGGCAAACAAGCAGGTGGGTCACCTGATGGTAAGTGTTCACCACCGCCTATAGACACCTGCAACAACAAAGAGAGTGCAGATGCGTTGCCAACCCAGAGGGCTAAGATGGAATACCTCTTGTGCCAGTAAAGTATTTAGTATTTGGGTATTGCATGTAATGTATTTATAAGTAAATTAAAGAGAAGAAGAAGAAGAGATAAAGAGTATTTGTTGTTGTTGTTGTTGTAAATTGTACAGTAATTTTCAACTGTTTTTGCTATACTCTTGCTCTTTGTTTGTCCCTGCTATGATACTCCTTTCATCCACTCAAAGGTTATTTGGAAGATATCCCTTAAAGGGATAAGTTCACCTTTGTAGATCATTGTATCTCTTTTTCTCATTTATGATTTTTTTGTACAATAAAGAATATATATATAAGACAATGCGAGTGGACCATTTGCCTTGTATTTTAAATCAAAAGGAATATTTGTTAATTTGAATTGTTTCTTGTTATTAAATATTTATCGTTTTTTTTAATAATTAATTGTGTACAACATTAAATAGCAGAAATTTCAAGGTATAGGTATGTACAGTCAAAACACATCAAAAAATAAGCAAAACATGCAAGTATACGAAAAATTATATTTTTTAAAACTTTTAAAACATCGTGTCATTAAAACGTTTGACTAAAATTTCGTAATAGAACTAATGTTTCGGTGTTATTTCAGGAGTTAATTTTTATTAAATTATAACTGTTTGCATTGCTATAAAAAATAAGGTTAAAGAAGAAGCCTTAAACATTTTCAGCCGTATTTTAATGAATTTAAGGATCATTAATAAGATGTGGAGGAGGAAAACTCACGATCGAGAAATGTGGAAAACACTGGGGGAAACCTATGCTATAAAGCAAGACAATCTGTGTTCCGATGTCTGAACTTATCAAAAAAAATAAGATGTAATATTTATAGTTCTTTTAAATAATTATGTATGTTAAATAGCAGAAATCTTAAGATATAGGTATTTATAGTCAAATCACATCAAACTAGTATCGCATTTTTGCTTTGTATGACCAAAAATTTTTTTCAATAGATGTAATTAATTTATAAGATTTTTAACATAAAACTACCGTGAGACTCGGACATATTAATAAAACGGATCACTCTAAAATACGTGAATGATTCGTTTTATTAATAAATTTATACGATTGTTAACAAAGGCTATTTGATTTTAATTGAATAAAATGTAGTTCTTTTATTACAGACTGGTTCTTACTAAACAATCTTTCTCTTACCATTCAATCTGTAAATAACCCCCGAGGTCTCCTTCAACACAAACAGAACTAACACAGTCAGAAATTTCATTTTTATGACGTTAACGCTTTAACAAATAATCACATTTAGATACATAAAAACACTTTTTAGCTCATAAGTACATTTTTTTAAATAATTTAATGAAAAACAAAAGGTTTTTAACAAAGTTTTGATTAAGTAGAGAAAAATAAATGCAGACGCGGCAGGCTCTCACGCGCTTTTGCTTTCAACCATCAGTCGAGTGGGCCTTAAGTATTGAAACTTCAGCTGCGCTCGCGCCGGTTACCGTAGTATAAGTTTCTTAATACGGTGTTCTTATGACTTTTCTATTTCCACAATTTGAAAAAAAGAAGAAGCATTGTTTTTGATTTTCTCTGTGGTCACTATTTTTTGGAATATCGTGAGTTTATTTGCAGGCAAAAATTAAAATAAAATAAGTAAATTAAAATAAAATTAAACTTGAAGTTAAAACAATAGAAAAAAAAATGAAATTCAACTAAAATTAAAATGGTCAAACGGAAGAAGTCCCTATTCTCATGTCATTCAAGATCAAATTTCGTGCGGTTAATATAAAAAAAAAAACATACTGGATTGACGTTTCGTATCGATAACAGTTTTGATATCTATGGATACTAGAATAGATACCCACTTGAATTTTGACAGCTGTTCCAAATTTAAATTCATAAAGTTAGAGATATCGGTAATGTAATGACCATTAAAGTACAGATTTACCTACTACCAAAGACAAGAAAGTTGTCATAATAAAATTGGTTGTTATAATGCTGATCATTTCCTACGGTTTCTGAACGCATTATAGAGCACTAATGATATGTGTGTACATAAAATACTTTACCCATTACAGTCGCCAGAGATACAGGCCGATAATTGCCTGCATATGAAAAATCACCGATCCTTTTTTTGATTATACGAGGTAGGTACTTGACTGACCAATAATAAACAGCAGTAGCAGTGGCAGGTAAAAGTAATTTATAGACAAGTTGGAAAAAATGCAAAGTTTCTCCTGTATCACCTCACCAGCCCAAGTATGTGATATAGGCTAAGACTGGGGCATAACAGCCCAGCAGATTTGCTTCGCTATATGTTTAATATATGAGTTTTCTCTCATTCGTTCATTTAGGAGTCGTTAGCGCGACTCAGACCTCACACTTAGCCAGTTTTTATTATTGAAATAAAACAATTTAAACGGTTTATATCGCGTGTATTGTAACGAATCTAATTCCCGAAGTTTCGAGCCCTTTACAGGTCTCATGTTCAGTTTTTATTATTTTTATTACACTTAAGATGAATAAACGTCCACATGAATGAAACGACGGTTGCTTGACGAATGACAATTTATTTGAAGTTTTCAACCCTTATATACCTACAGCACTGAGCTAAGAAAATCATACTGCGCGATTTAGCAGTCGTTCTTTACCTAAACAGCGACTTCTACCGGTCTTTTTAACAAAAAACAATAATTAATAAATTCAGGCGTTACTTTGCGGAGGTACGAGTACATTTCAACAAACTGGAACAAATTAACTTGCTACTCCGCGAAAGCAAACTACCTTTTGGTTTCGCGGAGTAGCAAGGTAATTTGTTCCAATTTGTTAAACATACAATACTATTTACATACAGAAAGTAACATAAACCCCGTTTAACTCACACCAAGTTCGGAGGTTATATCTTTTATCTACACATATATGATAAATGCTCTATAATGCGTTCAGAAACCAGCATTATAACAACCAATATTATTATGACAATTTTTATAATTTGTTTCTATATTTGTTAAAATTCATTTTTTATTACATTATTTTAAAGTGTACAGTCTATAGATATTTAATAGGTACCTAGCACTAGTAGCTAGTAGCAATGCAGGTCATTGCCCAATGGCTTCTTAACCCATCATAAAGTACTTATGATATGTGTGTAGATAAAGTAATGAATGCAACTGTACATAATTAGGTCTTAAAACACTCGTGTGATCCTATTATGAAACTCGCTGACGCTCGTTTCATAAAACCACACTTGTGTTTTAAGACCCCTCATAATGCAACAGTTGCATAAAATACTATTTTTTTTTAAATAGCGCGAAAACAAAACACACGTTTCTTGTCATGATGATTTGGGGCAGCGATGCATTAGCAGTCCTATTGGTGTTGTAGCTGTAGTAGATCAACAAAGGCTAGCATGCTAGATCCCTAGTTGTCTATATGTATATGGGCGGCGACGATTACTAACTTTAGGTTAACCCCTTGACCGTTTATCGGCTTTAACACAAATAAATAAAACAGCTCTTTTACTATTTATTTACTTATTTCTAAGGATATGTGTCATAATAACACCATTATTTTTTGATAATTTAAGCCAATACAGATTACGAGTATGATATAGGTTAACTTTAAGGCTCCCGTGAACTAGAAGCTTCTCCAAAAAATGAAATACAGACTTTAAATAACTAATAGATTGCAGTGTTATTTTGCAGAAGTCCATAAGTTACTCCTTGAAACCAAGTGAGTTTGGTTTGGTTTCGCGGAATAGCAAGGTAATTTGTTCCAATTTATTGATATGGAGCACTGAAAAGTAGCGCCTCAAACAATCTATTAATTATTGTTGTCAAAATTTTATCAAACGACTAAACTGTTTTATTTGCAAAACGACTAGGCCACGTTTTCTTTCTTAAATTCTGACACTTTGACCTATGGTTCGGTAAGCATCCACAGAATTGTTTGTGTCGCAAAGTAAACCAAATCAGAATACCACCATAATTCAAGTTAACATTTAGTATGGTTGTGAGAAATACCTAGTGAACTGTAAATAATAATATGTAGATGGAAACTGAGAAAAATTAATAATAATAATAATTTAATGAATAATTTAATGAATTAAAACTTTACATGAATCTACGGGTGAACCTCGGACGACTAACTCCAGACACTCTTCAAGCTGGGCTGCTGTCACGAGGTTTTACAATGGCCAGTTAGAAAAGTTACAAATACATATACAGATAAAAAGAGGCGTACTTGTCCTTCACAATGGTGGCTATGGTATTCAAATTTGGTCGTCTTCGTGGCACAAATGTGCAAACTCCATTCTTGTAAAAACTCTGTTACAATGTCTGACAGAGCCGTCTTCATGACAAGTCTCCACGATGCTGGCCATCTCCTTCGTTTGACCACTTCCGCGGTGCAACTTTGACAGTTACGTCAGACTTATCAGTTTTCCTGTCTACCTCAAAGATGAGTTTGACGAGTTGTGCCATTGGAGACTCCACCAGCAGCCAGCACGGCACTGCCAGCATAAACGACACAGCCGCGACGGCCCACATGTCAAGGACCTGTAAACAACCAGCAACATGTTTAAAGTATGCATGATGATTTGCATGATGAAAATGACTTGAATCCAATTAAGGTAACCAGTGAACTGGTATTGCCTGAAAACTTTAAAAAATACCCAGGTAATTGCGCTAAGCATAGCGCTCAATAAACACCTTAATGAGGATATGTTAAACAAAAAAATTGAACTGCTTTGAAACTTTGAAAATTGTCATTAGGTCTGCGGTAGAATAAACCGTTTTGCGTATGCTTTGTGGCGTTTGTGTAAAGTTGCGAACAAAAAAACGGCAATACAAGCTTGCCATGGCTATGTGTGCTCAATACTTAGATCATCATCATCATCATCATCATCTCAGCCACAAGAAGTCCACTGTTGGACATAGGCCTCCTCCATGGATTTCCAAAGTGGCCGGTTGGAAGCAGCATGCAACCAGCGCCTTCCTGCCACCTGTATGAGGTCATTCGACCATCTTGTGGCTGGTCGTCCTACGCTGCGCTTGCCAATACGCGGCCGCCATTCGAGAACTTTCCGACCCCATCGGCCATCAGTTCTCCGATACGGTACTCAGATACAGTATTATAATATGGGGAAATTCGGCGCACATTAGTTGGGTTTTCAATGCGCCAAAACAATGCATTCGTGGTATCTGTGATGCCCCACGTATCACTTCATGTAAGCCACTCTTCAAAGAATTAAAGTTACTGACAGTGCTATCTTTATACATATTTGAAACATGCATTTTTGTTAAGTCACGTGCATGAGCTTTGGATGCCCGTTACCCAAATAAGTTCAGTATCACTACCTAGGGTGAACACTAAATTGTTTAAAGCTAATTGCTTTCCTATGGCTATTCGCGTATATAATAAATAAAGTTAAGTTAAATTAAGTTGCGTTTGTGTGATAGTACATTAATTGGATCTAGCAAGTCTAGTAACATTCTTAAAGGCTGCTAAGTCATCACTTACAGAATGGTAGTAGGTTATTTGCTGCAGTGCTGTCTTGAGCCCGACTCTAGTACGAATTACATACAGATGCAGTAGGTAGACGCAGTACGTGAGACGACCCAGGAATGCCCAGCCATGCCAACCCATCACTCCACTTACAAAAGCTAAAAATAAATCTGAAGTTAGATGGGTAGTTACTTTTAAAAGAAGAGTAATTATTGTAATCGAAATTATTTCTTTTTAAATTTTTTAGATTTTTCTTTTTGTATTTTTTTTCTTTCAAATTAAATTTAAAATGCTATATAATTAATGACAACACAAAGAAAAATTAGGGTAATGGCAGGGTTCGAACCTGCAACGTCAGCATTCCGTGCCTTGCGTATTCCAGTTTCCGCCACATTACCGCTAATGCGCAAAATTGTTTCTATTGTTTTCTAATGCATCAATTTAATGTTTATACTTCAGCTTAAAGCATCTTTTCACTTCGCATGCTCCTTATTTTAGTTTATAAAGTAGATACACTAAGGTCAATTTTTTTATGGCATCGCGCTCTTGGCGCAAAGGTCAAATTTATGATTCCGTGGAATTCTGACGTTTCTTGGTATTACCAGGCAAAAAAATATTTTTTGAAACTGTGGTGAGAAATACAAAGAAAAATAAGTGAAAAACATAAATGTTAACATAAAATTAAAATGTATGTGTAACTTTACAATCACTTCAACGTATTATTAATTAAAACAAACTTGATTTAATTTTAAAAATCACGACTGAGACATAATAAAATGTTTAATTATATCCTGAGGAAAAATAAAAGGTTGTGGGTATCATTCTGATATTATCACATATTACAAACCTTCGGTTTAAGATTATATTTCAATATTTTATCCACACACAATTTATTTCGTAATTGTTATTCCATTATTTAAAATCTTACAAAAATAGACCGCACAACGTCAGCATCAACTGTCATTTTCCCATCAAACTATACAAAATTATTGTAAGCAGCAGTGCTTGCACTGTTGTGTTCCAGCGTGGAGAGCAATACAGCCGGTGTAATTACTGGCACAAGAGGTATTCCATCTTAGCCCTCTGGGTTGGCAACGCATCTGCAATCTGCTCGGTGGTGATCACTTACCATCGGGTGACCTACTTGCTCGTTTGGCTTCCTATTTCATAAAAAAAAGACTTACTGTCGAGCTTGAGGAACGATCCAGCGATTAGACCGCACAGACATGCGCCGAAACACACTTTGATCGCACTTGAGTACACAGCGCATACCAGCAGCGGGATCTAAATAGATACCACAATTTAATTTCCTAAAATTCTTCACATCTTTGTTACAATTTTCTGCAAGCCATTTCCGGCCATAGTGACTGGCGTAACCAGTTATTGTGGGCGTCGCATAAGTGCTTTTAAGAGGCTCGTACAGCAAATGTTTCCTGCAAATGTGCTACCATACTCGCTGCAAGTCACGACTTCTTTGACGAAGACAAACTGAATGTGGATAGCTACTACCTACAATGGACAAACACTTCGACAAGACAAGTATCTCTTAACAGAACTGGAAAAAGTGTTGGACCACGGGTGCAATTTTTGAATCTCACCAGGTGACTAGAGCTCACCAAAATGGCCGAATCTCTATGAAAAACGGCTATTTTGGTGAGATTTAGTTACCCGGTGAGATTCAAATGCAATTTTTGAATCTCACCAGGTGACTAAAGCTCACCTAAATGGCCGCATTATTTTTTCTGAAAAACGGCCATTTTGGCGAGCTTTAGTCACCGAGATTCAAAAATCGTACTCCTAGTTATCTGAGGCCCATAAAGAGAGAGAGGAGAAAATAACGCTGAAATCAGGGCATGTACTGTACAGTATTAATTGAAGCTATGTTACCTGAATGTTGTCTATAAAGAAAACCATCCCCAGAAAAATACAGGCCGCCGCCGCCGGCGTGGCTGCCCAGTACATCAACCGATGTTTCTGCAATACGTAGATCTTAACTTTATTTTTTGTTCTGGTTGCTTACTTCCTTCTGCCAACAAAGAATCTTAATTTGTTTTTATTGGTTATTTCAAGGTCACACTGCAAGCCGCTTTCGATTTTGTACGCGTTTGACGAAAAAATAAATACACGTAACGCTGCTTTTTTCGGTTCAGTATCGCGCGTTTGCCGAAAAAATAAATACACATGATATATTACTACACTCCCCTTGTGATATTTCATGATTTTTTTATGGACCCCCCCCAAGCCACGTGATTAAAGGACGACCTCTAAAGCGGAAAAACTTGGGAACAATGACGACGGGAACTTAAAGACGGAGGAAGAGTGGAAGCTATACTGTATCCCGGGCGTCCCACGGCCATGGCACGTAGAGGAAAACTATCTTAAATATAGTAGATATAAAATTTTACTGAAAGAAGACTTCATTTTAATTTAAAATGCATTCAAACATTTTTTGCTTATCGCCTTTCTGAACCGAAAATCGTGGTAAAAATAAAAAACTCGTAATTTTACGATATCGATCAAAAGGCTTCATCGTAATTATTATTTCGTTCCAATAAACATACAAGTTATACAGAAGACCAAGGAGTATAACATGCCATTATGCTTAGCGTTTGTGGACTATGAGAAGGCCTTTAATTCGATCGAGACGTGGGCGGTGCTTGAGTCTCTCCAGCGATGCCGTATTGACTATCGGTATATCGAAGTGTTGAAGTGTTTGTACAATAACGCCACCATGTCGGTCCGAATACAAGACCAGAGGACGGAGGAAATTCCATTGCAAAGAGGTGTGAGACAGGGAGATGTTATCTCTCCGAAACTGTTCACCAACACAATGGAAGATGCCTTTAAGCTTCTGGAGTGGAAAGGATTCGGCATCAATATCAACGGCGAGTACATCACTCACCTTCGATTTGCCGACGATATAGTAGTCATGGCAGAATCGATGGAAGACCTTAGCACGATGCTCGAAGACCTCAATCGGGTTTCCCAACGGGTGGGCCTTAAGATGAACATGGACAAAACGAAAGTCATGTCGAATGTCCATGTCCTACCGGTCACTTTGGAAATCCATGGAGGAGGCCTATGTCCAACAGTGGACTTCTTGTGGCTGAGATGATGATGATGATGAATAAACATAGCGTTTTAAATAAAAGGCGAACCATAAAAATTTACAATTATAGTTTTAGGAAAATCAATAGATACTTAGCTTTTTCTTTGACTTTGCCGTGTTTCTAACAAGGGTAAGCTAAACTTAATTATTTTAAATAAATGTAATTTTTTATGGTCACGTCCCGATAGACAATAATGTTAAGTAATAATTGTTATTAATGTTATTTCTTAAAATTTGGTATTGAATAAACCTTAGTCTTCTTGAAGTCCTTGCCATGCATGTCGTACAAGATTACTCCCAAAGCCAGACCCATAGCGTAGGTCACGAGGTTGGCGTCTCCACGCTTGTAAACCTTATTGAACGTGGGGTCGTGAACGACGAAGGTGCGAATAATCCTGAAAAATTATATCAAACAGTACCTACTGTAGGTACGTGAGGTCCTAACGACATCTTACTAAGAATGTGACTTTAAATAATTAATAGATTCAGGGGTTACTTTGCGGAGGTCCACTTCAACAAACTGGAATAAATTACCTTGCTATTCCGCGAAACCAGTGCCGTGCTCGTGCTGTTAGATCCAAATGATGCCTCGTACAGAGGCGAAACGCGCGTCGATTGTGTTGTTCAGTGTTTAGTAGTGGTGGTGTGTGGTTGAGTCTGTGTGATATATATATGTTGTTTCGTGGGGAAGCGGAGGAGGGTGGGTTTTTACATGAATATATGTCGCACAGACGCAGCTAACTTGCACGAGCACGGCACTGGTTTCGCGGAGTAGCAAGGTAATTTGTTCCAGTTAGTTGAATGTGACTTTACGCTACAAATGCTCAGTGATGCAACTGACTGTAGTTAACCAAAGGATATTTCTTACCTTGGTGTCAGGAGAAGTACGCCATATAGGTTCTGGAAGTAGGTATGAGCGGCAGGAGTGATCAGGCCAACTACAAAGGCGACCGCGATGGCGATCTTGCGCGATCGGGCGCTGCGACAAAGACAGAAGATCACCATCCCTAGGATGGTCAGCTGCATGTCTGCAGCCAGGTACCTGTTGTAAGAATATTATTATTACAACACCTTACTAATTTTGTGACGGCTGTTGTTTTTTGTTGCTAGATAGCGTAAACTAAAATTTTGGTAGTCTGCAGTTACTAAGATCCTATTTATAATAACAAGGATCTTTAGCTACAGTAACTAAGATCTCACCTGCAGTAACTGAGATCTGAGCTGCAGTTACATAGACCTTAGTTGCAGTAACTCAAATCTTTGCTGCAGTAAATAAGATCTTAACCACTGGAGACTTAAATAATTAATAGATTCAGGCGTTACTTTGCGGAGGTCCATATCAACAAACTGGAACAAATTACCTTGCTACTCCGCGAAACCAGTGCCGGGCTCATGCAAAATAGCTGCGTCTGTGCCACATATTTATATTCATGCAAAAACCCACCGTCATCCGCTTCCACACGAAACAACATATATCACACAGACTCAACTACAGTCTGTGTGATATATGTTGTTTCGTGTGGAAGCGGAGGAGGGTGGGTTTTTGTATGAATATATGACGCACAGACGCAGCTATTTTGCACGAGCCCGGCACTAGTTTCGCGGAGTAGCAAGGTAATTTGTTCCAGTTTACTGAAGACTTAAAAAAGTAACTTTAGTTAACCTAATGAGGAGTCTAGATCTTTAACAAACCAAACACTTACTTTGTTCACTGTTCAGTGCATATTATCATTAAAATGAAGTAAAGAACTTGAAGCGACAATGAGTTTAGCTTTACATTTAGGCTGCTTTTCCACCAGAGATGTGCGAGGATGCGTAGCGAGGGATGTGTTTGTAAGAACCAATAGAACCACTTCATTTACCTCGCCTCGGTCAGCACAGCTCTGGTGGAAACGGCTCATTGGTCCTTTACAAACACATCCCTCGGTACGCATCCTTGCACATCTCTGGTGGAAACGCAGCCTTACCATGTTTGCAGCATGCACTGGGAGTGGTCCACGTAGTTGTCTACGTACAGCAGATGAAGCCACCAGTCACTACGACAATCCACAACCTCCACATTCACCGCTAGCTGGTGAGATAGTCATTTTTTTATTCTGTATTTGTTTAGGGACTTTGATCAAAATTGAACATGTCAGCCCCATTAGAAAACAATATAAATAAATACAAAAACACATCAAAGATCCACAACACAACAAGAAAAAAAAAGTATTTTATCAAACATCTGTACAATTTCCTAGCTGCATTGCTAGTTGGTTCGGATAAAATGGATTGCAATGAACCTACATTAAAGGAACCCCAATGGCGCAAACCACAGATTAGAGAGATATAGTAGGCGCAAACCACAACTGTCTCTAATAGGCTTCGTCCGGACACACTCCATGACCAAAATGATAAACATCTTGGCGAATTCCACAAACTTCACAATTTGGCGAACTTAACCTCCTCATCAAAGATAGTAATTTAATCATTGTAATCGAAATTATTTATTTTAAATTTTTTTAGATTTTTATTTTTTTATTTTTTTACATTCAAATTAAATTTAAAATGCTATGTAATAAATGACAACACAAAGAAAAATTAGGGTAATGGCAGGGTTCGAACCTGCAACATCAGCATTCCGTGCCTTGCGTATTCCAGTTTCCGCCACATTACCGCTAATGCATTAGAAAACAATAGAAACAATTTTGCGCGTTAGCGGTAATGTGGCGGAAACTGGAATACGCAAGACACGGAATGCTGATGTTGCACGTTCGAACCCTGCCATTACCGTAGTTTTTCTTTGTGTTGTCATCCATTATATAGCATTTTAAAAGTAATTTAATATTATCATAAACACAGCTCGAGTATCCTTTTTTATACTTTGGGGGGTGTAGACAACGCGATGTTTTGTTTTTTCAGAATGTATCGATTTGATACTCGCGATAGACATACAGGCTGGCACTAAGTATTAAAACTACTGGGAATGAGCTCAGTGAATATAGAAAACATGATTAATCGATTCAGGCGTTACTTTGCGGAGGTCCATATCAAGAAACTGGAACAAATTACCTTGCTACTCCGCGAAACCAGTTTATAGAAAACATGAAAAACTAATTTTCCGCTGAATATGAAGAAGCACTTAAATGTGCAAAATTATAAGAAATATTTTAAATTAGGCAGCTCACATTTTTAACTTCTCAGAAATGAGTAATAACTGGATACAAAAGTAACTGCGGAGGTCCATATTTGGGACGATTTGGGATTTGTTATCTAAACTACAAAAGAGTCCTTTTTGGCAACTAGAAATCATTTATATTTCTGTTTTTTACGTTTACTGGGTGGGTAAGTAAAATGTTAAATTGTTTTAAACTTTCGCGACTTTCACACATATTTATAACATTCTACTCAGTCTACAGTCTAGTCTTCAGTCTACTCGTGACCACGGCCATTGAAACATGGCCGAAACGTCGAGGTAAATCAACAATATATTTCTATCGCGCTTAAGTCCCGATAATGTTATAAATAAGTAAAATGTTCTCTGGAAATTTCTAAAAATGTTTAAGATTGAAAGTTTTTCTATTTTTTAATTCAGCCGTGGGCACATGCCTCGTACAGAGGCGAAACGCGCGTCGATCGTATAGTTTTAGTGTTTAGTGGTGGTGGTGTGTAGTTGAGTCTGTGTGATATATATTTTGTTTAGTGTGGAAGACGAGGAGGGTGGGTTCTTGCATGAATATATGTATATGTCGCTCAGACGCACCTATTTTGCACGAGCCCAGCTCTGGTTTCGCGGAGTAGCAAGGTAATTTGTTCCAGTTTTTTGTTAACGAAAAAATGTTCTCGGAAATTTCTAAGTATTTCTTACATCGAAAATTTGCGCTTTTGAAGTTTTCCATCGGCACATCAGTAAAAAAATGCTGTGTACCTTCCACAAGGGTCCATAGCTGAGATGTCGCAGCCATGTTGTACCGAAAGCAATCGCTGCGGCGTAAACAGGGGTTAGCCTGGAATGTACAGAATTAAGATATATAGAAATACAACCCAACGAGGATGGATGATGATGTGCAGTGAACCAAGTGATTTAGAGGCTTTAATTGCAAATACTAGACAACGACAATTTTGTTAAGAGTATCTGATAAATTAAAACCATTATATTTTACAAATTGTGACGAATAACGTGGTACAAAACTTCTGGCACGCAAATCTGACTTACGACTGAAAGTGGAAGGATTTTAAAATATTGAAATGAGAAATCGTCGCGAATAATGCGGATGGTAGGACCTTGTGCAAGGTCCGCCCGGATCGCTACCACCATCTTGCTCGCTAATCCTGCCGCTAAGCAGCAGTGCTTGCACAGTTGTGTTCCGGCGTGGAGAGCAAGACAGCCGGCGTAATTACTGGCACATGAGGTATTCCATCTTAGCCCTCTGGGTTAGCAACGCATCTGAAATCTCTTTGGTGTTGCGGGTATAGGCGGTAGTGATCACTTACCATCAGGTGACCCACTTGATAGTTTTATAAAAAAAAATGGTATAAGATCTCTAACCTCAGCCACCTCAGCACAATGCCCTGCGGCAAAGATCGCCAGCCGAAGCGTCGTTTCTCCTCCGAGATTAGAATACTGTAAGACAGCAGTAAGCCAGACATCAGGAGGAAGGCTTGCACGATGAGGGTTCCGTTGGCTATTGCTTGAAACTTTATCTCGTGATACTCCTATAGTAAAATTTCAAAATCAATAAGTCATTCATGTAAAATTGCGCACGATTTTACAAAAAAAATCCGAAAGCAAAACTATTGCACAAAAAGACACCGATTGTAGAGAAGACAGTTGTTTCCTCGTACTTGTTAATACTGCACCTATATACCACGTAATTTCTTTGTTGGATGTAACCATTCCATTGGTGCTTTACTAAAATCAATAAAAACTATGAAATAAACTCGTTCACAGTTTATGTATCAGATTCACAGTTATAATGCATAATATCATCATTTTTCTGAAACAAAAAAGTTCTATAAAAATGACACTAAAGCTCAAAGGTTTTGTGGGTGGTAGGACCTTGTGCAAGGTCCGTCCGGATCGCTACCACCATCTTGCTCGCTAATCCTGCCGCTAAGCAGCAGTGCTTGCACTGTTGCGTTCCGGCGTGGAGAGCAAGATAGCCGCAAAAATTACTGGCACAAGTAGTATTCCATCTTAGCCCTCTGGGTTGGCATCTGCAATCTTCTTGGTGTTGCGGGTGTCTATAGGCGGTGGTGATCACTTACCATCAGGCGACCCACTTGCTTGGTTGCCTTCCTATTTCAGAAAAAAAACATCCTTACCTCTTCCAAGTAACGCGGGTTGCTCATGGCATTGAAATTGGTAACCGTCGAGTGGCCCATTATCGTCAGTAGAGCCGTCATGACTCTGCAAACATATTTATTTATTTAAACTTTATTGTATTATTGGAATCGAAATTATTTATTTTTAAATTTTTTCGATTTTTCTTTTTGTATTTTTTTTACATTCAAATTAAATTTAAAATGCTATATAATGAATGACAACACAAAGAAAAATTAGGGTGATGGCAGAGTTCGAACCTGCAACATCAGCAGAACCCTGCCATTACCCTAATTTTTCTTTGCGTTGTCATTCATTATATAGCATTTTAAATTTAATTTGAATGTAAAAAATACAAAATGTACAAAAGGCGGACTTAATGCCTTAAGGCATTCTCTGCCAGTCAACCTTTGGGCATAAACAGAAAGGTTGTGGGCGGTGCGGCTAGAGAACGAGTAATAGAAACACAATGACAAAATGCTACTACATACATACAAAGCCTATGATACAATATATAGATATAAAGATATACACATATTAATATGTATACTATACATAAACTACATAAATAAACATACATACAATCTGTCCAGAAGAAAGCTAAAAGGAGTTCTGCTTAGTAAGATGCAGACGAACTAACTTTTTGAAAGAGAGTTTGTTAGAGGCTTGTTTAGTGCTAAGGGGAAGAGCATTCCAAAGACGAGTAACCTGAAGAACATAAGAGTTAGAGACGAAGCCAGTTCGGTGAGGTAGGACAGTAAGTTTGAGATTGTCAGCAGAGCGAAGCTGACGAATGTGAGGGCCTTTAGAGCCGTGAAAGCGGAAGTGACATTTAAGGTAGTCAGGTGACCGTGGCTCGTTTAACAACAACAACAACAACAAATACTCTTTATTGATTCACACAAGTAAACAAAATAAAAGAACACACACACAGGGAAATTTTACATGGGATTCAACAGGTGGTCTTATCGCTAAGCAGCGATCTCTTCCAGACAACCTTTGGAAAGAGATAAAATAGAGTAAAGAGAGGAAAGCAGTCTATAAAGGAAATATAGGGGTGAAACTGTTATTAACATAGCTATAAAACATTTACTGTAGGGTGACTATTGTTTTGTTTCAAGTGCTTTGTCATTGGTGATCGTCTCGAAAAGAGTGCTAGGTGCACAGTGCAGTAGCAGACTGCAGTGGCCCTAACATGACTGGCCAAGGTTAGTTTATCTCTATCTGCGTCTCTTTCTTATGACACTAGTTAGACAGAGACACAGAGAGGGGTTAAACTAAACCTGGGCTGTCATGTTAGGACCGCAGTTGTCAAATAAAAGGGCCTTGCGAGCCGTAAAAGTTCCTTTTGGCTTTGCAGTAGTTGGGTAAAAATAAGACGGAAACGAAAACGAATAGCATCTCTGCTAATTCGAGTGCACCAACGGTATACAGAAGATGATAGTTGGCAAAATGGATTGTCCCATTCTAAAAGTGTGGGTGCAATTACTAATTTGATAAATGTAAATTATTTTATTTATGGTTGAATTGTTTAACAGTGACATTATTATTGAAATATTAAGTTATTAGAGCAGATTATTAATTTATTAAATTAAGTTATTTCTTTATAAAATAATGACATTGTTAAGCAGTTAAATTGAGGGTTTTAAAGTTGAATTATGATAATACCTCTAACTGACATACAATTGTATTCTGTCTGTAACTAATATAATATGGATTTAGTAATAAATAAACGAATTGAATTGAAACAAATATAAAAAAAGAATTGATTACAATAAATTGAAACAAATACAATTATCGAGAGAGGATCCAATTATTCAGATGCTGTTCTATCAACCAGATAACACATATTACCGTAGTTATTAATAGGAAGCATTAATGTCTGCACCAGCGAGGCCTTAGTATTGGTTGGAGGAAAGTTCTTGAATTTATTAATACTCACTTGATGCCATTGAGACACTTGAGTGACTTCATCTTCGACTCTGGACCCTCACCGGAGGACATAACCAGCCGCTGCCAGTTCCTCTTCACCGAGAAGCACAACAGTAATCTACTGACTGTTAAAAGATAAGATTATTTTAAATGACACCAGATGACACCTTTATAGCCACAGGCATCTTGCATCTTAGATTTATAGAAAACAGAAATATTCATGCAAACAAAGTCGAATTTTGATGAGTAGTATCTGTTTATTTGAAGATCATGAACAGCATGTGCTAGACATTAACATGGTAACAACTTCACAAGTAGGTATTTTGATGTCGACTTTTGCGCACATCCGAACAGTTTGACATTTATTAATTTGGATTTTTCACACTGGAGTAGGCTTTTTTGTCTACTCCATTTCCAAAGTTTTCATCACGGATAGCTCCTTCGTGGCTACTATTGGCTGAGAAATCGATGACAAAGTATTTTAATTTTTTAAAACAGAAATTTACTGGGAGATTCAGAAATATTGAACAGCAGTGGCGGAACGTTTATTGGGTTCCGAATCGTTCACATTTTATCAGTTTTGATGAGGTATTCGTACTGGCGAGGGAAATGTTTTCGTGCTGCGGAAAGTACTATTGAGATTTGACGTCATCAGAACTGGAAAACGGGGTGGTTATTTAGCCTTTAGAAAGCAATGTGATTAGTCTCGGGTGCAACCCTACATTTGACAAATGAGGGTAGCTATTCACCTCAAAGTTTAGACCTAAGACCAATAGTCATCGATGGGCCACGGCCGCGGAGGCTCATGAGTAAGGATCACAGACAGGTGTCAAGTCGATGGAGTCAAGCAATAACTCGACATTAAGTAGGTATCTGAGGATCCGAATTTTTCAATATATTCTTATCATATTAAAATTACCAAAGCCTTTCTGTGGACTATGGAAATACAAGTCGTATATACTTCCGCAGACATTCAGCCCCAGCAGCGTTAGGAAAACGACGGCCACCACGTAGTCCCCGGCGTCGTAGGGCTGTGATTCCCCGAATTCGGTGCATAAAATGCTCTCATTGATAAGCCTGGCCTGTAAAACAAGAGTTCCGTTTATCTAATGTTATACTAGCGACCTACCCCGGCTTTTACGGCACTTTATTTATTACATGTGGGCTGTTCAGGCTGCGTTTCTACCAGAGATGTGCGAGGATGCGTAGCGAGGGATGTGTTTGTAAAGAACCAATGTGCCGTTTCCACCAGAGCTGTGCTGACCAAGGCGAGGTAAATGAAGCGATTCTATCGGTTCTTACAAACTCATCCCTCGCTTCGCATTCTCGCACATCTCAGGTGGAAAAGCAGCCTTAATGTCCTGAACTATGGGATTTCAAGAAAAACACTTAAACATATAAGAAGTCAAGTATACTTTCAAAGAACTTTATATCGTAAAAGCTGAGACAAAAAGGTTACCAGGTGTTTTTTAAATTATCAAAGCAATGGGAATGGCAAATAATTGTATAAATTAAGTAGTAAATTTTTGGCACAAACTTTCGCAAATTATGTGACTTGTTCTCAATGTGATTTCACGTGTTTGGCTTAAAATTAGCTTGATGAGACTATTTTGCGGGTGGTAGGAACTTGTGCAAGGTCCGTCCGGATCGCTACCACCATCTTACTTGCTAATCAACAGTGCTTGTACTGTTGTGGTCCGGCGTGGAGAGCAAGACAGCCGGTGCAATTACTGGCACAAGAGGTATTCCATCTTAGCCCTCTTGGTGGCAACGCATCTGCAATGTCTTTGGTGTTGCGGGTGTCTATAGGCGGTGGTGAACACTTACCATCAGGTGACCCACTTGCTTGTTTGCCTTCCTATTTCATAAAAAAAACTATATATTTTTAAAATGGCCTTTTACCTGCAAATTATGGGTGGCATAAAGTGTAGCGTTGACGCAAGCATCAAGGGCATGTTCTAACGTCGAATTGTCGTAGTATTGACGACACGTCTGCGTCACGCAGACACCCCAGTGAAACAAGTTGTGGTCAAAGTGGGTTAAATCGCTAGCCGAATATTCCTTAAAGATAAATAAGTTGCAAATTTTTATTGCTTTCCGGTAAGCTAATGTGCAATCAGTAACATTACGAAAGTGACGTATGATACGCTTTAACATGGAAAATTTCATTTAAAATGCTATATAATGAATGACAAGACAAAGAAAAATTAGGGTAATGGCAGGGTTCGAACCTGCAATATCAGCATTCCGTGCCTTGCGTATTCCAGTTTCCGTCACATTACCGCTGCCATACCTTGCGAATTTTTCAATGTGTTTCGTCTTTACGGTCATTACATTATTGATATTTTTTCTTTGGGTAAACTACCCTCGGTGTCATCTATGAGAAACTTAATCAAGTTATCTCATGCAACTTGGTCATTTATGAAAGCCCGTTAGCTGACGAGAGATGACGCCATTTGTTGTTAAATTATTGTAATCGAAATTATTTATTTTTAAATTTTTTAGATTTTTTATTTTTGTATTTTTTTTACATTCAAATTAAATAAAAAAAAGTATATTTAATTTGAATGTAAAAAAAATACAAAAAGAAAAATCGAAAAATTTTTAAAATTAATAATTTCGATTACAATAATGAAAATTTCCCTCTAATTGCTAAGAGACGTACAATAATATTAGGGGTTTTCAAAGGGGGAATTAAAAGATTCAGAGTGTCTATTGTGTAGCTTGGAGCCTACAAGCACGGACACCTCGATACTTATCACTTACTTGTATCAACGTGCTCAGTTTGCTGGTATCATCGTGAATTATCTTGGCATCGAGGTAGCAGTAGGTGTCGCCTGGTGCACGCAAACATCCGTCGAAATCTTCCAAGCGGAACAGTGGTGGCATCCGAGCGTACTCCGATTCTAAAAAATATGTATGTATTTTGAGACTAGACATGCTCCACAGTTCAACTGTCATAACTGAGTAGAAAGCGGGATGCGTTCGTTTCTCATGAACGTTTATTTTAGTAAAATAAACAATAGTTTATCTTAATCATCGCTTGCGATAATAGTAAAATTTTCAAGATTTTTAAAAGGTTAACGTGTAGAGCCTTGGACCTTTGTGTGGACCTCGTTGTCCGGATCGCTGCTCCAACCGCTAAGCAGTAGTGCTTGCACTGTTGTGTTCCAGCGTAGAGAGCAAGACAGCCAGTGGAATTACGTTGGCAACGTGTCTGCGAGCTCCTTGATGTTATAGGTGTCTATGGACGGTGGGGATCAGTTACGATCAGGTGACCCACTTGCTCGTTTTCCTTTAAAATTGAAAATAAATCGCAACTCATTTAAACTTAATGAACATTAAAATTCCCCTTGAGTTTATGTGAATGAATGAAGTTAAAATTTTATTTAAAATCAAAATTACGATCAAAAAGTTAGTAAATAGTAGATTCAGACGTTTATGCGGAGGTGCTTTTTAAAAATTTGAAACAAATTACTTGCTTGATACCATTCCTTTTTGCGGGAAACAAACCTTGCGGGAGTTTCGCGGAGTAGTAAGATAATTTGAACCAATTTGGTTAAATTAAATAAAAAAGCAGTAATTCATATTAACTGAACTGTAATACTAAGATTATAATTAAAATGTATCAAAAAGAGAAGTCCCCATTGGCATGGTATCGAAGATACTGGCAGCATTACCTCTCTGTACACATAAGCTTGTACGCTTTGCGAGGTAGCTGCCAGCTCTTCGATCGCCTGTGACGTCGACCAGCCTCTTAGAGATCTCTTTAAAGAGACCTAGGGCTAGGCTAGGCTATTCATATTATATTAGAATGTGAATCAAACAACAATCAAAAACGCAAATTTTACTAATTAGGTTCTTGTGACTGGAAGAAAATAATTTCAATAGAAAAAACCGGCCAAGTGTGAGTCAGATTCGCACACCGAGGGTTCCGTCATCAACAACATCTAGTACCCATCGCATTTTTGCTTTGTAAGACCAAAAAAAAATTTCTTGTGTGTGTTAACTACAAATTTACGATTTTCGGATTTATGTGAGACCTTGCTTCTTGCCAAATTTTATAGTTCTAGGTCAACGGGAAGTACCCCATAGTTTTTTGAGTGCCTTGCGAATGTATGGAATATGCTGCATAAACGGCCGTATCTTTTGATTGCGTTGATTTAAAAGTTTGATTTTTTCACGGCTTCAAGGGACTACAGATTTAAGTATATGATATTAATATCAACTCAATACCTCTACGCGTTCCTGAGAAAAATAGTCTCGACAGACAGGCGGACAACGAAGTGATCCTACAAGGATTCCGTTTTTCCTTTTGAGGTACGCAACCCTAAAAACTTTTTATGTGTAAGACCATGAATAAAAAAAACCTTGCTGTCTTAATGAGATGTCGATCTTCATAGCGATTGACAGATGCTTAAAATATTTTTGCGACTATTTACATTTTTTTAGGTACATAAGTCAATAGCGATTCGCAAAAAAATGTACACCTTGTACTTTTCACCGATGAAAAAACGGAGCGGGACCTCAAGTATTTTTAATTTATTTTATTTATGTATGACCATTTGCACCTTTAACAGAGAAGTCTGCTTTTAATGATTCTTAACAGACTTCAAAAAAAGGAGGAGGTTCTTAATTAGTCAGGACCTTTTTTTATTTATTTTCCCTGATTACTTGAAGACTTGGTAAATTCTTTTTTTGTTTGAAGGGGTATACTTTCAAATTGGTCCTATTGTCATCAGGTCTACTGGGAACCTGGAGAAATCAAGGGAACTCTTTAAACAATATAGGCACATCTTAGTGATTTGGGTATTTTTATAGTAACTCGTGCATTTGCTCTCGAAAAGCACCTTTTGGTGAAGTGTACTTGATGATGAGAATCACAGATAGCCGTTGAAACTACTCAATAATAGATAGGTATTTCACGGGTTGCGATACGATGACTATAATATGGTATGCAATCTTTGTTAAAAGATGGCGAGCATTTGACATTAGGCATTTGTAAGTTAGATAAACATATTGCCTCACCAAAAAGCGAGAAGTCTTTTTAAAAAATAACCAAAAACTAAAATGCAAAAAATAATCCGTAAAGTCTGATTTCCGATGCAGTCATAAAATCAAATTTATTCAAACAATTTCATAAATTGTTATAACTCTGTGGAGTCTGTGGTAAACGACGCCGATATCAAAGGGTAAAATTTATGAAATTGTATGAATGAATTTTATTTAATGATTATATTGGAAATCTGATGTAGACCGTGTACGAACTATTCTTTGTTTTTTTTTAGTTGTTTTTTGTAGAGGATTTTTCAAGGTATCTTTTACTGTCTATATCGAAATTTTTATAATCGATTTTTTTGATTTTATTTTGTGTTTTTTTTTATACAATGAAATTGAATTTAAAATGCTAATAACAACACAAAGAAAAATTAGGGTAATGGCAGGACTCGAAATTGCAACATCAGTCTTCCATGGTTTGCGTTTTCCAGTTTCGCCACATTACCGCTACCGCATCTTTTATTATTGTTAATATTGTCGTTGTGGATATCCCACAAGGTCTGACTATCTGACGAGAATCGCGGGAACTGATGGATGCGAGCAGCAAAAAGCCGACCGTTGTGGAAATCCGTGGGAAGGCCTGTGCTATGCTCAGCAGAGATCACTCTGGCTGATATGACGAGGATGTTTTTTTTTCAATTCTTTATTTATTTAGGGGCTTTGATCAGAATTGAACATGTCAGCCCCATTAGAAAACAATACAATTAAATACAAAAACGCATCAAAAATCCACAACACAAAAAAAACTATTTTATCAAACATTTATACAAACACCTAGCTGCATCGCTAGTTGGTTCAGCTATCTATATATCTATATCAGCTATATATGATCCCACATTGAAGGAATCAAACCCCAATTGCACAAACAACCTGTCCCTCATAGGCTTCGTCCGGACACACTCCATGACCAAATGATAGACATCTTCGGGAATTCCGCAAACTTCGCAATTTGGCGAATTTACCCTCCTCATCAAATAGAAGAATTTATTCAATGGAACGTGTCCGGAACGAAGCCTATGAGCGCTGACGAGGAGGCTCACACTGAATGGTCCTATACCAGATACCCTTTTCTCGGGACCTCTTGTCAAAGTACTCCTTCCAACGAGAATGGAACTTGCCTTTATAATGTGCAACCACTTCGGAGTAATCAGGCGACGAGGATGATGATATTTGTTTTTGTAACTTTCCTATGTTCAGAGTATTTTTGAACATTTAGGATTATGTACTTACTGACTTAATTTGTTTACTTTGGAATATTTTTTAAGTTAAACCGTTATGTTTCCATACAAAAGTTAACATCTATCTTTAAAGTAATATTAAATTAAATTAAAAATTAAAATTCAATTATTTTCAGGTAACAACCCATAGAAAATTTAGAAATAATTACAGAAGTTGCAATTTTTACATTAAAAAAAAGAAAAAAAATTGTTTAAGTATAAAAATAGTAGTAGTAGTAGTTAAAATTAGTTTGAATGTTTTATTATTAATTATTATTAAATTCTAGTTCTTTTTACAGACAGGAGCTATTTACTAAATAAAGTTTTTTCTTACCATTCAATCTGTAAATAACCCCCGAAGCCTCCTTCAACACAATTAAAACTAACACAGCTAGAAATTTCATTTTTAACGACGTTATCGCTTTAATAAAAACACTTTTTAGCTTATCAAAATATTTTGTTTCAATAATGTAATGAAAAACCAAAGGTTAACAAAGTTTTGATTCTGCATAGAAAAATAAATGCAGACGCGGCAGGCTCCCACGCGCTTTTGCTTTCAAGTATCAGTCGAGTAGGCCTTAAGTATTGAAACTTCAGCGGCGCCTGCGCCGGTTACCGTAGTATTAGTTTTTTGATACGGTGTTCTTATGACTTTTCTTTTTCCACAATTTGAAAAAAAAGTAGAATTATTGTTTTTGATTTTCTCTGCGGTCACTATTTTTTGAAATGTCACGAGTCTTAAGACAGTGAAATGAAATGAAATAAAACAAATAAAGTTTTATTTGCAGGCAAAATGTAATTAAATTAAAATAAAGTTAAGCTTGATATCAAAACAACAATTAGAACTAAAATAAAAAATTGAAATTCCATTAATAATTAAAATTGACAGTGTAGTCTCAGCCAGTGTTCCACTACTGGACTGTCCCACCTGTGTGCGTCCGTGTTCAGGATGGTATTAGGGCTGGTGCGCACGCGCACCATGATGGCACAGTATACATATAAGCAGTAAGCAATCTACGTACAAACGCTCGGAACCGACGCACTTACACAGACGCACGCTCAACACGGCCGCTAAAGGTGCAGTTCCGAGCCAAGCGACACTGCCGCCGCGTCAGTGCGTCAGTAAACGCTGCGGCTCTGTCGCAGCGTCTCTGACGCTCTGTTGAATTCCGAGGGCAGCGACAGTATCACTGCGGCCTTCATTCAATTTGCCACCAGTGTCCTAGACAGTCAAGTCAATTTTCTTGCGTTTACTGCATACATACGGTGAAACGATTATGAATCAAGCTATTGTGAAAGATCATCTAAAAATACTCGCCTCTTTTATTTAATACCCTCCCAATTTCATCCCAAACTCTATCTTTTTTTTTTCGCATTTTTGTACTCTTCAACACTTAAATCAAACAATGGTGGATGTTGAGACAACATTTATAAGCAGCTCATCATCTTCTTCGGTAAAAACCTCAATTTTCAAAGTAATTAAATAAATAAATAAATAAATAAATATTTTTGGGACAGTTAACACCAATTGACTTAGTCCCAAAGTAAGCAACTAAAGCTGCTTGTGTTATGGGTACTAGACAACGGATATACATACTTATATAGAGAAATGTATACTTAAATATATATAACATCCACGACTCGGGCACAAACATTCGTATTTATCATACAAACATTTGCCCCTCCCGGGAATCGAACCCGGAACCTCAAGCTTCATAGTCAGGGTCACTAACCACTAGGCTATCCGGCCGTCTAAACTTGCAATTTGCAACTTGTAATTGCACCATAATACCACGCGTTGATCGTGCGATGGCGCGACACTACGAGGGAAAGCGCGGCTCGGCCGCTGACGCCTTGCGACAGTAGCGCCGCGGCAGTGACGCCGCGTCAAGTATCGCCGTGTTCGTACACGCCGTCATGTATTCATATAGAACATTGTACTATCGCTCTGTCGCGGCGATACTAACGCGGCGTTAGTGGCGTCAGTGTCGCTTGGCTCGGAACTGCACCTTAAGGAGTGTTCACGGTCCGTCAGTCGCGGCTGCCGCGTCGAGCGAGACGGGTGGACGCGTTTTGCGCGGTAATATCCCCGTAATTTGACTCAGAATTATTTTTGTATCAATGTGTAGCATATCGTTAGAAAGGTCATAACTAGAGAAGTGATAAAAAAAAATCAAGGTCTCAATTCTCTTTAGTTTTTTAATAATTGAATTACGAAGTTGGATTTTTTTCACACAATCAGTGATTTTGTGAAACTATTAGATAGAATAAAAACTAATAATTACATATTTGAACATGTATTACCAAGTATTAAATTAAAAAAAAAAAATTTACACTCAATAATAAAAAGTTACGATCGTTTAAAGGAGAGATTTCGGGAAATGCGAGAAACAACATTTAAAAAGTCATATTTCCAAAACCGTGTGCCTTAGGACCCACGGTCAAAAATGGTGAAATGATAGCAAATAACCCCAACAATATCCCAAAAAAAATTTACGGTCCATATGCCGAACACTCTGTATGTGGGTCAAAATCAAAAAAATGTACCTACTATTAGTAAAATAATAATTATCAGTTGCTGCCAACCTTCTGGGCATCCTACCATCCGGTAGCGATTAGAAACAACTGTTATTTGGGCCAAAATTGTTTTTGATGCCTGTAAAAACATCCCTTGTACATTTTAACGCATATCTTTTACTTATTCTGATATTCTTAGAAGAATATTTTATCTTTAAATTCAGAATGGCATACGCATACCCGAATGATGAATGTTATATAAATATTTGGGGTCGGAATAAGAAAAAAACTATTGTTTGGTAACGCAGTGGACACTATTTTTGAGGAGTCACGGGGACTGGTAACGCAGTGGTAATTTGGGTACCAAATGAGACTTTTCTGTAATAAAAAACCCAGGATGGTGGGAAAATTCATAATAAAAATTGGGGCCCGGTTGAGAACTAACGTAATATTACAAGGAAAATATTTCGAGACATCTACAATTTTGTAAAAGTGTTTATACATTTTCATCTTTATTTTAGGCGCTAAAAAGGATTTTGGCCCATTTGTTAGTTTTAGTTTTATTTGAGTGTTTAGTTCTTTGGTTTACCGTGCTCTTACAATATATTTTTTGTTTATTACTTACCTAGATTAAATAAAAAGACCCTTATTATTTGTAAATGGATAGTAAAATGTATAAATGATAAGAGTGTAAAAAATTGTAGTGAAATTAAATTATCAGTTAGGTATGTGACGATTTATGTCAATTTACTAAAGAAAATGTTACTAAACTATTATAAATTGTAACAAAACCTACTGTACAATTAGATCAGCAAGGGCCTTTCATTCCCCAACTATAGGTCGTATAGGTCAATGAAAAAAAATACTTGAGCATTATGTTTATTTATTTTACCCCAATAGAAACAGTACATAGAAATAAAAAACTTAACTGAACTTAATACACTAGCTATTTTAAACTATTATAATGTAACAATAGGATTTTCATATGTCTGTTTTTTATAAAAAGATCAATTAGTCAAAAACAAACAGTCACTAAAATGATCAAAATCATTTTAGCAACGGTTTTGCAACGACTTATATAATTTCCGTAACTAAAATGGTTAATCAACTGATAAAAGTCGTTACGGAGCTGATATTTTTTATTTTAGTGTCTGTGCATTTTGTTATTTAAAGAATAAAGAATCCCCTTATTCATAAATCGCACGCTTAGTATTAAAGTGACCCATTTCTGAATAATACACGTCCCAAAATATCACCTTAATTAAAAGACATAGGGTTTCATTTTGGGAAATATCAAATTCAGAATTGAGTCACTTTAATACTAAGCGTGCGAAATGTGTTCTTCCTGGCAACGGCGAATCAAGGTCACACTACATATACACGCAACACGTAACGCCGCTTTTCGGTTCAGTATCGCGGGTTTGCCGAAAAAATAAATACACGTGATATATTACCACACCCCCCTCCCCCCTTGTGATATTTCGTGATTTTTTTATGGACCCCTTCGAGCCTCATGTGATTAATGACGGACCCACAGGTGTAAACAAAACATGTGCTAACTTATACATATAGGTTTACTGAGCGTTTAAGAATAAAGAAGTTAATCCCTTTCACAGTCCAGTCTTTTTGGTAAACTGACTGCTAAATATCCTACTTATTTTATTTAGCTATTTTGGTGTGACGCAAGTTTAACAGACGAGCTCGGACAAGACAGCAAAAATGCAATAGTCACGGTCATTTTTAATTGACATGCACTTGTTTTTTGAGAGTAAGAAGAATATGACGTTAATTTTTTGACTTATTCTTTTGTTAGCTGACAGGTAGAATAGAATTATACATATAGGTAATATAATTAATAAATGTATTTGGAAATCAATGTTAATTTTGTGACTAGATAGACGTTTTTGTGAATTCGAAAGTGTTGTTACTGGAAATAAGAAAGTGAGCAGTTTTTTTATTCATAGGTAACAGACAATCCAAGACAACGACTATTTTTAACTAGCGATCCGCCCCTCTATGCACGGTGCAATTTACGATCCAAAAACTTAATTAGAAATATTAGAATGTATTGTACATAAAAACGTTCCGTAAAAACTTCTAAATAACAATGAAAACCTTCTATCTTTGTTATCTAAATCGGTTTGGGCTGTGCATTATCTGTCAGTCAGCCAGTCAGTAACAGAAATCTTCTATTAGATGAAGAAGAAAAAATTGTCTGTCATCAATGACATGATGAAGAGAGGCATCGTCTCGATACGGGTTGCAGCATCATCAGAATAGGTATCCACGAAGAGAGGATAGCGACGAGGTAATCGCAGCGGGAATCGGATCGCCAAAATCATACCCCGTCATAACATAGCTTGGTAAATTTGGCATCTTCAAGATCAATTCTATCATAAACTATCTTAATCACAATCATAATGTGGTCTTCACGACAACGGTCTCCACGCTGCTGGCAAGCTCTTGATCCTGCCACTTTGGTGGTGCAGATTTAACAGTGACGTCAGATCTGTCCCTGCTCCTGCCTCCTGCCAGCATGAGCTTGGTGAGCTGTGCCAGCGGAGACTCCACAAAGAGCCAGCATGGCGCTGCCAGCATACATGTCACGCCAACTATGCCGCAGTAATAGAGGACCTGTGAACAAGCAGGGGGGTTCAATAGAGCAAATAATCAATTTGCCAAAGTATTTGGACTGTCTCTAAGACTGTGCAAAATGCTATTGTAATAGCAACCATACAGTCATTACTATCAACACTCTAAAGACTTACAATTCCATAGAAAGAAGTATGCTGGAGGGTTGTAATGCGCGCTAAACTGGTGCGGATGACACACACGTGGAGAAGGTAGGCACAGTACGAGAGACGGCCTAAGGGCGCCCAGCCATTCCACTCCAGCAATCCTCGCACAACAGCTGGAAAAAGTTAAAGTTTTAGATGTCTCTTAAATATTGGCAAACCGTTAAAGATGTAAATATGATTTCGTACTGATCACTTAAAGTTTGCCTCTAGGCTAATGTCTACAAAGATCTTTTTTGATTTATATTGTTTATTTGGACCATTACATGATACTTGACTTTGGTTCTAAAGTCAGTAATTTACTTCGTTTAATTTTATTGACTTTCCAAGACATTTAGTAGCTTATCCTTTTTTCTCCTCTTTTCACTTTTGCTCTATAATCTTGTTTTGAAAAGAGAAGAAAAAAGGGATGAGAGCTAAATTTTTTGCGGCACTTTCTCAGCATAATCTTCCATTTCTGAAGCGCTGGTAGACTCAGACATGTTAAAGAGCCTATTGTGGCATACTAGCAAATATCAATGATTTTGCTAGCATGTAATCCTTTCTTAAACAAAATTACAGAAGAGTGTAGAATTTGAACCAGTATTATGTTTGTGAGCGTATAATTAAATTACCTATAATGATAATGATGATTATGATGATGATGATAGGGAAGATGAGGATGATGAATTACTTACTGTCGAGTTTGAGGAGAGTACCGGCGATGATACCGCACATGCATGCGCCGAAACACATCTTGACTGCGCTGGAGTAGATTACGCGGACAAACAGCGGGATCTGAATGCATACCAAACTTATTACCAATTTTTTGCAAATTGTTGCTATAGTTAAAGGTAGATTCATAAGAGCTGGCACCGAATGTCTTTGAAATTAATGACAGTTTCATACATTTTCGGCGCCAGCTCTTATGAATCGACCTATACTATAGTGTAATTTCTCAGGGCTAGCACACAGAAAGACTGAAACTCTTAGCTAATTAATAGATTCAGGCGTTTCTTTGTGGAGGTTCATATCAACAAACTGGATCAAATAGCTAGGTATAGCTACTCAAGCACTAAGCTGCTCAAGATCAAGCTAAGACAGACCAAGGCCCGACCACATCAGGCAACAGATAATATCATCTGTAAACCCCAAGATTTTATCTCGGAATTCATTTTTGAGTATAAGTTAGTCAGCTGTGTGACCTGGATTCCGTCGATGTAGAATGTCATTCCCAGCATGATGCAGATAACCCCACCCGGAGTAGTGCACCAGTACAGGAACCGGTATAATTTCTGCAACACAAAGTTTAACTTTTTAAACACACGCAAACACACGCACACACATGCACGCACGTACGCAAGCACGCATGCATGCATCCATTCAGACGCACGATGAATAGCATTTAAAAGTTTATAAATTGTGAATTTTAGACTAAGTAGGTAAATGTATCAAGGATTATCAAATCGATTTATTAAGGTTCAAACCTGTAATCCGCAACAGTACTTATATAAAAATAACTGTAATTGAAAGAGCGGTGCCTCCTACTAAAGAAAAACATATCATTATATCTACTAGGAGGTCCCAATCACTATTTTAAACGGTATTTTCCAGCGTTTACACCGTTGCTCATTAACATCATTAATTGTTGAAATACAGGTCTACAAACACGAACTTCAGGCCAGAGCAGAAGCTATACTCGGAGTTGATACTAGGTACTACGTTTTAACAGAAATTGGTGGTAAACGTTAGGTATTTTGTCAGTAAATTTGGGACGGTAATGAGCAACCGTGAAATGAGCTGGAGAATTACCGCAAAAGGTACATTTTTTGACCTAATAAACGTTCACTTTTTTTTCATCATCTTCAGCCAGGTGCAAGTTTACTTTATCTCTATATTCATCCGTTTTTTAATGACATTAGTTAGGTAAACCCGCAGGGACGTATAAATTACACGTAGGTGGCTGTAACTCTGTAAGTTTGTATGCTCCCACGGCCACTATCATCAGTAACTAGTCGCGTGCGTGTGAGGGAGTCACTCCTTTTGTTTGTAACTTACCATCAAGTGAATCGCTAGCTTGTTTGTCAGATTTAGAATAAAATAATAATAATCTGCCATCTAACCTTGTCCTTCTTGAAGTCCTTGCCATGCATGTCATATAAGACCATGCCTATAGCGAGGCCCATAGCGTAGCAGACGAGGTTGGTGTGTCCCCGTTTATACAGGTTGTTGAACGTGGCGTCGCGCACGAAGAAGTTACGGGCCATTCTGGAAATGAGGGTGATCTTTAAAATACATATAACTAGCGACCCACCCGGCTTTGCATGAGTACAACTGGGATGAATAGTACATAAAATCTTTCAGTAAAAAATCTCTGAAATATATATGACAGTGAAAATCGAAATCCGTTGCGCGGTTTAGAAGGGGAAGGCAGTCGAACAGACACTGTAATGATTTAGGAGAAACAGGAACGGATAGCAACTTTATACTATGTAAAGATAAAACGAAGATAGGAAAAAAGATAGGAAAGCTGTTAAAAAATCAACTCTTGTTAGGGAAATCTCATGCTTATAGGTGACACAACGCAGATCGTGTAACAAATTTAATTAAAGTAAGGGATGCAAAAAAAATGGCTGTCAGCTCTACTCTAAGCTTTGCTCAGAGCTGTAAATATGTTCAGTTTGAGACTACTTCTCCCAATAATGAATAGATTCAGGCGTTACTTTGCTGAGGTCCATATCAACAAACTGGAACAAATTACCTTGATACTCCGCGAAACTATTTCTTCAGCCAATTAATCACAAGTTTCCTACTAGAGCAAATAAAGTGGTAATTTCTGGTTTGGTCTACTCAGATCGTCTAAATTGCTCCCTTTGTTCCATTTTACCAGCAGATAAAACGATGTTTGCTTACTCTGGCGTCACGATGAGCACAGCATGCAGGTCCTGGAAGAAGGTGTGAGCGGCAGGAGTGATCAGGCCGACAACAAAGGTGACGGCGATGGCGATCTTGCGCGATCGGGCGCTGCGACAGAGACAGAAGATCGCCAGCCCGACGATGGTCAGCTGCATATCTCCAGATAAGTACCTGGTGTGAATTAATTGAACGTTATCATTAAATAACACTAGTGAACCACCCCGACTTCGCATGGGTACAATTAGGCCTTCTGTAAAAAAACCTAAATATCCGTAAAGAGTATCAAAATCCGTTGTGTGATTTTATGAACCTAACATCACAGGGGAAGACCCAAAAGCAGGATCATTCCCTTCACGGTCGTCTGGTGGTCTGAAGGGATATCTGATGTACCTGATATAGGCTTACCATGTTTGAGGCATGCACTGGGAGAGGTCCACGTAGTTGTCTATGTACAGTAGATGGAGCCACCAGTCTCGACGGCAGTCCACCACCTCTATTTGCACCACAGGCTGGAGAAACAGTAATTTAACACTAACAATAAACATTTTTACTAATTTTTATAGGCTAGGTAAAAAGAGACCCACTTATTGTCCTACATATTATCCTGATCTTAAAAACTGACCTTCCACATGGGCCCAGAGCTGAAATGTCGCAGCCACGTGGACACGAAGGCAAGCACCACGGCGTAGACTGGGGTTAGCCTGCAAAGTAACAATAGGGGTTTATATTGATAAACAGTTCTACAGATAAGGTTTTTTTTATACAACATAGGAACGCAAACGAGCAAGCGAGTGAGTCGCCTGATGGTAAGTGATCACCACCGTCCATAGACACCCTCAACACCAAGGAGATTGCAATTGCGTTGCCAATCCAGAGGGCTAAGATGGAATACCTCTTGTGCCAGTAATTGCACCGGCTGTCTTGCTCTCCACGCCGGAACACAGCCGTCTTGCTGTGCACTGCTGATTAGCGGCAGGATTAGGGAGCAAGATGGTGTAAGTGATCTGCACGGAAGCCTATGTTCAGAGGAATTTATAGACAAAATGTACCTAAGCCACCGTTGGATGACGCCTTGAGGCAGCAACTGCCAGCCAATGCGCCGTTTCTCTCCAGTCACCATCATATTGAAGGCCAACAGGAATCCAGATATCACGAAGAAGGTCTGGACTATAAGGGTCCCGTTGTATACGATTTGGAATTGGGGATTGTGGTACGTCTGGAATCAGTTTTTAAATATACGATAGATACACATACACTTCGAGTAACCGCACTTTTCTATTACAGTGGCCCCAAAGGCGGATCCATGGGATCATACCCCCCCCCCCCCCCTTCTTGCTTAGTCACTATCGGCGTTCTAATCTCATTGATGACGCTGTCCTGAGTGTACTTGGACTACCCCCCCCCCCCCCCTGACGCACAGGATCCGCTCTTGAGTGGCCGTTAAAGAAGAAGAGAAAAGAAGAAGATAATTATCTTGAAAATAATCTACTACAATTAAAAGAGTCGACTCTAAAAGGTAAAGGTATTTGGCACTCAGGCTGGTAAAGGGCTTTAAAAATGCCACGGGCCCCCGACCCAAGAGGGCCCCGGCCCAAAAAGCCGCGAGCTGAATAATATTTTTTTACATTGTACCTGAGTGCCCATCAAAAGAATTTGCCACGGGCCCCAGATGGTATAGTTACGCCCCTGCTGGCACTTGACGTTTCCTTACCTTCTCTTGGTACATCGGGTTGTCAACAGCTGCGTAGCCAGTGAGCGCCGAGTGGGCCAGCAGCACGCACATTGTTGTCATGACTCTGGGTAAACAAGAAGCGTAAAAAGTATCATGAAATACGTAAGTATGTACAAATTGTTATACGTACATCAAGGGGACTTTAACACGATAAAAACATTGTTAATTAATAGATTCAGGCGTTACTTTGCGGAGGTCCATATCAACAAACTGGATCAAATTACCTTGCTACTCCGCGAAACCAGTGCCGGGCTCGTGCAGTTTTAGTGTTTAGTGGTGGTGGTGTGTAGTTGAGTCTGTGTGATATATGTTGTTTCGTGTAGAAGCGGAGGAGGGTGGGTTTTTGCATATATATGTCGCACAGACGCAGCTATTTTGCACGAGCCCGGCACTGGTTTCGCGGAGTAGCAAGGTAATTTGTTCCAGTTTGTTAAAAACATTGTTAATTTACTTCGACGTTTGGAACTTGTTGCATCGGCTGTGGTCAAGAGTGAACTCAACACCATGTCTGGCCCGTGGTATATATGTGGTACTTGGCACGTGGCCAGTACATAAGAAAAAGTTAACCCATCCTTGGTCTAATCCAGATATCAAATTAGCTCCTGTTTATTATATTAAGTCTATAACCTACTCTGAAAAAAAACATTTTGACTTGACTTGAATTAATTTGGTTTAATTTGATTTGACTTAACCTGATTAACATGACGTGACTCAAGTCTACTCGACTTGAGTTGACATGTCTTGACTCCAGTCGACTTGACTGACATTAATTTACTTAATTTGACTGACTCGACTTAAAGTGACTTGATTCGAGTCGAGTTGACTTGACTGGACTTGACAAGGCTTGACCTGACATGACTTGACTTGACTTTACTTAATATGACTTGATTCGACTCGACTTGTCGTAGGTAAGGTAACTGAAGGTTTCATACTCACTTCATGCCATTAAGACACTTGAGTGTTTTGAGCTTAGGGTCCGGACCCTCACCAGAGGGCATGACCAGTCGTTGCCAGCTTCGCACAACCGAGAAGCACAGCAAAAATCTGCTGACTGAAAACAAATACAACATTCTTATACCAATATTTCTTAATAAAAGATAGCGGTCCCAGTCTTTGACAGTGACCGAATAAATGACGAAAAGATAAGGAAACAACGAGTAAAAACGAGATACACTGATGTCAACTACTGGTACAAACGTCATGCGCGTGTCAAGCACTGGTACAGTTACCTTTTATTCAACATAGGAAGGCAAACAAGCAAGTTGATCACCTGATGATAAGTGAACACCACCGCCTATAGACACCCGCAATACCAAGGAGATTGCAGATGCGTTACCAACCCAGAAGACTAAGATGGAATACTTCTTGTGTCAGTAATTTCACCGGCTGTCTTGCTCTCCTTGCCGGAACACAACAGTGCAAGTACTGCTGCTTTACGGCTGGATTAGCGAGCAAGATAGTGGTAACGATCGAGGCGGACCATGCACAAGGCAGGGGGGTTCCACTCCGCACTGTAGGTGCGCTCGCCGCACCACCCATGGCATAGGTTAATCGCAGTAGGTTGCCGGACCGCCGCGCGCGCGCCCGCTCACTCTGTGTCGCATGAGATAGTATTATAGTAAGCAGCCCAACCCTAGCGGTTCGCCAGGGCATTGCGGGTGGAAGGCGGGCGCGGGCGGCGCCTTCCTTTTGACGCATACCGCCTGGCGAATGTTTATGAAGTAATACGAACTCTTTGTGCCTGATCATAATGTTGGAATTCGTTTAATGGTGGTCGAAAAAGAGAAGTTTCTGTACGTTAGTACTATTATTTATTCTGTGCACAAGGTCCTATCACCCGCACTTAGGTAGGTACTTAGCTATGTCATTTGACCTTGACTGAGTTACTCGTAAAGAATGCTTTTGTAGAATCCATAAAATTAAAAACTACAAGACATACTGGTTGGAATTTCCACAGTTTTGGAGAACTGCGTTGCTTCGTCTAACTAACGGTAAAAATGTTTGAAAAACCCAATAGGTTTTTTTTTAGTTTTTCCTAAATCGGCTTTTTCTATTTTTCTAAGAAACACTTAAAACATACATGTCATAAAACACGTTTTAAACGTTTGTTTCGATAGGTTATTTTCAGGTTTTCATGATTAGGTAAACTTAAGAATTTATGGTAATAAAACATTACGGGTGGTAGGACCTTGTGCAAGGTCCGTCCGGATCGCTACCACCACCTTGCTCGCTAATCCTGACGCTAAGCAGCAGTGCTTGCACTGTTAAATTGTGTTATGGGGTGGAGAGAAATACAGCCGGTATGATTACTGGTACAAGAGGTAGTCCATCTTAGCCCTCTGGCTTGCCAACGCATCTGCAATCTCCTTGGTGATGCGGGTGTCAATAGGCAGTGGTGTTCACTTACCATCAGGTGAGCCACTTGCTTGTTTGCCTTCCTATTTCACAAAAACATACCAAAGGTTTTCTGTACAGTATGGAAGCAGAGGTCGTATATGCTTCCGCAGACATTCAGCCCCAGCAGCGCCAGGAATACAAAGGCCACCACGTAGTCCCCGGCGTCGTAGGGTTCTGACTCCCCGAACTCGGTGCAGTAGGTCATCCCATCGATGAGCTTGGCCTGTATAACCAGAGGTTTCTTTATCACAGTATACATACAAGCAGTAAGGAATCTTCATACTAACGCTCTTAACCAGCGCACTCACACAGACGCACGCTCAACACGGTTGCTAAGTGGTTTTCGCGGTCCTGTCAGTCGCGGCTGCCGCGTCGAGACGGGTGGACGCGCTTTGTGTTTATCGTTATTGCGTGCGCCCGAGACAATGCGCGATCTTTTTAAAGATGTCACAAAAGTATTGCGTCGTAATATGGCTGCTTGAACTCGAGTTCTTCAAAACCGGAGCTTTAATTTTTTCTTACTTGTTAAAATGTTCAATTTTTTTTAATTACCCTATTTTATTTGTAAACTCGTTTATTCACTTCATTATTTGATCGTTATAGAATGCAAGTGAACGTTGTTATAAATTATTATAATATAATTTATAAATTTTACAAAAAATTAAGAGGTCAATCCTAACGCTCTACAGGAGCGCAGGTATCTATCTCAACTAACATGCCCAGTTTCGGTACTGCAGTATTTATATACTGTGTCTCTATCCTGCTACCTGTTTAGGGTTCCGTACCTCCAAAGGACAAACAGAACCCTTATAAGATCACTTTGTTGTCTGTCTGTCTGTCTGTTAAGACCATTTTTCTCAAGAATGCGTGGAGGTCATCATCATCATCATCATATCAGCCGGAAGACGCCCACTGCTGGGCATAGGCCTTCCCCAAGGATCTCCACGATGATCAGTCTTGCGCTCCGGTTGCTTGGATGCTCGGAATTTCTCTGCGAGATCGAATCAGGAATGAGGAGATCCGCAGACGAACCAAAGTCACCGACATTGCTCTAAGAATTATAAATCATTAGTGGCGTGAATGTATCGAGTTGAAATTAATATCAAATGCTCAAGTCTACAGTCATTTGGAGCCTCTCATATCTTTTGATAGTGGTAGAATCACCTTGTAGCAAGTTGCTTGTTGCAGTACAAATGGGCCGGTTCAACCGGGGTAATACCACTTATCAAACACCGGCGTGAAGTAGTAGCTTGCTACGTTTCTGGCGGTAAGTGAGAGATCTAAAGGTCCACAGAGGGGGGCTTAAAGAGGGGCAATGGATCAGCGATTCTATTAAGATCAGTGGTTCTTGTGGGCGACGGTAATCACTTTCCATCTTATGACCCGCACGCTCGTTTTATCCTCTAATCTTAAAAAAAAAGGATACCTGCAACCGATGGCTCTCATAGAGCGTAGCGTTGACGCATGCCTCCAGGTCATTGTGCAATGATGAGTTGCCGAAGTACTGACTGCATGTCTGCCTCATGCAGATACCCCAGTGGATCATCGTGTGGTCGAAATGGGTCACGGTATTAGCTGAGTATTCCTGAAAGAGTACAATATTTGTAACTGTTTAATGTGCATAGTACAGTTCCTGGCAAACTTCTTGAGCACTGACCTTGACTGCTCAGTAGCCATTTCTATTACAGATCTATATGCGCAAACATACCCCCGCCACTCATATTATGCTCAAGAAATTTGCCTGCAACTGCAGACCTAATAAAAATGCGCTGGTGGTAGGACCTTGTGCAAGTCCGTCCGGATCGCTACTACCATCTTGCTCGCTAATACAGCTGAGCAGCAGTGCTTACACTGTCGTGTTCCGGCGTCGAGAGCAAAACAGCCGGTGTAATTACTAACACATTGCCCTGAGTTGTGGCAATTGAACGTACTTAACGATATAGGTTTCTGCATTTAAAATAGTTTATCTTCTTACTTGTATCAACGTGCTCAGTTCGTTGGTGTCATCGGGCAGTATCTGGGCGTCGGTGTGGCAGTAGGTGTCGCCTGGCTCCAGCAGACATGTTTCAAAAGGGTCCAGACGGAACAGCGGTGGCATCCGAGCGTACTCCGAATCTGGAATATGACGTCATAATATAACTCAAAGTAACTTTGCTACATCGTACTGGTTACATCTTTAAAGCTGCAATTTCCTAGAGATAGACTTCGGCAAAGTAATTAGCTTTCTAGCTAAACCAAAATAATACCAGTTTTGTTAGCTGCGTCATAAATTTTTTTTATAAAATTTTATAAGGAACGGATTAATATACATACCTGCCTTAGTCTATCACATATTTAAAAAAACCTATGTCAGATATGCCATTGACAGATCACATATAATTAATCTCAATGGCGACGTTCCGAATCACGCTCAGAACTATTAATTATAGCGCTGACGGCCCATCCGAGCGAGCGTGTGTACGCTCTGAACGCAATAAAGGTGATTCGGAATGCGGCCAATGTCACATATGTCACTTTTTTAAATTTGTGATGGACTAAGATAAGTATTTATATTAATCTGTCGCAAATTTAATAAAATGATTTTGTTATGTACAATTATATGACGCAACTAAAACATCTGATATTATTTTGGTTTACTTAGAAAGCTAATTACTTTGTAAAGAAAAAAATTCCAAGCTCTTTGCCGGAGTTCATCCCTAGATAATTATGGCACATGCAATATACGGTGATCGCAACTGCGACAGCTGCAACCGCCTTATATTGCCACAGCAGGTTGGCGGACAGACGAATGTGAAGACGACGTTCGTTGGCCGAAGTAGTTTGAAACAAGTTCGTAATAACGAAGCAGTGTAATTGGTACTTTTATATATACACTAGACATGCATTACGGAACAGAAACAAACTTGTTGGAGACCCAGGACTGGTCGGAGGAATGTGGGCAGACAACCAATAAGATGGTCAGACGATCTGGTTGTGGTAGTTGGTTGTTACGTTGTATTGTTTTAAGGAAACAAGGGGTTGATGGGGATGATTTAATTTGCAGGTATATTAGAAGTAGGAAAAGAGATACTATGAGGAAAAAGTTTGTAGGATAAATTTGGAAGATTGAATTTGAAGAGTTAATTTTAAAAGGCACCTGATGGACAATAGAAATACAAAAGGTTAGTATCAAAAAACAAGAATAAATATAAAAAGAGTAGTAATGTACAAAAACAGATATGACTTACAATTTGTGCCTTCAGGTGGAAATAGCAGAATAACAGGAAATGGTTTAACAAATAGTACTCTTTACACACACAAAGACACTGTTAATAATCGTGCTCCTTCTTGAAGGGTAAGATCGAGACTGCGAGATCGAAAGGATTGTAGAAGCTAGAAAGAATTTTGAATTTTGAATTTAGGAAGCTAAGCAAAAATGATTTTTATGAGAAAATAATACAAAACGAAGAGGTCGATTCGAGGTATGCTACCTCGTTACATGGTAAGGGATGATAGAGGAAAGCTCAACAATAGAAGGAAAGGGGTGAAATAGAAGATGCCTAGACTAAGCATTAGGCGGGTACAGGCTGAGGAAGAGATATATTGTATTATGTGCAATCTCCAATGTTCCTTTAACAATATAGACCAGGCAAAGAAATTTTAAATTGACATCTTTCGTGATTCGATACCTTCACTCAGGCGTACGATGCTGAACCAACCGTTTACGCCTCAAAATTAGCCTCTTTTTACTTTTCTTAAAAAAAAAAAAATGCTTCCACTTGGGTTATTAACTTTTGTTTTAATTTTAATATTTTTTAAATGGCTTAGTGTAAGTCCCTAGACCTTGTCAGTGCTGTCGCGTGTAAATTATTGGTGCATAAACAAGGGGCTGTAACTCACAATTGTATTTTTCTTGTCATGTTTATGTTCTGTTGGCAAGTCTAAATAAATTAAATTAAATTTTGTACGTATGTGACGGGCATGGAAGAATCCGAAGACCGTTGGTGGCGTAGTGACTAAGAGAGTGGAATTGAGATCATAAAGTACCGAATTCAATCTCTGCAATACTGCACGAACTTGGGTATAATCACAGTTGTGTTACTGAAGGTCTATCTTAAAATCTGGTGTTTGTTTTATTTTGATACGCCGTCTAGAAGCAGAGTTAAACAACTACTTCAAAAATTCGCGTAGTCGCGGGCAAAAGCTAGTAATCAACAAAGCAAATTAATCAAACCAATGAAATACAACCGTTATAATTGATTTATTTTATAATACAAGAAATTATGTTTTTTATAAGTTGTGTAACAGTACTTTAATCTTCGACGTAAAACTTAAGTCATACCTCGATAATTTGCTAAAAGAACTGATTAGCATAATGACAACTTTATGCTAAACACATATCAAGGCAATAAACCTAATCGTTGACGTCATAATCTTTTGGTCAAATTCATAATAGTTTTATTTTGCCTTTATTCAAACGTAAACAAGGTTCCTCGATCCTTTGATCTTGTACTATGGATTGAGGGTTAGGGCCTTGTGCAAGGTCCATTCAGATCGCTACCAACATCTTGCTCGCTAATCCAGCCGCAAAGCAGGAGTACTTGCACTATTGTGTTCCGGCGTGGAGAGCAAGACAGCCGGTGCAATTACTGGCACAAGAGGTATTCCATCTTAGCCATCTGGGTTGGTAACGCATTTGCTATCTCCTTGGTGTTGCATGTGTATAGGCGGTCTATAAGTAAGCGGTGGTGATCACTTATCATCGGGTGACCTACTAGCTTGTTTGCCCTCCTATTATATGAAAAAAAAATGGATCACTGTTGCCCTTGAAAACCCAGTTTCGCATGAGCAGCTAACATCACATTAAAACAAACAAGTTTCTAAGTCAAACCATTAAAAACCATATTTTATACATTACATAATATGTTGACCACAACACGTTCTTCTGTCGGTCTGTTAGTTGTCTTATCACTCGAGAAGCTATCTGATTCACGTGCAGAATTTTAAGCCATGAATAAATTCTCAATGCACCTAGCACGAATCTTCTCGATACGCGTAACTCACTACGTAACTCAGTGAGTCTCTTTCCAACTGGGCTAGGTAGAACGAGACGCACTGAGTTACCTGAGTTACGTACCAAGTTAGCGCATTTCGAGAACATTCGAGCTAGTGTAAAGATCAGGATTTAGTGGCGCATTTGCATGCGGTTGTTTTTTTACCAAAAAATTGGTTTTATTGTCTCTAAATAGTGTTAAAAAGAGTCTGAAAGAAACCGGTTTGTTTTAATTTTCTATGGTTTATTTTCAAGTTTAATTCGATAAATAACGAACCATTCGTTAAGGCAAGTTTTCGTCATTTCAAGATCAAAACATGAAAAACCGGTCTTTTGCAATAACTTATCTGTTTTTTATTTCAAAATTTTATTCATAAATAAATACACATTTCAAGTCCATTACACGTCTTTATAGAATAGAATAGAATAGAATATTTTTATTTCAGACCATTAAGTGCGATCCATAATATTTGTCAGTAAGTACAAAAAAAAAACCTAAAAAGTACGGTTAGTAAAATTACAAAACTAATATTACTTTATGCTATTGTGTAAGTACGTCACATAAGAGAGATCTCTCTCCATGCGAGTGTTATCCTGGGGACCGAAGTCCGAAGGATGACAGTTGGAAGTTGTATATTCAATTCAATTCATTCATTTATTTCGAAACAAAGATTCATATGGTGTTAGCAGCAGTTACTTACAGACTATTGTTAGTAGACACGAAATATTATATAGGTAAACTGTACCCTTACCATGAGTACAGTGCACCTAGCCGTAACCATACTCGCTAGCGACAGCGTAAAACGATTCGTATGGGAAATTGCACAGCGCCTCTAGCGCTCACTTAGATAACTAAAGATCACTAGTATGAGTCCTACGGTAAATTACCTATCGAAATCTGAACGTCAGTGTCTAACGTTTTGTAGCTGTTGCCGTTGAATATTGGTACCATGAGTCACAAATTTGACACATGTCATCGAAAAATACCGCATCGACTATGGTTAACTCTTTCACTGACAAATGGGAGCGTATTTAACCGCTATCGACTGTAGTAACGTAATACGAATTTTCGATAGAAACTCATGGTAATGGTACAGGTTATTTTAAATGACTGCCCTTTAATCCGCCCCCCACTGCACAAGTACTCACATAGTGTGCGTACTCAATCAGTGATTGACGTATGGACAGTCCAAGCGGCTGGCGATCATCGCGAGGATGGTGTTGCAGGCTGCCGAGCATCGCCACGCTGCGCTTTCGCATGGTGGCGTAGAAGCAGTCAGTGCGCTCCGCCGCGAACATGCCGGATGCGCTGCAGAAGCGCGGCAACCACAACAGCACCCTCAATGCGTTATTATATTACGGGTTGCTTGTGTAGAAAGAGGTACAAAACGCCTCAAAAAGGGTTAGTTTAACTGGTTTTGAGCAACGTGCAGACCTGTGCGCAATCAAATTCGCCCTCGCCGCGAACGCTCTGCGCTCCCTCTCCAAATCAGCATTATCCTTTAAGTAACCACCATTGCGGGTGGTAGGACCTTGTGCAAGGTCCGTCCGGATCGCTACCACCGTCTTGCTCGCTAATCCTGCCGCTAAGCAGCAGTGCTTGCACTGTTGTGTTCCGGCGTGGAGAGCAAGACAGCCGGTGTAACTACTGGCACAAGAGGTATTCCATCTTAGCCCTCTGGGTTGGCAACGCATCTGCTCTCTCTTTGTTGTTGCAGGTGTCTATAGGCGGTGGTGATCACTTACCATCAGATGACCCACTTGCTTGTTTACCTTCCTATGTCGTATAAAAAAAAAAGTACTCCGTTAACACGTGTCCGAGCACGTGTATATATTCGTCCGTGTTACGAAACTTCATTAGCGTGAAGTTGCGCATGTCAGTTGGTTTCCTCTACTCAACACTAGTCGCCACACTATAACGACATAATCCACGAAACAACATGATGTGTAAAACGTGTTGTTTATGTGTTTAACAAGAAAGTTATGACAGTTTTTTTATCAAATTTATCTTTAAAAAAAAACTGTAAAAACTCGATTTAGGGAATAAACACAAAAAGTCTGTTTTGTTACCATAAAATCGCATTGGAAATTAGTTACAAACCGGACATTTTCATGACGGTTTTTTGGAGGCACATTGAGATATTTGTTTTTATTAGGTACATAATTTCATGCACCTTATGCAGTTGTATAAGGTGCATGAAAGTATGCCTTAAATTATACATTATATATTTTTTAATAAAAAAAATAATGAAATTTTTGTCAAATTTCCCTATACTGTAATTTAACCCGATTTAATTAATAACTCGAATGATGAAAACGTTTGCTAAGAGACTGAAAACGGCTAAAGGAGTTTTGATTAAACGGATGTTTAACAAAAACTGTTTATTTCATTGCTGCAAGAAGATTGCATACCAAGTCTCAGAAAACGTTTTTCATACGCACGGCGGTAACCTTTCCCAACCCCTAAATCTTAACCGATAGCCGATTTTGCGGGTGGTAGGACCTTGTGCAAGGTCCGCCCGGATCGCTACCACCATCTTGCTCGCTAATCCTGCCGCTAAGCAGCAGTGCTTGCACTGTTGTGTTCCGGCGTGGAGAGCAAGACAGCCCGTGTAATTACTGGCACAAGAGGTATTCCATCTTAGCCCTCTGGGTTGGCAACGCATCTGCACTCTCTTTTTTTTTTTTTTTTTTTTTTTTTTTCACAACACAATAATACACAAAACAAGGTAGTAAAAATAACGAATAAAAACAACATCTTAAAAATAAAAACCTGAAAATATAAAGAAAAGAAAAATACAAATCAAACTAACGCTAAAAGTTAGGATGCCAAAGTGTTGTGGAAAAAGAAAGGCGCTGACTCAGCATTAATGCTGCGAGGTTCGCAGCGCTGGTATTCTGTCAGAACCGTTTTGAGACAGATCTGTGGCTGTCTTTGTTGTTGCAGGTGTCTATAGGCGGTGGTGATCACTTACCATCAGGTGACCCGCTTGCTTGTTTTCCTTCCTATGTTGAATAAAAAAAAGCCATGATTCTGTATTAAGCTAGTAAGATTCAGAACTGGCTTTTTACATTATGATTTTTTTAATTCTCCATAAATTTGACAATATTTGCACTTTAGGATTTTCACGAATTCATTTATTAACTAAATCAAAATCAACGCAAGCAGTTGACCCAACAAATAAAATATCTTTTCTACGACGTCAGACGCCGTTTATCAGAAAATTGGAAAAACCGGAAACCCGAGTTTGCCAAGTTTTTGTTTAAACACAATAGAATTTTTACTGTTATGACGTCCAAATTCACAAAAAGATGTCATTTGGTAACAAACGTAATATATTCATTACCCTGACGAAAACAATTAACCGTAAACATAGAAAAACTTAACTTAACTTTAACTTTAACATCAATATATGTCTTTGAAATGTGTAAGTTTGTAAGAAATAACCAAAGTTTATTTGCACGAAAGAGAGATAACTGTACTTAATCCTATACACTACGAAAGAGACATAAGTTGATCAGTTCATTCACTGACTTAAAAATTGTCGGCGACTTTAATTGGTGGGTGCAAGTTTTGCTGGTGGTAAGATCTTGTACAGGGCTCGTCTGGATCGCTACCACCATCTCGCTCGCTAATCCAGCCGCTAAGTAGCAGTGCTTGCAGTTTTGTTTTCCGGCGTGGAGAGCAAGACAGCCGGTGCAGTTACTGGCACAAAAGCTATACCATCTTAACCCTCTGGGTTGGCAACGCATCTGCAATATTCTTGGTGTTGCTGGTGTATAGGTGACTCACTTGCTCGTTTGCCTTTATTGTATAAAAAAAATACCCTGCTCTGAAGGCGGTTTAGATACCTACTTCCAAATTCGACGCGTACGCAGTTGAGGGCAAATGTTAATTCATTAATAACACAAAAACAATTTAACGCAAACAAGAGACGAGCCTTCAAAATTCTTTGCAAAACAAAAAATATTATACCTACCACTACCACTTCCGTAATGTTTCTCTTTCAATTACTTCGTCTTCTTTTTGCTGTCGGTAACCTTCATCTTTTGGCTGCTTTTTGGCGATGCAGTTGTGCGCTGTACATTTACGTATTCCATGTAAATTTATATTTTTATGTATATATTTATATTTATACTAGCGACCCGCCCCGGCTTCGCACGGGTACAATCAATTTTAAGACTCATTTTTCTACACCTTCGGTTACATTGTTCAAATTTTACCAAGGATCCCTAATTTTTTTCAAAATGAAATGTAGCCTATGTCAAATTGGAAGAATGTAGCATTCTATTGGTGAAATATTTTTTTAAATCGGCCCAGTACTTTTTGAGCCTATTCATTACAAACATACAAACATACAAAAATAGGTACAAATCTTTCCTCTTTATAATATTAGTGTAGATGTATGTTTATACCTTTTTATTTATTTATTATTATCTATGTAAACTCTTATGTATGCTTATTGTGAGTGTGTTTGATTCTTTTTTTTTATTTGCACTGCCCGTTGTACTCTATTTCTCACCGTATCTCTTTCCAAAGGTTGTCAGGAAGAGATCGCTGCTTAGCGATAAGACCGCCTGTTGAATCCCATGTAAAATTTCCCTGTGTGTGTTCTTTTATTTTGTTTACTTGTGTGAATCAAATAAAGAGTATTTGTTGTTGTTGTTGTTGTTATTGTGTCAATACAGAACAGAAGGCCAATAATATTTTCTGTTTGGAAAGCGAATTTTGCAGATTGATGTCAGAATTTGGGCCCTGTACACTTATTGAAGTAGATATTCAAACATTCAAATGATTAAATTATTTTTTTTTGTAATGACAACACAAAAGAAAACCGGCCAAGTGCGAGTCGGGCTCGCGGACGAAGAGTTCCGTACAATTAACTAAAAAAACGGCAAAATAATCACGTTTGTTGTATAGGAGCCCCTTAAAATTTTATTTTATTCTGTTTTTTAGTATTTGTTGTTAAAGCGGCAACAGAATCATCTGTGGAAATTTCAACTGTCTATCTATCACGGTTCTTGAGATACAGGCGATACAGCCTGGTGACGGACGGACGGACGCACAGCGGAGGAGTAATATGGTCCCGTTTTACCCTTTGGGTACGGAAACCTAAAAATCTAGAGTAATGGCAGGACTCGTACCTGCAACTTTAGCATTCAGCAACGTGTTAGCCAGTTTTTCAAAAAAAAAATTCAAACCTTGCACGGCTAGCACGACAAGGCGCGACTTGCGCGAGAAGCGACATAGAGGCGTGAGATATTGCTTTGTCGCGATCCGGTAGCACGTCGTATAGTAAGATAGCTTGTCGACTCGCACAATACAATAAAATACAATACAATAACTCTTTATTGAACACCACAAAGCACAAAAAGGTACAATATAGAGACATAACAAAAGGCACACAATAGGCGGTCTTATCTCTAAAAGCGATCTCTTCCAGACAACCGTTAGAAAGAGACGTAGAAAAGAACAGACAAGAGTAGGTGGTGCAATAACATATTATGGCAACAAAGAAATCAAGAAAAACAGACGTATACTATGATAAACATTTCTACTTCATTCCGACATTCTGCTGTCGATTGACAGACATGTGCGACATACTCTCGAAATAGGTAGCTGTACCCTTACCATGAGTACAGTGCACCTAGCCGTAACCATACTCGCTAGCGACAGCGTAAAACGATTCGTATGGGAATCTATCTCGTGGGAATTTGTACTTTTTCGGAACAAAAAGTATCGTGTCATCCATAAGCTATCACGATTACAATAACAAATGTCATCCAAATCCATGCAGCCGTTTCAGCGTGTACTAACAAAAATCCAGCCACGAAAAAAAATTCAGAAAAAAAATTACGTCCATATTTGGCAAACTATTAAAATTAAGCACGTTGGACATTTTGGTCAAATAAATTCTATTTTGTTTTTCTTCTGTGAGCTAAACAATCGAAAATTGATTTAATTATTGATTTATATAATTTACAAATTCTAAATAAATATTTAAGCATTATTTATTAATTTATTTGTGAAATCATAATGACATTACATTATTTAAGATCTTATACATAAGGTAATAGTTACTATGATGACCCTGGGAGGGTGCTGCAAAATTCTAATATAAATTTATTATTCTATTATTATTTATAATATATTCTAAAATATTCTCTTGTATATTCTATGATTATATTATTAAACATGAGATTAACATGAATTTTTTACTTTAGCGCCTGTAAATAAATAAAGATTAAATAACTATAACCTTTCAAATTGAAAAAAAAAACAACTTCATCTCCTAATTTAGTACCCTAAATTATGTAATATTTTCTCCAGATTGAAATGAGACCAACGTCGAAAACTACCCATTCAATTAAAAAAGAATTATTGTAATCGATTCTTAATACGGTATTCTACGGACTTTTTTATTTCAGAAACTGAATATAATTTGTTAAAAGAAGAAAAACTGTGTTTTAGTTTTCTTCTACGATGATTATTTTTTGAAATATCACGAGTAATAAAATGACAACGGGCGTGCGTCACGAAAACGCTCTATCGCGCTGCATACAGCGCGGATGACGTCACACCCGTGATTTGTATGGAGCCAACACTAAATCGAGTTTGTTTCAATATTGTCATCTTGTAACTAATTAGTCTCATAATAAAATTTTCTTAATTTTTTATCTGGATTCGCATGAGCATTATCGAAACAAAAAAAAAATCTTCGTAATTTTTGTACTTTTGTGTCGCTGTAACTTCTAAAATATAGGATTTTTTAAACTGATTTTAGGCCACAAATATGTTTTTAATGGTCGTTTACTATTTTGCACTTTTATGCTATTGGATTTGTGAGTGGAATACCGTATTAGTGGAGATATCAAGTAACATACACAAAAAATATCAGTCAAATTGAGAACCTCCTTTTTTGAAGTCAGTGGAAAATCTTATGGCTTAATATAAATAATAGAAACGACGATAAAAAATAAAAATAAAAATAAATATAACTTACCGTTTAGCCTGTGTATAACTCCGTAAGCCGCCTGCGCAGCCGCCAATAATAAAATTACTTCAGATTTCATGTTCACTTTCCACTTTTCACAGTTCAGTCAAAAATCAAATTAAACACTTATACTGAATAGGTTTTGTATCTCACACTATGTATTATTTTTTAAATTAATTTTGGTTTTGTTCTTTAATTACTTCGAGTGAAATATTTTAAACTAGAACTTTTTAAAACAATGAAACTTACGCATAAAAATGAGTCTTTTTGCACAAAATTTAATTGCAAGGTAAACGAAAATTTATTAAAATATATTAATGTATTTTATTTTAGTTTTATTTAATTATTAATTAATTAAGAATAGATTTATTTATAGTCATATTATTAGCTTATGGTTTAATGTCCATTTGTAGAAAAATTGTAAAAAAATGTTCTTCTGTTTGGCTTTTTGAATCTATCGGCATATGTTGCGACCGGGCACGTCAAGTTCGCGAAGCTTTGAAATTTGCAATAAACGGCCGAGACTTTTTCGCTAAGGTTAACTTTAAATAAGCAGTATTAGTCGGGGCATAAACTCGTACGCAGATTTGAAATTTGCGTAAATGAATAATTATTATATTTGATCCTGCTGTCAATATTTTTTAAAATCGCTAGTCGTCCTTCGTTTTTTTCTTAATTATTTTTCCCCGAAATCAATCTGGCAGGCACTATATTAAAAAACGGACGATTGTGACAGTGACTCGCGCGCTGAGGGTTCCGTACTATGTATGGAGATAGTTCGTCAATAGGTGAAATTGGGGAAGATTTGCCAGTTTATTAATGTAACTTTATAGTGTTTGAATAATAGTTAATAAACTAAACTAAATTAATATAAGTAGTTTTAGTTTTAGTGTTTACTGGTTTTAATTTCTTGTTATGCTGATATTTAAATCTTAAATTAGTTTTAATGCTTAACACTTTTTTAACTATGGTTTTTTGTAATTTGAAGGGCCTCAAAATAAAAACGTATAATTTGACATTCTATGCAATTTATAATGTAATTTTATATTGACTGAACTGTGAAAAGTGGAAAGTGAACATGAAATCTGAAGTAATTTTATTATTGGCGGCTGCGCAGGCGGCTTATGGAGTTATACACAGGCTAAACGGTAAGTTATATTTATATTTATTTTTATTTTTTATCGTCGTTTCTATTATTTATATTAAGCCATAAGATTTTCCATGAGATTGAACTAAACTAACTAAACTACAAATTAACGGGTTTTAGTTATTTGCTTGACTTGGCAGAGACCTTGGTTCGTGTCAAATATTATGATTCTAGGTCAACGGAAAGTACCCTATAGCTATTAAGCTAACATTAACATAAGCTATACAGACGACATGGCACTTGCTACATTGTGGTAATGTGACGAAACTGGCAAAACACAAGGCACGGATGCTGATGTTGCAGGTCGAGTCCTGCCATTAGGTGCACTAATTTTTTTGCTTTGTGTTGTCATTGCATAGCATTTTTTTTTGTTAACCGTACCGTTAACTTAATGCATCTAGTTGACAGAATAAATGTTTTTTTTATTCTTATAATTGTTGATTCTAAAGCCTTCTTAAGACAATACAAATAATACTGACGATGTTTGATGACGTGCCACGTTAGGTATACCTACGTCAAAGGAAACGAGTAAAGGGCAAAGAAACGCTAAGTACGGTTGAACTCACGTGGAGAGGGTTCCGTAGAATAAACTTTGATTAAAATGCTATGTAATGACAACACAAAGAAAAATTAGGATAAAGGCAGGACTTGAACCTGCAACATCAGCATTCCTTGCCTTGCGTTTGCCAGTTTCACCACATTACTGCTGCCATATCCTGCGAATTTTTCAATGTGCTTCGTCTTACGGTCATTACATTATTGATTTTAAGGGTACAACTACCCTCGGTGTCATCTATATGAAACTTTTTAACAAGTTATCATATTCAACTGGGTGCCTTTACAGCTACCGCCAGCAAACGAGAGATGGCGCCGTTTTTAATTAATAAACTTAGAATTTCCTACTGTTTTTGCAATCTGACCCGAATACTAAGTAAATATACACGCAAAAAGAAAATGTGGATACAATGCAGTATAGTCGACCAAGAAACTGCTTGACCACTTTTCGACTTTATTACAAAGAAGTAAGGTTCAAAAGTGATCCAGCAATTACTTGGTCGACTATACATGTCTAAAAATGTACAAAAAAATTGTAGGCTTTAATTATTCAGGCGTTACTTAGTGGAGGGCTATTTTAACAAATTGGAACAATTGACCTGTGGAATAACAAGGTAATTTGTTACAATTTGTTAACTTATAGAAACACGTTTTACACGCATTTTCTCTAAAAACAAATTTCCTTGATTTCTTAAGAATTGAAAACTGAAGAAGAAATTTCAAGGAAGATTTCATTATTGTGTTTAAACGATGTGCAACGATAAACAACGAAAAATCTTAAACATCTGACAGGGCTTGAACTTTACAAGTGTAATATCGAACGTTTTATACTAGCGCCATGTTGCGACTTAGTCCTTTTTAAATGTAGTCGTTTTGAGTGTTTCTTAAACTATGAAGCATTATACTTACTAATGTCGTTAGTAATTCATTTTACAAAAACAAAACTGTGGTGGCTTTGATACTTGTTACTTCATCTTCCTCCTGCCTGCTTTTTCACGTTTCTAAATTGGGGTTTCGCGTTTTTTGCGGGTGATAGGACCTTGTGCAAGGTCCGTCCGGATCGCTACCACCATCTTGATCGCTAATCCAGCCGCTAAGCAGCAGTGCTTGCGCTGTTGTGTAAAAAGCATCAAGAACCGTTGCGTAGCTTAGAAGAAGTAAGCGGTCGAAGATGTGAAGACAGCCAGGAACAGATAGCGATTTTGTTTTATACTAAGTAAAAGTATAGAATTATTATTATTATAAGCTCACGCCTGTTTCCCTTTGGGGTAGGCAGAGACCACAGAACGCCATAAGCTCCGGTCCTGGCATACTTCCCTCGCTTCCTCCACGCACATTCCTCTCTTCATACATGCTCGGCGGTTACGGGTACTTCTAATTCTGCCTGTCTTTAGGACGTCACTAATTTGGCTAAAAGTAAAGAAGTTGTTAGTTATAGCAGTCGGGGTCAAACCAAGAGCCAAGGTATGCTTGGTGATGGATAAATATGTTTTGTAATTTTTGTATGCCCCGCCGGCAATGGCGGAACAAACAAAAGGCGGGTTCTCCCAGTTAAAGTTAAGTCAAATTCAAAATATCTTTATTCTTTGTTGCGGGTGGTAGCGCCTTGTGCAAGGTCCGTCCGGATAGCTACCACCATCTTGCTCGCTAATCCAGCCGCTAAGCACCAGTAGGTACTGGCGCTGTTGTGTTCCAGCGTGGAGAGCAAGACAGCCGGTGCAATTACTGGCACAAGAGGTACTCCATCTTAGCCTTGGGTTGGCAAACACATCTGCAAACTCCTTGTTGTTGCAGGTGTGGGCAGCGGTTATTACTTATCATCAGGTAACCCACTTGCTCGCTTTCCTTCTATGTTGTATTAAATTAAAATTAAAATTAATTTTATTGCAGGATCTGATCCCATAATGTGTTAGTAACAATAATTAAAAAACCAGGATCCCAGGTTTGGCAGGTCAGGTTATGACATCGATGTGACTGCCTTCCGACCTTTGTAACCCGTGTGACGTGCTAGCCCTGTACCATTACCACGAGTATCTAAAATTCGTATTATTTTACTACACTCGATAGCTGTTAAATACGCTCCCATTTGTCAATGAAAGAGTTAACCACAGTCGATAAGGTATTTTTCGAAGACATGTGTCAAATTTGTGACTCTAGCTATAGTAGCACGCTAGCGTTTATCGCAGACATAAACGCTTTGGTCCCTCTCGCACACGCATACTGGTTAAAACGGGATAAATGCTTTATGTCATCGATAAAAGCTAGACTCCATGGTACTAATATTCTACGGCAACAGCTACAAAACTTAACTCACTAGCGCTTTGATTACGATAGGTAATTTACCGTTGGACTCATACTAGCGGTTTTTAGTTCTCTAAGTGAGCGTTAGAGGCGCTGCACAATTCCCCATACAAATAGTTTACGCCGTCGCTAGCGAGTACGGTTACGGCTGGATCCACTGTACTCATGGTAAGGGTACTGATTAGCTTAGCGTTTTTTCAAACCTTCTAAGTTAATTAACACGTTGACGCGCTATTTCATTATCCGGTTTTAGGATAACAACAAGGTTGTAAATATGGGCAGTTTAAACAGCTTCGCGTGCAGATGACGTCTTTAATATACGTCATAATCATAAAGTTTTGTATATAATATTCAATAGGTGATGTCTTCAATAGAACATTTTAAAACGTATGGAACAGACAAATAGAATAGAATACAATCATTTGCGGGTGGCAGGACATTGTGCAAGGTTCGTCCGGATCGCTACCACCATCTTGGTCGCTAATCCTGCCGCTAAGCAGCATTGCTTGCACTGCTGTGTTCCAGAGTGGAGAGCAAGACAGCCGGTGTAATAACCGGCACAAGAGATATTCCATCTTAAACCTCTGGGTAAGGAACGCATCTGCAATCCCTTTGGTGTTGCGGGTGTCTATAGGCGGTGGTGATCACTTACCATCAGGTGACCCACTTGCTTATTTGCCTTCCTATTTCGTAAAAAAAAATCAAGATTCTAAGGTCCATAAGGTAAATACTTAAAACACACAAATAAACCTCGTCCTTTTTTTGAAGTCGGTTAAAAAAGGATAGATATTTTAAAGAATGGACTTAGTAAGGTAGTCACTCGTAGGCTACCAATATACTATATCAGGAGATAAAGAAAGGGGATGGTTTTCTTGGATTAAATATAAGGTAAATAAATGTTAGAAAAATAGGTTTGTTGTTTTAACTGGGCTAGTCGGTCGAGGGCAGCCTCATCGTGCAGTCAACTAATTTGATTTATATGTACGTACATATGCCACTGCTCAACCTTTTCTAAATTAATGCCATGCCTAATGACTTCTAAAGTCATATTATCCCAGCGATGAGACATTGCGACAACGTTCTACAGTGGCATATGAATCAATTTGGTCGACTCTACATAAATCGACCAAATCAGTGATGTGCTGAAGACAGCAATTTCAAGTGGCTACCTACGGTTCAAGAGATACAGTCCGGTGGCAAACTGACGGACAGACAGCGGAGCTTTCCCTACCTATTAACATCCTTTGGGTACGGAACCCTAAAGATTTCTGTATTTTGAGCTTAGTTTTCCCTAAGTTTTATTTATTTTACAAATAGAGTGTGTTAGAAGAATCTGGTAACAAACAAGAGTTTTTTCTTGGTATAATGGTATTTAAATGGTTTATTGTTGCACTAATTTTTGTGAGCGTTGTTGGCAAGGGGGAGGGGGGCAGCCCCCAGCGGTCGCCATGTACCAATGAATCTTTCTAACTTATGAATAGTCGACCAAGAAATTGCTTGACCACTTTTCGACCGTATTACAAAGGAATAGGGTTGAAAAGTGGTCAAGCAATTACTTGGTCGACTATACCTCATTACTCAGTACTGCAGTAACCAACGCCTTACGGCGAGGGAAAACATCGCGAAGAAAAAATGCACAGTCGTGTTAATAGAATAGAATAGAATATTTATTTACTCGGACAACAAGATCCACAGTTTTTTTAAGAAATAGGAAGGCAAACAAGCAAGATCACCTCATGGTAAGTAAACACCACCGCCTATAGAAATCCGCAACACCAAAGAGATTGCAGATGCGTTGCCAACCCAGAAGGCCAAGATGGAATGCCTTGTGTCAGTTATTACACCGGCTGTCTTGCTCTCCACGCCGGAACACGATAGTGCAAGCACTGCTGCTTTGCGGCAGGATTAGCGAGCAAGATGGTGGTAGCGATCCGGACGGACCTTGCACAAGGTCCTACTACCCGCAATTAGTATTATTAACTACTTAATGAATGTGTAACCATGATTTATTTGGTCCGGTTAACTTGTGACCTGTTACAGTAACTGTCCGTAACCTCTGAGTTATGTAGGTCAGACGGTAGTCCCGAAATAATAACCGGACTTGCCAAATCTGGGATAACGAACAAAGTGTAACCTGAATTAAGAAACGAAAAAAACGCTAGCAGAATCAATGATGGACAAGCGACTGTCTTAAGGTCGACTAGACTATCAAAAAACTAGACAAGGCCAGACTCTTTTGACTACTGAACTAAGTACATTTCACTTTTTTGTTATATCAATATGTGTATCCCCGACATAGTTATTACTTATTTCGATTTTGCATCGTGTTTCGTGTTTGAACTGAACTATAGTCAATTTTAATCAAGCGATTAAAATACGAATTGCTTTTTATGCCTATTTTATTGATCCTGTCAACCAACATTCTCAGCAGTAACGAAAACTTGAATTAATACGAAAGACATAGAATATATTATATATATTTTTTTATATTTCCCACAGTATCGCAATAAAAGATTTGTATTTGCATATAAATATTTTGTAGCTTACAAAACAAGAATGGAAAAGGCTTAAGAGGAGTGTGAACCCAGCCCCAAAAAGCGCTCCCCATACAAACGGCGATAATGTTTTCCACCCTCTAAACCTTAATCTATGGCAATGATTGTTTTGTATGTTGTCCGACCTTAGAACTAGGTTGGTATGTTTTAATTTTTTTAATATTCTCCACAGATTTGACAATATTTGCATTTTAGGAGTTTCATACAAAACAAAAAAGCGTCAATATTTTTGAAACTATTAAGAATATTTAAAAAATTAAAACATACAAACCTAGTTCTAGGTTATAATGACACTATACAAAAAATCATGGCTATAGGTTAAGGTTTAGAGGGTGGAAAACGTTACCGCCGTTTGTATAGAGACCGGTGGGTTCACACTCCTCTTAAGACTATTGCGTACCCAGCACACTCCATACAAACGGCGAAAACGTTTTCCACATTCTTAACTTTAACCAATTGCCTTTGTTTTTGTGTATTGTCAAAACATACAATTCTAGTCCTAAGATGTATGTAACACGGTAATTTTCATTTATTTAAAAAATTACACCTCGTTGAGTTTCTTTGCGATATTTTCTCATCAGAGGTGTTTCCGAACCGGTGGTAAATTTTATGAAGTTCATAAGTGCTTCCTGTTAGCTTAATCTGAATAAAGGCATTTTGACTTTGACTTGACTTTGACTGAGAGAACCCGCCTTTTGGTTGTTCCGCCATTGCCGGCGGGGCAAACAAAAATGACATATTTAACCATCACCAAGCATACCTTGGCTCTTGGTTTGACCCCGACTGCAATAACTTACCACCTATTTACCTTTACATAGTACTAGCACACGCGCGCGACTTCGTTTTCGTGAAATTAATAGCCTATGTCCGTCAAGGATAGTGTACCTAGCTTTCTATCTGTGAAAGAATTTTTGAAATCGGTTCCGTAGTTCCCGAGATTACCACCTACATACAAACAAAAAAACAAACAAACTTTACCTCTTTATTATATTAGTGTAGATCACGTGTAGATAAAACAAATTCGCTGTCTGTTCCTGTCTCTTTCTCCTCTTTATACAGAACTAGCGACCCGCCCCGGCTTCGCACGGGTACAATCAATTTTAAGACTCATTTTTCTACACCTTCGGTTACATTGTTCAAATTTTACCAAGGATCCCTAATTTTTTTCAAAATGAAATGTAGCCTATGTCAAATTGGAAGAATGTAGCATTCTATTGGTGAAAGAATTTTTTAAATCGGCCCAGTACTTTTTGAGCCTATTCATTACAAAGAAACAAACATACAAAAATAGGTACAAATCTTTCCTCTTTATAATATTAGTATAGATTAGAATAGATATAGATGTGCTTTTTCCAGTATTTAAAATAGTTGCCATCCATGTGGCAACATTCCACCCTGTATTATGTTAATTCGTTGTCTAATACCTACAGTACAAGCTTTCCTTAGTTTCGGCCTGGGTTCATTGTCCTGAGATATTTATTTATTATTTACTAGCGACCCGCAGCGGCTTCGCACAAATGCAAAATTCTAACGAAAATTTAATTAGAAAGTATTATACCTACACAAAAACTTTCAGTGAAATAATTTATAAAATGCAGCGAAAACTTTATCAAAATCCGTTGCGTTTTTAGGGGTCTTCGTCTGGGTGCTTCATTAAAGGCATACTTCCAGTATAACTCCATTTATTTCACATTCACACGACATGTATAGTCGATCAAGAAATTGCTTGACCACTTTTCGACCGTATTACAAAGGGATAAGGTTCAAAAGTGGTCAAGCAATTACTTGGTCGACTATACACATGTTTTTAATATGAGCGGCGAGAGACTACTGACGCTCTAGATTGCATAGCGGGCGCATGTTACTCATATTGCAACCGTGCAAGCTAAGCAATCCCGTGTCCCTACACGTTGTTTAGAAGGAGTAAGTGACAAACTGGAACAAATTACCTTGCCACTCCGCGAAACCAGTGCCGGGCTCGTGCAAAATAGCTGCGTCTGTGCGACACATATATGTTCATGCAAAAACCCACCCTCCTCCGCTTCCACACGAAACAACATATATCACACAGACTCAACTACACACCACCACCACTAAACACTAAAACTACACGATCGACGCGCGTTTCGCCTCTATACGAGGCATCATCAAGATCAAAGAAACAGTACGACCGTTTGTTTTAGTTTGTCAGTGCGCCATTCGTTCAAGTAGCGAACGGTCGTACTGTTTCTTTGATCTTGATGATGCCTGAGTGACAGAGTGATTTGCGGAGTGGCAAGGTAATTTGTTCCAGTTTGTTGATATGGACCTCCGCAAAGTAACGCCTGAATCTATTAATTATTTAAGGAGTAAGTGGCCGAAGATATAAGGACAGACAGGTACGAATAGCCACTTTGTTTTATACTACGAGTAATTAGAGATTACTTTGTTGAAGGCACTAGTTAGTATGTTTTATGGCTGTACGTTTATATAGTTCTAATAAATGTATTTCTACACACAATAAGTAAAACAAGTTAATAGCTTGTCGCTATTTCAAAAAACCAAGTGCGAGTTCAAAACCAAGAACAAAAGCGAGCTGAACTCGCTTGGAGAGGGTTCCGTATTCGTCCAAATATTGTCTAATTTCCTATGTTACTTTAAATACCATGGACTTTTTTTTTAATCTTTATTTTTATAAAGGACTTTTGTCAGACACTGACGATGTCAGCCCTACCATGGACTTCTTATAGGTTTTAGTTAGGTAGTTTCTCGTAAGGTACAGAATCCATATTTTTTCAAAGTTTTAAATCGAGTATTTTTTGGGCTGGTAAATTTTGGCCTATTTTCTTAAATAACTTCGAAACTTTTTATCTTAAAATTATAAAAATATTTATTTGAGATTCTCACATTAAGCCCTGTCAATTAACAAGGGACACGATGAGTTTCTCTTTTTTTTTAATTTGGCCATAAACGTGAGCCCCGTTTTCAGAATTCATTTATTTACATTACCAGATCGTCTTTAGGACACCAATTTACATATGTACCAAATTTCAACTCAATCGATCCAGTAGTTTCGGAGAAAATAGGCTGTGTCAGACAGACAGACACCCGAGGGATCCTATAAAAGCCTTCCATTTGTAAGGGGGAAGGTTGCGCCCTTTATATTGACTTGTTAGCTTTGGTAGGTAGCGGTCAATGTCTAGAATAACACAACCGCGACGGTTAAATGACTTTATTCAACTGTTTATTACTGTATATGTATATAAAGATGTAAACTTTCGTCTGTGTAAGTTTTCTACGGCTTACTCGTGGGAAACGGTGCGTCAGCTAAGAAATGTAGGGCGTGCTCATGGGCGTACCCAGGGCAGCTGCCCCCTCCCCCTGGAAATCTCGCAGAACATGTATGAACTCGCCTAATTACTAATCAAAGTGTAAACGGGGCCGTATGCTCATACTTTGAAATAAACCGCGCAGTAGACACTGGCAAAATGCACGGTGCAATTGCCAAAAAAACGCGCGCGACGATGGCGGACGAAGATTACCGAATCTAGCATTTGACTTGCCCCCTCTAAGCCAGAAGCTGCGGGTACGCCCATGGACGTGCTCGTACACCATTATTTTCCTTTGAGTTACGGAACCCTAAAAAAATTTAGTTGAGCGCAACATTATGTCGCTTTGTTGCGTAATTATTGCTCTCCTTGACCACACGTATGAACTTGACTTCTATTCGCTAATCAGCGAGAACGTTAACTTTTGATTCATGACCTACATTCAAAACATGTTTCTAGACTATTCTAAAATATACGGATTAACGCAGACCGCATTTTTTCTAAAACTATTATGCCTACTAGGTCATGGTCAAAACATTACTTGCTCGCAATATAAGGTAAGGAAAAACATCGTGAAGACACCTGCACATTCATGTAAGTGATTGTGTACCATGATTCTCTGAGTGAGGTTTTCCCGTAACAGGGGTTACGGATGTCAGATGGCAGTGACTCCACAGTTACAATCTGACCTGCCAAATCTGGGATCAAGGTCAAAGCGTACCTCGAATTAAGAAACGGGAAAAATCGCTAGGAGGATAAATTATTATTTTATTTAGGTAATAGGTTTTCTTAGAATTTGAATAAGCAAGCCTTCATTTATTAAAACACTAATGGAGAACGTAGATACTTACTTCTTGCTTCTGCGTCAAATATATTTTGCTGAAATTTTCATCTCTGTTTCTTGGAGTGCCACTGTTATTTCTTTTTCGTAATTTTTTTACTTGACTGCATAAATTTAATTGATTCCAGAAAAAACCTTAGTAGACATTACATATTTCCACTTGCTACGATCCTGGGGGGCTATTCTCGGTTTATGCGAGATGCATCTCGCATGAAAACTACTGTCCCTTGGAAATCTGTCATTTTTTGACGGATCTCGCACGTGAGATGCATCTCGCATGAACTGAGAATTGGGGTCCTGAACCTTTGCTTCACTTACTCTCATAACATTATTCGTGCATGCTCATCGGTTTAGGGGACTCCTGACCAGGCCTGTCTCCAGAATGTCTCCGATTTGATCGGAGTACGTTCGTCAAGGTCATCCTCTTCCCAATTTTCTATCCACTCTCCCTTCATACACGCGTTTTGCTAATCTATTCAATCTATTTTCATCCATCCTCTCTAAATGTCCACACCATTTTAGCATTCCCTTCTCAATTTTCGTTACTTCATCTTCATTCACTCCGCATTTCTCATTTATCACATCATTCCTCACTCTATCTCTCAAAGTCACACCACACTTCTCAATGCTCTCAACTTCACCACCACTTCACCACACACAGTGCCAAATACCATACGATTCCAATAGGCTGTGTTTTCCGACCAACGAGCCTGACAAAATAATACAGTAATTAATAGATTAAGGCGTTACTTTGCGGAGGTCCATATCAACAAACTGGAACAAATTACCTTGCTACTCCGCGAAACCAGTGCCGGGCTCTTACAAAATAGCTGCGTCTGTGCGACATATATATGTTCAAGCAAAAACCCACCCTCCTCCGCTTCCACACGAAACAACATATATCACACAGACTCAACTACACTCCACCACCACTAAACACCAAAACTACACGATTGACGCGCGTTTCGCCTCTATACGAGGCATCATCAAGATCTAACAGTACGACCATTCGCTACTTGAACGAATGGCGTACTGACAAACTAAAACATTTTTCTTTAATCCCGCCTACCACCAACATTTTTGCACTTTGGCACTGGTTTCGCGGAGTAGCAAGGTAATTTGTTCCAGTTTGAAAATAATACAGTTCTGTGTTTTTTCTTCTTGCCAACGAATCTTAAAAAGCTGATCATAGGGGATTTCATCCTCTCAGCTACAAGAAGTCCACTGTTGAACATAAGCCTCCTCCAGGATTTCCAAAGTGACCGGTTGGAAGCGGCATGCAACCAGCGCAGGGGATAGGGGATTTATAAATTGTAATTAATAGATTCAGGCGTTACTTTGCGGAGGTCCATATCAACAAACTGGAACAAATTACCTTGCTACTCCGCGAAACCAGTGCCGGGCTCGTGCAAAATAGCTGCGTCTGTGCGACACATATATGTTCATGCAAAAACCCACCCTCCTCCGCTTCCACACGAAACAACATATATCACACAGACTCAACTACACACCACCACCACTAAACACTAAAACTACACGATCGACGCGCGTTTCGCCTCTATACGAGGCATCATCAAGATCAAAGAAACAGTACGACCGTTCGCTACTTGAACGAGTGGCGTAATTTTGCATGAACATATATGTGTCGCACAGACGCAGCTATTTTGCACGAGCCCGGCACTGGTTTCGCGGAGTAGCAAAGTAATTTGTTCCAGTTTGTTTATAAATTGTGTAAATAAAAGTATGGGTACATTCTTGATACGCTTATTTATTACCAAAAGCTTAGGGCATGATCTATCCCTCCAAAACCTGTTAATCATGTACTCCTATTTACATATAGTTAGTGAGAATTAAAGAAAAACAAAGGCGAAACGGTAACTAACCAAGGATCTCTAAAGGTACCCCTAGTTTGTCTAAGTTTATCTACATGTGCGTTTCTTATGGCACCAGTTTGCCTGAGACGCAGAAGAGGATAAGTTAAACTTGAGTTGGTCATGTTAGGGCCACAGTGGTGGATTTACCAGTAGGCTGAGTAGGCTTCAGTATATGGCGGCAGATTTGGGTACAGATTTTTTTAAATCAAGATTTCTGTAAGACGATTGTAGTGATACGGACAGCAAAAATTTAATAGCCTTTAATACTTGAGGAATGTGTCAATTTCCTGCTGACACAGAAATAGGAGCGAAGAGACTATCACCTACGTAAACTCGGCACTAACGAAGTCTAGACTAAAGTACAAGCACAATCTACATGACTCTCCCAGCCTATGATGCTGTATACGCCTCTGGTCACGACGTTAACGCCACAATATCAGGAGAAGAAGAAGGACCCTAAGGTTGCAAAGAAGAGCCCTCGTTTCCTCCTAATCTTCCAGCACTTTGTCTGGTACAGCTCTAAATTAGACTTCCCAAAATTACTTCCTCTACCAATTCCTTCGCAATATCTTTACAATGTCGTCTTCGTGACAACGGTCTCCACGCTGCTGGCAAGCTCCTGGTCTTGCCATTTTTGCGGCGATGCTTCAACGGTTACATCAGATTTATCTCTGCTCCTGCTTCCTTCAAAGAGGACCTTGATCAGCTGTGACACCGGAGACTCCACCAGCAGCCAGCATGGCGCTGCCAGCATGAACGTAACACTCACGAAGCTGCAGTAATTTAAGGTCTGTAAGAAGAACAAGAAGCCTATAATGTATTAGCTCAAGTCTTGTTCGCTAATCCAGCCGCTATTAAGTTCCGGCGTGGAGAGCAGAACATCTGTCTCCAGCTATTCTGCTGGCTATAACTGACACAAAAGGTACCAAGAAGAGTTTCGTAACTCATCTGCAGTTTCCTTGGCGTTGCGATGATGATCGTTTACCATCAGGTGACCCGCTTGTTCGTTTCTGCTGTTAATAAAACAACTAGAAACACAACAAAGACCGCCGTGTCATCGCTTACAATATGATAAAATGTAGTGTGTTGCAGTGATCTCCAGTGTGTGCTGCTCGAGCGGATGACACAGACGTGTAGCATGTAGACGCAGTACGAGAGACGGCCTAGGGGCGCCCAGCCTCCCCATTCCAGCAGTCCTCGTACAGCAGCTGAAAATAAATTATTGGTGTATTGCCTTATTGCCTAGAATACATCAAAATTCAAGTAAGTGGTTATAAAGACCATAATTTTAAAATTTGCACATAATTTTATGAATAATACTTATCAAATGTACTGATGCGTACAGACAGACATAGTTTATTCGTGGTATTATGTATTGTTATTCATCATCATCATACCAACCGAAAACGCTAACTGCAGTCATAGGCTTTCTCTAAAGATTGCCACAACGACCAGTTCAGATATGAGCTTTTGCTCACATGCATCGGCTACACAAGGCCACGTTGTTTACCTTTAGATACTTACTGTCGACTTTGAGGAGAGTGCCGGCTATAAGAACGCACACGCATGCGCCGAAAGACATCTTGATCGCGCTGGAGTATACCACGCGGACGGACAGCGGGATCTAAATTGAAATCAAAGTTATAATGTTTTTTATAATGGACCAACAACCTACCCGGGTACCGCACGGCTATTTTTTTTTAACTAAAACTTAATTAGAATATAGAAGTTCTGTAAGTGATATTGGAAACTGAATTACAAACCGTTGTTGTTGCTGTGTTGAACAGATAGGGACGGATAGCGAGTCTAATTTAAAATTTGTAAAAATAATAAGGGAGGAAAACCTGTTTTCTTCATTGGAATTTAATTCCCATCGTTTAATAAATAAATATTTTTAGGACAATTAACATCAATAATTGATCTAGTCCCAAAGTAAGCAACTAAAGCTGCTTGTGTTATGGGTACTGGACCAAATATACGTACTTATATAGATAAATAATATATATATACTTAAACACATATAACATCTAAAACTCGGGTACAAACATTCGTATACACCATACAAATTGCTCCTCCCGGGAATCGAACCCGGAACATCAAAGGGTCACTAACCACTAGGCTATCTCTTCGTCGTTAATATAGAGACACACAGTAGACAGAACATAATTATTTGTGACAAGAATCCATCAAATATTTAATATAGCGACCCGCCCCAGCTGCGCACGCTACGGGTAGATCTAGGATATGTAATGTACTATAATGCTTATGCAAAAATATTCCATTAGTAAGTTTTCTAAATGGCAGTGGACACAGTTATCTTATTGTGAAAAAACAAGAAAAAAAACTGTTGAGTTTCGTGCAGCGTTTCTTCTCAGCAGGACCTTCGATTTTCCGAAGCGCTAGTACTCGTACATTCAGACAGGTAAAAGAGCCTATAATGGCCTATTTGCAAAATAAATTTTTCATTTTCATTTTTCGTCCACAAGTAATGCCACCCACAGGTAAAATATTAGCCCCTAATGTCGAAGCGAAAGTGTGTAGATCTAATGAATCATGACCAGACAAAATCTTTGATCTAGGAGCAAAACTTGTTGTATCAGGCTGCTCGCATTTTTCCAACATGTTTTCCAAGATGTGAACAGCTTTCTACAAACAGTTTCTACATTAGAGCATCCGAGATATTGTCGGGCCCGACACCCCACACATGGGTAACGGGGTTTTAGTTAAAAATTGCAGTTACCTGGATGCCATCCACGTAAAACATCATTCCCAGCATAATGCAGCCCACCCCCGCCGGAAAGGCGCCCCAGTATAGCACGCGATATTTCTGTAACACGTAAGCTTTACTTTAATATAAAGTAAAGTAAAGAAAAGTAGGTAAAGTAATCATTTATTAACCATAAGAAGTACAGTACATATTAAAGAAATACAGTGACTCCACACTAGGCTAAGCTTGTATCGTGGATGCCAAAAACCAATGAGAAGAAAGAGTTATTTATCTTCACATATATTATAAATGCTCTATAATGCGTTCAGAAACCGTAGGCAATGACCAGCATTATAACAACCAATATTATTATGAGAATTTTTCTAATTTGTTTCTATATATTAATTGTTTATGTTTTAGCGGTAATGTGGCGGAAACTGGAATACGCAAGGCACGGAATGCTGTTGTTGCAGGTTCGAATCCTGCCATTACCCTAATTTTTCTTTGTGTGTCATTTTATAGCATTTTAAATTTAATTTGAATGTAAAAAAATACAAAAAGAAAAAATCGAAAAACCTTAAAAAATAAATAATTTCGATTACAATAATTATATATATATTTGTTCAAATTAATTTTTTATTACATTATTTTAATTTGTACAGTCTATAGATATTTAATAGGTAACTAGTAGCTAGTAGCAATGCAGGTCATTGCCCTATGGCTTCTGAACCCATCATAGAGTACTATATGATATGTGTGTAGATAAAGTAATGTATGCAACTGTACATAATTAGGTCTTAAAACACTCGTGTGATCCTATTATGAAACTCGCTGACGCTCGTTTCATAAACCACACTCGTGTTTTAAGACCCCTCATTATGCAACAGTTGCATAAAATACTATTATTTTACAAGTGCGGTAAATAAGCGTAGCTGCAGGCACAGCAGTGGTCCAGGATTAATTTATCCCTCCCTGAGTCTTTGTCAAACTAGTTTCATAAGAAGTGATGCACATGGAAATAACCTAAAATAAACTTGACTTGGCCGATGCCCATGACGTCACGGCAGCGTATAACTCACTTATCGCTATCCCGTGGGAACTATGCATTTTTACGGGATAAAAAGTATCCAATGTTTTAATCCAGGTTATAGACTATATGTGTGCCAAATTTCATCCAAATCCATTCAGTTGTTTTTGCGTGCTTGAGTAACAAACATCCAAACATACAAACTTTCACATTTATAATATTATTATTATTATTATTATAAGCTCACGCCTGTTTCCCTTTGGGGTAGGCAGAGACCACAGAACGCCATTTGCCCCGGTCCTGGCATACTTACCTCGCTTCCTCCACACACATTCCTCTCTTCATACATGCTCGGCGGTTCCGGGTACTTCTGATTTGACCAGTCTTCAGGACATCACAAATTTGGTCGACAAAAGTACGCCGAGGCCGCCCTCGATTCACTCGCCCCATTACATCACCTAATTTATAATATTAGTAGGATAAAACTGTTGTATTACCTTGAGCTTCTGGAAATCTTTGCCATGCATGTCATACATGACCATTCCCAGAGCAAGGCCCATAGCGTAGCAGACGAGGTTGGTGTGCCCGCGTTTAAACAGGTTGTTGAATGTCGCGTCGTGCACGAAAAAGTTACGGGCCATCCTGGAAAATGTGAGCTTGGTTTAGGGCTTGGTAGGGCTATTCTCTAATGACATAGGTGCGCTCAACGACGAGCCAGGGATGTGGACTGAATCCAATATTCATAGTCTCATGCAGACGAGCGAGACATGGGGTGTAATGTTCAACATCCTCAATACTGCGCTCCGTCGCTCGCGCTAGAGTCGTTGTAAAACTCGTTCAAAGGTAAGTTAGGTACAAATATACATCTTTTCGGTGTGCATGCTCCACCTCGATCCTAGTCGATAATTGGGTATGACTTAGGTATAACGTTACCCTAATTTTCGTAAAAGTATATTTAGAAACACTTGCGAGAATGCGAATTCTTGACAGCTTTAAATAGATCTACTTTTTGTGTTAAAATATTAACTTTTTGAGGCATAACCTCTCTTAATGTCTACACAATAGCTTTATTTGTAGCGTCTGCAATTCTCGAGTGATAGTTACTGGTGCTGTAAGCGTTGTCTAGAGGTTGCAGTATTTGCTTTACCATCAGGCAAGCCGTATGCTTGTATGCTACCGATGAGAAGCTCAGGTGGTTAGTGATCCTAGGAAACCAAGCTTACTCTGGCGTCACGATGAGCACAGCATGCAGGTTCTGGAAGAAGGTGTGCACGGCAGGAGTGAGCAGGCCGATTATAAAGGTGATCGCGATGGTGATCTTGCGCGATCGGGCGCTGCGACAGAGACAGAAGATCGCCAGCCCAACGATGCTTAGCTGCATGTCTCCAGATAAGTACCTGATATGGAATAATACAATTTGAATACCTCTATAATTTTTATGGGTACGTACCAATTAGGTAAAAAATTTGCTCTTATAGTCCATCCATCTGTATGTTACAGCGACATATTTGAGACTTTAATTACCAGTGTAAATATAAAAATTATAACAATACAATTTTAAAATTAACTATAAATAGAGGGACTATCGACAATCGAGGCACGCCTATCAGATGCAACATTCGAAGGCGGCCAAACCACTAGGACTGTGGGCGCGTTTTTAGCGGCAACCTTCATAAGGTACCACACGGTGATGAGTTAGGCGAAGACTTACCATGTTTGAGGCATGCACTGGGAGATGTCGATGTAGTTGTCTACGTATAGTAGATGGAGCCACCAGTCTCGACGGCAGTCCTCTATCTCTATATTCACCATAGACTGGAAAATTTGTAGTCATTGTAAAGGTTTGCGAAATCTTGGGTCTGGTCAGGAAAGAAAATTCCAAATAAAGAAACGGGAAACCAGCTAGGATAATAGGGATAATAGTGATGATACAAATTTTGAAGTCCTAGAAATGCAGGAAGTTTTGCATCAGAGTCTGTTTAATCCTAATCATGTGCTTCCATATATCAATATGCTTGAAAAGTTCAATTAAAATTTTGTGTTTAATTGGTTTCCTTTTGTTAACAACAAATGAGGAATAAAGTTTCTTGGTTTTACTGTCCACAAAATGTGAACCAAAATCAACGGGAACAGAACGGCTAGCCTGAGAATGATAGTGGTAGTGTGTTTGTTATACAAAACCATTGCGGCAGCAAAGAAGACTGAATCGGTATACAGAGATTATAGCAAAAACGAGCGAGACAAAGCACAGACCCACCATTAGGCACAACGATGTTATATCAGAGAATCATATTCCAGTTGCTTTTGCAACCCAATTTGGATTTATGCTATTGTAGTATTAGAGAAGAATAAGTCTTGGATAATTAAGTCCTGGATGTCAAGACAAAGAGTCATTCTGTTAGCGTGAACGCTAGTTGTAAAGACAGAATGGCTTGCTATTGATAATCTTTACGTTTTGACATTTGCTTTCGTCTCCTTATGTAGAATTTACGCTAATATAATGTCACAAATCTAAACTTGGAAATAGAATCCAAGATCTAAAGTAAGGGTCTACAGATGCCATGATCTGTGAATGTTATCATCAGATCAGGAGCAATACGATGTTGTAAGGAGATTTTGGACAAGACAGATGAAGGCCGAACGACATCAGGCACCTGGTCATCTATTTTCCCCACCTTTAGAGCTTGGATTTCATTTTTGAGTATAGAGACCCTGATTATCAACTTTTGTATACCTTCCACAAGGGTCCAGACTTGAGATGTCGTAGCCATGTGGAAATAAAGGCAATTACTACAGCGTACACTGGAGTTAATCTGGAAAAAATGAAGTGACATTTATAGTTGTATTAAATGAAGGTGATGATGTTATACTGTCGAATGTGCAGTATTATTTAATAACTATAATATTTTTATTTCTTCACGGAATTTCAGATCCGGCGTGAAGGAGTTATCAGTGAGCATTGTGTGCCGGTGGAAAATAAACACGACAAAGTGCGGGTAGTTCGTAAAACTCGCATGGCTAAACAGAAATAATACCCTCCACTTCAGTCTACTCGTGACCACGGCCGTTGAAACATAGCCGAAACGTCGAGGTAAATTATTAATATATTTCTATCGCGTTTAAGTCCCGATAACGTTAGAAATAAATGTTTTATTGTTCTACGGGCTTACCTTAACCACCTTAGGAAGACGCCTTGAGGCAGCGTGAGCCAACCGATATGCTGCTTTTCTCCAGCCACTAGAATATTGTATGCCAGTAGGAAGCCAGATATCGTAAAGAAAGTCTGCACGATGAGAGTACCGTTGTAGAGTATTTGAAATGGAGGTTGATGGTACGTCTGTAAACAGTTTCTAAAATTAATAAAAGACCTCAAACGCCGCAAGTATAGCCTTGGTGACATTTATATATTTGAGGCGTTTGGTGTCGAAAATCTGGGGACCAGGGGCCCAAGTCCGCGCCGACTTTACAAAGAACCATTGGCGTGCCTTATACCGCTGCCCAGGAGTGCGATTTTTTTATCTCACTGGGTGACTAAAGCTCGCCAAAATGGCCGTTTTTCATAGAGATTCGGCCATTTTGGTTAGCTCTAGTCACCTGATGAGATTCAAAAATTGCACCCCAGGAGGCTGGCCAACAATTTGCTCAACGAATCTGCATTGCCTCCCAAATGAGGCAATACTGCCAGTCTTTTGAGCACTCTCCGTATCGGCGGCGATTTGGTACAGATTTTTTAACTTTAGTTATAGTTTAGAATCAGGTTCTATTGTTGTTGTTTATTTCAGTTAAGTATGTTTCGTTTTTTAAGTAAAGTAAGTATCTTTTCATATACACACATTTTCATCGTCATGATATATTACATCTTTTCAAATTGGAACCTATTACTATTCCTTTAATTGTGACTGAGATAGAGAAAGGGATGTTGCGTTGGTTTGGGCATGTTGAACGAATCGATGAAAGGCAATTATGTAAGCAAATTTATAAGGGCGTTGTGTGACCAAATTGGTGACGTCCTAAAGACAGGCAACATTAGAAGTACCCGTAACCGCCGAGCATGTATGAAGAGAGGAATGTGTGTGGAGGAAGCGAGGAAAGTATGCCAAGACCGGAGCAAATGGCGTTCTGTGGTCTTTCCCTACCCCATAAGAAAACAGGCGTGAGCTTTTAATAATAAAAAAATATACTTTATTTTTGGCATTCGATGAAAGGTTTGAACCTTACCTCTTCTTGGTACTGGGGGTTATCAATGGCGACCAATCCAGTGAGTGGCGAATGGCCCAGCACCACCAACAGTGTAGTCATGGCTCTGCATAAACAAATAAGCTATAAGGTGACGGCTCCAGTCATTGACAGTGACCTAGTCATTAACAAGAAGATAAAGAAACGTATGAATCAAAACGAGAGACAAAGATGTCAACCACTGGTAAACAATGCTCTACGCATGTCAAGAACTATCCATTAGTTATGTTGTTGACAATGGTCTTAACAGTCTTTAGCTTGTCGTTTGACATCTGTATCATGTAGATTCACTAAGTGATTCAAGGTCTAAGTAATGAAAACCATGTTTTTTTTTAAATTTGAATATTTTTAAATGTACCTATTTGTTTTTTACGTTCCACTAATATGAAATCGGAGTCAAAGCTCAAACCATTTAATTTTTAAGTAACATATGGCATAGTGGCATATGCTACAATATTTGATAGATGACGCTGTAATGATTAAAGTTTCATATAATGTATGTATGTATGACTCTTTATTGTATATAACACATAAAATAATAGATAACAGGACAAAACAGATGTACAAAGACGAACATATCCCTTTAAGGGATCTCTTCCAGTTGAATTTTGACCGATTGGCAGGACCTAAGATCTAGAGTAGACACAGAAAAAGTAAGGAAAAATAAACCTGCTTGTTGTAAGTACTATAAACATACTCACTTAAAACCATTGAGACACTTGAGTGACCTCAGCTTAGGGTTTGGACCCTCACCAGAGGGTGCGACCAGCCGCTGCCAGCTGCGTTTTATTGAGAAGCAGAGGAGAAATCTGCTGACTGAAAAAATATTCAATCACATCAAAGGTTAAGACTCATTCCTCCAATAACAACCGGCAATCCAGCGATCACATTCAGCGTTGTATTGTAACAGGCACGGAATAAATGGAACTGAATTGCAATCTACTTTTTAATCCAATAAAACTGGATCGTAGATCATTATAGAAGGAAAAATAAGACAGGAGAGATGGAGATGTACCAATTATATTTAACTATGACAGCCGTTTCGGATCTTATATCAGCTATTGACTCATGACATCGATATACTTATACACATAAGATATCAAAGCTATGCCATTTTAGGCTAAGCCGTTGCGCAAAACCTTGGTAATTTCACTGAACATCTATTGGGTGAAATAAAATTATGCTAAACCGACCGGTTCGCTCGACCACCTTGCCTATGGTATAGGCAAATCGCAGTTGGCTGTCGGCTTGCCGCGCGCTCGTTCGCTCGCTCCCGCCGTGTCAGTGTAATTGAAAACGAATGCCGCGCAACCCTAGCGTGTCGCCGGGAGTAGCGGGGGGAAAACGGGCGCAGGCGGCGCATTCCTTTTGACTCCCGCCACCTGGCGCATGGTGTTTGAAGTAATATGAACTTTTTGCGCGTATGAACAAAGTTGGGATTCGTTTAATCGCGGTCGTAAAAGAGAAGTTTCTGTACGTTATTTATTCTGTGGCTAAACTTACCAAAGCCCTTCTGTCGACTATAGAAGTAGAAATCGTATGTACTTCCGCAGACATTGAGTATCAGCAGCGTCAGGAACACGACGCCCACCACGTAGTCACCAGCGTCGTAGGGCTGTGTTTCCCCGAACTCGTCGCAGTAGGTCATCCCATCGATGAGCCTGGCCTGTATAACCAGAGTTCTCTTTATCCTGCTACCTGTTTAGGGTTCCATGCCTCAAAAGGACAAACAGAACCCTTATAGGATCACTTTTTTGTCTGTCTGTCTGTCTGTCAAGACCATTTTTCTCATCAGGGTCATCATCATCATCATATCAGCCGGAAGACGCCCACTGCTGGGCATAGGCCTTCCCCAAGGATCTCCACGACGGTCAGTCTTGAGATGCTCGCATCCACCGCTGCGGTTGCTTGTATGCTTGGAGTTTCTCTGTGAGATCGATGAGCCTGACCTGTACAGTATAGATTCTGTTACTTCACCTGATGGTAAGTGATCACTACCGCCCATACACCCGCAACACCAAAGAGATTGCAGATGCGTTGCCAACCCAGATGGAATACCTCTTATGCTAGTAACTGTACCGGCTGTCTTGCTCTCCACGCCGAAACAACAGTGCGAGCGAGCATTGCTGCTTAGCAGCAGGATTAGCGAGCAAGATGGTGGTTGCGAACCGGACGGACCTTGCACAAGGTCCTACCGCCCGTAGAATCTACTAGATATTTGGAATTATTAAGAGTGTCCAATTTGTCTCACAAAGCAAACTTAAGGTTTTAGTTTCTAGGTTTTTATTGACTTGGAGCAACTGTAAATCTTAAAAATTAAAATTATACAATGGCTTAGCGACAATAATTTAAAGGTTAATATAACAAAAACGATGCAGTTTCATTCAGCTAGAGCAATTTCTCCTAACTTAAATGCTAAATACGATAACACAGAAATAGAACAAGGAGATTTCGTCAAGTTTTTAGGTATAACACTAGATAAAAATTGCAACTGGAAGCTGCATGTAGAGGAGGTTTGTAAAAGAATAAATAGCTTTGTGTTTGCGTTGCGACGTCTTAGAGAGGTCGCTTCACTTGAAATAGCCATGAATGCGTACCACGGTTACGTCGCTTCTATTCTACAATATGGTCTTTTATTCTGGGGAAACTCAATTAATGTAAACAGTGTTTTTTTAGTACAAAAAAATTTTATTAGAGCTTTGTGTCAGGCAGGATATATCCAGCCATGTAAACCACTTTTTAAAAAACTTAAGCTACTCACACTACCTTGCATGTACATAAAGCAGACTGTATTATTTGTAAGACAATACCCACAGTTTTTTAATGTTAATAAGTCGACAAGGCAGAGGAAAGTACCCCAAAGATCAGAACACAGATTACGAGCTCCGCTATACAAACTTGGTATGGTGAAAAAGAACGCCTATTTTATGACAATAAAAATATATAATAAGTTGCCTGATGACATAAAAATGTTGACGGATTGTATGTTTAGACGTAAGATCCATGAATGGCTAATGCAAAAATGTTATTATTCAATCAAAGATTTTTTAGAAGATAATTTGACTATATAATTTTAAGATTCCAATTTACTCTTGTTTGACATATTATATGAAATTGACATACCTACTTAATTATACTTACCTACTTATTTCGATTTAATGTAAATTTATTTATGATTTGCACGCCGACAAACGGCAGAATTCATATGTTCTTTTATAAATGTACCTACCATCTTATTTTGTACTTGATTTCTAGCAAATAAATGTATTTAAATTTGAATTTGAATTTGAAAAAACAGGGTCGACTTGAGAATGTTCTCCTTGTTTTCATCGGTAAACGAAATTGAAACATACCTGCAACTGATGGCTCTCGTAGAGGGTGGCGTTGACGCAAGCCTCCAGGGCATCGTCTAATGTAGAGTTCTCGTAGTATTGACGACAGGTCTGCGTAACGCAGATACCCCAGTGGATCAAAGTGTGGTCAAAGTGCGTAAAAACACTCGCCGAGTATTCCTGAAAGAGTAGGTTCAAATAACATGTAACGCTTTTTGTTCTTTTAAGATAATTTTGGGGAGTGTGCTCGGGAACTCCACGATCTGATCCCACCGTCCGTATTCTATCACCGGTCTACCAGGCGCCGGGAGGGGTTCATGGTCATGTTTTCTAAAGTCCGCACTGGTTTGCATGGTCTTTCTTGACCCGCACCGCTAAGGACTGGAATACTCTTCCTGCGTCTATAATTCCAGAAAATATAACCTTATCCTTTTTAAGGTAAGAGTGAATAGATATCTTCTGGGTGAGCGTGTTTCTTCTTCGGTCTCATCTTCATTTACCATCAGGTGAGATTGAGGCCAAACGCAAACCCATTTCTAATAAAAAAAAAACATAAAAATTACACTATTTAACTTGCAAACAAACTGTTTGCAAAAGAGATATATTTGCTTTTTTCGTTTAGTAATTGCAAATAGCTGTGAGTTCGTCATTAAAAGTTTCCTGAGAACTTAAAATAGCAAGAATTCGAAAAAAATAACAACGTATGCTTGGTTCGTAGAAGCAAGTTTGTAGCATTCGTTTCTGATTCAAACTTTACGTGTAGAAACAGACTAAGTTTTTTTTTGGTTGCCCGATTGTCTCAAATCAGTCCTCGCGAGAGGTACGGGCGACTACGATTGCTTAGCAAGTAAAGTGAATAAATGCATCATAAGGGTTATAATGAAGATCGAAGGGTCCATCGGCCCGTGCGACGACTCCGGTCGGCAGTTCGAACCACCACCAAAGGTCATCTAGAACGGTAGACCCTTTGATCGTAATTTACTTTACTTATAATTATAAGAATATGAGTATGATCTAAACGACTAGCCCGACTGGTCGCCACACGCTAAGTCACTTGGTCAGTTTGGCTCAGTAAGCAAAATAGAGAAAGACAGACCGAGTGACAAGCGAGAAAATAGAGACCCATGCAAGCCGTGATGATATAATGTTTAAGTATTAAAAGGTTCGTCACTTGTCCAAAATTGGAATAAGTTACTTGTATTGCAAAAACGTTCATAACATACATCCAATCCCGACTACCCCAAAAATACCACTACCTAATTTCTGTAACGCATCGCGAATTCGCGAATGACTGCAATAGGAAGGCAAACAGGCATGTGGGTCACCTGATGGTAAGTGATCACACCACCGCCTATAGACGCCCACAACACCAAAGAGATTGCAGATGCGTCGCCAACCCAGAGGACTAAGATGTAATATCTGTTGTGCCAGTAATTACACCGGCTGTCTTGCTCTCCACGCCGGAACGGAACACAGCAGTGCAAGATCCGTCCGGATCGCTACCACCATCTTGCTCGCTAATCCTGCCGCCAAGCAGTAGTGTTTACACTGTTGTGTTCCGGCGTGGAGAGCAAGACAGCCGGTACAATTACTGGCACAAGAGGTATTCCATCTTAGCACTTTGGGTTGGCAGCGCATCTGCAATCTCTTTGGTGTTGCGGGTGTCTATAGGCGGTGGTGATCACTTACCATCAGGTGACCCACTTGCTTGTTTGCCGATAAGCAAATAACGATACGATAAGATTTTTTCTTACTTGTATCAACGTGCTCAGTTCGCTGGTATTATCGGGCAGTATCTTGGCGTCGAGGTAGCAGTAGGTGTCGCCTGGCGCACGCAGACAATTTTCAAATTGGTCCAAACGGAACAATGGTGGCAACCGAGCGTACTCCGAATCTAGAAAAGTGAAACTACGTCAAAATCAAAGTCTATCTCTATTCGAAGAAGGCTTTCATCTTCTGTTTTCTTTGGTGGTGTCCACGAGGCTTGTGTGCTAATGTTAGTTAATATAATATAGGCAGAAATATAGGTAATAGGTACAGTCAAGGAAATTGAAACACGTACCACCGTAGAACCTAGTCGAAGAGACACACGTATGACATTTGTATGACATAGCCTGGCGTTTAACGCGTTGCGTCATTTCGATAAGGTTCTAAGGTGGTACGTGAATATATTTCCCCTACTGTACAACATGATACAAATACTACAACTGATGAAAATGAATTGGTACGGCCAGTCTCAGAAATAGCCGAATGGGTGCGTCAAAGTTGAACTAATTTTTTAATGTCGATTATCGGAAGTCCGAAAATGTTGTTCCTAAAAATTTACATCCTAATAATCACTACTCATAACTACTCTGTTCCTAACGTTCTGAATCCCTAATCATTCAACTTCATAATGTCCGTTGCAATAAACATCTATCATACTACTATTTGTTTTCCTATATGTTCTCAACATAACCATCTTTTACACTATTATTCATCATCATATCTTTTTATGTAGATTTGTTTTTATTCATAAAATTGAACATTATTATACATTTAACTTCATAATGTCCGTTGCAATAAACATATCATACCACTATTTGTTTTCCTATATTTTCTCAACATAACCATCTTTTTCACTATTATTCATCATCATATCTTTTTTGACACCCTTTCGTATTTTCTAATCGGTACCTCGCTGGCAGCGAGCGAGCGAAGCGAGTGAGCAAGACCTTTTAGGGCAGAAGCGACTCGGATAGGTTAGGTTCAGAAGGTGTTAGGTATTTTTTTTGTAACAGCACAGAAAATGATTATTTCCATTAGGTATTATTGTCTTTAACAGTATTACAGATTAAATAACATGGAATGATTTTTAAAAACGGCACTACCTATTAATAATAGGAGTAATAACATTATAAAAAATACTTTATGATTAAGAATGTTATGAAAAAAAATTGTAGGAGTAATACATAAAGTTTTAACAGTGAAGTTATTACTTAAAATTTTCGGAAACTGAGTGTTATGGACTACGTTAATAGTAAAATAAATTGTAGGAACGAAAACTTTAGGAAACAAAATTTTAGGAACAGTGATCATTAGGAAAATTAATTTTCGGAAAACTGAGTGTTATAGACTACGTTAATATTAAAATAAATTATAGAAACGAAAACTTTAGAAAACAAAACTTTAGGAATAGTGATCATTAGGAGTACAAATCGTTAGGAAAATTAATTTTCGGAAAACTGAATGTTATAGACTACGTTAATAGTAAAATAAATTGTAGGAACGAAAACTTTAGAAAACAAAACTTTAGGAACAGTGATCATTAGGAGTACAAATCGTTAGGAAAATCAATTTCGGGTGATGAACTTTAGCGAACCCAATATGGACCCCAGGTTCGTGTTGACAAACTGGACACTTTGAGATTGTTATTTTCCTACTGGGACGTAAATAATGAAGTGGACTGTGTTACAATAGGCTGGTTTATTCGCCGTTACTTAATTTAACAGATAAAATTATAATTATATTCGGTAGTCGTCCGACGGCGGAGAGTGGTGGTAAGGCGAGTGCCGCTGCCGGTCCGGTTGCTACATCGTGACGTCGCCGTGTCGTCCCGGACGTGAGTTGAGCCGGTTCTCAACGGAGATTGAGTACGCACTTTTCGCACTTGCACCACTAACAATTATGCTAATACTGTAATGAAAAATTGTGTTTTTAACTGAATTTAATGTTTTGAATTTCCTCACTACGCTAGAGTTATCCATTAAAGACACTGGTTACGAATAGGTACTGACTTATCAATCATTGCAATAAATTTAAATAGTGATGCATAAGTACTGTTCGGTCTGCTACTGCTAATTTTCTTAATGAGGACATAAAGCAATGTAATAATATTAATGAATTTTCTAAAAAATTAAAATCATACTTGACTACGCGACCATTTTATTATTTAAATGAATATTTTGACAATTTGTATGGTTAGATATTTAATAGTATTATTTTTAAATTATTTTAAAATTAGATTAAGATTTTGCATGCCAATTTATGGCGGGACATGCCTTCATGACATTAATTTCTACTGACATGTATGAATCTATAACACCTGTGTATGTTTTTGCAAAATAAATCATTTCATTTCATTTCATTTCATCTCATTTACAATAAAATTACATCAAGCTTCATGAGACCCTAGAGCTGGCTCGTTCCTTGCTCAACGGATGGGCATATCAATCCAGAGAGGGAACGCAACCTGCATCATGGGGACTCTCCCACAGGAATCTGACCTGGGAGACCTTCTATTCAGTCAGTCAGAGAGAGATCAAGGCTACAACTAAATAACAAAAAACAATCGTCGAAAACTCGCAAAAAAATTGTGACATTTATGCATATTTAGCCATTGTTCGAAGATTCAACTTGTACCTAGAAGATTCACAATTTCAACTCAAAAGGTTAAGGTATTTTACAGATGTCAAGTTAAAAGGGCTCACAAGAACAAAAGCATATGCTGAAATAGACTTTGATGATCGATGAAAAATATTTCGTCGCTACAAGAAAAATGTGGTCTTTAACCGGTTTTGTCTAAAAATATGATGTTTCAAAAACATATTGGGGGAGCCAACTGCGCGCCGTCTATACATAGACCTATCGACGTGCCTTATAGAGGCTTCCTGTGACCAGAAGGCTGGGCAATACTTTGCCCAAAGAATCAGCATTGCCATCCAACGTTTGCTTGCTTTGCTTCACTTACTCTCATAACATCCGTCATGCTTCATGCTTCATCCTTCAATTTACTGAAGCGTTCATCATCATTCATCAACATCATCATTTCAGCCGAAAGCCGTCCACTGCTGAACATAGGCCTCCCCCAAGGATCGCCACAACCACCTATACTGACGGATACTGAAGCGTTACGTATCACAAAAGTTACTCTTGTGCATCGAAATGAGAAAACTATAGAACTGTGTACAACGCAGTGGCAGAGTAGCCGACCATAGTCTATTTGGTAGACTATGTTGGATAGCCTGAATAAAACTGTATCAGCCAATTGTCAAGTAAACAACTCTGCGTTTTGTACGTTTTACATGGCATCATATTTTTAGTTCTGCTATCCGACGTCTGTGTCGCTGCTAGTTAGAAAACTTAGAAGCACTTTATTCATTTACTATAAGATTCAAAGTTGAACCAATGGCTAAATATTGAAAGCCCCTCTTCACGTGCTTCACCCCGTCGCAAAGTGGTGACGCTAGGCTTGTAACAATCCGACAAGTAAGCAGATCTATTATGTCTTCTTATATCGATGCTCCTGTGTTAAATATCTTTACACAGTACTAGCGACTCGCCCTTGCTTTGCACGGATACATTAAGAACGTAGCGTAGTGTTCATTAACCTTCTTTAAAAACATCACTAAATTGTTTTGAAAACCTTAAAAATATCCATTGCGTGGTTTAGAAGGCGTAAGTGGTCGAAGATGCGAGGAGAGACAGGAATGCATAGCGGTTTTGTTTCATGCTGTGTAAAGGTTGTCAATTTTATGTTATTTATGTTTATTTTTATATTTATTTACTAGCTTTTGACCGCAACTTCGTCCGCGTAGACTTGTTTAATTGAATCAAGCAAACGTGCACTCAACAAACAATCTGCAAAATTTCCTGGACGAATTAATGAGAATTAGTTGCTTTGCTGCTCATGACGTCACTGCGGCGTTTAACTCACTTATCGCTATGCATTTTTACGGGATAAAAAGTATCCTATGTCTTAATCCAGGTTATAAACTACATATGTGTATGCCAAATTTCATCCAAATCCATTCAGTAGTTTTTACGTGAAAGAGTAACAAACATCCATCCATACTTACAAACTTTCGCGTTTGTAATATTAGTAGGATTAAGTATCCGCTTTTGCTCGTTATTGCATTGAAATAAAGTAAAAGAATAAATAAAAAAAAAAATAATAATAAATATCTCGGGACAATTTACACCAATTGACCTAGTCCCAAACTAAGCAAAGCTTGTACTATGGATACTAGACAACGGATAAACATAGATATATAGATAAATACATACTTAAATACAAATAACATCCATGACTCAGGTACAAACATTCATATTCGTCACACAAATATTTGCCCATACCAGGATTTGAACCCGGGTCCGAAGAAAACCGGGGACCGGGGAGAATAAAGACATATTTTGGTAGTCGACTGAACAAAAAGTGTTTTTCAACCGAGCTTTTCAACTTCGCGAAAGACCGGCGGAAATGCGCGGAACAGACTTCCTTCACTAGTTGGAGGTTGTGGTACCTAGCACATGAAAAATAGAAGAACGACGATAAACGACGAAAATACTTAACAAATTGGAATAAAAAAATATATAATTTATTTACCGTTTAGCCTGTATATAACTCCATACGCCAACTGAGCAGCGGCCAAAACGAAAATAACTTCAGTTTTCATGTTCACTTTTAACAATTCCAAACAAAGCAAACCCTGTTTTCAAAAGATAGCGTCCACTTATACTTAAAAAATTAGTAGTTCTTCATCGTTTTTAATTTTAATGATTTATAATTACGTGGTAAATTCATACACTCTGATATTATTTAAACAAGCCGAACCTGGCACGATTTTTTCCACACAGTCTGTGTGTGATTGTGACTTGAGAGTAACATTGTTTTGGACCGTTTTCATGAATTAAACCGGTTCATTAAATGGCGTCCTAAATAAATAAAGGTCATAATTGTCATAAATTTGCATTAAGTACGTACCGCAGGTTTATTTTTGTCTGCCTCAGAAGTAGCAGAACATTTTAGTACCTTGTCGCAGTCAGTAATGTAACAAATTTGAGCACCTCTAATTTTTTCTATGAAATAGGAAGGCAAATAAGCAAGTCGGTCACCTGATGGTAAGTGATCACCACCGCCTGGAGACATCCGCAACACCAAAGAGATTGCAGATGCGTTGAAAATCAGTTAGCTCCTAAGATTTAAGCTCGATTTAAGTTACTTTGTACCCAGTAAAATGGCAATATTTAATGATGATGACTTGATAACGTGGCAATTGTACGTCTGAGACAACAGGTTTAGGGGTCAAATGACAACATTTTCCTGTTTATTTTGCTTAAGAATGCCGCGTTCGTATTCAAACAACAGTTTGCCTACCAACCGTAAATTTTTGACATAATTACCATAGAAAATGTTTCAAAATAGAACTGATGGTAGGCTAAAGAGCTTACGTGTGGTAGAATATAAAATAAAATCAAAACGTACAAACCTAATTAATTCTAGGGCATACTGACAACATACCAAAAAATCATTGTCATAGGTTAAGGTTTAGAGGATGGAAAACGGTTTCGCATACAACAAACGTGATTTTTTGCTCGTTTTTATTGATAATGGCACGGAATGGTACGCGACCCGGTTTTTCTTCTCCTATCAAAACAAGATTATAGAGCAATTTACATTATCATCAAATTACTTAACATTTAAAGAATAATGCAAAAAAATACATAACAATAAATAGCACAGCAGCTAGTACTAACGTATGAAATGAGGGTGCAACGTATGCGGGACCTTGTGCAAGGTCCGTCCGGATCGCTACCACCATCTTGCTCGCTAATTCTGCCGCTAAGCAGCAGTGCTTGCACTGTTGTATTCCGGCGTGAAGAACAAGACTGCCGGTGTAACTACTGGCACATGAGGTATTCCATCTTAGCCCTCTGGATTGGCAACGCATCTGCAATCTCTTTGGTGTTGCGGATGTCTACAGGCGGTGGTGATCATTTACCATCAGTTGACCAACTTGGGGAGCGTTCAAGTATTACGTAACGCAATTTGGGGGCGGGAGGGGGTCTCGTAAAACGTTACTATGCGTTACAGGGGCGGGAGGGGGTCTTTCTTACAACACGTTACGTAACATTGTTTCTAAAAAATTTGGGAATTAAAACTCCCAAACTGGCAACCCTTTTCATTAACGTTACGGGGAATCCCTCGATTGTATTAGCCTGGTCGCATTTTTTTTAAATTTGTTCTCGCAAGTTAGGCAAACCTTTTCGTTTAAATATTTCACGGGGAATCCCTAAATTGCATGTTGTTTTTGTCATTAATGTTTTTTTTGTCATTTAGTGTTACGTAACGTTTAGAGAGGGGGAGGGGGGTACAGAAAAACGTTCCGTTGCGTTACAAGGGGGGAGGGGGGGTGGGGTCAAAATCTTCAAATATTGTGTTACGTAATACTTGAACGCTCCCTTGCTTGTTTGCCTTCCTATTTCATTCTTATTTCCTTCATAACTGAACTAAATGATACAAAATTTAAATCTATTGTCAAGAAGACATTAATTTCTCGGGCGTATTATAAAATCAATGAGTATATCTTGGACAAGGATGTTTGGAAACGATCCCGATCTGTATTGGCGATCCCTGGCTCCAAATATTATAAATAAATATAAAAATATAATATAAATATTATACACCTGCTGTGTTAAATTGTTAAATTGTAAAAATTTTGAATTTTTGAGATGTAAAATAACATTGTAATTTTGTTTTATTTAAAAAATTACACCTCGTTGAGTTTCTTGCCGGTATCTTCTCATCAGAGGTTTTTCCGAACCGGTGGTAAATTTTTTGACATTCATAAGTGCTACCTGTAAGCCTAATCTGAATAAAATATTTTGACTTTGACTTTGACTTTGACTTTTCATAAAAAAAATTCAAATCTGCGAAAGTTTTCAAATTTTCCGCCTCATAAGAAGCGATCCGCGTTAAGTGCCAGGCCTCTTAAGAATACAACGCTCATAAAATGCGACCAGGTTTAAGGTCGACAGGACCATTATGTAATTAGACGAGACCCGGTTCTTTCGTCAAATTGCCTATATTCAGCTTTGAGAGACTAGTCTCCAGCAATAAGGCTGTTTGACTACATTGGAAATATGTTTCAATTTACTGTCATCCTAATTCCACATTAAGAGGAAACCTTAAGGCCTAGAGAATTGAAAAATAGGTATTTGTAAAATCTATTACTGCCTCCATCCATCAAGCCTCCCCCCGCAGAGCGCAATAGAGACAGCTGCAGCTTGGACTGAAAATACCTATTTAAAGTACACAAAATCAACGATTCGTAGACCCCTGATTCCTTCTCCAAAACTTAACCGATTTAACTACTTTTTTCATTAAAAAATAAAGAAAGGCTTTGGCAGTGTTCCTATTTTTTTCCTTTTTTAAATAATCTAGTAAAATTTGTTTTCTGAATGCATGAACACAGCCGAAAATCTGGCCAATTTTTTAAGTTTTTGAATGTTCATATCTCTTTTAATAATTAATTTATTGAAAAAAGTAAAACATAGGGACATGCATAATAGTGGCCATCGATTTTTTGGAAAAAAAATATTGCTCTATTGGCATTATCCAGAGAGGAAACAGGGGACGACGTTTGTATGGAAAAACGGCCCTTGTGTTTCCTCTTAAGTCGTTAACGCTCAAAAGTTTGTTTATTTTTGAAAATAAACTCTTTTTTTTTGATAAAATCAAGTAAATAGAGAGCGCTCATTAGAATTATGGGTAGGTACATGGTTCTTTAATTTCTGGTCCTATTGAGGAATTTCCGAGGTAGTAGGTAATAATATAATGTAACTTAATAGTAGTTCATGCAACTGCTATATAATGAGAGGCCTTAACACACGAGTGTGGTTTTATGGAACGAGCGATAGCGAGTTTCATAATAGGATCACACGAGTGTTTTAAGGCCTAATTACATACACAGTACATACACTACTTTATCTACACACATATCATTACAGCAAAAAACCGTAACAGAAAAAGCCAACAAACGAATGAAGTTCCTATTCTCATGTCTTTCGAGATCAAATGTCGTACGGTTTATATTAATTTTTATGCTCGGTGAGGATGTAGGTGATTTCGAAAGATGGTTTTATGGTATTACAGAATTCGATTATGGACGTAGATTTGATAGCCAATGCCTGCAGTAGGTGAGGTTTGATAAACGGTATTAGCTAGAGCGAATGATTGTGATTTCCTTTTATGTTTGAAATGGCTGACGGAGAATTGGTTAAAATCTCATTGTAGGACCGTGGCTGTTTTGGCTTAGTATCTAAAATAAGCTTTTTTTATGCTGGTGTTAATTACGATGATAATAATAGATCCACCAACGTATAATATAACTTTACAACAAAGTTATATTTACTTCAAACCATCTCAATTAGCGCAAATTAGCGAAGATACGCGACTTCAGTACCTACGCAATAAAATCTATTCATCCTTACTAATCTTAAGTACCTATAGCATAGAATAAATAACATACAAAAACTTCTCTTTACGACCGCGATTAAACGAATTCCAACTTTATTTACACGCTCAAAAAGTTCGTATTACTTCATACACCACGCGCCAGGCGGCGCGAGTCAAAAGGAACGCGGAGCTCGCGCCTGCCTTCCCCCCGCTACTCCCGGCGACACGCTAGGGTTGCGCGGCATTCGTTTTCCATTACACTGACACGGCGGGAGCGAGGAACGAGCGCGCGGCAAGCGGACAACCTACTGCGATTTGCCTATGCCATAAGCAAGCCGGTCGAGCGTACCTACAGTGCGGAGTGGAATCCCCCTGCCTATAGTAAACAACATTCTAACCTAAAATGTCACTTTTTGTTACTTAAACATCGTTTACCGGCTCAACAAAGGAAATACAAGCTTTAATATAAGAGGTGCGTATAGCAAAAAAAACGCGGTAATTAATTAATAAGGCTTTTAATCACCACACAACACTGGTATCAATTCACGTACGGACAGTGGTGTAGCTACCCAGGAGCTAGGCGGTCCCGTGCACCAGGGCCCTCGAGCTCAGGAGGCCCCTGGCTAGTGTCCTACTTGCAAAGATTCTCCGAAATCCAGAACTTCATTCCAATTAACTCTTTGAACGCTTTCATATTTGCCCATAAGGCTGGCTGCATTTCCACGTTGGATAGCAATTCCAATGCGTTGACCAAGAAATGCACCAGCCCTATGGTCATGCGAGATTTCGATTAATTTTGTCTTCAGCTGTCCAAATAGTTTATGTGCGTCTGGGCTCCACGGTCCCAACGTTTTAACGGCAAAAGCCGCAAATACGTAGTCTCCTGTGAGCGCTGTGTATTTGCGGCGTTTGCCAGACTCAGCTTGTGATGCCGCCCCGCCAGCCCGGATTGACGAAGAGGGTAAATGGGACGGCGCCAGGGTGTCGACACATGTGGCATCCCAGATGAGAGGCCGTCCCATTTCCCACTTAAACTTAGCAAGGCCTGGCCCCCCATCGAGATTCATCTGACGTTCGAGATGTGTCAAAATATGGCAGATTTTGAAGGGATTTGACAGCTCTTTTTGGCTTATCTTGAGTGTGACTTCATCTCTACTGCATACGATTTAATAAGCACCACACAAAATACAGAAGAAGGTAAACAAGGTGAAACAGGCGACACTATCGCTTACTAGTGATCTCTTCCAGACAACAGTTTGGATGGTAAATAACACTAACAAAGGCAGATTACAGTAGGTGCTGCAAACATACAAATATAGTAAATCAAAACTGGAAACAGGATAAAATTTCGACAAATAACTTAATAAGTATAAGGAAATATAAAAGACATGATTTATCTATACTATATTACTATACAAATCAGTGACAATTGTCATAAAGGCCCAATGTAGTAAAGTAGTTCCTATCTTTAAATCAGGTAATAAGGATAATCCTTCTGATTATCGCCCAGTGTCCATTCTACCAGCGTTTAGCAAAATATTCGAAAAAATAATGCTAACGCAAATGATTTCTCATTTCAATGCAGATAAAATCTTACATTCGCAGCAATTTGGATTCACTAAGGGTAGATCTACTACAGATGCAGGTCACAGTTTGATTAAATTTATTTTGCAAGCTTGGGAAGAGTCGCATGACGCCATAGGTGTCTTTTGCGACCTTTCCAAAGCATTTAATTGTGTAGACCATGACACCTTAATTTGTAAATTAATTTTCTATGGCATTCGTGGCATTTCTTTAGATCTAGTCAAGTCTTACCTAGTGCAGAGAAATCAGAAGGTAGCGATAAATGGAGCAATATCATCGGGATCTGTGGTCGAGATGGGAGTGCCTCAAGGATCAATTCTTTCTCCATTCCTGTACCTTGTTTATGTAAATGACCTTACATATATGGTGAGCCGAAGATCAGGCATCGTCATGTTAGCTGACGACACTTCTTTACTCTTCAAGGTTAATAGGAAAGATACTGAATTCATTGAACCCAACGACACCCTGTCCAAGGTATCTGAATGGTTTGCTGCCAATAACTTATTATTAAATCCTAATAAAACTAAATGTATTAAATTTTCATTGTTAAATTCAACTAAAATACTTTCAGTCTCAAATATCTAATTAGATGGTCAAACGATTGCATTCATAAAATCAACTGTGTTTTTAGGAATAACACTCGATTCTAAACTGCAGTGGGGTTCCCACGTCACAGCGATAGCAAGTAGGTTGAGTTCTGCTGCTTTTGCAATAAGAAAAATTCGGCAGCTAACCAATGTAGCGACGGCACGGTTGGTCTATTTTGCCTATTTTAATAGCATTATTTCGTACGGCCCTATTTTATGGGGATCTGCTGTAGATATTGATTCAGTTTTCATTTTGTAAAAAAATGCAGTTAGAGCAATTTATAATATGGATACTCGTGAGTCATTAAGGGAATTTTTCAAGGAAATAGACATCTTAACCCTACCGCTATATATTTTTGAAATAATCATGTACGTTAGGAAAAATATATGCAATTTCCCTACCAACGTCGATAAGTCAAAGGCTACTAGAAATACAGGAAAGCTAAAAGTTCCAACTTACAGACTGGCTAAAACCAATAAGTCGTTCATTGGAAATTGTGTAAGATTTTACAACAAAATTCCAAAAAACATAACTGAACTAAATGATACAAAATGTAAATCTATTGTCAAGAAGACATTAATTTTTCGGGCGTATTATAAAATCAATGACTATATCTTGGACAAGGATGTTTGGAAATGATCCCGATTTGTATTGGCGATCCCTGGCTCCAAAGATTGTACACCTGCTGTGTTAAATTGTAATTTTTTTAAATATTTGAGATGTAAAACAACATTGTAATTTTGATTTATTTAAAAAATTACACCTCGTTGAGTTTCTTGCCGGTATCTTCTCATAAGAGGTTTTTCCGAACCGGTGGTAAATTTTTTGACATTCATAAGTGCTACTTGTAAGCCTAATCTGAATAAAATATTTTGACTTTGACACCCTCTAAACCTTAACCTACAGCCATGATTTTTTTGTACGTTGTCATTATGCCCTAGAACTTGGTTTGTATGTTTTGATTTTTTAAACATTCATAATAGTTTCAATAATATTGTCGCTTTTTTGTTTTTTATGTAACTCCTAAAATGAAAATATTGTCAAATCCATGAAGACTGTAAAATAAATCAAAACATACAAACCTAGTTCTGCGGGCCTAACATTATAGACCAGGTGTTAAACTAACCCCGAGAGATAAAACTTTAAACCTCGCCTTATCTTAACCCAAACGCTAACATGACTGACCACACAGATAAAATTAACACCAAGGTTAAGACGGTGTTAAAAAAGATAAAACTGTGTTACTACAGTAATGAAAATATTGTTTAATAATTCAGTTCATTCGTTCATTTTCGCAATGTGACAGAAACAACCATGCATAGATTTCCTTAAACATACATAGCTAGCTTTAAAAACAGTCCTGGACGATTTGCATCTGAAGTTTCCGTACGAAAATCAACTAAATTTGACACTTGACAGTTAAAAATTTTGAAATTGACAGCGATCAGACATGACCTGTTACAATTTTAGTAAACAAAAGGAAAGCAAAAGCCTGAAATAAACCGAAGTCGCCGAAATGACGCCGAAAGAAAAACCGGTGTAAGTATTATATAATTCTGTAAATATATTTTCTATTTATTTTACCCGCTACAGAATTTATGGCGAATAACAGGTAGTTTGGTAAAATGACAAACTGGAACCATGGTTGCAGGACCCAAATGATAACTAAAATCATCCGAAGATCGTAACAACCTTCATCAATAAATGTGTGCTTGACTGTATGCAGTTAACTTGATAACATTGACTAGATAATTGATTATTAAAATTATTGTTTCAGGCGTTGCACAATGGTGCAAAAACTCATTGGTACATACATGGCTAACGCTGAGGAACTAACTCGGTACCTCACGAACTCACGATAACGGGTCTACCTCTATGCGCTAAGCCTCCCAATGCTCTATGTATCCCTAATAATAAACATATTTTTCTTATTCCTTCTCCAAGCAGAGGTTATCAAAAACATAAATGGGAAATGAGGGCCAACTTCAATATTATGATATATATATGCTATACCTTGGTTGTTGACTTCAACGACAAAAGAAGTGAGATCTAAATGGGTGCCAAGTACAATGGTCACCTGTAAATCAAAACAGTAACCAATTTGTTTCATTTTCAGATATGCACCAAGGCGCCGACGAAATTATTAGTACCTCACACCTACGACAAATAATAAAACTTATTATCATAGCCTAATACACAACCACTTCGCTGTATTGTACTTTTTAATAAACATATTTTATGACTATGCAGTTGTATATTATTTTAAATAAATCAACCTTTGCAAGCCTAAAATGCAATTTTCTGCATCATGAATTGAAAATTAAACACTCTTTACAAACTCAAACCTTATAAAAGTTATAAACGTGGGTGGCAATTATTATTAATTATTACAGTGGGCTTATTTCAGTACCAATGAGCAGAGTTGACTGGGGTAGTACTATAGGGACGTGAGGTACCTAGGGCTTCAAAATAACAAGCTAACGCATAAGTTTAAGAACTTTATAATTTATTCTAGTTTATTTTCCAATTCTTACATTGCATGTCAATCTAAAATTCAAAATAAGTCCCTTTTCTTCTTCTACTACAAACTGCCACTCTAGTTGCCGTGGTCAGCTCTGGAAGAGGCTGTAAGGAAACCTAAAGGTCCTTACAGTACCTTGCTTAGACAGAATACCGACATGAAGTAGTATACATTTCGTTTCGTGCGATTAATGATGATCCGAAGGTCCAGCGACAGGGTGGGCGGCTAAACGTTGACAACGGATTAGCGACTGCAAGGTTGGTGGTTATCATTAGCGGGAGTGATCACTTCCCATAAGGTGACTGGCATGCGTCTGTCTTTTCCATAAAATAAACAAATCAATGTAGTATCGTTTTTATCATTTATTTATTTGCTATTATCACGGGGTCACACACGGCTCAATAGAGTAAGTAAAGAAGTGTGCTCGTCACATTCCACAAAAACATTGGTCAATTATTACACGTAATACAACAGTTTGGTAACTATCCCACTGAATTAATAACCTTTTGTGATGATAAAATCTAATATTACAAAGTAAAGACACTGTTTAAATAAAATAAAATATCTTATACCCACCTTCGACGACCCAGATACAGTAACCCGTTTTATCTCGATTAACTGTTAAAATGACGCTAGGTTTATCACCGAATGTGGCCGGTCATGTTAGGCAAAAGGATAAACTAACCCTGACACCTGTCAAAAGAGTGCTAAACACCGTGACACGTGCGGTCATGTTAGCCACCGGGGATAAGGCTAGTTTATCCACGATGGGAGTGTTAAAAACAGATAAAGTGGCTGTCATGTTAGGGCCGCTGAGGCAAAAAGACAACATACCATAAAAACATTACCATAGGTTAAGGTTTAGAGGATGGAAAACGTTATCGCCGTTTGTAGGGGGGGGGGGGGGGAGCGCTTTTTGGGGATGGTTTCACACTCCTCTTAAGTACTTACAGTTTTATTATTATAAGCTACCTGTCATTTCCATGAACATTTTCTTTAATTTTTTTATTATTAAATAGCTTAAGAAAAATAATTACTACCTCAGGGTTAACAGTTACTAGTCACCAATCTTGTAATCCTTAAGAAAGGAAATAAAATTGCGGGTGGTAGGACCTTGTGCAAGGTCCGTCGGGATCGCTACCACCATCTTGCTCGCTAGTCCTGCCGCTAAGCGTGCTTGCACTGTTGTGTTCCGGCGTGGAGAGCAAGACAGCCAGTGTTATTATTATGGACAAGAGGTATTCCATCTTAGCCCTCTGGGTTGGCAACGCATCTGCAATATCTTTGGTATTGCGGGTGTCTATAGGCGGTGGTGATCAGTTAGCATCAGGTGACCCACATGCTTGTTTGCCTTCCTATTTCATAAAAAAGTGGTTTAAAAATATCCATAGAAGTGACATACGAATAACCCAGTTGTGTCTCACATTTATTTTAAGAAATAGCAAAGTAAAACGCACACATAGAGATTGAAACTGTTGTAACTCAAATAAAATCGCTTTTCAATAAAACGATGAAATACACGTTATAGTTGAATGTCGAATATTTTTGTAGATACAACTCTTTCGATCAACTCTTACTCCTAGTACGAAATGTTATTAACGAGTTCAGGATAGACTACGTGTCTGCTCAAAATACGTAGATGCACTTAAAACGCAGTGGGAGCCCAAAAAACGCCGAAACTGCTTAAATTGAGCTGCGCCAAAATTGCAAACGTAAATCATTTTCCCTTTTCTGGTTTCTATGGTTCTTAAGACACATCTTTTTTCCTTTACAATTTTCAGGACTTCCTTAGTCTTCTTCTCTGTTCAGCAAAAAAATTCCATTCTCCTCCAAAACCACATCTTATACGTTTCCAGTATCAATATCCAATATCCCTATCTAATTCAATGAGATGCAAAAAGGACACATTTTTCTATAGTCGACTGTACTGGTCTTCTATTAAGATCGATACTGTTAATTCAAGACAATACCAGTATGGGAGGAACCAGTACTAACATTTGTACAGGTACCACACCAAGGTTAAAGAAACCGGTTCCTGAAAATACCGGTAATTCAAGCTCTGGTTATAGGCGGTCGTAAGAAGGGTTGCCAGGTCCAAAAATAGAAAAGCCGGACATAGGTTCATATTTAGCCGGACATTTTGCCCTAAAAGCCGGACGCAAATACTAACGTAGCCTGATACATTGGTTTTCAGCCAAACACCGCCCATCCCACCCCTCCGCGCCTGCGTGATCGCGAGTCATGCTTATGCGTTGCGTGTCCGCTTGACTTTGGTCGCGCGCGGCGGGGTTGACCATAAGCCTAACAAAAGCCGGACATGCCGGACTTGTATTTACTTGGCCGGACACGACTGTAAAAAGCCGGACACCTGGCAACCCTAGTCGTAAGTATTGTTTATTTTCTGATGCGACCGCGGCAAAGCCAGACCAATGTAATCGCACCATTATTAACAATTTGATTGCTCTTATGAAAAGTCTATACGAAGCGCCGTGACTAGCTCCGTTACACAGTGCGTTTCTCTCCCACTGAACTAGGTAGAAAAAGACGCACTGAGTTACGTAGCAAGTTACGGGGTGTAGGAAAGATTGCTGCTCTGTGCATTTAGCATGAAACTTTTCGACACGCGTTAACTCGCTATGTTAGTGATTGCAACTCGTCCTAACCAGCCCGGTAAAACAGAGACTCACTGACTTTAAACAAATAAAATAAAATAAAATATTTTTTATTTTAGACCACCATAACAAGTCCATATATTGTTAGTAAAGTTGAAACAAAATCTTAATATCTATATCTGTCTAAATTTGACATTAAAAATAATGAAGCAAACGAGGGTAGTTGTTCGCCGCCGCCCGAGCCGCCTGTGCCGAGTAGCCGAGCTGTCAGGGCTTCGGTACGCAGTCGTCGTCGCGCCTCCGCCGCGGGGGCTCATGATTAAGGACCACGGACTGGTCCGAAACATGTCGGGCATTTCCCGACGCAAAAATACGTGAGTGATCCGCTTTATTAATATGTCTGAGTCTCACGGTAGTTTCATGTTAAAAATCTTAATATCTATATTAGTAGGGTAAACATTACTTATATTTTACTATTTGTAGAGAGACTTTGTAGAGAGTTAAGAGCGTACAAACAGAGATTTGGCAACGTCACCTATAGCTGCCAAATATTTAGCTGTTTTCATTGATTTATCAAAATTAATGACTTAAAATAAGGAACATAGCAGCGTGATGTACTAGAACGACTAGAACTTGTGTTCTTAAATTTGTTGGTAAGTAGTAAACCTATATACTTATACCGAAATGTACACATTTAGAAATGGAAAGTTTCCGAATGCTTATTTTACACTTAATAATAACTATTTAGTATAACTGTATTAACTATTGCAATGCATTATCAATATTTTAGTGGACCACGTTGCTATATTCCGTAATTTAATTCATTAATGTTGTCAAATCAATGAAAACATCTAAATATTTGGCAGCAACAGGCGACGTTGCCAAAACTCTGTTTATACGCTCTTAACGCGTCAACAAACTAGAACAAATTACCTTGCTACTACGCGAAACCAGTGCCAGGCTCGTGCAAAATAGCTGCGTCTGTGCGATATGGTATAGCATAGAGAGAGTAATAAAATTGAAGCGAAATATATTCATGCAAAAACCCACACTCTTCCGCTTCCACACGAAACAACATACATCACACAGACTCAACTACTCACCACCACCACTAAACACTAAAACTACACGATCGACGCGCGTTTCGCCTCTGTACGAGGCATCATCCGGATTTAAGCGTGCGGAGTAGCAAGGTAATTTGTTCCAGTTTGTTGATATGGACCTCCGCAAAGTAACGCCTGAATCTATTAATTATTTAGAGTCGACGAGTGTTGAGGTTTGTGCAAAGTGCTCAGTTCCTTTGAAAAGCCGTTCCGTAAACCCAAAACGGACTTCCAGGTTTCTTATATCTTGGCTTCGATGGTTTCCTTTGACGATACAATGTCAGCAATGCTGACGGACTTGCTTTTAACTTTCTTCGATGCTGGAGAGACGATGAAGGTCTTCACAAAGTTGATGGAAGGTGCCTCTACGAAGAAGTGGAGAGGGAGGGCCAATGCAAACGACATCCCGAGCAAAGCTATGTAGTTTAGTACCTGGGGACAACAATTTATACGTCAATATCAAAAACGTTCTGCGGGTGGTGGGACCTTGTGCAAGGTCTCCGGTCTCACCATCCAGACCGTAAGACGAAGCACATTGAAAAATTCGCAGGGCATGGCAGCGGCAGTGTGGCGAAACTGGCAAACGCAAGGCACCTGATGTTGCAGGTTCAAGTCCTGCCATTGCCCTAATTTTTCTTTGTGTTGTCATGCCAATTTTTTTTTTAGTTTAATCAAAGGCCAGTGATCATTACTCACGATCTTGTAATAGGTCGCGCGCGAGAGTACGTCGTTGTCAGCCGCGGCCGTACGAAGGACGGCGACGTGAACCAAATAGACGCAGTACGTGAGCTTGCCTATACTCGACCAGCCACCCCAGTCTAGCACGCCGCGGCAAACCTCTGTAAAGGAAAAAGGAAAAGGTCAGTACAATAGAAATGAGCATAGAGAGAGTAATAAAATTGAAAGCGATATATTTATGCTAATCTCTTTACTTTCAATGGCAATACAATGTGCCAAAAAGAGACGACTACGTACTCTAAACCTCCTCTTCAATGTACACCGCGTACACACAGGACATAGGGCGTATAGACAATATGGTTACCATTGGTGTACGTAAAGGCAGTATAATCCACCTTTTGCTTATTAATCTTCAGGTTGACGCACACCTCGGCGCCGGTCAGGCGTCGTTGTGGAGCATGTTCCAGGTCCCACGACGCCTGCTTGTCAGCCGGCTTGAGGGAGACGCCGTGGTGGGTTTTAATTAGGGTATGCCCCCCACTCTGGGAGGAGAGTCCCACATATCCCCCGAGCCGCTCCAGGCAGGGGGAAGCCATAAAGCTTTCCCACCACGACTAACTATTTTGACAGTTTCGGGTGTGTACGCTTGACATGTACTAAGGTTATATCTATGCTTTAGTTCTTCATCCAACCTCGGTCATTTGAAAAAAAATAGGGGTTACATCAGCTTCTGTTCTTTATTTTCAAACAATTTTCTGATTGTACGAGTATGAAACGCAAGCTGTGTCAGTTTGTGTTTTATGCATTAACAAAGTATTTTTAAAGGCGTGCCAGGTTGGTTAGTTTAGATTGAGAAAAATGTTGCCGTTAGACGGGATTAAGGAAAAATATTTTTTCACGCCACTGCGCGAAAATGTGGCGAAAGATTGTCTGTGATGAGGCCCCAAAACAATGAATAGTTGTAAGTTGAATGAGCAGGCCTTCTATGAATTTAAACAGGACAACAAAAACATTGTTGGCCTGTTTAAAGAGCAAATGGACCAATCACATCAGCACGCTGATCACTGATTCGACCATTCAGAACACGACTTGTGCTGCATACGACATAAAATCGACCAATCAGAACACTGGGTCTTTTCTGGTACCCCATATTTAATTTCATTAAAAAAATAAGGTTCTTTTTAGTTCCACTTCTTCAGAAATAAATGGCAAAGATATTCAAACAATAAGCGAATTTGGGTGTTTTTAAGCACTTCGAAGCGCTTCGCTAAATTAAAAAATAAAAGGCCTTTGAATGACTGGCCACTAAGAACAGAATCGTTAAAAAAAAAGTAAAAATAGGCGGGAGAGTGAAAATAGTATTGATGAATTTTCGATGCAATAATTTTCGATACTTAAGTAAGTTAATTACGATTTATTTCCTCGCAGTAGTCGTGAAAAGCACCATGTTATGACTCGGCCAAAAGTGCAATAGATGGACTCGTTTCTTCGAGGGTCTCACCTACGGCTCGGCCCTCGAACTCACTCGTCCATCTATTGCTCACTTTCCAGCCTCTGAAACAATGTACTAAAGTTTGTCCGTGTGCCATTCGTTTAATTCGGTCGTACTATTTAAAATCTCATCGATGCCTCGTATAAAGACGAAACGCCTGTAGATCGTGTAGTTTAAGTGGTACATGTTGTTTTATGTGTAAGCGCAGGAAGGTGGGTTTTTGTATGAGAAATATATATGTCGCACAGACGCAGCTGTTTTGCACGTGCAAAGCACTTATTTCGCGGAGTAGCAAGGTAATTTATTCCAGTTTGTTGATTAGGATGTTTATTGAAAACCAAATTCGGAAAAAAGTCCCAGGAAATTCGGTTATCTAAAAATCTTGGACTTGTACCTACAACCTCAGACACAAGCGGGCGACGCAGCTTGCCTTTCATACAATCAGAAAATCGGTGCACAGCACTGGTTTTGCGGAGTAGTAAGGCAATTTGTTCCAGTTTCTTGTAACGCAAAGTAACGCCTGAATCTATTATTGAATATTTAGTTTTTATGTTTCGACGAGCAGATAGCCTAGTGGTTAGTGACCCTGACTGCAGAGCTTAAGGTTCCGGGTTCGATTCGCAGGAAAGGCAAATGTTAGTATCATGAATACAAATGTTTGTACCCAAATCTTGGGTGTTGTATGTATTTAAGTTTTTTTTTTTATGCAATAGGAAGGCAAACAAGCAACTGGGTCACCTGATGGTAAGTGATCACCACCGCCTATAGACACCTGCAACAACAAAGAGAGTGCAGATGCGTTGCCAACCCAGAGGGCTAAGATGGAATACATCTTGTGCCAGTAATTACACCGGCTGTCTTGCTCTCCACGCCGGAACACAACAGTGCAAGCACTGCTGCTTAACGGCAGGATTAGCGAGCAAGATGGTGGTAGCGACCCGGACAGACCTTGCACAAGGTCCTACCACCCGCATTTTATGTAAATTCTTTGAATAAAGATAAAAAGGCAGTACTCACTGTCAACCTTCAGAATGGTGAAGCAGATGTGGAAGCAGATCATTCCGCCGAACAGCACTTTGATGGCACTGGCGTACACCATCCGCACTCCCAACGGCACCTGGATGCCGGGGATGTAGAAGGTGGCTCCAGTCAGGACCATCAGCAGCTCAATGGGGAACATCATCCAGTAGAAGAAACGGTATTTCTGAAATAAAAATTCTGCCGGTTCATTTTTGTTCGATCGAAAATGGATTTTCAGCTGGAAATGAAAACGAAACAGTTTAAAAACTGTTACCTGACTACGGAAAAAAGTAAAAGTAAAAAATAAGCTATGATTGATTACTTTTATTGAAAAATGGACAGTGAAAATAATAATACAGGAAGGTTCGATGAAGCCCACGATTCAACATCAGAAGTGGGATCCCCTCGGGCAAAACAGTCATCAGGAAAAACCGATGAACAATGGGAATTGCTAATTGAAACTTAAAATCGTCAAATGATGGAGTTGGTTCGATCAGGCCACAACCTCAAAGCTTGTCTACAGTCACGCTACCCGAATTCAATCCGGAGCTAGCAGCTGCCGACTCCCGAGCATGGTGTGAAACCTTTTCATCAGACCTATTCGAAAAACATCAATTGGTTTTATTTGTGGCTTTAGAAGATAGCAGGACGTGATGAACTCATTTTTGCAATAAGTTAGCAAGGAGTTTGTATTATGATAAGTACTAACTCTTTATTGATCAGCATAAGAAGTTAACCAAAGAGGTTGAGCTCATGTACAAAATTATGAAGAACTGACTGGGCTGTTAGATTTTTCACAATTAATTGTGTTTTATATACACTTTCAATCCAATGTTTATACATACGACTTTTAAGGCGTAGTTCTTTGTTTTTCTCATAGGTAGTGATGAAAATGAGTGTGTTATACTCGGGGACAAAATATTTTGTCCTTGGGCGGCGTATATTGAATTCCTCGCTACGCTCTGAATTCAAAATAGCGCCCTCGAAGAACATAAATTTACTTTGTCCCCTTGTAACACAAATAACTTTTGTCTCACTAAGTTACCATTACAAGGCGGTGCCCTAATAATTGCTCTAAGTCTTTAAAAGGAAGTGCATCATCTTGGATTGTCCTATAAAGTAAGACAAGTCTTTTGATGTGTTAGATATTCCTGTTAATGTACTTCTGTTTAAGTCGTCTAATAGTGTCACATTAATAAAGCATTAATTCAAATCTAATGTCGTGATCGTGCGTCAACTACAACTATCATCAAGTATAGCAAACATACGCACGACCACGGCATTTGTATTATTTTTGGCTGAAAACGAAGCCAAAATTGAAAATGATTCCGATATTGAAAAATATTCATATTTCCCCTGTACACTGAAATCTTGTTCGTTTTACACCTAGGGAGAGAAAGAGCTTTAAATCGATTTTTTTTGCGTGTGAAGAAAGAATCGCAGTTCGTAAAACATACCCATACTGCGTGAACCATTTCTATCAATTCAAAGTTGGTTAGCAACCATTCTCACTTAATCGGAACTAAAAAGTGTAAAATAAAAAAAAGTAAATTTAAAAAATCAAAAAACCCGACTGCGTAAAAAGTTAATCAAAACTGAAAAGACTAAAACAAGACCAGTAGCCGCCTGAAGTTCTGTTAAGTAATGTTGAATACCTACAGCATTGCAAGAGTTTCATGAACTTCAACAGTCGGGGCCCATTAACAATTTAGACCGGCTCAAATCTTCCCAGTAATGGGTCCCGACTATTGAATTTCATGAAACTATTGCAATAGTGTAGGTATTCAACATTACTTAACAGAACTTCAGACGGCTACTGGTCTTGTTTTAGTCTTTTCAGTTTTGATTTACTTTTTACGCAGTCGGGTAATTGATTTTTTAATTCACGTAGTAGTTCATAAATATGGTTTCAAAACAGTATTTGCCAACAGACAGTTAAAAAAAATGTTGGCTCCTACTACTTGTCTTTATTAATACGGCGCTTGTCGCGTGACCCCAAGAGTGTGTGAATACCTATAATTTCAATTTTAAAATAGTATGAAAAAACGTGAAAGTGAACTTTGTAAGCTCGGCAATAGCTAAAGAGGAAGATCGAATGACACACGACATACTGATTTTAACGCAGATTTTTTATAGGAAGCTACTTTGTCTTGGCTCATTTTTTATAGAGACTACTGCTCTATCAGTGGACAGCTGTAACTGTAGACACTCTCTAAATGCGGGTGGTAGGACCCTGTGCAAGGTCCGTCCGGATCGCTACCACCATCTTGCCCGCTAATCCTGCTGCTAAGCAGCGGTGCTTGCACTGTTGTGTTCCGGCGTGGAGGGCGAGACAGCCGGTGCAATTACTGGCACAAGAGGTATTCCATCTTAGCCCTCTGGGTTGGCAACGCATCTGCAATCTCTTTGGTGTTGCGGGTGTCTATAGGCGGTGGTGATCACTAGCATCAGGTGACCCACTTGCTTGTTCGCCTTCTTATTTCATAAAAAAAAACTTAGAGCTATATATACTCTGTCATCGTCTGAGCAATCCCCGTGTTTCTCTGTTTCCTGCCCGCAGGAGGTCAAAGAGAAGGCAGGGAATAGAGAAACGTATCGATGACTCCAACTATGAGAGAGTGCTTTAGATTTAGAAATTGTCAACAGGAACAGCTGTCCACAGTTTGAGCAGCTGCCCCGAACAGCATTGGCAAGACACAAATATTATAATTTCTTCATAACAATTTAAAATAGTTACCTTGTATTTGTTGGAACCTATATCACTTTCCTTGAGGTTGTAGATGTAGTATGCGCACGCGAAGCCGAGCGCATAGCAGGACAGGTTGGTGTGGCCCCGTTTGTATAGGTTGTTGAAGGTGTCGTCGTTGACGAAGTAGTTCAAAGCCATTCTGGAATTAAATAAAAAAATTGAACGCCCTGCATTTTTGAAATATTCTTCATGAAGTCAAGGCTGTTTTATAAAATAGGAAGGAAAACGAGCAAGTGGGTCACCTGATGGTAAGTGATCACCACCGCTCATAGACCACCAAGGTGTTTCACCAAGGAGTTTGTAAATGCGTTGGGGACACTGACTCTAACAAAAATCAGCTCTGTAAAGGTTAATTTTTCACGAACAGACCCTTTAATTGAAAAATAGTTTTAGGCAAACTCACAATGATTTTGAAAGACCTATCTAATACCACCCCACATCATTGCTATTGTGATGATTATGTATACTGCTCTGTAAGCTTGTTTTGAAAAGAGAAGAAATAAAAGGATGAGCTGCTGAGTTTCTTGCGGCGCTTCTTCTCAGCAGAATCTTTCATTTCCCGAAGCGCTGGTAGACGCAGACATGTAAAAGAGCCTTTATGGCCTACTTGCAAAATATTGCTTTTTCATTTTTAACATGAAACTACCGTGAGACTCAGACATATTAATAAAGCGGATCACTCACGTATTTTTGCATCGGGAAATGCCCGACATGTTTCGGTCCAGTCCGTGGTCCTTAATCATGAGCCCCCGCGTCGTCGTCGCGCCACCGCCGCGGGGGCTCATGATTAAGGACCACGGACTGGTCCAAAACATGTCAGGCATTTCCCGATGCAAAAATACGTGAGTGATCCGCTTTATTAATATTGCTTTTTCATGTTCATTTCTACGGGGTAGATGAGAAAAAAAAACACAATACGAGGATTACCCTAAAAAAATCAAGATTTTATTGTACCACTTTGTCGGCGTGGCGTACGGACGAAAGGACGTACGGACATGGCGAAACTATAAGGGTTCTTTGTATACTGCGGAACCCTAAACATTTAAAAAAAATCGGTTACAAGAAATCTTTTCTTTCTTACTCAGGTGACACGATGAGGATAGCATGCAGGTTTTGGACGAACACGTGGACCGCGGGAGTGATCAGGCCGACCACAAACATTGCGCCTATGGCCATCTTCTGCGCCCGCGCACTGCTCAAGACGCTTATGACCACCAGCCCAAGTACGCTCAGTTGGAAATCGGCTGCCAAATACCTGAGAAAAAATGAGCTAAGACAAAAATGCAATACATACATACATAAAGTCACGCCTGTTTCCCGGAGGGGTAGGCAGAGACAACGGATTTTCATTTGCTACGATCCTGACATACAACTTTCGCTTCACTACTCTTATAACATTCTTCATGCATGCTCGTCGGTTCAGGGTACTCCTGACCTGGCTTTTCTTCAGAATGTCTCCGATTTGGTCAGAGTACGTTCGCCGAGGTCTTCCTCTTCCCATTTTTCCATCCACTCTCCCTTCATACAGCCTTTTTTTCAATCTTCGTTTCTTTAAATGCAATACAATGAGCGCAAAAAACATCACAAAAGGCATGACAATATAACTCAGTACACGAATGTGTCCCAATATGTTCATAGCGCATTCTTAGGTATATATTTTATGCCTCCCATTCGAAAAATGACACTTTCTCTCAGTTCTGTCCTAAGGCTGCGTTTTCACCCATGTGCGAGGATGCGTAGCGAGGGATGTGTTTGTAAAGAACCAATGAGCCGTTTCCACCAGAGCTGTGCTGACCGAGGCGAGGTAAATGAAGTGATTCTATTGTTTCTTACAAACACATCTCTCGCTACGCATCCTCGCACATCTCTGGTGGAAAAGCAGCCTAAATAGTCATATCTAAGTTTGTGTCTTTCACTCTACTACTGTTGTATAAATACTTGTGGAAACTGTATCTAAATCTAGTCAGCCTACGTTCACTTGGTTAAAGCTTTCCTCAACGGCAATTCTCTATTATAATTGCTATTTTAGTTTGACGACGCAAACGAATTCGACATACCCTCAAAGTTTTGATAACATCAGCATAGGTTGCAAGACTCACCAGGCGTGAGCCATGCACTGGTTGTGTTCTATGTAGTTCTGGATGTACAGCAGATGAAGCCACCAGGCGTTCCGGCAGTCCGTTACCTCCGCCATCACTATAGGCTAATGGGAATAAATAAATAAACAAACAATACAAGTGTACACTGAAAATAATAAGTTATGTGTGGTCAATTTAGGCGTGGTCATACAAAAAAAATATACGGGTCGAATTGAGAACCTCCTCCGTTTCTTTTCGTCGTATAAAAAGGATTAACCGAACTTCTTCTTTAAAATTTATACAACTATTTGCTGGTGATAAACAATTCTTGATTTGTGAATAAATCATCAAATACGACGACATATATATGTCAGTCGCAGCTAACTTGCATGAGCACGGCACTGGTTTCGCGGAGTAGCTAGGTAATTTGTTCCAATTTGTTGAAAAGGACCTCTGCAAAGTAACGCCTGAATCTATTAATCTATATATATAAAATTCAAAGTCCTGACTGACTGACTGAATGATATATCAGCGCACAGCCCAAACCGCTGGACCTAGAGACTTGAAATTTTGCACATAGATACCTTATATAGTGTAGGCATCCACTAAGAAAGGATTTTTGGAAATTCCACCCCTAAGGGGGTAAATTAGGGGATGAAAGTTTGTATGAAAGTCCGTCAGTTTTGAAGTTAGGATTTTGAAATTTTGTTGTTAGGCTTACGTAAAAAAATAAATTCATACGGGTCTCAATGTTTTTGATAATTCCACCCCTGAAGGGGTGAAAAGGGGGATAAAGTTGTGTATGGAAAGGCCTACATTTTCACAGCAAAAATCACTACATTTATTATTTAGGCCTATAACGAAACGAGTATATCGGGTGTTAATGGGATTACAACCCTTAAGGGGGAAAAGGGGGATGAAATTTTTTATTTGAGTTGTTCTTCACAATTTTTTTGTATTGAAGTAAAAATAACGTACGTGACAACGTGTTATTACTAAGCCTCTATTGCCACCCGTCTATCCGTCTGTCTGTCTGTCTGCCACGCGCAAACATGTCCTGACTGATTTGCGATCATCGTCCAACCGAAACTATTGAATCAAGAAAGCTGAAATTTGGAATATAGGTTTATTTTACAACGTAGGCATCCGCTAAGAAACCATTTTTGATATTTTTTACCTTTAGGGGGAAAACGGGGGTGGGGGTTGAACTTCGTATGAAAGTCTTTGTTGATTGAAGTTATAAACATGAAAAATTGAATTAGAACTACTGATCATATAACGTATTTCAGGATTTTGCATTTTTACATTTAAAGGGGGAGAAGCGGGGGTGAAAATTTGTAAGGACGTATTGATTTTTTTTAATAGGAGCTTGTAATTTCAAAATACAGCTACTTATCATAAATGAATAATGACGCGTCACAGGGTTTTATGATTTTCAAATTTGTAGGGGGAAACGGGGAGTAAAAGTTTGTATGGATGGAGGTATTGGGTTTTTAATAGGAACTTGAAATTTTGAATTTTAGATACTTATCATAAATAAATAATTGTGTGTTTCAGGGTTTTATGACTATAGAATTTTAGAGGTGGGAAACGAGGGTGAAACTTTGTATGGATGGGAGGTATCGGTTTATTAAAAAATAAGAACTTCAAAATGATTGTTTGTTTTAGGGTATTTGGATTTTTACATTGAAAGGGGGCAAAGCGGGTGGTGAAAATATGAGAGGGAGTGAGAGCACTTATAAGTTTTTTGATTCTAAAAAAAAGACATTTGTTTTCTGTAGGCCACGCGGGCGAAGCCGCGGGCAGGAGATAGTTATAAATAAATAATGAGAATATTTCAGAGATTTTAGATTTTTAATTTTAAGGGGTAACACGGGGAGGGGGAAGTTTGTATGTAGGTATCGGCGTTTTTTAAGGGTAGAAACTTTAAAATTAAAACTATTGAGCATAAATAAATACCGCCGTGTTTAAGGGTATTTGGATTTTCACAATTAAAACGAGAGAAACGGGGTTAAAACTTTGTATGGAGGTATGGAGGCTTTTTCGAAGATATAAACTTGGAAGACTTTAAGGGATGACAGTTAATGTTACAAAAACGAAAGTAATGGTGTAAGAGAAGAATGAAGAGGTTTCTGAATGTGTAATAAAGATTGGTAATGAAAGAGTTGAACAAGTGAAAGAATTTGTGTACTAGGTAGTATGTTTACTGGGGATGGAAAGCACGATGAAGACATTGAAAGGAGAGTGAAAGCGGGAAATTGGGAGCTCTGTGTGTTTTTGTGAGCAGCCAGAATGTCGCATCCAGCAACGTGAACAGCCAAACGTGCCTTTTACAATGTTCGGCCGTTCAAGATGCTTTGTTAGTTTCCACGTTGATGTATGGAAATGAAAGCTGGGTTTGCGAGAAGAAGCATAGGAGTAGAATAAATGCCGTAGAGATGCGTTCTCTGCGTAGTATGAGTGGGATCAAGCTGACTGAGAGAGTAAGAAATGGTGTTATAAGAGAGAGGTGAGGTCTGAAAGAAGATGTAGTGACTAGAATAGAGAAACAAATGTAACGTTGGTTTGGGCATGTTGAACGAATGGATGAAAGGCAATTATGTTACCAAATTTATGAAGGTGATGTGACTGAGCGAGTTGGTCGAGGGCGGCCTCGACGTACTTTTGTCAACCAAATTTGTGATGTCCTGAAGACAGGTCAAACCAGAAGTACATGGAACCGCCGAGCATGCACGAAGAGAGGAATGTGTGTGGAGGGAGCGAGGGAATATGCCAAGACCAGGGCAAGTGACGTTCTGTGGTCTCTGCCTACCCCAAAGGGAAACAGGCGTGAGCTTATAATAATAATAATAAAAATAAACTTGAAAATTAGAATTGCAGCTGCTCATCATAAATAAATAACGATGTTTCGGGGTTCTCGAATTTAGGTGTCATTTGTTTTCTGTAGGCCACGCGGGCGAAGCCGCGGGCAGAAGCTAGTTATTAGATAAAATGTTACAATAGTTCGGTAGTCTCTTTCTTATGTAACAGGTAAATAAAACTTCGGTTACCTGTATTGAAACTGTTTTTTCAGTGTAAATAAACTAGCTGTTTAAGTATGTATTAGTGATGATAAACAGATACACCCACCTTCCATAAAGGTCCATCACCAAAATATCTTCCCAGAGTCATGACGAAAAACATCACCAAAGCGTACGGTGGTGTCAATCTGAAACACCAACGGGAAACTATTTTATTTTAAAATGCTACATAATTTATTTATTTATTTATTATTAAATTTTGAAATAACATGATCTCATTGTTGTTAATAAAATCTTAAAAGCTAATGTAAGTACTTAAAAGTTATATTAGATAATGATAACACAAAGAAAAATTAGGGTAATGGCAGGACTCGAACTTGCAACATCAGTATTCCGTGCCTTGCGTTTGCTACAAACCTTAGTATCTTTCTATGGATTACAGAGTAACACGAGGATTTTCTTACTGAATAATTCCTTTGAGCAACTCAGTTGCAAGGAAATCTATTATTGCGTGATTTTTTTTATTTATATCAGTGATCAAGAAGTTAAAAAACACAATTCTATTCTGCCAGCATTCAAATATAATTCATGTAAAAAATTTAAACTAGACATTGACATATGAAACTTAAATTAAGACTATAACTAAGTGAGGTCCCCCAGGTATTCATGTATACATATTAAATCCACATTTAATCTCGATTTGACACTATTTTTAACATTCAAGATGGCGAATGATGTTTTGAACGGAGAATTTCATTTATTTATTTGGCTTAAATTCTTATTTCATTTCTTAAGACATTGAAAGAAGTGCAAATTATGAACCTAGCATCAAGTGTTACACTTATGTTTATATACCAACACCCTGAGTAAAATAAATTTTCTGCTACTACAACAATCTACTATTACTAAAAAGAAAATCCATTACTAACCGAAACCATCTATTCAGAATGCTTGATGGTAGTGACGTCCACGTGGTTTTCTTTCTCTCGTTTGTCACGAGCGTGGTATACATCCGTAGTAGCCCGGAAATGATGAAAAAAGTCTGCACTATTAGCGTGCCGTTGTACAGGATATGAAATAGTATATTGTCATACGCCTGAAATATAATAAATACACAATACGGTGTTAAAATGTTTTTTTTTTCGAAATTTATAGAATTGGTTAAAAGAAAAAAACTGTTTTTATTTTTCTTCTAAAGGCCTGTCGCGAACCACAGAGAAAATCGAACGTTGACCTTTGCATCTACAATCAGTGGTCAACAACATTTTTATATTGTGTTCAATGAATTATGGCAAGCATATATTAACCAAATAAAATGCAGTATTTTCTATATTATTGTAGAAATATTAATGTAATATACTAAAAAATTCAAAATACCAATTACATTTAAAAAAAATTTACTTGTTTCTATTGCATTTAATTGTTCTCATTGCCATTATAACTAATTATGGTACTATACATACATAGGGTGAAGAACCAAACGCCATATGATCATGGGACCAACAACATTGCAAGCAAAATAACACGTGCGTAAGATCCCGCCCGTAAATTCCCGTACGTAAGGTTTACAATCTCTGCCGCCGGCGATCAAGGTTACTGTGCGAGCGTGAGGGCACTATTACTGTGCGCGTGCGACAGAGACAAATAGAAATAGGGCAATGCTCGATTTTCTCTGTGGTTCGCGACCGGCCTTTACTATCATTATTTTTCAAAATATCAGTAGTAATAAAATGACAACGAAAATGACAAAACGCTCTATCGCGCTGCATACAGCGCGGATAACGCCACACTCGTGATTTGTACGGAGCCAACACAAAATCGCGTTTATTTTAAAACTATATTTTTAAAATAATCATGTACCATAGGAAAAATATATGCAATTTCCCTACCAAAGTCAATAAGCCAAAGGCTACTAGAAATACAGGAAAGCTTAAAGTTCCAACTTACAGACTGGCTAAAACCAATAAGTCGTTCATGGGAAATTGTGTAAGATTTTACAACAAAATTCCAAAAAACATAACTGAACTAAATGATACAAAATTTAAATCTATTGTCAAGAAGACATTAATTTCTCGGGCGTATTATAAAATCAATGACTATATCTTGGACAAGGATGTTTGGAAATGATCCCGATCTGTATTGGCGATCCCTGGCTCCAAAGATTGTACACCTGCTGTGTTAAATTGTAAAAATTTTGAATATTTGAGATGTAAAATAACATTGTAATTTTGATTTATTTAAAAAAATTACACCTCGTTGAGTTTCTTGCCGGTATCTTCTCATCAGAGGTTTTCCGGATATACACACTTTAATAGATAAATATAAACTTAAATACATACAACATCCAAGACTCGGGTACAAACTTTCATACTCATCTTACAAAAATTTGCCCCTTCCGGGAATTGAACCCGGAACCTCAAGCTTATAGTCAGGGTCACTAACCACTAGGCTATTCGGTCGTCACATTAATTTCAGTTTTTTATTATTCATCCATTCATTCATATTGTTTTTAATTAAATAATACTGAAAATAATACAAAATATAATAAGACCGAAAGTAGAATACCAATTAGGCGACGATCAATATGGTTTTAGAAAGAACAAAGGAACAAGAGAGGCAGTATTAGCACTGAGACTTATAATAGATAGAAGAATGGATCTAGGCATTGATACGCACATAGCTTTTATAGACCTAGAAAAAGCGTTTGACAAAATTAATTGGAAGAAAATGATGAAAGTACTTAAAGAGACGGGCTTAGATTATAGAGATAGAAAAATTATATATGAACTATACAGGAACCAGGAAACTATTATAGAAATTGGAGATGACAAAACCCGGGCTAAAATTAGACAAGGAGTTAGACAGGGGTGCTCACTCCCGCCACTCATATTTAATATATTTATAGAATGTGCAATAAGGCAAATACTGGAACGTACAAAAGAAGGCATAAAAATAAACGGAGAGAGGATAGTTTTTATAAGATTTGCAGACGATATCGCGGCTCTATCTGATAATAGCCATGATCTAGAGAACCTGCTTAACACTATGGACAATATTTTTCACCAATTTGAACTTAAGATAAATATTAATAAAACCAAAACATTACTTACATCTAAATTTCCAAATAGTAAAGAAAGCCGCGTTCAAATAAATGGTATACCGATACAACAAGTACATAGCTTTAAATACTTAGGCAGCCTTATTACTAGTGATTCCAGATGCACTGCCGATATTACAGCTATAATAGCAATAGCCAAACAGGCCTTTCACAACAAAAGAGAAATATTTAGTTCTAAGGTAGCTAGGAGAATCCGGAAGAAATTTATAAAAACTTATGTGTGGAGCATAGCATTATATGCATGCGAGACTTGGACACTAACACAAAGAGACAGAGAACGGTTGGAGGCTTTTGAGATGTGGTGTTGGAGGAGAATGGAGAAGATAAGTTGGACAGAGAGAGTAATGAATGAGGAGGTTTTAAGGAGAGTGGAAGAGAAACGAGCAATATTGAGCACGGTTGAAAACAGGAGGGGAAGAATGATCGGGCACCTTGTACGACACGATAATTTCATTGCAAATATTATAGAAGGAAGGATAGAAGGAAAGAGAGGAAGGGGCAGACCTAGAAGAAGTTATATGGACCAAGTGAAGGAGAAGGTTTGTGTCGTGTCGTACAGAGAAGTCAAGGAGCTGGAAAAGTCTTAAGTTGAGAAGAAGAAGAAGAGATTATTCATCCATTAGATTATCCATTAGAAAATGTGTTGTTACCCTTTCCACCTCAGTGTAGTTGCTGGAAGTGATGAGGGCACTCAGTGGACTGTGCCCCAACACGATAAGGAATATGCTGATGGACCTGTTCAAATGAAAAACTATCACTAGGACGCAGTATCATCATCAGCAGATGATGTTACAAAGGTTGAATGGTATACGTCCCTTTACCTTTCCAACGCCACGTCAAATAGAAAAGTAACCGTTCACACGTCAAGACTTTGCAGGTACAGTTTTACCAAAAATATATTGTGCTTCGGCAGTATGCGTTTGCGCAGAGAAGCGCAGACCGGTTTCCGACAGTAGCCGAACGTGTGAATAATCCATATTGTACTTTATTTGCAAGCGCAACTGGCAGAGTATTGATTGCTATGCATTCTTAGCTTTGTCCCGCTTACACAATTCGTACACTGTGGCGCACGGGCTGCCGCCATGTTAGTGCGAAATCGATAGACCAATAAAAGCGCAAGAGTTCAGCACGCATAAAATTCTACTTTATCATTGGTAGATCGAAATTTCTCGCGCTACTAAAATTGGTCTACTGCGCAGGTACATCGTGGTACAATATATCATATTCTTGGTAATACTGTAAATAATGGAGTTCAACCATAAAGTTAGGGTTAAGGTTATAAGCGAATGCACTGAAGTAGCTTTTATATTGTTCACGTTGACGGATGTATCCGTAATTGACGGTGAACCTATGGTGACGGATATATCCGTAATTGGTGATGAACCTATAGTAACGGATATATCTGTAACTGGCGTTGAACCCATAGCGACAGATCTATCCGTCATTGGCGCTGAACCTCCAATGACGGATATATCCGTAACTGTCGTTGAACCTATAGCGACAGATCTATCCGTCATTGGCGCTGAACCTCCAATGACGGATATATCCGTAACTGTCGTTGAACCCATAGCGACAGATCTATCCGTCATTGGCGCTGAACCTCCAATGACGGATATATCCGTAACTGTCGTTGAACCCATAGCGACAGATCTATCCGTCATTGGCGCTGAACCTCCAATGACGGATATATCCGTAACTGTCGTTGAACCTATAGCGACAGAGTTATCCGTAATTGGCGGTGAACCTATGGTGACGGATATATCCGTAACTGTCGTTGAACCTATAGCGACAGAGTTATCCGTAATTGGCGGTGAACCTATGGTGACGGATATATCCGTAACTGTCGTTGAACCTATAGCGATAGAGTTATCCGTAATTGGCGGTGAACCTATGGTGACGGATATATCCGTAACTGTCGTTGAACCTATAGCGACTGATCTATCCGTCATTGGTGGTGAACCTATGGTGACGGATATATCCGTAACTGTCGTTGAACCTATAGCGACAGAGTTATCCGTAATTGGCGGTGAACCTATGGTGACGGATATATCCGTAACTGTCGTTGAACCCATAGCGACAGATCTATCCGTCATTGGCGCTGAACCTCCAATGACGGATATATCCGTAACTGTCGTTGAACCTATAGTGACAGATCTATCCGTCATTGGCGCTGAACCTCCAATGACGGATATATCCGTAACTGTCGTTGAACCTATAGCGACAGATCTATCCGTAATTGGTGGGGAACCTATGGTGACGGATATATCCGTAACTGTCGTTGAACCTCTAGCGACTGATCTATCCGTCATTGGTGGTGAACCTATGGTGACGGATATATCCGTAACTGTCGTTGAACCTCTAGCGACTGATCTATACGTCATTGGTGGTGAACCTATGGTGACGGATATATCCGTAACTGTCGTTGAACCTCTAGCGACTGATCTATCCGTCATTGGCGTTGAACCTACAGTCAATCCAGTGTGTTTTTTTAAATATAAACGCACGACATTTGATCTCGAGTGACATGAGGATAGTGACTTCATGCGCTTGTCAATGATTTTAAAAGAAACGTCGGCTTGACGGATGGATTGAATTGCCGCCATTACTGTTGTTATTCGTTTGTTGGTTTTTTGCTGTTACGGTTTTTTGCAGTTATGATATGTGTGTAGATAAAGTAATGTATGCAACTGTACATTATTAGGTCTTAAAACACTCGTGTGGTCCTATTATGAAACTCGCTGACTCTCGTTTCATATAACCACACTCTGCTACAGTTGCATCAAATACTACTATGGCGTTAAAGTCCCGATAACGTTATAAATATACTTTAGAAGAATGTTTGGATGTTCAATTTTATGTTTCCAAATTCAGGGTCAAAAAGGGGGAACATGTCTATGGAGCAAGGTTTACCTGAAGCTTGATAGGCACTTGAGTCGATTCATTTTTGAGTCGGAATCCTGTTTGCCCAACAGCGCCTTCCAGTTGCGCTTGATAGCGAAGCATAGCAAAAATTTGGTAACTGGAATAACAAATTAAATTAAATTAAAGTAAATAAAACCTGAAAAGAAGAAAACAAGTCCAGGGGTGCAATTTTTAAGTCTCACCGGGTGACTAAAGCTCACCATGATGGCCATTTTTCACAAAGATTTGACCATTTTGGTGAGCTTTAGTCAGCTGGTGAGATTGGGGTGTAATTTTTGAATCTCACCAGATGACTAAAGCTCACCAAAATGGCCAAATCTTTGTGAAAAACGGTCATCATGGTGAGCTTTACTAGTCACCCGGTGAGATTTAAAAATCACACACCTGTAGTCTAGAACTGTGTTAAGTAATATTGAATAACTAGGCCATTGTAAGAGTCTCATGGATTTTACAATTAAACAATGATTTTAGTTTTGCGTCATTGGATCTCGAACTTGCTTTAAAAGCAAGTTTTTGAGTGTTTTGGATGTATGAAATGACGACAAAAACCATAAATGGTTTATGTTTCATACGTCATTACAAAAACAAGTCAAATGCACAATATATTTATATCTATACTGTGCCAAATGCGAGTCGAAATCGCACAAAGCTCGCCATTCAATAAATTTGTGTTATGGAACGGTTGTTTCAAAAATTCTAGCATTTTTGAAACTTGAATGGAATTAAAACCATAATTTAACAATCATTTTTAAGTAACATTTTTTTTTTGTAACCGAAATTTCTTTTGGTTTTTATTCCTACCATTATTCCTTATCTTTCTATGTGTAGTCATTGTATAGCATTTTAACAATTTTCTATTCCTTTTATTCGAGGGCAAACGTCACAATGACAGATAAAGATATAAAACATGTTAACTAACATAAGTTTACGCAACGTTTATGAATAAAAGATTAGGGGTTACTAGCGGAGGTCAATATCAAAAAATTGGAACAAATTACCTTGCTACTGCGCGAAACCAGTCCTGTGCACGTGCAAAACAGTTGCGTCTGTACATTTTTTATTTCATGCAAAGCCCCACCTTCCTCCGCTTCTACACTAAATAATATATATCACACAGACTTAACTACAAAACTACCACCACTAAACACTAAAATTACGAGATCCAATATCGGCAATTTTTGCTAACTTGCCTATTGAATTGTAAATGAGCTTTGTCCATAAAAAAATCACAAAACTAGAAAATTATTCTATCAAATGAAAATGTAAAATTTATTTTGCAAGTAGGCCATATAGGCTCTTGTACATGTCTGAATCTACTAGCGCTTCGGAAAATGGAAGATTCTGCTGAGAGGAACTGCTGGACGTGGCTACCCTGGGTGTCTAACAAGGTGTAATTCTGTTGGCCTAGACGTGAATAAAAACGACAACAAGTATGGACTTGTCGTATGGAAGGTTTCTATGTACAATACGTCCTGATTGTACCCGTGAGACGCTGGAGCGGATCGCTAGTAAAAATACTATCTACACACATATCATTGGTGCTCTATAATGCGTTCAAAAACCGTAGGAAATGACCAACATTAGTACAACCAATTTTATTATGAGAACTTTCTTGTCTGTGGAAGTAGGTGAATCTGTACTTTAATGGTCATTACAGTATCGATTTGATAACCTTATGAGTTTGAATTTGGAACAGCTCTCAAAACTCAAGTGGGTCTCAATTCTAGTATCCTTAGATTATTAAAATAGTAATCGATACGAAACGTCAATTCAGTATGGTTTTTTTAATATAAACCGCACGATAATTGATCTCGAATGACATTAGTATAAGGAATTCATTCATTTGTCTATTATTTAAAAAAAAACGTTTGTCTTGACAGAGGATCGAATTGCCGCCATCACTGTTTTCTTTCGTTTGATGGTTTTTTTCTGTTACGGTTTTTTGCTGTAATGAAATAATTATGTGTGTGGATAAAAGAGTGAATGCAACTGTATATAATTAGTCCTTTAAACACTCGTGTGATCCTATTATGAAACTCGCTAACGCTCGTTTCATAAAACCACACTCGTTTTAAGGCCTCTCATTATATAGCAGTTGCATAACCTACTATTGCATTTCTTTAAAACCTTAACCTACCCAATTCAAGGGTAAAACTCATAACACTTACCAAAACTACGGTCTCCTTCTTTGCAGAAGAACTCATAAACGCTTCCCAGAAGATTCAGCAAGAGCAGCACAAGTGTAACAGCGATGAAGACGTAGTCGCTCCTGTCAAACGTCACTTTCTCCTGATAGTCAGTCCACATCGTGTTAATAATTCTGGCGTTCAGCTGGTAGTCTCTCTCCAGGGTGAAGTTGAGGCAGGCCTCGAGAGCATCTGTCAGGTTCTGACGGCCAAGGAACTCTTGACAGGACTGTTGCATACAAATACCCCGGTGCACCAAGGTACGATTGTAGTGAATTAGATTGTGCGCTGAGTATTCCTGGAAGTATACATCTTGGTTAAGTAAAAGGTACATTTCACACGGGGTCTGTGAGAAATACTTATGGACTGTAAAAATAAGAAATGGATAATGAGAAAAATACTAATTAATTGAATTGATCTAATTAAAACTTTACATGAATCTATGGAAGAACCTCGTGGCAGCAGCCTCAGCGGACGGCGGACGACTGACTCCAGATACTCTTGAGCTGGGCTGCTGTCACGAGGTTTTACAATGACCAGTTAGAAAAGTTACAAATACATAACAAAAAGGCCTGCTTGTCCTTCACAGGGTCAGAACAGTGCAAGAGCAGTGCAGCAGAAGTACTAAAACAATTTAATAACAATTCAATTGTTATTTTTTATTATTATGTGCAATAAAGAGTTTTACATACATACATACATTTGGACCGAGACCGCTGTGGCCGTTCAAATTGTAGAGGCAATTGCCCTGTGGATAGCTTTACCTGTGAATACTCTGTCAATCTTAGAGCTATATTCTCTCGTCGTCCGAGCAATCCCTACGTTTCTCTATTCCTTACCTTCAGGAGGTAAAAGAGAAAACAGGGAATAAAGAAGCAAATCGATTGCTTCAACGCTGAGAGAATAAAGCTTTAACAGCGAGAACAGTGACGTATGTGTGCGTTGTCGCAACGGCACATTATGTTCAAAGTCATTGAACGAGTTAAAAAGGTCGCGGAGTAGAAAAACAACTTGTTATTCTTTGTTACATAGACATTAACTGTATTGCAGCTTTTGTACTTTAGGTGTTGTATAATTTCAGGGCATTTTTGCTAGAAAAGCAATTTTTTAGACATTGTACAATTTAGGTGAGTAAACTATGTTTAAAGTATAGTGCCATTCGAACATTTTATGTTTTAGACATTACACATCATAAGCAACATTTTGCTACCAAGGCATTATGCGTTTAAGACGACCCGATCATGAAGGGTATAAAAGCAAAACTCTGGGGTGCAATTTTTGAAGCTCACCAAAATGGCAGAATCTCTCTCTCTCTCTCTTTCTAGCTAGCCCAGTTCCAACTAGGTTTGTATGTTTTGGTTTTATGTTATCCTTTATAGATTTTCAACATTTTTGAAGTTGCATACACAACAAAAAAGGGGTACGTATCTGATTATCGAAAGTTTAAATATCGTAGTTCAAAATATCGATAGTTTGGACTTCGCTATCTCATCATCATCATCATCATCGTCATCTCAGCTACAAGAAGTACACTGTTGAACATAGGCCTCCTCCATGGATTTCCAAAGTGACCGGTTGAAAGCAGCATGCAACCAGTGCCTTCCTGCCGCCTGTATGAGGTCATTGGACCGTCTTGTGGCTGGTCGTCCTACGCTGCGCTTACCAATACGCGGCCGCCATTCGAGAACTTTTCGACCACATCGGCCATCAGTTCTCCGTGCTATGTGCCCTGCCCACTGCCACTTCAACTTGCTAATCCGCTGGGCCACGTCGGTTACTTTCGTTCGTCTGTGGATCCCCTCATTTCTGATTCGATCACGCAGAGAAACTCCAAGCATAGCCCTCTCCATAGCTCGTTGCGTGACTTTGAGCTTTCTTATAAGACCCATAGTAAGCGGCCCCGTTTCAGTGCCATAAGTCATCACTGGTAACACACATTGATCATACACTCTCGATTTCAGACACTGAGGTATATTGGACAAGAAGACATTTCGCAGTTTCCCGAACGCTGCCCAGCCGAGTTGGATTCGACGATTGACCTCTTTCTCAAAGTTGGACCTGCCTAGTCGGACTGTTTGTCCTAAGTAGATGTATTCGTCAACAACTTTGAGAGTTCGCTATTTAAACTTTCGAAATATTGATCTTCGAAATTCAGATACGTACCCATTTATAAGTGCCTCCTGTAAGCCTAATCTGAATAATGATACTCAGTATGACTTTGTCTTTGACTGTATGTTCATAGTTAGCCTAGGGTTGTCAAAACTCTTAATCAGCAGGTTGATTTTTGACTTTCGAGCGCCCGACATTTGCTGGCCAATAGGACAATACAAATAAAGTAAAGTAGCTGACGAATTTAATACATACTTTTCAGAAATTCCCGCTAAAACGACAAAGTGTCTCGCGTCCTCCTCAAAATTAGCTGAAGCCCTATTAGAACAAAATATTAGTATCCAAAACATTCGTAAATTCAAATTTACAAAAGTCTCTCCTTTCGATATTCTTAAATCCTTTAAATCATTAAAAATAAAAAAGTCGGAAGACTTGTGGGGCGTATCAGTCAAGGTTTTACATGCCATCTTGGACGTCATTGCGCCAACTCTGGCTACCATTTTTAATAACTGTATAGACGTAGGCGTATTCCCCAATCTAATGAAATGTAGGAAAGTGGTTCCTATCTTTAAATCAGGTAATAAGGATAATCCTTCTGATTATCGCCCAGCGTCCATTCTACCAGCGCTTAGCAAAATATTCGAAAAAATAATGCTAACGCAAATGATTTCTCATTTCAATGCAAATAAAATCTTACATTCGCAGCAATTTGGATTCACTAAGGGTAGATCTACTACAGATGCAGGTCACAGTTTGGTTAAATTTATTTTGCAAGCTTGGGAAGAGTCGCATCACGCCATAGGTGTCATTTGCGGCCTTTCCAAAGCATTTGATTGTGTAGACCATGACACCTTAATTTGTAAATTAAATTTCTATGGCATTCGTGGCATCTCTTTAGGGCTAGTCAAGTCTTACCTAGTGCAGAGAAATCAGAAGGTAGCGATAAATGGAGCAATATCATCGGGATCTGTGGTCGAGATGGGAGTGCCTCAAGGATCAATTCTTGCTCCATTCCTGTACCTTGTTTATGTAAATGACCTTACATATATGGTGAGCCGAAGATCAGGCATCGTCATGTTTGCTGACGACACTTCTTTACTCTTCAAGGTTAATAGGAAAGATACTGAATTCATTGAACCCAACGATACCCTGTCCAAGGTATCTGAATGGTTTGCTGCCAATAACTTATTATTAAATTCTAATAAAACTAAATGTATGACATTTTCATTGTTAAATTCAACCAATATAGTTTCAGTCTCAAATATCAAATTAGATGGTCAAACGATTGAATTCATAAAATCAACTGTGTTTTTAGGAATAACACTCGATTCTAAACTGCAGTGGGGTTACCACGTCGCAGCGATAGCAAGTAGGTTGAGTTCTGCTGCTTTTGCAGTAAGAAAAATTCGGCAGCTAACCAATGTAGCGACGGCACGGTTGGTCTATTTCGCCTATTTTAATAGCATTATTTCGTACGGCCTTATTTTATGAGGATCTGCTGCAGATATTGAGTCAGTTTTTATTGTACAAAAAAGGGCAGTTAGAGCAATTTATAATATGGATACTCGTGAGTCATTAAGGGAATTTTTCAAGGAAATAGACATCTTAACCCTACCGTCGCTATATGTTTTTCAAATAATCATGTACGTTAGGAAAAATATATGCGATTTCCCTACCAACGTCGGTAAGCCAAAGGCTACTAGAAATACAGGAAAGCTTAAAGTTCCAACTTACAGACTGGCTAAAACCAATAAGTCTGCTGCCAATGGAAATTGCGTACATTTTACAACTGAACTAAGTGACACAAAATTTAAATCTATTGTCAAGAACACAAAAAATTACACCTCGTTGAGTTTCTTGCCGGTATCTTCTCTTCCGAGGTTTTTCCGAACCGGTGGTAAATTTTTTGACATTCATAAGTGCTACCTGTAAGCCTAATCTGAATAAAACATTTTGACTTTGACTTTGACTTTGAATCGAATACGCGAGCGTCACTTTAGCCCGCACTGATTGGTGCGCAGCTGGCGAGTGCCGAGCGCTTAAAAGTCAAAAATCACCCAACAAGCCCTGGTTACCTGAAGTGTGTTGTAGACTTCGTTAGAAGAGTTTCCAACGATCTGCGCAGTGACATAGGCGTAGCTGTCGCCGGGCTTGCGCAAGCACTGGTAGTACTTGTCCAGACTGAACAACTCGGGCAGCCGATATACCTCATCATCTAGACAAAAAAAATATATACTTTTTTATTTCCGCGTGGTAGGACCTTGTGAAAGGTCCGTCCGGATCGTCATACTACCATCTTGATCGCTAATCCTGCCGCTAAGCAGCAGTGCTTGCACTGTTGTGTAACGGCGTGGAGAACAAGACCGACAGTGCAGTTACTGGCACAGGAGGTATTCCATCTTAGCCCTCTGAGTTGGCAACGCATCTGCAATCTCTTTGGTGTTGCGAGTGTTTATAGGCGGTGGTGATAACTTAACCTTGCTTTTCGCTTCCTATAACGAGCTTTAACACCATAAGTTTGAAAACCTGTATTATTATGGAGCCCCTGAACCGGATCTGTGGCAGGGGGGTTTCACTCCGCATTGTAGGTACTGTCGTTCGAAATCGCAGTAGTCTGTCGGCTTGCTGCGCGGCTCGCTCGCTCCCACCGTGTCAGTGTAATTGAAAACGAATGCCGCGCAACCCTAGCGTGTCGAGAGAGCAACGGGACAAAGGCGGGCGCGGGCGGCGCGTTCCTTTTGACTCGCGCCGCCTGGCGCATGGTTTATGAAGTAATACGAACTTTTTGAGCGTGTGAATAAAGTTAGAATTCGTTTAATCGCGGTCGTAAAAGAGAACTTTCTGTACGTTATTTATTCTGTGCCTGTGGTCCTGACATGATTGGCCAAATTTAGTTTATCTCTATGTGCGTCCCTTTCTTACGACACTAGTTAATCAGACACGTACAGTATTGCCAAAACTATATTGTGCCACGATGTACCTGCGCTGTAGACCAATTTTAGTAACGCGAGAAATTTCGATCTACCAATGATAAAGTAGAATTTTACGCGTGCTAAACTCTTGCGCTTTTATTGGTCTGTCGATTTCGCAGCAACATGGCGACAGCCCGTGCGCCACAGTGTACGAATTGTGTAAGCGGGACAAAGCTAAGAATGCATAGCAAGCAATACTCTGCCAGTTGCGCTTGCAAATAAAGTACAATATGGATTATTCACACGTTCAGCTACTGTCGGAAACCGGTCTGCGCTTCTCTGCGCAAACAAATACCGCCGATGCACAATATATTTTTGGTAAAACTGTAGAGAGGGATCAATTTAACCTGGCCCGTCATGTTAGGGCCACCGAGCGAAATGTGAGGACACATCGTTTACAAACAATCTTGTTAAGTCTTTCTTTGCAAAAGTGCTACAATTAATAAAAACCGGCCAAGTGCGGGTCAGACTCGCGCACGATGGGTTCCGTACCATTATCTATAAAAACGGCAATCACCTTTGTTGTATGGGAGCCCCCTTAAATATTTATTTTATTCTGTTTTTTAGTGTTTGTTATAGCGGCAACAGAAATACACCATCTGTGAAAATTTCAACTGTCTATCTATCACGGTTCTTGAGATACAGCCTGGTGACAGACGGACGGACGGACAGCGGAGTCTTAGTAATAGGGTCCCGTTTTACCCTTTGGGTACGGAACCCTAAAAACAGCATTTCTCAAATAGATTACACTAAAATGACAAGATTTAAATAAATAAATATCTCGAGAATTGTCCCGAGATATTTATTTATTTAAATTTTATTTAAATAGGTGTGAATTGTCACACCTATTGAACTAGTCCCAAACCAAGCAAATCTTGTACTATGGGTACTAGACAATGGATCTATACTGATATAGATGTCATAACTTTGTCAGCAGCATTTATTTAAAAATAGCTTTTGCTAAACAGACTTAAGTAGGTACTACTTAAGATTGTTTATTATTATATTTCTAGTCTTAAAAAAAAAGAAGGTAAGTATTTTTAAAGGTTAAGTATTGCTAATTAAGTATCGCTACACAATAAATATTCGGTTTAAAGGCCATTTTTTATTGTCAGACTCAATGTTTATAACGGAGATTTTATCCTTTACACTGATATTATCGATCAGTACCAAAAAAACAGCGACCGTTTATTTTTACATATTTTTGTTTGTTTGATTCATGTAAGCTTTCCTTTCATTTTGAGAACGAAGTTTCTCATGTTAAGAATATGTTTCCTTTAAGTAAAATTAGCTTTTATATATTTAAGGGGTACCGCTTCATGCCTCATTGGTTTTAACGTTCCGCAGTTGACAAGGAACCTTTCTAGCTTCACCATGTCCGTTCGTCTGTCTGTCCGCAGCTTAGCTCAGATACTCTTAGTACTAGAAATCTGTAATTTGGCATGGATATATATATAAGTCACGCTAATGAAGTATGAATAAAAAAATTTTTTTTGACCAAGGTAACACTTTGTAAAACATGAAGCTTTGGAGTGCTGATTTTTGTTATAGTCAAGTGTCTCCTCCTCCCACATCCCCCCTCCGCCCGCAAATTTTTTTTAGGTTGTTTTTGGATATATCAAAAAATTCACTGTAGTATATCGACAGTGGAAATCTCAATTGTCGTAAGGGACATCAAAAGACATGTCCATTACGACATTTTGAGATTTCCACTGTTGATATATAATATTCAGTCTAGTATAATTATATCGTCGCTTCCAAGGCAAAGTCGCTGAAGCGCCATTTTGACGAAATTGAGTTATTGGTATATTTGGAATCTCTCTAGCGATGCCGTATTGATTATCGGAATATCGAAGTGTTGAATGTGTGTACAATAACGCCACCATGTCGGTCCGAATACAAGATCAGAGGACAGAGGCAATTCTATTGCAAAGAGGTGTGAGACAGGGAGATGTTATCTCTCCGAAACTGTTCACCAACACAATGGAAGAGGCCTTTAAACTTGTGTAGTGGAAAGGATTCGGCATCAATATCAACGGCGAGTACATCACTAACTTTCGGTTTGCCGACGATATAGTAGTCATGATTATCCCAATAGCAGTAGGAAACTCGACTATCAAAGTTGTTGACGAATGCGTCTACCTAGGACAAACAGTCCGACTAGACAGGTCCAACTTTGAGAAAGAGGTCAATCGTCGAATCCAACTCGGCTGGGCAACGTTCGAGAAACTACGAAATGTCTTGCCGTCCAATCTGAATCGTCGTCAATTCGAATCGCTTCCAAGGCAAAGTCGCTTATCTCCATATGGGCTACTTTACAGGAGAGCATTTTAAAGTTATTATTTTTAGAAAAAGAATCGTAACATCGCTCTCCATTGATCGATTTTGAATCAACCAAGACCTGTTTAAAGCTTGATTTATTTGCTATTTTTAAACGTACCAGTAATCGAATTATCCTGTTAGTTTGGAAGATAAGTGTCACTTAAGCGAATTTGCCTCCTTACCTTCAAAATATGAAGCCGGGCATAATAGCTTATCTCCAAAAAATTTAATGGATACGAAATTCCATATTGCTAAACCACCATCCGTCACGTGTCATATTTGCTAATCGTCTCTTAGTTAGTTGTTATCAGTCACTACGCGACGAATAACGAAATTCAAAGGAAAACTTTCACGTTAAGTAGGCTTTATAAGTTAGTAATCACGCAACTACGGAACCTTACCCTGCACGCAGCTCGACACGCACTTTTTCACCCTGTACACAAGGCATATGCGCGCGCGCAAGTTGATTGCAGAGTTTCAGTATGGTACACATACTGTACAAACAATTTGATTCATAGACCACTGTAGAACGTTGTCGCAATGTGCCATCGCTGAGATATTATGACATTTCTTCACATGACATTATGACACTTAATTGTGAAAGGGTTCTACAGTGGCCTATGAAACAAATTAGTTGACTACTCTTAAGGTAGAGGAAATGTCGAATTACGAGGAATGTGAGTTATTCACTTTTGAACCCTATTGTACCTTGAAGTGATAGGGTGCTGAAGCGACACATGTTTAACCCGTTTAATAAGGATGGAAAATTCCGGTAATGTTAGCATCGGTCAATTCCGGAACTCCGGAACGATCCAAACTGAAAATACCGGAATTGCGTACCCTACTTTTGATGCTTTCATATTTGAATGAAATGATTATTCACACGCTAAGCTTAATGAATTAATGTAACACAAGGGCCATGAAAATAAATCGGCAAATAAAAATATGGTGGTGTGGTAGTCACAATAACTCGTGACGCCTTTAGGCGTCTTTGGCATGCAAAGGGTTAACAGAGGTATTTCTTAACCGTTCTTTATAGGGTTAGTCCAGGGGCTCCCAAAGTGTGCGCCGCAGCGCCCTGGTACTCCGAGGTACAAAAGGGCGCCGTGAGGTGCTCCCTCAAAAATACTCACATGTGGCTCTTATGTATTGTATTCTATTTCAATTAGCGAGGGCGCCGCGACAAAATACTAAAGCTGCAAGTGCGCCGCGTACTAAAAAAGGTTGAGAACCCCTGGGTTACTTAATTACCTGTTAAAGTCTCTTTGACACCCCATGCCTGCTGCAGCAACACAGCCCCAACCACAATCAGGATCAACATGGTATGATCACTTCACTATAAAAAATACAAGTTCCTAAAGAATACCTAATTCACAACCTCATATTCATGTAATAAGTTTCTAAATTCACTTCCCTTTGTTGCTATTGTTTTTCAATTATTTTTTATATATTTTTCAGTTATAGTTTGTTTAAAGCACGACATCCGCCGCTGCGGGAATGTGTCGTATTAAGCGACGTATTTAAGAGCCAGCCGTATGTATGCATACGTAGAATAGTCACTTCTAACGAGATGCAAGCCTTAGTGCAGTCACAGAATAAATAATATTACTAACGTACAGAAACTTCTCTTTTTCGACCACCCTTAAACGAATTCCAACTTTATGATCAGGCACAAAAAGTTCGTATTACTTCATAAACATTCGCCAGGCGGCTTGCGTCAATAGGAAGGCGCCGCCCGTGCCCGCCTTCCACCCGCAATGCCCTGGCGCACCGCTAGGGTTGGGCTGCCTCAGTTTCGGCCAAAAGCGAAACTTACTTTGAGGACAATTCGAGAGTTACGAAAATATAACTTTTGTTAATTTTAGCTCTAATCTCTAAATTGTTGAATGCACACTGAAACGCAAAACAAACAGACAAGTAACAAAGCACGACAACAGACAATTAGCACGGGTGCGACGGGAACCCGACATTCTCGATCGTTGATCCACTACGCCGATCGCTACCGTTCGCCGTGCGGAAGCTCACGAACCCAGATATGTCGCCAGATTTTCTGCCGAAACCGAAGCTTCAATTAAACACCGAAACTAGCCGAAACCCAACTGGAACCCAAACCCAAAGTTCGCCCGGACACTAATAACGGATAGCGGATAATAACGGATGAGGTTTTTTATTTATTTATCTAATTGGTACTTAGGCCCTATTTCACCAAACAAGCATAATTACATCAGGTGACAACGACAATTCAGGTACAGTCAGCGTCAAATATACCAGAGCGGGCAAGGTAGTCAAAAATATCCGAACTCGCCCGAGCGTATTTGACAATAGAGTCGAGGTCAGATATTTTGGACACCTTGCCCGCTCTGGTATATTTGACGCTGACTGTACCTGAATTGTCGTTGTCACCTGATGTAATTATGCTTGTTTGGTGAAATAGGGCCTAAGTACCAATTAGATAAATAAATAAAAAACCTCAGCACCAATTTTCGTATTTCTAACTTCAAACAAAAAACTACGCACTGCCCTTACAAACTTTAATTTCCTAAGAATTTTCAAATACCGTTCCTTAAGACTGCGCAGAGCCAAAGAGTATTGTAATATAAAATGAGAAGAGTGGCAACTCTGGGTTTTAACTTGCATGTATGGAAAGTGCTGCTGTTAGTGTCAGGAAAGTGAACTAATGCAGTATACTTGTATAGCTATAGATAGGCAGATATGCATATACGTGTACATGCGCACTTGCGCGTGTGTGAGTGTTATTTTTAGAACCAAATGTACTCAATCAAAGTTTTGTTCCAGCAAATTTTATGAAAACTTATATAAGCTCTTACTTATATAAGTTTTCATAAAATTTGCTAGAATAAAACCTTGATGAGTAAAGAAGAAGAGATAACCAAGAGCGCATCAACGTCCAAGCAGACCAAAGCCAGAGTTGACAATGGCCGCCTTCGACACGAGTGACTAGCAGTGACAGATAGTTTTTTTTTTTAATTTTGTACTCACTTTCCAGCCGCGAGCGGACGCTGCTAACTGTCAAATTTTATGAAGTTTTAAGTGTGCCCCGCCTGCGCAGAGCTTTTGTGACGGACAAAGATTGACGGTTTAGCGCGACACGTCACCTATGTGTGCGTCAACACGCACACTGCTGCCCGCTCGTTCGCTCGATCGGTACGGTCGGTGCTAAAAGTTAGTAACTCATTATTTTAGAATAATGAATGTCAACTCCATTTATGGTAATCAATAAAATACAAAATGCAGTTAAACTTTTTATTGAAATTTGTTCTCCTCGTTGAGAGATCTTGAAAAAAATAAGCAAATTAATCCAATAACTCGGTGAAAGAGGGCTTGTGTTTGCACAGTGCTCGATGGCGTAAAATAAAACGCTACCATGTCCGACAGCTAGATACGGGGATACGGATAGGCAGGAGGCATCGTAACATAAGTAAATACGATAAACTTATTAAATTCAATTAAATTTTTAGGAGATAAACTAATTCAAATCAGAAAACTAATGGACATGTTTTTGTTATGACACGTGACGTCACCGTGTCAGAATGTATTTTATTCATAAGTTACCGGCCAACATAAAGGAGTATTTACTTACTATGAACCTGATTTCAAGGTTCGAGGTTTTGGGAATGGCGCCGCAAATATTTAACAAAGTCCCAGATAGCTTAAAGGAATTGGAAATTAATAATTTTAAAAATAAATTGACTTGTTTGTTAATAGAAAAATGCTACTATAACATTCAGCAATTTTTAAATGACATTGATATATAATTTTATTTATCTACCTTTTTTGACATTATTACAAAATACCTATTTTAATTGCTCTTTTTTTTTGACATTGTTTAATAATAATTTTAAAAATCATATTATTCTGATCATTATCGTTTCCATTGTTTAGCTCGATTGCCTTGTGTTGTCATTATTAATATTATTGGTGCCTGAATATAATATAAGCATGATTGGTAGGTATGTACTAAATAATAAAACCCTGAATGTTGAGGGAAACAAAACATTTGTACGCCTAAATGGCAAAACATAGAGATCCCTAAATGTCATATCTTTAAGATCTAATCTGTACACCTATGTTCCACAAATAAAGTATTCTATTCTATTCTATTCTATTCTATTCTATTCAAACTTTTTATTCTTAACAACTAGTGTTAGGGTTACCATTAGAAGCTGAAAATAACAGGACTTATAATTAATTAATAGATTCAGGCGTTACTTTGCGGAGGTCCATATCAACAAACTGGAACAAATTACCTTGCTACTCCGCGAAACCAGTGTCGGGCTCGTGCAAAATAGCTGCGTCTGTGCGACACATATATGTTCATGCAAAAACCCACCCTCCTCCGCTTCCACACGAAACAACATATATCACACAGACTCAACTACACACAATCACCACTAAACACTAAAACTACACGATCAACGCACGTTTCGCCTCTGTACGAGGCAACATCAAGATCAAACAGTACGACCGTTCACTACTTGAACGAATGGCGTACTGACAAACTAAAACAAATTTTCCAAATTCTGAAAAAAAAAACTATATATTATTATTGCTGCGAAATATGACGACTTTTTTACTCATATGAATGCCTCCTTATATTTTATCTGTGTAACTTTCTTCGTTTTTGTGTAACAAATCTGTGACTATTCCTTTGTGTCACGTACAATTTTTTGCAATTCACCCAAATGTCGCACAGACACAGCTATTTTGCACGAGCCCGGCATTGGTTTCGCGGAGTAGCAAGGTAATTTGTTCCAGTTTTTTGTTAACAGGACTTACATATAAAAAAGAAAAAATATAACTTTAAGAGGAAACACAAGGGCCGTTTTTCCATACAAACGTCGTCCCCTGTTTCCTCTCTGGATAATGCCAGTAGAGCAATATTTTTTTTCCAAAAAATCGATGGCCACTATTATGCATGTCCCTATGTTTTCCTTTTTTTAATAAATTAATTATTAAAAGAGATATGGACATTCAAAAACCTAAAAAATTGGCCAGATTTTCGGCTGCGTTCATACATTCAGAAAACAAATTTTACTAGATTATATAAAAAAAGGAAAACATAGGAACACTGCCAAAGCCTTTCTTTAATTTTTAATGAAAAAAGTAGTTAAATCGGATAAGTTTTGGAGAAGGAATCAGGGGTCTACGAATCGTTGATTTTGTGTACTTTTAATAGGTATTTTCAGTCTAAGCTGCGGCTGTCTCTATTGCACTCTGCGGGGGGAGGCTTGATAGATGGAGGCAGCAATAGATTTTACAAATACCTATTTTTCAATTCTCTAGACCTTGGTGTTTCCTCTTAATTAGTTTACCAACGCTGGACATGGCAAGATATTTAAGTATACGGAAAACGTCTATAAGTAAGTGGTTTTGTATTACATTTTATGTGTCACCCTGTTAATATTCAGTCATTGTTCTATCTCCTATTTACCTGGTATAGTATGACCATTAAATAATTAAAGCTTTAATACAGTATTAGACAGATTAAATTATAAGGTAATATTGTACATTCTATGGAGGTAATTTACATGTTTAATTTCATTTATGATTTTTTGATATTTTATTAGACGACCGGATAGCCTAGTGGTTAGTGACACTGACTATGAAGCTTGAGGTTCCGGGTTCGATTCCCGGGAGGGGCAAATGTTTGCATGATAAAGTTGAATGTTTGTACCCAAGTCTTGGATGTTATATGTATTTATCTACCGGTATATGAATGTATGTCTACTACTCACAGTACAGGCTTTGCTTAGGGGATTGGGTCAATTTCAAAGTCAAAGTAAATTTTTTTTTATTCAGATTAGGCTTACATGTGCACTTATGAATGTCATAAAACTTACCACCGGTTCGGAAACACCTCTGAGGAGAAGATACCGGCAAGAAACTCGACGAAATAAATCAAAATTACAATGTTATTTTCCATCTTCAAAATTTAAAAATTTATACTTACATCGGAAATACCTAAGGCGTCATTACGTCCCCTCGTTTTCTCATTCCTTCCTTGCGTTTTTTCATTTTAACTAAAACAATAAATAATTTCTGCATCAATTGTTCAATCTAATCAAAACACAAAAAAAACACCACGGTTCAAGTACTTATTAATAATAAAAAATACTTACCCTATTTTGCTGCGTGTAACACACAATATGTACACAACTGTCAGTCGCTCCGCATCGAGACGTGACCTCTCTCTGAGCTCCCGTGGGCGACTGAATATTTCGTGTTTTGTTCGCGTGTTATATTCCAACGTCTTGAGTCTATAGTAATTTTGTATGGCGGATTTGAAACGTTTAAAAAAAAACAAAATTAAATAACCAAAGCATATTATGAAATAAGATTATTGACTACTTGTAGCTAATACTTATGAGACTTGTTTTAATAGGATTTTGGAACTAAATTATCTACTTTTTTATTCAATTTTACCTAAACACCGAAACACATTCTTCTTATTTTCTTACAACTTTACGTAATGATATTTATTAAACTGTAACTGATTTTAGATTATTAACAGAGTTACATTATAAACACACTCTTTGTGTTAATAATTACATATATTTTATATTTTTTTGGAAAGAATTGTGAACCCCACAGTTTTAACGGTGACTGCCGTTTTTGCTGATTTTATGATTATTTATGCCAAACTTCAAATTGTAAGTGATATTTTATTGGTTGTTCTCTTTACTTTAAATGGCAATACAATGTGCTAGAAAGAGACGACTACATACTCTAAACCTCCTCTTCAATTGACACCCTGTACACACATGAATAGACAAAATGATTATTTTTGGTGTACATTAAGGTAATATAATCTACTTTTTCTTTTTAATTTGCAGGTTTTATCACCAAACTGGAACAAATTACCTTGCTACTCCGCGAAACCAGTGCTACTTGAACGAATGGCGTACAAAACGCGTTCAAGTAGCGAACTGCCTCGTATAGAGGCGAAACGCGCGTCGATCGTGTAGTTTTAGTGTTTAGTGGTGGTGGTGTGTAGTTGAGTCTGTGTGATATATGTAATTTCGTGTGGAAGCGGAGGAGGGTGGGTTTTTGCATGAACATATATGTGTCGCACAGACGCAGCTATTTTGCATGAGCCCGGCACTGGTTTCGCGGAGTAGCAAGGTAATTTGTTCCAGTTTGTTGATATGGACCTCCGCAAAGTAACGCCTGAATCCATTAATTGGGTTTTATCACCTTGACGCTTATTAAAAGTAACCATTTTGATTGTTTTGGGTGTGTACGCTTGACAAATGTCAGTACATACTGAGGCTTCAGGGGGTTCCACTCCGCACTGTAGGTACGCTCGACCGCCCTGCCTATGGCATAGGTAAATCGCAGTAGGCTGTCGGCTTGCCGCGCGCCCCTGCCGTGTCAGTGTAATTGAAAACGAATGTCGCGCAACTCTAACGCGGCGCCGGAAGTAGCGGAGGGAAGGCGGGTGCGGGCGGCGCGTTCCTTTTAACTCGCGCCGCTTGGCTTATGGTGTATGAAGTAACACGCACTTTTTGATCGTGTTAAGGCGAGGAATTTCCCCGCGAACTAGTATTTTAGGTGGTGAGGTGTGGGGGCCGCGCGGCCGCCGCGCCCATCCGTCTCACTCTACGCGCGCCTGAGCATATAGTTACAGAGCCGTTGGCATAGGCCCGAGTGCTCATTTTTTTACATAACTTTTTAAGTCCTATTATCGGAAGTCCGAAAATGTTTCTCATACCATTTTACATCAATCATAATGACCACTCTTCATAAAAATATTAAATACTAATAATCGAAACTCATACATATAATCATCAAAAATCATAATATCGCTAATCACACACCTTTTTTATACTAATATAACAAATATTAGGATTCATATATTTTCTTATACTAACGACCGAAACTCCTAATCATTCTAATTCATAACGCCAATGTTTATAAATTGGTTTATAGTAGGTAATAGAGTGAGAGATAGCAGCAAAAATTTCACCTCATTTTCAAACGATTTAAAATACTCTAGTCGTGTTCTGGCGTGTTTCTGGACTACCATTGTAGCAGTCTGGCTGCTGGGCGCCGTTGCGTTTGGAAGGGGTGGGGGCTCAAAACTCATAAAAACTCATGAACATCAAAAAACATTTTTTAATGCCTTATACCATCGCATTTACGTTTATGAAAACGCCAGACCAAATAGATGTTGTTAACACGTCGCCAGACTGGTACAATGGTTTGCTCTCAGAGTAATATAAGCCTTATCACTACTTAGTCAATACATTACTAATTTGTGTCAATTAATAGTTTTAATGAGTTAAACAAAGTTTAGCGGGTAGTAGGACCTTGTGCAGGGTTCGCCCGCATCGCTACCACCGTCTTGCTCGCTAATCCTGCCGCTAAGCAGCAGTGCTTGCACTGTTGTGTTCCGGCGTGGAGAGCAAGACAGGCGGTGCAACTACTGGCACAATAGGTATTTCATATTAACCCTCTGGATTAGCAACGCATCTGCAATCTTCTTGGTGTTGCGGGTGTCTATAGGCGGTGGTGAACACTTTCCATCAGGTGACCCACTTGCTTGTTTGCCTTCCTTTTTAATAAAATAAAAAACAACACTAATGTCCTATAAAATATGTAAATTCTATTTAAGTGTGCTAAAACGAATGTATAAATTTTTTTTAAGATTACATTTTTAATTATAATACGACACTTCATTAAAATATAATAACGTAACCTAATTATTTTCAGGAATTTGAGAAGCTTAAAAATATTCGATCTTTTATTTCTTGATTCTATGAAAAGTGAAAATTTACTTTATATGGGTAGAATCATTGAAAATTTACATTCTGTGGGTATTTCAGCTGCACATTTATGTATTTTTTTTCCTAGAGGCCTTTTACTGTCGCTGTGTCGCTTTAATGGGATTCGTTATGCTGGGAAATTTAGCTGCAAATGGGTTGCCTAAATAAATTTCCACTTTTCATCGAATCAAGAAATAAAAGATCGAATAGTTTTGAGCTTCTCAAATTCCTAAAAATATTTATACATTCGTTTTAGCACACGTAAATAGAATTTACATACTTTATAGGACATTAGTGTTGTTTTTTTATTTTATGAAATAGGAAGGCAAACAAGGAAGTGGGTCACCTGATGGAAAGTGTTTACCACCGCCTACAGACACCCGCAACACCAAGAAGATTGCAGATGCGTTGCCAACCCAGAGGGTTAAGATGGAATACCTATTGTGCCAGTATTTGCACCGCCTGTCTTGCTCTCCATGCCGGAGCACAACAGTGCAAGCACTGCTGCTTAGCGGCAGGATTAGCGAGCAAGACGGTGGTAGCGATCCGGACGAACCTTGCACAAGGTTCTACAACCCGCAAAACTTGCCTTAAATGTTTGATCATAATCATAAGTTTATTTGTCAAGCCAATTTACAGGTTAACATAAAAAATAAGATGTAGTATTACAATAAAACATATTAGCAGAGTAGCGTACATCCTTCTACGGGTCGGTTTAGGTAGATGAAGTTAATCTATATAAATATTACTAATCAAAATTACATTACATGCATTATAACATCGCTCTTGGCAACAAGTATATTAATAGTAGTTTATGCAACTGCTGTAATATAATGAGAACCCTTCAAACATGAGTGTGGTTTTATGAAACGAGCGTCAGCGAGTTTCATTATAGGATCACACGAGTGTTTTAAATGCCTCGCGAGAAATGGCAGAATTTTGTGTAAGCAAATTTTCACACAATTCTACTCCCGGTATGGATATGCTCTAAGAGGCGCGCTGTCAATTTCTCGCATTGTTTACACTACGCCACAGTATATAACATTTTAGATGTTAAACTATGATCAACTTTTATTACGTATGAACTTTATTATTTTTTATTAGCCATTTTTAATTATTACACTGTTGCGCGAATGTAAAAACGGGCGGAGAAAATTTGCCAAAGGTCTAACGTTGGCAAGCGCCGGATTGGCGTCGCGCAAACCGCTGGGAAATATTCAAGTTATGGGATAAATAAATTGACAAAAAAATATAGGACTTCACAAGAAACCCAAATTTTAGCAGGTTCTCTGTAGTTTTTAAAGACGAATATTTCCATACAAAAATAATGTGCAAATTTAGGAATTTAATTATTAAATTATTGGATTTAGACTTTTAATTAGGCTGTAATTAGGATTTTTTATGATCGAGCAAAGTACACCCTATCGTGTAACAAGTTAGCACATTCCTCAGACAACATCCTTAACTATATCGTATATTTTTTGCAAGACCGATATTTAATTGAAAATACCTAAAAAATTGGATCTAGCATAACGTTTTTCTCCGCTTCTGCACTGGTGCATCGCCTTAATAAAGTTGGAATTCGATTAATCGCAGTCGTAAAAGATAAGTTTATGTACGATGGTATTATTTATTCTGTGGCGCCATCTCACGTCAGCTGACGGTAGTTGAATATGATAACTTGTTAAAAAGTTTCATATAGATGACACCGAGGGTAGTTGTACCCTTAAAATCAATAATGTAATGACCGTAAGACGAAGCATATTGAAAAATTCGCAGGGTATGGCAGCGGTGCTGTGGCGAAACTGGCAAACGCTAGGCACGGAATGCTGATGTTGCAGTTTCAAGTCCTGCCATTACCCTAATTTTTCTTTGTGTTGTCATGACATAGCATTTTAACAAAGCCTAGTCATTTTGTTTTTTTTTTCAAGGGTTTTTAAACGGAATTCTTTTGTGAGCTAATAATAGCGTAGATATTTGCTTACAAAAGACAATGCAAAACGAAAATGTCGTACCTATCTGATTGTTATTCGTTTTTCAGAATGCTATTTGCTGCAACATTAGTTTTTTTAATTGTTTGTATACTGAATCTAACCTAACCTAACCTAACCTCGGGTCTAACATGTGCCAAACTATTTATTGTTTACCAAAAAATTACATTTTGCAAAACGATAAAACGATGAAATTATTCCAGACAAGTTCCCGTCGTATTACATAGATAGATAGATAGATAGATAAAACGTTTATTTGTTTGTTACTGCAAGTACACACAATCAAAAATTACATACAATTAGGAGACAGAAAAAAAAAAAAACGAAAGTTAACACATTTGTTGAGTACTTGTTGTCTGTGTGCGCTGCAGCAGTACAAAAGGGCCATGGCTCAGTGGGCAACATTGCTCTTAAAAGAGCAAAACACTGGTATTCTGCCACAGCCCGAGGACCGAAAAAAATAAAAATAAAATAAAACAATTTAAAACCGACACCAAAAACAAAAGTACAATTAATATAACAAACCGAATGGAGCAAAGCGCATTAACCAACTTGACCTACAATGTTCCGTTCCGTGCGTGCGAGTGTGTGTGTGTGTGTGTGTGTGTGTGTGTGTGTGTGTGTGTGTGTGTGTGTGTGTGTGTGTGTGTGTGTGTGTGTGAGTGTGTGTGTGAGTGTGTGTGAGTGTGTATGTATGTGCGTAGCTTCGATCATAAGCATTGAAAAAGCAGAATATGATTTATTATTAACCAACTTTAAAAAATGGAGGAGGTTCTCAAATCGTCGGGTTCCTTTATGTACAAAGAAGAAGAAGGAGACGAACGACTGGAGTACGAAGTAGCAACATGCACGCTTTCTACATAATAAAAGTTAAATTGCAATCGCCATCAGAGCAACCACTTTGCTTTCGTAACAGTATACATCTAAACTGTCTTTTAAAAGATATCTTTGAAGTTAAAAGCCGCAATGGTGGGGGAATATTGTTCCAGCACTTGGTTGCCAGGTAACGGAAACTGCCAGTGAAAGCCACAGTTCTGTGGGGGTGAGCCTCCAAAAGACAATGACGCGTGGATCTGGTCCCATATCTGCTATGAAAGGGAGAAATACTTATCTTTGTAGAAAGATACTTGGGTTTATTGAAATGTATCACATCAAATAGAAGACTTGCAAGATGCAAATGTCTTCGTGAGGACATGTTCAACATGGAAGCCCTGTTGAGATATGGTGTTATCATGGTGTTATGTGACTTCTCGGCGGGATATCGAAGCAAAAACGACAGCAAGCATTTTGAACACGCTGAACCAAACGACGAGTCTTCGACTGCAGCCTCGGACCGTAAACTAAATCCCCATACTTTAACCTAGAAAGAATTCAAGGATTCACAAAGAGTGATGCGTATTTTCTCACAAAGGAGGTTACGAATTCGATATAAAATTTTTAAACGGTAAAAACATGACTTGACTAAATTAATGATATGACCTTCAAAACGCAGGTTACTGTCAAACACGATACCGAGATTTCTAGCTTCTTCAACGTATTCAATATTTTGGCCATTAATGTTAACCACCGGATGGGTATTTGAAATTAAACGAATTTGATGTTTAGATCCAAGAATCATAAATTTAGACTTATGAGGGTTCAACAGTAGCCCGTTTCTATCTGCCCAAGCTGATACACAGTAGAGATCTTCATTCATCTTGCGTACTACATCATTGAAGTTACGAGGCTGTGCCGACAGGTACAACTGCACATCGTCTGCATAAAGATGATATCTACAATATTTGATGGCATTGGCTATATCGGCGCTATAAATTATAAAAAGTAAAGGACCCAGTATAAAACCCTGTGGAACTCCACGCGTTATAGGTTTTGGGTCAGATACCACAGTCATACCATCCTCTTTGACAATATTAACGGACTGACAATGGTCGCTGAGATAACTGTCAAACCATGCTAACGATCTACAGTCGACGCCGTAATATGACAATTTAGATAGTAATAACGGAATATTTATGCTATCAAAGGCGCGTGAGAAATCCAAAAGCGCGAGTGCTGTACCGTTACCTGAGTCCTGTTCAGACAGTATGTTGTCTATAACATCTATCAACGCAGTGACAGTACCCATACCCTTGCGAAAACCGGACTGTAGAAGAGGTAGTATATTGTTAGCTTCTACAAAAGAACACAGCTGTCTGTATACAACTTTTTCCAGTACCTTAGATAAAAAGGGCAGGATACTTATCGGTCTTTTAACTCCGTAGGACTGCTTACCTTAGGCAGAGGAGTAACCAGCGCAGACTTCCACAAACTGGGCACCCTGCCCGTTAAAATTGACTTGTTAACAATATCCGTAATAATAGACAAGGTGCGCGGCTGTGTAAGCAGTATCATATCTCTCCCACATAAGTTTCTCAAAAAAGATAAATAGAAAGGAAAGAAATCAATTAAAAAAATAAATATGAAAACTTAATATCAACTAAACATTTAAATACTAAAATGATCACTAAAAGATATCTAAAATGAAAAAGATTTATTTTGCGGGTGGTAGGACCTAGTGTAATTATTTTCGTTCGGATCGTAACCACCATGGTGCTCGCTAATCCTGCCGTTAAGCATCAGTGCCTTCCGACGTGAAGAGTAAGACAGCCGGTGCAATTACTGGCACATGCTGTATTCCATCTTAGCCCTCTGGGTTGGCAACGAATCTGCAATCTTCTTGGTGTTGCGGGTGTCTATGGGCGGTGGTGATCACTTACCATCAGGTAACCCACTTGCTCGTTTTCCTTCCTATGTTGTATAAAAAGAAAAAAAACGTAACCCTCCCTTCTGGCAGTAAAAAGAAGGCCGCCTCGGCCTATCTATATATATGTATAGCTTATACCACGGCTTATACGCTGTGCGAGGTAGCTGCCAGCTCTTCAGTCGCCTGTGACGTCGACCAGCCTCTTCAAGATCTCTTTGAAGACCTAGTTATTAACAGAAAACATTTTTTTTCTTATAATTGTACATATTGTATTATAATAGTTGTAAATATCTTGTAACGAGCTACGTTACAACAGATCGTTGTTACTAACGCCATCTAGTACTGAACACTGACAACTGTACAATATCACAGACAGCTTATTTAAAACAATAAAGTATTTCAAAGTGACAAAAAAAACTCACACAAAGGGTTACATATCAAACTCAAACAAGAGAAAAAAAGATAAACTGCTAACTTTCTTGAGGCGTTTTTTCTCAGCAGAATCTTCCATTTTCCGAAGCGCTAGTAGATTCAAACATGTATAAGAGCCTATATGGCCTACTTGCAAAATATATATTGCATTTTTATTTTTATTTTCAACTCCGAAAAGAACCCGTTCCTAGCATGACTTCTTGAATTTTTACTTTTTTATCTATAGATTATTTGTTGTTATAGAGGTGATAGTAAGCCCTGTGATAAACAGAAGGACCAGTAGACAACGGTACGCAGCGGAATTACATTTATGATTATATTTATATTTCCTTTTGGTGTTAGGTTACTACTAGCTTCTGCCCGCGGCATCGCCCGCGTGGCCTACAAAACTTTTTTTTTTATTAAAAATTTATAAGTGCTCTCACTCTCTCTCATATTTTCACCGCCCGTTTTACCCCTGTCCAATGTAAAAATCCAAATACCCTAAAACAAACAAACATTTTGAAGGTCCTATTTTTAAATAAACCGATACCTCCATACAAAGTTTCACCACCGTTTCCCACCCCTAAACTTCGATAGTCGTAAAACCCTGAAACACATTAGTATGTATTTATGATAAGTGTCTAAAATTCAAAATTTCAAGTTCCTATTAAAAACCCGATATCCTCATACAAACTTTTACTCCCCGTTTCCCTCCCACGAATTTGAAAATCCAAACACCCTGTGACGCCTGTAGATAAGTAGCTGTATTTCAAAATATTAAGCTCCTATTTAAAAAAATCAATACGTCCTTACTAACTTTCACCCCCGCTTTTCCCCCTTTCAATGTAAAAATGCAAAAATCCTGAAACACGTCATAATACTTATAATCTATTTATGATCCATAGTTCTAATTTAAATTTTCATGTTTATAACTTCAATCGACAAAGTTTTTAATACAAAGTTCAACCCTCACCCCGTTTTCCCCCTGAAGGTAAAAAATACCAAAAATGGTTTCTTAGCGGATTCCTGCGTTATAAAATAAACCTATATTCCAAATTTCAGCTTTCTTAATCGATAGTTTCGGTTGGACGATGATCGCCAATCAGTCAGGACATGTTTGCGCGTGGCAGACAGATCACCACGTTATTTTTATCGCGTACCGAGTTACCACGTACGTTATTTTACTTTAATACAAAAAAATTGTGAACGAACAACTCAAATACAAAATTTCATCCTCCCTTTTTACCCCCTTAAGGGTTGTAATTCCAATAACACCAGATATACACGTTGCGTTATAAGCCTAAATAATAAATGTAGTGATTTTTGATGTTAAAATGTAGGCCTTTTCATACAAAATTTATCCCCCTTTTCACCCCTTCAGGGGTGGAATTATCAAAAACACTAAGACCCGTATAAATATTTTTTTTTACATAAGCCTAACAACAAATTTCAAGATCCTAACTTCAAAACTGACGGACTTTCATACAAACTTTCATCCCCTAATATACCCCCTTAGGGGTGGAATTTCCAAAAATCCTTTCTTAGAGGATGCCTACACAATATAAGGTATCTATGTACAAAATTTCAAGTCTCTAGATCCAGCAGTTTGGTCTGTGCGCTGAAATATCAGTCAGTCAGTCAGTCAGTCAGTCAGTCAGCCAGTCAGGACTTTGAATTTTATATATTTAGATTTTTTTAAGACGTCTAAAAAATCGCCGTGTGCAGCACGCTTTGTTTACGGCTTTCCTAACGCCTGTCTTCCTAATGTCAAAACCAGTTAATTAGTTTAATATAGTCTTTCATCGCATCAGAGGGTCAAGTCCACTCAACTAATGCATAAAAATAAACAAGATTTGAATATTATATTCATTTACACACAAAAAAGTGCCAATTTAATGATAACTTGTTTTCGCGACTTGTTGACTGACATTCAAACTAAACATTTATTGCAACGAATCCAACTCCAGACGAAGGTCACTGACCTTCTGTGAAAAACTGATCACCACAGCCCATTGATATCCGCTATACAAAAGACTAAGATGGAATACAATTACATCTTGTGCCAGTAATGTCACCGGCTGTCTTTCTCTCTACGCTGGAACACAACAGTGCAATCACTGCTGCTTAGCGGCTGGATAAGCGAGCAAGATGGTGGTAGCGATGGACCGACCTTGCACAAGGTCCTACCCAGTGCCGGATTTATATTTTTTATGAGCGTAGGCGGGCCAAAATTCTTTTTGATGCCTAATAAAATGTCCCTTGTACATTTTAACGCATATTTTTTATTTATCCTGATATTCTTAAAATAATATGTTATCTTTAAATTCGGAATGACATACGCATACCCGAATGATGACTGTTATAAAAATATTTGGGGTCAGAATAAGAAAAAAACTATTGTTTGGTAACGCAGTGGACACTATTCTTGAGGAGTCATGGGGACTGGTAACGCAGTCGTAATTTGGGTACCAAATGAGAATTTTCTGTTATAAAAAACCCAGGATGGTGGGAAAATTCATAATAAAAATTGGGGCCCGGTTGAGAACTAACGTAATATTACTAGGAAAATATTTCGAGACTTCTACAATTTTGTAAAAGTGCTTATACATTTTCAATTTTTTTTTAGGCACTAAAAAGAATTTTGGCCCAGGCCACTTTATTTCTGCCGCCCCATGTCCTATTTATCTTCTGAAATCGAGTGAGCGACCTTTGAAGTCTGCCGCCGCTAGGCCGCGGTCTATACGGCCTATTGACAAATCAGGACTAGTCCTACCACCCGCAAAACCAACACCAGGTGGCCCAATTCTTTGTTTACCTACCTATTATACGTACCTATACTAGCTTTTACCCGGGACTTCGTTCGCGTAGACTTGTTTAATTGAATCAAACAAACATGCACCCAACATGCAATCTGCAATATTTCCTGGACAAATTAATGAGAATTAGTTGCTATGCTGCTCATGACGTCACGCCGGCGTTTAACTCACTTATCGCTATCCCGTGGGAACTATGCATTTTTACGGGATAAAAGTATCCTTTGGGTTAATCCAGGTTATAAACAATGTGTGTGCCAAATTTTATCCAAATCTATTTAGTAGTTTTTACGTGAAAGAGTAAAAACATCCATCCATACTTACAAACTTTCGCGTATATAATATTAGTAGGATAATGAATGAATATAATATAAGCATGATTGGTAGGTACTAAATAATAAAACCCTGAATATTGTGGAAAAAAAAAACATTGAACAACAATACAACAAAAACATCTTGAAGATCTATTCTGCACAGCTATGTTCCACAAATGAAAGTATTCTATTCTATTCTATAACTATAGGTACTGTAGAGTTGTCGAGATAATCGTTCGTCAGTTTTCAATTTGAGTCGAAACATTTTCAATATTTTATATCTATTTTTAAATTTGTTGAATCGGCGCAGACGCCGCAATGTCGCTCGGGGTGACCCCCGGGGGTGACATTGCGGCGTCTGCGCCGATTCAATTCTTTGAATGTGAATTCAAAGATGTTATTTCTGAAATATTGACAAATAGATAATCTATTAGTATTAGTATTTAGTTAGTACTGACGTCATAAGGTCGTCATTGCCATAATTATATTCTGGAGGAGGTCGCACTACCGACAGTTTACCTTAAGACTTTTGTATGTAAGTATGTAAATTCTTTATTGTAAAAAAAACCTAAATGACAAAAAAAAACACTACAATCTACACTTTTTTTTTATGATTTTTATTTTTGCTGGTCGTAGTCCTCGCGAAGGGTACGGGCGGCTAGGATCGCTTAACAAATGACAATTTATTTCAACACAGATAGGTGATTTAACAATAGTCAAAAGGCATGCCTATTGCGGGTCTGAGAGAACTTTACGCGTACACAGGAGTGGTTCCGTAGACGCGTAAGGACCACCACCAAAAGCGGTTTGCCCTTTGACTATTGACGTCTTTATGTAAAAGATTGTGGGGGCGATTGTGATATGATTACAATCTACACTATCTATACTATTTTGACTATTGTGTCAAATACCTTTAAATTAAAATGGGAACTGAAAGAAATTGGGTACCTACTGACAGCTTAATCCAAATGGTGTGAAAGAGTAAAATTGTTGTAGATGGTCATTTTAAAATAATATGGGTTTAAGTATAAATAATTTTAAAAATGCATGTTTTATGGAAGCTGTAGCGATTCAAAGGTACAACATTTTATTAAGTTTAAATTTGGTCTTCTAAATAATACTCATTAGAGACGTGATAAAAATAAAACAAGTTTTGTTAAGATAGTAACCATATAAACGCTGTTTGTATCATAACAAACTTGATTTTAGTTTTACGCTCCGTACATTTAATAGCCCAAATATAAATTGTTATTTCATATTGTCGGGCTGTTTTCTAAGGAGCGTTTGCATCGTTAAACTCGCAATAATTCACAAAATAATCATTACAGAAAAACACTAAAAACACAGTTTTCCTTCTTTTCACGAAGTCTTTAAATTTTGACCCACACGAGATCATCAAAACATATAAATCCTTGAAGCTGAAGAATACTGAGGATCTTTGGGGTACTTCCGTTAAAGTTATCCAATCTGTCATTCATATTGTGGCACCGTATCTGGCCATTATATTTAATAACTGCGTAGACGAGTGTGTGTTTCCCGACCTCATGAAGTATAGTAAGGTTATTTATTCCTTTATTTAAATCTGGCAGCAAATCCGACCCTGGAAATTTTCGACCGATTTCTATACTTCCAGTGCTAAGTAAAGTGTTTGAGAAGATCATGCTCAATCAAATGCTTCATCATTTTAACATTAATAAATTACTACACAGCAAGCAATTCGGATTTACAAGAGGGCGTTCGACCACAGATGCAACTGCAACACTCATGAAGCACATTTATGATGCATGGGAACATTCGCAGGATGCAATAGGCATCTTCTGCGATCTCTCCAAAGCGTTTGATTGTGTGGAACATGAGACACTCCTGCGCAAGCTTCGGCACTACGGGCTCTCAGCTGAAGCACTGAATCTTGTTTTTTCCTATCTTAGCCAGAGAATCCAGAAGATGGTCGTAAATAGAGTGCAGTCACGTGGAGCACCAGCGAAGCTTGGAGTGCCACAGGGATCGATTTTGGGACCGTTTCTCTTTCTGGTCTATATAAACGACCTACCTAGCCTAGTACGAAATAAATGTGACATAGTTCTATTTGCTGATGACACCTCGCTAATTTTTAAAGTTAACAGGCAACAAGAAGACCAAAGTCACATCAATGAGACTCTAATAGATGTTTTAAAATGGTTCACAGCTAACAACCTTCTGCTGAACGCTGCAAGAACTAAATGTGTTAAATTTTCACTGCCAAATGTAAGACAAGTTGATACAATGATTACTTTAAATGGAGAGAGACTAGACTTAGTAGATGAAACTGTTTTCCTTGGACTTACTTTGACTTAAGAGGACTTAAGAGGAGTGTGAACCCAGCCCCAAAAAGCGCTCCCCATACAAACGGCGATAACGTTTTCCACCCTCTAAACCTTAATCTATGGCAATGATTTTTTGTAATGTTGCCATTATGCCGTAGAACAAGTTTGTATGTTTTGATTTTTTTAATATTCTTCATAGATTAGACAATATTTGCATTCTAGGAGTTTCATACAAAACAAAAAAGCGCCAATATTTTTGAAACTATTAAAAATATTATAAAAATCAAAACATACAAACCTAGTTCTAGAGCATAATGCCATCATACAATAAAATCATTGCTATTAGGTTAAGGTTAAGAGGGTGGAAAACGTTATCGCCGTTTGTATGGGGAGCGCTCGTTTCACACTCTTGTTGAGTACTTACAGTTTTATATTATAAGCTACCTGTGATTTCCATGAACATTTTATAATTTTTTTTTATAGTTAAGTAAATACCTTAAGAAAAATATTTACTACCTTAGAGTTAATAGTCACTAGCCACCGATCTTGTAATCTTTAAGATAGGGAATAAAAATTGCGGGTGGTAGGACCTTGTGCAAGGTCCATCCGGATCGCTACCATCATTTTGCTCGCTAATCCTGCCGCGCGGCAGTAGTGCTTGCACTGTTCTGTTCCGGCGTGGAGAGCAAGACAGCCGAAGTAATTACTGGTACAAGAGTTGTTCCATCTTAGCCCTCTGGGTTGGCAACGCATCTGCAATCTCTTTGGTGTTGCGGGTGTTGAATTGAATCTATATATATAAAAAAATGCAAAGTCCTGACTGACTGACTGACTGACCGATATATTAGCGCACAGCCCAAACCGCTGGACCTAGACACTTGAAATTTTGTACATAGATACCTTATATAGTGTAGGCATCCTCTAAGAAAGGATTTTTGGAAATTCCACCCCTAAGGGGGTAAATTAGGGGATGAAAGATTGTATGAAAGTCCGTCAGTTTTGAAGTTAGGATGTTGAGATGATGAAATTTTGTTGTTAGGCTTACGTAAAAAAAAAATTATACGAGTCTCAGTGTTTTTGATAATTCCACCCCTGAAGGGGTGAAAAGGGGAATAAAGTTGTGTATGGAAAGGCCTTCTTTTTCTCAGCAAAAATCACTACATTCATTATTTAGGCTTACATTACATTACTTATTTAGGCACAACGTGTATATCGGGTGTTATTGGAATTACAACTCTTAAGGGGGTGAAAAGGGGGATGAAATTTTGTATTTGAGTTGTTCGTTCACCAATTTTTTGTATTGAAGTAAAAATAACGTACGTGGTAACGTGTTATTACTAAGCCTCTATTACCACCCGTCTATCCGTTTGTCTGTCTGCCACGCGCAAACATGTCCTGACTGATTTGCGATCATCGTCCAACGAAACTATTGAATTAAGAAAGCTGAAATTTGGAATATAGGTTTATTTTATAATGTAGGCTCTGCTAAGAAACCATTTTTGGTATTTTTTACCTTCAGGGGGAAAACGGGGGGTGGAGGTTGAACTTTGTATGAAAGTCTTTCTTGATTTGAAGTTATAAACATGAAAATTTGAATTAGAAGTACTGATCATAAATAGATTATAAGCATTATAACGTGTTTCAGGATTTTTGCATTTTTACATTTAAAGGGGGGAAGCGGGGTAAAAGTTTGTAAGGAAGTATTGTTTTTTTTAATAGGAGCTTTAATTTTGAAATACAGCTACTTATCATAAATATATAATGACATATCACAGGGTTTTTTGGATTTTCAAATTTGTAGGGGGGAAACGGGGAGTAAAAGTTTGTATGGAGGTATCGGGTTTTTAATAGGAACTTGAAATTTTGAATTTTAGATACTTATAAATAATTAAGTAAAAAAAAATTAAATTAAATATATTTATTCAAAAAAAAAGTAATACAACTACTCATCGCTTTGGGTCCTGAGCTAAGATTTCCTGTGTTTCAGGGTTTTACGACTATCGAATTTTAGGGGTTGGAAACGGGCGTGAAACTTTGTATGGAGAGGAGGTATCGGTTTATTCAAAAATAGGAACTTCAAAATGTTTGTTAGTTTTAGGGTATTTGGATTTTTACACTGGAAGGGGATAAAACGGGCGGTGAAAATATGAGAGGGAGTGAGGCACTTATAAGTTTTTGATTCTAAAAAAAAGTCATTTGTTTTCTGTAGGCTGTCTGTCTGTTTAGCTCTTGTCGGTGGAGTCACCGCCATTGCTCTCTTTCCCTTGCAATGACATATTATATAGACATATAGACATATTGACTTAATGATACAACATGACATTAACTTTCGTCTTTATTTGAGCAAAGTAGTTTTTAGTAAACTATGATATCGTATTTTCTCTTCTGTTTTCAATGGTTCTCAAGACACATCTTTTTTCCTTTACAATTTTCAGTACTTCCTCATTAATCTCTTCTCTGTCCAGCTAATTCTCCCCATCCTCCTCCAACACCACATTTCATACGCTTCCAGTCTCTCCCTATCTAATTCAATGAGATGCAAAAAAGGATAACATCTTTTTATTGTCGACTGTACTGGTACTTCTATTAATATCGGTACCATACCTGCTAATTCAGGACAATACCGGTATAGGAAGAACCTAAACTAACAAATTATTAAAACGGATCACTCACGTATTTTTACGTCGAGAAATGCCCGACATGTTCATGTTTCATTTGTTTGAAATGGACTGGTCCGAAACATGTCGGGCATTTCTCGACGTAAAAATACGTGAGTGATCCGTTTTATTAATATGTCCGAGTCTCACGGTAGTTTTATGTTAAAAACCTATACTAACATTTGTACACAGGGTTAAAGAAACCGGTTCCTGAAAATACCGGTAATTCAAGCTCTGGTTATAAGCAGGCGTATATGTGTTTGTTTCTGATGCGACCGCGGCATAGCCAGACCAATGTAATCGCACCATTATTAACAATTTGTAGAGCACCTATGAAGTCTATACGAAGCGCCGTGACTAGCTTCGTTACACAGTGCGTTTCTCTCCCACTGGGCTAGTTAGAAAAAGACGCACTGAGTTACGTAGCAAGTTACAGTTTTACCAAAAATATATTGTGCATCGGCAGTTTTCGTTTGCGCAGAGAAGCGCAGACCGGTTTCAGACAGTAGCCGAACGTGTGAATAATCCATATTGTACTTTATTTGCAAGCGCAACTGGCAGAATATTGCTTGCTACGCATTCTTAGCTTTGTCCCGCTTACACAATTCGTACACTGTGGCGCAAGGCTGCCGCCATGTTGCTGCGAAATCAATAGACCAATAAAAGCGCAAGAGTTTAGCGCGCGTAAAATTCTACTTTATCATTGGTAGATCGAAATTTCTCGCGCTACTAAAATTGGTCTACTGCGCAGGTACATCGTGGTACAATATATTTTTGGTAATATTGTACGGCGTGTAGGAAAGATTGCTGCTCTGTGCATCTAGCATACTGATGGATAATGGAAGAATTTCGTTCGGAAAAGAAAAGAAAAATATATATTTTTCCGTTAGTTTTCCAATTTTTCCATTATTTTTCTGATATTTTTCAAATTTATGATTAAAAATAAGTATAATTAGTAATTACACTGAAATAAAATTGTCATTTATTCTTTAACGATTAAAACTACTTAACTATACAATAGGAATGATGAAATCGGAACAAAATACAACTCTTGTCATTTTGGTCTAGTTTTGCTTTCAGTAAAACGTATTTTTATTTGTTTTTGTCTAAATTTTGCATTAAACAATATTTTTCCATTTATTTATTTTTCTGAAAAATAAACTGAAACAATTTCCATGATTTGAATAATTTCGGAAAATTACCATCACTAATCTAACATGAAACTTCTCGACACGCGTTATCTCGCTACGTTACTCATTGCGAGTCGTTCTAACCAGCCCAGTACCCTTTCCATGAGCACAGAATAAATAATAGTACTAACGTACAGAAACTTCTCTTTTACGACCACCATTAAACGAAATCCAAATTTATAATTAGGGCCATAAAGTTCGTATTACTTCATAAACATTCGCCAGGCGGCATGTGTCAAAAGGATGGCGCCGCCCGCGCCCGCCTTCCACCCGCAATGCCCTGGCGCACCGCTAGGGTTGGGCTGCTTACTGTAATACTATCAACGCGCGACACAGAGCGAACGGGCGCGCGCGCGGCAAGCCGGCAACCTACTGCGATTAACCTATGCCATAGGACATGCGGCGAGCGCACCTACATTGCGGAGTGGAAGCCCCCTGCCATGAGTATAGTGCACCAAGCCGTAACCGTACTAGCTAGCGACCGACGGCGTAAACGATTTGTAGGGAGAATCGTACAGCGCCTCTAACTCTCACTTAGATAACTAAAAATCGCTAGTATGAGTCCAACGGTAAATTACCTATCGTAATCTAAGCGCTAGTGAGTAAAGTTTTGTAGAATATTGGTACGAGTCACAAATTTGACACATGTCATCGAAAAATACCGTATCGACTATGGTTAACTCTTTCACTGACAAATGGCAGCGTATTTAACCGCTATCGACTGTAGTAACGTAATATAAATTTTCGATAGAAACTCATGGTAATGGTACAGTAGAACATAAATGCACTGACTTCGTAGCGAGTTACAACGTGTCAAAAAGGTTTGTCCAAGGTGCTCAGTTTCCTCGAAAAGCCGTTCCGTAGACCCAAAACGGACTTTCAGTTTTCTTATATCTTGGCTTCGATGGTTTCCTTGGATGATACAATGTCAGCAATACTGACGGACTTGGTTTTAACTTTCTTCGATGCTGGAGGGAAGATGAAGGTCTTCACCAAGCTGGTGGAAGGTGCTTCTACGAAGAAGTGGAGAGGGAGGGCCAATGCAAACGACATCCCGAGCAAAGCTATGTAGTTTAGTACCTGGGGACAACAATTTATACGTCAATATCAAAAACGTTCTGCGGGTGGTCGGACCTTGTGCAAGGTCTCCGGATCGCTGCCGCCATCTTGCTCGCTAATCCTGCCGCAAAGCAGCAGTGCTTGCAGTGTTGTGTTCCGGCGTGGAGAGCAAGGCAGCCGGTGAAATTACTGGCACAATAATTGGCAAGTCATCTACAATTATTTGGTGTAGCGCAATTATTACCCAAAAAATGATAGCTATAGTTTTAGATAAATGGACTGTATTTCACTGGTTCGTAATGCAAGTCTCCTATAAAACCAAGAAATGTATTGCTGAAGAAAGATAGTTCGGCACTCACCTTCAACTTCGTTCTTGCGCGATGTGCGATCAGTACGCCCTAAGAGTTCTGGTATAATAGATGCTGATTAACAGTCTCGTAAGCAACAATTGTCACTAACATATTATGGGTCCAGTTCCTGAAATTAACGATTAGAATTGAATTGAATTACTCACGATCTTGTAAGTGGTCGCGCGCGCGAGTTCGTCGTTGTCAGCCGCGGCCGTACGAATGATGGCGACGTGAACCAAATAGGCGCAGTACGTGAGCTTGCCTATACTCGACCAGCCACCCCAGTCTAACACGCCGCGGCAAACCTCTGTAAAGAAAAAAAGAAAAAAGTCAGTACAATAGAAATGGTAGCATCTTTGAGAATTTAACCAATTGAGATGCCAAGCCGTATTATCACCTAACAATTTTTTCTGCCAATTTTAGCGGGGGGAGACGGGTCTAGTGTTGCCAGATGTCTGGGAAATTCGGGATTGTCCTGGAATTACGTGTCTTGTCCCGTGTCCAGGAATTACACTTTATAGTCCCGGACTTCGAGTGTTACTATATTTTCAGACTTCCTTACCTCAAAAGGAAAAATCCGAAAACTGTAAACAGTATCGGAAGTCTCCAGATGAGATATCCGAAAATCACAACATGCTGTCGGCAACACTGCCACGAATGCCATGATGTCAAATTTTGAAATGTTTAGGTACGTTATGTCTGTCAAAAAGCTTATTCATTTAAAATGTTTTTTGGTGTTGTAAATAATAAATTAATTGTGAAGAGAATTATTTGCGTGTGATAAAAAAATCCGTCTTTAGTGAAATTTGAAGTTTTTGATAGCCGTTTGAAGGTAAATACAGCACGATTAGTCATTTTTGCAGAGATCGCTTTCGCGATACTGACCAAAGCAAAATGACACACGATATCGCGGCGAACTGGTTTTTATGAACCGTTATGATTTAACTCACGGTTTTAGGTCATATGCATTGGCAGAGGGGAATGCGTGCCTTGCGAGGTCCCGTGGCTAAATTGTCAAAGGGTAGCATAGAGAGAGTAATAAATATTTTTATGCTAATCTCAGGGTCCGGGCGGACTTTGCACAAGATCCTACCACCCGCATTTTATGTAGATTTTTTAAATTGTTTTCTTTGAATAAAGCCACCGCGGGTTTTGCGGGTAGTAGGACCTTGTGCAAGGTCCGTCCGGATCGCTACCACCATCTTGCTCGCTAATCCTGCCGCTAAGCAGCAGTGCTTGCACTGTTGTGTTCCGGCGTGGAGAGCAAGACAGCCGGTGTAATTACTGGCAACAGGGGGTATTCCATCTTATCCCTCTGGGTTTGCAACGCATCTGCAATCTTCTTGGTGTTGCGGTGTCTAAAGGCGGTGGTGATCACTTACCATCAGGTGACCCACTTGCTTGTTTGCCTTCCTATGTTGTATAAAAAAAAAAGATAAAAAGGCAGTACTCACTGTCAACCTTCAGAATGGTGAAGCAGATGTGGAAGCAGATCATTCCGCCGAACAGCACTTTGATGGCACTGGCGTATACCATCCGAACCCCCAACGGCACCTGGATGCCGGGGATGTAGAAGGTGGCTCCAGTCAGGATGATCAGCAGCTCAATGGGGAACATCATCCAGTAGAAGAAACGGTATTTCTGAAATAAAAATTCTGCCCGTTTATGTTTCTTCGGCCGAAAATGGATTTGGATTGGAAAACGAATAAGTTTTAAAACTGTTACCCGACTACGGAAAAAACTGAAAAGTAAAAAATAAGCATTAATTGATTACTATCATTGTCCTATAGAGTAATGCAAGTCTTGATGTGTCAGATATTACCACAGAATAAATAATAGTACCTGCAGAAACTTCTCTTTTACGACCGCAATTAAACGAAATCCAACCTTATTAACACGCTCGAAAAGTTCGTATTACTTCATACACCATGCGTAAAGGAACGCGCTGCCCGCGCCCGCCTTCCCCCCGCTACTCCAGGCGACACGCTAGGGTTGCGCGGCATTCGTTTTCAATTACACCGACACGGCGGGGGCGAGCGAGCGGGCGGGCGGTAAGACGACAGCCTACTGCAATTTGCCTAAGCCATAGGCAAGGCGGTCGAGCGTACTGTACGTATACAGTGCGGAGTGGCACCTCCCTGATATTACTGTTAATTTACTTCTGTTTAAGTCGTCTGACAGTGTCACATTAATAACGCATTAATTCAAATCCAATGCCGTGGTCGTGCGTAAACATCAAGTATAGCAAATATACACACGATCATGGCATTTGAGTTGCATTATTTTCGGCTGAAAACGAAGCCGAAATTGAAAATGATCCAGACATTGAAAAATATTCATATTTCCGCTGTACACTGTAATCTTGTTCAGGGCTTTAAGCGGAGTGTGAACCCAGCGCGAAAAAGCGCTCCCCATACAAACAGCGCTAACATTTTCCACCCTCTAAGCCTAACCTAACCTATGACAATGATTTTTGGTATGTTGTCATTATGCCTTGGAACTAGGTTTGTATGTTTTAAGAGGAAACCTCAAGGCCTAGAGAATTGAAAAATAGGTATTTGTAAAATCTATTGCTGCCTCCATCCATCAAGCCTCCCCCCGCAGAGCGCAATAGAGACAGCTGCAGCTTGGACTGAAAATACCTATTTAAAGTACACAAAATCAACGATTCGTAGACCCCTGATTCCTTCTCCAAAACTTAACCGATTTAACTACTTTTTTCATTAAAAAATAAAGAAAAGCTTTGGCAGTGTTCCTATTTTTTTCCTTTTTTAAATAATCTAGTAAAATTTGTTTTCTGAATGCATGAACACAGCCGAAAATCTGGCCAATTTTTTAAGTTTTTGAATGTTCATATCTCTTTTAATCATTAATTTATTGAAAAAAGTAAAACATAGAGACATGCATAATAGTAGCCATCGATTTTTTGGAAAAAAAATATTGCTCTATTGGCATTATCCAGAGAGGAAACAGGGGACGACGTTTGTATGGAAAAACGGTCCTTGTGTTTCCTCTTAATTTTTTAATATTCTTCATAGATTTGACAATATTTGCTTTTCAGGAGTTTCAAAGAAAACCTAAAAGTGTCAATATTTTTTTAACTATTAAGAATATTAAAAAAACAAAACACACAAACCTAGTTCTAGAGCATAATGACAACATACAAACAAGTCATGGCCATAGGTTAAGGTTTAGCGGGTGGAAAATGTTATCGCCGTTTGTATCGAGAGCGCTGGGTTCACACTCCTCTTAATATTTCTTCGTAACAATTATAAATAGTTACCTTGTATTTGTTGGAACCTATTTCACTTTCCTTGAGGTTGTAGATGTAATATGCGCACGCGAAGCCGAGCGCATAGCAGGACAGGTTGGTGTGGCCCCGTTTGTACAGGTTGTTGAAGGTGGCGTCGTTGACGAAGAAGTTAGAAGCCATTCTGGAATTAATTAAAAAATGTGAACACCCTGCATTTATTGCAATGTTCTACATACATACTTAAGTCATGCCTGTTTCCTGGAGGGGTAGGCAAAAAAAGAAGATAAACTGCTGAATTTCTTGCGGCGTTTCTTCTGAGCAGATTCTTCCATTTTCCGAAGCGCTAGTAGATTCAGACATGTAAAAGAGCCTATATGGCCTACTTGCAAAATAAATTTTTCATTTTCATTTTTATTTTTTCAGAGACCACAGATTTCTATATGCTATGAGCCTGACAGACAACCTTTGCGTCACGTACTCTCATAACATTCTTCATGCATGCTTGTCGGTTTACTATACTCCTGTTAGGATAGTAAACGTGTACCTCTAAACGAATGCTGGTGTTTTTTTTTTTCGAAGGTTTAGGGCCTCCACTAAGTCGCGCGGGTGCCATTGCTATTGTGATGATTATGTATATTGCTTGCGGTAATCTCGTTTTGAAAAGAGAACAAAAAAATGGAATCTTCCATTTTCCGAAGCGCTGGTAGACTCAAACGTGTAAAACAGCCTTTATGGCCAATTTGCAAAATATTGGTTTTTCCTTTTTATGGAGTAGATGAGAAAAAATGCCCACGATATATGTAGTAGGTACCTTATATATTTTTTTCATGATTTTATTCAATCACTGTTGGCGTGACGGACGGACGGAAGAGTGACCAACCCCTTGTGCTAATTTGACAAGATATTTGATCTCGCATTACAGGATTCATGGAAAAAATACGGGACAACGCGTTTTTTGTATGGTATGGTCCTGTATTTTTCATATTAGAATACAGGACACGGCCAAAATGATAGGTGAAAAACGGGACATACGGACATGGCGAAACTATAAGAGATCTTTGTCTACTGCGGAACCCTAGAAATAAAAATAAAAACGGTTACAAGAAATATTTTTTTCTTACTCAGGTGACACGATGAGGATAGCATGCAGGTTTTGGACGAGCACGTGGACCGCGGGAGTGATCAGGCCGACCACAAACATTGCGCCTATGGCCATCTTGTGCGCTCGCGCACTGCTCAAGACGCTTACGATCACCAGCCCAAGTACGCTCAGCTGGAAATCGGCTGCCAAATACCTGAGAAAAAAAAGAGCTATGACAAAAATGCAATACATACAAAAATACATAAAGACAAGCCTGTTTCCCGGAGGGGTAGGCAGAGACCACGGATTTCCATTTGCTACGATCCTGTCACACAACTTTCGCTTCAGTACTCTCAGACATTCTTCATACGTGCTCGTCGGTTTAGGGTACTCCTGACCTGGCCTTTCTCCAGAATGTCTCCGATTTGATCGGAGTACGTTCCCCGAGGTCTTCTCCTTCCCATTTTTCCATCCACTCTCCCTTCATACAGCCTTGTTGTTAATCTTTTGTCTTTAAATACAATACAAGGAGCATAAAAAACACGAATGTGTCCCTATATACATATTCATAGCGCATAGTTAGGTATATATTGTATGCCTCCCATTCGAAAAATGACACTTTCTCTCAGTTCCGTCTTTACTAGTCATTTCTAAGTTTGTGGCCTTCACTGTACTACAGTTGTACTTAAACACTTGCGAAAACTGTATTTAAATCTAGTCAGCCTACGTTCGCTTGGTTATGTTATAGCTTTCCTCATCGGCAGAACTTTCCGCATCCCTAGAACCTAACGGCCAGGCTAGAGACGATGGCAAAAGGCCCGATGGTTTGACATTGGTTCCCTGGAAGTTGGGTCGACCTTTGGGTCTTTGGGACGCCACTTTGTGGATGACCCTGGCACCGACCCAACTTCCAAGCACCAAAAATAATGCTAGCTCTGCCGCAGCCTCAGCGGAAGACCTCAAACGTCGCAAGAATACCTGCCTTGGTGACAGCTATATATTTGAGGCGTTTGGGGTCGAAACTCTGGGGCCCTGGGGGTCAAGTGCGCGCCATTCATACAAAGACTTAGCGGCGCGCCTTATAGAGACCTCCCGTGACCAGAAGGCTGGGCAATACTTTGCCCAAAGAATCAGCATTGCCATCCAACGTGGCAATGCTGCCATCCTCCTGGGCACCCTCCCTATTGGCGGCGACTTGGGATTTTTTATCTGTAAGTTTAGAATAACATTTTACTGTTGTTTTTTTTCTTCTTCTTAATTTAGAATTTGATTAAATAAAAATTTCCTGTTTTAATTGCTATTTTAGTTTGACGACGCAAATGAAATCGACATCCCCTCAAAGTTTTGACAACATCAGCATGAGGTTCCGAGACTCACCAGGCGTGCGCCATGCACTGGTTGTTATCCACATAGTTCTGGATGTACAGCAGGTGGAGCCACCAGGCGTTCCGGCAGTCCGTTACCTCCGACATCACTATAAGCTAATGGGAATAAATAAATGAATAAATAATACAAGTATACAGGGTGTTAGGTAAGAGTGGATAATCCGTAACATGCTGATGGGGGCACTTTGGAAATACTAAAGAAGGCAAATTTGGTTTAGTAAAAGTGCCACCGTTTTCGAAATAAATTGACTCTTTGATTTTTCAAAAATCGACACCGTCTTTTTTTTTTTTATACATCATAGGAAGGCAAACAAGCAAGTGGGTCACCTGATGGTAAGTGATCACCACCGCCTATAGACACCTGCAACAACAAAGAGAGTGCAGATGCGTTGCCAACCCAGAGGGCTAAGATGGAATACCTCTTGTGCCAGTAATTACACCGGCTGTCTTGCTCTCCACGCCGGAACACAACAGTGCAAGCACTGCTGCTTAGCGGCAGGATTAGCGAGCAAGACGGTGGTAGCGATCCGGACGGACCTTGCACAAGGTCCTACCACCCGCAAAAGTCTCTCAGTTTTTCGGTCGTTCTAACTACTTTAAGTTTTGGCAAATTGTTTTTTCGCTTCATATTGTTGAAAATATGTGTTATGAGATACCTATCACCATTTTGGAATAACTACTGTTTTTTGATTATATTTTAAAAAACGGTGGCATTTTTACAACACCTAATTTACCATGTTTAGACTTTCCTCAGCGTCCCGTATCAGCACGTAACGGCTCATTATTATTTCATATCATATTTATTGGTAATAAAATTATCTTAATTATCGCTCAACATAATTAACTATAAACTTACTGTACTCATGGTACAAAATAAATGGATTATTCACTAATTTAGGTACTTTACAATCTACACCAAATAACTACCTATGGTCATACAAGGCCTGGAGTGCAATTTTTGAATCTCACCAGGTGACTAGAGCTCACCAAAATGGCGGAATCTCTATGAAAAACGGATATTTTGGTGAGCTTTAGTTACCTGGTGAGATTCAAATGCAACTTTTGAATCTCACCAGGTGACTATAGCTCACCACAAAACGGCCATTTTGGCGAGCTTTAGTCACTCGGTAAGATTCAAAAATCGTACTCCTGCTCGATTAGCCATTATTTTAGATTAAATTTAAATTACATTGCCTAACACCCTGTATAAACAAAACTAGTTGTTTGAGTGAACGGGAGTACGGACGAATGTACGGATGATGATGAACAAACCTTCCATAAAGGTCCATCACCACAATATCTTCCCAGAGTCATGACGAAGAACATCACCAAAGCGTAGGGGGGGGTCAGTCTGAAACACCAACGGGAAACGATTTTATTTTAGCTCATCTTTCTATGTAGTACAGAGGAAAACGAGGATGCGGATCACCTGATGGGAAGTAAACCCCACCGCATATAGGAACCAGTGATCCCTAGAGAATCGCTGATCCGTTGCTCTACTTTAAGAGGCGTGTGAACCCATTCCCAAAAAGAACTCCCAGACGATAACGTTTTCCACCCTCTAAACCTTAACCTATGGCAATGATTTTGTTGTATGTTGTCATTATGCCTTAGAACTAGGTTTATATGGTTTGATTTTTTGAATATTCTTCATAGATTTGACAATATTTGCATTTTTGGGAGTTTCATACAAAACACAAAAGGCAATATTTTTGAAACTATTAAGAATATTTAAAAAATCAAAACGTACAAACCTAGTTTTAGGGCATAATGATAGCATACAAAAAAATCATGGCTAAAGGTTAAGGTTTAGAGGGTGGAAAACGTTATCGCCGTTTGTATGGAGAGCGCTGGGTTCACACTCCTCTTAAGTCCTAAATGCAATTATTTCTTCCAAAAACTACGCAATAATTTAACCCATATTGCTCTGAATGATTAGCAGAAAGTGAAACTTCCTTACTGAATATTTTCTTTGAGCAACACAGTTGCAAGGAAATACATTAAAATTGCTTGATTATTGAGCTGTTTTATTATTATTTTATCAGTTATATCAATGATCAAGAGGTTTGAAACACAACTGTGGCAATTATGTTTAATTCTACTCTGCCATATTTAATTATATTAATGTATAATTTTACCACATCTAACCCAGATTTTTTTTATACAACATAGGAAGGCAAACGAGCAAATAGGTCACCTGATGGTAAGTGATCACCACCGCCGATAGACACCCGCAACACCAAGGATATTGCAGATACGTTGCCAACCCAGAGGACTAAGACAGAATACCTCTTGTATTCTCTTGTATTGTCGCCTTGTTGATTTGTCAATATTTTTAATATTCAAGATGACCAATGACGTTTCGACCCGAGAAGTTTATTTTTATTTATTTATTTAACATTGGAAGAAGAGCAAATTATAAACCTAGCATCAAGTGTTTCACTTATGTCTGATACACCAATACCCTGAGCAGTAATAATTTACTTTCTGCTTATTGCAACAATCTACTATTACTTAAAAGAAAATCCATTACTAACCGAAGCCATCTATTCAGAATGCCTGATGGTAGTGACGTCCATGTGGTCTTCTTCCTCTCGTTTCCCACGAGTGTGGAATACATCAACAGTAGCCCGGAAATGATGAAAAAGGTCTGCACTATTAGCGTGCCGTTGTACAGGATATGAAATAGTATATTGTGATACGTCTGAAATATAATACACAATACGGTATTGTAATGTTTCTTTTTCAAAATTGATAGAATTGGTTAAAAGAAAAAAACTGTGATTTTATTTTTCTTCTACGATCATTATTTTTCGAAATATCACGAGTAATAAAATGACAGCTAGAGTGCGTCGTGTGAACGCTCTATCGCGCTGCATACAGTGCGAATGACGTCACACTAAGTCAAAGTCAAAATATTTTATTGCATAAAAGCACATGTGAAGCATAAATGAATTAATACATAGAAATTTAAATAATCAATATTTTTTTACCAAAACACATTATTCTAAACCATGTCAATTTAATACTATTCTTATAACCTACCTATGCCTAATCAAATATTAATGTCAGTAATAATTAATTTTAATAAATATTTATCTTAGGGGAAGGTGGTTACCCTTCGTACACTTTTTACGTTATATTTTTTTAATTTATGATTAATTGTCGAAGTTAGAGTTTATGTACCAAAGTGTAGCAAATATATTCTAGTTTGTTACAAAAAAGTCCGAAACTGTTATGTCAAAAGGTTAAAGGGTTATAGCCATTTTTCTACGATTAGATATTTGTACGAACGTACCCCACGCACGGGGTACTTTCGTACGCCATGGGGTAGATTCATACAGGTTAATAAAAAAGCCTATTAAAGTCGTTAAATTTTTATTAACTATTATAAAAATATGTATTTATCAATGTACTCTAACTTAATATATTTAACGTGATTCATAGTCGATAAATCTTTCTTTAGAAAAATAACAAAAAATTAAATCGTTCAACCTTAGTTTACTTGTTGATAATTCTGTTCTAAGCTTTACAATCAGTCTAAATGAGATGTTTACAATCATTTTGTATGAGGTCGCGTTGTACAGTCTTTGATAATTTAAACGTAATGTAGGTAATAATACATTTGGTTGTTACTTTGGAACTTATTGCGCATTATATTTATTTAAATTAACTATAAAAGTAAAAAGTTTAGCCGTTCTAGCTGTACAGCCCGCTTGTGGTTGACGATCACGGAGGATTATGGCGACATCGCTCATATGCAAGAGTGTGTGTGTCTTCTATATCAGGGAACAAGAATTACCATGATAATCCCGGTTTCTTCCGAAGATAACATATTTTCAGCTCTGTACCCGAATAATGACTGAGAACTTTTGCGACGTAATAAACAACAGAAGTCTTTTTTCAAACTTTGCCAAAACTAACAATTATCTTGAATTTTCTCTGGTGTCACATTTAAATTATTATTGATACTACGACCATCAGTCTCTTCGTCCTTTTCTAAATCAATTGGAGATGTTGATGAATTCTCCCGCAAGCTTAATTGCGATCCTTCAGATTCCTCTGAATCTTCATCCCTTTCGATTTTCTTAGCTTTCTTTTGACTTGAATTAAGTTCCTTCCAACTACGTTTCACTGCTTTGGCTCTTCCTTTCCTATTCTATTCTGACATGATTCTGCAATAAAATATTAATTATAAGGTTTACTTAATAAAAATATTTCATTTTGTTAGAAGTAGAATAATTCATAAAAAGAAAAATATGTTATTGTGCTGTCTCCACGATAATGTTAAAAGGTAAAACTATATTTTATTTCATAAAAATCGAATTTCGATGTACTGTGGTTAAGGAAATCTAAAGGAGAGCATTTGTACGCGTACGAATGTGCCCCCTGTCTGGCTGTCCGAATGCACCCCATACCTTGCACAAAATTAAAACACAACTTTATACAAATTCTAATTTAGTTTGAGAAATATAACAATTAAAGCTCAAACTAAACTATGTTAACATTAATCAATCATCACCATTTTGTCAGAAACATATTAATTCTACTTACAATTACGAACTAAACTTCGGTAAAAAATTTACTCACCCCGCGCGAAAACACGTTACGTATTGTCAGCTGATACACAGTAGTGCGACAGGCGCGACACTCCGCGTGCAACATGGCGGCCGGTATGTCTATGCACACAAGCAAAGGCGTGTTTGTGTGCCATTTAGTTTTTCTGTTATACTTACTGTACGAATGTGCCCCGCGTACGAATGGTGACCACTTTCCCCTACTTATTATAATGTCAACAATTTTAATCATCAAATTACCTATTCACTGTACAATTCCCTAACGCTAACGTAAGGAGATCAGCTAATAAAATTCCTTAACGCTATAAAATGCTTTTTCTAATAAGTATTCCTTTAACCTAGAGACATATAAGTTAAAAGAAGGAGCGTCTTTGACCTCTCTGCTCAGTTTATTATAAATGCGTACACTCGTGATTTAAATGGAGCCAACACAAACCTCCTTATTCATAAAAAGTTAACAATCTTTTTAAGCTAACAAATGTTTTGTCCCTTTCATTTGAGGGCAAACGTCACAATGACAGATAAAGATGTATTTTTTTTTAACTAACAAACATTTATGAAGCGTTTATGAATAAGGGGGTCAGCTTGTAACTAATTAGTCTCATAAAAAAATGTTTTGGGACAATTACTTAGTCCCAAATTATGCAACCAAAGCTGTTTCTGTTATGGGTATATCCTAAAAAACGGATATACAAACTTTAATAGATAAATATAAGCTTAAATACATACAACATCCAAGACTCGGGTACAAACTTTCATATTCATCGTACAAAGATTTGCCCCTCCCGGGAATCGAACCCGGAACCTCAAGCTTTGTAGGGCCACCAACCATTAAGCTATCTGGTTGTCATATTAATTTAAGTTTTCGCTGCCCATCAGAGAATGAGGCGGGGTTACATTTTTAGACATTCATAAGTGCTTCCTGTTAGCTTAATCTGAATAAAGATATTTTGACTTCGACTTTGAATTTTGTGCTCTTACACTTTCCAAATAAATGTAGTTGTTGGAACAGATGAGGCCACCCAGTGGACTGTGCCCCAACACCACAAGGAACATGCTGATGGACCTGTTCAAATGAAAAACCATCATAAGGACGCTAGTATTATCATCAGCAGCTGATGTTACAAAGGTTGAATGGTATACATCCGTTTACCTTTTCAACGCCACGTCAAATAAAAAAGTAACCGTTCACACGTCAAGACTTTACAAATAAGAAAGAAAGAAAAAACATTTGGGGTGCGTGTCGGGTTTCCTCCTCGTGTGCCTAAGTACTGCGGTTCCCTTATGGTCTTCTCCGGGGGGAAGAGCAGTGCTTGGGCCGGTGCACCCTGGGCATCGGTCAATAATTTCCTAGCCTACATGGTGGGATATCATTGGCCGATGGCTAATAACCCGACGGGGGGGAGTGGGGGTCTTTTGGCCCAAACCGTACAATTGCATGTATTTACTGACAATGGCACAAGCCTCGTGGCCGCCATTAAAGAAAAAAAGAAAAAAGAAAGAAGAAGAAAAAACATTTATTTACAACTATTCAACACAACTACAAAATACAGACAACACGGACAGATAAAAAAAACGTTATGTTGAACAGAATCAAAAAGGGCTGCACTTTGCATACTGCCTCGGTAAACCGAGCCGCTGGTTTTCAGTGGGACCCTTGGGATTCCTATTTATTACGCTTCGGAAAATGAAAGTTACTACTGAGAAGAAACGCCGCAAGAAGCAGCAGTTTGATTTTTGTTTTCTTCTCTTTTCAAATCAATTTTCAATGTACTTTTATCGCGTTAAAGTCCCGATAACGTTATAATAGTATTTTATGCAACTGTTGCATAATGAGGGGTCTTAAAACACGAGTGTGGTTTTATGAAACGAGCGTCAGCGAGTTTCATAATAGGATCACACGAGTGTTTTAAGACCTAATCATGAACAGTTGCATACATTACTTTATCTACACACATATCATAAGTACTCTATGATGGGTTCAGAAGCCATAGGGCAATGACCTGCATTGCTACTAGCTACTAGTGCTAGGTACCTATTAAATATCTATAGACTGTACACATTAAAATAATGTAATAAAAAATGAATTTGAACAAATATAGAAACAAATTAGAAAAATTCTCATTATAATATTTGTTGTTATAATGCTGGTCATTGCCTACGGTTTTTGAACGCATTATAGAGCATTTATGATATATGTGTAGATAAAGTATCTTTATCTACACATATATCATAAATGCTATAGAGCAGAGTGCGTCCAGAAACCGTAGGCAATGACCAGCATTATAACAACCAATATTATTATTAAATTTTGTAAAAATCACACTCGTATTTTAAGACCCCTCATTATGCAACAGTTGCATAAAATACTATTAGAAGTATGTTTGGATGTTCAATTGTATGTTTCCAAATTCAGGGTCAAAAATAAGGGAACATTTCTATGGAGAAAAGTTTACCTGAAGCTTGATAGGCACTTGAGTCGATTCATTTTTGAGTCAGCGTCCAGTTTGCCCAACAGCGCCTTCCAGTTGCGCTTGATAGCGAAGCATAGCAAAAATTTGGTAACTGGAATAGCAAATTAGATTAAATCAACAAATCGTTAAACTAGAGTAATAAAAAATCTAAAGTTCAACTGCTTAACTTGAACTTGCTTTTTTTTTATACAACATAGGAAGGCAAACAAGCAAGTGGGTCACCTGATGGTAAGTGATCACCACCGCCTATAGACCTCTGCAACAACAAAGAGAGTGCAGATGCGTTGCCACCCCAGAGGGCTAAGATGGAATACCCCTTGTGCCAGTAATTACATCGGCTGTCTTGCTCTCCACGCCGGAACACAACAGTGCAAGCATTGCTGCTTAGCGGCAGGATTAGCGAACAAGATGGTGGTAGCGATCCGGACGGACCTTGCACAAGGTCCTACCACCCGCTTGCTGTTGTCTATTGACGGTAGTGATCACTCACCAACAGGTTAACCCACTTGCTTGTACACAATGACTTTTGGTGTGCGTCAAGGTAGTAAAAACCTACAAATTAATAAGAAAAACGTAGATAATACTACCTTAATGTATAGTCGACCAAGAAATTGCTAAACCACTTTTCGACCGTATTACAATGGAGTAAAGTTCAAAATTGGTCAAGCAATTACTTGGTCGACTAAACACCAAAGGTAACCATTTTGTCTATTGATTGTGTACAGGGTGTCAATTGAAGAGGAGGTTTAGAGTATGCAGTCGTCTCTTTTTGGCTCATTGTATTGCCATTTCAAGTAAAGAGATCAGCTAATAAAATTGACGACCTGTATGGCACAGTGGCACATGTATCTGCCTACTGTGCAAGAGGTCCCGGGTTCAAATCCTGGTATGGGCAAATATTTGTGTGACGAATTTGAATGTTTGTACCTGAGTCATGGATGTTATTTGTATTTAAGTATGTATTTATCTATATATGTATGTTTATCCGTTGTCTAGTACCCATAGTACAAGCTTTGCTTAGTTTGGGACTAGGTCAATTGGTGTAAATTGTCCCGAGATATTTATTTATTTATTTATTTATAAAATTTCGCTTTCAATTTTATTACTCTTTGTATTTCTACGGTTTTTAAGTTCCGAAATGTTCGATTCCACAATACCACGGTCAACCGGTCAACTGCCAACTAACCTCCATATTTAGGAAGGTTATAAACTCGTAATAGAACTTAACTTGAACTTGAACTGATTCTACGTAACTGGTAATAATATGTCGTAGTTTATTTTCTGTTTAGAAGAATCTTTATTAAGAGGAGTGTGAACCCAGCCCTAACAAGCGCTCCCCATACAAACGGCGATAACGTTTTCCACCCTCTAAACAAAGATTTTGTAGTATGTTATCATTATGCCTTAGAACTAGGTTTGTACGTTTTGATTTTTTTTATATTGTTCATAGATTTGACATTATTTGCATTTTAGTAATTTCATACAAAGCACAAAAGCGTCAATATTTTTGAAAGTTTTAAGAATATTTAAAAAATCAAAACATACAAACCTAGTCCTAGGGCATAATGATAACATACAAAAAAAACATGGCTGTAGGTTAAGGTTTAGGGGATGGAAAACGTTATCGCCGTTTGTATGGAGCGCGTTGGGTTCACACTCCTCTTAAGAACTAGCGGACCCGGCAGTCGTCGTCCTGCCCGGAAAAGCAGCCGCACCTGTCCCAACAACAGCGCCACCTACCGGGTCACTTAATGTTGTCAAACCATCCAAGAACCTATACACACAAAATTTCATCCAAATCGGTCCAGCCGTTTAAGAGGAGTCAGATGACAAACACACGTACAGAAGAATTATTTTATTAAGATAATAATAACAAGCAAGGTAACTAAATTATTAAATTAAAATGATATGTAATGACAACACAAAGAAAAATTTGGGTAATGGCAGAACTCGAACGTGCAACATCAGCATTCCGTGCCTTGCGTTTGCCAGTTTCGCCACATTACCACTACCATACCCTGCGAATTTTTCAATGGGCTTCGTCTTTAATAATTTAAATGTTAAACATTTAAAAATTAAAATTATTGAAATCAGTTCAGTAGTTTCAAAGGATACCCCTCCTACATACAATCAAACAAAGTTTATCTCTTTATTATATTGGCAAATTCTGCGCAACATCTTCTCTGACGTTCATCCAGACCACAGCAAAAGGCAAAATGGAGTTTTTTCCCAGTGCAAGGCAACTGAAAAACCAAACTTAACTGTAGTCCACACTAATATCCAAAGCATAAGCAACAAGTATTTAGAAATAGAACTATTGACCAGAGAATTAAATTGTGATGTATTATGCTTAACAGAAACATGGGCAAATGACCTGCAAGTAGAATCTATGACAATCGAAAATTTACATTTAGTATCGTACTTCAATAGAAAATTATTTAACCACGGAGGTGTAGCTATTTACATTAAGGATAATATACAGTACAAAGAACGGAAGGACATCGTTAGGTTGTCAGTGGAAATGAACTGTGAAATGGCTGCTATCGAGATAAAGTCTTCCAAACTTATTGTGGTATGTGTGTACCGTCCAGATTACGATTTTGACGCCTTCAAGGACACTATTGAAATTATTTTTAGTAAAATATCACGAGAAAATAAGAATATGGTTGTGGCTGGGGATTTTAACCTGAATATACTTCAAAACAATAGAAAAATCACAAAATTTAAGAATATCCTCAATAGTTACAACTGTAAATTTCTCATAGATAAACCGACTAGAATTAGTGGACAAAGTGCTACATGCATTGATAATTTTATAGTTAACTTTAATGACCAAAGCATAGAAGCAGTAGTATTAGACATCAAGCTCTCGGATCACAACGTCATATTATTTAGATATAATGCAACAACCACTGAATCAAAATATAAGACAACAATAACCACTAGAAAAATGATAAAACAAAACTATAATTACTTTCACTATCTACTGAGTAATGATGAGAAACTCATGGCAGAGATAATTTCAAATTCCGACCCCAACGTTAAAATGGACATATTTCTAAATGCATTACAACATTACTTCAAGATTGCATTTCCTGAGTGTAGAGTAACATCGAAACATAGGAAAGAGAAATGGTTTTCGAAAGGAATAGAGCAATCGACAAATAATCTGAAGAAATTGGAAATGATTCAAGACCTAGCCCCTTGCCCAATCAGAGCAAACAAAATAAAATTATACAAGAAAACATTCCGAAAAGTTTTATACACCGCGAAGAAGATCAGATACTCCGCAAGAATAGGAAAAGCTCAAAATAGAGCAAAAGAAGCATGGGACATAATTAAAGAACAAACAAAAAAACATAAAACGCAAAAAAGTACAATGATCGAAATAATACACAACGTAGAGAAAGGTCATAATAATGTAACAGATAGTAAAGAGATAGCTGAAGTATTTAATAAATTCTTTTCCACGGTAGCTAACAGGATAACTGGTTACATGCACACAGATACAAGCACATGCAGAAGTTTCTTACAAAAAGTCAAGCAGTCAGAGCATAAAATTCAGTTCACTCTGCTAACAACACAAAAATTGAGAACTACTATTAAAAAATTAAAAAGCAAACACTCCAAAGATATATACAATCTAGATACAGCCTTTATAAAGAAAATATTGCTGGAAAACGATTATTTAATGGAGATAATGTTAAATATAATAAATAGTTGCATTAAGGAAGGCATATTCCCGTCGTGTCTCAAGCGAGGAAAAGTTATTCCAATATACAAAAAAGATAACAGAGAAGATCCTAATAACTATAGGCCTATATGTATCTTACCTGCTTTATCAAAGATCTTGGAGTCAATTATTAAAGACAAAATAGTGGACTATTTTGAATTAAACAATATTTTCGCTGTAAACCAATTTGGCTTCAGGAAAAACAAATCTACGGTGATGGCATTACGTAAGGTCGTGGACTTCATCCTACAGGGCCTGGATCAGTCTCAGAAATGTTCTAGCATTTTTTGTGACCTTTCTAAGGCGTTTGATTGCCTGAGACACGATATTCTCCTAGAAAAACTATATTTCTACGGATTCCAAGGAATAGAACTACAACTTATCAGAAACTATCTAAAAGATAGAACCCAAGTAGTTAATGTGAATGGAGTCACCTCGAACACGACACAAATAGATGTCGGAGTACCACAGGGTTCAATATTAGGACCCGTATTATTCTTAATTTATATTAATGATTTACCAGCTTGTATACCAGACGATGTACTGGTGACACTATTTGCTGATGATACCCACGTAGGCATCAAGGGGAGCAGCATAGAAGAAAACAAAAGAAAGATACAAAACGTGATGATCATGCTTAAAATATGGTTCCATGCAAACGGCATAATACTTAATACGGGGAAAACTACCTTAATAAATTATACTAACAAACTGAAGATTGACAAAGACTACTATAATGACATAGAAATTAATAATAAAACAAATACGACATTTTTAGGATATGAAATTGACAATAAAATTAGCCATAAGCTCCACATTGACAAAATTTGTAAGAAAATTGCAAGTGGGAATTATGCACTCGTCAAATTAAAACGACTGATAAATAAAAAGTCTTTATTAATGGTCTACTACGCATATATCCATGCAAATATAAACTACGCCGTGACAATATGGGGAAACGGAGCTGAAATTCAAAGAGTATTAAAACTACAAAAGAAATCTATTAGAATAATGAATAATCTGTATAGACGTGAATCTGCTAAGATGTATTTTAAAAAGGAAGGAATAATGACAGTTATATCATTGTATATATACAACAGCTTAATGGAAGTACACAATGAAAAAAAGAGCCTAAAGCAAAGGAAAGATATTCACAAATATAATACACGAAATAAAGAAAAATTATGTATACCTAAGACACGAACTAAGAAGTATTTGAAACAAGGAATAGGAATTAAAATCCAAATGTACAACATGCTACCAACTAAAATTACTTGTTTGCCAATGCAAGATTTCAAAAAGAAAATCGAAGGCTTTCTGAAGAAGAATCCATTGTATTCCATAAATGAGTACATGGCTCTAATAAAAGATGTGAAGTAGTGAAATTTATAATGGTTTAGTAAATGTTAATTGTTATTTTGACTTGCTAAATGTAATGTTTGTTACATGGCCAATAAATCTATCTATCTATCTATCTATTACTGACTGACTCTCTTTATTATATTGTTGACTGGCAGAGAAAGCCTAAGGCATTAAGACCGCTTTTTGTAAATGCTGTATTTTTTTGTGCAATAAAGTTTAAATAAATAAATTTAGATAAGACCTGGAGGCCTAAACGAAGAAAATTTAAAAAAAAAAAATTTTTTTTTATGAAATAGGAAGGCAAACAAGCAAGTGGGTCACCTGATTGTAAGTGATCACCACCGCCTATAGACACCCGCAACACCAAAAAGATTGCAGATGCGTTGCCAACCCAGAGGGCTAGGATGGAATACCTCTTGTGCCAGTAATTACACCGGCTGTCTTGCTCTCCACGCCGGAACACAACAGTGCAGGCATTGCTGCTTAGCGGCGGGATTAGCGAGCAAGATGGTGGTAGCGATCCGGACGGACCTTGCACAAGGTCCTACCACCCACAATATATAGACTGGTTCACTTTTCTCAAAAGTGGCCAATTTTTCAGTTCTAGCGGCATTTTGGGAAACATTTGGCCAATTGTGTTTTTTTTACTAATTCGGACCTGCTGAACACGATTATCGAGGTTGGCATTCCCAAATTTTGACCGGAAGCTCAGAATTCAAGATGGCGGACGCTTTCTTTCTAGTGCGATTTTTTTTCGTGTAAATGCCGTTTTCAGGTTTATTTTTATAGTAGAATGCGAAAACAATTGTTTTAGAATGTTCAACCAATTATTTAGCCCTGGCGGAAGCTCAGAATTCAAGATGGCGTCGATGATAGTGAACGTTTTCTCAATTTTTCGATTCCGCCCGACCTTTTGCGTTAAGACTGTTAATCGGGTTATATTTGTCGAATAATACGCTTATGATAGTTACAGAGTGTTTAAGCAACTAGTTAAACGTTATAGAAAAAAAAACTACCCCCAAAACATGAAATTATTTTCAGTAGAATGCCCTTGCATTTGACAAAGTTGATGTTTTGATATGATATTGCACAGATATTCTTTGTCTTTTTATTGTATATATTTGCCGATATGCCTGGTTTGGCCCTTAGTTTGACGATTGATGAGTGAAAATAGGTTGTTTAAGCTATTTATTACTTTTAGGTAAATGCAATAATATACAATATGTGCCGCGACAACAGGTAAACTACGCTGCCCGAAGGTAATGACGAATGAAATATCTATTATAATACCAGACTTTTAAAAATTATATTAATCATTTAATCATCATCCTCATTATCATCATGTTTTCATAAAACGCCAAATGTTTCCCAAAATGCCGCTAGAAGTGCAAAACGCCGAAAAGTGAACCAGTCTAATACACACAAATCTAGATTTAAGACAACAACAGCATAGTAAATCATGCTTATAGGTTAAGGTTTAGAGGGTGGAAACTGCCGTTCGTACGGAGAACGTTCGTTACACAATAGTTTTAATCTGTGCATCTATCACAAGTCTCTACCCGCGTTAACTCACTACGTAACTCAGTGTGTCTCATTCTAACTAGCCCAATGGGAGAGAGACGTACTGAGTTAACGTAGCGAGTTAACACGACTAGAGAAGATTCGTGCTAAGTCACTGACCATGAAAATGTTTATAATGGCCGTGAACTGATAAAAACTGACTTAACTAGGACGATGTAAATATAAATTATTGTATAAATTACATAATTATATCGTCTGCATGAAGGCCAGTTTATTAAAAAGTCTGTCATTAAATACATATGCAAACATTATATACCTCTACATCTATATCTACACTAATAGTTTCATTTCTTCCACGATTAAGGGCCATTTACATGGTACGAGTTCTTGCATGCGAGTTGCATTACATTGCGATCGATCTATCCGTCGAGTCGTGCAATGTAATGCAACTCGCATACGAGAAATCGCGCCGTGTAAATGGACCCCTAGGAGCTTAAATTTGCCGGAGATATAGTCTTGATATTGCCAAACCGGTTGATCGCTTACGCGTGGACAATTCTAGATTCTAGATTATTCCATACAGAATTGTGCAACAACTGTATGTTCTCCAAGTTTCTACCTGAACGTAGCTACCCTGGGTGTCTAAACAAGGCGTAATTCTATTGGCGTAGACGTTAGTAAAAACGGCAACAAGTATGGAATTGTCGTATGGAAGGTTTCTATGTACAATTCCACCTGATTGTACAGTCAACGTCAAATAAACCAGAGCGGGCAAGGTGTCAAAAATATCTGAACTCGACTCTATTATCAAATTCGCTCGGGCGTGTTCAGATATTTTTGACCACCTTGCCCGCTCTGGTATATTTGACGCTGACTGTACCTGTGCGACGCTGGAGCGGATCCCTAGTAAAATATAATTTACACCACTTCAAACACTTAATTAACCTAGGTACCCAATTCAAGGTTAAAAAAATCAAAACACTTACCAAAACTACGGTCTCCTTCTTTGCAGAAGAACTCATAAACGCTTCCCAGAAGATTCAGCGAGAGCAGCACAAGTGCAACAGCGATGAAGACGTAGTCGCTCCTGTCAAACGTCACTTTCTCCTGATAGTCAGTCCACATCGTGTCAATAATTCTGGCGTTCAGCTGGTAGTCTCTCTCGAGGGTGGAGTTGAGGCAGGCTTCGAGGGCATCTGTCAGGTTGTGACGGCCTAGGAACTCTTGACAAGACTGTTGCATACAAATACCCCGGTGCACCAAGGTGTGATTGAAGTGAATTAGATTGTGCGCTGAGTATTCCTGGAAGTATTACATCTTGATTAAGTAAAAGGTACATTTCACGCGGGATCAGAAAAGTGCAAGAGCAGTGCAGCAGAAGTATTGATACAATTTGAACCGAGACCGCTGGGGACGTTCAAATTTTAGGGGCAATTGCTCACTCTGTAACTCTTAGAGCTACAATCTCTCGTCGTCTGAGTAATCCCCATGTTTCTTTATTCCCTACCTTTAGGAGGTCAAAGAGAAGACAGGGAGTAGAGAAGCGTATCGATTGCACCAACGCTGAGAGAATATAGATTTGAGAGAAGTGTGAACCCAGCGCTCTCCATACAAAGGGCGATAACGTTTTCCACCCTCAAAACCTTAACCAAAAGCAATGATTTTTTTGTATGTTGTCAGTATGTTCCTGAACTGGGTTTGTATGTTTTGATTTTTTAAACATTCTTAATAGTTTCAAATATATTGTCGGTTTTTTGTTTTGTATAAAACTCCTAAAATGCAAATATTGTCAAATCTATAAAGAATATTTAAAAAATCAAAACATACAAACCTAGTTCTAAGGCACAATTACAACATACCAAAAAACCATTGCCATAGGTTGAGGTTTAGAGGGTGGAAAACGTTATCGCAGTTTGTATGGGGAGCACTTTCTAGGGCTGGGTTCACACTCCTCTTAAGATTTAGAGTTGGTAGAGAAGTTGCCCCTATTAGTTCTGTACTGCCCACTCTACTTCTGCACTGTTCTGACCCCATGTGAAATCACCATAACGCTGTTCTTTGGGTTTAAAACGAATCGGAATTTAATCTGGAAATGGGCATTATTTGTTAAAGTACATACCCTAACGTTTTTTTTATAAAATAGTAAGGCAATCAAGCAAGTGGGTCACTTGATGGTAAGTGATCACCACCGCCTATAGAAATCCGCAACACCAAGGAGATTGCAGATGCGATGCCAACCCAGAGGGCTAAGAATACCTCTTGTGCCAGTAATTTCACCGGCTGCCTTGCTCTCCACGCCGGAACAGAACACCGCAAGCACTGCTGCTTAGCAGCTGGATTAGCGAGCAAAATGGTAATGATCCGGACGGACCTACGTTACGTTATTAATGTGCGTCGCGTTGAAATCATAATATTATGTTAATTTTAAATAATAAAAAACCTTTTAGTGATTTAATTGTCATTAACCTCGTTTCTTAGCCCTTATTAGACCCAAGGTTTATCATGATCATATGACAAGCTATTAGTATGATTTCCCTTTATCTAAATATCTATTTAGTTTTTAAAATTTTGCCTCATGTATGAATGTTGTTGTTGTTGGCAAGACAGCCGGTGCAATTACAGTACAGGGTATTTTATCTTAGCCCTCTGGGTTGGCAACGCATCTGCAATCTCTTTGGTGTTGCGGGCGTCTATGGGTGGTGGTGTTCACTTTCCATCGGGTGACCCATTTGCTCGTTTGCCTTCCTATATTGTATTTTAGGGAAGAGAGTACAATAGCATATCGATGTTTTTTCTTCATTTTTATCCGACTGCCGCCAGAAGGGAAGGTTATGTTATTTGACTGTATGTATTTATACCATATACACACATGTAACTATTTTTTGTGTTAATAATCGATGGTGAACCATGAACAAATAAAATTAAAGTTCTGTTTACATCGTCCGCAATTAGGAAAAACGTCAATTTTACACGTGATCATAATTATTGTGTTGTTTGTTACAGCTTAACTGGAAATAGAAACATGCTTGTTTACCATTAAGTCAAGAGTTGGTACAAACTATTCAACACTTCGTCCACAATCACGTGACCGAAACAAGGATGGCCGAGTAACAAATATCGACATTTACAAAAGTATCGATATTATCGTAACTACATCGATTTCTTAAAATATCGACGCATATTTTCAATATCTACAAGAAACACGTAAGTGCATTTGATCAAAATTTTGATAGGTATTCAAAATTAAATATCAATGTCCCGATATATCAAAGCATGACATAACAAAGTATTGACGATAAATCGTTCTTTTTCAATATTGGCATAGTCAAAATCGTGAAACTGTAACCTACTATAGAACCTTTTCACTGTAAATTTCATACTGACATTTCAATAAAAGTCATTACGCATTTATCATCAATTCGCTTCACACTGGTACAATCAGGATGCAATGTACCTTCCGTGAAAAATCTCTCAATGACAGTGAAAACTGTATCAAAATCCGTTGCGTTGTTTAAGAGGAAACACAAGGGCCGTTTTTCCATACAAACGTCGTCCCCTGTTTCCTCTCTGGATAATGCCAGTAAAGCAATATTTTTTTTCCAAAAAATCGATGGCCACTATATTGCATGTCCCTATGTTTTCCTTTTTTCAATAAATTAATTATTAAAAGAGATATGAACATTCAAAAACCTAAAAAAATGGCCAGATTTTCGGCAGCGTTCATACATTCAGAAAACAAATTTTACTAAATTATATCAAAAAAAAAAACATAGGAACACTGCCAAAGCCTTTCTTTAATTTTTATTGAAAAAAGTAGTTAAATCTGATAAGTTTTGGAGAAGGAATCAGGGGTCTACGAATCGTTGTTTTTGTGTAGTTTAAATAGGTATTTTCAGTCCAAGCTGCGGCTGTCTCTATTGCACTCTGCGGGGGGAGGCTTGATAGATGGAGGCAGCAATAGATTTTACAAATACCTATTTTTCAATTCTCTAGGCCTTGGTGTTTCCTCTTAAAAGAAGAAAGGGACCGAAGATCTGAGGACAGACCGGAACGGTTAGTGACTTTGTCGTTGTTTTATATTATGTAAAGATAATAAAGACAGAGATTCCACAGCGGGCTTAAATAAAAAATACATTGCCGAAAAAAAAATACAAATCTGCAGTTGTTTTTAAAGAGTTCCGGTCAAATTTTTGTCAAGTAAAAAAGTAGATTGTCCCAAATTTTGTAATTGCTAAGTCAATTTTTAACAATAACTATGTGTCCGAAGGTTTTAAATATAATAAAGGATTAATATTTCACGATATCGACGTTATTGCCCATCCCTAGACCGAACAGTAGTGGTTGCAGAATTCGAGAACAGTGACGTATGTGTGCGCCGTCGCAACGACACATTATGTTCAAAGACATTGAACGGGTTAAAAAGGTCGCGGAGTAGAAGAACAACTTGTTTATCTTTGTTACATAGACATTAACTGTATTGCAGCTTTTGTACTGTTTAGGTGTTGTATGATTTCAGGGCATTTTTGCTAGAAAAGCAATTTTCTTTTAGACATTGTAAATTTTGGTGAGTAAACTATGGTTGTCACTATACTTCAAACATACACGTAAACGTAAAATGGCTTCGGACATTTTACATTTTACGTCCGAATGGCTTCGGACATTTTACATTTTACGTCCGAATGGCTTCGGACATTTTACATTTTACGTCCGAATGGCTTCGGACATTTTACATTTTACGTCCGAATGGCTCCGGACATTTTACGTTTCAGACATTACACAGCATAAGCAACATTTGGCTACCTAGGCATTATGCGTTTAAGACGACCCGATCATTACTATATATGAAGCTCGTTATTAAGTATGTATATCCGTTGTCTAGTACCCATAACACAAGGTTTACTTAGCTTGGGGCTAGGTCAATTGGTGTTAATTGTCCTGAGATATTTATTTATTTTATTAATTTAGTAAGGGTATAAAAGTTAACTTTGTACACCATTTTGACACGCCATAAATCTAGCCCAGTTTCAATGTGTTTCAATATGTGTGTTTCAGTCTGTTGCCAATTAAATGTGTTCCATTGTTAAATGTTTAAATATACATTGAGATATAAAAATAACTAACTTTGATTTATTTAAAAAATTACACTTCGTTGAGTTTCTCGTCGGCATCTCATCAGAGGTTTTTTCTGAACCGGTGGTAAATTTTATGACATTCATAAGTGCTTCCTGTAATCTAATCTGAATAATGATAGTATGACTTCGTCTTTGACTGTATGTTCATAGTTAGCCTAGGATTGTCAAAACTCTTAATCAACAGTGGCCCGTTTCTTGAAGCTACAAGTTACAATTTTACAAGTCTAAACCGGCAACATTGATCAATTTGGTCATTATTGACCAATTTTGCCGGTTTAGACTTGTAAAATTGTAACTTGTAGCTTAGTGAAACGAGCCACAGGTTGATTTTTGACTTTTGAGGGCCCGACATTCGCCAGGCGCTGGCCAATCGAATACGCGAGCGTGTATTTTAACCGGCAGTGATTGGCGGTAAACAGGCGAATGCCGAGCGTTTAAAAGTCAAAAATCACCCAATAAGCCCCGGTTACCTGAAGTGTGTTGTAGACTTCGTTAGAAGAGTTTCCAACGATCTGCGCAGTGACATAGGCGTAGCTGTCGCCGGGCTTGCGCAAGCACTGGTAGTACTTGTCCAGATTGAACAACTCAGGCAGCCGATATACCTCATCATCTAGACAAACAAAAAAATAAATACATACATGTTTATTTTCGGGTGATAGGACCTAAGCTCCGTCCGGATCGTCATCTTGCTCGCTAACCCTGCCGCTAAGCAGCAGTGCTTGCACTGTTGTGTTCTGGCGTGGAGAGCAAGACAGCCGGTGCAATAACAAGAGGTATTCCATCTTAGCCCTCTGAGTTGGCAACGCATCTACAATCTCTTTGGTGTTGCGAGTGTCTATAGGCGGTGGTGATCACTAACCATCGGGTGACCCACTTGCTTGTTAGGTAAGGTAAGTGTTCCTTGAAATAAATAAATCAAATTAGAATTATATATTTTTTTTATAAAATAGGAAAGCAAACAAGCAAGTAGGTCACGTCATGGTAAGTGATCACTACCGCCTATAGACACCCGCAACATCAAGGAGATTGCAGATGCGTTGCCACCCCGAAGGGCTAAGATATTGCCTCCTGTGCCAGTAATTGCACCGGTTGTCTTGCTCTCCACGTCGGAACACAACAGTTGTGCAAGCACTGCTGCTTAGCGGCAGGATTAGTAAGTAAGATCGTGGTAGCGATCCGGACGGACCTTGCACGAGGTCCTACCACCCGCAAAAATAAATAATTTTAAATAAGCAATTTTAAATAATAGATGCATTGGCAAAATGAAGAAAAATTTTGATCATCTTGCAGAACTTGCTGCATGCTAGCGTTTATCGCACACATAAACGCTTTGGTCCCTCTTGCACACGCGTACTAGTTAGAACGGGATAAATGCTTTATGTCATCGATAAAAGCTAGCGTGCTAGGCCCCTTGAACCTGCAACCTCCACATTGCACGTCACCAATTAATGATGTTATTGATGATTTATCTATTTTATTTTATATTTTTTTTAGAAATCTTGTCATATTGACGTGTTAGTTACGTAATGAGTTTACACGCGAGTTAATTAGAATCAGTTCCATGAACCGAGCCTTTAACTAGTTCACCTTTAACCTTAAACTGACTTCTGTCATAAGATTTGACGCTCAACTTTATTAGTTAGGTAGATAACTTCACTGTTTGTCACTTCTGGCTTCCTGGTACATAGTGCTTTTTTTTTCTAACACTACGTAAGTGGGTGCCCATCGAAATGAGAAAACTATAGAACTGTGTACAACGCAGTGGCAGAGTAACCGACCATAGTCTATTTGGTAGACTATGTTGGATAGCCTGAATAAAATTGTATACGCAAATTGTCAAGTAAACAGCTCTGCGTTTTGTACGTTTTACATTGGCGTCATATTTTTAGTTCTGCTATCCGACGCCTGTGTCGCTGCTAGTTAGAAAACTTAGAAGCACTTTATTCACTTACGATAAGATTCAAAGTTGAACCAATTTCTAAATATTGAAAGCCCCTCTTCACCTGCTTCACCCCGTCGCAAAGTGGTGACGATAGGCTTGTAACAATCCGAACAAGTAAGCAGATCTATTATCTTCTTATATCGATGTGGGTGCCTAAAAATAATTGGACCTATCGACTCTTAAGGTCGTGGTTTTGAACTCGCGCTTATAGATTTTTGTCATCTCGCCTTGCCTTCAGAATTTCTAAAGTTTCCACCTATCACTATAATATTTGATTTTTCAGTTAGCAACAAATTTAGCTCTGCGCTTCCCATCTCCTCCTTAAGAGGAGTGTGAACCCAGCGCTGTCCATACAAACGGCAATCACGTTTTCCACTCTCTTAACCTATAGCCGTGATTTTTTCGTATGTTGTCTGTATTCCCTAAAAGTAGGTTTGTTTGTTTTGATTTATTAAATATTTCTAATAGTTTATATAATATTTACGCTTTTGTTTTTTGTATGAAACTCCTAAAATGCAAATATTGTCAAATCTGTGCAGAATATTAAAAAAATCAAAACATACAAACCTAGTTCTAAAGCATATTGACAACGTACCAAAAAATCAGTACCGTAGGTTAAGGTTTAGAGGGTGGAAAACGTTATCGCCGTTTGTATGGGGTGCGCTTTTTCGCGCTGAGTTCACACTCCTCTTAAGTGTTTTTTTTGCAAAAGTGCTATAATATATAAAAACCGGCCAATTGCGACTCGAACTCGCGCACGATGGGTTCCGTATCATTATGTATAAAAACGGCAAAAAATCACGTTTGTTGTATCGGAGCCCCCTTAAATATTTTTTTAATCTGTTTTTTTAGTATTTGTTGTTATAGCGGCAACAGAAATAACACCATCTGTGAAAATTTCAACTGTCTATCTATCACGGTTCTTGAGATACAGCCTGGTGACAGACGGACGGACGGACAGCGGAGTCTTAGCATTAAGGTCCTGTTTTACCCTTTGGGTACGAAACCCTAAAAACAGATATTTCAAATAGATTGCACTAAAATGGCAAGATTTAAATAAATAAATCATCGTCATCATCATCTCAGCCACAAAAAGTCCACTGCTGAACATAGCCCTCCTCCATGGATTTCCAAAGTGACCGGTTGGAAGCGGCATGCGACCAGCGCCTTCCTGCCACCTGTATGAGATGGTCCGATGACCATCTTGTGACTGCCACAAAATAAATAAATATCTCGGGACAATTCACACCAATTGACCTAGTCTCAAACTAAGCAAAGCTTGTCCTATGGGTACTAGACAACGGATGTATACTAATATAGATATAATAATATCTTTGTTAGCAGCACTTATTTAAAAATAGCTTTTGCTAAACAGACTAGTACTAAGATTGTTTACAACATTTCTCATCTTAAAAAACCGGCTAAGTGCGAGTCGGACTCGCGCACCGAGGGTTCCGTCATCAACAACATCTAGTATCGCATTTTTGCTTTGTAAGACCAAACATTTTTTTGTGTGGATCTATTATTTTATTTGTTTTTGTATTATGAATCCTTGCTTCTTACCAAATTTCATAGTTCTAGGACGGGATTTACCCCATAGGTTTTTGAGTGCCTTGCAAATGCATGAAACATGCAGCAGAAACGGTTGATTCCGTTGACTTAGAAGTTTGAATTTTTCACGGCTCTAAGTGACTGCAGACTTAAGAATTTGATATTAATTTCAACTCAATACCTCTACGCGTTTCTGAAAAAAATGGTCTTGACACAGACAGACAGACAGACAACAAAGTGATCTTATAAGGGTTCCGTTTTTCCTTTTCAGGTACGGAACCTAAAAATTAAGGTAAGACAGGTTAAGTAATGCTAATAATTATCTATTAATAATGTATGGCGACTCTTAAATCGCTCTACATTAAATATTCGGTTTCAAGGCCATTTTTTATTGTCAGACCCAATGTTTATAACGGAGATTTTATCATTTTCATTAATATCGATCAGTACCAAAATAACATCGACTGTTTATTTCTGCATATTTTTTGTATGTTTGATTCATGTAAGTATTTTTAATTATTTATTTAAACTTTTTTGCACAATACAAACAATAATGTACAAATGGCGGACTTAATGCATTCTCAACCAGTCAACCATCAGGCTAAACAGAAAATAAAACGGCGCAGGATTGTGAATAAATAAAAAACAAGAATAACACAAATCAGCCGGAATATACATACAATTCATATCGATAAACCTACACAAATACATTTGTAATCTGTGAAAAGAGTTTCTCATGTTAAGAAAAAAATGTTTCCTTAAAGTAAAATTAGCTTTTATATATTTAAGGGGTTTCCCCTCATTCCTCATTGGTTTTAACGTTCCGTAGTCGACAAGGAACTCTTATAATTTCGCCATGTCCGTCTGTCCGTCCGTTCGTCCGCAGCTAAGCTCAAAGACTCTTAGTACAAGAAAGCTCTAATTTTACAGGGATACACTTATGTATATATTAGTGTCGCCGATAAAATGGGATTTTCTTGGAAAAAAATAATGTTACACGTCAAGCGGGGATATTTTTCGTCCTCGTTTACCCCATGGCGTCGAGTGTTGTTGCATAGGCTTTTGGAAATATTGCAAAATTTTTGATTAAGAAATCCGTTGGTGACTTTTAAAGTGCAAATTTTTGTAAGGGGCAAGTGTGTCTTCATCCCCTCCCTACTTGTTTTAGGTTGATTTTATTTTTTTATTCACTGTAGTCTACATCTACATCTCCACTTGTCTACATCTACATCTACAGTAATATAATAAAGAGGTAAACTTTGTTTGTTTGTTTGTTAGTTTGTTTGTATGTAGGGGGTAATCTCTGGAACTACTGAACCGATTTTATGTATGTTAGTTTGTAAGGTATTTATCTATGGGCCCTTGTTGCCTGAAAATAAATGATTTTGAATTTTGAATTTTTTTTTTTAATTTCCTAACGAAAACTGATTTAGAATTTATAGAAAATCTCAAATAAAAAAAAATCCTGGACAATTCTCACCAATTGTCCTAGTCCCGAACTAAGCAAAGCTTGTACTATGTGTAGGTACTAGACAACGGATATAATGTATACATACTTATAGAGATAAATACATATTTAAGACTCTGGTACAAATATTCATATTCATCATACAAACATTTGTCCCTCCCGGGAATCGAACCCGGAACCTCAAGCTTCATAGTCAGGGTCACTAACACTGCTATCCAGTCGTCCAAATTACAGTGGCAACCGTATCTAAATCCATTTCGGAGTTTTTTTTTTTTTTTTTTAATTTATTTAGGAAACAAACGGTTACATTTCAGCGTGATAACAGTTGTATACATTTCATATAAACCAACAGTTCCATTATTTGTAAACTTAACATTAGAATGAAGCAAACTAGTACAAAACAATATATCACCTACGTGCAAACGATTTTACATACCTGCTTTGAGACTTACTATGTTAAACTAGCCAAATTAAACTAAGATTAGGTAAACATGCAGATTTAATTTACAAGGGATTTAATTTAGAAGGAAAAATCGCCCGAAGATACGATAACGACGTACAGTCAAGGAATTTAATTTCCAACCCACCTAAGGTTCAATATCATATAGCAAACTGTCACCATAAGAGCTAACTAGAGCAAGACGTTAGTTTGACATGTCGACCTTAATGCATTGCGAATGTCAGACGACATTTCAGCGAAATGGGTAAAAAAATAAAAAATAAAAAGTCGCTATTCGTTCCTGTAGGAACGAATATCGACTTTTTATTTTTTTATTTACGAATTAGGAAGGCAAACAAGCAGGTGGGTCACCTGATGGTAAGTGATTACATCCACCTATAGACACCCGCAACACCAAAGAAATTGCTGATGCGTTGCCAACCCAGATGGAATACCTCTTGTGCCAGTAATTACACCGGCTGTCTTACTCTCCATGCCGGAACACAACAGTGCAAGCACTGCTGCTTAGCAGCAGGATTAGCAAGCAAGATGGTGGTAGCGATCCGGACGGACCTTGCACAAACCCCTAACACCCGCAAAACTTTGTTTAATACTATGCAAAGATAAAGAAGTTAAGTATAGTTCTTATGTAGAGAAAAGAAAAAAACATCTTAAAGTAAGAAAAAACAATAAAGAGGAGAAAGAAGATCCATGATACATTTCGTAATACTTCTTAGGGTCTCCCCACAGCTTTAGCTCAGACGCCCTTAGGGGTTTGTGGCGTGGTAGTCACAATAACTCTTGACGCCTTTAGGCGTCTTTGGCATTCAAAGGGTTAACAGGGTTCTTTAACCGTTCTTTATAGGGTTAGTCCAGGGGCTCTCAAAGTGTGCGCCGCAGGCCCTGGTGCGCCGAGGTACAAAAGGACGTCGTGAAGTGCTCACAAAGATACTCACATCACTTATCACTTATGTATTGTATCCTATTTCGATTAGCGAGGGCGCCGCTACAAAATACTAAAGCTGCAAGTGCGCCGCGTACTAAAAAACTTTGGGAACCCCTGCGGCCCTAACATGACAGCCCAGGTTTAACTTAACCCCTCCCTGCGTCTCTGTCTAACTAGTGTCATAAGAAAGGGGCGCAGAAAGAGATAAACTAAACTTGGTCAGTCATGTAGGGCCACAGGGTTAGTTAATTACCTGTTATAGTCTCTTTGGCACCCCATCCCTGCTGCAGCAACACAGCCCCAACCAACAGGATGAACATGGTATGATCACTTCACTATACAAAATCGAAGTCCCTAAAAAATACCTAATCCACTACCTCACATAGTCATCTAATAAGTATCTAATTTCACTTCTCTTTGTTGCTATTGTATTTTTAATTATTTTTTATATATTTTTCAGTTATAGTTTGTTTAAAGCACGACGTCCACCGCTGCGGGAATGTGTCGTAATAAACGACGTATTTAAGAGCCAGCCGTATGTATACATATAACGAGATGCAAGGCTTAGTGTAGTCTGCAAACGGCATGTTACTGTCCTACACTCTTAATTTTTAAGCTTCATAGCGCAGTTTAAAACAAGTACAATTGGCGGACTTAAACCAATAGACATTTTCTGCCAATCAACCACAACATAAATAGGAACATCACATACATGGATGCACATGTTTTCAAAAGAGAAGAAAAAAAAAGATAAACTGCTGAGTTTCTTGCGGCGTTTCTTCTCAGCAGATTCTTCCATTTTCCGAAGCGCTAGTAGATTCAGACATGTAAAAGAGCCTATATGGCCTACTTGCAAAATAAATTTTTCATTTTCATTTTCATTTTTCACCAAAAAAAAGCAAATCAAGAAACAATTCGATATGCTCCGTACCAATTACCAAACTAACTGACTGATAAATATCTTGGGACAATTTACACCAATTGCCCTAGTCCCAAACTAAGCAAACCTTGTGTTATGGGTACTAGACAACAGATAAACATACTTATATAGATAAATACAGACTTAAATACAAATAACATCCATGACTTAGATACAAACATTCGTGTTCGTCACACAAATATTTGCCCATACCAGGATTTGAACCCGGGACCTCTTGCACAGGAAGCAGACACATATGCCACTGTGCCATACAGGTCGTCGGTATGGGTTCCCGCGGGCAAGAAGCCGCAACTCGATGACGTGATAAAGCGCCTATTTTACGTGATAAGTGTAACTAGCATTAATAGGTATATATAAACCGAAACTTCAATTAAACGCCGAAACTAGCCGAAACCCAACCGGAACCAAAACCCAAGGTTCGCCCGGACACTGATAAATCTGATAATCGATATGTGATGTACTATGAATTGTCGTAGTCACCTAACGTAATTATGTTAGTTTGGTGAAATACGACCTGGAATTTATACGAGATAAAAAATATCCCATGTTAATCTAGAACATACCTATAATATATCTATATATTTTCATCTAAATACGTTCTGCCGTAATGCTTGATTCAAAAGCAAAACGTCTAAAAACCGCTTTATAATGTTAGTAGGAATACGATAATAACCAGAAATTTAAGTTTTCACCGATTTTGTTGACGTATTAGTGACGTATACACGTGCTTGCAAAACGTGCATAATGTCAAAATGGGCATAGTACCTCGTGACATAAAATACGCAGAATGTTCAGTTCAGATATATTCAAAATAGAAAACGCAAAAGCGACACTACGTATAGTCGTAAAACATACAAAATATAGAATGAGCACCACGTAAAATGTATAGAAAAACAGAGAAAAACAAACATTACAATATGCACAGCTTGAAACTTTTAACTTTTTATTCAAACTATGTATTCCCTAAAAGATTTTACCCGCTTCTTTGCCCACGTGGATATTATTTAAGAAAGAAAGAAAGAAAGGAAGAAAGAAGGAAAGAAAAACATTTATTTAAAACTATTTAACATAATACTTACAAATACACACAACACGGTAGAGTACAACAAAAAAAACATTGTGTTAAACATAATCAAAAAGTGCCCCACTCAGCATACTGCCTCGGTAAACCGAGACGCTGATTTTCAGTGGGCCCTTGGGATTCCTAATACTAAACTAAACGAAAATGACGACACGAACGAAAGTGCAGCTTAGCAAACAGTTTACATCAATAGAAATATACCGTTAGGACACGCCATTCGTTCAAGTAGCGAACGGTCGTACTGTTCGATCTTGATGATGCCTCGTATAGAGGCGAAACGCGCGACGATCGTGTAGTTTTAGTGTTTAGTGGTGGTGGTGTGTAGTTGAGTCTGTGTGATATATGTTGTTTCGTGTGGAAGCGGAGGAGGGTGGGTTTTTGCATGAACATATATGTGTCGCACAGACGCAGCTATTTTGCACGAGCCCGGCACTGGTTTCGCGGAGTAGCAAGGTAATTTGTTCCAGTTTGTTGATATGGACCTCCGCAAAGTAACGCCTGAATCTATTAATTATACCGTTAGGATAGCAAATTAAAAAATATAAGTAAATGTAAATTATAATATTTACTATAACCCTTATTAAGTACCCGACTCTGTTTTCGCGGAGTAGCTAAGTAATTTGTTCCGATTTATCTAGCGGGCTTGCACAAGTGAGAAGATAGAGATATGAAATAAAATAAAATAAAATAATAAAAATTATTTATTTCAGGTCAATCGACCCACATACATTAAAATTACGAGGTTGAATTAGAAATTAAGTACATTACATTACGTACATTATATTAATTGACTTGAAAATTATTAAAAAATGACAAATTAGTTAAAAGTTCGGATAATTATTATTTGTGCGACACTGGGTAGGGATCATCACTTAATTTAGCCAGTTTGTATTAATGTGTTCACTACAAGATGTTGTTAGATTAGCTAATTACGTAATAACTTAAGGCAGAAGGTCCCTTAATTAGGGACTGAATAAGCCAACCGACTTGGTATAACATGGATCTCACAAATATTAATAAAGCGGATCACTCACGTATTTTTGCCGCGGGGGCTCATGATTAAGGACCACGGACTGGTCCGAAACATGTCGGGCATTTCCCGACGCAAAAATACGTGAGTGATCCGCTTTATTAATATGTCTGAGTCTCACGGTAGTTTCATGTTAAAAAATGGATCTCACAACTTTTTACGGTAGAGAACTTAGTTGCGAGACTTGGTTTTTTTTACAAGTTTTGTTTTTGATGGCATTGATAATTTACCGTCCAAGATAAAGGAGTATTTACTATGAACCTGATTACAAAAGTTTTTACTCTTAACAACTTGTGTTAGGGTAACCATAAAAAGCTGAAAATAACAGGACTTATTAAAAATGAAAAAAACGATACTTATAACTTATAATTAGTTTAACAACGCAGGACATAGCAGGATACTTATGTGTAAGGGAAAAGTATATAAAAAAGTGGTTTTGTAATACGTCTTATGTGTCAGAGGTCGTTTTGTTTTTATTTTTCAAGGTTTTTCCATTGTTTATATTTTGTAAGCTAATAATAACATACAAAAAGATACCTATCTGTTTAGTATTCGTTTTTCAGAATACTATTACCTTCACGACGCGACGTCCTAAAGATAGGCAGAATTAGAAGTACCCGTAACCGCCGAGCATGTATGAAGAGAGGAATGTGTGTGGAGGAAGCGAGGGAAGTATGCCAGGACCGGAGCAAATGGCGTTCTGTGGTCTCTGCCTACCCCAAAGGGAAACAGGCGTGAGCTTATAATAATAATATAATAATATTACCTTCAAAATGACCGTTTTAAACTCTTTGTATACTAAATCTAACCTAACCTAATCTAGCCCTAAGGTCTAACATGTCCCAAATTATTTATTGTTTACCAGAAAATAACATTCAGCAAAACGATAAAACGATGAAATTATTCCCGTTAAATGACGGGTTCCCGTCGTGTTTTATAAGTTTCTCAATTATGTCCTTAGGGCTAGATTAGGTTAGGTTAGATTTAGTATACAAAGAGTTTAAAACGGTCATTTTGAAGGTAATATTACACATATTATGTGTACATCCTACCCTAAAAACTTACTCTCAACTGAATTTTTGTATCAAAATTATCACTAAAAGATATCAAAAAACATAACCCTCCCTTCTGGCAGCAGTCGGGTTAAAAGAAAGCCCCCCGAGGCATGGTACCGAAGATACTGGCAGCATTACCTTTTTGTAGCTCTAAGCTTGTACAGTCAAGGACATTGAAATACGTACCACCGTAGAACCTAGTCGAATAGACATACGCATGATGTTTGCATGACAGCGTGGCGTTTAACTCGTCGCGTCATTACGATAGGGTTCTGTACCCTTACCATGAGTACAGTGCACCTAGCCGTAACCATACTCGCTAGCGACAGCGTAAAACGATTCGTATGGGAAATTGCACAGCGCCTCTAGCTCTCACTTAGATAACTAAAGATCGCTAGTATGAGTCGAACGGTAAATTACCTATAGAAATCTGAACATCAGTGTCTACGTTTTGTAGCTGTTGCCGTAGAATATTGGTACCATGAGTCACAAATTTGACACATGTCATCGAAAAATACCGTATCGACTATGGTTAACTCATTCACTGACGAATGGGAGCGTATTTAACCGCTATCGACTGTAGTAACGTAATACGAATTTTCGATAGAAACTCATGGTAAGGGTACTGAGGTGGTCCGTGAATATATTTCCCCTACTGTACGCTGTGCGAGGTAGCAGCCAGCTCCTCGGTGTGACGTCGACCAGCCTGCTTAGGATTCATTAACTGTGTACATTTTTATTATAATTGTAAATATATTAAACTTTATTTCCTTTAAATAGTTGTAAATATCCTGTAGCAAATTTCGTTATAACAGCGGGGCGATTCTCGGTTCATGTGAGATTCATCTCGCACGAAAATAACTGTCAAATCCCTTGGAAATCTGTAATTTTTTTACGTATCTCGCACGTGAGGTGCATCTCGCATGTACCGAGAATTGGGGTCATGATAGTTGTTACTAACGCCATCTAGTACTGAACTATGGAACAAAAACAGCAAGTCGGGCCCACTAAGTGCAGATCAAAACTGAATTTAAATTAACAATAAGATTATAAATTAAAACAAAATTCTAACTATACACTATCACAGACAGCTTATTTAAAACCAAAAATGACGAAAATTAAAAAAAAAACGACAAAATGCGAGACGCACTTACACAAACGGTTTCGTATCCACTCCGAAAAAGACCCGTTTCTAGCATGACTCCTTAATTTTTTTACTTTTTATTCATAGATTATTTGTTTTTATAGCGGTCATAGTAAGTCCTGTGACAGACAGACGGAGGGACAGACAGAGGAGCCTTGGTAATAGGGTATAATTTACTTTTATCTACACATATATCATAAATGCTCTATAGCGCGTTCAGAAACCGTAGGCAATGACCAGCATTATGACAACCAATATTATTATGAGAATTTTTCTAATTTGTTTCTATATTTGTCCAAACTTATTTTTATTAGGTACATTATTTTAATGTGTTCAGTCTATAGATATTTAATAGGTACCTAGCACTAATAGCTAGTAGCAATGCAGGTCATTGCTCTATGGCTTCTGAACCCAACATAGAGTACTTATGATATGTGTGTAGTTAAAGTAATGTATGCAACTGTACATAATTAAGTCTTAAAACACTCGTGTGATCCTATTATGAAACTCGCTGACGCTCGTTTCATAAAACCATCCTCGTGTTTTAAGACCCCTTATTATGCAACAGTTGCATATAATACTATTGGTGTTAGGATAATTTTTAAGACGTCTAAATAATCGCCGTGTGCAGCACGCTATGTTTACAGTTTTCCTAACGCCTGTCTCCCCAATGTCAAGTGTCACAACCAGTTAAATATATTAATATAGTCTTTCATTGCATCAGAGGGTCACGTGTACTACTCAACTAATGCATAAAAATAACCAATATTTGAATACATATTATATTCATTTACACACAAAAAAGTGCCAATGATAATTTGTTTTCGCGACTTGTCGACATTCAAACTAAACATTTATTATAACGAATCCAATTCTAGACGTTTCTAGACCTTCTGGTCATTATCATTTAATACACATTCATTCATTTTTTCACAGAAGTGAAAAAATTATCTCCACCGCCCATTGACATCTGCTATACTAAGGACTAAGATGGAATACTTACCTCTTGCGCCAGTAATGTCACCGGCTGTCTTACCGGCTCTCTACGCTGGAACCAAGGGAGTTCCACTCCGCACTGTAGGTACGCTCGACCGCCTTGCCTATGGCATAGGCAAATCGCTGTAGTAAGCTGTCGGCTTGCCACCCACTCGCTCGCTCACCCCCGCCGTTGCAGTGTAATTGAAAACGAATGCCGCGCAACCCTAGCGTGTTGCCGGGAGTAGCGGGGGGACGGCGGGCGCGGGCGGCGCGTTCCTTTTGACTCGCGCCGCCTGGCGTATGATGTATGAAGTAATACGATTTTTTTGTGCGTGTAAATAAAGTTCGAATTCGTTTAATCGCGGTCGTAAAAGAGAAGTTTCTGTACATTATTTATTCTGTGCTGGAACACAACATTGCAAGCACTGCTGCTTAGCGGCTGGATAAGCGAGCAAGATGGTGGTAGCGATGGACCGACCTTGCACATGGTCCTACCCAGCGCCGGGTTTATATTTTTTATGAGCGTAGGCCATTTTTAGTGAGCGACCTCTGAGGTCTGCCGCCCTTAGTCCGCAGCCTATACGCCCTATTGACAAATCCAGGACTAGTCCTACCACCCTCAAAACCAACACCAGGTGGCCCAATTCTTCGTTTACCTACCTACGTATATTATGTATAAGCATGATTGGTAGGTACTAAATAATAAAACCCTGAATATTGAGGAAAACAAAAACACAACGCCTAAATGGCAAAACATAGAGATTCCTAAATGTCATATCTTTAAGATCTATTCTGCACACCTATGTTCCACAAATAAAAGTATTCTATTCTATTCTATTCTGTATTTATAGGTACTGTAAAGTTGTGAAGAAAACGTTCGTCGGTTTTCAAGTTGAGTCGAAACATTTTCAATCTTTTCTATTGATTTTTAAATTCGTTGCCTCGGCGCTGGCGCTGGCAGGGTCGCGAGGGTCACTATTCAAAGATGTCATTTCTGAAATATTGACAAATATATATTTCGTACTGACGTCATAAGGTCGTCATAGGCATAACCATATTCTGGAGGAGATCGTACTACCGACAGTTTACCTTAAATATGTATGTAGGTATGTAAAATTTTTATTGTAAAAAAAACATAAATGACAAAAAAATACACTACTATCTATACTATTTTGACTATTGTGTACAAGGGCCAAAATTCTTATCCTTCCACACCGCATTAGCCTTCCGCACCGGTGTTGCCTCTGAGCCATTTTATATGTCTCTTTTAAAGGGGGCCCATCTAGCGTAGGGCGAGTCACCGTCTGCCAAGATCACTTTCATTTGAGACATTTTTATTTGGCAGACGTCCGGATGTCTCACGCAATAGCCCAGTCATTAGTCCATCGTTTTCCCCCTATAGTCTTGTACGGTTTAGGTCCCATTTTTCCACAATAGTCTATACGCCTGGAGGGGGCTGCCTCTGGTCCCTATGATGCGGGCAGGGACAGCATCCGCCCGGTGTACCCATCACATTTCATTACATTGTCTAAAGGGCGTCTACGTGTTGGCTTCGGCTCCGCGCACGCCTCCCAAAGGTCCGGGGCACTATTGTCCCGTGAATGGGAAAGACATAATGATAATAATTATTTGTTGTTACCGCGACCACAGGTGTACAAGCAGCAACTTAGCCGACCATTAAAGAGGGAACAGAGAGAAGTTTATGCTCGAAAACGACAGATATATCAACTTCATAGTGCATACTATATGCTTCCCTTTCGAAAAATAACTTTTCGCAGTAAATTGTTTTAAACTTTCGTGATTTTGACTAATTTTTATAATGTTATCGGGACTTTAACGCGATAAAAGTATATTGTTAATTTACCTTTGTTTCGGTCATGTTTCAACGGCCGTGGTCACGATTAGACTCAGGTAAATTAACAATATATTATAATACTTTTATCGCGTTAAAGTCGGATAACGTTATAAATACTTTTTCGCAGTTTCGTCTTTGATAGTGGCTTACGTATAAATGTGACTTCGATTGTACACATTTCAAGTGTCTGTCTATTACAGTTCAAAAGCAGCCGAGCTGAACAGAGAGAGACAGACGGACAGATGAACGGACGTACGGACGGACAGACGGACTACGGAAGCTTAATAATAAGGTCCCGTTGGCACCCTTGGTCACGGAATTATTTATTTAAACTTCATTGCACAGTTTACAAAAACAAAGACAAAACAAATTGTTTTTTTGCAGTAACGTAGTGGACGGACGGACGCAGTCGAACCATAAAGGTTCATAAATAAAAAATAAAATAAACATCTCGGGACAATTTACACCAATTGACCTAGTCCCAAACTAAGCAAAGCTTGTACTATAGATAATAGACAACGGATAAACATACATATATAGATAAATACATACTTAAATACAAATAACATCCATGACTCAGGTACAAACATTCGTATTCGTCACACAAATATTTGCCCATACCAGGATTTGAACCCGGGACCTCTTGCACAGTAGGCAGACACATGTGCCACTGTGCCATACAGGTCGTCAAAACATACATCATACATCTTGCCACCATCATCATGCACATGTGTCATCTCATACTATTTTGATATGGAACCCTAAAAGCGACGCCTGTAAATAACCCAGCTTATAAAACAAGCATATACAAACCTTTATGTGTATACAAAATGCCATCACGTTTCAAATTGTTTATTTCCTCATATATGTATAAAAACAGTACAACCTTCACAATTATATACATAACCTATCATCATCACTATCGTCAGACATCATTTGTACAGTACCATTTTGTTAGTGATTTTATGTCAATAAACGTATTATCGATATCGATAAATACATTCAACTAATCGAGTTGAAAATATTAAATACCACAACATCATCATCACTGACGGATCCAGGGGGGCATGGGGGGTCAGGGGTCCCCCTCCCGCTCCCCCCTGGGCAGGGTCTAGGTCGACCCATGATACATTTTCTACTCCATTGATGACCCTGTGACTGGACCTGAACTATGTGCCCTCCCTCCCCCCCGCTCTGACTCAAAGGCTGGATCCACACTTGATCATCGTATCGACAAATCATATATTTGCAGTATATTAATAAATTCATATTCACATGGCAAATTTAACATTTATAATTATAATACCAATAAATAGATAATAAAAACCGTGATCACATTAAATTCTAAGTCGGTAAAACTATTTGAATAACAATCCCAGCACTATTTATGATAATTTAGTGCATTTTAGTAATCGATATAAAAATAAGGTTTTCCTTTACAAAGTAATAGGAAATTTTTACTTTAAATACATAGAAAGAATAAATTTTCATACTTGAAACAAGTAAGTTGTCTTATCGTCGACTTTATCAGCCTATAATACAATCCCAGTTAACAGAATTAGATTTGCAAGAAGTCGATATAGCAATTTGTGCTTTATTTCTTTTAAACTAGGTATTTTTTATTTAACTTGACACGAAAGGTGAAAAAGAATTTTGTCCTAAGCAAACATCGCGTCAACTTTAGAGGTCCAAAAATTAGAAAAAAATATATGCATCCACTACCGGCCCTAGCACGCTAGCTGTTATCGATGACATAAAGCATATATCCCTTTCTAACCAGTAGGCATGTGCGAGAGTGACAGAAGCCTACAGGTGCTATTATACCAGTGGATCGTTTCACGAAGCTACAAGTTACAATTTAACAAGTCTAAACCAGCAACATTGGTCATTATGCCCATTGCCATTGGTCATTATTGACCAATGTTGCCGGTTTAGACTTGTAAAATTATAACTTGTAGCTTAGTGAAACGGGCCACAGGTGTCATTCCAGGCCATTTGTCAACAATCAGAAGATTGTTTAGTTTAGTTTATTTATACAGTCAGTATAAAATTACATTATAAATCGCATATAATGTCAAATTACAAGTTTTTTTGTTTTATTATTTCTATTGTGGTGATTAATAGGAATAAATCTTGCTAAAAAATATGGTTTAAATTAAAAAAATATATAATTTTATATTAGCACTCCGCTAGATCGTCTGTATCTAACCCGACTCCATTGCGCAGTATTTAATTTAAATATTTTAACGCAGTTTTACTTAACTGAAAAATCAACGCCATTGTTCTACATAACACATTACCCTATCTCTCATAATTTCGGACTTCCTCGCCCTTTTGGATTGCTCGCCTTATCGATACATTTGGAAATCGATAAATGTGAAATCCCTTTCAACATTTTTAAGTGCCACGAGAATTACGGGATATGCACTTACGACTTCTAGTAAAACTAGATTTGTTATCTGGGATCGTCAAATGTAGTCCAATAGAGAAGAACTAGGTTATTTGACACAAAAGTACGTCAGTTGACATAACTACGATATTCATGACAACTGGTACTAAAAGTCTAATAACACTGTTTGTGTGTTAGTGAGCGTTGGATATGGAAACTTCAAGTGTATAGGTAGAGTGCTGTCGTTGAGAAGTGTGATTTTTGAATCTCACCGAGTGACTAAAGCTCATCGAAATGACCGCTTTTCATAGAGATTCGGACATTTTGGTGAGCTGTAGTCATCTGGGGTCCTACCACGCTAGCTTTTATCGATGACATAAAGCATTTATCCGTTCTAACCAGTATGTGTGTGCGAAAGGGACGAATGCTTTATGTCAGCGATAAACGCTAGTGTGCTAGAGGGACTGGTGAGATTCAAAAATTGCAACTCTGATATTTTTGATTGACCTACTGCTAGCTGTTGTCAAAAATCAACCCACTGGTGTCAATTTGCCACGGCGTCAACTAACCTAGACCTCCCCTGAACATAGGTCCCCAAAACATAACTTAAAATCTAATTTGGTTTACTTAATTTAAACTTAAGCTAATTTGAGCAATATTTGTTTGCTATACTTTGAGGTTAAAACCCGGTATACACACGAGCGTTCACGTGTAGGGAACGCAAAGCCGGTTATTTCCTCTAAGAAAAACCGGTTTTAACCGGTTATTTCGTAGCAAAAATAGCCAGGTTTGCATTCCCTATTCACATGTTATAACAAGCTCTTTTCTTCATATAGGAAAAACCAGGTTTTGCAACCCCACTCGCAAGTTCACTCTTCATTGAAAGCAGCAATGCGACATATATTGTATACTATGTAAATCTATGCATCTAATTGGATTTGTGTTGTAGGTTATATACAAATATATCACGTACTCGTGTCTTTCTCAAGAAGAACAGGCGTGTTTTCGTAAAGTTTTTTTCACTTTTGTAATATTAGTTTATTATTGAAATAAAACAATTTAAACGGTTTATATCGCGTGTATTGTATGTAACGCATCTAATTTCCGACGTTTTTACGCGTCATGATCATTTTCTCATTTTTTCTATTTTTGTTAGATTTACTGTAGATATACCTGAAAAGAGCTTAAAAAGTCGAGGATTAGAGACGTCACAATATACGAGATATCATCATCATCATCTCAGCCACAAGAAGTCCACTGTTGGACATAGGCCTCCTCCATAGATTTCCAAAGTGGCCGGTTGGAAGCAGTATGCAACCAGCGCCTTCCTGCCACCTGTATGAGGTCCTCGGACCATCTTGTGGCTGGTCGTCCTACGCTGCGCTTGCCAATACGCGGCCGCCATTCGAGAACTTTCCGACCCCATCGGCCATCAGTTCTCCGTGCTATGTGCCCTGCCCACTGCCACTTCAACTTGCTAATCCGCTGGGCTATGTCGGTTACTTTCGTTCGTCTGCGGATCTCCTCATTTCTGATTCGATCACGCAGAGAAACTCCAAGCATAGCCCTCTCCATAGCTCGTTGCGTGACTTTGAGCTTTCTTATAAGGCCCATAGTAAGCGGCCACGTTTCAGTGCGATATAATTCATACGCGATATAATTCGTTTAAATGGTTTTATTTCAATAATTAACTAAAATATCAAAAGTAAAAAGGCAGTGAAAATAACTTTACAAGTTAAAAAACACTGACTTCATCCCCTCATTTAGTACCCTTAGTGGTGGAATATTTTCTCCACATTTAAATGGGACCAAACTCGAGTGATAACCAATTTAATTAAAAAATGAATAATTGTAATCGGTTCACAATTGGCGGGGATATCGAGTAACATACACACAAAAAATCAGTCGAATTGAGAACTTCCTTCTTTTTTCCAAGTCGGCTGAAAAACCACGCCTTTTTTTTCTATAGAAAGACAAGACAGCTACGCGAAATATTTGAATAAAACGCACAACACAATCGTAGATCCGTTACAATAAATATACGCAATATAGAGCGTTTAAAAGAAACCGTTTAAATTGTTTTATTTCAATTTGTACAGATCACAAAAAATAGGAAATTATTATTTAGTACTTATTAGCTAATTAAGTATTAGCACTGTATTGAGGTATGGAAACTATGTACTGACTTATTTTGACTAACAGTCAAATTTAAGTTTAGTATAAGTCGAGGCCAGTTTAATTTTAATTAGGCTGACTTGCAACAAAAGTCAAATATGTTTTAGACAAAAACACACTGAAAAACACGGGAAAAGCACCTTAAAGCGCGCAAGACAGCCTTAGGGATTGCCGGTTCCTCTAAAATGTTTACTGACAACCATCATTTCAGCATTATTGTTTAATTTTCAGCTATTTAACTAGTTAGCTATGTTTTGTAATAGCAAAAAAAATTACGGATCTAAGGTACCTACCAACACAACACACAAATACATAGTCCACACAAAACACGACAATCATTTGGAAATTACAACAAAACTCTTGCACGCGTGTAGTTGTATTAAAACTTCCTGCTAAACATCATTATAACATAATAAAACAAAAACAATTAGGAGCCATTGAAGTTTCAAGACTACATTACATTTTCATTAAAAAAATGTAGGGTTACTCAAGTGTAGTTCTATTCATTTGTCATCCCAGAAATGTGTACCAAAGGGTCTTATGTCGACGCAATAAGGTCGTTGCTACATGTTCTTGAGTCGTTTGAATCGATGTACAGTAGGGAAAATATATTCACGTACCACCTTAGATCCCTATCGCAATGACGCGACGCGTTAAACGCCACGCTATGACATACAAATGTCACGCGTATGTCTCTTCGACTAGGTTCTACGGTGGTACGTGTTTCAATTTCCTTGACTGTACATGTTTCGGCACTAAACTCATAAAGTTCAAAATCCTAAACATCATTCCGTTCCTAAAATAATTATTATCAGTTTCCTAACGGTTTTGTCACGATTTATATTAGGTTAGTAACGAGTTCATTAAAAACTAACCCTCTTATTGATAAACGTTGCATAAACCTACATATTATTATGTCAGTATTTTCTTATGTTTTCGCGACTTGTAGACATTGAAATAAAACAAAACCACAAGATTGGATTCGTTACAATACACGCGATATAAACCGTTTAAATTGTTTTATTTCAATGTCTACATGTGTTAGTTAACATGTTCAATATCTATCATTGTGACGTTTGCCATCAAATGAAATTGACAAGACTTTTGTTAGTTTAAAACAAATATTTTTTTTATGAATAAGTGGGTCAATTAGTAACCAGTTTCGTAACGATTTAATTAACAAAGTGATATGAATCGTGACAAAACCGTTACGAAATTGTCAATTTTAATAACAGTACAATGTTTTAGATTTTGACTCATAAACAAATCTATACTTTAGTAGTGACGTCTTCCGGCTCAGGCTCCTTCGCCTTTGGTTTCCTTTTAGGTGGTGAGAGCAATGCCTTGGTGATACCAGCTACTGGTGACTCGACCGACAGCCATAGCATCACAGCTGCGCCGAACGCCATCAGAATGGTCGCACACAGAATGTTCATCTGTTGAGAATTGAGTTGTTCAGGTTAAGAGAATAAGGGTTGCTGATGATGATGAAGGGTTGATTGATGATAGTGAAAACCGTATGGAAAAATTGCGTGGTTTAGAAGAAATAAGCGGCCGTAAATTTGAGGACAGACTGAAACGGATACGAACTTGTTTTATACTGTGAAGAAAGAAGGAGGTATACCCGTAGGTAACGCAACGAGAGTGAAATTAACGATAACACAGCACCATACAATACAAAAACAAGTTTGAAAATTCGAACTAAACTCTCCGGTACAAATGGCATGCAGAAATGCGTGACTTAAAATCTTGTTGCGTTACCCGTAACGTATAGCAATGCAGAAGTACTTACAATGTAATACTCTGACATAAACGTAGGCAGTCGTTGAGCGCCTACGAGACTTCTTTGGAATAGCGAGTGCAGTAAGAACGCGCTGTACGACACTCGCCCGGTCCAGGCGAAGCCGCGCCATTCTATTATACCACGGAACACATCTGGGAAGGTAAGGAAAACATGTATACTTGTAGTATTCTGACATTAACCTTGATCGTATTTGGAAACAAAAAGATTTGTCTTCTTTATTTTTGTAATTCTATATCGGTTTTACAATTTAGTTAATTTTGATTATTTGCATTATTATGTTCTCTAATTTAACATCGTAGAGTTTTATTTCGAGTTCCGAAAATCTTTTAATACAGTTTCACTTAACTTTAAAAGCTACGACATAGTTCCTTAGAACACATTTCCCTATCACTTTTAGTTTCGGACTTCCTCATGCGGACCTATTTGGATTACTCTTCTGTATAGTTTGTGAACTTGTCAAATCACATCCTAGATGACCGTGCATACATTTTATGACGAGTGTACGAGCAAAAAGCACTTACTCTCAACTTTGAAGATGCAGCTCACAGAAATGGTACAGACGAACAGCTGGAAGACGGGCTTGTGTATCATGGCGTACAAGATTTTGACAAGCATCGAGGGCTCCCATTCGTCCATGTAGAAGAACCCTCCTGTTAGGATCACGCCGACACCAATGGGGAAGGATAGCCAGACCACCCAAGCATATTTCTAGAACAAAAAGATTTTTCAGTTACACATTCTTATGATATAGCTTGAAGAGGGAGGTGAAATCGTTCCGCCGGGATCAGAAAGTCCAGCCTATCAGATAGCACCTGTCCGCCGACAATTCGAGCAGCTCTTCGTTGTACTGTCAAAGATAAGGAGCTGATATATTCTGGCTTCTGGTCAGAGATGGCAGCAGTATTCCATGGGCGGCCTGACTTGTGCCTTGTTAAGTTGAAGACGATGGGCTGAATTGAATTACTGCCCCGCTCTATCGAGTACGGCAAGCCCTGCTTTAGTCTCATTTGGAGAAAGAGCACCACCAAACTGGATCCGCCGGACTATTTAATAAACTGCCCTTAAGTGCTTATACATGGTTGCGTAGATTGTGATATGTTCGGATCAAAATATACACCATTTTTTAAGGTTTTAAACTCAATTGGTTTCATAATAATCCGTCGAGTAGCTTTTGCGTGATGCTCGGATAAACAAATTAAACAAGCAGCTTGGCCGTGGATTAGAGACTTTCACATACCATTCAATTACTTTGTAGGTCTGTGCTTCCATCACCATATTCACTTTCATCGGAAAGCTCATGGTTAACTTTAAATTAAAAATCATGTTCAATATTCAACCTACTCGGAACATCTCGTTGAAATATGTAACTACAAATAAATACACTATGCCTTCAGATTAGACCTAAGTTTTAATTAAATATTGCATTCCAGATCCCGGCAGATTGTGACGCGCAATAAAATGTTTAGCTTTAAAGATCTTATGTACTCTCATTCTTGCAATTTTTTTTACTGTAAATCTTTTGCAATTTCATAAAGTTGCCACCGGCACATAGGAATGGACAATTTGCAAAAAGTTGTCAACAAGATGGAAATTACCTTGTTTTTTTACATTGAAAGTTTCACATTTTCGCAGTCTCCGCTAGAATATTACTCTTTATACTGCAAGTCAGAGATTCAGTTCCGCCATAGTATCATACCTGCAGCCGCTCTGAAATTGACTTTTCATTCTTCATCCAGTGGAAGGACAGCAGGCCTGCGGAGATGCCTATAGCGTAGGTCGATATGTTGGTGTGCCCGCGCACAAACACGAGTCGGAACGTGTCGTCAGTTTTGTACAGTGATCGGTAGGTCCTGTTAACGTCAAACATAATATTATTAGAGCAAACTACATTAATCCTGAAGGGCGTTGGTGGGTCTAATGGTTAGGGGAATGGACTCATGATCGTATGGTACAAAGTCCCAAGCACCAATGTGTTTTGTAACTCAAATACCTAGGCATTGGTAGTAACAAAAGTTCCTACGCTACGGTGACAGAAATCAAAGTCACGCAATGATCATTTCATGGAGAAAGTGGAGAAAATGATGGAGTTAGTCGAAAGAGAGGTAAGAGAGGTCCTTTTGGGCACAAAGATTGCATTGGGTCCAAATGTATTCGAAAGGACCCCTAGTAAATAAGATAAGATAAAGATCATCAAGTGACCCAAAAAAAGCATGTGTCACAGATGCAAGTAACGTAAAAAAAGAAGAGGTTTTTGCCCTATTTAGCTACAATACAGGATACGACAATAAAAACATACTCAGGTGACTGGTGCACAACGGCGCTCAGGTCTTGGAAGTAGGTGTGTGCACCGGCGATGATGAAAGACACGATCAGCATGATGCCCATCACCATTATCTGCGACCTTGGACGACGCACGAGCACAATGATCACCAGGAAGAGAGCAAACAGCTGTGTGTCTGCGGCCAGGTACCTGCGGAATAGATGGTAAGGATTTTCGTAAATTCCCTTATGATGCAATATGTGCTCACTTAAAAGGCTTATCTACTAGCGACTTGTGCTATTGACTGCTTTCACAAGCAGACGCCAAGATAAAATGATGCACCTATCATATTTAATCATCATGTGATCCAAATGAAAATTATCACATAGGTTTGTGCAACATCACAGATTTGCCTACCAAATTCTTAGCACAAATACACAAAAGAAGACAACGGAAAATTGATAAATCCCCCCCCCCCCCCCTTCTGTTTGGGTTAATTGGCTTGCCTCTCTTCAGTTGGATCAACTAAGAGATGCAAAGAGGTTATCTTTCATCGATTAATGCACCCTATCGCGTTTTGTCTTGAATTTTACACCAAATTAAAGCTATTGTTTTTCTCAGAATGGTAGAACAAGGCTGCTTGCGTAAAACCTGGCACAATTGGCCGTTGCCAACATTTAGCTGAAGTAGTGAGCAGGAAGAATGGTTTGCGCGCGTGGCAAGCAAACAAGAGGTCAGGCGGTCTTCGTGGTTCTTAGTTTACCAAAAACATTACCAAACACATGTATTTGTGGATGCACAACATGGTCACCATTCAAGAAGTCATTTAATAGGGTCCTACTAGTGTGTAAAGCAGCTGCGTTTTCTGGTTTACACTGGTTTCGCGGAGTATTAAGATGAGTTGTTACAATATGTTGAGTCTTACCAAGTTTGCGGTAGACAATGGGCGTCGTCATAGATGTAGTTGTTGATGTACAGCAGATGCGCCCACCAGTACTGGTAGCAGGCGGTCGCCTCAGAGGTCACCACTTGCGGCCACAGCGGCCCGTCGCCAAGATGCCTCATCAGCGTCATTATGAAGAACATGACTAGAGCGTAAGTAGGTGTCAGTCTGTAAGAAAATGAGCAAGGCTGGGTTTTTTGTTCGAGCGTCAAAGTGGAGTCTCTTTCTAACAGGCCCAGTTGGAAAGAGACGCACTGCTACGTAGCGAGTAAAAGTATATCTAGAAGATTCGTGCTAGGTGCACTCGTGGGTAGAGTTAGAGAAACTTCATTCATCCTCGCAAACTTTCGCGTTTATAATATTAATAGGAATAATAGGACAGGATATAAACTACAATTTACCGGAGCCATCTCATCACCATGCCCTTGGGCCACTCCCAAAGGCTGACTTTGTGCTTCTCGGCGTGGAGCTCGAAGTTGAAGGCCAGGAGGAAGCCTGACATCACGAAGAAGGTGTAGGTGACCAGAGTGCCGTTGTACAGTATCTGCTTCGAAGGGTCTTCATATGACTGGAAAAGAGAACATTAATTCAATTATGCTATTTATTTGTATACTTAAACAGCGGCTTTCAGTAATCTTCTCACAACTCACTCACTTTTGCGTCTGACAGTAAATTTGTGTCTCGTTTTTCGTAGGATCACGAAGATTACCGACACCTATTCATCATCATCATCATCATTGATATCAACGTCAGTTCCAATGAAGTAACCCAGTCACGAGAGGCCTTTTAAAGGCGCGCCGACAGATCATAAAGACGACGCGCTTGCCCCCAGGACCCCAGTGTTTTGACCCTAACCGCCTCAATTGTTTAATGATTGTATAGTAAAACACGTTTTAAATTACATTTGCCAACATCGATTACGTATGTTGTACAAAAAAATACAATGAACTGACAGCAAAATGGCAACGTGTCCTTGTTAAGATCAGCCAAACACTAGCACAAAATTTGAAATTGAAATGCCTAAACCTGAATTTACTGTAGGAAAATTTAATTTATTATTTCTTTCTTTACTTAAATATTATAGAGGGTGTGTATGTAAATTTATTACAGTACAAAAGCCATAAATACCGAAAATAACGACAGTGATATTTAAAGTCGAACTTATCCCTTTAAGGGATCTCTTCCAGTTAACCATTGAGTGAATGACAGGAACGTTATTCAGCTATTCACAATTAGCATCCAAACTCAAAATCTCGTACAATACAGACTTGCTTATTTTTAGGGGGGACTAGAGGGCTTAACCTTGAAATGGGTAGAAAATCCTTTTTATACAAGGAAAGAGGAGAAGGGGTAGGACCTAGAAGAAGTTCTCTCTTCTCGTACACCGAAGTTAAAGAAGTGACTATCAGTAGAGAAGCTCGGAGAGCACCACACAGACAAGACCAAATGTTCAAATTAAATTTGAATGCTATATAATGACAATTTAAAAAAAAATTGGGGTAATGGCAGGACTCGATCCTGCAACCTCAGTCCCGTGCCTTGCGTTTGCCAGTTTCGCCACATTACCACACCATACCCTTCCAATTTTTCAATGTGTTTCGTTTTAACGATCATTACATTATTGATTCTTAAGGGTATAACTAACTCGCGGTGTCATCTATGAAAATTATAATTAAGTTATCTCATTCAACTTGGTCATTTATGAATGCCCTTTAGCTGACGAGAATTGGCAAATGCAAAGCACGGATGCAAAGGTTGCAGGTTGGAGTCCTGCCATTACCCAAAGTATTCTTTAAAAAAAAATCATTTCATTAAAAAAAAATATCAAGAGCTTGTATCATACCGTCTCGATGAAGTGCGGGTTCTTGAGGTACGAGAAAGACATCACCAACGCAGTGTGGGAGAAGATGACGCAACCCATTGTAGCAGTTCTGGAAATAGATAAAAAATGGTCAGAATGGTCCTCCCGCTAAGCAACAGTGCTTGCACTGTTGTGTTCCGGCGTGGAGAGCAACACAGCCGGTGACATTACTGGCACAAGAGGTATTCCATCTTAGCCCTCTGGGTTGGCAATGCATCTGCAATCTCTTTGGTGTTGCGGGTGTTAATAAGCGGTGGTGATCACTTACCATCAGGTGACCCACTTGCTTGTTTGCCTTCCTATTTCATAAAAAAAGTGCAAAGCAAACTGCGTCTGTGCGACCTAGTTTTTTTTCATGCAAAGGCCCACCCTCCTCCATTTCCCCATGAATCAACGTACACACAGACAACTATTAACGACTACCACCAATACTTATACCACAGCTTAGCTTACCTAAGTCCGTTAAACAGCTTCAGTCTGCAAAGCCTCGGTTCAGGTCCCACGCCGGCCGGCGCAATCAACTTCTTCCAATTGCGACGTATAGAAAACGCCAGCAAATACGGATTTCCTAAGAATTAAAACATATTTATTTTATTTTATTTAAAAAATATATTTTGTAATTAACAAAATATTAACAAACTAAAACAATAAAACTAAATTGATTATAAATAAAATAACTATTAAAAAAAAACTAAAGTAAGTACAATTATATTGTAATTATTGATCTAATTCTTCAATATAGTGTCGCGGGAGTAGCGGGGGGAAGGAAGACGCGGGCGGCTCGTTCCTTTTGACGCGAGCCGCCTGGCGAATGTGTATGAAGTAATTACGTACTTTTTGAGCGTGTCAATAAAGTTGCAATTCGTTTAATCGCGTTCGTAATAGAGAGGTTTCTGTACGTTAATACTATTATTTATTCTGTGCTTTGACTTTGAATATAAGGACGCGGCTTTACTAACCTGGTCCTTCACCCCTGATGAAATCATAAGAAGTACCAAGGCTGTTCAGAATTATGAGTATCAGAAACACGGCCGCCATTACGTAGTCTCCAGCATCAAACTGCTTTCTATCCCCAGGTGTTCTGCAGTACAGCACGTTGGACAACGTTGCCTCTAGATTGTAGTCCTTCCACATTGAGGAGTTCACGCAGTCCTGGATGACGGAGTTCCTCTCTCCCTCGATAGCCAGAGACCTGTTCTGCAGGAAATCTTTGCAGGTCTTCTGGACGCAAATGGCTCTATGAATTTGCGTGTGGTTGAAGTGTTTTATCTTGTATTCTGAGTATTCCTGAAAAGAATTGTACAATTTAAACTAGTTTTGGTACTAATGAATTCTGGAGATTATAGAAACAAATTGGAATAAATTACCCTACTACTCCGCAGGATCAGTGTCGTGTTTGTACTTTCCTGCAAAATAGCTGCGTGCGTGCATAACACGACACTGATTTTGCGGAATAGCAAGGTACTTTGTTCCCATTTGTTGATATGGACCTCCGCAAAGTAAAGCAATTCTCAATCAAGTGATATTGAGAATATAGCCCGCAACTTCGTACTCATGGAATTTGGAAGTAAGTATCTAATTAAAGCCCTGTTTTTAAATAAAAAGATATTTTGTTAGTATGGAAGAACGAAGGTACTAAGAGACGGAGCGACAGATAAATCGTGTACGGTTTTTTTTCGCTTCCTATTGATTGTTGAGGTGTACTGTGTTTTGATTATAATAAATAAATAAATGAAAAAAAACGACTTCTATATCTTCTTTGTTTTGTATATTGCACCGCCTACTTTAATCTGTTATTGTTATCTGTTAAACCGGTTGTCTGGAAGAGATCGCTCTTAAGCGATAAGACCGCCTATTGTCTACATTTCTTATTCGTTTAGCATCCTGCAATACAACAGTGAAAACCGTATTTGATTGCGTGTGGAAGTTTTAACGTGATACGTGTACGAACATACACACAAAGGGACCTGAGATTAAAATTCAAAATTATTTATTTGGCTTCTATTCCTCTATTTTGCTCTTATAAATACCCCAAACATTATTTTTTCTTAAATATCTTCTATGTACAGACATCAGCAAGTTACAATTGTGTATTTAGATATAGTGAAGGCGAATAATTTTAATTGATTCTTTAATAATCATCTCTTTGACTTATCCGCCTACTACAGGTTTAGATATTGAATTATTCTTTGAAGTTATTATAGGTGGACATTTACTTTAATTTGATAATAATTTTAATTTAATTTAACTTGATAATTTAATTTGATAATGTAATTTAATATGATAATTTAATTTAATTTAACATAGTGGTAACTATTATAATTATTATTTAACTAGCTGACCCGGCGAACTTTGTTCCGCCTTAGACGCCATAAATGAGCAGATTTTTGATTTTTTTCTTTCATAAGAACCTTCTCCTGATAATAACGAACAGAACAAAAAAAGAATTAGCGAAATCGGTCCAGCCGTTCAGGCGTGATGTCGTGACCAAGGGAAATAGGGTTTCATTTTTATATATATAGATAGATTTCAAATTCAACAGTAAAATTAAGTTTAAATATAGTGCGTCTCCCAGAGGCAGGACATGAGGAACTGTAAATCAAACTTAATAACACCTGTATAGCTCATGACTATGTAATAAATATTTAATTGACTGATTGAGCGTTTAATATTATTTTCAAGGCCAATAAATGTTCATAAATTCATATATTTATTGCGACCATGGTTACATATGCTCATGGGCGTACCCAGCTTCTGGCCTAGGGGGGGCAAGTCAGATGCTAGATTCGGTAATCTTCGTCCGCCATCGTCGCGCATGGTTTTTTGGCAATTGCACCGTGCATTTTGCCAGTGTCTACTGCGCGGTTTATTTTAAAGTTAGAGCATAAGGCCCCTGCCCCTCCCTGCCCCACCCCCCCGGGTACGCCCATGCATAAGCTATTAGATACTCAGGTAAGTGAGCACATGGCATCCTGTTAGGGCACTGCAATATCATAGGACTAACTTAAGAGGAGTGCGAACCCAACCCAAAAAAGCGCTCCCCATACAAACGGCGATAACGTTTTTCACCCTCTAAACCTTAACCTATGGCAATCATTTTTTGGTATGTTGTAATTTTGCCTTCGAACTAGGTTTGTATGTGTAAATTATTTAAAGATTCTTTATAGATTTGACAATGTTTACATTTTGGGAGTTTCATACAAAACAGAAAAGAGTCAATATTTTTGAAACTATTAAGAATATTTAAGAAATCAAAACATACAAACCTAGTTCTAGGGCATAATGATATCATACAAAAAAACATGGCTAACGGTTAAGGTTTAGAGAGTGGAAAACGTTATCGCCGTTTGTATGGAGAGCGCTGACAGGGGGGTTCCACTCCGCACTGTAGGTACGCTCGACCGCCTTGCCAATGCCATAGGCAAATCGTAGTAAGCTGTCTGCTGGCCGCGCGCTTGCTCGCTCGCCCCCGCCGTGTCAGTGCAATTAAAAACGAATGCCGCGCAACCCTAGCGTGTCGCCGGGAGTAGCGGGGGAGAGGCGGGCGCGGGCGGCGCGTTCTTTTTGACTCCCGCCGCCTGGCTCATGGTGTATGAAGTAATAGGAACTTTTCGAATGTGTTAATAGTGTTGGAATGCGTTTAATCGCGGTCGTAACAGAGTAGTTTCTGTATCATTATTTATTCTGTGGCGCTGGGTTCACTCTTCTTAAGACTATGTACATTGTACCCTATCATATCATTATTAGCCCTTGTTACCCGAGTGTAAATTTATACACTTTGCCTGTATCATAAAGCAACGATTATACCTGTTTTCAATTGCTAGCGACCCTAGGTCAGGTGCCTAGGTCTTATCATAAAATCTAGCGCCGCGATCAACACGCAAGTCATGGTGTCATGGATAAGGTAGTTTTATTTGATCATGAACTTCATTATCTCTTGGAATGTTACAATTTCCTGGTGCTTAATGACCGGTACATTTTCAACCGTATTAACTATTGAAATTGTATTATTATTCGCAAACTAGCTTTAGTTTGTTGACTGTGTAACTTGTATTTCTACTAATGGAACTTGTCTGTTAGGATACAAAACTTTAACACTGGGGCTTTAGGGGTCTGGCGCTTTTATTGTTTACAAGGCTGTAGCGGCGAAATTAATAGAAGCGTCAGTTGACCGGCGGGCTAGAACATTCCTTGCTCAAAGAATCAGCATTGCCATACAACGTGGCAATGCTGCCAGTCTTCTAGGCACCCTACCACTAGGCAGCGATTTGGAATAACTGTTTTATTTGTAATTTTTAGTTTCATTTTAGTTTTGAGTTGTTTAGTTTAGTTATGTACATGCTGTGTTTTCATACCTTTCTTACTTTAGCCAGTAATTGAATATTGTCATATAAAATTTTATTTGTAATTTTACCTTCAATTGTTTTTCTTTTTTATTCTTTATTTATTTGCATGTATCCCATACTTCACGCAAGTAAATGATTGATAATGATTATGATTACTAGGAAATGCAATCCCGGTTATATTCTCATTGAAATAACCGGTTACCGTACGAACCGCAGCAGTAAGCTACTACTTCAGGCCACGCTAAAAGCATATTTACGAGTACAACGTCAACGGGACCTTAACGCGATAAAATCACTGATAATTTACCCGCGAAACGCGCGTCGATCGTGTAGTTTATAGTGTTTAGTGGTGGTGGTGTGTAGTTGAGTCTGTGTGATATATGTTGTTTCGTGTGGAAGCGGAGGAGGGTGGGTTTTTGCATGAACAAATATGTGTCGCACAGACGCAGCTATTTTGCACGAGCCCGGCACTGGTTTCGCGGAGTAGCAAGGTAATTTGTTCCAGTTTTTTGATATGGACCTCCGCAAAGTAACGCCTGAATCTATTAATTATTCGGTATTGTGATCTTGTCGCAACGGCCGTGGTCGCAAGAAGCAATGAGTTTATCGCTTTAAAGTCCCGTTTGACGTTACAAATGTGAGTAAAAAACGCAAAAGTTCAAAACAATTTACGCCAAAAGCAAACCACATAATATTATTTATTTTAAACGCTTGTCCAATACATTTTTATTCTCCCTCCGATTGAGTACAAGCCTTGAACTATTAATTTTGCATTTAAGTGGATTAATTATACAAATCAGACCAACGCCGGATACAGTTCTCTGCGCATCGGGGAAAAACTGTGAAGAATTTGTCATACATACAAAAGTATGCAAAATTATATGTTTTATTTACATAATCCATACTTTATCAAACTTATAGAAAAGGTATTGATTCCATCTTTTAATTTTTAATACCCTCAAGCGTGTTTTTTCACTTTCCGCAACTCGTGTTATAATCTCTAAGTCGCATCTCGCGTCGCATAACCTTAATTATGATACAGTTGTATAATGTACTATTATTGAGATTTGGCTTGTTGGATTTGGAGCCTTTAAATGAATCTTGTGGGTGTTTTTAACGGATAGCTGCATGAAAAATAACTTCCAATAACTCCCTTATCTCTACAGCTGATAGTACGTTTAGGTGAAAGTTTGTGGGTGATTTTGTACGTTTAGGCGAAACCTTCTAGGTGATATTGTACGTTTAGGTGAAACCTTGTAGGTAATTGTACACGTTTAGGTGAAACCCCTTGAAGGTGATTTTGATCCACTTCAATTAATCCACAATTAATACCTACCGACGACCTAGACCTAGACGACCGGTTAGCCTAGTGGTTAGTGACCCTGACTATAAAGCTAGAGTTCCGGGTTAAATTCCCGTGAGGGGCAAATGTTTGTATGATGTTTATGAATGTTTGTACCCGAGTCTTCGGTTTTATCTGTATTCAAGAATGTATTTATCTATATAAGCATGTATATCCGTTGTCTAGTACCCATAGCACAAGCTTTGCTTAGTTTGGGACTAGGTCAATTGGTGTGAATTGTCCCGAGATATTTATTTATTATTATTTATTTATATGGTAAAAAAATACAGATCACTATTAAATTACAATTTTGTTTAACAAAACGTTTTAATAAATTAAAATTGAAATTTGGTTTGTGTAAATAAGTATTAAAACCCGATATGAGAATGCCACAATGACCCTTGAAGGAACAGTCAAGGAATTTAATCCCCTACCCATTTCGTTGAAATGTCGTCTGACCTTCGCAATGCATTAAGGTCGATTTGTCAAACTAACGTCTTGCTCTATAGCTCTTATGGTGACAGTTTGCTATATACTATTGAGCCTTAGGTGGGTTGGAAATTAAATTCCTTGACTGTACCTAAAAAAAAACATTTTAGTAATCGAAATTTTCTTCTGATATTTTTTATTTTTATTTTCATAAATCAATAATGTAATGACCGTAAAAACGAAACACATTGAAAAATTCGCAGGGTATGGTAGTTGGTAATGTGGCGAAAATGGCAAACGCAAGGCACGGAGGTTCGAGTCCTGCCATTACCCTAATTTTTCTTAGTATTGTCATTTAAATAAAAAAAGAGCTTACTCGTATCGTCCTCATTAGACTGGAGTCGTCACTGGAAGAAAGATCCGCGTCGATGAGGCAGTAAGTCCCACCGGGCTCGTCGAGGCACGAGTCGTAGTCATCCATGACGAACAGTTCGGGCATTTTGTTGTATTCCGTCGCTAAAACAATACAATACAATTCTGTATTATACATCACACAAAACACAATTTAAGAATAATTTTTTTATTATTATAATTACTGCGGGTAATTCTGCGGGGGGTAGGACCTTGTGCAAAGTACGTCCGGATCGCTACCACCATCTTGCTCGCTAATCCTGCCGCTAAGCAGCAGCGCTTGCACTGTTGTCTTCCGGCGTGGAGAGCAAGACAGCCGGTGTAATTACTGGCACAAGAGATATTCCATCTTAGTCCTCTGGGTTGGCAACGCATCTGCAATCTTCTTGGTGTTGCGGGTGTCTATAGGCGGTGGTGATCACTTGCTTGTTTGCCTAATATTATTATTATTGCCAAGATTGCATTGGCATTGCAACACACAAAATTGGTAAAAGTTGTTGGTGACATTTCGGAGAAGTCATGACGGTCAGTAACGTAATTCTACGTAAGTTTTACAACTCACACATTTTGTAATATTCAGCTCTATCACAGTGCGGTATAGCGTATTTAAGAGGAGTGTAAACCCAATCCCAAAAACACATTACCCTCCTTTGCGTCGCGCAGTCGAGTAAAGAGCGCTCCCCATACAAACGGCGATAACGTTCTCCACCCTCTAAACCTTAACCTATGGCAATGATTTTGTTGTATGTTGTCATTATGCCTGAGGACTAGGTTTGTATGTTTTGATTTTATAAATATTCCTCATAGATTTGACAATATTTGCAGCTTGGGAGTTTCATACAGAACACAAAAGCGTCAATATGTTTGAAACTATTAAGGACATTTAAAAAATCAAAACATACGAACCTAGTTCTAGGGCATAATGATAACATACAAAAAAATCATGACTAAAGGTTAAGGTTTAGAGGGCGGAAAACGTTATCGCCGTTTGTATGGAGATCGCTGGGTTCACACCTCTTAAAAAGTCGGGTAAGGTAACGGTCCCAGTCCTTGACAGTGACGCAATAACTGACGAGAAGATCCGGATACAGACGAATAAAAACGAGAGACAATGATGTCAACTAATGGTACAAACAATGACCGTCGCGTGTCGAGCACTGGTACAGTTACCTTAAATTTTTTGGGATAATTTACAAGAATTTACTAACTAACCCCAAGTCAAGCAAAGCTTGCACTATGGATACTAAAACAACCGATATACATACTTATTTAATACATAATAATATAAACATTTAAGACTCAAGTATAAACATCCGTATCATACAAAAATTTGCCCCTTGCAGGAATCGGACCCGCAACCTATTGCTTCATAGTCAAGGTTACTAACCACTGTCAGTGGCCCTAACATGACTGGCCAAGTTTAGTTTATCTCTATCTGCGTCCCTTTCTTATGACACTAGTTAGACAGAGACACAGGGAGTTGTTAAACTAAACCTGGGCTGTCATGTTAGGGCCGCTGGGCGGTTGAAACTTCGCCTTGGTAATTTTACTCAATAAACAAACTCGAAAATAATTCAGCCGTTACTGTCAGCAAATTATTTATTGCACAGAAAATCAATATCCATTATTATTTACTACACGATAAATTCTTAAGAAACAGGTTAATATTATTACGTAATTTTAATTAGAAAAATACACATCGAATAGCGACTTGACTTCGCCCAAGACGTTAAAATTGAATAAATCTTGTTTTAGAGTTCCTAAGCTAATTTGAAAAACAACAGATCCCTTTTTAACCGACTGCGCGACGCAAAGGAGGCTAATGTGTTTATTGTCGTTTTTGTTCGTGTCTTTAGAAAAAGATGAATAATTTATTTTGCAAGTAGGACATATAGGCTCTTTTGCATGTCTGAATCTACTAGCACTTCGGAAAATTGAAGATTCTGCTGAGCCAGCAGTCTCATACATAGTCACAAAATACAGGATGGATGAAAGGCGATTATGTAAGCAAATTTATAAGGGTGATGTGACTGGGCGAGTTGGTAGAGGGCGGCCTCGGCGTATGTTCGTTGACCAAATTAGCGACGTCCTAAAGACAAGCAGAATTAGAAGTACCCGTAACCGCCGAGCATGTATGAAGAGAGGAATGTGCGTGGAGGAAGCGAGGGAAGTATGCCAGGACCGGAGCAAATGGCGTTCTGTGGTCTCTGCCTACCCCAAAGGGAAACAGGCGTGAGCTTATAATAATAATAATAATAAATAAAATACATAAAAAATTTTAAGTAATACGTATATTTTATGGAAAAGGGAGTAAATTGAGCATGCGAGTATCTGATGGCGACCATTGATCCCAAGAGAGCACCCGATTTCTTGCCGACTTTTGGCATCCCAACTCTGTGAGTCTCCGGATCTCTTAGTTATCGTATGAAACTATTTTTTTATGAAATAGGAAGGAAAACAAGCAAATGGTCACCTGATGTTAAGTGATCACCAACGCCTATAGACACCCGCAACACCAAGAAGATTGCAGATGCGTTGCCAACCCAGAGGGCTAAGATGGAATACCTCTTGTGCCAATAATTACACCGGCTATCTTGCTCTCTACGCCGGAACACAACAGTGCAAGCACTTCTGCTTAGCGGCGGGATTAGCGAGCGAGATGGTGGTAGCGATCCGGACGGACCTTGCTCAAGGTCCTACCACCCGCAAATTGAACGAACTGGCAAATTTACTCATCTTCTCGTCAGTTATTGCCTCACTGTCATTTATTGTGTCACTGTCAATGACTGGGACAGTTACTATTATACATGTAAATTCTTTTAACGCCTAATTAATATGTAGAATGCCTTCATCTTTTGAACTATGGGGTGTAAAAAAAATTTAAGCAGGAAAATGTATAGCAAATTTTTAACTTTGATAATCTCAATAAAATCATTCTTGATTTTTTTTAGTTCATGCCCATGCCTTAAGAATTTATCTGGTAGAAAATGCCTTAAAGTATTAAGTCCGCCTTTTGTACATTTTCCTTTATTATTTTGTGCCATAAAGCGGGTGGTAGGACCTTGTGCAAGGTCCGTCCGGATCGCTACCACCATCTTGCTCGCTAATCCTGCCGCTAAGCAGCAGTGCTTGCACTGTTGTGTTCCGGCGTGGAGAGCAAGACAGCCGGTGTAATTACTGGCACAAGAGGTATACCATCTTAGTTCTCTGGGTTGGCAACGCATCTGCACTCTCTTTGTTGTTGCAGGTGTCTATAGGCGGTGGTGATCACTTACCATCAGGTGACCCACCTGCTTGTTTGCCTTCCTACTCGTATGTTGTATATTAAAAAAAAAACATAAATAAATGATTTACATTAAATTCATTAAAACTAACTTATAGTGTAACTTTATATTAACAAAATAAATACGACACTACACTAGAAATGTAATTGTATTTTAGTTTTTTATTTAGTAGTAGGTAGTTTTATTTATAATATTAATATAATTTTAGTTTAGTATTAAGCTTTTTTAATTCTTGAGATCCCCAAATACAGAAAGGAGACGCGTAACCGTAAAAAACTTAACCGACGTAATTTAATTTGAGCTTAAAAAGTATTTCCATAGATTCACACTATTAACGTAAATAAAAAATCTACATTCGAATAACATATTTCATTTGATTAAGTAAATGCAGAATTCCTTTTTTTCATGTTTTTCGTCATTTTAGAAAACTAGGATTCAATTAAAATTGTAATGACAACACAAAGAAAAAATAGGGCAATGGCAGGACTAAAATAAAATAATAATAAATCGGAATGGCTAATTTTTTTTTGTGTTGTCATTACAATTTTAATTTAATAATTTGAATGTTAAAAACATTTAAAATAAAAATCAAAAGAAATTTCGGTTACAAAATTTAATCATGCAGTCCTAGAATAAAATGAAGTAATTTTTTCAGTAAATTATATCAATTTTTTAAATTATAAAAAACTAACAATTTCTCAACTGTGTTATCAAAAATGTGATAGTAAATGAAACATGTTTTTATTTATTTATTCTTTTGAAAAAAAACAGTTACAATGTAGTTTATAAAAAAATTATCAAAAATATAATAATAAATTAAACTTTTTGTTATTTTTAAGAAAAAATAAATTACTTACAATTTAATTTGTAAATAATCCCCGAGGACTGGTGGACCAGGAACAACAACAGCACAATCTTCTCCATTGTCTCACTTGTCACTTAACAACTAATACTAAAAAAACACGCGGCGTGCTTTCGCCAGCGTTCACTAAGGAGTAATCGAGATAAAAAACGCAACACGTATATTAAGTAACCGCGCGGCCAAGCGCGAGTCGACCGCGAGCGAGCAGGTTTCCAAAACCTTGCTACGCGTTAAGCTTTTAAAAAAATTAGTTATCATAATAATAATAACATTGAATCTAACTGAAAAGGCGGGTGGCAGGACCTTGTGCAAGGTCCATCCGGATAGCTACCACCATCTTGCTTGTTAATCCTGCCGCTAAGCAGCAGTGCTTGCACTGTTGTGTCCCGGTGTGGAGAGCAAAACATCCGGTGTAATTACTGGCACAAGAGGTATTCCATCTTAGCCCTCTGGGTTGGCAACGCATCTGAAATATCCTTGGTGTTGCGGGCGACTATGAACAGTGATGATCATTTTATATCAGAGTCACGTGTCGTGTTCATTTGCCTTCGTATGTTGTCTAGAAAAAAATACGTTAAAAATAAAAATGTTAAGTTTCGAGAGGTAAAAATATTTCGATGTGTACGTGAAGTTTGGTTCAGACACCAGCGGAACCCCAAATTTGATCACTATGCTGCGCCTGCCTTGTTTTCACTTGATACGAAACGCGTGCGCATACGTGCATTAAAGACAAACATACAAACAATCATTGCAGTATAACTACTTAGAATATAATACTTTATTTGCATTTAACATGTACTTTAACATTTTATATTGCAAAATATCTTATACAGTAGCTTAACATAATATATGACAACATGTATGCAAAAGAACAATGTGTCATTCAAAAACTTTTGAGGTTTCTACCATACGATAAATACCTTAATCGTGATATTGCAAAGAAATTTAAATCAATAGTTACACATACATACACTTTACTCGTGACCACGGCCTTTGAAAAATGGCCGAAACGTCGAGGTAAATCAACAATATACTTTTTGACGACCTATATGCAATGATATTATAAGGCATGGATGTACAGTTTCATACTAAATGACAGTAGAAAAACGGCACGACATAAGAATACAGGTTGACGCCAATGTTACAAATGCAAATTATTAGTTTACCATTTATAGTCACTGGATTTACAACTTTACGTCTAACTGCATAAAATAATAATTTATTGAGTTTCGTTGCAAATACGTTTTTACAAAATAATACAATTGACAGCAGCGCCGTCGGTCCGACAGACTCACAGCGCGAGCGATTATCGATTTAGTCTTCTTTTTAGCCTCCTTTGATACGCCATTTTTTAAACACTGACTAGAAGTTCATATTACTTATAGGTCAGTGCCTATATGCCACAGTGGCATATGTGTCTGCTTACTGTGCAAGAGGTCCCGGGTTCAAATCCTGGTATGGGCAAATATTTGTGTGACGAATACGAACGTTTGTACCTGAGTCATGGATGTTATTTTTATTTAAGTATGTATTTATCTACATATAAGTATGTTTATCCGTTGTCTAGTATCCATAACACAAGGTTTGCTTAGTTGGGGACTAGGTCAATTGGTGTAAATTGTCCCAAGTTATTTATTTATTTTATCGCGTTAAAGTCCCGATAACGTTAGAAATATGTGTGAAAGTTTAAAACAATTTATCAATAGTTATTAATTAAAATCAATATTGGCAGCTACCTATGGCAAAGGTAGTATTAGTATTGCGATACGAGAGAACCCTGCCAGGCTTTTGGGCACCATGCCACAGGGTCCCCATTTTGATTTAAGTAGCTTTAATTTTAGCCTTACTTAGACTTTAAGTTTTTTCTTTAGTTTATTCATTTGTGTATTGATACAATACTTACTTACTAAATAAATGATTTCGTACAATATGACATGTAATGTATTTTTCAGCATTCAATCAAATTTATTTAATCAATAAAAAAAGCTTTATAATAATATTGAAATAATTAAATATGTCATTAATTTAATGATTTGTCATTTTTAGGGTTCTGTACCTCAAAAGGAAAAACGGAACCCTTATAGAATCAGTTTGTTGTCCCTCTGTCTGTCTGTCTGTAAAAACCTTTTTTTTCAAGAACGCGTGGAGGTATTTCCGGTATTTTAGTATGGCCAGGGGGGTTCTACTCCGCACTGTAGGTGCGCTCGCCGCATTACCTATGTCATAGGTTAATCGCAGTAGGTTGCCGGTTAGCCGCGCGCGCGCCCGCTCACTCTGTGTCACGCGTCGTGATAGTATTATAGTAAGCAGCCCAACCCTAGCGGTGCGCCAGGGCATTGCGGGTGGAAGGCAGGCGCGGGCGGCGCCTTCCTTTTGACGCATGCCGCCTGGCGAATGTTTATAGAGTAATACGAACTTTTTGTGCCTGATCATAAAGTTGGAATTCATTTAATGGTGGTCGAAAAAGAGAAGTTTCTGTACGTTAGTACTATTATTTATTCTGTGGTATGGCCAATTCCGAAATTCCGGAATTCCATACTAAAATATCGGAATTGTGCACCAGTAAAAAAAATACATCATATGGTTTAAAGCTTGAATTTAACACAGTATTTACGGTTGCTTTCCCTTTCCATGACCGCAAAAGTAAGTTCCAGTAGTTTATTGGAAGGTATCTTTTGACAGTAATTTTATGCCAACAACACAGGATGTAAATTTTATTATTTTTTATTCAGACAATAAAATAATTCATAATACATATTTATTTATTTTATTTAGTCATTTATTCTCAGGCTACAAAGGCCCATAGCCAAATACCTTACAGACTAACATACATAAAAATATATAACTAAGAATAAAACAAAATTATTTCGGCGATTCGGCGTGGCTCCGCTTCATCGTCGATTCTGGTGTTAAATTCTCCAGTGGCAAGCTGCCCCTGAACCGCCGGAACACGACACCCTTTGGCCAGAATACGATACATAATACATGAATTATCATGTATTATGTATTAACAATATATACAAGCATTAGCTTGTATATATTGGTAGTGCTTACAGACTTGATAATTTTTTGTACCTAATCGATTTTTTTTTCGATTTTCTTTTTGTATTTTTACAAAATACAATTTCAATGTGGCGAAACTGGCAAACGCAAATCCCGGAATGCTGATGTTGCAGTTTCGAGTCCTGCCATTACCCTAATTTTTCTTGTGTTGTCATTCATTATATAGCATTTTTAATTTAACTTGAAGACTTGATCAATCAAACAAAAAGACAAACGCCTTGCAACAAGGCGGAAAGATTTGCCACAACAGGTCATCTGCAAACTCAAAGTCGCCAAGCACTCTGCGCGTTATCTTATCAGGCAATCTTGCTATTTAACAAGTTGCCATAACACTTTTATGTTTAAAAATAGACTGAATGCTTTTTGGAGAAGAAGTGTTACTATTCAGTTGAGGAATTTTGTTGTCATGATCTTTAGTGCTTACTTATTCTTAGTATGACTGTAATAGATGCCATTGTTTTTAATATATTCTTAATGATGAAATGTTCTACTTAATGTCATGTAAATGTAGTGGATTAACCAATATTATGCACATTTTGGGTTACCTATTTATTAATTTTAATTTATAAAATATAAATTCTAGTTTTTTTTTAGTTTTAATTTTGACATAATAATGCTTATATATGACTAGCGGACGCGCGCGACTTCGTTCACATAAAATTAGTAGCCTATGTCCGTCAGGAATAGTTTAGCTTTCTATCTGTGAAAGAATTTTTGAAATCGGTTCAGTAGTTCCAGAGATTACCCCCTACATACAAACAAACTAACAGAAAAACAAACAAACAAAGGTTTCCTCTTTATTATATTAGTGTAGAAATGCAATGCTTGTTTTTTATGTTATATGTACAGTCAAGGAATTAAATTTCCAACCCACCTAAGGTTCAATAGCATATAGCAAACTGTCACCATAAGAGCTATAGAGCAAGACGTTAGTTTGACATATCGACCTTAATGCATTGCGAATGTCAGACGACATTTCAACGAAACGGGTAGGGAATTAAATTCCTTGACTGTACCTATAAAAGTTTTTGATTATTTATTTGAAATGTTTTTTTAGGGTTTTTTTTAATTGGTGTACCTACTTATTGTAATTTTCGAACACAATGTATATTGTTAATGAATAAAGTGTAGGGGCCGCTGCTAAGTTTCAGTAGGGCTCCTAGTTGATGTTGGTTATGTAAGTTAAAGTTATGACTCTCTTAATAGTTTATTGAAGTAATAGTTACAAGTTAGACTACAAGGTCGTGTATCTCTGACGTTAATATAAAGAGTGGTTCTAAGAGTATTTTAATGCGCGTTATATATTAATGCTAGTCTAAGTAAATAGTGCTGTTGTTACGCATGTTCAAAGTAGGGCGCGAGTTAGCGAAATTACTGTGCGGTATTGAACCGTACATAAAGGAACTATGAACTATGATGCGTACATTTTTATCTTTACATAGGTACATAGTACAAAATCCGACATTTTTGCAGAACGTTAGAATGAGGATAAGTAAGAGTTATCCTCAAGTTTAAGTGTAAGTTTCGAAAGCGCGATCTAAAATCAATCTCAGGCGATAGCTAAGATGATTAAATCAAATCAAATAATTTTATTTTGCTAAAACATATACAGTTATTAATGTATATTCCGCCACAGAGTGGCATGCGAAATGTTATTTACAAATAATACATTTTTAAATAAAATAGGAATATATTCTGCAAAATAATAATTACAGTAATAATTATAAAAGTCATGTCAAATTACGTAGACATTTGTCAAAACAATTCCATGAAATAAAAAATAATTAACAAATACATTATTGAGAATACGAATCGTGAATTTAAACGTGGAAGCACACAAAAAGGCAACAATGCAATAAAACTTAAAAAATATCATAAACACCACACAAAATTTTAAATTGTTGTTTTCCGGTTTTCTGATGTTTTTAACAGTTTGTCTGTAATAGTTTCATCTAGTAGGTAAACATATTTGAGACGAGCTGTCTGTTGGATAACGATTTTGTTTATTTTTTACTAGCAATCCGCCCCAGCTTCGCACGGATGCAATCGGGATGAAATGCTCATACAATCCTTCCCTATAAAAATCTCTAAATGACAGTGAAAACCGCATCAAAATCTGTTGCGTGGTTTAGAAGAAGGCGGCCGAAGATACACTGTTAGAATTTCGGACAGACAAGACAAATTGCGATTTTACAATATACACATTCGTAAAATGTTGTGTCCACCAAAGGGCAATGGTATAACTACGGAATTTCTTCACGAGATCGAATCTTGGAGTGCGATTTTTGAAACTCAGCGGGTGACTACAGCTCGCCAAAATGGCCGTTTTTCATAGAAATGCGGCCATTTTGGTGAGCTTTAGTCAACTGGTGAGATTCTAAAATTGCATTTGAATCTCACCGGGTAACAAAAGCTCACCAAAATAGTCGTTTTTCATAGAGATTCAGCCATTTTGGTGAGCTCTAGTCACCTGGTGAGAATCAAAAATTGCACCCCAGGAACGAGGAAATCCGCAGAAGAAACAAATTCACTGAGTGCAAGCTTAAGTGGCGGTGGGTAGCGCAAACTGCTCGTAAAACCGATGGCCATTGGGGAGGAAAAGTTCTCGAAGACTAAGTGTTAGTAGACCTCCAAAATGGTCTTCCGGCTGATATTTTTTAGGAAAAAAGGAGGCCAACGAACATGGGGGTCACTTGATGGCGTGTGATCAGCGCTGCCCATAGAAACGAGCAACCCCAAGAGAATCAGTGATTATTTGGTCCCCTATAGGTTCCTTCGCCCCATGGACCCTGAATCTGATAATAATGATGTTGAAAATGTTGTTTACACTCATAATCTGTTGATGTCCTTGTGTAGCTATGCTTGCCGAGTCAGTAGTAGAATAACTGGATCGCAAAATGTATGTATCGCCTAATAACTACATCGCAAATCTATTTTATCGCAGAAATACAGAGGCGCAAAATGACTTAATTTTAAAAGAGCTAGATCGAAAAAATACCGTGCGCGGTGGCACGCTCGCTTCACTCGCTCGGATTCGCTCTATGCGATAGTCGCAAAATTACTTAGCATATTTCCCTTCGCTTTGCTCGTCTATTTGATACTTAGTCGTTCTGAAATTTTGGCATTTTGAACTCTTCATGCGACTCAGATATCCGGATATTCCTGGACTCGGAAAATGACTACGCTTCAATGTAGTAATTTTCCAAATTCACCTTTTTGATCGATATTTTATCGACATATTCTGTGCGCGTCTATTAACCCTAAAGTAAATAACAATAACAGGTTGAACTTCAAGATTGACACGTCAAAAGCGAATTGTTAAAACAACTGAGAACGGATCATAAAACTCGACCTCGCCTCGGTCGGGTGACGTATTTCGTCATAATTCTAGTAAACTTTCAATAACAAAATACTCGGACTCGTTTAACCTTGAGACCTGTGGGTAATTTGAAACGTTATTTTGTAAAAATATATTCATATATTTCAAAATTCTCATACTAGAAACTAAGAATTTCGTTTTGCTTAAATAAAATGACGTTTCAAATTACTACGAGCATTTGGTTTAAGGCATCAAGTGCCTAATAGCTTGATTGCTAGCGGGCCAGCAAATGTATTTTGAGGCAAAAAAGTCTTTATAAATAAATAATTTACTTTTAAAGTTAACAATGGAAACCGTTTGTATGTAAATCATTATTGTAGACATGTTTTTCTTCACGGATTGCGACCCCAGAGTTAGCAATGCAAAAAACACCTGTAGATATCAAAAAAAATTACGTCCTTTCATTGTCATCTCGGCATCAAAACTTTGCTCCCTGCCCATTTGACCTACTGCCTCTCATGCGGAGGATCGTGGGGCTCACTCTTTTGCAGGGAGGACCTTGTGCAAGGTCCCTCCGAATGGCTACCACTATTATACTCAAATAATCCTGCCGCTAAGCAGCCGTGCTTGCACTGTTGTGTTCCGGCGTAGAGAGCAAGACAGCCGGTGAAATTACTAACACAAGAGATATTCTGATTTTAGGTTAGTTTAGTTTTAAGAATCTCAAGGGTCCCACTGAAAATCAGCGTCTCGGTTTTACCGAGGCAGTATGCTGAGTGGGGCCCTTTTTGTTTCTATTCAACACAAATGTTGCTGTGTTTGTTATAATTGTACTCTGTGTGATGTGTGTATGTGCGTGTTTTGTGTTGAATAGTCTTAAATAAATGTTTTTCTTTCTTTCTTTCTTATTCCATCTTAGCTCTCTGGACTGGCAATGCATCTGCAATCTCTTTGGTGTTGAGGTAACCCATTTGCCCGTTTTACTTCTCATTTTATTAAAATAATAAAATTTAAATTGACTATGACTGCTGCATGCCGGATGACCTCTGGACTAGAATTGCCACCTAGTGGGTTTCCCAAATCCGAATCCGGCGTCGTGGCAAGCTCAAGCGAAGATGGTGAGACGAACTGGACGGTTTTTCGCCTGACTGGCTGGAGAAAGCTCAGGACAGGGATGAGTGGAAGAAGGGCAAGGAGGATTTTGCCCAGCAGTGGGACAGCACAAGCTAATAATAATAAATATATGCCACGTGAAGTATAATACTTTTAGTGACTGTAAAATTTATATGACACATTGTAATCTAATAATATTTAGTACAGAAATTGCATTTATCACCAATTCAAATAAACAGGAGCAATACCAGAGCGCTGGGGGCACACGGGATATTTTCTTTACCAAAAATGCCATGAAAAAGTTGAAAAATAAAGCAACAAACGAATAACTTAACCGAATAGCAGTTATCTGCATGTATTGCTGATAACTGCTTAAATTTATTCCTGTTGAATTTATTAGATAAGTAATAAATTAAGTAATAAATTTGTTTAAAGTATGTAAAACCTAACAAACATCTAAGTAAAATAAATAGTATCATAAGTAACAAACATCTAATAAATGCATCTAAGTAATGCAAATTTTTTTTTTCTATTTTGGAGGTCAAATAAAATTAAAACCACTTTAAATGTTTATGACTTAAAACCAGATTAAAGTGTACCTGAACAGCTCTTTAAATAAAATAAGCAAAGATTTATTATGCTAATGAAGTATGCTTAACAACCTACCTATAAAATTTGTTATCTTTCAGGGTGCCTCGTCAAAAACTTTTAATCGAATTTCATTTCATAGAAAGCGATTCATAGAATCGAATTCAGTCTTTGTTTAATTTAAACTTTTGGAATTGTTCGTGTAATTACATGCTCTGGGGTGATTTTTGGCTTTCGAGCGCTCGACACTCGCCAGGCGCGCTCCAATCAGCGCCGGCTAAAACATTCGCTCGGGTGTTTGATTGGCCTGCGGCCGGCGAATGCCGAAAATCAAAAATAAACCCGCCACAAGGAAATATTATCGGTTGTACGTCAAATATGACACCATGACGATCTCAATATAAAAACGTGTAATTTGACATTCTACGAAATGTACAATGTAATTTCATACTGACTGAATAAATAAACTAAACCAAACTAAACAGCAACGTCTCAAATGGCTGAAAAACTATGCGTCTAAATTCTATCCCAAATTGCTTGGTCTTTTCCGTCCTATATTTTTGCTCTGGAAGTATGATTTTTCAGTGTCCGTTTTTTGATCGTAGCCATATTTGTATTTTTTATGCATCTTTCTAGTTGATCCCTTTTTTAACTTTTGCGATTCTAAAATTTTTATGAAACAGGGACCATACATAGGTATAATAAAAAAAATTATCTACAGCGAAAATCTAGGAAGGTAATAGCAGAGAACGATTCCGAAAAATGTATAGGAAAAACAAGAAAAAGCTTGCAGACCGCGTTTCCTATTAATCAAAAATTATCACTTCATCGAATTTGTCGATTCGTTGAATTCGATGTAATATTGATGGCAATAAACACTCATATTCGTATTCATGTTTTTTATCTAAATTAATAGAAATGAAATTCTATTTTGTGCTATGCGCATCACTTGAGAACAGCTTTATCGATTTGGCTGTTTTTGTTTTTTAATGTTCGAAATAGTCCAAATTAGATGTCAAGGAAAATAAACGCTTTGTTTGTTTCTTTTTTCTAACAAGCTGTTTTAGTTGTCGAATTGATGTTTTGTATCTGATATTTGGGTAGAATTAAGGTTCGTCGGGTACCTAAGCTAGTTGGTAGGTTATCCTACAAAAAAAAATCTAGCGCTTATTCCTGTTTTTTAATTCGAGGTACGCTTTGACCATGATCCCAAATATTGGCAGGTTGAATTATTATTTTTTTAAATTTCAGTTTCCGTTTGTCCTTTATAGGCATGCGTTAAGGGCGGTTTTTTTAATAGCTCATACTTGTGCTGAGCAAAAACCTCTCCACTGGATTTCCACAACTCCCTTTTTTATGTCATTCAACTAGTGAGCTTTAGCAGACGGAGCCATGGCACCCCTTTTTTTTTAATTTTGTTTGCGTTATCGTTGTGTTTATCATTTAAATTATAATGTGTTTTTAACATTATGGTCCATCAAGTGTTACGAAAGATCACAGCCGCGTGCAGCGACCTTCTCTATATCTATTCGCGTCCAAATAACTTCTTCGGATCATTCGATCAGTCTAAGTCAAGGTTGTATATTTTATAGATAATCTATATATACAAATATTGTAACAACTTAATTACGCATTCATAAAACAAACTGACATAACAGAATAAGACAGCCTTTTGTCTCGTTTGAAAAATGTACTAAGACATTCATCGCTTGAGATGATATTTGGTGAAAGACAAACACCGCGAAAAGGGACTTTGAATTTAAATCACTATAAAATTTGTAATAGTAGTATTATTAAAAAAAAGGTAAAGAATATTTGCATAGCATTAGCAAATAGAGAAAATGCAATCAGAAAAAAAAAACAGATAAAAGTTGATAAAACTAAGAACACGCTTCTATACAAGTTATAAAATAATTAGGTCACCTACATAACTTTTTATTTTACTCTTACTATAGAAGTTTCATACGAAATAAAATAGTGTCACCATTTTCAAGAAAATTAAAAACATATAAAATGTACTACTTACTAACCTAAAAAATCACAGCTTAAGGTTTCGATGATGGAAACGTAACAGCCGACCTAGCCGACCATTAAAGAGGGAGCTAAGAGAAATTGTCTATGCTCGAAAAGGATATATCAACTTCATAGTGCTAACTAGACTAAAAATTACACTTTCTCGCAGTTCCGTCTACGTACGACAAGACAGTTAATAGCTAGCCAGTTTATATTTTAGGGCAGTTGGCGACCCCTACCACATTTTTAATCGACTGTTCTGTGGCTGTACTTATGTAAGCCCGTAGGCAGTACAGTGCTGTATGGGGAGCAGGACAGTGCCGCTCGCCGTTCGTACTAATCTATATTTGAACGCCAACTGCCTTCCTATAACTGTTCTGTTCGACTATTCGGCCCGTACACGTGTAGCTTCGCGAATAACAAACGATTTAACCCGGATTGCTAAAGGCCTCCACTAAGACGCACGGGTGCACGGAGCGGGTGCACGCCTATAGAAAAATAGTATGAGAGCGTCCGCGCGCAGGTGCTGGTGCGGGCTCATACCATTTGTTCGCTATTCGTGCACCCGCGCGAGCTAGCGGACGCTCTAAGAGCGGGCATTGTCACTAGCGTTAGCAAAAAAGACGGAGGTTTAGTATTTCGTCAGTTCATTCTGTCAGTCGGGTCAAACTTCAAATGACGCTAGATGACGACTGACGTAAACTATTAACATATTTAAAGAACCGTTAGCCTGGTCCGTCAGTCAGTGGAATACACGATCAGTCTGGCGTCAGTCTCAGCACCTAGCAAAAAACTTCTTGACACGCCATAACTGAGTGCACCTCTCTCCTCCTGGGCTAATTAAAAAGACACGCACTGAGTGCGTCTAGTTACTCCACATCGTACTTCGCTACGTTAATCTGTCCGTCTCATCTTACCAGCCCATGAGCACTGAGTTACGTGGCGAGTCGTATAGATTCCTATTAAAGCGTCCGCTACGTCGCGCGGATGCACGCAACGGGTGCATGCCTGTCGAACAAATAGTATAAGCCCGCCACCGCACCCGAGCGATTTAGCGGACGGTCTCATACTATTTTTCTACAGGCGTGCACCCGCTCCGTGCGCCCGCGCGGCTAAGCTGATGCCCTTAGGTGCTTTCACGCATGTAACTATACCTACAAGTAACTAAGCCCCAACCCCGCTAATCCTGATTCAGAAGTTCAAACGTCCCTTCATGAAGTAGCTACCTCTATTCGAGATGAATTACAAGTAGCTCACGGTAATACTCCAGGGTTTTCGCCGTTGCTCATTACTATTTCTAAATTAAATGACGAAATACCTAACTTTTAGTTCCAATTTCTGCTGAAACTAGTAACAACTCCGAGCACACCTTCTGTCTAAGCCTAAAGTCCATGTTTGCAGACCTGTATTTCAACAATTAATGAAGGAACAGTAATGAGCAACGGCAGGGGCGTATTTACCCCGGGGCCATCCGGGCCATTGCCCGGGGCGCCAGGCTGCGAGAGGCGGCAGCCGCCTCTAAAATGAAATACGTTATCGTCATTTAACGGGGCGCCAAAACTAAATGGCCCGGGGCGCCAAATCTTTAAATACGCCCCTGAGCAACGGTGAAAACGCTGGAGAATTACCGATCGAAATCTCAATAAACTTGGCATTGAATTTTCCACAAGGAAAAGGCTATGGATGGTAAATATGATAATTCCTAACGTGTAGCTGGTGACATTTAGCTGTCCGTGACCCAGCCCCCGGGCACCTTTCGTAACCGTACGTCATGGAAGCGTGAATTGTTCTTTTGTTTTATAACATTAATATCGGAAACCACTTAAATTCGAATACACAATAGACAAGAGCATATTAGGTAAAAACAACTCAAAAAATATGCGTTGGGAGTAAGTGCAGTTAAATAAAGAAGTTCTCGGCAGAAGTATGACATCTTTAAATAGTATGTCGCTATCCGTTTCTGTCTGTTGAGGACAGATATTACCGCTTACTCCATCTAAACATGGATAATGATACGGTTTTCACTGTCATTTAGTGATTTTTTTTACGGAGGCTTCTAGCGAGCAAGATGGTGGTAGCGATCCGGACGGACCTTGCACGGGCCCTACCCGCAAGACACTGCGCTAAACGACATCAACCGCTAGTCTCTTGCTATCGTCAGCGTACCATTTGTACTTGAACCGGCTAGCATTGCAACTGATATTGAACTGATCACCTGTCGACCTTCATGAAGCAATTTTGGCCGAAGGGAGTCGCTTACCGCCGTTTTGGCGGACGGTTGCTGGACTCCCCGAAACTAGGTCACACGTCGCCGAAGTAACGTGCTAATTTTAATGTTTTGTTTAATAAATATGTATATTAGTTTTTAAGGTATCTTTTCTATGGGCCTATGCAGCCAGCTAAGAAACGATGACAAGAAACCCGACGGAAATTTCTTTCGTTTCATGGAAGATGTGGTTTTATTTGTGCCTGCAGCCGTAGCATTTTAAGCACCGTATAAATTAAGTTTTACAGAGGCGATCGCCTTTATACAGCTTCTATGCAGCTTTAATTGCGTTTATTTGGCAGCATGGCAGGAGACGATTGCAAGAGACCAGACGGGATGTCTATGGTTCCACGGTGGACTCCTTTATTTGAGCCAGCCGGCGTCGCACGAGCCGATGGCAAGCGACCTTACAGGATAGATTTGGTTCTATTTTGGTTCCAAGCAAGTGAACCTGACGGTAATTAATTACCACCGCCCATAAGCACCCCCAATACCAAGGAGTTTGCAGATACGTTGCAACCCAATAGGCTAAGATGGAGTACCAGCTTGTGCCAGTAATTGCACCGGCTGTCTTGCTCTCCACGCCGGAACACAACAGTGCAAGCACTGCTGTTAGATTAGCGAGCAAGATAGTAATAGCGACCCGGACAGACCTTGCACAAGGTCCTACTCGCAAAGTAATGTTGTTAGAATCAACCCAAACAACATAGAAACCAGATTTTACAAAACTTGTCCAATTAAAAGCATTTTATTTTATTACAACTGGTATTAATGGCCGCATGGTTCAAAGGCATGGGTGTCCCATCCTGTTTGAAGCGACTTGTTTAGTTGATTTTGTCTAAATGACCAGTTTTCAGCCCACCTTAAAAAAAAAGCTTGTCTTAGTACATGGTGTGAATGTGTTTTGTTGTTGTAATGGGTGAATATTGAATACTAATAATAATAACCATTTATTTCAGGCTGCATAGGCCTCATAACTACATAGTATAAAGTAAAGTTCTTATTATTCAATTCATTACACAGGTTAACAGTTTACACTAGGGCACTGTGAAATTTAAAGCATTTTACAATAAAAGGAATAGAAAAGAAAAAACACAAATAAGAGTACAAATAAAAATAAAAAAATCATCTAATTGAGGACACACGCCCATCCATCGCCTCACAGAACCTCAGGCACTCATCACACACACTTGCCCATTGACCAGCAAACACATCACAGCCTGGTGCCGATGCTACAAGCGCGTTGAGACAGGCGAGAGCGTGAACGAGCGGTGACATCCTGTGTGACACGGTGCGCGCCGACGGAACTGCCAGGAGGTGACGGTGACGTGGCCGGAAATCAAACTTGACCATTGGAGGGACGTGCAGACGCAACAGTTGGTTTACTAATTCAGGACAGTCAGAGTCCCCACGCAAGGTCCCACAAGCAATCGTGAGCAACCCGTAGTTACGCCTCACTTCCAGGGAATTGAATCCCAGGAGGCCAAGCAGGAATTTCGTTGGAGCGAGAGACAGCCGGTGCATTAATGGCACAAGAGGTATTCCATCTTAGCACTCTGGGTTGGCAACGCATCTGCAATCTTCTTGGTGTCGCGGGTGTCTTGCTTGTTTGCCTTATTAGTTCATAAAAATAATATCTTCATTGTACCTATGCGGAGTTGGGGCAGGTCGCTAGTACATTTATAACACATTAAAACATTAAGAGACTCAAAATGTATGTTGCTCAGGATTCTTCCCTATTGGGGAAGTATTCATACAACTGAGAGCGAATGCCTTAGTGTAAGTTTTTGTCAGAATAAACATCCCAAACCCGTTAGCATTAAATTCTCAATTACTATGGAAATAAAGACGACGCCTCTAGCGGCCGTATCCGCAACTAGGGTACGCAAAACCGGTTTTACTTTGAATGAAAAATCCGGTTTAAACCGGTTATTGCTTAGAAAAAATAACCAGGTATGCATTCCTCTTTCCATAGCAATTGAGAAGTACAAGATAATTGAGAACCTCCTGCTTTTTCAAATTCGGTTTAAAATTCGGCCGCCTTAGTGTAAATGACCGTGAACACCTAACCCCAAGCCCAAACAATGGTACCTAATCCTTGACTAAACATGGAAGTGTAACTTTTGACCCACGGGCGTAAACAATGAGGCGGCATTGCGCGTAATGCGTAAACTGATCTACGCACGCAGCTTACTTAGGCTTGTAGTGTCCCTGACGTAAGTTCGTTGCATTCATCAATACGCTGATGACCACGACTGAATCACACAGAAATTTGAGCGCCTGACAGAGCTTCAGCGCTAGATTAAAACTAGTGTATGATCAGCTCTCTCTAAACAAATCGCGATGACGTTTTCCACCCCCTTAAGCAGTAGCCATGATTTTTTAATATGCTTTGATTATGCCTTAGAAGGACTGAAACCAAAGCGAAAATCCGGTTATTTTCTCTAATAAATAACTGGTTTGAACCGGGTTTGCATACAAAATAAACCCAGTTTTGCATACCCTAGATGTGATGTCACCGTTGCATGCTGCGTGCAGTTGGATGCAACGGAGTACGAACGAAAGAATACTCGAACGCGTCTTGAACACGAGAATTGATGAAAATTCAAATCTTACTTTTCTGTTTCATATGAAACTCCTATGGAGCAAATTAATGTTATAAAATAGACGACAAATTATTTTAAAAACTTATAAATCTAGTTCTAAGGATTAACAACAAAATACTAAATAACCATGGTCATAGGTTGAAAGTTCATTGGGTGGAACACGTTACCGCTGTTTATAATATGAAGAGCGCGAGCACAATAACTTGAAAAACTGTAAGTCAAATCAAGGTCGAACATCAATGATAATTATAATGGGCATGGGTATATTCAAGCGTACTGAATACCAGTTTTCATACAAAAACACCATAACTAGTTCCGTACTGCTCGACCATCATCGATTAATAGTCGATCCAGATGCGTATGTGCGTATGTACTTGCGTATGAAACACCATCAATGTATAAAACACAAGTAGGTATTGTGATAATACTTAACTATCCTTTATTTCCTACATTTGGAACTAATCCTGCCGCTAAGCAGCCGTGCTTGCACTGTTGTGTTCCGGCGTGGAGAGTAAGACAGCCGGTGCAATTACTGGCACAAGATGTATTCTATCTTAGCCGTCTAGGTAGGCAACGCATCTGCAATCCCTTCGGTGTTGCGCGAGTCTATGGTCGGTGGTGATCTCTACCATCAGGTGGTCCACTTGCTTGTTTTCCTTTCTGTTTTATAAAAAAAATCGCGAAAGAATAAATCTCTCGACTTTTAAACGCAGTGACTTTTCTCTTATCGCACCCTTAAAATTAAAGCGACTCAATTCTGAATATGATATTTCCCAAAATTAAACCCTATGTCTTTTAATTAAGGTGATATTTTGGGACTTGTATTATTCAAAAATGGATCACTTTAATTCTAAGCGTGCGTTATCTTTTGTAAAGATATAGTTTTTGTCGTCATTACCCACAGTTAAAATATAGTTTAGTCCTATTGAATTGATTGGGTTACTGAGTCAGTATGCTGCCTTTTTCGGTAAAGTATAGGTGACTGGGCGAGTAGGTCGAAAGCGGCCTCGGCGTACATTCATCGACCAAAATGGTGACGTCCTAAAAACAGGCCAAATTGGAAGTACCTGAAACCGCCGAGCATGTATGAAGAGAGGAATGTGTGTGGAGGAAGCGGAGGAAGTACGCGAGGAGCGGAGCAAATGGCGATTTGTGGTCTCGGCCTACCCAAAGGGAAACAGGCGTGAGCAAATAATAACATAGGTAACGCAACGAGAGTTAAGGTCACGCACACTGATGCACGTCATGCGTACCGAAGAGTTTGGTTCGATTTTTCTAAATTTTTATTTCATTTTGCGCTGTGCGTTGCGTTGCAGTATTCTAAACAGTAGAATAATGTTTGTGATGTTTGTATTCTGCCCGTGATGTTTTTGTGTTTATTTTGTTAAATAATTATACATTTTTGGTGATATTTTTTTCTTTGCCCATAACAACTATACCTTTCAAAATGGACACAACCTTCAGTAATGAAGACGACTAAAAATCAGCCTAATAAGAATTCCCAGCTTTACGAGCTTACGAATGACTTTCAAAAAGTTCATTAACAACTTTTTATAAAAACATTTAAACCAGTTATTGCAATATAGTATACGCAATATTGCGAACTAACTCGATCGGCGCTTGCGTCACACCGAGGCAAACTTCATGGGCAATTATAATTTAAGGGACCTTGGCAACACCAGCTGAATGGCTAGCATAAGTGTTATCAATACTGTAGTAAATTCTTTATAAATAAATAAAATAAATATTAATAAATATCGGACAATGAACACCAAGTTACATAGTCCCAAACTAGGAAAAGCTGTAAATAAACATTCTCAGGTTTCCAGTAAAATTCAACTAAAGCTAACACATATTTATCTAATACCTAGCTTTTTGCTGTTGTTAATTACTTTTTCAAACAAACTGGAACAAACTACTCTGTCACTCCGCGAAACCAGTGCAGTGGAGCAGAAATAAATAATAAAAATAATACTGTATTTCTATTTCCTATTAGAAAAAAGTACATTAGTATATGTAATTTTAACCACTCTTTTTATCCAATCCAAAGTCCAAAAAATAGCATTTTACAAGACACATTCAAAATAACATTTAAATTATATTTAACGAAATATCGTACGTCATGCTAGGAAGCCATTTCAATAAAATTCTTGTTCGGGTAAATCAAAAACAAACGTGTAAATCCTCTAAGTTGTTTTAATTTATTTATCACGTTTTAGTATATTTTAAATTTTTTTTTTAGTGACCGGGAGTTTTTTGCTTTGTTTTTTTAAACATGACGATCACCCTGACACGCGTTGATGACGTCATTGCCTAGTTTCAGAAGCACATCGACGGTTAATTTGAATAGCTTGTAGCAACTCCTAGCGCCATCTAGTTTGAAATGGTAAAACTAAGCGCACTACATCACTTCTACGAACTTTCATAAAACTATAAAAACCTTACCCATAAATTCTACTTCAAACTTCCATCCTTCTGATTTGGGTCCTCAGGCATAACACAAAGAAATGCAAACCCGGTTATTTTCTCTAAGAAATAACCGGTTTTAACCGGTTTTTCATTCAAAGTAAAGCCGGTTTAGCATAATCCTACATAACTCCAGCCTGTCTAAAGATCTCGCTCATCAGACTTACCTCTGGTAGGAACATGGCGTATCTATGCAGCCGCCCCCCCCCCCCCCCTTTATTGTTTTGTATGAAACTCCTAAAATGCAAAAATTTACAAATCTATAAAGAATATTTAAAAAAATCAAAACAACAAATCTAGTTCCCAGGCATAACGACAACATACCAAAAATCATTGCCATAGGTTTGAGGTTTAGAGAGTGGAAAACCTAATCGCCGTTTGTATGGGGAGCGCTTTTTGGGGCTGGGTTCACACTTCTTTTAAAGCACGGCACTGCCTAGCACGCCAAGCACCACTGCATCTAGTGTGGTCGGGTAAAAATGCACCCATTTCTATTTTTAGACAGAGGTGTGCAATCAGAAAGGATTTTTCGAAAATTTAACCTTAAAGTATTTAAGTACCAGTTTGATTAGTAATTCAAACGCCTGAAGCAAGCGACGTGGCAACTCCTGACGTTCGGCAACATTTTGTGCACCTTGCCTGTCGTCGAATGGCGACACTCCTCCCAATCAATCAATCAATAAAATATGTATTCGTTGAAACATAGGAAAGTACAAAGAATATACACTGCTGTTTTTGGTATAAAGGTTGCATGTTCTGCTATGTCATACCCAAAGGGCATACGAATATTATATCGGAATTACATGTATACTTAAGATGGAAATAAGCATAGAAAGTCAAAATAAACATTGAAAAAAATACAACAATTTAACCAAACATTAACAACACACATCCTGGGGTACGTGTCGGGCTTCCTTCTCGTGTGCCCGCGTGCTGCGGATCCCTTTTGGAGCGTCCACTACGTCGCGCGGGTGCACGGAGCGGGTGCTCGCCTATGGAGAAAATAGTATGAGCCCGCACTCGCACCCGCACGAGTTAGCGAACGCACTCATACTATTTTTCTATTGGTGTTCACCTGCTCCGTGCACCCGAACCGTGCACCCGCTCCGTGCGCCCGCACGACTTAGCGGAGGCCCTTAGATCAGTGCAGCGTGGGTGTCGGACTGTCGGCCGCCTGGTGCAGAGGAAAGTTTTGCTGCCCTCTTATTTCGCTATTCCGAATCGTAGGTGCGACAAAAATATGAAATGGCTCAAGTACAAGATATTATTATTTGTTGTGAAATTTTGCACGTTTTTTTCTATAGTTACCTTGAGACTCAAACGTATTGAATTAAATGGATCACTCACGTATTACCGCACTGGCGAGGGCAAAGTTTTCTGTTACGCAGAAAGTATGTGAGGCTACTAAGATTGGACGTCATCCGAATTTGAATCGTGATAGTAGATCATCGGCGCCACCTAGCTAAGAAACGGTGTTAAGAACAACGTCAGTGGTAAATGTGGTGTAGTCTTTAGAGAACGATTTGGTTAGTGTAGTATGCAAACCTACATTTGCCAATAATAATGACGAAACAAACGAGGGTAGTTGTTCGCCTCCGCCTAGCAACCGAGCCCGGAACTTATACAACTGTGGCTCGGACTCGTAGAAATCTTTGGGACACAGCCGCGGGGGCTCATGAGTAGGGACCATGCACAGGCTGACCTAAAACATGTCAAGCAATAACTCGGCTTTACATTCGTGATTGAACTATTTCAATATTAACGTTGTTTTTCCTAGTACGTATTTTAATTTAAGAACATTTGGTTCTTGAATAATAAAACAATCGTATCCCGTCACAACATTTATTTACACTTTGTTCTCAGTTAATAACACTTCGATCTCGGTTATTCGCACTTTGATCTCGGTTATTCGCACTTTGATCTCGGCTATACGCACTTTGATCTCGATTATTCGCACTTGGTCCCGGTTATTTCGTCTTTAGTCCCGGTTATTCACATTCTCGTCTTGGCTATTTACACTTTAGTATCGTCACGGGGTCGCGACGCAAACAGAGCTTTGGTGAGTGCGGCAGCGGGCGCCTCCACGCACACCCACAGCACAGCAGCGGCCAGGAACGTGAGCAAAATACTACCACCCAGAAGCATCAACTGAAAAAAGAAGCGTTAGGTTTTTTTTACATAAAATAGGAAGGCAAACAAGCAAGTGGGTCTCCTGATGGTAAGTGATTACTACCGCTTATAGACACCCGCAACACCAAGAAGATTGCAGATGCTTTGCCAACCCAGAGGGCCAAGATGGAATACCTCTTGTGCCAGTAATTGCACCGGCTGTCTTGCTCTCCACGCCAGAACACAACAGTGCAAGCGCTTCGCTGCTTAGCGGCAGGTTTAGCGAGCAAGATTGAACTAAAACTGTTTTAAACGGACAAGATCGCTTTTAGTAATTAAAACTGACCAATGTTATTGGCACGACTTGTAATCACGAGTGGACTGAGATAGCAAAACAGTGATGATATGCAAACCCGCAGAAAAAAAATAGCTAAGGTAGCGGTTGCAGTCATTGACAGTTACCCAGTAATTGACGATAAGGAACCATGCCACAGTTACAATAATGTCAACCAATGCCTACCGTGACAACCACTGGTACGGTCCTTGACACGCGAAGGGGATATAAGTGGCCTCAAACGAAGATACCACGACCAGTTATATCCCTGCATCGTACTACTTTAACTACTTACTACTTAATATTTAGATGTGTATTTCGTCTATGTTAATCGGAATATCATATTAGCTGATTGGTTTTTAAATTTATATGTTAATCTGTTTTGATCTGGTGACATTTGTGAAAAACCCAAAGGTGTTTAACAGTCACGCTCAACTGTTTGACATCAGTGGCCCAAACATGAGCGGCCCAGTTTAGTTTATCTAAGCTTAACTCTATGTGAGTCCTAAGGATAAATTAATCCTGAACCGGTCATGTTAGTGCCACAGCTAACGCCCGAACGCCCGCAACAATGAAATGAAAATGAAAATTTTATTTGCAAGTTTGCACCGGTACAATTAAGATGTACCCATAGATGTACCTAATGAACATAAAGCCCTTCCGAAAAACAATATGCCATCAAAAACAAAACTTGTAAAAAAAACCAAGTCTCGCAACTAAGTTCTCTACCGCAAAAAGTTGTGAGATCCATGTAATAGCAAGTCGGTTGGCTTATTCAGTCCCTAATTAAGGAATCTTCTGTCTTAAGTTATTACGTAATTAGCTAATCTAACAACATCTTGTAGTGACCACATTAATATTAAAAATCTTTTATGTTTAAATAAGATAGATTGACTTAGCCATCGCATGAAAACACAATGTATCACACAATCGAGAAAAGGATGGTACAGCCGTGCCGCTTTTTTTTGCTCGACTTGGCGGGGGCACTGCCGTGCCCCCAGATCTAAATGACAGTGAAAACCGTGTCATAATCCGTTGCGTGGTTCAGGAGGAGAATACGGCAGTTTAGAACACACATAAAAATTTAGGACAGACAGGAACGAATAGAGATTTTATACTATCTAAAGATTTACGGGAATAAAAATTACATGTGCAAAGGCGGCCTACACACACAAAGAAAAGCTCATATAAAAGAGAAAGAAAAAAATACTAATCTTTATCTGCTTTACATAGTATGAAACAGTCACTATCCGTTCCTGCATGTCCTTGTATCTTCGGCCTTATCTACGGTTTTATCTGTTTTCTTCAATTTTTTTTAAAGGAAGGTTTTTTTGTACAGTACATCCGTGCAAAACCGGGACGGGTCGCTAGTAACCACTGTTCTGTCTCGGGTTGCGCATTCAAATTGTACTGGTACTAGGATGTCCACTGTTCTGGGATGCAATTTTTGAATCTCACCAGATGAATAAAGCTTACAAAAATGGCCGCATTTCTATGAAAAACGGCCATTTTGGCGAGCTTTATTCACCCGGTGAGATTCAAAAGTCGCACTCCTGGTCCCGTGTGAGCCACATCACTGCTGCAGCGCACGCGCACGTACCACGAAAAAGTCGTTCATGTGCAGCGGCGTGATGGAGGCGGCGATGAATCCGCGCTGAAACATCGTGTGCAGCAGGAAGGCGCCGTACGACGCGCGGCCCGACCACGCCCAGCCCTGCCACTCCAGAATGCCGCGGTACACTCCTGCGCAAGTATACAAAACATTATCTTACAACCTAGTCTCCCGTTCACGCTATTGGCCGCCGACAATAGTACATTATGATACAAGTGCGCTATGTTGGTCATTATACTCGAGACGGTATGTTATTTTTTACTGCAAGTACGACCATAGCAATAGATTTTTTTCTTCTGTCTTACCCTCAAGTTTGAACACGCAGCTGATGATAAGTGTCATTGTGCACAGCTGGTAAATGGGCTTGTGGAGCGCAGCATACAAAACGCGCAGCGTCATCGACGCGTGCGCACCGTCCACATAGAACAGTCCACCCGACAGGATCACCATTAGTCCCAGCGGGAATGTCAGCCAGACAATCCACCGGTACTTCTACGAAGAAAAAAATACTGCGTTTCTCCCAAACAGAAAATGCAATTTTTATGTATCTAAGTATTCTGTCTCCTCGGATTTACCTTAAACCGGCTCATATCTTTCCCCTCTTGTTGCAAGTGGTAGGTGAGAAACCCACCAGCCAGGCCCACCACGTACGTAGACATGTTGGTATGCCCGCGGACGTACAGCAACCGGAACGTGTCGTCGGTACCATACAAGTTTCGGTATTTTCTGAAAAGAGATCCTTTTAGAAAACCGTCATCTCCGAGTTCAACCAAAATAGCCAAAATTTCCCGGACCTGCTGGGGCTGCGATATCTGAATTCAGTACGCAGAAATTCGCAGATATTATGTGTTATTCTTTCCATTAGGTAAAATTGAGGTGGAGCACAAGCCCATGCTCAGTAAAAATAAAAGCAACTCACTCGGGCGACTGTATTACAGTGGCATCCAGATCTTGGAAGTAAGTGTGTGCCACGATGATTGCGATGGAAGTAATCAACAACACCCCGAGAGCAGCTGCTCGCCGCCCTGCGGTTCGACACGCTAAGCACACGAATAGACCCAGGCAGAACAGCTGTGTGTCAGCTGCTAAGTACCTAAGGATAATTAAAAATATAAATTAGCAAAAAGTTTAATTATACACAACAGATTTGAGCGTAGCTTGAACCTGACCTGCGCCTTACGACCATGGTCCCCAGCAGCAGGGATTTTACCACTGTTAGTTGACCAAGTGGAAGACAACTCTTCAACATACAAAGTCATCAATAATATAAACCTACATTTAAGTTCCACTGAAGGCGCCAATTACATTTCTAAAGTCTTATTTAGAAAATTGCAATCCAGCTTTCAGGCATAAGCATAGATATCGATAAATACTTGTTCAATGAAAACTCTAGATAACCAGATAGAAAAGAAGGTCTGATAGAAGAGAGCCTTTTATTTAAAAATAAACTATAGAATCTGGTCTTAAAAACCATAGAAGCCAATACGAAGACCAGATTTACGTTATTCGCGGCATGTCTTTACGGATTCATCTTCTCTACACTCACCAGCTCTGCGGAGCACAGTGGGCGTCCTCATACACGTAATTGTTGATGTACAGGATGTGCGCCCACCAGTAGCGACGGCAAGCCTCCACCTCAAAGCCGACCACGCGCCGCCACAAGGGCCCGCTGCCCAGGTGTCGCATCCACGTCGCCACCGTAGCCAAGACCAGAGCATATGTGGGGGTAAGCCTGTAAAAGGTTGTTCAACTTACATAGACCACTTGCACGAAAGATGGCAAATCAGAATTGTGCCCAATGTAGAAGAAGAATTTAGGCTACATAGTTGAGGAGTTACGCTGTTTGTAAATTAGCTTCCAAAACCAATCATTGGATCCTTTCATAGTTTCAATGCCAATTACTGGGTTGTAATTAGATAAATCTACCCGGTACCCTTCAAGCCCACCGATGTGCTACCATCGGAGCATTGGCATCAACACAGCTGGTGCGAAATGACAACTAGCACCAAGAAGAATCAGGTTTCTTAAGCAATCGCAAACATAACACCCTCAGCCACTGACACTGGCTCCAAGGCAGCTGATGCAAGTTGAACAGCATCAAGGCAGAGCCAGACTAACTCGATCACATCTACTTCGAATGTAGCTGATGCCATTTATTATGCATTATTTACTTGACAAAAGCCATCCAAAAGGCAATCGAAAGAGCTATGCTCGGAGTTTCTCTGCGAGATCGAATCAGAAATGAGGTGATCTGCAGAAGAACCAAATTCATCGACATAGCTCCACGAATTGCAAACCTTAAGTGGCAGTGGGCGGGGCACATTGCTCGTTAAACCGATGGCCGTTGGGGCGGAAAAGTTCTCGAGTGGAGACCACGTACCGAAAGACAAAGTGTTGGTAGGCCTCTCACAATGTGGACGACGATTTGGCGAAGATCGCTGGAAACCGGTGGAAGCAAGCAGCACAAGACCGATCGTCGTGGAGATCCTTGGGGAAGACCTATTTCCTATTTCTAGTTATGATGATAATGATGATCTACTTGATAAATAAAAGAAACATGTTACCTAAGCCACCGTAGCACCACTCCTCTTGGCCATTGAATCCAGGAGAGCGGGTGGTGTTCACTGTGCAGCTGCAAGTTGTAAGCCAGCAGGAAGCTGGACATGAGGAAGAACGTCTGAATCACCAAGCTGCCGCTAAACAGCATCTGCTTGGATAGGTCGTCGTATGACTGCAGAAAAAAAATTCAAGTCAAGTCAAAATATTTCTTAATTAGGCATTCAGGAAACACTTATGAATGTCATAAAATTTACCACCGGTTCGGAAAAAACTCAACGAGGTGTAATTTTTAAAATATTTTACGTCTTAAATATACACAATAGGTGTATACTGTTTTGAGCCCTACTAACCATGCTTAGAATTAAGAACACCTAAGCTTTTTATTTATAGCTACTTCAATAAACAAAGATGCGCCTTTATAACACAGGTCATCATGGGAAATTGCGTAAGATTTTAGATTAGCATCGATCATCACCCCGTTAGTTTCCAGCTTTGCTTAAATTAATTTTATAACATCAACTCTTACCTTTTCAGTATACAACGGATTTTCGATGTAGGAAAAGGACATCATTAGCGTAACGTGCGAGAAAAATACGCAAAGCATAGTGATCGATCTGTAACAAGGAAACGAAAACTATGTTATATTTATTTAATCAGATTCTAAATTAAGAAAAAAAATATATAAAATCTTATTCTACTAAACTTAAAGGTTAAAAAATTTGTCGCCGTCAATAGGGAGGGTGCCCAGAAAGCTGGCAGCATTGCCACGTTGGATGGCAATGCTGATCCTTTGGACAAAGTTTTGCCCAGCTTTCTGGTCACGGGAGGCCTCTACAGAAAACTACCGCTACATTCCAACATCTTTATCATCTTCTTTACATATTTTTTACTTAGTACAAAGCAGCGTTTCCTAACCTTTTTCAGCCCACTGATCCCGAGGAAATTAAGTACAATTTTAAGAATTTAACTACATTAATAAAATAAACAGCAAATTCAGTCATTTCAGTCAGTCTCGGACATCGCCCGCTATATGGCGCACGTTCGCTGTGCTAAGAAAGCGTGGCGATTACCAGATTTTTGGTCGCATTTATTTATTATTGTTATGTTCATAGATGAGACTGCGAACCCCCATACAGATACTCCGGGACCCCCAGGAGTCCACGGACCATAGGTTAAGAAATACTAGTATTAAGAAAAGTCGCCCGTTTCTGTCCGTCCTAAATCATTGTAGTCTGTGTTCGACCGTCCTCTTCTTCTAAATCATGCAACGGATTCTGAGACGGTTTTCATTGCCATTTACAGTGCGAAGTCAGGGCAAGTCGCTAGTATTGAAATAAATCAATCGCTGACGTATTTAAATCCGTGTCTAAAAAGCCGGTAAAGAAGCTGAGCTACCTCAACCCGCTGAATAATTTGAGCCTGTTGAGGCGAGCGTCTGCGCCCGCGCCGTTCGGAGCCGTCAGCTTGACCCAGTTGCGACGCAGCGAGAACGCCAGCAAAAACGGGTTTCCTGAAAACATGGAGTATTCACTTTAATCACCAGCATCCTGATTAATAAATGTTACAGGTGCTACAGTTCGACATAAATTTAAACTTTTCCATACTGGAATGTAACAATTATGTCAACGTGTAGCACTTGTCACGTTTATTAAATAGGGACTAGAGGCAGCAGTAGCCTTAGAACATCCGCTACGTCGCGCGCGGGTGCACGGAGCGAGTGCACGCCTATCGAACAAATAGTATGAGCCCGCACCCGCGCGATTTAGCGGACGCTCTCAGACAATTTTCCTATAGGCGTGCACCCGCTCCGTGCACCCACCCCGTGCGCTTGCGGGACTTAGGGGTGGGCCTTTGAGGGGTCACAGCCTGGCGCCTCGCTCTTGCAGCATAACAAACAACCTTGTGCAACAACCCCAGTAGAAAGTCTTTACACTAAGACAAGGGCCTCGCAAAGATCTAACGCCCGGAGCCTTGCAATGGCTAATGCTGACACGGGGGCAGAACAGCGGCAGTAAAGTGGACATCACAGTGCTACTACAATTTGAACGCGTACTCCGAGAAATAACAGTTCTGTCAAGACAGCAATCAGAGCAGGACAGTTAGTAGCCAGCTGGTTTATTTTTCGGGGCAGTCGGCTTTCCCAACAACATTTTTTAAATCGACTGTCCTGTGACTGCATTCATGTGAACGCGAAAGCAGTGCAGTGCAATAGGTACGGTCAGAAGGACAGTGCTACTCGATTTTACTAGTTGACTTGGTCTATATTTGAATGCCAATTTAAACGGTCAGTAACAGTCTTGCTAGCTGTTCTGTTCGACTATTCTGCCTCACTGTTCTGTCCCCGGATGATATCAGCATAAGACCGCCCCTGACCAGAGGCTCAGCACGCTAGCTTTTGTCGAGGACATAAAGCATATATCCCGTTCTAACCAATTACGGTGTAGGACAGGGACGGATGCATAATGATTCTGAATAACGCTAGTGTTACTAATGCAGGAAAGCCAGGGATAAAAGCATCGTGCCTTATTTTTGTACTTATTCATCTTCTAAGTAATTACTTATTTCTATTTTAAATTGCTGTATATTCAATTCATTAACACAAGTACTTGTACACACAGATACAAGAAGTCAATGATACTCATTAAAAGTATTAATTGAATCATCAGTATTTTATTGCTTTAACAGTAATCATGAACAACATTGAATAAAATAATTGCTGTCAACAATATACAATATAATTATTGTAGTTAGTACGTCGTATAAAACCGCAAAAGGTTTAACACATAGTCATTAAAACACAATCAATTAACTCGGAATTAAATGAAGTTAAAATGACCCCGAGTTCAATCGTTAGGTACAAAATAATATAATGATTAATATCTTGGGACAGTTAATCTGCATTAACCCCCTAAACTAAGCAAAGCTTGTGTATCGGTTGAACAACAACAAAACTAATCGGTTCAATAGATATACAGACTTAAATACATAGGTATCTATAAGATCCAAGACTCGGGTACAAATATTTGCCCTTCACGAGAATCGAACCCGAACCCATTAGCTTCGTAGCCAGGGTTACTAAGGAACCGAATGCAGCTAAAGCTGAAGATAGGACAAGCGTTTTGTTTAAATAAATTTTACATCACAAATATTACAATAGAAAATAAAACCTCATCGAATCTCCGAGCCTGACGAATATTCATCCTTAGCTGTCTTAAGAAGTAATAGTACTTCTTAAGACAGCTAAGGATGAATATTCTTTACTGATGTTCCAAATTTGCGAAACATGTGATGTCAAAAATTTCCGACAACATTCCCAAATTTTTGAGAATTCCCTGCAACTTTTATCCCTATGATGTGCTGGGGAATCATTCCAAAATTTATACTTTTAATTTCAAAACCTTCCAAGAAGGAAATATTAAATATCAGAATGAGTCTGGAGCAAATATCAGAAGCATCAATGTTAGCATCATTCTTTAGTTACATTTTACAATTGCGGACTGACTCACTTTCTAACTGCAGTCGTCTCAACGTGACATACGTATAAACTGTTAATTTGGAGACCATTTATGTCGTCGACGTAGGTCGATTTTCGACTACACGCACACTGTCAAATTAAACTATTGTCACGAACCTCGCGTATTATGCAATACTGTGGCCCTAACATGACTGGCCAAGTTTAGTTTATCTCTATCCGCGTCCCTTTCTTATAACACTAGTTAGACAGAGACACAGGGAGGGGTTAATCTGAACCTGGGCTGTCATGTTAGGGCCGCTGATATAGAGGTACTCTTTATTGCAACTAATATAGGGGTATCGACTCCGAATATAACTTTGTTCGATTCGAAGTTGAGACCCTTGGTTCTTGTTCCAGTGCACTAGGCCTCTTCAAAGAGATCTCGAAGAGGCTGGTCGACGTCACAGGCGACCGAAGAGCTGGCAGCTACCGCGCACAGCGTACAAGCTTAGCTATACAGAGCGGTAATGCTGCCAGTATCTTTGGTACCATGCCAAGAGGCCTTCTCTTTTTGATATATTTTAGCTATAATTATAGTATTAATGTTTTGTTCATATTTAGTTTTTATATAGTTTGATTGTTTTCAATTAGTATTAGAATATTTATGAAATAAAACTATCTTTATTAAGAGAAGCATAATGTAGTCAAAGCGATTCAACCCGAGAGTTTTTTTATGGAAAAAGGAAGCACACGACCATGTGGGTAAGATTAAAAACTAATTATGATAATAATTTATAAAAAAGACTTAGGTAATATGTATAGTCCATCCCATAAAGCATCCCCACATACCGCGATTCCCTAATTCTTCAATATTTAGCAGATGGTTGCTAAACTTCAGCATTTCATTATTCGCAATCATCTGCCTAATTCCATAAACAATCATAAAATTTTCGATTACTATCTATGACAATAGCCTATGCGTAAGCAACTGTAACAACTAACCTTTCCCGTCCTTCTCGCAAATAAAGATATCGTAGAGGCTTCCAGCAACATTAGAGATGATCAAAACCAAGTACACCGCAGCGACTGCGTAGTCACTTGTGTCTAACTCGTTATTATCTCCTTCTCGATCACAATATTCTATTTCGTCCAACTTCGCTTCCAATTTATAGTCCCTCCATAAGGAATGATTCAGGCATGCCTCAAGGGTCGCTTTTAGGTCCGCTGTTTCATTTAGCTTCCTGTTGTGGATGAAGTCTTTGCAAGTCTTGGTGACACATACCCCTCTGTGTATTTGACTATGATTGAAGTGTTTTAGCTTCTGTTCCGAATAACCCTGGAAATAAAACAGAATAAGTGTTGATGAGTTATTGATTACTGATGGTGTATTAACTTGTAGAGCCATCAAGTTTTTGATAGCTTTTATTTACTCTACATACTACCAGTACATACCCATTATAAAATGGAATTTGTATTCTGATTTATCAACTTGTTATACCATTTTACAATTGTCATAGGTATAATTAGAAAACATAAATTAAATGTGCTGTATGTATATTTGCTCAATTGTAGATACATATTTTATGACTTATTCCGCTTGCATCTTAATTAATTGGATTCTTAGTAATCTACGTTATAGTCTGCTTGAGTTTCAATTTAAATATTATTATCCATCTGTCCATTGTGTTGCTCCGAATGATTAACAACGACTTTATGGCAATGTGTTACAAGCTATTTTTAAATAGCTAGAATCAATTGTATTAAACGGGAGTTTTGCACAAATTGAGCAATTATCCATCTATCTATATAAGACGATTATTATCAGACCTGTTACAATTGCTACAAAGTCAGTAATACTAGTCATTTGTAGTTGTTTATCAGCTTCCAACTTTGGCTGTAGCTTTTCTAAAACGAATTCTAAGCCACTTAAGAGTAGTGTGAACCCAGCCCGAAAAAGCGCTCCCCATTCAAACGGCGATAACATTTTCCACCCTCTAAACCTTAACCTATGGCAATGATTTTTTGGTATGTTGTCTTTATCCCTTAAAACTAGGTTTGTATGTTTTGATTTTTTTAATATTCTTCATAGATTTGACAATATTTGCATTTTAGGAGTTTCATACAAAACACATGAGCGTCAATATTTTTGTAACTATTATCAATATTTTAAAAATCGAAACATACAAACCTAGTTCTAGGGCATAATGATAACATATAAAAAAATGAAGGCTGTAGGTTAAGGTTTAGAGGGTGGAAATCATTAACGCCGTTTGTATGGAGAGCGCTGGGTTCACACTCCTTTTAATCTAAAAAAATTATCCATTGGGCCTAACATGTCTGTCTTAGTTAGACTTGTCTCTTAACGCGTCTCATTCTTAAGTATAATACTAGTATAAAGTCAAGTATAAACTATTATACCGTATAATATTATATAATGAGAGTTATTTTTTTTAAATATAATATCTATAATATAATATTTATAACATCACAATTAATTATTGCAACTTAGATACCTATCATTATTTTTATATTTCTGTTTTTTTTTTAAATTCCGCTTTCAATACTTATTAAATTACATGAAAAGTAAATATAAACTAAAAAAAAAAATTTTTTTGTAATAATGACATTTTCTAGATTTAACTCTAGATATTTTATATTATTATACTTGATTACCTTGACTATGTTTTATGTTGACGATCTTTTTGTGATTTGGTTATTTTTATAAACTTAATAAAATTTTCAATGAGGAATAAAGTAATATATCTATCTATCTATGTGTGTACAGGTAAGAGTTATTTTTTAATACGAATAAAGCTCCGGGATGTTATTAAAACCAGTATTAGCCTTATACGTTTGTCTGTATGAGGAACAGACGTACAACAAAGTTAATTAAAGGAAGAAATTATTAAGTAATTGGAATATCTTGCATTTCTGCTTACTGCTTAGTAAATAGAAGAGTATGCAATCCAAGCTGTTATTATTATTAAAGTACATATCTGGATGGCAGGCTTGTAGAAAAAACATCGATATGATATATCGATAGTTTTTAACAATACGATTTTTTCGATATATCAATGTAAAATTATAATTATCGAAATGGTACAAAAGTCGTTATAAAAAATAACGAATTTTGTACTAGTGCTTCGGAAAATGGAAGATTCTACCGAGAAGAAGCGCCGCAAGAAACTTAGCAGCTTATACCTTTTTTCTCTATTATTTTATTTTTCTATATTAATATTCATCACTGAATCTGGATTCCATATTGTCCGCCTGGCCGTAATTGTGCAGCTAAGTTAATTATACCTGTAATTATAGGAAGTGAGGTATCGGCATGTCTGCATCTAGCTTAGCGGTGAACAAAGAACTTGAATCTTGGCCTAGGTCAAGTTGCGTAGGTGACTGACCAATGCCGTAAAAAATTACCTATCTAAGGAAAACTTGAGCATTAATTTCCATTATAAATTGTATGTAGTTTGACATGTAAGCCTTCAGTTCCGTTCGAACCATTTACCGTTATACGTTGAGAATTAATTATATTGTCTTAAGGCATTAAGTCTGCCTTGATGATTAGTTCAGGGACCATAAATACATTCCTGGGGACCCTATATAGTCAGCACCAAATGTATATGAGCAGACACGACCACTTAAAACACATGAATGCACCCGAACGTATTTAACACATTTGATGCATACATCTATCTATATATATATATATAAATGAATCCCTATTTCCCTTGGTCACGACATCACGCCTGAACGGCTGGACCGATTTCGCTAATTCTTTTTTTGTTCTGTTCGTTATTATCAGGAGAAGGTTCTTATGAAAGAAAAAATCAAAAATCTGCTCATTTATGGCGTCTAAGGCGGAACAAAGTTCGCCGGGTCAGCTAGTTATTTATAATTTATACATATGGACATTGATTTCTCCTCCCCTACCATCTTGTCATCTTAGTTTTAATTTGTCTGGACGAGATCACAATCAAGCGATAAGAACGCCTTTTGTATACCTGTATTTAAGACATATCTGTATTCTATGAAATTGTTAATGTGGTACAATAAAGCATATTTGTATCGTATTGTATTGTGTCCGTATTAAAGCAGGCACGAGTCCGTACCTGTATCAACCGCATGAGTTCGGAAGGGACCCTGGAGAACAGGTCAGCGTTGAGCAAGCAGTACGTGCCACCAGGCTCCAGAAGGCACGTGTCATACTGATCCAGCGCGTATAACGCCGGCATTCTGTGGTACTCGCTCTCTGAAAATGTAAAGAGGTCATATCATAGAAAGGGATCACTCACGTATTTCGGTGACTTCATCTGTTTTATTTTTAAATACATTTTACATTTTTACGGGTCCACTGAAAATCAGCGTCGTTGCATTCTGTGCCTCGACACATGCCGAGTGGACTCCTTTTTTGGGATAACCCGCAACATTAATTTCTCTCTAGATTTAAGGATTATTTGTATAAAGTATAAGCCTGTAATGTTGTCGTGGTTGTTTCAAAATAAATGATTTCTATTCTATTCTATTTGAAGTCGAGTAACTGCCCGACATGTTGTTATATTAATATATCCAAGCCTCACGGTAGTCTTATGTTAAAAATTGTAAAGAGGTCCTTAATCTTTTTTGGCAAAATCACTACAAAGCAATTTTTTTACAAAACAGGAACGATGACAAGTGATCACCACCACTCATATACAATTATACACCACGAAGGAAATTTGTAGATGCGCTGCCAACTCAGAGGGCTAAGATGGAATGCCTCTTGTGCCAGTAATTTCACCGGCAGTTTTGTTCTCCACACCGGAACACAACATTGCAAACACTGCTGTTTAGCGACTGGATTAGCGAGCAAGATGGTAGCGATCCGGTAGGACTTTGCACAAGGTCCTACCGCCCCCAAAAAACAGTTGTTAATAGAGTGTTTAGACTAACAAATTGGAACTACCTTGCTATCCACGAAAACAGCTTTAATTCCTAAGCTCTTTCATCGCATTTTGGATCTAAGAATCCCAGGGGCTCTAACATGATCGGCCAAGTTTATCTGAGTTTATCTCTATGTGTGTCCCATTCTTATGACACTAGTTTGACAGAGACGCAGAGAGGGATAAGTTAAGCCTAGGCTTCGTCCGGCTACCTGACGAGTTTAGGCGTGAAATTGTAGTTTCGGTTTAAGTAGTTTCGTTTTCGGCAGAAACTAGAACCTGCCGATACTAAAGCCGAAACTGAAAATAGGCTCGAGGGGCGAGTGGCCGCAGAAAGTGTCAGCGTCCTGTCGGCTTCACCTCGGAAACTGGCTACTTAACTGTCATGCGTTGCTACTTGTGGGTTTGTTGATGTTGTGTGTTCAACGTTTTAAATGTTAGAGCTAAAATGAGCAACAGCTTAAAAACATACACTAGAATTGTTCTCAAAGTTAGTTTCGTTTTCGGTTTCAGCCGAAACTGGAAAAAAAACCGAAATTCGGTTTCGTTTTCATTTTCGGTTGTAAAAACTAGTTTCGGTTGGACACTAGGTGACTCTACCTTAACAAGGATGCAATCAAACGTCATTACAGAAGCCACGTGTTGCGAAAACATTAATCAAGATCACATCAGATACATCAAACCATAATAGGTAGTCGTAGGAATTCACTATAACAACTGCTACTCGGAATAACTACTACCTTCTTCACGATTGGCAGATCTCTCGCTAAGTCGAAACGTTTGTCCCTTTCCAATAACACTGGTGTGAAGGTGACGCATTTATCGACATTATTTCTGGCTAACTGCACTGTTATTCTCTTAACGCGTCAGCGTGACTCGACGTCGAAGCATCTCCCTGTCACGCTCGCTCGAGCTAGCGTGTTAGAGCAAGACAGGACGCTACTCCATCGTCGAGCTCCTCGCTGTAGCGAAAAGAGCTGGACTGATAACCGTGAACTAGACTGACATGACTTGACAGTATGTCGTCAAAAGGCCAACCGGTCAGCTTAGGTCAATTGATTGCTTTATAATTACATTGATATTGACTTCCGATGTTTCTATTTGAGGTAGTTATACTTTGTTGGTGTTCAAAGCGTTTTTTTAACTTCCTTATTCCCATACTTAATGTCGATTCTTAAGAGCTGGCACTAAAAATGTATGAAACTGGCATACACATTCGGTGCCAGCTCTTATAAGCCGACCTGAGGTGCAATTTTTAAATCCCACCAAGTGAGTAAAGCTCACCAAATAGCCGAATCTCTATGAATAACGGCCATTTTGGTGAGCTTTAGTCACCCGTTGAGATTCAAGAAGCGCACTACTCCACCTTCTCTATACGTGTCTTCTTCTTCATCTTTACACCAACGACTTGCCTCGGTTTTGCATGGTTACAATTTCGAAGTAAAGTTTGTAAAAACCTTCCGTAAAAAAATCTGTAAACGACAGTGAACACCATATCAAAATCCGTTGCGTGGTTTAAAAGGAATAAGCGGCCGAAGATTATAAGGACAGACAGGAACGGGTAGCGACTTTGATATATTATATGATTTGGTTCAATGTAATATAAAGAAAAAGAAATAATAAAGATATTACGAACGAAATAAAGTTACAACCAGGCTTTGTCCAAAATGTGGGATCGTGTGAAAGACAAACTAATCAATAAAAATATTAAAAGAGTTAAATTTAAATGAAACACGGAACAGAACTTAAAACACAAGCAGCTATCAATCGATCGTCCAACGCACTCTTAGTCGCTCAGTCATACCCGTTCGTTCACAAAATTACTCCCAGTCATTCGCTCGTTTACATCAATCGTTCATTATGTGTTCCAACCATTCCCATACTCGGCCATCCTACATCTATGACTGTACAGACATACCTCATAAACACAACATACCAACATCTTAAATCTAGGTACACCTTACACTCTTAACAATTCAATCTTTAAGTGATCATAGCTACAACAAAACATTTTTCCATCTTTTAAATAAACCAATAACATAATAATGAATAATAAATACACTCCTGCACCTCGCAACGAATTTTGATACAGTTACTAGAACTAGATCCTAATCGTACCCATGCGAAGCCAGAATGGGTAGCTAGTCTTTAACAAACTTATTTTAACTGGCTCCACCCTTACAATTATGCTTACACGAAGCATCTGTAATGAAAGTCACTTTTTTTTTAATAAATTAATAAATATCTTAGGACAGTTAACACCAATTGACTTAGTCCCAAAGTAAGCAACTAAAGCTGCTTGTGTTATGGGTACTAGACAACGGATATACATACTTATATAGATAAATACATACTTAAATACATATAACATCCACGACTCGGGCACAAACATTTGTAATTATCATACAAACATTTGCCCCTCCCGGGAATCGAACCCGGAACCTAAAGCTTTGTAATCAGGGTCACTAACCACTAGGCTATCCGGCCGTCAGAGTCACTGAAGTGTCAAATGCAGCAGTGATTACCATAAAGCAGAGTCAAAAAAGTTGCTCCATAAATTAAATTCGCCGTCGACGGACCTAAGTACTGTAGCGATAAAGTGTTGAAACTGTAATGTTTATAACCTGTTTACCTTATAAGGTAAACAATTAACATTGAGCGTCCACGTAAACATGTCTTGAATGGCGGGTGAATTGAATCGGAGATGTTTTCGACGATTAAAACGTCAGTAGCCACCACTCGTCATTTCTTTTACGGAAAACCGTTTCCGGGTTTGTTTTTGTTTATTTTTAACATTAAATTATGAAGATATACTTTAGTATTGTTGCCTTGAAATATAATTGAAAGTTGTGCAGGTCTTTCTTAAATTATTAAAATTGTATTTGCAAATATAAAAATGGCATGCATTTTAAAATTCGTGAGCGATATTGCGAAATATTACTGATACGTTTTTGCCAATAATACTTAAGATATGAGGATATGTTATTGATAGTACCTAAGTGTTTTTGTTAACCTTATTATAATTACAAGCTTTTATTTAATTTGCCAAAGTTACTTATAATTCTTCATAACATGTTTAAAAATACTTAAAAGAAAAAGTAAATTAAATATAAATATTTTTGGGACAATTAACACCATTGGCCTTGTCCCAAAGTAAGCAACTAAAGCTGCTTGTGTTATGAGTACTGGAAAACTGATATGTATACATACTTATATAGATAAATATGTACTTAAATACATAATAACATCAAGACTCAGGTACAAACATTCGTATTCATCATACAAACACTTGCCCCTCCCGGGAATCGAAACCGTAACCTAAAGCTTTATAGTCAGGGTCACTAACCTCTAAACTATCCGGTCGTCAAACACAAAACAAAGACACAAATACAGAAATAAATAAATAAATAAAATAAAATAAAAATAAAATACAACACAAACACAAAGAAAAATAAATAAGACAGCCGGTGTAATTACTGGCACAAGAGGTATTCCATCTTAGCCCTCTGGGTTGGCAACGGATCTGCACTCGCTTTGTTGTTGCAGGTGTCTATAGGCGGTGGTGATCACTTACTATCAGATGACCCACATGCTTGTTTGCCGTCCTATGTTGTATAAAAAAAAATAACAATGGGGAGTTGAGGTCCTCTTTTAAAACAAAATTTGGTCGTACCTCTAGCAACACAACTAATAACGCGCTCCTAGGTCAATAGTATTTTATGCAACTGCTATATAATGAGAGGCCTTAAAACACGAGTGTGGTTTTATGAAACGAGCGTCAGCGAGTTTCATAATAGGATCACACGAGTGTTTTAAGGCCTAATTATATACAGTTGCATACATTACTTTATCTACACACATATCATAACTGCAAAAAACCGTAACAGCAAAACACCAACAAACAAGTATGGCGGCAATTCGATCTATCCGTCAAGACGAACGTTTTTTTTTTAAATCATAGACAAACGAAGGAAGCCCCTATTGTCATGTCACTCGAGATCAAATGTCGTGCGTTTAAATTAAAAAATCATACTGAATTGACGTTTCGTATCGATAACTGTTTTAGTATCTGTGGATACTAGAATAGAGACCAACTTGAATTTTGACAGCTGTTCCAAATTTAAATTCATAACGTCACGAGATATCGGTAATGTAATCACCAATAAACACAGACTACTAAGAGATACTACCCAATAAAGAACAGATTTACCTACTACCACAGACAAGAAAATTCTTAAAATAACATTGGTTGTAATAATGCTGGTCATTTTCTATGGTTTTTGAACGCGTTATTGAGAAATTATGATATGTGTGTAGATAAAGTAGCATAAAAGCATAGCCATTCAATGATGTAAGAGCGTCCGCTACGTTGCGCGGGCGCACGGAGCGGGTGCACGCCTATCGAACATATAGTATGAGTCCGCACCCGCACCCGCGCGAGTTAGCGGACGCTCTCATACTATTTCTCTATAGGCGTGCACCCGCTCCGTGCGCCCGCGCGACTTAGCGAAGGCCCTTACTAACTCTACAAAACAAGAGGTTCGCGAATTTGATCGTCAGGCGTCAAATTTTTTTTGTGATTACTAACTTACTACCGTCAAGTGTTAATTTTCTTGACGCGAGATTACGAAATATCCTACATGGCGGTAATAATCATAAAAAATATATTCTGACTTTATGGACGCGATTAATTTTAAGGACGTTGCATGTAGTACATAGTTAATTGATTTTTGCACTTAATTCTTAAGTTATTATGGTTTTCTGACCTTAATATAAATAAGATGATGTTTTTTAAATTTTAATTTATATTGTATATTGTATTATATTTATATTGTATTCATACTAACATAGTTTTGTTTTGTTTTGGCGATGCAGTTGTGCGCTGTACATTTACGTATTCCATGTAAATTTATATTTTTATGTATATATTTATATTTATATGTATGTTTATGCCTTTTTATTTATTTATTATTATCTATGTAAACTCTTATGTATGCTTATTGTGAGTGTGTTTGATTCTTTTTTTGTTTGCACTGCCCGTTGTACTCTGACTATTTCTCACCGTATCTCTTTCCAAAGGTTGTCTGGAAGAGATCGCTGCTTAGCGATAAGACCGCCTGTTGAATCCCATGTAAAATTTCCCTGTGTGTGTTCTTTTATTTTGTTTACTTGTGTGAATCAATAAAGAGTATTTGTTGTTGTTGTTGTTGTTTTGTAAGTAATTATTGTTACTAACACATTATGGGATCAGATCCGGCAATAAATGATTTTGAATTTTGAATTTTTGAATTTTAAATACACACCCTAGTAATATTTTGGTGGTAAAGTTAAGATATATCCCAAGATGGCTTGTCGGTACCATCAGTCTGGGACCCAGTACTACAGTTACATAAGATTCTACTATGACTGTAGATGTATTTGTTATTTTTATTTATTTCATAATTTTGTTATTTCATTTTGTAATTATTTGGTCGGAAAAAGATTCATTGCTAAAATTCTTGCCGTGCATTTTACTCAGTAGATTCCATTTTCCGAAGCTCTGGTAGAGATACTAGTATTATTGCGTGAATTGAAACAATTTCATTCTTACCCTCTTATTCATAAACGTTTCGTAAACCTATGTTAGTTAACATGTGTCATTGTTTATTTTTATTTATTTAATATTCGTGTGACGTTTGCCCTCGAGTGAAAGGAACAAAACATTTGTTAGCTAAAAAATGTTATAAATAATGAAATACGGGGGTTAGTTTGTTTGTTTTTTATCAGGCTTTAAAAAAGGAGGAATGTGTTTCCGCCAATTGTGAGCCGATTTCAATGATTCTTTTTTTTAATTGAATAGATTATATAGAAGTTGGTTCCATTTAAATTGGAAGAAAATATTCTCCCTCTAAAGGTGCAAAATTAAGGGATGAACCAACGCATGAAGTCGGTTTTAGTTTAAAAAGTTTCAACTATTTTGAGTCTGCGAACCATTCTCTTTCTACGCTGCGAACAGTCAGTGCAATATAAGGTCCCAGTCATTGACGGTGACCTAATAATTGACGAGCAAACACGGAAACAAACGAATTAAAACGTGTCAACCACTGGTACCTTAAACGATGTAAACCGTTCATTGTTTTGTTTCAATGTCACGAAAACATAAGAATTTATTAATATGCAAATCAATGGCAAAAATGCTTAATGGATATGATATTTCTGTTAAGGAATGATGTAATCTTGCCGTTAAGTGTTAATTGAGTTACTGACTGAACAAATTTGTTAATTGCTTGCTTTATTGCTGAACAAGTTTCGTATTGTAGCAGGTTTTTATATATTGTCAACAAAAATATTTCTTTTTTTTGCTTAGCCCCATTCTCAAACTAACTTGATTGTAATGCTGTTCCCTTAAAATCGAAATTGGCGTGACTTTTCACATCCTCTAAAAAACGACCAATTGTGAGTTGGTTTGCACAGTGTAGGGTTCCGTAATTGCCTGATGACTCGTAAACTTGTAAAGCGTACTTACCTGTGATTGTTTTCCTTTAAACTTCATCATATACAACAACAACAACACAACAACAACAACAACAACAACAACAACAACAACAAACAACAACACACAACTTACAACTTCGGTGAATTTTTTCACGTATCCAATAACAACCATTTGGCTGGCAGTGGCCCTAACATGACTGGCCAAGTTTAGTTTATCACTATCTGCGTCCCTTTCTTATGACACTAGATAGACAGACTCGGGGAGGGGTTAAACTAAACCTGGAATGTCATGTTAGGGCCGCTGGGGGAGGACACTTAACTCTAACAAAATTTTGCAATTTAAAGCCTAATAATTCACAAACGGATGCCTCAATCAAAAAACTGTTTTTATAAACCCGCAATATTTTTAAAAATGTTATCCAACGACACCCCGCACTATGGAGAAGACAAAAAAATATACATCCCCACTTCAAGTGTTAGGTGAAGAAACCTGAAAACAATATTTTTCTAAATATTACTTCAAAATTACGGCTTTCTAGTACTAAGAGTACATGAGCTAGAATGCGGACAGACGGACGGACGGAAATGGCGAAACTATAGGGGTTCCTTGGTGACTATAAAACCCTAAAAACCGAAAGACGTGGATCCCAATTCGACGCATATCATTTATTTTTTAGCCAATTGTTGATGACGCAAGGAAAACGAGTTCCGTTTAAAAAAAAACCTCTTAAAGCTAAATTTAATATCACTTTACTACAACAAAAGTGAATTAAAAGTGCCGTGAGTTGATTCGAGAAAAGTGCCATAAATATGAGTATATACTTCAATTCAATAACATCTGCAAAATAAGATAATTTCATTCATACGTTTATAAGAAACTAGCGCCCCGTCCCGGCTTCGGACGGGTAAAATTACGATGTAATGTACAGTCAAGGAATTAAATTTCCAACCCACCTAAGGTTCAACAGCATATAGCAAACTGTCACCATAAGAGCTATAGAGCGAGACGTTAGTTTGACATATCGACCTTAATGCATTGCGAATGTCAGACGACATTTCAACGAAATGGGTAGGGAATTAAATTCCTTGACTGTACATAAAAACCTTCTGTAAAAAATGTCTAAACGACAAACTTTAGACAACTGTGAAAACTGTATCACAATCTGTTGTGTGGCTTAGAAGGAGTGAATGGCCGAAGATTCGATGCCAACAGGCAGGCACCGAGAGCGGCTTTGTTTCATGGTATTAAAAGAAAGATAAAAAACAAATACAATTAATTTATTAGTATTAAAGTATAATAGAAATGTGTATGTTAGTTTTTAAGTTTGATTGTTTGTAATTTAATTTGATGTGTTTTTCAAATAAACGGCATTGTTTGATTATATAAAAAAAAAACTGACTTAATACATAGAGCGTTTGATATTTGATTGAGCGTCGTAGAAATTTACATGTAGACGGGTAATTCATCCCTTATTTTTCCATCGTTTAAAGTGGAATATTTTCACTAAATTACAATAGGATCAACCTTGAGTATAGAAACTAGTTGTTGATTTATCAAACTAAAATTGTAACCATTTATGTGTTTGAATATTAGACCTTGCTCGCTAATCCTTCCGCTAAGCAGCAGTGGTTGCACTGTTATGTTCCGGCGTGGAGAGCAAGACAGCTGGTGCAATTACTGGCACAGGAGGTATTCTATCTTAGCCCTCTATGTTGGCAGCGCATCTGCAATATCTTTGGTGTTGCGGGTGTGTATTGACAGTGGTGATCCCTTACCATCAGGTGAGCACTTGCTCCTTTGCCTTCCTATGTTGTATAAAAAAATGCCAGCTCGTTGAATTTTCTACATATATTTAAGTAAGTGGTCACTATTATAACATCTACGACATTTTTTTGCAATGTGATATCTTTTAAAAACGCAGTTTTACTACCATCAGTTCCACAAAAAAATCTAGAACTATCCTACTCCAACAAGTGTAGTCTAACTTACTTCAATTTAATACCGTTTATTTCTCTCTAATACAATACTTAAGACGTCAAGACACGCGTTTTCGTCAATGTTGAAGCACATTATTTACAAACGTAAAGGTTTTTTTTTGGACATTTCTTTGCGTTAGCTTGCGTTATGTTTGAATATGTATCCTTATTTGCTCCATAAACAGTCACATCCTGCACTAGTTTGCATAATTTTAAGTGATATAAGTGACCCCGGCAGCCACACACTTTTTTAACACTAGCTTCTTAGGGTTTTTAAGAATTCTCTTAATTTTCTCTTACTTCATTGAAAATATGTTACTCTCAACCATTTTGAAAGGTACTTAACATTAAATAAACACCCCAAGGATAATTTTTTTTACTAATAAGAATGCTTATTAGTAAAAAAAATTATCCTTGGGGTGTTTATTACACTCGAGATAAGAGAAAGGACGAAACATTTGACTGGTGTATACAATGGTATACACCAGTCAAATGTTTCGTCCTTTAGGAAATATTTTGGGAAAATATTAATTTTCTACAAGCTTTTATTTAATTTTATTTATTTAAGTTTAGTTCAAATAGTGCAAGTAAATTTTGAATCACCTTAGGTGACCGGATTGACTCGAGTTTTGGCATATGTATGTAACTGTGATGATAATACTCGTACAATACCGTCAAAAACAAAAAAGACAGGTGTTTTTTTACAAAAGCTTATTTGATGTTAAGTGAGTAGCGTGTATGGCAGCCGGTTTGCCGCCATAGAAGACTCATGCGCATATTTCTTCCTCTTTCCGTCTCCACTTGAACTGCAGTTCATTGCTGACAGTTATGTTTCCCACGCATTGTAGCAAATTAAATTAAACCGAATTACTTAAGTCATGAAAAAAAACACAAGTTCATCTAACAGTTAATCTTTTGACAGTCGTTTAATATGTAAGATTAAATAAGCTTGGCTGTATGAATAATTGCGTTGACTTAGATGTTTTAAATTGTTATTTCACAGCTCTAAGAGATTGCAGACCTGAGTGGGTATTAGATATTAAAGTTAAATTGATACCTCCTAGACAGATGGACTACGACATGAACTTTTTCCTTTTAAGGTACGGAACCCTAATAACAAATTTGCGTTTGCCAGTTTAAGATTACAGGTTCGAGTCCTGCCATTACTCTAGATTTTTCTTTGTGTTGTCATTACATTTCATTTAGACTTAATAATTTGAATGTTTAACATTAAAAAAATATAAATCGAAATAAATTTCGGTTACAAAAACCCTAATAACAAGTTTTGAAAACGGACATGTTTCTTTTCCGTGTTAAACTATGAGGGATCACACTATAAAAAACAATTGCAAATAAATATTTTGCAAGTATGGCCACTTAGGCCAAATAGGATCTATTTTTTTTATGAAATAGGAAAGAAAACAAGCAAGTGGGTCACCTGATGGTAAGTGATCACCACCGCCCATAGACACCCGCAACACGAAAGAGATTGCCGATGCGTTGCCAACCCATAGGGCTAAGATGCAATACCTCTTGTGCCAGTAATTGCACCGGATGTCTTGCTCTCCACGCTGGAACACAACAATGCAAGCAGAACTGCTTAGCGGCAGGATTAGCGAGCAAGTTGGTGGTAGCGATCCGGACAGACCTTGCACAAGGTCTTACCACCCGCTCTATTATAAATCTGATACTTAGGCGCTTTGGAAAATATAAGATTCTGCTGAGAAACGCAGCAAAAAAACTCAGCAGATATCCTCATAATCTTATCTTTTCAAAACTAATCAGCGTTCAGTACCCTTACCATGAGTTTCTATCGAAAATTCGTATTACGTTACTAGAGTCGATAGCGGTTAAATACGCTCCCATTTGTCAGTGAAAGAGTTAACCATAGTCGATACGGTATTTTTTGATGACATGTGTCAAATTTGTGACTCATGGTACCAATATTCTACGGCAACAGCTACAAAACGTTAGACACTGAAGTTTAGATTTCGATAGGTAATTTACCGTTGGACTCATACTAGCGATCTTTAGTTATCTAAGTGAGCGCTAGAGGCGCTGTGCAATTTCCCATACGAATCGTTTTACGCTGTCGCTAGCGAGTATGGTTACGGTTAGGTGCACTGTACTCATGGTAAGGGTACAGTACTTTACTTAACAATGATTTGCAATACCGGACGTATTAACTATAATTCCCCGCATCACACAATCATGTCGTTCGTTTGTTATTAAAGCGAGGTAATCCCGCGCAGATGACTAACCGATAATGTCAAGAAACAATTAAATGCACGTATAATCACAAGGGATCTTGTATAATTAGTCGCGTGCGCAGCGTCCGGAGGCACGCTAGCTTTTGTGGCGGTCGTATAGTATACAGGGTGTTAGGGACAGCGTACCTACCGAGCTGAAACCCTAGCACCCTGTACCATAGTAATTACAATTACTGTTTGACATAAATTAATGTTAAAATGCTATATAATGAATGACAACACAAAGAAAAATTAGGGTAATGGCAGGGTTCGAACCTGCAACATCAGCATTCCGTGCCTTGCGTATTCCAGATTACGCATTAGCGTTAGTTTAGTATTTTAAATTTAATTTGAATGTAAAAAAAATTAAAAATAAAAAACGAAAAAAATTAAAAATAAATAATTTCGATTACATAAATTAATGGTAAAAAAGCATACAATAACGTGAAATAAGTAGTAGCTTATGCAACTGTATTTATATTTTTTTATGAAATAGGAAGGCAAACAAGTAAATGGGTCACCTGATAATATATAATGAGAGTATATAACGAGTGTTTTAAGACCTAATTATATACCGTTGCATAAGCTTCTATTTTACGTTATTGTATGAAAATTTTTACGATTATGTCAAATATCATTTGTACCTAATTATTAAGGGCCAGTAATTGCATCGGCTGTCTTGCTCTCCACGCCGGAAAACAACAGTGCAAGCTCTGCTTTTTAGGTGCTGAATTACCGAGCAAGATGGCGGTAGAGATCCGGATGGGCCTTGCACAAGATCCCATGCACCCTCTTAACAACAATGACTTTTCTAAGTACAGTAGGGGAAATACATTCACATTCCACCATAGAACCCTGTCGCAATAACGCGACGCGTTAACGCCACGCTATGTCATATAAATGTCATGCTTATGTCTCTTGGACTAGGTTCTACGATGGTACGTGTTTGGATTTCCTTGACTATACATGCTTTGTGTCCATGACATCACAGGTTATACACGTTTTTTTCTTCCCCGCATTCATGTTTATCATGTTTTCTGAGCATTAAGCATGTTTTCCGTCCGCAACCTTGTAATTCAATGTTTAGAAAACTTTCCGCGTTCGCCTTCGGGGAGATACAAAATCTTTGTTTTCAAATTCACACACGCAAAATCGTGTTCGTAGAACCTCGAACATTGTATCGAAAGATATATGGGAAATAACACTTGAGTTATCCGAATATTGATAAGTACAATCAGCAGTAGAAACTGTTCTTGTGCAAGATCAGTCCGGATGGCTACCACCATCTCGCTAATCCAGCCGGTAGCATTGCTTGCACTGTTGTGTTCCGGCGTGGAGAGCAAGACAGCCGGTGAAATTACTGGCACAAGAGGCATTCCATCTCAGCCCTCTGGGTAGGCAGCGTATTTACAAATCTCCTTGGACTTGCGGATGTATATGACCTGTGGTGATCACTTGTCATCGGGTGACCTACTTGCTCGTTTGCGTTCCTATTTTGTAAAAAAATTACTTTGTAGCGATTTTGCCGAAAAGATAAAATACCTCTTTACAATTTTTAACATAAAACTACCGTGAGGCTTGGACAGGAGCTTAGCCCTCTGGGTTGGCCACGCATCTGGTATCTCCTGTGGCCCGTTTCACTAAGCTAAGTGCCAACAAGGCGACATTGGTGAATAATGCCAGACATTATTGACCAATGTAGCCGGTTTAGACTAGTAAAATTGTAACTTGTAGCTTAGTGAAACGGGCCACTGGTGTTGCGGGTTGTGATCAGTTACCATGAGTGGACCCATTTGCTCGTGTGCCTTACAATTTCATAAAAAACAGCTAAACACTCGAAGAGGTCATGAGGATCCTAGCACGTACGCTCTTGACAATAGAAGCGTGTGTAGATTTTTTGTCCTCTTCCATTGTGTAAATTAGTCTGTTGTTGATTGTACCTATAATATTTACAACTTGTAACCTTTGTCTTTCATTGTAACAGCCAATACAACATATATTTGTTCGTGGTTTAGTTCAAGGGGAAGCGTAGCGCTTGAACCGGGCGGGGGTAGACAAAATTACACCTCGTTGAATTTCTTGCCGGTATCATCTCATCAGCGGTTTTTAGAACACCGTGAAACCGTTTGTTTGGAGAGTGCTGCGTACGCAATAGTCTTAATTGCGTACACACACATCAAAAACATGGCCTCCAGTATTTCCATATATTAACTCTCTATAGGGATACCGCAATATCTAATCTATTTCTATAGAACCCAAATAGCCCCAGTGGTTTGACCTGATCTCTTCTCTATGTTGAACTTGCAGGGGTGGTTCCACTCCGCACTGTAGGTAAGCTCGACCGTGTTGCCTATGGCATAGGCAAATCGCAGTTGGCTGTCGGCTAGCCGCGCGCTTGCACGCTCGCCCCCGCCGTGTCAGTGTAATTGAAAACGAATGCCGCCCAACCCTAGCGTGTCGCCGAGAGTAGCGGGGGGCAGGCGGGCGCGGGCGGCTCGTTCCTTTTAACTCGCGCGTCCTGGCGCATCGTGTATGAAGTAATATGAACTTTTCGAGCGTGGTAATAAAGTTGAGATTAATTTAATTGCGGTCGTAAAAGAGAAGTTTCTGTACTATTATTTAATCTGTGCCGGTATCATGTCTTCGCCGTTTTTTAGAACACCGTGGTTTTTCTGACAATCATAAGCGCTTCCGGTAAGCCCAATCTGAATAAAGATATTCTGACTTTGACGTTGGACTTCAAGTAATGATATCCTGAGCCTTGTTTCACCAGACTGACAACGAAAATTCGCCAGACATGGCTAACGCGAAGAGTTTTTGGATTTGCCTGTCTTATACAGTAGATACGTTATATAGGTACTCAGAATTGTCTTTGTTACCTGTGGCCCGTTTCACTAAGCTACTAGTTACAATTTTACAAGTCTAAACCGGCAACATTGGTCAATAACGACCAATGGCAATGGGCATAATAACCAATGTTGCCGGTTTAGACTTGTAAAATTGTAACTTGTAGCTTTGTGAAACGGGCCACTGATATATGACAGTTTGGTGAAATAGGGGCAATAGTCTTAATTGCGTACTTACGGTATTAATACTTGTGTAAAGGACACACACCAAAATCATGGCCTCCAGTTTTTCCATCGCACGCTTAGTATTAAAGTGACTCAATTCTGAATTTGATATTTCCCAAAATTAAACCCTATGTCTTTTAATTAAGGTGATATTTTGGGACGTGTATTATTCAGAAATGGGTCACTTTAATACTAAGCGAGCGATATTTTACCTCTCTATAGGGATACTGCAATACCTAATCCATTTCTATAGAACTCAAATAGCCCCAATGGTTTGACCTGCGGGGCGATTCTCGGTTTATGCGAGATTCATCTCGTGTGTAAACTGTCAAATCCCTTGGAAATCTGTCATATTTTGACGTATCTCGCACGTGAGATGCATCTCGAATGGACCGAGAATTAGGGTCCTGCTGGGTAATTCTGGCGTCAGTAGAGATGAAGTCACACTCGCCATTTGCCAAAAACAGCTGTCAGATCCCTTTAAAATCTGTAATTTTTTGACACATATCGAATGCGAGATGAATCTCGATGAGTGCCAGACTTGGGGTCCTGATCACTGCTCTATCTCGAACTTGCAGATGCGCCGCAGAATTTTATCGAATTTATGTGTTTTACGATTATTTTATTATATCCAACACTACGTAGTTCTGAAGATTTATTCAACTAAAAAGCATCATTTACCGGAAATTTCTTTTTTCATAACTGTTTTTTTTTTAATTCTTTATCTATTTAGGGGCTTAAGAGGAGTGTGAACCCAGCCCGAAAAAGCGCTCCCTATTTAAACGGCGATAACGTTTCCACCCTCTAAACCCATAGCCATGATTTTTTTGTATGTTGTCATAATGCTCTAGAACTAGGTTTGTATGTTTTGATTTTTTTAACATTCTTCATAGATTTGACAATATTTGCATTTTAGGAGTTTCATACAAAACAAAAAAACGTTAATATTTTTGAAACTATGAAGAACATTTAAAAAATCAAAACATACAAACCTAGTTCTAAAGCATAATGACAACATACCAAAAAATCATGGCAATAGGTTAAGGTTTAGAGAGTGGAAAACGTTATCGCCGTTTGTATGGAGAGCGCTGGGTTCACACTCCTCTTTACTGTATTTATTTAGACTCTGAAATATAACAAACCTAACCTAACCTATCCGTCCTCGTGCGAAGCCGGGGTAGGTCGCTAGTCTTTATCTTCTTTTCATAGTTTAAAACAAAGCTGATATCTGTTCCTGTCTGTCCTTACATCTTCGGCCGCTTACTCCGTGTAAACCACGCAACGGATTTTTTTTATTAATAACATAGGAAGGAAAACGAGCAAGTGGGTCACCTGATGGTAAGTGATCACCACTGCCCATACACACCCGCAACACCAAGGATATTACGGATGAGTTGCTAAACCAGAGGGCTAAAATGGAATATCTCCTGTGCCAGTAATTGCACCGGCTGTCTTGCTCTCCAAGCCAGAACACAACAGTGCAAGCACTGCTGCATAGCGGCAGGTTTAGCTAGTAATATGTAAGCGATCCTTATGAACCTTGTACAAGGTCCTACCACCCGCAAAACTATACGATTCGATACCGTTTTGACTATCATTTTGTATTTTTTGACTGAAGGGTTTTATGTATATTACATCCTACCCAAGTAGCACACACACGCGGCTGTATAGTAGCTGGGCCAAAATTCTTTTTGATGCCTAATAAAATGTCCCTTGTACATTTTAACGCATATTTTTTATTTATCCTGATATTCTTAAAATAATATGTTATCTTTAAATTCGGAATGACATACGCATACCCGAATGATGACTGTTATAAAAATATTTGGGGTCAGAATAAGAAAAAAACTATTGTTTGGTAACGCAGTGGACACTATTCTTGAGGAGTCATGGGGACTGGTAACGCAGTGGTAATTTGGGTACCAAATGAGAATTTTCTGTAATAAAAAAACCAGGATGGTGGGAAAATTCATAATAAAAATTGGGGCCCGGTTGAGAACTAACGTAATATTACTAGGAAAATATTTCGAGACTTCTACAATTTTGTAAAAGTGCTTATACATTTTCAATTTTTTTTTAGGCACTGAAAAGAATTTTGGCCCAGCTATATAGCAGTGATAATCTTTAAACAGCTACTATACAGCCTTTATAGCGCTTGCGTGCTACTTGGGTAATCGATACTAGAAATCTGAAATGTCGTAAGGTACATGTCCCTTTAAGTCCTTTACGACATTTGAGATTTCCACTGCCGGGGCGGATCCAAAGTATCGATTGAAATGTCCCTAATGAATGAATTCTCGACTTTAAATACGTGAGTGATCCGTTGTATTAATGTTTCTAAATCCCAACCACTTAACAGACCCCTAATAAAATTGTTATATCTTTATGCAAAATAAACAATTTTTTTTTAATGAAGTTTACCAAAACTGTAAATGGGGCTACTGTGTTATGTATCTGTGATTGTCTGTTAGGAGTTTTCTATTAGCGTTATATAAGTCTAGTGTCAATTTATATGTATGTATACTAACCGACATAGTTTTGTAAGCAACTACTGTTACTAATACTTTGTGGGACCAGATTCTGTAATAAAATTATTTGATTTAATTTTATTTATTTTGTTAGTTTATTTAAGCTTCTTTGCACAGTTGCGTGCAATGAAGCTTTGATTAATAAATAAGTTACCCGATCAAGAAATTCTTTTGTTAAATAATGCATTTTTCTCTCTTAATGAATTTATAACTTTGTTTAATTTTAATTGCATTTATTTTATTTTAAATATTTTAATTATGTATTTTTGACGATCCGTCTAAATAACTTAACTAAATTAATCGGTAATATTTGCGTTTGGTAATATTCGATAATATTTACAGTATAAACAAAACGTGTCTCTCCTGTGTTCAAATCAAAAGTTAACGAGTTAAGCACAAACAATTATTTTTTTATAGGTTTAAACGCGAATGTAGACTTGGCCAAAAAATATTACTTTAGCCCTTAAGTGCCGTCTACAGTAAATACACTTATTAATCTAATTGAGATTTTGAATTTTTTGACCTATTTAGTTAAAATTATTCAAAATTCTTACCATTTAAATTATATATCACAGCCGCGCACTGGCCTATTAATCCAACCAGCACAAACTTCCACATCTTTATCACTTAAAATTTAAAAAAAAAAGTTTTATTTAAAAAAACACTATTTCACGTATGTTTCGCTTGGCGAGAGGGTGGCATGTGCACGCCGCGTCTCATTCGTTATCCTTTTACTCTAAGGTCCTTTACGTTACTAGTGTGATCTACTTGCGCCGGCGTTATGCGCACGCACTGAGGTTTAGGGCGCGAGTTAGTTTCGAGCGGCTGTCGTTTGTGTGTGACGGAGCTGCGTCTCCACCCCTCCCTGCGGCCCTACGTGACTGACACAAGTGCTACTTATTCCTTTGAACTTGTAGAATATATACTTAGAACTACCAAAAACAGTTACGTTTTGTTACAAATAAATTATATAAAATGAAAAACTAAGTAAGTACTAAAATAACGAAACTAAAACTATAGGGTATCCTAAAATTAAATGAAACGTAAATATTTCCATGACTTAATTTATAGCACAATCTGTAATAAAAACCGAATAATCATAGAAAGGAGGCCTCTTAGGCATGGTACTGTAGATGCTGGCAGCATATAAAGGTAAATTAACTAGTGCAAATTAAATATAGTACCTACCACACATTACAAACTTAGTACTATTCTAGTAATAGTACTTACAAAAAAGTGAAAAAATACAGAGCATTCTATTATACCTACAGTCACATACGAGCAAGTGTTGGTGGAAACAGGCTTGTGGAGGGGACTCGTGGTCGTGAGATACAGACTTTGTTTACGTAAACTTATTGTGATAAAGTCCCATTTAAACGAAATAAGTCAGGAAACGTAAATATGTTTCACGCAATCTTGGCGTTTTTAAAACCGCTATCTAAAAACGTGCGTTTCGAAAGCTTGCTCAGTCTACGAGATCCGATCTCCGTGACGCAGCGCCATGTCGTCATGCGTGTGATACGATTTATGGACAAGTGTGAGTGCAGGGTCAAGGAAATGCAACAAGTAAGTTTTTTTGTTTCAATGGGAAACCTCTGTTGATGGGGTTTTGCGTGGAAATAAACCATCGGCGCAAGAGTGCGTCACTGCGCCCTGAGAACGGCCGGCTTTGTAAGCATCGATACCTTTATTTAACACTAGCTGTTGCCCGCGATTTCGCGTAGGTTTTGGATTACATTTTAATTTCCACCCCTCCCTTAACCCCCTTAATGGAAACACTATTAATCTCTTACCAATCGATAGGATCCTTTCTGGTTTTAGTACGAATAAGCCGGCTAGACCGGGTCGACATATTCTCACAGAATACCGACGTGAAGTAGATTGCTTACTACGTTTCGTACGGTAAGTGAGGGATCCGGAGGCCCACTGGCCGGCAACGGTTTAGCGTACTCTTGGGATCGCTGATTGCCATGGGCAGCGGGGATCGCTTCCCATTAGGTGACTCATATCCAGGTTTTTCCTCCCTGTTCTACAAAATAAACAAAGGAATTGCCATTATGACTGTAATCGAATCAAGTCACAAAAAACGAAGAACACTGATTGACAAAGGAATAACGTTTGTTTCTTTCTGAAGTAAACAATAAGCTCAGTGTTTTCGTCAACCAGGTTAGGAGCATCCTCATTGATCAGTTTAGTTTATTAAGGTTTTAATTTCTGAAGAGTAATGGTAGCTTTCTCAGGCTTGAGCTTGTAACTCGTTTGTTGTTTAACAATTTTGTTTATAGTATTTTATGCAACTGTTGCATAATGAGGGGTCTTAAAGCACGAGTGTGGTTTTATGAAACGAGCGTCAGCGAGTTTCATAATAGGATCACACGAGTGTTTTAAGACCTAATTATGTACAGTTGCATACATTACTTTATCTACACACATATCGTAAGTACTCTATGATGGGTTCAGAAGCCGTAGGACAATGGCCTGCATTGCTACTAGCTACTAGTGCTAGGTTCCTATTAAATATCTATAGACTGTACACATTAAAATAATGTAATAAAAAATGAATTTGAACAAATATAGAAACAAATTAGAAAAATTCTCATAATAATATTGGTTGTTATAATGCTGGTCATTGCCTACGGTTTCTGAACGCATTATAAAGCATTATATAGTATATTATGTATTTAAATTGATTTCTGTTTTGTGGACCTAATAAAATAAAATCAAAATAAAAACAAACCGGCAGATGGGTCGTCGGCTGTCACCATGGACCATTGACACCACAGCACTATTTGATAGATCGACAGATCATTTTATTTGTAGGTATAAGGTAAAACAAACTATCTTTGTCTTTAAAATATATCACGCAACATACTCCCAAAAAAAGCAGTCAAATTGAGAGCCTCCTTCCTTTTTGATCGGTTAATATAAAAATCAAATAATCCGGAAATGTGGAAAGGGCGCTGTAAGCTTGGCTTTTGTATCAAAACCACTCTTAATAACTGTAGCAGGAAGAGAAAGACATTCACTGACATCTCGGAATCCGGGAAATCGCAAAGGTCAATGGCATTACAGACGCACGCGGTCCTTCAGAGAGCGTTATACAACCGCCGTCACCAATACTGTATTTTTGATGAATGCACCTAGCACAAGACTCTTAATGCAGACTCGCCAAGACTCGCAAGTCGCTCGGCGTCCTGGCTCCGCGGATTTATAACGCCCTCCCCGCGGGCATAAAAAACTCGCAAAGTGACGCAATTTTTATAAAAAGAATAAAAAAACTCCTCATAGACCTGGCAGGCTATAGCATAGATGAGTTTATCGTGAAGAAGCGTTGACCCTCTCACGTATCAATTCGAAATAAATCAAATTATAACATGACCATATGTACGATAATCTAATTGTTACAACGACAATATATTCAAGTTAATCTATTAACACAATGATCAATGTATAAATAAATAAGTGAAATGTAACTTTAAAATATGTATTAGCACTATAAGAATGACTTGTAAATTATCTTGTTTTTATCAAATAAATCTGAATCTGAATCTGAAACTTCTCGATACGCGTTAACTCGCTGCGTAACTGAGTGATCTTTCTCCTACTGGGCTAGTTAGGAAGAGACGCACTAATTTAAGTTTATTATTATTAGTGCTTGGTGCACAGGTCCCCATTTAATAAACGTGCCAAGTGCTACTCATTGATTTAATTGTCACATTTAAGAACGGAAATGTTTATATTTTCAGTCCAGCAGTTCCATTCACATCCTGGGCCCGATTTCATAAACTCGACAGGCGACAGGTGTCAGTGACAATCTGGTATACATTGCTTGCCCACTATGCAACTATGATGTGAAATCTGTAAGTCTGTAGCGTTAATTGTCGACACAGTAATGTACAGCAAATTGTCACTGTCACCTGTCGCCAGTCGCCTTTATGAAATTGGGCTCTGGTGGTGAACTCAGATGTCAATTTGCAGCACCTGTATGTAACGTTTATGAACTGTTTCATAGCCAGACCAGTGGGTCAAATCAAATCAAATCAGATCAAATTTTAAGTGGCTCTGACATGATCGGCCACATTCAAGCCCGACGAAACTTACAATATCGGGGCGAAAAATCATAGCTTCTCATTTCTTGGATAGTTCATTTTCTCAGTGTTTTTCACATCTGCCTTTTTTATTTTAGGGCATAGGTAAAATAAACAAATAAATAATTTATATACAAATAAATAAAAACACATTAATTGATAACTTTTTATTTGCATGAATTTCTCAATTGTTTTTATACTATTTACAGGATAATATTCATAATATTATAATAAAAACATTATTATTAGAGCAACCTCTTTCATTGTTCATTGCTTAACCAATTGCATATAGCAACACTGCTAACGTGCCCAATATGTCGCGGAGCCCGTCTCCTAGCTAATCTAGAGGGATAGAAACCGTTAGTGCCGCGTAGATAACACGGTGGTTATCTACCGTTATCTACACAGCACAAACGACGGAGACGGATCATCCTGTCGATAACTAGAAGGCTATATCTGTTTAAAGTTTGCACCTTCAATTTAATTAGGTAATTGATATATTAAATAATAATGTAGGTAGCAAGGCCACTGAGAGAATTATCTTGAAGACGCTAGCACACTTGTATGCTGCTAGAATAGCGTGGACACATATTTTAGACATCGGTCTTAGTACCTACTACGTAATTCGTTGGCGTTTTACACAAGGCCTGGTAAAATTTTAACACAGAAGGATCACTAGCGTCACCAAGTAATTTTTAAACACTAAAAACAGTAGCCCAGTTATAATTATATTGTCTGGCTATAAACTAGCATTGTTTAATTTTAGAAGTCACAAAGGATCAAATTTGAAATAAATTGACACCAAAATGTGCAGGCATTTTCTTTTGACAGCTAAAATACAGCCCGATCATATATATTAGCGCCGCTCAAAAATAAATGAACAAGACCCTTTTGCCTGTTGGGTAAGAGTGTGTTCAGGTATTTTTCGGCCTCATAAATGTTTTGATTTATTTGATACTGACAGCACCACAAACTTACTAGGTGGTTAAAATAGGAACTAAACCTTGCCTGTATATTTAATAATCCTTAGACCCAACAACCTTTATTATAGCCATAAGCAGAACTTACCTGATCTACAAGTGCACTCCAAAAAATGCAATCATACTAGAATTCAAATTTGAAATTATAAAGTGAATCCATCAACTCGCTTCTACACACAAAAGTTACTATCACATAAGAATATGACGCCAACGTAGAACAATATAATTAATCGAATAAAATTATTAAATATCAAAAATCGATGATATAATAAATACTTTAAAAATCAGTAACTTTTGTATGAAAATGCAAACGGCAGAGATCTCAACTACGTGTAGCAACATTTTATCAACAAGGGACAAACTTCATATGACGGATATTAGGACAGTTGTTAAAAAAAGATTTGATTTTTCTTTAAAATCAATTGCAGGACAATGTATTGGATTTTTAATTAAATTTTTTGCACCATATGCGATTATATATAGAGCAAAAGAAATAACAGAACATAGGGTCGACAATCCGAAGAGTGAGGAAGTGTCGGACTCAAGAAAAAAAGCGAAAGGTGTGGCCAGCACGCCATTTTATCGTTAGGTCTTCCCTGCGTGGGTTTCCGTATCTTTCACTCACCTTACAAAACTCAGTAACTACTAGATGCTCGTATTCTGTAAGTAAGGTATGTATTAAGGCCGTCGCGACGGCCTATTCGTACTACAACCAGCGATTGGTTACAGTTGTATCTCCACTTGAATCGTTTAGCATACTTTTCCTACTGTGCTAATAATAAGGGAAAGCACGTACCAGCAAAGGGAGTTACGATAACTTAGCTAGTACTCCCTGGAGAGCAAACAATCAGGTGATTGCGGAGACTTTCAAGCATGAGTTTAGACCGCGTGTACTGCGTAGATAACGTATATAAAAGATAAATATCGGGGTTATCTATTTGGTTATCTACGTGGAACAAACCATTTATACACCTACCTTAGGTTAAAGAATTAGACCTAAAGGAGAGTGTTGGATTTAATAAAGGAAGAGTGATTATTGAGTCGTCGTCGCGCCACCGCCGCGGGGGCTCGTGATTAAAAACCACGGACTGGTCCGAAACATGTCGGGCATTTCCCGACGCAAAAATACGTGAGTGATCCGTTTTATTAATATGTCCGAGTCTCACGGTAGTTTTATGTTAAGAAGAGTGATTAAGCAGTTTAATCAAAATCCAAGGATTATTAAACTATACATTTGAAACCTCCTGTAAATGTTGTAGCGCCGTTTCCACCCCTTAACACCCCTGGCTCCTAACAACCAATACCTCCCCGAATACACTTTAACGAAATACTTTCAACGCTTTAATGAGCTTTTAAAATAATAATTAAGTAGCTATCGATACAATAAATCATATCTTATTGACTTAGTTAAATTAAATATAATACAGGGTGTAAACAATTGCTCGCTAAACTATTCTTTTTACATAATTCCGTTCCATTATATGGAGAAACCAAAACCTCGTGAACATCTAAAACTCTTCAACATACAGCAATTTTTTACACCTTATACAAATTATGTACATTGTGTAATATGAAAATATATTTCTTTATTTCTATGACAAAAGCAAAAACTGATATCAAATCTAAAGAGGACGCAAAATATGTAATAACATCATAATAATTAAGTGACAAGTCAATATAGTACCTTATCTAACTTATTGTATAATTATATTCTATATCAAGGCAATGGAATTATTAAAACAAAGTTAAAGCGACAGAGTTCTTCGTGACAACTCGAAGTCATTAAGTCATAATAACCATTATAATTGTCTCTTTCCTTTAGCATAAAATCTAAAAGGGACATAAGATCAACATTATTCATAATTTTATATTAGCCGGGAATAGAACCCAGATCGTCTCCGCGGGCCTCTTTTAAAGCAACTGCACTGTCGACTATACCACGCATGAGACTACGAAATTATTCTTCGCTTTATAACTAACGACGACTAGCCGTTTAAAAAACATGTCCAAACTTACATGTACGGGAAATACCAAACTCTATTCACATATTTCTGGCATCGTGTCCATTTCTAAGCCTGAGAATTATAGAAAATCTCTCATTTTCACCTCAACTTCAATTCTGAGCGTATTAAAGAAAACCATTTTGAGGCGTCATTTCAAATCATTTTCAGACCAACGGGATCGATCATTCGAATTATTTTACGATACGTTCTGTATTTCATTACAGTTTTTAAGCAATTCAAACCCGTATGGTTTCACCGACTAACACGCGATAGCTCACGAAATGACGTTATCTCTATAATAATACGATATTGATTAGAAAGTTATTTGTGAGGACTGTCAGTGTGACACAAAACATTATTGTATTAGGACTGCGAACGTGTCAGTGAATTGACATAAGTACGGACTCCAAAAGTGGCTGTAGTTTTTTAAGGCATAATTTCCAGAATCTTTTAAGCCTACCGTATCGTTTGGGGATTAGCGAAATTGACAGTCATATAGGGTACATCTCTAATTCATTCGACAACAGTCAGGGTCTTTCTAAACTATTGCCCGTGGGCCATAACTAACGCAATGAAGCAACCATCAACTCAGCCCGGCTGGAAGCGAATCCGAAACCATTGGATGTTGAGTAAGATGTGGTTGGTTATTAATTTTGTAGAGAAGTTAGTGTGGCACTCAGACCAAAAAGCTTGAGACCCCTGCTCTAAGTGGGCTTGAAACTCTGCCCGACAACGGTGAATAACAATAAAAAAGTTAAATGACCTATTAACTAGCTTCTAAGTCGTTATTGAACTATCTCTCATAAGACTTTATTGCGGGTAAGACAAAAATTTTCATAAGATTATGACTGCCAACGTATATGATTCCTATGATTTCAGTGTTCAGTGATCAAACATGTATGAGAATTCATACATGTATGAACCCTAGACAACTTTGAGAGCATCAAAGGTAATTATAAAGTTATGCGCAAGCAGATTTGGTCGCTTTTGCAATGTCTTATCGGCCGTGACCACTTTCTAGGCATTCATGTGAAGCAGTTCCTTGCTCGTTACATACAATTTCTTAATATGCATAGCTTTAATTTCATTGTATGCTACAGACATAGAGCCGTCGTGTAAATGGGCTTTTATTTTTTATTTACTCAAAAGCGTAGCTGGGCTTGTTACAGGCTTTTTATACAATACATCAAATATATGCAATCTTATTTTGAAATTAAAATGAACGCCTATCTATTGAAATTACTGTGAGAATAAGTGACAGAGATAAAGTGACAATTGAAACTAATATTTATTCGATTAGCAGTTATATTTACAAGGCATAGATTTAAAATCGCGAGGTATAAAAAGGTTTGAGTGCCCAAGCGCATATGAATAAAGACCAAATAGAAGCGACACGTCTTCTCCAAACATTTGTCTTCAACTGATGTGCTTGGTGACGAATGGTTTAATAGCCGCTTTCCATATTTAAACAACGGATAGTTCTACTCACTCTTTCATGCGGCGTTTCTTCTGAGCAGAATCTTCCATTTTCCAATGCGCTGGTAGACTCAGACATGTAAAAGAGACTATATGGCCTACTTTCAAAATACATTTTTCATTTTTACTTTCACCAACAGTTAAATTCTGACACATTTTCAATGCGAAATCTGTCGAAATTGGACAGCTGGTAGGAGAAACGATCTGTTGTTTGAATATAGGAACGTGGCCAAGTAATTTATAGTAAGTGTAAGGGAGAAGTTCAAAAGATTCTACATCAAATAAATAAATATCTAGGGACAGTTGAAACCAATTGACCTAACCCCGAATTAAGCAACTAAGGCTGCTTGTTCAATGGGTACTAGACAACGGATACACATACTTACATAGATAAATATACTTAAATACATATTTTGCCCGTATACTCATAAATAACAGATTAAGAAAGGCTGAAAAGATAAGGAATAAAACTGCTTCGCCAACAGTTTTGTAACTTAAACTAAACTGTTAACAATATGTGAACCAAACCATCACGAAGGTTGCAATGACATCAGAATAAATATGAGTCTGTTTTTTAGATACAACTCTACTCTATACCACGAGTCGGTGAAATAATGTATATGTATTATTGCGTCATTCATGGACGCAATTTCTTTCACCTCTTCGTGGGATACAGAATAGAATTTATTACAGTTTATCTAGAATTTACGATTTCATTTCACTTTGGAGTGACATTTCATCAAATAAGACCGAAGATAATACAGATAGGTCTAAACTTAAGTGTCAATATTAGAAAACTTCTGACCTCAAACCCGTATTGCACTGAATTTTACAGTTAAAGTTAACAGTAACGTGTATACTTTGTTTTCGCGTTTTTTTACAAAAGACAATGATTTCATACTTTACAAAATAATTAAATGCTGATAATAAGAAATGGCACTTTGATGGCTCGGCGTTGAATTTTAATTCAATGTTAAGTTCAAAAACTTGAGGCCTTCTTGAGAATTTCTTGGGAAAACCAAGTATACATTGTTTTATAATTGTAGAGCACATGTTATATTGACTTATAGCGAACATTCTATTTAACCAATAATAAACTGTCACACTACAATAAAAAACTAGGTCCTGTCACTGTAAAGTTTGCTGGGTAACGTTTATTCCGTGTGTGCCGCGTTGATAACATGGTTATCTAATTTGGTTATCTAATTTGGTTATCTACGCGGCACAAACGCTTTTTTCGACTAAGGTACATTGAAAATTGCATAGTAACGTGATGTCTTATTTTCAATATTCTCTGGCCTATATTTTCAAAGTTACTTCATTTTTTTTTTTTAACTCAGTACAATATTTGACAAAGCTGACACGTAGCATTCTTTTAAATTAAACAATACACGAATTTTAATCTTATGCTTATACGTGTATATTGTTATTATAACACTGTTTGGCCTTTCGGGTATAGCCGACGATTCGGTCAAAACGCTAACCAACATGTTCAAGAAACTTTCTACACTTAATATACCCTACTCCTAAAGCCCTCTCAACGATGGCGAGTACGAAGTAAATTTAAACTTACAGTATAAAGAACAGAATTATTTTACTGTACGCAATCGGGAAACAAAAGAAAGACGAACATTTGATTTCCACAGACCATATCGCAGATAGTCAAACGGGCTTCTAACGCCCACCATACAAAGAAACAGACAACGTGTTGGCAGTTGACTTTAAATCAATTGTAAAGGCAATAAAATCGTGATTATTTTGTTCTTTATGGACACTAAATTTTCGAACAAAAGAAACGCAATTTCACTCCGTTTACAAATAATGAGAGGATACAATTACAACTTGAACGGTCTTAATTTTTAAAATCCATTAATATGTAACTCAACAACAAACATAGCTCGATACTTTCTTACACTACATGATTAGAAGCTGTAACTCTATTTGATCACCAGTTGCGTTGTGATATTACTTTATAAGGCGGGCCTTGAGAGGGTAACCCTAAAATACATTTGGCCAAAAGTTTCATTCGACGAAACGATGTTTTGCTGAAACCGTAGACGTTGCAGAACTTTTTAAAAGTCTAAGTTACGTTTGTTCCTTCGACCTTCCTTCTGTTCCATCAGAAAATAACCTAAGTCAAATGAATTTGAACCCTTGCAATAGGTAACTAAGAGGGTATATTGGCAAGTCTCCTGAACATGAGGGTAAGTGAGCGGTACAGGGCCAGTGGGTCTCAGTCGACGCCAGCAAAGCCCTGCGAGCCCTCGATCGCCTTGACGAGCTTCTCCCGCAGCTGCTGGTAGCTTTCGTAGGGCGGCAGATCGATGCGGTTGAAACTGGCAGACAAGAGAAATATTTTATTACCAAATAATTAATAGATTCAGGCGTTACTTTGCGGAGGTCCATTTCAACAAACTGGAACAAATCACCTTGCTGCTCCGCGAAACCAGTGCCGTGCTCGTTCAAGTTAGCTGCGTCTGTACGACATATACGTATGTTCGTGCAAAAACCCACCCTCCTCCGCTTCCACACGAAACAACATATATCACACAGGCTCAACTACACACCACCACCACTAAACACTAAACAACACGATCGACGCGCGTTTCGCCTCTGTACGAGGCATCATCGGGATTTAGATCCCGATACATATATATGCCGCACAGACGCAGCTAACTTGCACGTGCACGGCACTGGTTTCGCGGAGTAGCAAGGTAATTTATTCCAGTTTTGTTTTATTACCAGCTCAGTACTTTCAGACTGATCAGAGCAGTTTTAAAAGGGACCAGCCTCGTCGTCACTTTTTATCTTTCCAGTTTCATCTGTATATGTTTGGTGACGACTGATAACGGGAATTCAGAGTACATAACATACTATTTAATCCCGGCAATCTTGGATTAAAATAAAATAGGGAAAATTGACCAGCCTCTAGCGCATGTACACAATGAATTGGCGATGGATGAACACCACCAAATTGCTTGGATATTTTTTCATTACAAAGCAATAAGCTTCCTAAGTAACCCCAAATAATATCAGATTTTTTGGTTAAAAATATACTATGCTGGAGTTCATCCGTAGCCAATTAGGCTAATGTCGCCTAATTGAATCAGTCGCAAATCGAATAGCAATCTCATCACACGTCCGCGTGATCGGAATAAATTAATAATAATTTTGCGGGTGGTAGGACCTTGTGCAAGGTCCGTCCGGATCGCTACCACCATCTTGCTCGCTAATCCTGCCGCTAAACAGAAGTGCTTGCACTGTTGTGTTCCGGTGTGGAGAGCAAGACAGCCGGTATAATTACTGGCACAAGAGGTATTCCATCTTAGGCTTCTGGGTTGGCAACGCATCTGCAATGTTTTTGGTGTTGCGGGTGTCTATAGGCGGTGGTGATCACTCACCATCAGGTGACCCACTTGCTTGTTTGCCTTCCTATTTCATAAAAAAATAAAATAAAAATAAGCTGCCTACGGGCAGTTCTGGCTCACCAGGTGTGCGCGCGCGGGTAGTTGTCGGGCGCGCCCCACTTCTCCACGGTGAACAGCTGCGGGCCGTTGGAGCCGTACAGCTCCTTGAACCCGTTCATAGGCACGCGCGACGTGCCCGTCACGAACTGTAGAAGTCGCGACCGCATCTCGTTCGAGAACGACAGCACCACCTGCGGGCCACACTCAATTATACTACTGACGTACAATTTGTAATTTTGATTTATTTAAAAAATTACACCTCGTCGAGTTTCTTGCCGGTAGCTTCTCATCAGAGGTTTTTCCGGACCGGTGGTAAATTTTTTGACATTCACAAGTGCTACCTGTAAGCCTAATCTGAATAAAATATTTTGACTTGACTTTGACTTGATAGGTAGATTATTGTTTATCAGGTAGATTATGTTCTCATTTATAGTGTGGTTGACTGGTAAAGAATGCCTACTGGCATTAAATCCGCCAATTGTATTTGTTTTGTAAACTGTGCAATGAAGCTTAAATAAATAATAAAGAGAGATCAGCTAATGTATCGCTTTCAATTTGAGCACTCCTACTCTATAGGACAGCCGGTGTAATTACTGGCACAAGAGGTATTCCATCTTAGCCTTCCGGGTTGGCAACACAACTACAATCTCTTTGGTGTCGCGGATGTCTACAGGCGGTGGTGATCACTTACCATCAGGTGACCCACTTGCTTGTTTCCCTTCCTATTTCATAAAAAAAAAAGAGAGATCAGTGGCCCGTTTCACGAAGCTCCAAGTTACAATTTTACAAGTCTAAACCGGCAACATCGGTCATTATGCCCATCGCCATCGGTCATTATTGACCAATGTTGCCGGTTTAGACTCGTAAAATTGTGACTCGTAGCTCAGTGAAACGGGCCACAACTAATACATCGCTTCAGATGTGAACACTCCTCCCACGCCACAGGGTCGGCACACGCACCCTCCAGAACCACTGCACGACGAGGTGGTTGGCGTGGTAGTCCCCCTTGTAGAGCGTGTTGGCGCGCCAGTCGCGCACGTCGATGTGCTGGATGCCGCACAGCAGCAGCTCCAGCTCGTTCTCGTCGAAGATCTTCAGCAGCGGCAGCGGCACCAGCCCGCCCAGCCCCTCCAGGAACGCGTACATCTGCTCCTGCACGCGGCTCACGAAGCGCCACTCGATCACCAGCCTGCGGGCGCAACGCGGCATCACACACGCTCTCTTGAGGCCGATTATATTATAACGCATAGTTGTCACTGACCTACAATTGATGGACTTCTAGTCGGCTTTTAAAAAATGGCCGCATCAAAAGTAGGAGAAAAGTAAGAGAGTACACTAAATCGACGATCGCTCGCGCTGTCAGCCTGTCGGCCGGACGGCGCTGCTGTCGATGTTATTATTTTGTAAAAAAAAGCTATTTGCAACGAAACTTAATAAATTATGGTTTTATTCAGTTAGACGTGAAGTTGTAAATCCGATGACTATAAATGGTAAACTAATAATTTGCATTCGTAACATTGGCGCCAACCTATATTTTTATGTTGAGCCGTTTTTTAGCTGTAATTTAATATGACACTGTACATCCATGCATTATAGTATCATTGTACTTATACCGAAATGTACACATTTACAAATGGAAAGTTTCCAAATGCTTGTTTTACACTTAATTATAACTATTTAATATAACTGTATTAACTATTGCAATGCATTATCAATATTTTAGTAAATGTGTACATTTCGGTATAAGTATATAAGGTTTACTACTTACTAACAAATGTAAGAAAGAACACAAGTTCTAGTACATACCGTTGCTATATTCCGTATTTTAATTCATAAATTATGATAAATCAATGAAAACATCTAAATATTTGGCAGCCATAGGCGACGTTGCCAAATCTCTGTTTGCACGCTCTTAAACGATCTCTTCCAGACAACCGTTAGCATTACACTCACTTGATATATTCGTCCTTGTTTTCCTCATCGACGGAGATGTTCGCGCCGCCAGGTTTGAGGTCGCGCTGAATGGTCTTGCCGAACTGCTCTTCGTCCACCGAGAATGTCAGGTACAGCTCTGAGGGGTCGTTTTCCTAAGAAAAAAAGGCAACGTTAGCTGTCAATATGTATCACGTCATCTCTTTTTTTTATTTTGTTCCCAACGAGTCACACCCTCAACTGTCACACTGTGACTCGTTGGGAATATTTTTACTGAAAAAATCCCAACCAGTCACACTGTTACTAGATGAGACAGTATATTTATTCCCAACGAGCCACACCCGGAACTGTCACACTGTGACTCATTGGGAATACTTTTTGCTACAAAAAATCCCAACCAGCCATACTGTTACTAGATGGGTAAGTATTTAAAATTTATTCCCAACGTGTCACACCCGCAACTGCCACACTGTGACTCGATGGGAATACTTTTTGCTACAAAAAATCCCAACCAGTCACTGGGAATACTTTTTGCTACCAAAAATCCCAACCAGTCACACTGTTACTAGATGGGTCAGTATTTAATATTTATTCCCAACGTGTCACACCCGCAACTGTCACACCGTGACTCGTTGGGAATATTTTTACTTAAAAAAAAAGGTACCTTGATCCACATGAGTGAGTTGTAGTACTCCAGGTCGACGGACTCCATGTCCTGGAGCTCGATCGTCTTGCCCACCATCATCTTGTAGAAGGGGCGGATGAAGAACGCTGCGCACACAAGCACTTTATTACAACACACTATACCTCGTTTTTTTAGAATGACTAATGGGGTAAACAGAGAAGCAGCGATCGTAAACCTTTTTCTTTTTAGGTGAAGAGGTGGGCTTAGTTTTTCATTTTTTCAGACCACTCGACCTGGTCTTTACTTAGTCTTTTGATTTATTTATTTCGATACAGTTTTCACTGTCATTTAGATATTGTTTTTCCGGAAGGTTTTTATATACAATACATCTTAATTATGCCCCTACAAAGCCAGGGCTGGTCATTAATTTACATGTACACTAATATAATAATGAGGCAAACTTTGTTTGTTTGTATTTAGGAGGTAATCTCAGGAACTACTGAACCGATTTCAAAAAATATTTCACTAATAAAACGCTACACTATCCCTGGCGGTCATAGGCTACCAATTTCACGCGAACGAAGTTACGGGCATCGACTAGTGTTCAATAAATGTTTTTAATGTTTAATTTTGTTTCTCCTATTTGCAGTTGCGTTTGGTTGAGCTGCTGCATGCATAACAGACATCCTGTTACACTGCACATCATCAATATATCAGCCGGAAGACGCCCACTGCTGGGCTTCCCTTACCCAAGGATCACCACGACGGTCGGTCTTATGCTGTTTAGTGTTATACCACAGAATAAGTCATAGTACCAACGTACAGAAACTTCAGTTTACGACCGCAATTAAACGAATTCCATCTTTATTTACACTATCAAAAAGTTCGTATTACTTCATACACCATGCGCCAGGCGGCGCGAATCAAAAGGAACGCGCCGCCCGCGCCCGCATTCCCCCGCTACTCCCGCGACACGCTAGGGTTGCGCGGCATTCGTATCCAGTTACACTGACACGGCGGGGGCGAGCGAGCGAGCGCGCGGCCAGCCTACTGCGATTTGCCTATGGCATAGGCAAGGCGGTCGAGCGCGGAGTGGAACCCCCCTGGTTATACTGCACGCAGTAGCCCAACCCAGCACACGTCTCGCTCACCGTCCAACAGCTTCCCATGGTACACGGCCATGCCGGCGACCCGGCCTATGAACTTGAAGTAGTTGAGGTGCTCCTCGTTGCAGACCCCACTGTTGGGGTTGATCTGCAGCGTGTAGTTGTCCATGGCGGAGTACTCGAACAGCCCGTAGTACGGGTTGAACATCTCCTTGGACAGCAGGAAGAACCACTCGCGGGCCAGGCCACCGTAATCTAAGGAAGGATTCGAATGTGTTCACAATATCTTCATATGGGAAAACGGATTCAAACAGTTAACGAAATGCCATCACTCCTCACTGGGTGAGTTGTTATCTGATGCCGCATTTGCGCAATCGCGTATTCGTGCAAATATAAGCGCAGTCGAAAGAGATGCAAACCAGCAAACGATATAGTGCATCCTTTTCGCTCGCGCGAATGTTTGCACGAATACGCGATTGTGTAAATGCGGCATGAGAGTTCGGTTTCAAATAGCGAACAAATGTGTCATCATAATAGTCATCTAAGAAACAGTTTTAGAGTAAACAAAAGTGTCGTCATAATCTTCATCTGAGAAAACAGTTTCAAATAGTGTTGTTAAAATCGTCATCTGAGAAAACAGTTTCAAACAGTGAACAAATGTGTCATCATAATCGTCATCTAAGAAAAGAGTTTTAGAGTAAACAAAATTGTCATCATAATCGTTATCTGAAAAAACAGTTTCAAATAGTGAACAAAAGTGTGGTCATAATCGTAATCTGCGAAAACCGCTTTAAATAGCGAACAAATCTATCATAATAATCGTAATCTGAGAAACTGTTTCAAACAGTGAACAAATTTGTCATCATAATCGTCATCAAAGAAAACCGTTTTAAAGAGTAAACAAAACTGTCGTCATAATCGTCATCTGAGAAGACAGTTTCAAATAGTGAAGGAAATAATTGTACTCACCAAGCCCGACCTCAGACTCGAACTCCACCCATAGCTTGGTCTTCAGCAGATCGAGCCGGCTCACGGTGCTGATGATGCGGTAAGAATCCTCCAGTATAGAGTTGCGACGCACTTTTATCTCGAACTTGTTGGGCACGTTGCTCTGTAATCAAAATAATACAATATCGAAACTAAATCACCACTTTTTCCTTCCGACGAAACCTATAGCGACCGCCGCCGTCCATGTATGTAGACGACCTACTTGTTATAGGAAAGATTTATACATTTCTTTAACTGTTTAACAGCCGTAGTTTTAAGACACTGAACTCGACTCTATTGTCAAATACGTACGGGTGTGTTCAGATATTTTGCAAAAACCGGCCAAGTGCGAGTCAGACTCGCACACTGAAGGTTCCGTCATCAGCAACATCTAGTATCGCATTTTTGCTTTGAAAGACCAAAAAAATTGTGTATATTACTTACAAATTTACGGTTTTCGGATTTATTATTTTATTTGTGCTGTGAGACCTTGCTACTTGCCAAATTTCATAGCACTAGGTCAAAGGGAAGTACCCCATAGGTTTTTGAGTGCCTTGCGAATGCATGAAACATACGGCATAAACGGCCGTATCTTTTGATTCCTTTGACTTAGAAGTTTGATTTTTTCACGGCTGTAAGGGACTATTAAGTATTTGATAATAATTCCAACTCAATACCTCCACGCGTTCTTAAAAAAAATGGTCTTGACAGACAGACAGGCCGACAGACGGACAACAAAGTAATCCTATAAGGATTCCGTTTTTCCTTTTGAGGTATGGAACCCTAAAAAATGTGTGACGTAATTTATGGACGACCCCTCATTGTAGCCGTGCGACGCCGGGGCGGGCGCTAGTGTGTAAAATAGAGGGATGTCCTCACCGGCTTGCGGAGTTGACTCTTGAGATATTCGTACTTCCTCTTGTAGTCGCGGGAGTAGGGCACCGCTGGACCCGCGATCTGCGGGTTGGACAGCCGCGGGTCTTCCCACTGCGTCGTGCGCGTGTCTGCGCAGACAGACAGACAGTCAACACAAGAACAATGACACCCTAGCGAGCTTTCGTCGCGGACATGAAGCATACAATATGCATGAAGCATGCAAAGCATATTTAGACGACCGGATAGTCTAGTGGTTAACTATGAAGCTAGAGGTTCCGGGTTCGATTCCCGGGAAGGGCAAATGTTTGTATGATGAATATGTGAATATGAATATTTGTACCCGAGTCTTGGATGTTATATGTATTTAAGTATGTATCTATCTATTTAAGTATGTATATCCGTTGTCTAGTACCCATAACACGAGGTTACTTAGCTTGGGACTAGGTCAATTGGTGTGAATTAGCTTGAGATATTTATTTATACTCATACTAGTTTATTTTCTTTACACAGTACGGTCAGCCGCCAAAGTAAAAGTCAGTCTCCATTGCGTACAATTTGCTATTTCCAATAATTAAAGTAGTTGCGGTGCATTTCACGTGACGGGTGGAAACAAAATTAAAAGTTAATTGTTAGTTTTCATCGCCTTCCGTTATTTTGATTGTGTCGGTTGTTTAGAGAAAAATGAACCTCACGGTATGTCTTGTAATTAAGGTATGTCAGTTGGACTGTGTGAGCGCTTCAAGCGATGTATTATAAAGTTGCCTGATACACAATAGTAGTTTACATAACAACAATGTCGTGCGTTTATATTAATTAAAAAAACAAACTGAATTAACGTTTCGTATCGATAACTGTTCTAATATCTATGGATACCAGAATAGAGACCCACTTAAATTTTGACAGGTGTTCCAAATTTAAACTCATAACGGTACAGAAATCGATTCCGTAATGACCATTAAAGTATAGATTTTACCTTCCACCACAGACAAGAAAGTTCTCATAATAAAATCGGTTGTAATAATGCTGGTCATTTCCTACGGTTTCTGAACGCGTTATAGAGCACTAATGATATACGTGTAGATAAACGCTAGTTAAGATCAAAGTAAGCTATTTGTGTGGGTGTGTAATTTTATTATCTTTCTTATATTGTTATGACATACTATTGTAGTTAATTATTTGACATTTCCTTTATGTATTTGTATGGCCTATTAAGTTAACTATAAGCGTGTCGGTGTATACTGTAAGCTTGTATGATTTTTTGGAATAAATGTACACTATAATAATATAATAAAGAGGTAAACTTTGTTAGTTTGTTTGTATGTAGGGGTAATCTCTGGAACTACTGAACCGATTTCAAAAATTCTTTCACAGATGGAAAGCTACACTATTCCTGACGGATAGGCTAGTAATTTTACGTGAACGAAGTCGCGCCCGTCCGCTAGTAATAAAACAAAATAGTAATAATAACAAGTCGGCAGCAGCACTGACTGTGGTCGATGAAGAAGATCCGTCCGTCCGTGTGCACCCGCTCCTCCCAGCCCTCCGGCAGCGCGCCCAGCTCGTCCGCATCTGCGCCCGCGCTGGCCGCCGCCGCGTGAGGCAAGCTCGACGCACAACCTGCAGTCAACACCCACGTACAGTACAGGTCAACAACTTGAGCATACAGTAGGGGAAATATATTCACGTACCACCTTAGAACCCTATCGCAATGACGCGACGCGTTAAACGCCAGGCTGTCATACAAATGTCATGCGTTTGCCTCTTCGACTAGGTTCTACGGTGGTACGTGTTTCAATTTCCTTGAATGTACATCGAGTGGAAATCGGCATTTACACGAAAAAAATCGCACTAGTAAGAAAGCGTCCGCTATCTTGGCGGCCATCTTGAATTCTGAGCTTCCGGTCAAAATTCGCGAATGCCAACCTCGATATTCGTGTTCAGCAGGTCCGAATTAGTAAAAAACCACAATTGGCCAAATGTTACCCAAAATGCCGCAAGAACTGAAAAAATGGCCACTTTTGAGAAAAGTGAACCAGTCTATATCAAAAAATCATTCTTTGAGTAGTAACACTTCTCCAACAACGATAACTTAAGTTTATGCTTAAATACCTCTACTTCAGCGGCCCAAATATGACAGCCCAGGTTTAGTTTAACCCCTACGTCTCTGTCTGACTAGTGTCATAAGAAAGAGACGCAGATAGAGATAAACTAACCTTGGCCAGTCATATTAGGGCCACAGTAATGGTTTTCTAAGAAACAGGCAGCTTATTATAAAATTTAGTAGCCTGGTACTGCGTGCAGGGCTTTAATAACTTTAATTTAGGCGCAAATTTATTTCACAAGACTTTTCTTCTGATGCTTTCACGCATTTGTCTATGATCAACTGTTTAAATTTTTTGAAGACTTTTTACGAGATCTATGATTAGCACCAAGATGTATACAAACTGGGTGCTGTTAAGTATACTTTTTCAGAACAATATATAATGGAAAAATAATTGTGCCCCGATCCCCCAACCCCTGTCTACACCTGTAGGGTTACCTGTTCTTGGATCAATCCAGGTGGTTGTCTTCTGGTTGTGGTCGATGAAGAATATCCTGCCGTTCGGCGCACGCTGCATGCTCCAGCCCGCCGGCAAACCTGAACCGGAACAAAATACATTACTATCTAAACAATAGATGCCTCGTATAGAGGCGAAACACGCGCAGATCGTGTGGTTTCAGTGGTGGTGGCTTATAGTTGGGACTGTGTGATGTTGTGTCGTGTACAATATATGTTTCGCGGAGTAGCAAGGGTGACCGGCGGATGATCATGATCAGAGTACGCGAGGTCAACGTACAGCGGTCCCCCGGTCCTCTTGTCGCCCCGCAGGCGTTTCGTCAAATAAACGACTCTAAACTAAAAAAAAATACCACATAGGAAGGCAAACAAAGCAAGTGGATCACCAGATGGTAAGTGATCACCACCGCCTATAGACATTCGCAACACCAAGGATATTGGAGATGCGTTGCCAACCCAGACGGCTAAGATGGAATACCTTGTTCCAGTAATTACACCGGCTGTCTTGCCCTAACTAACCTTCACTGTTGGGTAGGTTCTGGCTCGGCGCACTGCTGGCACTGCTGCTGTGCGTGCTGTCCGTCGACTGGTTATCCGTCTCGTCCTGCCGGGAAACCAACCTTTAGATAACCCCACAGGGTAGTTCGAGAAAAGCTACCCCATAGCAACGCCACTCTTAATGGAGAGCATCGATATAAGAAGACAATAGATCTGCTTACTTGTTCAGATTGTTACAAGCCTAGCGTCACCACTTTGCGACGGGGTGAAGCAGGTGAAGAGGGGCTTTCAATATTTAGCCATAGGTTCAACTTTGAATCTTATCGTAAGTGAATAAAGTGCTTCTAAGTTTTCTAACTAGCAGCGACGCAGACGTCAGATAGCAGAACTTAAAATATGACGCCAATTTAAAACGTACAAAACGCAGAGCTGTTTACTTGACAATTGGCACAGACAGTTTTGTTCAGGCTATCCAACATAGTCTACCAAATAGACTATGGTCGGCTACTCTGCCACTGCGTTGTACACAGTTCTATAGTTTTCTCATTTCGATGATGGAGAGGTAAAGCCTGCTGTCAAATTAACTGGTTATATCAAGTATTCAACGTTGCCTTCATGCTGTGTGGAGCTTTCCCTTGAGGATATATAAAACTGGCGATGGGCGATTTCGTAATTTTTGTACTGACACAAAAATGAGTAATAGCGAGTTTACATACATACACCTAAGGTTCAAGTTCGTGTCAGACTACAGTCTCACTAAGCGATGAAAATATCGACGGTGGAAATCTAAAATGTCGTAAGGAACATTAAGGGACATGTCCCTTACGACATTTCAGATTTCGAGTATCGAATTATTACCCAATTTTTATTATATTTATTCCAGCAGTTTTATTTTTGATTTAAAAGTATTTGTCCCTCTATTAGATTATTTTTCCATAGGCTAAAAACTAGCGCTTTATTTTTTATTTACTATCTGTTTTTGTTTCAGAAATTTAAATTTTTAAATCATTTAACAATAAATAAAAACATCCGGTGCAACAATAGTATTTTATGCAACTGTTGCATAATGAGGGGTCTTAAAACACGAGTGTGGTTTTATGAAACGAGCGCCAGCGAGTTTCATAATAGGATCACACGTGTGTTTTAAGACATAATTATGTACAGTTGCATACATTACTTTATCTATACACATCATCATAAGAAGCCAATTTTGCGAGAAAAATCACTCCTCACGCTCCCTCCTAGAAATCTACACGCGACTAACACATATACAGTCCGTACGCGAGCTCCGAGGCACAAAGCGGGTGTACACATCACCCGACCGTCGCTTCATACCCTGGGGTGCAATTTTTGAATCTCACCAGGTGACTAGAGCTCACCAAAATGGCCGAATCTCTATGAAAAAGGGCTATTTTGGTGAGTTTTAGCTACCCGGTAAGATTCAAAATCGCAGTCCTCTACTGTAGAGTCACTCTCTAAAGGTGCTATTTCGTGCATCGCGGCCGATCGCAGCCGCGCGCGCTCGATCGCGTGCGACTGACGCACGCGGCTGATGCGACAATAGTCAGTGTATGAAAATTTATGGCGCCGTTTCCGAAGTCTGCGACGGACGCATGCGGCCTACGACAGTCGGCCGCATGCGTCCTGATCCTGATGCGGCCCGATTGTCTATATGTTCGGGACCGGTCGTTCTCGTCCGCCGGGTGCGAACGACCTGTCGCGAACATAGCGTATAGACGCCGCGGGCAACGGGCTGCTACCCGTGGGTGGCGGGTCAGAACGACAAACGCCTAAGATAACCGCTGACCCGAAACTTTTGTTTATATAATTTTCAATTCCAAGCTATTCTTCGGAGCTCGCGTGGACTGTGCGAGTATAACTCAAGACATCACTTCAATAGATACAAGTGACGGTCATACTGAATTTCGAAGTTCAAAATTGCGATTCACTGTAACCCTAAAGTACTTAAATGCGACGCATGTTACTGCGAAAGTACGCCGCATCGATGCACAATTGTACATATTCGCGATTTTTTATCACCGCGATGCACGTTAGTGCGAAAGGATGCCGCATCGATACCCTACGATGTCAATAATTAATTTATCCGATTCGACGGAGCTCCTATTTCCGGGCGCTTTGACCCTTCGGACCAGAAGAATACTAACCTAAACCTACATATAAAAATTTCGCGAACGTTTGTTTATACACGCTACAGTACTGAACAATGTAGATCGATGATTCATACTCTCGCATTCACGTGTATCGCGGTGATAAAAATTCGAGAAAATCTGCATCGATGCGGCGTACTTTCGCAGTAACGTGTGTCGCATTTAAGTACTTTAGGGTTACATTGAATCGCAATTTTGAACTTCGAAATTCAGTATGACAGTCGATACAAGTCTCGTGAATAAAGAACCATTCACATACAAGCAAGCTTACTAAAACACAAAATATCTAAGGCCATGCCTCATACAAGGTCATACAACTATAAAGCGGAGAAGCGAAGCAATCAAGCTGTGAGTGGAAGGCGAATGGTGGCAGTGTACAAATAATTAATAAATATACCTTCAATTCTGACCTACCTCTTCACCGGTTACAAAAGCTGCGCAATAATAAGCCCTACTTACATTGTTTTTGTGTGTCAAAGCGTTACCTTTAAATTAGTAAGCACGCATAACTTAGTCAGAAGAAACCACAGAAATGTAGAATATGATAAATTAAAGCTGGTGTAATTGAGCGTTTAGAATGATCACAATTCAATAAGAGAACTAGGGTTACTTCATTTATATAGATGATTAAAAGAAGGTAAACAAATCCAAATCATTCAATCAAGTCACGCCTCTTTGGTTGGATCTGTGATTTCAGATTGCCAGGTAAAAAAGAACTGACTGCTTTACTTAATCAAGTGGTTTAGTTTGTTAACATTTTATTAAATACTCTGAAAAACGGCATATCTCTTATTGCCATCCCTTTGCCTGAGACTTTTTTTCAGGTGCTGGCAACCTACATGGGCATTCAAATTCTAATTTATTTATTTTTTGACAGCTCCACTGGTTGAAGGATCGCAACATTATTGCGTCGTCGGTTAGACTGGGTTCACAATGAGTATTTACGAGCGATAAAAACGCAAAAACGCGGCCAGTGACAAATCAGACACAGCCGTTGCGGCGTTTTTGCGTTTTTATCGCTCGTAAATACTAATTGTGAACCCAGTCTTAAGGGAGTTTGAACGTCAATAAAACCGTGATCAAACTAAGTTCAGAAACCGTGTAATAAATAACCTAATAAACGCTGTTGAATTATAGTTGTGTAATTTTAGCCAAGCTGGCATAACCCCCCAAGTGGCACGCTAAGCGCTATAGTAGCTGTATAAAAGCCGTATAGGTAAAAAACTCAAGTAAAGCTTCTCTTGCATGTAGTAGTAACGTATCCGTATAAACAAGTTGACGCTCCATATAAAAAAAATGTCGTAAGTTCCTATTCAGGTTTGAAAACTATGCATGCAAAATCATGCATGCATGATCCATTTTAATAGGTTTTTAATTTTAATCATTATTTAACTTTGACGATCTCAGTGTAAATTCGTGTAATTTGACATGATATGCAATTTATAATGTAATAAACTAAATGAAATAAACATGCATGGAGGTTTACTTAAGTTGTTTACCTGTATAGTAGCTACGGCGATCGCCTTTATAGAGCTACTATACAACTGTTATAACACTTGTGTGCTGCTTGGGCCTAAGCGTAAATTGCGGACGTCACATTGGCTTGTACCTCACGCGTCCTCATAGACAATTTCCCAATAGCTCACGTTCAATGAGCAAGTGCATTGTAAATGTATGAAGCGTTTGTTACACTGAGCACATCCTTCCCTTGGCAGTTCGGTCAAAGCAAGCTCAGCCCGCGTCACGTACGGAACTACGATATAATATGGATGTACCAGGAATTGAGCCGTGGCCATATAGCAGCTGAATAAGGGTGAAATATTTGTAATCGAAAATTACTTTCGATTTTTTAGTGGTCATATGGCGAAACTGGCAAACGCCAGGCACGGAATGCTAGGTTGCAGGTTCGACTTCTGCCTTTACCCTAATTTTTAATTGTGTTGTCATTATATAGCATTTAAATTTAATTTAAAGGGTGAAATATTCAGCTGGCAATAATCTTATACGAAAACTAAATAACCCTACGCTATTCAATAGTCAATCTCGTTTCTTGCTTTCTTTTGATTCAATTAACTTATCTCTGAACATAAAATTACAAAATAAATTATAATACATTTCAGATTAAACCTTACATTACATTGTTTTAAGGAACATTGTGCGTTTTCTAAAATAATTCCTGACACATTTTTAAATGCATGTTAGTTATTAAGATGGATTTTTGTGCGTATTGACTGACGACTTACTTGGCGAAATAATTGAAATCTGAAATCGGAACTCCTACTGAAATGAGGTAGTAGGTTAGTAGTAGGTTTGTATTAAAAGTAAACTGTCTGTCAAGTTAAGACTGGATTCACAATCAAAGTTTACGAGTGGTAAAACTTGCGACCATTGACCAATCAGAGATAGCCATTGCCGCGGTTTCGCGTTTTACTGTAGTTCTCCAGCGTTTTCACCGTTCCTCATTACCGTTCCTTAATTAATTGACGAAATACCTAACGTTTAATACCGATTTCTGCTAAAACTAGTATCAACTCCGAGTACAGCTTCTGTTCTTGCCTGAAGTCCATGTTTGTAGACCTGTATTTTAAAAATTAATGAAGGAACGGTAATGAGCAACGATGAAAACGCTAAAGAATTACCGTTCAATCGCTCGTAAATTCTTAATCGACCTTAAGTGTCATGTCAAACCAGTGTCATGACGTCTAAGTTAGTGTTGCTATATGAAACTCGGCATCCCAAAATATTTATAATTTATTTTATTTATTAGTACCCTCACTGAAAAATCGGCTCAGTTACTGGTACACCTATACTTATTAATTCCACGCGCAGAACGGATTCAATGCGATGAATCTTTAACACTTTATAGCTGTCGATTCTACTTCTACAGCTATTTATAGCTGTTGATCAATATTTAAGTAATAATTGTTGTTAAAAAAACAGGATCTTTTAACCTTATGTTGGAACGAATACATGTTGAATTAGACACCATATCGTCGTGAGGCCAAAGGTGTTATACTAGTGAATATTTTCAATGGAATTTTAAATTGTTTGCAAGGAATATGCTTTAAATTCTTTTGTTTGAAGTCTAAAATTTCCAATAAGAAACGAAAAACTTTATTCTTTTCATATCTGATTTTTTACTATGCAGAAGTACGATAGAAGCCAGGAGGGCATTACACAGATGCAGAGCGAAAACTGGGCGCTGTAGATTTTGATTCCGCTACTGTCTTGATACATACATACATACAGGCCCGCCTGCTTCTCCAAGGGTTAGGCAGAAACCACCGATTCCCACTTGCTACGATCCTGACATACAACCTTTGCTTCACTTACTCTCATAACATTCTTCGTGTATGCTCGTCGGTATTGTACTCCTGACCTGGAATTTCTCCAGAATGTGGCCTATTTGATCAGAGTACCTTCCCCGAGATCTTCCCCTTCAAATTTTTCGATTCACTCTCCTTTCACACACGTTTTTTCTTAAACGGAATTAAGTGAAAATATAATAGTGTACAAGAAAACACAACTTTCAAATTTAACTAAAATATATCTTAGCGCCCACGACGTTCAGCCAGCTTTTGTATGTATGCAAGCGAAAGCTTGTGAACGGTTACAAGGAAGGTGCAACTTTCAAGCCAAATTGGAATAAAACCCGGTGTTACATTTTAGCCAAAAAAATCTGAATAATATTTACATCGTGCATTTCTTCAAAGTAAACAATCAAATCTACTGTTTCACTCTCTCATTATAGCAAGTATAAAATAAAATGGCAATTTTTATATTCATCTGGCAATATTTCTACTTTTAAATTAAAGTTAAGTTATTTGAGAACTCTAACGTTTTGTAAAACACATCATAAATTACGATCTATTTCAAAGCTTACGATGTCTTACTGCCGAACAAAATCCTATCCACATGTCCCGATTCGTTTTATTCCCGAAATTCGTTTTATGAAGTTACAAGCTTTAAACACGTTTCTCTATTCGTTCCTAATTTGAAATAATCGCGATAACGTCACAACACAATTTTGTACATGCCATTAACAAGCCCTAGGTTGGGATGGGTAAGTTGGTTAATTTCAGATAATTTCTCACGTATCGAAACTTTGTAAATTTTCCGTCGCCACGTCACTAATCTAAGGTACCTCATCATCGCCCTTACCTCAGTGTCGTCCATCGAGCTGCTGGTCATACGCCGCCCCGACGCCGTGCGCTCGGGCGTGGCCCCACCCGTGGGCGTACTAAAATGATTCTCATCAAAAGTCAGAGCCTCCTCTAACTCCTCTATTGCTAATCTCTCTGCGTCCGTTGTCCTGGTACTCTCTGCGTCAGCAAAGTTTGTAGTCTCTGTGTCAACGTTTGGCGTTCCTGCCTCTGCGTTACTTGTTCCTGCGTCTATGTTACTCGTTTCTGGTTCCACGTTAGTCGTTTCTCCTTCAACGTTACTTGTTTCACCTTCTACGTTACTTGTTTCTCCTTCTACGTTGCTTGTATCTGCTTCTACGTTACTCGTTTCTGGTTTTACGACAATCGTCTCTGCTTCTACGCCCGTATTTTCTATATCTACTGTTCTTTCTACTTCCGTTGCTACGGTTTCGCTAACCTCGGTGGTTTCTACTTCTCTAGCGTTATCATCAACGGCGGATTGTGACTCAACGGCATCGTCTGTTTTATTAGTTTGTTCCGCGTCCTCCGATTGGTCAGTCAGTGCGACGACGCTTTGCGATTGGTCGGTAGCATCTACCGAGGCCTCGTTTTGACTAGAGATCGCGTTATCACAGTCTTGAGCAACTTCGTCCGTTTCGTTGTCACCTTCCAGTTCTTTGAGGCGAACTTCGTTCGCGCAAACTACATCGTCTTCCTCTCTTAAATTACTATCACAGGTATTACTTAAGCTAGATGTTTGAGGCACTTCAGTTAGTTCTGGGTTCGTTTCCCGGCTCGGCTGAGACCGCACGGGCGTAGAAAATGGCGTCGCATAGGAGGTACCCTCGCCGCTATTGCTATCCCCCTGTTAGAGAGTTAAATATTACTTATGTACAAACTCATAAATATATAAGTTTGTAAATTAGGAAAATGAGCTTAGTCGCTTGCAGCTACTGAGTTCATTTTGACGTGTAAATTGTCTATGGTAAGTGAGGACAACACAATGTTGATGATAACGATCTGACGGCCCAGTGTTGCCAGGCCCCCCCTAGACTTGTTAGCGCTATTTATTAGTTAGTCCTGGATTGCTAAGCCCATGCTGCAAAATTAGTAGAATGTTGCCATATGTAAGTCACGGTGTATGTAATGGGAAATGAACATAAATAGGCACACAAATAAAATAAATAGGTATTTATTTTTATAACCAACGCTAAATATAAGAGTCGTTCCAGCATTCACCAAGAACGGTCAAGGTTCGCCTGTAGCTTGCCAAAAGAAAAATAAATGGAAATGAAAAATCAACTGTATATTGTGTCTGAAAAATGCTACGTTAGTTGAAATTTCATTCCGATTTAAGTTGAAGCCTTATTAAGTACTCTTATAAGTCCCTTCGCACTCCGCAAACAAACCCTCAATAAGAAATCATGTAAATGTAAATACTTTCTCAAATAGCTACGACCGGTTTTAAGCCTTTCTTTGAAAATAAAATTATTAAAAGTGTTATAAAATTCGCTTGACAAACTATTGAAAAAAAAAACTATCTAGGCGTGCTAGGTTTACTCCTAAATACATTCCTTATAAGTACCCAAATAACCTAAATTACTTATTAAAAAACATTACTTGATTTAAAATTGTAAAGCATGCAAGACTAAGAATAGAAATATTGAATATTTAAATCTACAAAAAACATTCATGCAGAAATATAATCAGTAAGTTATTCGACTTTATTCATTCAACGATAATTATAATGCTACAGCGACAAAGCGGTTCATAACACGCTGAAATGTAGTTTTTAATAGATCTTATATCAGCCAATGGCTATACAAGTACCAACATCGAACAGAGAGCTGTAAAATTATAACCAAACCCGCTTTATGGGGGCAACTGCTGTACCTGCGGACACTCTAATTCTTAGTGCTATACTCTCTAATCGTTGAAGGAATAGATACGTTTGTCTATTTCCTGCCTTCTCTTTGACCTCCTGAAAGCAGGGAATAGAGAAACATGGGGATAGCTCGGACGATGAGAGAGTATAGCTCCAAGAAATGTGCACAGTTACAGCTGTCTACAGAGCAGTTGTCCCTTGTAAACATTTATAGGTTTGATAACATACTTAATTACAACCTATATGCCACTCAATAGGAACCATTAGAACTTCCATTGTATATGATTCTACTGCGTTGTGGGAATAGGAACATTTTTATCAATTAATCATACCACAAGTAGCTCACGAGTGCTGTATAAACCTTGTTTTATTTAGGATTAGAAATGTGATAGACAATCTTGGTCTAAGTCTTTTTTTGCAAAAGTGCCACAATACAATTTATACAAACCCCTTTAAAATAGATTATACTAAAATAACATTCTCTATTTGGAACATCTATGTTAGCAGCTCTTCTTTATTGAAATAAAACAATTTAAACGGTTTATATCGCTCTTAAAAAAGCTCTTTATAAAGCTTTTATTTACTTTAAAATAGCACTTTTGCATAAAAATATCTACCAAGATCGTTTACGAAATTTCTTATCTTAGCAAAACGAGGTATAATAGTCGTATAGAGGTGATGTTGCCTCTATGCAACTACTATACAGTTTATTTAGCACTTAGTGAACAATTTGGTATAATTCGCGACCACAGCCAAATATGTCATAAATATACATGAATTCGTCCTAAGAATGAAGATTAAATTGCATTTTTAATAGGATATTACAAACGGCTGATTGTGGATGAATCGCACGCAACAAATTAAAAGAAAACTCAAAATTATAGACATTATTTCCAAAAGTTCAAAATAACATTGATAAACGCGTACGCAAAAACATCTAAAGCGATTTTGTTTTAGAAAAACGAAAATACATTTCCAATGCATACTACACCGTATATCCGAATTAATTTATAATTTTACTCATTTTAATGGTTAAACTTGACGTCAATATTAAAAAACCTGTACCCTAGTTCGTAAGTCTTTCAATATTTTTTTTATAGGCCATATTTGTGTCCCACTGCAGGACCGTTGGTACGCTGCAGGATTGTTTATTTCTTTAGGTACTTAAAATAAGGTAAACAAAATAGTCACGTGGCTAGGCCAATCAACCAATCAAGTCAATCTGTTGGATCTGTGGAGACCCATAAGATTGATCTGATTGGTCAATTTGCCGAGTCACGTGACTTATTTTAAGTACCTAAAGAAATAAACTACAATAAAATATTTAAAAAAAATATTTATTTAAGCGTGGTACACCGATAATACTGTACCGTACCTTAATTGAACATTCTGCCCCTGTCTACGGTACATGCAATTTCACACAGGTTTTCATCTAGCACCATTCTTTTAGTAAACCAGTTCTAATTCCTTCTCTATGTACTTAAAATTTTTTGTACTTAATTAACTTTTTCAAACAAACTTTAAGACTCATATTTGTTAAATCATAATGATTGATTGGGGGTAAACGAGCATGCGAGTCACCAGACGGAAAGTGATCCCCCCCCCCGCAATGGTAACTAACGAGCCCAAAATATAAGCTTTTATTAATACTTGTCGACCCCATTTAATCTGTTACCACATCAACCCTGCCCTGCCCTAAGTGACAGCAGTGTCCGACGTACCTGGTGCGCGGGCGCCGGGCTGGCGCGTTCGTCGTTGTCGTGCGAGATGTGGAAGCGACGCTGGAACTCCGTCGCGGCAGTTTCCATGCGCTCGGCTTGCGACTCCGTGCTCATGTTGCGACTGCAAGCGACGGTGTAAATATAAAATAAAGCCAAAAAGATAATTGTTTACTTATTTGAAATGATAATTATTTAAGTAGCCACACATGCAGCTGACGACCTGTATGGCACAGTGGCACATGTGTCTGCCTACTGTGCAAGAGGTCTCGGGTTCAAATCCTGGTATGGGCAAATATTTGTGTGACGAATATGAATGTTTGTACCTGAGTCATGGATGTTATTTGTATTTAAGTATGTATTTATCTATATATGTATGTTTATCCGTTGTCTAGTATCCATAGTACAAGCTTTGCTTAGTTTGGGACTAGGTCAATTGGTGTAAATTGTCCCGAGATATTTATTTTTATTTATTTTTACATGATACCTGTTAGCGACAGGCTCATGCGACCTCCATGGAATGCCTTAGCTGTCATAGCTTTTGAATATTGTTTTGTTTTCCTTGCTGTCGTACATCGTCTTTTGTACTAACTTTACCGTTTCTCAATATACTTTATAATTAGTTCACTAGTCTGGATTATTTTCGAGCCCGACCGCCAACAATACCCATAACCCTACTTTTTTGGTTTCACGGCAATCTAGAGCAAAAAAGCCTTCCATAATGTCTAGTAGTGTTGTTTCGTATCTAAGGTTAGATGTCAGTTAATCTTCTCATTATAGGATCACACGAGTGTTTTAAGACCTAATTATGTACAGTTGCATACATTACTTTATCTACACACATATCATAACTGCAAAAAACCGTAACAGCAAAAAACCAACAAACGAATGACAACAGTAATGCCGGCAATTCGATCCATCCGTAAAGCCGAACGTTTTTTTTTAAATCATAGACAAACGCATGAAGTCCCTATCCTCATGTCACTCGAGATCAAATGTCGTGCGTTTATATTAAAAAACATACTGGATTGACGTTTCGTATTTATAACTGTTTTAATATCTTTGGATACTAGAATAGCGACTCACTTGAATTTTGACATCTGTTCCAAATTTAAACTCATAAAGGTACAGAAATCGGTACTGTAATGACCATTACAGTACAGATTTGCCTACTACCTACAAGAAATTACTACAGACAAGAAATTTCTCATAATATAATTGGTTGTAATAATGCTGGTCATTTCCTACGGTTTCTGAACGCATTATAGAGCACTTATGATATGTGTGTAGATAAATAAATTTAAATGATGATGGCAACACAAAGAGAAACTTAAATTACCCAATGGCAGAACTCGAACCAGCAACATCAGCATTCCGTGCATTGCGTTTGTCAGTTTCGCCACATAACAAACTAAAAAAAAAAGTTTGTCCGCACAGCAGGCAATACTCACGTGAAGGCGAGCGTGGGCCGCTCCCACTGCGTGGACCGCGCGACGTGGTTGACGTAGTAAGTGCGCCCGTTGGCGTCCTGCCGCTCCTCCCAGCCCGGCGGCAGCGGGTCCCCGCCCACCACCTGCGGCAAACGATACCAGCCCGATTAGCAACAGCGGGGGCAGGGGGGTTGCACTCCGCACTGTAGGTGCGCTCGCCGCATTACCTATGGCATAGGTTAATCGCAGTAGGTTGCTGGCTTGCCGCGCGCGCGCCCGCTCACAGTGTCGCGCGAGATAGCATTATAGTTAGCATCCCAACCCTAGCGGTGCGCCAGGGCATTGCGGCTGGAAGGCGGCGCCTTCCTTTTGACGCATGCCGCCTGGCGAATGTTTATGAAGGAATACAAACTTTTTGTGCCTGATCATAAAGTTGAATGGCGGTTATGAATAATGACTTCTTGGACATTCTGACAATTGGCCTAACATACCCCGGAGTCGAAAAAGAGAAGTTTCTGTACGTTAGTACTATTATTTATTCTGTGGCCGGGGCCAGCCAGGGCCGCGCCGCCCCTGTGTGCGAAGTGTGCGGCGCACACAGGCGCCATCAGAATAGGGGCGCCGCTATCGAAATTTACAAATTAGCAAATAAAAAATAAAAATAAGTTGAAACATTAAGATTTGTGAAAAAAAGAGGCGCTTCATAGGTTTCGCACACAGGCGCTGTTGGGGGTCGGCGCGGCCCTGGGGCCAGCTAACCATGAATCAAAAACTTTCTGCCGTGTAGATAACCAACCAAGAGCCAACTAATGGGGCCATTTACCCATACCAGCCATATTCAACATTTTTTTATAGGGGCCACAAACACGTTTCAGTCATGATGTCGAAGGCCGCAAGCAAAAATTTTTAATGGGCGCGAAATTTAGAATGGTGCGAAAATTAAAATGATTTACAATTTTGTTACTTCAGGTCGGCCAATAACAAAGAGTATAGCTGACCATATGGTACGGTCTTGCAAACGAGTTGCAATACGTTGCGAGGCTCCAACGATCGATTGGCCTCGTTATACCTCATCATCATCTCAGCCTCAAGAAGTCCACTGTCGAACATAGGCCTCCTCCATGGATTGCCAGAGTGACCGGTTGGAAGCGGCATGCAACCAGTGCCTTCCTGCCACCCGTATGAGGTCATCGGACCATCTTGTGGCCGGTCGTCCTACGCTGCGCTTGCCAATACGCGTACATTCTTTCGTCATACCTCGGTATCCCGAAATGTAATGCAACTCGCATGGAAATCTCACCATGTAACTGGCCCTTTACCGATATATTAGTTATATACGAGGCAAAAACTGTCTCTAGTGTGTTGAAGGTTTACAAGCTAACGTAAGCAAGGAAACCCGAAGCAAGACATCCGTTTTACTGCGTCTTTATTTGCGGACGGTGCAAGAAGGTGCGTATGCAGCACGGCTCCAGCTCGCTTCTAGAGCGGCGTTACGTGCACGCAACGCAAGCGATGTGACATCTCGACATATAATTCCATGCATTACAACCAGGGCCCAATAAACGCGACAGACGAAAGGTGACATTGACAATTTGGAATACATTGCTTGCCCACTGTAATGGTAAGTCTGTAGCGTTACTTGTCGACACAGTAATGTACAGCGAATTGTCACTGTCACCTGTCGCCAGTCGCGTTTATGAAATTGATCCCAGCCTGCGTACGCGCGTGTCTACGCAGCCGTACAGCATACGCATGCGGTAAAAGGGCCACGTGGAAGATGTCCCCGCCCCCATAAGGGATCGAGACGAAGTTTAAACTCGCTTCTTACTCTTTACCAGGCCCCAACGAACGAGTTTCCTCCAAACATGAACTAGAGACTCATGCTTGTTACTCGGAAATCAATTTAATACCAAGTCTACAATTAATACAGTCGAATTTGTATGATTCGTATAGGTGATAATGATACGGCTGAATTTTAAATACATTTTTTGTGGGAAGTCATATTCCCTTAGCATGGTTAAGGATTAACGTAAGCTTAATGCGCCTTAGAACAACGGCAGGAGTGACAGATGGCACCGCGCTGTCATGAAGATGAAGTCGACGCCGCCATATGAAAATAGTTATTTCTTTATGGAAAAGGGAGGAATACGAGCATGCGGGTCGACTGATGAGAAGTTATCTCCGTCGCCCTTACGAACCAGCACCCCAAAAAAGTCGCTTATCCGTCGCCGGCCTCTGGGAACCCCTTTGGGCCTCCAGATATCGTCACTCACCGGACGAAATGCGTTCAGAATCAGTACAAGTTTTTGACAAAAGTTCGTACTAATTCTAAACCCAAGGATTACCCGCTCAAACTTATTCTTCTTCTTCAAGTGCCTCTTCAATCCTGAACTTATTTGTTTAGTCGAATTCTAAGTCAGATTCTAGCTCGAGATCTGTTTTCAGCAGTTAAACGTTAACCAAGGTACAGTTATAGCTTACTATTTTATAACATTCTGCATTCACTTTGAATAACAATACGCACATAATGTTAGGTACACTCAAACACGGACAAACTTACAGCAATCACTTAGTATCATTACAGTTTTCGATAGCAATTAGTCAGCAGAAAGCATTGGTGACCATCCCAATTTTAAAATACGATTTTATTAAAAGACTTGGTCATTACAGACCTAATATGACACATTTTTTGCATACCTACTATGAAGACAAAGAGACAACACAATGCCATAATCATCAGTTAACCACTTTCATCCACTCCGGCGCATGCAAATGTTGGGTGTATAAACAAAGTGATTCTCTGTTCACTTGAAGAAATGACAGGATAGTTGCAACAATCAATACGTCAACGCAGAGTGATGGAAAAACCAAGCCATACATTAATAGTTTCAAACCCTTAGACAGAAATAAAAAAGGGACACTATCCGAACCCACTCGATACAAAACAAGTTTTTATATTTAGGAGGGTAGCCAAACGAGCTTTTTAGTACAATCTTAAATTTTGCAACAACTTATTTAGCGTGAATCTCTCATTTAACCCATTATAGCACAGTCTTTCGTCAGAGTCCAAACCAAAATATTTTTACATAGATTAGGGTTGCAAGAAGCACTTATGAATGTCAGAAAATGTATCACCGGTGTAGAAAAAAACTTTTGATGAAAATATATCAAAAAGAACTGACACGAGGTATCGTTTGAAAAAAGTTGCAATGTAACTTTTTACATCTATTTATCTGTCTTCGTATCATTAGGTTTTACATTGAAAGAAAGTGACAAAACATAATTTTAGCGAAATTAGGTGCAATCAACAAATAAAGATGGCTTCGGTGCAAGACGTTTTACATACTTACATATGGTATAAATCTAGTGAATAATTTGGACAATAAGTTTTTTTTCTATCCAGTCGACTACAAAAAGATGTGTTTTGTTTACCTTAGTTCAATGCAATAAGGTGCAAAAGATACATCTTTATGTACCCGTTTTTGGTTATTGGTTCGAAATTAATTCATTTTTTTTTTATTGTTACATTCGATATAATGCGACTTTGCACGAAACTTTATAAACGAATACGAACAATCATTTTAAATTAATATTTTCAAAACATTAAATGCAGCATTAACTAGTGGAGCGCCAAAAAAGGCAAAAAAAAGTTATGATCACACCTGTGATCGTAGGGCACTGCACGGGTTAAACTGTCACAATTACACCATATGTAGATATATTACACACTAGTTTTTGCCCCCTTTTAACCAATTTAATCGTGGAATTGCCAAAAATCTTTTCCTAGTGCACCTCTACCGAAAACATATTCCAAATGCCAAGTCCCTAGATACAGTGGGATAAGCTATGCGTGTCTGTCAGGGAAGTCTTTTATATACATGTATAGATAACTAACCCATATCTGAATAAAGCGGTACACCGTTTCACCCGCTGGAAGCCACCGCTGCCCAAAGCGTTTTGCCAAAGCGCCCATTATGATAATGAAAGGACATACAACAAAATCGTCATCGCCATCCTCAGGGTACAGCAGCAGCTGCCAGTCGCCGCCGCTCGTCGCGGACGCTACCGTCAGACCCTGCCAGAAGGCAAAGCCATTGGCATCACTAGGTGTGCAGTGCGTTATCTGGCAAAGCCATTACCATCACTAGGTGTGCAGTACTTAATTTGGCAAAGACATTGACATAGATAGGTATACGATACGATACTTAAGAGCCCACCTATGCCGCGGAGAAAAGAAAAGAAAATAAAAGACCAAGCGTCCGCACGTGCGTATAGAGACGGGGATAGTTCACGCGCGGCCTGGAGAGAATCAAATAAATGCTATTTACAATAAAACTACAATTAAGAAAGCTAACATTCCGGCCGAAAAAAAATTAAAATCACCTTTTACTCAGCCAAGGGTTGAGTTTCTTTTATCTGAACTTTGGAATTTTAAGATTATTCAGTGCAGCAACGACCAACGTATAACGTACCAATTCTACAATTGAAATATGGTGTTTTTAAATACCAAATACTCAGTCTCTTTACTAAATAAATTGTAACAGGTGGACTCTTAAAAACCTTTCTAGTTCGAGCAGTATGGATTTGTTCAAACGAGACTGCACCTTATTGTCAAAATGCATCGATATAAGAAGACAATAGATCTGCTTACTTGTTCGGATTGTTACAAGCCTAGTGTCACCACTTTGCGACGGGGTGAAGCAGGTAAAGAGGGGCTTTCAATATTTAGCCATTGGTTCAACTTTGAATCTTATCGTAAGTGAATAAAGTGCTTCCAAGTTTTCTTATTAGCAGCAACACAGGCGTCGGATAGCAGAACTAAAAATATGACGCCAATGTAAAACGTACAAAACGCAGAGCTGTTTGCTTGACAATTGGCACAGACAGTTTTGTTCAGGTTATCCAACATAGTCTATCAAATAGACTATGGTCGGCTACTCTGCCACTGCGTTGTACACAGTTCTATAGTTTTCTCCTTTCGATGTCAAAATGACATAAACTTATATCACACTAACGTAAGCAATTAAGAATTTATTACAATGGGGTAAGGCTTATTAAAAGGGTAAATTTTTTCAGTTTATGTCCATTTATGCAAAGCAGTGTAAGCAGTACAGCTCACAAACCAAATGGCATAAATGTGAAAAATTGTTGTAGATAAAAAATATATTTATGTCAAAAGAAGAAGATAAAGAAATTATATAATAGAATTTATAGCGATAGAAAGTTATAAAAACAAAATAAATACTTAAAATAAAAATTACGGAAAAAAAAGTTATTTTTAAACTGATCCACAATTCACGAAAAGATTGCCGAACACACATGAAAAAAAACTTACAGGCGAATTTTAAATTTTAATGCAGTCTGTTAAAAAACTTGAAAGATTTTTTTATGCGATCGATTACGGAATGAATATAAAGCCGCGATATAATGAGCGAATTCATTTTAAACCTGACGTTTTAACTCTGCCGCCGTATTTTCCTTGGCGACGATTATAGTCTACGTGAGGTAGTTAAAGACCGTACTCAAGTTCCATTTTGATACTGGATCAGCACCAAACTGGAACTTAAGTATCCAGATCCAGTATCGAACTGGAACTTGAGTATCCAAATCCAGTATCAAATTGGAACTTGAGTACCCAGATCCAGTATCAACTTGGAACTTGAGTATCCAGAACCAGTATCAACTTGGAACTTGAGTATCCAGATCCAGTATCAAACTGGAACTTGAGTATCCAGATCCAGAATTGGAACTTGAGTATCCGGATCCTGTATCAAACTGGAACTTGAGTGTTCACATCCAGTCTCAAACTGCAACTTGAGTATCCAGATCCAGTTACAAATTGGAACTTGAGTGTCTAAATCCTGTATCAAACTGGAACTTGAGTATCCAGATCCAGTATCAAACTGGAATTTGAGTACAATCTATAACTACAATCATACATGCGAATGCTTAACTCCAAGAGATTCACATCTTCAATTGCTGAACTATTTGCAGAGGTGCACTGTGCTTGCAGTGTAAACCTTATCACCAGTAGGAAGCTACCGCCGCCAAAGCGCCCAGAATGATAATGAAAGGACATACAACGAAATCGTCATCGTCATCCTCATCCTCGGGGTACAGCACCAGCTGCCAGTCGCCGCCGCCCGTCGAGGACGCTACCGTCAGACCCTGCCAACGCCATTGGCAACACTGCAGGTGTTTACAGGGTGTGCCAAAGGTCAAGGTCAAGCCGAAATGCGTGATAAGAAAAAAGTTGTAAGTCAAGTAGGTACTTTTAATTTTAGTCACAACGTTTATTCAGTATATTCAGTTAAATTTAGTCGGGGATAGCAATTTCAGGGCAAAAAAGTGACAGTTTCGTTAAAACTGTAGTAGTTGTGTCTTAGCCATCTCAAACTATTGATTAGTTGAATCTTTACCCCCTTGTTCATAAAAACTTAACAATCTTTTTAAGGTAACAAATGTTTTGTCCCTTTCATTTGAGGGCAAACGTCACATTATTTGATACTAGAGATGGGCCGACTATGAGTTTGGCCGACTAGCCGACTAATCGGCTGGGAAAAAGCCGACTAGTCGGCCGACTAGTCGGCCAAGCCGATCATTGCTTTCGCTAATGTTTGAGCGGAATATTTAACGTTCCACGCGCCTCATACGTTCACGCGCCGCATATGCGGATTTGAAGGACCATGTTTTTTTTTCATTTTGCATTTTCTTATGATATTGTCTACGTCTACTCGGCATTACAGTGTTTTTGTAAAATTAAACAAAGGTCAACGAACTACTTAGCTGAGAAGTTTGTATTGTGGTCAAATTACCATTCCGACTGATTCACCGAGGCACTGCGGTATCTTAGACGAGAAGATGTTGCGTAGCTTCCCGAACGCTACCTAACCGAGTCGAATTCGATGATTGACCTCTTTGTCGAAGTTCGATCTACCATCTACCTACTGGACAGTCTATCCCAGGAACACATACCTAATTCCTTAACAATCTCGAGTGTTGTCTCCAATCTTTAAGGGAGTTGGCAGGACGAGGGCGTTTGACATGATTTTCATCTTGTCCACGTTCATCTTAAGACCAACTTGCTTGTTGGCTCTACTAAGGTCATCGAGCATTATACTAAGGTCCTACATGGTCTCAGCCATGACTATGTCATGGGCAAAACGACGGTGAGCGATATATTCGTCGTTTACGAGTTCATTGATGCCAAGTCCTTCCCAGAGATAAAATTTCCCAGTTTAACTCCTCGCTGTAGCAAGATAGGCTTCGAGGTTTGGTCCTGCAGTTGGACGGAAGTATTGGCATGTTTATACAAACTCTTCAGCACTTCTATGTCAGTACATCGCTGGAGAGACTGCAGTACAGCCCAGGTCGCGATTGAATCGAAGGCTTTCTCGTAGTTTACAAATGCTAAACAAAGGGGGAGGTTATATATCTTTGATCTATCTCTTTGATCTTCTGTATAACCTGCCGCAGCGCTTGTAAGCGGTTCACGGTGCTGAAGCCTTTTCGGAAATCGGCTTGTTCGGGAGGCTGGAAGTCGTCGAACTTGCGCATGAGACGGTTCGCAATGACTCTCGAAAATAAAAACATATTTAAACATGGCTTAGAAGTGAGATGGGCTTACAATTCTTCAGCAGAGTATTATTACCGTTTTTGGAAAGGAGCACCACCATACTTCTGTTCCATGTGTACAACTAAAACACCAGCTGTACAGTTGACCGGTTTATTGGTTGGTTAGCTTTTCGAAGGACAAATGAACAATAATTTTACAAACACTTAACATTCGTAGGTATAACAAACGGTAACTAATTTATCTACATAACAACCCCATCTATTGGTGGCTAGTTAAACCTTATTTCAGTACAAAACTTATTATACGAAAACAGGACACGTCACACCATCTATTACAAATATATGAACTTAGTTATTTCCTGTCATTTACTATTTAGGTACATGTCACGACATCTAGCTCCACAAAACCTAAACAAGTATTATAGTTAAATATGCGTTATACATTCCGCCCACCAAGGACAATATTTTTGTCCTTAACTAAGTATAATAAGTATAGACCTACCGCCCACCATGAAAGAACATAAGAGACATTAGGATATAGTATAAATTAAACCAAATCAATTGTATCACAAACATAACAAAACTTAAACTTTACAAATTAAACACACATTTGTTCTACTCGGTAATCGGAAGAACACAAAGTTTGCACGTGGGTCTCTTAATTAAAGAGTTTTTAACTCGCAGAGTGACTACACGCGTAATTCCGTCCTTGCCGGGATGTTTTGCGATCACTCGACCGAGCAACCATCGACTAGGAGGCAAGTCATCTTCTTTAACTAGAACAATTTCATCAATGTTTGGTTCTGGAGTTCGTTCAGACCACTTATATCTCTGAAGAAATTTATTTAGGTATTCTTGGGACCATTTGCGCCAAAAATCCTGAACCATCCTTTGTGTTAATTGCCATCTTCGTAACGAATTGCTATTTCTGTTCAGAAATTCATGCTCTGGTACTGTCACAAGAGATTCACCTACTAAGAAATGCCCTGGAGTCAAGACATTAATATTGTTAGGATCCATATCCATACGTGACAATGGTCTAGAATTCAGGCATGCTTCTATTTGTGTTAGTACCGTCGACATTTCTTCAAAGGTCAAAGTTGAAGATCCAATAACCCTTTTTAAATGGTACTTCACAGATTTTATTCCCGCTTCCCAGAGACCTCCAAAGTTTGGTGCGTGAGGTGGAATAAAATGCCAAGTTGTACTTTTGTTTGCTAATGCATCAACAATTTCGGGTAAAATCGTAGATTTCTCAGCATCAAACAAAATTTGTAATTCTTTTGATGCACCAACAAAATTAGTACCATTGTCTGACCACACTTCTTGACAATAACCTCTCCGAGATACCATTCTTTTAAATGCTTGTAAAAATCCTTTTGCAGTTAGATCACTGACGACTTCTATATGTACCGCACGAGTGGACATACAAACGAACAGACAAATGTACCCTTTATATGATTTATGTCCGCGTCCACTGGCTGTTCTTAAAGTTATAGGCCCTGCATAATCCACTCCACAGAACTTAAAGGCACGTGTCGGTGTAACTCTTGCTGACGGGAGCTGGCCCATTAACTGCGATTGTTTACTTGCATTATACCGTACACAGGTAACACACTTGTTAACGAAGCCACGTATTAACTTTTTAACCCCCAAAATCCAATATCTCGAATTGATGTAATTTTGCATCAATTGAGTTGAGCCATGACACATCTTAATATGTGCATCCGCAATGATTAGGTTAGTTAACGCTGACTTTTTAGGTATCAAAACTGGGTGTTTTTTATTAAACTCCAATTGAGAGTTTTCTAACCTACCACCAATTCTCATGAGTCCACACTCATCAAGAAATGGATTGAGTGATTTCAAAGCCGATTTTTTTGGTATTTGGGTTCCAATTTCTAAATTTTTATAATCCTGCGCAAAATGTTCTTGTTGACACAGTCTTATACACGTGTGTAAAGCTTCTTGAATTTCTTGACCCGTTAAATAGTTAGAGCGGCGCCTTTCTAATTCCGGTTTTAGTAAGTTTAAAAATCGCCTACAGTAAGCTATTACTCTAACTAATTTAGTGAGTGAAGAAAACCGTTCCCATATTTTAACATCCATGATAGTGTGATGCACCTTAACTTCTTCTAAATTCGTAATAAGTTCTTTTGGTTTATCATATTTAATAGCTTTTTGCTTCAAAAACTCTGGCCCCTTCATCCATATATCTGTTTTTAATAACTCAGATGGCCGCACCCCCCTCGAAGCACAATCCGCAGGATTGTGTTTAGAAGATACATGAGCCCACTGGTTTGAATCTAAGGTTGTCAGAATTTCTGAGACTCGATTCGCTACAAACGTTTGCCATCTGTTTGGGTGGCTATTCAGCCAGGCTAGTACAACGGTTGAATCGGTCCATGCATGTATGTTGTTCTGGTCGATGTTCATAATTTGTGATACCTCCACCAATAATCTTGTCAATGTCACTGCACCACAAAGTTCTAGTCTAGGTATCGAAACTTGTTTTATCGGGGATACCCTCGTTTTTGCTGTAACTAGCGTAACCGTAACGTTGTCATCTTTATCCACGACCCGAACATAGATCACCGCCGCATATGCCATCTTAGAAGCATCGCAGAAGCCATGCAGTTCAACGTTAGATTCCATCTGTACTGTGCCTAACCATCTCGGTACGTGAATCTGGGTCAACTGACTAAGTTCTTCGCGGTAAGTACTCCATTCCTGAAGTAATTTGCATGGAACCTCCTCATCCCAACCTAAGCCCGTTAACCAAAGCTTCTGTATCATTACCTTGGCTACGATTATACTAGGTGCAACCCATCCTAGTGGATCAAATAGCCTTGAAATATCTGATATTATAGTTCTCTTTGTTGCAGGTTTCTTCATCGGCGGGAGTTTCACCGAGTATTGAAAATCGTCGTGGTTCCGGTTCCAGGTAAGTCCCAATATTTTTATCACTTCATCTTGCTTTATTTTTAATCCATCTCCTATTTCCTTTCCAGTGCTTTCCAATTTCATTGCTTTTAATAACTGATTGCTGTTGCTTGTCCATTTCTGTAAATCAAAACCAGCCCTGCCTAGTAATTCATTAGTTTCCCTGTAAATTTGTACCCCTTCCTCAACTGTCTGGCACCCTGTCATGAGATCATCCATATAAAACTCTTTTAGTACTCTTTCAGATGCCATAGGATAATCGTTTCCATGATCATGCGCAACTTGCTGCAGAGCCTTGACAGCTAAGTATGGAGCACATGCTGTTCCAAATGTGACTCTCAGCATCTTAAAGTCTTTTAATGCTGAATTTGAATTTTCCCTCCACAGGATCCTTTGGAAATCAGCATCATCTTCTGCGACCTTCACTTGTCTGTACATTTTGACAATGTCAGAAACCAAACATATAGGATATGTTCTCCATTTCATCACCAGATGCCGTAAGTCCGGTTGTAGTCTTGGTCCAATCATTAAATCATCATTCAACGAAGTTCCATTTTTTCCTTTACAAGAAGCGTCAAACACAACCCGAACCTTGGTTGTTTCTCGATCTGGTTTGACCACTGCATGGTGAGGTAAGTACACCGCCAGTTCATTTTTATCATTTTTAGGTACCTCCACCATATGACCAAGATGAAGATATTCATCGATCACTTCTGTATATTTCGATTTTAACTCAGTGTCTCTGTTTAACCTGTTTTCTAATGAGTAAAATCTTTTTGCAGATATTTCCCGCGACTGTCCATATTTGCAGCTTGGATTTTCTTCTCGAAAGGGAAGTTTCACCACATATCTTCCGTCACTATCTCGAGTTGTGCTAGCGGAAAATATGGCTTCACAACGCTTTTCTTCCTCAGACAACAATTTTTGCTGGGTAGATGGATCGGCTTCTAATTCCCAAAACCTTTTGAGAATAACATCTTCATTGACTTGGGAATGCAACACCGTCATCTCAGAAGACATTCTGCTGGATGACCCAACAGTCCCGGACAGTATCCACCCCAATGTTGTTGCTTGAGCTAGTAATGCTCCTTGGATATTTTTCTTGACGCCATCCTGAATTACCTGACTATATACCTCAGCACCTAGCAAAACATCGATTTTGTTAGGCGTGTGATAATTCGGATCCGCCAACCGTAATCCCACTATGTTCACACCTTCCAGATCAACAACCTTTTTCGCTGGAAGAAATGCCGTAACTGTTTTCAACACGTAAGCCTTCACAGAGATATTTATCTCCGGATATACCAAAGACTGTAGGTTTAGTACAACCATAGCCTTTGATGTCAGGTTATTGTCTCCACCGAGACCCAAAATGTTTCCCTTAATTGTCTCCTTTTTAAGCCCTAGGTATTGAGTGGTAGCCTCCGTTATGAAGGAAGCTTGTGATCCTTGGTCTAACAGTGCTCGAACTGCCACGTACTCTCCATTTTTAGCATTAGCATTAACAATTGCAGTCGCCAATAAAACCTGACCAGTTCCCTTTGCAAAACAGTTCATAACAGGTGTAGGTTCCTCTGCTTCGACTGTACCCATATTACTAACCTTAGCGCCAGATGTAGTTGCTGGTGTACCATCGTTAGGATGTAACAAGGTATAGTGACGGCGCTTGCAGATCCTACATGTCGTCGGATTTTGACAAAACTTGGCGGAATGATTGCCACCCAAGCAATTGAAGCACAACCCTTTCTCCTGAACGAAATTACGACGCGTGTTCACGTCGAAGGTAGCGAACTGTTTGCAGAATATAACTTTGTGTACTTCCGAGCAACAGGGACATTGAGTGTTTTGGACGGCATGGAGTACACGAGGCTTCGCAGGTATCAAATATTGAGCGCTAGTTGTTGGCTTTTTAGTCTCGACAAACTCTAATGCTCTGAAACGTTTGGTGATAAAATCTCTAAATTCCTGAAAGGTTGGTAAGTTAGTGGAATCCTCACCTCCAGTTGCACTCAATTCCCACTGTTTGCGAGTTTCCTGGTCCAGCTTAAGAGTGAGCAAATGTATGACAATTGCATCCCATGTGCTCACGTCTATGCCAATATTTGCTAGAGCACTCATACAGTCCGAGCTTGTGTCAATAAGCTCCTTTAGAAACACTGATGATTCAACGGTCGCACTTTTTTGACTTAAGAATCGCTTTAGAATTGTGTTGCATATAAACCTTTTGTTATCATAACGTTTTTTAAGCAGTTCCCAACATTTGGTGTAATTTGAGTTCGAAATTGGAATCTGACGAAGTAACAATTCCGCTTCGCCAGTCAGATACCCCTTTAAATAATGTAACCTTTCTACATCCGTAATTGAACCATTATTGTGAACCAACGATTCAAATAAATCTTTAAAGGTGACCCATTCCGAATATTTCCCCGAGAAATTTGAAATTATAATTTTTGGAAGCTTTATACAAAACTGTTTAGAATCGGTGCCCCTCAAATTTTCACTCTTTGCTTCATTAGTCAGACTACCTAATCTATCTACTACAGTCAGTAATGCTACCTTATAGTCCATATAAATTTCGCGTGTCACATCGTACACATTTTTTCCGCATAAACACTGCTTTCAAAATCTGCCGAATGAAGTTCCATTAGTCGATCATGACCTGCACAGAACTTTTTCCACACTTCTTCCAAATCTTGAAGTCTTACTTCAACATAAATTTTTGTGATACGCTCCTTAGGCGACTTCTTGTAATTAATGAAGTCTTTAGAAATCTGGTCGTAAAGTCGTACTTGTATTTTAATTAAAGTCTCCATTTTGACAGTTCGATGACCAAATTAATTGAAATTCTACGTAACCACTTTCGAAATGTTCAAAAAGCCGAAAATTTACAAGTCCATAAAATTCAAAATTTTTCTAAGTCCACAAATATTTTCAAAATTTCACAAGTGTTTAAGACTTAGACGAAATTGGGCATAGGTTCCCCGTGTGAACCACTTTTGCCTTAAATTATTCTAAGTCTAAGTTCTAACTAAATATTCTAAGTTTTTCTAGTCTCTAGAATAAGGTTCAATTTTGAATGTTTTTTACTTCTACACTGATTCACTGAATTTTGACTCTTCTGACCAAAACATTAAAGTTCAAAGTTAAATAGCTCGTAACTCACAGTTTATCCGCTGAGTACACAATACCTCGCGCACCACTTTTCCTCTGCGCGCGCACTCTCTCCTCTCTCCTCCTCCTTTCCACTTCTCGGAAGGAAATGGCCGCTGCCACCTCGGGGTTTCCTACGGTGCCGTTTCCCGTGGCTCCGTCTGCAGTCCAGCTTCTTCAGCCGACAACTGCCGCTTGATGGCCCCGAGCAGCGGTCCACTGGTTACTCCAGGTCACTGGAGGATCCGGTTCATAGGACCAAAAATGTACAACTAAAACACCAGCTGTACAGTTGACCGGTTTATTGGTTGGTTAGCTTTTCGAAGGACAAATGAACAATAATTTTACAAACACTTAACATTCGTAGGTATAACAAACGGTAACTAATTTATCTACATAACAACCCCATCTATTGGTGGCTAGTTAAACCTTATTTCAGTACAAAACTTATTATACGAAAACAGGACACGTCACACCATCTATTACAAATATATGAACTTAGTTATTTCCTGTCATTTACTATTTAGGTACATGTCACGACATCTAGCTTCACAAAACCTAAACAAGTATTATAGTTAAATATGCGTTATACACCATGCATGCGGCGTTCTCCCTTCGTGACTAACGGAGTTGAATAAACTCAAAAGGCACTAAGAACCGGTTTACCCTCAGGATGTCAAGAGTTTGGCTGTAATTTAACGTCGTCTGGAATTTGTCATTTTTAAGTTGTTTGGGCGCCATACTAATCTCGTACATGCTAACGTACGCAATGTCTTTAGTATGTCTTCGAATTCGACTTGGTTAAGCAGTGTTCGGGAAGCTACGCAATGCAACATCTTCTCGTCTAAGATACTGCAGTGTTTGAAGACGAAAGTCTTCGATCAGATGCTGGAAGTACTATTTAATTGAAATTGATTCATGTTCATGACGATGATTTTAATTAAATCACCGTTTTTAAAAATAGTAATATGACCACTAGGTCACCCACTAGCTTTTTTGAGTTCCTATGTCGTAATTTAAATAAAAAATAAAATAAAAATAATGGCCGACTAATCGGTGATTTTTGCCGACTAGTCGCCGACTAGTCGCCGACTAGTAATATGGCCGAATAGTCGGCTTTACCGACTAGTCGGCCACTAGTCGGTACATCTCTATTTGATACATTATTTGACATCCTAATTTAATGACATAACTGATATAATTGCATAGATTATTATTTTTTATTATAATAGAATAATGGATTTAAAAATATATGAAAAGTAGTTGATGCATCTGACATTTTACCTAATTTTATAATAATAATAATAATTTGTAAATAAATTACACGCGAATATTAATCGTTACAAATTTTGCATGAAATTAATGGTTAAATATGTGAAACTTATATTATTGTTTAAGATCATATTTATCTGCAATTAAAGTTCATTCATTCATTCATTCACAATGACAGATAAAGACGTAAAACATGTTAACTAACAAACGGTTACGAAGCGTTAATGAATAAGGGGGTTAGTCTTTAATTTACAGAAACGCTATTCAGGGTTACGTGACATTAAAAATAATTAAAAAAAACAATGGTTTTGAACAATTGTACCTTAACAATTCTACCTCGTGAAGATCTTTAACCCATTTGCCAATTTTTTCTATTTTTTAAATGCCTAAATACATTCATTAGATTTTTTTCTTATAACTAGACCTGTCACGCATTTGCGCTTGCCCTTGACTTATGAGACAGCCTGTATGTCGAAGCCGGATTACAAAACGCCTCGCCGAAATACAAAACGGCGCCGTTTTGTAATGCGACGCTGTGACGGTCAGCCGTTTTACAAAATGGCCGAACGTAACGCCGCCGTATTACAGTAGCGACTGCCGTCGAATACGGCTGATCGACACGAAACGACAGTACTATACTACCCTGTCTACAAATGTTTTCCGAACAGCAATTTCACGTTAATTTTGCCATAGCTAAACTAACATTCATACTGAAACTACATGTTAGTATTAAACACTAAATTTAATAAGTAGTTAAAAAAATCTTAATATGCTGTAAGTTTGTCTGTATTTTCCGAAATAAACATGTGTAATATCAGACACTTTACCACTAAAGTAGAAGCATCATTTAAGTCCAAAAAATATACCAAAAAAACGTTACAAATCCGATTTCTACAGCTTTCAAATACAACGGACCGGCCAAGGTGCTCAAAAAATCTCAACAACCAATGACGTTCATTAAAAAAATTGGACTCAAATATTTTTGAGCACCACGTCCGACACATAATACCTAACGCCAACTGTGCGAGAAATTCTGTAAAATAATTCAGCGTTTTAAGAGGAAACACCAAGGTCTAGAGAATTGAAAAATAGGTATTTGTAAAATCTATTGCTGCCTCCATCTATCAAGCCTCCCCCCGCAGAGTGCAATAGAGACAGCCGCAGCTTGGACTGAAAATACCTATTAAAAGTACACCAAATCAACGATTCGTAGACCCCTGATTCCTTCTCCAAAACTTATCCGATTTAACTACTTTTTTCATTAAAAATTAAAGAAAGGCTTTGGCAGTGTTCCTATGTTTTTCTTTTTTTATATAATCTAGTAAAATTTGTTTTCTGAATGTATGAACGCTGCCGAAAATCTGGCCAATTTTTTAGGTTTTTGAATGTCCATATCTCTTTTAATAATTAATTTATTAAAAAAAGGAAAACATAGGGACATGCATAATAGTGGCCATCGATTTTTTGGATAAAAAATATTGCTCTACTGGCATTATCCAGAGAGGAAACAGGGGACGACGTTTGTATGGAAAAACGGCCCTTGTGTTTCCTCTTAAAACACAGAACAAAAAAAATTGTTTTGCATCGCGTGTCATTTCACATTCATTGAGAAAAGGTTACACAGCGGCTCAGAATTCTAATTAGTTGACAGTTTTACAAGACACTACCGGCCATTGATACCCGGACCAAGGAGATGCGTTGCCAACCCAGAAGGCTAAGAATGCTAAGATGTTTTTATTATTGACTTAAAAGTTACATAATAGTTAGTTGTATAATAGGTTTGACTTATCGCACGTTTAGAATTAAAGCGACTCAATTCTGAAAATGACATTTCCCAAAATCAAACCCTATGTCTTTTAGTTAAGGTGATATTTTGGGATGTGTATAATTCAGAAATGGGTCGCTTTAATTCTAAGCGTGCGTTATGTAGGATAGCATGGATATACACCTTAAATGGAATTAGAGAAAAATCCTTTGTCAATTGTCATTTGTAATCTGCAATTGTTTTGAAGATGTTACAGACATTAGTATAGGTAAAACTAAAAAATGATTTACCCATAAACTAATTTTATGTACATTCAAGGAAATCCAAACACGTACCACCGTAAAACCTAGTCGAAGAGACATTTGTATGGCATAGCGTGGCATTTAACGCGTGCGTCGCGTCATTGCGACAGGGTTCTAAGGTGGTAAGTGAATGTATTTCCCTTACTGTACATAGTATGTAGGTTTTGAGCTCTCCATGCGGGCTTCTTTGGATTTCTGGACATCAGAGCCAAAATTGGGCCAAGATTGGGTTGGATGTCCAATTTTTAATAAAATCACTTTTATCACTTTTTTAAAAACATACATACGTTTTTTATAATCTAACTTGGTCAGTAAAAGTGATAGCGATGTAATGATAAGATGGTCTGTAACTGAGTATGTTTTAAAAGGTGATTTTGGAAAAAAATTGATATCCGACCAATTGGACTCTTGACTGATGTCCATTTGATTACTTCACAATAGAGAAAATAGGTAATGAAACTCTAATTTTATCCCAGAGGGCACACAGAGATATATTTCGCCATAATACGAAGTTAATTGGACTTGCGGCCCTAACATGACAGCCCAGATTTAGTATAACCCCTCCCTGTTTTTCTAACTGGTGTCATAAGAAAGGGACGCAGACAGAGATAAACTAACTTGGCCAGTCATGTCAGGGCCATTGGGGTACTCACCGGCTGCACGTTGCCCACTTGTGGGCTAGGCTCGACCATCTCCCAGTCGCCGGTGGCGGCGGGCTCCTCGGTGCCCGGCTCGCCGACTCGGCCTACCAGTGCGTGGTACACCTCGATGTGCCCACGGACCCGAGACCGAGCGCTGCAAGTTGCGAACAAACATAAAGAGTGTTACTTTGGTACTAGTTCTAGATTTACGGTTTAGGCTATAGAACTTACAAATTCTGATTGCGAACACGTTAGATTTCTTTAAAAAAAACCTTTGAAATTATTCATGAACATGAATCCATGGATTTTTCATAGCACCATTTATATTGACCAAAATTGAAATTACAAAAAATATTCAGTCAAATTGAGTACCTCCTCCGTTGGAAATGACCAATTCTGGAAAATTTATAATATGTACTAATTGACCCTTTTCTCTCTTTAACTCTCCTGGACTTTATTCCCTTTGAAAATATTTCATTGAGTTTACAAACATTCTATAAGTATGCACGGAATATTTTTCACAATTCTAATATTTTGAAAAATAAGTAGAGTTAGGGTGTAGGGGGTGGTAGATAGGTAGATCCACCAAAAAGTGGAAAGTTGATACAGTCAGCCTCAAAAGTTGCTGAAGATTTTAATACCTTGTCGCTGTCAGTGATGTGACAAATCGACCAACTCTCACTTCATAAACATTGCAGGTACTCTGTCAAAGAGTACAATGAAAACATTAGTGACATTTAATTTAATTTTGATTTGACACATTAGTTTATTATTTTTTCTTATTGTTTTGATTTATTATTGTGTACCCGATTGTTTTTGTTTCATTTTTATTTTATTTTTTCTTATAATGACATTTTCACCATTTGCGAGTCTGTATTTATATTTTTATTGTGACATATTGATTTTTAATTTTTACTTTTCGACATTTTCTAGACTTATTTCTAGATATTTTTATTTTTTATTATTTTATTTACCTTTTGACGATCTTATTGTGAATTGGTTTTGTTTGACATTCTGAATTAAATGTAATTTCCAATAAATGTAAATGTCTAAATGTAATTTCCAATAAGAAATAAATGAATCTATCTATCTATCATACGTTACTTCGACAAGGTTCCTAATTGTTTAGCTGTTTCTGAGGCTGACTGTACAACACTGATCTTAAATTAAAGTACTTTACAACAACACCGATATACACTCTACATACATTTATCTATACTAGAACCCCAGTACGGTGGGGGAAATATATTCACTTACCACCTTAGAACCCTATCGCAATGACGCGAGGCATTAAACGCCAGGCTATGTCATACAAACGTCATGCGTATGTCTCTTCGACTAGGTTCTACGGTGGTATAGTCGACCAAGAAATCGCTTGACCACTTTTCGACCGTATTACAAAGGGATAAGGTATAAAAGTGGTCAAGCAATTTCTTGGTCGACTATACGTGATTCAATTTCCTTGACTGTACAACAACAAGTAATTTAATATATCTATGGGTGCTACAAACACACTGCTAAGGGGGGCTCGAAAGGGGGGGAGGGGGGTTCGGCAAAGTAACACAATATCACGGCGTGACCTTGTACTTTGGATATTTTATCAGGGGTCGAATTCTTGTATTTTTTTTAAAGAAAACCATATATAAAATACAAATACAACAACAATCTAAAAATCTGGACATCATAGCCAAAATGTCGGATGTCTAATTTTTTAACAAAACCACTTTTAAATTTTTGTAACCGAAATTTCTTTCGATTTTATTTTTAAATGTTTTTACATTCAAATTATTAAATTAAAATTGTAATGACAACACAAAGAAAAATTAGGGCAATGGCAGGGCTTGAACCTGCAACATCAGCATTCCGTGCCTTGCGTTTGCCAGTTTCGCCACACTGCCTCTAACCATTCCTCTCTGCCATTGCCCTAATTTTTCTTTGTGTTGTCATTACAATTTTAATTTAAAAACCACTTTTTTTTAAACACACACACTATTTGTCCTCTTTCCGACCAACCATTATATCGCTATCTCCTTCATTGACCAAGTTAGATAAAATAAAAAAGATTACCAAAAAACGTATGTCTGTTCTTAACAGAAAATTGAAATAAGTGATTTTGTTAAAAAAAAATGGACATCCGCCCTGTTAATACTGACGTCCAGAAATTGATGTGTGAAATACCAATATCCAAACCATTAAAAAAAACTTTTATGTATAACCAACAACATTGTACCAAGGAGTTCAAAAATATCACCATAAGCCCGTAGTGTCGAGAGGGGTGTTACGTGGAAGCGGAGAAGGGTGGGTCTTTGCATGAACAATGACTATGCCGCCCGGACGCAGCTGTTTTGCTGAGTACTGCCGCTAGAAGAATTCCAGTTTCGGTAATGTGGCGGAAACTGGAATACGCAATTTGAATGTACAAAAAAAATACAAAAAGAAAAATCGAAAAAATTTTAAAATAAATAATTTCGATTACAATAATTTACCAATAAATATACTATACTGCTATACTAAGGGCTTGTGTAGATATTTTTGACGTTTTGTAGTGTTCAACTAAGGCCGTGTCCCAAATCGAAGACGCATAAGGCTGTAGACAGACGGACTGCAATCCGACTGCCAAATTACAGTTCCGATGCAGTTTTAATGCAGTTGGCACGACTGCAATGAAACGGCAAGCCAACTTCCCGTGAACGTGGAGTTTGTGTGCAGTCGTCGTGCAGTTACACCGACTGCAAGCTAACTGCAATACAGTTAGTCTGCAGTCAGTGTGCAGTCGTGCTAACTGCACTCAAACTGCACCGAAACCGCAATTTGGCAGTCGGATTGCAGTCGGTCTGTCGACACCCTAACTTACCATTAAAGACGAAACTGCGAGAGTGTATTTTTTCGAAAGGGAGGCACATAGCTTACACTATGAAGTCGATATTTATCGATCCCTTTCGAGCATAGACAGTTTCTCTCAGCTCCCTCTTTAATGGTCGGCTAAGTGTATTGCTGTTTGTACGACATTTTCACAGTATAATACAAGCAGTAAGGAATCTACGTACAAACGCTCGGAACGCACTCACACAGACGCACGCTCAACACGGCCGCTAAGGAGTTTTCACGGTCCGTCAGTCGCGGCTGCCGCGTCGAGACGGGTAGACACGCTTTGCGTTTGTCGTTATTCGTGCGCCCGAGACAATGCGCGATCTTTTTAAAGATGCCACAAAAGTATTGCGTCGTAATATGGCTGCTAGAAATAGAGTTCTTCAAAACCGGAGCTTTAATTTTTTCTTACTTCTTAAAATGTTGAACTTTTTTTGAATAACGCAATTTTATTTCTAAACTCGTTAATTCATTTCATTATTTGATCGTTATAGATTCCAACTTAACGTTGTTATAAATAATAATAATATGTATAACTTATCAATTTAATAAAAATTAAGAGGCCAACCCTGACGCTCCACCAGAGTGTATCTATCATTTTATTTCATTTTTGCTTGTATTAACATTTTCACCGTTTGTGAGTTTATATTTTTATTTTTATTGTGACATTTGTATTTTTTAAATTTTTGACATTTTGACATTTTTCTAGACGTATTTCTAGATATTTTTATTTTATTATTTTGTTTACCTTTTTGACGATCTTATTGTGAATTTGTTATGTTTGACATTCAAAATTTAATGTAATTTCCAATAAGTAAAAAATTAATGCCCAGTTTCGGTACTGCTGTATTTATATACTGTGACATTTTACTGAAACACATAACACAACCACAGTTACAGTCTACGATAGTCAAAATTTTTTTGCTATATCTGTTTTGTTGAATTAAATTACTCACACACACCGGTGCACTTTTCTAACATTTGCAAAGAAAATTCAAAAAGCATGTTCAAATAGCACACACTCAAACACACAGTGTACCATAATTATGTGACTCACCTAGCAATCGAGATTGCTTGACTCAAGGTAATTCATAGACTCAGGCGTTACTTTGCGGAAGTACATATCATCACATCAAATTGGATCAAATTGAATAGGCAAAACAGTTGTGCCTGTGTTAGATATACATATATATATATATGTCACGCAAAAACCTTCCTACCTCCGCTTTTACATAAAACAACATACATCACACATTATCAACTATTAACCGCCACCACTAACTAAACACAGTTGGCAGTTAGAGCAATTTATAATATGGATACTCGTGAGTCATTAAGGGAATTTTTCAAGGAAATAGACATCTTAACCCTACCGTCGCTATATATTTTTGAAATAATCATGTACGTTAGGAAAAATATATGCAATTTCCCTACCAACGTCGATAAGCCAAAGGCTACTAGAAATACAGGAAAGCTTAAAGTTCCAACTTACAGACTGGCTAAAACCAATAAGTCGTTCATGGGAAATTGTGTAAGATTTTACAACAAAATTCCAAAAAACATAACTGAACTAAATGATACAAAATTTAAATCTATTGTCAAGAAGACATTAATTTCTCGGGCGTATTATAAAATTAATGACTATATCTTGGACAAGGATGTTTGGAAATGATCCCGATCTGTATTGGCGATCCCTGGCTCCAAAGATTGTACACCTGCTGTGTTAAATTGTTAAATTGTAAAAAATTTGAATATTTGAGATGTAAAATAACATTATAATTTTGATTTATTTAAAAAATTACACCTCGTTGAGTTTCTTGCCGGTATCTTCTCATCAGAGGTTTTTCCGAACCGGTGGTAAATTTTTTGACATTCATAAGTGCTACCTGTAAGCCTAATCTGAATAAAATATTTTGACTTTGACTTTGACTTTGACACACAATCTACAGAATCATTAAGCGTTTCGCCTCTATAACTAAGTTTTGTTTTGATAATCCTTTCAAGTAACGAAAGGTCGTAAGATTAAACATCGGTCCTGATAATGCCTCGTATAAAGGCGGAACGCGCGTGGATTGTGTTTAGTGATGATAGTTAATAGATAGGTTTGCGTATTGTATTTTGTTTAATGTGGAAGCGGAGGAGGGTGGGTTTTTACATGAGAATATATGTCGCACAGACGCAGCTTTTTTGCAGATGAGTACACGATACCGAGTTCGCGAATTAGCAAGGCAATTTATTCCAATTTGTTTGAAGGTAGTTAGTTCACTAGATAAACTGATATCAAGAAACAGACTGAATTCTTACCAGTTAGTTTTGGTTAAAAAAGATTCTAAAATAATCGCTTTTTTATTTATAAACAGTTATTAAACTACCATTGTATAGTTCGTAGAAGAGAAATACAACAACGGTCGACACTTCATTCGAGAAAATTTCCTGCGGTTTTAAAAACCTTTGCGGTAGCAAAAATTGTCAAATTTAAAACATCATTTCGATCAACCTCAAATGATTTTGACTATCAAATTAGAATCCTGAGAAGAAAGGCAGATTTTAGTCTATTTTATTTCTTTGTTCAATAGAAAATCTAGATATGAATTCGTGAAAATCTAAACTCTAACACAAAAGCATTACAAGATAAGCGTGCGAGATAATATATGCAAAACAAAAACTGTTTTTCTACTCAGCCATCAAATATATTGGAACGGGCTAAGTGTTCAAAAACATCTGAATACGACCCTATTGCCAGATGCATTCGGTCGTGTTTAGATATTTTTGAACACCTTGCCCGCTCCGATATAGAGTGTTGACAGACGGACTGCAATCCGACTGCCAAATTGCAGTTTTGATGCAGTTTGAATGCAGTTGGCACGAGTGCAATGAAACATTAAGCCAACTGCCCGTCAACGTGCAGTTTGATAGCAGTCGGTGTGCAGTGACAACGACTGCACACTGACTGCAGGCTAATTACAATACAGTTGCAACTGCACAACAACTGCACACAAATAATTAATAGATTCAGGCGTTACTTTGCGAAAGTCCATATCAACAAACTGGAACAAATTACCTTGCTACTCCGCGAAACCAGTGCCGAGCTCGTGCAAAATAGCTGCATCTGTGCGATATATATATATATATATATATATATATATGTTCATGCAAAAACCCACCCTCCTCCGCTTCCACACGAAACAACACATATCACACAGACTCAACTACACACCACCACCACTAAACACTAAAACTACACGAATGGCGTACTGACAAACTAAAGCATTTTTCTTTAATCCCGCCTACCGCCAACATTTTTGCACAACTACCCTTATTATTTTTCTCAAAGCCTACCTTCAAAATCTAAAAAATAAAACAAAAGTACCCCCATATATTATTACTAACTACCCACATAATTTATCTCAATCTAAGCTACCCCCATTGTTTATTACAGAATTTCTCCTTTATAAGGGGTGTGCTTAAATTCTGTAATAAACAATGGGGGTAGCTTAGATTGAGATAAATTATGTGGGTAGTTAGTAATAATATATGGGGGTACTTTTGTTTTATTTTTTAGATTTTGAAGGTAGGCTTTGAGAAAAATAATAAAGGTAGTTGTGCAAAAATGATGGCGGTAGGCGTGATGAAAGAAAAATGTTTTAATTTGTCAGTACGCCATTCGTTCAAGTAGCGAACGGTCGTGCTGTTTGATCTTGATGATGCCCCGTACAGAGGCGAAACGCGCGTCGATCGTGTAGTGAAGTTTAGTGTTTAATGGTGGTGGTGTGTAGTTGAGTCTGTGTGATATATGTTGTTTCATGGGGAAGCGGAGGAGGGTGGGTTTTTGCATGAACATATATATGTCGCACAGACGCAGCTATTTTGCACGAGCCCGGCACTGGTTTCGCGGAGTAGCAAGGTAATTTGTTTCAGTTTGTTGACTGCACACAAACTACACGCTGACGGGCAGTCGGCTTGGCGTTTCATTGCGGTCGTGCCAACTGCATCAAACTGCATCGGAACTGCAATTTGGCAGTCGGATTGCAGTCCGTCTATCTACACAATGGCGACTGCACCTGTAACATTAAAAAAAAAATTCAGCCTACTGTCTCACATAAAATCTCGCACGCTTTTGCAGGCGAAAAAAAAAGGAGAAACCACCAGCAGTGCACGCCACGCAATACTTACACGGACCTGCGCGGGCGCAGCGCGTACTTGACGGGCGCGGGGCGCGGCGCGGCGGCGGTCTCGGCTGGCGCGGCAGCCAGCGGCAGCTCCACCATGCCGAGGAAATCATCCCGCGTCAGGCGGTTCTCGTCGAACACCTGGATCAGCAGCTTGTGCTCCTGGGGCTTCACCTGGAGGGGAGGTTCAGGTGCAGTGGTGGTATTTTGTGAAACGTGCGTTTTTTTCGGGATAATATTTTTTTTTTATAAAATAGGAAGGCAAACAAGTGGGTCACCTGATGGTAAGTGATCACCGCTCATAGACACCCGCAACACCAAGGAGATTGCTGATGCGTCGCCAACCCAGAGGGCTAAGACGGAATACCTCTTGTGCCAGCAATTACACCGGCTGTCTTGCTCTCCACGCCGGAACACAACAGTGTAAGCACTGCTGCTTAGCGGCAGGATTAGCGAGCAAGATGGTGGTAGCTATCCGGACGGACCTTGCACAAGGCCCTACCGCCCGAAAACGCGCTCCTTTTATTTGAAGTCGGTTTAAAAGTATCCTACGATTGAATCCAAGACTTGGTCTGTCTGTCTGCTCAGTTTCATCCAAGAACGTGAAATAGTTTGCAAATATTGAAAAATAAACATTCCCACTTACCCTGAACACAAACTCTTGATTCCATACTGGATTTAACGTCTGAAATAAAACATTAGCTAGTTAATTAATGATTGAACGATAAATAATTAAAAAAACATGATTTTACATAAACAATTCTGCACCGTATTAAATACAAAGAAAAATTAGGGTAATGGCAGGACTTGAATGCGCAACATCAGCATTTCGCGCCTTGCATTTTCCAGCTTCGCCACATTACCGCTACCATACCCTGGGAATTTTTCAATGTGCTTCGTCTTACGGTCATTACATAATGATTCTAAGGGTACAACTCCCCTTGGTGTCATCTATATTAAATTTTTAACAAGTTATCATATTTAACTGATACCTTTACATGTATTTTAAATTAATACCTAATTTGAATGTTAAAAAACATATTGACGGCCGGATAGCCTAGTGGTTAGTGACCCTGACCATGAAGCTTGAGGTACCGGGTTCGATTCCCGGGAGGGGCAAATGTTTGTGTGATGAATACGAATGTTTGTGCCCGAGTCGTGGTTGTTAAATGTATTTAAGAATATATTTCTCTATATAAGTATGTATATCCGTTGTCTAGTACCCATAACACAAGCAGCTTTAGTTGCTTACTTTGGGACTAAGTCAATTGGTGTTAATTGTCCCAAGAAATTTATTAATTAATTTATTTATTATATAAAAATAAAAATCGAAAGAAATTTCGGTTCCAAGAATGTAATTCTTTACCGTATTAATAATGAGACAAAAAGTCTTTAATAATTAAAGGTGTCCGGTCTATTTACCCAAATGTCCGTATAAACTGGCTAGTCTGTCTGGCTATTTGTTTTTAAGACCTGGCCACTCTACGCGCTTGCACTCCGGTTGTAATGTACGAAATTATACGTTGAGATGCCTCAACGCTTGCGTTGCGTGCACGGAACGCAGCTCTACGAAGCACACTGGAGCCGTGCTGGTGTGGCCCGGCCTTAAGAGGAGTGTGAGCCCACCGCTCTCCATACAAACGGCGATAACGTTTTCCACCCTCAAAACCTTAACCTACAGCCATATTTTTTTATATGTTATCATTATTCCCTAGAACTAGGTTTGTATGTTTCGATTTTTTAAATATTGTTAATAGTTTCAAAAATAATGACGCCTATGTGTTTTGGTATGAAACTTCTAAAATACTAATATTGTCAAATCTATGAAGAATATTAAAAAAATCAAAACACAAACCTAGTGTTAAGGGATAATGACAAAATACCAAAAAATCATTGCCATATGTTGAGGTTTAGAGGGTGGAAAACGTTATCGCCGTTTGTATGGGGAGCACTTTTTCAGGCTGGGTTCATATTCCTCTTAAGCCTGACATTACAAAATCTGTTCGAGTTTGCCATGGATGCCGAATTGCATCGAATTACATAGCTTGCGTTTGCGTGCACGGAACGCAGCTCTATGAAGCGAACTGCAGCCGTGCTGCATACGCAAGCACCCGGTGTGGCCCAGCCTTAGACGAGGCGTCGGATCTAAACTCACCTTTTTCTTGGTCTTGGTGAGAAACGTCTCGATGGTGACGTCACCGTCAACTTTCTGCAGCTCCACCCGGACATAGGGGTCGCTGCAGACAAAAAAACAAAAAGAAATAAGCCTTACGACTGACTAGCTTTTCACCGCAACTTCACTCGCGTAGATTACATTTTATTATGAAATAGGAACGTAAACGAGCAAGTGGGTCATCTGATGGTAAGTGATCACCACCGCCCATAGACACCCGTAACACCAAAGAGACTGCTGAAGCGTTGCCAACCCAGAGCGCAAAGATGGAATACCTCTTGTGCCAGTAATTTCACAACACTGACATTCATAAGTGCTTCTTGTGAGCCTTATCTGAATAACGATATTCTGCCTTTAACTTTGATATTTGCTTATCAATTTAGAACCTTATTTGTAACACGATCGAAATGCAGCAATAGTACATTACACCCTGAGGGTAGTAAAATAAAGAATGTCTGAGATCGCAGGAACTTGTCGCACGACCCAAAAGCGAGGGCGATAAACATGCGACCTGAGGCTTTCTTTATCACCGCCCGTGGTGTGTACACAATTTTACGTCTTCTCCTGGCCAGGAAGTGGAAATTTCTGCTCGCGTAGCGGGCGATAAATTGCTACTTACGGCCCGGAGTGACGTAAAGTAACTTCTTGGTCGACTATACGGTATTTATTTCGGATGTCATAAAGGGGTCAGGGGTCTAATCAAACTCAGATTGGCTGTGAGTCATACGGCAATAAGTATTCCGGAGAAGCAAGCTTTAATTAACCGACAACACCTAGTTCGAAAGAGTTGTAACACAAAATAAGACAGTATTCTAAAGTTTTTATAGTTGCAGGCAAACTTGAGCTTAAATCGAGTGGAGGGGGTAAGTTGCGCATACACATTTGTACTAGAAACGGCTACTGCGCAGTCAAGATCAATGCTCAAGTTGTTTGCCGGACACTGTACTCTCTTATTATATTGAAAGATGATTTTTGAGGTTGAAGGGAAAAGAGGAAGAGGAAGACCTAGACGTTACCACAGAATAAATAACGTACAGAAACTTCAGGCAGCGCAAGTCAAAAGGGACGCACCGCCCGCGCCCGCCTTCCCCCGCTACTCCCGGCGACACGCTAGGGTTGCGCGGCATTCTTTTTTAATTACACTGACACGGCGGGGGCGAGCGAGCGAGCGCGCAGCAAGCCGACAGCGTACTGCGATTTGCCTATGCCATAGGCAAGGCGGTCGAGCGTACCTACAGTGCAGCAGTGCGGAGTGGAGCCCGTTACTTTGCTCAAGTAAAGGAGAAAGTTAATATCATGTCGTATCATGAAGTCAGTTCCTTGGCAGGGAAAAGAGAGAAATGGCAGTTACTCCGCCGACAAGAGCTAAGCTCTTAAATCATAGATGATATTTCTGGCGCATATTCTATTTTGAGGGCATGTGGAGAAGATGGATGAAAGAAGATTAACAAAAAGGCTGTATGAAGGGAGAGTGGATGGAAAAACGGGAAGGGTAAGACCTCGGTGAACGTACTCCGACCAAATCGGAGATATTCTGGAGAAAGGCCAGGTCAGGAGTACCCTAAACCAACGAGCATGCATGAAGAATGTTATGAGAGTAAGTGAAGCAAAGGTTGTATGTCAGGATCGTAGCAAATGGAAATCCGTGGTCTCTGCTTACCCCTCCGGGAAACGGACGTGACTTTATGTACTGTCAAGGAAATAAATTTCCAACCCACCTAAGGTTCAATAGTATACAGCAAACTGTCACCATAAGAGCTATAGAGCAAGAAGTTAGTTTGACATATTGACCTTAATGCATTGCGAATGTCAGACGACATTTCAACGAAATGGATAGGGAATTAAATTCCTTGACTGTATGTATGATACTTCTGGCATCATGGGAACGTAACGTATATATCTATATAACTCTATTGTGTGTTTTATTCACACAAAATTTTTACCCAACGTACGCAGAATCTTTATTTAGATAGTAGACGAAACTGTGATAAATATCTTTTGAAAAGTCACTCAACTGTTCTTGTACAATGCGACAAGGAAAACACTTTACGCCTATCTTCCATCCTTTCAACAATTAGTGAAGGTATTTGAGTATTAATATAAATTATGTTGTAATACAGTTTCCTCGAGGTTAACTAGATAAACGAAAACGTCCACGACAACTCTTATATATAAGTAACGCAACGATTGGCTTTTCAGGTGGGAGGACCTACAAGGTCCGTCCGGATCGCTACCAGCATCTTGCTCGCTAATCCTCCCGCTAAGCAGCAGTGCTTGGACTGTTGTGTTCCGGCGTGAAGAGCAAGACAGTCGGTGCAATTACTGGCACAAGAGGTATTCCATCTTAGCCCTCTGAATTGGCAACGTATCTGCAATATCTTTGGTATTGCTTGCGTCTATGGGCAGTGGTGATCACTTACCATCAGGTGACCCAATTGGTCTTGCCGCTAAGCAGCAGTCTGCTTAGCGGCAGGATTAACGAGCAAGATGGTGGTAGCGATCTAGATGAACTTTGCACAGCGTCCTACCACCCACAAAATGCTAAAAAAAACATACGTAAGCGTAAGCTTATAATAATATTTTCAAGTTTCACTCGATTAATAGCAATGTTTCATTATAAGAGAGAGTCAACGGGATGGCTAGTCTACACTAATATAATAAAGAGGTAAACTTTGTTTGTTTGTATGTAGGGGGTAATCTCTGGAACTACTGAACCGATTCCAAAAATTCTTTCACTAATAGAAAGCTACGCTATCCCTGACGGACATAGGCTACTAATTTTACGCGAACGAAGTAGCGCGCGTCCGCATGTATTACAATAAAGCGAAAACTAAGTGGCCCAATATTACGTAATCAAAAGGAAAGTCCCTGCGGTTGGACTTTGATTAGTTACAAGTAGTTATTAGTCATTATGATACACACTTGTGTGAGAGTTTCAGTACTTATCATGGCTACTAAACGGAAATGTAATATAAATTAAACATCAAAGATTACAGAATCTGTACAGTCAAGGAAGTTAATTCCCTACCCATTTCGTTGAAATGTCGTCTGACATTCGCAATGCATTAAGGTCGATATGTCAAACTAACGTCTTGCTCTATAGCTCTTATGGTGACAGTTTGCTATATGCTATTGAACCTTAGGTGGGTTGGAAATTTAATTTAAGATCCCGTCGATGCCTCGTATTGAGGCGAAACGCCCTTGATCATGTAGTGGAAATTATGGTGGTTTATAGTCGAGTCTGTATGAGGCATGTGGTTTCATGTGGAAGCGGAGGAGGGTGGGTTTTTGCATGAAATATAAATTTGTCGTACAGACGCAGCTGTTTTGAACGTGCACAGCACTGGTTTCGCGAAGTAGCACGGTAATTTGTTCCAGTTTGTTGACATGGACCTCCACAAGGTAACGCCTGAATCTATTAATTAAAGAATTAAAAATCTTCTCGAGAGATGTACAAGCAGACCTGCACAAGCTTTTATTATCTTGCCAATAGAGCAGTATGCAGTCATTTGGACCTTTTACATGGAGGCGGAACGGCCACAGATATCCTACTGGGCTGCCCAGGAGTGGCACACCCAGTGCCGGATTAACCATTAGGCAGAGTAGGCAACTGCCTAGTAGATATGAGCGCCGATGGCCAATTCCACGGCGCCGGCGTGGTCTCAAAATTTATTTGGCGGCGGCGGCGCACGGCGGCGTGACTTTGTACCTTAGATATTTTATCAGGGGTCGAATTCTTTTTTTTTTTCAAAGCAAACCATATGTTTTACCAAAGAAAGTTTTATATTCTTTAATAAAGAAATGGAAGACATTAGCGACCGTAACTTTAAACACCTCATCAAAATTTACTTTTTTAATCGACTCCTTAAAAGGAGGTTTTCAATTTAACTGAATATGTAATGTTAGTTTTCATTTGCGTGTATGTTCAATTCCGCCGCCAATTGTTAATAGATTTCAATGATTCTTTGAATTTTGAATGATGAATCCTTGTCTGCATATAAATTCGAGGGGGAAAGCAAATCGCGATGGCGCGCCGTACAAATTCACGGCGACGACGGCGCGCCGGCGCGGCGCTCATATCTGATGCCTAGACGCCCCGCACCGGCTAGAGACCCCGCGCGCGTACAAAACAAATTGAAAAACATCATTCAGTGACAACGACCGTACATGGGTAGTTTGGCCCTAGGCAGACCAGAGGTCCAAGGTCTCTCCAGAAAGAAGAAAGTTGTTTTATTTTCTCGATTGGCGTTTGCTTACCTGGCACCAAATATGTCCTTCTTTGCCAATGAATAAGCTCCTACGATCTTCAAGCGAAGCAAGAAGCTGTTTTCATCAGTCTGTAACATGAAAAGAGTGAAGTTAACAAAATGATTAATGATAAGTTAAGATTTCGCACGCTTAGTATTAAAGTTGATATTTCCCAAAATTAAACCCTTTGTCTTTTAACTAAGGTGATATTTTGGGACGTGTATTATTCAGAAATGGGTCACTTTAATACTAAGCATGCGATTTATTCGTAATACACTGTCTTGTTCCAACACTAAGCGCAAGAAAGAGTGAGACAGTACACTTTCCTGTCCACTAGGCCCAATTCTAGTAGTTTCATCGTCATATCTCATAATTGATATATTTCAATATTTCTCATACAAAAATTACAAATTAGTAATACTTGGCTAGAATAGAATATCGCGTAACTGCCATATGACCTCCATAACCCCTGTTACAGGGAAACCGGACCAAAAGCGTCATGGTTACACATTCATTTACATGCACGTGCAGGTTTCCTCAAGATGTTTTACCTCACCATAAGAGTGTTGGTTACTACAATACTAAGCTAACGCACATAACTTAGAAACCTCATTGGTACATGCCAATCACTAGCACTTTAACCCTGTACTTTACAACCATGAATCAACCCCCCAAGCCACTACACCATCAACGCCAAAAACAACTCTGTCTGTGCGACATTTTTTTTCTATATAAAATCCTACCCTCTTCCCCTTCACATTTCCAACAAATATGTTAACACTTTTTCACTAACACTGGTTAAAACTGCAGTTATTTGTGACCTTGATTGTACAACAACTGAAGTAGCTTAACACTGGAAGAAGTAATATATCTAAGTTAAATATTTAAAGTAAAAGTTTGATAAATTTCCAACAAGATAATTCCAATAAAAACCGTGGTGGCCAAAATCTCTCTACACAACTTTATACTTTAATATTTTACATAACAACACTAGAATTGTCAAATAGGCAAATAAAGCACAAACACATTCTCCTGCGACATGAAATTAATGTAAGCATTTACACAGTGGCTACAGTGGTTTAGTTGGTACCCACCCAAATATTGAATAAATCAAATAACTTTACAAAATACAACTACACAATATTCACAATTTATAACACCTACTCTGGAGTAAACTCCTTTTGAATGCACTTCCTCACTTTGTGAGACCAAGGGTTTTCTAGATCTCATGGTCACTGTGCCCAGTTGGGGTCTGTCTGGTCATAAAGCCTTTTCAGACTACCCTATTTTTAAATAGTGTATTTCTTAAGGAGGCCACAAATGTTCAAGTGTGTCTGTCAAATTTTACATGTTTGACATATTATTTGAGTGCAAGGTCATGTTTGTCAAACAAGCTGTGTGATAATTTTTTTGATAGTCTGCGGTGTTCTTTGTCAAATGAACTACATGTTTGCCAGTTTGTTTGATAGACTGAGGTGTCATTTGTCAAACAAGCAAAGTGTCTGACAATTTCTTTAGTAGTCTGAGATATAATTTGTCAAACAAGCTAAGTGTTCGACAAATTATTCAACTGAAGTCATTTTTATAAAAAGTTGTTTAGTGATCTGCTAAGGCCTTGATTTGTGTAAATCCCAATATACTTCTCTCCATGCTTCTTTGGCAAGTCACAAGTTTTTGGTTATTTCTCTATGTGGTTGCACAAGCTTGGGATTCACACAAAGAGATAAAAAACGTGCCATAGACTTAAGGCAGATTACAAAATGGGAAGATGTGATAACAAAAATAAAAATGCTTAAAAGGAAATGGACTGGCCACATGCTCAGAGAGCAAGTAACAAAGTGGAGCAGGAAGCTCACAGAATGGACCCCCCGCTATAACACTGAAAGGAAAAGGGGTTGACAGAACCAAAGGTGGTCAGACGACATTAAAAAATCATCTGGACCTCTATGGCTACGGTTGGCTAAAGATAGAGAGAGTTGGAGAAGGCTGGAGGAGGCCTTTGTGTCTGAGGGACACGCCAATTAGGAGTCCAGACTATTTAATTTAAATTTATTATGTAACTTTGAAATTGAAGACCTTGCTTGAAGAAAATATATGGACAAAATGTAATTTGACAAACATGTTTGACTGCTAAGGGCTCCTTAATGTTACAATTCAGTGTTTTCGGTCTACCCATGCTAAGCTTGCAATATGATATAAATGGCAGTATACTTTTTTTTCAAGAATTTGCTGGGTAGAACTGCAGAAGATAACTCCACCCAATTCACAAAAAAATATTTTATAATAGATTATAAAAACTAAAAAGGAGTTTCATATAATACATAAATATTTTTAAATACATAGTTACACAAAATGTATTAAGACAGCAGTCCTTGAATATGACACTTGTACAAATAGCATAAATACATAAATTATGAATTCCTTGCCAATTCAAAGATAACAAGGCTTAAATCATCAAGGTCACAGTACTTTTGTTTATAAACATAATGGAGTCAATTGCAATTGAAGTATTAGTTGTTAAAACTTCAATCAAGTATTTAAAATGTCGCAGGAAGGCCCGCGAGCGGATAGGCCGCCAGCTTATGCAAAAACACCTAAGTTAAAGGGCAAATCTCATTAAATGGCTTAACTAACACCTACACAAACTAACGCGAAAAATATCCAATAGGAAAACTCTAGTTAGATTTATATAGGAAAATGAGCGATTTCTTCAATAATTTCGCAACGAATTTTCAAAGTCGGCCTCTTAAAGTATCCTTATTGTGTAGGAATGGTCTTTCAAACGAAAAAACGTGTTTATAACAGACAATCGTCATTGCACTGACGTCGAAAATTTACCGTTTTTATAGTAGAATCGAATGGTTTTGCATGCAACTTACACGAGTGTCCGACTGCCAAGCCATCACCCATGTGAGAATAAACTAATTTTCAAACGGAATGAGATATGATCCACATTCCCTGTAAGTCATAAGGTTGGGTACAATCAGTTTTATGACACGTCGTTTGTTCGGCAACTCCTTACAACTCCATTCACACGTTATTAACATATAAAATATGATATTAACTGGTAAATATAAAATCTAAACACCAAAATTGCACTAATTCTTAACAGAATCATGTAAAAATACAAACAAAAAACTAAAAAATTGTGAAAATTATTCACTCCGCCTGACAATCAAGTGACAGAATATTTGTCATTCTTGTTTTTTTTTACGCATTACGTTCCGTTACACGGAAGTTGTCGATTGTGTTTGAAGATAATCGAGATTGAGTGATGTGCCAAGCTAGATTATCATAATGCAGTCATTCAAAAGGAATTTAATTATTTTAATAATTAGCTTAACCCGGATCTATCCAGATATTAGTGAAATTTATTTAATTAGATAAATCAATCGGTTTTTTTAAGTGTAAGCATACTTTTGGAACTTGGAAATTATTAAGCATCTCATGGATGATTTTAAGTTGTAATATTATTATGTTTTTTGTGCCGTTAATTAAACTTCCGTTACTTTGATTTCAATCTTGGTTTTAAAATTTTGTTTGGCAACAGACAAAAAAGAGTTATTCAAATTCTTTACCTAGACCTTTATATTTTTACTTTGTAAAAGGTCTTATTATAATTTGTAACGTGATAAAGTTGTAAATGTAAACTTAAACAAAACTAACTTAGCGTGAACTTACCTAATGGTAGGAATAAGAACCGCATAAATTGGTTGATTTTTTTCGTTAAGCGAGACACAATTAAATGTAATAAGACCATCCGTATTCTGGACTCGTGCGACGTCATTATAAATCACAATCTACTGGGCGGCATCAATGACACGCATATTCCCTATTAATCTTGCGATTACTTTGATTTCTGATGGCTACTCGATAGCAAACGACTACTAATTATCATAATGAATTCAATCATGTGCGAATTTGCGTTACCTATGATGTGAGTATTTGGCGATAAACCTAACATCATACAGTTGACAATCTTGACATCTCTTTAGCATAAATAATTGAGATAGCGTGATTTGATTTTGCAAACAATTCTCGCCTGATATTGCAAGGAGTACCGAGGCTCAGGCCTCGGCATTCGGCTCGGACGGCGCCAGGAGGACCAAGATGAGGACCGGCTGCGGTGTGCCTCCTCTACACCCCCAGCCAGCTCCAGAATCCTTGCAGGATGCATCACTCCCACGGTATTACTCATTTCTCATACCAAACCTCAATATGCACTTGTAACCGACACACGTATGGACACTCCACCATTACTTTGAACTGTTCTACTAATTTTAGTTGCAATTTAAAACAATTGCCTTTTATTTCATTAAAGATTGCACGTATAACACTCTTAAGGTATAGAGTGAGCCATATGACTGCTCTAATCTTATCAGGACAAGAAATGGGCACGATAAAAGAAGTCAGCGTTTACAATTAGCATTTCAGTGATAACTCTGGCCAATAACATCTGACAGACAATTTTAGACTTTATTCTATACAAAATATGCTTTCAATTGCTTCGTTTATATTGTAGCTTTGTTTTCAACTTTATAACGGATTGTATGTGAACTGTTGCGTTTTTTTTCAGTGACCATTTAAGTACAAGGCAAAGATGTTGCGCGTGGGCATGAACGAGGGAAATATGTGTACTGTACAGCTTTCGTGGTTAACTAATAAAAATCAAAAAATAAGTTTGGGCTTAATAAAAATAAAACAATAAAATGGTAAAAACTTTTTTATAAATATATCCACTTTTTTATGATCCCACAAAATTAACACTTATTTTTATTCACAACAATCCCTAGCCAGTTAAACTCTACCCATGACGTAGTTAGTGACGTGAACCATCATATTTGCATAAATTATCCATACCAATCATCATATTCATCACCATCAATTATCTTTTGTCTTGCTGTTGCCATTGGCTATAATCTGGGCTTTATTTTGTGAAGTCATTCCTTTGTAGAGCTGAATGAAAGGGTATTCTACCATGAGGCAAAGGGGTAAAGAAAACATGAAGGTCAAAGCCGATACACCGAAGCCATCAACCAACTGAAAAAGAAAATGCAATAAGTACATGTACTTTTAATCAAATTTAAACTTAAGTATTAATCTGAACAAAACTATTTTCGAATCGTGTCTTACAGAAGCATTCATCATTATAAATACCCTGGAACTAAAATAAATACCTAAGTACATCCTGAAAAAATAGGAAATATGGATAGATTAACATATATTTTAACAGCAACTCTATTCAAATAGTTACTCTGATTCAATCTTCAAAAAACTATTGTGCAGGTTTGTTATTTTACTAACAAAGCAAAAGAAATCAGGGAAAAAACGGAGATAAAGATTACTTAAGCTTACAATGATGATCCTATTAAAAAGCCCTAATACTATACTTATTAAAAAAATTGCTAGTTTCAAATATTATTTTGTTACAAATTGTTTTAAATTTTCGCGATTTTCACACATTTATAACGTTATCGGGACTTTAACGCGATAAAAACATTGTTAATTTACCTTCACGTTTCGGCCATGTTTCAACGGCCGTGGTCACGAGTAGATTAGTCTACTAGTCTAGTCTAGTCTACTAGTGACCAATGTGTTAAAGTCCCGATAACGTTATGAATATATGCTTTTGTAATACCTATTACCTACCATATTAGCTACAGATGCATTGAGAGGATATAATCTGTTGGCGATCAAGACTCTGTTCACGATGACATGCATCAGCAAGGCACAGAGGGACAGTCGGCTTAGTACCACCCATCCTTGCCACTCTATCACGTTCCGGTACAAATCTGTTAAAATAAAAAATATTCTCCTAAGCTGTTTATGCTTAAAGATTTGCACATTCAATAATGAAATAGTAAATAGAGCTTGACAACTTAGACCGATGTATCTAGTCTACAAATATCTTAGAAGTTGTAGTATAGGTCTTCGAGTTAAAAAACATATATAAGATGACTCAGAAACAAATATTTACATATATTATCACTAACGAGTCATATCATATAGTGCGGGAGGTCATGCTGCCTATAGATTACTATACTACAGATGGCGCTTGTGCTTTATTTGCAATGTTTTACTTTTTGACCCACACGACCACCCCTTTTGTAAACATCTAAGATCACTAATCACTGAGCTTTTCGGAAGCCGTTTTACGGTCATAAGTAAGCTATGTAAGCTTACAACAAGTTTATTGGAAAACAAATCAGGATTGATCACATGTGTTGAATCAAATCGTTCTTAGCCTTTGGTAAGTAAATTGGTATTAAATTCATTAGAATAATTTAACTGAACTATTTACAATTGCGTTGTTTATGTGCGCAGCCGCATCTAGCCAGATCCAGCGATTTAGGTTTTTAGTCCGAGGGCAAAAGAAACGTGAACAAGTTGCTAAAAGTTTGATTTATGTATGTATATTTATGTAAATTCTAAAGAATAAAGATTTTTTTCTATTTTATTTTTTATCTGCAATCATAAATTGTTTAACAATAACTTTACTGTGGCCGCTCCAGAATCTAATGCTATTTTTTTCTCAATATTCTTAAACCGTGTATGATAATTGATAATAAATGATTCTAGTTGCCACTGTTTTAAAATTTGTGGCCTCTAGGCACATAGAGTTCTTGAATCTCGGCCAGAGACCATGTTTTGATACGTACTTTGTAACCCGCGTTGGGACCACGCACGTGTCTGGCTTACTAAAAACTGCGATAACACTGACAGTTATATGTTAGCCTCGGCTTAGTTAAAATTCAAATAAATAATGAACACATTATAAGAACGGACCTAAGGGCCAAGCTTGGGCCAAGCCATAGCATGCGAGGACGCACCGCAAAAATGACGTCGCATCTCAATATGGTACAATGTAAAATATATTTTAATTTCTCGATGCGTTGTGCAACGTCATAGATTTCTACAGTGCGTCGGTCCTACGCAGGGTTGTGATGCCCTCGTACAGATATAATTCTTCTCCTATTCTCGAAAGTTTGGGATTACAAATTTCATATTTTTGATCATAGAATTCGATTAGTAATTTTTTTGTGTTACAAATAAACCCCGATAACGCATCCGGACAGAAACATTAATTTTTCTGTAACTTTGCATTCCAATGATTTTCTTAAATATACCCGAGATCACTCTTTGTTTAAATAAATCATACCTTCGACCTTAAAAATGCATCCCAAAATGAAGACGCCCATGATGACTGCATACGCTGGCTTATCGACGGTGGCATATAACGACACTGTGAGGTGTGACGTCATCGTGAACACCAATAAAACACCCATAAAAGCGTAAACAAATGCCAATGGTATTGCCATTCTGAATGCGAATACGAACATCTGTAAAAAATACCTTAGCATTTAGTACTTGCTGGAGTACTTCGGACTATGCCTAGGGATTAGAAGTTTCCAATTACATCAATACTTTTAATATGTTGCTAAACAGTAATTAATATTTCACAGCGGTGACAACGAGCCGCCACGCAGGCCATACAAAATACGCGTAGTTGCTCAAATGAGCAAGGTGATTGATAGGGAAAAAATACAATAGTAATATGAACTAATTAAAGTAAGTTAATTAAACATTGCTCTTTACTTTTAAATGAAAGAAGACCAATTACCAAGAATTAACTTCAAGATCATCAAATATATAAAAGCCATAGACATATGAAAATAACATTAATTTGATTTTAAATTTAATGCGGGGGCAGTCCGGGGGTGACCAGTTTATCTGTAGATATCATAATAAACTCTCTGGCGATATAGCTAGCATCAGTAGCAGCCTAGAAATAGACATATTTATAGAAAAGTATGCTCATGAGAACCAGCAGTCCCAAGAGTTACTGATCCGTTGCCGGTCTTTAAGTTGCCCTCTCCGCCACAATTAATAGATTCTGGCGTTAGCGTTACGTTGCAAATATTATCAAATTGCAGCAATTTTTGTTTTATTTCGTTAATATTAATTGTTTACTATTAATCATTTTTAACTACTACTATTAAATTACGAGTGTTGAATTTAAAACGGATTCGGAACTGAACGAATGCGTAAGGTATATTGATCCAATTTATTGGAGAACATTTGAGATTTAAATAGATGTTTAAAGAAAATATGACAGACTGGACATAGAACATAACAATTTGTACCTTATTTTTCTTCAGGTCGTACTTTGAAGCCTTAATCTGCATGTATAGACACGCTGATAGTACACCGATGATGGCGGATGGCAAGTTACCCCAAAGCGACTGGTAGAGCAGATGGAAAGACTTTTCGAACTTGAAGGAAGTCAGAAGATTCCTGAAAAATACAAAGACTTGAAAAGTCTTATTATCCCTCACCACGACTTAAAAATGACCCTAAAGGTCGTAGTTTTAAACCGAGCTCGAGTTCAGGTTCCATACTAAATTAGTATCCCTACTTACCCTTAGAGACCTACCCCAAATTTCATATGAATGCTATCAATTGACATTTACGTTTATTAAAAAAAAAAGATTTTATCAATTGTGATAAAACCAAGAATTTCTCTCTCTCTCTCTCTTTCTTCATGCAAATCGCTTTATGTCATGACTCATGAACCTATTTAGATAGTGGCGCAGAGAGGTACAAATTAAAGTACATTAGACGACCATGTTATGGCCCCTGTTTAGCTATAGAACTATAGATGTATACACATACTTCCTCAATTCTTCCTTCATTTATCCCTTATTTGAAGCCAATTGTGACATTAAACTTTGTTTTTGTCGGACTTCAACAAACAGGTAGCTTTGAAAAATGGATAATTACCATACAAATCTGTTAATACCGTATGAATCATACTTAGTGCACTCGAGCAATACCTACCTACGTACAAAGCCACAAGTAAATACTTTCCTCATATCTCATTCTTTACTTAAATATTCATGCATATTTACTTACTCTGGGTTCATTATTTGTAAGCTCGGTTTCAACTCCAGGAAGTATACGATGGTAAACAACAAAGTCAGCGTCGCAGCCAGCAGTCCGATTAAAATTCTAGGTATATCATCTTTTCTTCTCACTAAGCACACGGTGATAATTGTGGTTATTAAATAAACTTGGAAATCCACCGATAAATACCTGTGAAGATCAAACATTCTCTGTCGTAGCAACATCCACGTACAGTCAGCGTCAAATATACCAGAGCGGGCAAGGTGGTCAAAAATATCTGAATTCGACTCTATTGTCAAATACGCTCGGGCGTGTTCAGATATTTTTGACCACCTTGCCCGCTCTGGTATATTTGACGCTGACTGTACCTACATTGTTAAATAATTTACAAGAAATAATCCTGGGAAAGAGATATCAATATTGGTGTCGCTTTTACTTAACACAAACAAAATAATGCACAAATGTGTGCTTAGTACACATTTTTTCAACTTACAAACAAATACTAAAAATAAAATGTAGTTTTAAAATGACAGTATACTGAAATTTTCAATTGAGTTTTACAAATGATTAACTTTAAAGTTCGTTTAGATTTAAGTGAAGATTCTATTAACAATACAAATAGCACTCACCATGCCTGAGGATGACAACCGGGAGGATAAAAATTTTGCAATAGAAATAATTGCCGCCAAAATGTGGACCGGCACGTTTCCGCCTCGCCTTCCACGTGCTTTCTCCAAAGTGGACCATCACTCAAATGTGGAATCATCGTTGCTGACAGACCAACTGCCGTTATAAAAACTGGGCTTATTCTGAAAAAAAAACAAAGGAATAAGCAAAAACTTAAATGGAAGCCCATTGGTAGTATTAATTTAGACGGTAAAACGTGAATTATTGAAAAAATTATTAATAATTACCAGATTCAAGCGTTACAGGCTACTTTGATTCTGTAGTGTTTTAATTTCAATGAAATTTTCTACCAAGTACAAAAAAATATTGCTTGGTGCAAGAACACTATCAGAAATTTATTAAAAAGTGGAATTTCGAAACAAGAGGAGTTATTACCTGACATATCTTTCAATAATAGCTGCCACCACTGACTTGTAGCCCAGCTTTGCCTTTTCAGCTTGTCCAAAAGTTTTCAGGGTTCTCAGAAAACTAGTTATCACGATAAAAGTTTGGATTATAACGGTGCCATTGAAAAACACTATGAATTCCGGGCGGTTGCCGAACTGAAAATGCGATAAGATTAATAAATAAGCATCTGAGCTCGCTACTTTAAAGATTCCACGTGGAATTAGCCGTATTATTTTCTTTTATCAATATTTTTAGTCCCAAATCACTTGCATCTGTATTACAATTTAACAAAAAACACTTCCAAATGACGAGATCTCACATGCCTCCGTTAAATTTAATGTCAGCAACAAAATGCTAAGTACTATTTACGCAGTTGACGAGGTTTGTCACAGTAACAAAATGTTTTTGCTATTATCGTGATGCATCACATGAACTACGGGAGACTTTGCTTGGGTATTTCTTAAGGTAGCATCTTTATTTACCATTAAAGGTTTTCGCGTGTGTTTGCGTTGCATAAACATCCGATACTTATATCTGTTTATTTTTATAGAGATTACCCTACGAACACTAAGTCATTTAGAACTCTAAGACATCGTTAAGAAAATTCGGAATATCTTTAACATAAAACTACCATGAGACTCGAACATATTAATAAAACGGATCACTCGCGTATTTTTACGTCGAGAAATGCCCGAAATGCGCGACTACGACGACAAACTCGTCGTCGTCGCGCCACCGCCGCGGGGGTTCATGATTAAAGACCACGGACTGGTCCGAAACATGTCGGGCATTTGTCGACGTAAAATACGTGAGTGATTCGTTTTACTAATATATTCGGGATATCCTTGGATATAATACGTCAAATATCATTAAGAAGATCTATTAGATAAGTAAAACAGACTACATACGTACAGATTCAACATATCTCGGGTTCGGGACAAATCCAATCACTAATGCCATTATTGTGTGCGCAATGTGTACTAAAACCGTTAATATGGCTCTGTGAACAAAAAGTCGTTTGTCAGTTTAATGTGCTTATAATCAGATTTGTGATAATATAAGTTGGATTTTACTAAACGATCGTCATATGAGTAATATTATCTATTATAGCAAATTTACCTAATACACATGTCAAACATAAAAGCAAGCATAGAGCTGATGTTCTCGTGTCCCCGAAAGTAAATGCTGTTTATAGATTTAAGGATACTTTAAAGATTAGTGCAATCATTTTCAAAAGTAGTGAGTCAAACTTAAACTTTATTACCTACTTCTGTTTTATTACTTACAAGCAAAAACCCGCATAATATTATTTTCTATTCATTTTACGGAATAAAACGTATCCGGTATTTAAATTCAGGACATGATCCATCTGTTTGCCAAATTTTATCTAAATTCGTGCAGCCGTTAGAGCGTGATTGACGAAAAACATTCGATTAACATTACTTTCGTACTAACAATATTATTAGAATAATCTTTTAACTGCTCTTACATTACCTCATTCCGTGAAAACATAAAAAGGTTTGTCCCGATGTTCCTACTTTATTTGTAAGCTTTTTCCAATTCTCGCGTAGTGAGAAAGCCAACAGCCATGAATTTTCTGTAACACAGAAGGATCTTTATAAAATGTTTAATTATAGTTAAGTGTAATATTCAATTCGACTACTACTGATGGTCAAAGACTTAATTTTTTATTCTGAAGCTTTGTCTGACAACAGTGACCTTAGAATGCTAGGTTTGATCGCGGATATAAGTAATAATAAAAAAACACTTGAAAACTGTACAGTAAATGGATAACATCTGACATAAATCATATATTAACCCTATCAAACCAATTAGCTCATGTGAAACGTACATATGCATTGGTTAGGGGTAATCACTACTGTGCTATCAATGCAAGGGCACGCGAAGGCACCTGAGACAAACCTCGATGGAGGAAGGAATTTTAATAAGTAAATTATTAGTCGACCTATAAAGGGCGGATTATTAGCATTTCACTCAGGGGGGAGGGGTGGATTCTCACGATGCACAATGCACGACAGCGCTGAATTCGACATTGAGGTAGTTAGCACCCTGTTTTGCTTGCTCGCGCGGACTAGTGTAGCCATGTAAGATGACGCTGTCTCGATGGAGAGCACGTTGCTGTTGCGGTTTCAAAATAACAAACCTTTTATTCGCTTACTTCATCAGCGTCGAGTCTCGATTGCTCTAACAAGAGTTAGCCTACTACGAGTAAAGCATGACAGGGCTCTCCCCTATTTAATTATCGAGCTCGTCACTGTTCCTCTTAAAGAATCATCCAAGGGCTGGAGGTCGTTGATCCTATCCTAGCTACATTGCTAGAAAAAATTGACAAATACAGCTAGATCAATTAATTAAACCCCATCAATTAAAATCTTGATATAAAGCAGTCGTTCTTGGCCCTTCGATCCGGATCCCTATTAATAATGCAAAAATATTACTAATTCCGCCAACAATGTTCTAATTGCAATTAAATGATCTATAAACGGTAATCTTTGAACTTTTGGTTTTCATAATTGCAGGTTGTTTATAATGCCTGCACTTTACTCACCTTCTGATCCTCTGTCCTTGCGGAAAATGTCGTACGCAGTGCCCATAAAATTCAAGAATACGATTGCGCTCATGTAAAGCAAAAACATCCGGTCTAAGGTGTCAATTTTTCTCTTGTCTTCACGATTTTTGCAATAATCAAACTCTGATAAGTGTGCTCGGAGCCTGAATTTTTTTTCAATATCCTGATCGACGCAGTTTTCAAATGACTTTTCCAGAGTCAGTGATTTGTTTAGCTGACATTTTCCGATGCTTCCTAAACACAAGCCTCGATAGAGTCTCGTGTGGTTAAAGTTAATTATAGTGTCTGCTGTTAATTTCTGAAAAATAAGTAATAGAACACTTTGTTAACAACATTCAAGGTTCTTTTTGTCTTTTATTGTTTTCTTTGTCTGATTATAAGAATTTTCTGAAAAACCAGCAATAATAAATATTTCTAGAAAAGTATTATATTCTCAATAACTTTCACTCAGTTTCTTAGGGTCGTAGTTTTAAGCCGAGCTTTAACCGAGTTTGCGTGGAGAGCTGCGTTCCAATTACTGGCACAAGAGGTATTCCAACTTAGCCCTCTGGGTTTGCAACTTATCTGCAATCAGTTTGGTATTGCAGGTGTCTATGGGCGGTGGTGATCACTTACCATCAGGTGACCCACATTATTTTTCAATGTTTTCAATTGACAATTCGATCATGACAAATCAAATCTTCTTTAATAAAACTCGGCCATAGACAAATTACAATTACGTAAGTAAAGAGATACTAAATCATATTACCTATTTGTAACATGTAGAATACCGGTTTTCAAGCTCATGGGATTGAGTTAAAATTTTTAGGAGGGTTCCTTTAATTGTCATTTTGCTATGGAACCCTAATGAGCGAAGATGATAGAGATGTACGAATTGAATCGATGAGATCTATGGTTAGGAATGTTTTTAATCATAATTAAATAACTTAAAAGAGACATAAAATCTAAATTACTACCTTTAATGTGTCGTACATCGGCGACGGTTGCGGCGCTTGTAATTCAAAAGTGCCTACACAATAAACTGTGTCCTTTTGAGATAAACATTTTTCATAATTTTCTAGTACAAATAATTCTGGCAATTTATAGTAATCTTCGTCTAAAACAAAAAAAAAATTTTTAGCCTTTTTTACTCAACTACGACAAAGCCAAAAGGAAGGGTTACGTTTTTACTTGTAGTATTTATGGTTTTTAAATAGTAGTAGATATACCTACCTGTGTACTGAGCATGTAATTTTTTTTCAAACATTAATTTATTATATTGATTCACATAATGTGTTTTATTCATTCCATTTTATTCCATCTAAAAAATGTATCTATACATTTATGTATTTTATCAATAAAACTTATAATCCAATACAATATTTGCTTACATTTAAGGGGGATCGCTCAGCTTAAGGTGAAAAATGTAAACTTTGCAGCAATTAATTTATTGTGGCTAATTTACACATTTTATCGATCCGAGCCGTTTTGCCGTAATAATCTTGCTGTTAATTTTAAACACTTAATGATACGTTTGACGTTTTAACGCAAAACCACTCTGATTGATAATAAATTGCACCAATTGCACAATATAGTCACACAAAATCAAACTGCATTTTTTTTTATTGTTTATATTATCTTGTATATCCTTTTTTCTTTTTTATTTATAATAATGAATAAAGACAAAATGCGAATTTTTCGGGATTTGAAAAAAAAAATTCCCGCCTAATACGGGGCGATCAGCCTTAAACCATTAATGGATTCGTTCTAGCTGTGAACTGTAAGATCGCTCCAATAAAAAAAAATACTAATTTAAAAGTATGTACATTGCAGCAAATAGGCATGCACATTTTTATACATATATATTTCTTCCTTTGCTACATCCACAAACTATGTTATTTGAATTTGTTATAATATTAAAGTTATTTTGGAATCTAAATCTTACCTGATATATCAGATTGAAAGCTAAAACACAATATTTCACTAAAACGCACGCACAAAAAAAATATTGTAAGTTTCACTTTCATTTTAACTTTTTATTTAAACTTTATTTTTATATAAATTAAATTGAGCGCTTAAATTTAAAATGAATTTAAGTTTATCTGTCAGGAAATTTAGTGTGCATTACTTGCTATTGGATAAAGGATAAATAAATTGAGAAATCCTTATGTGGATTGTAGTTTTGTTTCATGGACGTGATAAAGCGTCTCGGCGCCAGCGCCGGCAAATGGCAAGTAAACATTAGATGTTGGTGACAGAACTTCACAGCTTCACGCAGACATTATTTGTTCAAAAAAACCTTCAATTCTGTTTGTTGACGCTGGTTACATTTACTTAACTACTTAGGATCTTTGAGGGTATTCCCATCAAAAGAAAGTAGAGGTAGTGAATGTTTATGACATTTCCGTGCAAAGGAACGTAAAATACTATAGCAGTTTCTTATTCTACAACACTAATTTATATTGCTTCCTTTATTCAATTTAAATTTTACAACGCTATTTTTGGACGTTAAATAAAGTATATTTGAATAATGTTTATTATTGTTATTGGTTATCATTAAAAGATTTGTCGTCTATTTTCGATTTGAACTCTGCATAATCGAGCTATTGCCCAGCCCTACGCGTAGTGACATTTGTTGTCAGCGATGACATAAATTAAACAAGTAACTTGCTTGAGCCTAGTTACGCCTATAGCGACGCGTACTACGACTTGTTTGTGAACAAAAATCAGCTCTATGTGTTATAGTTAAAAGTTTTATTTCATTAAAGATTGTCACAAATTTATGTAGTGCATTGCGAAATAATTACGTTCTTGGTTCAGTATTTTGTTAGAGAATAAAAGAAAATGTTTATTCTTTGAACTTAAGCGTTACATTCTGATATTAGCTATAAAACTAGGCCATAATAGTATTATTTACCTTTAAAATGACCCAGCAGCTAATAAACGAGAATAGCAAATATGTATTAGAGTGAGTTGGCCATTTCGGAAGGTTAGCCTGTTCGCTAAACTTCTGGTATTAATTGTGTTCCTCATTTGATTACAGTTTATTTTCGGAGCAAACTGTCGACTCACAGAGCTTAGACTCAATATGTGCTCAAGTGCAAAAGAGGTTTCCAAAATCGGAACATTTTAATTGTGAGTATTTAAAGTTTCCATTCATAAATAAAATACGGAAACAAACTTAATCTGCTATCAAAAAGACCACGAGGGATGTGTATCAATGCCTATCCTATCAAGGGCTTAAGGGATAAAATGCTTTTGTGCTTATTGTCCATATGCCTATTGAGTTGAGTTTAAAATGACGTGCAGTGTTGTGGTTCTTGCAACATTTGAAATTGACATCATCAATGTACAGTCAGTATCAGAAGGAGCTAAACATTCAAAGTCAACAGATCCATAAAAGCTCTTACTCTCTTGACAATAGAGTTGTGAGTTGATCTGTTTACCTCTTTAACTCTGTAGAAATATCTACAGCTGACTGTATATAACATTAAAAACTGCATTTCTAGTCTTATCACCACTTGCTTGTTTGCCTTCCTATTTCATGAAAAAAAACCTAAAAAATTTACTGTGTTGTTGGCACTTTTGTGGTGATCAATGATACATACATAAAATCATGCCAGTTTCCCAGAGGGGTAGACAGAGACCACAGCTTTCCATTTGCTACGATCCTGACAAACAACTATGATCAACGATGACTTACCGTATCGTATTGTAATGATTACAATCCTCAGTATGCCTCCTCCTCTCCTCGCTGATCACGGGCGGGGACCTCTCGCTGCCGGGGCAGCGCGTGGTGGCGCTGGCGCTGCTACACGACCTGTACAAGCTGGACAACCCGTTCAGCCCGCTGTTCCTGCACCTGCTGGAGGGCCGGCCTGGGCTGACGCCGCTCGCACCGCAGGAGAGGCTCCTCATCGGTCAGCTCCACGGGTTCCTCAGCGGACATGCTAGAGACGTGAGTATGGAATGCCTCAGCCTGCGAGTTGGTGCTCTGAGCAGGTTTCTTTTGTTCATCGGTTCATCATGCGATCAGTCTAATGACTATCAGTAGTGTGGCGTCAGTGTAACCCGATTCCCGTAGCATTACCAAAATTAATCAATACGACCATCAATTCTAAGTAATCCATCATACTATTGCATATGTACCTAGTCCTAGCTTTACTATAGTTTCATGCCACTCCACTGATGAGTAATTGTTGGTTGGGTTGGGTTGGGTGATTTGTCACGTGTAGGGGAAGCTCCTCAGCAGGAGCCCCCCCCCCCCCATTTGGCTAGTTGATCCAGTTCTAGGATTCTGCTGATATTACGGAAACATTCAACCCTTTATTCCAAACAAACCTTGGTTTTTCCGGTTCAAATCGGGAAACAAGCAGACCACATCCACTATTTGTCGACTTAGACTCGGACACGTTTGCACCCCGGTCTTCCTTGCGAAGATTAGGGTGCGGAATCACTCTCCGTGCGAAGGTGGGTTAGACGATGGAACTCTAGACCATATATTCTTTAGCTGCCCGAAATACAGGTCTTCCCTGTACAACGAGCTGCCGCCAGATATCCCGCATCCTATAAATTTCCATAGTCTTCTATCTTACACAGACACCCCCTTTGTTCTCTGTTTAATTAAGTATATACAAACAAATGACATAAAATTATAACAAGTATTATATTCTTTATTATTCTTCTCCTCTCCACTTTTTTTTTTTAATTAATGGCTTCCCATCTCTGGGTCGAAATGGATTTCGCCAATTACAACTTTCGTTGACATTAGACACATCGGGAGAATGTCCGGTAGGTCTGGTAGGTACGGTAGGATCGGGTGTGTGTAACCTAAAACAAATTAAAAAAGACATTTAGTGTTAATGACGACACAGACAGTACAGGACAATAACAATTATAGATGCACATACCTAGAATGGAAAATCAGAAAGAAGTAACAAGTGGAGAGGATTTTGCATCCGACCTTATAACGATCGCACGTTCCGATGAGAGAAAATCCTGGCAAGAATTATGGGACTCTTCCAGACTTGAAAAAGTCTAAAATTCTTTAATATTGAATAACTAAACCATTACGATAGTTTGTTGAGCTTTAACAGTCGGGACTATTAAAAATGTAGACCGGCTCAAATCTTCCCAATAATTGAGATAACAAAATCTGCGAAAATAGAATAAAGTCCGAAAAATTTACAGTTTTTCAAGTTGATAGATTCAGGCGTTACTTTGCGGAAGTCCATATTGATATTAAAGGAGTTTCGTCGGCTGACCTTCGAGAAGACAATAGAGCCTGATGATACCTCGTGGAGAGGTGAAACACGTGTCGATTGGTATTTTGGTGTTGGTGGTTGGGTTATGGTCGCATTTGTGTTGTTTATTTTATTTCTCAATTGAAGTATTCAGCACGACACGAGCGACACTGGGTTCGCGGATTAGCGAAGCAATTGATTCCATTAATTTAGCTTTTCAACTGTTACGCAGGTAGCGTAGCGTAACTTTTTTTGCTTGCTTAAGGGGTCTAAATGAAATACCAAATATATATTCTAATATTTTTATTATTTTTATTTTTTTAATTATGCTGACATTACAATATTAATTTTGTTTTAGTTTTTTTGTTTAAAGCGATTTTTTGAAATTTTGACGATCTCAATATTAAAACGTGTAATTTGACATTTTATGCAGTTTATAATGTAATTAGATTGACTGAATAAATAAACTAAACTACAGCTTTACATCGCGCTTTGCGTTTTGATTGTAAAATAAACGGAGGACCTCATACATTTTTTACTGGAATGTGACCAGATAAAAGATATTCGTAGAGAGTTTCTCGATCACCTGAGTCTTGGCAACGGGGGGGTGAATACGATCCTAAGTAGCCCATTATCTGAAGACGCAGTGCAGCTGTACAAATTCGTCAGACACGCTCTTGCGGCCCGGAGTTCTGGCTCGGGGCGGGAAGTAGTGTGAAGTTTTTTCTGAGTCTCCTCATGAGGCTGGCATAGTCACACTAGTGCACTAAAGCCTCGATAAAATTTTGAAAAAAAAAAAAAAAGATTGTAAAATATGGTTGGCCTACTCCGCTAATAATATCTGAGTAAACTGACAACAAAGACGTTCCCATAAGGTTATACGTTATTATGTTTTGTTGTTTTATAAGTTGTCGCTTTGAAAGGAAGTTGACGCATCCACAAACAGTTACAAGCTATCCTCATACAGCAAACTCTGCAATACAAATACTTTTTATTGCTTGTTAGCGACAATGACACCAATACGAAGGCCAGGATCAGTTTGTCTAGTTTCATAATAAGTGTTGGAGATTTGTTATTTTTGAAGCCAACGCTTTAATACCATTACAAATACAAATAACTTATTCAAACCATCAAACTTGTCTTTCCAGTTAGCAAATTTACGATGGACTATAACTGTCTGAAATTAAAATCGGTGAAACTATAATAGTAGTTTATGCAACTGCTATATAATGAGAGGCCTTAAAACAGCAGTGTGGTTTTATGAAACGAGCGTTAGCGAGTTTCATAATAGGATCATAAGAGTGTTTTAAAGCCTAATTAATAATTATTTACAGTTGCATACACTATTTTATCAACACACATATCATTACAGCAGAAAACCGTATCAGAAAAAAACCAACAAACGAATGACAACAGTAATGGCGGCAATTAGATCCTCCGCCAAGACGAACGTTTTTTTAAATCATAGACAAACGAAAGAAGTCCGTATTCTCATGTCATTCGAGATCAAATGTCGTGCAGTTTATATTAAAAAAAAACATACTGGATTGACGTTTCGTATCGATAACTGTTTTAATATCTATGGATACTAACTAGAATAGAGACCCACTTGAATTTTGCAAGCAGTTTCAAAATTTTAACTCATAACGTTAAATTTAACAGTTAACAAAAATCGGTACTGTAATGACCATTACAGTACAGATTTATCTACTACCACAGACAAGAGAGTCCTTATAATGAAATTGGTTGTAATAATGCTGGTTATTTCCTACGGTTTCTGAACGCATTATAGAGCAGTAATCATATGTGTGTAGATAAAATCTGTTAAATTATAGGTAACGCAACGACATTTGAGGTCACGCACACTGCTGCGTGTCATGTGTGTACCGGAAAGTATTGTTCGAATTTACTAAATATTCTATGAATCATCTTTGATGAAATGAAATTCGATGAAAAGTTTGTCGAGATTTCAAAGGGCACTCTGGTGCGGGTGCCGACCGATCACCTGTCGATCTTCATGAAGCAGGAATTTTGGCTGAAGGGAGTCGCATTCCGGCATTTACGCGGACGGTTGCTGGCCACCCCGAATCTATCACACGTCGCCGAAGTAACGTGCTAATTTTGTTGTTTTAATATATTCTTATAAATATGTATGTTAGTCTTTGAGGTATTTTTTTTATGGGTCTATGCAGCCTGAAATAAATGTAAATGAAATTTTTTTATTGCATAAAGTTAAACTTTACAATTACAAATAGCTTCTTCTATTTTATTTTATAACGTCGGTAAGGAGTGCACAGTGTGAATCGTGCCTGCAATTTACGTCAGAAGCGTATTGTGACCGCAGGTGATGAAGAAGTCGGCGAAGCAGGTGATGATGATGGAAGTGAGCCCGAAGGAGCTGGATTTCGAGCTGGCCCCGCTGCAGACGCTGCTGGCCGAGCGGCTCGCCGACATGAGCTCCACGGCGCGCGCCACTGCGCCCGCGCTCATTCCGCTCAGCGATGGGTGAGGACTTAAAAAAAAAATCTAGTTTTAGTATGCCATTCGTTCGAGCTACTCGGTCGTACTCTTTGATTCGGATGATGCCTCGTATAGAGGCGAAACGCGCGTCGATTGTATAGTTTCAGTGTTAAGTGGTGGTTTATAGTTGAGTCTGTGTGATATTTGCTGTTTCGTGTGAAAGCGGAGGACAGTGGGTTTATGCATGAAATGTGTACCTTTGTTCCCAACGAGTCACACCCTCAACTGTCACACTGAGACGCGTTGGGAATACTTTTTACTAGAAAATATCCCAACTGGTCACACTGTTACTAGATGGCGCAGTATTTTTTATATTTATTCCCAACGATTCACACTCGTTGGGAATACTTTTTACTAGAAAATATCCCAACTGGTCACACTGTTACTAGATGCGGCATTTTTTAATATTTGTTCCCAACGAGTCAAACCCGCAACGTGTGCATTGATCGTTACACACTCGACTACCGCTCGGGTACCGCTCGCGCGAATAATACCGCCTCGAGTATCATAACCAATGTTGCGAACTCTTTGCTTTTTGTAGTATTTATGGTTTTTAATACAGAGATTGGATGTTTTAGTTGCAGTTGTTTTGTGGTCTGCTATGTCAAATGTCCTTGTCGTATAAATATTTTTTATTATTAGCAATAAACTCATATATCATACGAAAACTTGTCATCTTTCTCATTTAAAATGCAGTCCACTTCAATCGCACTCAACAACCAACATACTTAGTACACTCGTATCACAATGTACTATTAAACAACGCCCTGAACGCATTGTAATCTACAGCAGCCCGCCTAACCGGCTGGCGCTGAAAGAGCTGCTGGAAGCCCTGATGGGTGCGGAGTACCTCCCGCTGCACCGCACGCTACAGGCCGCCGGGCCCATCCCGCCGCCCGCCTTCCTACTGGACAGCGGAGACATACCCTTCTCGGATGAGGTAACACTGTGGCGCTTGCAATGGAAACTTTGCGCCCTTGGTCGTCTGACACAAAAAAAATCTCCGCTTCACTGTCTGTCCGTCTGTCACCAGGCTGTATCTCACGAACCGTGATGGTTAGACAGTTGGAATTTTCGCAGATGATGTATTTCTGTTGCCGCTATAACAACAAATACTAAAAAACGGAATAAAGTAAATATTTAAGGGGGCTCCCATACAACAAACGTGATTTTTTTTGCTCGTTTTTATAGATAAGGGTTCCGCCTTCGCTTCGTGCGTGAGTTCGATTCGCAATTGACCGGTTTTTTCATAGAGGTTCGGCCGTTTTGGTGAGCTTTAGTCACCAGGTGGGATTCAAACATCGCACTCCAGATGATGGATCATGGGTCCTGTCAGGGGGGCTCCACTCCGCACTGTGGGTGCGCTCGCCGCATTAACTATGGCATAGGTTAATCGCAGTAGGTTGCCGGCTTGCCGCGCGCGCGCCCGCTCACTGTGTCGCGCGTTGTGATAGTATTACAGTAAGCAGCCCAACCCTAGCGGTGCGCCAGGGCAAAAGGCAGGCGGCGCCTTCCTTTTGACGCATGCCGCCTGGCGAATGTTTATGAAGTAATACGAACTTTTTGTGCCTGATCAAGTTGGGAATTCGTTTAATGGTGGTCGAGAAAGAGAAGTTTCTGTACGTTAGTACTATTATTTGTTCTGTGGCCCTGTGCAGGTGGTGTGGAAGAACTTGGTGAACCGCGGCGCGCACGTGCCGCTGTACGACGGCGCGCTGGCCGGGCTGCGGCCCGCGCGCCCCGCCGCCACGCCCAAACCTAAGGTACCACACTTTTTTAGGGTTCCGTACCCAAAGGGTAAAACGGGACCCTATTACTAAAACTCCGCAGTCCGTATCTCAAGAACCGTGTTAGATAGACAGTTGAATTTTTCACAGGTAATAATAATAACTACAAATACTAAAAAACAGAATCAAATAAATATTTAAGGGGGCTCTCATACAACAGACATGATTTTATTGCCGTTTTTATAGATAATGGTACGGGACCCTTCGTGCGCGAGTCCGAGTTGCACTTGGCCAGTTTTTTGTATATGTATAAAGTAGGAGAGCGATAGAGCAAGTTGGTCACCTGATCGTAAGTGGTCAACACGAGAGACAAGAAAACTAGGCGAAAGAATGAAGGAGCAACAGCCTCCGACCAGCGGTAGATTTATACTAGGGGCAGTCGGGGCTAGTGCCCAGGGCGGCAAATTTTCTAGGACGGCAAAATTTGGAAAGTGTGAAAAAAATCCAGTCGCATATAGTAATGGGGTGGCATTTTTTCCGGTGCCCAGGGGCGGCATAAGAAATGAAAGGGATCACCACCGCTCATAGACATCCACAAAACCAAGGAGATTGCAAATGAGTTGCTAATGTAAAATGCCTCTTGAGCCAGTTAGTTCTCTTGAGCCACTTGCTCGTTCGCTTTCCTATTTAATAAAAATAAAATAAACATTTCTAAAAATCTTTTCAAGGAGGAGAAAAAAGAGAAACAAGAAGAGAAGAAACCCGAAGAGAAGCCAGCGGAAAACAACCCGGCGTCAGAAGCCAAGGAGCTGACGCAGCTCGCTCTCAAAGGCGCGCTGAGCGTCCAGCAGCAGCAGCGGCTGCTGGCCCTGCTCGACCAGGAGCCCAACGTGGTCTATGACATCGGGGTCACTCCCTACCAGGTGATCATAAGGTTTATTCGCGTAAATCATTAGTACATGTACTCGTACAGTTACACATTTTAAATATCACAATAATAAATGTGCGTCTTAATAACGATATAGTAGTTAATAACAGTACCAGTCTGTTTTTTCCTCGCAAGTGTGTTGAAAAACGTCATATGAAACGCGTGTGCAGTGATCATTATTCACTTGGGCCCCTTTACCGCTCGCGTACCGCCCGCGCGAATAATACCGCCTCAAGTGTACCAACATAGCATGCTATCTAATATCATCCTGGCAATGATTGCTAACCGACTTGACTGTGCATACGTTAATTACGCGTGTGCACTACACGTCAATAAATTATTTAAAAAGGAACTCCTAGTTATAAGTAAGTATTCGTGTTTTACTAACACAAATTATTTGAGTCAAAGTTACTTGAAATAAATTAGGGATGGGTTATACTTGCTAAATCGCGTACCGGGGCTTAAAAGTACGTCCACCTTCTCATACCAGGTGCAGAAACCAGGTATCAAAATACTTTCAAAGTATTTTCTGTCCAACGCAACCAGTCGAATACTTGCTTCCTTGCAAGTTTAAACCTTGTTGTTATACAGAGAAGATGCAAAATATTCCAATCAGGACGTAAAATACTTTGAAAGTATTTTATTTCACGTATAAGCACAATCTGAACCTGAGTATGAACATAAGATATAATTTTGCATTTGCATTTTGCGACGATCGAGACGAGTTCCGAGAAAAATACATTCGATTCGTTGGACGTTCGAGTTTGACGTAGTACTACTTACTTTAAAGGGACAGTATACTTTAATAGAAAAATACTTTCAAGTCTTGCAAGTATATCGGGTCGGTACCTGGTTGGTATACTTGCAAGGAAATACCTGGTATCAAAACCTGGTAACGTAAATACGCACCATCTCTAAAATAAATGATTCATAAATAATTAAGGCCCGGATTTTTGCGTGCGGCTATTGACAGGTTGTGGGGAGAGAGCACCGCTTTATATCGATGTTATCGACAAATCGATAGTTTCTTAATTTATGTTTTTATTCAATAAAACCTTATTACTAGACAACACACAACCTATGTCTATATGACGTATGCATAAATGAAACCTACTGATTGAAGTTATCTGGATAAATTAACCGCCTTGATAATAGTCTGATAATATCGATAAAAAGCGGTGCTTCCTCCCTGCAACCTGTCAATAGCCGCACGCAAAAATCCAGGCCTTAAGAGGAGTGTGAACCCAGCCCCAAAAAGCGCTCCCCATACAAACGACGATAACGTTTTCCACCCTCTAACTAAACCTTAACCTATGATAATTATTTTTTGGTATGTTGTTATTATGCCTTAGAACTAGGTTTGTATGTTTTGATTTTTTAAATATTCTTCATAGATTTGACAATATTTGCATTTTAGGAGTTTCATTCAAAACAAAAACGCCACAATATTTTTGAAATTATTAAGAATATTTAAGTCACCCCGGGCCGTAAGTAGCTATTTACCGCCCGTTACGCAAGCAGAAATTTCCACTTCCTGGGCAGGGAAGACGTAAAATTGTGGACACACCTCGGGCGGTGATAAAGAAAGCCTCAGGTCGCATGTTTCTCGCCCTCGCCTTTGGTTCGTGCGACAAGTTCCTGCGACCTGAGACATTCTTTATTTCACCACCCTCAGGGTGTAATGTACCATTAAAAAATCTAAACATACAAACTTACTTCTAGGGCATACTGTCATCATACAAAAATATCATGGCTTAAGCTAAGCTTAAGTTAAGGCTTAGGGGGAGAGAGCTGGGTTCACACTCTTAGTAATAATGTACTATTAAAATTGTAACGACAACACAAAGGAAAATTAGGGCAATGGCAGGACTTGAACCTGCAACATCAGCTGCCGCTCGTGTTTCGTGCACTGCGATGCTGGCAAACGCAAGGCACGGAATGCTGATGTTGCAGGTTTAAGTCCTGCCATTGCCCTAATTTTCCTTTGTATGGCAGGACTTGAACCTGCAACATCAGCATTCCGTGCCTTGCGTTTGCCAGCATCGCAGTGCACGAAACACGAGCGGCAGTGGGCGAAACTGGCAAATGCAAGGCACGGAATGCTGATGTTGCAGGTTCAAGTCCTGCCATTGCCCTAATTTTTCTTTGTGTTGTCATTACAATTTTAATTTAATAATTGAATGTTAAAAACATTTAAAATAAAAATCGAAAGAAATTTCGGTTACAAAATTTAATAATAATGGACTATCGTGGACAGCTGCCCGAGCTGGTGGAGAACAACCCGATGGTGGCGATCTCGGTGCTGCTGAAGCTGATCCACTCGCAGCACATCACCGACTACTTCAGCGTGCTCGTCAACATGGAGATGTCGCTCCACTCCATGGAGGTCGTCAACAGGTAAGCCGGATACAGCCAGCAATCATTCCCTAGGGATGAACTCCAGCAAAGTGCTTGGTTCATTTTTAATTTAATTTGAATTAAAAAAAAAGGGAAATCGATTTTTTTTTTCGATTACAAAAATTTCACAACAAATAGCGTCATCTCTCATCAGCTAACGGGCATTCATAAATGACCAAGTTGAATAAGATAACTTGATTAAGTTTTAGATGACACCGAGAATAGTTTTTCCAAAACAAAATTCAATAATGTAATGACAGTAAAGTCGAAACACAATGAAAAATTCGCAGGGTATGGCAGCGGTAATGTGGCGAAACTGGCAAACGCAAGGCACGGAATGCCGATGTTGCAATTTCGAGTTCAGCCATTACCCTAATTTTTCTTTGCGTTGTCATTCATTTTATAGCATTTTAATTTTGCCTAATTTTTGCGACTGGTAGGACCTTGTGCAAGGTCCGTCCGGATCGGCACCACCGTCTTACTCGCTAATCCAGCCGTGCGTGCACTGTTGTGTTCTGGCATAGAGAGCAAGACAGCCGGTGCAATTACTGGCATAAGAAGTATTCTATCTTAGCCCTCTGGATTGGCAACGTGCATTTGTCTTTGATGTTGCTTGTGTCTATGACCAATGGTGATCACTTACCATCAGGTGACCCATTTGCTCGTTCGCCTTCCTATGTTGTATAAAAAAATAGATTTGAATTTAGTATCATCTGTCGGGCAGGTTAACGACCTCCGTGGACCTGCCGGTAGAGTTCGTTCATCTCTACATCAGCAACTGCATCTCGACCTGCGAGACGATCCGCGACCGCTACATGCAGAACCGGCTGGTGCGGCTGGTCTGCGTGTTCCTGCAGTCGCTCATACGGAACAAGATCATCAACGTAAAGGTGAGACGTGCGCCGACGCATTAGTACATACTACCACAGAATAAATAATACTACTAACCTACAGAAACTTCTCTTTAACGACCGCGATTAGACGAATTCTAACTTTATTAACACGACGAAAAGTTCGTATTATTTCATACACATGCGCCTGGCGGCTCGCGTCAAAAGGAACGCGCCGCCCGCGCCCGCCTTCGCCTTAGGGTTGCGCGGCATTCGTTTTCGATGACACAGACACAGCGAGAGCGGGCGAGCCGACAACCTACTGCGATTTGCCTACTCTATAGGCAAGACGACCGAGCATACCTACAAAGCGGATTGGAACCCCCCTGATACTATATAGAATGTTCGGTGTGATCGGGTGGGTGGGGAGCTAACGGTGGCAAACGGCCGTGCTGGCCACCTGGTGAAAAGTAATGACTGCTGCCCGTAGGAGCCAGCAACCCCCAGAGTTACCCCGGGAGTTATCACGGTTCATGAGATACAGCCTGGTGGCAGACGGACGGACAGCGGAGTCTTAGTAATAGGATCCCTTTTTACCCTTTGGGTACGGAACCTTAAAATCGCACTGTAGCCTTTAGTAAATATGATAGAAGTAGTAGCTGACATCCTCTTTAATTTAATTGAAAATGTTTATATTAATTTAATTTTAACTCTAATTTTTTATTTTATTTTTTGCTCTACGTAATATTTTGTATCCTTTTGACATTTTTGCTATTAATTCTATTCGTTATAGGCCCTAGTTATAAGATACATTGTATGTCGTAATGGCACGTTACAGAGACACGTAGATATAAGTTATAACACCTGTATTATTTACCTGTGACACACAATAAAGTGATTGATTGATTGCACTCCTGGAGCTTGACCAGGTCTAATTGTTGTTCCGTTTCCAGGAGTTGTTCATAGAAGTGGAGGCGTTTTGCGTGGAGTTTAGCCGGATCCGCGAGGCCGCGGCGCTGTTCCGCCTGCTGAAGCAGCTGGACTCAGACCCTGCGCACAAAGACGCCAAAGAAACCTAAGCCACGAGCCAAGCCTAGACAGAGTGAACCAGGGATGGCGAACCTATAGCCACAGGATAAATAATAGTACAAGTGAAGTTACTGGCACAAGAAGTGTTTAATGTAAACCCTGCGGGTTGACAACGCATCAGCAATGTCCTTGGTAAATTGCTTTAACCAGGAGTGCGATGTATCTCACCGGGTGACCAAAGCTCACCAAAATGGCCGTTTTCCATAGAGATTCGGCCATTTTGGTGAGCTTTAGTCACCTGCTGAGATTTAAAAATTGCACCCCAGCTCTTCGATCAATGCAAAATCCATATGCTAATTAATCATTAGTTATTCTAAGCTACATGGCACAAAATAAATCTCGATATTTCATCAAAAGTCTAAAACAATTTTGCAGTTGCGTTTTAACGACTTATGTACTGGCATTTTTGTTTAATTTATACTCTCGAAATGTCTATGAAAGTCAGTGATGACCATATTTTGAACTAAGTAAGTTCTAAACAAAAAGTTTCATGTTTTGAATTTTATATTTTAAAAGACCTTCGAGTTACATAATATTGTGCCTAGTCCTGTAAGTGGTCCATGTCTGAAATAAATTAATTTTGAATAAGTTTAAGGATTAGATACCTATCCAAAACTTGGCACACAATCGAATGTACAGTCAGCTTTAAAAATATATGTACAGGGATAGCGTCAAAATTTGTCTGCATTGACCTTATGTTTAGTGGCATAAAGGTGTATAAATATTTTTGACGTCTTGATAACGTATTTATAGTTATGATGCTGACCGTACAAAATTGTAAGTTTTTTAATGTGTTTATAACGTTAACTCGTAGGGTTACCACAGCAGATTCGAGTCGCCAGATTGTATGAAAAAGTTCCTTGAGAACTATCGTTTTTTTAGGTTATCTATTTAAGATATGTGTAGTATACTTTTAGTTATGTAATGGCAAGGATCCAGCCAGCCACCCTGGCGCGACAGGAGGGGGGGGGGGGGTAAGTTCGTACTTTTTTGGTACAACTGATGACTTCAAGGGGGTACCCAGGGGAATCAGCTGTCAGGATACCTACTTGGGGATCTTCCATTAATCACGTGAGGCGCCAAAGGGGGGGGGGGGGGTTGTTCGGAAAAAATCACGAAATATCACAAGGAGCGGGGGGGGGGGGGGGCGTAGGGATAATATCACGTGTATTTTTTCAATGAATGAGCGATTTCTAAACCGAAAAATGGCGTGAGCGAAAAAAATTAAGATGTTGAAATAAAACCATTTCAACGGTTTGTGTTGTGTGTGTCTGCCCGTGAAAATGAGACCTGAAAAGGCTCTAAAAGGTCGGGAATTGGATTCGTTGCAATACTCGCGATATAAACCGTTCAAATTGTTTTATTTCAATTACTAGAAGTCGCGAAAACATAAGAAAATACTAATTTTAAGATACTTTGTACTAAAAAAACACGTGATTTTGGGTATGAGGGGTGGTCATAAACCGCATTACGTATCACCAGGAGGGGGGGGGGGGGCGTAAAAATAGAACCATTTGTTTCAGGCAGAAATACATATTTATAAAACAAAACATTAAAATTAGCACGTTACTTCGGCGACGTGTGACCTAGTTTCGGGGTGTCCAGCAACCGTCCGCGAAAACGACGGAAAGCGACTCCCTTCGGCCAGAATTCCTGCTTCATGAAGGATAAAAACCACATGATTAATGGAGGATCCCTTTTGTAGTGTGTTGTAGACATAGAACAATGGCTATATTAACTTAGCGCTCTAATTATTAATAAATACTACACTACGGATGGTGCTTGGTGTCTCCTGGGTGGTTATAACCCCCCCCCCCCCCTTTAATACGCCTATGGGTGACCCAGCTGAGAGTAGGGTGAAGATTTTTCCGGGCCGGACCCAGTGCCGGATTTAGAGGTCAGGAGGCCTCAGGGCAAAAAATGAGTGGAGGCCCCCTAGGCCCAAATTAAATGGTAACTTTTTTCAGTCGCGTTTTCTAATATAAAAAAATTCCAGTCCCTATTGTGGTGGCCCCTCTTTTGTGGAGGACCCGGGGCTGTAGCCCTGGCCGGACCCTTAGTCCTGTTTATGGATTCGACACTGTCACAATAATTGGATTATTTCTAGTTATTGGGGGTGGCATGAATTAGCTTTCATACTGATATAGTTGTTAAATAAATGATTGATGAAGGTAAATGGTTTTTATTTTATTGATAAAAAAATTCTGAAGAAAAGAGCGCTGGTGGCCTAGTGGCTAAAGTGGTGAGCTTGTGATCGTGAGGTACAAAGTTCGATCCCCAGTGGTTGCTATGTACCAATGAGCTTTTCAATCTTATGTACATTGTTTTAATAGTGTAGTAACCAACGCTATTAGGCTGCGTTTCCACCAGAGATGTGCGAGGATGCGTAGCGAGGGATGTGTTTGTAAAGAACCAATGAGCCGTTTCCACCAGAGCTGTGCTGACCGAGGCGAGGTAAATGAAGCGATTCTATTGGTTCTTACAAAAACATCCCTCGCTACGCATCCTCGCACATCTCTGGTGGAAAAGCAGCCTTATGGTGAGAGAAAACATCGTGAGGAAACCTGCACATTAATGAAAATGACTGTAACCATTCTAATTGAACCCGTGTGAAGCCGGCGGCCGCTAGTTTGTATAAGTAAGGGATTATTTTTATAAATTACCAAAAGCGATTTTTAATATTTCAAGACTCCCCTTTTTAACACGGGCTGTCACATTTGGCTAGCAAGCGCCCCCCCTTCATTAACGTGACGTAAATTATGGATGCCCCCTATCGATCTTTAATTTATTTATGTGTTCTTTAGTTAGGACTATGACTTCGGCTACACGCTAATTCTGACGTCAGTTCAGTCCGTCATTCCGGTATAGTTTTGATGCCAGAATGTTGACAAATGGACACTGTTACGATCAGTTCAGACTGACACGACACGAGACAGGCTACACGATAATTCTCTCGTCATTCTGATCAGAATGATGGACTGAACTGACGGCAGAATTAGCGTGTAAACGAAGTCTAAGTGACAAAGTAAAACAACATTTCAATGACAATAATTTTATTCCAAACTACCCATTATACAAACTAAATCCGGCAATACACAAATGCCATGGTCTAACTTAAGGCTTAGCACCTTTGAGAACCTTCTTCACCTCATCATCAGTGGCCAAGTCCAGCGGAGTGCAGCCCTCACTGTCCTTCACCAGGGCAGCTCCGGCTTCTACTAAAATGATTGTGGAATTTATGTGGCCACAAAACGCTGCATAATGTAATGCAGTCTGTCCACACTCGTCCACGGCGTCAATGAAACAACCTCCTTTCAAGGCTGCTGTTAAGGCTTTGGTAGCGTCTCGATCTGCCGCCCAATGCAATGCGGTCAAACCATCCTCGCTCCTTTCATGCTTTAGTTCAGGGTTTTGCGTCAACAGCTCTGCGACACGGTCGCCGCAGTCCTCTCTTGCTGCATCTAGGAGAGACAACTCATTGTGGATGAGCTCCGGTTCAGGAGAATGTCGGAGAGATGACACTGTAACCCAGGCCTCTTTCGTATTGGTGTCAACTAGGTCTGAGCATTCCGGATCATATTTCTGAACTAATGCAATGTATTTTTCTTTAGCTTCAGCTGAGGGCATGTCGCCAAGAGCTCTCCAGGCCTCCCATTTTCTACGACCCCTTCCATCCAACCATCCCGGCTTAGGCACATTGCATGCACCTTCAATGCCCTGCTTGTACAAACCATACAGTTCCAACAGCTGGTTATTACCGAGTTTAGAGGTCAGTTTCCTTACATGATCGGCTGCCTTATTGAAAGATATGTCTAGAGGTGACTGCTCATCTTCAGAAAAGTCTGAATCAGGATAACTAAGTGCCTCGGCCATTCTAATTGCTAACTACGGTGTCTTAACTAATTATTCTGTAGCTGAACCGACAGGGTCAAACCTTCTAATGTGTGCTGCTGTTTGTTAGTAGCATCAGCGGCGCCAGACGGGCTGGCGAATTCAATGAAACCGTACCCTTTGCTGAGGCCAGTTGAGCGGTCAAATATGACTCTAGCGGTTTGTACTGGGCCAAACTGAGCGAAGTACTCTCTCAATTGCCGATGACCGACCGTCCACGGCAGGTTGCCGACGTAAAGACGAGCGGCACGAGCTGTACTGGCCATAACCTACAGTTATACAGAAACCACTTCAAGCAAATGCAAAGACCTGTCGCCGATTAGGGCCCTGTAGTCCACGCCGGAGCTCTCGCTGAGGGAATCCAAGTCGAGCAGTGCTCCTTTCAGCCCCCACTTCTTGAGCAGAGCTTCAATAGACCAGTCGGCGCTCCGTTCCTGGTAAGCACACAAAAATCGTGCGTCAGTCCCGTCCAAGATATACGCTACGGTCGAGAGTACTTCTTCGAACTGCGACGGCTCGTAGAAACAATCTGATGCGAGTAACAGGTCTACGGAGCGGAGGGAGTGGACGTCGGCGAGGAACAGACCCCACGCGAGCCCCAGAAGTTGGACGTCGCGGCCTGGGACGAGCTCGTTTGCTTCACAACAAGCGGACAAATGCCGTAGCGAACGCGGCAGAGCGACGCTGTCCGTCAATGTAACCTGCGCCCCGCACTTCGCAGCTAAAATACCAGGCAGCCCCGTCCCGCAGCCCAACTCCAGCACCCTCAAGCCGCGCAAATGCCGCCTCTGGGTCCACAAATACCAAGCCAGCAGCGGAGCAGAAGGCCACGTGTAGAACGAGTACCCTGCCGACAGCAGCTCCGGTATTACGATCTCTAAGTAGTCACCTCGAGTGTCGCCGTTAGTACTAGATTTGCCACGAAAGACGAATTTCTTTAACTGACCGCTGCCAGGATGGGCATCGCTCATTGCATAAGCATTTCCAACGAAAACAGAGATTACTTACACCGGAATTCGGCTGCCGAGAAAAGATTTACTGTCAAACTTGGTGTTTCAGTTGCAATGAGAAAAATTTGGTATTCCTCTCAGTGACGGTAGAAGTATGATTTTTGCTACTGTAATACAATGATACGTTATTTTGAAAAAATAACGGTTATGCTACATTTTAACGGCATTTATTATAATAATCTAATGAACCGACCTAGACCTACCTTATTTTTAGTAAAAATCGGATTACACCTTTGAAGTTTTACCCCCAAGTTGAACACGTTTATTAAGAATGGCAACACAGTGTCGATAAAGACTATTTGAGCTACAGGGTACAAAAGTTGGAGGTTTTCGCGCCGTAATTTTAAAGAGTATTAAATGTTGTCCGAAACACTCTGAACTGAATGATCAAAACACTGGCCGGTCAGGTGCAAGTTGAACTCGTACACTGAGGGTTCCGTACCCGTACCACGACACATTTTACATTCAGTTTGGGATCCTTATCGCAGACCAAACTTATACTCAGGCGGTTTTTTACTATATGTAGATACTTAAAATTGTTAGAAAAAATGTTTTTTGCATCGGGCCTCCCTTAACTTTTATTTTTAATATTTGTTAGGATATATCTCACGTCGTCTGCCAAAAATAGTTCGCCAGCATATGCACAGTGATCTTTGAGTGTCTGAGATCGGAAGGAACAAAAGCTATCGTGCTGGGACTGGCTGGGGCCTCAGGACACAGGATTTCCCACCGCGGTTTCTCTTTCTACACACACCTCATCACGGAATGACCCTTCCGTCCAGTTTCACATAAATATTGTTAGTCCTTGTCAGCAATTCCATTCCGATTCCATCGTACTTATTACTTCCATGGTCCATTCAATCAAGATCCGTATCCGTTCCATCATTCAATTTGTCAATTTTCTTATCATTCAATATTATCATAATTGTACTTCATTCACTCATTTCATTCACTTGTTCGTAAACTTTTCGACTGGCGGGTACGGTACGGTGTCGCGTTAAAAAGTTGTATTTAATTTAAAGTTTATTTTATTAATTTAAAGCTTAATATATTCGATACAACATGTCTGTGGCTTCCAAAGGTAGGAATAAAATTGTGTTAAATAATATATCTTTTGCATGGACACCTAGACGTGTTTACCCGACCGGTGTGGGGTCAAACTCCAAACTTTCTAGGATCGTAAAATTCTATTGTTTCTGTTATTTTAGAAGCTTTTTCTGTTAACGAAACTGAAGCACTAGGTTCCACCTTTGTCATGGCTGTGCTTAGTATCTTGTGTAGGGTTTTTAGTAATTTTATTAAGTCAATTGATCCACTATTTTTTGCCAAATTTCGAACCTTGGTCTCTTATTTTAAGTCATGGCCAAGGTCATGCAAACTACTTCGTCCTTAATATACTGTTACTTACATTCTGTGCCTTCTTTAATGAAAAAAAATCACAAAGTACAATTAAATTCTTACTTTAAAAATATTTGAATATGCTTGAATCAAACTCATTTTCTATGTTGTGCTAATAGATAATTCAACGAAAGTTGACGTAAACAATTACACACGAAACAGTGCCATACAAAACTAAACAAACAATTGAATATTCAAACAAAACTCTCCGATACACACATGACATACAGCTGTGTGTGATCCCATCCCAACTCACATTGCATTACCTATAATAACAGTTGTTGAAATATACTGCTGTCGCTGTTACAAATAGACAGACTGATGGCCAGATGTTGAATTTAGAAGTTGTAGGGTCCGAAAATGTTTGTAAACCAAAAAGAACAACTTTTCTTGAAGCTGGTTTATTTGACACTGAAAAGACAATTCTTTGACAAAAATACAAATTTAAATAAAAACATAATCCTCTTCCAGAAAACAAGTCATTTTAAAACTAAGGAGTCCCTAACAATCAGGATACCTTTTTTTGTAATATTTGGTAAGGACCTCTACAACCACTATGAAAACAGCCACTATGATTACTTATGTTCCATTTTGTTTATACTACTTGGGTACTAGACAATAGATATACAAACTTATAAAATGGAATAGAAAAGAACCATTTATTTCAGGCTGCATAGGCCCATAGAAAAAATACCTTAAAGACTAACAAACATATTATTATAATCATAGATATTAGATCAATACATACTTTTTTTTTGGGAGTTTAAGTTGTTTATTTATACAATAATAATACAAATTAAACTTAAAATGCTATATAATGAATGACAACACAAAGAAAAATTAGGGTAATGGCAGGATTCGAACCTGCAACATTAGCATTCCGTGCCTTGCGTATTCCAGTTTCCGCCACATTACCGCTAATGCGGCGGAAACTGGAATACGCAAGGCACGGAATGCTAATGTTGCAGGTTCGAATCCTGCCATTACCCTAATTTTTCTTTGTGTTGTCATTCATTATATAGCATTTTAAATTTAATTTGAATGTAAAAAAAAAATACAAAAAGAAAAATCGAAAAAATTTAGAAATAATTTCGATTACATTAATAATAATACATTTAAAAATTCTAATAGACATAGACACTGGGGACCCTAGAGCTGGCTCGTTTCTTGCTCAACGGACTGGCATCGCAATTCAGAGGGGAAACGCAGCCAGCATCATGGGGACCCTACCGCAGGGATCAGACCTGGGGGACCTCACCTAGTTTTAGTGTTAGTTTAAGTTTTATACATACTTAAATGCTTATAATACCCAAGACTCAGGTAAAGACATTCTCACACCCATAATACAAACATTTGCCCCTCATGGGAATCAATCCTGGAAACCGTAAGCTTTACAGTCAGGGTCATTAGCCATGTGTTATCCGGTTGTCCTGGCATTATTAGTGAACAAAGTGTTCAACCGTGTTTTGCGGGTGGTAGGACCTTGTGTAAGGTCCGTCCGGATCACTACCACAATCTTGCTCGCTAATCCTGCTGCCAAGCAGTGCTTGCACTGTTGTGTTCCAGTGTGAAGAGCAAGACAGCCGGTGTAATTACTGGCACAAGAGGTATTCCATCTTAGCCCTCTGGGTTGGCAACGCGTCTGCAATCTTCGATGTTGCAGGTGTCTATAGGCGGTGGTGTACACTTACCATCAGGTGACCCACTTGCTTGTTTGCCTTCTTATTTCATAAAAAGAAGGACCTAACATTTGTGACTTTAAGCTGATAAAAAAAACCATGTTGCAGTACCAGTGTTCATATAATAAACCAAAAAGATGATAAACAATGTTACCTACTGTTGGCAACTTTGGCAAGTCATACATGTTTCCGAGATAACAGCGAAAAAACGAGAGATAAACAAAGCCTAAAGAAAAATTTCATAACATCTTTGAAAGGGAACAGTGAAATGAAACAATTTGAATGGTATATATTGCATATAAAGTATTTTGTTGAATCTAACTCCCCAAACTGGAATAAATTACCCTGCTACTCCGCGAAACAATAGCGTCTGAGCGACATATATATTTTTAATGCAAAAATCCACCCTCCTCCGCTTCCATACAAAACAACATATATCACATAGTCTCAACTATACATATATAGTATATATAATGAACAAAAAAAATGCCAAGATTTAAGTCATTGTTTCGGAAAATAAGGTCACACTAACAGATAACTTGAACTTGGCCAATGATTTTAAAGGCAAAGGTCCTATTAGATCATGGAAATCTTTGGGAAAGGCTGTCGTCCAGCAGTTACCATCTTCCATGGTGATACGATGATGATACTGTTCTTCTCAGGTATATTCATCGTGGGCGCCAAGCGCACCGCGTTCGGTACATTTGGCGGTGTGTTCCGCACGACGTCTGCCACCGAGCTGCAGACGCATGCGTTCAACGCGGCGCTTGCAGAGGCCGGCGTTGCGCCCGCGCAAGTCGACACCGTTGTCGTGGGACAGGTCATGTCGGTGAGTGCGGATAGGACACGCAGGGAGACTGACGAATGCTAGAATACACAGACAAACGTTTGGAAGAGTAAGTGCGTATGCAGAGTACAGTAGGGGAAATATATTCACGTACCACCGTAGAACCCTATCGCAATGACGCGACGCGTTAAACGCCAGGCTATGTCATACAAATGTCATGCGTATGTCTCTTCGACTAGGTTCTACGGTGGTACGTGTTTCAATTTCCTTGACTGTACATAGATCTATGAAGTTGTGGTTGTGTTTTTGGATTATTTAACCGAAAAAACCTTAATTGCAATTTAAGTTTATTCTTAGTAAATGATCTCTAATTTAGTTTCAGAACTGATTTTCTGAAATGTCCTGTAGTCACTTCCTTGGTTAATGTAATCTACATATACGTTAAATTATTCAAAAGAATCGGTTTAATCAGTTCAAAGATAAAAAATCTAAATTTGTATGAAATGCTGCCGCGTAAGCTCCCTTATGTAATGAACAAGCCTTGTTATTCTTTTACAAAGGCTATCCGGAACAGATCGGTGTTTAGCGATTAGATCGCCTGTAGAATTTCCTGTAAAATTTCTATTTGTATATTTTACCGTTTGTTTACGTGTGAGAATGAATAAAGAGTGTTGTTGTTATCCTAACACCATACTTTTTATTTGCCAGGCGTCACAGACGGACGGCATCTACACGCCGCGCCACGCCGCGCTGAAGGCTGGCATTCCCCAGGAAAAGCCGGTCCTCGGCATCAACAGGCTCTGCGGCTCCGGCTTCCAGTCCATCGTCAACAGCGCACAGGTAGGCACTTTACTGTGGTTTCCCACAGCCCCCCGAATTGAGGCGGATGAGCGGTGACAAAAATACCCGGTGAAGTGCGTTTATCTTAAAGAAATATAAGTAACTTCTTCGCTGTATAAGAAGTCACTCACAGCTCCTCTTTCTGGAGTTATTAATCCAATAAACCTTCGGTATGCTCACTTTAAATCCTACTCTTTCTGTGCTTTATTATTATTTAAGACTTGAACATCACTTAGAAGCTTAAATCTGGGGTTGTTCCGAACACTATTTATTTATTTAAACTTCATATACAATTGGCGGACTCAATGCCAGTAGGCATTCTCTACCAGTCAACCACACTATAAATAAGAAAGTTACAAACTTACAAATGTAATGTAATATTAAATTAGTACGTGTTCCTCAACAGGACATCCTAACCGGCGCAGCCAAGATCTCCCTAGCGGGGGGCGTCGAGAACATGTCCCAGGCCCCGTTCGCTGTCCGCAACGTACGGTTCGGCACGGCGCTGGGGGCTTCGCACGCCTTCGAGGACACGCTGTGGGCCGGCCTCACGGACTCGTACTGCGGCCTGCCCATGGGCATGACCGCTGAGAAGCTGGGGGCGCAGTACAAGATCACGAGGGAGGAAGTGGACAACTTCGCCCTGAAGTCCCAACAGAGGTGGAAGACTTGTGAGTTTGATTTGTACATTTGGCATATCATATATTTCTACACAGGTCAGCGGTTCTCAAACTTTCCCCCGTGGAACCCTTCTGAAAAGCAAAATATTTGACGGAGCCCTTAAGAGGAGTGTGAACCCAGCCCCAAAAAGCGCTCCCCATACAAACGCCGATAACGTTTTCCACCCTCTAAACCTTAACCTATGGCAATGATTTTTTGGTATGTTGTCATTATGCCTCAGAACTAGGTTTGTATATTTTGATTTTTTTAATATTTTTCATAGATTTGACAATATTTGCATTTTAGGAGTTTCATACAAAACACAAAAGCGTCAATGTTTTTGAAACTATTAAGAATATTTAAAAAAATCAAAACATACAAACCTAGTCCTAGGCCATAATTATTATTTTTATTATTATTATTTATTTCATACAAAATATATACAGCATAACAGTAATAAACTAAAGCACTGTACAATTTAAATAACAAAACATATTTTAAAACAAGAAAAATACAGATAATAATTTAATAGGAAATTCAACTGCCATCCATCGCCTCACAGTACTTTAGACAAACACGACACACATTCACCCATCGACTTGCAAACAGATCATCCTCTGGTGCCCATGACAGAAACGAGTTCAGTAGCTTTAATGCTCGGACGGTAGGAGAGTTTCTGTGCGCTATCGTGCGCGTTTTCGGAACAGCAAGAAGGTGGTGGGTTCGCGGCCTAAGCGCAATTCTAGACATTACAGGGACAGAGAGATTCACAATCCGTGCTACCAAATCAGGGCAGTCTGAATCGCCGCGCATAATACCGCAAGCTGTCGTCAAAAGATTGTAATTACGTCTTACTTCAAGAGAGTTAAAGCCTAGTGAACCTAGCAAAAACCTAGTAGGGTATAAGAATGGGTACAGGGTATACAATTTTTTGTACATAAATCTAAGGAAAGCTTTTATAATGATAACATACAAAAAAATCATGGCTGTAGGTTAAGAGAGAATGGAAAACGTTATCGCCGTTTGTAAAGAGAGCGCTGGGTTCACAGTCCGCTGAAATAAAACAGCATTGAACTATTGTCCTGGGAGAAGTAGATTTCAGTTTTTTTTTCTCATTATAACCAGTATTCACACGGAGCCCCCACAGAGGTTTTGTGGAGCCCTAGGGCTCTGCGGGGCACACTTTGAGTATAGCTAATTTAGGTCATCGAAATGTGGTAAAAATTTTGCTGTGCCTGTGACTCCATCTGTATGGAATTCGTTTATAGTTTAGTCTACAGGAATTTTTAGGTATTAGGATAAAAATATCCTAAGCATAAATCCAAGACATTTACTATCTGTCTGCCAAGTTCTATCGAAATTCGTCCAGATATTTGCGCGTGCTTGATGAACACATACTGCCATTTATTATGTGCGCAGGATCAAAGCGTACTCTAGATGATGAAAAGGGATAAAGCGCTAATATAATGATGATTACAAAGAAATCGCCCTTTAGGCTGCTTTTCCACTAGAGATGTGCGAGGATGCGTAGCGAGAGATGTGTTTTTAATAGAATAGAATCGCTTCATTTACCTCGCCTCGGTCAGCACAGCTCTGGTGGAAACGGCTCATTGGTGCTTTACAAACGCATCCCTCGCTACGCATCCTCGCACATCTCTGGTGGAAACGCAACCTTAGACAGAATTCTGAGACTGTAAAGTCCTTGTGAATCCAACAAACTCACTTGTTTTCGTACAGAACTTGGCTCCATTATTTCGTTATTTACATTTTCTACAGTATTCTTTTTGATAACAGCAGCTTTAGATAATAATTTGATAACAACGAGTGGCCATAAACTTGCACTGTACTTTGAACTGAGACGGACGATCAAAGTGCAAAGTCTACAAGGTATTAAAAAAACCTACATTTCCAGATTACTTGACTACTTATGTAATCTTATCGTGTCAGTGTAAATAACTTATTGTTTTTGTTGGACTATGCTTGCCCCCCAATCTATTCCCCCTAAATTTATCAATCATATAACCTTGACCAAAGTTTTTAAAACTATCTGTACTGTAAAATATTTTAACAGTAATTCTCTAATTCGAGAATTTTGTTTGTGTGTATGTTACACGATATCTCCGCCAGTTTGTGGACCGATTACAAAGATTCTTTTTTATCCGACTGCGCGATGAAAAAGAGGGTAATTTAATTGAATATATCCATATTATGTATTTGAGGTTGGTCCCATTTTTGGAGGAAATATTCCACCACTAAAAGAGGCAGAAATTCTAAATTGAAATAGTTATCAATTTATATACTGGGCACCACTGGGAATTAACATCTCCAGATTTCTACCATCTTGTACCATGCAATAATACGAGACGTCACGATGATACCTACTGAAGACGGGCCGCCATTTATTGTGCTCGCCATCTTGCATAATGGTTGTTTCGTAGTACTAACTAGCAATTTGTATAAATGTGGTATTTCCGCCATTTCTTGCGCTGTCTGCCTCACTTTTTGGTACTATATTGCATTTCCTTTTATGTCCAAAGAAATAGCAGGGGGGTCCACTCCGCACTGTAGGTGCGCTCGCCGCATTACCTATGGCATAGGTTAATCGCAGTAGGTTGCTGGCTTGCCGCGCGCGCCCGCTACTCTGTGTCGCGCGTTGTGATAGTATTATAGAAGCAGTCCAACCCTAGCGGTGCGCCAGGGCATTGCGGGTGGAAGGCAGGCGCGGGCGGCGCCTTCCTTTTGACGCATGCCGCCTGGCGAATGTTAATGAAGTAATACGAACTTTTTCTGCCTGATCATAAAGTTGGAATTCGTTTTTTCGTTTAATGGTGGTCGAAAAAGAGAAGTTTCTGTACGTTAGTACTATTATTTATTCTGCGCTAACAGTAAAGTTTTTCCACAGCCAACGACGCCGGCGTGTTCAAGGCCGAGATCGAACCCATCACCCTCACGGTGAAGCGCAAGGAGGTCAAGGTGGCCACGGACGAGCACCCGCGCCCGCAGACCACGCTGGAGGGGCTCAAGAAGCTGCCCCCCGTCTTCAAGAAGGAGGGTTTGGTCACGGCTGGCACTGCCTCGGTGAGTTCTTGCCGTTTATTCTAAAGACAAGGTTAGTGTATCCACTAATGTGGTGCCAACCATAGGTGTATACCATTTGGGGTCGTCGTGGGGTCATGATTCAAACATTATGTAGCATTTTATAGGATTAAAAGTGACCTATGTTTTAATAGAATAGAATAAAACCATTTATTTCAGGCTGCATATTCGCATAGAAAAAAAACCTTAAAAACTAACATGTAATACGTTAATAAGACAGAACATTAAAATTAGCACGTTACTTCGGTTTCGGTGACGTCCAAATCGTGGTGACTCCAAATCTATCTGTCTACCAAATTTTTCCCAATCCGTCTAGCCGTTAGGGCGCGATTGAGGAAAAAACATCCAAATATCATTATTGTTTGCATTTTTAATATTAGTATTATTCATCATCATCATCTCAGCCACAAGAAGTCTACTGCTGAACATAGGCCTCCTTGATGGATTTCCAAAGTGACCAGTTGGAAGCGGCATGCAACCAGCGCCTTCCTGCCACCTGTATGAGCTCATCGGACCATCTTGTGGCTGGCCGCCTTACACTGCGCTTGCCAATACGTAGTAGGCTTGTACAGTCAAGGAATTAAATTTCCAACCCACCTAAGGTTCAATAGCATATAGCAAACTGTCAACATAAGAGCTATAGAGCAAGACGTTAGTTTGACATATCGACCTTAATGCATTGCGAATGTCAGACGACATTTCAACGAAATGGGTAGGGAATTAACTTCCTTGACTGTACTAGTAAAAAATTTATTGCATGTTATTTTTACGTTTAATATTCTAATTTTGCAGTTCCCCGTCGTTATCTTTTAAAACTGTTACTTTAAGTGTATCTTCTGAAATTACGTAATTATTTTGCTCGATGTTTATTAACGTTTGGCAGTCATCATGTGGCTCTCTAAACCCTAGGGCATCAGCGACGGCGCCGGAGCGCTGGTGCTGGCCAGCGAGGAGGCTGCTAAGGGCCTGAAGCCGCTGGCGCGCCTCGTGGGCTGGTCTTATGTCGGCGTGGACCCCAGCATCATGGGCGTGGGGCCCGTGCCCGCCATACAGAACCTACTCAAGGTCACCGGCTTCTCCCTGAAGGACATCGACCTGATTGAGGTGAGCTTCTCGTTTTGAATGCTGAATGAGTAAGGTCATCAGGAGTACAGCACGGTCTGCCGTCTCATGTGCTTGCGCAGGGTACAGGTGAGGTGAGCTGAGGTGCAGGTGACTGACTGTACGTTATAAACTTTTTTTTTTATGAAATAGGAAGGCAAACGAGCAAGTGGGTCACCTGATGGTAAGTTATCACCACCGCCTATAGACTCCCGCAACACCAAAGAGATTGCAGATGCGTTGCCAACCCAGAGGGCTAAGATGGAATACCTCTTGTGCCAGTAATTACACCGGCTGTCTTGTCCTCCATGCCGGAACACAACAGCGCAAGCACTGCTGCTCAACGGCAGGATTAGCGAGCAAGATGGTGATAGCGATCCGGACGGACCTTGCACAAGGTCCTACCACCCACAAAAATTTATTGGTACATTGGCGATGGCTGGTGATCAAACATGATACCACGGAAGACATAAGGAACGTCAAACTCAAGACATCTTAAACGTCACGCGCAGTAATGATGTCCGCAGTGACACTAAGAATTCGGCTGAAATATCTAATCCGGTCGGACATCAGTCATTTATGTATTGGTAATGTTATTTTTCACAAATATTTCTAACTTCCATCGGGATTGTAACACGATGATGCTTCAGTCTTCTCGTGACCGCAGCTTTTGCGATACGATCGAAACATCGAGGTAAAAAACAACATTGCCATTTGATTGCCATGGTATTGTTTTGATCTAGATCAACGAGGCGTTCGTGGCGCAGACCCTATCGTGCGCCAAGGCGCTACAGCTGGACATGGACAAGCTGAACGTGAACGGCGGCGCCACCGCGCTCGGCCACCCGCTGGGAGCCTCCGGCTCGCGCATCACGGCGCATCTCGTGCACGAGCTCAAGTACGTACACCGCACCCCGCTGCCAACGGGCAAGCTGAGCGTGCAAAGCGAGCGCCTTGCACAAAATTGCAGCTCAGCTCGACAACTTTATTTAGACCACCTAGCGAATCTTATTCTTCTTTATATTTCTTGACATGGGCGTACCCAGATTCTGGCTTCGGGGGGGGGGGGGGGGGGGGGGGGGCAAGTCAGATGCTAGATTCGGTAATCTTCGTCCGCCATCGTCACGCACGGTATTTTGGTTTTGCACCGTGCATTTTGCTAGTGTCTACTGCGCGGTTTATTTAAAAGTTAGAGCATAAGGCCCCGTTTACACTTTTTTAGACACAGATTTCCAGGGGGGGCAGCTGCCCCTCCCCCCCCCCCTGGTTACGCCCATGTTTCTTGACATAGTATAAATTCGCTATCCCTTTCTGTCTGTTGTCATATTTTCTGCCGCCTCCTTCTAAACCACGCAACAGATTTTGATACGGTTTTCACTGTCGTTCAGAAATTTGTACATAGAAGGCTTTTATGTACATTAACAGCTTTATGGTACCGTTCGAAGCCGGGGCGGGCACTAGTACTTTCAAGAATTGGCTCAAAAAGTCTATAATCCAAGGTCGTAAAAACAAAGACCCTTTCGCATCGTTCAGTATTTTTTTTTATCCACAGACGCCGCGGGCTCAAGCGGGCGATTGGATCAGCCTGCATCGGAGGCGGACAAGGCATCGCCGTGATGGTCGAATCCGTCTGAACGTACCACATTACCCCTCCCCCCATCCTTCCCCTTAACCACCAGAAAATCTAAGCACAACGCGAATATTGCTAAACGCAATATCAGCAGATATGTCTACACAGCCGAAGAGGTCAAAAAAATGGGGGGACTCGCGTCATCCTACATGATGTCGCACTAGAGATATGACAAAAAAAGCTGTCGGATCAATGTGACATCTGTTATTTTTTTACACATCTCGAGTGATAGACGAATGTCGTTGAACGCGAGAATTGGGGGGCTGACAACGACTATAAACGGGGGATGTAAACTTGCGCAGTCCGTTTTGACCTCTTCAAGAGTTCAGCTACTTCTTTACAGCTAGTTTAAGGGTCTAGGTCTAGACAATAGTCCTTTGATCCAATATGATTGTAAAAAAACCTTAAGTCTTTTATATGAGTTCTAAGTATCCTCATATAATAAATACTAAAGACTTTCATAATTATGATTCTAAGTCGGGAATGTTATGTTATGTCAACGCAAATGAATTTAATAAGAAATATTTTTATAAAACAATTAAAACACTGCCTAAGCAGCAAACTTACGTGTAAATAATTAAAAACTAAATTGTAAGCAAAAATATTTTATAACACGTTTTAAAAACTGATCGCAAATCATGTTGCGCAAAATGTATATTTTAAAGTCGCGAAGATTGTATTTTCAAGTATTTTATACATGTTTAATCGTTTTAAGATTTGTTTGTATGTATAAAATCAACAATAAACGTTTTTTTTAATATGTGTTTTTTATTTTACTTTTTGACATTGATTCAGAAGTCATTATGACATGTATTGTGAAAGGGTTCTACAGTGGCCTATGAATCAAATTGATTGACTGTATCATCAAACCGTGATTAGAATAAAATTGGAGGGTAACGTCAGCACACTGTCATTTCATAGACTTGCGTCAAGCTATCTATGAAATCTATCTATGTCTATATCTATGAAAGGACTGTGTGTTGATGTTACCCTCCAATTGTATTCTAATACAGTATTACCAAAAATATATTGTGCCACGATGTAGCTGCGCAGTAGACCAATTTTAGTGGCGCGAGAAATTTCGATCTACCAATGATAAAGTAGAATTTTACGCGCGCTAAACTCTTGCGCTTTTATTGCTCTATCGATTTCGCCGCAAAATGGCGGCAGCCCGTGCGCCACAGTGTACGAATTGTGTAAGCGGGACAAAGCTAAGAATGCATAGCAAGCAATACTCTGCCAGTTGCGCTTGCCAATAAAGTACAATATGGATTATTCACACGTTCGGCTACTATCGGAAACCGGTCTGCGCTTCTCTGCGCAAACGAATACTGCCGATGCACAATATATTTTTGGTAAAACTGTAACGGTTTGATAATACACGTAACTACAGTTATGTAAACAAATCTAGGAAGCCATTTCCTTTTAGTAGTTGCGCCACACAGTACGGTCAACCTCAAAAGTAGCTGAAAATGTTAGTACCTTGTCGCTGTCAGTAATGTGACACATTCGAACAACTTTCATTTCATATGTTACTACGACAAAAATCTTAAGCGTTTAGCTTCTGAGGCTTACTGTATCTAGTTCAGGATTCACTACAAACAAGATGGCTTGAGCGGGGTAGTTCCACACTGAATGACTGCGAGAATAGGAACATAATACTGCGTTTCGTACTGTGAATGAAAGATGTGAAAGCCTTCGGAGGGGGGACTTTCACCCGTCAGATTTCAGGGGTATTGAGGGGGGGTGTAATAATGTCACACAGGCAGGTTATTTTCCTGTGTAGTGGGCACAGTAAGACTAAAAATTCCTGTAGACGTGCGTTTGTCTACAGAACATCTGATGGGTTAGGGTCGTGATTACATCCCAAAAGCTGACCCACATGCTCGTGTTCCACCGTTCACTAAAAAGGTTCACCGAAGGTGACCGCGCAAGTGTTCAATATAAAAAAAGATGAACAGCTGTTTATCACGTTTCAACACCTCAACCTGATAGCTGATAGTATTTATTTACGATCGTTTATGGCAATTTTATCAGGTCGCTATGGCGAGAAGTAGGTATCTATCTTATCTGTAATCTATATCAAATCCCCCGTTTCGTGACTTTGGTATCGCTGTTTCGTTTTTAAATATCACGTTTTTATTTTGAACAGTCAGTTTCATCTAAATGAAAAAAAAAATCGCCGCGTGTATGAAGGGTCATCACTTGGCCTTGTGCTTGGCCCGTCCGGATCGCTACCACCATGTTGCTCGCTTATCCAACCGCTAAGCAGCAAAAGTAAAAACTCTAAAGAAACTGTTTATTTAGGTACTTACAAATTTTTTATACAACATAGGAAGGCAAACGAGCAAGTGGGTCACCTGATGGTAAGTGATCATCACCGCCCATAGACACCCGCAACACCAATGATATTGCAAATGGATAGCCAACCCAGAGGGATAAGATCGAATACCTCTTGAGGCAGTAATTTCACTGGCTGTCTTGCTCTCCACCCCGGAATACAACTGTGCAGGCACTGCTGCTTAGCGGCAGGATTAGCGAGCAAGATGGTGGTAGCGATCCGGACGAACCTTGCACAAAGTCTTACTACCCGCAAAATAATGCCACATAAATACACTAATGTTATAACGCTGAAAGTTTGTGTGTTTTGACTTCATGACATGGTATTTTGTTAATACTTCACGCAAAAACGGCTTAACGGATTTTGATGAAATTTTGAACGGATATAGCTTAGTAAGTATTATCCTCTGGATTAACATATAGGAAAAATTTTAATTCCTAAAAAATCATAGTTCCGGCGGCACAGCGGGCGAAGCCACGAGTAACAACTAGACCAACTAGTGCTTCATTATATTGCTACCACCATGCACCAGTGCCCCTCACATGACCTCCCAAGTTTTGTTTATCTTTCTGTGCAAATAAATGACTTGTAACAACATTTATGACACTGCACACACATAAATACAAGTTGAGTGTGTACGGCGCGGCATGGTATGGTATGGCTGAACCTAAAAATTACATTTCTATTCGAGTCCCTTTTGAAATGATAGTTTTCATTTACACTCCCATGAGTAAAGACATACATATTATGTATAAAGAACGAATAATAAATGATATAAATTCTTGTGATACTTCGTGCTTTGCGGCTCGAATGATAAAATTCACTATCATTGGCAGTGTGGACCGGTTTGACGATTGACGTGTTGACAAAATGGCGGTGGCAATAAATAAAGGTAGGGAATTTTTAAATTAAATAAGACATTAATAAGTTATATTAAATAATTTTTATGAATGAGTTAATAGTAAGAGAATTCTTTGGTTACCTTTGCCTTTTTCATTAAAAGTTTTGTTTTAGGTTATGTCTTATGTATCAGTAAATTTGTAAGTAATAAACTTTCCAAACTATAACAAAAAATTGAACGTGCCTATTCTGTGCAGAAGAATATTTAATTATTCTGGCGTTTTATTTGTTTTTTGCAATTGTAATCTAGTTGTAAGTTTTAAAATATTTGTGAACGTAAAAATACAAACGAAAAGGAAGACCTAATGGATACGTGTATGAAAGAGATGTAAGATGTTTTGATTCACGGCAAGTTGAACGTACTCATTGGAAACGGCACAGTAATTACAATTGCGTGTTTTACGTTCTAAGGGATAGAGCGGTATTTTGTTTGCAAATTTAGTAAGATGTTTTTCCGAATGACCTTGGCCGTAGTATTTGGGTAAACTCGTGGCGTTACTATGATGACCAAACTCACTTTTGTTATTTTAGTCATTTTTACTCTTTGGGAAAGTGAGGGTTGTTTTTATATTATGAAATAAAATGAAAAAGGTAGATCACGTGAAATAAAGTATCAACTCGAACCTCAGCCATTGCAAGATGTTCAAAGGTCGAAGTACAAATTCCATACATTTGTTTTATGCGATTGATAACTTAAGATTAGATTAACTTACGTTTTAGTTATTATTATATTTTATAGCCAGGTACCTAAATAAGATACAATGAGTTTGTATGTGTGTTTGTATGTAAGTACTGTAGTGTAGGCAGTTAAGGCGAGCTCAGTTAAAAAAATACGTTTAAGATTAAGTTTGATCTGAAAGATACGTCAATGTCTATTTTTTATGGATAAGCGAGGAACATGAGCATGCGGGTCACAGATTGGAAGTGATCACCGCCGCCTATGGAAACCAGCATCCCCAAGAGAATCCCTAGTACGTTGCCGCTGTATTAGGAATATTAAGCGTTATAATTAGTGGAGGTGCGGGGTGCAGGGTATTAAATTGGTGTCTAAACAGTAGAATATTGATACATGGAAGTTTGTTGGACTTCATAGTATACCAAAATACTAATGTTTAGAGAACAAGTACAAATGGCAGGATCATTCGTAGGATCGACATTGTCATCATTTTAAAACTAAACCCATTATTTTCATAAGCGTTCAATTTTAATTTCTTACTGTAATCGTCCTTTTCTAAATACACTGTTTAAAAAAGAGCTGCAGAAAGGGATAATTATGATTTAGGCAGTCATATAAGGGACGCCATAGTAATGTAAACAAATTGGAAAGTTTTTAAGGCAAACTCTCAATAGATTAATACTTACTAAGCCGTATTTAATGAAGTTAAAATTCATATTTCAGTCGCAAACTATAATTTACTTCTCTTTAAAGTCATGATTATTTTTGGCAGGTATTTTCATAGTAGCAGCTAAGCGCACCCCATTCGGGCGCTATGGCGGCAAGTTGAGGGATGTCCACCCCTCAGACCTGCTGGCCACAGCTGCTAAGGACGCCTTCAAGGCCAGCGGCGTGTCGCCAGCACTGGTCGACACCGTCAACATCGGGCAAGTCAATGGGGTAAGACCTACCAACAGACAGAGAGACATAGCCGATTTTGTTATGGCCGACAAGCTCCAATATATTGTAAAAAAAAATCTTAAATAAATAATTATGTTAATAAATATTATCCTTAGGCGCTTTTCACCAATTAACCGAGTCGCAAACTAAGCAAACACTTGTTTATTTCTTTAGGTACTGAAAATAAGGTTAACAAAAAAAAAATGTAAAAAATAAACTTCACCAACATTCACGACTCAGGTACACATATTTGCGCCTTGCGGGAATCAAACCCACAACCTATAGCTTCGTACGTTGTTAGGGTCACTAACCACTCGCCTTTCCAGTCGTCACTATTTACATTTAAAGGTAATGCGCTAAATGCATGCTTCTACTATGTTGTTCTAGCTAAGTGGCACTTCAGACGGCGGCCTGGCTCCGCGCCACGCGTCGCTGAAGTCCGGCGTGCCGCAGGAGAAGCCAGCCCTCGGCGTCAACCGGCTCTGCGGCTCCGGCTTCCAGGCCATCATCAATAGCGCACAGGTATGATATCATCATCACTGTCATCATGGCGCGCCACTGAATCTGATGCTACCAGCAATCTTAGCATGTACACAATGATGCTTTATTCTAGCTGGAGTCACTACGTTTTCCAAGTCACATTCTCCATTCAAAAACAAGCGGTTTTCTGCTGCTGCTAATGATTACCGCTCTTATTACGATGTTTTGAGTCCATATTCATCCAAAAGCATCTTTAAGTAAATTAATTCAGGGACTGTTTCTATATTCAAAACTTTCAGTGGTTGGCTCAATAGCACAAAGTTCGTCGAATTGAACTAGAATTGAGAAGCACCTGGTTCCGGACCAAAAGGCATTAAACGAAGAAATGAGCAATTAAATAAATCTGATCACTTTTCTAGGATATCATAACCGGAGCAGCGCAGGTATCTCTAGCAGGAGGAACAGAGAACATGTCCGCAGTACCTTTTGTGGTGCGAAACGTGCGCTTCGGCACTGCCCTTGGACAGAGCATCGATTTTGAAGACTCGCTGAACCGAAGCTCGTTGGACACATACTGTAACTTCACGATGCCTCAGACCGCTGAGAATCTGGCTGAGAAGTACAAACTGCAGAGAAGCGAGGTGGACGCGTTTGCTCTGCAGTCGCAGCAGAGGTGGAAGGCTGGTGAGTTACTTATTCCACGAGTATCCTCATAGAACTAAAGAGATCAGGCAGGTCAGTGTACAAGTCTCAAGTGGATATAAGACCTTCGCCCAGTCCATGACTGAACAGACTCGCAGTTATCAAATTCCTTATGCAATTACTTAAATGAAATAAGAATATTCTTTAGGACAAGTAAGATAAAATTGGAGAAAAAGTATCAAATAGTAAATTTTAAATTAGATTATCATAAGACCCAGCACTAGAGAATACCTTAAACCAAAGAGGTGAATATCATTAGAGTGTAGTCATGAAAGAGCCACCTTGGTTAGTTCTTTTATATCTTCGTGGGACAAATGTAGAGACTAGATAATGCTTTTTTTCACAGCATTCGACGGCGGCCTCTTTAACGAAGAGATGGCTCCAGTGACGGTGAAGGTAAAGAAGCAGGATGTGGTGGTCTCCGTGGACGAGCACCCTCGCCCGGAGACCACGGCCGAGGCTCTGGCCAAGCTGCCCGTGCTGTTCCGGAAGGGCGGAGTTGTCACCGCTGGAAACTCTTCGGTAAGAACTGCTATGTTGAGCCCGCCTTTCTATACATTTTGTATCTCCATTCTCATCTCACACTATGTGAACACATTTTTACTAGGTTTGTCATTTTTTGTTGACTGGGGCTCAGGCAGTCCAAAATGTGCTCCATAAAATGAATTATTATCAATTTATTCAGAGCTTAGTACTTGTAGCACCGAAATTGACAACACGCTAGTCAGGAGAGTATGGCTATAAGCTAGTATATATTAGTTTATGGTGTTCGGTGACAGATGCGAGAGCGTATACGCAACTGCGGACCTGACAAGATACCTCGACGGTAGTTGGCCCTGATCCAACCTTATGTCTCTTGATTGGCAATTGCCTGCTAGGCAGTCCTCCGAAACAGGGTTCGGCTTTTTACGAAAAACCATTAATAAATGTTGAGTGACAGGATTTGTTCTCCTACATTTTGATTAAATCCTGTGTATGTTGTAGGGAGTGAACGACGGCGCCGGCGCTCTGGTCCTCGCGAGCGAGGAGGCAACTTCTCAGAACAGCTTGAAGCCGCTTGCCCGCCTGCTGGGCTGGTCCTTCGTCGGCGTGGACCCCAGCATCATGGGCATCGGGCCCGTGCCCGCCATTCAGAACCTGCTCGCCGTTAACAAGCTCAGCATTGGGGACATCGATCTCATTGAGGTAAACTAGGCACAATGGGAGAACATAGGCTTTACCAGACGCTGCCTCTCGCCCTTTTAGAGCCTCGAAAGTGTAGTCTATTGCTAATTACATATGAGTAGGTACATGAGCATACAAAAATTTTCACCTTCCCATCAGATCAACGAGGCTTTCGCAGCGCAGACGTTAGCGTGCGTGAAGGAGCTGGGGATTGACCAGAGCATCCTTAACGTGAACGGTGGCGCCGTCGCGCTGGGGCACCCCGTCGGGGCCTCGGGTGCCCGCATCACCGCGCACCTGGCCTACGAACTTCGGTAAGCCTCCCATCTTACAATGTGGCTATTAAAATTCGTTTGCCCCTCACGATGACTCTTCAGGGTTAAAACTAGAGATGCAATGATTCGGCCATTACGAACGCATTTCTAATTACGATTAAGTAAGATAAGCTGTTCATTTTCAGTATTTCTCAAATAAGGAGTGACTATATTAACCCCTCAATTGTTTATCGATAAACTAATTTCAGTTATTTTTCAGACGGCGTGGACTGAAGCGAGGCATTGCATCAGCCTGCATCGGCGGCGGACAGGGCATCGCTTTGCTCATAGAAACTGTTTAAATTAGTTGCTTTATATAAGGTGCCAAAATGAAGCCAAAATAAATTATCGGCGAACTTAAAATAAGTCAAAAACATAAAATAAGAATAACTAGACGTTCAATGAGTGAAAATGAGAATGTCATCTTGTATAGCGTTTCATGGGTAAGAAAGAGATATAACGAACTCGACCTCATTGTAAGTATTGTAACCTAAGCTGTTTTAATGGCAGGGACATAGCCAGCACGACTTAGTAAATTATGTACTTTTGCAGTATGTTGAGCCTTGTAGCACACTGTCAGATCAAAAATCGTCACACGCCAATGAGCTCTCTGTAGAGGCTTATACAGCATCATATGGTGGTGGAGGTCATATAGACCAATAGATTACCTTAATACATACCAATAGTGCCTGTGGCTTATTTGTAAAGTTTTACATTGGGGGATTATAACCCCCCACAACCCTCTTGTGTCCACCTATGGCTTTTTGTATGTCTAGCTAGTATTAGTAGGGTAAACACTCCTAAAGTAGGATTTATCTAGACTGAAATCAAGTTCCACTTTGATACAGATCTAAACTTGAACTTGAGCTCCGTTTATCACTACCGCTCCTATTGTTGGCACCCCGGCAATGACGGCACAATCAATCTTATTTCAAGCGAATCGTAGTGACAGTTCTGTAAAAAAATGCCAAGAGAAGGATTGTTTACCTTACAATCTTTATTTAATACGCTAATGTTTTTGAAGGTGTCATTCTATTTTACTAGTCCTATATTTTTAATTCATTGAAAACCTATTGTATAATGTAATGATAATGCACTAATTCATTTATATGTAAAATAAATTGTCGCAATGCAACTGTCTATCAGCTTCTATTTTTGGACTGAATACAATTTTGCTAACACATTGTATTAAAATATTTTTTGTATTATCAGTTAAAAAGTTATATTTTAGTATCTGTTAAAAATAAAAGGTATATTTTTGATAAAATTGTGTTTTTTTTTATTGTTTTATAACTGTTGGTAATACGGGTTAAAATTTAAATTTCCTTGACTCTAAGTTAAGCTTGCCTAGCTTGGGGAATCAGAAAGCTACAGAAGCAGTGTACGAGAGGCATGGTGCTTCAAGGAAGGAGAGATTAGAGCTAGATCCAGCAGGCAGGTTCCAGGGGGCACTTACCCCCCTGCCCTGTCCGGTCTGCCCCCCACGGTATTTCCATGAAATAAAATCTAGTCCCTTCCGAGGTGCTGTTTTTTAAACCTTATATTTTTACACCTTAAACTATGTACACATGTCATTAAATTAAGAGATAAGTGAACAAGAGAATCAGTTTAAACTTTAAGCAGTGTTTTCTTTAAACTCTAAAGAAAACACTGCTTATTTAATGGAGAGAAGAAGGAAATGAGCATGCGGGTCGCCTGATGGGAAATAATCTCTCGTTGGAACCGCAACCCTATGAGAATCGCTAATCCATTGCAGACTTTTAGGTTGCCCCACCCATGGGCCTAAACAAAAAGGATAAACTACAAATTATACCCAAAATCTGTATACCTTTGACCTATAATACTCGTAGATAAGACTCAAGTGGGGGCAGATAGTGTTGTTGATTGATACATATGTTCAATTTTAATGTAGGTATACATATTGATAAATAGAAGCCTAACGTCCTATCACAATTAATCCCTCGTATTGTTACGTAACGTACCAAAATAACTTAAAGAAAAACAAATAAAAAGCCTCTCAAATACACAGTGACATTATCAAGAAAGAGTGATAAAACTCATTTTATTGTAGCTTCCCGAACTGTAGGTACGTTCTTCATTGATAACATTGTTTACCACAAAAGCGACCAATTTATTTAAGTCGGTGGCTAGAATCTGAACTAAAGTTTCTACGTAGTGATTTTGCTACAACTGTACGACGACAGCGCCACTGTTAACGGCAAACTGAGTTTGTGGAACAAATTGTAATTTAAAAATTCAACATGGCGCTCAAGTGCAAAGGTAAGTAAATACATACAAAATATACATGAAGGAAACTATATTTTAAAGTAGTTTTGTATTATTTGCTGGCAATTTTGTAAAAATACAACTGTTTAAACTTAAAGACATGTTTGATTTAAATACTAATTGCTTGCGTATGGTTTGTTAAAATCATTTGAAACTGCGTTACCATTGGAAAATAAAACTCGAATCGAAGTCTCCAAGTTCTCGTTTACTACGTACCTTGCGTAAAATAATAATTACCATTAAATTATTCCGTATAATTTAGCAGCTTGGCATGGACATCTGTGATTAAAGTTATATTTGTCTTTGTTGTTACTGTTTATATTTGTAATTACAACCATGTATGTTTCGGTTGACTCAATTCTTGATATTGATAAATAATACATACCTATTTATACAGGTGTGTTTATTGTTGGCGCGAAAAGGACGCCATTTTGTAGCTATGGCGGGCCACTACGAGAGTTGCCAGCCTCGCATATGTTTGCAGCTGCGGCGAAAGATGCGATTCGTTCAGCCAACGTTGATCCCAACACCATCGACAATACTGTTGTTGGAAATGTTAATTTTGTATGTATTTCACTTTGACTACTTTATAACTAGAACTTTGGTGCTCTAGGTGCAAGGGGGCCAAAGACTTACTAAATTCTATTTTTTTATGCAGTAAACTGATTTGACAGGTGATTATTATGGGAAACTTCTTAAAGGTATGGGAAAAACGTAAATTTTATTTACAAACTATTCACCCCAAAGTTTATTTATTCCTATGTGCGTCCTTTAGTCTCAACAGTTGTTGGACAGAGCCCCAGGGAGAGGTAAATTCAAGTTGGGGCGTAATTTTAGGACCACTGATCAGCATACATTACGAAATAAGTGCGTTATTTTGACTTTTCAGCTAAGCCAATGCGATGGCGGTAAAACCGCAAGGTACTGCGGGATATATTCCGAGGTTCCTTTAGAAAAGCCAGCTTTGGGTGTGAGCAAAGCTTGCGGAACTGGTCTCCAAGCCATTATCACGAGTGCAGTGGTATGTATCACGCTTGATAAGAATATTGCTTAAAATATGAAAAAGATTACACGAAGGTAAAGATGAACCAGTATGTATGAGTAACATTTACGCAATAGGCCCAGAAATTCATAAGTTAAATTTCATAAAGCTAAATTCAATGATTCAATGAAAATCAGGTTAATAGTTTAACATACAATAGTAATATGTGACGCTAAATATGCTTTTCAGGACATATTAACAGGTGCAGCAAAAATATCTCTAACAGGAGGTACAGAAAATATGTCATCTCTGCCACTTTTGGTTCGAAATGTCCGCTTTGGAACTGCGTTAGGAGGTTCATATCAGCTAGAAGACTACATCACTAAGCAACACCTGGACTCATACAGCGGTCTAACGCTGCACCAGATTGCGGAGGAAGTGGCGAAGAAGTTTGGAATTACGAGGGAAGAAGCGGATGATTTCGCGCTACAAAGCCATATGAAATGGAAGGCAGGTGAAGAATGATTTTACCAGGTCCTTAATGGGCAGTACAAATCCTTTTGGATTGGCGTAAAGAAAAAACAAAACAATGCTCAATTAAATTAAGACACAACGAAAAGTTCGATGCGATGTGTAATGCAAAGGAGACAAATTGTTAATTGTGATGTCGATCATTGTAAGCAAACTGCTTTTTCAGGCTATGAAAACAACGTTTTTGACGATGAAGTAGCAAGTGTGACAGTGGAAACAAAGAAAAGGGAAGTTACAGTGGTGAAAGATGAACTGCCTCGGACTTTCATTGCTGCTGAGCATCTGCTCGCCTTGCAACCTATGGCTGGACTTTCCGTAGTCACTGAAGGAAATTCATCGGTAAATTCGAAGATTTATTATAACATTGTGACAAAAACACTCTAAAATGACACGCAAAGAAAACGAAATAATATTAATTTTTGCATTTTCTGTAAAAAATATTAACGACACAACTAAGGCTAAACTGGTAAAAGATCCGCAAATTGGCGTTATTAGTGTCTTTAGACGCAAACTTAGGTAAAGCAAAAACTTCTAGGTATTCGAAACTATTAACAAAGGGTCGAAACTGAAGATGCATCCTGTTTAAGTTATGTTAAACCTAATACTGACGACGATACTGTCGATAAGCCCACAATCGAGTTGACTTTTGAAATCACTTGAGACAAAACAATTAACTTATAGTTGATTATGAACCCTTACGAATTCCTCTCTATTTCCAGTTACCAGCCGACGGCGCGGCCGCACTACTCTTGGCTAGCTCGGAAGCTGTGGAGCGCCAGCACTTGCAGCCACTGGCGCGCGTCGCTGGCTGGGCCAGCGTGGGCACGGATCCTACGGCCGCCGGGCTGGGCGCCGTGCCGGCTGTGCGGCGCCTGTTGGACACAGTGGGACTGACCGTCAATGATATTGAACTATTTGAGGTGCCTATTCAAATAATAATAAATATCTTGGGCAATTTACACCATTGCCCCAGTCCCAAGCTAAGCAAACCTTGTGTTATGGGTACTAGACAACGGATAAACATACTTATATATAAATAGATAAATACATACTTAAATACAAATAACATCCATGACTCAGGTACAAACATTCGTGTTCGTCACACAAATATCTGCCCATACCAGGATTTGAACCCGGTACCTCTTGCACAGGAAGCAGACACATGTGCCACTGTGCCATACAGGTCGAACAGATTAAATACTTTTAGCTTAACAAAAAAAGATTTATAACACGGCTTCACTAGCCTGTATTTTTTTGGTTTCCGGATAATAGTATCTGGCTTTTTCCTGCAGTTAGCCATATTAAACTTTCTGTCCAGTAGTTTTACCTATAAAACATACCCCACAAACACACTCACTTTGATTGACATGTTGAGCGAGAATTAGGTGAGAAAATAGAGTTCAGTGACGTTCAATACATAAACCGATAGTAGCGCTGTCGTGTTTTCACTAGATTTCAGACCCGTTTATCTCAAGTAATGAGTAAGTACAAAAAAAAATTTTTAAAGGAAGCTATGGTCGACAGGAAACAGCTATATTTAAGACCCCAACAGCCCTGAATATAAGTCACCCAAGAGTCGTCCCATATATCAATGATTCCTACCTATAAGAGTATAAGTAGATAGAGATCGATTCCATTATTAATTTATTTATCGGTAATAAACTTGCCGTCGCTGGTTCCCTTGAGCGGCGGTGATTGATCACTTCCCATCAGGTGACCCGTATGCTAGTTTCCTCCCTTTTCCGTACAAACATACAAACCCATTCCATACATCACTCTAAGTCGAAACCAAAATCAAACAGCTGGCTGGATTAGAAAGAAAAAAGAAAAGAAAGAAAACAGTTTATTCGGTGCTAAGATGTATGAACTTAGAACTAGAACACACTCAGCATATGTCGAGGCACGGCTACGTACCACGACGCTGGTCTTCCTTGGGCACCATTAGAATAACTACAGATGGTCTGAGCATCTAGTGAAAGTTTTTTTACAATAAATGCAACGAACGCGTTAGAGTTAACCCCTCAATTACTATGGAAGCAAAGACAGCGCCTCTAGCGGCGCGTATTTGCAACAAAATATTTCCATACAATTTAGAAGTTAACGCTAACGCGTTCGAGACGTTTTTTTGACAGAAAACTTGGGCGAATATTGGGCGTTTCAACCGCCGTCATTGTCAGCAACAACTTGTTGACAGATTTTTGAAGGTATCGTGATTGTCGAATTAATTTCTGTAGTCAAATCAGGTATTTCTCCCGGCGAAGCGTCGTATATGACAAATGTCATTGCTAATTGCTATCCCTTTCTTCAAAATGTCGATAAAAATTGTTGCCGACAATGACGGCGGTTAAAACACCCGAATATTCACCCACTAAAGGCTCTAACTACAGATCAACGAGACGTTCGCGACGCAAGCGGTGGCGGCTGCGCGGGAGCTGGGCGTGGAGGGGCGCGTGAACGCGCACGGCGGCGCGCTCGCGCTCGGCCACGCGCCCGCGGCCACCGGCGCGCGCATGGCCGCGCATCTCGCGCACCGGATCAGGTATACACCTCCAGCATATAAGGCTGCGTTTCCATCAGAGATGTGCGAGGATGCGTAGCGAGGGATGTGTTTGTGAAGAACCAATGAGCCGTTTCCACCAGAGCTGTGCTGACCGAGGCGAGGTAAATGAAGCGATTCTATTGGTTCTTACAAACATCCCTCGCTACGCATCCTCGCACTCTCTGGTGGAAAAGCAGCCTAAGTAATAGTACAAGTACCAAATATAGAAGTTTTACTTCGAACAAAAACAGCGTCTATAGGTACAAGAAGCGTCCTACTATATGCCTTTGTTTATAGTATGCATAACTCGTATTCATTCGCACGAGCGGCAATGGGCTTCTGGCCGAAGGGTGTCGTGTTCCGGCGGTTCAGGGCGGCCGGCGTCATTCTCGGCAACAATTTTTACTAGAATTTTGAAGAAAGGTACGACATCTAGCATTCACATTTGACATACTCCAAAGCTATGTCAGGAGACCTACCTATTCTGGGAGACCTATCCTAGCCTAAGAGACATATTCTGTCAATCAGTTGTTGCCAACAATGACGGCGGTTAAAATACCCCAATATTCATCCGGATCCTAATTTAATATATTCTCACTCTTCTTCGATTAAATTCAATGTAATATAGATCTATATTTACATACTTTGTCTTTATCATCTGTTTTTTAATTCTTCATCACATAGTGTAAAACGAAGTTGCTCGCAATCTGTTCCTGTCTGCCATCATCGTGTCTTCAGCCGCTTATATAGTAGGTACAGTCAAGGAATTTAATTTCCAACCCACCTAAGGTTCAATATCATATAGCAAACTGTCACCATAAGAGCTATAGAGCAAGACGTTAGTTTGACATATCGACCTTAATGCATTGCTAATGTCAGACGACATTTCAACGAAATGGGTAGGGAATTAAATTCCTTGACTGTACAATACACGCCTTCCAAATCATGCAACGGATTTTGGTACTGATGGTTTTTATAGGAATAGATACAGCAAAGTGCTAGAAGATAAGGAAGGATGTTGAATATTAGTTTGTTTTTCAGTCGCAGCAACGTGAAGAGAGCGGTAGCGGCGTCCAGCTGCGGCGGCGGGCAAGGCGTCGCCATACTGCTAGAAACTGTATGACTTAGCTCCTGAGCCTACAGTTCCGGAACAAGGGCGATGGCGTATATACTGACGTTTCAACCGCCGTCACTATTCTCTGCATGATTTTGGTGACAAGAATGATGATCGACATTCATTTGTGACAATAGCAGAAGCTGTGCTCGAATCAATAGATCTAATTGTTTGAATCAAAATTTGATTACGTCGGTCATCTCTGTCGTCAATATAATCGCGTGGAGAGAAATGACGGCGGTTGAACGCCTTAATATCCGCCTGGATATGCTTTGGCTATTTACCCAATTATATCGCTTATCTAATAGGTACCATGTCAAAGTTTGCTGATATAGACTTGAACATTGACTTGTTTAGGTAACGCAACGAGAACTGAGGTGAACCGTTACACACACGACTAAACAGCACCATACGAAACAAAACAAAAATTTCAAAATCCGAATGAAACTCTTCGGTACACACATGAAATGCAGCAGTGCGTGACTTCAACTCTGTTGCGTTACCTATAAAAAGCATTCTAAAGAATGTTACAAAGCTGGTAAAGTAATTAATATAAAAGGTCGATTTTCTGTTCCAAGTAAATGATTGATTGATTGATTTAAACTTTATTTTTTATTTTAATGCTCAAGTCTATCAGCAAGTAAAAGATTTGCCACACTGGATGCGTTCAGCGGTCTGCGGCCAGGTGAAATTGAACGCAGCCCGCATAATTAATGAATTTCAATTATGATTTCAATTTCACCTGACTGCAGACCGCATCCAGTGTGGCAAATCCTTTCAAGCGAGAAAGTATTATGTTAAAATGCTATGTAATGACAACACAAAGAAAAAATAGGGTAATGGCAGGACTTGAACTTGCAATATCAGCATTCCGTGCCTTGCGTTTGCCAGTTTCGCCACATTACCGCTGCCATACCCTGCGAATTTTTCAATGTGCTTCGTCTTACGGTCATTATTGATTTTAATAGTACAACTACCCTCGGTGTTATCTATAGGTATGAAACTTTATTTAACAAGTTATCAAAGTATTATGGTTTATGGTAGTCGCACAAGATAGCACGCCTTTGTAAAACGAAGGTTGCGTACACGTCGCATATGCGACACGCTCCAACTAGCTTCGTAGATAGGGTAAACAACCCTTTGTGCTTATTTTACAGGACATCTAAAATGACAGGATTCATGGAAAAAATACAAGACAACGCGTTTTTGGTATGGTATGGTCGTGTATTTTTCTTATTAAAATACAGAACACGGCCAAAATAATAGCTGAAATACTCGAGGTCCGTAAAATACAGGACAGTAGGCCTATTCGTAGAGCTGCATTACGCGCGTAACGCACGCTCGTTGGAAACGTATCGCTTACGCGACGTGTACGCGACCGCTGAGGTTCGGCCTTGACTTGTAGCGGAAGGGTAATAATATTAATATGTATAAATAAAAAGTGTTTGCTTGCTATACAAAAATGCATTTATAATTAATAAGTTTCATAATATTTATACAGATGCAGGCAGACAACAAGCTATACACCTGCTGTTATTAGTTTTTCCAAAGGGCATACTTAAATATTGGTGTTATAGAGAAGTTTGTTATGTCTGAAATCCAAATACATAGGTATCACAAGAAGTAGAAAAACCGGCCAAGTGTGTGGACCCGCGCGCCGACGGTCTACTAACGCAACTTGGCCAGCCAGACACTTGATCAGTTTTAATATTCGTTGTTATACATTAAAAATCTCAATAACATATATTATTATGTGCAGTCAAGGAAATTGAAACATGTACCACCGTAGAACCTAGTTGAAGGGACATAGGCATGACATTTGTATGATATAGCGTGGCGTTTGACGCGTCGCGTCATTCCAATAGGGTTCTAAGGTGGTACTTGAATACATTTCCCCTACTGTACCTAGTACCCACCCATTTTATAAAAAATTCAACTGGCTAAACTGTTAACTCATAAAAATATGCATTTCTGATATAATGTTTGAAACACTTGGCCAAAATGTTAATGATATTTAACAATTGATCTATACACTGTAAAAATAACCTTTTCATGTAGTTTGAATTTTCAGCAGTACAGTACACATATCATGAAAAAACCCTTAAATAAAATAATAACATGATGCCATGAAACAAATGAAGTGAAAATCCCTTTGTGCAAGACAAGAGCAATACAAAAATCTCTAAACATCACTTATAAACTTCAAACTCCTACAAATAAGTTATAACTATGGTATTAATTCATATTTTAATCCGTGTTGAATGTTAACAATAAATTATGTTAATGTTTCTCCTTTTGTTACCTGTAAACAAATGTCACAGTTTAGATTGGTATTTTTTGTTACTTAGACATGGAAGCATATGACAAACACACAATAAACATCTGTGGTCCGTTTCACTAAGCTACAAGTTACATTGGTCATTATGCCCCATAGAAATAGTACAGCATAGAAGGAGTGTTAAAATTGAAAGCGATATTTTATTTTATTATCTGATCTCTTTACTTTAAATGGCAGTACAATGTGTCAAAAAGAGATGACTACATACTCTAAACTCCTCTTCAATTGACACCCTGTACACGAGCAATAGACAAAATGGTCACCTTTGGCTATGGTAATGTGTACATTAAGGTAGTATACTCTACGTTTTTCTTATTAATTTGCAGGTTTTACTACCTTGACGCACACAAAGGTGACCATTTTGACAGCTTTGGCTATGTACACTTGACAAGTACTGAGGCTATATCCATGCTTTAGTCCTTCATCCAAGTTATGCCCACTGCCATTGGTCATTATTGACCAATGTTGCCGGTTTAGACTTTTAAAATTGTAACTTGTAGCTTAGTGAAACGGGCCACTGTTCTTTGTGTAATAGGCTAATAGCTAAAAGTGTGGCAACTCAGGGTACAAATACTATAGTGATACTTAATACGTTAATCGGGACTTAAACGCGATAATAATAACAACGTCGAGGTAAATAAATAAACAATTTATTATCGCGTTTAAGTCCCAATAAACTTTAATAAGCATGTGTGAAAATCGCGAAAGTTTAAAACAATCGATCTACTATAGTGATGTTACTGATGTAGCAAATTTTCATGGGGAAAGATAATATCAATATTACTGTCTAGATCAAGATGTTATTCAACAGTAATAAATATTATTCTTTCTCTGTACATTTTTAAACATAACAATAAACAAATGAAAAGTTATTTTTAAAACAAAAAAAAAAGTTTTTTTAGTTATTGTTATATGAAGTTATTTTTATTTTGTATTTGTTTTCATAGTATACAATTGATATTCTTATGTTGGCCATAATAAAGATTGCCGTCTGGATGAAAAAAATATCTACTTTAAATTACTAATAAACATCCTCTCAACATCCACAGTGGTCAAGGCATACTTCAAATAATTAAAACAACTCAATGCCGATTTTCGATTCATACCGGATATTGTTATTTCCTCACTTTTTTTTAAAACTTTTTATTTTTCATAGTGTTGTAACCATCATTTTTATCTTAAACCATCTTTTACTTTTTGTAGGCACTTTACCTTTTTTGCTTAGTTAAATATAATTTTGATAAATCAGCTTGTACTTTTCGGTAGTAGACAATTTCCAATGGGTATATGTATAAACATTTACATCATAATTATTGATATCAAATCCCTAGAATGTGCCCCAAGTTCTCACATGTTTGGTAATAGTGCCTTGCTTCCAAACATATACAGTGTCAGGATGTCCACAGCAAAAAAAAACCCTGGCTCTTCCCTGATCAAGCATATTCATAAGGAAGTTTTCCTTATTTTTACAAAAAAATGTTTCATTAAATTGTTTTAAACTTTCGTGACTTTCACACATATTTTTAACATTATCGGGACTTAAGCGCGATAGAAATATATTGTTGATTTACCTCGACGTTTCTGCCATGTTTCAATGGCCGTGGTCACGAGTAGTGGCCATGGTAGTGGTCTACTCGTGACCATGGCCATTGAAACATGGCCGAAACGTCGAGGTAAATCAACAATATATTTCTATCGCGCTTAAGTCCCGATAATGTTATAAATAATGTTTCATTAATTGTTGGTTTCTTTACATGTCGTTTTTCGTAAACCAAACAATAAGTACAGAATGCGAGAAGACTGAAAACTTAAAAAAAATATATGGAAAAGGACTGCAGTTTAATTATTTGAATAATGCCTCGTTGACCACTGTGAAATAGTATATCGTAATGTTTACCCTATTAATATAGATATTAAGATTTTGTTTCAACTTTACTAAAAATATATGGACTTGTAATGGTGGTCTGAATTTTTTTTTATAAGCGAAGACTGGAAACTTGTGTAGAGCTAGCAGTAAGTTTCAGCTTTCACTGACTTTCCCTGACTCTCCCTGATTTCCCAGAATGTGGAGACTCTGTGTTTTTACTGGGTCAGCTTATGGTAAAGTGGGAAACTGTTTTAAGAAAAATAAGGATTTTTTTTTAAGAATCATGGCACATTTCATGTACTGGTTAAGCCTAAACTGTTCATAAAAAATTGCAAGATGACATTTAATCCATGATTAATCATTTTTATATTTTTTATAGATGTATTAGTCATCACAATATTTGTTTCAGTAAAACTCCAACGCTTACTAGAGACTCTTGAATATACCTATTTGAGTAAGAAATTAAACGAACTAATTTCTTTCCAAATAAATACTTACACAGGCTTCCAAATAGTCAATCTTTCTCTCCAAAGATGTTAGTTTCTCGTTCAAAGTGGCTAACCGGGATCTGCAAGACATATCTGTAAAAATAGACGAACCAAACATGTCAATTTGTCCCAAGTCTTTATCTTTACTTTACTTTTAATGAGAGCATTGGTTATTTATTAATAATGCTTTCACTTACCAAAGGAGTTGAGGAAATCTGTGATCTTTTTAATGCTACCCGTGATGACTTCGATGTATTCTCTGTTTGCCCAGTCCTGCTGAATTTGTTTCTGGATAGTTTCTCGTGGAGGTGCAGCCATTTTACCTTAAATTTATTTAGTTTCAGCAATATTTTTAACACACAACAACAAAATATCAAACACACCCTAAACGGAAATTGTTAACCGAATAAATCTAACACTTTCGAGATTAGTGAATGATGTATGGTTACTCTTTACTTTTGTATTCAGTAGGACTATAGTAGTGTTGACGTTTCTCTAGATTATTTGAGGCACTTTTTAAAACGCAGCGTATTACTCACTGTGGATTTGGTTTGGTTGAGAGCTAATAAAAGTGTCTAAAACTGAAATTATCCGTCTGTCACTGTCAGTGTCAGTGCCACTGTCAGTGACAGCTGTGCTGTTGAGTCTTTTCTTGACCGGCGGTGCAGCATATTTTTCTGTTTTTCCCATTAAAATAACTACTTTCAATCCACAATGGACGAAATAGAATACAAATTAAACACTAACAACAGTGTCTTGATAGTGAACGCCGTTGATAAGTTGATCAGTGCGATAAAATCGAAGTACAAACCCGCTGAACGTCAGAAGTTTGTTCTGGAGAATGAAGAATTAAAGTTTTTACGGGAGAAATGCTCGTCGGAGCAGAGGCTGGTCAGTCTAACGGCTTGCCAGGGCCTCCTGGCATTAGTGGAGCTCGGCGTTTTAGAGATCGCGCACACAATGTCGACGGTGGTAACCTTGTTACCAAGTGCACAGTAAGCGTTTTTAATAATTTCGCTTATTTTTGAGTTTTGGAGGTTTTGCTTGAATATAAGATACAAGCAGCTGTAATTTTAAAGATAGAGAAGAATAAAATAAAGTTGAAGGTTATGTGCAAGTTTTAAGGTCAACTTGCTTAAGAAGTTATGTTTTGGAACCTAAAAAAGAAAACTTTTAGCTATCATGTTTTTGTCTGGCACGCTCGTTTGGCTTATAAGCTAGTTTCTATTTCATTATTTTTTGGATTAAATAAATGAATATTTGAAATGGTCATACATATACATGATCAAAATTTGTCACCTGGCATTTCACTACCTATAAGTGTGTGTAGTCTTCATAGTAATATCAGGGGGTTTCCACTCCGCACTGTAGGTGCGCTCGCCGCATTACCTATGGCATAGGTTAATCGCAGCAGGTTGCCGGCTTGCCGCGCGCGCGCCTGCTCACTCTGTGTCGCGTGTTGTAATAGTATTACAGTAAGCAGCCCAGGGTTCGAAATTATCAAGATAATAACGAGCCGTGATAATTATCTGATAATTATCACCATTATTAAAATATCATTTGTTAAATTGTTTCATAAGAAATATCGATGGTTTATTGTCTCAAAACAAAAAAAATAACATTCGAGTTCACTTGGCTTTACGTAACACCAACTGACATTTTTTGTGAATTGGGGGAATTCCCGTGTCGCGACTAGACGTGCGTTCGGATACACGCAACAAGTGCGGAAATACACGTTTGGATACTTAGAATATAGTTCTATTTCACGGGCGCAATTTTTTGTTATTATCAATTGATAATTATCAACCTGTTATTATCATGATAATTATCGTGATAATTATCATTGATAATTATCCTTTCGAACCCTGAAGCAGCCCAACCCTAGCGGTGCGCGCGGGTGGCGCCTTCCTTTTGACGCATGCCGCCTGGCGAATGTTTATGAAGTAATATGAACTTTTTGTACCTGATCATAAAGTTGGAATTTGTTTAATGGTGGTCGAAAAAGAGAAGTTTCTGTACATTAGTACTATTATTTATTCTGTGGTAATATTTCATCATCACAGATAATAAACAAAGCAAAGTTCATCCAATCCAATCCAAAATCCAATCTGATCCAACTTTTTCGAACTACAGCATACAATGTAGCATAAAATTTTTGTTGCCGCCAGCAATTATTCAGCAATAATCTCCACAATGGCCGGTCTTCTTATCCTGGACCTCCGGTCTCGCCTGGTGCCTGGGCAGCCGTACCGCTGTCAGTTTGGGCTGTGTTCGCCGCAGCACCCATTCATCACTGTCATGGAGAAGAACAAGGATGCAGAGGAGGAGGTGCTTACACAGATGCACGCTTTGTGCACACATCCGGATTATGTGTGAGTTGAATTAAATTTACATAATCAATTTTTTTAGGGAAGGTAGGTACAAGTACAAGTATGTCGATAACCAGATAGGAAATGATCTCCACCATGTCCACCTCCATTGCTTGGCTGATACAGCCGATGTCGACATCGCAGCGATGCGAGCAACGCAAGGTTGGTCGTCATGACAATTTTTAGGGGAGGTATATGTGCAGCAATTTGCGTTTTGCAAATAGTCATGATGATGGTGTGCCTCTTGGCTGGCTCATCATCATCATCATCATTTCAGCCGAAAGACGTGCACTGCTGGACATAGACCTCTCCCAAGGATCGCCACAACGACCGGTCTTGTGCTGCTTGCATCCAGCGGGTTCCCGCAACGATCACCAGGTCATCGGTCCACCTTGTGGCGGGTCTGCCCACGCTGCGTCTTCCGGTACGCGGTCGCCACTCGAGAACTCTATTTCCCCAACGGCCATCTGTTCTGCGAGCAATGTGCCCCGCCCACTGCCACTTAAGCCTATTCATTTCTGAGTTCATTTCTGATTCGATCTCGCAGAGAAACTCCGAGCATAGCTTTCTCCATTGCCCTTTGAGTGATCTTGAGCTTTCTTATGAGGCCTTTTCTTAGGCCGGCTCACTCCTCTCAATTATCGGAATGACTTCTTGCTAAACTGTATCCCTTCTTACACGATTTGCAGTGTATCATCAAACAGCTTGGAACTGCTTCGGCCAGTGTTCCTGTGGCTGACGAGCCACCCGCAGCGCGGCAGCTCGCTGCGGCCCTGGCGGCTGCTGCTGAGTTTGCCCAGCACTGCCGCGCAAGCAGACCTGCTGCTGGCTTGCGTCAGCTGCCAACAGGTAGTCATAGGTGGCAGACGATGCTTGTCATTTCATGCCATTTTGCATGATGTCATCTTACGGCCTTTACAAAGCTGGAATTCACACTGAAAAGTCTTATACAGGTGTTTTTCACTTTTGCACAGGAACCGAGAATATTTACTGTTCTCGCGCGCTCTTCTAAATCGTTGCGTACGCCAGATAATGATCAGGGGCGGGCCGAGTTTGCCCACCTCAGTGTAACTAGCATGACACACCGTGCCTTGCTTTGTCGCTCGGCGCATTTGTTTCTAACTAGTCAACTGAGAGTGAGACGTTTGGCAAACGAAAAAATGAGCGCGCGTGCTAGACGTTCTGGTCTGTATTTAATAAACGATCTTCTTCTCTATTATGGCGGCCGCGGGCCTTGTGCCAATGGCAGTTGCGTGGGTGTTGGTTGGCTAAAGAGTATCGTCAGTGTAGTTGTTGGCCAGTTATCAAAGATTCGGCTTATGAGTCAACTCAATGAAAGCAGCAAGGCAGATAAGAGAGGAGAAAATTGAACAGGGCAAAAAATTGTACGAGAAAGGTACGAAAAAGTCCGAAAAACGTTAAGCAAGTGCTACAAGTTAGCATATTTGTCACATTTTTAACCTGTAATGTTTATTAAACGGAGACCCTAGCGCGCTAGCTTTCATCGCTGACATAAGGCCTCCCTCTTCTCTTTCTAACCAGTAAGCGTGTGCGAGAGGGACTGATGCGTTTAGCGCGCTATAAACGCTAGCCTGCTACCAGTGACTGATTGTTTTTAATGATTGTGGACGACTTTATTTACACCGCCTCATGTCCCATTTATCCTTTAACATCGAGTCAGCATCCTCTGAAATCTGCCGCCCCTAGGACGCTGCAGCCCTAGCCCGCGGCCTATACGGCCATAGAATAATGTAGATCTAATAATAGGCCGTATACATAGAATAATGAATCTTCATTATTCTATGTATACGGCCTATTAACAAAGCCAGGACTGCCTGCTACTAGAGTGGTGTAGGATATTAGTTGTTGTGGCAGATCAACAAGCCGCAGCTGGTGGAGCAGGCGTTCGCCGCATGCAGCGCCGTTGCGGACGCGGCCGGGCAGCAGCGCCGGCCGCGCGACGTGGCGGGCCTGCTGCCCGTGCTGGCGCGGATATCCAACGAGCTGGTCAAACACGGGTAACTTATGAAAATGGAATAAATATTTTGCAAGTAGGTCTTTTACATGTCTGAATCTACTAGCGCTTCGGAAAATGGAAGATTCTGCTGAGAAGAAACGCCGCAAGAAACTCTGCTGTTTATTTTTTTCTTTTCAAAACAAGTTACAATTTGGCCTCCAACTCAGACTTCAAGGATCTCCTTGAAGTCTGAGTCGGAGGCCAAATGGTAATGGGCTGATATGGGTAATTTTTCATACAAACGTAATACACGTATTCCTTCCTGAATTTTGAGACTAGATAAACAGCTATTGTATTGACACTTTGGCTCTCTTAAAGTCCTCCTCAGACAATTTTTCTAGGAACAAACTAATGATGTATGAAATTGGCGTACTTAAATTTTGAGGAAAAAGCAAATCCTCCGGGAATGGATATTTTTTGTGGCTTTCTGATCCTAGAAGAATTGTCAATTCAATTACGTATTGGGGGAGTAAATAAGCTCATCATTTACCGTTTTGTGGTGCAAGGGCCTTTTCTTCCAGCTCAAAATGTCTTCACATTAAACACATTTTTAGTTTAATTTAGCCGTTTGATTTTTACATTGAGATTTTTGTGTGGCCAGCCGTGACCCCCGGGCGTGCTACACGGCCATAGAGCGCGGCTTCGCGGGTGACGCGGCCGCGCTGCAGCCCGCCGCCGGCCTCACCGTGACCCTGCTGGCCGACAACCTGACCCACAGCTCCGCGCTGCATCTACACGAGCTGTGCAACCTGTGTGAGTATTATCTCCGCCGGGCACGCCTGTCATTATGATCATTTAAAGTCAAAATATTTTTATTCAGATCAGGCTTACAGGAAGCACTTATGAATGTCATACAGTTTACCACCAGTCCGGAAAAACCTCTGATGAGAAGATACCGGCAAAAAACTCAATAAGGTGTAATTTTTGAAATAAATCGAATTTACAATGTTATTTTACATCTTAAATATTAAAAAATTTAACAATATAACACAGTAGGTGTACAATTTTTGGAGCCAGGGATGGCTAATACAAATCGGAATCATTTCCAAACATCCCTGTCCAAGACATAGTCTTTGTCGTCCGTAGCAGTCAGCGGGACGCAGAGAGTCGCTGATAAGTTGCCAGTCTATAGACAAAGTTGACAATACGATGTATTCCAGATGGAGCATACCTTTCAGCGGGCATTTAATCACATTTCTTTCCAGGTCTGAACATAATCAGCAAATACGAATACCCAAGCCTCTCTCTGAGCACGTTCGTCGCGCTATCTCTTCAATGGTTACACCTGCCTTCCCACCTCACGGCGTCAGCTTTGAAAACAGCTTCCAAAATATTAGACATACACCAAACCGTCAAACAGGACTCCAGACTGCACTTACTTAACTTAAAGGCCAACAAGACATTCCAAACTTTATTATACACAGACTGTCGTTTGACCATCGTTTTTAAATTAAACCAGACCTGGGAACGCGTGAGAGACGACGAGGAAAAATTCAAAACATGGTTCAAGTGTTTTGAATCTGTAGACGAGGTTTTGAAATTGGAATTGCTGCCGTTCTTCTTTGGAATCATAATGGATCTTAGACAAGAGGACTGGTATAAGGATATAGTATTAAAAGCATTGGAAATTGTTGTTTCTTTGGTCGATATTAAAAAGGAGGTTTCCGTGCAGCTGTTACCTATATTGCTGTATAAACTGGCGAATGATACTTCGCCGAGTGTTAAATTAGAGTGTTTGAAAGCGTTGCCGCTGATGGCCAAGACCAAAGTAAGTATTAAAAACTACTTTTAAGCCTTTTTTAAACATTTATCATTCTAGCTTATATATAGGAAAGTAGGGATGGATGTTACGCAGCTGCAGCTTCAACTCCGACTCCGAAAAGTCGGAACTTCCGACTCCATCTCCGATGACTTCATTAGGGAGGGACCATCCATAAATTGCGTCACACGATGTATAAGACTTCAATATAGGAAAGTAGGGATGGATGTTACGCAGCTGCAGCTTCAACTCCGACTCCGAAAAGTCGGAACTTCCGACTCCATCTCCGATGACTTCATTAGGGAGGGACCATCCATAAATTGCGTCACACGATGTATAAGACTTCAATACCCCCCCCCCCCCCTTCACCCCTCCTTGTCAAGCTTTTTCCCATCTTTCTAACACGGACTGTCACCAGGGGGTTCCACTCCGCACTGTGGGTACGCTCGACCGCCTTGCATATGGCATAGGCAAATCGCAGTAGGCTGTCGGCTTGCCCCGCCGTGTCAGTGTAATTGAAAACGAATGCCGCGCAACCCTAGCGTGTCGCCGGGAGTAGCGGGGGGAAGGCGGGTGCGGGCGGCGCGTTCCTTTTGACTCGCGCCACCCGGCGCATGGTGTATGAAGTAATACGAACTTTTTGTGCGTGTGAATAAAGTTGGAATTCGTTTAATCGCGGTCGTAAAAGAGAAGTTTCTGTACGTTATTTATTCTTTACTGTCACGTTTGTCTTACCTTAACGTGATGTAATTTATGGATGTCCCCTTGGAGGTTATAACGATCGAAACGAAACGCAGCGAGCGAGCGTAGCCTGGGTGTCTAGACGAGACGGTTGACATTCTGTTAGCTTAACGCTAGTAGGAATGACAACTGTTATGAACTTGACGTAAGGCGACGAAAGCAAACGTCAAACCATTGACAGGTTGGAAGCGGCCTGCAGCCTTCCTGCCATCAGTATCAGGTCATCGGACCATCTTGTGGCTGGCCGTATTCGTGGCTGGTTGTAAATCGAGTTCAGCTATAGTAGCACGCTAGCGTTTATCGCGCACATAAACGCTTTGGTCCCTCTCGCACACGCATACTGGTTAGAACGGGATAAATGCTTTATGTCATCGATATAAGCTAGCGTGCTAGGTCCCCAGGACGTAATTATTGGAAGACATGGAGTCTTGTTTAACATTTTATTTTATTTTAGGAAAATGTGCCTACAATTGTATCTATATTTAACAAGCTGAAGACAAACAAGGGAGTTCCAACGTCCTTCCTGATCAAGCTCTACACAAGCTTAGCTGAAACGCAGGTTAGTTTGTCTCTTTCCCCCAGCTCTCTCCATACAAACAGCGATAACGTTTCCTACCCTCTAAAGTTTAGAGGTTTAGAGTCTAAACCTTATAAGCTAAAGCCATGGTTTTTTTTTGTTTGCTATAGTTATGCCTTAGACTAATATTTTTTTTGGTTTTTCAAAACTTATTTATCCTCTTTCTATTTGCTGCTCCATCATCAGACCCTGGTCACCATCTATATGTAACCTATTCATTAAGACCATTGCAATGACACCATACATCTGCTTCAATTGCTGAGGAGTTAGGTATTCCACAGACTTTAGGTTACCCTGCAGCATCAGGTCAAGGTTACCATGTTATAACAAGAACATCGAAGTAACCATATAGCTTTCATATCAATCGAGCCAGCGCATATAGCTCAGATCCCTTCATCAACTAGGAAAAGAGCTGATGACCCACAAACGGTTAAACAGATTTTTATAAATCGTTTCTTAGAAGCATCTGGATTGTCAGCTTTCGAATGAAAAAGAAACCGTATCAAAATCCGTCCTGCGGCTTGTGACTTACGATGCCACAGACAGATGGACAGAAACACAGCAGGTATACACGCAAACAAGTACTTACTTGTTCTAGGTGCGATGTTTCCCGTACCTCCAAGAGGTCCTGGTGGAAGCCTGCGCCGTCCGGCCAGACGACCTGAAGTGGGAGATAGACATCGCACGCGCACTCTCCGCTAAGAGGATTTGTGAAATCAGGTAGGCACTCCCTAAAGCACAGGCTCCTAAACTTTGTCACAGAATAAATAATAGTACTAACGTACAGAAACTTCTCTTTTTCGACCACCATTAAACGAATTCCAACTATATGATCAGGCACAAAAACTTCGTATTACTTCATAAACATTCGCCAGGCGGCATGCGTCAAAAGGAAGGCGCCGCCCGCGCCCGCCTTCCACCCGCAATGCCCTGGCGCACCGCTAGGGTTGGGCTGCTTACTATAATACTATCTCATGCGACACAGAGTGAGCGGGCGCGCGCGCGGCAAGCCGACAACCTACTGCGATTAACCTATGCCATGGGTGGTGCGGCGAGCGCACCTACAGTGCGGAGTGGAACCCCCTGACTTTGTGCTATCGCAGACTTGTAGCGGCTAGCGCCATCTAGTTTAGAACGGAGGAAACTAACTGGCATGCGCTACATCACGCTAACGTAGTTTCATTACACGAACGCAGTCACACAACTTACAACTTTCAGCTTTCGGACTTCGGTCCCCAGGCACATCATCACGCCTGGAGGGAGATCTCTCTATTGTGACTTACTACCACTGACTATTTGCAATTTTTTGTACTGTTCCGTAGAACCCTTTTATTTCCATATGTGTTTTTACAAATACTTAAATATTTTAATTTAATTTAATTTAAAATGCTATGTGATGACAACACAAAGAAAAAATAGGATAATGGCGGGACTTGAACCTGCAACATCAGCATTCCGTGCTTTGCGTTTGCCAGTTTCATAGCATTTTCATTTAATAATTTGAAAGTTGTAAACATTTAAAAAAAATCGAAAGAAAGTTCGGTTACAAAATTATTAATTAATATTTTAATGGTCTAGTTCATCTTCGGTCATCATATAATTTTCAAACGAATAGAAAATACTAAGATTTCCCATTTTATAAAATTTGGGACGGCATAATACACATACTTAATTTAGTCCAGCACAAATTTTTAAAAAGTGGCATATGTGATATTGGCCGCGTTCCGAATATTTTTTATAGCGCTCAGAGCGTTCACACGGTCGGACCGGGCCGTCAGCACTGTAATCGGTGTGAGCGCGATTCGGAACGCCCCGCCATTGACAAGTGAGCTGTCAATGGCATATCTGTCATAGTTTTTTTTAATATGTGGTGGACTAAGATAAGTATGTATTCTAAACCGTCCCAGATTTCATATGATGTTTTATTTTTTATAATTATATGATGCAACCAAAAAATCTGACATTACTTTGGTTCACTTAGGAAGCTAATTGCTTTGTAACAAAAAAATATCCAAACACATTTTATGTACGATGCTGGTGTTCATTCCTAAGGATGGTATTTTTGCTGGAAGAATAGTAAACTTTGACGGGAATCTGAATTTCTGAGGTAGGATTAAATACTATCTTTTTATAAACCTCTTCTCACTGCAGGTTTAATTTATCCCTTCTTACGGCTATGTCTAACAAGTTTTATCAGGAAGGGATCACATAAAGATTATTAAACTTGGTCATGTTTCGTGTTAAGAACTCAGCGTATTGTATCGTCCCGTCGCTGTTATCTGCTATGCCAGGGACTCCCAGTCTCTTTTATACTGCTTCTCCCTCTACAGGTTACAACCTTTTTTGCGGCGTCCTTCTAAAAGACGCCCTTTAGCAAACATTAAGTAACTAATTCACTATTCCGGGCGACCCGTGCGGACCTTCGCGCGCCGCCGTCATGATAAGGAACCCCTGTGCTGTCTTTTAGTCAGCGTTTGTCGTGCAGGGCGAGCCCGCACGGGCTGGAGCTGGTGGCCGTGATCTCATCGACGCTCAACCGCTGCACGGAGCGCGCTGGCGGCGTGGCGGCCGGCGCGGCGCTGCGGGCGCTCGCGGCGCTGTGGCGCGCCGCCGCCGTCGCGCCGCCCAGCGCCTGGCGTGCTCTCCGGCACAAGCTGCCTGGTGACACTCGGCCCGCGGTACAGCAAGCGTGAGTAACTAGCGTCCGTTACATAGGCCTAGGGCCTGATGTACCCGCAGGCTAATTTTCTTGCACTGTTGTATTCCGGCGTGGAGAGAAAGACAGCCGGTGTATTTACTGGCACAAGAGGTATTCCATCTTAGCCGTCTGGGTTAACAACGCATCTGCAGTCTCTTCGATGTTGTGGGTGTCTATAGGCGGTGGTGTAGACTTACCATCAGGTGACCCACTTGCTTGTTTTCCTTCCTATTTCATAAAAAGAAAACAGGAAAGTCGCTGGAGCCTAGGGTGCAAGGACGGGGGGCGCTGGGCCTTTGCGAGTATCACACAGGACTGGCAGGACACAGGCAGGACGGGACCTCAAGTTCATAGTTAACCTAGGACCGCCAGAGCGTCCGCTCCGTCGCGTCTATCGAACTAATAGTATAAGCCTGCACCCGCCGCACCCACGCGAGTTAGCGAACGTTCTCATGCTATTTTTCTATAGCCGTGCACCCGCTTCATGAGCCCGCGCGACTTAGCGGAGGCCCTCAGAACTCTTAATCGGGCCCTGCTGATAGGACTCGTTCCGAATCACACTTATAGCGCTCAGAGCGCTCAGACGCTGATTACTGACACAGCGAGAGAGAGAACGCGCAGACGTGCGGTGAGCTTACAACCTACTGAAATTTACCAACCCGATTGGCAAGGCGGCCGAGCGTACCTAAACCGCGAAGTGGATAGCCTTAGATTCTGGGTGCAGGTTATGCGAGCTGCTGGCCGAGATCCCCGCGCTTCGCGTGGACACGGCCGAGTATGACGCGCTGGTGGGCGAGGCGTCGCAGAAGCTGTGGAGTTTAGTGGCCGACAGCCACGAGCCACTCGTCGTCGAGGCCGCGTGCGATGCGCTCGCCAACTACCGGCTGGAGGACTACAAGCTCAAAGATATACCTGAGGTAAGGGCGTATGACAAAAATCGTGTAGAAACACATGTCATCTACTTATCTTTAAATACAGGTAGGTATAGGTAGGTAAGTATATTTTGTCTATAGGTACTACAAGCCTAGTGTTCTTTTGCCTTTAGCCTTTGCCTTTGTCCTTTGCTCTTTGGTAAAGCTCCATGAAGAAAAGTTAATATTGCTATGGACCTGACGAAACGGAAGTAAACGAATATTAAAACCTTAAAGTTTTTGAGGTTTCTTGCCTGAACTTGAAACAAAATTTTTGGAAAGTGACAGATGTGACATTGGCCACGTTCCGAATCACCTTCATATAGCGCTCAGAGTGTTCACACGGTCGGACCGGGCCGTCAGCGCTGTAATCGGTGTGAGCGCGATTCGGAACGCCCCGCCATTGACAAGTAAGCTGTCAATGGCATATCTGTCACACTTTTTTTTAAACATACGATGGACTAAGGTAGGTATGTGTTTTAAACCGTTCCAGATTTTATACAATAATTTATTGTAATCGAAATTATTTATTTCTAAAATTTTTTCGATTTTTCTTTTTGTATTTTTTTTACATTCAAATTAAATTTAAAATGCTATATAATGAATGACAGCACAAAGAAATATTAGGGTAATGGCAGGGTTCGAACCTGCAACATCAGCATTGTCCGTGCCTTGCGTATTCCAGTTTCCGCCACATTACCGCTGCCATACCCTGCGAATTACAATAATTTAACAACAAATCGCGTCATCTCTCGTCAGCTAACGGGCATTCATAAATGACCATATATTGTTTATTACAGATTTACAGACGGACGGTGAAACTTCCGTCGTCGTATTGCAAAACTCCGGCGGATGCTGCCCGCAACCCCGAGGATGTGTTGGATTATATACCTTGTAAGTTAACCGTAGAACACACTTTTCTTCAGCGTTTTTACCAGGGACTGGATAATCTATTCATCATGTTAAGCCTTTAAATGGGTAACCCTTTAAAAAGAAAAACTTATGGAATTGACTTACCCATTCAAAATGATAACCCATTCGTTTGACTATCTTTTACGAAAGGGGAACCAAAAGATAATGTTAAACCTTTGAAATTGGTTAGTGGTAACCCTTTCGTTTGAGTATCTATCCCTTAAAAAAGGGTTTGAAAAGGTTATCACAACGATATCAGTGTTTAATTTAAAACCTTTACTTTTTCGAAACGCCGAAACAAAACGTTTAAAACAAACCAAAGTCACACCAAGTACAATGAAGTGCTGTTAGATTATCAATTGACGAGATTTCATTTTTTTGAAACCTGAAAATTACTACAGGAATCGAAAGAGTTTTGCCTTATGAACACGGAAAAATATTTATTATAATTTATTTCTCCATATTTAAAGAAATACAAGAATTCAAAACAATATATCTGAATTTACCAATACTTTAACAGAATAGATATTTCCTTTGCCTTTTTCACCAGAAAAAAGAGCTGTCTTAATTTTAAATTTGACATTGTCGTTGACAATTGACAGATACATAAATAATCTATTTTTATTATTGTTAATGAACGACGACGAACGACCTGTAATTTCACCATCGCTGAAGGCTTCGTTGTCTCCCATAAACTCCATCAACATGAAATAATCTACTTTTGGTAGATTTCCGCTGCCTGCAGCACAAAAACCATCGGTAGGTTTCATTGTCCTTTAAGCTGTTCCAAATCGTCAATGTTATGATCATCCGCCGTATCCGTAAGAAAGCCAGGTGTCGTATTTATCTGCAGTACATCAATGAAATGAAATGAAATGAAATGAATGAAATGAAATGAAATGAATGAAATGAATGAAATGAAATGAAATGAATGAAATGAAATGAAATGAATGAAATGAAATGAATGAAATGAAATGAAATGAAATGAATGAAATGAAATGAACAGTACAGTATCAGTATCCGTTATTATAGTCTTAGAAATATGAAATCTTGTCAATTAAAAGACAAACTCTGCCAACGTCGCGTCGCCACTTAGTAGTACCTAACAGCTTCGAATAGTGTGCAAAGCAACATATGCATATTGTAGTCTTCGCTAACGTAGCGACTCTAGCGCCACCTTGTTTATAACGGACGATAACTAACTGACATGCACTACATCGCGCTAACGAAGTTTGATCTTACGGACTTTTCCTCATGATAACACCCGCCTGGAGAGAGATCCCTCTACTGATCTACCTCCACAATGATATCCCTCGAATTCCTCGCCGGGTTCTTCACAGCACCCTCGTCGGAAACATACAATTTTAGTCCCTGTGACGCAACGTATTGCAGGCGAGGTGTGGCCGGAGGTGTTCCGGTACACGAACCAGGCGGCGCTGGCGGGCGTGGCGCGGCTGGCGGCGCGACTCGCGGAGCGCGAGGTGCGCGGCTACCGCAGCGGCGTGTTCGCGGCGCATGCGCGCGCCGAGCCCACAACGCCCGACTACCTGCCGCCGGCCAGCGTCGTGCGCGGGCTGCTGGATTGTCTCCGCAGACAGGTGAGGCAGGCCGCTTCAATACGGTATTCTATAGTATTTTATGCACCTGTTGCATAATGAGCGGTCTTAAAACACGAGTGTGGTCATAATAGGATCGCACGAGCGTTTTAAGACCTAATTATGTACAGTTGCATACATTACTTTATCTACACACATATCATAACTGCAAAAAACTGTAACAGCAAAAAACCAACAAACGAATGACAACAGTAATGGCGGCAATTCGATTCATCCGTCAAGCCAAACGTTTTTTTTTTAATCATGAAGTTTCTATCTATCCTCATGTCACTCGAGATCAAATGTCGTGCGTTTATATAAAAAAAAAACATACTGGATTAACGTTTCGTATCGATAACTGTTTTAATATCTATGGATACTAGAATAGTGACCCACTTGAATTTAAACAGCTGTTTCAAATTTATAGTATTTTATGCAACTGCTATATAATGAGAGGCCTTAAAACACGAGTGTGGTTTTATGAAACGAGCGTCAGCGAGTTTCATAATAGGATCACACGAGTGTTTTAAGGCCTAATTATATACAGTTGCATACAGTACTTTATCTACACACATATCATAACTGCAAAAAACCGTAACAGCAAAAAACCAACAAACGAGTGTCAAACAAGTATGAGGGCAATGCGATCTATCCGTCAACACGAACGTTTTTTTTAAATCATAGACAAAAGAATGAAGTCCCTATTGTCATGTCACTCGAGATCAAATGTCGTGCGTTTAAATTAAAAAATCATACTGAGTTGACGTTTCGTATCGATAACTGTCTTAATATCTGTGGATACTAGAATAGAGACCAACTTGAATTTTGACAGCTGTTCCAAATTTAAACTCATAACGTCACGAGATATCGCTAATGTGATCACCAATAAACACAGAATACTAAGAGATACTATCCAATAAAGAACAGATTACCTACTACCACAGACAAGAAAATTCTTATAATAACATTGGTTGTAATAATGCTGGTCATTTTCTATGGTTTTTGAACGCGTTATTAAGCATTTATGATACGTGTGTAGATAAATTACTTTTTACATCCGAAATTGATATATTTGGAGTTTAAAAACTGTGTTATTAGTTTTCTTCTTAAAGTGTAATAATTGATCTGCGATTGCATCTCGCCAGGTGTCTAACCCGTCGTTCGACTACCCCGATCCGGTTCTGCTCGGCATGATGACCGCGCTGTGCGCTTTGGCGCGGCTGCCGCCGCTGGAGCTGTGCTGGCTGGCGCGCGCGGCGGAGCGCGGCGGCGCGTGGCGGCGCGGCGCGCGGCGGCTCGCGGCGCGCGCGCCCGGCCCGGCGGCCCGCGGGATGCTGGACACCTGCCTCAGGCAGCTGGGGGACGGGACGGGTGACGTACGAGCTCTGTAGTTTATTATAGCTTCAGGCAAGGCAGACAACTTGAGCATTAATCGCACGGAAGTCAGAAAACGGGGGAAGTGCTTTAAAGCATTATTTGTACCCGTAACGGTGTCGCCACACGCACACACTTGTGGATATCATCTTATACTACACTACTAAAATAACATAATCTTGATTGGTTAAAATTGTCAGACGATATAAGACAAATGGTATACAAGTTTTACTAAGGTTTACTTTTTATTAACGTCAAACGGATTATACGACATTTTAATCTGTAAACGTCAAAAGAAAAATTTGGCCTTGTAGTTCCGCTACTCAACACTAGATGTCACAACTGTAGCGCAGAACCTTCCAGAGCGAAATAGTCATTGCAGTCAATCAATAATGAACTTTATTGTAATCATGTACGGTTGAATTTTAACTAAATGTTCTATTCAATTATTAGTACAATGAAAATAACTACGATTTTTATGGAATATATAATTAAAATCGTACTTAAAGGTGGTAGAAACAACCCCATTTTGAAGATTTATACTCCTCCTATGGTTTTTGCACTCTAAAACTTAACAATACGGCGTGGCTAGGGAAAAATAAGATATTTTGCGAGACTAACACCTCCACGGGATGACAGAACACGACTGGAAGCGGTTTAGCAGAGGTTAAGTACAACAGTACGTAATGTTGGCACGCGCATCACGCGTACATTGCACTTCCCCTGTTTTCTGTTTTCCGTGATTAATCGAGTGAAGGGAGTGTGTTGGCGCATACACATTTGTACCAGAAACGGCTACAACGCAGTCGAGGCCAGTACTCGAGTTGTTTCCTGAGGACTGTAATAGTATTTTATGCAACTGCTATATAATGAGAGGCCTTAAAACACGACTGTGGTTTTATGAAACGAGCGTCAGCGAGTTTCATAATAGGATCACACGAGTGTTTTAAGGCCTAATTATATACAGTTGCATACATTAGTTTATCTACACACATATCATAACTGCAAAAAACCGTAACAGCAAAAAACCAACAAACAAGTATGGCGGCAATTCGATCCATCCGTCAAGACGAACGTTTTTTTTAAATCATAGACAAAATAATGAAGTCCCTATTGTCATGTCACTCGAGATCAAATGTCGTGCGGTTAAATTAAAAAATCATACTGAATTGACGTTTCGTATCGATAACTGTTTTAATATCCGTGGATACTAGAATAGAGACCAACTTGAATTTTGACAGCTGTTCCAAATTTAAATTCATAACGTCACGAGATATCGGTAATGTAATCACCAATAAACACGGACTACTAAGAGATACTACCCAATAAAGAACAGATTTACCTACTACCACAGACAAGAAAATTCTTATAATAACATTGGTTCTAATAATGCTGGTCATTTTCTATGGTTTTTGAACGCGTTATTGAGAAATTATGATATGTGTGTAGATAATAAATATTTACGTCACCCCAAGCCGTAAGTAGCAATTTACCGCCTGCTACGCGAGCAGAAGTCTCCACTTCCTGGCCAGGGGAAGACGTAAAAATTTTTTATGAGCCGAGATGGAATACCTCTTGTGCCAGTGATTACACCGGCTGTCTTTGCTCTTCACACCGGAACACAACAGTGCAAGCACTGACGCTTAGCAGCAAAGCAACTTGTCGAGAAACCCGAGTATACGCCTATCTTCTCATCAAAATTTCTCTCCAAACATGTGACAAATTTTCTAATATTCATAAGTGCTTTTGTAAGCCTAATCTGAATAAAGATATTTTAACTTGATTTTGAAAAAGGACCGACTAGTCAGGCCATTACTTTATTAATATTACAAATTTTAACTCAGTAATGTCGGGCTGTACCTAAACGATACTGTCAATACTATAACAACACTCTTACTCCTTCTGAACCTCGCAATTCCATCCTTATTGTTCCCGTACAAAGCTGGGGCGGATTGCTAGTTCCGAAATACAAGAAAAAAACACTTCGCTTTCTTTTCAGGAAGAAGAAATCGTAGAACTATTTGAACTCCTTCCCGTATTATGTCGAAATATGCCTCCTAACTCCCTCCGGGGGCCAATAGAGACCTGCCTCCACCACGCCTACCAAGACACCTTGAAGTACAAGCAGCGGACAGACAAACAGACAGAGGACGTGACGTCAGAACTGCTGTTCGTCAAGCAGATGGACATGATAAAGGCGTGCTTGGAATGTGACAAGATACACGAAGCAAATAGGACCCTGCTGTCTCAGATATTGGAAAGTTATTTCAATATCATAGAGGATGATAATGTGGTAAGTGGAATCTTTATGTAGTCAAATTTCAAATTATTAATAAAACAATCTTGGTACATATAATCGATGAATTGTTAGTAAGTACTTAATTATATCTATGGATTAGTTTGTACAGATTAAAATAAAATACTGAACTATTGACTCGACATAATAATAATATGCCTAAACGCTCACTACAAATAAAAATAATACTTAGTACACGTTTATAATAAGAAATACCTAAACTAGGATACAAAAGTAGCCTGTAGGTATCTTAGGCAAAAGTAGTTAAGTAGTGATAAAAAAATTTGATTTTCGTTTTTTTTTGTCTTTTTTTTATACGTTCAAATTAAATTTAAAATGCTGTACAGGTTTCTCATTTAAATCGGTCAGTATGGAAAAGTCTGAAACTATAAGACATACGACGATCTGTTCTTAGGAACCATGTCATCGATTTTAATAAGAAGAAAAACTGCATTCATACATTTAAAAAAAACCCGTACCCGTTCTCTGCGTGCTTATGCCTATAAGATGAAACATGCTCCTTATATCTAATATTAAAACTACGACCGGTTTGTCCTATATAAACGCTACTTCAATCGTCACAAGTGAGCTTATATACTCCTGATCCCTCTTTCTACTTTATCCTTACCATTACATAGTCTAGAATACAAAGAATTATTAGTCTTCAAAGCAACATTTATTTCCTAGGATTTTAAAATATTATAAATTTTTTCTGACAAAGGGCCAACGTAACTAATACTTGCTTTATATTTGTTAGTAGGTTCAGTAGACGGGCCGCTATATAACATGCTATCAGCTATACGCCTGTTTCTTTTTAACCAGACTATTTACCATTGTCTCAGTGTAGCCATTTGAATTTGCAATCATATGTATGGTCTTCAACTCTAAATCAAAATCTTCCCTAGAAAGAGGTACTGTTAACAATCTATGTATGTAACGATGGAAAGCAGCCAGTTTATGTTGCCAAGGGTGATCAGAAGAAGCTGGAATAACTGTATCGGTCTGCGTAGGCTTACGATAAATGTGGAACTGATGCTTATTATTTACCTTAGTTATAGTCAAGTCTAAGAAGTTAAGTGAATTATTCTGTTCTAATTCCTTCCTAAATTTTATTTTCGGATGTTCGTTGTTAAGACTACTCACAAATAAATCCAATTGTCTCATACTACCAGCATAAAATCAAATCATCTACATACCTATAATAATATAACAAATTTGTATTTCCCACTATGTTCAGTACATAGTGGGAAATACAAATTTGTCTCAAAACTATCCATAAAAATATCTGCCATTAGCGGACTGAGAGGAGAACCCATAGCCAACCCATCACCTTGTAAATAATATTGTCCATTAAACCTTAAATAATTTTGTTTCATACAGATAGAGTTGTTAAATCTATTAGCTCACAAACCTCTCCTGGATGTAGTCGCTGTCTTTTCTAATGATTCCTATGATTTTGATTCTTATGAAATATTACACTTTTGCAAAAAGGGATTTCGTCTGAATGTTTTGGAGCATTTGGAAATAGGTACAACAACGCGGGATCCATTGTCAATGAACAGGTTAATTTTCCTTCTTCTCCTTTATTGCGGGTATATTTAAATTCTGTCTTTAACAATGGGGGTAGCTGCGATTTAGATAAATTATGTGGGTAGTTTGTGATAATATACGGGGGTACTTTAGTTTTATTTTTAAACTTTGAGGGTAGGCTTTGAGAAAAATAATAAGGGTAGTAGTGCAAAAATGTTGGCGGTAGGCGGGATTAAAGAAAAATGTTTTAGTTTGTCAGTACGCCATTCGTTCAAGTAGCGAACGGTCGTACTGTTCGATCTTGATGATGCCTCGTATAGAGGCGAAACGCGCGTCGATCGTGTAGTTTTAGTGTTTAGTGGTGGTGGTGTGTAGTCGAGTCTGTGTGATATATGTTGTTTCGTGTGGAAGCGGAGGAGGGTGGGTTTTTGCATGAACATATATGTGTCGCACAGACGCAGCTATTTTGCACGAGCCCGGCACTGGTTTCGCGGAGTAGCAAGGTAATTTGTTCCAGTTTGTTGATATGGACCTCCGCAAAGTAACGCCTGAATCTATTAATTATTTGGCGTTACGCTTGACGGCGGCTCGTGTGCGCAGGCGTGGCCGGCGTACGAGGCGGCGTGCTGCGCGCTGCCGAGCGCGTGCCTGGAGCGCATGACGGCCCCGTCGTCCTGGTGGGAGCTGGCGGGCGCGGCGCTGCGGCGCGCGGCCAAGCTGCGCGCGCGCCTGGCGCGGCCCGCCCAGCTGGCCTGGCTCAACGAGATCATCGACGCGCAGGCTGGACAGCTAGCGTGAGTACAGACTTCTGTACGTGGGTTTTTCATATTTTCACTTTGCGGGCGGGAGGACCTTGGGCGAGGTCCGTCCGGATCGCTCCCACCGTCTTCCTCGCTGATCCTGCCGCTGAGCGGCAGCGCTTTGCGCTGTTGTGTTGCGGCGTGGAGAGCGAGACAGCTAATGTGATTACTGGCACGACAGGTATTCCATCTTAGCCCTCTGGATTGGCAACGCACCTGCAATCTTCTTGGTGTTGCGGGTGTCTATAGGCGGTGGTAATCACTTACCATCAGGTCTCCCGCTTGCTTGTTTGCCTTCCTATTTCATAAAAAGCTACCTTTCTTCTTAGCGCATGAGGCGTTTGAGGGATAATTAGAAACTAAGTAGTTAACTCGATTTCATATGGTATTCGAGGGTGTTATTCGACCGGTTCTTAGTGCGTTCCCCTACTGACTAACTGTTACTTCTCGGACCCCGCGTGATCAGCTGAACTGCTTACCAGACATCCCCTGTTAGGGTTGCCGCCACGATATCGTATGTATATCGTGGTTTATGTTAAATACCATCATTCGTAAAATTGTTTTACCTACACATATTATTAGTGCTTTATAATGCGTTCGGAAACCGTAGGAAATGACAAGCATTATTACAATCAATTTTATTAGGAGAACTTTCTTGTCTGTAGTAGTAGGTAAATCTGTACTGTAATGGTCATTACAGTACCGATTTCTGTAACGTTATGAGTTTAAATTTGGAACAGCTGTCAACATTCAAGTGGATCTCTATTCTAGTATCCATTGATATTAAAACAGTCATCGATACGAAACGTCAATTCAGTTTGTTTTTTTATATAAACCGCACGAAGTCCTCTCTCTTCAGCTGGTAGTCGGATAAAAATATCTCGGACTGAGAGTCATTTTTATCGAGGATATTTTATAAAATAACGAATAGAATATAATGTTTTCGTGTCGTTGCAGCGAGCAGGAGCACTCGCTGCGGTGCATGCAGCCGGCGCTGCGGGCCGCCGCGCCCGGCGCCGCGCGCCGCGCCTGGCTGCTGCAGCTCATGGCCCGCACGCAAGCGGCCTTCAGGGAGTGAGCCCACTGTCCTATACCACATTAATCACTAGTGTTACAATTTGAGATAATTGTACAGTTTTTCACAGTATGCAGTGGCGGATTCCTTTAGGCATTAGGTTACACATGGGCATAATACCTACTTACTAGAAATCGTAGTTTTTAATTAAATGTAGCCCCAGACGGGCGCTTATGAGGTGCTATACATTAAATACATTAAATTGTAGCGCTAGTACAGTCGCCCAAGAAATTACTTGACCACTTTTAAACTGTATCCTTTTGTAACGCCGTCTGAAAATGGTCAAACGAACGTGGTTGACGATACGGTTTGTGGTCTACACCACCAGCGGGGCAATTCTGGCGTCAGTAGAGATGAAGTCACACTCGACATATGCCAAAAAGAGCTGTCAGATCCCTTTAAAATCTGTCATTTTTTGACACATGTCGAATGCGAGATGAATCTCGATGAATGCCAGAATTTGGGTCCCGGTCCTGATATTAAGGCGACAATATGGTTTTTTGTGACATTTGCCTTTATTACTATGATGACAGGTCAGATGACGAGCTGCCCAAGCTGTACCTGTTCGAGGTGTTCTCGCTGAGCGTGGTATCGTTCAGCGCGCTGTGGTGCTGCGCGCCGGACGCCGCGCGCACCGAGCTGTTGCCGGCCGCCGTCGCGCTGCTGTGCGCGCGCGCAGACTGGCAGGACAGCGTCGCGCAGGTCAGTCTAGCTCGCCCTCGGTGTTTCAGTGCAATTGAAAACGAATGCCGCGCAACCCTGGCGTGTCGCGGGAGTAGCGGGGGGAAGGCGGGCGCGGGCGACGCGTTCCTTTTGACGTGAGCCGCGTGGCAAACGTGTATGAAGTAATACGAACTTTTTGTGCGTATCAATCATAGAAATAGTATAGCATAGAAAGAGTGATAAAATTGAAAGCGATATTTAATTAGCCGATCTCTTTACTTTAAATGGCAATACAATGTGTCAAAAAGAGATGATGATCAATTGATGAGGAGTTTAGAGTATGTATACTCTAAACTCCTCATCAATTGACACCCTGTACACGACCAATAGACAAAATGGTCACCTTTGGTTACGGTAATGTTTACGTTAGGGTAGCATAATCTACGTTTTTCTTATTAATTTGCAGGTTTTACTACTTTGACGCACCCAAAGGTGACCATTTTGACAGCTTTGGCTATGTACACTTGACAAGTACTGAGGCTATATCCATGCTTTAGTCCTTCATCCAAGGTGTCAATAAAATTGGAATTCGATAAAAATATATTGTTAAAAAATATTTGTAATCGAAACTTTCGATTTTTATTATAAATGTTTTTAATATTCACATTATTAAATTAAAATGCTAATGACTATATAGTTAATACTCTTAATAGTTTCAAAAATACTGACGCTTTTTTGTTTTTTATGAAACTCTTAAAATGCAAATATTGTCAAATCCATGAAAAATATTAAAAAAATCAAAACATACAAACCTAGTTCTGAGGCATAATGACAACATACCAAAAAATCATCGCTATAGATTAAGGCTTAGAGGGTGGAAAACGTTATCGCCGTTCGTATGAGGAGCGCTTTTTCGCGCTGGGTTCACACTCCTCTTAATTTGTTTGGCAATGGCGCCCCAGATGCTGGAGTGGCTGCGGCACACGAGCGCGGCGGGCGCGGCGCCGGCGCAGGCGCGGGCCTGCCGCCGCGCGCTGCTGGCGCTGCGCCACGCGCCCGCCTTCGCGCAGCCGCGCGTCTGGACCGGCCTGTGCGTACTCTCAGCTTCGACTAGGGTGGCCGACTCTCCTGTATTTTACAGGACGTCCCGTTTTTCAGCTATGATTTTGGCTGTGTCCTGTATTTTAATAAGAAAAATACAGAACCATACCATACCAAAAACGACTCGGCCCCGTATTTCTCCATGAATCCTGTAATTTTAGATCATTTGTTCTGTAAAATGAGCACTCAGGGTTGGTCACCTTAACTTCGACGCCTTTTCGCACCTTTAGAATTAAAGCGACTCAATTCTGAATATGAGATTTCCCAAAATTAAACCCGATGTTTTTAATTAAGGTGATAGTTTGGGACGTGTATTATTCAGAAATGGGTCGCTTTAATTCTTAAGGTGCGTTTTATTTATCAAAATGGGAACAAAGTGCGCGGTTTGCGGGTTAGGACCTTGTGCAAGGTCCGTCCGGATAGCCAGCACCGTCTTGCTTGTTAATCCTGCCTCTAAGCAGCAGTGCTTGCACTGTATTCCGGCGTGGAGAGCAAGACAGCCGGTGAAATTACTGACACAAAAGATATTCCATGTCCTCTAGATTGGCAACGCATATATAATCTCTATGGTGTTGCGGGTGTCTATAGGCGGTGGTGATCAATAACCATCAGACCCACTTGCTTGTTTGCCTTTCTATTTCATAAAAAAAGCAATTTACGTAAAAATCTTCCGCAAAAATTGGCCCCTTGCCGGAATCGAACCCAAACCTCTAATGTTTCCATAAAATCTATGTGTGACACTTTTTGTTTCAGGGAAAATTACTTCGACCGTGATATGAACACAGAAGAGTAACGTCTTCACTGCTGTCATTGTTTTTCCAAATTTCGCCAAGTGCTAGAAACGCACACGTGCGTTCATGACTCCAACATTTTAACTGACTGAGCATAAGTACCGAAAACACATTCATCATCATCTCAGCCACAAGAAGTCCACTGTTGAACATAGGCCTTCTCTATGGATTTCCAAAGTGACCGGTTGGAAGCGGCATGCGACCAGCGCCTTCCTGTCACCTGTATGAGGTCATCGGGCCATCTTGTGGCTGGTCGTCCTACGCTGCGCTTGCCAATACGCGGCCGCCATTCGAGAACCGAGACCGACGTAGCCTAGTAGATTAGCAAGTTGAAGTGGCAGTGGGCAGGGCACACAGCACGGAGAACTGATGGCCGATGGCGTAGTACCGAAAACACATTATCGGCAGCGAATTCATTAGCGTTATTTTTGTTTTTGTATGGAAAAATCGTGAACGTGTCAATTGTTTATGTAGCCCTAACATGACCGGCTCAGGTTAATTTATCCCTCCCTGCGTCTCTGTCACACTGGTGTCATAAGAAAGAGACACGTACAGGGTGTCACAAACATGCCGGGCATTTCTCGACGTAAAAATACGCGAGTGATCCGTTTTATTTAGATGGGTTTTATAGTTTTACCTTATTCATAAACGCTTCGTAAACGTTTATTAGTTAACATGTTTTATGTCTATCTGTCATTGTGACGTTTGCCCTCAAATGAAAGGGATAAAACATTTGTTAGCCTAAAAAGATTGTTAACTTTTTATGAATAAAGGGGTTAGACTTGCCCATACTTCATTTACCGTTCATTTGACATTAAAAATAATACCAATGGAAACAATTTCTTTGCTAATCTGCGAACCCAGTGTCAGCAATCGAGAAAAAGACAACGACTGTGCTAATCTATATATATAAAATTCATACCTTATAAAAGAAGTAAAACAAACAACACAAAACGCGACCACAACCCAACCACCAACACCAAAAAATACACTCGACACGTGTTTCACCTCTCCACGAGGCATCATCAGGAGCTATTGACCACTGGACTGTCAGTCGACGAATGAGGTTGCCCAGAATGGTCGGCCCTATTTATACCTGCAGTAACCCCATAATGTCAAATATCTACGTGTCTAATGTGTAGGTGATGTGTATGTTTGTGTGTGGTTAGTCGACTGACTGTCGGGAAGACAATAGCTCCTGATGATGCCTCGTGTAGAGTTGAAACACGTGTCGAGTGCTATTTTTGGTGGTTGATGGTTGATAAACTAAACTTGGCCGGTCATGTTAGGGCAGCTGGAAAGATATTTAAACTTTTATCCGCTATTATTTGATATATAGGATAAAATATCCTGCTCATTTCGCCGCAGTCCTATAAATGACTTATAAGAATAAAGACGAATGTCATTATAGTTTTTGTACAGGTGCCGACACGACACGGGCAAATCCAAAATAAATCTTTACGGCAGTTAAAGGGTAATAATTAAAAGTGAAAATTAAGGATCTGTAATTTTTGTTTTGTAAATAAAATAACGTTTTATACTTTATAAAGGTTTTATTCGACCAGTAGTTATAGCGCCTTATGATTACCTACTTAAATATGAAGGAGATATGAGATCGGTTCTATTTTATTATTTACACCCACCCGTACATTATTTACACAATTACTATTGCAGCGCCAAAAGCCGTCAAAAACTTTTTCTACGCCAAGAACGCCTAAAGGCGTCGTGAGCTGTCCGTGAATGTAGTCGTCCGACTACAGTGTAATAGTGACCTACGTGCAAACGCTTAAGGTTCAAGTTCGCGTTTGACATGACGTGACACCAGGTTCCACTCCGCTGGTACGCTCGACCGCCTTGCCTATGGCATAGGCAACTCGCAGTAGGCTGTCGGCTTGTCGCGCGTTCGCTCGCTCGCCCCCGCCGCGTCAGTGCAATTGAAACCGAATGCCGCGCAACCCTAGCGTGTCGTGGGAGTAGCGGGGGCAAGGCGGGCGCGGGCGGCGCGTTCCTTTTGACTCGCTCTGCCTGGCGCATGGTGTATGAAGTAATACAAACCTATGTCAGTTAAGATGTCCTATATCTTTATCCATCATCGTGACTGTTTTTGATTGTTGTCGAATGAAAATAACAAAACATTTGTTAGTTTAAAAAGATTATTACAAGAGAGAGGGTAAGACGCTAGTGTGTGCTAAGGTAATTATAGTTTATCTCTTTAGATACTTAAAATAAGGTAAACAAATAAGTCACGTGACTTGGCAAATCAACCAATCAAATCAATGTTTTGAGTCTCCACAGATCCAAGAGATTTGTTTAAGACTATTTTATTTGCCTTATTTTAAGTACAGTCAGCGTCAAATATACCAGAGCGGGCAAGGTGTCAAAAATATCTGAACTCGACTCTATTGTCAAATACGCTCGGGCGTGTTTAGATATTTTTGACCAACTCTGGCCCAACCCGCTCTGGTATATTTGACGCTGACTGTACCTAAAGAGATAAAGCATAGTGACACAAACCGCGTGCAGGACCCCAATTCTGGCGCTCATCGAGATTCATCTCGCATTCGGTATGTGTCAAAAAATGACAGATTTTAAAGGGATCTGACAGCTCTTTTTGGTATATGTCAAGTGTGACTTCATCTCTACTGACGCCAGAACTGCCCCGCAGGCTCGAGCCGCCGTTGCTGTCACCGCACTAAGGCGGCCAGCCTCACACAGCAGTCTCGTCGGCCGGCGCTAAGCTCTTCGCTGGCACCCTTATGATTTCCTCTTCAAGCTTCGTGTCTGCCGGCAAGTTCTGCAACCAAATTAAACTATTACAAGTCATCAAAGTCAAAGTCAATAAAGTTTTATTCAAATTAAATAATTAATAGATTCAGGCGTTACTTTGCGGAGGTCCATATCAACAAACTGGAACAAATTACCTTGCTACTCCGCGAAACCAGTGCCGGGCTCGTGCAAAATAGCTGCTGTCGATCGTGTAGTTGTTTTTGTTTAGTGGTGGTGGTGTGTAGTTGAGTCTGTGTGATATATGTTGTTTCGTGTGGAAGCGGAGGAGGGTGGGTTTTTGCAAGAACATATATGTGTCGCACAGACGCAGCTATTTTGCACGAGCCCGGCACTGGTTTCGCGGAGTAGCAAGGTAATTTGTTCTAGTTTGTTTATTCAAATTAGGCTTACAGGTAGCACTTATGAATGTCATAAAATTTACCACCGGTTCAGAAAAACCTCTGATCAGAAGATACCGGCAAGAAACTCAACATCAATAAAGGGGACCCATCTGGCATAGAGAGTGTGTCAAGATTATCTTCGCTTCAGACGTTTTGTCACAGAATAAATAACGTACAGAAACTTCTCTTTTACGACCGCGATTAAACGAATTCCAAGTTTGCACTTCAAGAACGCACAAAAAGTTTGTATTACTTCATACACCATGCGCCAGGCAGAGCGAGTCAAAAGGAACGCGCCGCCCGCACCCGCCTTCCCCCGCTACTCCCAGCGACACGCTAGGGTTGCGCGGCATTCGTTTTCAATTGCACTGACGCGGCGGGGCGAGCGAGCGAGCGCGCGGCAAGCCGACAGCCTACTGCAATTAGGCTATGCCATAGGCAAAGCGGTCGAGCGTACCTACAGTACGCAGTGGAACCCCCCTGGTTTGGTTGTTTCAATAAATAGCACAGTTGACTATTATTTTCCCCAATATGGTGCGGACGGTTGCATATTTTTATACAAAAGGCCCGGAGAGTGAGTATTTTTTTAACCCACATTAATGATTGGACTGTAGTCCTGTGCAAAGAACAAGATAATGAAAATAACGACGCCGGTCAGAGGTTGCTAATTATATGAAGGCATACAGCACAACAACAATAAGTGTACTCACATTAATACAATTACAGTTGGCGCTATAATTAAACGTTAAAAGGTTGCTATCAGAAACTAGTTTCTGGCGGTATTTTTGAAGTTTTTGTCCTACGAGTAGGATGGGTGGTGGTAGGAGTGTAGTATTATGGGCAGGGGATTCCACTCCGCACTGTATGTACGCTCGGTCGCTTTGCCTACAGCGTAGGCAAATCGCGGTAGGTTGTCGGCTCGCCGCGGGCCGCTCGCTCGCCCCCGCCGTGTCAGTGTAATTGAAAACGAATGCCGCGCAACCCTAACGTGTCGTGGGAGGAGCGGGGGGAAGGCGGACGCGGGGTGGGTGGCGCCTTCCTTTTGACGCGAGTCGCCTGGCGAATGTATACGAAATAATACACTTTTGGGCGTGTCAATAAAGTTAGAATTCGTTTAATCGCGGTCGTAAAAAAGAAGTTTCTGCACGTTTAGTACTATTATTTGTTCTGTAGTTTTGGGCGGTGTTTTTGTAGTTTTTTGATCTACAAGTAGGAGGTCATAAGCAGTCAGGAGTGCAGTGTCGGTACCTCGAGGGCCGTGTAGTGCGCGGCGGGGCGCGCGCGGCGCGCGGGGGAGGGCGCGCGCGAGCAGTCAGGAGTGCAGTGTCGGTACCTCGAGGGCCGTGTAGTGCGCGGCGGGGCGCGCGCGGCGCGCGGGGGAGGGCGCGCGCGAGCAGTCAGGAGTGCAGTGTCGGTACCTCGAGGGCCGTGTAGTGCGCGGCGGGGCGCGCGCGGCGCGCGGGGGAGGGCGCGCGCGAGCAGTCAGGAGTGCAGTGTCGGTACCTCGAGGGCCGTGTAGTGCGCGGCGGGGCGCGCGCGGCGCGCGGGGGAGGGCGCGCGCGAGCAGTCAGGAGTGCAGTGTCGGTACCTCGAGGGCCGTGTAGTGCGCGGCGGGGCGCGCGCGGCGCGCGGGGGAGGGCGCGCGCGAGCAGTCAGGAGTGCAGTGTCGGTACCTCGAGGGCCGTGTAGTGCGCGGCGGGGCGCGCGCGGCGCGCGGGGGAGGGCGCGCGCGAGCAGTCAGGAGTGCAGTGTCGGTACCTCGAGGGCCGTGTAGTGCGCGGCGGGGCGCGCGCGGCGCGCGGGGGAGGGCGCGCGCGAGCAGTCAGGAGTGCAGTGTCGGTACCTCGAGGGCCGTGTAGTGCGCGGCGGGGCGCGCGCGGCGCGCGGGGGAGGGCGCGCGCGAGCAGTCAGGAGTGCAGTGTCGGTACCTCGAGGGCCGTGTAGTGCGCGGCGGGGCGCGCGCGGCGCGCGGGGGGAGGGCGCGCGCGAGCAGTCAGGAGTGCAGTGTCGGTACCTCGAGGGCCGTGTAGTGCGCGGCGGGGCGCGCGCGGCGCGCGGGGGAGGGCGCGCGCGAGCAGTCAGGAGTGCAGTGTCGGTACCTCGAGGGCCGTGTAGTGCGCGGCGGGGCGCGCGCGGCGCGCGGGGGAGGGCGCGCGCGAGCAGTCAGGAGTGCAGTGTCGGTACCTCGAGGGCCGTGTAGTGCGCGGCGGGGCGCGCGCGGCGCGCGGGGGAGGGCGCGCGCGAGCAGTCAGGAGTGCAGTGTCGGTACCTCGAGGGCCGTGTAGTGCGCGGCGGGGCGCGCGCGGCGCGCGGGGGAGGGCGCGCGCGAGCAGTCAGGAGTGCAGTGTCGGTACCTCGAGGGCCGTGTAGTGCGCGGCGGGGCGCGCGCGGCGCGCGGGGGAGGGCGCGCGCGAGCAGTCAGGAGTGCAGTGTCGGTACCTCGAGGGCCGTGTAGTGCGCGGCGGGGCGCGCGCGGCGCGCGGGGGAGGGCGCGCGCGAGCAGTCAGGAGTGCAGTGTCGGTACCTCGAGGGCCGTGTAGTGCGCGGCGGGGCGCGCGCGGCGCGCGGGGGAGGGCGCGCGCGAGCAGTCAGGAGTGCAGTGTCGGTACCTCGAGGGCCGTGTAGTGCGCGGCGGGGCGCGCGCGGCGCGCGGGGGAGGGCGCGCGCGAGCAGTCAGGAGTGCAGTGTCGGTACCTCGAGGGCCGTGTAGTGCGCGGCGGGGCGCGCGCGGCGCGCGGGGGAGGGCGCGCGCGAGCAGTCAGGAGTGCAGTGTCGGTACCTCGAGGGCCGTGTAGTGCGCGGCGGGGCGCGCGCGGCGCGCGGGGGAGGGCGCGCGCGAGCAGTCAGGAGTGCAGTGTCGGTACCTCGAGGGCCGTGTAGTGCGCGGCGGGGCGCGCGCGGCGCGCGGGGGAGGGCGCGCGCGAGCAGTCAGGAGTGCAGTGTCGGTACCTCGAGGGCCGTGTAGTGCGCGGCGGGGCGCGCGCGGCGCGCGGGGGAGGGCGCGCGCGAGCAGTCAGGAGTGCAGTGTCGGTACCTCGAGGGCCGTGTAGTGCGCGGCGGGGCGCGCGCGGCGCGCGGGGGAGGGCGCGCGCGAGCAGTCAGGAGTGCAGTGTCGGTACCTCGAGGGCCGTGTAGTGCGCGGCGGGGCGCGCGCGGCGCGCGGGGGAGGGCGCGCGCGAGCAGTCAGGAGTGCAGTGTCGGTACCTCGAGGGCCGTGTAGTGCGCGGCGGGGCGCGCGCGGCGCGCGGGGGAGGGCGCGCGCGAGCAGTCAGGAGTGCAGTGTCGGTACCTCGAGGGCCGTGTAGTGCGCGGCGGGGCGCGCGCGGCGCGCGGGGGAGGGCGCGCGCGAGCAGTCAGGAGTGCAGTGTCGGTACCTCGAGGGCCGTGTAGTGCGCGGCGGGGCGCGCGCGGCGCGCGGGGGAGGGCGCGCGCGAGCAGTCAGGAGTGCAGTGTCGGTACCTCGAGGGCCGTGTAGTGCGCGGCGGGGCGCGCGCGGCGCGCGGGGGAGGGCGCGCGCGAGCAGTCAGGAGTGCAGTGTCGGTACCTCGAGGGCCGTGTAGTGCGCGGCGGGGCGCGCGCGGCGCGCGGGGGAGGGCGCGCGCGAGCAGTCAGGAGTGCAGTGTCGGTACCTCGAGGGCCGTGTAGTGCGCGGCGGGGCGCGCGCGGCGCGCGGGGGAGGGCGCGCGCGAGCAGTCAGGAGTGCAGTGTCGGTACCTCGAGGGCCGTGTAGTGCGCGGCGGGGCGCGCGCGGCGCGCGGGGGAGGGCGCGCGCGAGCAGTCAGGAGTGCAGTGTCGGTACCTCGAGGGCCGTGTAGTGCGCGGCGGGGCGCGCGCGGCGCGCGGGGGAGGGCGCGCGCGAGCAGTCAGGAGTGCAGTGTCGGTACCTCGAGGGCCGTGTAGTGCGCGGCGGGGCGCGCGCGGCGCGCGGGGGAGGGCGCGCGCGAGCAGTCAGGAGTGCAGTGTCGGTACCTCGAGGGCCGTGTAGTGCGCGGCGGGGCGCGCGCGGCGCGCGGGGGAGGGCGCGCGCGAGCAGTCAGGAGTGCAGTGTCGGTACCTCGAGGGCCGTGTAGTGCGCGGCGGGGCGCGCGCGGCGCGCGGGGGAGGGCGCGCGCGAGCAGTCAGGAGTGCAGTGTCGGTACCTCGAGGGCCGTGTAGTGCGCGGCGGGGCGCGCGCGGCGCGCGGGGGAGGGCGCGCGCGAGCAGTCAGGAGTGCAGTGTCGGTACCTCGAGGGCCGTGTAGTGCGCGGCGGGGCGCGCGCGGCGCGCGGGGGAGGGCGCGCGCGAGCAGTCAGGAGTGCAGTGTCGGTACCTCGAGGGCCGTGTAGTGCGCGGCGGGGCGCGCGCGGCGCGCGGGGGAGGGCGCGCGCGAGCAGTCAGGAGTGCAGTGTCGGTACCTCGAGGGCCGTGTAGTGCGCGGCGGGGCGCGCGCGGCGCGCGGGGGAGGGCGCGCGCGAGCAGTCAGGAGTGCAGTGTCGGTACCTCGAGGGCCGTGTAGTGCGCGGCGGGGCGCGCGCGGCGCGCGGGGGAGGGCGCGCGCGAGCAGTCAGGAGTGCAGTGTCGGTACCTCGAGGGCCGTGTAGTGCGCGGCGGGGCGCGCGCGGCGCGCGGGGGAGGGCGCGCGCGAGCAGTCAGGAGTGCAGTGTCGGTACCTCGAGGGCCGTGTAGTGCGCGGCGGGGCGCGCGCGGCGCGCGGGGGAGGGCGCGCGCGAGCAGTCAGGAGTGCAGTGTCGGTACCTCGAGGGCCGTGTAGTGCGCGGCGGGGCGCGCGCGGCGCGCGGGGGAGGGCGCGCGCGAGCAGTCAGGAGTGCAGTGTCGGTACCTCGAGGGCCGTGTAGTGCGCGGCGGGGCGCGCGCGGCGCGCGGGGGAGGGCGCGCGCGAGCAGTCAGGAGTGCAGTGTCGGTACCTCGAGGGCCGTGTAGTGCGCGGCGGGGCGCGCGCGGCGCGCGGGGGAGGGCGCGCGCGAGCAGTCAGGAGTGCAGTGTCGGTACCTCGAGGGCCGTGTAGTGCGCGGCGGGGCGCGCGCGGCGCGCGGGGGAGGGCGCGCGCGAGCAGTCAGGAGTGCAGTGTCGGTACCTCGAGGGCCGTGTAGTGCGCGGCGGGGCGCGCGCGGCGCGCGGGGGAGGGCGCGCGCGAGCAGTCAGGAGTGCAGTGTCGGTACCTCGAGGGCCGTGTAGTGCGCGGCGGGGCGCGCGCGGCGCGCGGGGGAGGGCGCGCGCGAGCAGTCAGGAGTGCAGTGTCGGTACCTCGAGGGCCGTGTAGTGCGCGGCGGGGCGCGCGCGGCGCGCGGGGGAGGGCGCGCGCGAGCAGTCAGGAGTGCAGTGTCGGTACCTCGAGGGCCGTGTAGTGCGCGGCGGGGCGCGCGCGGCGCGCGGGGGAGGGCGCGCGCGAGCAGTCAGGAGTGCAGTGTCGGTACCTCGAGGGCCGTGTAGTGCGCGGCGGGGCGCGCGCGGGCGCGCGGGGGAGGGCGCGCGCGAGCAGTCAGGAGTGCAGTGTCGGTACCTCGAGGGCCGTGTAGTGCGCGGCGGGGCGCGCGCGGCGCGCGGGGGAGGGCGCGCGCGAGCAGTCAGGAGTGCAGTGTCGGTACCTCGAGGGCCGTGTAGTGCGCGGCGGGGCGCGCGCGGCGCGCGGGGGAGGGCGCGCGCGAGCAGTCAGGAGTGCAGTGTCGGTACCTCGAGGGCCGTGTAGTGCGCGGCGGGGCGCGCGCGGCGCGCGGGGGAGGGCGCGCGCGAGCAGTCAGGAGTGCAGTGTCGGTACCTCGAGGGCCGTGTAGTGCGCGGCGGGGCGCGCGCGGCGCGCGGGGGAGGGCGCGCGCGAGCAGTCAGGAGTGCAGTGTCGGTACCTCGAGGGCCGTGTAGTGCGCGGCGGGGCGCGCGCGGCGCGCGGGGGAGGGCGCGCGCGAGCAGTCAGGAGTGCAGTGTCGGTACCTCGAGGGCCGTGTAGTGCGCGGCGGGGCGCGCGCGGCGCGCGGGGGAGGGCGCGCGCGAGCAGTCAGGAGTGCAGTGTCGGTACCTCGAGGGCCGTGTAGTGCGCGGCGGGGCGCGCGCGGCGCGCGGGGGAGGGCGCGCGCGAGCAGTCAGGAGTGCAGTGTCGGTACCTCGAGGGCCGTGTAGTGCGCGGCGGGGCGCGCGCGGCGCGCGGGGGAGGGCGCGCGCGAGCAGTCAGGAGTGCAGTGTCGGTACCTCGAGGGCCGTGTAGTGCGCGGCGGGGCGCGCGCGGCGCGCGGGGGAGGGCGCGCGCGAGCAGTCAGGAGTGCAGTGTCGGTACCTCGAGGGCCGTGTAGTGCGCGGCGGGGCGCGCGCGGCGCGCGGGGGAGGGCGCGCGCGAGCAGTCAGGAGTGCAGTGTCGGTACCTCGAGGGCCGTGTAGTGCGCGGCGGGGCGCGCGCGGCGCGCGGGGGAGGGCGCGCGCGAGCAGTCAGGAGTGCAGTGTCGGTACCTCGAGGGCCGTGTAGTGCGCGGCGGGGCGCGCGCGGCGCGCGGGGGAGGGCGCGCGCGAGCAGTCAGGAGTGCAGTGTCGGTACCTCGAGGGCCGTGTAGTGCGCGGCGGGGCGCGCGCGGCGCGCGGGGGAGGGCGCGCGCGAGCAGTCAGGAGTGCAGTGTCGGTACCTCGAGGGCCGTGTAGTGCGCGGCGGGGCGCGCGCGGCGCGCGGGGGAGGGCGCGCGCGAGCAGTCAGGAGTGCAGTGTCGGTACCTCGAGGGCCGTGTAGTGCGCGGCGGGGCGCGCGCGGCGCGCGGGGGAGGGCGCGCGCGAGCAGTCAGGAGTGCAGTGTCGGTACCTCGAGGGCCGTGTAGTGCGCGGCGGGGCGCGCGCGGCGCGCGGGGGAGGGCGCGCGCGAGCAGTCAGGAGTGCAGTGTCGGTACCTCGAGGGCCGTGTAGTGCGCGGCGGGGCGCGCGCGGCGCGCGGGGGAGGGCGCGCGCGAGCAGTCAGGAGTGCAGTGTCGGTACCTCGAGGGCCGTGTAGTGCGCGGCGGGGCGCGCGCGGCGCGCGGGGGAGGGCGCGCGCGAGCAGTCAGGAGTGCAGTGTCGGTACCTCGAGGGCCGTGTAGTGCGCGGCGGGGCGCGCGCGGCGCGCGGGGGAGGGCGCGCGCGAGCAGTCAGGAGTGCAGTGTCGGTACCTCGAGGGCCGTGTAGTGCGCGGCGGGGCGCGCGCGGCGCGCGGGGGAGGGCGCGCGCGAGCAGTCAGGAGTGCAGTGTCGGTACCTCGAGGGCCGTGTAGTGCGCGGCGGGGCGCGCGCGGCGCGCGGGGGAGGGCGCGCGCGAGCAGTCAGGAGTGCAGTGTCGGTACCTCGAGGGCCGTGTAGTGCGCGGCGGGGCGCGCGCGGCGCGCGGGGGAGGGCGCGCGCGAGCAGTCAGGAGTGCAGTGTCGGTACCTCGAGGGCCGTGTAGTGCGCGGCGGGGCGCGCGCGGCGCGCGGGGGAGGGCGCGCGCGAGCAGTCAGGAGTGCAGTGTCGGTACCTCGAGGGCCGTGTAGTGCGCGGCGGGGCGCGCGCGGCGCGCGGGGGAGGGCGCGCGCGAGCAGTCAGGAGTGCAGTGTGGGTACCTCGAGGGCCGTGTAGTGCGCGGCGGGGCGCGCGCGGCGCGCGGGGGAGGGCGCGCGCGCGCGCGGGGACGCGCGGCTCAGGCCCACGCTCTTCAGCAGCCGCGCCCTGCCGACACGATCGTTATCAGGTACTATGTATTGCATAATTAATAGATTCAGGCGTTACTTTGCGGAGGTCCATATCGACAAACTGGAACAAATTACCTTGCTACTCCGCGAAACCAGTGCCGGGCTCGTGCAAAATAGCTAAACCAAACTATTTAGCTCTATTAGCATAGAGCTAAATAGCTCTATGCTAATAGAGGCGAAACGCGCTTCGATCGTGTAGTTTTAGTGTTTAGTGGTGGTGGTGTGTAGTCGAGTCTGTGTGATATATGTTGTTTCGTGTGGAAGTGGAGGAGGGTGGATTTTTGCATGAACATGTATGTGTCGCACAAACGCAGCTATTTTGCACGAGCCCGGCACTGGTTTCGCGGAGTAGCAAGGTAATTTGTTCCAGTTTGTTACTATGTATTGCCTCAATTTCTTTTTACCGCTCTACGCTTCCGACACGTTCAGTCGTCAGCGAGAGCGAGCCAGTATTCTCAGTTTTATTGCATGATCCTGCCACTGAGCAACGGTACTTGCACTGTTGTGTTCCAACATGGAGAGCGAGAAAGCCGGTGTGATTACTGGCACGAGAGGTAGGTATTCCAGCTTAGCCCTCTGGGTTGGTATCGCATGTGCAATTTTTTTGGTGTTGCGGGTGTCTATAGACGGTGGTGATCACTTACGATCAGGTGACTCGCTTGCTTGTTTGCTTCCCTATTTCATAAAAAAAATAGATCGAATCAGACACGAGGGGTATCTGCACCAGAACCAAAGTAACCGACATAGGCGTAAGAATTGCGAGACTCGAGTGGCAGTGGACTTGGCACGTCGCTCGCAGAACAGTTGACCGAAGGGTTCTACAGCGGTGACCGCGTACTGGAAGACGCCACGCGAGGCGGACCGACGTCCTGGTGATGGTTGCGGGAACCGACTACAAGCGAGCAGCTCGGGCCCAGTCGTGGCGATATTTGGGAGAGCCCTATGTCCAGCAGTGGGTCTTTCAACTGATATGAGGGCCTTTAGTCGTGCTTGGCATTCCAAAACTATAAACTTATTTCATTACTCACATTACATCACTCACACATTAAATACTCTACAAAGGTCGAGGAGATCGTAGAGGATATCCGAGTGAAGACCAGTTTTACCCTGAGGGTCGAGCGGTTAGAGTCCCACCACAACGTCAACTTTACGTCCTTTGTGGTGCGGGTGCCGACCGATCATCTGTCGACCTTCATGAAGCAGGATTTCTGGCCGAAGGGAGTCGCTTTCCGTCGTTTTCGCGGACGGTTGCTGGGCACCCCGAAAGTTGGTCACACGTCGCCGAAGTAACGTGCTAATTTTATTGTTTTAATGTTTTTTTTTCTTATAAATATGCATATTAGTCTTTAAGGTATTTTCCTATAAAAGCATCGAAATGAGAAAACGATAGAACTGTGTACAACGTACTGGCAGAGTCACCGACCATAGTGTATTTGGTAGACTATGTTGGAAAGCCTGAATAAAACTGTCTGTGCCAATTGTCAAGTAAACAGCTCTGTGTCTTGTACGTTTACATTGGCGTCATATTTTTAGTTCTGCTATCCGACGCCTGTGTCGCTGCTAGTTAGAAAACTTAAAAGCACTTTATTCACTTACGATAAGATTCAAAGTTGAACTAATGGCTAAATATTGAAAGCCCCTCTTCACCTGCTTCACCCCGTCGCAAAGTGCTGAAGCTAGGCTTGTAACAATCCGAACAAGTAGGCAGATCTATCGTCTTCTTATATCGATGTATAAAAGCTAACTCACGCGTCGAGCAGCTTGAGCAGCAGCCGGCTGTAGGCGCGGTACTCGTCGTCGCCGAAGTCGCCGGGGTGGTGGCGCGCGAACTCGTAGGTGTCGCAGAACTGGTGCACCAGCTTCTGGCCGCGCCCGTCCAGCGGCGCCGCCAGCACCGCCAGCAGGAACGCGCGCAGCGACTCGCGCGGGTGCCGCCGCAGGCACGGGTCCTGGCGCCCTATCTCCTCTTCTGAGGAGTGGGACAAGTCTTTTATTGAAGAATGGGAAGTATCATACCGCATACGTATAGTCGTACGCATGCGTATGCGTATAGTAGTAGACCGCCTATTGTGTGCCTTTTGTTATGTTTCTATATTGTACCTTTTGTGTTTTGTGGTGTTCAATAAAGAGTTATTGTATTGTATTATATCATTCTATGCTCATTAGCCAATGTACCATCAGGGCCCGAGTGCCCACAGGCTATTTACGTTGGAGCCCAGGGCGCAAGGACGGGGGGCGCTGGGTCTTTGCAGGCCCCATACAGGACACACAGGGTGGGCACAGGCAGGACAGATCCTTACATTCATAGGTAGCCTAGGGCTGTCAGAACTCTAAACTCTCAACTCTCTCAGGCCCTACGTACCATGGTTCATTACTAATGAAGAAATCCAACAACATCAATTTTAGATTTTCATAATGCTATCACTATAAAAATCATTATCAGTAACCAATTACTGGTTGCAGCATGATGGGGAATGCTTGACCAGGGTGGGACCAAACTCACAGAATACCAGCACAATTAGTAGTTCACTTCAAATTTCAATTTCAAAGCCTTTTATTTACTAACAAGGGAACAAAGTTGTTCATAACAAGGTTAAATTAATTAGTTAAATGGTCTCCTAATTATCGTGTCCGTCAGACACAAAGTCCACCTCCAGCCATAGTAGTAAGTGAAAGACCTGGAAGCCTATATCGATACCAGGAATCTCAATTGGCGTAAAGGACATACCATTCGCTGGGGGAAAAGAAACTTTACCTATTATATGATGAGATATAAAACTCATTTTCACATTTTTGTCCTTTACACCATTTGAGATTTCCGGTATCGATATAGGAAGAGAATTTGAAGGCTCCCTCCCCTTCCCATCAGGTGTCCTACATGCTCAATAGCCTCCCTATTATACTAAAAATATACTGTAGTAATAACAAGCAAAAATTTTTAAAATACCTAATGTCTTCACATCGTCCACTGCCTTGAACCGGTAATGGTAGGGCTGCTGCGGCTCCAGGATGTAGTGTGAGGGCTCCGTGCTGATCAGCCGCGGCTCGTGCATGATCCGTGGGACTGCCTCGATCCGCCTTTCTATCTCTTTCTTGAGGCACTAACACAGAACACTTTATTGGAGAAGTTGGGTAATAAAATTAACCTATCAGAGACGGGGCTGAAATTAAAACTTGACACGTCAGTGTGGCAATATGATCAGAACGAAATGGCTATGGCTATGGTACGAGGCTACCACGCTGTGTATGGCTGCACAGCGTGGTAGCCGCGGAATGTATCCGTGCTTAAGCCATGAACAAGCACGGATATGTGCTTAAGCCTCCGATGGGTTAATTTTTTTTATTTATTCATTTATTTTTTAATCATTATTACTCAGGCTACAAAGGCCCATAGACTTCACAGACTAATATACATAAAAATATATAATTCATCGTCGATTGAATCATCGGTTGGTTGATTTTTAGTAAGACTAGAGGCCCTAGTGCGTTAGCTTTCTTAATAAATTCTAAATAAATTAAAGTCTTATATCCCTTTCTTATTCGTTAGTGTGTGCGAGAAGGACGAATGGTTTTTATAACAATCAAATTATATAGGATGATCATTGATCAACCCAGTGTGCCCATTTCGCAGTACATGTAATCTACAATTACAGGATTTAAGAAAAGGTTTTTTTTTTTACAAGTGTAATAAGTCTTTTATATGTCAATATTTACCTTTTTAGAATCACTGCCAATGGGAGCGTGGGGACCTCGTCTTGATCTCAACGCGAATCTAGTAATTTGTCTTTTGGCAAAAATAAACAAAATCACAAACGTCAACACTCCGCCGCTTATTATGAATATTATGTTCAATATACTTGTGAAGTCGTGCATTGTTTTATTCGTGAATAAACTATCTGCGACCTGTTGTATTAAATAAAAGAAATTAATTTAATGAAAAACACATAAAAACATGAGCGATGTTGCCAAGTCACCGTGACTAAAAGTCGCTAGTGTCGCTACTGGAACTAGCCATTTTTGCATCGCAATAGGCGACTAGAAGTAGCTAAAAAAAACCCTTCAACGATTTGTTTTATTAAGGTGCGTTAGTTATTTTTTTTTGACAATCATAATATTAATTTGTATAAATTGACATCACTGTAATTTATAATGCAATGTAATATTATGAAATCTAATCTAAATCTAAAAGAGACTCAGTAACTGGTCGAAAGAAAGTGACTGTTGTTAATTATTAAAATAAACAAATGATTGTTGTTAAAAGATAAATGAGTCGAAGAGCGCAAAATGTTGAGTTTAAAGTGTTTTTTCAATCGTAATGTGGCATTTTCAATAATAATCGATAGTAGCCAGAAAACTAAGAAATTAGGAATTAGTAGAATAATTAAGGAATTATAGTTTGTGCCTAAATTAGTTTAAAAAGAGGACCAATGTAGCCAAAAAAGGGCATGCTTGGCAACATTAAAAAAGACGTATCTTTCTTTTTTAATTGTTGCTCCATGAGAGGCACAGATATTTATGTCTATACAGCCATAACATACGTAAGCGCCGAATTCACGATCTTCTGTACTTATTTAATTATTAATGACAAATAATAGCTTTGAAATGCTGATGTTTCAGCTTTAAATGTCTTTTAAAGGTTGTTTTATCTAAATCAATGTAATTTTAGCTTTGAAAACAATGATTTAACCGATTTAGCGGACTATAAAATATTTACAGCCATAAATGTGTTCCCGCGTAAAGCTCTCTGTTCGTATTATTGACATTGACAGTGACATTTGATTGCGTTGGGGTGGGTGAGGTATTTGAGGTAGTAATTTAAGTATCTACATTTATTGTCTCAACGAGACTGTATCACAGTGTAATTTGGTTGATATTTGAAAAAATCTAATAAATGAATCAACGTCAAGTTGCTTATTAAGATTAGGATAATTATATAGGCGTTTTTAACTATATGGTTAACTTATAATGAAATTGCACCGCTCGCCGTCGACTTGGAGTTTATCCTCACATTTTTGAACCACAACGGTCACGATCGCGGACTGTTTGGTTCAAAATAAGATGTTTTCTTACAAAGATACCTCGGTTATAGTAAGCTACAGGCTACAGATGGGGACTACAAAAGGACCATAAAAATTGCAGGATCGACAAACACGCGCGTGATTTCCGGGAGTTGCAAGCGTCCGTAGACGGTGGTATTTGCTAAACAACAGGCAAGCCGCATGCCTGTTTTCTACCGACTTGGTATTTAAAAACACACGAACAGTCAAAATGGTGTTTTTGGATGTATTTCATTCAAACTACACTACCTTATGGTCAATTGCTCCGTATGTGGCGGGAATTTCGAAATTTACCTACCCAGTTTTTTTTTAATTTATTGTAACTACCTAAATGTTGTGGCTATTTGTCAAATCAAGTAGCTTTTAAACCGATTTTTTTACATTTCTCGGACGCAATCGGACGGCACAAGTTAGGAGTTTTATTTAATGAAGAAAATGCTACGATAGAGACGATGCATTAAACTATTTGCCTATGCTCAGTATTAAAAAATTATGAAATAACATCTACGATGGAAATCTACCTACTGAAAATTTTTCATTACTTATACTTGAATTACCCACTAACTTGACGTAACAAATACAAAACAATAGCCAGTAAGCATTTACAATCGTTCCCAGTAGCTGATTATTTATTCATCGTATATCATACACTGGTTGAACATAAAATTCCATCGTCATGATTCTTTCTATTCGACGTTGGGCGCGGCGGGGACGCTTTGGCGGGAAACGCGGCTTGCATAGTAATTTTTTTTTTCAATATGGCGACGTGCTTTAGACGTTTTTCAATATGGTCTCGGATATTGCTCATCAACCTTCCACAATGGGTTCGTGTACAAATAAGGCACGTTATATTCCACTATTAAATTCGTTGCAGTGTATGGGTCATACATATGACTGAATCATAGTACCTAAGTAATGGGACTAATGGGGCTACATATAATGGTGTTACTGTCGATGGGGCATTGTTTGGTTTGATTTGGAGGGCGGTAATGTGTGGCTACTACAGTTAAGTCAACCTAATGAAACTGTGGGCCTTTGTAGAACCTTTACACTATAAATATCACCTATTACTTTAAACGACAAATGCCGTAACGTCGCAGTGATTAGACGATATACTTAGTACTATTAACTATTATGTGCCATAAGGCAGAAAAAGTCCGACTACTTACTTAGGGAGCAATAATTCGAAAGACTGAGCGAAAAACCAGTGTGCAAGGAAATTTCAAACGATTGTATAATTTTTCTACGGACGTTGATAAATTATAGACTACGAGAAATATGAAAAAGCTTAAAATTCCTACTTACACACTGGCTAAAACCAAAATGTGCTACATGGAAAATTGCTTACGTTTTTACCACAATATCTACTTATTCCATAAAATATATAATATATATCAACGATTTACTTAAAAAATGACACCTCGTTAAGTTTCTTGCCGGTATCTTCTCATCAGAGGTTTTTCCGAACCGGTGGTAAATTTTATGACATTCATAAGTGCTACGTGTGGCCCGTTTCACGAAGCTACAAGTTACAATTTTACAAGTCTAAACATTGGTCATTATGCCCAATATGCGATTGGTCATTATTGACCAATGTTGCCGGTTTAGACTTGTAAAATTGTAACTTGTAGCTTCATGAAACGGGCCACTATTAGCCTAATCTGAATAAAAATATTTTGACTTTGACTTTACCCTGAGCGGTAATGTGGCGAAACTGGTAAACGCAAGGCACGGAATGATGACGTTGCAGGTTCGAGTCCTGCCATTACCCAATTTTTTTCTTTGTGTTGTCAATCATTATACATATAACATTTTAAATTTAATTTGACTTTGACTTTAAATATTACCGAACAAAATAATACAATAATAATTTCTCTGGCATATAGGTATAATATAAATCCCACCAAAAACATTCTGTAAAAAACTAGCCAAGGCTCGATGGAGCTGCTTGTTTATCTCTAAAAAGTAATGAAATCTAGACAAAGTCTTGCCAAGTCTAAGGTTCCTTACTGCGATTTCTTTATTATTATAGTTAATGTTGTGTGACTTGGCCGTTAAAGGGTACATTCAAACAAAAAAACAAAGTTTACCTCTTTATTATATTACTGTAGATTATTGGACATAATGGAGATTAGTGTAGATAAATACACTAGCGTCCCGCTCCGGTATCGCATGGGTAAAAAGGATGAAAACGCTGAAAACACAACGAGAACTGTATCAAAATCCGTTGCGTGGTTTGGAAGGTGTAAGCGGTCGCAGGTACAGTCAAGGAATTTAATTTCCAACCCACCTAAGGTTCAATATCATATAGCAAACTGTCACCATAAGAGCTATAGAGCAAGACGTTAGTTTGACATATCGACCTTAATGCATTGCGAATGTCAGACGACATTTCAACGAAACGGGTAGGGAATTAAATTCTTTGACTGTATGAGGACAGATGGGAACGAATAGCGCCTAGTTTTACGACTATCCTTTTGTAAAGCAAAGGTAAAGGTATTTTTTTTATACAACATAGGAAGGCAACCGAGCAAGTGGGTCACCTGATGGTAAGTGATTACCACCGCCCATAGACACCCGCAACACCAAAGGGATTGCAGATGCGTTGCCAACCCAGAGGGCTATGATCGAATACCTCTTGTGCCAGTAATTGCACCGGCTGTCTTGCTCTCCACGCCGGAACACAACAGTGCAGGCACTGCTGCTTAGCGGCAGGATTAGCGAGCAAGATGGTGGTAGCGATCCGGATGGATCTTGCACAAGAGCCTACCACCCGCAAATTAAATACATTTTAAAACCTACGTGGTGTTGGAAAACATCGCCTCGCTCGTGACCTCCCGTTTAGCGCGGTCCCCTGTCCGCCGACTTGACATGTTCCCGCTAAAACGGTCGGCCTTGCGGTTACGAAACGGTATACGATTGATAACAGATATCAATGGAGATATTTAAAAAAACTGGTAAATTCATCTTGTGGCAACTCATGCAAACTTAAAAGAGACGATAGATAGAACCGGACGAGTCATTCGCGTAGTCATGAATTGGCTAAATACTCAAAGTCATGACTCGACGAGTTGTAATCGCCCGTTTTTTTTGTGTTAAGTGGGAAAGCAAAACAAAGTGGGACCCCTGATAAGTGATCACCACTGCCCGCAACACCAAGGAGATAACAGATGCGTTGCCAACCCTGCTAAGCTGGACTGGAATACCTCTTGTGCTAGCAATGTCACAGGTTGTCTTGCTCTCCACGCTGGAACACAACAGTGCAAGCACTCGTGGTTAGCTCGACTGCATTATAGAACAAGATGATGGTTGCGATCCAGACGGACCTTGCACAAGGTCCTACCACACGTGTACTTAAGTTTATTCGCGTACTTAAGGTGACACACGGGAGATAAAGGTCGTAGAATCAATAATGTAATGACCGTAAGACGAAGCACATCGAAAAATTCGCAGGGTATGGTAGCGGTAATGTGGTGGAACAGGCAAACGCCAGGCACGGAATGCTGATGTTGTAGGTTCAAGTCCTGCCATTACCCTAATTTTTCTTTGTGTTGTAGCAGACGCGCCATGAACGTCTGCTGGCGTTAATACTAATCAGCAGGGTTTGCCTGAACACCACGTACTGCCTTCCACTGTCGACAACAGCGGTCAGGCCGCACATGGTGCTAACACCCTTAATCCTCGGCGCTCGCAGCGCCGTTCTTGTCTGCCTATTAGGTTGAAAGACTATGTATTACAATAGTTTTCTTATTTCAATTTTGTTTGGCAGGAGCCTTTTTGTTTTCTTCTATTCTTTGTCTGTCTTTATTGTGTCATGGTGAAATAAACCGTATTTTTCCGTATCTCTTCTGATCTTCATTTTCACCCCTCCTAAACCCACCAACCCACGCGCTAAAATGTTGTCATTACATAGCATTTTAATTTAAAGGTCGTAGAGTCATACCTAAGTGCGCAAACTTTCTCATCCATCACCTCTCTGAAGTATCAGCATGATCATTCAGCCGAAAGACATCCACTACTGGACCTTGAGCTCCCCTTAAGATTACCACAACATACCTAAAAATAAGGCCTCTACATGTTGGCTTCGGCTCCGCGCACGCCTCCCAAAGGTCCGGGGCATTATTGTCTCGTGAATGGGAAAGACGCACATAAGTATACAATACAATATAATAATAAAATCATTTATTTTTAGGCAACAAATAGATAAATACCTTACAAACTAACATACAAAAAAAATACATAGACTAAAATACAATTATTTCATGTTGGCGATAAAACAGCGTGGCCCCGTTGCGTCGTCACTTCCGATAAACGACGAACGAACGACGGACGACGGGTCCTGCGCAGCACGCGCCCAGTGGGCAATTCTCGGTTTATGCGACATTCATCTCGCACGAAAACAACTGTCAAATCCATTTGAAATCTGTAATTTTTTGGCGTATCTCGCATGTGAGATGCATCTCCCAAGAACCGCGCATTGAGGTCCAGCTAGTTTGACAGAGACGCAGGTGGAACAAGTTAAGCGGTGGCCGGTCATGTTTCTTGATATTTAAATACGGGTTATGTACATTAATACTTATGTCCGAGTAAAATTAACATTTTTACTTAAGTACTTATTTTTCCACCACTGTTTATCGGGGTTTGACTGCAGGATACTCACTTATTTCATTCATGCTAGGGTCGATAGACCCCGTGTCAGAGACCACCCCGGGCCCCCGAAAGTGCCAGTCCACCAATGGCCAGGATTACACATCAAACAGCGTCAACGAAGCGTCGGCGACGCGTGCGCATAGCTCCGCGTGCCGCCATTGTGGCCGCGGCGCGTGAGCGGAATACGTTGCAGGTTCCAAACGATTTTGCAAGAGAGAGTAGGAAAGGTTTTGGGTGTTGAAAAGACGGCTCGCTTAAGATTATTATTTAATTGTGTATCCAGCGCTCGCCATACAAACGGCGATAAGCGATTAACCTATAGTCATGATTTTTTTGTACGTTGTCATTACTCTCTAGAACTAGGTTTGTATGATTTTATTTTTTATAATATTGACATCACCCTGAGCCGTAAGTAGCAATTTACCGTAAAATATATGTGTACACACCTCGGGCGGTGATAAAGATCCGAAAGCCTGTTTATCGCCCTCGCCTTTGGTTCGATACTGCGCCAGTTCTTGTGCCAGTAATTTCATCGGCTGTCTTGCTTTCCACGCCGAAACACAACAGTGCAAGCACTTAGCGGCAGGATTAGCGAGCAAGATGGTGGTGGTGGCCAATATGTGTGAAAATCGCGAAAGTTTGAAACTTTTTTAAGATCTCTACTTGAATATAATGCCAATCGTTACGTTGCAGTGAATAGCTACTTAATTTGCCGAACTGAGAAGGCGTAATCGCTGATGAGTGAGTCATCCGTTGCCTCAGAGCCCATTCATGCGCGTGCGCAGAACACCCACGTTGGATAAAGTGGATTGACTAATGTGCCCTTATGGATTCTATCGCCTGGTGCAATCGTTGGGAGTACTACAATGCCATTGGCTTGGCCCTTATCTTAACTACAAGATAAAAGCCAAGCCAATGGCATTGTCGTAGGTATTATCAGTTAATAAAAGCATGAATCGACACCTCAAAATTAGTTAAAACCATACAGTCATGCCGTGTAACTCTGGTTGAGCGTCTAGTGTAAGTTTTCGTTACATTAAACGCAACGAAGGTCACTTAATAAAGTAATTGAGAAGTTAACTCGAACGCGAAGTTGAGCGCTGTCTTTGCTTCCATATATGGAAGCATCTTTGCAGCACGTGTTTGCAACAAAATGTTCTAATACACTTTAGCAATTAACGCTACGTTTTTTTTGACAGAAAACTGTGTACTATGGTTTAAAAATGTCCATTTCACTTACGGTCTTAGATCATGCAGGACACTGTAGCATCTACCCGACAGGGTAGATGCCATATTACAGTATGAGTGAATTAAGCAAAGGAAAGTTTCTTTGACATGAACACCTTTAGTCAATCTTTGTCCTTTACCCATAAATGATACCTCGTTAGTGATATCATTGCTTTTTACCATCGATTAAACGAGAAAGCACCCTTTAATATCGTAAAAAATCCAACCCCAACAAACATCTTTGTTGAAACAGTTGTTGGATGTCTCACATTTTTTGTTTCGATACCTTAACTATTCATATCTGTATGCATGTCACACGCATCCCTCCGTACGACAATGGGTAGGTAGCGCTCTTTTCGAAGCAGGAAACGGCGTACGCGCAGGCGGTACAAAATGGCCACCGTCGCCATATTTAAAACCTCAAACGGAGTTATAAGCGAGTCTGGATGCTAAGGAGACACTGAACCATAAAGAGAAAGGATGTCCTGGCTGCTTTCCGCTTACGAATATTTTTATAGTATTTGTGATTCTTGACGGTTGTTTGTATATCCTTCCGCATGGAAACAGTTGTCTTTCCTTTAAAGGGGTATAGAGTATATTCGCGTACTTATTGTTTGACGATCTATATCTCCAGTGATTCATCCCAAGTACAGCTCTCGGCAAATATCTCGAGCACTGACCTTGACTGCGCTGTGGCCGTTTCGAGTACAAATGTGTATGCGCAAACATACCCCCTAAACTCGATATGCTCAAGTTGTTTGCCTGCAACTATACACGGTTAGTACGCGAGTAATTTTGGCGTTAAAAGCTAAAACATAGACATTCAAGAGCTAGATTAAAATTTTGAAATATTTAAGTGTTTGTTTGTTGTTGGCTTTGTAGTTGTTCTTGGAAAACTATAGGAATTATCAGTAATTGCACCGGTTGTCTTGCTCTCCATGCCCGAGCACAACAGTGCAAGCACTGCTGCTTAGCGACAGGATTAAAGAGCTGTGATGTACTGGCAGCTAGCAGACATCCAGCTGACATGCAATGTCTGCGTTATCTTGTGTTTTGGAATACAAGCCTAAAATGACGAACGTGTTTTGCTGCTTCTCCTCGATCCAGAACCCTGGCTAGACCAGATATTTCTCACGAGCAAGATGGTAGTAGCTATCCGGACGGACCTTGCACAAGGTCCTACCAACCGCAACAGCTTTCAAAAATATCTGGATTTTTCAAGAAATTAGACAATATCATTATTTCCGGCGAACGATATGGCCACGAACGATATGGATAAACCCAGAGGGCTAAGTTGGAATACCTTTTCTGCCAGTAATTGCACCGGCTGTCTTGCTCTCCACGCCGGAACACAACAGTGTTGCTTGCAATGCTGCACACAGCACTGCTGCTTAGCGGCAGGATTAGCAAGCAAGATGGTGGTAGCGATCCAGGCGATGCTCAAGGTCCTACCACCCACAAACCACCTGCGCGGTATTATCTCTTTCTTAAATGATTATGAATTTATGACACTAGTCAGATAGAGTCGCACCGTGTGACAAATTAGACTTCGGCAGCCATATTGGGGCTGCAAAGCTGCAGAACTTGCCGCTTTCTGACAACCCATCTGCAATCTCCTGTGTCGCGGGTGTCTATACGCCGTGGTGATCACATAACCATCAGACGATCGTCTTGCTTGTTTGCCTTCTTATTTTGTAAAAAATATTTAAAATAATTAACAACAGCTTGCGAGGAAGCTGACGGGAAGTGGTTTTTGTGAGTCGGTATTTGTTTCTTATCTCCGGAACCTGCTATAAAGCACGATAAGCTGTGTTAGCATTCAGCTTGAGACCGGCTTATCTCCTGTAGGTACAAACAGACGAATCTGCCGCCAGTTTAAATATGGTATTAGTATTTTTATTAATTAACTGCGTCATGTAGAGTCGGAAGCTAAAGTAGTTGAATACTGGAATAGCTTATAAAAAAATTATCAATAGACCCGCGTGTATATGCTTTTGACCTTTTCCATTGCGTAGATATAAATAAATATCTAGGGACAATTTACACCAATTGATCTAGTCCCAACCTAAGCAAAGCTTGTATTATGGGTACCAGACAATGGATAGCCATAGGTACTTGTATTGTTTTAGAATTTTTGACTGTTTATAGATAAATACATAACTTAAATACAAATAACATTCATGAGTCATGACTTAGGTACAAACATTCGTATTCGTCACACAAATATTTGCCCATACCAGAATTTGAACCCGGGACATCTTGCACAGTAAGCAGACACATGTGCCACTGTGCCATACAGGTCGTCAAATATACTAATATCTGCTGTTGACTGTACCTCTGATCACATTTTGAAACTTGGTAATTCTTGTTTGCTGGCGATATCATATTATAGTGATATTGAGCATGTAGAGTAGGAATAGCTTGGTGAAATTTAAAAACTGCTTACTTAAGTCATTGTAATTCCGAAAGGGATAATATGTTCGCTGACGTTCACTTTATCCCTGTGTGCGTATGTATGTGAGTATGTATGTATACGGTTAGCCTCAGAAGTAGCTAAACATTGTATTACATTGTCGCTGTCAGTGATGTGACAAATTCGAGCAACTCTCATTTCATTCGTTGCTATGACAAGGCTCTTAAGTGTTAGCTACTTCTGAGGCTAACTGTACCTACTGAGAGATAGGTAGGTACATTTGGGCGGTAGGTATGTTATACATATGTACACTACGATGACTAAAGTAAAAAAAACAACCCAGAAAATTAAATGCTACGAGCATATATCATTTGGCAACTTCTTTAAGCTTAAATCTTTAAAAATGCGCGATTGTTTCCGCTTTGGTGAATGAAAGGTCCATTATGATTATGAATCTCTAAAGTTTAAGTTTAATAAATCGGAATTAAATTACATTCAACTGACTTGGTTTCGACTTCGCGAACTTTTGAATGTCTAACGAGATGCCACATACCCGTAAATATTCATGTTTCTCAGCAAGAAAGCTGTGTATGCAAAGTGTGCAGTACCGCGGGCAGGGTCACAGTGCGACCCACTCTGTCAACGCGTAGGTCGCGCCCACATCAGGTACATGAATGATGACGGAGAAGTTACCTCCGACGTGAGGAATTTTTCCAGGCATCGCAGCCCTTTCGAGTGTTAGATGTTATTTAGAAGGGGACACTTCTTAATAATGACTAGTGCGTACAAAGAGTGTCTAATTAGTATTCATCTGAGCGAGTGCAGTCCTCGCCGCGGTGGGGACGGGTTATTAGCCGGCGCCGCCTCCGCGCCCGGCCATATTGTTCCGACGTCTGCCCCGAGCGCCGCCGCGCCAAACGCTCTCTGCCTAACGCTAATTCACTCTGTCAATATTTGAACTGTGGTGCCGCTCCGTCGATTTCACCGGACGAAGCCGAGCCGGTGGCTGGGAAGGCAAGATGTCGGCATAGCTGATTGACGTTGATATACGGCTGTGTCACATCGAGCCAGCTCAATCCACCGGCGTTCTACTATCGAAGATCGCATCGTGATTGCACCCGTGCTGAGAAGAAATTCGGATCGCTCCCGTTTCGCGCTTCGCGCCGCCCCGGAGAGGGCGCTCTGACAGCTGTCACGCAGCTTTCTCGGGCGGCCGTGGGACGACGGGACGAGTCCGAGTAAATTTTTATTTATATCACACACGACGATGTTCCCGTAGAGTGCGACCGGCTGTGTACGTGCGTGACGAAACGATACGAAAACACGAGAGAATGGCGAACGAGGAGGTTTTGGGGGCGCGAAAGACGATGTTCGTTCTAGTGATTGTTGTGGGTTGTTTCGCGGTGCTGTGGCCGCGTATCCTGGCGCCGCTCATGCTGGGGCAGGGCCAGCAGCTGAAGCCGAACCAGTACGACCGGGACGCAGGTAACGGCGGTATTTATAACTCTAAGCTCAATGTCAATATCGCTGGACGCCGCGGCGAACGCAGCCGTTTCGTACGCCGCACGCGTTTTAAATTTAATTATGCGGCGCTTTGTGCTAAAAACCATCACTTCTACGCTCGAATAGACTTTGTAAAGCGTAATTTTTCCGTAAGGTTGTGTGGTTGATTCGCAACGCAACTTTCTCAGTGCGTATTTGCGTTTCTCAGCGAGGCGGCTGAACAAATATGTCGCAGTCAGTCCAGCGGTTGACCGAGCATTACCTAATGTTGACATAAGATCTGATCGGAATGCTGTCAGCATCAAACTAGTTGGTCAACTTTGCTTCTATGACATCTTCTCTGTTTAAATGTGTCAGGGATGTTGAATAGCAAAAGTATTTGAAAGTATTTAGTACCTAAACATTCCACAGTTTATTATTTTTAAATTGGAAATGTTTTATTTCCAATTACTTTATGTAATTGCAGTAACTGTTTTTAATTAATATGGGTGTTAATGAAGGTTTGTCAATTAACCTAAATGGCCCTGCTCACAGCTGTAGCACCTCGCATTGCAGTGGCAATGATAAACATTGGTATTACAAACAATTCGTTTAGTTCTGTTATGAAACACAGCTTATTTTATAGTACAAAGTGAAGCTATTAAAGCTAACTTTATTTTTTTAAGCATAGAGAAAATTGAGAATAAATCTAAAATTCTGAAGCAATTCAAATACACAAATTCATATGATAGTCACTAAAATGAACTAACTCAATGTGTTGGAAATGATGCAAGTTTCATATTTATTTATTAAGTTGACAATTTTGGGTAGCATAATATTGATATCTTTAACTTCAATTCTCATAAAACACATAAAGGTCACTTGGTCTATAAACAAACTGAAGTTGAAGGTATCTTAACTAAATATCTTATATTCTAATAATAGTTAAAATTGAATTAATTTTTATTTCAGTCCGTAATAAATATTTGATTCTATAGAACAGAGAATATGAACAAACTATTTTCACTTAAAAATAAAATTGCTTCTACATTTTTATACCACAAAATGTGGAGCAGTAGATAAATTGTTCTGGCTTCCAACTGCTAGGCATTTTTACTTTTATTAAAAAAAAATTAAGTTTGTTTTATGCAGTGCACTTGGTGACTGGTGTAATTAGTAGTAATTTAAACTAAAGCTATCAAAACTGTTGGATTCTGTGAAATACTGTCTACAATAAATGTATACTTAAAAATGCTTAGCTGCTTGCATTATGCACTACGCTCATGTCAATTTATGTTCATTCTGTTCCTAAAAGTTAACTCAAGTGTAAAAAAATAATTTCAAACATTCGTGTTATCAATGGAACAGGAAGGACACAAAAACTTAACATTTATCTTTGTAAGACCAGCTTCAAGATAAATTTATTCATTCATAGTTATTGATAAAATGGCAAATGTCATTCATTCAAATCCAACATGACCCAACAGGATGCTGCGAAGTCATCTTTGCATCAGAAATGGCAGTCCTGGAACTAGTCAATGAAGTATGCAATTCAGCTGTCGGGACAGATGGCAAAATGTCTCCATTCGCTGCATCTGAGTGCCGCAAAACTGTGAATGAGACATGCGGGCTAGACATAGCAGCATTCCTCAAACGGAGTGATAATGTTGGGAAGACAACCAAGGTGCTGCTGCAGACCATGAAGCAGAGCAACAGTTCGTGCCTAAAGGAGCACTTCGGAGTGCCAGTGTGGAGCCTCGGAGCCCACACGGCCTTGAATTCATGGACCCAAATAGACAGTTAGTCAGTGTTCTTGGGAATGCAGTTTGCTCTGTTTTCAAGCTTGACGTTTATAGTGACACAATTAATTAATTAACATGTTTGTGTTTGAATTCATAATGTCCGTTGTGTGGACACATAATTGCGGTTATCAACAAAACTTTACAACAACGAATGTTCCCTCTTGGGCCATAAATGAGGTTAAATTAGTTGCTGTCTTGTTGATAACCATCATTATGGGTTCTGTTAATCTTTAGGGTTTTTCTTTAAATAGTGGCAACAGATGTTTCGAACTTAAGCATATATCTTTTTCTAACCGATAGGGATGACTGCTTTATTTTCTCAGTAAACACTGGTGTGCTTTTAGGAGTTAAAGCGATAAGGTATAACATACATACATACATAAAGTCACGCCTGTTTTCCGGAGGGGTAGGCAGAGACCACTGATTTCCGTTTGCTACAATCCTGACATACGACTATCGCTTCACTTTTAGGATGTTACCTCAACGATTTTCGACCGCGTGGCGCAGCCGTGGTTACAACCAAACTTGATTAGCGATACGGTCCTAACCTCGCGGTAACTGAAACACTTTGAGTATTAATTAACAGTTTTAATAATTTAATGAGTCAGGGGTGTTAGTTTTATTTGTTATCGGATGGAATTCAAAATTAGATTTTTAATAAACAATGTCTTTCATGAATCACATAATGTTTTATAAATAGATGCCAATATCGCGTTGGCGGGAATGAAACGGCAAAAAAATCATGTCTCTTGTCGCACCCTTAGAATTAAAGCGACTTAATTCTGAATATGATATTTCCCAAAATTAAACCCTATGACTTTTAATTAAGGTGATATTTTGGGACGTGTATTATTCAGAAATGGGTCACTTTAATTCTAAGCGTGCGTTGTTATAGCGGCAACAGAAATACATCATCTGTGAAAATTTCAACTGTCTATCTATCGCGGTTCATGAGATATAGCCTGGTGACAGATGGACGGACGGACGGCGGAGTCTTAGTAATAGGGTCCCGTTTTACCCTTTGAGTACGGAACCCAAAAAACGACCAGCTGGGCACACTGACGGACAAAGCGCCTGCATTGATTTAAGATTGTTCACCTCATTTTTTTTTTTGAAACTAGTGATAACAGGAAGCGATGTGGTAATGACGTAGGTTGGCAAAATTTCAAGCATCTGCACAAGATAGTTTTATAGGAGCTCAATATTCAATATATCACTGTATTACTGTAAAGGGTCATTTACACGGTACAAGTTCTCGCGCGAGTTGCATTAATTACGTCAGGGGGTTCCACTCCGCACTGTAGGTACGCTCGATCGCCTTGTCTATGGCATAGGCAAATCGCAGTGGGCTGTCGGCTTGCCGCGCGTTCGCTCGCTCGTCCCCGACGTGTCAGTGCAATTGAAAACGAATGCCGCGCCACCCTAGCGTGTCGCCGGGAGTAGCGGGGCGGAGGCGGGCGCGGGCGGCGCGTTCCTTTTGACTCGCGCCGCCTGGCGCATGGTGTATGAAGTAATACGAACTTTTTAAGAGGAAACACAAGATCCGTTTTTCCATACAAACGTCGTCCCCTGTTTCCTCTCTGGATAATGCCAGTAGAGCAATATTTTTTTTCCGAAAAATCGATGGCCACTATTATGCATGTCCCTATGTTTTCCTTTTTTTAATAAATTAATTATTAAAAGAGATATGGACATTCAAAAACCTAAAAAATTGGCCAGATTTTCGGCTGCGTTCATACATTCAGAAAACAAGTTTTACTAGATTATATAAAAAAAGAAAAACATAGGAACACTGCCAAAGCCTTTCTTTAATTTTTAATGAAAAAAGTAGTTAAATCGGATAAGTTTTGGAGAAGGAATCAGGGGTCTACGAATCGTTGATTTTGTGTACTTTTAATAGGTATTTTCAGTCCAAGCTGCGGCTGTCTCTATTGCACTCGGCGGGGGGAGGCTTGATAGATGGAGGCAGCAATAGATTTAACAAATACCTATTTTTCAATTCTCTAGACCTTGGTGTTTCCTCTTAACCGTGTGAATAAAGTTGGATTTCGTTTAATCGCGGTTGTAAAAGAAGTTTCTGTACGTTATTTATTCTGTGACTGTATTACTGTAAAAGGCCATTTACACGGTACGAGTTCTCGCGCGAGTTGCATTAATTACGTTGTGGGGCTCGATCGATCGCGTCTACGTCATATCTCGGTAACGCAACGGGAGTTTATATTTCTTTAAATATTTTATACGGCATTACAGTTCGTGAACGAATGCATCGTGAAATCTAGACTAACAACAAAAACAGATACAGCTATATATTACCTAGAATGAATGAATGGTGAATGAATGATTTATTTGTTTTTGAAACACAGGTGAGTTACATAAAAGTCTTATTCTATTCCAGTTTCTCCGTGATCTGCCTTTCAGCGTACAAACGTTTCACTTAGATCTAACTATTCTATTCTATTAACTTGGAGCATGCAAATAGGAACAGATAAACTTAAATTAAACCAATTTTAAGTCAATGTACATTTTTATACAATTATTATTATTATAAAATTATTTTTATTTTCATTGGGAACAATTAACAATACAATTAACATACGCACAATTCCTATTTCACAGGTTTAGGCTCTGTCTTCAAAAAAATCATTAACAGTGTAGAATGCTCTATTGATTTATTCTTCTTTGATTTAAGGATGGATCTAGGGATGGATACATCCTCTCACATCCTCTCAGAGTTGAGGTCACGCTGCTGCGTGTCTTGTGAGAACCGAAGTTTCGTTCGAATGAAAAAAAAATTGTTTATTAGGGCGCTGTGTATTCGTGTGTGTAAACATTCACCTCGACTCTCGTTGCGTTACCTATAGCTCGCATGGTAACGCAACTTGCTTGCGAAAACTCGCACCATGTAAATAGCCAGGAAGCAGGGAATGCACAGCTATAGCTTGCATAGTATTGTTGAGGAATAATTTATATAGGTACGCATATTTTAGAACTAATAGAAGCGATATGTCATTCCCTTCATGCGCTAGGTATTCTCTGATGTTGACATAGTGGAGGGGTTACCTCAATACTGATGTGCCAGCGGAAACTTTCCAAAATTGCAAAATGTCAATTTTGAAATTTCCGAGAAAATTCCAATTTTTTTTTTAATTTTCTACATGTTGCCCATGCCTATGAGGTGCCGTCGGAAACTTTCTAAAATTCTGAAACTTTCAATTTGAGAATTTTCCGAAAACATTCCTCACCTTTTTGACCACTTTCTGCAACTTGCCCATCCCTTCGAGGTGCTGCCGAAGACTTTTTGATTAGATTGGTGAAATAGTGGCCTGTTGTGTTATGTCAATGTCCATAAATCGCCAAAATATAAGACATTATGAATAAAAAGGATGGTTAGAAAATAACGGCATAATTGTGTCACTATAAAATGTCTCGTGTGTTGCCACAGTTTTAACATCTGTTGTGTGACGAGTTGACAACATCAATCTACCACGCATGAGTGTGCTAATCTTGGATGAAGGACTAAAGCATGGATATAGCCTCAGTACTTGTCAAGTGTACATAGCCAAAGCTGTCAAAATGGTCACCATTGTGTGCGTCAAGGTAGTAAAACCTGCAAATTAATAAGAAAAACGTAGGGTATACTACCTTAATGTAGACATTACCATAGCCAAAGGTGACCATTTTGTCTATTGGTCGTGTACAGGGTGTCAATTGAAGAGGAGTTAGAGTATGTAGTCATCTCTTTTTGACACATTGTATTGCCATTTAAAGTAAAGAGATCAGATAATAAAATATCGCTTTCAATTTTAATACTCCTTCAACGCTGTACTATTTCTATGGTGCTAATTACTAAATTAATGTTAAAGGTATTTTAATAGGTTGTAGTTTAGGTATTTTAATGTCATAACTAGGTTTAAATGTTATTTATGGAATTATTACCTAACTGTTATAATAATATATACTATTAAGAATCAAAGTCGGGAATGTCGGGATGGACAGAGTAGGTATTTGTCTAGCAATGGATACTCTTAATCTAGGGTCTTAAATATATTAGTAACTGTAATATTGCTTCTTTAATTTAAGAGTTATGCAAAAACAAGTCTTTATTTTAGTATTTGTAATATATTCTATCTCCAATGTCAGTAAGTATGTGCTGAAGTACGATGCGCGACACGTGAATCCGACTTACACTTTAACTTTTTTTATAAAAGAGGAAGCCAAACGAGCATGTGTGTCATCTGATGGTAAGTGATCACCGCCGCCCATAAGATAAGATAAGATAATATTTATTTGCAGAAAAAGGGTTAGTTACATGTCTTAATAGTATGTTGGATATTGTTCCATCTTTTCCAGCTGTATTCATACAGCATGCAAATATAAACGTGTTCATTCATATTCCTCAACATGCGAGAATTTTAACTAAATTCCAAAATTATGAAGTTTAAAATTTCATTTACAATAAAAGTCTAAATTCGAATGTGCACCAATAGTAATAGAATTAATTACAAAATATTTATATGGTCTTACAAGTGAAATAATAATTTAAACAATAGTAGTCAATATAATAGTAGTCAATCATTTATAAATTTATGTCTTACAAAAAAAAAACAGACCCCGCACACCAAAGATATTTCAAATGCGTTGCCAACACAGGGAGCTAAGATGTGATACCTCTTTTGCCAGTGATGTCGCCGGTTGTCTTGCTCTCCGGAGTACAGGAGTACGGAGTGCAAGCGCTGCTGCTTAGCGGCAGGATTAGCCAAGATGGCGGTAGCGAGCCACCACCCGCACACTACACTTGATGTTTTTTTTTTAAATCATAACAGGCAACCCTAGTAATGATCTGATGATCTACTTAGATGACAAGGAAATTGCTAAATTAAGCGGCATGTGGGTGGCTGGACCAGTTTAGCCGCTTTTAGCTGTGCAATTAATGTGTCAACCGTTTCGTCATCGCCGACGTTTCAGTGTCATCTAGTTTCAGCGCGCACTTTAAAAAAAACGAACGGCTAGCAAGCGTGTTCGTTTTCTCGCTTGTCGCAAGTCCCAAGTAGGGAATGCAAACCAGGTTTTTTATCTACGAAGAAACCGGTTTTAACCGGTTATTCCTTAGAGAAAATAACCGGGTTTGCATTCCCTAGTCCCAAGTAGCACAGAAGAACTTTAAAACAGAGGTCCCCAAACTTTACTATCGTAGACCACTTGCTATTTTTTGTGCTGGACTTCCAAATGTTTTTGTTTACAATTAAATATTTTTTCTAGAGTCCGACCGAAACTGGTTTTCCGGCAGAAACCGAAACCGAATATTCGGCCGTGACTTCAGTTTCGGCCGAAACCGAAACCGAAACTCACGTGGTCAAGTATAAAATTCCTTAAAATACTGCAATTTGGTACATTTTACCCATTATTCTACCGATATCCGCGATCCGATATTCCCGAACAGGGCCGCCAGCGTCCGCCAAAGCGTTGCCGCGAGAAATGAAGTTAGGTGAAGCGTGCACGACAACTTCCGAAATCAGTTTCGGTTTCGGCAAAAGTTTCGGCCAATTTTGGCCGAAACCGAAACTGCCGCCGGAACTTGATTTTTGGCCGAAATTCGGTCGAAACCGAAACCGAACTTGAACCGACTCTGATTTTTTCTTTATTCAAAAACGAGGGAACCGCCCCGGCTTCGCACGGATACAATTAGGAGGTAATGTACATAAAAACCTGTAAAACAATCTCTCAATGACAGTGAAAACTGTATCAAAATCCGTTACGTGGTTTAGATGGAGCAAACGGCGGAAGATATAAGGAAACAGGAACGAATAGCGACCTTATACTATGTAAAGATAAAGATGGACCAATTCTCCCTTCATCATATATTTTCCAAACGAACAGTGCTCTTTAGAAACGGAGACTTGCTATTTTTCCGGTTCCGTACCTCAAAAGGAAAAAAGAATCCTCTATAGGATGACTGAAATGAGCATGCGAGTAGGCACCTCATGGGAGTGAACCCTGCCGCCCATCGTTGTCAGTGATCCCAAGAGAATCGCTGATCCGTTACCCGCCTTAGTTGGCCCCTATGGACCTCTGGATCTCTCACTCGCTGTACGAACCGCAATAGCAAGCTACTGTTTAACACAGGTGTTGTGTGAGAGTGCGGCACTACCCTGGTCGAGCCGGGCCATTCGTATTGCAACCAAGAACTAGCTACAGTGTGGCTCTACCTCTACTAACTCTCTTTAATTGCTGCCCCCTGAGGCCCTAACATGACAGCCCAGGTTTAGTTTAACCCCTCCCTGTGTCTCTGTCTAACTAGTGTCATAAGAAAGGGACGCAGATAGACATAAACTCTAGTGGTGGTGACACTGAAGCTTAGTGATGCGGATTTGATTTTTTTATATAAAATAGGAAAAAAAACGTGCCAGTAGGTCACCTGATGGTAAGTGATCACCACCGCACATAGACACTCGCAACTCCAAGGAGATTGCAGATGTGTAACGTGTATTGTAATGTAATGTGTAACCCAGAGGGCTAAGATGGAACACAGTCTTGTGCCAGTCATGTCATCGGCTGTCTTGCTCTCCACGTCGGAACACAGCAGTGCAAGCACTTGATTAGCGACTAGATCAGCGAGCAAGATGGCGGAGCAAGATTCCCAAGGAGCAAATAAAAAAAAATAGTCTGCAATACACTCTTCCACTAGCTCTTCAAATAATGGAAGATTCTGCTGAGAAGAAGCGTCACAAGAAACTCTTCAGTTTATTAATTAAAAGATTCAGGCGTTACTTTGCGGAGGTCCATATCAACAAACTGGAACAAATTACCTTGCTACTCCGCGAAACCAGTGCCGGGCTCGTGCAAAATAGCTGCGTCTGTGCGACACATATATGTTCATGCAAAAACCCACCCTCCTCCGCTTCCACACGAAACAACATATATCACACAGACTCAACTACACACCACCACCACTAAACACTAAAACTACACGATCGACGCACACGACGACGTACACGAGCGAGAGGCGAAACGCGCGTCGATCGTGTAGTTTTAGTGTTTAGTGGTGGTGGTGTGTAGTTGAGTCTGTGTGATATATGTTGTTTCGTGTGGAAGCGGAGGAGGGTGGGTTTTTGCATGAACATATATGTGTCGCACAGACGCAGCTATTTTGCACGAGCCCGGCACTGGTTTCGCGGAGTAGCAAGGTAATTTGTTCCAGTTTGTCTTCAGTTTATTGTTTTTTTTTTCTGTTCTAATATAAAATAGTACTTAAAATAAACATTATAGCATCCAGTGGCGTAACAATAGGGTGGCAGGGCTGGCAAAATGCCACGGGCCCCCGACCCAAGAGGGTCCCGGCCCAAGAGGCCGCGAGCTCAAAAATAGTTTTTTACATTGTACCTGAGTACAACGTGACTATTTTTACTGATAGGGCCCCAGATGGTATAGTTACGCCACTGATAGCATCAGCAGCTTGAATTCACTTTGAGTAATTTAATGTTTGTACCTGAGTCGTACGAGTGGATTGGGAACTATTTCGCTTCACTCTGTACAAGCTGTTAAAATTTCACGTAGGCAAACATGTTTTACGCACGTCTAACAAAATTATCAAGTCGGACGTATGACCTAGTAACTGCGCACAGGCAAACCAGGCTGATGGGCTCGTCACGATGCGCATGACCTTACCGTGTGACAATATGGTCGGACTTTTGTTCTTGACGAAACGGGTGTGACTTGAACGAGTTCTGCTAGCTTCTATGTGCAAGTACTTGCGGCTTTTAAAAGATAACTTAGCAACCCGACCTGGCGTTGCACGGTTATGTTATGGTTATGTAATGTATGTAATTTATATAAGAACATGTGAAAAATACTATAATTAACAGCGAAAACCGTATAAAAATTCGTTGAGTGGTTTAGGAGCTGGCGAACATAAGAGGACAGATAGAGGCGAAGTGCGGCTTTGTTTCATACTATCTAAAGAAAATGAAGACGTGCCGACTCAATAAAACTTGCCTAAATCCATGCAAAATACGAACGAATTATACATTTTCTTGATAATGGATTGAATTTCAAATTCTTATATCTTTTAAGGACATGCATCGACACATATGAACCTGTCAACAACTGTTTTTGTAGAAATCAGTGATTTACCGGGAAGAAGAGGCTTGGCTACTTTTTATTAGTTGCTAAAATTAATAAAAAAGTAGCCAATTCTCTATACCACTGGAAAGAAACTCCAACCGAGTAAAAAAGAAAGTCTAAACATAAGCAGATGTCCCCTGACCGGACCGCACCCAAAACCTCACCAAGCGCTAATGTACTCGTGCTAAGTGTACGTCACGGCAGTCCGCTGTTTCGACACTCATGCGCATGGCCAACAGCAATTCATTCAATTAAAACTAACCTGTCAGCGCATAAGGTCCAAAATTGCAATGCCACCGAAATGAAAATGAGTCCTTTTGTAAATTCGGCTCGCTGGCCGACTGGAATCACTTTTCCGATTAGCTCACTTTAAGTTTTCATTTTACACGGTATTATTCTTTACATAATGTAGTACATATATACTTACATACTACGCTTACGTACTCCTTCTAATTCAGGCAACGGATTTCGATAAGCTTTTCACTGTCACAGATTTTTATGGAAAGTTTTTATTTTAAGTACAATCTATCCCAATTGCATCTATGCGAAGCCGGAGCGGGTCGTTAGTATCATAAATTAGAAATAATACTAAGATTCCATAGATAAGATTCTAATGTGGAAGATTTCGGAGGCTCTAGTCGCGGAAACTCACGATTGTTCGGGCTACTAGACATCGATAGAGGCAGTGATAATTAGTTAACACTGTCTGTTAACGATAGTGAGAGCCCATTAAATCTAAACATCATCGATAACCAATTAATGTCTCGGCTAGAGAGTACTGATGTGCAGGCGGAAACATTCCAAAAATGTAAAACTTTCCAAAAGAAATATTTCCGAGAAAATTCTCACCTTTTTGAGAACTTTCTGCAACTTGCCCATCCCTATGTTTTTTTTTAAATTTATTCTTGGCCATGGGTGCAAAGATCTTTAGCCGACCATCCCTATGATGTGCTCAGGGTTGCCAGATGGGAAGACTAAAATATATGGACAAAATTTATAAAAATCAAGATATTGGGATTATTTTTAAGGCAAATCTTTTTACGTACAAAGTCGCTATCCGTTCCTGTCTGTCCTTATATCTTCGGCCGCTTACTCGTTCTAAAACAACGAATTTTTCACTGTAATTTAACGTTTTTTTTACGGAAGGTTTTTACATACAATAAATTCTAATTCAGTTGAGCGAAGCCGGGCGAGTCGCTAGTGCACTTATATAGCTTATGACTAGTTTTTTTATATTTTTTATTTATTTATTAAAACATTACATCTACCATTACAGTTTAACCCAATACGATAGTGTAGCACGTTACTATTCTAAAGTAGTTTAAAAGTATTAAAAATCAAGTATGACAAAGGATCCACTTACATATCCTATTTAACACCACTCCAAATTGCGGTTAATATTCTAATTCTCAGCACTTGAAACGCATATGTTTGTTTGCGCACATGAGGCTGATATCGCGTTGGTTAGCATCTGCGGACCTTGGCGGCCCATATGGTTTTTAAACACGAATTAGGTAATGGCGTCAATTCGCGATGTGGGTCAAATTGTGGGTGCTGGCTCAAGTTGGGAACTTGCGAGTTACGAGGTTTTGTTGGAAAGTGTCAAAGAGCTCAAGTTAGGGACTTACGAGGTTTCGCAAAGGTAAAGGTACCGTACAATGGTCTCTAGTGTCTAATGTCAAAGACGTCTTTGGCAAAACCCATTTCCACATATAGATGGGGAAGGCATTTAAAAAAAAAAGTGTAAAGGTTGCCGCTGCGCTTTAGAACTTGTATAGAACTCTTGTTAAATAGAATGAGAAATTGCTCCATACTTCCTCGGCCTTATTATTTATGGCCGCTTACACAAACTTTTGAGTCGATTGAATCGATACATATTTTTACACTCGTCTGTATATGAATATTGTAAAATATTGTGTGTGTGTTACTATCTATGTTTACCTTATAACTAATCCACTTTATTCCCGATTATATAACATGGGTTATGTGTTTGTACTAACGGTGATGTTTAACATATCCGATGTGTTGACTGCAGCTGTCCTTATTGTAAACCTAATGTGTTATAACGTTGCTTTGTAACCTACGATAGCGTAATCACAGTGATTACATCACAGGTAAACTAGTGTCTTAAGAAAGGGACGTTCATAGAGGTGAACTCAGATAAACTGAACTTGGCCGGTCTTTCTAGGCCCACAGAATATAATTTCTCTTTCTAAACAGTGCGTGCGTATGTGTATGTACAGTCTACCAATTTGATTCGTATGCCACTGTAGAACCCTTTCACATTAAATGTCATACTGATATTTTAATAAATGTCATAATATCCCAGGGATGACACATTGCGACAACGTTCTACAGTTGGCCTATGACTATGAATCGAATTGGTTGACTATACAGGCACATACACATACGCATAGGTCAAAAAGATCGCACGCTATTACTTCCTTGGCAATAGAGTCTATTTTCATATAAAATAGTAAGGCAAACGACAGCGACAGCCTATAGACACCCGAGACACCAAGGAAATTGCAGACAAGTTGCCAAACCAGAGGGCTAAAATGGAATACCTCTTGTGCCAGTAATTACGCCGGCACTCTTGTTCTCTACGCCGGAACACCAAGATGGTAGTAGCCATCCGGACGAACCTTGCACGAGGTCCTTCCATATCCAAAATCAGCATATATATAGATTATTTTGACTTGTTCGACTGTTCAGCTACTTTTGCTGAAGAATGTATCAATAGCACAAATAACCGCCATCTTTTACAAACCATCTTCGTATTCTCCCAAAACTAAACTAACTTTATGTCTACATCGACAGCTGTGAAGCAAGAACGCTCGCCGATCCGCGGCGCGGGGCCCCATCCTGCGCTCCGCGAGAGGGGGCGCGCCATCCCCGCGGGGGCCCCCACCCCCCCGTCGAGGGTACCCGTCACAATGCCCCCCCATGCTCGGGTACGATCCCCCCTAAGCGTCTACTTTGAGACAGAGCTGGATATCAAGGTCAGTGGTGCGAGTTGTGGCGGTTTTTGGCTTCGCTGGATGTAATGCAAGGTAGGTGGAGTTTCTAATGGACCCAATGAATAGAAGTTGGTGTGTAAGTGTAGGCGTCGTAATATTTGACTTCGGAAATCTTTAAGTAAGTGTAAATACTAAATTATAAAGGTGTCTAAGTCCCTAACGTTCTTGGATGAAAGTCAATTAGTCCTTCGCCTGATATCCCTTTCATTATTGTGGTTTACGAATTGAAATGGTCGGCCTAAAAAACTTTCAGAGCAGTGCAAAGGTTCTTTTTTCTTATAGACGTATATTATACTAGTCTCCAACCCCAGAACTCCAAGATCCTAACTTAGTTTAACTGTCACGTCTTGTTAGTTATATGAATTCCAAGATTTTGAGTTTAAAAATAATAAAAACTAGTCTTACCCTTTAAGAAATCTATTTTGAATAGTCATATGTCCTTTTCTCTATTTCAGACAATGCAGTGTCAAGATACTGTACCTATAATGAAACTCTTTCAAAATTTCCAATGTATATTTACCTTCTAGCCTGACTTGAGTCAATTTCTCACGATAAATTTAATATCCCAAACAAACAATGTAAGTCCATTGGGAACTCCTTTTTATTACTAACATGTTTCGAACAGCTTCGCCCGAGCCGACTACTAACAACTAACATGTGAGTACTGGAATGGTATAAACAGCCTAATGAATATTAATTTGATAAGCTTTGTAGTTAAACAGGATAAAGGTGGATTATTTTCGGCGTTGCGTTTTATGTTGATGATGTGGTTGTGAATAAATGTGGTAATTTTAAGAGAGTAATCAAGTCGATGCGCGTCAGTAAAAAAAAACATCTTATTTTTTCCTTTGGGAAGGATGTCGAAGTAAGTTAATATTTTAGCTCAGTGATACAGGGTGTAACACCATAAACTTGGAATCTTCTAGTATTCAGTCTTTTTATTGCACGATTTTACTAAATTTGTAGACTAAATAAGATCCTGTAAGTTAGTGTTAAATATTGAATGTTTTTCATCCAAAGGGTCGATAACTAAGAATTGAATACTTTACAAAACTTTAGAGGGATGTTGAGGCTTGCTTAAACCACCTTAAATATTCCAGGTTTGTTAAGTGATATTTAAATATAGGTGTTCTACAATTTCTACAAATCTACACTTTTCATTTTTCTAATCACTTCTCCACATAAACTATATTGTGAATAACTTATTCAAACTTAGTTCTATTGTAGAGTTATACAGATGGACACTGAAAAACAAGGCAGGTATCACCTTAAAGATAGACCTAGCGATGATTTAAAACTTGTAGCAGATGCCGTAAACTACCTTTTTATGTTGAGTTTAGGTTAAAAATGGGCAGTTAGAATCTATCTTAAGGTAAACAACAATAGCTCTTAGTCCCGTATGTAAATGATTGGGCGGTGACCTCAGCCATACCTACCTATACAGGCCCGACAGAATTTTAACCGATTGCGTAAACGTTACAAAAGAAAACGTGAACAATCCACCACTGTACGGACAGTTGTCGAACTTGTCTAGGACGCACGCGCATATGAGGTAATTCTAAAACAAACTACGAGCGAACAGGTCTACTTTAACACTGAGGGTTGACAGGTGACCTATATTCAATTCAACGCTACTTTAAGAGTTTTTATTTGTTTATACAACACTAGAGGACGCGCGCGATTTCGTTAAAATTAGTAGCCTATGTCCGTCAGGAATAGTGTCGCTTTCTATTTTTGAAATCGGTTCAGTAATTCCAGAGATTACCCCCTACATACAAACAAACTAACAAACAAACAAAGTTTACCTCTTTGTTGTATTTGTGTAGATTAGTGTAGATGTACATAGGAAGGCAAATGAGCAAGTGGGTCCCCTGATGGTAAGTGATCACCACCGCAACACCAAAGACCTATACGAAGAAATACCTCTTGTGCTGGTAATTTCATCGGCTGTCTTGCTCTCCACGCCGGAACACAACAGTGCTAGCGCTATGCTTAGCGGGTGGATTTGCGAGCAAGATGGAGATAGCGATCCGGACAGCCCTTGCACAAGTTCCCACCACCCGCAAACTAACGTTACTTTAAATTCATTTTTATTAGGGCCAAAGTATGATGAATATGAATGTTTGAACCTAGCTGTAGATGTTTATGTATTTAAGTATGTATATATCTATATATGTATGTTTATCAGTCGTCTATCCATAGTACAAGCTTTGCTTAGAGAGGGACTAGGTTAATTGGTGTATTTATTGTAGCCTCTGACCAAAAAAGGGAGCCAGAGAGCATTTGTAAGTTGCAGCTTTATCAACATCTTTCTAGCAATCGTAGATTATTAGTAAAATATATTTTTCTCTTATTTAATCTATGTTATACATGAGTTTAACACGAGCATCCTCAAGAATTCGGAGGATTTTATTTGTGACAACCCTACGTCCGTGATGTATGTATGCGATGCGCATACGCGGCTAGTTGCGACGTTACCAGCGGTTGGCCCAAGTGAAAAGAGTTGACGTGAAAAGGAATAAAATATTATTATTATACAAACATTTTTAAGTCGCTATTTTTAGTTTAATCTCTGTGAAATAGTTGACAACCTATTTTTAGTTTAATCTCTGTGAAATAGTTGACAACAGAATAAATAATAAAACAAGTACAGAAGTTCTACTTCGAACAAAAAACGGCATTTAGGTGTAAAAAGCGTCCTACTTTATTTTTAGTTTAATCTCGGTGAAATAGTTGACAACCTCCTGGACCCCAATTCTCAGGTCATGCGAGACGCTATCTCGCATGCCACATACGTCAAAAATGACAGATTTCCTTGGGATTTGACAGTTATTCTCGTGCGAGATGAATGTCGCATGAACCCAGAATAGGGGCCCTGAATTGATTGATATTCATTAACACTGTGACAGAATAAATAATGCAACAAGTACAGAAGTTCTACTTCGAACAAAAAACGACATTTAGGTAAAAAAAGCGTCGTACGTACTTTATGCCTGTTTATCGTATTACTCGCATTTATTCGCACGCGCGGCAATTCAATTGCCGGCCTCAGTGCAGGGGTGCGCCGATATTCTTGTAGCTTCGTGAAGTGCCACGGCTAACACTGTTTACAGTATACAAAGCCTGAGTAGTCTAAAGTTATCTAAATTTTTCTAGTTTTTACCATGTTGCAACTAGCATACTGAAATGTTTATAGAAATATTTAGGACTAGCGGACGCGCGCGACTTCGTTTACGTAAAATTAGTAGCCTATGTCTGTCAATAGTGTAGCTTTCTATCTGTGAAAGAATTTTTGAAATCGGATCAGTAGTTCCAGAGATTACCCCCTACATACAAACAAACAAAGTTTACCTCTCTATTATATTAGTGTAGACTAGCGAACCGCCCCGGCTTTGCACGGGTACAGTCGGGATGTAATGTATATAAAAATCTTCCCTAAAAAAATCTCTTAATGCCAGTGAAAACTGAATCAAAATCCGTTGCGTTGTTTAAGAGGAGAAGGCGGCCGAAGATTCGTTATTAAAAAAAAGGACAGACAAGAAAAATAGTGAGTTTTGTATTGTATTGTATTGTATTCATTTATTTGTACAACATAAACAGTAAACACATTACATTAGTATTTGAGGTCTTGAAAATCAAGTAAAGGTAAAATGGTAACCCTGGCAGGGCATTAGAATATAATAGAATAGAATTCATTTATTTCAAGTCATTTCGACTCAAGCATTCATTAAAGCATGCATTTTCGGCATTGCAAGGTTGAAGGTATTAAAAAAGTCCTAATATTAACATGCTATTAGTTTCCTATATTACACAAAATTTACATTACATTAAATTAATTATTACTTTATTACTATGTAAAGATAAAGACGTAAAGAGATAGATTGGAGAGAGATTTTGCAAGCAACCAGAGAGGGCCTCTATCCCACTCTAACCTTCCTCATCCTCACCCCATGCTGGTTTCGTTGTAGGCCGTGGGAGCCAAGCACTCCATTGCTGTGCTTTGAATGTTTTTGGATATCCTTAGGATTGTACCAGCTCCTTATAAAGAATGTATGTTACGAGCATGGCCATGATGTCATACTCATTATTTTCGGGTCTTTGTGATCCTGTGCTAGGTGGTGACTGGTGACATGACAGTGTATTACGTTCCATTTTGTTTTAACTAAGTAAATTTGGTACAATCGCCATGAAATGTTGGAGCGGGCTAGTTGCTCAAGAACATCTAAGTTCTTGGTGTAAGTTTTCTATAAAAAAACGGTTCGAACGCGTTAGCGTTAACTTCTAAATTATTTGGAATCATTTTGTTGCAAGTACGCGCCGCAAGAGGCGCTGTCTCCGCTTCCATAGTAATAGAGGATTTGCAATCTTCTTGGTGTTGCGGGTGTCTATGGGTGATCACTTACCATCAGGTGACCCACCCAGCTTTGCGCCCTAGACGGACTATGGAGAGCAATAACGGAGACTACTATCTATAGATATTATGAAACAGTGCCGTGACTGACTGACAGACAAATCACAGCCTGAACTGCTGAAGAAAGAAGCATGAAAGAAACGTGTTTTCCTAGGATGGTGTTACAGGGACACTAAGAAAGGAAACAATATCTGGGAATTCTATTATATATAGGGATGTGGAATTGAGTGTGTATTAATCCAAAATTTACGTAGACGCTGTCGCAGTTAAAAGTTAGTTTATCATGAAATAAAATATTAAAGACTTCTGAATAATGGAGTCAACGTTGCTTCAGTCAAAGCGAAAATTGTTATTGAGTGCGACTAATACCCGAACAGTTAACAGAACTAGAAACTCAACCCCAAATTCAAGAAACAGATAAATACAAATGACCATGTTTAACAATGGCGTCTAGTATTAGCATATGAAAGATATGTAAAATTAGAAATGCTGGCATTGTACGTTTTTCGTCCACTTAACTATGGGATTGCCCAGTTTAGTAGCGTGTTTGGAGATGTGACACGTTGTGGAGCCATGGGCATTTGTAACTGAACGCCTAAGTGTTCGACACACGTGACTCCATTGAAACTGAATGGACGGTTGATGTTAGCGAGAGACATTCTGAAAACTAACGGCATATGATTTTAGTAATGACTGCCTTTGAAACAGGCAGTAAATATTTTAAAACGCTTTTTAATTGTGTGTACAACTTATTATCACAGTGATTCTTGGCTTTATTTCGTCTGTAGTTTTTCTTTTAAGTTCAGGTCTCGAAGGAATGGAAAACACGTGACAGCGCGCCGCCGTTTATACAAAAGTTTGTTAAAACTTAAAAACAGGTCTTTGTCTCGCTAAAAAATATAAAATAATTAAATGAACTTTTATTTGTTGCATTTTCATTTTACCTTGCCTATATTTTAAATTCATCGTAGGTATACTCGACCAAGAAATTCCTTGACCACTTTTCGACCGTATTGCAAACGAATAAGGTTTAAAAGTGGTTAAGCAACTTCTTGGTCGACTATAAATAGAGTAAACGAAAACTTCTTTTTACAAGCTTTTTTTTTTTACGCCAGAGTGTGACAATTGTAGGAATAATAATGATGAGGTAGGTGAATTAAATTAGCTAGCTGATTATTAAGCCTTAGTAAATACTTAATGACATCTAACGTGCAGGCACCTGTTTTCCTCCTCAGAACAAGTCAGGTTAATATCCAGTAATTGCATCCCAGTTTTCAAGTAGAAATGGATTACTCGATTTGTTGATATTAGTCTTGGTAATAAAAATACCTTCTAAAAAAGTGACACTTGTACACAGTTTTATTTGACTTAACTATGTTTAACATTTGTCAAAATATAGGTAAACTTCGACTTCTCGCTCTCCTACCAGCGCGTTAGAGCAAAACAGTAGCTCGAGCACGAATATTTTCCTTCTATCGAGTAGTTACGTTATCGTATCGCCATCGAGAAGATTTGTATGAAGATTGGAGCAGCGCCCCCGTGGGCGTAATTAGAACTAAAATTTGGTAGCACGAACTTTGAAGTTCACTTTCGTATCGTCATCGAATAGTAAACGTGAAGTTTGCGTGAAGTATTCGTCACAGAATGTATGGAAGTGGTAGCACGAATATTTTTTCCTTCTATCGAGTAGTTACGTTAACGTATCGCCATCGAGAAGATTTGTATGAGGTTTGGAGCAGCGCCCCCATGGGCGTTTTTGGAACTAAAATTTGATAGCACTAACTTTGACATTCACTTTCGTATCGTCATCGAGTAGTAAACGTGAAGTTTGCGTAAAGTATTTGTCAAAAAGTGGTAGCACGAATATTTTTTTGACGTAAGGTAAAGTAAACTTACGAAGGCTGGCTATCGAGAAACACGCAAACTTTCTCACTGTACTTTTGATGGTGACACAATTTGCGAGAACAAGTTGCGGTTAGTTTTTGGTGTTATTCTTTCAAAATATCACCGGAAAAAATCATAAGATTGCGTAAAAATTCGCATACTAGTGCCTTGCGCTATTATTTTACCTGGGTTTAATCAAATAATCCAGAAATGAAGAACGAGAAACGAGGTAACTAATCTAAGAACATTACTTCTACTTTTTATTTTTTTGAAAGTAAAATAATTAAAATACATTTATAAATAGGTATCTTTCTTTAAAGGGGAATGAGTCAACGAGTTACGATGAGAAAAACAACACATCCTCTGGATATATCAGATGCCAGTGAAATTGCATTTTGTCAGATGCAAATAAAGAGGCATTTGCGTTCCTGTGCGAAGAACTCCGCAACGAAACAAGTTTAAAGTCGAGTAATAGAATTCTCAAGGTATTTTATTTAATAGGTCGGTACATAGTTTTCAATTTGAATAAGGTATGAATATTGAAACAAATTATTTTATGTTATTTGTCTTTATATTGGGATTTATGTTCCTTGTCGTTCTTGGCTACTAGCTCATACCAGAACAATGTGGGCAGGCATATAATAGAATAGAATAGAATATTTCAAGCTGCATAGGCCCATAGATAAATACCTTAAAGACTAACAATCACATTAGCGTTACTAGTGTCAGCAAATGTTACAGAAGTGATGGATGTTCTCTGCAGCTCACCCATTGCTGAAACTTTCATAAAGTTCCCTAATACAAGGGCAGAAAGGGATTTGATTAGGCAAGGAAAAGTGTTCCAAGTTGTCTTAGGAGGAGTGTGAACCCAAGCCAAAAAAGCGCTCCCCATACAAACAGTCATAATGGTTCCCACCATCTAAACCCTAACCTATGGCAATGGTTTTTGGTATGTTGTCATAATGCCTTAGAACTAGGTTTATTTGCATTGGTGCTGAAAATATTGCAATATTTGGTTTGGTGTTTTATACAAAACACAAATGCGTTAATATTTTTGAAACTATTAAGAATATTTAAAAAATCAAAACATACGAACCTAGTTCTAGGGCATAATAATAACATACAAAAAAATCATGGCTATAGGTTAAGGTTTAGAGGATGGAAAACGTTATCGCAGTTTGTATGGACAGCGCTGGGTTCACACTCCTCTTAAGATTAATTATTTGTAAACTGTGTTCAGTACAAATATTATCTTTTGTGGTAAAAGCATCAACAGTTGCCCATCTCGAGCGCACTTTTTTTCCTAAAAAATATATTTCTCATCTAAATTACTAAGTACCATTGAGTACACTGCTGAAGATTTCATTTAACTTTAACTTATATATTATAGATTAAATTTTCTTAGCTTATTCTACCATTATTATTGGTACTACTTATTGCTTGTCTTAATATCAATATTATCTTATCATATTTTACGCAAAATATGGAATATCGGGTGTTTGTGTCTGTATAGATGAATCACACTTCCAAATAAAGGTGTTAAACATTAACTCCTGCTTACTATTGTAGAAAACACTTTCACTCATTGAATATGTAAAAATTGTAAGGACTCCATGTAGTTAATTTATTTTACTTACTAATAGGCACTATCTTAATTGTAAAATAATTGCTTAATTATTAATTTATTAAAAGATTGTGATTTCAGTTTTATTTTTTGTTTTATGCAATATTATTTATTTATTAGGTCGGCAATGCGGGACACAAGAGAACCACTAATGTGTTGTAAGCCCTTAGGCCTCCGGATCGATCACCCACTGTACGAAACGCAGTAGCAAGCTACTACATCACGCTGATGTACTGCGAGTGTGGTACTACCCTGGTCGAACCCGTTCATTTGTACTGCAAATATATACTGGCTTCACAGTGCGCCTCTACCACTACAAAAACTAACCCCCTGATTCATAAACGTGTGTTGTCTACACAATTGCCCTCGAATGAAAGAGACGAAACATAAGTTACGTTATGTAGTTAAGAGAGGTTGGCAAACTTGTATGGATAAGGTTAATCTTATTTATTACTTAAAAACCTTCCTTAAAAAAGCTCTAAATGAGAGTGATAACCATATCAAAATCCGTTATGTGGTTTAGAAGTAAGGGGTAGGTATGTTGGTAAATAAATAAAGGCTTTGTTATTTTATATTTATTCGTTGTTTTTTTATTTAAAATAACTACATATATAATTTAGTATAGTGTTTGCATGGGGCGATATTTCACCCAATAGTGATAGTAGACAATAACTAAAAATACATTTTTTCTTCTTTACTAGTCATCATGCTATTTCTAATCTACTCGCGATCTAACCTGAGCGCTCATCTCACATACAGACTTACATTTTGCGTTCATTCATAATCTCAATTATTCACATCTAAGAAACTCGTAATAACATACACAGCCTCTTTCATTAATTCAAGCCATCGATCGAACTCAAAGCTGGAGCTCCATGTCTCTCTGCCGAATCCTCGCTCTTTCCAGCACGACGAACATTTAATCCCTCTCTGAGACTCCTCGCATTCTTCTCAGGTCTTAAAAATTGTTCTTCTGCAGTCAGTCTCCTTCTCACAGTGCCGGATTAGCCACATAGCAAGAGTAGCTAATGCTACGGGCGCCGCGCTCCTACGCCTGTCTGACCGCAATAAAAAATTATTTAATACCCTAAACTTGAGAACCTAAAGCAAACTAAGGGCCTCTTGACAGAATTTGCTACAGGCCCCGCGCTGGCTTAATCCGGCACTGCCTCATAGCCGGGCTGCTCGGTCCGACAGCGGGCTGCTCGGCCCGGCGGCCCGCGGGGCCGGGGGTGCGCAGCCAGGCAGCTGGCTGCTCGGTCTAGCGGCAGGCTGCTCGGCCCGGCGGGGCGCCGCTCGGCGCGGGGCCGGGGGTGCGCAGCCCGGCAGCTGGCTGCTCGGTCTAGCGGCAGGCTGCTCGGCCCGGCGGGGCGCCGCTCGGCGCGGGGCCGGGGGTGCGCAGCCCGGCAGCTGGCTGCTCGGTCTAGCGGCAGGCTGCTCGGCCCGGCGGGGCGCCGCTCGGCGCGGGGCCGGGGGTGCGCAGCCCGGCAGCTGGCTGCTCGGTCTAGCGGCAGGCTGCTCGGCCCGGCGGGGCGCCGCTCGGCGCGGGGCCGGGGGTGCGCAGCCCGGCAGCTGGCTGCTCGGTCTAGCGGCAGGCTGCTCGGCCCGGCGGGGCGCCGCTCGGCGCGGGGCCGGGGGTGCGCAGCCCGGCAGCTGGCTGCTCGGTCTAGCGGCGAGCTGCTCGGCCCGGCGGCCCGCGGGGCCGGGGGTGCGCAGCCCGGCAGCTCCAAAATCCGTTATGTGGTTTAGAAGTAAGGGGTAGGTAAGTTAAAAGGAGCACCTATGTTGGTAAATAAATAAAGGCTTTGTTATTTTATATTTATTCGTTGTTTTTTTTATTTAAAATAACTACATATATAATTTTGTATATTGTTTGCATGGGGCGATATTTCACCCAATAGTGATAGTAGACAATAACTAAAAATACAATTTTTCTTCTTTACTAGTCATCATACTATTTCTAATCTACTCGCGATCTAACCTGAGCGCTCATCTCACATACAGACTTACATTTTGCGTTCATTCATAATCTCAATTATTCACATCTAAGAAACTCGTAATAACATACATCGCCTCTTTCATTAATTCAAGCCATCGATCGAACTCAAAGCTGGAGCTCCATGTCTCTCTGCCGAATCCTCGCTCTTTCCAGCACGACGAACATTTAATCCCTCTCTGAGACTCCTCGCATTCTTCTCAGGTCTTAAAAATTGTTCTTCTGCAGTCAGTCTCCTTCTCACAGTGCCGGATTAGCCACATAGCAAGAGTAGCTAATGCTACGGGCGCCGCGCTCCTACGCCTGTCTGACCGCAATAAAAAAATATTTAATACCCTAAACTTGAGAACCTAAAGCAAACTAAGGGCCTCTTGACAGAATTTGCTACAGGCCCCGCGCTGGCTTAATCCGGCACTGCCTCATAGCCGGGCTGCTCGGTCCGACAGCGGGCTGCTTGGCCCGGCGGCGGTCTGCACGGTCCAGCGGCTGCAGTCAGAAGTGTTCCATGTATCTGCATCTAAAATTTATAGAAATAATTTATTATCTTTACATAGTATAAAATGTCTGTTCTCATATTTGCGGCCGCTTACTCCTTCTAGACCACGCGACGGATTTTGAATCCAAATTGTACCCGTGCAAAGCCGAGCCGAGCCGTTAGTTATTTCATAAAACCTTTCAAATTTTAAAAATGATAATGATCACCCTATTACTGTCAGCCCCAGAAGTAGCTAAACACTTAAGAACCTTGTCGGGGTAACGTATGAAATGAGAGTTGCTCGAATTTGTCACATCACTGACAGCGACAAGGTACTAAAATGTTCAGCTACTTCTGAGACTGACCGTAAATGCTAGGGTAACATAAAATAATAATATTTCATAGTATGCCCTGCATAAAATTTAATTTGTAAATCAGTATTCAGCTTTGAGTAGAAATTTTAAACAAAATATACAAAATTCCGTTCACAAGCTAGTGACCCGTGCGTGAGTCACAGACAGACAGCAGGGTGACAGAAATGTGGTTTTGTGCTTAGGATATAGAAACGTAAAGACTACAAATTTTAATTTCATACCTAAGCCACTCGATCCAACTTTAAAAATGCTTACCAAGTGATGTCTTGCTTTTCCATTTCTTGTGGCTGTGTGTCGTTGTCTTCAGACATAGCTGGTGGCATTCTTCAATCTGTATATAACAAGGGCAAGTAATTAAAATATGATTAAAAATTAATTATAACCATGTTTTTTCCATTATAGGTACAGTCAACTAAATTGATTTCTGACTACGGAGATTCTTTTCACAATAAATTTCATTTTGACTCTTCAGATAGGTAGACAGATGAAACGTTTATTTGTTACTGCAAGCACACACAATCAAATTTACAAACAATTGAGAAGAAAAAAAACGAAAGGTAACAAATTAGATGAGTACTTATTGTCTGTGTGCGCTGCAGCAGTACAAAATGCCATCTCACAACAATAACTCAATGTGACAGGGTTCTAAGTGACCAAGAATCCAAATCCGTTAGCCATAATGCATGATGGAGATAACTTGTCCTTCTTTTAGGATGAATATAAGCTACATTTTACCCCAAAAATCTGACACCCTGCAGCAAAATTGAGATTTAGCGAAAGACTTGTAAAATGCACAATAATTATTCTCAATCTACACTAATATAATAAAGAGGTAAACTTTGTGTGTTTTTTGTTTGTTAGTTTGTTTGTATGTAGGGGGTAATCTCTGGTAATAATTAAATATCTTGGGACGATGTACACAAATTGAACTAATCTGTGCTTCTGTGAGTGTACTAACCAATATGTCAAAGTTAACACAAACAACACAAAAATATGGTGTGGATACATACTTAAATACATATAACATCCATGTCACTGGTACAAACATTTATATTGAACATTCAAACAAGTACATTTAATGGTACTAGGCATCCTGATAAAGCCGGGCATAATTAGGCTTTATGGAGGTGTCTTCAGGCAAGTTAGATGGTGTTCCGCCTGTCCAGCTTTTTACATTTGACCAGTCAAATCACTAAATAATACAGTGCAAAGTATAAAAAGGCTGGTTTTACAATTCGTTTTGTCATATTAAACTAAGGCATAAGATCCTTAAAAATTTACTCAAAAAACAGTGTAAATCAAACAGGACCTTGTCAAGTTATGCAGACATTCAAACTTTAATCGAACTGTACAGTAAGTAGGCACTAAGTAGGTATATTTTAATGACATTAATATGTGGTACGTTATAAAAAGGTTGGGCGCATTTACTATACATATAGTGCTTACCTTTTGCTTGTTTTCTTCAGTTCGGATATCGCCTGTCTCGTCACAGCCTAGCCTGTCGGCTAGCTACAGTTGGTGATGTGCACCAGTGGCGTCTCTGCAGCCCCTGGAGGATTTAGATAAATTTTCGTGTCTTAAACAAATATTCACAATATGGATATCCGTAGGTAGAAAGTCTAGGAAAATAAAGCCAAATCAGAATGAATGTTTACTGAGGGACTAAGGAACTACATTAATTTCTATATTGTAAAGTATGAAAATGGATGTTAAATTAATAAGGACCTAGTCCGTGAGTGTAGTTCTATCAAAGTTGTAAGAATGAATTTAACCGCTTACCTCTCCATAAAATCTGCCAACTGCGAGAAACTGTTTCTTGATTTCATTTTCCAACACAAATTATTCACTTTTCATCCTTACTTTAATTTTAATTATGAAAACTGATACATTTCGATCGAACAGTTCGATCTTTATAATTTAAGTACAAGTGTCAAAATACAACGTTCGAAAATTTAAACTCTTTCGGCCCAATGATTAAATATTAACATATTTATTATTTTCTTGCCATATTTCAACATTTCCTTTTATTGTATAAATAAATATACAAATTACATAGGTTTCCGTAATATTCATGCTGTTTCCTGTATTTCTAACATATTTAAAATGATCCATAGTAACTTACTATGATTAGTGTTAGGTTTCTGAACATACCTAGCTGGTAGATTCATGACTTTATTTGACTATCGTCGCGTTGTATATTAAAAAGGTACTCTGTGGTCGCGTTTACGTATCGAGCTAACGTGAGTGAGGTTTTAAGATTCGTGCTACCGATAGCTTTCGTAAAAGTAAAGTAAACGTTAGGTTATCGAGTAGTCGATACTAAAAAGTTACTTAGGTATGACTCCAATATTCTTGCTCGGGCTTCTGTTTGTGTATCGAGATTGTAAATGTTTTGTGATTAAAAATTATTAATCCTTCGTATTACAAGTACTGTATGCTGCCCCAGTGTGAAAGCACAAGCATTTAAACACCAAACAAATTATTTATATTTGTCCCAAGTAAACAAGAAATACGGAAAAACACTTGCAAGAAAAATGATGCACATTGTTTATCAACATATTCAAGAATGTATTTATGTAAAGGTCATTTCTATGTAAGTATTTAACAAAATGTAATTTAGGAAATACATCATTATAACAAAATTGATGAATTTTATTTGACTATTGTAAATATTGTTTGAGGTTAGGTTTTTGTTTCTTTTTAGTTACCAAATGATATGCTCAATTATACCGCTCAAGTATCAATATGATACTATATTATGGGAAAAGTATCAGAAGTGCGCTTGAAACCAGGATGTAGGTACTCGAAGTAAATTTGAATGTCCAGAAGACAGAAGAAAACGGACATGCAGCAGCTCAGAACGACCATACATGATAAAAAAAACAAAGACTGGAGATAATAGCTGTCATCATCATCATCGTCATGTCAGCCACAAGAAGTCCACTGTTGAACATAGACCTTCTCCATGGATTTCCAAAGTGACCGGTTGGAAGCAGCATGCAACCAGCGCCTTCCTTCCACCTGTATGAGGTCATCCGATAATAGCAATGCCTTAATAAAATAAAACTAGTATGTAATTTCAAATAGGTTTTTTATTTAAATAAACACTCATTTACACATAAGCACACTCACTCTACACTTTGATATAATAATAATATATAATGATATAATAAAGGGTATATATTTGTTTTCCAAAAGTTTAATAACCTTTGGGTAACTAAATCTTCAACATATGCAAGGTTGAATGATACATTTATTATATTCACTTTTTTATTTTTGGGATAGTCTGGGTCAGCTACACAATAATAAGTTTTTCTTTTGTGATAAAAACATTTGAAGCTGCACTTGGGGATTGTATTTTCCTGTAGGCTTTCCATTCTTTACATAGGTAATTATTGTAGGTCTTTTCATTCACTCAACAAAAGTGCAGGAAGGTTCCTCACTTCTGTGATGCAACGGCATGTTTACATCCCCCTGTAAAGCTACACAGTCTTCGCACCTCACAGAGAAAATCTTTTCTTCCTCTTCGTCTAAAATGAGTGCGCATCTATTTAACTGAGCATGAACTTTATGCTCCGGGCATATTTTACACTTCACAGTACACAATTTTGAACTTGTATGTAGGTGACAGCATTATCTCCGTAGGAATCACGTGAGGACCTGAAATAAAGTTCATTCATTTATATATTTTTTTTTTTATACAACATAGAAAGGCAAACACGCAAGTGGGCCACCTGATGGTAAGTGATCACCACGGCCTATAGACACCTGCAACAACAAAGAGAGTGCAGATGCGTTGCCAACCCAGAGGGCTAAGTTGGAATACCTCTTATGCCAGTAATTACACCGGCTGTCTTGCTCTCCACGCCGGAACACAACAGTGCAAGCACTGCTGCTTAGCGGCAGGATTAGCGAGCAAAATGGTGGTAGCGATCCGGACGGACCTTGCACAAGGTCCTACCACCCGCAAATTAATCACGTTTTTAACATTTACAGAGTAAAGGTAACGAAAACCCACATTAGTCATATTATTAGGTGTCAATGGCATTTAAGATTGGCTAGTATTACAGAGTAAAGGTAACGAAAACCCACATTAGTCATATTATTAGGTGTCAATGGCATTTAAGATTGGCTAGTATTACTGCCTATGACATGATTTCTGAGAAATTTGTCCATGCCTGGGGTTGGCTTTTACGATCTGTGCAATAAGTGAAGCAGCTGGTACATTCTATTATTTTATTATATTTATTGTTTGTTACTAGACGAGAATGGAAGTTAATTAAAGTATCGTTCATAAAACTCAAACTACAATGAATGTTTACTGAGAGACTGATGAACTACTTACTTACATCAATTTCTATATTGTAAAGTATTAACGTATCAACAAATATTTAATTAATTAGAAGATTAGGAGCTAGTCCTTGATTGTAGTTCTATCATAGTTGTAAGAATTAATTTAACAGCTTACCTCTCCATGAAATCTGCCATTATGGCCAACTGCGAGAAAATGTTTCTTGGTTTCATTTTCCAATACAAATTATTCACTTTTACTTTTTATTTACTATCTAAATAACGACAACTAATAAATTCCGTTCGAACTTTATTTATATTTTGAGTACAAGAGTACAAGTGTCAAAATACAACGTTCGAAAATTTCAACTCTTTCGTCCCAATGATTATTATATTAACATATTTAATTATTTTCTTACTGTATATATATTTTTCGTATAATTTCATAAATAAATATACAAATTACACAGATTTCTGTAATATTCAAGCCGTTTCCTGTATTTCTAACTTATTTAAAATGATTCTTAGTAATTGACTTCGCTCAGTGAGGTATCCGAACGTACCTATCCAGTAGATTCGTAGCTTTATTTAACTATCGTAGCGTGTACTCGATACGTTAACGTGAGTCAGATTTAGAGATTCGTGCTACCGACAGCTTGCGTTAAAGTAAAGTAAACGTAATCGAATAGTAAAGGCGATACGAAAACGTAACGCATGACTCCAATATTCGTGCTCGGGCTACAGAGCGCTCGAAGTGGTCGAGAATCGCCGCCCTGTAGCCCTAACGTGACCGGCCCAGGTATCACTTATCCTTCCCTGCTTCTCTGTCAAACTAGTGTCATAAGAAAGAGACGCACACAGAGATAAACTCCGATAAACTAAACTTGGCCGGTCATGTCAGGGCCATTGAAAGTGAGACTGCCCCGGAAAAAGCGGAGCGTATAATCACGCAAGGGCCTTCGCTGAGTCGCGCGGGCGCACGCCTATAGAAAGACGGTATAGAGCGTCCGCTACCTCGCGCGGGTGCGAGTGCGGGCTCATACTATTGTTCGATAGGCGTGCACCCGCTCCGTGCACCCGCGCGGTGTAGCTAACGCTCTTAGTCATGAATCAAGTTCGCGCGGCATGGTCGCGACCTACTTCGCGCGTCCTAGACACACAGCGCAGAAATAGAGTGCGCTGTTTTATTCTCTAAGCGCATCAGCGTCACACTCGTTGGGGCAACGCCGTCTTGCTCACTCGAGCTAGTGCGCTAGAGCAAGACGGCGCTGCCCCATCGTCGAGATCGTCGCTGGTGACCTTAGAGAATAACTCTCCTGCGCGGACGCCGCTGGCTTCTTTCATTCAACTACTAGTGATACTTCGTTCGCGTGGAATTAGTAGCCTATGTCCACCAGGGATAGTGTAGCTTTCTATCGGTGAAATAATTTTTGGAATCGGTTTAGTAGTTCCAGAGATTACTCCCTACGTACAAACAAACAAAGTTTACCTCTTTATTATGTTAGTGTACATAGATTTAGGTTTCATTGCTCAGTTTACAAAAAAAGACTTAATGCCAGTAGACCTGAACGGCTAGCATGCGTGCATTTTCTCGCTGGTTGCTTAGTGCGTCTCTATCCCTCTGGGCTCGGTAGAAAGGGACGCCCTGTGCACCTAGCACGAATCTTCTCGATACGCGTTAACTCGCTACGTGATTCAGTGTGTCTCGTTCTGACTAGCCCAGTAGAGGAGAGACGCACTGAGTTACGTAGCGACTAGCGAGTTAACGCTCATCGAGAAGATTCGTGCTAGGTGCACTGAGCGACAAAGCGGGTTACGCTGTAGCGTGCTAACCATCCTGGGGTCACAGAGTAAATAATAGTACTAACGTACATAAACTTCTCTTTTTCGACCACCATTAAACGAATTCCAACTTTATGATCAGGCACAAAAAGTTCGTATTGCTTCATAAACATTCGCCAGGCGGCATGCATCAAAAGGAAGGCGCCGCCCGCGCCCGCCTTCCACCCGCAATGCCCTGGCGCACTTACATTGCAGAGTGGAACCCCCCTGCTGGGGTGCACAATTTTTTTTTTAAAGGAATAAAGAGAAATATTTATTTATTAAGGAATTATTAAATACTAGAGGACGCTCGCTCGCGACTTCGTTCGCGTAGAATTAGTAGCGAATGTCCGTCAGGAATATTGTAGCTTTCGCAAAAGAACTTTTGGAATCGGTTCAGTAGTTTTAGAGATTATCCCGTACATACAAATAAACAAGAATCAAAGTTTACCTCTTTATTATATTAGTGTAGATGTAGGTAAGTATAGACAAACGTGCCTACGGGAGGGAAATATCAAAAGCTGAAAGCTATGCGCCAGCTATGCAACTTGGCAATCGTTCAGATCGCAACTCTTTTATCAGCGATTCTGAACATCGTTTTCGCCGAACTTGGCCTGTCTTTCCCCTTTATGTTTTTGGTGGGATCGACATCCATAAGTCAAAACATTTTTTTGGCAACTATATAAAACCAAATATATTGTGCGCTGTAACGGATCCCTCAGTGCGCGAGTCTGACTAGATCTTTTTAGCTTTGTATGTATTTAGAGATTTATTTATAAGCGATACAGCATTTTCTGAGATCCATCCATATGCCATGAACGACGCCTGAGTCAGTGCGTACAGCACTTTTGCTAGTCCGACCTAAACAGGCGTATTTCACATTTTACCCTTTTCAAACAATATGCCTAACCTACGGCATGATCGTAGTGTAAAAACATACGTAGTATTTGTTTTCAAAAATTGTACATTTAACCCTTCAGAGAATTGTTAAACCAAAGGTGTGATAGGTCCTCGACTCTCGTTGCGTTACCTAAGTATATGTTCAATTTTTAATAGTTCTTTAACATTATAATAAAAATGGATCACTTACGTATTTTTAAGTCGAGAAATGCCCGATAATCCCGACATGTTTCAGACCAGTCCGTGGTCCTTAATCATGAGCCCCCGCGGCGGTGGCGCGGTGGTCGACGAACTAGTCCGAAACATGTCGAGATTGTCAGGCATTTCTCGACTTGAAAATACGTGAGACGTGAGTGATCCGTTTTTATTTATATGTCCGAGTCCCACGGTAGTTTTATGTTCTTTAACATGCTCTACGCTGTGCCCATGCCGTACTTCATGACAATTGGTTGCGTATTTAGGCCGAATTTGCTTATCGTTATTCGCTCGGCAACATTTATTGATTTATTCATTTTTTTTATTTTTTATTAACATAGCATTTTCCTGGCACAAAAGGTATTCTATGCCCATCTCCATGAACTCAGTTTTGTCGATTCAAAATTTTAGGACGATTGGTGCTGTAGTTAGGCCATAAAAGCGTAACATAAAAACAAACTCACTTTCACATTTAAAATGTATGATAGAACAGATAAGAGGCTTACAGTTAAAACCAATCAACTTTGACTAAAACTCTTTACTGCTGCTACGCTTATGCACTACGGGCATGAGAAAAACCTGATCTTTTACTCACATATACCGAAACGCTTTACTCGTACCGTAAAGTGTATTTGCGGGTAATAGGTTGGTAAATAAGAAAACAGGTAAACGGGCGCATCTCACTTCTATCCTGCCGCGGGAACTGGATTAGGAACCACTTCGACGACCCTAGGATTGTTGTCAATCGGCACGAACGTCGTTGGCACGGCCCGCGCGGCGTTGAGTGCCGCCAGCAACACAGTCACTCGTGAGCCCAGGTCGCGGTCAACCAGGTACATCAACTTTACAGCTCGTTCTTGCGTGAACGGAACAGCATTGACGATAACTGCTGCGATAAGAGCTGCTAACCTTGTTTTTCCTCCCTCAGAAGTAACAACCTTATTGTAAAAATCAGCAGGGGGTTGCAGATCGAAAGCGTTTCTATCATATATCACCAACTTCTGCCTAGGTCTCGCTGTATCCACGTACGGCACTGGGCCGTTGAACGAGTTCTCGTAGTAGTTCGGGGCGTCTTTCATATTGTCTCTTACAGACGGGACGCCGTCGCGGTTATACACTTTGCTATATTTCGGACTATTAATCTCTATCGTGTTGTGATTGATTCCTAAACGGTAGCTTTGTGTGTCGCGGTAAGCCAACCTTCGGGCTTTAAACAGCTCGTCAGGCGGACCAGGTATGCCAGGAACCAAATTGGCCGGATTGTAGGCGGACTGCTCCACAGTTCTAAAGAAGTTATCAGGGTTCCTGTTCAGGACCATGCGTCCAATATTTACTGTGATATATGTTCCATTTTCCCACATTCTTATCGTGTCGAACGGATTGTAATTAATCTTTTTAATGTCTTCTTTGGTCATTAAGTCCATTTCCAGTCTCCAGGCAGGGAAGTCCCCTCTATCTATTGCATTGTAAAGATCTCTCGTGCTATAGTCAGCATCAAAAGCTCCTAGAATTCTGGAAGACTCTTCGGTGAGGGACTCGACTCCTTGTTCGGTCCTGAAGTTAAATCTTACGAAGAAGCTTTCGCCTTTTTTATTATTTATTTCATAGGTTTGAATTGGGAACCCATCGAATTTTCTGTAACCGTTGGTTTGACCGAAATCAGATAGCAACCATAGCACGTGGTGAAGTGTATCCGGCATAAGGACGATCGCTTCAGCGCGCATAGTTGCATCGAAGAGGTTCACTTTGGGGTTTCTATGTAACGCATGGACCGGCATGGTAAACGTACCTGGGTCCCTGTAGAAGTAAACAGGGAAATTTAAAGTCAGAAAATCTAAAACCCCTTCGTTGGTATAAAATTTAACAGCTAGTCCTCTTGTCTCTCTAGTTAGATCATTTCCTCCTAGGTTTTGCAACTGTATTGAGAATCGAGCAAAGACAGGTGTTCTTTTTCCGATTCCGTTGAACACATCTGCTTTGGTGTACTTGGACACGTCATTGGTGACCTCGAAGTAGCCGAAAGCGCCGGCGCTCTTGGCGTGGACGACGCGCTCCGGGATCCTCTCCTGGTCGGAACCGGTTTGCGTGTCATAGAAGTACGGACTGTTGAACACGTCGGTGTTGAGAGAAACGGTCTCCCTCACATCAACTGGCTGCCCCGAGCTCGTGGTCAGGACGCCAATAGGCCTCTGTAACATAAGATATATTATGAAATTCCTATTTTGTACGCGAAAAATTGTTAAAAAAATTGTTCTAAACAGATTATTTTTGAAACGTTGATCAAGGCAAAAAAAGTCCAAAGTTTCTGCATGCAAATTTTTATTGCTGCGTTTAAAAAATAAATAAATTAGAACCGGTTTTAATTACCAAATACCAGCTATCGGCGGTGAAAATCTATCAAGGTGATTAGTCAAATAAATATTTTTATACGCAAAGGAAACATTCAATAGTACTTACTGGATGTTGATCCCTGAAGTCCGCCAGCTGTCGCGAAGCTGGGTCCAATGGTGGGAACAAGATCGTTGTGTTGGTCGGCAACGCCGGCAGCGCAGGAAGCGCGGGCATGCCGGGTGGCGCTGGGAGTGAGGGTAGCGCGGGTGGACCAGGTGGCATGGGTATTGAGGGTAGTGCGGGAAGACCGGGTGGCGCGGGTACACCAGGTGGCGTGGGTATTGAGGGTGACGCAGGAGGTGCGGCCGGTAGGGGTGGCGCGGGTGGAACAGGCTGCGCTAGCGACGCAGGTGCCATCGGTGTGGCGACAGGAGTATCTTGGCCAAAACCATTTTCTATTATGTAAATATAGAGAATGAAGGTAACTATGCGCTTCATGACTGCTGCGCGCTATCAAAAATAAGCGATGTCGATTATCTTCTTATATTTACTTTGATCAAATCAATTACCGTTTTGGTTGCGATTTGATTTAATGGATCCATGATTATGTAGTTAGTAACATCCTTTCGTAATTTAATCATTGGCATATTTAATGGTTGCTTAGTTTATAATTGTGTTAAGGTACACAAGCCTCAGTACAGAAGATGGTAGGATGTTGTTACGATCGTTTTAATTATAGTACATACTTGTGCTTCGTCCTCGTTGTTAGTTACTTAGAGTTTGTTTAAACAGTTAATATTAGGGAACGTACCATACTGCGTGAACCATTTCTTGAAATTGTTTAACGCCCCCCCTGTGACCACCCGTAATTAATTCTAAGACCCACCCGTCCCCCTCTACTTTTCACGTACTAGTTCATAAATATGGTTTTAAATCAATTTTTGCTAAAAGACAGTAAAAAAGGCTCCTGTTTGTCTTTATTAATACGGCACTTGTCGCGTGACCCCTAAAGTGCGTACAGTTTGAAAATAGCTGTAAAAAACGTGAAATTTCCTAAGAGATATTTACTACGTGACCCCAGCCCCCTACCCACCGCGTGGTATTTTGAAGACTGCCCTCTCGTGCCCTAACCTAAGAGAGTTTATGTATGGACATCGTAATACTTTAAGAACTTTTAATACATAATGCAATAAGTAAACGATGTGAGTATGAGGGAGAAGTTCCCGTGTGTATAGTCGACCAAGAAATTGTTGAGCACTTTTCGACCGTATAACAAAAGTATAAGGTTCAAAAGTGGTCAAGCAATTTCTTGGTCGACTATACATCAAGTGGTGTATTTAAGTATATGTATGTAAATTCTTTATTGTACAAATAACATAAATAACAGATAGGTAAAGTTACCTCTCTGTTATTTATGTTATTTGTACAATAAAGAATTTACATACATATACTTAAATACCTGATACGAACATCCATGGCTCGAGTATTTATATACATTCATATTCGTTATTCAAATGTCAGCCTCCAGCGGGGTTCGAACCCGTAATCCTAGACATGGGGTCACTAACACTAGACTATCCGGCTGCCAACGCGGTTGTAACGCATAATAGCTTTTTCATATTATCCAAAACGAAATCGGAGCAAGTAAAATTATGAAATATATTGGATTCGATATTGGGTCAGACAGTAATGAAAGGCAGGTAGGTGCATGTTTCATGAATTTTACTTGACCCGATATTGTACCGGTTTTCGATAATGAAATCCCAATGGAAAATGTGAAAACGTTCTAAGCGTAAACACTTCATCACTTATTGAGGGAAAAAGTGGAGCTCATACTGACGACAAGTTTCTTTGTTTTTGCTGTGGTTGGACACAGAAATCGTCATTACTTAATTTAGTACCCAACTTTACACAACAAAAGTAAATAAACCAACGAAAGTGTGTAAATGTAAATGTTTCTTCGTCTTTCTCACCTTTCTTGTGCTCGCAATGTCCGGCGTCGAGAGCTTCATCGTCGAGACCCGCTTGTATGAATCGTTCGTATTGATTCACTGTAATGGTTAGTTCAACTACCCGCATTTTCGGTTTTTTGCAGCTATTCAAAGCGTTTGCACACTATCCGATACGATATTGTTATCGGAAGCCGAATGCTATGGGGGCAAGTAGAATGTGTAAAATAGGTACAGTCAAGGAATTAAATTTCCAACCCACCTAAGGTTCAATAGCATATAGCAAACTGTCACCATAAGAGCTATAGAGCAAGACGTTAGTTTGACATATCGACCTTAATGCATTGCGAATGTCAGACGACATTTCAACGAAATGGGTAGGGAATTAACTTCCTTGACTGTACCTACCCTTCACGTTGTCCGGTCCAATATCGTGTATACGATCCGATATTTGGATAAATTTTACTTGCTCCGATTTCATTCGGATAATGTGAAAACGTTCTCATTCGAACTAAATTGTTTCTTCATAGACGTATATTTATAGGACTTTTCCGCCGCATAGCGCATAAAAGCCCGTGTAACCAGATCAGCTTCCGGAACTGTTTTCAAACGCTACGTGCATTATTCTTGTTACTCGAAACGTTCTGTGCGGTTATTGGACACGTCAGTTGGGCGCCGCTCATTAATTACGTGATGTTTTTTTGGCATTTTTAACCCCCCCCCCCCCTTGGTGATACATGGTGAGGTTCAAGACTACCCCCCCCCACCCCTATTACGTGTATTTTTTAGTACCAACAAAAAAAAAATTATATTTATAAAATACAGGTATAAGAATCATCTAATTTTATTATAGAAAATTAAAGACTACATAAATAAGGTTTGGAGGTTTAACGATTCAGTATCGCACGGTTGCCGAAAAAATAAATACACATGATATATTACTACACCCCCCCTCCCCTTGTGATAGTTCGTGATTTTTTATGGACCCCTCCCCCCCTTTACAAGACTCACGTGATTAATGGACTGCCCTTTGTATAATTAGTACTAGGCTGCGGTACTATTTCGACTAACAAAATGATTGTTAATATTTGGATACCTATTTCTCTATTACATACCTGCGGGTTGACGCGCGTATATTTCAGTTCAGTGGGCACTGCCTGGCGCGCGGCTAGGCTGGCGAGTAACGAGCGCTCGAAAGTCAAAAATCACCCTACAGAGCGGCTACTTAACTCAGTGAGTCTCCCTCCTATTGGGCTAGTTAAAACGAGACGCACTGAGTTACGTAGCGAGTCAACGCGTGTCGAGAAGTTTTGAGCTAGGTGCACTGATACCGATCCGCGCCTTTTCCGGAAAGCCACTAAATAGCTAAGGTTTTTGAGCAAAAGGAGTAAGAAAATAAAAAATGCTAAGAAAGGGAATAGTCTGTGAATGCTTCTTTATTGGTCGGCAATAACATCTGTAATCCCGGCTGTTTTTATTCAATTTAATAGCAGGAATAATAATTTAAATACGTTTTATTTTGAAAAATCGGTTTACAATCAATCTATAGTCGATAGTTACATTTCTACAAACTCGTACACTTATACAAACTATTTAATAATCATTTGTCCTAATACCTAATATAATGTTTGTGGGCCAGAAGTTACTTACAAGAAACAAACATCAAAGCAAATATTCAAGTATACAAACAAACAAGTGAGCTGAATTTCATCATGTAGTTTACTAAATAATTAATAGATTCAGGCGTTTTTTAGCGCAGGTCCATATCAAAAAACTGGAACTAATTACCTTGCTACTTGCTTTCACGTACTGGACTTGGTCCCACAACAAAATAAATAATAAATAGCCATTTTAACAGCGTTGTAGCTTGCCCGGGATGGGCCATGTATGAAATTTGTCGGTGGGCCTGTCTACCCGACTGCAGTGAAGCCCAAATGGGGGGTAATGATTTTATGGTTCTACAAATCGGGGCCCTGTAACTCGGGGGCCTCGTATCGTTGATACGGCTGATACGACGGTAGCAACGCCACTGCTTTTAAAATAGATTATACTTGTTACCCGGTCAGGTACAGAAGTTCGCCCTAGGGGATTTTCGAGTGAAACAAGAATACAATTTTAACAATAGGTTTTTATTTAAATAAAAGCTCCCTAGGACGACTAGAGACTCTAGGTCGTAAGTTCGTAATTCTTGTGCCTAATTCCTAACTTGAGTCAATTAACGTGATCGCTCGCACTCCCCTGGCCGTGACCCGACGTGGAGCAGCGTAGGCTTGCGGTTCGGCAGGTCTTCGTAGGCTGCAGGGCGTAGAAGGCTCGGCAAGGGTACGGTTGTCCAAGTAACCGGCTGGTAGCAGCTCGGTCAGGGTACAGTGTCCAAGTAACCGGCAAGAGGTGCCCTGCAGGTGGCTCGAGGATATGCGAAGCTTGGGGAACGTGAGCCCGTAGGTAGTTGGGTAGCACGTAGGTTATTGGTAACCCGTAGGGAGTTTGGTAGCCCGTAGGAAGTTGTTAACCCGTAGGAAGTTGCCCTGTAAAGATTTAGTGCTTTACAGGCTGGCCACTAGCGGGAACTGATGCCATACTGAAGCTCGAGGAGACGAGAGTCCAACCAGGGAGCTAGAGCTCGCCAAGTTGTGGTGTGGCATCAGTTCGAAAGGTTTACAAGTGGCAAGGTAAGGAAGAAAAGCTACGTTACATTGAGAAGGAAAGAAATAGTGAAGTTAAAACTCAGTGACGGTTACGGTTTGAAATTACAAGGTGCGACCGTTGAACAAGTAGGTTGATTTTAATATTATAATAAAGACTTAGAAATTTACAGAAAGAAGTTAAAGAAACGGTCGCAGGATTTAAGTTAGAACAAATTAAGATAGAAATAAATTACATACAATCTGAAAGAAACACATACACGAAAAATACAATTTTATAAGAACAATTTAGAACAGTTATTAGCAGAGAGAGAGCTTACCAGTTGGGCAGAGGTTTCACCTTTTAGAGGTGGTTGTAGTGATGTAGAAAATATGAGCTCTCTGAGAGCTGCAGGGGCTTTTATGGCCCAAAACCTGAGCTTCCCTTCCAGAGGAAAGGGGTCGTAACTAATTCAAACAAACCCCGCCCCTAACGATTCTAAATGTTGCCAGCGCTTATTTATACCGATTGGTAAAATAAACGCTGGCTTTAGCAGCGCCCTCTAGTGTGGCTCGAAGTGATATAGCACAGCGTAACAGTTCCCCTTTTCCCCGGTAAAGAAAATTAAAACTCATTTTAATTTTCGCTAAAGATCTTACGACGTCGCAGCATTCATCAATCGCCTTTCTTACTATCCACATATATACATCATTCTTTCAGAGTAGGTCCGGCTATAGGGCTAGTCTGACCTTCGCGTCTGGTAGCAGAAGGCGCGGGGCGTGCTCGTAATATATTTAATTTGTCGCGAAAGTCCAAGGATTACCATCCGTCCTTGATAGGTTAACATCCAGATAGGATATGGCTTTTATTTAACGGGTTCCAAGACCGCCCGAGAACTGGATGCTAACATTAGGGCGTTTTTAAGAGCAGGCGCGACCCTACTGGTATTTAGGCTTTTAATTTTAACTATTTGCGACTATTTTTAATATGAGCAACGATCTGTGGTACTATGTTTTACTTATGTGTTGTGTTGCAATATTAACATGCAGCATAGGTTAAACTGGCGGTTTAACGCAGTTTATTATTTTATAATTACGTATTGCGGAGAATGCGCGCGCGCATTTGCTGCATGAATGAATTAACTTAACATGGCGCGCGTGCAACTCGCTCGAACGCGTCGGCCGACTGGACTATTGAGGTCACTGGGTCATCGCAGGAGACGCCCAGCGTGTTACGTAATTAATAAGAATGCTAACGCTTAAGAATTAATGCGACAGGGTTGTAGAACCTCGCCGTAGAACTTGAATTTTGATTTGTATTTAATAGAAATCATTTAGGATTGTTTTTACGTTAATTAAAAGTACTCAATTTGCATGACCGTTCTTCATTATGTCGTAGGGTTACTATCCGCCCTACATAAGTTAACAACATTACAAAGTAGTAGTAAGGGCTTATTTTTACGAGTTACTATCCGCTCGGAGTAGGTATGCATGCTGTTAGGGTAGGTGAATTTAGGCTTATTTAACCAGTCTTCAGAACCGCTGGAGTAAAAGGCTTTAGTTTTTAACATAATGGAGTTTTGGTGCATTAAATATTTATTAAATAATCAAATTGAGTGGTATTAGTTAGTTAGTTTTTAAAAAAAATCGATTTATTAAAATAGTTAAGAGTATTTTTAGGTTTTATAAAAGTTGAAGTTGATATTACATAGTATTGAAGTTATTTTTAGTTGATATTTTAATTATTATTTTTTAAACGTTAAAATTGAGTGCTAGTTGTTAGGGTAAGGAATGTATATTAATTAAATTAGTCACGAGTTTAAAAAAAATCTAAGTTTAAGAGAATATTTCCAAGTATTGAAGATAGTCATTTTATTTTTTTTAGTTATTAGAGTTTTTAGTTGCTGTAGGCAGGGATCGTTTAATTATTAACTTGCATTTTATAGAACAATATACTTTGCAAGGATAAGTACGAGTATTTAATATTGTAAAGTTCCATGACGAACAGTAGTTAATTTTGCCCTCTGTAGTTAAGTTAAACATTTAAGTAGTCTCAGTTATCGGCGCGACTTTAAGATTTACCCGCTTTAAAGAAATACTACCGATAGTGTATAGTGATCCTTAGGCGCGCGCGATAAGGTCTTCGCACAATAGAATAGTGCCTATGGCCGGAATGCAGGTGGTTGTTGAACACTTATGTGTTCAGTTAAAATAGTTAGTGAGACGCGCTCACAAGGAAGGTGATAACTTAGTATGTAGAACTCTCTCTGCTAACACTGGATGCTAGACCGTATGAGTACAAGAGAAAGTGAAGTATAATTACAGAGTTACAAGTTCTGGATTGGATATCGCAGTAATAGTGCAGTGTTATTATATAAAAGTGAAGTTACGTTAACAAAGTTGAAATATAAAATAATTAAAAAAGTGAATCTACTAGATGTTAATAAAATTTAGTGGTTTTGCCGGATAAATTCAAACTAATTTTGAAGAAATGTCGATATTCAGTGGTTGTTGTTTCAAGATAGAAGAGTAATTTTAAAGCTAACTGTAGTGTAAATTAAAAAAATATATACCGTCGGTTTTTAAGGATTATTAAATAGTTAGGTACACTTCTGTGCAAGTCGTCTTTTTAGAAGAGCGAAGTGAGTTGTACAGAGTGAGATAGCTGTTAGAAAATCGTTGTAGTTAATTTAGTTAACTACAGCTGATTCTTAGGCGCTTAGTGGCAGTTGAGGTTTTTTAAATTCGAACCCGCGGTTAATTGTAGTTGACGGTTACTAAGTAAATTTAAATTAACAGTTAGTCCGTTAGGATTTAAATTGATCGCGATAGTGCGATAATTTAAATTAAGTATGTACGTTGTGTTGTTAATTTAAATTGTTTTATGTAGAATAGTTAAGACAAATTTGGAGTATTAGCGATTAAAATTTAGAAAAATAGACGTTAAAATTTGAAAAAAAAACCGTTAGAGTTTTAACAACAACCCTGATTTTCGGCAAAAACGCCGTTCATTCGCCTTTTACGAATACCAGGCCGGTTTTGCGGTATTCTTGGCCCGCCACAAAACGGGTGGACAAGTGAATTTAGAATTACTGCGGTATCCAAGACAAGAAGAAAAATTATAGAAAAATCACCAACACCAACAACTTTAGCGTAGCTAGCTGACTCAAGCAAGAACTATAGCACAAGAAAACCCGTTGGCGCCACTGTTACCCGGTCAGGTACAGAAGTTCGCCCTAGGGGATTTTCGAGTGAAACAAGAATACAATTTTAACAATAGGTTTTTATTTAAATAAAAGCTCCCTAGGACGACTAGAGACTCTAGGTCGTAAGTTCGTAATTCTTGTGCCTAATTCCTAACTTGAGTCAATTAACGTGATCGCTCGCACTCCCCTGGCCGTGACCCGACGTGGAGCAGCGTAGGCTTGCGGTTCGGCAGGTCTTCGTAGGCTGCAGGGCGTAGAAGGCTCGGCAAGGGTACGGTTGTCCAAGTAACCGGCTGGTAGCAGCTCGGTCAGGGTACAGTGTCCAAGTAACCGGCAAGAGGTGCCCTGCAGGTGGCTCGAGGATATGCGAAGCTTGGGGAACGTGAGCCCGTAGGTAGTTGGGTAGCACGTAGGTTATTGGTAACCCGTAGGGAGTTTGGTAGCCCGTAGGAAGTTGTTAACCCGTAGGAAGTTGCCCTGTAAAGATTTAGTGCTTTACAGGCTGGCCACTAGCGGGAACTGATGCCATACTGAAGCTCGAGGAGACGAGAGTCCAACCAGGGAGCTAGAGCTCGCCAAGTTGTGGTGTGGCATCAGTTCGAAAGGTTTACAAGTGGCAAGGTAAGGAAGAAAAGCTACGTTACATTGAGAAGGAAAGAAATAGTGAAGTTAAAACTCAGTGACGGTTACGGTTTGAAATTACAAGGTGCGACCGTTGAACAAGTAGGTTGATTTTAATATTATAATAAAGACTTAGAAATTTACAGAAAGAAGTTAAAGAAACGGTCGCAGGATTTAAGTTAGAACAAATTAAGATAGAAATAAATTACATACAATCTGAAAGAAACACATACACGAAAAATACAATTTTATAAGAACAATTTAGAACAGTTATTAGCAGAGAGAGAGCTTACCAGTTGGGCAGAGGTTTCACCTTTTAGAGGTGGTTGTAGTGATGTAGAAAATATGAGCTCTCTGAGAGCTGCAGGGGCTTTTATGGCCCAAAACCTGAGCTTCCCTTCCAGAGGAAAGGGGTCGTAACTAATTCAAACAAACCCCGCCCCTAACGATTCTAAATGTTGCCAGCGCTTATTTATACCGATTGGTAAAATAAACGCTGGCTTTAGCAGCGCCCTCTAGTGTGGCTCGAAGTGATATAGCACAGCGTAACATACTGAAATAACGTGAGTAATTTGTGATAGCAGCCTTTATTTATTTCAAAATAGCACTTTTGCGAAAAAAGACTTACCAAGTAAGTTAACAACACTCCTCTTCTTAATAAACGAGGTACAGGAAGGTAATTTGTTCGGATTTGTTGCAGTTTTCTTACGCATTTATTTAAAAAAACATTCATAATAAATTGAGAATCTTTTCCTCTTATTGAAGTCTGTGAGTATTCAATAAGCGCCTATTTTTCCTACTGCATCTCACAGCACACAAAGGTGTTATTATTTTTTTTCGCTAAACAACAGCATCCGACGAGTGAGGTTAAAACATAGACATGATAATGTATATACTAATAAAACAGATCACTCACGTATTTTTAAGTCGAGAAATCCCCGACACGTTAACGACGAAGCGACGTGATCAAGGACCCCGGACTGGTCCGAAACGTGTCGGGCATCCCTCGTTAAAAATACGTGAGTGATCCGTTTTATTAATATGTCCGAGTCTCACGGTAGTTTTATGTTGAAAATGATAATGTATAAGATGAAATTGCTCAGCATAGATAGGCTGATCACAAACCAGGGGGTGTAGCCTCCGAGCTACAGGGGCCCCGACTTGTAGAACCATAAAATCATTATCCTGCACAATGTCACAATGTCTCAAACACAAGCATAAACAGGGTGTCCACATTCTAGAAAGTCAGGGAGAGTCAGGGAAAAGTCAGGAAAGCTCAAGGTGGTCAGGGAAAGTCAGCGAAATCGAGGAAATCACCTGGAAAGTCAGGGAAAACTATAACTTACTGTTAGCTCCGCACGCTTTCCCAATCTTCCCTTATTAAAGTTCAGTCCTTTTCACTAAAAATATTAGTGAGTTTTTTGTCTTCTCGCGTACTGTACTTATTGTTTGGTTTACGATAAACCTCACTTAAAGATACCAAACTAAGCAGCAGTGCTTGCACTGTTGTGTTCCGGCGTGCAGACCAAGACAGCTGGTGCAATTACTGGCACAAGAGGTATTCCATCTTAGCCCTCTGGGTTATCAAAGTTTCTTATATAAGTCTACAATAAATTAGCAAGCTTGTACTTTATGCATTTTTATTCCTAAGACCAAATGTTCATCAGTAAGATTTTATCCTGAACAATAATCCTATCAATTAGTAGAATAAAATAGTGAGTGTTTATTTTTGAAAAAGTCAAAAATAAACACTCACTATTTTATTCTGTAGTTAGTTAGTACTCACTATTTTATTCTTTAGTTAGTTAGTACTCACTATTTTATTCTTTAGTTAGTTTAGAAAATCTTTGAATGCAGTTTTGTTTCTTTTTAAAAATAAAAGAATGTTCCTTTTAAGTAAAACAATCTAGCTTAAGCATTCAAGGTAGTTTCCCTCCAGGGCATAACCAGGGCATAACTGTTTTCCACTCCGTATATACTGATAAAATTTAAAATGCAAGTGTAATGCTTAGGCTTACCTTTGCGAATTCGATTTTTGGTCAGAAGTATTTTCTAACCGAGTTTTATCACAGTAACGATAGTTAGCACATATTTGTCTACGCTTTAAATTAGGTGGGAATAGGATTTGGTACAACCTCAACAACCCTGGGGAAATTGTCAATTGGTACGAACGTTTGCGGTATGGTTTGTGCGGCTTGCGCTGTTGCCAGCGCAATCCTCACCCTGCGGCCCAGATCTGCGTCAATCTGAGTCAAATACCTAGCCACCTGTTCTCGTACAGTAGGAACTGCATTGACCAAGATACCTGCTGTGATGACCGCCAACCTAGTTTTCCCCGCGTCAGATAATTCTTTATTATAGAAATCGTTCATTGGTTGCAGATCAACAGCGTTTCTATCGTATATCATCAACCTTTCCCTTGCTTTAAAGGCGTCTACGTACGGCACTGGACCGTTGAACGAATTCTGATAGTAATTCGGAGCATCTCTCATATTATCTTTTACTGGTGGGACACCGTCGCGGTTATAAACTTTATTATAATTCGGACGGTTTACATCTATATTGTTGTGGTTTTTTCCTAGTCTATAGTTTTGTGTATCCTGGTAAGCCATCCTTCGCACCTTGAACATTTCGTCAGGCGGTCCCGGGATGCCGGGGACCAAGTTGCCAGGATTGTATGCAGCTTGCTCCACAGCTTTAAACCAATTATCAGTATTTCTGTTCAAGACGACGCGTCCAATAGTAACGGTATGGTATGTACCATTGTCCCAAGTTCTAGTTACATCAAAAGGATTGAAGTTAACCTTTTTAAGGTCTTCTTTAGTCATCACGTCCATATCCAGTCTCCACGCGGGAAAGTTTCCTGAAGCTATTGCATTGTAAAGATCTCTGGTAGAGTAGTCAGCATCTAAGGCTCCTAAGATCCTGGCCGACTCTTCGGTTAGATATTCTGTCCCTTGTTCGCTTTTGAAGGTAAATTTCACAAAGAAGCTTTCACCTTGTTTGTTAGTTACTTCGTAGGTATGAATTGGAAACCCGTCGCTTTTTCTGTAACCGTTGGTTTGACCATAATCAGATAACAGCCTAAGGACATGGTGAGCCGCTTCTGGTACAAGGTTTAACAAGTCGACACGCATAGTTGCATCGTAGAGGTTTGATTTCGGATTCCTATGAAAACTATGGGACACAGTTGAAAATAAAATTGGATCTCTGTATAAGTAAACAGGAAGGCTTAGGCTGATAAGATCTAAATTTCCTTCGTTGGTATAAAATTTTAAAGCCATCGCCCTCGTTTCTCTCGTCAAGTCATTTCCCCCAAGATTTTGTATCACTATGGAGAACCTAACTGCGAGAGGGGTTCTCTTTCCGATGTCATTAAATACATCTGCTTTGGTGTACTTGGAGACGTCATTAGTAACCTCGAAGTAGCCGAAAGCGCCGGCGCCCTTGGCGTGGACTATGCGCTCCGGGATCCTCTCCTGGTCGAGAGAGGTTTGCGAGTCGTAGAAGTACGCGCTGTTGAATACGTCGGTGTTGAGAGAAACGGTCTCCCTCACATCAACTGGCTGCCCCGACCTCGTGGTCAGGACGCCAATAGGCCTCTGTAACATAAGATATAAATTATGAAATACTGTTTACGCGAAAAATGAAAAAAAAATCTGTCCAGATTATTTTTGAAACGTTGATCAAGGCAAAAAAAATTCCAAAGTATCCTGCATGTAAATTTTTAATGCTACGTTTAAAAAAAAACTAAAGTAGTATCGGTTTTAATTACTAAAAACCAGCTATCGGCGGTGAAATCGGGAAGTCGGCGAAATTCTACTATTAAGGTGGTTCAAAGGGGGGCCGGAAGTTAGCAATGTATTCTACGCGCTGAAGTCGCAGGGAAAAACTAGTCTTAAAGAAACACCAATTTAGATTTTTTTTATGTTCCATGCGTTGTGAGCACCCGAATCGGCTCATTTATATAAAAAAAAATACAACATTTACGGTGTTCAAAGTTGTAACATAGAAATGTAGAATAATTGCGAAAGCATAAAGAACATTATTATTTCTTACTGTTGGATGTTGTAGTTTGAACGCCAATAGTTGTCGTGATGCGGGATCCAGCAATGTGACGTTCGCAGATAGTGTGGGTGGCAGGGGTAGGGCGGGTATCGCTGCGGGTGCGGGTGGCGTGGGTAGGGAGGGCAACGCTACGGGCGCGGGTGGTACGGGTGGCACGGGTAGAGTGGGGTTGGTTGGTGCTTGTAGCGATGAGGGCGCCGGTGCCCACAGAGTGGCACCAGGATTAATTTGGCCACAAGCATTCCTCAATAAGGCTGCATATAGGACACAGCACAATATGCACTTCATGACTGCAAGAGTAAGTGTTACCGTTAACTCTTATATACCAAAAAATCGGCGTAATTGCTGTTTCCATTAATCATTACATCCTTTGTTTACATTGTTGCGCTTATTGATATTCTTACACATTCATTATCCAGTACTCTATGTATTATTAAACGTAATATATGGTATGGTGCATTAGTTTTGAATGGATACATGGCGAGGACTTTTTATATTGACAATTAGCGCCATAGTCCAATGTACATAAACGTACGCGTTCTTTCCAAGTACTGCTGTCCAGTGTTCCAATCGTTTTGAAAACACGTGCGCGTTGTCCAGTAAACACAGGAAGCCATCAAGCCGCGACATCGTAAACTGGTCGGCATTTATAAATCCGATCCAGTTTACCCGCGGGCTCCGTCAAAATACCGATTACACGAGCAAATAGGCTCGAAAAGTTAAATCAATTTAATTTACTTGTGGTGATGGATTCGCAGCTGGAGAAGGTAATCGGGTGCTTTTTTAATAGTTTTTTTTTATATTCTTGTAGAAATACAAGACAGTCCCTTTATTTTGAGGGAAGGAAGCTAGCGGGGAGTTAAGAAACATGTTTTAACGTGATTTAATTATTTGTTTATTAAAATAATTACGTACATAAAGCGATATTGTAACCTACACCGTAATAATTATGAAATGCTGCCAGTTAGTTATGCAATTTTGGTGTTACTAAGATAGAACGTAATGATACTTCATTACATCGAGTCATTGTCCGCCAACGGCCGTCGCTTCATAACGAACCGAATATTTTAGGTCAGTTTCTACAAAACTAGTGCTTTTTATCTGTACCTTATTGGCCATTTGCTTTATCGTTTTTTTTTGGTTATGATAAAGTAATTTAAATTGAACGAGCGTTGCTTCATCACGCACACAACCGAATATTTGATCAGTTTCCAGTACCTACTTTCTACTATACTTAACATTATCAGCCACTTCGCAAAGCCAGACCAACATATATGAAGTCAGAGAGTTGTCCTTTAATATGTGTACCTAAATTCAGCCACTTCACTTCAAATTTGTAGCGACCTGGGATGATAACGGATCCCTTGATACAAGTGTATCAGCACTTACTACGAGGTCCCAAATCTACCTTATTAGTAACCCAAGCCTGTAGTAAATGACCTATTCTAATTTTGATTTGTTGCTGTTAAGCATTTATGTCTGCTTTCGTAATAATGTTCATATTCCCTATAAGTATAGTCTCTGGGAGGGGTAAAATACCTCAAAATGTATGCATTGTAAAGATCTGTCTCTCTTTTTATTTTTCTCTTTCGATTTATTTAAAAAATTACACCTCGTTGAGGTTTTTGCCAATATTTTCTCATTAGAGGTGTCTTCGGTGTTTAATTTTCTGATATAAGTGCTTCCTGTAAGCTTGATCTGATTAACAATATGTTGACATTGACTTTGACTCTCGGCGTCAAAAGTTTTCTTTATGAGTTTCGTTGTCCTCCAACAGTGGTTGTGGACTTGTGAAGTAGGGTCCAACAGTGTGACGTTCGTGGACAGCGCGGGTGTTGAGGGTTTAGGGGTCAGTGTGGGTAACATGGGTAGAGTAGGTATTAGGGTGGTAGGGGTAGGGTAGGTACAGTTTTCCCACATAACCCCCAAAGCCGTTCCAAGCCACTGGTAATTATAAAGCTTTTAATCGGATTCGGCAAACTTTGTATCGAGAACTCTTATTATCTTGGTTTCTTTTAATAACTGATAATAATGAAATGTCCCTATAGCACGGGCAGGGGCAGCATCTGCCACGTGTACCCATCACTTGTCATTAAATTGTCTAAAGGGCATCTACGTGTTGGCTTTGGCTCTGCGCACGCCTCCCGAAGGTCTGAAACACCATTGTCCCGCGAATGGGAAAGACATACAAATAATAATAAGGTAGTTTATTTCAGAGAAATCATACAATCATCCACATTTAATTGGTAAAATAATAATCATAGCCCATAAAACAAAACAAACTTAAGAACTTAAAAGTAACTCCAGACTAAACTAGTCTAGTCGACTAGTAAATACAGACGCTAGACTATTAGAGCTATTAAAAGTACAAACTACTCGTAAGTGCTTACATCCTGAAAATCTTCTGAAAATGTATTATTCTAACTCATTATCATATATTATTTTGAATCTCGAGAACAAAATAGTGGAAATGCAAGAAATATTAAGTAATTGTTTCCGGTGTATGTCCGCACAAAAACAGCAAATGCAAGACTCACAAATAGATGAGATACTTAAATATATAAGAAAAAACAGACCTGCTTCAGCTGATGACGACATTGAAAACACAGTATTTCCTTCCACTGTTATCACAATTCCACAGAAACTCACAACGTTGAATAACGTTTCACTCAGTGTACAGCGTACAGCGTCAGGTATGGTAGCGGTAATGTGGCGAAACTGGCAAGCGCAAGGCACGGAATGCTGATGTTGCAGGTTCGAGTCCTGCCATTACCCTAATTTTTCTTTGTGTTGTCATTCATTATATGGCATTTCAAATTGAATTTGATGGCTTTTTCAACCTATATACAGGGTGGAAAAAGTTATGGGCCATAAATCCTTAAACTAGATTGTTTTAATTAAAGGAAACATGCTTTTTTTTAAAGAAACTAAGCAGCATTCAAAGATTTTTTTTATAAAAGTCGCTAGCCACATCCGGGAATCGAACCAACTAAACATTTGGTAAATAAACACTCGCTATTTTCTTCTACTAATCAAAAGGATTCTTGTTCAGGATAAAACTCTTCTGTAAACATTTGGCCTTAAAAATCAAAATTCATGTAGTACAAGCTTGCTAATTATTGTTGAAAACTAAGATAAGAAAATCATTTAATTGTTAATAATAGTTATATGCACATTTCTTTCTAACGAAGTGTTCCTCTGATGAAGTTTAAAAATGGAACGTTTAACTTTTTTTTCTGTGCGGGTTGTGTGCGGGGCAGCAATTTTTAAATTCGAACATATATTTTTATCGATCATGTTTTGTTGACGTGTCCTTCGTGAATATTAGAATTGATGATAAAATAAAAATGTTCTAACGTTTTTTGTAAATCTATTTCACGAACTTTTTTATTTCTAAGACCAAATGTTTATTGGAGAGATTTTATCCTGAATAATAATCATATCGATTAGTAGAATAAAATAGTGAGTGTTCATTTTTGAATTTTTGGTTGTTTCGATTCCCATGTTGGACAAGTGACTTTTAGAAAATCTTTGAATGCAGTTTTGTTTCTTTTAAAAAATAAAAGAATTTTTTCTTTAAGCAAAACAAGTTCACTTAAGGATTTAAGGTAGCTTTCCTCCAAGGCCCATAACTTCTTTCATCCTGTATACATATGTATACTGATAAAACATAAAATTAAGTGTAATGCCTAGGGGCTTACCTTTGCGAATTCGATTCTTATCTGAAATACTTTCTAACCGCATTTTATCACAGTAACAATAGTTGGCACATTTTAAATTAAGGATTTGGTACAACCTCAACAACCCTGGGGAAATTGTCTATTGGCACAAACGTTTGCGGTATGGCTTGTGCGGCTTGCGCTGCTGCTAGCGCAATCCTCACCCTGCGGCCCAGATCTGCGTCAATCTGACTCAAATACCTAACTAGTTGCTCTCGTACAGTAGGAAGTGCATTGGCCAAGATGGATGCTGTGATGACTGCCAACCTAGTTTTCCCCGCGTCAGATAATTCTTTATTATAGAAATCGTTAATTGGTTGCAGATCTACAGCGTTTCTATCGTATATCATCAACCTTTCCCTTGCTTTTGATGCGTCTACGTACGGCACTGGACCGTTGAACGAATTCTGATAGTAATTTGGAGCATCTCTCATATTATTTTTTACTGGTGGGACACCATCGCGGTTATTAACTTTGTTATATTTCGGACGGTTTACATCTATATTGTTGTGGTTTATTCCTAGTCTATAGTTTTGTGAATCGTGGTAAGCCATCCTGCGCGCCTTGAACATGTCGTCAGGCGGTCCCGGGATGCCGGGGACCAAGTTGCCAGGATTGTATGCAGCTTGCTCCACAGCTTCAAACCAATTATCAGTATTTCTGTTTAACACGACGCGTCCAATAGTAACGGTACGGTATGTACCATTGTCCCAAGTTCTAGTTACATCAAAAGGATTAAAGTTAACCTTTTTAATGTCTTCTTTGGTCAACACGTCCATATCCAGTCTCCACGCGGGAAAATTTCCTGAAGCTATTGCGTTGTAAAGATCTCTGGTAGAGTAGTCAGCATCTAAGGCTCCTAAGATCCTGGCCGACTCCTCGGCTAGATATTCTGTTCCTTGTTCGCTTTTGAAGGTAAATTTCACAAAGAAGCTTTCACCTTGTTTGTTAGTTACTTCATAAGTATGAATTGTGAACCCGTCGCTCTTTCTGTAACCGTTGGTCTGACCATAATCAGATAACAGCCTAAGAAGTTGGTGAGCCACGTCTGGTACAAGGTTTAACAATTCAACACGCATAGTTGCATCGTAGAGGTTTGATTTCGGATTCCTATGAAAACTATGGGACACAGTTGAAAATAGAATTGGATCTCTGTAGAAGTAAACAGGAAGGCTTATGCCGATGAGATCTAAATTGCCCTCGTTAGTATAAAATTTGAGAGCCATCGCTCTCGTTTCTCTCGTCAGGTCATTCCCTCCAAGGTTTTGGATTACTATGGAGAACCTAACTGCGAGTGGGGTTCTCTTCCCGATGCCATTAAATACGTCTGCTTTGGTATACTTGGAGACGTCATTGGTGACCTCGAAGTAGCCGAAAGCGCCGGCGCCCTTGGCGTGGACGGTACGCTCCGGGATCCTCTCCTGATCAATGCGGAGTTGCAGGTCGTAGAACAACTCTTTGTTGAACGGGTTGGCGTTGAACGAGACGGAGTCTCTCACTTCCACTGGCTTCCCCGCGTTCGTGGTCTGCACGCCTATTGGCTGCAACATATCGTTAAAAATTAGTATCGTATCTAAAAGTTACACCACAAATTGCGCCATAATTTGTGCAAGTGTGCTGTATTACTTGTTAAATCAGTCTTTCGGCGCACCTCTGCACTGTGGTCGCCGCAATAGAATTGCCGCGCGTGCGAACGAACACGAGTTACACGAGAGACTCACACGAGACTACTGCACTGTTTTATTATTTATTCTGTGGCCAAAAGCAATGGATTGGTGTTACATTCGGCAATAAACAAGATTATTAGAAATTCGTTTATTAAGGTGGTACAAAGGGAGGCGGAAGTTAGTAATGTAATCAATCTGCTGTCGTATAAGCTGAAGTCGCAGGGAAAAAGTAGTCTTAAAGGAACATCAATTTAGAAATTTATGTTTGTTTATGTGCCATGCGTTGTGAGTACCTGAATCAGCTCATTTATATAAAAACATACAACATTTAAGGTGTTCAAAGTTGTAACATAGAAATGTAGAATAATTGCGAAAGCATAAAGAACATTGTTATTTCTTACTGTTGGATGTTGTAGTTTGAACTCCAGTAGTTGTCGTGATGCAGGATCCAGCAATGTGACGTTCGCAGATAGTGTGGGTGGCAGGGGTAGGGCGGGTATCGCTGCGGGTGCGGGTGGCGTGGGTAGGGAGGGCAACGCTACGGGCGCGGGTGGTACGGGTGGCACGGGTAGAGTGGGGTTGGTTGGTGCTTGTAGCGATGAGGGCGCGGCTGCCCACAGTGTGGCACCAGGATTAACCTGGCCATAAGCATTCTTCAATAAGGCTGCATATAGGACACAGAACAATATGCACTTCATGACTGCAAGAGTAAGTGTTACCAGTAGCGCTTATATACTAAAAATCGGTGTAATTAGTGTTTCCATTAATCATTACATCCTTTGTTCCTTATTTATGTTATTTATTAACATTAATTATCCAGTACCGTTGATACCTATGATTAAACGTTATATATGGTGTATTGCTATTGAATGGATCATGACGAGGATTTTTTAAATTGACAATTAGCTCTATAGTCCAATGTACGTAAACGTACGCGTTCTTTCCAAGTACTGCTGCCCAGTGTTCCAATCGTTTTGAAAACACGTGCGCGCGCGCTTGTCCAGTAAACACAGGAAGCCATCAAGCCGCGACGTCGTAAACGGGCCTGCATTTATAAATCCGATCCAGTTTACCCGCGGCCTCCGTCAAAATACCGATTTGACGAGCAAATAGGCTCGAAAAGTTGAATCAATTTAATTTAATTGTGGTGATGGATTCGCAGCTGGAGAAGGTAATCGGGTGCTCTTTTAATAGATTTTTTTGTAGGTAGGGCAAGAGGACAATTGGTGGGAATACAATACATTTTCTTTATTTTGAGGGAAGGACGCTCGCAGAGAGTTAAGAAACATGTTTAAATTAGATTTAATTATTTGTTTTTATAAAATAACTAAGTACATAAAGCGATATTGTAACCTACATCGTTTAATAACTATGAAGTGCTACCAGATATTTGTGCAATTTACGTATTACTAAGCTAGAACGTAATGTTAATGATACTCCATAGCTTCGCGTCATTGTCTGCCATTTCCCTTATACTTAATGTTTGGTCACGATGCTACCAAAACATTTTAGAACGGCCATTGTTTCATAACGAACCGAATATTAGGTCAGTTTCTACATAATTAGTGCTTTTTATCTGTACCTCATTAGCCATTTCCTTTATCTTTTTTTTTTGTTATGATAAAGTATCTTTAAATTGAACCGACGTTGCTTTGTCACGCAGGCAACAGAAGATGTGTCCAATTTTACTATCTACTTTCTACTATACTTAACGTAATCAGGCTACTAGTTTTTTGGCGTCACATTTCGATTACGCAACTACTTCGCAAAGCTAGACCAACATATTAGAAATCGGAGAGTTGTCATTTATTATGTGAAGCTGGATTCAGCCACTTCCCTTCAAATTTGTCGCGACCTGGGATGATAAAGGATCCCCTGATACAAGTGTATCTGCACTTACTAGGAGGTCTCGAACCCTCTACCTTCTTAGTAACCCAAGTCTGTAGCAAATAACCCATTTTAATTTACATTTATTGCTGTTGAGCATTTACATGTCTGCTTTCGTAATTATGTTCATATTCCCTTATAGTCTGGGGGGGGGGGGGGGGGGGTAAAATAACTAAAAATATATGCTTTGTAAAGATCTGTCTCTCTAGATCATTTTTTAAGAAAATTACACCTCGTTGAGGTTTTTGCCAGTATCTTCTCATCAGAGGTGTTTTCGGTGGTTAATTTTCTGACATTCATAAGTGGTTCCTGTAAGCCTAACATGATTAACGATACGTTGACATTGACTTTGACTCCCGGCGTTAAAAGTTTTCTTTATGAGTTTCGTTCTCCTCCAACAGAAAATAAATAAATAAATGTCTCGGGACAATTTACACCAATTGACCTAGTCCCAAACTAAGCAAAGCTTGTACTATGGTTACTAGACAACGGATAAACATACATAATTTATAGATAAATACATACTTAAATACAAATAACATCCATGACTCAGGTACAAACATTCATATTCGTCACTCAAATATTTGCCCATACCAGGATTTGAACCCGGGACCTCTTGCACAGTAGGCAGACACATGTGCCACTGTGCCATACAGGTCGTCCAGTAGTTGTGAACTTGTGAAGTAGAGTTCAGCAGTGTGACGTTTGTGGACAGCGCGGGTTGTGAGGGTTTACACCAGGTTTGGCGATGTCAGAAACATTAATATTACCTTAAAAACACCACGGAAAGAGGATTCGGCAAACTTTGTATCGCGAACTCTTACTATCTTGGTTTCTTTTAATAACTGATAATAATAAAATGTCCCTATAGCACGGGCAGGGGCAGCATTTGCCACGTGTACCCATCACTTGTCATTGTCTAAAGGGCATCCCGTGTTGGCTTCGGCTCCGCGCACGCCTCTTAAAAAGTCCGAGACACCATTTAAATTTAATTTAATTTAAAAAAAAAATTGTCCCGAATGAACGAGTAAAGTGGAATGAATGGGAAAAACAATCTCACATATTTAGTAAAATAGTAATCATAACCCATAAAACTAAACAATACTTAAGAACTTAAAAGTAACTCCAAAAGCAAAGATCATCCTGAAAATCTACTGAAATTATATTATTCTAACTCATTATCATATTAATCAATAGATTCAGTCATTACTTTGCGGAAGTTCATATTACGAGTATATTGTGCTAGATGTTTACATATAATTATTTATTATCGCCCAATCGTGCCCAATTACAATTATACTTATTTATGGGGGGAAACTATTAATTTTATAGTTTTGTTTAATTAATTTGCACAAACTAACCTCACAAAGGAATATAACTATTATTGTTGTGTTCCGGCGTGGAGAGCAAGACAGCCGGTGCAATTACTGGCACAAGAGGTATTCCATCTTAGCCTTCTGGGTTGGCAACGCATCTGCAATTTCTTTGGCGTTACGGGTGTTTATAGGCGGTGGTCATCACTTACCATCAGGTGACCCACTTGCTTGTTTGCCTTCCTATATCATAAAAGAAATGTTGATGGTTCCTTGTACCCTAGCACTGGTTCTTAAGACCCCGGGCGTGGGGCGTAAAGGACCACTCGACCTGTGGGGTGACTTTTGGCTTTCGAGCGCTCGTCACTCCCCAGCTTCGTGCCAATCAGTGCCGACTAAAAGATACGCTCGCGTATTTGATTGAACCGCGGCTGACGGATATCGAAAGCTCAGTCAAAAATCGACCCAGTGATCCTTTATTTGGTCAATGATGATTTGTTTGTTAATCCTGCCGCTAAGCAGCAGTGCTTGCAATTTTGTGTTCCGGCGTGGAGAGCAAGACAGCCGGTGCAATTACTGGCACAGAAGGTATTCCATCTTAGCCCTCTACATCTCCTTGGTATAGCGGGTGTATAGGCGGGCGTGAACACTTACCATCAGGTGACCCACTTACTTATTTGCCTTCCTATTTTATAAAAAAAATCGCCAATCATGTAAGGTGAGAGGAATGTGTGTGGAGGAAGCGAGGGAAGTATGCCAGGATCACAAATGGCGTGCTGTAGTCTCTGACTACCCCAATGGTAAACGGGGGGCTTATAATAATAAAAACATAGCATCGAACGCATGGTTGCGCCGTGGTGATCTCTTCCCGAAGACCGAAGCTTTTATGATAGCAATCCAAGATCAAATAACTAACACCAAAAACTACCAAAAGTTTATCATTGCTCTCCGCGTCGGAACACAACAGTGCAAGTACTGCTGCTTAGCGGCAGGATTAGCGAGCAAGATGGTGGTAGCGATCCGGACGGACCTTGCATTAGGTCCTACCACCCGCTAGAAACTTCTGTACTTGTACAGTCAAAGAATTTAATTCCCTACCCATGTTGTTGAAAATAAATGTTGTCAGACATTCGCAATGCATTAAGGTCTATATCTCAAACTAACGTCATGCTCTAGTTAGCTCTTATGGTGACAGTTTGCTATATGATATTGAACCTTAGGTGGGTTGGAAATTAAATTCGTTGACTGTACTATTATTCTGAGCATAATTACACAGAAGGTGCAGAATAAACTTAATCCTTAAAGTGAGAAATCGGTTATCTTATTGATACTAACGCTCAATTACTTCAGCACGAAAGGAAATACATAGAATCATACTTATTATAGACTAATAATTGTTCAGTAATTGTAGATTGCTATACAGTCAAGTGTAAAAATAAACGTACATTCAGCAGTATAAAATTGTACAAACGCTCTTATGCTTTTGAGGATTGGGTACCTCAAAGTCAAAGTCAAAATATTTTTATTCAGATTAGGCTTACAGATAGCACTTATGAATGTCAGAAAATTTACCACCTAGAAAACGCTCTCCATACAAAAAGTGGGAACGTCTTCCACCCCCTAAACCTTATCCTAAAGTTATGGTTTTTTAGTATGCCCTTATGCGGTAGAACTAGGTTTGCTATGCAATGAAATGATTTATTGCCAATGTTGGTTTTAAATTTTTTAAGAGGACTGTGAACCCGGTCTCGAAAGCGCTCTCCATGCAAACGACGAAAGCATTTTCCACCCTCTACCAAATAACCATGACAAAAAACTAGCTCTAAAGTTTATCTCTTGTGCTTAAAATAAGGTAAACAAAAAAATGACGTGACTCGGCAAATCAACCAACAAACTGGAACCTTGCTACTCCGTGAAACCAGTGCCGGGCTCGGCAAAATAGCTGCGTCTGTGCGACACATATATGTTCATGCAAAAACCCACCCTCCTCCGCTTCCACACGAAACAACATATATCACACAGACTCAACTACACACCACCACCACTTAACACTAAAACTACACGATCGACGCGCGTTTCGCCTCTATACGAGGCATCATCAAGATCGAACAGTACGACCGTCCGCTACTTGAAAATCAACCAATCAAATTAATCTTTTAGGTCTCCACAGATCCAAAAGATTGAGTTGGTTGGTTGATTTCCCGAGTCACGTGACTATTTTGTTTACCTTATCTTAAGTATCTAAAGAAATAAACTATAGGTTAAGGTTTCAAGTCTAAACCTTAAAGTTTAGCCATTTTTTTGGGTATGTTGTCATTATGCCTTAAAACTAGGTTTGTATGTTATTTTTATTTAAAAAATTTAATACTAAGTAACCATGGCTATAGGTTGAGGTTTAGAGGTTGGAAAAACTTACCGCGTTAGTTGATAAGGTTGTCGGCGTAGTCTACAATATCTACACTAATAAAATGAAGAGGAAAACGTTGTTTGTTCGTTAGTTTGTTTGTATGTAATCTCTGGAACTACTGAACCGATTTCAAACATTCTTTCACAGACAGAAGGCTACACTTTCCCTGACGTACATAGGCTACTAATTCTTCGCGAACGAAGTCGCGGTCGACCGCTAGTCGCTACATATTTTTAAGACGATTGGATGTTTGAATTGATTCATATTTTGATGACTTCACACGGCTACAGTTAGGATGTAATGTACATAAAAACATTCCATAAAAAAATTGTTAATGACCGTGAAAACTGTGTCAACATCCGTGGTGTGGTTTAGAAGGAGTAGGCGGCTAAAGAAGACAGGAATGGCTAGCGACTTTATACTATGTAGTGATAGCGATGGTGAAGATGATGAACTGTACCCTTACCATGAGTACAGTACCCTTACCATGAGTACAGTGCACCTAGCCGTAACCATACTCGCTAGCGACAGCGTAAACGATTTGTATGGGGAATTGCACAGCGCCTCTAGCGCTCACTTAGATAACTAAAGATCGCTAGTATGAGTCCAACGGTAAATTACCTATCGAAATCTAAACGTCGGTGTCTAACGTTTTGTAGCTGTTGCCGTAGAATATTGGTACCATGAGTCACAAATTTGACACATGTCATCGAAAAATACCGTATCGACTATGGTTAACTCTTTCACTGACAAATGGGAGCGTATTTAACTGCTATCGACTGTAGTAACGTAATACGAATTTTCGATAGAAACTCATGGTAATGGTACAGTGCATCTAGCTGTAACGGGTAACCGTACTCGCTAGCGACGGCGTCAACTATTTGTATAGGGAATTGTGTAGCGCCCTAACGTTCACTTAGAGAACTAAACATCGCTAGTTTGAGTCCAACGGTAAATTACCTACCGTAATCAAAGCGCTAGTGACTCAAGTTTTGTAGCTGTTGCCGTAGAATATTGGTACCATGAGTCACAAATTTGACACATGTCATCGAAAAATACCGTGGTTAACTCTTTCACTGACAAATGAGAGCGTATTTTACCGCTCTTGACTGTAGAACGTAATACGAATTTTCGATAGAAATTCATGGTAATAGTACTGGGAGTATAAGGGGCCATTTACAGGGAGCGAGTTCTCGTATGAGAGATGCAGTACATTGCGCGGCTCGATCAATCCATCGGTCACGTCGTACCTCGGTAGCCCGCCATGTAATACAACTCGCTAGCGAGAACTCGTACCATGTAAATGGCCCTTAATTCTGACACAGTCATGTGTAACGCATCCGTTATGCCGTGTTAACAGATTATGAGGACCGAGGAATGTTTTATAGAAGACAGATAGAGTTTTATTTTCAATTTCCATTTGTTACAAATTAATTCTTCCTTAGTTTGATGTAAATTAACAATTATTACTACTTTTATTCCCCTAGCTAGTAGCTACACGGTACATGTTTGATAGTTACTTACCCACGTGTTAATTTTTGAACAAACCAGCTGCTGTGTTATATAATCTATGGTAAAGGGTAATAAGCATAAATTAGACATGTTTTTTTAATTATTTGTTTTATTCATCATCATCATCATCTCAGCCACAAGAAGTCCACTGTTGGACATAGGCCTCCTCCATGGATTTCCAAAGTGACCGGTTGGAAGCAGCATGCAACCAGCGCCTTCCTGCCACCTGTATGAGGTCATCGGACCGTCTTGTGGCTGGTCGTCCTACGCTGCGCTTGCCAATACGCGGCCGCCATTCGAGAACTTTTCGACCTCATCGGCCATCAGTTCTCCGTGCTATGTGCCCTGCCCACTGCCATTTCAACTTCCTAATCCGCTGGGCTATGTCGGTTACTTTCGTTCGTCTGTCGTTGTTTTATTACATAGGAGCTACTGTGAACGGTTAGATACCTATCAATAAACTACTATTGTGTACCAAGTGACATCCTCATTTCGGCCGATTCTCAATTAGGCTGGAAATATTTTTTGTGAAGAATGATTTCTGGTACCTACTTATGGGTACACTCGGGACACTAGTTTATCGGAGTAGCGAGTTAATTTATTCCAATTTGTTAAGATGAACCTCCGTTAAGTAACGCCTAAAACTGCTAATTAGACATTTGATCTTACAGACTTTTATGAAATGGTGTCTTAAAAAAAAGAATTATAACAAAATCATTTTTTTTTAATAATTTAGTGCTTGTATTCTTCTTTAATTTTCAGTTTTTGCAAATAAAATACCGGTCATAACCATGTCATGTCTATTTGGTAAAATGTGCGGTACACTTGTTTGCTGCACTGAGGGTCTGTATAGCTCATTGAGTTGTTGTTAAGCAAGCTTAATGGCTGTAAAGCACCGTTAAGCATCCCTATGCTTGTTTACATCGACATTGAAAAGCAAAGATATCTTTTAAAAAAAATGGATGAGATGGATGATAACAAAATAAGCATTAAACAGAATTTTATTGCATTAGATTTTTTAAATTACAGCTGAGAAGTTAGTGTTTCATCATTTTATGAGAAGGGACAGGTGGTTTTTGTACCAAGTCAAGCGTTCTGGGGTGGTGCTCGACGATGGTAAGAGTGGGACGCTGGGCGAGCTGCGCCGCGCGCGCCGCCGGCAGCGCGTGCGCAGTCCGCCGCCCCAGGTCTCGGTCGATCAGGAACAGCACTTGCAGAGTGCGCTTCTGCACCGACTCGACCGCATTCAGGAGAGCCCTCGCTATGTTTGCAGCCATTCTATTCCTGTGCCCTTCACTAGTAACAAAAGTATTGTAGAAATCGGCGAGCGGTTGTAGGTCCACCGCGTTTCTGTCGTATATCAACAGCGATTCCCTAGGTCTCGCCTCATCAACGAACGGCACCGGCCCGTTGAACGAGTTCTGATAGTAGTTCGGCGCGTCTCTCATGTTGTCCAGCACCGGCGCGACGCCGTCTCGAGTGTACAGTTTGGTTTGCAGCGGACAATTCACCTGTATCTTGTTGTGATTGACGCCCAAGCGGTAGTTCTGTGCGTCGCGGTAAGCGAGCCTCCGCGCCCGGTACATGACGTCACGGGGTCCGGGAATGCCGGGGACTAAATTGCCCGGGTTGTAGGCGGCTTGCTCTACGTCTTTGAAGAAGTTATCAGGATTTCTGTCGAGTACCAAACGTCCAATTGTAACCGTGTGATACGTTCCATTCTCCCATAGCCTGACCACGTCGAATGGATTGTAATCGAGTTTCTTGATATCATGCTCTGATATCACATCCATATCCAGTCTCCAGGAGGGGAAGTCGCCTGTAGCTATGGCGTTGAAAAGGTCTCTCACGGAGTAGTCGGGGTCCAATGCCCGCAGGGCGCTGGCCGCTTCGTCGGTGAGCAGTTCCACTCCTTGCTCGGTCCTAAAGTTGAATCTCACGAAATAACTTTCACCATGTTTATTATTCAGTTCGAAAGTGTGAATTGGGAATGCGTCCATCTTTCTGTAACCGTTGGGGATACCCAAATCGGAAAACAAATATAGCGCCACGTGGAGGTTTTCAGGCGCCAGGGTAAGGAAGTCGAACCGCGCTGTGCTATCTATGATATTCGTTTTGGGATTTCTTTTAAATGAATGAACGACAGGACTGAACGCATTAGGATCTCTGTAAAGGAAAACGGGAAAGTTTAAGCTCAGCAGATCCAAATTGCCTTCTTTTGTGTAAAATTTGGTTACCATGGCGTTCGTCTCCCGGACTATATCGCTCCCGCCTGTGTTTTGGATCTGAACAGAGAATCTGGACACGATCGGTGTTCTCTTTCCGATTCCGTTGAACACGTCCGCGCTGGTGTACTTTGACACATCGTTGGTGACTTCGAAGTAGCCGTAAGCGCCGGCGCCCTTGGCGTGGACGACGCGCTCCGGGATCCTCTCCTGGTCGATGCTGGTCTGCAGGTCGTAGAAGTACGGGTTGTCGAACACGTCGGTGTTGAGAGCGACCGACTCCCTCACTTCCACTGGCATCCCTGCACTCGTGGTCAGCACACCTATGGGTTTCTGAAATATATCAAATTGTAGCTATCACGCCTCCACGTATGTCGTAATAATAGTACAAGTTCCCTAAAGTTGATAACTCTCTGTCATACTCCATAGCAAGTCCATAAAACTTTAATCTAAAAGGGTCGCCTACCGTACTATTTCTCTCCTTGGTAAGATAAAATTTTAGTATTTTGTCAGGCGCGGATCACTTCGCGAAGCTACAAGTTCATTTGCGCGCCTCAGTACTGCGGCCACCGCAGTTGAGTTGCGACGCGTGCAAGTGAATACGAGTTATATGATAGAAAGCGAGGCAAACAGCAGGACGCTTTATACAGCTCAACACCGTTTTTGTTCAATCGAAGACACAAGCCACCATTAAAGACGGAACTGCGAGAAAGTGTAATTTTTCGGTAGAGATGCATTTTTTTATGAAATAGGAAGAAAAACAAGCAAGTGGGTCACCTGATAGTAAGTGATTACCACCGCCCATAGACACCCGCAACACCAAAGAGATTGCAGATGCGTTGCCAACCCAGAGGGCTCAGATGGAATACCTCAAGTGCCAGTAATTACACCGGCTGTCTTGCTCTCCACGCCGGAACACAACAGTGCAAGTGCGTGCTTAGCGGTAGGATTAGCGAGCAATATGATGGTTGCGATCCGGACGGACCTTGCACAAGGTCCTACTATAGTATGCGCTGTGAAGTTGATATATTCCTTTCGAGTATAGACAATTTCTCTCAGTTCTTTCTTTACAGTACAGTACAGTAGTTTGTACATGGCGTCTTCTGTACCAGTAGGTACTATTATTGATTCTTTGCTTTTGTTACCAGTGACACTGGGATATTAAAATGTTACTTTGGTAAAGAAAGCGGTGTGATAATACTCACTGGATGGCTTAGTTTAAAGTCCAGCAGTTGCCGCGCAACTGGGTCGAGGGTGACATTTTGATACCCGCGCGCATTTTCTATTGCGAAGATATAGAAAACGCACCAAACTATTCGGCTCATGGTTACAGCTCATTATGAGGAAAATGAGATTGACTTTGTGTATATATATTTGCATTGTTTATAGTTAATTTTCTTTAATTACTTCAAGGCAAACAAAATACTTAAGACGCTGACACGAGCGGATGACCTCGAGCCATCAGTTTCTTTTTGTTTGCAAATCTGCATCGACGCACCGTAATTTATTTGTGATACAAGGTGGTTTAGTTCTCGCCTATCTGGGGGCAGTTACGAGCACTCTACACTCGTCAGCCGCGTGCCAATCAATGTCGGCTAAAATATACGCTCTCGTATTTGATCGGCCTGTTATAGCAGCTGTAAATATTGGCGTACCCGGGGGGGGGGGGCAGCTGCCCCCCCCCCTCCCCTGGAAATCTCACAGAACATGTATGAACTCGCCTAATTACTTAATCAAAGTGTAAACGGGGCCTTATGCTCTAACTTTTAAATAAACCGCGCAGTAGCGCATTCGGTAATGTTTCATGTAGGTGTTTGTGTAGTGTGTAATGTGTATGACAAAACAGCCGCGGACGATCCAACCTAAAAAAAATCTGACTTGCTGGGTACGCCCATGGCTGTAAATAAAGCTTATTTAGCACCTATCATCGCCTTAACGTTGTTAATGCATATTGTTGCATGCCGTGATCAAAATAATTTAAACTTCCGGTATAGCGTTGTATCTGCAATGAAAAGTGTTTGTATTTAATGAAAATATTTAATGTATTTATTAGTACAGTCAGCCGCCCATATTGAGAGGTTAAAAATCTAAACACGACTCTATAGTCAAGGTAGTAAGAGCTGTGATAGAAAGTGCCTACTTAAATGATTATTGACACTTATCGTTCTTTACTGTCGATTTAATTTTCTTTTCTTTTTTTTCTTTTCCTTTTTTTTTCATAGCAGGCAGGTACTAGCTCCAGCGCCTAGTGCATTATTTTTGTAAACGAGTAAATATTTAGGATTTTTGGAAAGTCATCCGTAAATAAAATATAATAAATTAAACAAGTATTATTAAATAAAAATTTATTTTACAAGTACGATTTGTTTAGGCAACCCATTTTTGATATATTTTCTAATTTACAAAATTTGTTATAAAATATGTTTTATTCTATTATCAACTCGGTAAAGGTTACTTCGACCTTCGTTCGGCTCTTAGACTAAATAATGTTCAGCGATCGTAGCCGCCCGTAGATACCTACCTCTTGCGAGGACTACGATCAGCAAAAATACAGATAAAAAAAGACATACCTAAACCTCTAAAAACCATTTCTCTGATGCAGAATTTCAGGGAGGGAAACAAGGAATATTTGTATGGATAATTCGCACCCTTAGAATTAAAGCAACTCAATTCTGAATATGATATTACCCAAAATTAAACCTTATGTCTTTTAATTAAGGTGATATTTTGGGACGTGTATTATTCAGAAATGGGTCACTTTAATTCTAAGCGTGCGAATTGTTAGTTATGCATCCTCTTCAAACAGGATGTAACATGTGTATGACTATTGATTGAAGTAACTAATTGTTAAATGAAAATTACGCTAGTTTCATGTAGCATGCGTGATTAAATAATTAGATATAGTTAGGTAGTTATTTGTAAGTTATATATAATGTTATCTGTTAGCGGTTATTATATAGCCCTGACTACGAAGTTAGATGTTGCGGGTCGAAACCCGCAAGAGACCGATATTCGTTTGAGGTCACAACATAGTTTTATTTTAGTCATAGGTGTCATCATATTTAGGCAGTATCTCTATAGAGAGTATTAAAACAGCATGGCTGGAGAAAACTTCGCACTTTCCCCTAATGCGCAAACGCACATGTGCGGGCAAATAACTGCAAAATGTTGACAGCGGCAGTCGTGAAAGCCAACAGTACGCTTATATGCGTTAAATCATCCCGTAATGCGGTATACAGTTTTTTTTTTCAAAACAGGGAGAAAATTGTAAAGAAAAGGTTAACTGGAAGAGATCCCTTAAAGGGATAAGTTCACCTTTTTACATCACTGTATTTATTCTTGTCATTTAAGTAGGTATGTTCTTTTGTACAATAAAGAATTTACATACATTCATACAAAATTGAGCATGCAGACCTGATGTTAAGTCTTTGCCCCCTATAGGGAGTCAGCAACCTTAAGTGAGTCGCCGCTCCGTTGTAGCCTTTAGGTTGCCTCAACCTCAACTCACCGTACGAAATGCTATTTTCGCAGTAGCGAGTTTATTAATAATCGACGAGAGTGGGAAATCGCCTCAATCGAGCCGCTCCTCACTTATTGTAACCAAGAACAGGTACATATAACACGGAGCACATGGCTGCCTTGAGCCGTCATTTGTACCGAAACCGCACGAGTATGAGCATTTGCTCATATGCACGGCGGGCACACAAATCACGACGGAACGGAAGGTCACTCCTTATGCTCCGCGGCCTATAATCTGACTCTGTCTTTACTAACTAAGAACAGTTGGAATTCAAGTGTTCCGTTAGTTTGCTAAATGATTGCTTCTCCAACAGCCCCCTCCGATCCCCGGGATGCGGCCCCCTCTGGGGTCCCCCGGAGGCCCCGTGCCGGCCCCCAAGTCCTCGATGGGGTTCGTGATGCCGATATACACCATCTGCATCATAGTGTTCTTCGTCTACACCCTCAGCAAGGTACAAAGTATAATCTAACCCCCTAAGTAGCATAAAAACGTTATAAAAGAGCTTTAGGCTGTTTTTCCACCAAAGATATGCGAGGATGCGTAGCGAGGGATGTGTTTGTAAGAACCAATAGAATCGCTTCATTTACCTCGCCTCGGTCAGCACAGCTCTGGTGGAAATGGCTATGAACTATTGTTATGATTGTGTATATTGCTCTGTAATCTTATTTTGAAAAGAGAAGAAAAAAAAAGATAAACTGCAGATTCTTCCATTTTCCGAAACGCTAGTAGATTCAGACATGTAAAATAACCTAGATGGCCTACTTGCAAAATACATTTTTCACGTTCATTTTCATTTTCATCATGTAATTCCATACATTACAACCGGCCTGCGCACGCGCTTGTCTCCGGAGCTGTGGTGCATACGCGTTCGGAGTGGCCCGTCCTTAACCCTTTAACCGCCGGGACATGTTCATCGGACATGTCTGTGTCGCCACCTATACAAAAACTATATGACATTTGTCTTAATTGTAAGACTGCGGCGAAATGAGCTCGACATAGTGTGTCTTTAACACGAGACAATGGCGGCTAAAAGATTAAAACTGTGCAGATTTTGACCTATAATCACCAAGAATCAACGACCATTCCAGATCCTGTTCAAGAGAACGGGTTCCATCCCATACGAGCACGTGGCCCCCGACCCGCAGTTCCGGCGCCGGGTCTTCCGGGACGACTCCAGGTCCTCCCCTGACACCAAGCTGGGTAAGCACAGCGCTCACCTGCACTTATAGCACTAGCGTTTATCGCAGAGCAACAGTCCATTCCTTTCGTACACGCTTACTGGAAAAAGGGATATCATATTAATAAAACGGATCACTCACGTATTTTTGCGTCGGGAAATGCCCGACATGTTTCGGACCAGTCCGTGGTCCTTAATCATGAGCCCCCGCGGCGGTGGCACGACGAAGACACCGCCGCGGGGGCTCATGATTAAGGACCACGGACTGGTCCGAAACATGTCGGGCATTTCCCGACGCAAAAATACGTGAGTGATCCGTTTTATTAATATGTCCGAGTCTCACGGTAGTTTTATGTTAAAAAAGGGATATCAGGTTATTTCCGCTACAAAGCTTCTGATGTTCAATAGAGCAGCAACATTCACCAAACAGCATCAACGTATAGCATTCGCGGGGAGACAGACCATAGAAACGTAAACCGAAAATTGCTGAAGAAAAACAAAATCATAGTCAAAACGTCTGTATCCAGATTAAGTAGTTTCACGATGAAGCACTTGTGAATGATAAAGAATTTACCACCGGTTCGGAAAAATCTCTAATGAGAAAACATCGGCAAGGAATTCAATTTTAGATCTGTGGCCCTAACATCACTGGCCAAGTTTAGTTTATCTCTATCTGCGTCCCTTTCTTATGACACTAGTTAGACAGAGACACAGGGAGAGGTTAAACGAAACCTGGGCTGTCATGTTAGGGCCTCATGCAAGAGGTGCTAGCCCGGGTTTGAATTGAACTCACAACCCTTTGCTTGAGAGGCGGTGTGCCATTAGGACACATTGTTATGTATTTTAACTCTCAAAGAACTTTATTTTACCTGCGGTATGTGCAGAAATAGGTAGTTCAATGTAATAATAAGTAGACAAATGAAATCATAATACTTTTATCCTTGTGAAATTAAAGCGACAATACTAAATGGCTGTAAGATTCGACAAGAAAAAAGTAAAATACGTTTTAGTTTTAAATAAAAACGACCATGTCCTCGTTATCTCATTATTACGTCTCTCTCACACGCAGGACACAAAGAAAGGGATGCAAGTAAGTACGGCTGGTTTGGGTTATTAATTAATTCAAAAGTCACAAACAGGAAAACTGGACTGTGCTGTTATGTTTGTTATCGGCAAATTAATTAAGTTTACTTTAAAGGTCGAAATAGTTTTCATAAATTGATAATAACCGACGTGTGCTGCCTATCAAACCATTCATAAAATTATTTGAGGCAATAGGAAATAATTGGTATTTTTAAATACATGAAACATTAAAATATAAGCTGACGCTGTACTACGCAACACCAGTGTAAAAAGAAGAATAAGTGAAATAGATTCAGATATACTTTGCGGAGATAAATAAATAGTAACAAATTGAAAAAGTCATTTACGATGGTACTCCGCGAAGACTGTCAAAATCAAAACTCGTTCTTTGTGTGCAATATGGCATTCGTACAAGGAGTGAACAGTCATACTATTTAACATGTTGTCCTAATCATGCTTCGTTAAGAAACGAAACACGTGTAGAATTGTGTAAATTGGCAAATGTGGTGGTTAGTTGAGTTGCGTCTATGGGATATATTTCCAGAAACGTATATAGCTGTTTAAGAGCAGCAACAGTATGGGATTTAAGACTGATTTTGCAATTTTTACAACTCAAAATAATATGGTTATTTAGATAAATAAATGAAACAACTAATTCTACAGAAACAAGATGGGATTAGAATGGTGGAAATTTAAGTAACATCAATTAACAAAGAAAATAAACATTAACTTGACAAGCATTTAGCGGTCAAGTCAAGACTTCAACACTAAACACAATTCTAAATACTAAACTTAGTAAGTTATTGAGTGTCGTAGTTACGTAATCGACTCAAAAGAATCCGTTAATCTTGATTATAATCGAGAAAGTGATGATGATGATGACAGAATAGAAAAAGGTGAAAAGGGCATTCAGCAGTATAATAATAATGATAACTCATCATTAAAAGCTGCATATTATAGCTTCAATGATAAGGCATAAAATAACAGGGGACGTGGAATTGGAGGCACTCCGCGCTCGGCTCGAGGAGACGGAGCGAGCCATGCAACGGATCGTCGGACAGCTCGCAAAGCGCGATGCGGTACTGGGCTCGGGGTGAAGAGCTGGCTGGTGTCAAAACAAAAGATACAAAAATCAAACTAGATAAACTAAAAACCGTCTCGCAAGAGACAAGAAACAAAGGAACCAAAGTCAAAATCGACGAGCGATTGTTATTTTTAAATCAAATTTCTTTGATGACGGTTAAGAATGGGCTCACAATAGTGTGGCGCAGTTTCGGAGTATATCATAGTACGGGTAAATTAACAAGCTATAATAACAAGATACCCTAAAAATTTTAATGGACCTACTGTACTTCGTAGACATCTTAGCGAGGGCGTTGCAAGTTCTTACGATAAATAGGCAGAGATTTATCAAATAGTTAATTTCTGATAAATTTGAATACGTTCTGAAACTAGCCATCAAGCAAGTTTAGATTTTGAAATGATTAGAGAACGTGATAAGCTCTTATTTCTTATAGAGTAGTGTATACATTTTTGGACCACTTCAACAGTGTAAATCTACTCTAATATGCAGCTAACTGCACAACAACTTTTCTAATACGTATGGAAAATGAAATACCAGCCAGTTCGTCACCTCACGACCGTGGAAGCGTGCTAGTTGCAATAGAGCTTGCGGCATGGTGTCGGTTGCGTCCTTTAGCTCCTAGGTTTAAACGCACGACCAAACTTAATGCATCCAGACGATTGACCACCACTACTGTTAACTGTAGACCTAGAGTGTTCGATTGTGCTTGCTCCTCTTAATATAGATAGATATGTTAGCGTTACCTGTCGGTGAATGCGTTTCGCGGTTCGCGTGAATTATTTTTCAGTGCTAATGAATCATAGTTTTGGTGACAATTACAGCACGCACCGCTTTGTTATTTTAAAGAATAAACTGTTTTTACTGTCTTTATTAGCTTCGTTTCGTATTTTTACTAACGTCATGGATTTTTGAACACGCGTTTTACAATAGTGGCTATGTCTGTTACGTACATGAATTATTGCAAAATTCAGGTTATGAATGATACGGTTAATCCTCAATGTAATAAAAAAACAATGTAATTTGAAAATAAAGGAGTGATCGACATTGAACTTTACTCTATTTACGCCTGTCATAGCGCTGTGATGTCATCAACGTACAAAAAATTACTCGACGCTTGGTAAACTTTTAAAAGCGAAGAGCTTTACGTCTAGACTGGCGTAGCAATTCATAAGAACAATTTATTAAAAGAACTAATGGAGTTTAAGTTAGTATAAATATAATATTATATCTGTTATTTACGCACTTCCACGAACGGTAAAGCTAAGATTGTTTGGTTCTAGATAGTTTTATACCAATGCGTGACGCTTGGCCCATTTCCAAGGGTAGCATCGTCTGATGCATCAAGCTATTTTGGTCTGTGTCCTTCGTAATTTGTTTTCGTTCTCTATATATAGACGATTTCTTTTTTATTATTGTTTTATTTAAAAGCGAAAGTTTGCGTATGTTTATGACGTTTAATTGAATGTTATTTGTAATTTTGCTCTTTCCATTTGGTATCTTCAAAGAGATTTGAATTTATGTTATTGAATATGTTTATGCTTTACACTGCGGACATGGTGTAGGTACCTAAAATTGTGAACTTGAAATGGTAGTTAAACCTTTATTCATGATAGCAACTTTTAAAATATATTTACCGCTCCATGTTTCCTTTGTTCTAAATTCATCACTAATTGATTAGCAATCCGCCGGCCGTCTCTGCCGTGCCAAGTATACACTGATTTATAATGATGACCCATATTTTGGTGACGATTATAGTTATAAATTATTTACTGTTATTAAAATAGGTATATGACGCTCTTAACTTTAGAATCATACATAATTATATTAAAGAAGTTTAAATTATTTACAATCAAAGCAATGGATTGGACTATGGATCTGTTTCTTATTTGACGTCGTAGGACAAATCATTTATTCTCATATTTCTCATTTATTTCGTATTTTCTCGTACAGGATCATATGAATTCTATAACTACTATCCTGAATCATACCAGACATACATTGTGTCAGCTAAGTGAAAGCAAATCAAAGAAGTGGTTCGAGTTAGGACAAGCTCTAGCTGCCGTCAGTAAACCTTTGATATTTGATTAGGATCATGAGGAAGGGGTACATTTTTGAACTGTTCGAATCAGTTTACAATGATGATTCCAATGTTAAAGTCAAATCAAAGTTGCTAATCTCCATCAACATTATTAATCCGTGTGTTGTCGGGTGCAGTTGTTACGGCCATATCGGGCCTGGTAGCAGAGGTTCACCAGCAGATGGAGGCGAGCTACGCACAGAGTCAGCAACGACAGGTCATTGCATGGCGGCTAATGCTTTACACACCTGTTTTGTTTACCCTTTCAATTCGCTGGGTTCCAATACTACCACATCAGTTGAAAGTCTATTTGCCAAGGACTTAAGAAACCTCTTTGTATTCATGCAATCTAAGTCGGTGATGTCTGTCTAATAATCTCCTATATTGTCACAAAAGGCAAAACGAAACTCCGAAAGGGATAACTATAAAGCTTTTGCAATGTGTAACGCGTTGACTTTAATAATAACTTCTTACTAATTTTGTATTATGTTCTACTTCTTCTGAGTTCTATTGCTTTATTTGGAATTCAACATGTTCATCTCGCATCTTAATTGTTTGAAACAATTGAGCTTTGAATACGGCTTCATAATGGAGTTATTGACTATCCAATGCATTACCGACATTTCCTACATACTTGGCATCTGCGAGAACATTTCGTTTTATTTTCGTCACCACGTTTTCTACTATATTATTCGTTTTGCAATCAATATCTTTGTGACCAGTTGAATTTTAAATCACGTTTCTGTTTGAGTTGCCACTTTTAAAGCATGTCGTTTTGTTGTGTCACTGTCGTCATTCATCTGTCTGTCTGTACCTAAGCTACCATGCCAGAACTAACTCCCATGCAAAAAACTAAATAAAATGACAAACATAAATAAACAAATAAATATATAAAATGGTCTTTAAATTTTTGTTTTATTAATTTTGCTTGATGTTGCACTTTGTAGGTGGTACAGTTGTTTTTTTGGTTGTAAATTTTCGCTTTCTGTAGCTACTGTACTTAGGGATAGTCAGTTTTGCTACAATTTTACTCCAAAACGTAATTTGTTGAGGCTTATTGTGTTCTTTATTTTAGTGTAGTGTGTGTTTTGGTTTCATTTCAATTTAGTTAACAAAAAAACTTAAGAAAATCTCTAAATTTCAGGAAGCGCAGGAAAATCATACACGTCCATACACAAATGGATCTGTGTTGAACAGTTCGCCTATTATCATTGCCAGTGAATATGTTGAGCCTAAGGAGAAAACTCCGGAACCCGAGATACCGAAGGAGTCTTCCCCCGAACCCGAAAAGCCAAAAGAGGCGTCCCCTGAACCTAGCCCTGAGAAGGAGCCAACGCCAGAACTCACTCCTGAAAAAGAACCATCCCCGGAACCAAGCCCTCAAAAGGAATCGAGCCCCGACAAAGAATTAACCCCAGAAAGTGAAAGTCCTGAAGAATCTCCAGAAAAAGAGCAAAGCCCAGAAATTGTTGAATCGAAACAGAACGCTTCCAATCAAGCTGCAGTCGAAGAGGATTTAATGAAACTAAAAGAGGACATTAAAGAGAAAAAAGAGAACTTGGCAAGGTCTACGGAGGAATTCTTGAACGATGCTCGGCAAAAAGAGGAAAAAACGGCCGAGTTGCTGAAAGAGGCTTTGAAGGAAGAATCTCCGGAAGATGAAGAGGAACTGGAGGAGGAAGAAGAGGAGGAGGAGGAAGAAGAAGACGAACCAGCGAAAGACAATGTTAGTGTTAAGGTGAGTTACTTGCATTTGTTTATTGCATGTTGCGAGATAGAACAATTTGTCCTCGTCACAGATATCCCCAAGATCCCGCTTAGTCTTTTTGTTGCGAGTGACCGAAGCTTTAAAAATGGCGAGGTGGGGGGGGGGGGGACGCTTAGTCTCCGCTGTGATTGGTGCGTTCTTCTGAGGTCGTACGTGGAGTTTTTTTTAAACTTGGCCCTCCCTCGCTTATAGTTTTTTGACTCTAAGCTTGGTTCGAGACGAGAGGATATATGGTCTGTGGTCCCTGTAAATGTAGATAGTAAAGTTCTCTCCCTGAATATTAAATTGTTAGTTGTATTAATACCTGTAATAACAAGGGTATACCTTTCATCAACTATGTTCTTTTATCGAATTCTAATTTCACCAAATGTCAGTTATTCGCTCAAACTGTCAACTTCTCAGCATGTCCGTATGGCCAAAACCTGACCAAAGCTATATGTAATATTTATAAGATGTCACCATGAATATTTGAAAGATTCATGGTTTGAACAATTGCCGTGCGACGCGTCGCTTCGTAACTAGGTACCCTAAAATCGGAATCCTAATTTTTAGTCATCGTCTTCAGCATGATTGTTCCAATAAAACGTGCCAGGGCAACCAAGTTTAGACGCTTGCCCCGAGAAACCTCAGAATGGTCTGAGCCTGGACTTAGCTGGTTGGTTGGCTCCAGGTGGTAGGCATGGAGCTGACTGCGCACGCGGCTCACGGCTCGCGGCCGCCCGCGCGCCCCGCGCCCCCCGCCGCCGCCCCGCGCTCGGTGAGGCCGCACTGCACTGTCCACATTATCCAGACCCTCTATGACACTGACTAGGACAGCCGTTTCCACCTACACAACTACCTTGGGATGTTAATTGTTAGATTTAGGCGTTACTTCGCGGAGGTCCATATCAACAAACTGGAACAAATTACCTTGCTACTCCGCGAAATTACAATAATTAATCTTCTTCTCTATCTTTATCTTTACATAGTGTAAAATCGCTGTTTTTCCCGTGCGTCCTGAATTTTATTGTGTATCTTTCGCCGCCTTCTCCTCCTAAACCTCGCGACGGATTTTGGTACGGTTTTCACTGTTACATATAGATTTTTACGTGCATTTTATTCCGATTGTGCCCGTGTGAAGCCGGGGTGGTAGGCTAGTAATGAATAAGTAATTTCGCGGAGTAGCAAGGTTAATCTGTTCCAGTGGCCCTAACATGACTGGCCAAGTTTAGTTTATCTCTATCTGCGTCCCTTTCTTATGACACTGGTTAGACAGAGACGCAGGGAGGGGTTAAACTAAACCTGGGCTGTCATGTTAGGGCCGCAGTTTGTTCACAGGATATTAGCCGAAGGGGGACAGCATAGTATACGAATGAAGGGCATCCATTCGGAATCCCTAATACCGTTTGTTCTAATGTATTGTCGGTTCTAATCATCACTTGTCCTAAAGCATTTTTTTTTCGAAAACCGTAATATTTTCTAGTAATTACACAATTAAATTGAATACCACTTTCAAATACTTGATAACAGTAATACCTAAATCGAATAGGGAAGTCGTCGGCGCACATAAAAAACATTTTGGCAATGATATGGTTGACGCGTTACGTATATATCCTTCAGGAAAAATCCTTTTGCTATTTAGATAAATAGTAATTTAAATGGATTTACTGAAAATTTACATTGATGACCATATCTTAAAGAAAATGACTAAATGACAAAAGTACCCATGTCTATTATAAAAGCCATGTAAGTACCGAATATTAAGTAAGTACTATATCCAGGTAAAAGGTTTGCCTTTCGTCGTGTTACATACATACCGTCTATAACAATACTTACATACTTCCTTTAAAACTTTTAATTTGCAATTTACACCACGAAAATAAAAAAAATAAAAATGATTTATTTTCATTAAGTATTCGTACATAACAATATACTTCATGTATCTTATAATCTTCTAATTTTAAAGATAACTTACTTTATGTTTACCCGATGAAAACTGCCCTATTTGATTTAGAGCTATTTCTATCAAACGGCACAAATGACATTTAAGGCGTCTGACGATCAACACATAACTTATTATAACAAATGCACGGTAGGTTGTTAATACCTTGTTTTTTTAATTTCATGAACCCCTAAATAATGTTATTTGAAAACATTCCTTAGTAACAACTTCCTGTTTAGAAACCATGACTTGTATGCTCAAAAATCGTTGTTTTGTAGTTGAGTATGTATTCTATTAATTTTTAACTTTAAAACTGCTTATTACAAAGTACAAAGAATGTACCTTATAACATTAGGTGTTTTATAATAATAAATAAATATTATTTTGATAACAATAAGCAGTTTTTTGTCATTTAACATGTCTATTAATTAACTAATGATCCCGGTTTGGTCTAACTATATTAAGATGAAGTAAATCTTAATTTTACTAAATAAATAAAAGTTTACTGGACTGCTTTTGTAACAGTAAAATAGTGTCAATGTTATTGGAAGTAAGTATTTTTTATTTAATCTTAAAAAAGATTTGCATTCGACTTGTCTTGTATTTAACAAATTACATATACAAACAACCCACTGAGCGAGCAAGTGCGAGTGAGATATACCGATACAAATAGAATTTCGTAAATAAATAAATATCTTTGGACAATTTACACCAACTGATCTAGTTCCACACTAAACAAACCTCTACCAAGAAAGTGGTCGTTGAATTCTTTAATCAGCAGAGGCTAAAATAGGCAGACCATTTTCCTTGCCTACTGTAGGTACTATGGATACTAGGCAATAAATATAATACTTAATAAATATAACTTAATATTTATAAATATAGGTAAAAACTCCGAACCGACCGTAGCATAAAAATATTTTGCTAGAAATTCTCTCTTAGCGTCCAAAATCAGAGGTCGGCTCAATAGGACCACCCTTTGGCATGCTAAGTAATACTCCCCTTGCTGAGCGCCCTTTTGGTTGCTCGCCCTCTCTCCGGTAAGCTGACAATGCCGTCTAAGGCTATCAGCGCACGTCCTTCCAAAAAAAACAGGTAAAAACTCAAGTAAAGCCTCTTTTGCGTGTAGAATTTACGTCATTTTTCAAATATGGAGCGTCAACTTGTCTATGACACGTTACTAGGTAGGCAAAGCCTGATTAAAAGTTCTAACAGCCTTAGACTATCAATGTAGCCCCCCCCCTTCCCCCGTCCTGCCTGTACCCGCCCAGCCCTGTATTCTGTATTTTTTTTTATTTTTACTCAATATAATATTAGAAACTTGCCATGTTAAGGTTTTACTATGTCAGGTTACTTCTTTCTATATTTGTCATTTACCTAAGCTAAATATGATTGAAAAAGAACTTATTTTAAAAATATTAAACTCGTTTAATTGTTAAAGTTTTCCTTTTTCTTCAGAAAGTCCTTCTTTTTAGACCCATTAGCTTTCCTTTTTCAAATTATCATATCATCTGGCAACCCTATGTAACCGGGGCTTGCTAGGTTGTTCACCTATACATAGTGTAAATACTTATGTATAAACATGCTGGTCTGTACGGCCGTCCCGCAGCACGAGGCCGACGAGGTGAAGTCCATATTCCTGGAGACGAGGATCCCGCAGCAGTCGCGCGTGCTGGTCGCCGAGTTCGAGGACCAGACCAAGCCCGCGCCCAGGAAGCATGAGCCAGTGAGTCCCAGATACTTCTTTTGTAGTCCACAAACAGCAACATGAGCCAGTGAGTCCCAGATACTTCTTTTGTAGTCCACAAACAGCAACATGAGCCAGTGAGTCCCAGATACTTCTTTTGTAGTCCACAAACAGCAACATGAGCCAGTGAGTCCCAGATACTTCTTTTGTAGTCCACAAACAGCAACATGAGCCAGTGAGTCCCAGATACTTCTTTTGTAGTCCACAAACAGCAACATGAGCCAGTGAGTCCCAGATACTTTTGTAGTCTACAAACAGCAACATGAGCCAGTGAGTCCCAGATACTTCTTTAGTAGTGTACAAACAGCAACAGGAGCGTTGCTAACGGCTCAGGGGCAGCGAGGGTAGAGGGGGCAGGGCTCCCTATGTAGAGTACTCTGGTTAGTGCTATTTACCTGACTGCCGCTAAAAGGGAGGATTTATGCTGTTCTATGATCACTATTTTATGAATTATCGCGAGTAGAAAAATGATCCAACGCTAGCTCCGCGACAACGCTCCGTACAAAACGACCCGACGTCGTACTATAATATTTTTGCTAGTAAATGTATGGAGCGTGATACGAAAATCGAGTTTTATTATAATAAAAAGAGCGTTTATATGGTTACCCCCATAACAAAACTGGTTATAGTTTTATCAGGGTTCTAACGAGTATTGATTGAAACAAAAATCAAACTTTTTAAAAATCACTTTTGTACATTTGAATCGACTTAGCTCCCATAATTTTTTTAAATATTTTTTAGTTCAATACTTGAAAATGATGATCTACCACCATAATACACGTTGCTTTCACACCATTTGGTTTGTACAGTCAGCGTCAAATATACCAGAGCGGACAAGGTGGTCAAAAATATCTGTACATGCCCGAGCGTATTTGACAATAGAGTCGAGTCAGATATTTTTGACACCTCGCCCGCTCTGGTATATTTGACGCTGACTGTACCTGAGTTGAAGTACCGAAGTGCATAATTATTACGTGAACTGCACAAGTCTATTGCTATTACAGATGGTGGTGAGCGGTAAGATGACATTGTCACTCATCCAGGATGCGCCGAGAGACACCCCCGAGAGAGACGCAGGTAGATTCGGTTCAAATCAACTTCAAATTAATAAGACAAACGTAGGTTACACTATCTTATTGTTCACCAAAGGTAACCAAGTGGTGTGTACCTACAGGGTATCTATTAAAGAGGAGATTTAGAGTAAGGCGTCTCTTTTTGGCAAATTGTGTTGCCATTTAAAGTGAAAAAATCAGCTAGTAAAATATCGCTTTTAAGAGCGTGCAAACAGAGATTTGGCAACGTCGCCTATGGCTGCCAAATATTCAGAGGTTTTCATTGATTTATCAAAATTAATGAATTAAAATACGGATACAGCAACGGTATGTCCTAAAATATTGATAAATGCATTGCAATAGTTAATACAGTTATACTAAATAGTTATAATTAAGGGTAAAACAAGCATTTGGAAACTTTCCATTTGTAAATGTGTACATTTCAGTATAAGTAGGTATATAAGGTTTACTACTTACCAACAAATGTAAGAACACAAGTTCTAGTACATACCGTTGCTATTTTCCGTATTTTAACTCATTAGTTTTGATAAATCAATGAAAACAGCTAAATATTTGGCAGCTATAAGCGACGTTGCCAAACCTCTGTTTGTACGCTCTTAAATTTAAAACTCTTTCTTTGCAATACTATTACTACGCGGCGAGACCTGGGGGAGGCCTACGCCAATGAGGTGCCTACCATAACTAATGATATTAAATAAGAGCTTATGACGACCTGTATGGCACGGTGGCACATGTGTCTGCTTACTGTGCAAGAGGTCCCGGGTTCAAATCCTGGTATGGGCAGATATTTGTGTGACGAATACGAATTTTTGTACCTGAGTCATGGATGTTATTTGTATTTAAGTATGTATTTATTTATATATGTATGTTTATCCGTTGTCTAGTATCCATAGTACAAGCTTTGCTTAGTTTGGGACTAGGTCAATTGGTGTAAATTGTCCTGAAATATTTATTTTATTTTTAAGCCAAAATAAAAATGATGTAACCAAAATGGTAGAATAAAGGCTGTTTTTTTTTTCAGAATCTACGGTCGATGACTTCACAACTGCGAGCGGTGTGACGCAGCCAGCGGCCGAGGTAACTCGCTAAAGGCAGCTTTGCCTTACTTTGTAATGTTTGATAATTAATTAGGCCTAGGTCTTCTATTAAAAGCTGACGTCGACGTCAGCGTAAATCACTATAGTGGTCTTTTTCACACGCTATATTGGCTGCAAGAGTCCACTACAGTGATTTACGCTGACGTCGACGTCAGCTTTTAATAGAAGACCTAGGCCTTAATTAGGGTTTCCTAATGAGAGAAACGTATTCCGGCAATCGCAATTTAATACTGATTATATTTAAATGTAGGGTAGACATGCAATACTTATAACTTAACTACCCGCAACTACGTATATAACATACTTATTACAAGAATAAAGAAAAAATCCTCTTTTTTAGAGCCATCTGCCCTCCTTTATCGAATTATCATCTGGTAATCCTACCCAAAAGTCACTGATTCTTTGCAGGCCATAAAAAACAAAAAACTGATTCTTTGCCAGCCCGTGGGCGTTGTTAGAATTACTATCTTATGGTATAGAAACTTTATATTATATAACTTGGCGGTAAAACACTATAACCTTTGTCATTTATAGTATTTAAGAAAGAGGAAATTGTTAACGTCTAGCCATTAGGTGGCGTGGTTGTCCTTCTCCAATCTTTTGCTGTGAACCTGGCTACTAATTGTTTAACTGTTTGATGTATTAATAAATATTAATACTCATTCGAAACTTGTTTATTAGTAAATTCCAAGAGGCCTTCGAGTGAGAACTCACTGTATTTAACGCCGGTAGTCTGTCAAAGTGTATACTTGTTTTAAGAGGAGTGTGAACCCACCGCTCTCCGTACAAACGGCGATAACGTTTTCCACCCTCTAAACCCTAACCTATAGCCATGATTGATGACATGATAAAACATACAAACCTAGTTCTGAGCCATAATGACAACATACCAAGTAATCATGGCTACAGGTTAAGGTTTAGAGGGTGGAAAACGTAATCGCCGTTTGTATGGAGAGCGCTTTTTCGGGCTGGGTTCGCACTCCTCTTAAAAGTTTATTTTTTACTCTATTGCAGAAAGAGGGAGAATCCTCCGACGAGGAGATCGACGAGGAAATAGAGATTGAAGAAATTGAAGAAGAAGATGAAGAAGAAGAAGAACCGGAGCCGAAGAAGGCTCAGAAGTGAACTGATAACTAGCACTCGTGGCTCAGAGCACTTCTCAACGTGAATCTTCATGCTGTTATGATAAGATTTGATTTCGTATTAAAAAGGCTGATAAGGTTATCAAGGACTTAAAAGAATTACCCCCTATTTCATTAAAACTTAACAATATTTTTAAGCTAACAAATGATTTGTCCCTTTCATTTGAGGGCAAACGTCACAATGCCAGATAAAGACAAAAAATGTTAACTAACAAACGTCTACGAAGCGTTTATGAATAAGGGGGTTAGAAAATGAAGAAACCATAGTGAAATAGGAAGCGTTTTTTTTTACTAAAACTAATAGGTCAACCTAAAATAATACAGCAAAGCTCTATAATTTAGAATTGCCTTGAGCCTTGTTAAGTTTGCGACTCTGGGTATGTTAAATAAAGCAAATACTCTGCTGTTAACAACCCTCTAAGAACTACCTTCTAAGTAGCATCAAATTACCGATACAAATTTTGCTCTTGTTATAAAATTACTAGAAAGAAATAGTTGTTTTAAATACAGATAATTTCTAAGCCTTTGGCTTTTGTCAGCCTTTTTCAACACGAATGAAGGAATCTGCCATGAATGTACTGAGCCGCATAGTTTAAACTAATTTCACTATTCTTCTAATTTTTAACTTTATTTTATATATTTTTTTTGCTGAAATGTTTGCTTTGGGCTTAGGTGATCATGAATCTAGCGCTTAAAGGTCGGGCTACACCTGATGCGTACACAGCACAGCTCCAGCTCGCTTTGTAGAGTTGCGTTACGTGCTTAACGCAGCTCTACGAAGCGAGCTGCATACGCATTCGGTGTGACTCGGCCTTTAATGCCTTGTGACGCCTCGTTGGAAATAAGGTATTGAAATAGACAGTGGTTTGTAGCAAAAAAGTAGAATAGACTGCGACGGCGCGCCGCGTGCCCCGCTCAACGGTGGGGCGCCGTACGAACTCACGGCGACCAAAATGGTGGTCAATGGTACATACGTCACTGAAAATATTTGCTGATTGCGTCTTTACCCTTTCGTAGGAAGCGTAAACAGTTAAATTTTTAGAAGAAAGTTTTAAATATAGGTAACTAATTAGTTCAGTAATCTGATTACTAGTGTTCACTTGTCATTTGTGTGCCAAATTTACTTCCAGCTTTTTTATAAAATTTAAGCATTTTTGATTGAAACTATCAAAAAATTCGATCCTTTACTTCCAAGTCTGTAATTTGGCCAAATTTTTCAACGTTTTTTACTTATTAATTTTTACTATTTTAAGTCCGTTAAACGTATTGACTCGAGTCATCGAACTAATTTAAAACTATTAGACTAGACTGTGTTGCCGTAGTTTCGCCTCATTTCTCATATAAATATTAAAGCGACTCTAATGATGATCAACAGGCTTAAAATTAATTATTACTTGCATTGACGGTTTTCTGCTATTTAAAAAAAAACTATGAAAATTATGTGCACGATATTGATACATACATATTTCTATGTTTCTTTGGTAACTAGTATTTGGATTAACGTCAATGTAAATATAACTATATTTGTAACACGACCAGGTATTAAATTAAACTGCACTCGTGTGTTTGGGCTAGCAATAATTGTGCATTTAAGAGTTGATTTATTTTTTTAAATTTGTATTGTTTTTCGCATCAGCAGGATTTTTTTATAAAATTAATAAAATTAGATGCGTTTTTTCATTACTACACAATACATTGGAAGCAGCACTGTAAGTTGAATCGTTTTACGTTCAAATTAAAATGACAAGAAGCCGCCTCTTGACTTAAGTGTTGCCAGGTAAAACAAAATCCTGCTGATCTGACGTATTGTTATATTTATAAAGTAAAAAAAAAATACATATTTATTGTCTTGTGTTTGACCATAATCACACCTAATGAAAATTAAGTTTTTTTTTAATTCATAAGAAATGGGAATTGGATGCCATGTAATGCACTCATCTAACTCGCTTGTACATTCCCTTTCTCATTTTTTCGAATTATATATTATACTATACTATACATTATCATATGTAAGTACTTATAGCGGAAATTCATTAATTTCTTGTCAACAGATTTATACAAGTATACGTATTTATAAATTATAGCGATATTAGATGTTATTTTAACATTTATTTTAGTAGCATTTTGTTTGGGTGACAAAGATTTTGTACTACAAAACTTAGGAAAAAAAATCTAAGTAAAATTAGTTTAGTATAGTCGGTATAGGAGACTACACTATTTACCGGTGACAATTGTAGGTACAGAATTTTGTTGAGTGATATATAATTAATAAGAGACCAGTTTTTTAGTTGTATAAGAAATAAATAAAAGAAATTAACGCATAATGTTGTTTTATTTATGAATCATAGTAATAAAAAGGCAGGTATTCAACATCTTTAAAACCCAGTCAAGTGCGAGATGAAATCGCGCACCGCAGGTTCTGTGCCACCTCTGTACCACCACTGTGACCATTACTGACTTCTGCTAAATCTCAGATATTAATATTTAATCTCATCATCATCATCATATCAGCCGGAAGACGCCCACTGCTGGGCTTAGGCTGTCCTCAAGGATCTCCACGACAGTTGGTCTGCGCTGTTGCATCCACTAGTTTCCAGCGATCCTTACCAGATCGTTGGTCTACCTTGTGGGACGCCTACCAACGCTATGTCTTCCGGTACGTGCTCTCCTACTACCTATATTTAACTTCAATTTCAAAGCCTTTTATTTACTAATATAGGAACAAAGTTGTACATAATAAAGTTAAATAGTCTGGACTCCTAATTAGCGTGTCCCTCAGACACAAAGGCCTCCTCCAGCCTTCTACAACTCTCTCTTGATATTTAACTTACGTCTCTTTATATCACATGGTGAGTCTTTGATGAATGATTTAATAGATTCAGGCGTTACTATGCAGAGGGTCATATCAAGGAACTGGAACAAATTAATTAGCTACCGTTTGCTTTGGTCGTTCGAATGGGGTTAAGTTAAGAGCTTGTTAATAAAATGATCATTTATAATTTATTGATTCGCTTAAATTAATAACAGACTGTTCATATGTACACTACTGATTACTTCAGACTCTTCTATTCAATGACCTGAAATAGAAAAAAAAATCAGGTTTAATGTTATAGGTTAAAAAAAAAGGTTTGTATAAGAATTGTCAGGCAGGGTGGTTGTGAAGTAGGGTTTGCAATACTGGTATTGGCCATTTGGTATTTTCAGTATGGCTAATACCAGAATTAGCCTTACAAGAATACCAGAATTGCATATCCTTCTGTGAAGCTGTGTACAGTATTTATTATAATGTTTCTTTACTGCCATTTGACCTTTGTAACCCACAGGAGTTATAGGGAAACCAGACCGACAGGATCATGGTTGCGCATTTATTTACAAGTACACACCTCGGGCAGTGATAAAGAACGCCTCAGGTCGCATGTTTATCGCCCTCGCCTTTGGCTCGTGCGACAAGTGTCTGAGATCTGAGACATTTTTTATTTCACCACCCTCGGGGTGTAATGTACTACTTAAAAATGGCCATTCTAAGTAGTATGTTGGGAATGTTAGCACAGTAGAATATAATTAAAGCAGTACTGATACTAGGCCTATATGTTGCGGTAGAAGTTGGAGCCAACGACAAGTCCAATTTGTGCTCTTAATTTTCTGTACAATTATTCAATTTTTGTTTAGTCAGTCTTGTATCTTAGCTAGTCAGGCCATTTTTGAGACAGCTAAGCTACTCTTCATTAGAGCATTAGGGTTGTCACTCTTCATTTTTGTAAGATTATAAAGTTTAATTTTAATTATTTATTATGTTTATTTGGGTTTGGTAATGATCAAATAATGACATTAATTAGCTAGTTTACAAATAAAATTGGGAAATAAAAGAAAACTAACATTTTTAGTAAGAAAAAATGAAAGCGCTGATTTTGATGAAGCCAAGTTCAACCAGCCATGGAACTACAGAATACTTTGGTGGCATCTTGAAAAGTTTGCTGACTGTCTTGGGCCAACACAATAACGATAAAGGCAAAGGGTGTCCACTCATCTTGAGTTCTCGACGCGGCACCAGTGGCTGACAAAACCGCAAGATCTCCTTAGTGGTGTTGTGAGTGCGTCGGTTTTGAGTGTTTGTGCCTACATTCTTTACTTATGTTCTGTGAGTGTTTGAAAATTAATTATGTACTTTAAATAAGACTAGACTACACTTTGATCTACATACCAACAGACCAGGTCTTTAATTCTGGTACATCTTTCGCCATTGTGAAGTCGTTTCTAGCGGAAATGGCGCTCTGGTTGGCCATGCGGCTGTCGGGGAAGAACGTCCAGCCCTCATCGACGCCGGTCTTCTTGACCACCGCCGCCAGCCCCAGCAGTACGGCCGCCGGCACGCCAATAGTAATGGACCGCTGCCAAGCGCCAAACACAGACCCAGCCACTACGCCGCCAAGGAAATAGTTGATTTTGTCGTTCTTTCCTCTTATGTTCTGCGCAACGTTAGCTGTTACGGTGAATGCCGATGCCATGCCTACCGCTGGCCCCACGAAGTATGCTAGCCGGCCCAGTGTGCCAACCAATCCCTTGGGGTGAGAATACATGAGCACGTCGAAAGCACCCAGCGCGAGCCCCGATAGTCCTGCATATTTAGATGTCACAAACACTTTTTTGTATATGTCCTGGCCCTCAGGCGTGTCGTAATATTTGTAATTTTGCATGGCTCTATTTTTCTTGTCGATTTTTCGATGCAGAAGTTACACAACTTGCTGTTATGCGTTTACTGAGACAGCTGTGCTAATGATCGTTTGACAGATGAGAGATTAAAAAACTCTAAAACAGTGTTTGTACATTTACGATTTACGATACGATTTTACTAATTTATTTTTAGAAACTGTTATGTACAATTAGCCTATAATACTTTTTTTGAGGCAAAAATATGTTTAACCGCTTGTTTTTTCTTGTCCTTAATTTTACAGAAATAATAACAAGCCTTGTAAATTTTTGCATTTGACATATACGTGGAACGTTCAAAATCTCCTCGCGCTACTAAACACGGATATTATGAATGTTATAGTCCCAGGGAATATTTGGCACTACAATAATAAATTTCAGTAATAAATGTCTCGATTTCAATAGTTATTACATAATAATTAATATTAGGACCATATACTCATTACGTTATTTTTCCTTTAATATCGGAGGGTTCAAAAAAGAAAAATAGAAACTTCTGAACAAACGATACAGGAATAGTATTGAAGTGTGGCAACATTATAGTCGACACCGTCATTTTTCTCATTTGTGTCAAAAGTATTTATTAAAAATGGCGGCGGACGGTGACGAAGTGATTAGTGATCAAGAAAAAGTTAGAATCGTTTCAGATTTTATACTCCATTCGCCGCCCGGTGAATTTAACGAAGTGTTCAACGATGTGAGGGTGCTGTTAAACAACGATAGCCTGCTAAAGGAAGGCGCCAGCGGGGCGTTCTCGCAGTACAACAAGGACCAGCTCACGCCCGTGCAGCTCGAGGAGGCGGAGCTGCACACGCTGGTCACGGACCACAACGAGCTGAGCGGCGGCCGCTTCTTCGACCCGCGGAACAAGCGCTCCTTCAAGTATGACCACCTGCGAAAGGAGGCTTCGGAGTACGAACCTTACGAGCCCGACCGCGTCGCCGAGCCGTGGCGCGCAGCGCTCGACGAAGAGCTGACCGCGTACGTGGCCGCACATTACAAGCACGGCGCCAGCCTCGTCGTGGGCCGCGCACTCGAATCGGGTGCCGTGTCACTCGTCGCTTGCATCGAGGACCACCAATTCCAGCCCAAGAATTACTGGAACGGGCGCTGGCGCTCCGTGTGGTCACTGACGGCGGGCGGCGGCGCGGCCGAGCTGCGCGGCGTGCTCCGCGTACAGGTCCACTACTACGAGGACGGGAACGTGCAGCTCGTGAGCTCCAAAGAGGTCCGCGCGCCCCTCACGGCCTCGGGCGAAGTCGCCACCGCGAAGGAGTTCGTGAAGCTGGTCAGGGAGGCCGAGAACGCGTACCAGACGGCGATATCCGACAACTACAAGACGATGAGTGACACGACGTTCAAGGCGCTGCGCCGGCAGCTGCCCGTGACGCGCAGCAAGATCGACTGGGCGCGCCTGGTGTCCTACTCCATCGGCAAGGAACTGAAGAGTCAATGATGTCCCGCCGCTGCGCTCTGAGCCGCAGCGGGCGCTCCGCGTCTCTGTACATATTCGCGTAAGAATAAATCTTGTTCAAATGTTTACGGGCACCGGGCTCCCCGGCGCGTATTTATCTATGATTATATAGAGAAATCGCTATCGTAACTGTTAAATTTTATTGCATTTTGTTACTCGCGAGCGAGGAACGTGTCAGCCAACATGTTTGTTGTGGAATCCACTGCGTTAATAATAAATTGGAGATGGGCTAATGCCAATAGCAACTACCCTAACATGACAAATGGTACTAGGATCGATGAAGTTGAAACTTCACTATGTCAAAGAACAGTGTTTTACAGTTTGGAACACCTCTAGAGATTTTAAGTCCTGCAACATACCATAATTCTCACTATGGTAATTGGGTAATCATTACCGGTGATGCCTCACCTGTATTTCATGACTCATCCAAAAAAGTTTTCTATTTGGTATTCCTTTCCAGGAATTTGATAACAATGGTAACAACGAGTCATTGCCAAGATTCCATTGTTACTATGCAATAACTGATGGCCAGAAAACAAATTTAAACCTGCTCACAAGGTTAATAGTATAGTCTCAGTTAAAGACTACAAATGATTTTATGTGAATGCCTCTTATATTTTATACACTGACTGATTTTATATTGGTCACTTTCATTGAACACTATGTTAACTGAACACTTCATTATTTTTTTCAACAAATAAAAAGCAGAATATTAACACATGACATTATTTCAGAATAAATTATTAAATAGAGGTTATCTTTGTCTCAGCTTGATGTAAATCTTTGCAGGACTAAACTGTACTGTAACGTAACAACACGATACTCAAGAATTGTTGTTTGAACAATGTAAAACAATTTCTTCAATTACTTTTAAATAGTCAATTATCAGGGAACTAAATTTGATTCTATCCATCTGAATGTAAAAGTATTATGGCATTTATGGCCCGTATTGATTATGGCTTGCATGACAGAGTGTAGACTAGCTGTGGACGGTTCCAATGGTGCATTTAATTGTATTCTTGGTTCATCGTTTCTTGTCTTAAGTGGTTAACAGAATTCTAAGTAGGGATGCAACAATTCAGGCATTCCAAATAGTTATTTATTATGACTGTGAATGTGTTATAATTGTAATTATATAATTAAATAGTTTTTTCGTAATTTGTAGTTAATCAAGTGGCAGTGTAGGCACTTACTATTAGCTAGCTGAATTAGTAACGTCATTCATATTTCTATAAACAAAATCAATTCCAAGATGGCTGAGACTTTCAAGTCAATGTGAAATTTTAAAAGTCAGTCCTTGGATTGGAGCTTGATTGACACTAAATTTAACAATTATCTATGATAAAAATAGGAGCTAGTTGCGTTTTTGTTTACGTTTTCATATTTGTTAAACAATGAATTGAAGTAATTTTGACAGGTATACTTATTTACAAAAAAGAAAACGCAATCATATGTTAGTTCATGTAATGAGTCGCATCTTTATTCATTGTAAGAATCACAATAATCTTTGGTTAACGATGCATCCCTTCGTGATAGCTTCATTTTTAGTCACCAAAATAGAGTTTATCAGTAAAGTAAAACGAATTGAAGCTGCCAATTGATAAGCTGATTTCTCAAATTGTTGGTTTGGACTTGTTTACTTTTGGTCAACACAATTCAGGTGACAAAGAGTGAAACTAGGTTAATGTTGTTTCCTACTTGAGACAAATAAAAATGAACGAAGTTTAGTTAATTTAACGAATTGTCTGTGTAGCTTAAAAGCCACGTAAGAGCAGAGCACAATATATTCAATATATTCCAAACGGGATAGTTGCTCAAAAGAAGGAAAAAAACAGTAAATTATTGTCCATACTTTACTGCTTCAAGTGCGGAAGGAAGCGAATTTTTCTTTTATATAAGGTAATTATATGCCAATAAGGATTATTTTGTAATTATTATAATTATTTTAATAAAGAACGTACATTAAAAATCCAAGTATTCTGTAATGTATGATTGAATTCATTTGAATAAAAATATATATTAAAATGTTGCTAACTACTGTTTCTTTTCATTTATTTTGTGTTCTTGGTTTGGGTATATTTCCTTGTTATTTAACTTAGTATTTATTTGTACTGAATGAGTAAATTGTTCAAAAGGATATCCTTTTGAACAATCAATTTGCTAATTATTTCATTTGTTATCATCTGCCTTTTTCTATGAGATGTCCGGTCAAAAACTAGTTTGTTTAAATAAATAATAAATTCAGGCGTTACTTTGCGGAATGTGCATATCAACAAGCTGGAACAAATTAATTAAATGTATTAAAATTTATATTAAATTGTTGGCAAGGTAATTTATTCCACTTTGTTAGTTTTTCTTTCGTACATTTTTGTGCCTGTACCACCCCCTATGTGATAGCTATAACTACGCCCGTGAGAGCTCATGTGCAACCAGCAAACGGTAGCAACCCCAAGAGGGTCGCTGATCCGTTACGCCGGCCACCCCCCTGGGCATGTGGGTCTCGTCCCAAGCCGTAAAAAACGCAATAACAGCTTCACGACAGTGTTCTGTATGAGTGGTACTACCCTGATCGAGTCGGCACTATCGTAGTGCTACTGGTTACAGTCTACTACATGCCTATCACTTCAAATAGATACATCCTGACGATAACGTAATGTTATCGGACTTGCTGGGTGCAGCGGCCGTAACATGACAGCCCAGGTTTAGTTTAACCCCTCCCTGTGTCTCTGGCTAACTAGTGTCATAAGAAAGAGACGCAGATAGAGATAAACTAACCTTGGCCAGTCATGTTAGGGCCACAGCAACAAATATTTATCATAATGTTTATACTGGGTACAATTGGAGTGTATAGTACATAAAAAGCTGTAAACATTGACCCCCCCATAAGGAGGCAGATCTATACATATAGGTAGGTACATAGGTTTAATGATTCTCGATGTACACTTTCCAGTCTAAAACCGCTGAACCAATTTGGATGGTTTTTATTCTATTACTACGATTACCCTGAATCAGGCTACTGCATTAGAAAAATAATTAAGAAAACAAGGTTTTAGTTCGACTAAATTATACTTGCAATGGTTGAAAATTAGATCCTAACGAAAGTTAATGCGAAATATATAAACTTGTTTACTTTCATTATTTAATACTATATTTAATTTTCATATTTAGTATTTACTTTAATTACTTCCTGTCTTACTCAGACTTGTTTTATTTCGGCCCTATATTATGAGACAGACAGATAAACAAGATAAGAGTTTCATACTTATGTAATAGGTAACAGGTGTGTCCTGCGGGTTTGACAATGTATCATACGACTCATTAACAAAGTGGCCATTTATTTTTCACGTCAGCGTGTATTATAACTTATTAAATAACAACCCTTCCTTCTGGCGGCAGTCGGGCGAACAAACTTTTAACTAGTTTTTATTCAAAAACCAGGGTCGGTTCAGGTAGACCGAATTTCGACTACGTGACTCCCCCCCGGGTTCCGCTCTTGTGTCCAGTTGGACACAAGACAGTTGGAGTTGGTGTTGCAGTTGGAGTTGACAGTTGTCAAGAAAGGGATGCACTGCGGGATAAATTAAACCCAAGTTTAATTTATCAATGTGCCCATTTCTTGTAGCACTAGTTAGAGCAGGAGGGATAAATTAAAGTGGGACGGACGGTATTCGCTAGAAGTATTTATCATTTTAGCGATAAACTTGTAATCCTTAAATACCGCAAACTGAACTGCAAATATAAATAAACATGATGTGGGCTATCAGATGTGAGATTGCATAAGTTTCGGTAGAATTCGGTTCGGTGTGGGTTAAATATAAACGGCCTCTCTCTACAGGGTGTCTCATTTAAATCGGTCAGTATGGGAAAGTCTGAAACTATAAGACATACGAAGATCTGTTCTTAGGAGCCATATCGATTTTAATAAGAAAAGAAAATCGATGAGATCAGAGGTCTCATAGTTTCAGACTTTCCCATACTGACCGATTTGAATGAGACACTCTGTATATGCAAGCGTGCAGGCAGGAATAACTAAGATTAATTTGACATCATATTATTTAGGTAGTCTTATCCAGACTATCCAGTCCAAACTATTCTAGGATTTATTACAAGTTTTTCTCATTTGTCGCTTAGTGCACAAGTAAAGGTACGAAATAACTTGCATAGGTAATAAAATATTTTCATAAAAAAGACGTTAAAAATAAGTCAATCTCATTTAAACGTTTATTTTAGACGACCAGACAGCAATAGTGACCCAGGCTATGAAGCTAGAGGTTCCGAGTTCGATTGTCGGGAGGGGCAGAGTTTGTATGATGAATACGAATGTTTGTAAGTATCCGAGTCTTGGATATTATTATCTAAATTAATGTCCCGTCAGTGCACAGTACCATTGTACCATACAACCCGCTGGCTCCACTGAAAACCAGCGCTGTTGGCATTGCCGTGCTCTGCTGACCGCTTTACTGAGTTTAGGCTATTACAGCTACATAATTTATTATTGTTGACTAATTGTAATATGTTTATTTTATATCTCCCTTTTTGCTATTGTAAGCTTAATAAAAGATTTTTCTCTTTTTATAAAATTGCTTTTCTAATAAGTTAGGTATTTTATGCGTCGATATATGACAAGATGGACGTTGGTACAGACTTCGTCCAGAAGAGTTCCTTGTTAACGATAGAATCCTATACCTCCTTATCACTCCATTGTACCCCTAGTTAGGATTTCAGGCATGCGCATCGTTCCTTCGATGACCCTGGGATTAAGTAGGCCAAGAACACACAGTTGGGGTATAAAATCGTTTAATCACAGCCTTGGTGCAAGGGCGGCAGGCGTTTGAGACAATGCTTCTTAATCTAATTACTAAAACTAGGTAATATGTATTTATTGCTACGTATAAATAATGTTTGTTACCACCAAAACAAAGGTAGAGATGCGAATTATCTTTTAACTAAGTATCAGAGCTTTTTCACATAATCCGATAAATTTCAAGTATTTATCTGCCTTTCAAATTCTCCGATCCGATGTTGGACATCGGAGCCGACACCGATATGCGGCGGTCATGTCCCCCCCTCCCTGTGAGCTTCCATAGTAATTAAATTTCACAATTAATATGGAAGCAATTGGTTGACGCTAACACTGGATTCACAATGCGATGCTCCGAGCGGCGAGCGATAGAAACACAAAAACGCAGCAATCGAGCAATGAGAGAAAGCAATTCGCACGCTTAGAATTAAAGTGACCCATTTCCGAATAATACACGTCCCAAAATATCACCTTAATTAAAAGACATAGGGTTTAATTTTGGGAAATATCATATTCAGAATTGAGTCGATTTAATACTAAGGGTGCGAATTGCTGCGTTTTGCGTTTTCATCGCCCGCAATTCTGATTGTGAATCTACCTTAAGGCCGAGCCGGACCGGATGCGTATGCAGCACGGTTCCAGCTTGCTTCGTAGAGCTGTGTAACGGCACGCAACGCAAGTGATGTGGCATTTCAACATACATTGTAACTGGCGTAAGCATGTGCGTGTCTCAGAAGCCCGTATACGGTGTGGCCTGACCTTTAACACTGAATTTACAACGCCAAGTTTCGAGAGATAAAAACGCAGCACTCGGCCAATCATATGTAACAATTGCTACTAACTATTTTAGCGTTTTAATCGCTCGTAACTTCTGTGCACCAGGCACGAATCTTCTCGATACGCGTTAACTCGCTACGTAACTCGGTACGTCTCTTTCTAACTAGCGCAGTAGGAGAGAGACACAGAACCATCGAAATGAGAAAACTATAGAACTGTGTACAACGCAGTGGCAAAGTAGCCGACCATAGTCTATTTGGTAGACCATGTTGGATAACCTGAATAAAACTGTCTGTGCCAATTGTCAAGTAAACAGCTCTGCGTTTTGTACGTTTTACATTGGCGTCATATTTTTAGTTCTGCTGTCCGACGCCTGTGTCGCTGCTTGTTAGAAAACTTAGAAGCGCTTTATTCACTTACGATAAGATTCAAAGTTGAGCCAATGGCTAAATATTGAGAGCCCCTCTTCACCTGCTTAACCCCGTCGCAAAGTGGTGACGGTAGGCTTGTAACAATCCTAACAAGTAAGCAGATTCTATTGTCCTCTTATATCGATGTAAGTAACGTAAAGTGTAAGTACAAGAGATTATGCGGTTGTTACTACCTATAATAATAAGTACTAGAGTAAGTGCACTGGAATTATATAATTTAAATATCAGTCTATCGCTTCTTGTACACGTATCTAAACCTAGGGATTTCTGTGTATATATAGTACGAGTATGGCGTGTAGCTATGCAACGACTTCGGGTTTGTTTGCACAGAGGGATACGCCGCCGGATCGAACGCTGTGAACATAAAACGAGTTTATAGGTTAGCTGTCACAAAACCTAAACAACACTTCCTAAATAGGTAGGTACCTATATCGTTTGGCGGCCAAACCCTTTAGACCAAACTTTGGCCTTAAGGGTTGTTGCGGAAAATGTAAGCTTTTTCAGTGTCCCTGTCCCTAGCATGGCATGACCAGCCAGGTTTTTATCTTGAGTGTCCCTTTCTTAAGACTCTAGTTACAGCCGCAGCGAGGGATAAATTAAACTTGGACTGTCATGGTAGGGCCACGGGAAGTTTACAAATAAGGATCGGATTTTTCATAATACGGTAATACCTACTTTAGGCACTTGAATGTCTTTCTTGAATGTCCTTTATTTATGCGTCCGCGATACGAAAATTCGTATATGTAATGCAACGAGAGTTGAGGCGAAAGATTACACACACCACTACATAGGATGCCACTGAAATCAAGGGTCCCACTGAAAATCAGCGTCTCGGTTTTACCGAGGCAGTATGCTAAGTGGGGCCCTTTTTGTTTCTATTCAACACAAACGTTTCTGTATTAATTTTACTCTGTGTGATGTGTGTGTGTGAGTTTTGTGTTGAATAGTCTCAAATAAATGTTTTTCTTTCTTTCTTTCTTTCTTAAATAGCGCCATACTAAACAAAACGAAAGTTTCAAAATTCGAACTAAACTCTCAGGAGTGCTATTTTTGAATCTCACCGGGTGACGCCGTTTTTCATAGAAATGCGGCCATTCCGATGAGCTTTAGTCACCTGGTGAGATCCATAAACAGCATTTGAATCTCACCGGGTAGCTAAAGCTCACCAACGTAGCCGTTTTTCATAGAGATACGGCCATTTTGGTGAGCTCTAGTCACCTGGTGAGATTCATAAATTGCACCCCTGGTACACATGACATGCAGTAGTGTGCGTGAACTCAACTGTCGTTTCTTTGGCTGTAAGCGTGAAGTGGCGCATGTTAGTTCTACCATTTCGAACTAGATGGCGCTAGGAGTAGCTACAGTAATAATTATTTTAAAATATTTATACCTGGCAATGGTGTTACAGGAACAAAGTTTGGAGGCGGCAGCACAATAGCTGGCACCGGACCTTCAATTCCCGTGGGCACATCCAAGTCTCTTTCAGAATCTATCACGTGGAAATGTGACAGTTTGGGATTGTCTGTAACTTGAGCTTCTTCTTGTCTTGTATCATCTCTGATTTCAATTTTATGTTCACTCATTACAGTTTCCGTAATTTTTAGTTTACTGTCGTTTTCATCAAAATCAGTATTTAAATTATTTGTAGTTTTTCCAACGAGCTCTTTGTTCACCTCACTTACAATTGGATTATACGTTGTCATCCTTTGCACGTCGGATTTAAATTCATCTTTCGTTCCAAAATTACGCTCAATTTTGTCGTCAATCCTAATAATTTCATTTTCCGATTCTAGCTTAGTTGTTGCTTTGTCAACTTCTGTATTATAATTGTCTGTTTCTGTAGGCGTTTGCAAATTATTGACGTCGCTTTGATTGGTTTTGATGTCTACAACGGTTGGTTTCTCTCCATCGATCTGCGTGAGATTATCATACATGGGATCTTCAAGTGGTATGCCTTCAGGAACGTCTTCGAAGGAGAATTCGTCAGTGATGATGATTTCTCCACTGTCCTCGGATATGGCTTTGCTAAACAGGTTGTCTGACCGCAAATAATCGTTGCTTCTGTGCGATATCTTGGCTGGGCAGTCCTCAGGTATGGTGTACATCTGTTACAAGGGCATGTTATTTAGAAAAAAAAGAATCACTGTTGATGCTGAAAGGGACCCCCGCTCAGCATATGCTGCTGCAAGCAGCAGCGTTGATTTTCAGTGGGGCTTGAAGTAAAAACTAAATTTTTTAACACATTAACTGCCACGGAGTGCTACGTGCTACGCTCGTAGCTCGTAGCCAGAGATACCTGGTATGATGCGAAAATCCTCTGCGAACAGAGAACTCTAGCGAGTCCGTAGCACTGAATGCACGGGTGGTAGGAACATGTGCAAGGTCCACCCTGATAGCTACCACCATCTTGCTCGTTAATCCTGCCGCTAAGCAGCAGTGCCTGCACTATTGTGTTCCGGCGAGGAGAGCAAGACTGCCGGTGTAATTACTGACAAAGAGGTATTCCATCTTAGCTCTCTAGGTTCCCAACGCATCTGCAATCGCCTTGGTATTGCAGGTGTCTTTAGGCGGTGGTGATCACTTACCATCAGATGACCCACATGCTTGTTATCTTTCCTCTTTTATAAAAAAATGCGTTAAACAAAAACCTAGACCTATCGGGTGACGCCACGCTCACTATGACTATATGGCCATAATGCTATTTGCACATTTATTCAAAGTCAAAGTCAAAATATCTTTATTCAGATTAGGCTTACAGGAAGCACTTATGAATGTCATACAATTTATCACCGGTTCAGAAAAACTTCTGATGAGAAGAAACCGGCAAGAAACTCAACGATATTGGTTTGTTCCCGTCGAGTCACACCCTCAACTGTCACACTGTGACTCGTAGGGAATATTTTTTTTTACTAAAAAATCTCAATCAGTCCCACTGTTACAGATGGGACAGTATTTAATATTTATGCCCAACCAGTCACACCCACTGTGACTCGCTGGGAATACTTTTTGCTACAAAAAATCCCAACTAGTCACACTGTTACTAGATGGGACAGTATTTAATATTTATTCCCAACGAGTCACACCCGAAACTGACGCACTGTGACTCGTTGGGAACAATTCTTGCTGCTAAAAATCCTAACTAGTCGCACTGTTACTAGATGGGACATTTTTTATATTTGTTCCCACCGAGTCACATCCGCAACTGTCACGCTGTGACTCGTTGGGAACACTTCTTACAAATATTAAAAACTAGCTGTGCCCGCGACTTCGTCCGCGTGGAATAGTGTCTTTGGGTAGCATTTTTAATTATTTTGGCTGATTATTTTACTAATAAGACATACGTATAAATACTTTAATGACCTATTTCCAGTGTATTCGCCGTCACGTGTCTGCCCGTTCGGGTAAGCACACTTAGGTATGGTTCTCCATCTACGCCGGGCCGTACCACGCCGCGCTCCCTCTCCCTCTCCCCCCCGCGCAATAATGATTCCGTAAAGTTTACATCAGAATAGCTCTAATATTTTGTCTCTGGTCGCAAACTTATAAAACATTCACATAAACCTTACATTTTTCCATACAAACTTTCATCCCCTATCACCTATTGTTATTTTACACCCTTGAGGGTAAAACTTTTACAAACTTTGAATGTCATATTTATTTATATCGAATCAACAGCCTTAAAAGTAAGTTTCTTCTAATGGGGCTGACATGTTCAGCTTTGATCAAAGCCCCTAAATAAATAAAGATAAAAAAAAGTAAGTTTCAAGCTTCTAGCTATAAAAACGACGATGCTTCCATGCAACTTTTAATCCCCCCTTTTAACCCCTTATAACCCTTTTTACGCATTAAAAAGTAGCCTACGTCCTCTCTGTGTACCAAATTTCATTTAAATCGATTCAGCAGTTTAGGCGTGAAAGCGCGACAGACAGACAGAGTCACTTTCGCATTTATCAGATTATACATTTTTTTTATACAACATAGGAAGGCAAACAAGCAAGTGGGTCACCTGATGGTAAGTGATCACCAACGCCTATAGACACCTGCAACAACAAAGAGAGTGCAGATGCGTCGCCAATTCAGAGGGCTAAGATGGAATACCTCTTGTGCCAGTAATTACACCGGCTATTATTATAATATCAGTAAGGAAGTAAGGTTTACCTGCGTGTCGTTGTCGGCCGGCGCGTAGTAGTCGGCGAGGCGCGCGTGCGCGGCGCGCGTGGCGGCGGCCGGGCCCACGGCCGGCAGCGCCGCGCAGCCCGCGCCGCGCCCGCGCCCGCCCCCCCGCGCCGCCAGGTACAGCGTGGCGCGCGCGCCGCTCGCCGACAGCTCGATGCGCCGGACCACTGCGACCGTGACGACGGGCTCACAATTTTTACTTTTATTATCAGATATGTTTACAAGGCATTACAGTCAAAAACCAATACACCTAGAAACAAAAATAATATTAACTAAACGTAAACATAAATCATCTAAAAATACTAGATTGCCTATTATCCATCATCTCACAAAATCTTAAACATTCACGACACACATCCGCCCATCGCCTCGCAAACGAATCACACTCGGGTGCTGATGCCAGGAGCGCGTTGAGCAGCGCCAGTGCGCGGAGGAGCGGCGAGTTCATGCGCGAGACCGTGCGCGCCGGCGGCACCGCTAACAGTGGGCGCTGACGCGGCCTGAGACCTATTCTAGGAACCTCCGGGACGAACAGCCTCACGATCTGTCCCACGAGCTCCGGACAATCGGACTCGCCGCGCAATACGCGACAAGCAGTGACAAGCAAATTGCTGTTACGCCTCACCTCCAGCGAATGAAATCCAAGCGTACCAAGTAAAAAACTTTGTTGGATATAGAAACGGGTAATACCCAAAGCTTTTTTTATACAAAAACCTAAGGAAGGCCTTTTGGACCTTGGACAATGGTGACCGACCCTGTGAGCTCATTTAAATTCATTTAAATGCGGAACAGCGTATTGTAGCATCGCTCGCCGACAGCTCGATGCGCCGGACCACTGCAACCGTGACAACGAGCTTGCAATGGTGACCGAGACTGTCTGCTCATTTTACAGACTCCGATTCTCGGATCACGCGAGATGCATCTCACGTTCGAGATGTGTCAAAATGACAAGTTTTGAAGGGATTAGACAGCTCTTTTTGGCTCATCTCGAGTGTGACTTCATCTCTAATGACGCGGGAATTGCCCCGCTGGTCTATAATAACAGGATTTAAAAAACATGCGAAACAGCGTATTTTAGCTAGGCATGTATGGTCCTGTATTTTTCCGATTAAAATATAGGACACGGCTAAAATGATAGCTGAAAAAACGGGACGTCCTGTAAAATACAGGACAGTCGGCCACCCTAGTTCACAATCAGAGTCTACGAGCGATAAACGATCGTTTTGGCTTTTTTCCCTTATTTATGCTGTAAGATCTTGCTTCTTGCCAAATTTCATGGTTCTAGGTCGCCGGTAAGTCTATAGGTTTTTGGGATCTGCAAATGTATGAAATATTGAGCATAAATGGCCGTATCATTTGATTGCGTTGACTAAGAAGTCTGATTTTTTCACGGCTCTAAGGGAATGCAGACCTGAGTATTTAATATTAATTTCAACTTAACACCTCCACGCGTTCTTGAGAAAAATGGTTTTGACAGACAGACAGACGGACCAGAAAGTGATCCTATAAGAGTTCCGTTTTTCCTTTTGAGGTACGGAATCGTAAAAGATATATACTCACATGTGTCAGGCTGACGCAGCTGCGCGTACAGCAGCGCGGCGTCGGCTCCGAACCCGCCGGGCAGCGTGATGTCCAGCAGCGCCATCTCGGGGAACTCGCCCGACCACAGCACGCACGCCTGCAAACCACTTATAATTACCTGCTGGGTAACTATCGGATAGCTATCTGACAGTTTACGGACAGTGTTATCTTATCTCATCTATTCTATCTACACTAATATAATAAATCTACACTAGTCTACACTAATGTAGTGTAGATTAGTGATGAAATAGGATCGCTACCACCATCTTGCTCGCTAATTCTGCCGCTAAGCAGCAGTCATTACACCGTTGTGTTCCGGCGTGGAGAGCAAGACAGCCGGTGTAATTACTGGCACAAGAGGTATTCCATCTTAGCCCTCTGGGTTGGCAACGCATCTGCAATCTCTTTGGTGTGGTGGATGTCTATAGGCGGTGGTGATCACTTACCATCAGGTGACCCACTTGCTTGTTTGCCTTCCTATTTCATAAAAAAAAATGTAATAAAGAGGTAAACTTTGTTTGTTTGTATGTAGGGGGTAATCTCTGAAACTGTCGAACTGATTCCAACAATTATTTCACTAATAGATCGCTACACTATTCCAGACGGACATAGGCTGCTAATTCCACGCGTACGAAGTAGTTCGCGTCCGCTAGTATTATGATAAGCTCACGGCTGTTTTTCTCGTTGGAGTAGGCAGAGACTACAGAAAGCACTTTGCCCCGGTCCTGGCATACTTCCCTCGCTTCCTCCACCCACACACACTATCTTCATTCATGCTCGGCGATTCCGGGTATTACTAATTTTGCCTGATTCTTATCTTTATTAGTTATCGAATAATTAATTTAAATTCAAATTACTTATAAAAACCGACTTCATAGAGCTTGTGATGAGATTCGTAGACATGTTTATTCATTTAAATATTTGTATGTTGGCGGTGATTCATCCCTTAATTTCTCACCTTTAGGGGTAAAATATTTTCTCTAAAGTAAAATGAGACGAACCTTGTGTATAAGATGTGTATAAAAAAAATGGTTTACAGGTTATCACGTAACAATCATAAATCAGACGAATTTAAAACCTCTCTTTTAAAGTCCACTAAAATGATCTTCAAATTACACAAGTCACTATTGTTATAGTTGCAGGAAAACATTAAGCACAAATCGAGTGGAGGGGGTAAGTTTGCGCATACACATTTGTGCTATAAACGGCTACTGCGTAATCAAAGTCAAGGTCTGGCGCTCATCGAGATTCATCTCGCATTCGAGATGTGTCAAAAAATGACAGATTTTGAAGGGATGTGACAGCTCTTTTAACAAAAGGCCTCAAAGGAAGCTCAAGGTCACTCAAAGGGCTATGCTCGGAGTTTCTTTGCGAGATCGAATCAGAAATGAAGTGATCCGCAGAAGAACCAGAGCCACCGACATAGCTTTAAGAATTGCTAGACTTAAGTGGCAGTGGGCGGGGCACATTGCTCGCAGAACGGATGGCCGATGGGGCCATAGAGTTCTCGAGTGGCGACCGCGTACCGGAAGACGCAGCGTGGGCAGACCCGCCACAAGGTGGACCGATGACCTGGTGATCGTTGCGGGAACCCGCTGGATGCAAGCAGCACGAGACCGGTCGTTTTGGCGATCCTCGGGAGAGGCCTATGTCCAGCAGTGGACGTCTTTCGGCTGAAATGATGATGATGATGATGACAGCTCTTTTTGGTATATGTCTAGTGTGACTTCATCTCTACTGTACCTCGACGACGGCGGCGCAGAAGCAGCCCGTGCCGTCGGGCGCGCAGTTGAACTTGCCGTCCGTTCGCACCGACACCTGCAGCGCGAGCCGCCGCGCGCCGCCCGCGCCGCCTGCGCCCGCGCCCGCCGGCGAGTTGTACGAGCGCGTCGCCTGCACCAGCGCGCAGCCCGAGCCTGTCAAAGTCAAAGTCTTTATTCAGATTAGGCTTACAGTGGCCCGTTTCACAAAGCTACAAGTTACAATTATACAAAACTGGCAACATTGATCAATAATGACCAATGGCAATGGGCATAATGACCAATGTTGCCGGTTTAGACTTGTAAAATTGTAACTTGTAGTTTCGTTACGGGCCACAGGTAGCACTTATGAATGTCATAAAATTTACAACCGGGTCGGAAAAACCTCTGATGAGAAGATACCGGCAAGAAACTCGACTAGGTGTAATTTTTAAATAAATCAAAATTACAATGTTATTTTACACCTGGGGAGTGTATAGCGTTGATTTCATTCACAAATAAACACTAAGTGGTCTGGAATAGATTGCTACTTAGCGATAAGACTGCCTGTTGAATCCCATGTAAAATTTCCCCGTGTGTGTTTCTTTATTTTGTTCACTTGTGTGAATCAATGAAGAGTTTTTGTTGTTGTTGTTGTAGATTGACCTTGGCCATGTGCATATACTTAATACAGGGTTATTGGTAAAACGACCCATTCCTGTAAAGGGGTTAAGGGGGAGGTTATTTGGAGCAAAAAGTCATAGTCACTGTCCGAAAATTATTATTTTCCTTATTATTAATTTAACTCGACGTTTCGGCTATTTTTCATTCATATTTACGGCCGTTGAAACATGGCCGAAACGTCGAGGTAAACTGACAACATATTTTTATCGCGTTAAAGTCCCGATAGCGTTATAAACTCTTACCTTCAACGGCGACGTCAACCTTCCCAGCGGGCATCTTCATGACCTGCGGCACCTTGACGTCCGGCGTGAGCAGCGCGCTGCCGCCCCCCCCGCCCGCGCCGCGCACCGTCACGTTGAGGTGCGCGGGCGCAGGCGGCTGCTTCGCCGCCCAGGCCGTCAGCGCTTCGAGGGCTACAAGAGTGTCCTGTTGATAAGTTCACCATTATCATCGTCATCTGGAAATTCTGGAATGCATTCACTGTTGCTTAAAGGCCTTCCTCAAACAGTGCGGATGGTAGAACCTTGTACGAGGTCCGTCCGGATCGCTACCAACATCTTGCTCGCTAATTCAGCTAAGCAGCAGTGCTTGCACTGTTGTGTTCCGGCATGGAGAGCAAGACAGTCGGTGAAATTACTGGCACAAGTGATATTCCATCTTAGCCTTCTGGGTTAGCAACGCATTGACGACCTGTATGGCAAAGTGGCACATGTGTCTGCTTCCTGTGCAAGAGGTCCCGGATTTAAATCCTGGTATGGGCAAATATTTGTGTGACGAACACGAATGTTTGTACCTGAGTCATGGATGTTATTATTTAAGTATGTATTTATCTATATGTAAGTATGTTTATCCATTGTCTAGTACCCATAACACAAGGTTTGCTTAGTTTGGGACTAGGGCAATTGGTGTAAATTGTCCCAAGATATTTATTTATTTGCAATATCCTTTGTGTTGCGGGTATTCATGGGTGGTGGTGATCAGTTGATCACTTATCATCAGGTGACCCACTTGCTCGTTTGTTTCTCCTACGTTGTATATACTATACGTACGTATATGTAACCATCATATTGTGTGCACCCTTCCGTCTTATTTTAAGGCAACCGTTATGACAATTCTGCAAAAACTAGGTACAGTCAAGCAACTTAATTCCCTACCCATTTCGTTGAAATGTCGTCTGACATTCGCAATGCATTAAGGTCGATATGTCAAACTAACGTCTCGCTCTATAGCTCTTATGGTGACAGTTTGCTATATGCTATCGAACCTTAGGTGGGTTGGAAATTTAATTCCTTGACTGTACCAACGACTAGTATTTTGGGTTCCAATAGATGAGGTGATATATTTTCCGTGGGGTGAAAGTATTCAAATCAAGTTGGGCGTACCTGAGTGGCCACAAACCCGCCGCCGGGCCCGCGGTGCGCGGAGAGCCAGCGCGCGGCGCCGCGCGCGTCGTACGAGCAGCTCGCGGCCAGCGCCGCCGGGCACGACGCCAGCGCCAGCAGCGCATAGCCAGTTGCCTCTACCGACGTCGCTAGGCTGCCTGCCATCATCAAAGGCAAAGTCTAATTAAAGTTAATTGAAGGCAGATCTATATATTTGCGATTTGGGATTGTGAAAACCAGTTATTAAAGTTATAAGTAACAAGTTTTATAACATCTGAAAAGAGCTGGAAAGAAGATCATCACGTAGGTTAAAAACATAAATGGATAAATTTCAGTTTTTAAATCGCTCAGATTCAGACTGAGATTTAATTGCTCGGAAAATATCAGTAAAAATGAGGACAGAAGTTAATTATTGGATAGAACTTATTCTTTAAAAAAAATTCTGCTGTCCAAAAACTTTAATCCCATGTCACGGATATTTCATCAAATACAGATTTGTTGTTTTCCGAGTGGTTCAGACGTTTTATATTTCACCATTTAGATTTTTTTTGCTATGTTATCTCAAATAAATCATAATAGTTGAACTTTTTGTTGGATTTTGTTTTCTCAACATATCGACGGGATCAAAACAACCCCGAGTTGTTACTTTATACAATGAATTGTAATTGACATACATATAAAATCATAAGACTTACTGGTCTCCCACCAAACAAACTCCTCTCGCCGCTTCGCCATCCGCATCAGCTGCAACAGCTCCCTTATATCCTCATCGTCTTCCAAAGCCCCCTCATTATCCCACGAACTAGCTTCATTGGTCTTCCTCAGCTCATCTTCATACCTCCTGAGCCTCATGAACGCGTAAGTCAAGACGGCGTGAACGTACATCCTAGTAGGTGTTTTGGTCTTCAAAGGAGGTAACGCTCGGAGACATGAGAGCGTGTTGCGAAAGACAGAGTATGGGAGGCTCGGGGAGCTCTCAACTAGAGAGGTTATGACGTACGCTGTGAGTGCCACGTTGGCGATTTCGCCTTCTTCGTTTAGTCCACCCTAAAAGTTAAAGTAAATACTTACTCAGGTTAGGGAATTAAAGTTACTTACTTATGGTTGATACACGTGTTTGTTTAGGAATTGGTTCTATGACTTCTCCTCATCATCATCATCATCTCAGCCACCAGAAGTCCACTGTTGAACATAGGCCTCCTCCATGGATTTCCAAAGTGACCGGTTGGAAGCGGCATGCAATAAGCGCCTTCCTGTGGGATGTAATTTCTATTTTCCTACCTTCAGTTCCCTGTGAAACACCTGTCCCTCGTTTCTGAAGCAGCCATTTTCCATCTGTTGGCTTAACAGCCAGCGCTCCGCTTTGTTCAGGGCCGGGGGTGTAGGAAGACCAGGAGAAAGGACCTGAAACAGCCATATGAGTAAGAGCATATGCCAAATATTATGAATTTAGTAAGGCATCACGCAGATGGTGAGTAAAAATCAACTTCGCGGATAATCAGAGAAAGATAATGATAGAAAGAGTTTCCAAGATTAAGTAAAATTGTGGATACTTCATGAGCCAGATTACACACATACATACGTTTAATTACTCTCCGGTAAATCATGTAATAAAGCTAATTCGAAGTAATTATTATCCAATTAAATAGATGATAGCTGATGTTGTAATAGTCTACATGGGCTGTTGATGAAGGGAGAAAATATAAGTAAAGTTTTACAACTGAAAGCACGTATCGTGCTTACCTCATGAGCTTTCCTTAGGTACCTGACAGCGAAAGCAGTGAGCCACGTTGAAGGGTCGTCGCTGGAGCCAAACGCGCTGAACCCACCAGACGGATGAGTGTACTGGAGTTGGCGAGTGAAACCTACAGTAGATTGATTAACTTAGTTTTTGTAAAGTCTAATCGAAATCATATGGTAACACTATAATTAAATGTCTACATAGTTCGAATTCGTCTAACGTTGAACATAGGATCCCCTTGATGACAAAAGGCATCCGAAATGACATGATGCCAACTGTTTGGTGCGCCTAACAATTCGAAAGGATTGTTTAAAAACTATTGTGATAGCAAAAAGCAGATAAGATCATCGCCTGTAGCCCTAACATGACCGGCCCAGGTTTAATTTATGCCTCCCTGCGTCTTTGTCAAACTATTGTCAAAAGAAAAGGACGCACGTCTATACACTGCTGATTTATTAAAGCTCTCATAATTCTTCAGTTCCTCTCAGTCCTTCTCATTTGCCGTGCCACAAGGACCTGATTTGGGTCGTCTACTATTTTTAACATTTTTGTTAATGACGTTATTTACTGTCTACTCTTAAGAATGTTTGCCGATCACACAAATATATTTACTCTTGTAAAATCCGTTGACAATCACATTAATCTACAACATTATCAAACTTCTCAAAAAGGTGAGATCTCAATAATGGAGAGATGAAGTTTCCCAAGTGGCAGGACTTACCTCTAGCCACATGTTCTTTAGCGGTGGCGGCGGCGGCGCTGGCAGGGTCGAGCTGCCGCAGCGCCAGTAAGTTGGTGGCCAGCCGCGCCATGTTCTGCTCACCGCAGCCGCGCGGCAGCAGTACTAGGGAGTCTGCGTCCTGGAAGGATTGGACAGCCGTGAGATTGTGTTCAAGTGAAAATCAAAGCACTTATGCATGTCAGAAAATTTACTACCGGTTCGGAAAAACATCTGATGAGAAGATACCGGCAAGAAACTCAATGAGATAAAATAAAATAAAAATAAAATAAAATATAACAGAATGTTTTTTATTGTATACCTTGTGTAAAATACAAAGTTGGATCTTAAGGTTACGTGTAACAGTTACTCTTTTCGGGAGGGTTCTTTGGACTTTGTTGTCTTTGTTACATGAAACTGGCCAAACGCAAGGCACGGAATGCTGATGTTGCAGGTTCGTGTCCTACCATTACCCAAATGTTTCTTTTTGTTGTCATTATATAGCATTTAAATTTATTTTGTATGGTAAAAATCGAAAGTAAATTTCGATTACAAAAATGCATCCATATGGATACGAAGTCACAAAATAGACAAACAAACAAACAAACATCTCAGGACAATTCACACCAATTGACCTAGTCCCAAGCTAAGTAAACCTTGTGTTATGGGTACTAGACAACGGATATACATACTTAAATACATATAACATCCAAGACTCCGGTACAAATATTCATATTCATCATACAAACATTTGCCCTTCCCGGGAATCTAACCCGGAACCTCTAGCTTCATAGTCTGGGTCACTAACCACTAGGCTATCCGGTCGTCTAACACAAGACCAGTGGCCCGTTTTACTAAGCTACAAGTTACAATTTGAAAAGACTAAACCGGCAACATTGGTCAATAATGACCAATGGCAATGGGCATAATGATCAATGTTGTCGGTTTAGACTTGTAAAATTGTAACTTGTAGCTTCGTGAAACGGGCCACAGATAGACAGTAAAGCATACTAACGGCAAGTAAGGGTCCAACGATGTCTCCAACAGCCCACACGGTGACGGCCTCCGTGCCGGGCACGGCTTCTACCTCGGGCCACGACCAGGATATCTCCGAGTTTCTGGACTCTGGACTACCTGCGATTTCATTTCAATGAAACTGTGTATTAGCAAACGCAAAACCAGTTATTTTCGCTGAGAAAAAACGGTTTTAACCGGTTATTTCATAGAGAAAACAACCGGCTTTGCGTTCCCTAGGCCCTATCATGACTAGCCAAGTTTATCCGAGTTTTTCTCTATGCGTCCCTTTCTTATGAAATATGTTTGAAAGAGACGCAAGGAGGGCTAAGTAAGCTAAACCTAGGCCGGTCATGTTAGAGGCAATAGAAGTCTTTTATTAGTCGACAACAGTAACTATGTTACGGAAGGTCAGGGATAGGAAGATCTTGTATCTGGTGCTGACAGCAGCCGATATTTATCCTACTTGATTAATAAATTTAGGCGTTAGTTTGCGAAGGTCCATATCAACAAACTGGAACAAATTGCCTTGCTACTCCGCGAAACCAGTACCGGGCACTAACAAAACAGCAGTAATAATGCGAAAGCCCACTCTCCTCCGCTTCCACTATAGTTTCTATGGAAGCGGAGGAGGGTGGGGTTTTGCTTAAAATAATATATTTCACACAGACGCAGCTGTTTTACACTTGCACAGCACTGGTTTCGCGGAGTAGCAAAGTAATTTGTTCCAGTTTGTTTACCTACATGCTCGAAGACGTCGAAAATACAGCGATGCCTGATAAGGATCTTTTGACAATTATTTTTTGATAATAAGTCTACTCTTTATAAACTGTATTGTCATAACAGACTACAAAAAAAAACTTAACTTAATTTCACAGAAATATTCTTAACATATGCACTTAAAATTAACCTTTGGCTCAATCTGTACTTAGTTATGGTCTACGGTTTTTAATTCAGTACTAAATCTTACGAAGACGATTAAAAGAAGGTTCTATCACAAAATGAATAAAAAAAAAATGTTCTTGTCGTGACCCACCTCTTCCACAAAGCAGAACAGAGTGGTGATCTTGTACCGGAACACCCTCGGGATCGACTTGGATCTGGATTATAACTTCGTCACTGTAAAACAAAGCTCAGTTTTATAAAACTCCGTGAAATCAAAATGGCAGACCATATTTCAATAGTAGATAACTCAGTACAATTTATGTTATTTATTACTACTAATCGATATTTTGTAACCGACGTTTGTAACCGGTCACTAGGAACCGATAAATTGACTTTAATTTACTAAAATGATCATCAAGATCGCTTCCAGTGGCTCTAACATGCAATACCAGATTTAGAGGTCTGGAGACCTCGGGGCAACAAAGCAGTGGAGGCACCAAATTGCAAGTGCTCATCAGGGCTAATTTGAGATTTTGATATTTTACTGATTGGAGTGAACAATCAGATTTGGAGTGAATATAGGTTGATGATTTCTGTTAATAGTATTTAATATGATCATGTTTGTACAAAGTACTGCAACTACTGTACACGTACTGTACAGTCAAGGAATTTAATTCCCTACCCATTTCGTTGAAATGTCGTCTGACATTCGCAATGCATTAAGGTCGATATGTCAAACTAACGTCTTGCTCTATAGCTCTTATGGTGACAGTTTGCTATATGCTATTGAACCTTAGGTGGGTTGGAAATTTAATTCCTTGACTGTACTTTAAGTAGTGGTAAAGGTTAAACGCGAAAAAAATATCAAAAGGAAAAGATGTTTACTAGTGTTTACTAGTCTGAGTTTTTTTTCCGAAGTCTCTATTGTGGGGGCCTCCCTCTTTTGTAGAGGCCCCGGGGCTGTAGCCCTGGTCACCCTTCCCTAAGGCTGCTTTTCCACTAGAGATGTGCGAGGATGCGTAGCGAGGGATGTGTTTGTAAGAACCAATAGAATCGTTTCATTTACCTCGCCTCGATCAGCACAGCTCTGGTGGAAACGGCTCATTGGTTCTTTACAAACACATCCCTCGCTACGCATCCTTGCACATCTCTGGTGGAAACGCAGCCTAAACCCGGCCCTGCTAACATGGCGTGACCGGCCCAGGTTTAATTTATCCCTCTCTGCGTCTCTGTCAAACTAGTGTCATAAGAACCCAGACTGAAACTTGAACTTAGCTTGCTATAAGTTTGATGTATCAAAAGTGAAAGCTTGTTACAAGTTTGCCTTGGCAAGTAGGCATTAAACTTGAGGCAAGTTTGAATCAAACTTTTTAGTTTCCGAACAAAATAAATTTTATTAAGAAAAATTAACAAAGTTACTACAGAGAAGAAAATAAAATTTATAAATTCTAATTAAAATTAAAATGTATAGTTTTACCTAAAATATATTGTCCTTCGGCAGTATTCGTTTGCGCAGAGAAGCGCAGACCGGTTTCCGACAGTAGCCGAACGTGTGAATAATCCATATTGTACTTTATTTGCAAGCGCAACTGGCAAAGTATCGCTTGCTACGCATTCTTAGCTTTGTCCCGCTTACACAATTCGTACACTGTGGCGCACGGGCTGTCGCCATGTTGCTGCGAAATCGATAGACCGATAAAAGCGCAAGAGTTTAGCGCGCGTAAAATTCTACTTAATCATTGGTAGATCGACATCTCTCGCGCTACTAAAATTGGTCTACTGCGCAGGTACATCGTGGCACAATATATTTTTGATAATACTGTACTATCATTTATTTTGTGCCAGTTTCAGTCAGTTTTTTTCGTTTCATCCTCACCACCTGGATGGTTGGCGTTCAACCACTGTGCGTACCTTTTTACTACGTACGTCAGCTCTGTGGAATCAACTTTCGGCTTCGGTGTTTCCAAATACATACGACTTAGGGACCTTCAAGAAACGAGCCTATTCCTTTCTTAAAGGCCGGCAACGCGCTTGCGATTCTCTTGATATTGCAGGTGTCTATGGGCGGCGGTGACCCGACCATCACGTGACCCGTCTGCTCGTTTTCCCCCTGTACTATAAAAAAAAAGTTGGTACCTGAGCCCGCTCGCTCGTGCGCCGCACGCGGCGTCTCGCGCGGCCGCGGCGCGCAGCGCGAGGCGCGCGGCGCCCGGCAGCGCGGCGCGCAGGCGCACGCGCCGCGCCGCCGCCGCGCGTGCGCCCACGCAGAACGCGTACACCTCTTCGGATGTCACCTCCAGGTGCGGGTCGGCGAGGACCTGGATTTGAATCTGTAAGGAACATTAAATTTGCAAGTCAGTGGACGTCACCAAATTTAGTTTCTTTCGTTCGAGTTAAATTTAAAATGCTATGTGACAACACAAAGAAAAATTTGGGTAACGGCAGGACTCGAACGTGCAACATCAGCATTCCGGGCCTTGCGTTTGCCAGTTTTGCCACATTACCGCTGCCGTACCCTGCGAATTTTTCTATGTGTTTCGTCTTTACGGTCATTACATAATTAATTTTTGTTTTCGGTAAAACTACCCTCGCCTCGGTGTTATCCATGAGAAACTTAATCAAGTTATCTCATTCAACTTGGTCATTTATGAATGCCCGTTAGCTGACGAGTGATGACGCCATTTTTTGTAAAATTTTTGTAATCGTTTTTTTTAGTTTATTTCAGTCTTATGACACTAGTATGACAGAGTCCTGGCTACAGTAGCATGCGTTTGTCGCGCATATAAAAGCACCCGTCTCTCTCGTATACGCTTACTGGCTAGAAAGGGATATATATGCTTTATGTTAGCGATAAAAACTAGCGCGCCAAGGCCTGAAGAAGAGATAAATTAGACCTGGGGTGCAATTTTTTAATTTCTCATTAGGTGACTAGAGCTCACCAAAATGGCCGAATCTCTATGAAAAACGGCTATTTTGGTGAGCTTTAGTTACCCGGTGAGATTAAAAGACAATTTTTGAATCTCACCAGGTGACTAAAGCTGACCAAAATGGCCGCATTTCTTGGAGAAACGCTTGGCGAGCTTTAGTCACCCAGTGACATTCAAAAATCGCACTCCGGAGCCATAAGACAATTAGAAAAGACATACAGATTAATTATTTTTATTCTCTATATTTAAAGAACTCACCAGGAGACGAGACTTTCGTGAATAAAATTGTAAAATTGTACTTACACTGAGAGGTTCATAAAGGTAGTTGAAGATACGATATTGTATGATAGCTGAGTCGCCGCGCCTCAGCCGCTTGGGGCCGTCGGCGTGGATGAAGAACTCACGGAAAACCTGCAAACACAAACGTCCATGACAGACAAACAGTGTCTATCTACTTATCTTCTTTTACACAGCTTAAACAAAATCGCTATTCGTTCCTGTCTGTTCTTATATCCTCGGCCGCTTGCTCTTTCTAAACTACGCAACGGATTTTGATAATCTTTTATAGAAGGATAATTTAATTGTGCCCGTGCGTAGTCGGGGCGCGTCGCTAGTTATTATTAAAGCGATTTTCAAATAGTTATGTTCGTTTATTTCTCCGTTCGTTCCTCCCATCGATAAACGCATTGTTTATGAAGTGGTTTTTAATTTAAGGCGATGCACCAGTGGAGAAGCGGAGAAAAACGTTTTGCTAGATTATTTTTTTTAGGTAGATATTTACTACTAAATATCGATCTTGAAAAAAATATATGATATAGTTAAGGGTATTGTCTGAGGAATGTGCTTATTTGTAAAAAGTGACCTGCAGGACAGCCGGCGCAGACACGGCGATCCCGTTCCGCGCGACGCAGAGCGCGCTGGCCTCGTACCGCGTGATAGAGTCCGGCGCGCGCGCCGTCGCCACCGCCGTCCCGTTCGCGCCCACCGCCACCAGCCGCCACAGCCACGCCTGCACACCCGGACACTCACTCAGTGTTGCCAACTTAGTTTTGTAGAAGTCGCTAGAAATGTGCGGGTTTGCGGGTGGTAGGACCTTGTGCAAGGTCCGTCCGGATCGCTACCACCATCTTGTTCGCTAATCCTGCCGCTAAGCAGCAGTGCTTGCACTGTTGTGTTCCGGCGTGGAGAGCGAGACAGCCGGTGTAATTACTGGCACAAGAGGTATTCCACCTTAGCCCTCTGGGTTGGCAACGCATCTGCACTCTCTTTGTTGTTGCAGGTGTCTATAGGCGGTGGTGATCACTTACCATCAGGTGACCCACTTGCTTGTTTGCCTTCCTATGTTGTATAAACAAAAATGTTGCAAAAAGTCGCCAGTTCATGTCAAATCGGGTCCAAATGTCGCTAGATGTATGGAGCACTGGTCATAAGAAGTTGCTAAAATGTATGAAACACTTGCAGAAAGAGTCACCAACGTAGTCCAAAAACTCGCCAGATCTAGCGACAAAGTCGCCAAACTGGCAACACTGCACTCACTATGTCGCACCCTTAGAATTAAAGAGACTCAATTCTGAATATGATATTTCCCAAAATTAAACCCTATGTCTTTTAATTAAGGTGATATTTTGGGACGTGTATTATTCAGAAATGGGTCACTTTAATTCTAAGCGTGCGATGTACATAATTATATACTAGACACGCTGTCAGCGGCGTAGCTTGATGACCATAGGGGCCATCCATTAATCATGTGAGGCTCGAAAGGGGGGGTGGGGTCCATAAAAAACACATCCCTCGCTACGCATCCTCGCACATCTTCGCCAGCTAGCGTGCCGTCAGCTCCACGCTAGACCACGGTAGTTGTTTGTGTCTGTTACCTCAGAGAAGTCACTCCGCGGTGCGGTGACGTCACTGGCCAGCAGCGGCGCGGGCGCCTCGCTGCAGCGGCGCGGCGCCGCCAGCCCGCCCGCGGCGCGCACGCCGGCCGCCGCCAGCCAGCGCGCCGTCAGCTCCACGCTGGACGATGGAATGTCGCTCGTGTCTGTGGCTGCCGAAAGGACATGCCTAATGTTTTTATTTGCTTTTTGATTTACTTCTCTAACTGGTCATGTGGCTACTAGGTGACAATTAAACTTGGCTTGTGAAGCTACCGCGTGTCTAGATGGGCCCTTAAGCATCATCATCATCATCATCTCAGCCACAAGAAGTCCACTGTTGAGCATAGGCCTCCTCCGTGGATTTCCAAAGTGACCAGCGCCTTCCTGTATGAGGTCATCGGACCGTCTTGTGGCTGGTCGTCCTACGCTGCGCTTGCCAATACGCGGTTGCCATTCGAGAACTTTTCGACCCCATCGGCCATCAGTTCTCCGTGCTATGTGCCCTGCCCACTGCCACTTCAACTTGCTAATCCGCTGGGCTACGTCGGATACTTTCGTTCGTCTGCGGATCTCCTCATTTCTGATTTGATCACGCAGAGAAACTCCAAGCATAGCCCTCTCCATAGCTCGTTGCGTGACTTTGAGCTTTCTTATAAGGCCCATAGTAAGCGGCCACGTTTCAGCATCACATCACCACATCACATCAGCCGGAAGACGCCCACTGCTGGGCATAGGCCTTCCCCAAGCATCTCCACGACGGTCGGTCTTGTGTTGCTCGCATCCACCGGTTTCCAGCGATCTTCACCAGGTCGTCGGTCCACTTTGTGGGAGGCCTGCCAACACTTCGTCTTCCGGTACGTGGTCTCCACTCGAGAACCTTTCCGCCCCAACGGCCATCGGTTCTACGAGCAATGTGCCCCGCCCACTGCCACTTAAGGTTCGCAACTCGCAGAGCTATGTCGGTGACTTTGGTTCTTCTGCGGATCTCCTCATTCCTGATTCGATCTCGCAGAGAAACTCCGAGCATAGCTCTTTCCATTGCCCTTTGGGTGACCTTGAGCCTTCTTATGAGGCCCACTGTAAGGGACCACGTTGCAGCATACAATGCCTATATAGATAATCCGTGACTGAGGTGCACCCACCCAACCCTTGATAGTAAATAATGACTGGGTTCCATTACAACCACCATTACCAAGAAGATGCCTTTGATTTGGACTCAAACCCGAAACTACCTATAATACTTACTAAGAAAGCACTCCCCAGCCGCGTCATACTCCGTGAGGTTCCTGTGTGCCTCTATGAGCCTCTTCAGCCGCTCCATCACAACGTCCCTCACGGAGGGCGCGGGCGCAGCGCCGCGCGTTGCCGCGTCCACCACGGTGAGAGCGCAGAGAGACAGCCCGTGCGTTGAGAGCGAAAGGGACGCGCTGGCTCCTGGGGAGACTTGCCGGGAGAGCCAGGTCGCTTCCACCTGGAGAGTGGGCAATCCAAGTCAAGCTTAGGTTCAAGGTATTCCGAGGGCTGCTGATAGCGGAGGTCTTTGCTTAGTTGCCATCGTGCCGAGGCACTCCTCTTCAACTTAGAAGAAACGCGGAAAGATTTTAGGAGATAGTTAGGTATCCCTTCCATTTCTTCAGAAGAGAAACCCTTTCAGTGTTCTAGTTCTAAGTTTATCCTGTGTAATACATTTTAGCACCGAATAAACTGTTTTTTTTCTTTCTTTCTTTAAAAGATTCAAAGTTTTTTGAATCTGATAAGGCATGTCATAAAGTCTATCAAGGTTGATATCCAAGAACTATTGTAGCAGTAAACTTAATCTCATAATGACCCGGGATTGTTAAAATGTTTCGAACCAGGTTTCGACTAGTATTTTACTTCCTCCTCCTTAACTTACCTTGTTCGCAAAGCACTCCTCCATCTCAATATGCTTGCTAGCGCTGACCAGCTCGCCTTTGTAATAAAAATACGTAATCAGATGACTGTCAGGGCACATCTGATGGGTCACTTTGATGGGCAGCATAACTCGCAGCAAATGCCTATCCAGTAGGTTATCGCTGCTGTTGCCTTCTGCGAGCTGGTAAGTAGTGTAGGCCGGGTTGGTCTGGCTGCATCTGCTGTTCCTTGCTGCTGTGTAGATCTGGTTGGTTGAGCTGGAGACGGGGCATTGGGTGGTAGCGCCCCAACGGTAGATGATGCCGCCTCGGGTTATTACCTGAATCAGACACACACAATGTAGGTAAATGAGAATTTACTCAATTAACGTCCAGCTGTCATGTTTGGATAAAATAATAGTCCAGTTTTTGTTTAAAAATACTTTTGGGCTTTAGTTTCTTTATCCCTTGTAAAGGAAATAGTGCGAAAATAAAGTCTCTATAATTCCTTCGACTACTGCCAGAGAAAAAACTTGGATGTGTCACAAAACACGGAGCCTCTTTTTATCGATATAAAGCTATACTATTCCTGACGGACATAGGCTTCTAATTCCACTCGAACGAAGTGGCAGGCGTCAGCTAGTAGCTAATAAATTGCGAAAAAAGTCCTTACCACAAAATGGACGGTCAGCGCCGTGTCAACGTCTTTAGAGCTGAGGTAAAGAGGGACGAAGCTCCTGGCAGCGTTGGCGTCACTCCGCAGAGGGCCGAGGGCCGCGTGGATGGCGCCCGAATGCCGGACGGGCAAGTACAGCGGCGCTGCCTCGGTGCTGTTATCGTCTTGCAGGGTCGCCTGAGAAGAATATCTAAGTGGATAAACTGGACAACTGTATTCAAGCTCTTCTCTTGGCCGTAATGTAGGATTTTTGGGTAGTAAAAAAAAAGATAGCTTGATGGAATTGGAAGTGGGCGGACCGCGAAAAGCAATAGATAAGGCAAAACTGATTTGTAACAGAGAACTGTTAGTAGAAATATGATCTGAAAGAATTAAACGAAGTATGGGGACGTGCCTTGTCGAAGTAGAGCCGTGCATTATCATTTCAATCAATAGAGAGATCTCTCACCCGGCGGGTGTTACGCCTGGCGATGAATGTTGCAAGTTGTATACATGCGTCCGTGTTACGAAACTTCGTTAGCGTGATGTAGCGCATGTCAGTTGGTTTTCTCTATTCTACACTAGATGGCGCTAGAGTCACTACAACCTTGCACGAGGTCCTCCAACCCGCAAAACTAGTAATGGCGGGTGGAAAGACTTGCAGCAGGAGCATTCGTAGTTTACACTCCTTCAGCTGTCCCTTAAGAGGAGTGTGAAGCCAGCGCTCTCCATACAAACGGCGATAACGTTTTCCACCCTCTAAACATTAACCTATAGCCATAATTATTTTGTATGTTGTCAGTATGCCCTAGAACTAGGTTTTTATGTTTTAATTTTTTAAATATTCTTAGTAGTTTCAAAAATATTGACGCTTTTTTGTTTTGTATGAAACTATTAAAATGCAAATATTTTGAAATTTATGAGGAATATTTAAAAAATCAAAACATACAAACCTAGTTCTAGGACATAATGACAACATACCAAAAAATCATTACCGTAGGTTAAGGTTTAGACGGTGGAAAACGTTATCGCCGTTTGTATGGGAAGCGCTTTTTGGGGCTGGGTTCACACTCCTCTTAAAACTTACGTGGAACTTGTAGAGCGCACCGCTGTCGTCGTCGGCGGTGAACAAGACGCGAGCGACGCCGCGCGCGTCGGTCACGGCATCGTCGCAGGCGGCGGCGCGCGCGCCGGTCGCGCGGCACACGCGCACGCGCTCGCCCGCCGCCGGCTTGTCGTCCCAGCGTGTGGCTTTTATCTACACGCATCGGGATCAATTGAACAGGATATACATCCTCATAAACGATGTATATTTTTTTATGAAATATAAGGGCAAAAAAGCAAGTGAGTCACCTGATGATAAGTGATCACCACCGCCTATAGACACCCGCGATACCAAAGAGATTGCGGACGCATTGCCAACCCAAAGGGCTAAGATGGAATACCTCTTGTACCAGTAATTACACCGGCTGTTTTGCTCTCCACGCCGGAACACAACAATGCAAGCACTGCTGCTTGGCGGCAGGTTTAGCGAGCAAGATGGTGGTAGCGATCCGGACCGACCTTGCACTTGCCTTGGACTTGCTTTGTCTATGTTTTTTATCTAAATTGTACTTTTTTTATGCTGTTTTGTAGTGATCAATAAAGAGTTATTGTATTGTTTACCCCCAAAATGCCAGACATTGGCACTTACTTTCCGCAGGTCACCAGTAGATAATTCATTGAAATAACAGGTGCCGAAAATTTAAGAGTGTTTATTTTACGGAATTAGAAAAATTATCCTTCCCCTTACTCATCTTGGACACGAGTAAAATATTTAAAAAATCAGTCGATTTGGAAATCTCCTCCTTATTTTGAAGTCGGTTAAAAAGAGCAAGCGCTGTCTGCTTTTTAGCAGAAACAACCTCAGCACCATCGGTCCATTTAATTGCTGTACGTTGACACTGTTAAAAATAGCAATTAAGAATTAACCCCACTTATATCTATTTTGCATTCGATGTAGAAAATGAGTCTTAAGCACTGATTGAGATGTTCATTCTTAACGTAAATGCTTTGGAAATGCACATTGTTCAGCTCATGGTAAATACCTGGTCTACTAAAATATTAGATAGACCAATTGCGACTGTAAATTACAAACAACTCACACCTGTTCAGATCTGCGAGCGTCACCCTCATTGGTCAACAATCAGCTTCCTCCGTTCTAACAAAAAAAAGATAGTTTCCCCTCTCTTTATGCCACTACAGCTTACTTAATAACTAAGCAATGGTTTATACCTTCAATTTGTACGGTAGTCCAGGCGCGATAACGGCGCGGTGTTTGGCGAGGAACTCAAGAGTGATAGGTTTGTCTACGACCTGAGACACCACTGTGGTGTTCTGCCAGATTCTGGTGCCTTCCTCCTGGAATAATCCAACGCAATTGTACCTTTTATACAGCCTTCATTAAAAAAAAAACATTCATGTCATGTTACCTTCAAGCTTTAATATAAGTAAAGAGTTAAAACGCGGTCGAAAGGTTTCTTAGAATACTGGTTTAGAACTTCCCAGAACTCTTTTTATGTATAAAATAGATCTTTATTCAATAAAAGCATTTCAATAAAACAACACAAAGCGCATCAGCATCAGGCATCGTCAGTACGTTTTCACCAAAATTGGGATCCACAACTTATCCTATTAATCCCTGCCTGTGTCGTGCCTGGTTCAAAAGTTCTCATTACACTGGCAGCATTGTCCCGCTGGATGACAATAGAAACTTGCTGAACCAGCCACGACACAGAGCGAGGATCGCATCCCCTATCTCTGAGCCGGCGACCAAGCCCTTTAAAAAGGTCCCGAGCCTCTGTACCCCAAGGTACACTTCTGCGACCGGACAAAGTTGTATGCCGACTTTAGGGCAGGCAGGCTCTTTAATTGTATGAAGCAGACTGATGAGTCAACCCTTTGTATATACCAGCCAACTGGACTGCAATAACTGACCTGAAAGGAGAAGTCAGCTACAACCACATCAGGGGGCGTTGCTCCATTAAGTCCTATTCTTCTAGCGGCGACGGCGTGCCGATGGCAAGCCTTAGGGGTCCGTAATCGTACAGCCGTCCGAACGCCAGGGGTTCCGTCGGTGTCGAAGTTACCACCGGCTCCTCGAAGCCGGATCACTAGCATCCCTTCTACGGCTTCTGTCCATGGATACCTGGGAAGAGAACCAGTTATGAAGGACCACAATTCCACCTGACAGTGGAAAACAGTAAATAACAAATATTCTTTACTATCGACCGCTCTGGCTTCGCACGGATACAACGGATGGCGATTTTGTTTTATTCTACCAATATAAAGATTTGCAAAACAAAAAAAAATTACAGAAAAAAGTAAAGAATCAAATCAATAAGACAGACATTGGGCGATTTTATCGCTTAAGAGCGATCTCTTCTAGACAATGTGGTAAATACCTAAATATCATATTAGTAACATCTTTATGCAAAATAAACAACTTTTTTTAGTAAGACTAATCCTTATAGATGTTCAAAAAGACGCACAAACACCTTTAAACGAGTTGCACTGTAGGTACGCTCGGCCGCCTTGCCTACAGGCTAGGCAAATCGCAGCAGGTTGTCAGCTCGCTGTGCGCTCGCTTTTTCGCTCTCGCTATGTCAGTGTAATTGAAAACGAATGCGGCGCAACCCTAACGCCAGGGAGTTGCGGGGGAAGGCAAAAGCGGGCAGCGCCTTCCTTTTGACGCGTAGCGAGCCGTCTGGCGTGTTTAAAGTAATACGAACTTTTTGAGCTTGTCAATAAAGTTAGAATTCGTTTAATCGCGGTCGTAAAAGAGAAGTTTCTGTACGTTAGTACTGTTATTTATTCTGTGGTGCCGTGTCGAGACAAGTTATCAAGTTTAGCGCATAACCGGTGGGCAAGTCAAGTTGAGAGTGCCCTTGCTATACAGTTATTGTTCAGTGACCGTGGTTAATAGATTAGAGATAACTTGAAGATATACCTGACACACACAGTCCACACCAGCCGCTCACTGGTTCGCAGCACTTTGTCAGCATGCCTCACGCTCAGTTGAAATGGCGGAATCTCGTAGTTGCCAACCCAGAATTCTGCTGCGCCCTGGAAAACCCAATGGTATTGACTATCGGATCAATGCATAGCACGTTAAGAGGAGTGTGAACCTAGCCAAAGAGCGCTTCTCATACAAACGGTGATAACGTTTTCCACCCTCTAAACCTTAACCTATGGCAATGATTTTTTGGTATGTTGTCATTATGCCTTTTTGTCCGAAAACGGAAACGAAGCTTCGGTCGGTCACTAATTCTAATAAGAGGGTAGTAACCTGCGAGCCGTCAGCGAGCCGCGCGCGCACGGCCCAGCGTCCGGGCGGCGCCTGCGCATCCAGCTCGTGCTGCACCTGCCCGACGCCGAGCCGCGTGCGCACGCGCGACCACGACGCCGCGCGCGCGCCTTCCCACGCGCCGCTCGGGCCCTCCAGCCACATCTCGTCGATCTGCAAAGAATACCGTTAGTACAGTAAAAGAATTTAATTCCCTACCCATTTCGCTGAAATGTCGTCAGGCATTCGCAATGCCTTAACCATATGTCAAACTAACGTTTTGCTCTAGTTAGCTCTTATGGTGACAGTTTGCCATGTGATATTGAACCTTAGGTGGGTCGGAAATTAAATTCCTTGACTGTACTATGTTATTATTATTATTTTTTATGTAAGAGGGAGCAAACGAGCAGGCGGGACACCTGATGTGAAGCGATAACCGCCGTCCATTACTACTACAGTACTAGCAACCCCATTGAAGTCGCTTGTTCGTTGCCAGCCTTTGAGGAAAATGTGGATCCTCTCTTGAAGGCCCCGATGTCAAAACTATTTTAGGGAACACCGCTGAAAGGAGTTGATTCTTCAACTTTACTGTACGGGGCAAAAAATTACGATAAAAGTTAAGAAAAGTACCATGTGAACCCAGCCCCAAAAAGCGCTCCCCATACAAAAGGCGATAACGTTTTCCACCCTCGAAACCTATCTATAGCAATGATTTTTTGGTGTGTTGTCATTATGCCTTAGAACTAGGTTTATATGTTTTGTTTTTATTAATATACTTCATAGAATTGAGTATATTTGCATTTTAGGAGTTTCATACAAAACAAAAAACGTAAATATTTTTGAAACTATTAAGAATATAACATTTTCTTATGTTTTCGCGACTTGTAGACATTGAAATTAAACAATTTAGACGGTTTATATCGCTATATTAAAAATATTGAGAAAATCAAAACATTCACACCTAGTTCTAGGGCATAATGACAACATACAAAAAAATCATGGCTATAGGTTAAGGTTTAGAGGATGGACAACGTTATCGCCGTTTAAGTATATCGAGAGCGCTGGGTTCACACTCCTCTTAAGGGCCCACAGCACTGCACTACGCTCTTAATTTAAATATTTGAAGGCCATAAGTTACGAACCAGAGGATGAGTAAATCTGAAGCTAAATACTTATTTATAATGGATAGCCTGCGGCCCTAACATGACAGCCCAGGTTTAGTTTAACCCCTCCCTATGTCTCTGTCTAACCAGTGTCATAAGAAAGGGACGCAGATAGAGATAAACTAAACTTGGCCAGTCACGTTAGGGCCACTGGTAGTTAGTGACCCTAACTACGAAGCTTGAGGTTATGGGTTCGATTCCCACAAGGGGCAAATACTTGCGTTGAGCACAGCGATGTTACGTTGAGAAATGACACCACTGACCTTCTTTGCTCAAAACAACGTTGTATTGTAAACAATGATTCATCACATCTGCAAGGTCGATGATCGCATTCCCTCATCAGAAGGGCCTAACGGTTTTTAAAAGGTACTTTTAACGATCAAACTCTTTTTATTTTTATCTCCTTTCTTTATATTTTCTTTACATTATGTTTGGACTTCTAGTCAGCGTTTGAATTATGGCCGCATCAAAAGTCGAACAAAAGTACAACAAATCGACAATCGCTCGCGCTGTCAGCCTGTCGAACCGACGGCGCTGCTGTCAATACTATTATATTGTAAAAAAAAAACTTATTTGCAACGAAACTTACTAAATTATTATTTTATACAGCTAGATGTAAAGTTATAAATCCAATGACTATAAATGGTAAACTAATAATTTGCATTTGTAACATTGGCATTGGCATCAACCTGTATGCTTATGTCGATCCGTTTTTCTGCTGTCATTTAGTATGACACTGTGTATCCATGTATTACAATAACCACTTCTCCTGTCTCCTCACAAGTAAGATATACATCATAAAGTACTTACCTATACCATCCTGATTTTTCCTATAAATCTGCACGTATTGTAATTTGTAATAAATATTAATAACGCGGAGACACTATTAAACTCAAATATGCTTTCATTACTTATACTTCTTAATAAGTATTCTCATCAATGTGGGATCATTGCAAATGATTTTAGCTGAACCAACTAGCGATGCAGCTAGGTGTTTGTACAAATGTTTGATAAAATAGTTTTTTGTGTTGTGGATTTTTAATGTGTTTTTGTATATAATTGTATTGTTTTCTAATGGGGCTGACATGTTCAATTCTGATCAAAGCCCCTAAATAAATAAAGATTAAAAAAAAAAAAGTATTCTCATTTCTAAAGTCTATTAAATAAAATTTAATATTATTTTACGTTCAAAATGCGTCATTAAAAATATAACTGAAACAAAAGAAAAACGTTTTCTATCGGCGCTTTTCTATGCGGCCAGTACGCTTTAAAACCAAATGATTTAATTTTGGCTGAATGCGCCAAGAACACGATGCCTTATTAAAAAAAATGTTTTATTCACAATGTAAACCAGATGCTAACAGAGAACGATTAATTGTCGAATTCGCTGATTGCATTCGCAGAACGCTGATGGGTACGATGCCGTATTAACCGTGTCATCCGTCCGGGTCGTGCACTTATTCTGATAGCATATTGATTTAAATAAAGTATGTTTTAGATACTGAAATCCTTACTAATATTATAAATGCGAAAGTAACTCTATCTGTCTGTCTGTCGCGCTTTCACGCCAAAACTACTGAACCGATTTAAATAAAATTTGGTACACAGATTAGTCTAGAGCCTGAGAAAGGATATAGGCTACTTTTTAACGCGAAAAAAGTTGTAGGGGGTTGAAAGGGAGGATGAAAAGTTGTATGGAAGTATCGTCATTTTTAGAGCTAGAAGCTTGAAACTTATTTTTTAGGCTGTTGATTCAATATAAATAAATATGACATTCAAAGTTTGTAAAAGTTTTACCCTCAAAGGTGTAAAATAACAATAGGGAATAGGGGATGAAAGTTTGTATGGAAATATGTAAGGTTAGGTTTGTATGGAAATATGTAAGGTTTTTACAAGTTTGCGACCAGAGGCAAAATATTAGAGCTATTCTGATGTAACATTTACGGAGTCATTATAGCGGGGGGGGGGGGGGGGGGGTTTAAACGCGGACGAAGTCGCGGGCACAGCTAGTAACCAATAATTGAGGGCCATCCACGCCTAAAGTGTAAAACAATAGAAACTGCCAGTGTTTATTTTGTATTATCCTTCCTTTTTGTTACATTGCAAAGTAAGCTGCGAAGTAACAAATTATTTCTACATAATAATTTTGCCAGTAAGTATAGTCAAGGAATTTAATTCCCTACCCATTTCGTTGAAATGTCGTCTGACATTCGCAATGCATTAAGGTCGATATGTCAAACTAACGTCTTGCTCTATAGCTCTTATGGTGACAGTTTGCTATATGCTATTGAACCTTAGGTGGGTTGGAAATTTAATTACTTGACTGTACACTTACAACAGGACGAGAAATACAAAATAAATGCTGTCACCTAAGGCTGTCACAGGGTTACGTATGAAGGTCCGATGGCAGTCGCTTTCTTTTCTTTATCTTTATTTACATTTACACTAAATAATAAAGAGGTAAACTTTGAAAGTTTGTTAGTTTGCTTGTATGTAGGGGGTAATCTCTGGCACTACCGAACCGATTTCAAAAATTCTTTCACTAATAGAAAGCTACACAATCCCTGACGGACATAGGCTATTAATTCAAGGCGAACGAAGTCGCGGGCGTTCGCTAGTATTTAATAACTTGACTTATCAAATCAAGGACCATGGTCAAAAGCGTATCCCGAATGAAGAAACAGGAAAAGCCCTCTAGAGATGATGATAGGCGCTTTGTTTAGTCTTAAAATCAATATAACCAGATATTTTTAAAATGACTTTATTGCGATCTGAAAGTCATCAGAATAAGCGCAGCGTCAAGTGAAATTAGCTTAACATACATTACGGAGGATAAACGAGGTAAGGTAAATAAATAAACGTTTGCATACCCGGCGCCGGTGCCCGTTATAGGCATGTTTACCTTAACCGGGGTCATGGTCTCTGGTGCATCGTGTTAATGGTCCATTAATAAGTTTCTTATTCTCATGAATTATAAAAAACCGGTTAAGTGCGTGTCGGACTCGCGCACCAAGGGTTCCACGCCGTACAAACTTATTGAGCACCGAATGATAAACTGAGTTAAGGGACAAACTTTACAGTGCCATTGGAAAACTGTTGTCCCCATACATACCAAGTGCAAATATAAAGTTTGTAATGGCATTTTTTTATGGAACTACTTAACGATTTTCCAATTTTTCCCTTTATTTATGCCGTGCTTCTTGCAAAATTTGATGGTTCTAGGTCAACTGGAAGTACCCTATAGGGCTAGCTGACGATGCTCTTGCGCAGGTGACATCTAGTAAGTATAATAATAATCAATTCAGTCAGGTAAAAGGTCCCATCTAGGTTGTCATAAATTATATCTAAATGGCACTTTTTTTAAAGTGCCAGTTTTTAGAAAGATCATCCTTTTTGACCTCTTCACAAAAACCTGATTGCAAATGCTCCATTTATAATCTTTTTACAACTGTCAACCAGATTTACGTTTGACCAAAACATCATTAAACGGGTTTTATTATATAGTTCTCGTTTATTTGGAGCAATAAATATGGTACTTACTGACTACCTTGAAATATTAAATAATGTCATAAGTTTATTAAGACCCTAACTAACCCTAACTCTTCCACAGACTGTATCCACCCAAAGTTGAGTCACAGAATAAGTAATAGTACTAACGTACAGAAACTTCTCTTTTTCGACCACCATTAAATGAATTCCAACTTCATGATCAGACACAAAAAGTTCGTATTACTTCATAAACATTCGCCAGGCGGCATGCGTCAAAAGGAAGGCGCCGCCCGCGCCCGCCTTCCACCCGCAATGCCCTGGCGCACCGCTAGGGTTGGGCTGCTTACTATAATACTATCACAACGCGCGACACAGAGTGAGTGGGCGCGCGCGTGGCAAGCCGGCAATCTACTGCGATTAACCTATGCCATAGGTGATGCGGCGAACGCACCTACAGTGCGGAGTGGAACCCCCCTGGTTGAGGGTTAGGCCTCTTCCATTTCACGCCATTCCTTCCGATTTTGAGCTTTCCTCACCCATCCCATACTAGCTACCACAATCAGATCGTCTGACCATCTCATTGGTTTTCTGCCCTCGTCCGACCAGTCCTGGGTCTTCACTCAAGTATTTTTACACCCCACCTGCTGTCCTGTCGTCGGAATATTATGTGGCCTGCCCTCTTCCATTTCCTTCGTGCCATAACCATGGTTGTGTTCGTCAGTCTAGTTTTCCTACTAACATGACTGCCGAAACTTAATTTAGCCCTCCCCACGGCTGTGTAGCTAGGTGTCATGAGAAAAGGATGCACGGAGAGATAAATTAAATTCGGGCACAGCCGATAGCGATGACGCATCAAGTCATTATTAACGGTTTAACGGTAGAGTAAACTTGAGTTAACTCTATTTTCTCTCTAAGTAAACTCCAGTTCTTGTCATACCTGCTAAGTTTAGTAATGATGCCCCTTAAAGCTGTCGCCTGGGGCACGTGCCCAGCTTTGTAGCACCCCCCCCCCCCCCCCCCGGCGGCACATCTTTCACTCACCGTCCAGCAAACTTGAGTTCGACTCGCGTTCCTTGAATTTCCGAGGCAACTTGAGTCTTGTTTTTTCGAGTCGGCATAATTCTAAATCTAGTAACAAGTTTGAGCAATAATGCTCAAAATGAAGGGCGCGTGACCACACTATCAACATTATAGGCAGTGCAGGGTCATCCACTTACGGAAATTCCTCGTAAGGAAATTCAACTCTGCAAAGATACAACAACAAGCCGAACAAGCCGAAATAAGCAAGAATGGCGAAGCAGCAGTTTGGCGTAGGACTTCTTTTTATAATGTATTTTTTATAGGACGACAAACGACCAATTTAAGTGGGTCACCTAATTATACGTGATCACCAGTGGCCATAGACCCTCGCAATTCCAAGGGAACTGTAGACGAGTTGCCAATGCCAACCCAGTGGATTAAAGACTGTAGATGCGTTGCCAACCCACAGGGCTAAGATGCAATACCGTATCTGTCAATGGCACCGGCCGGCTACCTGACATGCATTGTAGATGCGTTGCCAACCCACAGGGCTAAGATGCAATACCGTTCCTGCCAATTGCACCGGCTGCCTGACATGCACTGCGCTGCTTAGCGACAGGATTAGCGAACAAGATAGTGGTGGCGATCTGGGTGGACCTTGCACAAGGTCCTACCACTCGCAAAACGGACATTTCATTTTTTATATTACGTCTTTTTTACAACAAAAACAGGAGACAGACATTAGAAGAAGAAGAAGTGACTGTTCAAAATTAAATTTTTGGTTTATTTGGCTTTTCACCACCGCACCGTTAGGATCAGTTATACTGCGGTAAATCTATCGTATTAAAAGAACCTATCCTCGTACCTATCTCCGTATTAAAAGAAAAATGCAAAAAATGCAGGTGGTAGGACCTTGTGCAAGGTCCGTCCGGATCGCTACCACCATCTTGCTAGCTAATCCTGCCGCTAAACGGCAGTGCTTGCACTGTTGTGTTCCGGCGTGGAGAGCAAGACAGCCGGTGTAATTACTGGCACTATAGGTATTCCATCTTAGCCCTCTGGGTTGGCAACGCATCTGCAATCTCTTTGGTGTTGCGGGTGTCTATAGGCGGTGGTGATCACTTACCATCAGGTGACCCACACTTGCTTGTTTGCCTTCCAATTTCATAAAAAAAATGTAAAGAGTAAGAAAGAAAGACTGGTGGTGGTGGTGCGTGGTAGCGCACTCACGTTGCCATGCACCGGCGCGAGGTCTGCTCTCAGAACGAGCGCGCGCACGCGCAGCGTGTCCCCCGGCCGGTAGCGCGCGCGCTCCGCGTGCAGCACGACCACGCGCCCGCTCGCGATGCGCACGGTCACGCGCCGCTGCCACGTGCATTGGGCTTCGGGGTATCTGTGGAGATGGGATAAGTAAATAAAGACATTTTTTTTCTTTTTTTTTAAACAACATAGGAAGGCAAACAAGCAGGTGGGCCACCTGATGGTAAGTGATCACCACCGCCTATAGACACCTGCAACAACAAAGAGAGTGCAGATGCGTTGCCAACCCAGAGGGCTAAGAGGGAATACCTCTTGTGCCAGTAATTACACCGGCTGTCTTGCTCTCCACGCCGGAACACAACAGTGCAAGCACTGCTGCTTAGCGGCAGGATTAGCGAGCAAGATGGTGGTAGCGATCCGGACGGACCTTGCACAAGGACCTACCACCCGCAAAACATGCATGCACGTAGGTGAACCCTTTTTGTGCTGTACCTACAAACAGCAATAAATTTAGCCGACCATTAAAGAGGAACTGAGAGAAATTGTCTATGCTCCAAAGGGATCGGTATACCAACTTCATAGTGCATACTATATGCTTCCCTTTAGATAAATGACACTTGCTCGCAGTTCCGTCTTTAGTGGTGACTGATATTTGTCTTTGATTGTACCAGCTTTAGCCTTGTAAAGTTAAGTTTATAAATTACAAGCTTTTTACGCGCAGCTTCACCCGCATTTATAATGAATTTATTATATTTATGCAAATTAAAATTGTAATGACAACACAAAGAAAAATTAGGGCAATGGCAGGACTTGAACCTGCAACATCAGCTCCGTGCCTTGCGTTTTTCAGTTTCGCCACACTGCAGCTCAACAATTTGAATGTTAAAAACATTTAAAATAAAAATCTAAAGAAATTACGGTTACAAAATTGTTATATTTATGCATTTTATGAGATTGTACGGAATTTTACGGGATAAAAAGTATCCTATGTTTTAATCCAGGACAAAATCCAACAGGCTGCCAATTTTTTTTAAATCCATCCAGTTTTTATTGCGTGATTGAGGAACAAACATCTGAATATTCAAACATCCAAATACTTGAACATCATTACTTTCGAATTTTTAATATTATTAGGAGTAGTAAAACTTATGGCGAAGTAAACTTTCGACTCCTTCGCGAAATTCGATTTTAGTTTCGTCGCGTAGCAAGCTAATTTCTTCCAGTTTGTTGGACCTCCGCAATGTAACGCTCTGGTATTAATTGCTTTTCAATATTGTTATAATAATGCTTAATATTTATTTAACACTTTTCTGCTAACAGTACAACAATCCAAATGTCCACCAAAGGACCGGCTCGGATTCTTCAGCAATCAAGTTTCCATACACGACCACGAGGTATTCGCGTTTGAACAAAGCTCTCAAGGTTGTGCTGTGTTTGGAGATGATTTGCGATGATGATAGGAATTTAAAATTAGGTAAATAAAAAGTTAGTTAACTATTAATAGAATCAGGTGATCATTTGAGAAGGTCCAACGTTTGCCTTTAAATCGTGTCCTGAATTAAATCATAGGATTATAAGTACTTTTATCCATTAAAGTGCAGAAATTAATATCACTGCTAAAAAGTAATAAATTGTACATGTTATAAGTCATGTTGAAGTTCTGATGCAGTACAATGATCAGAATTTCAGCGATTTCGTTGTCATCTACATATAATATCTACGTACATAATATTATGTTATTAGGTACCTATAAAAAAATGTTTAGAGTAAAGTACTTCAACTTTCTCTCACCTTATGCTAACTGTCAGCTCAGCTTTAGTATTCGGCAGTAAGGGAACAGGGAGATCCAAACAGCCGCCATCACCTGCAGATTACGAAATAATTATTGCAGAAACAAATTATCAAATCAAGTAAAATTGCTTTAGGATATTACGTATTGATTTGCGAAAGATTCTTCCGGCTTTCTTTGGGTCAAACATGACACGTCCATTACCGTTAGCTTTATTAATATTAGTTACAATGTTACTTGTTGTCTTCAACGTTTTCAAATTAGGTATTTATTTTTACGCAACTTGCTTTTCAAATCAGGAGGATCTTCTATGGAAAAAACTTTGCTATTTTTAAAGTCGTCTTACTCAATACTTAATTTTAACCGCATCATGGTGTTTTCTACACTATATATAACCATTTCCATTCTACTCAATCTTAAAGCAATGAAAGAAAAAATAGAGGTTGAAATTGATTTCCACTGGTCGGTACACTGTTCTTGACACTGTTAACCTTGACTCATCAGGTAGCAGTTTCCTGATGGCCTCAGTATCCTGTCCCAATCATGGCAGCGTCAGCAGCACGTCCCCTGGACCCTTGGGCACCAAATGCTGCTGCCGACTACCACCGCCCGACCACGATTAACAGGTGGCACTAGTTTGAGCAGCGTTGCTACTATAATGACGGAATAGTACTGATAAATCCTAGTGACTCCAAGGTGGCAGTTCCCTAGTGCCAGCGGAGACCACTGCCTCGTGGTTCGATCCGCTGCACGTCCGCTGCCCCCTTGGACACCAAATGGGACTCGGAAGCAACTGCTGCTGCCAACCACCACCGCTCCGGACACGATGACTCCAACTACTACCACTAGTTTGACCAGGGTTACCAGTGCAATAGGGTAGAACTGATAAACCCTAGTGACTCACCGGGCGGCAGTTCCCTGGTGGCAGTGGTCTCCTGCCCCACGGCTCGCAGCGTCAGAAGCACGTGCGCTGGCCCTGTGGGCACGAAGCGGGACACGCAAGCACGGCTGCTGCTGCCGGCTGCCACTGCTCCGGGGACCAGGAAGAGGTGGCTCTGGTCTGTGCACGGGTTGACGCTGTAACGACGAAGAATAAATAAAAAAATAAAAAATTAGGATAGTAAATGTTTTGAGACAATTTCTACATCAATTACTTTAAAAGGTGCTTATAAAAAAAACAGGCTACGAGAGGCCCATTGATGGTGGCCGATTGAAATCTATAACAGAGGTAATTAATATCTCGCACGTTACTTCGGCGATGTGTAGCCATAGTTAGTATGTGTGTGTGCTGTGTGTGCGCGCGCGTGTGTGTGTGTGTGTGTGTGTGTGTGTGTGTGTGTGTTCGTATGCTATTAGTGCTAGAAAACGAATGCAGAGACCATAATGATTGCACCAATATGTATAATGTATTCAAGAACTTCACTATAGTGTCCGACCGAAACTAGTTTTTACAACCAAAACCGAAAATTAAACAGAGGGTCGGTTCAATTTCGGCGGAAACCGAAGTTGAAACTTATTTCGGGGGCAATTCTAGTGTGTATGTATATTTTAACCTTTTGTTTATTTTAACTGTAACTTCTAGATTGTTGAATGCACTCAAACAAACAGGTACACCAACAACGCATGACAGCGGACAGCTACGAAGCACGGGCGTGAAGAGAAGCTGACAGTGATACTGATTTACTATGCCGCCGCTATACTATGCTCATCGCTCCCGAACACCACTCGAAACCTCACGAACCTATAGGTTCCGTTTCGGTTGTAGTTTCGACAGATTTTCTGCCGAAATTGAAACTAAACCGAAGCTCCGATGGTCGCCGAAACCAAAACAGAAAGTTCAGTCGGACACTGCTCCATTATTTCGGCAAAAGCATATTAGTGGTACTGCTCAACGAGCGTCTTGCTTCCCATTTTGTATCCCGCTAACATTCTCTGGCCACATACCAAGCTCTAAGAGAACGGATATTAATTTCCTGTCACATGCCACTTTGACTTTAGACCTTAATGATGTGCATATAAAGTTATATCGCGTCACCGAAATGGAAGTACTTAAGACCTTTCGATAAGTATTTTATTTATAGTTAGCGAAGATTCCCACAAGACTGTTTTTGCTATTGTATCGAGGACCGATTATGTTTGGATGCCATTCCGTTAGCACAGAACACAGATTAGAAACACCATAATAGCGCGGGTGGTAGGACCTTGTGCAAAGTTCGTCTGGATCGCTATTACCATCTTGCTCGCTAATCCTGCCGCTAAGCAGCAGTGCTTGCACTATTGTGTTCCGGTATGGAGAGCAAGACAGCCGGTGCAATTACTGGAACAAAAGGTAGCCCTCTGGGTTGGCAACGCATCTGCACTCTCTTTGTTTTTGCAGATGTCTATAGGCGGTGGTGATCACTTACCATCCGGGGACCCACTTGCTTGTTTTCCTTCCGAAATTTTATTTATTCATTATGCAGTTTTAACATTTTCAACGCCATAAATGAATGCAATCGTCGACTACACCATCAACACTTTATGGTTCTTGTGATTTCAGGCAGTTTCAGGGAGAGCCAAAAAAGATCATAATGTTATTATTCTGGTATAATCATAACTTAACGCGAAAATCATAACTTTTCTCAAACGCTGAAGAGCCGGAGGCGCCAGCTTCTACTTTTTAATTACTGCATCGAGTCTGTATGCTGTGTGGGCATGCGGCAAAATGTGCTCAGGCGCATAATTGCTTCCTTCTATGGAGCAACCCAAGGCTGTCGCGTAGACGAGCCTCCAGGATGAAGACCCTTGAATATTCCGTAGACCGGTCCCTTAAAACAACTTTCTATTACAAAATAGGTATTTTCTTAATTTATACCCTACTGCCGTCACATAAGGTTATGTTACAGTTGTTTATTTTTATGCAATAGTTGAGTAAAAATAAATAGTAATAATAAAATCATTTATAAATAAAAATTAATTTATTTTTTACCCGACTGCACGACGCAAAGGAGGGTAATGTGTTTATCAGCCTATATATGTCTGTATGTATGTTTGTTTCTTTGTGGCGATCTAGAAACCAAACTCGTGGGCTGATTTTCATGATTCTTACGTCAATCGATTCCTCTAAATCTTGCGAGTGTCACTAATTATAGTTATGTATAGTTGACCACGAAATTGCTTGACCACTTTTCGACTCTATTACAAAGGTAAAAAGTTCAAAAGTGATCAAGCAATTGTTTGGTCGACTATACGGTAGCGTTTTTGATTGTTTTATTTTAACGCCATCTATAGAGGAAAATCTGTATTAGTTTTCGCGTAGTTGTTGGTAATATGTTAGGTGGCACGAAATCATTTTGCGTACTGGGCCGACTCGCATTTGGCCCACTTTTCAATGAGTTTCAATTTGACCCTCAGTTTAAATCGATGCTCCATAAAAATAATCGTTGTATCCGCAAAACTATTGTAGGTACTTAGTTCATCAAATGTCATCCGGAAGTCACGAAATTGCTATACGGAATTTCAAATTTTAATGTAGGTCAAATCTTATTCGGTGAACAAAAGGACCATTATAGTTATAATTTTAGTTATTTTTTTTTACGATAATGACTCGTCATCATCATCCTCTTAGTGCTTATTTGCCAAATTGTTTATAAATAATAACGGACGCCTGCAACTTCGTTCGCCTAAGTCCGTCAGCGGCCCTAACATGACAGCCCAGGTTTAGTTTAACCCCTCCCTGTGTCTCTGTCTAACTAGTGTCATTAGAAAGGGACGCAGACAGAGATAAACTAAACTTGGCCAGTCATGTTAGGGCTACAGGGATAGTGTAGCCTTTTTTTAGTAAAAGATTTTTTGGAATCGCTTCAGTAGTTTCCGAGATTACCTCCTAGCCCCCTACATACAAACAAACAAACAAAGTTTACCTCTTTATTGTATTACCAGCGGACGCCCGCGACTTCGTTCGCTTGGAATTTTTAGCCTATGTCTGTCAGGGATAGTGTAGCTTTCTATCTGTGAAGTGTGAAAGAATTTTTGAAATCTGTTCAGTAGTTGCAGAGATTACCCTTTACATACAAACAAACAAAAAAACAAACAAAGTTTTCCTCTTTATTATATTAGTGTTTATGTAGATTAGTGTAGATGTAGATTAGTGTAGATGTAGATTATAGTGTAGATGTAGACTACTATACCTAGATGTAGACGAGTGTAGAACATATTTCTAAAGTTCACGGAACTTCAATGCGATAAAATCATTGTCAATTTACCTTCATGTTTCGGCCACGTTTCAATGGCCGTGGTCACGAGAAGACTGTTTTCTACGTCAGTATTAAATATACAAATATGTTTATGCGAAGATCGCGAAACTTTAAAACAATTTAGTGTAGAGTAGTAGATGTTAAGCAGCAGTACTTGCACTGTTGTGTTCCGGCGTGGAGAGCAAGACAGCCGGTGTAATTACTGGCACAGGATGCATTCCATCTTAGCCCTCTAGGCTGGCAACGCATCTGCAATTTCCTTGGTATCGCGGGTGTCTATAGGCGGTGGTGATCACTTACCATTAGATGTCCCACTTGGTTGTTTTCCCTCTTATATTATACTATGTATATAAAAAAGATATTAGTGTAGAATACTAATAAATTTCAACCAGTAAGAGCTTAGTATTTTCTTATGTTTTCGCGACTTGTAGACATTACTTTTCAAAATTGACTGACATTATTTTTCAAAATTGGGTAGTTTGTATTCTAAGTTTTTTGTCAGTCTGCCCGTGAAAATGAGACCTGTAAAGGGCTCGAAACGTCGGGAATTAGATTCGTTACAATATACGCGATATAATCCGTTTAAATTGTTTTATTTCAGTAAGAACTTGCTTCTTGATTACAGCTGTTTTTGCCTCAACAGCCGGACATTGTGGTATTAATATCACGAGCTGCTTTCTAAGAAATGGCGCATCCGCAGGTCAAGAAACGAGAATGACTGAGCTCACTGTATCGTTCTTGTGAACAGTCCGTTAATGATTTATGAAGCATACTTGGCAAATAAATTTGGTATACTTATAAATGGATACTTAAACATCTTGGGATAACTTACACCAATTGACCTAGTCTCAAACTAAGCAAATATTGTATTATTGGTATTGTAAGCCTCAGAGTTAGCTGTACATTTTAGTATCTTGTCCCTGTCAGTAACTCTCATTTCATACGTTACTAGGACAAGGTTCTTAAGTGTTTAGCTACTTCTGTGCTGAGTGTACTAGACACCCGATATACTGGGTACATACATTTGGAGATAATCACATACTTAAATACATATAACACCCAAGACATTTGACACAACATTTGACACTTGTGGCACATGTGTCTGCTTCCTGTGCAAGTGGTCCCGGTTTCAAATCCTGGTATGGGCAAACATTTGTGTGACGAACACAAATGTTTGTACCTGAGTCATGGATGTTATTTGTATTTAAGTATGTATTTATCTATATACATATAAGTATGTTTATTCGTTGTCTAGTACCCAAAACACAAGGTTTGCTTAGTTTGGGACTAGGGCAATTGGTGTAAATTGTGCCAAGATATTTATTTATTTACTTACGGGAGTCGTACCCGGGATTTCTAGGTTCATAATTAGGGTTGCTAACCACTAGGCTAACCAGTCGACAAATGTATGAAAAAATGAATTAATAATTACCTAACGACCCGCCTCCGCTTGGAACGGGTATATATAACAAGTATGTAGGAATAGTATTTTATGCAACTGTTGCATAATGAGGGGTCTTAAGACACGAGTGTGGTTTTATGAAACGAGCGTCAGCGAGTTTCATAATAGGATCACACGAGTGTTTTAAGACCTAATTATGTACAGTTGTATACATTACTTTATCTACACACATATCATAAGTACTCTATGATGGGTTCAGAAGCCATAGGGCAATGACCTGCATTGCTACTAGCTACTAGTGCTAGGTACCTATTAAATATCTATAGACTGTACACATTAAAATAATGTTATAAAAAATGAATTTGAACAAATATAGAAACAAATTCGAAAAAATCTCATAATAATATTGGTTGTTATAATGCTGGTCATTGCCTACGGTTTCTGAACGCATTATAGAGCATTTATGATATATGTGTAGATAAAATATATAAAAACGTTCCGCAAAAAAAAATCTCTTAATAACAGCAGTGATAAGTAATTTCTCTTATTCTGTGATAACAGTGAAAACTGTATACGATGAGTACCTACAGACAGGAACAGTCAAAATACTTACGAAATAACTATAACTACTAGTATAATCTACATCTACACTAGTCTACATCTACACTAATAATATAATAATAATTATAATAGCGAAGAGTCTCGACTTATAGCGAAGAGTCTCGACCAACACCTCAAGAGACTCTCGCTAGAAGGTTGGATCAAGGGTCAGATACAAAAGGCGGTACTCCTGGACACGGCACGAATAGTCAGGAGATTCCTCACTCGGCGGCCCTAACCACCGGTAGCTTGAGCCCTGCCCCGCTGCCGGCGGCACTTAGGTTTTTATAATGTTTGTATATTTATGACATTATGTATATTTATGATATTATGACATCTTGCTCCACTTATTTATTATTATTGTATTGCTTCATTTTTATTGTTTTAGTACCTATGCATTTTGTATTGACTGTTTATTTATAGAACATATTGTATATTTATTGTATGAGTCTCAGTTACTTGTAATAAATAATTTTGAATTTTGAATATTTTGTATTGATATTGTTTTATTACTTTTTATAGAAATATTGTAAAAACTTGACCTAAGATTTTAAATAAATATACATGAATAATGAATCTACATCTACACTAATATACTAAAGAGAAAAACTTTGTTTGCTTGTTTTTTTGTTAGTTTGTTTGTATGTAGGAGGTAATCTCTGGAACTACTGAACCGATTTCAAAAATTCTTTCACAGATAGAAAGCTACACTATTCCTGACGGACATAGGCTACTTATTTTACGTGAACGAAGTCGCGCGCGTCCGCTAGTAATAATATAATAAAGAGGTAAACTTTGTTTGTTTGTTTGTATGTAGGGGGTAATCTCGGGAACTACTGAACCGATTTCAAAAATTCTTTCACAGATAGAAAGCTACACTATTCCTGACGGACATAGGCTACTAAGTTTACGTGAACGAAGTCGCGCGCGACCGCTAGTGTTATCATAGTTATGTAGTATAACTTACGTCCTATTCTGGCAAGTTGAATGTGACTATTATTTTTCATACAAATGAAACTGCACCGTCAATGAACTTTGCATGTTTGTCTGGACGTGTTCATGATGCGAAGTGCATTATTTATTCCATATTTGACTATCAGACTCCATAGACGCAACTTACAGCCTAAACTAGGCTGGGAGTAATGAGGCATACTTGGTAACCAACAGTTCGCGATAAGATTGTTTAGGCTGGGTTTTATAAACCGCCCGTTGGATTGGATTAAAACTTGGTTTGTGAGGTACAGAAATTTCTTATTTTGCTTTTTATTTAATGGCGGCCACGAAACTTGTGCCAATGTCAGTGTAGTACAATATAAAAAAAGTTAGGTCAAAAAATACTAAATATTACGGCCAATGATATGACAACCGGATAGCTTAGTGGTTAGTGACCCTGACTATGAAGCTAGAGGTTCCGGGCTCGACTCCTGGGAGGGGCAAATGTTTGTATGATGAATATGAATGTTTGTACCTGAGTCTTGGATGTATAAGTATGTATATCCGCTTTCTAGTGGGTACTAGAAAGCGGATTCAATTGGTGCGAATTGGCCCGAAATATTAATTATTTATATACTGCTTTTTATTAAGAAACATTAACACAGTGAGTTACGGTACATGGTCCGGCAAGCGTAAGAAGCAGCGGGGCAATTCTCGCGTCATTAGAGATGAAGTCACACTCGAGATAAGCCAAAAAGAGCTGTCAAATCCCTTCAAAATCTGTCATATTTTGACACATCTCGAACGTCAGATGAATCTCGATGAGCGCCAGAATTGGGGGCCTGACGCCTTTAATCACACTTAACCAAATATTTCCCAATTAATTGTTTGCCTTTTAGTCGTCAAATAAAATTGTTCTCTGTGTTTTCAATAAGTGTTATTATTAAATATTTTTTTACAAAGTTATAATTATATGGCACACCGGAGAGACTTATTAAAAAGTAGCGGTTGACATCAATATTTTGAAAATTTCGTGCTTGTCTTATACTAAGATATAGAGTAATAATTTTAAGAGTTCAAAACTGAGTTACCTCGAATAATTTTGGGCGACGTCACTATCACCCAGAGATCCCACTGGCGCTAACACCAACAGAGCAATAAAAACCCACATTTTTACAGTACACACAATCGAACAATTAAAAAAAAGTTAGCGTCAAAACAACACACAATCGTTCCATGTTCAAACAACAACGAATCACTCTCAAACAAAACCGTTACGCTTTATTCATCAGATTAAAAACAAAAGACAGTCTCTCCACTTAATTCGATCTTCGAAGTTCCGAAGGCATGATTTGATATTCGAAATCGGAAGCGGAACTGACGCGGCCGTTGGGATGCGCGCGCGCCGCTGACTAGCTTGCTGACCGTACGCACAAAGGTCGCGTCGTGGCCAGGTGTCGTAAACCTTTTTTTGCTGACTGTGTTTAATACGTAGAAAAATATGTCGACTTTTTGTCGCGATGACAGACGATGCTAAAAGGTTGAATGGGTGTGTGATCGGTTATTGCTGGTTGTATAGAGGCGACAAAAAAGTCACTTGAATTTAATAAAGGGAACATAATCCATTTGAACTAGATATTATCTCACTTTAAAATTCTTACATTAACATATTTTTCACCAAAAAGTGGTTTGAATTATTTTTGTTTCATTACACTTTGTCAAATGTTTTGTAATAGAAGTAATTGTGTGTTGTTATTATTTTTGACAAACTCCGTAAGTATATTTTATTTTATACGCAACTCGTTATGGGCCAGCTGAACTCTTATCAGGTTGTTGTTTATAACCATTTTTTGGGATTCCGTAGTCAAACTGGGAACCTTTATAGTTTCACTATTTTATTTTTTATTCAATAATTATAAACGTTACAGAGCTGAAATAATGCACACATACTCGTTTATAGATATCAATTCCACGCACAAAAAACATGAATAAAATTGATAATTTTACCTTCTGCACATGTTTACAGGAAGAAAACCACTGTAGATATGTAATACAAAATTACTTTTGATAGAAAATCCAACTAAACATTGAACAAGCTTAAAAAAAACCTTAAAATACACTAAACAAAGTCGGTACGTTTTGTCCGATTTTTCTGTTTAATCTTGACCACCTTAGGTTGCTGATAGACCACCCGCCATCAAACTGGTCTAGTTAGTCCATCTTACAGCTAACCGATCACTGTCACTCAGCACCGGTTGCGGAAGGCTAACGGTACTAAGATATTTGCATCTTATTAACTCATTATTTACTGCCAATTAGCTGCAAGCATGCTTCAGACAAACTTTATATTATAGTGTCCTGATGAGATGGTGACCATTTATATAAATTGCTAAACAAAAGCAGTAACAGAAACGTATACAATTGGAAATATTCGCACGCTTAGAATTAAAGAGACCCATTTCTGATTATACACGTCCCAAAATATCACCTTAACTAAAAGACATAGGGTTTAATTTTGGGAAATGTCATATTCAGAATTGAGTCGCTTTAATTCTAAACGTGCTATATGGAGGATGCCTATGTTCAACAGTGGACTTCTTGTGGCGGAGATGATGGTGATACAATTTTTAATTTATTATATTTACATTTGTTGTGAATTTTAAGTCACCAAAGGTTACGCTTAATATGTTGCCTATTTAATTGTTAATTTTGTTTTTTTTTTTTAAATTTTGGTGGCATATAGCCCCGTCGGTAGCGTGCATAGGTATATATTTTCGCTGTTTATTTCTGTACAAATAAGTTAATTTGGTACCGTACGAGTAAAAAGAAACCCACCGCAGACAACTAGATACTTTATTGTATTGTTGTTTACCTACATTTTATCTTTGGCTAAAAAAAGAAATGTAGAAAAGTGTAGCGGTCTGTAAGATTGATACATTTTTACTACCAAACACAAAAAAGATTTTAAGCTGGGTTCGCAGAAAAAGATGCGGAGTAATTTTATATCTCAAAGAAGATGCAAGTAAATTGCTATCACAAGCTACTATTTCGTTGTAATCTTTATCTACACACATATCATAATTTCTCAATAACGCGTTCAAAAACCATAGAAAATGACCAGCATTATTACAACCAATGTTATTATAAGAATTTTCTTGTCTGTGGCAGTAGGTAAATCTGTTCTTTATTGGGTAGTATCTCTTAGTAGTCCGTGTTTATTGGTGATTACATTACCGATATGTCGTGACGTTATGAATTTAAATTTGGAACAGCTGTCAAAATTCAAGTTGGTCTCTATTCTAGTATCCACAGATATTAAAACAGTTATCGCTCAGAGTTATCGATACGAAACGTCAATTCAGTATGATTTTTTAATTTAAACGCACGACATTTGATCTCGAGTGACATGACAATAGAGACTTCATTCTTTTGTCTTTGATTTAAAAAAAACGTTCGTCTTGACGGATAGATCGAATTGCCGCCATACTTGTTTGTTGGTTTTTTGCTGTTACGGTTTTTTGCAGTTATGATATGTGTGTAGATAAAGTAATGTATGCAACTGTATATAATTAGGCCTTAAAACACTCGTGTGATCCTATTATGAAACTCGCTGACGCTCGTTTCATAAAACCACACTCGTGTTTTAAGGCCTCTCATTATATAGCAGTTGCATAAAATACTATAACACTATATGGTCATAATGGAATCACATCAATATTGCAATTAGCCAATCACAAGCCTCATTAATTGCATCATAAATTCATTACCAGCAAACACAATGCGCTTAAAGCTAACAATCTGCCTCGCATATTCAAAACAACGCATGCAATACAATTGCAATACAATTTAGACCGCAAGTATAATGAGTATTAAAGTAAACAATCTGCCTCACAGATTTAAAACAACGTATACGCAATACCGTTTATACCACACGAATGTCTTTTTGATAAGAATTGCTAAATAGACTTAGTATTGCGGGTGGTAGGGCCTTGTGCAAGGTCCGTCCGGATCGCTACCACCATCTTGCTCGCTAATCCTGCCACTAAGTAGCAGTGCTTACACTGTTGTGTTCCAGCGTGGAGAGCAAGACAGCCGGTACAATTACTGGCACAAGAGGTATTCCATCTTAGCCCTCTGGGTTGGCAACGCATCTGCAATCTTCTTGGTGTTGCGGGAGTCTATAGGCGGTGGTAATCACTTACCATCAGGTGACCCACTTGCTTGTTTTCCTTCCTATTTTATGAAAAAAAAAGCGGGCCACATTGCTCGTAGAACGGATGGTTGATGAAGCCTAAAAGTTCTGAAGTGGCGTGGCGACGTTGTCAGACTTCCACAAGGTGCCACAGTAGGTAGCCCCAAAATGAGCCAAGTTTTATCTTTTATCTCTCTAACGTGACAGTAGCTTGTCAGAGAAGCAGGGAGGGATAAATTTAAATTTGGTGATGCGGGTGTCTATGGGCGGTGGTGATCACTTACCATCAGGTGACTCACTTGCTCGTTTTCCTTCCTATGTTGTATAAAAAAAATTAACATGAGCCGGTCATGTTAAGGCCACGGGCTACGTACTTAGGCAAAACAGCTGGTGAAGAATCTTTTACATGCAATTGACTGAGCTATGGAGAGGGCTATGCTCGGAGTTTCTCTGCGTGATCGAATCAGAAATGAGGAGATCCGCAGACGAACGAAAGTAACCGACGTAGCCCAGCGGATTAGCAAGTTGAAGTGGCAATGGGCAGGGCACATAGCACGGAGAACTGATGGCCGATGGGGTCGAAAAGTTCTTGAACGGCGGCCGCGTATTGGCAAGCGCAGCGTGGGACGTACAGCCACAAGATGGTCCGATGACCTCATACAGGTGGCAGGAAGGCGCTGGTTGCATGCCGATTCCAACCGGTCACTTTGGAAATCCATGAAGGAGGCCTATGTTCAGCAGTGGACTTCTTGTGGCTAAGGTGATGATGATGATGATGATGATCTTTTTGCGACAGTCTCTACGCATTACGAATAGTATATATGTGTATGTATGTAAATTCTAAATAGTACATTAATCCTTGGTCCCACTTGAAGTAGACTTTCGTTAGAGAAAGCACTGCTTGACAAAAAAGTACTATCAGCAAGCAAGTTTGTAATCAAATGCATTTTTAAATTAAAAACTTATTAATGTAAACAGTTGCGTACCCCTGGCTAGGTTAATAGGTCGAGCATCGACCGCGGCAGCAAATCACATAATATATGTCAACTGTGTACATAAACATAACGGTTTTAACAATATGCCCAAAATACAATACTGACGCATATTTGTACTTTTTGACCACGAACAAAAGGTACAATGGTACAATGGGCAATCGGCACTTAAAAATGTAAATTCAAACTGTTTCGGCGTTTGAACAGATTTTTTTTTCTTGGTGGTTTTTTTATTTTACTCAGCAAAAAATATGACAGACTCAATGACAACACAAATTAAAATTTTATGAGATTAATCAAATCAAATCAAAAGCTTTTATTTAAGACTAGCCGACGCCCGCGACTTCGTTCACGCGGAATTAGTAGCCTATGTCCATCAGTAATAGTGCAATAGTGTAGCTGTCTATCTGTTAATGATTTTTTGAAGTTGGTTCAGTAGTTTCAGGGGGTAATCTCTGGAACTACTGAACCAACTTCAAAAAATCATACAAACAAACAAACAAAGTTTACCTCTTTATTATATTAGTGTAGACAACAAAGGTCCATATGTGTTAATAACAACAAGGTACTTAAAAATCTATGTTTCGACCGAACAGTCTTACTGTTAGGTCCCGATGATGCCCATACAGAGGCGAAACGCGCGTCGATCGTGTTGTTTAGTGTTTAGTGGTGGTGGTGTGTAGTTAAGTCTGTGTGATATTTGTTGTTTCGTGTGGAAGCGGAGGAGGGTGGGTTTTTGCCTGAACATATATATGTCGCAGAGACGCAGAAAACTTGCACGAGCACGGCACTGGTTTCGCGGAGTAGCAAGGTAATTTGTTCCAGTTTGTTCAGATAAACAAAACTTGTGGCGACTCCAGCGCCATCTAGTGTTGAGTAGAGGAAACCAATTGACATGCGCTACTTCGCGCCAACGAAGTTTCGTAACACGCACGCATATATACAACTTCCAACTTTCATCCTTTGGACTTCGGTCCCCAGGCATAACACCGCCTGGTGAGAGATCTCTCTATTGCGACCTACCTCTACAAACTTGGTCTGTCATGTTAGGGTCACTCCCAAGCACTAAAGAGGCGCATACTTTTATACAGCTGCTATACAGCATTTATAGCACGTGTATGTTACTTGGGTAGTGGGGATAGTCAGTGTGATATGGGGCCAAGAGTTTTTTTTAATAGAACAAGGCAAGGGTAACATAATTGCGGCATACAGCCATATGCCGATCACCTTGGTCTAGTCTAGATTCACAGTGTCATCTGCAAACTCATCTTGACATTAATTTCTTGTTATAATGCTATTATTTTATAAGTTACTGTTTTAAAGAATTTAGTATTGATATGGTTCTCGATACTTTTTTTTGGTTTAATTACCTTGGGGTAAGTTACTTATTAGTACCAAGGTATTGGTAACGGTTTACCAAGTAATTGCTTGACCACTTCTGAACCTTTTTCCTTTGTAATACGGTCCAAAAGTGGTCAAACAATTTCTTGGTCTAAGCTAAGCAAGGGTTGTTTCATCCGTAGATAAGCGATATGCACACTTAGATAGATAAATACATACTTACCTAAATACCGATGTAAGGCTGCTTTTCCAACAGAGATGTGTGAGGATGCGTAACGAGGGATGTGTTTAAATAATTAATAGATTCAGGCGTTACTTTGCGGAGGTCCATATCAACAAACTGGAACCAATTACCTTGCTACTCTGCGAAACCAGTGCCGGGCTCGTGCAAAATAGCTGCGTCTGTGCGACACATATATGTTCATGCAAAAACCCACCCTCCTCCGCTTCCACACGAAACAACATATATCACACAGACTCAACTACGCACCACCACCACTAAACACTAAAACTACACGATCGACGCGCGTTTCGCCTCTATACGAGGCATCATCAAGATCGACCCATACGACCGTTCGCTACTTGAACGAATGGCGTACTCAAATGGAATGGAGTACAATATCAATCTTGATGATGCCTCGTATAGAGGCGAAACGCTATAGTTGAGTCTGTGTGATATATGTTGTTTCGTGTGGAAGCGGAGGATGGTGGGTTTTTGCATGAACATATATGTGTCGCACAGACGCAGCTATTTTGCACGAGCCCGGCACTGGTTTCGCGGAGTAGCAAGGTAATTTGTTCCAGTTTGTAGGGATGTGTTTGTAAGAACCAATAGAATCGCTTCATTTACCTCGCCTCGGTCAGCACAGCTCTGGTGGAAACGGCTCATTGGTTCTTTACAAACACATCCCTCGCTACGCATCCTCGTACATCTCTGGTGGAAACGCAGCCTGACATCTAGACTCTGGTACGGTCGGCCTCAGAAGTAGCAGAACAGTTTAGTACCTTGTCGCTGTCAGTGATGTGACAAATTCGAGCAACTCTCATTTCATACGTTACTACGACAAGGTTCTTAAGTGTTTAGCTACTTCTGAGACTGCCTGTTCAGGTTTTCACATTTGTCATACAAATGTTTGACACTACCTTTGACCTCTACTATTACAAATACTAGTACACATCATTAAATACATAGATAAATACAAATTCATAAATATACTGTACATAAATAAAATATATCTACGTAAAAAAAAATCCAGAAGAAAGCTAAGAAAGGTTTATGTTCACGATAAATGCCAGTCTGCTATCAATATTGGTGATTTTTTTATACAACATAGGAAGGAAAACAAGCAAGTGGGTCACCTGATGGTAAGTGATCACCACCGCCTATAGACACCTGCAACAACAAAGAGAGTGCAGATGCGTTGCCAACCCAGAGGGCTAAGATGGAATACCTCTTGTGCCAGTAATTACACCGGATGTCTTGCTCTCCACGCCGGAACACAACAGTGCAAGCACTGCTGCTTAGCGGCAGGATTAGCGAGCAAGATGGTGGTAGCGATCCGGACGGACCTTGCACAAGGCCCTACCACCCGCAACTATATGAACGCTGTTATATCACCGTTAAAATTCTATAACATTAAGTTACATAGTAATTATGGAGTTCTGTACCCTTACCATGAGTTTCTTTCGAAAATTCGTATTACGTTACTACAGCCGATAGCGGTTAAATACGCTCCCATATGTCAGTGAAAGAGTTAACCATAGGCGATACGGTATTTTTCGATGACATGTGTCAAATTTGTGACTCATGGTACCAATATTCTACGGCAACAGCTACAAAACCATAGACACTGACGTTCAGATTTCGATAGGTAATTTACCGTTGGACTCATACTAGCGATCTTTAGTTATCTAAGTGAGCGCTAGAGGCGCTGTGCAATTTCCCATACGAATCGTTTTACGCTGTCGCTAGCGAGTATGGTTACGGCTAGGTGCACTGTACTCATGGTAAGGGTAATACTGTATTCACCAACAACCAGTGCGTACGAAAAATACAGTCAGCAATAAATTTTGATCCAACGAGTCATTTTTGAAATAATGCGTCGCCGTCGCCCAAATTTCCGAAGCTCTTGTCTGATTGTGCCTTGTAGTGACAGCTGTTTGTGACGTCAGCCTACCTATCTATCTAACTTACCTTTACATAGTATAAAGCACCGCCGAGCCGGAACAGAACTCCGGGCTGCGAGCTGCCGTACCGAACACGGCGCTTTACATGTCGCGCCTGCACCGCTCCATGACAGTCGACGACGTCGTGGAGTACGTCCGCCGGAAGTCCGGCTACAACCTGAGGGTGTTCCAGCTTCGTCCGCGCCACTACGTGCACTTCGCTTCGTTCGTGGTTCGCGTGCCGCGGCCGTTGCTGGAGAGCATCTCATGTGCGGATTTCTGGCCGAAGGGTGTCGTGTTCCGGCGGTTCAGGGGCAGCCTGCCACTGGAGAATTTGACAACAGAATCGACGAAGAAGCGGAGCCACGCCGAATAATCGCCGAAATAATTTTGTTTTATTCTTAGTTATATATTTTTATGTATGTTGGACTGTAAGGTGGGTCTATGGGCCTTTGTAGCCTGAGAATAAATGATTAAATAAATAAATAAATAAATAAAACAAAGTCGATATCCGTTCCTGTCTGTCCTAATTTCTTTGGCCTCTCACTCCTTCTAAACCACGCAACTGTGATTTTCATACGGTTTTCCCTGTCATTCAGCTCAAGAGACTTTTTCAAGGTTTTATGTACAACTAGCTTTTGTATAACTCACTTATCGTTATCCCGTGGGAACTATGGTGTTTCACGAGATAAAAAGTATCCTATGTGTTAATCCAGATTATAAACTATATCTGTGCCAAATTTCATCCAAATCCATTGAGTTGTTTTTGCGTGATTGAGTAACAAACATCCAAACATCCAAACGTACAAACTTTGACATTTATAATATTACGAGTATAGTAGGATTCTAAGTACATTTTCGTTAGTAAATTGCGTTTGTGCGAAGCCAGAGTGAGTTGTTAGTACAGATATAAATTAAATTTGCACATGCATGACGGAGCATAACTTCAGAACAACTTAAGAGATTTGGCTTTTTTTTGTTGGGTCGTAATTGTCAAGAAATGGTTCGTATGAACGTTTTTTTTTGCAAAATCCACCGGGAAAGTCGAGTAAGAGATAATTGACTTTCGTCAAGAAATATCTAAATGAAGATTTCACTTTATCAAAATCCGTTTCATGGTTTAGAAGGAGTTAACGGCTAAAGCGAAGCGGACAGACGGATAGCGACTTTATTTTATACTTCGTAGAGATTATTATCATTTTGACCGTTTTCTACTTTTCTTCCTTATAATCTTACTAATTGCAGCAATTGTTTTGATCTTTCACGGACTTTTTTTTTCTAATCTTTTGCGTGTTGCAAATCATCTAGATTTAAAAATAAACAAACGATGACTTCAAGGCGAATAAAAATATTATTTTGAATTCGGAGTTGTATGCTGACTCTACTTTGAAATTCCATTATGGCAGCATGTAGTTATTATTTATTCACGATCTCAGTTCACGATATGTATGTTAATCGGGTTACGCATATATCTTGCTACCTATCTGTGACCCGCGGTTTTGCTCACGTTGAATGAATTTTCCTTTCCTTCTATTATACTGGAACATGACGAGAATTTTAATTATTCGGGATAAAATGTGGCCCATCCCATCGTGAACTTTTAAGCTAAGTAAGGAAAAGCGGGGAAAACCAGCGAGCGGGTTACCTAAAGGGAAGTAATCACCGCCGCCCATGGGAACCAGCAACCCTTGGAGAATCGCTGATCCGTTGCCGGATTTTACGTAAATGGTCCTCTCGGTTCCCCCACTTACTTACCGTACCTATCAAATGAAACCGCATTGAAATTTTGTATATGCCTTTGGGAAGTAAATAAATAAGTTTAGTTGCTATTGTACTGATCTTATACCCTAGGCCTTGTTTTTTTTTAAAGGTTGTTATAAAACCTCCCTTTTATCTCAACATAAAATTAATAACTGGCTGAATGTAAAATTAAAAGAAAAAGAGAAAAAAAGGAATGGGAACGTTCGGGGCTTTGAGAGGTTGACAGCGGGCAGTCAAAGAGAAAAAATATAGAAAATCGGGAATTTTAGAGTAATCCATGGAATATAGGAGATATATTGATAAAACTGAAGTGGCCCGGGACAGAGTTCTCGAAGGGATCTCAATAAGTAAAGTTTCAGTAACATCGAATATACGGTAAAGTATTCTACGGCCGAGAATGTCAAGCAAGACCTTCAGTGTCCAAGTTAAGTAGTTAGTTGCTAAGATAGCGAGTGCTTTCGGTAAAACTATTGCTGAATGGCCCATGGAGAGCTATCCCACTACGGCGATCTTCAGACGAAAATGCCAGTGACAGTTGAAGATGTCAGTTGGCCTGTGACAGTGTAATCGTGGGGACTCTAATGAGCCTAGCAGGGTGCTTGGAGGCCTGGCGTAGAGTTATTTATACCTAGCTGTTGGCTGCTTAAATTAGCTACATGAAAATATCAAATATGCGCTTATAACCCTCACTATTGAGTAAATAATACAAATTTAAGTTTGGCTTAATTTTCTAAAGGTTTTATGCTGGTTATAAATGTGTCTTGTTAAAGCGATGTGATCAGTGATTGTGGAACCAGATACGCCTGCCGTACAAAATTATTTTCAGTTGTACGTGTATTGAAGTGGTTGGTGTGATGGCTTGGACTGTCAGTGAGCTGTCACCGAGATGTGCTGTCGACCTGGACTGATGCAGGGAAGGACCTAGAAGTGATAGCTGGGATACCAGTTTGAAAGTTAAGTCATTATTTATAAAGTGAAGTAGTCTTTTAGAGAGTATCGTTGGCCGGGATGCCTACTTACATAAATAAATGATAGTGTACGTAATTATCGAGATCAAACACCGTGAGCTAGTGTACATGAGTAACTAGAGCCGAAACCCCGACAATAATCTTTTAACCTATTTTAATATTTAAATAATCATTTTAAACCTGTCAATAATACAAATTCATTGGATGTTTACCTTAGATACATAGACTCTAGGAGGAGTGGACGAATTTATTCATATTAGACTCTAAATCATTCTAATTTGTGAGCTAGGGACCAGTCATGACGTGAAGAGGGAGCGGAGTAGACTTCAAGGAGTACTGCCTTCGGTGCGGAGCTTCGAGCTGGACTCGCGGCAGGGAGCTGAGGCCTTGCCACCCCATAGCTAAGTGAAACTTGTTTGACATTAGATTTTAAATACAAAATGAAACTTGTTTGACGTTAGATTCTAAACACAAAATGAAACTCGTTTGACGTTAGATTTTAAATACAAAATGAAACTCGTTCGACGTTAAAATTTAAATAAGAACGCGGAACCCTCTTGACATTAGATTTCAAATATAAACATAGAACAGATGTCATTTAGATTCGAGGATCATTTTACATAGATTTTTAGACAGCCCGGTTCAGTTTTAGAATTGTTTAGTTTTGAATTGAATTTATTTTTATTTCCTCAAAACCAACCTTCGTCGTAAATAAGATAAAATTGAACAGTTGTTCGAATTCGAATTCTGAAGTGCAACGCTTTAAATTTTGAAATAAGAATAAGATCCGAATGGAATTGTCTGGGATTGAGACTCGATTAGTCAAAGCGGACGAGTCGTATAAAGAACCTACAGTTATCCTGAAGAGTTGAAGTATTTAACGAGTTCAATTGAACAATATACCAGCTAGAAACAAGCGACAGTTTCACTGTTGATTACCAAACGTAAGTTCGATTGCCCTATTTATTTGAATTAGATATATTCTTATAACTATCTTTAAACTTGTTTAGGCCTTTAACCTATTAGGGATTCTTCTGAGCTTCACAGTGACAGTTTGAGTTTCATTTAGACTTGGCGTATCCTTGGTCATTCCTATTCTGCCTATAAAGAATGCAGTTAGAACATATAAAGCCCTTCGGTATCAAGTTTAATACTTAACTGACGAATTTATTTGTGATTTATAATCGTATTACTTATTACGATTCTTTTCTAAATTACCCAACTGTATTTGGACCAAATATCGTTTGAATATTTAGATCGATCTTATGGGGTAATAAGCGAATCTTGCCTATTTGGTATAACTTAATTTATTTCATTTAACCCATGCCTCAGTAACACCCTTCAACCTTACTTAATCACCCGTTACTGAGCGTACTGGACGATGTTGATAATTTGATGTGAACCAGTAAGGTAATTCGCTACGATCTATGCTTACTATCGTATTCCGCTTGTTTATCGAATGGAACTAGCGTGCCACAGATGCGAGTACTATTCTTGCAAGTTGTGTATTGATGGTCGGTATTGCGCGCAATTAGACTGCACAAAGTACCTCTACAGACTCTCCACCGTGTTGTGTGTGTTGTCTGGTAATTGAGTCGGTAGTTTACTCAAAATTATAATTAGGGAGAGGAGCGGACCAATAAGCATGTGGTCACCAGGGGTCGTTTTCACCTCTGACCGCTGAAAGTAACTCCTCAGCTGAGCCTAACCAGCTTCAGCACCGTAGGACCGAACTACCGACTGAGAAAGGTCTCAGGCCAGGGCTGCAGTTAAAAGGACGTGTCCAAGGGCATGTCCGAGTGGCAACGGGTATCTTTGTGAGGCATGCGGGAGGGGGTTACACTCCTTTTTCGGATGTTGACGAGATTACCTTACACGCCGCAATTTACTCATACATTCTTATAGAATTACCTTACTGAGATCGTTTCATTGGGAAGGATAGATGAGGGTTCGCGAGCGTAGGGTAATCACTCCGTGTAAATTATAGAAGTGTAGGGACGAAAACCGATCTTAAGGAGTGATTACATATGTTTTAGTCCTCTTATTCTCCAGAAGACTGATGACGAACATAATGACTCTTGACCCTTAATATCATTCCCCAAATGGAATAAGATCGGCCCGTGGAGGGGGGCCCAGTTTGGAGTCGACCCCCACAGGTTAGAGCGGGGAGAGTGCTCTGCCTTTACGGGAAAATAACCATTATTAACCTAAATTATAAATAGATTTAAAATAAATTCAGAACGTACTTCGTATCCAATCTCGTAAGCTACTTTGTTATTATAGACATGAAGTAATGATTAGCAAATCTAAGCTCTTTCTCATTCGCAAGATAACCTTTAACTCACCTGTGAAGATTGGATTAATCTACAATAAACAAAAAATTACACAACGTAGGAAATACCTTTACCACAAGACGATCATGCCTTAAATGCTTTCTGTATTAGGAAGTATTTATTATATTAAGTTGTACGCCAAAGGGTGCGAACAGTTCAATGGTGCCGTGACCAGGATGGCAGGTTTCAAGCAGTTATTGGTAGAAAGAGTTAGAGATTTGAGGGGGGAGGCATAAATGGAGACTTAGTACAGTTTATAAAAGAAAAAAAATTGTGATTTTACACAGAAAAGGGATATTATCGTGAGGAAAATGAACAAAATGTTTACAGTAGTGATCCAAGGAAACATTGGATCAGGGAAATCTACATTATTAAAGGCTCTCGAAAGTAATAAATTAGTGACAGTATTGCCAGAATCGATACAAAGGTGGCAAGATGTAAATGGGGTTAATTTATTCCAATTAATGCAGAACGAGCAAGAATTTTGGGCAATAAGTTATGGTTTAAAGAAATTTGAAACATATTTGCGTGGAGCTATAGTAATTATTAGGACAGATCATAAGGCGTTGGTGTTCGTTAAAAATATCAAATTATATAATAGTAGGATTACAAGGTGGATTCTGTATCTAGAACAGTTCAATTATACGGTGGAACATGTTAAATGGAGTGAGAATGTAGGGGTAGACATCCTTTCGAGATTCCCGGGTGATGGAGAGGTACAAGAAAGAAAGATCTGGTATCCAAATATTATGTATATGGGAGTACAGAATAATCGGGAGTTAGAGACGAAATTAAGTCAAATGATACAGTTCCAGGACATGGACAATATAGTTAAGGGAATTAAGGAAAGAGTAATGGAACAAGGGAGGAATAGGATCGATGATAGATTATGTCGGCGAGGCGATGTACGGTTACTGATGGAATCCTTTATTTTAAAAGGCGAGAAAGTAGTACTAACATGTTGTACTTACCTGATGTTTTGCATGGAGAAGTATGTCGACAAGTTCATTTAGAATTGGGACACGTAGGGATGTATAAGACAATAGCTTATATACAAGAAAGGTTTTACTGGTTCGGAATGAGAGAAACTGTTAAGAGAATTGTAAGGAGTTGTCATATATGTCAACTATCTAAATTAGATAACATTAAATATGTGGGGCCTTGCCAGTCCATTGTAACAAAGGATCCAGGAGATTTAGTAATGGCAGATTTCTATGGACCTCTACCAGTATCTAGGGGCGGATTAATGTTTATTTTTGTGATCCAAGATTCATTTACTAAATTCATTAAATTATATGGGATGCGGTCAGCTACAGCTAGAGCAGCCGTTGCAGCAATGCGAGACTATGCCAAAGTAATAAAGACGAAAACGGTCATGACAGACCACGGGAGACAGTTCATAGGAAGTGTTTGGAAAATAGGGTTGAGAGATATTGGTGTTAGAACTATACATACGACTATTAGGAACCCAAGACCGAATACAGCTGAATCTGTTAATAAGCAATTAGGAAAGTTCTTTAGGATATATTGTCATGAACAACATAAAGGTTGGGGACTGTGGTTACAGAAAATTGAAGAATTGTATAATAATACTATTCATTTAAGTACAGGGTTTACTCCTTGTGAGGTACTGTTTGGAAATTCTGCAAGATTGTCCATTGATAGATATTTACCGTATAATGTAACAAAAGGAAATGTTAAAGAGATTCGTTCACAAGCTAGACTAAACTTACACACTGCTAGCCTACAACGGCGAACTAGATTTGATTTAACACACAGATTGAAACAATATCAAATAGGCGATTTAGTAAAAATTCGCAGATTAAATAAATCTGATTCGACCAAAGGAATAACGAAAAAGTTTGATTTAATCTATGATGGACCATATAGAGTTGCGGTTAGATTATATGAGAATGTATATATGTTAACACACCCTGTTACGTTACAGGAGAAGGGGTTATTCAATGCAGTACATTTGGCGCATTACTATATGTAATGAAAATTTGGGTTCTTTGTGATATTTAGACAAAGATTCAGTAAACGTAACGATCGGGTTGTTATCGGATGTAATTTGTTGGTTTGGGAAAAGGATTGATTACTATGTTATTACAATATCGAATTAATTCTGTATTAAAATAATTATTGAGTTAGTATAGCACTTATTATGTAGTGTGTGTTTAGTTATTTGTTTGCGGTTGGTTTTGAGGAAATAAATTAACTTTATTAAGATATTGATGCGTTATAAATTTATAAATTATATTTACAAATAAGGTAGGGGGGGGAAGGAATATTTCGGGGAACTATATTTTGTGGGGGAAGGTTCATGGGGGGGGGGGGGGATTTAAGGTTTAGGGGGGAAGGAATATTTAGGAGAAAATAAAATAAAATTTGATTCCTATTAAAGAAATAGAGGGTTAATGGTTAAGAGTAAAGGTTAAATCTCAATTTCATGTATTACATTTAGATTTAAGGGGGGAATTGTACTGATCTTATACCCTAGGCCTTGTTTTTTTTTAAAGGTTGTTATAAAACCTCCCTTTTATCTCAACATAAAATTAATAACTGGCTGAATGTAAAATTAAAAGGAAAAGAGAAAAAAAGGAATGGGAACGTTCGGGGCTTTGAGAGGTTGACAGCGGGCAGTCAAAGAGAAAAAATATAGAAAATCGGGAATTTTAGAGTAATCCATGGAATATAGGAGATATATTGATAAAACTGAAGTGGCCCGGGACAGAGTTCTCGAAGGGATCTCAATAAGTAAAGTTTCAGTAACATCGAATATACGGTAAAGTATTCTACGGCCGAGAATGTCAAGCAAGACCTTCAGTGTCCAAGTTAAGTAGTTAGTTGCTAAGATAGCGAGTGCTTTCGGTAAAACTATTGCTGAATGGCCCATGGAGAGCTATCCCACTACGGCGATCTTCAGACGAAAATGCCAGTGACAGTTGAAGATGTCAGTTGGCCTGTGACAGTGTAATCGTGGGGACTCTAATGAGCCTAGCAGGGTGCTTGGAGGCCTGGCGTAGAGTTATTTATACCTAGCTGTTGGCTGCTTAAATTAGCTACATGAAAATATCAAATATGCGCTTATAACCCTCACTATTGAGTAAATAATACAAATTTAAGTTTGGCTTAATTTTCTAAAGGTTTTATGCTGGTTATAAATGTGTCTTGTTAAAGCGATGTGATCAGTGATTGTGGAACCAGATACGCCTGCCGTACAAAATTATTTTCAGTTGTACGTGTATTGAAGTGGTTGGTGTGATGGCTTGGACTGTCAGTGAGCTGTCACCGAGATGTGCTGTCGACCTGGACTGATGCAGGGAAGGACCTAGAAGTGATAGCTGATATACCAGTTTGAAAGTTAAGTCATTATTTATAAAGTGAAGTAGTCTTTTAGAGAGTATCGTTGGCCGGGATGCCTACTTACATAAATAAATGATAGTGTACGTAATTATCGAGATCAAACACCGTGAGCTAGTGTACATGAGTAACTAGAGCCGAAACCCCGACAATAATCTTTTAACCTATTTTAATATTTAAATAATCATTTTAAACCTGTCAATAATACAAATTCATTGGATGTTTACCTTAGATACATAGACTCTAGGAGGAGTGGACGAATTTATTCATATTAGACTCTAAATCATTCTAATTTGTGAGCTAGGGACCAGTCATGACGTGAAGAGGGAGCGGAGTAGACTTCAAGGAGTACTGCCTTCGGTGCGGAGCTTCGAGCTGGACTCGCGGCAGGGAGCTGAGGCCTTGCCACCCCATAGCTAAGTGAAACTTGTTTGACATTAGATTTTAAATACAAAATGAAACTTGTTTGACGTTAGATTCTAAACACAAAATGAAACTCGTTTGACGTTAGATTTTAAATACAAAATGAAACTCGTTCGACGTTAAAATTTAAATAAGAACGCGGAACCCTCTTGACATTAGATTTCAAATATAAACATAGAACAGATGTCATTTAGATTCGAGGATCATTTTACATAGATTTTTAGACAGCCCGGTTCAGTTTTAGAATTGTTTAGTTTTGAATTGAATTTATTTTTATTTCCTCAAAACCAACCTTCGTCGTAAATAAGATAAAATTGAACAGTTGTTCGAATTCGAATTCTGAAGTGCAACGCTTTAAATTTTGAAATAAGAATAAGATCCGAATGGAATTGTCTGGGATTGAGACTCGATTAGTCAAAGCGGACGAGTCGTATAAAGAACCTACAGTTATCCTGAAGAGTTGAAGTATTTAACGAGTTCAATTGAACAATATACCAGCTAGAAACAAGCGACAGTTTCACTGTTGATTACCAAACGTAAGTTCGATTGCCCTATTTATTTGAATTAGATATATTCTTATAACTATCTTTAAACTTGTTTAGGCCTTTAACCTATTAGGGATTCTTCTGAGCTTCACAGTGACAGTTTGAGTTTCATTTAGACTTGGCGTATCCTTGGTCATTCCTATTCTGCCTATAAAGAATGCAGTTAGAACATATAAAGCCCTTCGGTATCAAGTTTAATACTTAACTGACGAATTTATTTGTGATTTATAATCGTATTACTTATTACGATTCTTTTCTAAATTACCCAACTGTATTTGGACCAAATATCGTTTGAATATTTAGATCGATCTTATGGGGTAATAAGCGAATCTTGCCTATTTGGTATAACTTAATTTATTTCATTTAACCCATGCCTCAGTAACACCCTTCAACCTTACTTAATCACCCGTTACTGAGCGTACTGGACGATGTTGATAATTTGATGTGAACCAGTAAGGTAATTCGCTACGATCTATGCTTACTATCGTATTCCGCTTGTTTATCGAATGGAACTAGCGTGCCACAGATGCGAGTACTATTCTTGCAAGTTGTGTATTGATGGTCGGTATTGCGCGCAATTAGACTGCACAAAGTACCTCTACAGACTCTCCACCGTGTTGTGTGTGTTGTCTGGTAATTGAGTCGGTAGTTTACTCAAAATTATAATTAGGGAGAGGAGCGGACCAATAAGCATGTGGTCACCAGGGGTCGTTTTCACCTCTGACCGCTGAAAGTAACTCCTCAGCTGAGCCTAACCAGCTTCAGCACCGTAGGACCGAACTACCGACTGAGAAAGGTCTCAGGCCAGGGCTGCAGTTAAAAGGACGTGTCCAAGGGCATGTCCGAGTGGCAACGGGTATCTTTGTGAGGCATGCGGGAGGGGGTTACACTCCTTTTTCGGATGTTGACGAGATTACCTTACACGCCGCAATTTACTCATACATTCTTATAGAATTACCTTACTGAGATCGTTTCATTGGGAAGGATAGATGAGGGTTCGCGAGCGTAGGGTAATCACTCCGTGTAAATTATAGAAGTGTAGGGACGAAAACCGATCTTAAGGAGTGATTACATATGTTTTAGTCCTCTTATTCTCCAGAAGACTGATGACGAACATAATGACTCTTGACCCTTAATATCATTCCCCAAATGGAATAAGATCGGCCCGTGGAGGGGGGCCCAGTTTGGAGTCGACCCCCACAGGTTAGAGCGGGGAGAGTGCTCTGCCTTTACGGGAAAATAACCATTATTAACCTAAATTATAAATAGATTTAAAATAAATTCAGAACGTACTTCGTATCCAATCTCGTAAGCTACTTTGTTATTATAGACATGAAGTAATGATTAGCAAATCTAAGCTCTTTCTCATTCGCAAGATAACCTTTAACTCACCTGTGAAGATTGGATTAATCTACAATAAACAAAAAATTACACAACGTAGGAAATACCTTTACCACAAGACGATCATGCCTTAAATGCTTTCTGTATTAGGAAGTATTTATTATATTAAGTTGTACGCCAAAGGGTGCGAACAGTTCACTATGATAAATTGAAATTATTTTATTAAAATACTTATTAATTGTTTATACATAACATACTAACGAATTTAAGAGTTTTAGTATATTTTATATTTAATTCGTTGCTATGATTAGATAAACAGATATTTTTATTTTTAGAATCTCTTAAAATTTTACTTTTTATTAAGGTATTGACTATAATTTAATCTTTAACTTATTAGTCTTTCTTTTAGACAATAAAGTGCGTTTGTACATATAATTTATCAAGTTACGTTTTTCTCTTTACAACGCCATCTATGTTCTTTCTTAGGAATAGTCTGCTAACTAAGTCTCGTTTTAGAACATGTTAGCAAAAGTCTCAGTGCTTCAGTCGTCCACGCATAGATGGCGCTAGCGCGATGCTGCCATAGACAATTAAGTTGATAAGGGATAACTTAATTAAATGAATTTACTCGAGTTTATATATCGTTTGTTTTATTTATGGATTTGCAAAATTATGTGACAGGTGTGGATACAGATCCTCCCGTATCCGTATGCTAAAATGGTGTTTCTATGACCTTGCTTTTTCTTGTAGAGTGGGGAAGTAGGTTTGTATACGACCAAGCCGAAAACTTAATGGAGTCAGCGGAAAACTTTATGCCTAATGAAAAATTTCATAGCTTTAGGTTAATATTCAAGTAGTTTGCAGGGTAATATAAAAATAGTTTATTGACTAGTACAGGGATGTTCAAAAATATAAAAGAGAGAACTTGTTCTAAGGAACAATGTCGTTGATTTTAGAGCTACGTAAAGCTGTATAAAAAACCTTTACAGCAGGGCTAGAACTTTTAGAAGCATACCAAAGCTCTAAAATCCTAGGAGTCGCTAAAAAAAAAAAATCTAAGTCATCAAACAAGTGAAGACGGAACTGGGAGAAAGTGTTATTTTTCGAAAAAGAGGCACAACCCAACCTGCTTTGCCAACCCAGAGGGCTAAGATGGAATACCTCTTGTGCCAGTATTACACCGGCTGTCTTGCTCTCCACGCCGTCGAACACAACAATGCAAGCACTGCTGCTTAGCGGCAGGATTAGCGAGCAAAGTGGTGGTAGCGGTCCGGACGGACCTTACACAAGGTCCTACCACCCGCATGTAAAGAGAATTTTTTACATAAAACTACCGTGAGACTCGGACAAATACTTACATACATATTAACAAAACGGATCACTCACGTATTTTTAAGTCGAGAAATGCCCGACATGTTTCGCACCAGTCCATGGTCCTTAATCATGAGCCCCCGGTGGCGCGACGACGACAACATGTCGGGCTTTTGTCGACTTCAAATACGTGAGTGACCCGTTTTATTAATATGTATAATAATAATAAATAATGCTAGCCTGCAATCGTGTCCCACTGCTGAGCAAAGGCCTCTCCCTAGGATTTCCAGTTCCCTCTATCTTTAGCAATCTCTGCCCAGTCATTCAAAAATGCGTTCAGATCATCCCGCCGTCTCCGTCTCGGCCTGCCCCGTGCCGACTACCATCTTGTGGCATCCATTGGGTGGCAATCGATGCCCATCTATCCGGATGCATGCGGCAGACTTAGCCAGCCCAGTCCCATTTCAGCCTAGCGGTCTTTTTGCCTATGTCAGCGATATGAGTTTATAATATATGTAAAGATAATTTAATACAATTATATGCTTTGAAGTTTGCTTCCTTGTTCGCAACTTTATTATCACATAATAACGCCGATAAATCCCTAAATAACTCAATAACATATCCCTTTTATGGTACACATGCAGATAAACCGATTAAACACAAATTGAATAGATTACGTATGGAAATTTATTAACGTAATATGCTCCAAGTTTACTCGTGTCCCACCAAGTTTAATTTTAGAGTATGGTGTTAGCAACCCCTATTTCATGAGCCAAAGTGTGTCACTATTCATGCAGGGAGTATGGATTAGTGATGTAACGAATATCATTTTTAGAACATTCGCGGATGCGCATGCGAACGCAAATATCTGCTACCGACAGTCGCTAATGCGAATGCGAATAGCTTTCGTTCAAATATGGCGCCAATTGACTATGGCTTGGTGGCAGTCTCGTTCTAACGAGATGCGTGCTGTTTGTATTAATAAGTTCTAATGAAAAGTATTTTTGTTAAGCCTCATTGCCCAAAGTAAAGTAAATAAATAAATAGTACCAAATGATAAAGTGAAAACTAATAATGTGATTACGAGGTTAAGTTACTTTTTCTTGCATTAATAAACGTAACGTTTATTAACTTACTATTATCTTTAAATTGTTTTTTTTTTCTAATATTCATATTCGCAAAACATTCGCGGAAATTTTGCGAATGCGAATATGCGAATATCCACGAATGCGAGTGCGAATGCGAATATTCATTACATCACTAGTATGGATGGCCCAGATCCAATGAGAGATGTAAGAAGTGGCGGATTCAGATATATTTTATTTTTTTTAGCTCGCAAATCTATTTATTCAGATAAATAAACGGCAAATGAAAAACTCTCTCAAGGTTTTCGAAAACTTCTCGAATGGCTGCCGCGTATTGGCAAGAGCAGCGTAGGACGACCAGCCACAAGATGGTCCGATGACCTCATACAGGTGGCAGGAAGGCGCTGGTTGCATGCCGCTTCCAACCGGTCACTTTGGAAATCCATGGAGGAGGCCTAATGTTCAACAGTGGACTTCTTGTGGCTGAGATGATGATGATGATGATAAAGAAAATAAAAAATCGTAACATGTAAACCTAGCTCTTGGGCATAACAACAGCATACAAAAAATCATGGCTATAGATTAAAGTTTAGAGGGTGAAACACGTCACTGCCGTTCGTATATGGATCGTTTTTTTGGGTTTGGTACACAGTCCTCTTAAAACCAGCAGGAGAAGCAATTTTATTGATGTTGCTGGTGCTGGCGGTGGTGTTCACTTACCATCAACCCGCCTGCTTGTTTTCCCCCCTCGTAGATATCCCATGGCTCTGTTTGGTGTTATGTTGATTAGTTTGCCCAAGTGAGGTCAAATTAAGCGGTATAGCATTTCGTCCCAATAGGATTCGTTACGTGGTGTAACTCCCCCTGGTTACAAATGGAGGGTAAATAGGTTAATAGAGTTGTGCAACATTAACGGGTTTGTTTGATCAACAATAGCATAATTACCAGCTTCGTTTGTATTGTTAGATTTAGCGTGATGGTGTGATAATTCAACTGCATGTGTGCAGTTTTAAATAATTTATACATATGTTCAGGCGTTACTTTGTAGAGGTCCTATTAACAAATTAAGGAAAACCTTGCTGCGTACTTCACGAAACTAGTGCCGTGTTCTTATGTGCAAATTTATGTATTCAATCAATATAATGTTTATGATAAAAATTGCTAAAAAAAAGGTCAAATTTATATTGAGTTCGTATGAATTTTAAAGAAATATCATTATCCACCTGTGTTGACAAATACATGTATTATTTGTATTTGAAAAAAAAGGCTGTTGGTGGCTACGTTGACGGGACTTAAACGCAATAAAATAATTACCTCGACGTTTCGGCCATATTTCAATGACCGTAGTCATGAGAAGACAAACGGACGACGGTCGGACGGTAGACGGGTTGAAGTTCCGTCAACGTTATAAATACGTGTGAAAATCGTAAAAGTTTAAAGTGATTGATTTATTGACTGATTGATTAAAACAGCTGGTACCTACATTACTGTTAAGCAAATTAGGATCCGTGCTTTAGTTGTTATTTTAAATTAAGTTGACCAAAATATTTGTAGAGCTAACACTCGATTGCTTAATGTTGTCAGCATTAAAAATTCAGTCAGCATCCCCCGCCTGGCAACACTCCAGCGCCTGGCCACACCGCGCCGGGGGCCAAATAAAAATTAATTATTATTGCCACTTCTCACTTCTCTTTTATTGTACACTCGCGAAATAAAATATGGCCTCCCGCCGAGTTAACCCTACAATGCATGACTTTTTCTTTTGCGATATAAAAAATATAATGGGGTTTAGGAGGCCGTGTATATGACGGGAAAAATAAATAAAAAAATTAAAGACGGATTTTTCAGTATAAAAAAACAATTTTCATGATGGTGACACATATGGCACATTATGCATTAAACCTATATTTTAGTGCTAAGTACATTAATATAAGGTCACATAATAATGATCGATTTTATAATTGACCATGCATGAAACTTATTAAAACACTTATTTATTATTTAATTAACATATTCTTTGCATTTTTTTGCAAGATATATAAGAGACTTATTTATTTTTTACTTCTTTGTAACCATTGTTTTGTCGTTTTTCTATTGTTATAGTGTAGGACATTCAAATGATTAAATTTATGTGATATGCAATGACGACACAAACAAAAATCTCGGATATCTGGCAGGAATCGTACCTGCAACCTTGGTATTTTATGCCAAGCTTTAAACAACCAAGCCACAGACCCCGCTCTAGAGTTCCTTAATCTTCGATTTTAAGTGATCATCTACAGTAAATCGATAAAAACAATATACTTAAAATGTTTTTTTTTATACACAAAAAGTTTCGTTTCTTCCTTTTTACAATAGCTGCAGCATGTTTTGTAACCAATTTTTTTAAGAATTCAGACAAAAACGAATTCCTAGAGAGATTTCTCGCGGCTTTTTCTACTAAGTCCTGACATCCTGGGTTGAGGGTTTACCACCCTAAGGCCATGGCATAAAATAGGCTAGTGGTTTGTTTCTTCATCGACGTGGACTATGTTTACAGAGAGAGGTGACAATAAGTCAATAATTTTGACTTGGCATAATGGTACCCAAAGTGCAAGGCGGAGGGTCTGGCTCTAACTTGGTGGAAGACTTTCTTGGAAACCACTGGACTTTTCACGGATTCTATTTCTATGTCACCCTCACTATCAGCCCCTGAAGATTCCTGACCATCGCCACTATCGTTATGTAATGCAGAATATCCGCACATTGTAGACGTTTTTTCCACATTACCTGAAATCAACATAATAAATTAGGAATGAGTATTAAAAAAGTTAATGCATACTGTGACATATGAGGAACAATTGGAGAAACCAGATAAAGAGGTTAATGCATGGCGTGACATATCTGGCACATTAAAAAAGAACTACGTATTTACATTTGACTATCGTTTAAACAAAAAACAATACTTACTGTTTATTTAAGCACAGTTTTCCACATACACGACAATTTTTTTCTTCACTCTTTCTCCACAAGAACTATTTTTAAATGCACGACGAAAAAGTAAAAAACCTGTTATTCGCGGTGACCCCCAAGATTTGACTTACTCGCTCGGTCGTTGCAAGTACATTGTCATCTAGCGGAAATGTATATAACTACCGTATGACAGGGACTTCCAAGTTTACCCTGGCAATCAACAGGTGTCGCTGTCAGTATAATATTTTTAAACTACAGACTATTCAATTGGTTGTGACAGATCTGTCCCCGAATGCACTGTAGGGTTAATACTGTTCGGATTGTTTAATCTTTATGCATGCCTTTTTGCTGGGAATGGATGAGGTGAGGCTAATTTATTGTTTATGGCCGCTTATAAAGTTTGTTTGAGTTTTTTTAACGAGTGTTTTTAGCATAGACTTATTATAGGAAGACAGAGGTCGTGCGTGTCTCCGAAAGGGACAGCAAATACACACACATGAATATTTAGGGTTACCATCTTTAAGGCAGTTTTCCCTGGGGTCATTTACGATGTCAATAAAAAAAACAATATTTTTATTAATTGAAAAAAAGAATTACTTTTGGAAAATGTTTTTAATAATTAACAGGAATTTATAAAATCACTCTTAATAATAACAATGGTACCTAATTAAAGCGAAAAAGGTTGGAAATAATTATGTAGTAAACCCAAACTGTAACAATAGATTTCGGTCAAAGTGTTGACAACACATTCTGGAAGATTCCAGTAGGTGCAATCCATGATTCCCGTATATGTGGTTCGTGGGGGAATCTGGAAGTTAAATCCAGAATACACTTCACGGGGCTTCATTTCATACAGCATTTGAGTCGACCTCCGAGTTACACTAGTGCATATTTTATCTGTGGACCAGTGTTTTATCTCGTAAAATTAACAATTAAATGAATCAAAATACTAGACTAACATGCTTTACGAAATAGGGTCCTGTATAAGTTTTTTCTATATCAATATTTCATCAACGTACTATTTACCCCTTAATGTGGGGTAATATTCGTGGGAAAAAGTGACAACACTGAGTTTTAAGGTTATGTAAAAAGCACCAACTAAAAATGCATAAAACAGCTTTTATTTGATCTTGAAACACGTTAGGATGTGTATGTAAAGCGGGAAGAAACCACACAAGATGAAACATCTGTTCTAATAAGTCAAATAAGATCAAATTTTTGATAACTTCAGAGTGAAAAGATAGTTCATAAATTTTCGATTCACTGTCACTTTTGCAGCCTAAAACAGTACATCGCACCATTCAGCAGACTCGTTATATTGTTCTTAACGCCTGTATAAGCAAATAGTCCACGTAATTTTAAATAAATCGGACACTTTTTGTAATATTTCCGGTGACATGGATTGAGCTTGTCACAAAACGTCAAAGTTTGCTTAGCATAGAAGTATGCTAAGCAAACTTGACCTTGAAAAAACTAAACATGCCATGAGGGACAAAACATATCAAGCGCTGTCTCTTTTTTTCACAAGCAAATTCAGATTTATATCTTATTCTTGTGCAAGTGAAAAGGAAGACGTCCATCATTCTATAGCTTTCTCTTTCTACGGTTTTTAGGGGAAAGTGTTTATCAATTCGTTGCAGTCGATGCAAAATGGCGTCCTGTCAGATAAAATATAAAGAACTTTATTTATCTACACATATATCATAAATGCTCTATAATGCGTTCAGAAACCGTAGGCAATGACCAGCATTATAGCAACCAATATTATTATGAAAATTTTTCTAATTTGTTTCTATATTTGTTCAAATTCATTTTTTATTACATTCTTTTAATGTGTACAGTCTATAGATATTTCCTAGGTACCTAGCACTAGTAGCTAGTAGCAATGCAGGTCATTGTCCTATGGCTTCTGAACCCATCATAGAGTACTTATGATATGTGTGTAGATAAAGTAATGTATGCAACTGTACATAATTAGGTCTTAAAACTCTCGTGTGATCCTATTATGAAACTCGCTGACGCTCGTTTCATAAAACCACACTCGTGTTTTAAGACCCCTCATTATGCAACAGTTGCATAAAATACTTTTAGAATGTTAACCTAGCAACACTTGATACTTAAATGGGACAGAAAAAAATTGGTGGGCCTGAATATGGGATGAATAATGAATCATTAAGGGATGTTTTTATACTAAAATCATTTGTTAATTGACAAGGAGTTTTATTCCATTGCTGACTTTATAAATCCTTACATATAGTATAAAGCAAAGTTGATATCCGTTCCCGTCTTTCCTTATATATTCGACCGCTTACTCCTAAACCATACAACAGATTTTGATACAGTTTTCACTGTCATTACTGTATTTATTACACAAGGTATATGCAATACAATTTTTTTTATGACATAAGAAGGCAAACAAGCAAGTGGGTCACCAGTACCCTTACCATGAGTACAGTGCACCTAGCCGTAACCATACTCGCTAGCGACAGCGTAAAACGATTCGTATGGGAAATTGCACAGCGCCTCTAGCGCTCACTTAGATAACTAAAGATCGCTAGTATGAGTCCAACGGTAAATTACCTATCGAAATCTGAACGTCAGTGTCTAACGTTTTGTAGCTGTTGCCGTAGAATATTGGTACCATGAGTCACAAATTTGACACATGTCATCGAAAAATACAGTATCGACTATGGTTAACTCTTTCACTGACAAATGGGAGCGTATTTAACCGCTATCGGCTGTAGTAACGTAATACGAATTTTCGATAGAAACTCATGGTAATGGTACTAATGGTAAGTGTACACCATCGCCTATAGACACCCGTAACATCGAAGAAATTGCAGATGCGTTGCCAACCCAGAATGCTAAGATGGAATATCTCTTGTGCCAGTAATTACACCGGCTGTCATGCTCTCCACGCCGGAACACAATAGCACAAGAACTTTATTTTCTTTTCTTTTCATAAAATAGGAATTCAAACAAGCAAGTGGGGCACTGCTGCTTAGCGGCAGGATTAGCGAGCAAGATGGTGGTAGCGATCCGGATGGACCTTGCACAAGGTCCTACCACCAGCAATAACTCACTGTTATTTCTATATTTATTACGCAAGGTATATGCAATACATTTTAATTAAGTTTTCGTTAGTAAATAGCATAGCACCCTTGTGAAGTCAAGGCGGGTCGTTATAGTACATTATGCATTAATGTTTATATACCCTACAAGTAACCTTATTAACCTTCTAGGAATCCAGAATCTAGACCGCGGTTTTGTCTGTAAACTAGACTAGGAATAAAGCAAACACTACCCGAGACCAACAACCCGCCTGAACATTTGTAATCCCTATGTTTGCTGAATTAAATTGATGCATGAAACTAGAAACTGAATTTGAATTAACAAGGGACCACTGGATATCAAATTTATTGAAGAGATTGACAAGGAACAATGGCATTCCATTATACCGTAATTAAAATGTAATTATTTCAAATTTTGATAAATATAATTACATGATAACTACAACCTACTTCAAATTAAATTTAAAATGCTATATAATGATTAATGAATGACAACACAAAGAAAAATTAGGGTAATGGCAGGGTTCGAACTTGCAAAATCAGCATTCCGTGCCTTGCGTATTCCAGTTTCTGCCACATTACCGCTGCCATACCCTGCGAATTTTTCAATGTGTTTCGTCTTTACGGTCATTACATTATTGATATTTTTTCTTTGGGTAAACTACCCTCGGTGTCATCTATGAGAAACTTAATCAAGTTATCTCATTCAACTTGGTCATTTATGAATGCCCGATAGCTGACGAGAGATTACCCCATTTGTTGTTAAATTATTGTGATCGAAATTATTTATTTTTAAATTTTTTCGATTTTTCTTTTTGTAATAAAAAAAAAATCGAAAAAATATATAAATAATTTCGATTACAAACTACTTCAGTGACCTGAAGGTCTTTGGGGAAACAATTTAACTTTGCTTCGTTTGTAAATGTACCTCTATGTATGAAATTGCATGCTACGTTAGATACACACAACTAACAAATTCCCGGCTTTTAAAACTATACGCTAGCGAGCCGAATCAACACAGCCTTATAAAACAGTTTTACTGGCGAAAAGCATTTTCGGGGAATCACCGGATATCTGGAATACCTGAGGTATCCTGCACATTCCTTTAAATCAATGTTTTTATCTCTACACCCAATTATATTATATTTATAGGTCAGTGTCTACACCTCTTCTTCTCTACATAGTCATTATGTTTTTTACATATAAAGTAAAGTAGTTATCCATTGATAAATAAATAAATATCTTGGGACAATTAACACCAATTGACTAAGTCCCAAAGTAAGCAACTAAAGCTGCTTGCAACATTCGTATTAATCATACAAACATTTGCCCCTCCCGGGAATCGAACCCGGTACCTCAAGCTTCATAGATAGTCAGGGTCACTAACCACTAGGCTATCCGGTCGTCAAATATAGAAGATTTGGACAGATTGATATCCGTCTAAAATCCTTATAATGTATGTTTGGTGGCCTTCTCCTTCTGAACCACGCAACTTTTGATATGGTTTTCACAGTCATGTAGAGATTTTTTGCGGAATGTTTTTAATTTTCGACCGTATTACGAAGGGATAAGGTTTAAAAGTGGACAAGCAATTACTTGGTCGACTATACATTACATCCCGATTGTACCAGATTGCCAGGGCGGGTCGCAGTATCTAATGAAAACCGGCCAAGTGCGAGTCGGACTCGCGCACCGAGGGTTCCGTCATCAACAACATCTAACTAGTACCTATCGCATTTTTGCTTTGTATGACCAAAAATTTTTTTTTGTGTTTATTAACTACAAATTTACGGTTATCGGATTTATTATTTCATTTGTGCTGTGAGACCTTGCTTCTTGCCAAATTTCATAATTCTAGGTCAACGGGAAGTACCCCATAGGTTTTTGAGTGCCTTGCGAATGTATGAAACATGCGGCATAAACGGCCATATCTTTTGATTCCTTTGACTTAGAAGTTTGATTTTTCACGGCTCTAAGGGACTGCAGATTTGAGTATTTGACATCAATTTCATTTCAATACCTCCACGCGTTCTTCAGACAGACAGACAGACAGACAGACAGACAGACGGACAACAAAATGATCCTATAAGGGTTCCGTTTTTTCTTTTGAGGTACGGAACCCTAAAAAGAAGATAAAGATAAAGCAGAAGATAGTGTACGGTCAGCCACAGACACTGAACATTTTAGTATCTTGTCGCTGTCAGTAATGTGACAAATTCGAGCAACTTTCATTTATTACGTTACTACGACAAGGTCCTTAAATGTTAAGCAACTTCTGAGGCTGACTGTACCAGTACGTTTATATGATTCTTCTACTACTACTTCAATATGCTTAAAGCTTGCTGTGCTATTTGTTGTTATCTTTTTTTTACACTTTATGTGAAGTACTTACTATTGTGATGATTTTGTATATTACTCTGTAATCTTGTTTTGAAAAGAAAAAAAAACTGCTGAGTTTCTTGCAGCGTTTCTTCTCAGCAGATTCTTCCATTTTCCGAAGCGCTTGTAGATTCAGACATGTAAAAGAGACTATATGGCCTACTTGCAAAATAATTTTTTCATTTTCTCTTACGCCATAAAAATAGCCACAGTTTAGCACGTGGCGTGTCCCCAGTTATTACTATTAACTATGTTTTGACCAACAATTGAACAATCAGACTAATGGCAATTAAAATGGCACTTAACATTTGTCCTTAACATACCTATTAATGAATACACAGCAAGCCATTTAGCTGCTAAGAATGTGCCGTACTTCCAGTATTATGTCCATTGCCAATCTTCGTGATCCTAAGGTTCGAGAGTGACAAATATATTATCAAACTAGCTGACCCGGCGAACTTCGTACCGCCTAATTATTGGAGGCATATTTGCTCACCGTTTAGACCTACCCTGGACTACGACAAACATTTTAAAACCAAAATCAGCTCAATCGGCCCAGCCGTTCTCGAGTTTTAATCAGACCATCAGACTAACGAACAACAATTCATTTTTATTTATATAGAAGAAGATTGCTGTTAGCAAATGGAAATCCGTGGTCTCTGCCTACCCCTCCTGGAAACAGTCGTTTTTCTCACTACTACTTTGACGCTGACGTTACTCTCCAATCTTATTCTAATCTCGGTTTGGTAAGTAATCCTTCAGTCAGACGCAAGAGCAAAAAATTCAGCAGCTTAGCAATTCCCATACAAAGTTTCGTTGTCCATTTCACCCCTTTAGGGTATAATTAAAAAAAAAAGAGTATGCTTGTCCCCAGGTCTCAAACTATTCCTGTATTAAATTTTATTTAAATCGGTGAACGCCGGGCAGACAAAAGTCACACTTTCGCGTTTATAATTAGTTTCTATTAAGGGTCGGAATCCGCCCTCATTTCAAAAACTGAACTCTGTCTCCAATGATATTATAATGCATGGATGTACATTGTCATACTAAATGACAGCCGAAAAACGGCCCGACATGAGAATACAGGTTGACGCCATGTTACAAATGCTAAATATTAGTTTGCCATTTATAGTCATTGGATTTACAATTTTACGTCAAACTGCATAAAATAATAATTTATTAAGTTTTGTTGCAAATAGGTTTTTTTCACAAAAGAATAGTTTTCAAATTAAATTTAAAATGCTATATAATGAATCACAACACAAAGAAAAGTTAGGCTAATGGCAGGACTGGAACCTGCAACATCAGCATTGACAGCAGCGCCGTCGGCCCTACAGACTGATAGCGCGAGAGATTGTCGATTTATTGTACTTTTTGTTCGACTTTTGATGCGGCCACTTTTTAAACGCTGACTAGAAGTCCATTATTATTATTTTATTATTAATATTATGTATGTCTTTCCCATTCACGGGACAATAGTGCCCCGGACCTTTGGGAGGCGTGCGCGGAGCCGAAGCCAACACGTAGAGGCCCTTTAGACAATTTAATGAAATGTGATGGGTACACCGGGTGGATGCTGTCCCTGCCCGCATCATAGGGACACAAGCAGAGTCAGCCCCCGCCAGGCGTATAGACTATTGTGGAAAGATGGGACCTAAACCGTACAAGACTATAGAGGGAAAACGATGGACTAATGACTGGGCTATTGCGTGAGACATCCGGACGTCTGCCAAATAAAAATGTCTCAAATGAAAGTGATCTTGGCAGACGGTGACTCGCCCTCCGCTAGATGGGCCCCCTTTAAAAGCGACATATAAAATGGCTCAGAGGCAACACCGGTGCGGAAGGCTAAGGGTAGAGAGGTGTCACTGGACTTTAAACTTATCGCCTTATTATTATTATTATTATTATTTTATTATTATTATTATTATTTTATTATATAGGTCAGTGTCTGTCTCACACAGCGCTGACTTATTCATATATTTTGAAAATGTGTCACAAGTTAACCTGTTAGGCTGAGTTTTATAAAAGCCTGTTAGATCGTTTCATATTACGGACTTTATAAAGTGGGTTGTTTATTAATTAGTAAAAAACTTTCTAATCAAACAATGTCGCCCCGTCGAGTTTGGGCTGTTTAATTTTGTCTCGACAAGTACTATACAAGAAATGTGCCGTCAGCAAAAAAGCAATGGAATAAAACCTAATTATGTGAATTTCAACTCCACATCTTTCTATTTCTGAACCCCAATTAAAATAAATAACTAAATAATAATAAATATCTCAGAGCAATTTCACACCGATTGACCTAGTCCCAAATTAAGCAACTAAAGCCGCTTCTGCTATGGGTACTAGACAACGGATAAACATACTTATATAAATAAATACATACTTAAATACAAATTACATCCAAGACTGAAGTACAAACATTCATAATCATCATACAAACATTTGCCCCACCTGGGAATCGCACCCGGGACCTCAAGCTTCGTAGTCAGGGTCACTAACCACTGCACCGAATCACCCCCAAAATATGCAGATATTACCACAAAGCGTTTGATAAAATAGGTAAGTAGCTACAGTATAGTTGAGGAATAAAATCCCGGTCGACGCTTCATCCGATTAGCGACGTATGCGCCACATGTGTGTCGGAGCTACTGAGTAAATAAATAATAATAAGGTTAGGCTGTTTTGGCCCGTTTTTGATTCACGGGAGGGGCAAATGTTTGTATGATGAATATGAATGTTTGTACCCGAGTCGTGGATGTTATTTGTATTTAAGTATGTATTTATTTATATAAGTATTTATATCCGTTGTCTATAGACTTTATATTACTATAGTACCCATAACACAAGCAGCTTCAGTACCCTTAACAGTGCACGTTGCCGTAACCATACTCGCTAGCGACTGCGTAAGACGATTCGTATGGGAAATTGCACAGCGCCTCTAGCGCTCACTTAGATAACTAAAGATCGCTAGTATGAGTCCAACGGTAAATTACCTATCGAAATCTAAACGTCAGTGTCTAACGTTTTGTAGCTGTTGCCGTAGAATATTGGTAACATGAGTCACAAATTTGACACAATGTCATCGAAAAATACCGTATCGACTATGGTTAACTCTTTCACTGACAAATGGGAGCGTATTTAACCGCTATCTACTCTAGTAAGGTAATACGAATTTTCGATAGAAACTCATGGTAAGGGTACAGTTGCTTACTTTGGGACTAGGTCAATTGGTGTTAACTGTCCCAAGATATTTATTATTAAAATAATAAATATCTTGGGACAATTAACACCAATTGGCCTAGTCCTAAACTAAGCAAAGCTTGTACTGTACTAGGCAACGGATAAACATACACATATAAATGAAAACATACTTAAATAAATACTCCGGAGTGCGATTTTTGAATCTCACTTTTTGACGCTCACCAAAATGGCCGTCTTTCGTAGAGATGCGGCCATTTTGGTGAGCTTTAGTCACCTGGTTAGATTCAAAAATTGCACCTCATGTATAGACATTCACATTTATCATACAAAAATTTGCCACTTGTGGAAATCGAACCCACTACCAGTAAGTTACTCGGTCGGTATTAATTTCTTGATTTCGTGATTTGTAATCATTGAAATAAAACAATTAAAACAGTAATTATCGTGTGTATTGCAACGAACTTTATTCCTTATATTTTAAGCTCGCTCAGTTCTCATGTTCGCGGGTATACTGACAAAAATAGTTTAAAAATATCAACTACTCCATTTCAAAATAATAATTTAAAATTCAAAACTAAAAATAAAAACCCTCCAAATGCCGCAATAAGATTGATAATGAAGAGAATAAGGTAAGTAAGTAAGTAAGTAAGTATTTATTAATCATAAACTGTGTACAAAGGATGGTAAATAACAAAAGTTTCAATAGTTGCCCATACCGAGCATATAATTTTGTTCCTTAAAACTAAATTATTTTTTAGTTAAATTATAACCATAATGTTGTTTAAGTTAAATATTAGAGGTAGAGTCTTTTTTTTTAAATGAATTAGAAAGGCAAACATTAGGTTTTTTTGCAGTTATGATATGTGTATAGATAAAGTAGTGTATGCAACTGTACATATTTAGGCCTTAAAACACTCGTGTGATCCTATTATGAAATTCGCTGACGCTCGTGTCATAAAACCACACTCGTGTTTTAAGGCCTCTCATTATATAGCAGTTGCATAACTAATATTACCTACAATATTTCGCATTTTCACCAAAGCGTTATTTACGTAACAAAATAATACCAGCTCAAAAATTCGACGCCCATCGGCGTACGGCGGCATTTTCCACGCGGGCGCGCGACGCACCACCTGCTCCGGCGCGATACGTTAGGGCTGACACCTTAGACCTTACTGATACCCGGACATGGTAAATTGTTTTAAATTTTCGCGACTTTCACACATACTTATAACATTATCAGGACTTTAGCGCGATAAAAATATATTGTTGATTTACCTCCACGTTTCGGCCATGTTTCAATGGCCGTGGTCACGTGGTCTACTCGTTTATTTTTGCTAAAAATGTCATCTTTATCACAAGTTTTTTGTTAACAAAATGGAACAAATTACCTTGCTTAAAACCAGTGCCGTGCTCGTGCAAGTTAGCTGCGTCCGTGCGGCATCTATATTTCATGCAAAAACCCACCCTACTCCGCTTCCACACGAAACAACATATATCACACAGACTCAACTATACACCACCACCAAACACTAAAGTAATATAAACACGTCTTAATTTAAAACTAAACCAATGAAAATATAACTGTTTCATCTGCTGAAAAGGGCCCAACAAGAAACTCAGCATTAACCTTTTTCAAATAAAATTTTGTAAAAATATATCGAATACTAAGTACAGTCAGCAACGAAAGTCCATGAACACATCCTAATTTCCAAAACACCTGCACACTATAAAGTGCCATATGTTACCGAACAGGCTAATGTACAAATGTCTGTGGACATTTGAGAATAACAAAAGTCAATAAACATCGATTTTTCAATAGTTGCTGAACATGTCTGACTACATAATTAGCTGATATGTACAATATCAATAGTCGCTGAACATGTCTGACTGCAGAATTAGCTGATCTATAAATTATCAATAGTTGCTGAACATGTCCGATTGATTAATTAGTTTAAGGTTACACTCCAAATGAAAGAGATGAAACGCTAACTGACAAGTGAGTACTCTTCTCAGTGATTGTCAAAATTCAAAATTCGAAGAGATGAGCTCAGCGAAAAAATAAATAAATTGAATCTTATTGCGTATCGTCAATGTCATACTGGTTCTATTATGTCAATTTCTCACTTTACTTGTAGTAAGTAACATATTCATTGACCCGAGATAAAATAAAATAAAATCTTATGTCATTTAAAATAAAGCTCAGTTTGCCTTAATACCTTTAAAATCAATAATGTAATGACCGTAAAGACAAAGCACATTGAAAAATTTGCAGGGTATGGTAGTGGCAATGTGTCGAAACTGGCAAACGCAAGGCACAGAATGCTTAGGTTTCAGGTTCGAGTCCTGCCGTTACCCTAATTTTTCTTTGTGTGTGTAATTATACATATACAATTCAGCGACTTTTCCAAGTATTTAAACAATGGTAGTGTTCAGCGACTTTTGTAATTGAGCTGTTCAGCAATTTTTGGAAATATGCTGTCCCGTAATTTTTGAAATTACGCTATTCAGCGACTTTTGTAATTAGGCTGTTCAGCAATTTTTGGAATTATGCTGTCCTGTAATTTTTGGAATAGCGCTGTTCAGCGACTTTTGGTATTTCATGGTGTAAATGTAATTTTGCTCTGAACGCAGTTCAACGACTTATGGACAAATGACCTGTTTAGGGACTTTTGTAACGTTATTGTGTTCGGCGACTTTCGTTGCTGACTGTACCAAAACACTCTCTAGCCCTAACATGACCGGCCAAGTTTAGTTTATCACTATGTGCGTTACTTTTTATTCCACCATTGTGCGGGTGGTAGGACCTTGTGGAAGTTCCGTCCGTCCGAATCGCTACCACCATCTTGTTCGTTAATTTTGCCGCTAAGCAGCAGTGCTTGGACTGTTGTGTTCCAGCGTGGAGAGCAAGACAGCCGGTGCAATTACTAGCACAAGAGGTATTCCATCTTAGCCCTCTGGGTTGGCAACGCATCTGCTATCTTTTTGGTGTTGCGGGTGTCTATAGGCCGTAGTGATCACTTACCATCAGGTGACCCACTTGCTTGTTTGCCTTCCTATTTCATAAAAAAAATGTAAAAATGTGTCAAAACTTAAGTACGAAAACACTCTATGGTTCTAACAAGACCGGCCAAGTTTAGTTTATCACTATGTGCGTTACTTTCTTATTACACGAGTATGACAGAGACGCAGGGAGGGACAAGTTAAAACTGGGCTGGTCATGTTAATAGTAAAACGATGACAATTTATTTGATGTGTTTGGCAACCCTAGCAATTTTGTCGGCAGCCTCGCAACATAGGTGCCGGGCATAATTCTAGTTCAGGGCATATTTACGGTAAGGATCCATATTCAGATGCGGTGGTTCTTTTAAATGTGTTTTAGCTGTAGAAAATCTTCACCGGAGCTAGCTTAAATGTGTTCTGAAGAATTCGACTCGACGAGCTCGACTCTATCAAGGGGTTTCTATTCCGCACTGTAGGTGCGCTCGCCGCATTACCTATGGCAAGGGTTAATCGCAGTAGGTTGTCGGTTTGCCGCGCGCGCGCCCGCTCACTCTGTGTCGCGCGTTGTGATAGTATTATAGTAAGCAGCCCAACCCTAGCGGTGCGCCAGGGCATTGCGGGTGGAAGGCGGGCGCGGGCGGCGCCTTCCTTTTGACGCATGCCGCCTGGCGAATGTTTATGAAGTAATATGAACTTTTTGTGCCTGATCATAAAGTTGGAATTCGTTTAATGGTGGTCGAAAAAGAGAAGTTTCTGTACGTTAGTACTATTATTTATTCTGTGACTCTACGTTAAACGCAGGCTTGCCGCTAGTTGTTTGAACGCCCGTGTGCAATACCGATTATGCCGCCCCTGTGTATCTACGACTACCCATACTGAGCTTGTTTTGGAAAGTCTGTTTATTGTTGTCTCAAAAGGGTGTGATAAAATAAAAGAATTGCCGACCCCCTGGACGTGCCGCCTGCATGCAGTGCACGCCTTTGCACGCCCGCTTACGGCGGGCCAGGTTAAACGTTCCCTGGCCTCCCACCCTTCTTCTCCTGCCTATATCTTAGAAATCCATATTGAATATGGACCATAAAACATGTTCTACATAAAATTTCCATAGTCTTTGGTCATGGTTGTGATTATTAGGATCTATGGAGCTGAGACGTGGACACTGACTGTAGGCTCAGTCTACACATAAAGTCGCTTAAGGGCTATGGAAACAGACTTACGTCATAACAGATGATCGAATTGCCGCCGAGCTATGCTTGGAGTTTCTCTCAGGGATGAAATTCGAACGATGTCATTCGTCAGAGAACCAAGGTGATCGACATAGCTTTTAGCGCTAACTTGAAAGAAGTTTGAGGAAGAATACTGAGCAGGATAACCGCTGATGCAAGCGAGTTCTGAAGAAGAAACCCCATCTTGTCAAAAGTGGCGTGGGTCGCCTTCCAGCCAGATGGCAGACGATTGCAGGCAGGCGGGAAGCGACTGGATGCGTAAACCAGATAGGACAGGGGTTAGTGGCACGCCTTGGGAGAGGTCTAAGTGCAGCAGTGGGGTGGACTGATGTGGACTGAGATGATAATGATGGTTTTGATATGGCGTGTGCGAAACATAAATTGATCCACTTTGACCTTGCGGCGATATTTACGTAGATGGATTTTGCGTTGCACGTGATGGCGCTTTGCGTTTTGTACCTATTCAAAAGTCATTTATTATCTTTTCGCGACTCGTAGATAATGAAATAATACAATTCATACGGTTTATATGACGTATATTGCAACGAACCTTATTTCTGTCTGATCGTGAACATGAGACCTGAAAAAGGCACGAAACGTCTGAAGTTAGATTAGTTGTAATATACGCGATATAAATCTTTTTCGGTAACTCTCCAGCGTTTTCACCGTTGCTAATTACCGTTCCTTAATTAATTGACGAAATACCTAACGTTTAGCACCAATTTCTGTTAACACTAGTATCAGCTCCGAGTACAACTTATGTTCTTGCCTGAAGTCCATGTTTGTAGACCTGTATTTCAACAACTAATGAGGAACGGTATTATCAAACCGCGATTAAAGTAACCTGGGCGCTATTCTGAGAGGTTTCTTAAAACCCATTTTGAGACCAGCTCAATTCCTTGCAAAATGGTAATCCTCCAGCGTTTTCAACGTTGCTCATTATTATCAAACCACGATTAGAATATGGGGTTGAAAAGTTCTCTAATGGCGGCTGCGTATTGGCAAGCGCAGCGTAGGACGACCAGCCACAAGATGGTGTGACGACTGACGACCTCATACAGGTGGCAGGAAGGCTTTGGTTGCATGCCGCTTCCAACCGGTCACTTTGGAAATCCATGGAGGAGGCCTATTTTCAACAGTGGACTTCTTGTGGCTGAGATGATTATGATGATGATGATGATTAGAATATAATTGGAGAGTAACGTCACCACACTGTCATTTCATAGACTTGCGTCAAGCTTCAGTCCTATATGTATGAAATAACAGTGGGCTGACGTTACTCTCCAATTATATTCTAATCATCATCATCATCATAATCATCTCAGCCACAAGAAGTCCACTGTTGAAAATAGGCCTCCTCCATGGATTTCCAAAGTGACCGGTTGGAAGCGGCATGCAACCAAAGCCTTCCTGCCACCTGTATGAGGTCGTCAGTCGTCACACCATCTTGTGGCTGGTCGTCCTACGCTGCGCTTGCCAATACGCAGCCGCCATTAGAGAACTTTTCAACCCCATATTCTAATCGTGGTTTGATAATAATGAGCAACGTTGAAAACGCTGGAGGATTACCATTTTGCAAGGAATTGAGCTGGTCTCAAAATGGGTTTTAAGAAACCTCTCAGAATAGCGCCCAGGTTTAGGCTAAGTACGGGGCGAACTTTTCCAATTCCTGCAGCTATCAGTCACGGCTATGCGGCTCTTGACGTTCAATTTCAATAGAGCAAATATTTAAGTTTTATTTACAGCTTCAGCATTTGTTTTCACAGCCATAATACCTGGAAGGATCTACTTATGGAGGTAAGGAATTGAGAAAACGCCTGCCTTATATCTTCAACAGTTTGCCCGCAGATATTGGACAGGAGCGCGGAAAAAAATCTTGCTAAATAATGTATAATGTAACATCTACACTAATTCTACACTAATAATAATAATAATAATGTTTGTATATTTTGTATTGATATTGTTTTATTACTTTTTATAGAAATATTGTAAAAACTTAACCTAAGATTTTAAATAAATATACATAAATAATAATAATAATAATATGTCGACAAAGAGGCGTCGAACGCGTGGCTGCGTCGTGGTGAGCTTTTCCCCGAGACTGAAGCCTTCATGATTGCAATTCAAGATCAGGTCATTGATACTAAAAATTACCAGAAATATATTGTCCGCAGACCAAACCTCACAACAGATTTTTGTAGACACTGCCATAGTAACCCTGAAACAATTCAACACATAACTGGCGCATGCAAATCTATAGCTCAGTCCGATTACAAACACCGACATGATCAGGTAGCTGCAATAATTCACCAATACCTAGCTTTCAAACACAAATTTATACCTGAGAAACTGCCATATTACAAATACAAGCCGCAATCCGTTTTAGAAAATGACAGTTACAGAATATATTGGGACAGAACCATAATAACAGACAAAACAATACACTTTAATAGGCCAGATATCACAATATTAGACAAGCATAACAAAACAGTGGTCCTAATAGACATCGCCATCTGCAATACTCACAATCTACTGAACACATACCTCTCGATTGAAATAAAAACACAGTGGCAGGTCCGCAACGTCAAGACAATCCCAATCATACTCTCCACAACAGGCGTCATACCAAAATCACTCCACACAAGCCTCCGCGCACTCGACATTCATCCATCCGCGTACACACTCTTGCAGAAAGCAGTCATCCTCAACACATGCCGCATAGTACGTAAGTTTCTGTCCATGTCATAGCTTCACATAAAAAGCACTTGGCTTAGGCCCGTGCAACTTTTTACCTCTTAGGAGAGATACTGTCTTAAAAACGATAATAATAATATAATAAAGAGGTAAACTTTGTTTGTTTGTTTTCTTGTTAGTTTGTTTGTATGTAGGGGGTAATCTCGGGAACTACTGAACCGATTTCAAAAAATCTTTTACAGATAGAAAGCTACACTATTCCTGACGGATATAGGCTACTAATTTTACGTGAACGAAGTCGCGCGCGTCCGCTAGTATTAAATAAAGAAATAAAATAAAATAAATATCTCAGGACAATCCACACCAATTGACCCAGTCCTAAACTAAGCAAAGCTTGTACTATGGGTACTAACAATGGATATACATACTTAAATACATAAAACATCCAAGACTCGGGTACAAACATTCATATTCACCATACAAATATTTAGCCCTCCCCAGAATCGAACCCGGAGCCTCTAGCTTCATAGTCAGGGTGGTACTAACCATTAGGCTATCTGGTCGTCCAAGGCCGTATTAAGTTTAGTTTTCAGTTTTTAGTTTTTAATTAATTATCCCACAGTCATATTGATTATCAGTTTTGTGGGGCTTACGAAACACTAAACTTGTGTAAAAATATGAACTTACAATAAAATTAATTAAAAGAATAATTTGGATCATCCAGGGTTTATTTAAAACGGGCAAAAGACACGGGGATGAAAGTTTTTACTTGTGATCCAAGTGCAGAAAAGTGGTTATTCCCGTAAAGTCTAGAGGCGAATGCTGACTGTACCTAAGTCCATACACGGTTAAAGTGTGTTTTTCTTTCCTGAACTAGAGACTTGTTCGAAAGAAGGAAATACTATTCAGCAAAAAAAATGGTACAAAACTTGGCGTATACATATATGCTGCTGCAAGCAGCAGCGCTGATTTTCAGTGGGGCCCTGAACTTAAAAAAGTAAAATTAAAAAACCTAACCTAAACCTATCGGATGACGTCACGCTCACTATGATCGTATAGTCATAACTTCCTTTGCCTTACTGTGGGGATAAATTAAGAAAAGTAGCTTGCACTAATATTTTTAGGTACCTACAATCAGCAGATATTTACGCAGTCAAAGGGGTAAATAAAAATTTACGCATCACTTATCGTCAGGAGTGTACAAGTTGTATCAATCATTTTGAACTCTTTGAGTGTTCTACTAATAACGCTGCTGACTGTACAAGATATCCGTTCAGTCAAATTGTGGGCCATAATGGAACCTTTTCTCAATAAATGTCATAATGAGATTTCATAGTAAATGTTTTATTATTACAGCGATAACTCATAGCGACAAGGTTGTACAGATAACAGGCGCGGCTTACTTCGCAGAATTGCAAGAATGTCAGCGCACAATACGCTGAGGTCGGCGTAATTGAGTTGCTGCGCGTGCGCATCTATACAAGTTATACGATGGACAGACAAGCATACAGTAAGACGTTTGTTATACCTAAACGCAGTTTTTGTTTGAAGTAAAACTTCTGTAAAGTCCTTTCATCCACACTTGTCTGAACATGTAAACAAAATTCTAACCTCAAAGTTCTCTTTTTTCACCTAAACACCCTTTAATGCCTAAATAAAACAAATCAGGCTGTTAGTCGAAAAGATTTAGACCTTGTTGCTTTAGATTGTTTTATATGAACAATCTTCACTTATACAATAAAGAGGCAAGCTTTGTTTGTTTGTATGTAGGGCGTAGGGTGTAATTTCTGGAACTACTGAACCGATTTCAAAAATTCTTTTACAGATACTAAGCTACACTATCCCTGATGCAGGGGCGTAACTAGGGTGGGGCAGGCCGGGCATGTGCCCTGGCCGCCAAATAAGGGGGGGCGCAAAAAACTAAATTTACTACCTATTAAAAAAAATACAGTCCAAATTCGTATACATGGGCAAATAAAAGTCTTTTGAGGATCATTTAATCCTTATTGTAGATACATTTATTCCAGACGGGGACATATTTGTGATATTTTGTTTGTTTTAGATACATTACATTACAAAATTAATAAAATAATAAAAAAATATTCACAGAGGGAAAGGGGCGCAGTTTGGATGCGAGCCCTGGGCGCCATTTTACGTCGCTACGCCCCTCCCCTGACATAGACTACTAATTCACGCGAGCGAAGACGCGGGCGTTTGCTAGTAAAAAATATTTAGATGGCAAAAACTGTGAAACAAATGAAGTTTGAGGTAAGAATGTATTCTGCTTAAGACAGGCGTGGCTAAATACGATTTACCTACTTAAGTAGTATTTATTCTATGCAGAGCAGACAGTGGCTGTACGTACCTAGCACAAACCTTCTCGACTCGCGTTATCACGTAACTCAGTGCGTCCCTCTTCTACTCGGCTAGTTAGAACGAGACGCACTGAGTAACGTAGCTAGTTAACACGACCGAGAAGGTTCGTGGTAGGTGCGCACAATTGACTTTAGTCAACTGTACGTAAACTGTTGATTCAATGACGTTCACTTTGAGGATGATGCAATACAATCAATACGAAGCCACGTTGGGTTATGTATAGTCGATCAAGCAATGCTTGACCACTTTTGAACCTTATCCCTTGATAATACGGTCGAAAAAAGGTCAAGCAATTTCTTGGTCGACTAATTAACTGTAAAAATATATATGTATACAGCCATAGCGTCAAAATATGTATACATCGACCTTATGTCTAGTGGCATAAAGGTGTATAGATTTTGACGTCTTGGTAATATTTGTGATGCTGACCGTACAATTAACACACTTTATTGATAATCATAGGCATAACCACGTGATAACAAAGTTCATTGGCATCTGTGAATAGAGGCTAAAGCCTATGAATTTCGGTTTGTCGTATTGAGAGTTCCGTAGTCAAGCTAGGGAACTATATTTATGTTCAGCAGGGGAAATGTATTCACGTGCCTCCTTAGAACCAAATCGCAATGACGCGACGCGTTAAACGCCAGGCTATGTCATACAAATGTCATGCGTATGTCTCTTCGACTAGGTTCTACGGTGGTGCGTGTTTCAATTTCTTTGACTGTACATCGACATAGGTCACGATCAGTTTAATAACTGCAAAAAAGTCGTAAATAAAAGTGATGTATCTTAAGTATACGGGTTTCAGATTTTTCCCTTTACTTGTGCTAGAAAACAAAGCTTCTTGTCAAATTTCAGGATTCTAGGTCAACGGGAACATCCCAGAAGTGACCCATAGCTTTTCCTAGATTTTTCGTCTCCTTAAACCCTTAATTAATAGATTCAGGCGTTACTTTGCGGAGGTCCATATCAACAAACTGGAACAAATTACCTTGCTACTCCGCGAAACCAGTGCCGGGCTCGTGCAAAATAGCTGCGTCTGTGCGACACATATATGTTCATGCAAACCATTCGCCACTCGTTCAAGTAGCGAACGGTCGTACGGGTGGATCTTGATGATGCCTCGTATAGAGGCGAAACGTGCGTCGATCGTGTAGTTTTAGTGTTTAGTGGTGGTGGTGTGTAGTTGAGTCTGTGTGATATATGTTGTTTCGTGTGGAAGTGGAGGAGGGTGGGTTTTTGCATGTACATATATGTGTCGCACAGACGCAGCTATTTTGCACGAGCCCGGCACTGGTTTCGCGGAGTAGCAAGGTAATTTGTTCCAGTTTGTCCTTAAACCCTTATGCTGTAAACTTCATCGAAATCGGTTTTGCGGGTGGTAGGTCAACCCGGTACGGTACCACCATCTTTCTCGCTAATCTAAGCAGCAGTGCTTGCACTGTTGTGTTCCGGGGTGGAGAGCAAGACAGCCGATGCAATTACTGGAACACAGAGATACCCCTTAGCGCTCTGGGTTGGCAACGCATCTCCAATCTCCTTGGTGCTGCGGGTGTCAATAGGCGGTGGTGATCACTTACCATCAGGTGACTCACTTGCTTGTTTGCCTTCATATTTCATTAAAAAAATCATTACAGCCGTTTTTGAGAGCGCGATTACAAACAACTATTATTAGTTTTGCACGTAATGTACTATTGTAATTCAATAAAATTTTACCTCAACTCATTATCCTTTTGTATTGCATCATCCTTTTCATTAAAACGTTACTAATGTCAGAATTCTATTATGTAAAAGATACATAGAAAAGGAAAACTGACAGGTAAACAAATCCAATTATTATGCTATTTAGGTCATTTGTATTTTCTTGTGCGAAACGTAAAACCCAGAATGCTGTAACTTAGCAAACTAGGATAAATACAAGGAAAATATTATGTTTTCTTAACAAGGCGCGTCCAATCGGTTGTTTTAAACGTATTGTCATGCAATCGTTACATAGTATAAATTCGCTATTTGTACTTGTTTGTCCTAAATCCTTAACCTCGTAAGGCCCACATAAAATTTCATTCTATGAATTTTGAACCATATCGTTTGAGACAGTGAGTTCAAAGTCAGTTTGACATTTGTCCTATATTTAGGACTTGGGGCCTTACGAGGTTAAAAGTTTAGTATTTCTGTTTTATCTCTATGTCCGTCCCTTTCTTATGACACTAGTGTGACAGAGACGCAGGGAGGAATAACTTAAGCCTGGTCCGCTCATTAGGGCCACAGTGGCCCTAACATGACTGGCCAGGTTTAGTTTATCTCTATCTGCGTCCCTTTCTTATGACACTAGTTAGACAGAGACACAGGGAGGGGTTAAACTAAACCTGGGCTGTCATGTTAGGGCCGCTGATGAGAAGCTATCGGCCAGAAACCGCAACGGGGTATCATTTTTAGGGTTCCGTACTTTATTAGGAAAAAGAACTCTTCTAAGTAGGTTCCCGTTGACTTGAACCATGAAATTTGTCAAGAAGCAATACAGCGCAAATAAAGAAAAAAAAACGAAAACTGCATTTATAGTTACATCCCAAAATATTTTTTTTTGCAATTACAAACTTATATTTGCACTTTATATGTATAGCGACAGCAGTCTTCCAACGGCAAAGTTAAGTTTGTCCCTCAATCCTGTTTCAGTCAAACTTTGTATGGAACCCTTGGTGCGCGAGTTAGACTCGCATTTGGTCGGGTTTTTTCAAAATTTACTCACTTTTGCACCCTGTCGTAATGTGATACGGTGCAGAACTGACAAACCATTACATTCCTCGACTTTTTCTAGCGACACGGTTTTGTCGTTCTGTCACGGTGCCAAAGCTATTTAATTAATTGAAGAGATTGAATGAGCATTATTGTTTTATAAATAGAGTACGTTTTATACGAAAACATTTAACAGAGGCCCTATCGTTTGACGAGACAAGTATATTATATCATTTTCTAATCAATAAGCACGTGAAATACATCTCGCTTTTTTTTTTTTTATGAAATAGGGAAGCAAACAAGCAAGTGGGTCACCTGATAGTAAGTGATCACCACCGCCTATAGAGACTCGCCACACCAAAGAGATTGCAGATGCGTTGCCAACCCAGAGGGCTAAGATGGAATACCTCTTGTGCCAGTAATTGCACTGGCTGTTTTGCTCTCCACGCCGGAACACAACAGTGCAAGAGGGTGGTAGCGATCCGGACGGACCTTGCACAAGGTCCTTCCACCAGGTCCTTCCACCCGTGTTCTTGAGATAGTAATAACTTAATAATAACGTAGACCACAGAATGTCCGTCTATCAGTCTGCCTAACAAAAACACCTATTGGTCAGTTACCGTTGATTAAGCTAGAATCATGAAATTTGGCAAGCAAGGTTTCGCACAAAAAACCGAAAATTGTTAATTTGTAGTTGTATCAGAAGAGAAGTTGGGTTACAATGAACAATAATATACCATACTCGCACCTCTTATCAAACAACTTTGTGAAGTATCTAGGCTAAGTTAATATTTATTTTCTTAAGATAAATGGGCAGCCGCCACAAAATGCACAAATTCGTTTTGTTTGTGTGTTTGGTTTAAGTATCAAGGTGAGGTTAACATAATTTCTTCCATAGCATAATATTGATTAATGTTAAATTAAAATGATTAATAAATAAATAAATATCTTGGGACAATTAACACCAATTGACCTAGTCCCAAAGTAAGCAACTGAAGCTGCTTGTGTTATGGGTACTAGACAACGGATATACATACTTATATAGACAAATATATACTTAAATTCATATAACATCCACGACTCGGGCACAAACATTCGAATTCATCATACAAACATTTGCCCCTCCCGGGAATCGAACCCGGTACCTCAAGCTTCATAGTCAGGGTCACTAACCACTAGGCTATCCGGCCGTCATGATTGATAAGTATAACAATTTATCATCATACATCATATAGGATGTCTTCCCAAGGATGTCCACCACGGTGGATACCACTAGTGCTGCTCGCATCCTTCGGTTTCCGGATGCAACTGCTCTGTCATACTGTCTGTCCTGTGGACAAATGCACCTCTGGACTCTCTCTAAATCTTAGATCTATAGTCTCTCATCGTCCAACCAATCCCTATCTTTCGCTATTCCCTGCTTTCAGGAGGCAGGTTGCTGTTCCTGCCCCTTGTGCCCGTCCACCTGTCAGCAAGACCTCCGTGCTGCAATAGATGCGATAAGCACCGCTACCTTCTGGCCGCGGATACTTTAATAATTGAGGAACTATCGACACGAGAACAACAAGAAGAAGAAGCTCAAAGAGAAGGCAGGGGATAGAGAAGCATACCGAGTTACGTAATGCGTATAGAGAAGATTCGTGATAGGTGCACAGTTTTAACCAGGAGGTTGAGCGGTTAGGAAGACAGAAAGAAATAATTATTCAGCAAAGAAAGAGATAAGATACAAAATTACACTGTTGATGCTGAAAGGGACACGTTACAGTCCCGCCACGATGTCAACTTTGAGTGCGGGTGGTAGGAGCCTGTGCAAGGTCCGTCCGCATCGCTACCACCATTTTGCTTGGTTGCTAGCTAATCTAGCCGCTAAGCAGCAGTGTTTGCACTCTTGTGTTTCGGCATAGAGAGCAAGACAGCCGATGAAATTACTGGCACAAGAGGTAAGGTATCTTAGCTCTCTGGGTTGGCAACGCATCTTGCAATCTCCTTGGTGTTGCGGGTGTCAATGGGCGGTGGTGATCACTTACCATCAGGTGACCTACTTGCCCGTTTGCCTTCCTATGTTGTAAAAAAAAAGTCTTTTGTTATGAATATATGAACCGACCATCTGTTGGCTTCTATTGGCCTTCAAGAAGCAAGAATGCTGGTCGAAGGGCAAGGCATACCTGACATCGTCGTTTTTGCGGACGGATGTTGGAATGGACGCCCGAAACTAGGTCGCGCACGCGTCGCCGAAGAAACGTGTTAATTTGAACGTTAATTTCATAAGTGACGTTTTTAATGCATTGTATTTTTAAACATTACAATTTTAGACATTATTTTGTAATTAGAACGACCGAATGGCATTGTGGTTAGTGACCTTGACTACGAAGCTAGAGTGTCTGGGTTGGATTCCCGTAAGGGGTCAATTTATATGTTAACTATGAAGTTTGTACCTGTTTGGTGGATATTATATGTATATCTACACATATATTATACAATAATGTATATCCGTTGCCTAGAACAAGCATTACTTTTGGGACTAGGTCAGTCGGTGGAAATTATTTCAATATATTTATTTATATATTTTTAAGACACGTTGTATGTCCTGATTTAAATAAAAAAAATAAGCTTAAATATCCCTTTCTGACCAATACGCGTGTGCGAAAGGGATGGATGTCTACTCGCGTACGCTATTATGCGACCAAGGTAGGAAGGCGTCGTTAAAAACTATGGGTATATCCCGCGCATTCTGCAAAGTAAGGTAGACGTTACGTCAGCCAAAATGGATGACGAATGTTTAAAAGTAGCAGCACTATATTTCAGTGAGCTTCAAACGTTCATCAGCCGTCTAGTGAACGACACCGTTTTGTTACATTCGTGCCGTTCAAATGTCACGTGTGAGTGAAAAATAAGTGATACTAGTGACAAATTGAAGTGGTGAGGATTGACAGATATGAGTGTCAATGCTGACATAAAACTCGAATAGCAGGTAACAGTTGAATTGGTATCTCATTACTGAAGCGTAATGGTACTTCATGCCGTGTTTGCGTATTCAGAAGTATGAAAGAGATTGATACGTTTTTCGTGTGGACGAGAGAGATGGATTGATTGAAACGTGATCACAGACGTGCGAATAGAATTGAAGCGCCACGATATGTGCTCAGGAGTAATACGTGTTCGTAGATACATTTTAAAAAGGAGTGAGAACAAAGTTTGTAAGAAAAAAAATCTACAAATTATACTACAGCAATTTTACTCTGCAATTTGACTAAGACCTAATTTTTAGGTTATTTCATTGCTTTAGAAAAACTAGGTCTGTGACACGTTTAGGAAGCTTCCACTAAACAACTACGTAAGGTATATATACCTTAAGTAGTACTCACTTAAAGTACAAACGGACATAAGTCAACGGACACTCATAGATCAAATAAATTAAAATTCAATGTCATTAACAATACTGTGTGTTCATTTGCAGGAAACATCCTCGAGTATTATAAAGTTAATAATTACAAAACTGGAAAATGGTAAGTCGTTTCAAAATTAGTATTTTTTATTTTTAAATAGTTTAAAATAAAGTCTCTAGCAGTTCTTGTCTGTCCTCAAATCTTCGGCAGCTTACTCCTTCTAAATCACGCAATGGATTTTGATAAGGTTTTCACTGACATTTAGATTTTTTTTACGGAAGATTTTTATCTGCATTACATCCTAACAGTGGTTACTTGGGCGAAGCCGGGGCGGGTTGCTAGTTACTTATATTATTACACTCGACAGACAGCCACACAATTAAAACTAAAACTCCTTCTAACAATTAGGGTAAAAAAATGTTTGTTAAATTTAAAATGCTATATAATGAACTAGCGGACGTGCGCGACTTCGTTCACGTAAAATTAGTAGCCTATGTCGGTCAGGAATAGTGTAGCTTCCTATCTGTAAAAGAATTTTTGAAATCGGTTCAGTAGTTCCCGAGATTACCCCCTACATACAAACAAACTAACAAAAAAACAAACAAACAAAGTTTTTCTCTTTATTATATTAGTGTAGATGACAACACAAAGAAAAATTAGGGTAATGGCAGGATTTGAACCTGCAACATCAGCATTCCGTGCCTTGCGTATTCCAGTTTCCGCCACATTACCGCTGCCGTGCCACACTACGACAAAGCAAAATCGAAAAAAAATTAAAAATAAATAATTTCGATTACAATAATGTTTGTTAAACTTTTCATCTTTAATGAAAGAAGTATTGAATACACTTTTTTATAAAACTAGTGACTCATTACTCAATACTTTATTGCTTTTCCAGAATGTATGTTACAGATGTTGTCTTAAGCTATGTGTGCATCGTGGACCCTGTCGGGCACAGCAACTATTGACGAGAGGGCAGCTTATCACTAAATTATTGCACATGACTATAATAATAATATTTATACATTTCTAAATTGCACAAACTAATACTAAATTCTAGGGTTACCATTTTACTCACCCCGGTGTTTCGTTTTTATCGTCATAAAACGAAACATAAATAAACATTATGTCGAGCGATAACTCGGCTTGAAACTTTTCTTACTTTATCACTCACGTATTAAATGTCACGTTTACGTGAGTGATCCGTTTGTTTTAATATGTCTGAATCTCACGGTAGTTTTACGTTAATTTAGTGTGGCTAAATTTAATAGTCTGAGCCGTTTCGCGAAGACAAAGGACTGTTTCTTACGCGATTGGGCTTTGATTATGGAAGTTCGAGTTACCTACTGATTTTAAATAATGATACACTTTATGTTTTAACCGACTTGAAGGCATTTAATGAACAATTAATTAAATTAGCTGCTTGAACTTTCAAAAACAAAACACAGTGCCTTTAGGAACAAGGTTTTACCGTCGCAAAATTGCTCTTATTTATAAATGGCCACATAATTTAGCAATAATAAGATAACTATGAACAATTTGAAATTACTGTCAAACGGAGTGTTCGATTTTGTTTTTGAAAAGAGAAAAAAACTGCTGAGTTTCTTGCGGCGTTTCTTCTCGGTTGTATGTTCCATTTTCCGAAGCGCTAGTAGATTCAGAAATGTAAAAGAGCCTATATGGCCTACTTGCAAAATACATTTTTCATTTTCATTTTCATTTTTATCTCAAAGTTTTATGTTTTTATTTTTAGGTCGAGGGAAAAAAACTACCCGAGATGTTTAGTCTCTTAACTCAGAATGACGGAAAAGTATCGAAGTAAGTTTTTTTACAAACTTCCTAGCGGGCAAATGTTTGTATAAGGAATATATATGTATTTACAAATGTATATAAGTATTAATTCATTGTCTAGTATATAATCATAGTATAGTCAACCAAGTATGACCACTTTTGAACCTTATCCCTTTGTAATACGGTCGAATAGTGGTCAAGCAATTTCTTGGTCGACTATACAAGCTTTGCTTAGGGTGATAGTTTATAGATCGAACTCAACTCTAGTTTTATACTAGATCAGTGTCATGAGTTCGGTCTATAATTACCACCCTTACACGTAGTAAAGTTGAACGTTTTAACAAACTGGAACAAATTACCTTGCTACTCCGCGAAACTAGTGCCATGCTCGTGCAAGTTAGCTGCGTCTGTACGACATATATATTTTCATGTAAAAATGTCGCACAGACGCAGCTAAATTGCACGAGCACGGCACTGGTTTCGCGGAGTAGCAAGGTAATTTGATCCAGTTTGTTGAAATGGACCTCCGCAAAGTAACGCCTGAATCTACTAATTATTTAAAATTAACGTTCTAGTTCAATAATAAAAAGTAATAATATGAAAAGTATTCTGATGCGTAGACCCTAAATTAAAAATACAAAAACAATATTTTTATCATAATAATCCAGGGGAATTACTCTACATGTGGACACTCTCAAATCTTAGAGCTCTACTCTCTCATCGTTCTCCATGTTTCTCTATTCCCTGCCTTCTCTTTGACCTCCTGAAGGCAGGGAATAGAGGAACATGGAGACTACTCGAACGATGAGAGAGTATAGCTCTAAGAAATAGACTGTCCACAGGGTAGAGGCATTACTCCTATTATTAATAATAATCTATGTCTTACATTTATTGCAGAATTAAAGTACCAGATGTGGAAAACACAGTTCCTTTAGCGGATTCTAAAGAATTCAATCCTTTCCAAGAAAGGAAAATAGACAATGCCACTACGTAAGTATTATTATAATAAATATTTGGTACCTAACTAAGCTAAGTAAGATTTAGGGTTTACAAACAGGGAATAGCTTCCGATGGCGGTATTCCATCTTAGCCCGTTGAGTTGGCAACGCATCTGCAATCTCCTTGCGGGTGTCTATAGGCGGTGGTGTTCACTTAACATCAGGTGACCCATTTACTTGTTTCCTTTTCCTTGGTTCTTATAATGTAAAAAAAATATTTCTTATAAATGGTGAGATCCGAAATAAAATCATTCGGTGGTAGAGGCTTATTATTAGTCAAATCCCTAGGACATAATAGTCCATAGACAGGGGAGTGATAATCAGTGGCATATACAGCGTCATATTCTGTGGGGAGGGGTAAGGGGGGGTTATGCTACAGTTACCTTTATATATACTACACTACAGATGGAACGCATGGAGGGAGGGATGTAGATTAGATGGGTGAAAGAAGACTAACAAAAAGGGTGTATGAAGAGAGTGGACGGAAAAATGGGAAAGGGAAGACCTCGGCGAACGTAGTACTTGTTTCTCTAGACCTTTTTCGATTTGATTCGATAGAAACAGGTCAGGAGTACCCTAAGCCGCCGAGCATGCATGACGAATACAAGAATGTTATATGAGAGTAAGTGAAGCAAAGGTTGTGTGTCAGGATCGTAGCAAGTGAAAATCCGTGCTCTCTACCTGCCTACCTTTTCGGGAAACAGGCCTGACTTTACGTATGTACGTATTATTAATTGTCTATTGTCTGACTGTTTTTAGAGACTGCCAAACGCTGATACATTTGTTGAAGTCTACGTTAGGCAGCGGAATTATGACTATGCCATACGCGTTCAAAAGCGTTGGGATCGTGGGCGGTATTTTGGGAGGATTTTTCGTAGCAGCCGTTTGCACTCATACCTCCTATATTTTGGTAAGTTGGCCATGTATTTTTTGTCAGTTATGCCTCTTTATGACGGCGATCACAACTTATCCGTAATCACAGTTTAAATAGAAACAACCCCGGAAAATATTTGCAGATGTTAACTTAGCATCTTTGGGCTTAATGATACGCCAGCGGTGCGATTTGGGCACGAGTCACACTCTTGGTCATTTTGAACTATTGTTGTATGACAGGGGCTGTTTCCTTAATTATAATGTTTTCACAGTTATGGTACACAGGTTTAAATTACTCATTATGATAATGTGAAACTCATCAATTCGCGGTGATAGTCAAATATTATCCAACATTTTCCGTTAGCATGCATGCAACTTTTAAATGAATATTTTTCTCATTTCAGATTGATTGTGCACATGTACTTTACTACAGAACGCATAAAACTAAAATGGACTACGCCGACGTAGTGGAAGCCGCTTTTGCTACTGGACCGAAATGGAGTCAAAAATTCACAAAGTTTGCCAGATACTTCTTCCTGATATGGTTATTCTCAGTATACTTTGGTGCTTGCTCGACAGATAACCTCCTTATTGCAACAAATTTCGGCCAAGTGATCAGATATTACACTAATTACGAATCGCTAATAGCTATTAACAATACCGGAGCAGAGAATGTGACTTACGTACTCAACGCAACAGCCGCTGCTGAACTCGCCATGGCGCCTGTTGAATATTCTCTACAGAGGATCATCATGGCCTGTCTCCTACTACCATTGATTCTCTTCGTTTGGGTGCCAGATTTGAAGTACCTCGCGCCAATTTCTACAGTGGCTAACATCTTTATGGCCTGCGTTATAGGAATAACAGGTTATTTCCTCGTTCAGGACCCGCAGCCTATGAGCGAATTGTCACTCTTCAAACCGATAACGGAAGCACCTCAATTCTTTAGTATGACCTTATTCGCGATGGGAAATATCGGGGTGATAATGCCTTTGGAAAATAACATGAAGACACCTCGACACTTTTTGGGTACCTGCGGTGTTCTCAACAGAGGAATGTTTGCGATCACCTTCGTCTACCTCCTTCTTGGTATCTTTGGATATATGAAGTATGGAGATAAAGTGAATCCTATCATTACAACAAACTTGCCGGTTACCAATATAGCAGCCCAAATTGTCAAAATACTTATTGGATCAACCGTTTTGTTTACGTTTGGTCTCCAATTTTACGTGTGTCGAGATATGGTTTGGACGAGGGTGGCAAAGTACTTCCCTAACCATCCACGTTTAGCTGAGTATATTATAAGAGCTTGTTTGGTGACCATCTGTGTCTTACTTGCCATTGCTTTACCCATGATCGGCCCATTAGTTGAACTTCTTGGCGCTCTTGGCTTCTCGGTCCTTGGAATTCTTGGACCGGTGGTCGTCGAAATCGTCACCTATTGGGAAATAGGGTTTGGTCGTTGCAATTGGAAGATTTACAAGAATGTTCTCTTTATATTATTTGGAGTTTCATTTCTTGTTTTTGGTAGCAACTCCGCTATCCTGGAGATTCAGAAGAGCTATGTTTCCTAGCTAATTGTTTTTGCTAAGCGAATAACACTATTCGTTTATTCACGTCGACTTTAGATCTGTTATAATTATGAGACGGGGCCTAAGACCAAGTTGGTTGGTTTGGCGAACTTGTCCTCGGACACGAGTAAGATAGACCTGGGGTTGAGACAGTGGTTGCCGAAAAATATCCCAAACGATTTTTCGGCTTTGAGTCTTTGCTCACCGCTGAATCTCAGGAGCTAATGATCTCACGTTAAATAAAAGAGCAATTTTATACCTTTTTCTAAGACAATAAAGAAGAATATGTTTACATAAAGCATTTTTTTATTTTATGTTTTAACTGTTAAGAATCTGAACCTTACATGGTGCAAGAATTGGGGTCCTATTTCACCAAACTAACATATGTCAAGTGACAACGACAATTCAGAGTACAATACAAAAATTCTTTGAGTTAGCCATGTATGTCAAATCGTCGTTGTCACATGTCACCTATCAGCTTGATGAAATAGAGACATTTGTTAGTTTATAAGGCAAATCTTGCAAGTTTATGTTGAGATTTTCCCTTAATTCCAGTAGTCGGATTGTTTTGAAATTTGCTATGTTTCTATAGCTCCGAACGACATTGTAAATAATAATAAAATACCGTCAACAAAACACATAAAAAAAATGTGGTTAGGTATTAAAATCATCAGTTTGCGCAATCATGCCCCAGTAACTCAGTCATCTGCTGTTGCATCAAGTTTAGATGTAAATGACCGACTTGAGGGCTACGTTGACTCAGCGGCGCACGATTCGAGTGGACGCGGTCGCCTGCGCCGGCGCGGCGTGACTGAGGCTCGCGCTAGCCCCTCCCTCCCCCGCAGCCCGCTCGATCTCCGCGCGAGCCCCAGTTCTCTTAGATACAAGATTATTTATTGGTAAAAACAATATTTTTAATTTATGTTAATTAACGCTTTCTTTTGTCTTTTTTAGGGTTCCGTACCTCGAAAAGAAATTGGAACCCTTTTAAGATCACTTAATTTTCCGTTTGTCTATCAAAACCCTTTTTTCTCAGGAAGGTGAGGAGGTATCAAATTGATAATACCAAATACTATCTGCAATATACCTCTGAGTTGTGAAAAAATCAAACGCCTATAATAAAAAATAATTAACAACATTAGTTTTGTTCTTTGAGCACGGGAAAGATATATTTATAGATACCTAAATATATCATAGCTTTGTTACTTTTATAATTTTCGAGACAAACTGACAGACATAGCAAAACTACACCAAAAGGATTGCAGATGCGTTGTCAACCCAGAGGGCTAAGATGGAATACCTCTTGTGCCATTAATTGCACCACGCCGGAACACAACAGAAATTTAAAAAAAGAAAGAAAAAAGAAAACGATTTATTTAAGATTTTTCAACACATACACACCTCTCACGGAGAATATGACAAATATATCCTGTGTTCAATTGAATCTAAAAACACAATTTGTTCAAGGTTCAAAGGAAATTTGACAACGGAACCCTAAAAAGTGCCTTAAGGTAAGGTATAAATACTAAAACGATATTAACTTATTCTATTCAGCGGACTTGACGGCCGCGCGGAGTGCCTCTCGACCGACTTCCATTGCACCTAGCAAGAATCTTCTCGACACGCGTTAGGCTGCTTTTCCACCAGAGATGTGCGAAGATGCGTAGCGAGGGATGTGTTTGTAAGAACCAATAGAATCGCTTCATTTACCTAGCCTCGGTCAGCACAGCTCTGGTGGAAACGGCTCATTGGTTCTTTACAAACACATCCCTCGCTAGGCATCCTCGCACATGTCTGGTGGAAACGCAGCCTTGCCTAGCTACGTAACTCAGTGCGTCTCTTTCAAACTAGCACAGTAAGAGAGAGACGTACTGAGTTAACGCGTATCGAGAAGATTCGTGCTAGGTGCACAGCAAGCCGTGTCATAGGTACTACTCGTATTTCACGAGAAATACAATATCTTGTTGAAATTCAAAATGTATGTGATACAAGTAGCATTGCTACTTAATTCCTTGCGGCGCTTATTTTCAGCGAATCTTCCATTTTCCGAAGCGCTGGTAGAAGCAGACTTGTAGAAGAGTCTGGCCAACTTGCAAACCATTTTTTCCATTTTCAGAAGTACAACATGCACTTTGACATCGTTAATTATTTTGTTTTCTTTATATTCACAGAAATAAAGAAAGAAAAACATTTATTTAAGACTATTCAACATAAAACACACACATACACAATACACAGAGTACAATTATAACAAATAAGTTACGTTTGTGTTGAATAGAAAAAAAAGGGCCCCACTCAGCATACTGCCTCGATAAAACCGAGACGCTGGTTTTCAGTGGGACCCTTGAGATTCTTAATACTAAACTATAACCTAAATCAGTAACGACACGAACGAAATTCATAGTATTATATTCTTCCTTTAGTATAAAACAAAGTCTCTATCCATTCCTGTCTTTTCTCATAACTTCTGCCGCCAACTCCCTTTAAGACGAAACACCAAGGCCTAGAGAATTGAAAAATAGGTATTTGTAAAATCTATTGCTGTCTCGCAATGCCAAGCCTCCCCCCGCAGAGCGCAATAGAGACAGCCGCAGCTTGGACTAAAAATACCTTTTTAAAGTACACAAAATCAACGATTCGTATACCCCTGATTCCTTCTCCAAAACTTAACCGATTTAACTACTTTTTTCATTAAAAATTAAAGAAAGGCTTTGGCAGTGTTCCTATGTTTTTCTTTTTTTATATAATCTAGTAAAATTTGTTTTCTGAATGTATGAACGCAGCCGAAAATCTTGTCAGTTTTTTAGGTTTTTCAATGTTCATATCTCTTTTAATAATTAATTTATGAAAAAAAGGAAAACATAGGGACATGCATAATAGCGACCATTGATTTTTTGGAAAAAAATTGATCTACTGGCATTATCCAGAGAGGAAACAGGGGACGACGTTTGTATGGAAAAACGGCCCTTGTGTTTCCTCTTAAGCCACGCAACGGATTTTGATACAGATTTCATTTTCAATGTAATTTAGAATTAAAAATTACGCAAGGTTTTCAAACATTCCATCGTAATTTTATGTGAAGAATCTTTATTAATGTATATGTGATAGTGGATGCCCGCGACTTCGATCGCGTGGAATTAGTAGCCTGTGTCCGTCAGAAATAGTGAAGCTTCCAATTAGATAAATATTTTCAGTAGTTCCAGAGATTAACCCCTACATACATACAAACAAGCAAACAAAGTTTATCTCTATATTATATTAGTGTAGGTACTGTAGATTAGTATAGATGTAGACTAACAAGTTCAACCGGCATGGCGCCGTTCGTAGCCCAACTTAATGGATAGTTCAAAGGTAAAATAATCCCTCGAAGGGATGATTCCTGTCAACCCTTACGAAGGTGTTCACCCCTGAAAGGTGAATGGAACTTATTCAACTGGCAATGTGTCCGCTCATAACCAAACATATTGTCTCGACAAACTCAGTGAATTGAGATTGAATGCGATCACTTGGTCGGAAGCCATCTTTGTTTCGAATAAAAGGTTCTGTTTAATAAACTTAAAACATGTAGGTCAGTTTTGATATTGACTGGTTGCCAACTATTTAAAACCTTCCAAGTGCAAGTCGGACTCGCGCACCGAGGGTTCCGTATAAAAAAATAACCGAACCGAAATATTAGTGTAACGAAAAGATAAACTGAATTGAGGGACAACGTTAAGTTTGCCGTTGGATAACTGTTGTTTTCATACATACCAGGTAAGGTTGTAATCGCATTTTTTTTGATGTTACTCCAATTTTGCGGTTTTCGGTTTTTTTCTTCATTTTTGCTCTGTAACCTTGCTGCTAGCCAAATTTTGTGGCTCTAGGTCGACGAGAAGTACCCTGTAGGTTTTTAATTCCTTTGTGAATGTATGAAATATGCCGCATAAACAGTCAAGCGATTTTAGACCTGAGTATTTGATATCAATTTCAACTCGATACCTTCACGAGTTCCTGAAAAAAAAGGGTCTTGACAGACCGATGACAGATATTTTGTCATTTTCGAATATATTATTTTAGCATTATTAAAGGTAAAGAGAGGGGGTAGCCCTCTGAGTTGGCAATGCATCTGCAAACTCCTTGGTGCTGCAGGCGGTGGTGATCACCTACCATCAGCTAACCTACTTGCCCGTTTGCCTTCCTATGTTTTTTTTAGCAGAGCGGGCAATTACTAAAAAAGTTTCAATTTTTTAACCGAAATTTCTTATGATTTTTATTTTAAATGTTTTTTAACATTCAAATTATTAAATTAAAATTGTAATGACAACACAAAGAAAAATTAGGGCAATGGCAGGACTTGAACCTGCAATATCAAAAAAAATAATAATAAATTTAAAAAATGTAATAACAATACGGCGCCATCTCTCGTCAGCAGACGGTAGCTGTAAAGGTACCCAGTTGAATATGATAACTTGTTAAAAAGTTTCATATAGACGACACCGAGGGTAGTTGTACCCTTAAAATCAATAATGTAATGACCGTAAGACGAAGCACATTGAAAAATTCGCAGGGTAGGGCAGCGGCAGTGTGGCGAAACTGGAAAACGCAAGGCACGGAATGCTGATGTTGCAGGTTCAAGTCCTGCCATTGCCCTAATTTTTCTTTGTGTTGTCATTACAATTTTAATTTAAAAAAGTTTCGTTCCGTAAAATAACACTTTGTTTCATGTAGGTACGGTCAGCTTGCGCATTCATGTTTACTTCGCACCTGCCTCAAGGATTTTCCAGTCTGCTGACCGTGTCCTATCAGCCGGCAAATTCCAGTACCGTGACGGTGACATTCGGAATGTCATTGCTAGCTGTACAAATTCTTTCGGTGTACAGTCCGCAGCAGATGTTTAACACAGTCGAATGACTGAACGCGACTCTATGTCAAGACGGTAAGAGCATGTGTAGATTTTTTCGAGGTTCTCAAGTGTTCAGCTATTCCTGTATATTACATACAGTCGACGCAGTAAGTCAAGTAGTACACAATAGTTAAATGTTAATACAATTTGAACGCGCATGCCATGTCTCCGCGCAGAACAGTACTGTCCTGTCTCGGCGCGCGCGCTCAAATTAGGTATTGCAAACTGTGCTGTCTGCTTTGCGGTATGGCAATACTGATCTGCCCTCGTATGAAATCAGCATAAGATTCTTGTGTTCAATGATACACCAGCGATTAAAAATTCATTTACCGAGATTTAGAATAAAATAAATCAATTTAGACTGCATGGATAAATCAAAGTCAAAGTCAATATTTTTGTTCGGATTTGACTTACAGGAAGCACTTATGAATGTCATCAAATTTGCCACCTGTTCGGAAAAACCTCTGATGAGAAGATACCGGGAAAAAACTCAACGAGGTGTAATTTTTAAATTAATCAAAATTACAATGTTATTTTACAGCTTAAATATTTAAAAATTCAAACATTATGTGTACAATATTTGGAGCCAGGGATCGCCAATACAAATCGAAATTATTTCCAAACATCCGTGTCCAAGATATAGTCATTGATTTTATAATACGCCCGAGAAAAAACTGTCTTCTCTTGACAATAGATTTGAATTTTGTATCATTTTGTTCAGTAATGTTTTCTAGAATTTTGTTGTAAAATCTTACGCAATTCCCCATGAACGACTTATTGGTTTTAGCCAGCCTGTAAGTTGGAACTTTAAGCTTTCGCGTATTTCTAGTAGCCTTTGGCTTATCGACATTGGTAGGGAAATAGCATATACTTTTCCTAAGGTACACGATTATTTCAAAAATATATAGCGACGGTAGGGTTAAGATGTCTATTTCGTTTAAAATTCTTTTAATGAATCACGAGTATCCAGATACTTTAAAGACATCAATATTTATTACACATAACTAATAAGTACTAATAACTTTAATTACTAGCACATGAAATCTATAACGTGAGCACTTTCGCGGTGTCAGTTAACCGGCCACGGAACCGCCGCAATGCGACACCTTTCGGCCAAAACTCTTCTCTTGTGAAGGTCGACAGCTGGTCAGTCGGAACTCTCACCACAAAGGAATTAAAAATGCGCGTCATGGCTGGACTCTAAACGCTCGACCCTCAGAGTGAGCTTAGTCTTTACTCGCACATATTATATAATATAATTATACATTAAAAACTCAACGCCGGCGCTCGGTCTCGCTCGCTCACGCTCAAATATATAGATATACATACATGTATTATATTATATTATACTTATATCTATACATTCGAGCGTGAGCGAGCGAGACCGAACGCCGGCGTGGCGTTGAGAACATGCTTCCAGGCAGATAGTAGAGTTACGGGAAAAACCGACGAAGCGCGAGTCGGACTCACATAAAAAGGGTTCCGTATACTTACTTGAACCAAAATAATCTGGGGGCACGGCAGTGCCCCCGCCCGCAAAAAAAAGCGTCACGGCCATTCTACCATTCTTTTCGCGAAGCAATTCAGGCCATTTTCGACCCCCTATAACTTATAAAATCTCTAAATTACAGTGAAATCTGTATCAAAATCCGTTGCGTGGTTTAGAAGGAGTAAGCGGGCGGAGATATGAGGACGGACAGGATCGGATGGCGATTTTGTTCAATACTATGTGAAGAAGATATATTATTATATTGAAACAACAAACTGATCTTTGTAGTTAAAAAATATATAGGCCTTTCGCCGATATATGTTACGGTTAATTCCACAACTGCAAAAGTAAGTTTGTAATCGCACAATGTGTTTTAATGTGATATAACTTTAAATAAGCGATTTTCGCAATGCCTTCATCCCTTGTTCTGTGAGCACTTGCTTCTTGCATGTGTCAAAATACGCGGAATAAATGGCCGTATTTTAAGAGTTTTTTTTCTTTACAGCTTCAAGGAACTATGGAGCTTAGAATTTTATATTAATTTCAACTCAAGAATAGCAGACAGACAGACGGACAGTGAAGTGGTTCAAAAGGGTTACTTTTTTCCTTCTTGTTACGGAATCCTAAAAAGTACCTAGAAATCTTTTTAAAAAGCTGCAGGACCACTGAGCTTAAACCGACGGCTACTTTTTGTCCAATTCGACAGGGATATGCACTCCATTTGATCCGGACGGCTTTCATCCGGATAACCCGTTTGTCCGGGCAATCATAGGGTTTTAATTCGAATAAAACTACGGCCTATGTCGCAAATTATGATAAACACTATTTTTTATTTCACTCCGTGTTTATTTAATAAAATGGACTCTTAAAATTAGTATCTAGTTATCCTACTTCCTACTAATATTATAAATGTCAAAGTTTGTATGTTTGGATGTTTGTTACTCAATCACGCAAAAACAACTGAATGGATTTGGATGAAACTTGGCACACATATAGATTATAACCTGGATTAACACATAGGATACTTTTTATTTCGTAAAAATGCATAGTTCCCACGGGATAGCGATGAGTGAGTTATACGCCGCCGTGACGTCATGAGCAGCAAAGCAACTAATTCTCGTTAATTTGTCCAGGAAATATTGCAGATTGCATGTTGGGTGCATGTTTGCTTGATTCAATTAAACAAGGCTACGCGGACGACGTCGCGGGCTAAAGCTAGTTTATGAATAAAGTAAAAAAATACACTTAAAACTAAATAGAGTTAGGGCAAAAAAAATTAAAGTATATTATGTACCCACAGCACTAACGATTTGCACCCTCTAAACCTTAACCTATAGCCATGATTTTTCTTCTGGCCAAGAACTAGATTAGTAAATTTAATTTTTTTCATAATATTTATAGTTTTGAAAATATTGATACTTACTTTTTTATTTCTAAAAGTCATGGCTATTAGGTTAAGGTTTAAGGGGTGGGATACTGAGTTTTGGTACACAGTTCTCTTAAAATGGTAAATGTCATATTACAGCTTCGATCAACTAAACACACCTACAACTCTTTGAGTTTTTACCCAAAGGAGATGCCAAGCCATATTATCACCTAACAATTTTTTCTGCCAATTTTAGCGGGGGGAGACGGGTCTAGTGTTGCCAGATGGCCGGGAAATACGGGATTGTCCTGGAATTACGTGTCTTGCCCCGTGTCCAGGAATTACACTTTATAGTCCCGGACTTCGAGTATTACTATATTTTCAGAGTTCCTTACTTTAAAAGGAAAAATTCCGAAAACCGTAAACAGTATCGGAACTTTTCAGATGAGATATCCGAATGTTGTCTAAGACACCAGTGGATAATGCAAATACCTACATACATGACATTCGTGGCACATCAAAAAAAAAGTTGCCATGGCGGACTTTGTGACATTAAGTAGAGGCATGTGCCATTTTTTTATACAACATAGGAAGGCAAAAAAGCAAGTGGGTCTTGTGATGGTAAGTGAACACCACCACCTATAGATACCCGCAAAACCAATGAGATTGCAGATGCGTTGCCAACCCAGAGGGCTAAGATTGAATACTTCTTGTGCCAGTAATTGCACCGGCTGTCTTGCCATGTTTGAGTTTTTATATTGTATAGCGTGCATAGTCCATAGTTTAGAAGGTCGTTTTTTGAATTTAAATATTGTGATTATTCTATAATTTTCATCTTATTTATATTGACATTGGTTTTTTAATTAATCAATTTTATCTTTTTATTTGAATTGTAACTATCTCTAAGTTTTATGGGTTCCTTACCCAAAGGGTAAAACGGGACCCTATTACTAATACTCCGCTGTTCATCCGTCTGTCTGTCCGTCTGTCACCAGGCTGTATCTCCTGAACCATGACAGTTAGACAGTTGAAATTTTCACAGATGATGTATTTCTGTTGCCGCTATAACAACAAATACTAAAAAACAGAATAAAATAAATATCTAAATAGGCTCCCATACAACAAACATGATTTTTTTGGCTCTTTTTTAAAGATAAGGGTACGGAACCCTTCGTGCGCGAGTCCGAATCACACTTGGCCGGTTTTTTTAAATTGATATTCATGTCAAAGTGTTAATTCATGACATAAATAAATAAATCTAAATAAGTACCCCTAATAATTTGGCATTAATTTGGAGGATCGCAACCACCGTGCCGAGCAGTATCGGAGTGCCAATTGCCGATGCAAATTCGGGCCACTTTCGGTAATCAGCGGTCCGACTGATCAGTCACTAATTTTATGACTAATTAAGCCATTTGGATGTTATTCGAAATTCCGTCACAGTCAAATTGAAATTTACATAAGAGGAGCTACGAGTGTTTTTGTGTGTCTTGACATAGTCACACATATTATAAATAAATAAATAAATGAATATAATGGGAAAGTTTTTTTTAATATGAAGGCAAACAAGCAAGTGGGTCACCTGATGGTAAGTGATCACCGCAGCCTATAGACACCCGCAACACGAAAAAGATTGCAGATGCGTTGCCAACCCAGAGGGCTAAGATGGAATACCTCTTGTGCCAGTAATTAAACCGGCTGTCTTGCTCTCCACGCCGGAACAAAACATTGCAAGCACTGCTGCTTAGCTGCGGGATAAGCGAGCAAGATGGTGGTGCCGATCCGGACAGACCTTGCACAAGGTCCTACCACCCGCAAAAGTTAACACTAATTGACCTAGTCCTAAAGTAAGCAACTAAAGCTGCTTGTGTTATGGGTACTAGACAACGGATATACATACTTATATAGATAATATATACTTAAATACACATAACATCCACGATTCTGGTACAAATATTCGCATTCATCATACAAACATTTGGCCCTCCCGAGAATCGAACCCGGAACCACAAGCTTTGTAGTCAGGGCCACTAACCACTAGGCTATCTGGTCGTCTCATCTCATGTTTACGGGCAGACTGACCAAAATAGTTAAAATACAAACTACCCAATTTCGAAAAATAAAATCAATAAAATTAAAAACTGAAAGTGATATCGTTACAATTAACGCAATAAGACGACTACGACTACGACTACGATAATATAGACTCTACTAGTGCTTCGGAAAATTGCAACTATTGAGAAGAAAGCGCCAAAAACAACTCAGCACTTGTTTTTGACCAAAAATTACAAACAACACCCAAGTTACGAGTATCATACACGCGATATAGACCGTCATAATTGAAACTGGAACAAATTACCTTGCTACTCCGCGAAACCAGTGCTGTGCTCGTGCAAGTTAGCTGCATCTGTGCGACATATATATGAATTAATAAAAAAATGCGCAACTTTATTGGTAATATAATTCAATTATCTATCAATAAAGAGTTGGAAAAAGAAAACAATACAAACGTGAATGATGTGTAGATGAGTCTGAGTGACATATTATGTTGTTTCGTGTGGAAGCTGAGGAGGGTGGGTTTTTGCATGAGCATAATATATGTCGCACTGGTTTTGCGGTGTAGCAAGGTAATTTGTTCCAGTTTCTTGATGTGGACCTTCGCAAAGTAACGCCTGAATCTATTAATTACGTTATTATTGTGTTATTTGAATGTTTACAAGTAGCGTAAATATGTGAAAAGCACTTGTGATGTTTGTGGTCAGTTCAGTGGTATTTCGTAGCAACGCAAACTGTCTGTTTGTCCGTATGACCCCGTTTGCAAGCTCAATCAGAATGCCCCAGACACCCGGACGCACGACGCCTGCATACGAACATTTCTATGTAAATCCGACGCCATCTTGCAACAGCGGGTTATTGTCAATTTTCAGCGTAAACTCAAATCGTAATTTACGAAGTATCAAGAATCGCAGGAAATGCAGAGTGAGTAGTTTTGATATTTACATCAACAAACTGGAACAAATTACCTTGCTACTCCGCAAAACCAGTGCCGCGCTCGTGCAAGTTAGCTGCGTCTGTGCGTCACACACATACACACACACACACACACACACACATGTGTGTGTGTTCATGCAAAGACCCACCCTCCTCCGCTTCCACACGAAACAACATAATTATATCACACAGACTCATCTACACACCACCATCACTAAAAACTAAACAACACGATCACGTTCCTCGAATGCGGGTGTATTTTGTTGTTGATGTGTTGTTTGCGGGTGGGAGGACCTTGTGCAAGGGCCGTCAGGATCGCTACCACCATCTTGCTGGCTGATCCAGCCGTTACACAGCAGTGCTTGCACTGTTGTATTCCGGCGTGGAGAGTGAGACAGCCGGTGCAATTACTGGCACAAAAGGTATTCCATCTTTGACCTCTGGGTTGGCAACGCATCTGCAATCTCTTTGGTGTAGCGTGTGTTTATAGGAGGTGGTGATCACTTACCATCAGGTGACCCACATGCTCGTTTACTTTCCTATTTTATATAAAAAAGATGAAAGGGGATAGGTACAAGGAAGGTATTTTTTTCGGCGTATCTTTTGAACCGTAACGGTAGACTTTAAAACACAGAGTGTAATAGGCTAGTTTACTCATTTTTAAAGTAGCCGTAAAATAATTGTTCATTGTTCTATTAGATCAAAAAAAATACTACCATATTTTTTTGGGACCTACAAAACCGCAAAACTTTATTTTAAAAGTTAACTTTTCATAAACAGGAGAAAACGGCGTCCGCCATATTAGTCTGTATATTATCTGTGCTGTGACTTCATACGTCTTGTAAACAATCATTTGACATTTTATCCAACATTCACCGTTTTAGAAATCGCAATTTTTTATTAAAAACCATGGCTCCCACTAGTTTACGCGAAAAGTATAGTAATTATCATTATTGTATGTACACTGTACTTACACAGAAGTCTTGACATTCCTCAGCGGCGGAACAAAAGTCGGAGTTCAAAGCAAAAAAATTACCGACCGATTAGTGCGTCGATTCTTGGCAAATTTGTACTTTCGGCTTTCATGAATCCATGATTGTTTTATAGATTAAATGGGAAAATAGGAATAGCAAAACGTAGACGAGATTTTTTACAACTTCTAAAACAACAAGATCACGATCACAACCACCAGAAATAAAACGTCCGTCTGACACATCATTGACCAGTGTTGCCAGCGACATTTTTTTTACTGCCGTGTTTGATAAGGAAAATTGCCGTGGTTTAAAGGAAAAGCTATTTTCGGCTGCCGTAGCAAATAAATTAAATAATAGTATTTTATGCAACTGCTATATAATGAGAGGCCTTAAAACACGAGTGTGGTTTTATGAAACGAGCGTCAGCGAGTTTCATAATAGGATCACACGAGTGTTTTAAGGCCTAATTATATACAGTTGCATACATTACTTTATCTACACACATATCATAACTGCAAAAAACCGTAACAGCAAAAAACCAACAAACGTATGACAACTAATGGCGGCCATGTATATTAAAAAGGTACTCTGTGATTCGATCTATCCGTCAAGACGAATGTTTTTTTTAAACCATAGACGAACGACTGAAGTCGCTATTTTCATGTCACTCGAGATTAAATGTCGTGCGTTTAAATTAAAAAAACATACTGAGTTGACGTTTCGTATCGATAACTGTTTTAATATCTGTGGATACTAGAATAGAGACCAACTTTAATTTTGACAGCTGTTCCAAATTTAAATTCATAACGTCACGAGCCGTCACGAGATATCGGTAATGTGATGACCAATAAAGAACAGATTTACCTACTACCACAGACAAGAAAATTCTTATAATAACATTGGTTGTAATAATGCTGGTCATTTCCTAGGGTTTTTGAACGCGTTATTTAGCCTTTATGATATGTGTGTAGATAAAATATGTTTATTTTACAATTTTAATGAATCATTTTTATTTATTTACTTTAACTTATTTACGAATAGCAGCGGAGAAAAAAGGAACTATAAAATTTCAATACCTACAAATAATAACATGATAGAAGCGCCACGCGCAACTGTAAAGCTAAATTTGTGGCTAGTCATGAAACAACAAACGGGGATTTCCGTTTTAAAGATACGCATTGTTTTTTTTTTTTGCATTATCTGGCTTGGAACCTAACCAAAATACGACTTTTCAAAATTGCCGTAGATTTTGCTACGGTAATAGATTTGCTGCCGTAGGCCGTAGATTTCCTTTTAATTATGTCAAATTACCGTAGAACACGGCAATTGCCGTAGCAATGGCAGCACTGTCATTGACATTAGTTTGTTTATAAAATTAATGAAGTCACAACATGGCCGAAAGAGTTTAATGCGTTTAAAAAATATATTAAAAACTAGCTTCTGCCCGCGGCTTCGCCCGCGTGGCCTACAGAAGACAAATGACATCTAAATCCGAAAACCCCGAAACATCGTTATTTATTTATGATGAGCAGCTGCAATTCTAATTTTCAAGTTTATTTTTATTATTATTATTATAAGCTCACGCCTGTTTCCCTTTGGGGTAGGCAGAGACCACAGAACGTCATTTGCCCTGGTCTTGGCATATTCCCTCGTTCCCTCCACACACATTCCTCTCTTCATGCATGTTCGGCGGTTCCGTGTACTTCTGGTTTGACCTGTCTTCCGGAAATCACAAATTTGGTTGACAAAAGTACGTCGAGGCCGCCCTCGACCAACTCGCCCAGTCACATCACCTTCATAAATTTGCTAACATAATTGCCTTTTATCCATTCGTTCAACATGCCCAATCCAACGTTACATTCGTTTCTCTATTCTAGTCACTACATCTTCTTTCAGACCTCACCTCTCTCTCATATAACACCATTTCTCACTCTCTCAGTCAGCTTGATCCCACTCATACTACGCAGAGAACGCATCTCTACGGCATTTATTCTACTCCTATGCTTCTTCTCGCAAACCCAGCTTTCATTTCCATACATCAACGTGGAAACTAACACAGCATTGTGAACAGCCGAACGTCGTAAAAGGCACGTTTGGCTGTTCACGTTGCTGGATGCGACACTCTGGCTGCTCACAAAAGCACGCAGAGCTCCCAATTTCCCGCTTTCACTCTCCTTTTAATGTCTTCATCGTGCTTTCCATCCCTAGTAAACATACTACCTAGTACACAAATTCTTTCACTTGTTCAACTCTTTCATTACCAATCTTTTTTACACATTCAGAAACCTCTTCATTCTTCTCTTACACCATTACTTTCGTTTTTGTAACATTAACTGTCATCCCTTAAAGTCTTCCAAGTTTATATCTTCGAAAAAGCCTCCATACCTCCATACACAGTTTTAACCCCGTTTCTCTCGTTTTAATTTTGAAAATCCAAATACCCTTAAACACGGCGGTATTCATTTATGCTCAATAGTTCTAATTTTCAAGTTTCTACCTTTAAAAAACGCCGATACCTCCATACAAACTCCCTCCTCCCCATATTACCCCTTCAAATTAAAAATCTAAAATCTCTGAGATATCTCATTATTTATTTATAACTATCTCCTGCCCGCGGCTTCGCCCGCGTGGCCTACAGAAAACAAATGTCCTTTTTTTTAGAATCAAAAAACTTATAAGTGCTCTCACTCCCTCTCATATTTTCACCGCCCGTTTTGCCCCCTTCCAATGTAAAAATCCAAATACCCTAAAACAAACAATCATTTTAAAGTTCTTATTTTTGAATAAACCGATACCTCCCCTCCATACAAAGTTTCACCCCCGTTTCCCACCTTTAAAATTCGATAGTCATAAAACCATGAAACGCATAATTATTTATTTATGATAAGTATCTAAAATTTAAAATTTCAAGTTCCTACTAAAAACCCGATATCTCCATCCATACAAACTTTTACTCCCCGTTTCCCCCTACAAATTTGAAAATCCAAAAACCCTGTGACGCGTTATTATTCATTTATGATAAGTAGCTGTATTTCAAAATTACAAGCTCCTATTAAAAAAAATCAATACGTCCTTACAAATTTTCACCGCTTCTCCCCCTTTAAATGTAAAAATGCATAAATCCTGAAATACGTTATAATACTTATAAGCTATTTATGATCAGTAGTTCTAATTCAAATTTTCATGTTTATAACTTCAATCAACAAAGACTTTCATACAAAGTTCAACCCCCACCCCCCATTTCCCCCTAAAGGTAAAAAATACCAAAAATGGTTTCTTAGCGGATGCCTACGTTATAAAATAAACCTATTTTCCAAATTTCAGCTTTCTTGATTCAATAGTTTCGGTTGGACGATGATCGCAAATCAGTCAGGACATGTTTGCGCGTGGCAGACAGACAGACAGACGGATAGACGGGTGGCAATAGAGGCTTAGTAATAACACGTTACCACGTACGTTATTTTTACTTCAATACAAAAAATTTGTGAATGAACAACTCAAATACAAAATTTCATCCCCCTTTTCCCCCTTAAGGGTTGTAATTCCAATAACACCCGATATACTCGTTGCGTTATAAGCCTAAATAATAAATGTAGTGATTTTTGCTGTGAAAATGTAGGCCTTTCCATACACAACTTTATCCCCCTTTTCAACCCTTCAGGGGTGGAATTATCAAAAACACTGAGACCCGTATCAATTATTTTTTTTACGTAAGCCTAACAACAAAATTTCAAGATCCTAACTTCAAAACTGACGGACTTTCATACAAACTTTTATCCCCTAATTTACCCCCTTGGGGGTGGAATTTCCAAAAATCCTTTCTTAGTGGATGCCTACACTATATAAGGTATCTATGTGCAAAATTTCAAGTCTCTAGGTCCAGCGGTTTGGGCTGTGCGCTGATATATCAGTCAGTCAGTCAGTCAGTCAGTCAGTCAGTCAGGACTTTGAATTTTATATATATAGATTTAAATTTTTCAATTTAAATTATGTAACCATCGTGGACTTAAATTATCTGAAATCGATATATTTCAGTTTCGTAAGTCAAATACTGCCGGAAATATTTAATTATTGCGCCAAATTTGACATGAGTCAACTAGCCTATTATATGGCCGCGGTAAAAACAAATAAAAAAGCAAAAATAATAAAAAAGGGGGTTCACCTTCAAGAAACCCTTCGTGTGCGAGTCCGATTCGCACTTGACCAGTTGTATATAACTCTTAATCTGTGTTGTATAACCCCCTTATTCATAAAAACTTAACATACTTTTTAACCTAACAAATGTTTTGTCCCTTTTATTTGAGGGCTAACGTCACAATGAGAAATAACGACACAAAAAATGTTAACTAACAAACGTTTACGGAACGTTTATAAATAAGGGGGTAAGACCTTAATCTAATACACTAAAATGACTCCACCACACTATATTTCGTTTATTCCGCGAATTCCCTAGAAAATTCTTGTAATTATTAGAAGATCGCAAGCTTCGGCGAGGCGACATAATCCATTTATGTCAATAGATATAAGTTAATGGGGTATGTCGGCGCCGGCGACGAATTTATCGCAAGAATAGCGATACACATGAGTTAAAAAACAGGCCAAGTTCGATTCGGACTTAACTACCGAGGGTTCCATACAGCTACTTTCCCTAAAATAATAAACATTACTTGAGAAACTAATATGAAAGCATAAAACATACTCTAACGAAAAGATACATAAGTTGGATTGAAAGACTGACTTAACTTTTTTCATTATTTTTAATTGGCACTTAGGCAAAGAACTTTTCAGCAGCCCTGATATATATATATATACGACTAGCCCCGGCTTCGCACGAGCGCAATTGATTAACAAAAACTTAATTATAATGTAGGTTTTGTACATAAAAACCTTCTGTAAAAAAATCTCTAAATGACAGTGAAAACTGTATCAAAATCAGTTGCGTGGTTTAGAAGGAGTAACGGCCGAAGACAAGACGAAGACAGACCCTTGTCTACGTATAGAGACTTTAAGTATCTTATTATTTACTTTATTAATATTGTTATATAATACTAGCAGACGCGCGCGACTTCGTTCACGTAAAATTAGTAGCCTATTTCCGTCAGGAATAATGTAGCTTTCTACCTGTAAAATAATTTTTGAAATCGGTTCAGTAGTTCCAGAGATTACCCCCTACATACAAACAAACTAACAAACAAACAAATAAAGTTTACCTTGTTGAAGATCACCAAATTAGTAACGCCTGCGAGAATATTCAAGCAACAATACTTACGCGCGGGCGCTTACTACGTTTTAGATTTAAGGATTTACTGTTAAAATTTATCTGTACTTAAGTAAAGATCGTGTCAAGCTATCTCCAAATGTTTTATTCAAATTACTCCTGAGTTCCTCCATAACATACCTCTTTATTATATTAATGTAGATGTAGATTAGTGTAGATGTAGATTAAACAAACTCGCTCTTCGTCCCCGTTTGTCCTAATATCTTCGGCCGTCTTCTGCTAAATCACACTCCGGATTTTGATACGGTTTCCACTCTCATTTAAAGATTTTTTTTACGTAAAGTTTTAATATACATTACATGCTAATTGCGCCGATGCGAAGCCGGGACGGGTCGCTAGTGTAAAGACAAAGATGACCATGTTTGCGGTGATTGCTTACCATAATCTCTAAGTCTTTTTTAACATAAAACTACTGTGAGACTCGGACACATTAATAAGAAACCGATCACTCGCGTAATATAAAGTCGAGCATTGCCCGACATGTTTCGGACCAGTCCGTGGTCCTTAATCATGAGTACCCGCGTTATCGCACCACCGGCGCGGGGGCTCAAGATTTCGGACCACGGACTGGTCCGAAACGTCGGGCAATTCTCGACTTTAAAATACGTGGGTGATCCGTTTGTATTAATATAATGTGCCTTCTCGCTCGTTTCCCCTTTTACATTACAAGCATGAGTATCATTGAGAAATGTTTGAAAGGCGCACATTCATTAGTGGTGTTAAATTTTAACTGAACTGTACGTGCGTGGAGACCAGATGTAGGGAGGCAACGCCCGGGTTAAACCGATTGTCGACATACGAGACGGATACGATGCGGCGTCAAGGTATTTGTCATCGTACGATTGTGAACACCGTTGATTTATAATTTACTAGCTACTCATATTTATGACGTTTTCGGGACTTTAACGCGATAAAAGTATATGGCTCGACGTTTCGGCCATGTTTCAATGGCCGTGGTCACGAGTAGACTGAAGTGGAGGGTACTACTTCTGTTTAACCGCGCAAGTTTTACGAACTACCCGCACTTTGTCTTGTTTATTTTGTTTTGTTTTAAAATATGTGTGAAAATCGCGAAAGTTTAAAACAATTTACTTGCGACTCGCCCTGGTTACGGATATAATTTTAATATAAGTTACATAAAAACCTTCCTTTCAAAAATCTCTAAATGACAGTGAAAACCGTATCATCCGTTGCGTAGTTTAGGCGTAAGCAGCCGAACATATGGGGACAGACAGGAATAGAAAGAGCCTTTATTTTATTCAACTGTGTAAAGATTTCGCGAGATTGTAAATTGTTGATTAATTGTGAACTGCCCGCTTACGATGTAACGTAAAATAAATCGAGATTATATAAATCAAAGACTTATAGCATCATACGATCTTGGCAATTTCAAAAGTATAGTAAATAGGCATTTTGTAAGTAAAGGCTGAAACGTGGCCGCTTACTATGGGCCTCATAAGAAAGCTCAAAGTCACGCAACGAGCTATGCTTGGAGTTTCTCTGCGTGATCGAATCAGAAATGAGGAGATCCGCAGACGAACTAAAGTAACCGACGTAGCCCAGCGGATTAGCAAGTTGAAGTGGCAGTGGGCAGGGAACAGCACGGAGAACTGATGGCCGACGATGATGTAAGTAAAGGCATCCCACCAGAGCCTCGTCGTCGCTTTTCATTGGGCGAGCGTGTGGTCAATCCATCAAACATAGCTAAGACCCATCATAATAAAAAGAGAACATTAGACATTAAAAAAAACTACATTCAGATAGATTCACACATTCGAGAGCTACAAACCTAGTTCTAAGGCATAATGACAACATACAAAAAAAGTCATTGCCATATGTTAAGGTTTAGAGGGTGGAAAACGTCATCGCCGTTTGTATGACTTCGGTTACACGCTAATTCTGGCGTCAGTTCAGTCCATCATTCCGGTATAGTTTTGACTAATGCCAGAATGATGACAACTGGACACGGTTACGATCAGTTCAGACTGACACGACTCGAGACAGGTTACACGATTTTCTCGTCATTCTGACCAGAATGATGGACTGAACTGACGACAGAATGAGCGTGTAACCGACGTATAAGGGGAGCGCCTTTTGGGACTGAGTTCACACTCCTCCACAGACTACTAGGAGATACTACGCATCCTCTTAATTTGTGTATTACGAGTACTGTAATGACTCTACGAGTATGAGTCGTCGCTAATAAGCTGGAGTTACATCGCGAGATATAAAAGGCCGTTGAACCGGGCCGGGTGGAATGGACCAATAATTACCCGGTTCAACCGCCGCGAATTACGTGCTGAACCGGCGATTTGCGCCGGATAAGGAACGTGTGGTACCGGTTTTAATGTTACCCTCGTATTTCTGTAGAACCGGGTGAAATTTTTCACACCCGCTAATAAACAGTTAGTTTGGTTAAAAGTTTGGTTAAAAGTGTGGTTCTGTTTTCGAATTGATAATTGTTTTTTTTAATATCATTTTATTATGAAAAGGGAGGCAAACAAGCATGCGGCCATCTAATGGAAAGTGGGAACCGCCACTCATCAGAACTAAGAAGAGACTAAAGCAGGGGTCGTCAAATGGCGGACCGCGGTCCGCATCCGGACGGCCGACCCATTTTGTGCGGACCGCGAGAACACAGCAACTTGCACTACAGAGTATATAATTTAATATCATTTTTTTCATTGATATGTAAAAAGATACCTTTGTTATTTCCGTGATTACATTTGTTTAGCAAATATTTTTTTCTATAAAATATTGTGCGGACCGCGATGGTCATTTCATTTCTTAGAACGGAGCCCGAGCAAAACTAATTGGTGACCCCTGGACTAAAGAATCGCTGATCTTAATTACTGGCACATCAGGTGACCCACTCGCTCGTTTGCCTTCTCTTCCTGTCTAGTTGTATTTTTTTTTAACCAGACAAAACACAATTCTTGCGGGATGGCGATAGGTGAACTCTATGCAGATGAAGTTGGCGACAGTCACTATTCCTGATGATTTTTGGGAGATAGTTTTCTTATCGAGTTCGAAAACGCTATCCCGTAAAATAGCCGTATTTCCTTCGGATTGGCGATAAAAATAATTCTACGCAGACAAAATTGCGGGCAACAGCTAAGTTATTATTTAAGTTAAGATTATTATTTTATTTTAAGCACATTAGGGTTATTGACCTCGTTATATGAATGTTAATTATAAGTTCTTGGTACTTTAATATTATAAGGAACATAAAAAAAACAGATTATATAAATTTTTCTTTAACCCCCGCAAAGTTTATTAAAGTATTAAGTTACGAGCAAACAGCCAAACGGGCTTCGTTTAAAGAAATTCAATTTAGCTATTTTATACTGAAGATTCAAGCAATCTTGGGGTATTAAAAATTCATTTTGGCCCTCTTATTTGGTATTTTCTTAGGTAAGCTGCGTAAATTTTAATTAAAATGCGGCAAATATGTGTTTTTGCAAAGGAAATGAACGAATTTGTGAAATCTGTTCTAGTTGTTGATTTGTTTTAGTAACGGATCGTACTTTTTGATGTTTAAAGTCAAAAGAATTAATACAAAGAAAGTATACTTAATATCTTTAAATAAAATTACATTTTAACAGTCGTCTAAAAACAACTAAGTCAAGGGAGTAGTAAGCCTTATGTACAAAAAGTCTTCAACTCCTACCAGAGTTTATTACACGACGACGACCTTTATGGCACAGTGGTACATGTGTCTGCTTACTGTGCAAGAGGTCCCGGGTTCAAATCCTGGTATGGGCAAATATTTGTGTGATGAACACGAACGTTTGTACCTGAGTCATGGATGTTATTTGTATTTAAGTATGTATTTATCTATATAAGTATGTATATCCGTTGTCTAGTAGCCATAGTACAAGCTTTGCTTAGTTTGGGACTAGGTCAATTGGTGTAAATTGTCCCAAGATATTTATTTATTTATTTATTCATAAACGTTGCGTTAACCTATGTTAGTGAACATCGAAAGAAGGGGACAAAACATTTGTTAGCTTGAGAGTGTGAACCCCCCGCTCTCCATACAAAAGCCGATAACGTTTTCCACCCTCTAAACCTTTACCCATATAGCCATGATTTTCTTGTATGTTGTCATTATGCTCTAGAACTAGGTTTGTATGTTTTGATTTTTTAAATTATCTTAATAATTTCAAAAAAAATGGCGCTTTTTAGTTTTGCATGAAACTCCTAAAATATTGTCAAATCTATGAAGAATATTTAAAAAATCAAAGCATATATACATATTAATAAAGCGGATCACTCACGTGTTTTTGCGTCGGGAAATGCCCGACATGTTTCGGACCAGTCCGTGGTCCTTAATCATGAGCCCCCGCGGCGGTGGCGCGACGACGACTGCAGCCAGTCAGGCAGTCGTACACAATTACAATATACAAAAAAACATTGCCATAGGGTAAGGTTTCGAGGGTGGATAACGTTATCGATATCGTTACAATATCGATATAATATTTTTTGAGGTATACGGGGGCTAGTGTTAAGTTCCTTTTTTATGGAAAAACTTGCTATTGCTACAGAAATTATCTTAGGGTTACTGGATGCCAGTTTTCCTGAGGGAATTGCTGATTAAAAACATACAAACAAACACAAAGCATCAGCAAACGAGCTTAAAAAAAAAAATTCAGTTTTCTTACAAAACTTATACCGTTTGACATTAATCGCTAGTTAAAATGGGCGAGACTCCAGTACTAACTAACTAATGGTTAACTGGAAGAGATCCCCTAAAAGACTAAGTTCGCCTTTGTATAGTCGACCAAGTAATTGCTTGACCACTTTTCTACTGTAATACAAAGGGATAAGGTTCAAAAGTGGTTAAGCAATTACTTGGTCGACTATACATCACTGTATCTCTTTTTATCATTTATGTTTTTAGTACAGTAAAAAACATAAACGACGGACACAAACCAATCGTTAACATTACTTACAAAAGCTAATGCAAAATATAACCTTCTTACTCGCAAACTCGGTTAATGCGAACAGCCAAGAAATGACAAAAAAAAGCTGTCCAAAATCTAATTAGTAGCGGTCACCCTCATCCATTAATCCTGGCGCGATAACACCTATTTATTAATCTACCCTCAGGAAGCCAGGTGAATTAGAAATCGCAACGAAAACCCTGCAGGTTAAGCCCGAGTAAGGCCCGTTGTCCACCGCCTCCGTCGCCGGGACGTCACCGAGAACGAGATGACGGCGCCGATTTAGCGAAACATACATTAAGGCTGCTTTCCCACCAGAGATGTGCGAGGATGCGTAGCGAGGGATGTGTTTTAAGAGCCAATAGAATCGCTTCATTTACCTCGCCTCGGCCAGCACAGCTTTGGTGGAAATGGCTCATTGGTTCTTTACAAACACATCTCTCGCTACGCATCCTCGCAAATCTCTGGTGGAAACGCAGCCTTACTGTAGGTGTGTCCACCGCACGCCCGTCGCCCGAGCGCTGTCATACCGTTTAATTGACTAACTGTTAGAGTCCGACCGAAACTGGTTTTCCGGCCGAAACCGAAACCGAAACTCACGTGGTCAAGTATAAAATTCCTTAAATACTGAAATTCGGTGCATTTTACCCATAATTCTATTAAGTTGTGTTGCTACAGAGCTATCCGAACGGCGCACGACAATTCCCGAACAGGGCCGCCAGCGTCCGCCAAAGCGTTGCCACGAGAAACGAAGTTAGGCGAGCGTGCACGACAACTTCCGAAATCAGTTTCGGTTTCGACAAAAGTTTCAGCCAATTTTGACCGAAACCGAAACTGCCACTGAAACTTGATTTTTGGCCGAAACTCGTCCGAAACCGAAGTTTCGGTCGGACTCTGCTAACTGTGCATCTAGCACGAATCTTCTCGACACGCGTTAACTCGCTGCGTAAATCAATGCATCTCGTTTCAACTAGCCTAATGGGAGAGAGCGAGTAGCGAGTTAACGCGTATTGAGAAGATTCGTGCTAGGTGCACTGAACCACCGAGATCAGATCGTCGTGGTGGCCAAACGATCGCCGTCACGTCAGCTTGATCTCGGCCAGAAATGATCTCGTTCTCGGTGACGTCCCGGCGACGGCGGGCGGTGGACAAACGGCCTTAGTAATCGTGTTTGATTCAAGTTTCGACGCTGCAAAACGCAAATGTCATAAGGGACATGTCCCTTAATGTCCTTTACGACATTTGAGATTTCCACTGTCGGTTTGGTCCAAACGTAGGTAATCTGTAGTGCGATAGTTCATGCGTGGCAGTTTAGTTGCTTAGCCGTTTGTCAAATAAACGCAGATCAGAAGCAGTGCCATGTTCGTCCTTCGGTCCGCTATCATGGACTCTTAGTAGGTAAGGTAACGGCGCCTATTACCGTGGTACTTAAGGATGTTTTCAAACGAGTCCAAAAAATTAAGGGTATCAAAGCTACTTAATCACCGAAAATATTTGTTTTATTTAAGAGTGTTTATTGAACTTTCAGTGTAGTAACTTTTTTTGCTCATATTACTTATTCTTATTTGATAAAATAATTATTGAAACCAAAATACCTAAGTTTTCTATTACCGTGGTAATGGCTAGGCTGTGATTCTATTACCGCAAATTGAGCTTTCATTACCGACGGTATACAAAGCAGCAATTTTCTACCATCGGTAGTAGGGTTCAGACTCATGTTACGATTCGGAACTAATTACCGAGGGTTATAAAAAATATGGTTTTGGTTCTGTACATTATTGCTGTACATTAAGTTTTTTAGCGGTAAGTTAATAAAACGTTAAACATATACAACTTATGACAACTACATAATGTGTGTATCTACTAATCTCCTTTATGGATCAGTATAAATGGAAAAGTTTCCAACTGATAAGTAAGTCTCAATTTTATCAAATATACTGTACTTAAGGTACCCTAAATGCGATTTATTTCAATAGAAAACTGAAATGTCACTCGATAATAGACACTTTTTTAAAAGCCTATCACCGACCCAAACAAAAATTAAATGGATCGGCAATAGATTCCCATACATTCTAATACCGAGGGTTATGTGATCTAAGCATCGGTAATAGGCTTAATTTGGAGTGTTATAAAACCTAATTCCGACCCATAAGAACAATAACATACAGTTGTATTTTCATTTCAAATCCAAAATAAAAATTACAACCTTGGTATAAAATCAAAATTACATAACTGGTCAGTAAGTATATCATTTTATTTCAATATTTAAACAACTTGACAAAATAAGGGTTTCAATAGAAACTACAAAATCGGTACTGAAGTTTTTGTTAAAAATTAAGGGTTTGTTGAATACATTCAATACCACGGAAATAGGTCTTTAATAGCGTGAATAGATCAAGATTGAAATAACTGTAAGAACTTAAATAACCGGTCACACATACCCAAAATAAAGCATAAAGAACCAAAATTACAACTTTAACTACTACCGTGGTATACCATGGTAATAGAACCCACAGCAAATAATGGTGCCTATTACCGCTGTATTTTATTTTCCATTTTCAACGTATTTCCAAGCCAAATAATATATAAAGAGTACTCAGAAGTCGTGCAGAAAACTACAAACAACCATTTAAAAATCATAACATTAGTTCAATTGCCATAACCATTACGTAAAATACTAAATACGATTCCAGTTCACTTACATGTGGCGTCAGGCGTTAGTATGGTACGACCTGTTCCTGCACTGGCGTTGCGGAAACGGACGAATTGCAAGCTCTTTGTTTTATTTACACACACTAGCGCTAATAGCACCGTTAGTCAAGTAAATAAGCCTCGTTCGTGAAATAAATATTTTTTAAGATATCGATCGGTTTGCTTATAAAATGCGTATTTGAAAATGCCGCGGTGATGGTCGTCGATTTTGATACCCCCGGTAATAGGCGCCGTTACCTTAATTGGTAGATTCAGGCGTTACTTTGCGGAGGTCCATATCAACAAACTGGAACAAATTACCTAAGTGTTCCTTTGTTTTCGCAGAGTAGCAAGGTAATTTGTTCCAGTTTGTTCTTAGTAGGTACTAAAAAGCTTTTTTTTGGCACACCGACACGCCGACATACATATTAAGCAGCAGTGCTTGCACTGTTGTGTTCCGGCGTGGAGAGCAAGGCAGCCGGTGAAATTACTGGCACAAGAGGTACTCCATCTGAGCCCTCTGGCAACGCATCTGCAATATCATCGGTGTTGCGGGTGTCTACGGGTAGTGGTGATCTCTTACCATCAGCTGACCCACTTGCTCGTTTGCCTTCCTGTGTTGTATAAAAACTATTGTCCCAAGAGTCAGATTGCTCAGAGCAAAACAAGAGTTCCGTAACATTCGTCTAATTGTCGAAACCGGATCAACCGCATGCAACCCGGCACTGATTAACCGGCGACCGGACCCGGGTAACGTTTACGGGCACCGGGTTTGGATGCAGTTCTGTTTGTAGTTGTAATTGGTACAATAGCAAACAAGGAAAGTCGAAGCTATTTTGGGAAACTAGAAAAATACCGAAAGTGTTTAATTTACATTCAGTGTCATTGGTACCCGGTTTTATAAAAGTCAGCAATTATTAGGCATGTTTATTTGCATGTTTACGTCAAGGTGACGACAATACTTTTATTCGTATGTAGTAATTGAAAATTAATTCTGCAAATGTGACATTCAAATTTATTTTATAACGGGGTGTGTTAATTTTGTTTGACCATAACAAAGATGAGCTCTTTTCAATCATAACATAATTATTGTTTCATTTGCTGAAAACTCAAGACTGAGAAAAGGGTCAGTTACAGAGTTGCAATTTTTGAATCTCACCAGGGGACTAAAGCTTACCAAAATGGCCGAATTGTAATGAAAAACTTTGTTTAAATATAATCGCTTAACAAGCACAAAATTACTTTATACGAAAACAAGACTGTTCAATCTAAAACAACTTTACACATATTCGACTTGCATGTTTGTTAAAAAGATATTAAGTAAAAAAATACATTCACAATTAATATTTACGAAAAGAATATTTACACATAATCTAAGGAACACTAATAAAATCAAACTGTTTAGATACAGAGCTGGCTATGGTAAGAGGACTGTCCTATCTGAGGGTGCGCAGATGTTCAACAACCTATCCAAAGCTGTACAAGAAAATACATCTATAAGTGTGTTTAAAACTAAGTTAAAAAAATACATCTATGATTGTATATACTAAGATATGTTGGAAGACATTATCTAATAGTTTTAATTTATTTTCTCATTTTAAGTGAACTTCTGTAATGTTCTTATGAGAATAAATTTCTTTAAACCGAAAACGGCCATTTTGGTGATCTTTAGTCACCCGGTGTGATTCAAAAATTGCAATCCATGCAGGTGTTCTTACGGCTTACAATAATACACTATACGCTTTATCAATTATCAACAAAAAAGCATGCAAATATTATTTTATTAAGAATACAGTTTTATTTTTATTATTATAAAAAGTTAATAATAACTATACATATATACAAAAAATAAATTCTGATTTTTTTGCTATATATTGGCCATGACTATGTACTTTACTAATTTTGCAGTTTCTCTCGGTTTATATTCTTAAGATTGCTTTAAAATATATACTTACGTACATATTTATATAATACATAAGATATGAAACAAATATTTCATTTCATAACATTTCATCGATAGACTCAGACTTAATAAATAAATTGTATTTAGCTTTCAACTTTGTATAGTCTTTTCATAAAATTTGCATCACTTTTACTTACTTAAACATGAACAAAAAATATATTTGAATGAATGCCGATGTCGAGACGCATTATAAGAGCGCTGAAATAACTATTAAAGGCATTTTGTAAATATTTTCAATTCCTAGACCAACTAATAGCTTTTGCTTGGTTTAATCTAGAAATATTTCGCGCTTAATGGAGCATTCCAAAATGGCCGCCTGCCTGATTAAAATGGCGGTGATGCATAGAACATTAGCACGGCCTTTCAGTTCGCGGCATTGATGACGTGGATCTAATTTATGATTATAAAATTATTTGCGATTGGGTTTTTGGTATATTCTAAACGGTACTTAGTGGTTTGTACAGGGGCGTAGCGACGTAAAATGGCGCCCAGGGCTCGCATCCAAACTGCGCCCCTTTCCCTATGTAAATCATTTTAAAAACAGATACCTGCACATTTTTTTACTAATTTTGTAATGTAATGTATGTAAAACAAGCAAAATACGTACCACAAAAATATCCCCGTCTGGAATAAATGTAATGTATCTACAATAAGGATTAAATGATCCTGAAAAGACTTTTATTTGGCCATGTATATGAATTTGGATTGTATTTTTTTTAAATAGGTAGTTAGTTTTTTGCCCCCCCCCCCCTTATTTGGCGTCCAGGGCACATGCCCTGCTTGCGCCACCCTAGTTACGTCCCTCGGTTGTACTACATTTCAACCGTTAATTTTTGTGACTTACTACGTTGGTTGAATGTAACTACTGGAAGACGCGGCGTGACCAGTGCACCTAGCATGAAAAATCTGTAAATTAGGGCGATGGTGCACTACAACACAGAATAAATAACGTACAGAAACTTCTCTTTTACGACCGCGATTAAACGAATTTCAACTTTATTCACACGCACAAAACGTTCGTATTACTTCACACACCATGCGCTAGGCGGCGCGAGTCAAATAGAACGCGCCGCCCGCGTCCGCCTTCTCCTCGCTACTCCCGGCGACACGTTAGGGTTGCGCGGCATTCGTTTTTAATTACACTGACACGGCGGGGGCGAACGAGCGCGCGGCAAGCCGACAGCCAACTACGATTAGCCTATGCCATAGGCAAGGCGGTCGAGCGTAGCTACAGTGCGGAGTGGAACCCCCCTGACTACAAGGGAGAAGTAAAATGTCGGACGGTAAAATTACGAATAGTGCATAGACTATTATACATGTACATTTTTTTTATACAACATAGGAAGGCAAACAAGCAGGTGGGTCACCTGATGGTAAGTGATCACCACCGCCTATAGACACCTGCAACAACGAAAAGAGTGCAGATGCGTTGCCAACCCAGAGGGCTAAGTTGGAATACCTCTTGTGCCAGTAATTACACCGGCTGTCTTGCTCTCCACGCCGGATTTATATCGTGCCATATCGGACGGTAAAAAGTCGGACTGCCGGACAGTGGAATTCCTTGTAGTGCCCTTACAGTGAAAACTGTATCGAAATCCCTTACGTGGTTTAAAAGGCGTAAGCGGCCGAAGACATGACGACACAGTAACAGTTAGCGGCTTCGTTTTATCTACACTAATATAATAAAGAAGAGGAAAACTTTGTTTGTTTTTTGTTTGTTTGTATGTAGGGGGTAATCTCTGGAACTACTGAACCGATTTCAAAAATTCTTTCACAGATAGAAAGCTACACTATCCCCGGCGGAAATAGGCTACTTATTCTACGCGAACCAAAGTCGCGGGCGTCCGCTAGTACTATATAATAAAGATACTTTAAAAATAATAGAATTTCTTTTTTATCTTTTTAAACTGTTCCCGCTTTACCGCCTGTTTTATACTTTCCTCAATTCCTCGAAATCAATTCGCAGCAATTGAAAATGCAGAATATTTCCACCGTTTTCTTATATTCTTTATATTCCTTTGAGCATAGACGAGGTGTTATTTGAGTCGCAAGAGGAACAGCGCTCGTTCCGGCGCCATTTTAAAAATTGGATTCGTTTCAATCTTTTTGAGAGATTTAGTACTGATAGTGTTTTTTGGTCCATTAGCCAGTTAAAAAGAGGTGTTACGATGACATTGTGATCTTAGTGTACTTTAATCTAGTAATTTAAATATGGGTCATATCGCAAGCATTCGCGTGGAATATAACAGCTTAATTTGAATTTAGGGTAATTCTTCTTAATTCTGATTCCTCTGGCGTATGTTTTAGCATATTTACCTAGTATTGACTAAACAATATGAGGGTAAATCTTGAAAATATTGATTATTTTGACGTATTTTTGACATATATTAATACATTATATGTTTAGTAAGTGTTAGGTAAATATGTTAAGAGGAGTGTGAACCCAGCCCCAAAAAGCGCTCCCTATACAAACGGCGATAACGTTTTCCACCGTCTAAAGCTTAACCTACGGTAATGATTTTTTGGTATGTTGTCATTATGTCCTAGAACTAGGTTTGTATGTTTTGATTTTTTAAATATTCCTCATAAATTTCAAAATATTTGCAATTTTAATAGTTTCATACAAAACAAAAAAGCGTCAATATTTTTGAAACTACTAAGAATATTTAAAAAATTAAAACATACAAACCTAGTTCTAGGGCATACTGACAACATACAAAAAAATTATGGCTATAGGTTAATGTTTAGAGGGTGGAAAACGTTATCGCCGTTTGTATGGAGAGCGCTGGCTTCACACTCCTCTTAAAACAAGCGCCATAGGAATCAGAACTTGGAAGGTTTACCATTCAATAGCTTGTTACAACATCAAAACTGTGCTTTTACGGTAAGATAGAATAGTATAAAATATACTGGGAAAGTAAAGGGTGTGAAGCGACGGCCTCATAGTAGCTTACCATTTAAGGACCTTGTCGTAGAAACGAATGAGATGAGAGTTGCTAGAATTTGTCATTTCACTGACAGCGATCTTTTAAACAATCTGTAGAAAAGTACCTGGCAAGAGTAGAGTTATTGTAATCGAATTTATTTATTTCTAAATTTTTTCGATTATCTTTTTGTATTTTTTTTACATTCAAACTAATATTCGCACCATTCGTGGAACAAAGACGCAGATGATAAAATACTACTTTTCAGGAGAGCAAAAAAACTACCTCACACTTTTATTATAGACCGCAGACAACAATGACATATACGATTTTATAGATAAAAAATCGCCAGTTGTATGGGCGTATCACACTTTGTAATAAAAATATGACTACTACGAGAAAATCATTAAAAATTAACTTGCTTTGGTTTTCCACTGACCCAATTACACTACGGTAAAATTAAGTTTAAATACGTACTTATGACCAGTTTTCGATGAATGCTGTACCAATTTAATTGTACTTACGTGTTTTTTTACTATGGTGTTTGTTTAGTTACGCGTTTCTTCCTTAAATTATTTGAAAATCCAAGAAATGTAACTTGAAATACGCTTTTAATACTGGGAAAGAATGAATAACGATTGTAAGTATCGCAAATTACTTAGTTATTCTGGGGGTAATATTTTTATTCAGGGTTCAGTATTTTCCTACAAATTTGCTATAAAAAAAACTAAGGTCACTAGACATGTATGCACAGTGTTTAAAACCTTTCATTTGTGTTACAATATAACGTTCAGATAAAAACGTACATCAAAATATGTCTATAATCGTTCATAGAAAGGAAGTTGGAAAAAAAAAACAATTTCTCGAAATGGTCATATAAATAAATAAAAACCCACATTTAACGATTTTCAAATATATTTTTCACTTGCATGATCATAACAACATGTACAAAAATAGAAAACAGACACAAAAATAAGCGCCAACACAAATACAATAAAATTTTAGTCACTATTCTCAATATCAGAATGCAATTCTTGCACCGAGGATTGAGGATGCAAGTTTTTATAAAAAGCATGGTAATGTATGGGTATATAGTTATTTTCACACAGGGTCATTAAATCTTTGTACAAATTATGTGAAAATGGTAACGGTCCATCATACAATCGAGTTAACGTAGCCGGATTATCAGTGGGAATCCCAGCGCATGTTTTTTCCTCCTACCAACTCTTGCAATATTAGTCTCCAAGCGAATTGTTTCTTCAGCCTGGAAATCACATTTAATATGAAATGTTGCAGGGGCTGAGAGTTCGACAGAAATTTCCCTGATTTTTGTCCATAAAACCTTGTTACCGGAGTTATCTTTTTCCCAATTTTTGGCGATATCAACAAGTTGTTTAATGTCAAAGAAATCATTTTGTGTCATTTCTTTTACCTGAAATTTGGGCGCATGGACTTTACTGTTCCTTATTACAGAATACATTTCATCTGGCACATAAAGTACTTGTTTTTTCTTAAATCTTCCTATGCAAGAGTGCATGGTATCTCCTTCATTTTGGGTTTAACCCTTTTTGTAAAAGCCTGTGAGTAATTTTGATTTCCAAAACTCTTACCTCTTACTCTTGAATGCGATAAAGCAGTGGTTGTTGCAAAATTTTGCAAGATATTAGAATTAGCTGAAATAGTAGTAGACACGAAATCTGGGCCATTTTCTCTAATTTCATGAAATAGCATATCATGTGACTGCAGCTCAAGTTGTTCAGAATGGTTTGACAGGATATCGTAGTCAGGTGGTACTGACTGCTGCTGATTTGGAGTGCTTTCATCAGTATTCAAGTTAAGGTGTCCGGTACATGTATTAGGTTGGTTATTTTTTGCAGTGGGTGGTAAACTGAACGTGAATTCAGCAGACGATTTGCTCCGTTTTGTGTTTACAGATTGCCTAATTGAATAACATTTATCATACTCAGATCGAATTGCTGTCAAAATTTCTTTAAATGAATCAGGAGTATTAACCTCTTTTATTTCAACTGCTTTTGAGGTAAGTGTATGTTTAAGGGTATTATTGGACTATTAAATCTTCTAAACTGTCAGTAGTAGAGTCCGTGTCTGTATCATATGGTTCCACAAAGTCATACGTTCAGTAGCTGATGGTGCTACAGAGGTATTTTCATGCTCGCTAGAATTACTTGTATTGGTACTTTCAAAGTACGAGTTGTCTTTAGATCCGGATGCTTCTCCTGCATCAACAGGTTGCCCTCTATGGCCTGAAAATAGAAAGTATTTTAATGCATCCATAATGAGGGGTCTTAAAACACGAATGTGGTTTTCACACGAGTGTTTTAAGACCTAATTGTGTACAGTTGCATACATTACTTTATCTTCACATATATCATAAGTACTCTATAATGGGTTCAGAAGCCATAGGGCAATGACCTGCATTGCTACTAGCTACTAGTGCTGGGTACCTATTAAATATCTATAGACTGTCCACATTAAAATAATGTATTAAAAAAATGAATTTGAACAAATATAGAAATAAATTATAAAAATTATCATAATAATATTGGTTGTTATAATGCTGGTCATTGCCTACGGTTTCTTAACGCATTATAGAGCATTTATGATATATGTGTAGATAAAGTTATTTTAACGTTAGTTTTTAGTAGAACCAATTGAATAACAATTTAATTTCCTTAGTATTTATATTTCTTAGAAACACAGAAAACATTGTTTTCGTAAGTTGCGTAGTTATTGTGCGGGGTACAAAATAGCAAAGCATCATTAAATCACCATTTCAAACAGTACCTAGCTTATAACTATGCGACGACGTAGGGTCGATTTTTCAATCACCGAATAAATGTTATCAACTGGTTACGGGCATGACGCTACAATTTAGCCGCTTCACACATTATCCATCAAAGAACATTTATTCGGTTATTGAAAAATCGACCCTTAGTTAAATAAAAAAGTGCCAAAATAAAACACTAGAAAGACACAGGAAAGGCAGTAGTAGCAAAACATAGGAAATCAATAAACCCTTAGCTATATCAAAGCAAAAAAAAAAATATTGCGTCGTTCACAAAAATAACACCCAGCGGACAGTAACATGACATTACCTACATGAGTTACTCACGACAGTTTCCAGTTAACTGCAAAGTCATCTGCTATTGGAAACCTTGCTGAGAAAAAAATATAAAGTATTTATTTTTCATCATCATCATCATCATCATCATCATCTCAGCCACAAGAAGTCCACTGTTGAACATAGGCCTCCCCCATGGATTTCCAAAGTGACCGGTTGGAAGCAGCATGCAACCAGCGCCTTCTTGCCACCTGTATGAGGTCATCGGACCAGTATTTATTTTTAGTACAACAATTTTCATAAAACTAAGTAACTATTTAACTAATTAAAATAGCTAAATTTTAACACTTACTGTTATTTTTATGTTCGTGCAACGACATGTCGAGCATCCGCTTCTATCTCGCATTTTTAAAATTTCCTACAAATCGCCTTAGCTTTGACTCCCGTTCTGAATAATCCATGGTAACGACACAAAAGAAATTACGTAAAGTTTTCGTAAGTAATGACACTGCAACCAAGCGCACGCATTTTTTACGATTTTTAGCTCGCAACTGGCATAACGTAGCGACAAACCGCGATCGGCTCGACTCGCGGGGAGGGGTGTAGGTATAACTACTCCGTTCAGCTCTCGAGTTTCGCCGCGACAGACTACGTATATCGAAAAGCTACATACAAAATATAAAATCTAGCACTGTAAGTATTATTACGCATAAGTTTTGTTTCCTACAATCTTTACAAAAACATGTTTTAATATTTAAGAAATAAAATGTTACGTACTTGCGGGAGACTGCGTACTGCGTACATGTATTTACGAAATTAAACTAGCTAAAACCTCTCGTGGAAAAATGCGTATCTAATATAACGACTTAGATACCGCGCGGGACTAGCGCGTGACTGTACTTACGACTGTTGATTTTTTAAAGTTATAAGGAAGAAATGGGTTTGTGTACATACATATAGAAAAATGTATTTTATTTTCTATAATAAATACTTAACTTTATGTACTTATAATCCCTCCAAAAAGAATCCGCATAATAATGACTTAAAGTATACATACGCATTTATGTAAACTGAATGTTGTCGTATTATCACAAATTATGTACACATACTGCCCTTAATGCATGTACAATTTAAAAAAATAAACTGCGCATTTATTTTTCTTTTTGCTATAACTTTCTTATTTCTTGCCCTAAAATTCTGATATTTTGACACAATATGTATTTTTTCCTGCGTTGTCTGTGGTAAATTAATTGCAGAAACGCGTAGTTATGACTTACGTCTTTCTTCCATTAGTGGTGCGAATATCAATAATGTAATGACCGTAAAGACGAAACACATTGAAAAATTCGCAGGGTATGGCAGCGGTAATGTGGCGGAAACTGGAATACGCAAGGCACGGAATGCTGATGTTGCAGGTTCGAATCCTGCCATTACCCTAATTTTTTTTTGTTTTGTCATTCATTATATAGCATTTTAAAATTTAATGAGTAGGGTTGTTTTTTAAAACATAAAACCAGAAGGCAAACACTTAAGTGGTCACCTGATGGTAAGCGTTCAGCGTCAGCAACGTCCATAGTAGAGATGCGCCGAGTAGCACTTTTGCCGAGTAACGAGTACCGAGTTTTACTCGGTTCAATTTTTTTCAACCGAGTACTCGGCCGAGTAACTCGGTTCAATCAAATTCCCCTTTCGCGCGCGTAAACAAGTACAAACAGGTTCGCGCCGGACGAGCGGCCGGCTCGCGTCGATACACCCCTCACCCCGCCCGCGCCTTTCAACTACCAGTCACTTGATAGTCTGCAAACAAATACTTCACGTTGCGCGTCATAGTAGATAAATAATTGAAAAAGTTTGTTAATTAACGATTGACTGTGTGTAGTACCTGATCAGTGATGACCTGATTTTGATTTACACTGGTATTTTAGTTATATCTACCTAAATATATTGCTTTTCTTAAACCGAGTATACTCGGCATTTAAACCGAGTTATTCGGCCGAGTACGAGTATCAAAAAACCCGCCGAGTACGCCGAGTACCGAGTATCAACCGAGTACTCGGCCCATCTCTAGTCCATAGACATCGCAATCCCAAATGCAGATACGTTGCTAATTCAAAGGGCTAAGGCAAACAAAACAACCCAGTGAGTCACCTAATGGTAAGGGATCAGCACCGTCCATAGACATCTGCAATCCTAACTGCAGATACGTTGCCAATTCAGAGGGCTAAGATGGAATATCTCTTGTGCCAGTAATTACACCGGCTGCCTTGCTCTTCACGCCGGAATACAACAGTGCAAGCCCTGCTGCTTAACGTTAATATATCACATGTGCATAACATCAATTTATTGAAGATCGGGCTAGTTACTAATTTACAGCTGAACTAATAATAAAATTGTATTAAAAAACTAGTTTAGCGGGTGGTAGGAGTTTGTCCAAGGTCCGTCCGGATCGCTACCACTATCTTGCTCGCTAATCCTGCCGCAAAGCAGCAGTGTTTGCACTGTTGTGTTCCGGCGTGGAGAGCAAGATAGCCGGTGCAAATACTGGCACAAGAAGTATTCCATCTTAGCCCTCTGGGTTGGCAACGCATCTGCAATCTACTTGGTATTGCGGGTGTCTATGGGCGGTGGTCATCACTTACCATCAGGTGAACCACTTGCTCGTTTTCCTTTCTATGTTGTATAAAACAAAATATAGTGAATAGGTGTGGATACAGACTATAGGATAAAATGGCGACCTACAAAAGGAATAGCAAAATATTAAGAGGAAACACAAGGGCCGTTTTTCCATACAAACGTCGTCCCCTGTTTCCTCTCTGGATAATGCCAATAGAGCAATATTTTTTTTCCAAAAAATCGATGGCTACTATTATGCATGTCCCTATGTTTTCCTTTCTTCAATAAATTAATTATTAAAAGAGATATGAACATCCAAAAACTTAAAAAATTGGCCAGATTTTCGGCTGCGTTCATACATTCAGAAAACAAATTTTACTAGATTATTTAAAAAAGGAAAAAAATAGGAACACTGCCAAAGCCTTTCTTTAATTTGTAATGAAAAAAGTAGTTAAATCGGTTAAGTTTTGGAGAAGGAATCAGTCGATTTTGTGTACTTTAAATAGGTATTTTCAGTCCAAGCTGCAGCTGTCTCTGTTGCGCTCTGCGGGGGGAGGCTTGATAGATGGAGGCAGCAATAGATTTTACAAATACCTATTTTTCAATTCTCTAGGCCTTGAGGTTTCCTCTTAAAAACTGTGACAATTATGGTTCCAAGAAGGTAGTCTAAGCGCGTAGCTAACACTTCCTATATTGGATCGTATGCGCTGCAATAAGGTGTTGCCCAGTTTCTTTACAGAAGCATGGTTAGGCATTGTCTTGGAATGAACCACTTAATTCCTTAGGTAGTTTGCAGATCGTGCCGAGTTGTTATTTAATTCCAGAGCATTTGTGCAGGACTAGTAACACTGTGAGGACGGGGTGGACAGACACATCGATCGTCTTTGTAGAACCCACCCTGTTTATTAACTAAGCTTAGACTACTCGACAACAGCTTAATTATGACGGTACAGTTCAATAAACAGTCGGACAATAATAAAGGCACATTTTTACGTACGATAAATTAATCTTCTAACCGCCATTGTTTAAATTTTAAGACAACAATATCGAGCTCGTTTCGCCGCTGTCATATAAAGTGACTGTTCACTGGTACAATGTCTTGAACACTGGTACAATGTCCTTTACACTGGTACAATGTCCTTTACACTGCAACAATGTCCTTTACACTGGTACAATGTCCTTTACACTGCAACAATGTCCTTTACACTGGAACAATGTCCTACGCGTGTCAAGCACTGGCTTGACACGTGAAGGACATTATTTGTACCAGTAGTTGACATCATTGCCTCTCGTTTTTACTCGTGTGTTTCTATATCATTTTGGCAACTATAGAGTATAAACGAGAATAGCACCTATTCTTTAAAATAACCTTGTCAGGTTTTTCGGTCGCAGGTTCTTAACTAGGTTATTTCTTTACCATTAAAAATGAGCTAACTCTCGTTTATTCCATAGTCCTTCGGACTTACAAATGCAAGAAAGAAATCTGGACTTTTTAATTAAGTTAGTTACAATCGACCAAAACTTTAGGTTAAAAGGTCGTTTACTACTTGACACAAGTAAGGATGAATATCGTTTAATGTAGCACTCAAAGTCAAAGTCTAAATATCTTTATTCAGATTAGGCTTACAGGGAGCACTTATGAGTGTCATAAAATTTACCACCGGTTCGGAAAAAACCTCTTTTTTTTTTATACAACATAGGAAGGCAAACAAGCAAGTGGGTCCCCTGATGGTAAGTGATCACCACCGCCTATAGACACCTGCAACAACAAAGAGAGTGCAGATGCGTTGCCAACCCAGAGGGCTAAGATGGAATACCTCTTGTGCCAGTAATTACACCGGCTGTCTTGCTCTCCACGCCGGAACACAACAGTGCAAGCATAGCTGCTTAGCGGCAGGATTAGCGAGCAAGATGGTGGTAGCGATCCGGACGGACCTTGCACAAGGTCCTACTACCCGAAGATGAGATACCGGCAAGAAACTCAACGAGGTGTAATTTTTTACTGTAGCCCTAACACGGCCGACCCAGGTTTAACTCTCCCTGCGTCTCTGTCAAACTAATGTCATAAGAAAGTGACATAGAGATGAACTCAGATAAACCAAGCTTAGCCGGTCGGTAGGGCCACTGTTTGTGCTAAGTGGTCTGCGCAAAGGCATTACCATGCGGCCGCCAGCAGCGTCGTGTTTGCTGTCCGCCACATTAAACGTATTACGAGTACATTAAGGAGCCCCGGCGAGCGTGGAAGACCACATGTTTGCTCAGAACACTTTAGGTGTATCTAGAGGAGCAGCAACTAGTAATTCTTGCATTTTGGACAAGATGATGGTTGTAAGCTCAGTGATTATTGAAACGTTGGAAAATTAAATCTAAACAGGTGCATCAGTTTGGGAGCTATGACATTACAGAAAAACATAAGTTATAAAACTCTTATTACAACAGGGGTTAAAAATACACCTACTTTAGCTTCCTGCATCATCTTAAGACAGATTTTTAATAATAGGTAGGTATCTAGTAAATTATTTGACATTAATAAATTGTATGCGCTTTACGGTGACAAGGTTTTGTTCGACGCTATTTTAATTAATTCTGGTTTCACCAAAAAAAAAGTATGTCATATGAATGATGATAGCTAATGGCAAACGTTTGATTTTCATTTTATAAAAGACAAGAGGACGCCGGCGACTTCTTTTGCGTGAAATTAGTAGCTTATGTACGGATAGTGTAGTTTTCTTTCAGTGAAATAATTTTCTGATACGATCAAAGATTACCCCTTATATACAAACAAACTAAAAACTAAGTTTACCTCTTTATTATAGCATAGATTAAGGTAATTAATTTGTTTTGACCCTTAGAGACTATACATCTCTAAGTTATTTAGACTAAGTATTTGATCAGGGACCACATACATCCCGATTCTAATTTCTTTGACCTGGGGACCCTATACATCTCCTGGTCAATCTGTACTAGTGCCAGTTCGTTCAATATGCTTTAAGCTTGCTGTGCTATTTATTATCTTTTTTTTTCCTCACACTTTATGTGAACTATTGTTATGATTGTGTATATTGCTCTGTAATCTTGTTTTGAAAAGAGAAGAAAAAAAAGATAAACTGCTGAGTTTCTTGCGGTGTTTCTTCTCAGCAGATTCTTCCATTTTCCGAAGCGCTAGTAGATTCAGACATGTAAAAGAGCCTATATGGCCTACTTGCAAAATAAATTTTTCATTTTCATTTTTATTTTCATATTAGTGTAGATAGTGTAGATGTAGACAAGGGATTGTTAGATAGCAGAGGTGAAGTCAAAAAATTTTTTTTTCTTGATAATTTATGGACTTTTTCATTTAAATTAAACCCCCCTCTCTTACAGTTCCTTGATCGCACAGCAAATCCAGAGTAAATATTAATTTCACAAGATTTGGTTCCAGTCGGGTATTACAGCTGCGTGTGTTGACATCATCCTGTTTATAGTCCGAAGGTAGGCACGGTCAAGTCGCACGCTTAGTATTAAAGTGACCCATTTCTGAATAATACACGTCCCAAAATATCACCTTAATTAAAAGACATAGGGTTTAACTTTGGGAAATATCTAATTCAGAATTGAGTCACTTTAATACTAAGCGTGCGAAGTGTAAAAGGGTAAATCTTGAAAAGCGTATAATATTTTAATTATGGTAAAAATATGAGCTACCAGGAAGTCACTTATGTTATTAAAATAGTATGTTCGTAAAGAATCTGATCTGTTTATAATTAACCAAATAAATAATGGCTGTAAATAATAATTATTATTATAAATAATCCTTACAGCCGGTTTTTAAATAAAAATAACCCCAGTAAAATGTGTTTATCCGATTGAATTTTGATAAACGAATGAACTGACGCTGCAAATTGCTCGGAGCAAAAGACAGTCTTAAACTTTGCTCTTAATTTTCGACATAACCTAAGAAAAAACGACCTACTTTTTCAGGGAGGTCGCCTGTTTCTTTCGAGTAAAAAAAATAGGAAGGCAAACAAGCAAGTGACCTGATGGTAACTGATCATTACCGTCTATAAACACCCTCAACACCAATGCAGATATGTCACCAACCCAGAGGGCTAAAATGGAATACCTCATGTGCCAGTATTTGCACCAGCTGTCTTGCTCTCCTTGCCGGAATACAACGGTGCAAGCACGGCTGCTTAGTGGCTGGATTAGCGAGCAAGATGGTAAGTAGCGGTGTGGACGGAACTTGCACAAGCTCCAAGCAACCTAAAAAAAGAAAACACGCGAAGCCGGCGTCGGTCGCTAGTCTACATCTACACTAATCTTCATCATCACTGACTGTTTCTGATCTGATCTGATCACTGTTTGTTTGTTTGTTTGTTTCTATGTATGTAGGCGGTAATCTCTGGAACTACTGAACTGATTTCAAAAATTATTTCACTATTAGAAAGCTACACTATCCCTGACGGACATAGGCAACTTCTTCCATGCGAACGAAGTCATAGGCGTCCGCTAGTAATACATAAACACATCAACTGACAGACAAATATGATACGGGGTCAATGTATACTTTACTAGCGGACGCGCGCGATTTCGTTCGCGTGAAATTAGTAGCCTGTTCGTCAAGGATAGTGTAGCTTTCTATTGGTGAAAGAATTTTTGAAATCGGCTCAGTAGTTCCAAAGATTACCCCCTACATAACAAACAAACAAAGTTTACCTCTTCATTATATTAGTGTAGATGTAGAAGTAGAAGACTACGAGCACGTATACACAATATCACTGCATCTACCACGAATCTTCTCGATACGCGTTAACTCGCTACGTAACTCAGTGCGTCTCTTTTAAACTAGCCCAGTAGGAAAGAGACGCACTGAGTTACGAAGCGAGTTAACTCGTATCGAGAAGATCAGTGCTAGATACAGTAGGTGCACTGCCTTAACAAAATGAAAAGGAACAGTCAATCAAGCGGATAAGGGCGCGGCTACACGTCGCGATTAGACGCTATCGTACGTGCAGCCTGCCCTTATTGCATTCTACGGTGCAGGCTCGGGTGACCATGGATTTTTCAAGACAATATAAATTTTATAGCAATTAACCATAATATTCATAAAAGTTAAAAGGTTAATAATTATAATTGAACACATGTAACTAATTATAATTAACTATTAAGTAGTACTTTTATTATCGAGCACGTCGTTTCTGTCTACTTTTTCCAGGAGAAACAGGCGTGAATCAAATGAAGTGAAGGAGTTTCAATCAAATTGGATCATAGAATGAGAACTGATTTAAATCTATTCAGGAATAAGGGGATTAGGGTGGATTTTATAAAGGCTCGCTAAATCAATTTCAGTTAGTAATCTAAAACATAGCACTTAATTACTTCATTATAGTCTGACATTTGATCTCATGAATATTTCTGAAGTCTTAGACGTAAAAACATGTAATTGGATATTTATTTCATTATGTAGTTCGTATCGTAGTTAGTAATCGTCTTAAGCTTGTAGACTATAATTAGTCGAATACAGAACGATATAGAGTTCTGATAAAAAATAAAGTAAAAATAACAAAATAAAAGTAATAATTTTATACTATGCTTTTTATTTTTTACACAAAATAGGAAGGCAAACAAGCAAGTGGGTCACCTGATGGTAAGTGATCACCACCGCCTATAGACACCTGCAACAACAAAGAAAGTGCAGATGCGTTGCCAACCCAGAGGGCTAAGATGGAATACCTCTTGTGCCAGTAATTACACCGGCTGTCTTACTCTCCACGCCGGAACACAACAGTGCAAGCACTGCTGCTTAGCGGCAGGATTAGCGAGCAATAATACGCAACTACAGCCTTAACCAGACTGCCGGTTGCACGTGCAGCCATCCAATGCTGCTACTTACTAGCTTACACATGGAATACCGATTCTAATGACTTTTTTATTTCCAAAATTGATAGAGTTGGTTAAAAGAAGAAAAACTGTGTTTTTAGTTTTCTTTACGATCATTATTTTTCGAAATATCACGAGTAATAAAATCACAACGGGCGTGCGTCGCAAAAACGCTCTATCGCGCTGCATATAGGACCAGTGACGTCACTATAGTGATTTTGTATGGAGCCAACACTAAATCGTGTTTATTTCAATACTGTAAGCTTTCAACTAATTACGCACTTACTAAAATTTTCTACATTTTTATTTGGATTCGAATGACATATTTCGAAACAAAAAAAATAACTTTTTCTCTTCGTCATCTTTGTAACTTTGTATCACTGTCACTTCTAAAATATCAGGATTTTTACATACTTCTTTGGACATTAATATGTTTTAGTGGTCGTCTACAACACTTTTATGCCATTCGATTTTGAAATACCGTCGTTGCATTGCTTGATTAATTAGGCATAAGATAGTCCTGGATTTTTTTCATCTATTTATGGTCAACCTGTGTACTAGCGTGCGTGTGAGCCATTTATTCGCCAGCTTACCGTGTCCGAATGCAGCTAAACTTTTACTTAAATTAAAGAAACTTCCATTTTGTAAACTATTGCATCCTAATACGGATGAATTTTCAATGCTCTTATTTCTTGACTTTTGTCACTATGTTATTGAGAGCATTATTTATTCGCTCACATCACTCTGTTGTGTCCGGCTAGTGTATATATAGGAGTACTTGTGAGCACTGTCTAGATTTCTAGAACAGTATGGTTAGGGTTCTGTACCCTAAGAGCGGTTTCGCACTACGTCCGATCCGAATCCGTGAAAATATGGTCAGTAGTAGCCGTAGAACTATTTCTATGGTAATTTACAAACTAGATCCGATATCCGTCATCCGATTTCTTTCCGTCATTCTAGAATCTCCATCCCGGAGAAGATTTTTGACGGACCGAAGTAACTATAGTATTATTTGTATGAACGCTCGCGCACTGCGTCCGAGTTAAAGCCGAGCTGCGTACGAGCAGAGAGGCAGCGGGGCGGGCGGGGTATGCGGCTGGGTGACGTGAAGCGGCAGGCATTCAGTGTATTAGTTCAGTGTGGCAGCAAGCGCATGAGCACGTTGTTATTTGCGTTATATTTCCCTACGATGTTCTTACTTTAATTGAAAATGTTGAAAATAACCCATCACTCATTTTTAATCTTTTTGCTCACTGAACTTTGACTGGCGGCTAGCACGCTAGCTTTTATCGCTGATATAGCATATATCCCTTTCTAACCAGCTGGCGAGTGCTAGAGGGATAGATACATTATTTTCGCGAAAACGCTAGTTGAGCTTACCATAGCTGATCAGCCTAAATGCGTTTGTAAACAAAACACCACTGAATTCTTTAAATTATTTAATCTGTATGATTAGCCGTTGTTGGTGTTGCCACAGGTAACAATTAAAAATTAAATCAACTCAGTAATTGTTGACCAAAGAAAGCGTAATTCAATATTTTCCGTGACCAGAAATCACAATTTTTTATCCGCTGACTAATAAATCAAACGGCTCGTTCCAATTATTATACGACGGTGCTATCGTTCATTTCACACGAAAACATCGGCTTTATTAAACGGTGCGAGCCGGAAGTCGCAGGCGGAATAAACAATTTAGCTTTGCAGGGGCCTGTGTGGAACACAGCGGCATGTAGGTCAAGAAGGAATTATTTTTGAGAGGTGGGTTCTTTTTTGAATAATGTTAACAGGGCCGGACCTACCGTATGGTTTTTGGGCTTCAGTCTAGGGCCTCCTGGATTCAAGGGCCCCCAGCTAAGTCAAGTCGAAGTCAAAAAAATAGACGATAATGCGAAAAATCCATAATTTTATTTCCTTTGAGTAATTAGGTTGGCCCTAATTAGCCCAGCGGGGCAATTCTCGCGTCAGTAGAGATGAAGCCACACTCGACATAAACCAAATGCTAAATAATAAATGATTACAAAAAAAGAGGGAACGGGAGGGACGGAATACCTCTTACGCCAGTAATTTCATCGGCTGTCTCCAGTTAGAACACAACAGTGCAAGCACTGCTGCTTAGCGGCCGGATTATTGAGCAAGGATGGACCTTGCACAAGGTCCTACCAAAAGGACCTTTTGGCTCCCATGTTTTTAAAACATTCCGTGCAATGCGGGCCCCTAAATTCTGGAGTTATCAGTCCGTCTGTCTGATGGCCTAATTGATTGCGTAACGTTCAATCTCGCGCCGGCAGGGGGCGCGATAATCACCGACGCAATTTACAGGAAAATAGCGTCTTTGGAAACGTTGACAATACTAGAAATAAATCGGGCAGTCTGTATCCCGGACGCAGCTAAAACGGAGTATAGGTAAAGTGAAAAAACCTTTAATTTATTTATTTAATTAAGTTTCCTTGCACAGTTTCAAAACAAATACAATTGGCCAGCTTGATGCTAGTAGGCCAACTTGATAGTAGTAGTTTATCGCGGGTGGTAGGACCTTGTGCAAGGTCCGTCCGGATCGCTACCACCATCTTGCTCGCTAATCCTGCCGCTAAGCAGCAGTGCTTGCACTGTTGTGTTCCGGCGTGGAGAGCAAGACAGCCGGTGTAATTACTGGCACAAGAGGTATTCCATCTTAGCCCTCTGGGTTGGCAACGCATCTGCACTCTCTTTGTTGTTGCAGGTGTCTATAGACGGTGGTGATCACTTACCATCAGGTGACCCACCTGCTTGTTTGCCTTCCTATGTTGTATAAAAAAAAAAAGGCATTCTCTACCAGTCAATCACACTATAAATAAGAAAGCAACAAACATCATTTCACAGTCACATTTTTATCAGTCATTTTATATGTGTAGGTCTTTGTGACATTGGTACAAGATCCATTTTTGCTGGAACCATGTAAAATCGTTTCTCACCGTTAGTGTTGGCTCGCTCTCGCTTTGGCTCGATGTCGAGCTCGTCACTGTTACGTTTATTATGCTTTAGACAAATTACCAGCCAGCGATGTCTTTATCTAACCTAATATAATAAAGAGGTAAACTTAAGTTTTAATGTTGGGGTAATCTCTGGGACTAATGAATCGATTCAAAATAATATTTTACTAAGCTATACACTGTCTACTGTACCACTGTGTAGGGTATGAAATGTCTTTTCTTAGAGAAAATAATGGTATAGTTAATAATTGATAGGTGTATCAGTAACAATATCAATAACTTTAATTCCCACTGATGCTTCAAATTGACGCGAAACACGTACAAAATGGCAGTGGTTTATAGACAGCTCTAGCTGAACTATCCAACGGCATTCAATGAGTGATCACCTCTTTCTAGAGTAGGTAAAGAGCCCCCGTCCTTCCCCCCTAGTACGCCCAAATCAAGAAGTGCCGAAGTATTTCCGCGCCTAAAGGTTTTAAGGACGTTCACATTTTACATTGAACACCTAAGCGAGTTAGAGTTCCTTATACCCCGTCGCATAACGGCATAAATCTGCCGCGGGGTGAGGGGGGGGGGGGCGAGGGGTCCACAAAATTCACGGCTAATGAGATTGTTCCTGCGACGACTGTATCCGATTTTTACTGTGACCATGAGTTTGGGGGTTGCGGGACAGTTTGAGAACGATTTAAGCTTGACGTTTAAGTTTTATTTTCAGATTTTTCAATGGACTGATCGTTTTGACAGGTAATGATCATTTACTCGAATGAATCGGCTAAATCACGGTAGACGGCCACTTCATATGTTTGTTGTCAGAAGGAACGACTGCGTTCCAATGGTTACATATAAGTTCAACAACTTTTTCCAATAAATTATATGAAAGAGACCATTAAAATAATTAGTTAATACAGCAAAATGCTTGTAGGAATACACCTGTCTGGGTGTATGTATGTCTCCAGTATCGTTGCAGCAACCAAACTGTTTGATTTAATGCAACAGTGAAAAGAGGAATTTCTAAGCACGATCTTAGTCATTTTGTTCAAGACTGCCAATCCTAAGATATTCAAAGACTGAGACTTTATTTCAGTAAAATTAAAAACACATTACAGTTGTTGACAAATGATCCAGCATGGTCACAGCACGTTAGGCCCCGCCTCCACTAACCAATTGGAAATACATTCTCGTAACGTCGCGTGAGATCTGCGGAACGATAGCTTTAATGGACGACCGGGGATTGTCTTACCCCAACTTACCCCGAGTTACCCTGATGGCCCGGGAGCCGGTGACAAAAGAGCAAACCTTTCATTTTTTTAAATTTAATAAAAAAGTGAAGAAACGAATAAATCAAACAATACCCTAAATTAAAAGTCTAAAATCGGATCAGTTTATGATATTTTTTCTCAAAATCAAACATTTTTGTTGTTCAAATTCAAGTAAGCAAACTAAAGTCCTAAATAAAATAAATCCTTTCTATTTGTTCATATTTCTGTTATTTGCATTTAAATCAAATCGACATCAGACTGATGGTATTAGCGGCATTAACTTATTCTATCATTAAATCAGGTCAATAAACTTTGTAGTTTTAAAGAATTGCCAAATAGTTTTACCACCAGAACCTCAAGAAGAATTTATATTTAGGGGCCAGCAACGGACAGCGACTCTATTGGGGAGCGGTAAACGCTCATCAGGTGATCTGTCAACTCATATGCCATTCTCTTGCATAAAAAAATAACACATTATTTTCACTACCAGCTCCCGGCCAGCCCCAAGGAGCGCCGTAAGAAACTGCGTGAGATTTAATTTCTTTGCTGAAGATTTAGTTGGTTCGGAGCCGGAATGTAAATTCAAACGGGATTTATCGAGATAGGGATTAATTCGGTCAGGCATCGAACAGCTCTGAGTCTAAGATAGACGATGTTGATTACATGATTACTAGCGTTGCGATTTAAATCTAGTCTAAAGTCACAGGCGTATTTAAAGATTTGGCACCCCGGGACATTTAGCTATGGCGCCCCATTAAATGACGATAAAGTATTTCATTTTAGGGGCGGCTGACGCCCCTAGCAGCTTGGCGCCCCGGGCCATGGCCTGATTGACCCTAGGGTAAATACGCCCCTGTCTAAAGTTCTATCCTTAGTCCTAAATTCTAACTTGTCTTAATATTAAAATGCTATGCAATGACGACACCAAGAAAAATAAGAGTAATGGCAGGACTTGAACCTGCAATATCAGCAATCCGTGCCTTGCGTTTGCCAGTTTCGCCACATTACCACTACCATAGCCTGCGAATTTTTCAAAATGCTTCGTCTTTACGGTCATTACATTATTGATTTAAAAAAATTTAATCGAAAGAAATTTCGGTTACAAAAATTTATCTTACTGAGTGAGTATGTAAACAAAGTTCTAATCGAAAATTTCACTTTTTGTCACCTGAATTGCGAATTTGAATCTCACTGGGTGACTAAAGCTCACCAAAATGGCTATTTTTCATAGAGATTCGGTCATTTTGGTAAGCGTTAGTCATCTGGGCCCAATTTCATAAATGCGATAAGCGACAGGTGACAGTGAAAATTCTGTATGCATTGCTTGCCCACTATGATGTTAAGTCTGTAAGTCAGTAGCAGTACTTGTCAACCCAGTAATGTACGGCGAATTGTCACTGTCACCTGTCGGCTGTCGCGTTTATGAAATTGGTACCTGGTGAGATTCAAAAGTCTACAAGTTGTTGCTTTGTGATGTTTTGAAATTAGACTTTAAGGTTTCACATTAAAAACCAAAGTAGATCGCTCTCAAGCGATAAGACCGCCTTTTGGATACCTTTATTTAAGATTCACCTGTAACTCTGTGAAATCGTTATGTGGTATTCAATAAAACATACAAAATATATTTGTATTGTAAAAAAACCTTTAACTTTAAGGGTAGTAGTTATAAACCAAACTTAAGTTCCAGTTCGGTACCACAACACAACCTACGTACATAATCGTGCACGATCCAAGCGCGGTGCGCCTCTTTACGAGGCATCTTTAGGATCGTACGTGGTACGACTGTTCGCTACTTAAACGAATTACCTAAGAAAATTTAAATCGTTTGCTTAAATCCGTCTGCCGGAACTGACTACCGTTTATGAATACGTCCTTTAGTGTTTTCCAATTTGATAGCAGTGGGACACAACCATGCCTTAAAGTACGATCTCCATGTAAATCAACGATTAAAGTTACTTTAAAAGCAAACAGCGCATAAAGAAACAAACGAACTCCACAAGAAAATATAATAACTTTTGTATGTAGATTAGACATTGGGCGACGGGCCATCATTTCCATTTCTTCAACTGTAGGAAGATACCCGAACCAACAGACGCACCTACCTATTTAACTGTATCGTGTATATTTCCACGAATGAACACAAAAAGATCAATTGAGAATATGCATGGCTTTTAAGTATTCCAAAAATCAAAATAATTCGTAGACACATAAAATAAATAAAATCAGGGGAAATAATTCGTGTAGTTTTGGAAATTGGTTACAGTTATACCTTCAAGGTGTCCAGATTAACATACTAAAAGCCCACACTGCTGAGGGTGTTAGGGGGGGGGGGGGGGGGGTTAAAGATCCCTTTTCATTTTCATCATTCATCATGTCTCGAACATTTGTACAAATACCAATCAGATTACTTGTAACAAAAGCTTTTACTTAAAATTTCCTTAAAATTTATCGTAAAAATTTATAATACTCTGTTTTGTTTTTTTTTAAAGTAATTACTAAATATAACAAGTAGAAAACTAACAGTGAGCATTTTTCACGAATACGCTCCTCATAAAAAGAGTACCTACTTTGACGTCAGTTTAGGTTGTCACTTGCTACCACAATTTTTGACAATTTTACCTAAAAATGGGGCAACTCTGCCATAGTAAAAACTGTTTTCTGTTCTGTTTCTGCACCGCCTACAATCCTGTCATCTTAATTTTAATTTTTATCCCTATACAAAGGTAGAACGAAGCCCTCAAGTAATAAGACTGCCCTTTAGGTACCTATATTTACAAATTACCTGTGATTATGTAAGATTGTTAATAAAGTATTCAATGAAGCATAATTTGTATGATGTTAGCATAACAACAACAACAACAAATACTCTTTATTGATTCACACAAGTAAACAAAATAAAAGAACACACACGGGGAAATTTTACATGGAATTCAACAGGCGGTCTTATCGCTAAGCAGTGATCTTTTCCAGACAACCTTTGGAAAGAGATACGGTGAGAAATAGTCAGTGAAATAGTCAGTCAGCATACCTAGTTATATTAAAAAAATTTTCATGTAAATTCTTAATTCTGGTATGGGATTGCTTGCTTGGTAAATGGTATTATATAGCCTAATATTTCTGTGGTCTGAAGTGGGCAGAGGCAAAGTTACCACGACTTGTAAAGTTGTCACAGCCTATAATACGATACATAGTTTTGGTTTGTAAATAACTGTGAGTAAGTATGATATTATCATATTTTGCGTATAACGTATATATTTATAATTACTATCGAAGATGTATTTCAAGGTGATGTACGCTGGATTGATGGATATGCAAAATGAGATGTCAACACACGTTTCAGTGACAATTTATCAGCCGTTACGAGACAGAAAAAGCACTTACACTTTTGTTAAGCATAAAATATATATTTTTTATCGAATCCTTGTTTAAATGTAGAAAAATTGTGGATAGTGGTTTTCCTACTGATTGTTTAGGATAATAAATGATAAGAGATCTATCCCAAATTGCCGCCAACATTGACCCTGACATGACCGGTTCTAGTTTAACCTATCCCTTCCTTGCGTCTCTGTCAAACTACTGTCATAAGAAATTAAACTTGGCCGGTCATGTTAGGGCTGCAGGGAAAGTTGGAAGGCTGACAACATTGCCACGTCATATGGCAAAGTTGATTCGTTGAGCGAAGTATTGCCCATACTTCTGGTAACGGGATAAGGTGCGCCGATAGGTCTTTGTAAAGATGGTGCCCACTTGACCCCCAGGGCTTGGGTTTCGATTTCAAAAAGAGGAGAGGACTTATTTGTCCCCAAACGCCTCAAATCCATAATTGTCGCCATGGTAGCTTTACTTGCTGTCTTGAGTTCATAATCATAATATTTATTGCTTTATGTGGTTTTACAAAGATCTTAAAAATTAAACATGTTCCAACATAAACCCTGTAAGGGCACTGCAATTACACTAAATCTAATAAAATTAAGTACATTAATATAAAGTTACGAACATCACGTAGCATACAATATATTTAATTAAAAGTCAATAAATTCATGCAAATTATAAAAAGTCAAAATTAAATTAAAACTAAATCAAAATTAAAACATAGCAAAATTCAAATCATCGTCAAATTAAAATCACATTACAATTACGTCAATTAAAATTACTATCATTATCATTTAAATCAATTAGAATAGCGTAGGTACAGATTAAATGAGTATAGAATGTCAAAAATACTGGATATCAAAAAATCAAGTCAAAGCAAGAACTACAATTAGGATGAAATACAGTATAATTCAATTAATTACAAATTCAGCAGAATGTTAATACTAAATCAGTTATGTATATTATTCAAGTCATATTACAGTTATTAAATTATTATGTTATTAGGTAGACTTAACCATTGAAGTATTCTTCCAATGAGTAATAGTATTTTATGCAACTGCTATATAATGAGAGGCCTTAAAACACGAGTGTGGTTTTATGAAACGAGCGTCAGCGAGTTTCATAATAGGATCACACGAGTGTTTTAAGGCCTAATTATATACAGTTGCATACATTACTTTATCTACACACATATCATAACTGCAAAAAACCGTAACAGTAAAAAACCAACAAACAGTCATGGCGGCCATCCGATATTTCCGCCAAGACGAACGTTTTTTTGAAACCATAGACAAGCGAATAGACTCCCTATTGTCATGTCACTCGATATCAAATGTCGTGCGTTTAAATTAAAAAAACATACTGAGTTGACGTTTCGTATCGATAACTGTTTTAATATCTGTGGATACTAGAATAGAGACCAATTTGAATTTTGACAGCTGTTCCAAATTTAAATTCATAACGTCATGAGATATCGGTAATGTGATCACCAATAAACACAGACTACTAAGAGATACTACCCAATAAAGAACAGATTTACCTACTACCACAGACAAGAAAATTCTTATAATAACATTGGTTGTAATAATGCTGGTCATTTTCTATGGTTTTTGAACGCGTTATTTAGCACTTATGATATGTGTGTAGATAAAAACACTTCTTTAACATGTATTCCTTTAAGAGTTTTGTAATTTTTTTATCGGATTGTTCACTTTTCAATTCGTCACTTAATTTGTTGTAGATTTTTATTGCCATTGAATTTGGGCTCGAGAAGTGCAATTTTAACTTTGATTCGGTCAGTTTAGCTAAGTTATTCTTAAATCTCGTCTCAAAACGCCGCGTTTGGTCCTTTGGCCTTATGAAAAAGTGGGGATATTTTCGAACAAATTTGCAAATTTCAAAGATAGACAGACGTCAGAGTTAGTATTCCAAGTTGTCTGAAGTGTGGTTGGCAACTTTCTGGACTTCTGATGTTAGCGAGTATACACACACACTTTTTTGGTTGAATAAAGAGATCATGTGCGTCCGTGCTGTTTCCCCAGAGTATAATTCCGTACTTAAGGCGCGAATAGGCATATGCGTGGTAAGCGGAAAGTGCGGCTTTGAGATTTGTGTTTTTTTTTTAGTTCTTTCAAAGCGTAAATGAATCCTGATAATCCGGTTTTTGAGGATTTGAGGTCTTCCGCTGAGGCTGTGCCAGGATTCTTATTGGTGCTTGAATAATGGGTCGGTGCGAAGGTTTTCAGTGGCGTTCCAAACCAAGGGTTGATCCACCTTTGTTTCTAATGAGTAATGAACTAGATATTTTCTCTTTAAAGTCAGACAACTGTTAAAAGTTTAAATTGTCTGATCTACCTATGAAGTTGTGCCACACGATTGGACTTCTCCGCATTGTGCGTGCGCTCTTTCATTTGGACAACGAATGGACTCGTCCTTTGTGCTGAAATTCAATTTGTTTTTCATCGTGCCTCCCAATTTCTGGTCTAAACAAAACGGCCCAAGAAAGAAGCGCGTAAGTACTCAATTGCTATATTTTTTGGGCATATCAGTAGCATACTTGGGAATATTCACGGATCTTAATCTATACATACTCGTACACATACCCCCTTTTTCAGTTTTTTTTAATTAACAAACGTTTTGTGCGAAGCCAGGACAGGGCGGGTAGTAGGTCCAAAAACATGTGACAATTGATAAAAAACAGAAGGATTTTTTTTAAAGAAAAGTGTGTTTGTGTGTGTCTGTGTATGTGTGTGTGTGTGTGTGTGTGTCTGTGTGTGTGTGTGTAAATATAATATTGTAATACCCTTTCGTAGTGTCAGGCAGGTTAAAATTCAACAACAAATATTATAGCTAAGATTTACAGTCCTAATATAAGCCTATTAGATAATTTTATTATTTCAATGAATTGAATCAAGTTTGTTAATCGACGAATATTGCAACGTCGAAAATTTACAGTTTGATCAATATTATTTGGAGCGCTGTTCTGTACTAGTGTCCCTAATGTTAATGATACAAGGATAATTTATCACTCAGTGAGGGTCTAACCAGTGACATAAGAAAGAGATGCGCTGAGAGATGCTTATTATTTGTGTCATTTTCGTGTATAAAAAAAACAATTTAAATAGTTTTCCTTCTATATTTCATTTATGTCGTTTGTATCGTCTGCAATTCCCGAACTTTAAGGCCTCTCTAGGTCTCATGTTCACGGGTAGATAATTGAAGAGGTCTAGAAGAATGGTTCGTTTATTTAAATGACCACAAGTCGCAAAAACATAAAATGTTATTTTGGTTAAATATTGTAATAGGACTCCGCAAGGAACCCAACATAAATGTATTTCTTTTTAAACTTTTTACTAAGCCTAATTTGACTTTGTACGGTCTTAGTGTTAAATTTAAATTTTAACACACTGGTTGTCTCTCTCGCAGCCAGTTTACGCGTTCTCACGGACTCGGCAATCCAACTTACCGATCTAACCATAATCCCCTTCAACTATCGTCTCCAACCTACTCCTGAAATTTAATTACGCTGAATGCGTAAATCAAAGGGCTCCATGTCAACTGAAATTAGTTTAAAATTATCACGTATTTGTGTTTGAAAGTTGGAGGTCGTGGGTGCAAACCTCTGAGGTCTACGAAGAGATTCTGGTCAAAGTTTTGATCAAACTTTGTCTCTAAGTGAACCTTATCCGTCTATCTTCTAGGAGGAATCATGTACGTTGATGATTTGTTTATTTATTTCAAGTTTATTGAATAGCATAAAGCTTAAAAGTTAGGCATGAGATTTAATGATAACAACAAAACAAATATTATTTATCGAAAACCAAACTGAATATAGCTCACAAAAAATCCACTTAAAAATAAATTGAAAAGGTAAACAATATCATATTCACCACGGTCAAAGTTTTGATTTAACTTCATATTTAAATGAATTTTATCTGATTATCTACTGGGAGGAATCGTTTACGTTGCTGATGTGTTTGCTTGTTTCAACTTTATCGAATAGCAGTGAGAAGTATCCATCTTGCCGCTAAGCAGCAGTGCTTGTACTGTTGTGTACCGGCGTGGACAGCAAGACAGCCGGTGTAATTACTGACACAAGAGGTATTCTATCTTAGCCCTCTCGGTTGGCATCGCATCTGCAATCTCTTTGGTGTTGCGGATGTCTATAGGCGGTGGTGATCACTTACCATCAGATGACCCACTTGCTTGTTCGCCTTCCTAATTCATTTAAAAAAAAAAGTAAGAGATCTTATGGTGGCGACTCTTCGAACAGAAAAATGATTTGCACGTTTGTTTACGTGATTTCCGTTAAAATCGTTTTCGGGCTTGCGATTACTAACAAATAAATAAACATGTTGCTCGTAAAACAGTATAATAATAATAAATAATAAAATTTATTTATTCAGACTTTCATCCATTTTGTTAGTAGAATTACATAAACACTTATTGACTAATGTTAGTAAGATAATGAATTATTAACAAAACAAAAAAAAAAAACTATAAACGACGACAAAAAGGAGGCACTGGAGAATGCAAAGAATGCCAGTGCCTCATAAAAGGGCCGTCGAGCCTCTCGGCCACCACCGCCAGGAGCCTGTTGCCACTGTCCCGCACTCTACTTGCCATCGAGGCGGCTCTCTTGCGAATAACGGCGTGGAAGCCGTCCACTCGCGCCTCAGCGAACATGCCGGACGCGCTGCAGAACCGGGGCAGCCGCAACAAGATTCTAAGCGCATTATTATATTGAACGCGGAGAGCGCTGTACGTCTTTGCACCATACTTAACCCACAGGCTGCTCGTGTAAAACGTCATGCAATATGACTTAAACAAAGTAATTTTGACAGCACTGGAGCAACGAGCAAACCTGCGAGCCAACATATTACATAATTGTATTGTATAGAATTTAATATAATTTCTTGTGATCAGTGTTTTTGTCGCGTAATAGTTGGACACTGATGAGTTTTTTGTGCGTCATCACTGGTTTCACTTTTGCTATGGTTTTATTAAGGAGGAGTGTGAACCCACCCAGCCCCAAATAGCGCTCCCCATACAAACGGCGATAGCGTTTTCCACCCTCTAACCCTAAACCTTTGGCAATGATTTTTTGGTATGTTGTCATTATGTCGTAGAACTAGGTTTGTATGTTTTGATTTTTTTTATATTCTTCATAGATTTGGCAATATTTGCATTTTAGGAATTTCAGACAAAACAAAAAAGCGTTAATATTTTTGAAACTATAACGAATATTTAAAAAATCGAAATATACAAACCTACTTCTAAGGCATACTCATCATCATCATCATCTCAGCCACAAGAAGTCCACTGTTGGACATAGGCCTCCTCCATGGACTTCCAAAGTGGCCGGTTGGAAGCGGCATGCAACCAGCGCCTTCCTGCCACCTGTATAAGGTCATCGGACCATCTTGTGGCTGGTCGTCCTACGCTGCGCTTGCCAATACGCGGCCGCCATTCGAGAACTTTTCGACCCCATCGGCCATCGGTTCTCCGTGCTATGTGCCCTGCCCACTGCCACTTCAACTTGCTAATCCGCTGGGCTATATCGATTACTTTCGTTCGTCTGCGGATCTCCTCATTTCTGATTCGATCACGCAGAGAAACTAAGGCATACTGCCAACATACAAAAAAATCATGGCTATAGGTTAAGGGTTAGAGGGTGGATAACGTTATCGCCATTTGTATGGAGATATCGCTGTTATATGATGTTTTGGTTCATACATCAGAAGGAGACTTGAAGCCTATGTTGCCAGACTATTAAAAAAACATAAAAATTGCCGTAATTTGGTTGGCGTTGCTCAAATAATGTTAAGAGTTGTACCTTATAATTTATTGGTGACGCCAACACAATTCTCAAGTTTACTTTTAGTACATTAAGTATAGAAAGTGGTCTTATAATTTTGATTCTATTGCTTCTTCTTATACAAAAATACCTTTATCTACACATATATCATAAATGCTCTATAATGCGTTCAGAAACCATAGGCAATGACCAGCATTATAACAACCAATATTATTATGAGAATTTTTCTAATTTGTTTCTATATTTGTTCAAATTCATTTTTTATTACATTATTTTAATGTGTACAGTCTATAGATATTTAATAGGTACCTAGCACTAGTAGCTAGTAGCAATGCAGATCATTGCCCTATGGCTTCTGAACCCATCATAGAGTACTTATGATATGTGTGTAGATAAAGTAATGTATGCAACTGTACATAATTAGGTCTTAAAACACTCGTGTGATCCTATTATGAAACTCGCAGACGCTCGTTTCATAAAACCACACTCTTGTTTTAAGACCCCTCATTATGCAACAGTTGCATAAAATACTATTAAACAAATAATTATATCATTGCGACTAATAAAATAAGCTAAAACAACAGTATAAGAAACACCAAGAAAACATATACGTATGTAACTAGGTATGTATAGCACTTCTCTTATTTGAGCAGATGTTTGCGAAGCATTCGCTCGGAAGCAAACATGCTTGGGGCTTGTGTTTCGTAGAGAAAGCAAATCCAGAGACAGATTGCCTCAAGGACGAAGGTATTGTTGTTTAGGACGTAAGCCTTTCGATTATTCATTTCTGTAACGACGTAAAAAAAAGTTAGAATTACTCTTTAAATTATAAACCGACTTCAAGGGGTTACATACATACTCGTACAATACAAAACAAAATGCTTTATTGAATATCACATTACAATATGACAGAATCCTTCTATCCACTTTTTTTTTTTTGTCCCTTGAATGTCTCAAATCGTAGTCCTCGCGAGAGGTACGGGCGACTACGATTGCTTAGCAAGTAAAATGAATCGGTGCATCGTAAGGGTAATAATGAAGATCGAAGGGTCCATCGGCCCGTGCGACGACTCCGGGCGGCAGTTCGAACCACCACCAAAAGTCATCCAGAACGGTGCACTCTTCGATCGTAATTTACTTTAATTACATGAATATGAATATGAATATGATCTAAAGGACTAGCCCTAGTGGTCGCCACAAGCTTAGTCACTCGGTCTGTTTGGCTTGGTAAGCAAAATAGAGAAGGACAGACCGACTGACGAGCGAAAAAATGGAGACCCATGCTAGCCGTGATGATATAATTATTATAAGTATAAAATCTATCCACTAATATTATAAATGTGAAAGTTTGTATGTTTGGATGTTTGTTACTCAATCACGCAAACGGATTTGGATGAAATTTGGCACACATATAGTTAAATTATTGTAATCGAAATTATTTATTTTTAAATTTATTCGATTTTTCTTTTTGTATTTTTTTTACATTCAAATTAAATTTAAAATGCTATTTAATAAATTACAATACAAAGAAAAATTAGGGTAATGGCAGGGTTCGAACCTGCAACATCAGCATTCCGTGCCTTGCGTATTCCAGTTTCCGCCACATTACCGCTAATGCGCGCTAATTTAGCGGTAATGTGGCGGAAACTGGAATACGCAAGGCACGGAATGCTGATGTTGCAGGTTCGACCCCTTGTGTTGTCATTCATTATATAGCATTTTGCACATATAGTTTATAACCTGGATTAACACATAGGATACTTTGTATTCCGTAAAAATGCATAGTTCCCATGGGATAGCGATAAGTGAGTTATACGTCGCCGCGACGTCATGGGCAGCAAAGAAACTAATTCTCATTAATTTGTTGAGGAAATATTGCAAATTGCATGTTTCAATTAAACAAGTCTACGCGGACGAAGTCGCGGGCAAAAACTAGTTACAGATAAATCTTAATATAGGTATCCAAAAGGCGGTCTTATCGCTTGAGAGCGATCTGTTCCTGACAACCTTTGAAAACATACATAATCATAGGTAACTGTTTAAAAATCGCTATAACGTTCGAGGAGTTCCTCCATTCTCCACGAATCTCAGCGACTGGAAACTGGACCAATCTGGTAGTGTATTTTATTAAATAAAAAAAGGAATTTCCCAAATTGGTTCACAAATAACAGAGTTCTGGAGTAACAACCATAAAAAATACAACTGCGTTGAGAAGAAGCTCCTCTTTTTTCTAAGTCGGTTAAAAAATTCAGAAAATCTTGCCAAAGACAAGTTTAAATTAATCCCTGGAATAAAGATAAACAATAACTCTATGATGTTAGCTACAAAACAAGCTCAAAACAACTACATACAATGAAACCTGTTAGCAAATAAGAAATCTTCATTAAAAATTTTTTACTCGTTTGGAAACTAACATGCCACAAATACCATTTGGAAAAAAAGGCTTTGGCATTTTTGCACGGTTTCGTACCTTTGCCTGTTCATAATTAGTCTAAAAAAGTAAAACCTAGTTCAAATTATAACATGCAAAAATTGTAACCTTAATTTTCTGGCTAAAGTTATAAGTACTGACACCTTAATGTATAGCAGCCCTAAGCGTTTCGCAGATCAAAGAAGTTAATCTAAATTCAATTAGAAACTTCGTTTTAAACGCAACGGTGAAGGGTATTTTCTTGAAAGCTTCTTAATATAAAATCTTTGGAAATTTTGAGGCCGTAACCAGCAATTTGTTTACTTTCTCGCATGATAACGAAGCAGGTGGAGTAGAAAGTGATGCTATAAGTAACTGTTCTTAACCGCATTTTTCGTTCTCATCCCAAATTAGATGCCTTTTATCTATATATATGTATCATCATCATCATTTCAGCCGAAAGACGTCCACTGCTGGACATAGGCCTCTCCCAAGGATCGCCACAACGACCGGTCTTGTGCTGCTTGCATCCAGCGGGTTCCCGCAACGATCACCAGGTCATCGGTCCACCTTGTGGCGGGTCTACCTACGCTGTGTCTTCCGGTACGCGGTCGCCACTCGAGAACTCTATGGCCCCATCGGCCATCCGTTCTGCGAGCAATGTGGCGCCCACTGCCACTTAAGTCTAGCAATTCTTAAGGCTATGTCGGTGGCTCTATATATATGTATAGGGAAGGAAAACGAGCAACTGGGTCACCTGATTTTAAGTAAGTGATCACCATTGATAGACATGTAACACCAAGGATATAGTGGATGTGTTGCCCACCCAGAGGGATAAGATGGAATACCTCTTGTGCCAGTAATTTCACGAGTTGTCTTGCTCTCCACGCCAGAACACAACAGTGCAAGAACTGCTGCTCAGCGGCTGGATTAGCAAGCAAAATGGTGCTGTAGCGATCCGGACGGCCTTACACAAGATCCTACCACCTGCTGTTTGTGATGTAACAAACATTACTTACTCTATTTACTTTTTTTTCTTCCTCCCAAACCTTAATTGCTCTCAGGCCTCTGCCCTGCCCATAAACACAAATACTCCATGACATTGCCTAAAATCCGCCATCACCTCCCTGGATTAGAACACCCACCATGAACTACCACTGAACATTATTACCTGGGAATAATTTATCGTGCTTGTAATTCGGTTCTACGGGAAGCGGGCAGTGACGTCACGAGCGGACTTGCGGTCACAGGTTGAAATTTATACCTTACGCAAACCTATGGCTGCTGGATCTTCACGGATGTAGTAAACTTGGAGAGAAATGTTGAATGTCTGATAATATGACGGTAGGTATGTCTATATAATAAACCGGCCAAGTGCGAGTCGGACTCGCGCACCGAGGGTTCCGTCATCAACAACATCTGGTATTTTTTTTTTTTATTTATTTTTTTGTGTGCGATAACAACAAGTTTACGGTTTTCGGATTTATTATTTTATTTTTGCTGTGAGACCTTGCTACTTGCCACAAAGTTCTAGGTCAACAGGAAGTACCCCATGGGTTTTTTAGTGCTTTGCGAATTTATGAAACGTGCGGCATAAACGGCCGTATCTTTTGATTCTGTTGACTTAGAACTTTGATTTTTTTATACTCTCAGGGAATGCAGACTTGAGTATTTGATATTAATTTTAACTCGACAGCTTCACGCGTTCGTGAGAAAAAGAGTATTGACAGACAGACAGACACACAGACTGACAGCAAAGTGATCTCATAAGGGTTCCGTTTTTCCTTTTGAGGTACGGAACCCTAAAAAGAGTGTTGCGCTGGTGACCAAGTGGCTAAGGGGTGGACTCGTGATCGTATGGTACCGGGTTCAATCCCCAACGGTTGCCATGTCGATACCAATGAGTTTTCCTAACTTACGTACATAGGTCCCCAAGTATTGGTGCCAACTCTTCACGGCGAGGGAAAAGCTGTACATTCATATCGTTTATTGTTTTTATTATTAGTAATATTTAGTCATCTACTACCACTTAAACTGGATATAGTGTTCCCAATTAATTTAACGGGCGTATCTAGAGATGGTGATCCGTGGCAATTCGTTATTTGCTTAATAGCCGAAGGTTCCGCAGACCCGTGTCTACGGCCGGTCGATACCGGAGCCGTATTACGTTGTGAATTCGGTTAGTCTCTAAAGGTTCACTTGTCAACTTGGGCCACTTAACTAATTAAACTTACAACTATAACACAGTGCATAATATCCTATAGAGCGAAAATAACCAGACGCCATCGCGAACAAAGCCAGATTATCCTCTAGGCCTCACGTGCTAAACCAGACCATGTGTCTACGCTCAGCATAACCCATCGTCAGTGTTACCAACTTAGCTTTGTAGAAGTCGCTAGAAATGTTGCAAAAAGGTCCAAATGCCGCTAGATGTATGGAGCAATGGCCATAAAAAGTCGCTTAAATGTATGGAACACTTGCCGAAATAGTCGCCAACGTATTCCCAAAACTCGCCAGGTCTATGTAATTTTGATTCTATAGGCTTGCAGGACCAAATAAACGTTTTACCAATCTCTCTTTGTTCCATATACCTGGTGATATATTAATTATCTGAACAGGAATATGTAACCCAACCTGCTATAGCCTATACAGCCCAGGAAGGTTATCTCGGCATCTTATTAATCGACGCGTCCGAGCAAATTGAATTTCTATTAATCGACCAAATTTCCCGGGCCATTCGAGCCGGTAGTATGACCGGAGTAATGGCGTACACTGCGTACGATCACCCGGGTTTTAAAACTATCGGGGTTATAGTGTAGATAAGTGATTGGTTGTGATGTTTTTCAATGATTTTGTATGGTTTATACACAATTTTAAATACTAATTTTAATCGACTTAAAGAAAGGAAATTCTTCATTCACTTACTTTATTTTCTTCCAGTAGAAGGCATCTATGTTTACCGATTATCGTATGTGAACTTGCAGTGGCCCTACCATGACCGGCCCAAGTTTAATGTATCCCTCTCTGTGCCTCTGTCAAAGCAATGTCATAAGAAAGGGACGCAAATAGAGATCAACTCAGATACAGTTCCTGGCAAACAACTTGAACACTGACCTTGACTGCGTAGTAGCCGTTCCTGATACAAATGTGTATGCGCAAATATATCCGTTCCACTCGATTTATGCTCAAGTTGTTTGCCTGCAACTGTAAACTAAACGTCTGTGTCCAAGGTGTCGTGTGTGTTCGGGCCAAGGTCACTTGAAGTTTTTCACCTCGTCAATGCGCTGAAAGTCCGCAGTGTGCGCCAACCTAAGGGATAAAAGCCCCCGAACGAAAGGTCCTTAATCACTTTAAAATTATTCTCTTTTCCGGGTATTTGCGGCTAGCTATAGAATATTTGTGAGAAATTTATTGCAAACGTTTTCTTTGTTTGTAGATTTCAATATAACATCACTAGGCTTTCCTGCCTCGAAGTACTTGCGGGATTTTTACCGAAGTCATTGTATTGTCGTCATCGACATCGCTTCCAAAGGAATCGAAAGCGAATTTAAGAGGAAACGCTTTATATTTCGCAGGAATTACCGTCAATGGTTACCTAGTTGAGAGTTCCTTTCGCAAACAAGGAAAGGGATGGCTTCAGTGGCCTAGTTAAATGACGCAAGAATAATGATTGGCGTGACGAATGATTTGTGAGAGCTAAACAATTTTCATTTTGTTTCAATGGAGTGCATAATTTTATTGTTACACGTTATGGAATCTGCTCAAGTTCCCATATTGTTATTTTATTTTATTTAAATCTCAGAATCAGACTGCTGAAGTTCTATTCTACACTTAAAACTGGTTTAATATATAATTCAATGAACTAAACCGGCGGGTGGAAGGACCTTGTACAAGGTCCGTCCGGATCGCTACCACCATCTTGTTCGCTAATCCTGCCGCTAAGCAGCAGTGCTTGCACTGTTGTGTTCCGGCGTGGAGAGCAAGACAGCCGGTGTAATTACTGGCACAAGAGGTATTCCATCTTAGCCCTCTGGGTTGGCAACGCATCTGCACTCTCTTTGTTGTTGTAGGTGTCTATAGCCGGTGGTGATCACTTACCATCAGGTGACCCACTTGCTTGTTTGCCTTACTATGTTGTATAAAAATAAAACTAAACTTGAAAAGAAAAAACATTTGAAAAATATATAGAAACTCTCAAATCAAATTAGGACTTGGCATTTCTCCCTAAAATGAAAATATGAAAATAAGTATTATGTATGTATGTCTCTATCAACGCACATTTTGAAAGTAGGGTTTCATTTTATTAATGTGATTTGTAAACAATTAATAAAATCCTACTACATATTCAAAAATGCTTTGGCACATACATTATATATTGTTTATGTTTTTGATTTACTGAGAAAAGTCGACAAAATCCATAAGTAGCAGTAGTAGTCCATATAACAAAAGCTTACAAATAATGTATTACATCAATGACTGAAATCTTGATAAAACTCGGAATGAGCCCAAAAAATTCCATCCTTCAAATGAAAACAGCAAATTGAAAACAATCTTTCTACTTATCCATTAGCATGTGGACCAAAGTTTCCAAACAAATAGTATCGAGCTCGTTCTGTGGGAACTTAAACGGTCGTGTCCGCGTTGAAAAGCGCCAAACGACACAATTAGGCTACCAAAACTGCGGTATGTAACTTTCGCTTAGAGCATTAAGTACGGGAGATGGCATTCAATGACTTACACCTCTGCCACAGGTATAGGCACAATGTGCATACGCGACATAAAAACTAATTTACAATCGATTATTTTGCCACTTGCTAATCCGCCACCGAAGAGATAACAGCTCACCAAAAATGCTTGCATGTGCTATAAGCACCCGTATAACTTGTTTTAACACATCACGTTTTAATAGAGGGTCGAAGATTTTATTTTTAAGCTTTATTTCTACTTATATCTAGCTAAAACATTATTTCTATGAATTTCTTTTTAGTGGCATGATAAATCGAGTCAAAAATAAATTGTTTGCTATCGATGTATTCGATGTTTTATTATCTGTGGAGTGTCACTACTACATTTGCATTTTCATTCTCTTACATAATGCCGCAACGTAACCTTTGCATGTGTATTCAGTGTGTGTGCGTGAAAATAAGAATGTGTTGTATTTTCTAAAGGTGTGTAAGTGCAAAATGACGCAAGCGTAATTGCTTTAGTGTGATAGGTTTGACATGTCACCGCCCCGCGAAAACGGCAAAATTTTGTGTAAGCAAATAATCACACAAGGCTACTCCCGTACTAAATGCTCTAAGAACTCGTGAAATAACTTCAGAATAACACCCTGAAACTTCGCTATTCCAGCGTTTAAATAACAGATTATACGTACTTAAGGCCTTATTGGAATCCGATTGAAACTTGAACACGAGATCGAGTTTGCTTTAGACTTGGTTCCATGTTTAGGTTGGCAAGATTGATGCTCGCTGCCGGCGGAATTGTAAATGCTGACGTTAGCGCTGGTAACACCAGCAAATGTAACCTTTATGCATAATTAGCAAGAGAGAAAACATTTGCTGTCACTTTTTACATAACAAACAAAATAAAACTATTTGTTTTACCCGACTGCGCGACGCAAAGGAGGGTAATGTGTTTATTAGCCTACATAATAGTTGTTCCTTTGTGGTGATCTAGAGACAAAAAGCGTGGGCCGATTTTGAAAATCTGCTCGATTAACCTTAGGGGGGTGTGCGGATTGTCCCCACAGCTGGGGGGTTAATACTATTTGATTAAACGGGTCACTCACGTATTTAATTTTTTGGCAGATATATTCGTGGTCTTGGCACATGAGTCCACACGTGACCACAGATTGACCACGAAATATCACGAACTAGTCCTGAACATGTCAGGCAAAACTTGAAACTTACTTACTAAAAATTTTCACTGCTAAAGTTTGTACTTTACTTTAATTAAGAGCTTCAGTGAAAGTCGCAAATTTATTGTATTTTTTTCGCAACTGTATTGAAAAACGTGGTTCGATACACGCGCGGAAATGTCATTCTTCACTCGTCCCGAGTCTTGCCACTTGCCTGCGGCTCGTGGCAAGATATCTCGGAACTCGTGAAGTAATGACATACCTTCCGCACTAGTATCGAAATGTACTATTACTCCACATTAACTCGTTTCTTAGTGGTAATTGCTATCTCCTTTTTATGCCTTGGACGTGTAGAAGTGATCTACATTTTGTAGTGAAACTTTTTATTGCGTTTTTTTCGGCAATAACGGAAGAGTGTGTTTTCAACTGCAAAAAAACATTTTTCCCTCAAGGGCTATTTACACGATACGAGTCCCGCATGCGAGTTGCATTACATTGCGGGCTACCAGTACCATTACCATGAGTTTCTATCGAAAATTCGCATTACGTTACTACAATCGATAGCGGTTAAATACGCTCCCATTTGTCAGTGAAAGAGTTAACCATAGTCGATACGGTATTTTTCGATGACATGTGTCAAATTTCTGACCCATGGTACCAATATTCTAGGGCAACAGCTACAAAACTTTAGTCACTAGCGCTTAGATTACGTTTGATAATTTACCGTTGGACTCATACTAGCGATTTTTAGTTCTCTAAGTGAGCGCTAGAGGCGCTGTTTAATTCCCCATACCTATAAGTTTACGCCGTCGCTAGCGAGTACCGTTACGGCTCCGTGCACTGTACTCATGGTAAGGGTACAGGTATGATGTGAGCGATCGATTGATCGAGCCGCGCAATGGAATGCAGCTCGCATACGAGAACTTGGTCCGTGTAAATGGCCGCTTATACTGCGGCTGTGGAGAAAAACAACAAAAAATATTACAATAATTCACCGTAAGAAGCAAGCAGTCTGATTCAGAAAAAGTGTTAACTTTAAAGACATTTTGATTCAAACGGTAAACAAAGAAATAAATTGAGAAAATTTGCATGTAAAAATGACTGTTCAGTCATTAAAACTCTCATTAAAGTGCAGACAATTTATGAATACTTAGCAGAGGATTGAATCTTCGCTGTTGTCGTGGAAACTAACTTTAAATTAAGGCGGGTAGAACGGGTGAAATAATATTTTTATTAGCAGTGAAAATGTGTATTTGCAACAAAAGTTTCATATTAAGCCTGAAATACTTGTGCCAGTAACTTATACATTCTTGCGCAAGTTGCTGGAATGCGTATGTCATATTTCATATAAATCTGACACAAGCGTGCAAGCTACTTGCACAAAACTGTACAAGTTACTGACACGTGTATTTCAGGTACATGAGTTGGAGTAATGTCGTTTTTTAATGTCTCCCCTGGTTACATCTAACCATTCAATTCATACAGAGGCGAAATAACAAACGAATCGAGAATATGTTAGTTCCCTCGCGACCACCACAAACTGCCAAGACGAGGGAGCGAAGCAAGCGTGCCACGGCAGTGGCCGGCGAACGCTGATTGTTGGTTTTTTTTATACACGGGGAAGATAATCAGGGGAGATATGACAAATGATTCAATAAATTAAAAATATATTACCAGCAAAACACAATAATGACATTTGTGTGACCCTATATTGGATTTTAAGAAAACCTATTTAGCCTATAGATTATTATTGTGCATAGGTCCGTTCTAGGAACTTGCCTATGCATGTTACACAGTTTAGGCCCTAACGAATCTATACATACGTAGATCATTATTGTGTTTAGGCCCGTTACACAGTCTAGGCCTATCCGCAATAATTACACTCAAGCTAAACACATGATCGTCCTTTAGCCTCCGCCGCAGTTGGGTAGAAATAGCTCTACTTCTTCTTAAGATATGCATTAAGTTTGTGAGGAATACTTACCGGACTATTTGCATTCTTACTGCGTTCCGACTGTTCTGTTTTTATTGTCCTGATAAGACTATTTTGCTCATTTGTCTGGAATAACGTGACGGACGGCGCATTTGAACTGTTATTGTATTGTATTTTTCGGGAACATTTAAAAAACGTGATGTACCTATAGTTTTGTTATTGTCTCTATGTAAGGAACTATGCCTGTCTAGGATGAATGAAAAATGCCTGTCTACATTTACGGTAAAAAATCGAGAAAGAGCACGTCATGGCCCAGGGAAAAAAAATCATTTTAACGAAAAAATTAGCAAAAGTGAGAAACAAAATTATTTCTGCGCTCGCTTAATTCTAAATAGCGTGTAATAGTAAACGGATTCTAGAATGGGAAATTTATTTCATCATCCTTCGACATTCGTCCTTATGGAATAGACGAGATAAAAAATCATCCCCACTTTACGAGTAGGGGAGATACACTAAAAAATAATTTAAAAAAAAACATTTAATTCAGATAAATTAATCCATATTTTTGAACCTTTTATTTTACTAAAAAAGAAAAGCACGCATGAAGAGAGGAATGTGTGTGAAGGAAGCGAGGGAAGTATGCCAGGACCGGAGCAAATGGCGTTCTGTGGTCTCTGCCTACCCCAAAGGGAAACAGGCGTGAGCTTATAATAATAATTATTATTTTACTAATTTGTCGGTGTGATTAATTGTATACTCTTGTCAAATTATACTTTTCTAGTAGAAAGAGTTTCTGAACTAAGCCGCAAACAGACAGCCATGGGACAAGTATAAGGGTTCCTGACTACGGAAACCTAAAAACTGTACAGACTGTGATTGGAGCAGGTAAGTGAGGTTGGGTTTTTTTTTTCAAGTGAAAATCTAGCTGGTTTGTGAAAAGGCCTGCAGGTCGAATGAAGTTACCTTAACAGTAATACGGCCTTTCTAGGGACTCAGTAACGAAATTGCTGCAGCATTGGCTCATTTGCTGTAATAGGGACTAGGACACGCGCTTCGAATAGGGACATAGACATTCATGCATATGTGAGTGCTGCGTTTTTTTTAGTATAGGGACTAAACGGGCAAGTGGGTCGCCTGTGTATCTAACACGAATCTATATGAGACGCTGGAACAGGCTACCTGACTTAGTGCGTTTCTCTCCTACAGAGCCTTCAGTGTAAGTTTTCGTTTCAATAAACGCAACAAACGCGTTAGAGTTCATTTTTTTTTTATGAAATAGGAAGGCAAATAAGCAACTGGGTCACCTGATGGTAAATGATCACCACCATCTATATACACCCGCAACACCAAAGAGATTGCAGATGCGTTGCCAAACGAAGATGGAATACCTCTTGTGCCAGTAATTGCATCGGCTGTCTTGCTCTCCACGCATGAACACAACAGTGCAAGCACTGCTGCTTAGCGGCAGGATTAGCGAGCAAGGTGGTGGTAGCGATCCGGACGGACCTTGCACAATTCCCTGCCACCCGCAAAACTTTGACTGACTGGCCGTGGCCTCGTGGGTGACTTTGGGCTGAAGAAGAAGAAGAAGAATTAACACTCAAAGTACATGATCTACGTCTGTTTCACTTCTATACTAGACATCATCTGGATCTTAAATACTATAATGTGTATGTTTAAATAAAATTTTCACCAAAAAAATAAAGCTTGTCAATTAAGATGTTTATTTCATGTCATAAGCAGGTCAAAAGCTAATACCAGAGGCTTTCTTATTCGTTTAATTTGCAGAACCTAAAAGCACTCTCTTTTGTACAATGTCCCGGCTAACTTGTTTCACTTAATTAAGACCCATTTCAGTACTTTAGTTCTATATCCAAAAGTTTTTGCTTTACGACCCCGCCGGGTAATTTATTGGTAATATTATTAACGAGCGTTCTCACTTACTTTGCTTAAAAAAAAGGTACGCAACACCTGTCGATGTATTGTTGTTTTATTTAACTATTTCGTTTATAATTTAGCTTTAAAACATACAGCGAACTGCCCCGGCTTCACGCAGGTACAATCGGGATGTTATTCATATATATAAAAAAAATAATTCTTTATTTAGGTATTAACCCATAGAAACCTTTAGCATTAAGTTAAGTGTAAGTATTACAATATAATTAAAATTAAATTAAATTAAATTTAAAATTAAAATTAATTACAATGGAGGTTAACTACACGACTATGTGTTCTAACCCTACAGGTACATAGACGAGACCTTACCCGTAAAGTCAAAACAGCATGTCGCGCAAACCACCCTCACTATATTATTAGACGATTTGCTCACTCTCCCGACAAAAGACCAGTGCCTCTTACGCATCAAAGCGAAAAAGTCATCCACTCTGTTCACGGCAAACATACCAGACGCACTACACCGCCATGGCAGCCGTAGCATAGCACGGAAAGCGTTATTGTACTGGACTCTAAGTCTGTTAAAGGACTGCTTAGTGCACTGATACCACAGCTGCCCAGTATAGAACGCCTGGCAGTACGCCCCGAACAGAGTTATCTTCACTTGGTCAGAACAGTGGGCAAACCGTCTCGCCAACATATTGCTTCTCATAGCAATGGCCCGTCGTTGTCTCTCAAGATCCTCGTCATCTTTAAGTCTATCAGTAAGGACATGTCCCAGGTATTTAAAACTAGTTACCATATTTAATTCCACACCATTTAATTTAACAAATAAAGACCTTTTATATAAAGACCTTCTGTATTTTTTTTTCTAAATGATAATAAACACCGTATCAAAATCCGTTGCCTGGTTTCGAAGGCGGGCGAAGATACACTACACTACACTACACTACACTATGCGGGTGGTAGGACCTTGTGCAAGGTCCATCCGGATCGCTACCACCATCTTGCTCGCTAATCTTGCCGCTAAGCAACAGTGCTTGCACTGTTGTGTTCCGGCGTGGAGAGCAAGACAGCCGGTGTAATTACTGGCACAAGAGGTATTCCATCTTAGCCCTCTGGGGTGGCAACGCATCTGCACTCTCTTTGTTGTTGCAGGCGGTGGTGATCACTTACCATCAGGTGACCCACTTGCTTGTTTGCCTTCTTATGTTGTATAAAAAAAAACACTATAATTTCGGACAGACAGGAAAGATGAGACCCTACTTTATACTATGTAAGGAAAGATAAAGAAGAAGATTCATCCTTGTTTGTCTTAAGTAATAAACAAAATTCTAACCTAAGATTATAGTTGTCAAGTGCTCTTTATAGAAACGGCGATAACGTCTTTCACTCTGGAGGTTAACAGATAGCTTTTCTGAGCGTGCTTTTGATATGCCTTGGTTATGCCTTATAATTAGGTTTGTATGTGTTGATTTTTAAAGATTCTGTACAGATTTTTTTACACTTTTTTGTTTTGTATGAATTTTCAAAAGTATTTTATGAAATTTATTTTGAAAATAAAAATATACAGTCCTAATTGCAAAGCACAGCAATAGTATACTAAAAAAGACCAGTTTTGAGGGTAGAAAACGTTTCTGCCTTTACAATACTTCTAATGACTATATGTATAGTCTAGATTTGACAGGACAGCTGAGGACAGGTTTTGAAAGACCCTCAATTGAAACCTGTGTAAATGGATTATTTGGATCCATTTTAATTCAATTCAATCATATTATAGCGCCATCGCTACTCGTGATGATTCCGCCAAGGGTCTACTTCAATTTAATCATCTAGTTAAACCATAATTTTGTTCTAAAAAAACTGTTTGTCAAAGTGTAGCTTGTCATTTTCACTAAAGTAAATATCACTTTTCGCACTTGCATCACAATGTACTATTAATTAAATTTCCTAATAAAGTGAAAAAAAGAAAAGTTCATTGTCTGACAATTGTGAATCAAACAATTGTCTAGCAACCCCGTAACCAGCCAAAACCGCTAAACAGACCCGTTCGTTCAATGTCGACATTTCCGAATCAACAGTAAAAAGGCAGTAAACGCAAAACTATAAAAAATACGGCTCATAGACGCAATCGTCATAACGGTCCAACGGGCCTTTAACTCGTCATCCCAAGGATTGCCCTTCCCTAAAGGGTTGCACGCACGAAGGAAAACGTTGCGTTTTTAAAACGGCTTTAAATTCAGCAGTGGTGGATTTACCCTAAGGCCTAAGTAGGCCCGAGCCTAGGGCGGCCAGGTATTGGGGGCGGCTTATCGTGGCGAAAAATGCACTTAAGCGGTAGGCGCGTGGTACTAAAGTGGCTGCTGGTACTATACTGCCTAGGGCGGCCAAGACTGCAAATCCGCCTCTGAGTGCGGGTGGTAGGACCTTGTGCAAGTTCCGTTCGGATCGCTACCACAATCTTGCTCGCTAATCCTGTATGTTGTATTCCGGAGTGGAGAGCAATACAGCCGGTGTAATTACTGGCATAAGAGGTATTCCATCTTAGCCCTCTGGGTTGGCAACGCATCTGCAATCTTCTTGGTGTTGCGGGTGTCTGTAGGCGTTGGTGATCACTTACCATCAGGCGACCCGCTTGCTTGTTTGCCTTCCTACTTGATAAAAAAAAGACCAATGACGTTATTTCTACTCCATGGATGAGCCTGTCCTGATTGGACCTCGATTATGTGATTCCCCCTCTGTTTCCAAGGCTGGATCCGCCCTTGCCGGTACTATAATTTAATACAGTGGTCCGCAAAGTAGGTACAGTCAACCAATTTGATTCCTAGGCCACTGTAGAACGTTGTCGCAATGTGTCAAGGCAAACATACCTTCCTATTTCGTAAAAAAAAACACTTGAATGGTATTCTTCGTGGTGCTGGTTGTCGTGTAAGCAATGATTGATTATTATGATTTAATTAATTAGCGGTAATGTGGCGGAAACTGGAATACGCAAGCCACGGAAAGCCGATGTTGCAGGTTCGAATCCTGCCATTACCCTAATTTTTCTTTGTGTTGTCATTCATTAAATAGCATTTTAAAATTAAAGAGTAAGTTAATTGTTTAGAGACCCTCACTCATTTAATACCATTTTGTTGGTTGTAAATATTTTTCAACTCCCGCCCACCGGTTAAAGGTCATCGTATATAATTATCGGCGAAAACCCCAAAACTTTAGAACAATTTAACTTCAAATAACTTCTAAAATTAAAAACATTGAGTGTATTCCCGCTTACCCGTTTTCTACCAAACGTGGCTCGAGCCATCACGTATAATTCAGCTACCAACAAGAATGATCCGCTTTGAAATAGGTTTATTAATAGTATTTTATGCAACTGCTATATAATGAGAGGCCTTAAAATACGAGTGTGGTTTTATGAAACGAGCGTCAGCGAGTTTCATAATAGGATCACACGAGTGTTTTAAGGCCTAATTATATACAGTTGCATACATTACTTTATCTACACACATATCATCACTGCAAAAAACCGTAACAGCAAAAAACCAACAAACAAGTATGGCGGCAATTCGATCTATCCGTCAAGACGAACGTTTTTTTTAAATCATAGACAAAAGAATGAAGTCCTTATTGTCGTATCACTCGAGATCAAATGTCGTGCATTTAAATAAAAAAATCACACTGAATTGACGTTTCGTATCGATAACTGTTTTAATATCTGTGGATACTAGAATAGAGACCAACTTGAATTTTGACAGCTGTTCCAAATTTAAATTCATAACGTCACGAGATATCGGTAATGTAATCACCAATAAACACAGACTACTAAGAGATACTACCCAATAAAGAACAGATTTAGCTACTACCACAGACAAGAAAATTCTTATAATAACATTGGTTGTAATAATGCAGGTCATTTTCTATGGTTTTTGAACGCGTTATTGAGAAATTATGATATGTGTGTAGATAAAGATACTAAAGATTGTATGTATGCTTATTTATGTATTGTATTATATGTTTTGTATGTAGTAGCATCTGTCATTCATTTTGTTTTTATTACTCGTTGTCTATCTGCACCGCCCACGACTTATCTGATTATGCCCAAAGGTTCGCTCTAAACAAAGTGATAAATTTCCAAATCTTGACATTTCATTTTATTGTGGTAGGACCTTCTGCAAGGTCCGTCCGGATAGCTACCACCATATTGCTCGTTAATTCTACAGCTAAGCAGCAGTGCTTGCACTGTTGTGCTCTGGCGTGGAGAGCAAGACAGTCGGTGTAATTACTGGCACAATTCGTATTCCATCTTAGCCCTCTAGGTTGGCAACGAATCTGCAATCTCCTTGGTATTGCGGGTGTCTATAGGCGGCGGTGATCACTTACCATCAGGTGACCCACTTGCTTGTTTGCCATCCTATTTTATATTAAACAAATCTTTAATGGAAACGTAGACATAGTGCAAGGAATTATAAACCGCTCGTTTCATTCGTCTGGGAACTCCTTTAAAACATTGTTATCAACATTTTCTGCTTTGGCTGGCTCAAGATAATTACTGGATTTCATGAATAATTACTACTTCAGATACATCGCACTTAGACCGAGAGACAGCTTTGGGTGACTTTACCTCATCAAGTGTCAATATAAACGACGTAGATAAAGAAAATGTTAGCTTACCTTACTTCTCCGTTGATATCAATTTCTGAAGGTTGTTAGATTCAAAGAGAGACCGAGAAAAATCGTAAACCTCTCTTATCCAGGAACACCACGCTTGGGGTTGAGAGTAAACGGGATGCAAGCCTCCTTCATGAGAAATTGATGGGCTATCATAAATCACATCGCTACCTAAGTGAAGTACAGTAAATTGGTTTTAGTTTTTAGCTTTAATTATTAGTTTTTTTTAGTATTTCCCATTTGGGTATGTGCTTTGGAACCTAGTTATGGAATGAAATCATTTCATTTCATTATGCTTTTGTAGTTCCGATAAACTTTAATGATGTTATGAAGTTTGGAGTGTTTTTTGTCTACTACTATGTTTTTCTCCACTGTATCAGGATTACATTGTAATGAAAAGACTACCTTGAATCAAAACCACGTGCCTTGTATACCAAGTGCTCATGAATAAGTACAATGTACAATCAGAGTTATAAGATTATTTTATGATGTTTGCGTGTCATTGTCACTTTTTGTAAAACTTAAGGTTTTCTGAATATTTTTTTTTTAAATTTTAATGTCGGCTTTCCATGTAAAACATACTTGTAAAAATTCACCACGGTTTTCTCAGCTCAATTTTAACTTCTAATTTGAAAAAGTATCACAGCAAACATATTTCATGGTAGTATTTTTAAGTAGGTACTCACATTTTTACGACACATAAAATCAAACGCAACTCGGTATATTTTTCAATACTGTCAAATTAAAAGCTAAGTCTTGGTCACCCCGAATCAAGATTACTAGATCAGGTAAGATTATCTACTGGCGCTCTCTCGGCTTAAACCATCGCTCCCGAGATTCCCGGAATTTTGAGGCAAAGGTGAACCGTCTCTTTTCTCGTTTTCTTTAAATGGCTGAGTTTTTATCTCACTAATTTGATGTTTAATAATGCTATTACTATTTCGGGGAATAAAGCGTTGCGTTTACGATAATAGTTCTTTTCACACAATTTCGTAAGGCAGTTGAAATTGAAACTCAAATTGGACATGTTTACATATTTATACCTTTTTTTTATACAAAATAAAAGGTAAATGAGCAAGACAAGACAAGACAAATACTCTTTATTGAAAACCACACGGAAAATAGATAAAAAACATTAATTAAAAAACAATTTACAAAGTAAACAATTCAAACAAGTGAGTGAGTATTTTGTTAATTTACAATAAAATATTTTACAAATGTTTATATAAATAATATATTAATACTAATTTAAAACAATGAAACTACATAAAAACTAAATATAAACTAAACATTAATACCAAAATTATAACTAATATATATATCAAAAAAAAGAAGGCCATGGTAGTAATGACTGTAATAAAATTAACACTTATTATTGAAACTGATAATTCTAGATACGTGATTTAATTAGTTACATAAACACAGATTCCTGTGAGTATCAAAAAAAAATGTTCTAAGTTTTTGATTAAAAAATAAAATATTATTGTAATTATAAGCGATACTGTTTTTGGTTCGTTTAAGGTTTTTTGCGTCAGACCTAAACCATTGCGGCCGAACTGTAGAAATACTTTAAACACATTTTGTTGAAACAAAGTGATTACGAAATGAAACTGAGTGAAACAAAAGCAACATACTTAAGAAACCTCCTAAGTTATTAAAAGTAACAAAACCAATAAAAAAAATAAAAATAATAACACACAATTAATTAGCAACAACCGAATTACGTTGCTAATAAATGTCGATATTGTCTAACATACTAACTACTGAAAGCAAAACAAAAACACCGCATACTTAAAAATGCTTTTAATTAATTGGTAATTACCAATGAAGGTAATTATTTAGGAATTAATTACGTTTAATTAGTCGGTAATTAAGTCGCGTGTCGCGAGTGGGCGGGCGAGAGGATTGATGCTATGTCTCCCTCTTTGTGTTTGAGACGCGCCATTGCTTTTTATTGGATTGCTAATGTGAAGGTTGTGAGGCATAAATTCTTTTGCTTCCGGTATTTGCTAGTAAAACATAATCGAGATAGGTCGTTTCGGTTTGAAGTTTTTTGGGATTAAGGCATTTAGCCTATTATTCATAAACGCTTCGTAAGCGTTTGTTAGTTAACAAGTTTTATCGCGTTGTCTGTCATTGTGACTTTACCCGCAAATGAAAGGGACAAAACATTTGTTGGCTTAAAAAGATTGTTAATTTTTTATGGACTTTAAAGGCTATTTTGAATTTAAGTTTATAAGAAAGTCTTGTTCACAGTATAGGTTGTACAATACAATATGCTTCATTGAATACAACATTAACAATTTCACAGAACTACTGATAAATTTTAAATAAAGGTTTGCAAAAGGCGGTCTTATCGCTTGAGAGCGATCTCTTCCAGACAACTTTTGGATAGAGATAAAAATGAAAACTAAGATGACAATATAACTAGTTGTATTGTGTAAAGGTAATCTGAGTTTAGAACTAATAAAATAAAATATTTTTATTTCAGACCGGTTGATCCATAGTGTGTTAAAAACAAAAAGACTTAGAAAGAACTTACTAATGCAGCGAAAGGTCTTTTAATGGAAGGGAAAGATAAACTTGAAGGGAAAGATAGACGTGAAGACAAGTGCGGGTGGTAGGACCTTGTGCAGGGTCCGTCCGGATCGCTACCACCATTTTGCTCGCTAATCCTGCCGCTAAGCAGCAGTGCTTGCACTTTTGTGTTCCGGCGTGGAGAGCAAGACAGCCGGTGTTATTACTGGCACAAGAAGTATTCCATCTTAGTCGCCTGAGTTGGCAACGCATCTGCAATCGCTTTGGTGTTGCGGATGTCTATAGGCGGTGGTGATCACTTACCTACAGGTGACCCACTTGCTTGTTTGCCTTCCTATTTCATAAAAAAAAAGTGGGCTTCGCCGGTCATGGAGAAAGTGATCTATCTTTACATAGATAAAACAAAGTTGCTATCCGGCTCTGTCCGTCTTTATCTTCGGCCGCTTACTCTTTCTAATGCAATAGATTTTGATACGGTTTTCACTGTGACTTAGAGATTTTTTAACAGACGGTTTTTATGGAAGATCCGTTTCGAGAGAGAGAGCATGTTGGATTTATCTTAACAGTGTCAATCCACAATCAAAGAAGATTTGTGTTGTCAGTATTTTCATTGTAATTTTAATTTAAAAATGTTAATAATTATGTTAGAATGAATTGAAAGGAATTCATATTTAAATTAATTTAATAACATTTACACTTAGTTTATTTCACATCTAAGTTTAATGAAATTTGTATTAAGTTTACTTCTTACTTGTTGTAATAGGATCAGAATCGATGTGTTACGTTAATAAATAAATGAAATAAATTAAGGTAATAGTCCCAGTTCTTGACAGTAACCTAATAGTTGACAGGAAGATACGAAAACATACGAATAATAAAAACGTCAGACATTGGTAGAGTTACCTTACATATAATTCAAATTTAATAATTTGAATGCTCTACATATAATTTATTTAGATAAAACATAGCTACTTACATCGTTACAATAACCAATTTATTTTTAATTACCGCTCTACATTCGATTTTTGGTTACAAAATGTGTAACAATCCAGTTAATCAAATTCCTAATAGATTAGAGGAGGTTCAGAAAATACAATTGTTTCCCGAAGGCGTGTCGCGGGGGAGCGGGGCGCAAAGCCCTGCTTTCAATCCCGCGTTTGATTGTTGTCGCCCTTCAGCTGCCATTAAATAATTAGCCCTGTAGCAAAGAAATAAAGGCAATTTTAGTATTTATTTATTGAAAATAAAAACAATTAAAACGGTTTATATCGCACGTAATGTACGGAATCAAATTCCAAACGTTTCGAGCCATTATCAGGTTTCATGTTCACGGGCAGACTGACAAAAAAGTAAAAGAAAATAAACTACCGAATACTTTTTACATAAAAAAAATGAAATCGTTCTAATTGCCTCAATGAGACTACATACTCTAACAGTCTCTTTCTATTTATTTATGTAATTTTATGCTTTTATTCTTGGTTAATTTATGTATTTTATCTACACGTATATCATAAACGCTCTTCAGTTCTTCAATTAAATTTTAGGACAGCAAAAAATTAAAACTAAATTGGCAAGTTAGCAAGCAGTGCAGAAATGAATAATTGAATTAGTAATAGTATTTTATGCAACTGTTGCATAATGAGGGGTCTTAAAACAAGAGTTGTAGTTTTATGAAATGAGCGTCAGCGAGTTTCATATTAGGATCACAAGAGTCTAAGACCTAATTATGTACAGTTGCATACATTACTTTATCTACACACATATCATAAGTAGTCTGTGATGGGTTCAGAAGCCATAGGGCAATGACCTGCATTGCTACTAGCTACTAGTGCTAGGTACCTATTAAATATCTATTGACTGTACACATTAAAATAATGTAATAAAAAATGAATTTGAACAAATATAGAAACAAATTAGAAAAATTCTCATAATAATATTGGTTGTTATAATGCTGGTCATTGCCTACGGTTTCTGAACGCATTATAGAGCATTTATGATATATGTGTAGATAAAGGTATTTTTTCTATGGGCCTGTGCAGTCTGAAATAAATGGTTCTCAATAATTTACGTTGCACTGTCATTTTACTTCTTACTTAGTGTCGGTCTGGAAAGTTCTACGCTGAGAAGAATTCTTGAGCTGGAAGCTGCAGGCATAAGAGATACTTATTTGTAAGCTCATATTAATCGTTTCTTGTATAAATTACAGTAAAATTTTAAATGTAAGTTTGAGTTGATTTGTACTCAAGTGACGTCGCATCCAGAAGGAAACCTTTTGAAACCTTTTTTTTTGCACGAAGGAAGGTTATCTTTTTCTCGTGTTTGTATGTCTGTATTTAAAGTGACTTGAAGATGTATCGACCTAACATTGCTCAAGCCAACTTTCTTTAGATCAGTTCTTTAAAAATAGGCAGGCAAACAAGCAAGTGGGTCACCTGATGGTAAGTGATCACCACCGGTTATAGACACCCGCAACACCAAGGAGATTGCGGATGCGTTTCCAACCCAGAGTTGCTCTTTTAAAGTAATTTATGTTTGCAATCGTTTCTTTTTAAATAATTTACAAGCTTGGCTTAACTTAGGTTTTTCAGGCTAGGTACACAATTCCTTTCTCTTTATCTCGACTTTCCACGAGGAATATCTTAGTGCCAGTAATTTCACCGGGTGCCTTGCTCTCCACGCCGTAATACAACAGTGCAAGCGCTGCCGCTTAGCGGCTGGATTAGGCAGCGAGATGGCGTTACCAATCTGGGCGGACTTTGCACAATAATAAATAAAAAAGTTTATAGATTCAGGCGTTACTTTGCGGAAGTCCATATTGATACTAATGGAAACAATTTTTTTGCTAATCCGCGAACCCAGTGTCAGCAATCGAGAAAAAAGACAACGCCTGTGCTGAATACCTTAATAAAGAAATAAAATAAACAACACAAAACGCGACCACAACCCAACCACCAACACCAAAAATACCACTCGACACGTGTTTCACCTCTCCACGAGGCATCATCAGGAGCTATTGACCTCTCGACTGTCAGTCGACGAATAAATATTCATAATAATATAGTGTTGTTTATTTTATTTCTTTAATAAGGTACTCAGCACAGGCGTTGTCTTTTTTCTCGATTGCTGACACTGGGTTCGCGGATTAGCAAAGAAATTGTTTCCATTAGTATCAAAGAAAATTTACGAGTTTACAACACACTTAAGCCTTTACATGGACCCCTTTCCACGATACCTTTTTCCGTCAGAATGTTTATTCTGCCGCTCCGTCGAGTTTTGCGGTCAGCCGCGGGTTTTAACGGACAATCTGTGAGGTTTTTTATACGAGAAAAACATGTTTAGATAATAAAATAAACATTATAGGTACAGTAGGAGAAATATATTCACGTACCACCCTACCCTATCGCAATGACGCGACGCGTTAAACGCCACGCTATGTCATACAAATGTCATGCGTATGTCTCTTCGACTAGGTTCTACTGTGGTACGTGTCTCAATTTCCTTGACTGTACCTATCCTGCAAAAATTTGTAGGTATCGATTGATTTTACGTACAGACAGCAACAAACTTAGCCTACCATTAAAGAGGGGACTGAAAGAAGTTGTCTATGGTCGAAAGAGATAGATATGTCAACTTTATAGTGCTTCCCTTCGGAAAATGAGACTTTCTCGCAGTTCCGTCTTGAATATTGACTTTTTTTTTTTTTTTTTTTTTTTTTTTTATGAAATAGGAAGGCAAACAAGCAAGCGGGTCACCTAATGGTAAGTGATCACCACCGCCTATAGGCATCCGCAACACCAAAGAGATTGCAGATGCGTTGCCAACCCAAAGGGCTAAGATGGAATACCTCTTGTGCCAGTTATTACACCGGCTGTCTTGCTCTCCACACCGGAACACAACAGTGCAAGCACTGCTGCTTAGCGGCAGGATTACCGAGCAAGATGTTGGTAGCGATCCGGACGGACCTTGCACAAGGTCCTACCACCCACAAAACTTATATGTGTCTTCGATTGTACTCGTAATTGTGGAAGTAGCGGATTAGAAGAGTTTTTTAATCTTTATTTTTTTAGCAGCTTTGATCTAAACTGAATATGTCACCGCCTTGTCACCGCCATTAGAATACAATGTATCTAATAATAGTAGATTACAGACTCGCAACAGAAAAAAGTTTTCAAACCCTTATAAAAGACTCTTGTGCTGATTTCACACGTGGGCAGAACAGCGAGGCAGTATAGCAATAAAGTTGTATCTAGGTCTGTTTCTCTTCTTCAACTGTGTCAGTACATATCCTGCTGACTCTATGACATTCACAGAGAATACCGGGGTGTAGTAGTGCCACACAGTACCTTTTTAATATACTGAGATAGAGACGTCACTCCCACGGTTAGATTATTTAAAGCATAGCGACATCTAGTGGTCTGAACCAGTCAACGGCCACGTTAGTGTACCTACTGGTTCGCTTATTAAGGGAATATTTGAAATGAGCACTGTTATCGTTGTCGGATGAACATCAGTGTTCATTTCAAATGCCAAGAACTGAAAAAGATATTGAGACAATAATACAAAACACTTCAGTGATTGTTTTTATTTTTTACGTTTTTTATAAAAAACATAACACATCTTTTGCATTAAATCATTTTCATCAAAATCACTTCTTATCCCTTTAATTATTTTATTAGAGTCATTACACCACGTAAATAGGAATAAATTTTAAGAGATATCTTCAAATTTATCAATTAAATCATTTTTATGTTTGTCGCACTTTATAAAATCATAATTCATGACAACTGCTAACACTGTTTTTATGTATGATTTCAAGTTTTCATTTGCACAATCTTTCCTTCTGATCAGAGTCCATAAGCAAGCTGGTTCGTCGAAAATAATCACAAGGAAAATTGAAATCGCTACCATAACAGAATAAACGCAAAAAACGAATGTTTTGACATTTTGAAGTAATTTGAAGTGCTGTTTTTTCTTCTAAAACGTTCCGTTGCATAATATGGTGTCTAGCGTTTTAGAGCTAGGGTGGTGCTAAATCTTATTAAAAAATGAGATTAAAAATTGTTAATCTCTATCTGAATGTCCTGTATCTGAACTTGTTCCAATTTGTTGCATAATGATACTATTTTTCAGCCATTAGAGTAATGATTTGTCGTCGCCAATTATTTATAGCGTGTAATGAAACGATCAAATTGATAAGTTGGGTATTGTGGCCAGCTTTGAAAATGTACTGGTTGCCAGTATAGAATATAATGAATAATATATTATTTAAGTGTTCCTTTCACCATAACGTTAATTACTGACAAGGCCTCAAATTAAATAACCCTGTTTCATTCAAAATTATTTTCATTCATTATTGTTATTGAAAACAGTGACATCTAGCGATGTGAACCGTAATGTTTTTGTGTTATAACACGGCAAATTTTAATAGCATGAAGTATAACATAAAACGAACATTTAGATAGCCATTTTAAATGGTGGTATTTATAGTTGGCTTTTTTGTTCTAAGTTTTAACACCATGAGTAGTGCTTGCTACTGCGATTCATACGGCGTGTGTGAGATTTGGAGGCCTAGTAGAGTTACATGCCAGCAGCAGAGTAGTGATTGTCTGAGAGTCACTAATTTCTATGGCCAGCGGTGATCACTTCCCATCAGATGATCCTCATGCTTATTTACCTCCCTTTTCCGTAAAAAAATCTTCTTTCGACATTCGCTTGTAAATGTATGCCTTCAGTTAACAAAGAATAAATCAAATATATTTTTAAAATAATTTTCCTTGTCAAGAGAACAACTGCTTTACTCGTCTAAAAACCTTTCCACAAATAGCTACTAAGTAATAAAAAATGAAGTCGTCAACGTAATATAACATAATAAGCTACGTATTTTCGAAAGGGAGTCTATAAGGGCTTTGAACCCACTACCTCCCCGCTCAAGAGCTCGCAATACATTATGCAAAAGACAAAATGGAATATCAGATCCTGTAATATCCTGAACAAGTAGGTCAATTGATACTGTCACAAGCAAGAGAACTCCATTACGATTGTGCGTGGGTTCTTGTCCGACAGGCACAAATAGACGTACCTAGTTTCTCCCCGTGGCTTTACTCTCGTTCATAATTATAACTAACTTTTGCCTTTCTTCAAAATATCTTCGATTTGGTCGGAGTACGTTCGCCGAGGTCTTCCCCTTCGTATTTTTCCATCCACTCTCCTTTCATACACCCTTTTTGTTAATCTTTAAACATACACACAAAACAAATTTCATTTGGTAAATCTACACTAATATAACTACTGAACCGATTCAGAACATTCTTTCACATATAGAAAGCTTTATTATTCCTGAAGGAAATAAGCTACTAATTCTACGTGAACGAAGTCGCAGGCGTCCACTAATATCTTATATGTTCAGATATTTGCTTTGCGGGTGGTAGACCTTGTGCAAAGTCTGTCCGGATCGCTACCACCATCTTGCTCGCTAATCCTGCCGCTAAGCAGCAGAGCTTGCACTGTTGCGTTCCGGCGTGGAAAGCAAGACAGCCGGTGTAATTACTGGCACAAGAGATATGCCATCTTAGCCGTCTGAGTTGGCATCGCATCTGCAATCTTTGGTGTTGCGGGTGTCTATAGGTTGTGGTGATCAATTTATTACCATCACACCATCAGGTGCCCCACTTACTTGTTTGTCTTCCTATTTCATAAAAAAAAGACATTGGCCAGTATTTTTTTTCTTATAAGTATGCATTATGTCACCGTATAATTGTTAACATCGTTCGTTTATTTATACTCTATGCTCTTCACAGCAGCAGGTTGTTGGTAGCCGTACGAATGGGTTGGCTTAACCGAGGTAGTATCGCACGTTCACAGAATGCTGAATTATCTTTGGGTCGCTGCTTTGACGTCGAGCTCGTTGCTAGTAAGTTTCAAAGGTTTTATTTTACAATAAAACTACTATACAATTTAACTGTGACTTTTGTGTTAACATTTTATCGTGACGTCGCCAAGAGTTAAACTTTAAATGAGGCCTTGTGTATGACGATGTACAGGATCTATTTCAATTATACAGATAGCTCCCTCAAAATTTTCTTTTTTTTTGTGTGTCAACTATCTGCAATCAGCCTCTTAGCTATAATCAGATTATTTGTGTTCAATGGATTTGAGAGCTGGCAGGTCCATTGACATGTCGCTCCATATGTTCTCTTTTGAGGTTCTTATGTCCAGTTCTATGATATGGGCCCTTTTGAGCTTCACTGTATTTTTCGTTGTGTCTGTGAGGCTACTAGCATAACATGTCTGTCGAGGCGCTGTTTGTATTTGGAGCAACACTGTCTTATGGTCTCCTTCACTGTTTCCATTTCTAGGTACTCGTACTTCTGTGTTTCTGATTTCAGCGATTCCAAAACAATATGCTAAGAACCATCACCACATCCCTCAAAATTACCTCAAAATTCATATTCTGTGATCACCACAAGAATATTTTCACAGGAAGCGTTGTTAAACCGTTAACGGTTACGAACTTAGTCAGAAACACAAACATTATGTATGTTATAATATAACGGGAAGAACCGCAACGTTTTAACGACCTCAGCAATAAAACAGGGCATCGACCTCGTTGCTTTTACGCCCGAACCTATAAACCGTTTATGCCCTTATCTACTGAACTCTGTAATCAGTTCGTAACCCGTTTCAGACTAGACGCCGGAACAAGGCGATTTTCATAAAGAAAGAAATAAACACACTCAACAAGAACATCACGGCGTCCGTCCGTCTCTTATACTATCTTGCTCGCTAATCCAGGCGCTAAGCAGCAGTTATTGCACTGTTGTGTTCCGGCATGGAGAGCGAGGCATGTCAGGACAGAAAGGAACGGATAACGGTTATGTTTTATACTATGTAGGGCGTCCAATAAGGCGCGCGGGCGCACGGAGCGGGTTCACAGAGCGGGTGCATGCCCATAGAAAAATAGTAAATATGAGAGCGTCCGCTAACTCGCTCGGGTGCGGGTACGGGTCCATATAATTGTTCAATAGGCGTGCACCCGCGCGACGCAGCCGGACGCCCGAAAAGATATTTTATTTCGGATCCGGTTGCCACGAGACAGCTTCGTGACTTATTGTAAAGCCATCTATAATGAATTTTGTAATTAAATCATCTTTCAATACTTTAATTGTTTTTATTTCAGTTTTTTTCAGTTAAGCATAAAGTAGGAGAATCAGTGAAATTCTCTCTCTATTGGGTTGGGTATGTTTTAGGAGCTTTATAACAATGAAACCATAAACTCGGTCAGACAGTCCGGAGCGTAATTCCGGAGAAAAACTCAATTTAATTCACTGTTGAAACTACGAGAAAGCTGCGCTTAGCCCAAAGTCCAACATTAGCATAATTCATGGCACCATAGATCAGCAAAAATCCCCCTTAACAAGTGTTGGGGTAATGAACTGCTCTCGCGGGAGATCGCACTCCTCCACGGAAGAGAGAAGAGTGTGGAGGGGACACCACGAAAACTTCTGCCATTTTCATTCTTAACTGTACTAAATAACTACAATTTAATATTATTTATTTATTTGTTAAACCTTATTGGAAAAGTAAAATTAAGGCATTCTCTGCTAGTCAACGTTTAGAAATAATCAGAAAAGTTGTGGGCGATGCAAAAAGACAATGGGTAAAAGACACTCAATTGAAAATTCGACTACACAATACAATACATAGATAGGTTCACACAGATTTATAATTATGCGGTACATAAATAAATATACATACAAACTCTCTAGAAGAAAGCTAAGAAAAGTTCTTTTTAGAGAGTAGGTGACGAACTAATTCTTAAAAGAGAGTTCCCGGTTCGGGGCTCCAGAGAGGGAAAACACCATGAGAAAAGATCGCACGAACTCGTTTGCGACTATGACTACATGAGGGATGGCGAAAGGCGGACAGGTTACAGCAAAAATACTGCTCCACTTGTGTAATTTAAAATATTTCGGATTTGTTTTAAAAATTTCTTTAGGTTTTAGGAAATTATGCAGTTTAACGAGATGTAATCCTTCAAAGTAAGGTAAGTCTGTGTTTCACGCAATAAATTCATATTTAACTTTATAATAATTACTATGATTTTGTCTCATTTCTGTCTGAATAGCCAAATTATTGCTTTGGTTAATGGTATTAATACTTAACTACTCAAAAAAGGGCCAATCGAATTTTCTCGGTAGAACAAAAATATGAAAAAGTATTATTTCTACCATTGCACGTTTTGAAAATAGGGTTGTATTTTATTAATTGTCTGCGTAAATAATGAAACCCAACTATATACATATTTATGTTTTCGTTTAATTGAGTAAAGTTGAGTGGACCTTCCTTTATTTTGAGTACTATTTTTATAATAATATGAAGTAATGGTTTCGATGTGGCACCTTTCATTGTTTTTGTACCTCGTGGCAAAAAACGGACGGAAATCGAAAAGACGGGCAACGGACATTACAAAATGGCGCGTCCGGTGTGGATTCAAATTTCTGTTGCATTTATTCATATTCATATTTTCGCTTGCTGACTGCTTGTTTACCATTTAACTTGCTTTTTCCTTTATGTTTTAATGGCTTCCGTCTGAAAGGCATTTAAATTTAAATATCACAGAAAATTGCGGGTGGTAGGACTTTGTGCAAGGTCCGTCCGGATCGCTACCACCATCGCTAATCCCGCCGTTAAGTGCTTGCACTGTTGTGTTCCGGCGTGTAGAGCAAGACAGCCGGTGTAATTACTGGCAGAAGAGGTATTCCATCTTAGCCCTCTGGGTTGGCAACGCATCTGCAATCTTCTTGATGTTGCAGGTGTCTATAGGCGGTGGTGATCACTTACCATCAGGTGACCCACTTGCTAGTTTACCTTCCTACATCATTATCGATACGAAACGTCATTCCAGTATGTTTTTTAATATAAACTGCACGACATTTGATCTCGAATGGCACGAGAATAGGGACTTCATTCGTTTGTCTATGATTTAAAAAAAAACGTCTTGACTGATGATTGAATTGCCGCCATTACTGTCATTCGTTTGTTGGTTTTTGCGGTAATGATACGTGTGTAGATAAAGTAATGTATGCAACTGTATTAATTAGGCCTTAAAACACTCTTGTGATCCTATTATGAAATTCGCTGACGCTCGTTTCATAAAACCACACTCGTGTTTTAAGGCCTCTCATTATATGTATAGCAGTTGCATAAAATACTATTAACGATTCCAGCTCTGTGCAACTCAGTGTTAATAACATTATTATGTATTAGGTTTAATTTGAAATTAAGGGACGTCCCATGTGCGTAACGAAACCGAAAGGGTTTTTATCAGGGCCTGCGGAATCAGATTAACCCTGCTGCCGTGAAATTTACTGATAATAGGGCCTTATCCGCAGCCCTGCGCCACTTAAGGGTTAAGCCCCGGTTCTGATTGTGGTCTAATATGATTTCATTTAATTATCCCACGGAGACGAGAAAAGGGAGTCTTCACGCAGAATAACCTTCGGACGTACAGTCAAAGAAATTGAAACACGTACCACCGTAGAACCTAGTCGAAGAGCATACGCATGACATTTGTATGACATATCCTGGCGTTTAACGCGTCGCGTTATTGCGATAGGGTTCTAAGGTGGTACGTGAATATATTTCCCCTGCTGTACAGTCAAACAATTTGATTCATAGGCCACCGTAGAACCTTTTCTAAATAAATGTCATAATGACTGCTGAAGAAATGCCTAATCCTGCGGATAGCGGGAACAGGCTCCTGGCGGTGGTGGGTGTTGCATTGGGAGTAGGATGGTAAATTTTATTGTCCTGTATTTTACAGGATGTCCCGTTTTTCAGCTATCATTTTGGCAGTGTCTCATGTACTAAGTGACTCATGATTAAGGACCACGGACTGGTCCGAAACATTTCGGGCATTTCTCAACGTAAAATAACAACAACAACAACAACAAATACTCTTTATTGATTCACACAAGTAAACAAAATAAAAGAACACACACAGGGAAATTTTACATGGGATTCAACAGGCGGTCTTATCGCTAAGCAGCGATCTCTTCCAGACAACCTTTGGAAAGAAAAAAAAAAGTGTATAATACGTGAGTGATCCGTTTTATTAATATGTCCGAGTCTCACGTTAGTTTTATTAAAAATCACTTAACCCTTATAATGTTTAGGTTATTCCAAATTGCTTCAGGATCGTAAAGGCTAATAAATCTTCCTTTTAAAAAGCTCTGACCTTGGCGCTTATTGAGACTATTCGTGTGCCAACGCTGGCACTATCTGGGTCCATTCAGAGCCATCTCATTCACCGTTTGACTAATTACCAGCGCCGGCTGAAACCTGACCGTACGGACACAAATAAAAAAAACAGTAAAGCCACTAGGTCACTTTAACTTTTTTTTATGAAATAGGAAGGCAAACAAGCAAGCGGGTCACCTGTGGCCCGTTTCACTGAGCTACACTTGTAGCTCAGTGAAACTGTAATATAACTTTATAATTTTACAAGTCTAAACCGGCAACATTGGTCAATAATAACCAATGGCAATGGGCATAATGACCAATATTGCCGGTTTAGACTTGTAAAATTGTAACTTGTAGCTTCGTGAAACGGGTCACTGATGGTAAGTGATCACCACCGCCTATAGACACTTGCAACGACAAAGAGAGTGCAGATGCGTTGCCAGCCCAGAGGGCTAAGATGGAATATCTCTTGTGCCAGTAATTACACCGGCTGTCTTGCTCTCCACGCCGGAACACAACAGTGCAAGCACTGCTGCTTAGCGGCAGGATTAACGAGCAAGATAGTGGTAGCAATCCGGACGGACCTTGCACAAGGTTCTACCACCCGCTTTTATTATTTAATAGTCCAAATAGCACCTAAGCGTGGTATAATAGCTGTATGGAGGCTACAGAAGTATATATGTAAGACCCATCATTTGACACATGACAACACCCATATAACGTAAATGTGCATTATCCATTGAAATTATAAATAAAATATTCAACAGCTTTTGAGCTTCACAGATACCTAAAAGCTATGTATATGCTCTTTTAAGGTGCAACTAAGTGGTTATTACATTTATTTATATCGTAATAATAAAGTATTTCATACTAAAAACTCAACACGTAAACAGTTACATATTAAGTCTTTTTTTCTTAAACTTAGTGTAGTGACCAAGTTCTTCGTTTCGCTTCAACTGAAATTTTCGTAAATTGGTTGAAATCGATTAATTTATTACAAAATCAAAAAGATATCAAATCATTAAATCAAACATTAAAATGAACCAAAAAAATCCCTATGGCTAAGAACGTGCCCTTTTTAACCGACTTCAAAAAAAAGGAGGAATATGTTTCGCGATTACTCGAAGACGGCTGGACCGATTTGAAAAATTCTTGTTTTGATTGAAAGGGTATACTTCCAAGTTGGTTCCATTGTCATCAGGTCACGATCTGGTGGTGGGATCCTGGAGAAATCGAGGGAAATCTTTAAAAAATGCACACCTGTAGCTATTTGGATATTTTTTTATAACCGTGTAACTTAGATAAACAACCAGACTCACTAAAAAGAGAGAAATGGTTTTATTCATCGAATTTTGAATTTTCAAAGCATAGATTTTTGAACGAAACATTATCAGATTATGGTACCAGTCCGGGCGGAACCTGCACGAAGTTCTATCGCCTTAACTCAGATAAAAATATTTTTTTAAATCGTCACTATAATCGAACGCAATAATCTGCTACCCTTAGTAATCGGCAGATACGTTAATCGCCACGCCTTAGCCTCATCACTATAAACATCAATGGACAAGTCTCAAATATTGGGTCTTACATATATTCTTCTATAAGTGTGGAGGTGATCACTGCGGCCCTAACATGACAGCCCAGGTTTAGTTTAACTCCCTGTGTCTCTGTCTAACTAGTGTCACAAGAAAGGGACGCAGGGAAACTAACCTTGGCCAGTCGTGTTAGGACCGCTGCTATATGGCTGCTATACAGTTTATATAGTTTATGTATTTATGTAAAACTTTCTATTAATATAATTGACATAACAGTCTACATGAATAATAAGTAGCAGTACAAATGCGAACTTATCCCTTTATGGAATCTCTTCCATTTAACGTTTGAGCAATTGACAGGACATCAAAGTCGAGAGTTTATAATTGTTTACCTTTTATATGAATGTTTATAAGTGGTTTTTTTTGTGAATTATTTTCCGTGTGGTTTTCAATAAAGATTTATTTTGTCTTGTCTTGTATAGCGCTAATAGAATAGTATATAGTATATTTAATGGTAAAACACAATATTTTACGAGTGCCCCGAGTGTGCTTTTTGGGACTTTATAAAATTATAAAATTTATTTATTCAGACTTTCATCCATTTTGTTTTGTAGAATTACATAAACACTTATTGACTAATATTAGTAAGATAATGAATTATTAACAAAACAAAAAAAACTATAAATGACGACAAAAAGGAGGCACTGGAGAATGCAAAGAATACCAGTGCCTCATAAAAGGGCCGTCGAGCCTCTCGGCCACCACCGCCAGGAGCCACTTTAACACTCCTATTGTTTTTTTTTTGTACCGTTCTGTTCCCAAAGGGTGGCAATGGGACCCTATTACTAAGCGTCCGATGTTCGTCCGTCTGTCATCGGCGAACCATGTATGCTTATTTACTCCCATGTAACAAACAAGCGTTATAAAAGCTGTTTTGTAGCCGTATAAAGGCGACCATATTAGGTGTTCAGAAGATAGACAGAATTCGATATATAGTACGCTGCGCTCATAGACACGCTTAGCCGACGTTGGAAAAAAAACTGCCAAGCTGAATTAGGACTGGGTCGGACGCGGCTGTCGCATGCACCCACAGAGGTGGGTTCGCACAGCCACTTGGTGGACCAAGAACGATCAGCGACGACGAGGCAGACCAAGAAAGAGATGGCGGGATGACTCGGAAGGGTTTGAAAAGGACTGGGCGGATATTGCGTCGCATCGGGAGTTGTGGAAGTCTATGGGCATATATGGGCTGTTAGAAAATAACATAAAGGCGATCGAATACCATACAGCTCACACAGCGCTTAGTCGGCTACTCGGGCTAGTCTCTTTGAGTACAGAACTCTAAAAAAAGTCAGTTTTTATGACATTTAAGAAGGTAGTAGGTACGGCAAAGGAACAATTTGTCGATGGACCTTCGCAAAGTAACGCCTGGATCTATTCATTACGACATTTAATTAAGCTACTTAATTAATGCAGAAGCTGATTATAATATATTCTGTGTGAAAGCCTGCTATATTCTCTTAAGATAACGTTTATAAAATTAATTACTGCCCCGATTGCGGACTGACGATGAATGAAACCAGGTCAAACGGGAATTAGTTTTTCTTCAAAACATTATTTTTGATTAATTATTTCACTAATGTCCTGAATTTTACTTCTGTTTTAATGAAAGTTTAATGCGCAAAGCCTTTTTAGGTTTCTTCTATGACCTAAAAAGGTAATAGCAAAAACGCTTTTGTGTGTCTGTATAGTTACCTGCTAAACATATTTGCAGAACAGTTAACTAAACCAAAGCATACTTACGATTTCTAAGCATTGCTTAGTTTGGAACTAGGTCAGCTATACAACGGGTGTTTGTCCTAAGACATTTATTTAAGTACTAACTACCACAATCTGGATAGCTATCACGACACTCCTTCAGTAGGTCTCTTTCTTACAAGCCCAGTAGGATAGAGACACACTGAGTGACAAGCGAGAAAATCTGCACCCGTGCTTGCAGGAGAAGGCATAAAGTCGTATTTCATTTACACACAAAACCGGCATACACAGAACACCGGTGTGAAGTAGTAGCTTGTAGCTGCGTTTCGTACTGTGAGTAAACCGACGCCGAGCCGCTTGCGTCCGTCTTCCCCCGCAACTCCCTGGCGACACGTTAGGGTTGCGCTGCATTCGATTTCAATTACACTGACACCGTGAGAGTGGCGAGCGGGCGCGCAGCGAGTCGACAACCTACTGCGATTTGCCTACACTGTAGGCAAGGCGGCCGAGCGTACCTACGGTGCGGAGTGGAATCCTCCTGATTATGTCCGGCTTTATCAGGACGCCTGGCAACGGTACGCCGGAGCGCCTTGTCTTGCTCTAGCGCTAGCACAAGTGAGCGAGACAGCGATGCCTCGACTTCGAGCTCAACGCTGATAATAAAGAGCGCCAGCTACGTCGCGCGGGTACACAGAGCGGGTGCACGCCTATCGAGCAAATCCCTAATATATATGAGCCCGCACCCCGCACCCGCGCGAGTTAGCGTACGCTCTCATACTGTTTCTATAGGCGTGCACTCGCTCCGTGCGCCCGCGTGTCTAAGTGGAGGCCCTAAAGAGTAATGGGGCAGAATTTAAAATTAGAGTAATTTCTAAACTGGCATTAATCGTTGGTTAGGAAACGATTGTTTAACTCTATTGACCTAAACGTTAATTCGCGGAACTTCCCGGAGTTGGATTGTCTTGGCAAAGTTGAGGGTATCGTTAGAAAATTCATGGCCGCCATTAGGCACTCCGATTATTTGAGATTTGACAAACTACGAGTATACAGACGAATTGTTACTAGGGTTAGGAACCAAGGAATTTAGTATTTTAAGCAAATGGTAGACTTTACGTGTCAGTAAAGCAACAATTAAAAAAAAAAAGTAAAAGTCGCAAGAAATAAGAAACAAAATGTGACTATACGTTTTTTGTTTGAACGCGCATCACGCAAAAGCCACTCCTTACATTAAAAATCTAATTACTGTAAATTATGAAGCTTTATAGTCCTCCTCCATGGATTTCCAAAGTGACCGGTTGGAAGCGGCATGCAACCAGCGCCTTCCTGCCACCTGTATGAGGTCATTGGACCATCTTGTGGCTGGTTGTTCTACGCTGCGCTTGCCAATACGCGGCCGCCATTCGAGAACTTTTCGACTAAATCGGTCATCAGTCCTCCGTGCTATGTGCTCTGCCCATTAAGTGTAAGATATTACATTTTTATGTGTAGTTAGATACCCCATAGCATAGAGCATTAGCATTAGATCTTAATCCACGCGGACGCAGTCGCAGGCAAGATAGTTAATAAATAAATTAATAGACGTTAGTTAGGAAATGTTTCCGTATTTTGTATACGATCTTGCGTGTATGTTAGTACGTAAGGTCAATGATATTAAAAAAGGTAGATAGGTTACAAGCGCTCCGGTAGCGAGCTCCAAATTGGAGTTAAATAGCACCAGTGTCCTCAGTCGCAAAGCAACAAGCGAACGGTGCGCATGTTAACCTAAGCTGTGTGTTTGCGGTCAATTCCAAATTCCAAAACCCTGCAAGGTCGTGATTGGTCCGTTGGAAAAAAATATTCGCAACAGCTAAATACTAGCTGTCTTCTTTGTTTATATGGTTTTAATCACGTTGTCCCTTTTACACAGTTCACTATGTGTGCGTAAAAGTAAAAACGAAACATTTTGCATGTGTGTGTTCGCCACTGCATTCGGAGCATTTTTCTTGGAGTTTTTGTATGGGTATAACCTGTCTATTAATAACAAGTCACTGCGTAAGGTATGTAATCTGTGACAGAGTTTAGAACGATGTAATTTGATAGAAACATCTTTGGCAACGTGCAGTCAGCGCAAGAAACATCTTATTAACACAGTTGTAATAGTTTCTTAACTGAATTACTGAGACCGGGACATACTCGTAAACAACACAGTTAGTGCTTAGAATTCAATTTAAGCTCCTACTCGTACATACTAGAACGAGTAATTGCATAGCGGTAATGTGGCGAAATTGGCAAACGCAAGGCACGGAATGCTGATGTTGCAGGTTCGAGTCCTGCCAATACCATAATTTTTCTTTGTGTTGTTTTAATTTAATCGCATAGTGTTGTGTTGAACATAAGATGCGCACATTCAATGTATAAAGCGAGATATACCTGAATACTCATGGGTGATGGAAAAATTTTGTTCGGAAAAGAATAGAATAATATATATTTTCCCAGTAGTTTTCAAACTTTTCCAATATTTTTCTGACAATTTTACAAATTTAAGGTTGGAAAGAAATGTCATCATCATCATCATCATCTCAGCCACAAGAAGTCCACTGTTGAACATAGGCCTTCTCCATGGATTTCCAAAGTGGCCGGTTGGAAGCGGCATGCAACCAGCGCCTTCCTGCCACCTGTATGAGGTCATCGGACCATCTTGTGGCTGGTCGTCCTACGCTGCGCTTGCCAATACGCGGCCGCCATTCGAGAACTTTCCGACCCCATCGGCCATCAGTTCTCCGTGCTATGTGCCCTGCCCACTGCCACTTCAACTTGCTAATCCGCTGGGCTACGTCGGTTACTTTCGTTCGTCTGCGGATCTCCTCATTTCTGATTCGATCACGCAGAGAAACTCCAAGCATAGCCCTCTCCATAGCTCGTTGCGTGACTTTGAGCTTTCTTATAAGGCCCATAGTAAGCGGCCACGTTTTAGTGCCATAAGTCATCACTGAAAGAAATGTAATTAAACTGAAATAAAATTACATTTATTTTTTAAGCACTCGATAGTAGTTTATGCAACTGCTATACATGCTATAAATGCTCTACTGCTATACATGCTATAATGAGAGGCCTTAAAACACGAGTGTGGATCACACGAGTATATAGATGTTACATTGGCAGCCTCCTTAAAGGCTGGACCACACCGGTTGCGTACACAGCACGGCTTCAGCTCGCTTCATAGAGCTGCGTTACGCGCACGCAACGCAAGCGATGTGGCATCTCAACATATAAGTCCAAACATTACAACCGGTGTGCTGCGTGTCTACGGAGCCGTGCTGCATACGCATCCAGTGTGGCCCGACCTTAAAGGTCCTTAAAATTGAGTGATCAGAGGGAATCTCGTGATCTTTACTGCCCCGATGATCCCCGTTTAACGAAAGCGTATAAATTTCTTAGGGCGCTCGTAAAACTGGCTTCGATCATGCCATAAGAGTTTATGATAAATAGCTCTGGGCTTGAGACAATTTTTAAATTTTTGCATGTTTCAGAACATCTAAGTAAATAACATGAAATGTGGGACCAAAAAAAACCACATGTTAACTAACATAGGTTTACGCAGCGTTTAAGGATAGAATTTCAACTAAGCCAAGCTTGTAGTGTGGGTGCTGGACCAAGCATATTATACCCTAAAGTCTGTTTTTTTAATTCGGAGACTAAATTGACAAATAAAATAACTTCTAAAAATTTTGTAACCGAAATTTCTTCCGATTTTTATTTTTAAATGTAATGTTTTGTAATGTGGTAATTCTGGCAAACGCAAGGCACGAAAGACTGATGTTGCAGGTTCGAGTCCTGCCATTACCATAATTTTTCTTTGTGTTGTCATTGCATAGCATTTTAATCAAGTGTTTAGGTAAAAAACAAACTAAAAAATAAAAAATACTGACACTTCTTTGTTCTGTACGAAAATCCTAAACTGCAAATATTGAAAAATCTATGCAGATTATTTAAAAAATCAAAACATGCACAGCTAGTTATATGGCATAACAATAGCACATTATCCTCCTTAATTATAAACGTTGCGTAAACCTATGTTAGTTAACATTATGTTGGGTATTTCTTTGTCTGTCATTGCGACGTTTACCACAGACTTGTGACTTACCATCAGTTTACCACTTGCTTGTTTGCCTTTCTGTTGTATTTCTTTAGAAAGAAGAAGAATAAAATGGAAAAAAGATTAGTAAGTTTAAAAAGATTGTTTTTTTTATGAATTAGAAGAGGATGAAAATTGTTACCGCAGCCATTTGTATGGAGTCTTAAAATACTCTACGATTCAGGTATTTAAAGCCACCATTAAAAGCTTTTTGCTTAGTTGGGACAACAGAATACATGTATACCTGTACTAGCAAACTCGTAAATTCTCGTTAAAAATAAAGCTTGTTTTCTCGAGAAAACGCAGCGATTAGGTATTTCGAGACAGCTCAGGTATTAAAAACCGTTTGGATGCGAAGATTAGCTCGCAGACCCTACATTATTCATGAGAAGTAATGCTCTTGGCAGATAAAGAATTCCAGGTTTTGCAGACATAAGTTACGTTTGAGTCTCTTGTTAGTCTATTTGATTGTGGTACGCTGGGATTTGAGTCGTTTTCCACGTTTGCTAGATTTAATATACTAATGTGATTTGCTTTCTTAAAGGAGCTTGATGTTCATAGTTTTGAACTGACGAAAAAAACGGAGAAGATTCACAATTTGACCCGTATAGTTTGTTTTAGTTTAACGTCTTTTAGATTGAAATACATTTATGAAAAAGAGGAGGGAGTCTTTTGCCCATCTGTGGCACAGGCTAATACTAATAATAAAAAATATTTTTTTCGGTAATTTTCGAGCGTTTTACCGTTCTTAATTACCGTTTCTTAATTCATTGATTAATTAAATGTCTAATATCATGAACTCGAGGAAAGAACAGAAGCTGTACTAGAAGTTGGTACTGGTTTTAGTAGAAATTGTTTGATAATATAAAATCAATGACTATATTTTCTTGGACATTATACCGATTATCATTGGCAATCCCTGACTCCAAATAGTGTATACCTATTACGGTGTCAAATACTTAAGATGTAAAAAAACCACACCTCTTTGAGTTTCTTGCCGGTATCTTCTCATCAGAGGTTTTTTCCGAGCCTCTGGTAAATTTTCTGACATTCATAAGCCTAATCTGATTAAAGATATTTTGACTCTGACTTTAGTGCTAAATATCAGATATTTCGTCTAATAATTAGGGATTGGTAATAAAGAACGGTGAAAACACTTATGAAGGACTGTTTTACAAGCCTCGAAAGAACTTTTTTCTTATGGTATCGGCGAGCAGTTGCAAGGTTATAGTCCACAAGTATGAAGCTGATTGGATGAGAGGCAATTGACTTAAAATGGTCTAAAATAAACATACAATAAGAAGAACGTTCTTAATAATGTCCTTAATCAAATCCGTGCATCTCACAACAAAAGTATAGTTGATAGAAAAACGTCTTCGGAAATATCTGCATTCACTAAACGAAAATATTTACGAGGAGTTCTTTCATAACAATACAATCCAATTATGGCCTGATTCGAGCGTCCATTATAAGGGCTGAAGAAGGGTGGGTCAGCTCTATTTCTAATATAACTCTTTGTTCTGTATAAAGGCTGTTTAAGGACTCTTTCGGATCACGGAAGCATAATATGGAGATTTATGTCATCTCTGTAAATTCAATCGTTATAGGTGCTTCGTTTAACAATACGTACAGTACTGCTAACGACACTGATTTCTGCGCTATTTTTTAAAATAAAATAGGAAGACGAACAAGCAAGTGGGTCAACTGTTGCTAAGCGATCACCACCACCCATAAACGCCCACAACACTGACATTTTCAGATTTTTGCCAACTCAGAGGGCTGGCCTCTTGTACCAGTAATTTCACCGGCCGTCTTGCGCTCCACGCCCGAACACAACAGTGCAAGCACTGCTGCTTAGCAGCTGGATTAGCGAGCAAGGTGGTAGTAAAAATCGGGTCGGACCTTGCACAAGGTCCTACAACTCGACACTTGCTACTCCGCGAAACCAGTGTCGTGCACGTGCAAGTTAGCTGCATCTGTGCGACATAAATATTTTCATGCAAAAACTCACCCTCCTCCGCTTTTTTGTTGAAATGGACCTCCGCAAAGTAACACCTGAATCTATTAATTATTTATAATTTTAAGATATACAAAAACCGAAATCAAAAACGTTTGTTTGTTTAGCTTGTATTGTCGTATCATGAGTTCTAGCTTCATTTATTTAAACATCAAATAATAGCCGAAGATGCTAAAATCTAGCCTGTGCTCCGCTTCAGCGTAATATGCCTTTGTACATCACTGCATTTCTTCTTGTCATTTATGTTATTTTGTACAATAAAGAAGAAGATACATACATACATACATATATAATATGTACGAGCCTCTATAATCAATTGATTAACATTATGGCGAGTCATAAAATTAATAATCTATTGTTGAAATTCAATGAACTTATTACATTGGTTGTTGGCATCGTTGCCACAAAATTTAATGTCTGTTTTAGCTTACAATCAAACTGTGTAGCGCCACTGTTTAATTATTAATGACATTTTACGTTTACGCGAGACATACTAATTAAAACTCCGCAAATTATCTGCAAACAACACATTCTCGTTCAACGTGTGGAGAATATTTCCAAGTGTTTTTTTATACAACATAGGAAGGCCTGGGTCACCTGATGATAAGTGATCACCAGTGCTGATAGACACCCGCAACACCAAGGAGATTGCAAATGCGTTGCTGACTCAGCGAGCTAAGATGGAATACCGCTTGGGCTAGTAATTGCTCCGGCTGTCGTGCTCTCCATGCCGGAACACAGCAGTGCAAGTGCTGCTCCTCAGCGACTAGATTAGCGAGTATAAAGGTGGTCGCGTTCCGGGAGGACCTTGCACGAGGTCCTACCACCAACATTATTAACCCTTTCGTTCCGGCAAAGCCATACACAAAATCTACCCAGTTTTCCATATTCAGTGAATTGATACCGGCTCCTCAGTCCTGTAGGCGAATCAACTCGTTCACAGAAATGATGCTCTTACGTCCGAAAGACGATTTAACTCGGCTACGTAAAACACTTTTCAGAGCCGGTAGACGAGATAACTCATTGGCTAATATTGTCAAAATTTTCTCCATGTTGTTTGTTCAAAACGTAACTATTTAGACACAAATGCGTAACGAATATTCTTGGGGTAGACTAATAAGTTTATTCACTAGTTGGCAACATTAAAATAACTGCAGCAAATAAATATGGCTCAAGACTAAGAGTACAGGAAACAATGTGTCCGGTTGTGCAAGTGACTGTCGATTGCCCTAATCTAGGATGTAATGTCAATTATTTTAAGACGAGTTTACTCGTCTACCGGATCTGAGAGCACATCGCACAAGACGAGTTAACTCGTAATCTGGAACGAAAGGGTTAAACAAGCTTTAAAATCACCTAACGGATATTGATGCGGTTTTCAGTGTCATTTAGAGATTTTTATAGGTAATGTTTTTATTTGCATCTTTTCCCTATTGTATCCATGCGAAGCCGGGTCGGGCTACTAGTTCCGAAGTTTTGTCGTTGGTAGGACCTTGTGCAAGGTCCTTCCGGATCGCTACCACTATCTTACTCGCTAATCCTGCCGCTAAGCAACAGTGCTTGCACTGTTGTGTTCCGGCGTGGAGAGCAAGACAGCCGGTGCAATTACTGGCACAAGATCCCATCTTAGCCCTTTGGGTTGGTTACGCATTTACAATCTCCTTGGTATTGCGGGTGTCTATAGGCGGTGGTGATCACCTAACATCAGGTGACCCACTTGCTTATTTGCCTTCGTATTTTATAAAATAAAATAAATTATTAAATAATAAATACGAGATCATTTTGGCCATTCAAATTTGAACATACATTATACTGCGTAAAACCCAGTTTGTGTACCAAAATTGAATATGCGGTTTTGAAATTCGATGCGTGTTGGGATAGTCACCACAACTAAATTAAATGTAGTACTTTGGGGTTAACCAATATTATTTTATCGAAGCGAATTTTTTGTGGTATCATTTTACCAATTGGGCAGTGGCTGTCTTTTTTACGAAATAGGAAACCAACGAGCAAGGAGGTATACAGTAGGGGAAATATATTCACGTACCACTTTAGAACCCTATCAAGAGAAGAGAAGAGAGCAAGACAACCGGTGTAATTACTGGCACAAGAGGTATTCCATCTTAGCCCTCTGGGATGTTGCGGGTGTCTATAGGCGGTTGTGTAAACTTACCATCAGGTGACCCACTTGCTTGTTTGCCTTCCTATTTCATATAAAAAATAGTTAGGTCAGGTTTGTGAATAGGTATACAATATTTTTTGACAATATCATGTTCAATTAATCCTGTTGACAATTACAGTTGGAATTTTTGATTCGAGAGAACGTAAAAAATATCACGCGTCCGCGCCAGTACGTCCGCACCACATAAATCGAGTCGCAGACATGCGCTGGAGCAGTAGTGTAACAATAATTGATGAATTATTGACGTTCGGATAGCCAAGTGGTTAAATAGTGGCTATAATAATCCTCACTACGTAGCTGTATATTGTTTACTCTAGATAAAATATATTACCTTTTACCTTGCCAATAATTTTAAAAGACTAACAGCCTACCTGTTTTAATATAAAATACACACACAGACACAAATAGGCGAGATCAAAATTGTATTTCAATGTATAGAATAGTTAATCTAGATTTAAGTAGGTAGTCTATGTAATGCAATGCCCTAGCAGGGTTAATGTTTGGAAAACTTTCCGTCTATAATACCCATAATATAATTTTATAAAATGTAAACAATAAATCATTTGAGTCTGAGTTTGAAGCTAGATATTGTAGGTTTGGTTCCTGCAAGGAGCAAAAAGGTCAACAATTTGGAACAGATTAGACTGTTCTCATTGGAAAATGAACGATTCTGCCGAGCAGAAACGCCGCAAGACACTGAACAGCGTATGCTTTTTTTCTTCTCTTTTCAAAATAAGATTACAGAATATTTATATATAATCATCATGATAGTAAATTACCTGTTCAACATAAAAGAATAAGTATTTAAAAAGATTCATCATTATCTCAGCCACAAGAACTCCACTGTTGAACATAGGCCTCCTCCATGGATTTCCAAAGTGACCGGTCGGAAGCGGCATGCAACCAGCGCCTTCCTGTTACCTGTATGAGGTCATCGGACCATCTTGTGGCTGGTCGTCCTACGCTGCGCTTGCCAATATGTGGCCGCCATTCGAGAACTTTTCGACCCCATCGGCCATCAGCTCTCCGTGCTATGTGCCCTGCCCACTGCCACTTCAACTTGCTAATCCGCTGGGCTATGTCGGTTACTTTCGTTCGTCTGCAGATCTCCTCATTTCTGATGCCTCCATAGCTCGTTGCGTTACTTTGAGCTTTCTTCTAAGGTCCATAGTAAGCGGCGACGTTTCGGTGCCATAAGTCATCACTGGTAACACACATTGACCATACACTCTATATTTCTGACTCTGAGGTATATTGGACGAGAAGACATTTCGCCGTTTCCCGAACGCTGCCCAGCTGAGTTGGATTAGACGATTGACCTCTTTCTCAAAGTTGGACCTGCTTAGTCGGACTGTTTGTTCTTGGTTGACGTATTCGTCAACAACTTTGAGGGTTGACCTTTACATACTGGGTTTATTAACCCTTTGGGCGTGTGACAGTATCGTATAAATTCACGTGACATCACATAAAACATTAACGCTGGGCACTCTTCACGCCAGACCAGACTCTATTACTGAAGTCAGAAAGCGTAAATTATCGTGCACCGCAGTGTTAACGGATAATAAAGATTGATCCATTGCTAAATTTATGATCTATGATTTGATAAATCACATTGTAGTGAACGGCCCACGGATTTAAAAAAAATAAAAAGTCTAAACAAGATTCGTTAAATTCGGCACATAATTATTGCATTGAAACAACACTTGCAAAATGATTGAAAAAGATCCAAACAACTATAACTACATATATGTATACATTTTTAACTCCGACTTAATTAATAATTAATCATTAATTTATTTGGAACTAACTGGTGAGTTTGGAGTTACTTTGTCTTTTTTTCTGTAGGTGTCCTTCATCTTATGACTGCCTTTTTGGCAATGCAGATGTGCGCTGTACATTTACATATTGTGTGTAAATATTTTTCATATATATATTTATTATTTATATGTATGTTTACACCTTTTTATTTTTATTTATTTATTACATATAAACTCTTAGGTACGTTTATTGTGAGTGTGTTTGGTCCTTTTTTTAATTTGCAATGCCCAACTACTTTGGCTAAATCTCACCGTATCTCAAGTTTGTCTGGAATAGATCGTCGCTTAGCGATAAGACCGCCTGTTGAATCCCATGTAAAATTTATATGTATGTGTTCTTTTATTTTTGTTTTCTTGGGTGAATCAATAAAGGGTATTTGTTGTTGTTATTGTTGATCTGCCCCGGTTTCACACGGATAGAATAAGGATGTAACATACATAAAAACCTTCCATAATAGTATTTTATGCAACTGTTGCATAATGAGGGGTCCTAAAACACGAGTGTGGTTTTATGAAACGAGCGCCAGCGAGCTTCATAATAGGATCACTCGAGTGTTTTAAGACCTAATTATGTACAGTTGCATATATTACTTTATCTACACACATATCATAAGTACTCTATGATGGGTTCAGACGCCATAGGGCAATGACCTGCGTTGCTACTAGCTACTAGTGCTAGGTACCTATTAAAGATCTATAGTCTGTACACATTAAAAAATGTAATAAAAAATGAATTTGAACAAATATAGAAACAAATTAGAAAAATTCTTATAATAATATTGCTTGTTATAATGCTGGTCATTGCCTACGGATTCTGAACGCATTATAGAGCATTTATGATATATGTGTAGATAAAATATCTTTTAAATGACAGTGAAAACCGTATCAAAATCCGTTGCGTGGTTTAGAAGGAGTATGCGGCCGAAGATACGATGAGGATTAAGAGGAAACACAAGGGCCGTTTTTCCATTCAAACGTTGTGGCAAACGAGTATAACGCAAGAGAATTGTAATAGTAGAGCCAATCTTTTATTCAGAAGAGATGGTTTACAAATCAGTGAAAATTAATGACAGACATGTTTTTACCGTTACTAGAGCAACTTATGTTCAACACGTGACACTCCCCGGCGAGGAAAACCGGGAGGCTACCAAGTTAATCTAGAGCATAGTCAAAAAAGTGTTGTGGCAACCTCCTAACTCGGCACGGTCGTGCGTCGCTGCTGTCGTTAGTGTCGTTTAGTTCGGTCGTCGTTGGAGTTATGTCCCTAACAGTCGCGTCCCCGTCCTTAACTCTAGAGGGAACAGTATCTGTATTGACCTGACTCGCGTCGCTGTTGATGTCCGTACTTGCACCACTCTCGCGACGCCATCGCCATCAGGATAAACGTCTTCAACGACTGCCAGACTAGAGTGAGTGAGACCTTACCTAAAATACTGCGTAGTATTTGTTTTAAGAACCCAATTAGCCTCTCATAAAACCCTCCCCACCAAGAAGCAGCCGGAGGCAAGAAGTTCAATTTTATCCTTATAATGGAGGAAAATTGTTGGATTTCATCCCAATCCAGGGCTCCAAACGCATTGCCTAGGCCTCGAAAATTTGTTTCAATATCGCTGAACAATTGTTTTACTCGCCGTGCGACGAAACGTCATAACGCCATTAAAAAATCGCCTGTTTATAGAGGCTCTACCGCTTCTAAATGTAATGCACGGCTCATGGTGGACTCCAGTCTCTTCTTAGCGCGATCATAATTTGTTCGTGGACGCGGGACGCCTCGCCATGGCAAACCAACCTCATGCCGACCTTCTTCATTGATCTTCATATTTTCTTCGAAGGATCTAAGGATTTCCAACTCGCGGCTCGACTTCGTAGCTTGTTCCGCGGGATCTCTAATGCCTAAAGCTTCCAAAGTCCATACATCTGAAAGATCAATTTTTGTTAGACATTGAAGGGTCGTGGTCGTGTTTGTAATGTAACTATAAACCCCTGTAATAGGACCTTGTATAGTCCACCCCATTTTAGTCTTTATAGCGGTCAAGTTATTCTCTAGTTGTATCACGTCACCCGTGAGGAGTAAACCAGAGAAGTCAGCACCAATCAATAAACTTACGTCGTCAGGAGCGTCAGTAGAGTCGTGTAATACGATGCCGTGTTGACGTAGTTGCCCTAATAATTCAACAGATGTTATTTTAGGTAAAAAACCACAAATGTTTTCTTGTTCTACTACACATAAATTCATATAAAAATTGTTGTCGACATTCTTGACGGATATGTCAAACAGTTGACATATTTCTTTTTTCGTCTCAATCCCGCCGAACAAACTGTGAGTTAGAACCTCTTTTTTCGTGGATTTCAGGCCAAGTTTCTGTATTAGATCTCTCTTGATGTAAGAACGTTGGGCACCACTGTCAATAAGTGCTCGAACACGAACCTCTTTCTTGCCATGTACAACCTTTAATATTAAAGTCTGTAATAAGGTCGTTGAAGCAGACTTTATGTGGCATGACAAGTTACTCTGCTCTGACTGTTTATCGGTGTTATTTGCCGCCATTTCTGTGCACATTAATGTGAAATGTCGTTTTTGACAGAATAGACATTTGGGAAAGCTTTTGCATTTCTTTGCAACATGATTGCTTTTTAAGCAAATTGAGCACGCTTTCTTGCTTTTGATGTATTCCAGACGATCCTTAAGCGTCATTTTAGCCGCCTTGTAGCATTCTACGGCATAATGATTTTCTTTATCGCACCATACGCATAATGATCCGCTTCCCTTGCTGGAACCTTCTTTGCCTCGTTGAGACTCTGTTATGAAGCAGGCGGTGGGTGGCTTTGGCTCAGCTGGAACGTTCTCATCGTATTCTTGCCTAGCTAGCCGTATTCGTTCCTCCGATTCCACTTCTTGCTTTAGGAACAGCATCAACTTGGACAGGTTTCTAGTATCCGGTTGGCTTCGATGCCAGGCACGAAGTACGTCCTCTGGTAAAGCAGACTCTATCATAGGGAAAAGCATTGAAGCATACTTATCATTCGTCACGCCAAGTGTTTCTAGTGCTTGTAAATGCGTCTGTATGTTATCATAAAGCGCAGGCAAGTCTCTTGCCGCTACTTTGCGTTGCATCAAAGTAAGCAAACCTCTTACGTACGTCTCTATGAGAACGTCATCTCTTGCAAATCTCGCCTTCAACGCGCTGATTGCCTTGCTGTTGTTTTCTGCACAAGGTGGGTAGCTTTCGACGAGCTGTCGCGCAGTACTATTTGGGGTCATGGACTGCAGAAGGTACTGAAATTTGTCACAGGAGTCAATTTCATTGTCTTCGTGTATCTTCTTAAACTGTCCCCAAAATTGTAGCCAGGACTTAATATTGCCGTCAAATTTACTAATCTCCAACTTTGGCAATGTAGGCAGACGTTGCTTGCCCATCTTAGGCATCTGACTCGATTCAGCAGATAGTAGTGAGGATGCACTGTTTGTGCGCGGTAGGGTCTTAGAGAACAACGATTTGACCTCGTGCCAACGTAATTTGTATAACATGGACTTATCTTGGTCCGCTTCGAATTGAGCTTCTTCGAAGTCCTCGGCCGCACACCACTGATCCCTTGCTTCCGCTTCTATTTCGAAAAGTTTCGAAGCAGTTTCCGACAATAGCTCGAAAATGTGGCCGGCGGTTTCATCTTTGCCTTCAATGGCCTTTTCTATTTTGTCGGCAAGGATAGTAAATTCCCTTCTTGACTGGGTACGTTTGCGTTTTAATATCTCCATTAATACCACAATTTATTACACGGTCGCCAGATGTGGCAAACGAGTATAACGCAAGAGAATTGTAATAGTAGAGCCAATCTTTTATTCAGAAGAGATGGTTTACAAATCAGTGAAAATTATTGACAGATGTGGCAAACGAGTATAACGCAAGAGAATTATAATAGTAGAGCCAATCTTTTATTCAGAAGAGATGTTTTACAAATCAGTGAAAATTAATGACAGACATGTTTTTACCGTTACTAGAGCAACTTATGTTCAACACGTGACAAACGTCGTCCCCTGTTTCCTCTCTGGATAATGCCAGTAGAGCAATTTTTTTTTCCAAAAAATCGATGGCCTTCATTATGCATGTCCCTATGTTTTCCTTTTTTTTTATATATTAATTATTAAAAGAGATATGAACATTCAAAAACCTAGAAAATTGGCCAGATTTTCGGCTGCGTTCATATATTCAGAAAACAAATTTTACTAGATTATATAAAAAAAGAAAAACATAGGAACACTGCCAAAGCCTTTCTTTAATTTTTAAAGAAAAAAGTAGTTAAATCGGTTAAGTTTTGGAGAAGGAATCAGGGGTCTACGAATCGTTGATTTTGTGTACTTTTAATAGGTATTTTCAGTCCAAGCTGCGGCTGTCTCTATTGCGCTCTGCGGGGTTGTTCGGGCATTGCGCGACAGCAATAGATTTTACAAATACCTATTTTTCAATTCTCTAGGCCTTGGTGTTTCCTCTTAAGGACAGACAGACACGGATAGCGACATTGTTATACTATGTAAAAAAAAATGCCCTACGGTATGTATACAAAGTATGTATGTAAAGTATTCTTAGTCTAATAGGTACCCATAGTACAATATTTGTTAAGTTTAGAACTATAGGCTTCAATAACAACAGTTAATTGTATCATGAGATTTATTAATTTAAGAGGAGTGTGAGCCCAGCCCCAAAAAGCGTTCCCCATACAAACGGCGATAACGTTTTCCACCCTCTAAACGTCAATCTATGCCAATGATTTTTTTGGTATGTTGTCAATATGATTTTTAAATATTCTTCATAGATTTGACAATATTTGCATTTTAGGAGATTCATACAAAACGCAAAAACGTCAATATTTTCGAAACTATTAAGAATATTGAAAAATCAAAACATACAAACCTAGTTCTAGGGCATAATGATAACATACAAAAAAATCATGGCTATAGTTAAGGTTTAGAGAGTGGAAAATGTTATCGCCGTTTGTATGGAGAGCGCTGGGTTCACACTCCTCTTAAGGAAATATTTGATATCGAGTAAGGACCCCGACATACAACCTTCTTCCCTCTCATCACACGCGTCATACAAGCTCAATTTCTTTTTTCAGCACCGAAACTGACAGTTTCAGATAAAATAAATTTCCTATAACTTTCACAAGCTCCTAAACTGATTCTGCATTTGCAGAGATTTTAACTTTAGCAGCTTAGGAAGAAGATGTGTTATTTAATAGCGAATTGAGTTAAGATGGGAACATGCGAGCGTTTTCTATCGATATTAATATCATAGTGTAAGTCGTCGTACCAGTAGAACAACCAGTATAGTCGACCAAGAAATTGCTTGACCACTTTTCGACCGTATTACAAAGAGTTAAGGTTCAAAAGTGGTCAAGCAATTACTTGGTCGATTAAACAAAGAATTTAAAAAAGTAAATTAATTAAAAAAAAAAACAGTGTGCGTAATAAGTCAATTTAAAACAAAATCGAAATAGATGAAAACGAGTCCAGCAGCCTAAAATTCTATTTAGTAATATTGAATAACGACACCATTAATATATGTACATAGTTCCATGATTGATACACACATACTTAGTTAATTAACTTAGTTTTAGTTTAGTTTCTTAAGTTCAGGGCCCCACTGAAAATTAGCGCTGCCCCTTGCAGCAGCTTATGCTGAGTGGGATCCCTTTAAGCATTAATAATGTAATTTTTTACCTTTAGTCTTCATTTTCTGTTTTGCTGAATAAATATTTTCCTTCTTTTTTTTCTTTTACATAAAAGAATCTAATGCGGAACATAGCGACTTAAACAGTCAAGACCCATTAGTGGGAAGATTTGAGCCGGTCTAGATTGTAATTTAAGATTTTATTACTCTCGTGTGGTTATTATCAGCACCAGCACACACACACACTGTGTTTTGTTCACACATTCACACGACGACACATTACCTGTCAATCCATTTCTTAGCGAGCGTGATGCTTCGCAACTGTACTGATATCAGCACTGTGGTCCACGTACCCTTGTCAAGGGCCGTCACTGGCCATCAGAGTCGGCCCTCACGCGAAATTACGTTGATTATCTGTTCTGATAGGTTGTGGATTAAGCGATGATTTGGGGCTATGGAGTGATTTAGCTGTTATTGTTATTTATGGCGGAAGCTAGACTCAAGGCGGCGAGGTAGAGATTGTTATTTCTCTACTACAATGTACCTACTATACTTTAAAAAATAACCCTAACACCATATTCTATTTCTGCGCTAAGACCTAAGATAAGAGCATCGGACTAACAAAATTAAGTGTCTTGTAAATATACAATAAAATTCTGTTCAATAAAATTGCCACTACATTGTACATACTGTACCTTGCGGGTGGTAGGACCTTGTGCAATGTCCGTCTGGATCGCTACAACGATCTTGCTCATTAATCCAGCCGCTAAGTAGCAGTGCCTGCACTATTGTGTTCCTGCGTGGAGAGCAAGACCGGTGCAATTACTGGCAAAAGAAGTATTCCATCTGAGGCATCTGTAATACCTTTGGTTTTGCGGTCGTCTATGGGTATTTGTGACCACTTACCATCAGTTGACCCACTTGCTCGTTTGCCTTTCTTTGGGACTGTCACCCCATATCGAGCATTTGGAATTTTCTTACACGTTAAAAGCTCGTCCGTCGAAACGTATTGTTAAAAAACTTAAGTAAGGCCCCTTTTAAATGTAATAGTGCACAAAATTGATATGGAACTTACATCATTTTTCAAATATGGAGCGTCAACTTGTCTATACAGACACGTTACTACTAAATGTACGAGGGACTTTAATTATAGTATTTTATGCAACTGTTGCATAATGAAGGGTCTTAAAACACGAGTGTGGTTTTATGAAACGAGCGTCGGCGAGTTTCATAATAGGATCACACGAGTGTTTTAAGACCTAATTATGTACAGTTGCATACATTACTTTATCTACACACATATCATAAGTAGTCTATAATGGGTTCAGAAGCCATAGGGCAATGACCTGCATTGCTACTAGCTACTAGTGCTAGGTACCTATTAAATATCTATAGACTGTACACATTAAAATAATGTAATAAAAAATGAATTTGAACAAATATACAAACAAATTAGAAAAAAATCTCATAATAAAATTGGTTGTTATAATGCTGGTCATTGCATACGGTTTCCGAACGCATTATAGAGCATTTATGATATATGTGTAGATAAAGTTTTTTACCTATATCCTGATTGGTTAAAAAAGTTTGCAATAACGGCATAAGCGTTTAAGCCGATCTCAAATCCGTCCGCTCGCGTTTTTGTTAATGCTACAGGTCACATTTTATTCCGGACATAAAAGTCACGTTTGCTAGCATCACCAGTGCCGAATAATTTTCATGTGCGTGTCGAATAACGATGCTACAAAAGTTTTGTTCAGTGAATACAGCGATTATGTATGGACGAGGCGGGGCACTCCGCTGTTACGTGACGCTGCTATAAGTACATTCCAGCAGCCGCAGCGCTGCGGCCTAATCGGTGGTTGCTTTATGGTTGCCACGCACTGTCTTGGAACGTATGGGCTTGCGTTTTACCGCTACATTATGTCGCAAATTAACTATTAATTAAGTGTATTAATTATTGTATGGTTCAACTTAATTTACCTGCATATTCCGTGTCTCATTGTAGACGTAAGAATAGTGTTTCAATAGCTGTTTGTATTGTATTAGTTAGGTTGAGTAGGTAGGGTATTACAGAATAGGTTTTTTTCCCCCCATGAAATAGGAAGGCAAACAAGCAAGTGGGTTACCTGATGGTAAGTGATCACCACTGCCTATAGACACCCGCAACACCAAAGAGATTGCAGATGCGTCGCCAACCCAGAGGGCTAAGATAGAATACCTCTTGAGCCAGTAATTGCACCGGCTGTCTTGCTCTCCACACACACACAACAGTGCAAGCACTGCTGCTTGGCGGCAGGATTAGCCAGCAAGATGGTGGTAGCGACCCGTAAAAAGAGAGATTATAGTAGGTTCTGTGGCGGTATCCTTAACAAAACTATAGACCAAGACAAAGCTCTAAGACAAGTTGGGCTGAACATGGTTTATACCTTCTGTTTTCAAATGAAAACATCGGTGAACCAGAAACTGTTGTTGCAACAACTCGGCGTCGCCAGATGCGATTGTTCCGCCCCCTTTAATGCACTTTGCAACTTTCCCGTCCGAGCGGAAACCTCCGAGTTTACAACAAAAATATTTCCCCTCCAGTCCGCGTCTTTGGCCACTAATGGTGACAAAGTTGCTAGAACTCCTAGCTAATATTATAAATGCTGAAGCATGTTTGTCTGCGTTACAAGCTTTCATTTAACTTCATGTGCATTATTGTATTGTGCAGTCAATTAATTTGATTCATAGGCCACTGTAGAACCTTTTCTCAATAAATGCCAAAATGACTTCTGAATAAATGTCATAGACTAAAATAGAATAACTTTATTTCAGGCTGCATAAGTCCATAGATAAACACCTTAAAGACTAACATAGATATTTATTGTACGTAACTACTTAATAAATAACTTAATTACTTGCACGTGAAGTCAGTAACGTGAGCAATTCCATAATATCCCAGCAATGATACATTGCGACAACGTTCTATTGTGGCACGTGAATCAAATTGGTTCAACTGTACTATACTTACTTACATAAAGTCACGCCTGTTTTTCAGAAAGTTTCCCGGAGGGGTAGGTAGAGACCACGGTTTTTTATTTGCTACGATCCTCACATACACCTTTACTTTACTTAATCTCATTACATAGGTACGGAACCCTAAAAATGACGTAACTATGTTTACTAAAATGACTTCACTTTACTCAGTTGTCAAGTTTCTCCCAAATTTTGAAACATTTAAAAGATTATAACGCAGTTCTCGCACACATCATGCTCCAAGCAAAAAGTCTATTAAGATTGTCTTTGACGTTACGCTTCGGTAAACAAATTTTGCGATCAGTCACCCCTGAAAATACGTTAAGAATATGAAGTACTGCGTCTCTTCAGGATAGGTACTTTTTTATACATTCAAATTAAATTTAAAATGCTATATAATGACAACACAAAGAAAAACTAGAATAATGGCAGGACTCGAACCTGCAACATCAGCATTCCGTGCCGTGCGTTTTCCAGTTTCGCCACATTACCGCTAGATATATACTTTCGGTAAAAAGTATTAAAATTTTGGTAAAATAACTGAGTTGACTAGCATAAAAGTATATGCACCATAAAACTTAGAATATAGAGGTCATAGAAATAGTACTACCACTAATGCTGAGGTTGCAGGTACGCGTCCTGTCATTGCCATAATTTTTCTTTGTGATGTCATTACAAAGCACTTAAATTTAATAATTTGAAAGTTTAAAAAAATAAAAGAAACTTCGGTTATAAAAGTAGTTATACTTGTTGTGTACAATAGGGTAATTTTGTGGTGCTATAGCGGAATGAATGGCACTGAAATGTAAATATAATCGCGAAGCCGGCTAGCTGCCTCGGCTCAGGGAAATTGACTCGCGTATTGAGCTTTGAGATGGCCTCCTTAACACCGACACGAGTGGAAAGTTTCTTTATTTATTAAATAATTTAACCATTTTTTAGGAAGGCAAACGAGCAAGTGGGTCACCTGATATTAAGTGATCACCACCGCCAAACAACAACACCAAGGATATTCCAGATGCGTTGCCAACCCAGAGGGCTAAGATGGAATACCTCTTGTGCCAGTAATTTCACCGGCTGGCTTGCTCTCCAAGCAGGAAAACAACAGTGCAAGCATTGCTGCTTAGCGGCTGGATTAGAGAGCAAGATGGTGGTAGCGATCCGGCCGGACCTTGTACAAGGTCCTAGCAAAAATGTAAACCACATTTAAACATACGGAAAAAAAACAGAGAAACTAATTAGTAACGTAGACAATAAACTACTGAAGATAAAAATGAATAGAAGCGGGAAACTTAGAGCATAATATGATCTTTAGGGAATGTAAAAGTGCACCACGAAAGGATGTTTCAAAATTCGACCATTAAAAGATTAATTGGAGGTGGAAATTAGCATGGTAATCTATATTTAATTTATGCAGGCTAAGTCGTAGGCAAATGGTATTGGTAAAGGTAAAGGTATAAAAGTCTTTTTAGCTTGGTGGTGATCACTTACAATCAGGTGACCCACTTGCTTGTTTTCCTTCCTATTTCATAAAAAAAAAGGTCCCGTGTATGTAAAGCGTCCCTCCATCCCTCATAGAAGACCATGGACAATATTGTAAATAAAAAATAATTATAACTAATCTTTAGAGTAGTAGATTACTATTCATAACTTCTATGTAATTAGGTATTTATTTTATGTTATTAAGTTTTCACAGCATGGATTTGAAACTTGTTCTGGAATAAATCATTTTAATTTTATTTCAATTAATTGATTAATTGGGCAAGCCCACAAGCCTAGGACCCTTCTCGGTACTTGTGACACATCAAAAATTACAGATTTCCAAGGGATTTGACAGTTGCTTTCGTGCGAGATGAATCTGGCATAAACGGAGAATCGCCCCGCTGGTCTAAAAATCACGGTGCGCTTCGGCTTTCTTCACCCGTCAATGTTCAGTACGGTGTGACAGACGCCCGGACTAAAGCGAAAAGTTTGGTATTCACGTAGTTTCGAACGACTGAATTGCTGACTGAAAAGTATTCCAAAATTGCTTCGCCCATATCCTCCCGTGGTTGCAAACTTTATTACATCGTTATAAAAACAAATTCTTCCAGTCATTGCTCTTTGGATTTGCAGAAAACCTCGCATTGGAATACAATCGATTATTGGGTATTTTTTATTAATTGCTCTACCCACAAATATTTCTGATTCGCTTAAAGGGTGACTGGCACAGAAGCCTTATGGCATCTGTATAGTCGACCAAGTAATTGCTTGACCACTTTTGAACCTTATCCCTTTGTAACACGGTCAAAAAGTGGTCAAGCAATGTCTTGGTCGACTATACATTCATCTGTAAAACACTACTTAACAAACAACTTGTATTATTATGCCCAATGATTGATGGTAGATATTGCCTTAAGGCATTAAATCGACATTTTGAACATTTTCTTTTTTTTCTGTGTAATAAACTTTAAATAAATATAAAAGTGTTTATGGACTTCTTACACCTAAAATATTTTGTGTTTCTCTCTTTCGAAGGCGTCACAATGACTGATAAAGACGAAACATTACGGCATGGGAAGACAATACGGTCTTTTTTTTTGCTTTATAATAAAATAACAACAAACAGGCAGGCGGTATACTTGATGGAAAGCGATTACCGCCCTCTAGGATTGTAAATTTGCTAGAAAGCTAACAAAAACTACCATCGTCGAAGAGCTTTTTTCGTGCTTTTCTTACAAAATAGGAAAATCCGGGAAAACTGAAGATTCTTTTCGAATAGAATTTATGTACTTGGATAACACAACGGCTGTCGGATCATTTAGTGTTTTGATACAAATATAGGTCACATTTCATAGACTCCATGCAAAATGTAAACATAGTGTTGTTGGTTTATAATTTGCCAACTTTTTCAGTTTCATGCTGTGCATCGTTGCAAAAGTTTTTACCCCATATGTCCATAAAATATAAAGAAAATAAAAGAAGCTAGTTCATTTAAAAATAAAACTGCTAGATATACAATACATTCTTTCAAACAATGTCCCTGATAGGAAATTCACAACACTCGTAAATATTCGTTACACTTTGTTTAAACCTAGCCTAGTGCGACATGCTGTTTTCGCTTATTAGGTGCATGATTTTTTTTGAATTCGAATATTCTTAATTCGTCGCAAAAACTACTGACTACTACTTATTCACTGCACAATATTTTGCAAACAAATAATTATTTCGAACAATGACTCGTTTTAATTTCTTACACTTTCGCGTCTAGTAGACAATGAATTAAACAATTACAACGGTTTATATCGCGTGTATTGCAACAAATCTAATTCCCAACGTTTCGAGCCCTTTCAAGCCTCAAAACGACAACACGATGTTAAACCCCTGGAATTAGATTCCTTGCAATAAATATACATAAATAAATTTTACAAATCGTCGTAGCGGTAATTTAGTGGTAAAGATTCTGGTTTATTTCCCTGCTGTGCATACTTTGGGGAATAAAAACAGTTTCGGAACATAATCCATCACACGCAGCCACGCACCGACAGTGATGTATTAAGTTTAATCATTCAAGCACATTTTGTTTGCTGCGCTAGTTCCTGAACGTTAACGTTACTTGTCCCGACTTCTTATTAGCTGAATCTTAGGCCTGATGCCTGATTAATGCAGATAAGATGCTCGTTATAACACATAAGACGTGGGGCGCGCATCGGAAGTCGTTAAATGTGAGACATGTGACGAAAAACTTGAGATATGGAACGTAAGAGATGAAATGTAAGACGTGGAACGTGAGACGCATAAGACATAAGACGTGGGGCGCGCATCGGAAGTCGTTAAATGTGAGACATGTGAGGAAAAACTTGAGATATGGAACGTAAGAGATGAATGTAAGACGTGGAACGTGAGACGCATAAGACATAAGACGTGGGACACGCATCGAAAGTCGTAAGATGTGAGACATGCGATTAAAGACTTGAGATATGGAACGTAAGAGATGAAATGTAAGACTTGGAACGTGAGATGCGAAACGACATATGAAAGACGAGATGTAAGACGTGTGACGTAAGACATGAGAGCGACTGAAGACGTAGGATGTGAGACTTGGGATGTTAGACGAAAGACATGGAACGTTAAGACGTGTGACTTAAGACTTGTGGCCAACAAATTCGTTCGCTTCCTTTAAAGAAAATGCTATAGAATGTAACATAAGCATGACATCCTCCTAATATTATCCGGTTTTTATTATTATCATTTTTGACACGATTTTTTTATCGATATCTGATTCGTTAGAATTGTTTTAAACTTTCTCGATTTTCACACATATTTATAACGTTAACGCGATAAAATCATTGTTAACTTACTTCGACGTTTTGGTCATGTTTCAACGGCCGTGGTTCCGAGTATACTGTAACTAAATTAACAATGATATTATCGCGTTAAAGTTCCGTTAACGTTATAAAAATGTCGTTGGAATTAATAAAAAATCATTAACAAGAGTTATCAATTGTTAAAAGTTGTCGCCAAATGTATCAATTTACTCAGTAGTACGTGCTTTATTTAGTTTGGTACCCTAACTTGATATATTGCTCAATTTAGCTGGCATTTGAAGTTCGAACGTATAAGCACTTTGGCGGAGAGACGAATGCTGCTCATATATTTGAAGCATTCGCTGCGGTTTGACAGAATAATTATCCAGTGCGTGGATGTCACAATTAGTAATACGAAATGCGAATATTAGAAATGGGAAAGTGACTTGTCTGTTGTGTTCTGTGTTGTCATTGTTTAGGAATTTGAGGATAGTTTTTGGGATGAAGAGAAATTATTAGTAATTATTAATTATTGTTTATTGTATTGTTTTCTTTTTACATGTAATTTAAGTGCTAATAATATTTTTTTTTGTCTTATATTCATTACTACCTAGCCAAATTTCTATATCATTTGGGGATGGTCCTTATTTTTTTTATGGAATTGGCAAGTAAACGAGCATGAGGTTCTGATAAAAAGTAAAAGGTTAGAAATTACAAAAATCGTTTTTTTTTTAAATTGTTTTTTGTACGGAACCCATCGTTTTATCATTTATTACATATGTTTCTACGTGGTCTCTCATTCACTCATTCAGTCGGTTAGAAATGAAACTCTTTTATACGTATAGGTTAAACGCACTCCTTGACTCCCATAAAATACCAAAATACTTTTGTTCCTCGATAGAGTTTTGTTTTTCAAAGTCAATCTGTCGGCAGTCGATAAATAAAGGCAGTTGAAAGCGACGGTCCGCTGCGCATGCGACCATCCGCAGACGCGGCGGAGACTAATCAATTACATTTGGGTTCCTTGAATGGTATTAACGGATTATTCGATACTTATGATTCTCGGTTCTTTCTATTTGTACTTCTGTACAATCTGAATTCTACAGAGTACTATTTGACATTCGCTATTTTGTACAGTCTTTTTATGTGTACAATAGCGATTCTTCCAATTTGGGATTCTATACAATCAGAATTCTACACAGTGCTTGATAACATTCACATTCTGTACAGTCTTCGTTTGTATACAATAGCGATTCTTCCTATTTGCAATTCTGCACAATCTGAATTTTACACAACAGCACTTGATCACATTCGCTATTCTGTATGTCTTTATAAGTGTACAATAGCGATTCTTCCATTCTGTAGATAATTCTACACAACATTATTTGTAAAATCGCTATTTGTCATTGTATTCACACAATCGTGTTCTTTTTCCACAATCATGACAAATCTAACGACATCTCTACACTCTGTAATATCTACATAAAAAGGCTGTGTGAAGGGAGAGTGGATGGAAAAATGGAAAGGGGAAGACTCCGACCAAATCGGAGACATTCTGGAGAAAGGCCAGGTCAGGAGTACCCTAAACCGACGAGCATGCATGAAGAATGTTATGAGAGTAAGTGAAGCAGAAATTGTATGTCAGGATCGTAGCAAATGGAAATCCGTGGTCTCTGCCTACCCCTCTGGAAAACAGGCGTGACTTTATGTATGTACCTCTATGTACATAGGATGATAAATCACTTATCTCGCTTAGAATTATAATACACCACTTATTTTACTTTACGATTAACAGAATTTAGGATCCCATCTCAAGTTCGCACTTAACCGCATTCTTACTCCCAACACTGTGTTTGGAATATCCCTAATTGGAGATGTACTTTGTCCATCTGTCTGTCTTAATCGACATTGAGTAATGCGCTTCTATTATTAGGCGGATACAGATGGCAATATAATTCAAAGTGACATTATTGAAGTTAACTTGAATATTTGCCGCCAAAGTTGCGAATGGCTGCCTAAATAATCGTGAATATGGGTTGTACACTTAAATAAAGCCCCTTTTGGATGTAGTAAGTACCTAGTAACGTGTCCGTATAGACAAGTTAACGCTCTATATTCAAAAAATTACGTATTTTACTGATCTAAGAGGAGTGTGAACCCAGCCCGAAAAAGCGTTCCCCGTACAAACGGCGATAATGTTTTCCACCCTCTAAACCTTAACCTTTGGCAATGATTTTTTTGGTATGTTGTCATTATGCCTTGGAACTAGGTTTGTATTTAATGATTTTTTTAATATTCTTCAAATTTTGACAATATTTCATTTTAAGAGTTTCAAACAAAACAAAAAAGCGTCAATATTATTAAAAATAAAAAGGAAATTTGAAAAATCAAATCATACAAACCTAGTTCTAGGGCATAATCACAACATACAAAAAAATCGTGGCTATAGGTTAAGGTTTAGGGGACGGAAAACGTTATCGCCGTTTGTATGGAGAGCGCTGGTTTCACAATCCTCTTAAAAATACAAAGTTCTATTTAATTTGTAAAAACCAACTTCCTTTTAAGAATAATATCATGCATTGTCAAAAACAATCACATTTTAATGCATTCGTGACCTACATAAACATCCATTAAACACAAAAACCCGGCGACCATATAGTCTATAGTCATTTTTATCATTCACCATTGAAATCGGCCGTGCGCTGGAAATATTAAAATTAATTCGAGTATAGAGCAGAGAGCGACCAATAATCGTAAAAGATAATAATCATCGATAACCGACAATATGGCGGCCCAATATGGCGGCCCAAAATGGCCGCCGGATTTTGGTTGGAAGCTCACTGTTTTAATATAATTTGCTGGCGCTTAATTGTTTTAGAATGGTTCTAGATCAGTAATGGCGCGTAAAGCGTCAAGAATTAACCGTTGAACGCGTGGAATAGGCTTTGGTTGTGGTTGATACAATTTATTTCACATTTTGTAATCAGCCTTTTGAGGGTTCCGTGATCAACAGAGGCAGAGAGACATAGTGAAATTTAAGAGTTACTACGCGAAAATATGCTCATATATATCTATTAATGTTAGTTAGTTGGCACTTGGTACGTAGCCGGTCGAGTTGTTTCGCTATTTACTTTTTCTTTTTCGCGCACCCATGTAAGAGTCTGTACTATCGACAAAATGGAACCCTGTGTCAAATTGACGTCATGAGATAGTAGTCACCGAGTTCTAACTATTATGATTTATAACGTCACTCTCACATAATCCCATGGTGGGTCAGGGTTCCATTTTGTTCATCATCATCATTATCTTCATCTCAGCCACAAGAAGTCCACTGTGGAACATAGGTCTCCTCCATGGATTTCCAAAGTGACCGGTTGGAAGCGGCATGCAACCAGCGCCTTCCTGCCACCTGTATGAGGGCATCGGACCATTTTGTAGCTGGTCGTCTTACGCTGCGCTTGCCAATACGCGGCCGCCATTCGAGAACTTTTCGACCCCATCGCGGATTAGCAAGTTGAAGTGGCAGTGGGCAGGGCACATAGCACGGAGAACTAGTGGCCATTTTGTTGATTGTACCTAATTTTCTTATTTATTTATGTGGCTGTCAACTCGTTTCTCAGTTTAATGGAACAATAAAAATCAAATTCCCCGAAATAAAAGCACGGGATACTTCCACAATTACAAACTAAGCCTTTATAATGGGAACTAGAAAAACGCTAATGCCCCGAACGAGCGAAAATTCAGAAAGATTTATTCCGAAGTACAAGACAAACACTCCGCCGGCCGACCATAGCGCGATTTAATTTGTAAACGTAAAAAAAATATTGGCTTAACAACTAGATCGCTAGTTTTTTGGGTTCCATACCCAAAGGGTAAAACGGGACCCTATTACTAAGGTCCGTATCTGTCTGTCTGTCCGTCTGTCACTAGGCTGTAGGTATCTTATGAACCGTGATAGTTAGACCGTTGAAATTTTCACTGATGATGTATTTCTGTTGACGCTATAATACCAAATACTAGAAAACAGAATAAAATAAATATTTATGGGGCTCGCATACAACAGACATGATTTTTTACCGTTTTAATAGTTTTTATAGATAATAGGTACGAAACCCTTTGTGCGCGAGTCCGTCTTGCACTAAGCCGGTTTTTTTTAACTAACTAAATGAGTCACGGTACTTGAATAAATGACTTTAATTATTACCCCTGTATTGGATTGTCTCATTTGCTCGTTATATTATTAAGAGTATATTATAAATAAAATTTAAACACGTCAAAATTATAAATTATCTTTGTTGGCCTACTAATATAAACTCCTGATTTTTGATGGTCATATCAACCGACAAGCTCGAGTGTTTGTTCACATTTCGCTATCCTTTTATATTTTTATGTAGCGTTCCGAACAATCATAATCGGTATAACGATATTTCCGATATTTGAAGTTTATTTCAAGTTTACAAAACATTTTTAGTAAAAAATAACTGGGAATTTAAATAAATGCTAAAATACAGAATAAATAATAGCACAGAAGTTTTACTTCAAACAAAAACGGCGTTTGGGTATGAGAAGCATCCCTTTGTATGTACGCCTCTCTGTCTATCGTATAACTCGTATTCATTCGCACGCGCGGCAACTCAATTGCGCCGGCCCCAGTGGAGTGGTGCGCCGATACTCTCGCAGTTTCGTCAGGGGGTTCCACTCCACACTGTAGGTACGCTCGGCCGCCTTGCCTATGGCGTAGGCAAATCGCAGTAGGTTGTCGGCTTGCCGCGCGCCCGCTCGCTCGCCCTCGCCGTGTCAGTGTAATTGAAAACGAATGCAGAGCAACCCTAACGTGTCGCCGGGAGTTGTGGGTCGCGCCGCCTGGCAAATGTGTATGAAGTAATACGAACTTGTTGTGCCTGTAATAAAGTTGGAATTCGTTTAATCGCGGTCGTAAAAGAGAAGTTTCTGTACGTTGTTTATTCTCTGCTATAGGCGCGAATTAGCAGTGGCCCTTAAGTATGCAATATAAAAACTTCCGTAAAAAAACTCTAAATGACAGCAAAGTCCGTTGCGCGGTTTAGACGGATTAAGCGGTAAAGATATCATATCAGACCGACAGAAGCGGATAGCAACTTAGTAAAAATACTTATACTAAGTAAAGATAAATTCGCTCCAGACGAAGTTGTAGCTAAAACCAGCGTTACAATGAAGATCGTTAAATCTAGGATTATATTGATAATGGCTTTAATTAGTGCCGTAAGTAAATACTTACAGTATTCATTACTAATGGCGTTGTTTACTATTAGCAAATAGTAAACAAGTCTGGAAGCTTATAGTTACAAAGCAACACCCCTACATTACCTCTCAAAGTTCACTCGCACTGGCTCAAAATAAATAATAGTACCAACGTACAGAAACTTCTCTTTTACGACCGCGATTAAACGAATTCCGACTTTATTCACACGCTCAAAAAGTTTGTATTACGTCATACATCATGCGCCAGGCGGCGCGAGTCAAAAGGAAAGCGCCGCCCGCGCCCGACTTCCCCCCGCTACTCCCGGCGACACGCAATGTCTATTAGAGAAATAATTTTCGGAATCGGTTCAGTAGTTCCAGAGATTACCTCCTACATACAAACAAACAAAGTTTACCTCTTTATTACATTATTGTAGATGTAGAAGTGTAGATAGTGTAGATGATTGGCAGTAACATTAATTTTATTTAGATGTATTCTAAGTATTAAATTCTAAGTAACAGAAGTTTTAAAAGGGTTTCTTCAGAAATGCTTAGACATCAATTTTACTTTACTAGTGACGCGATTCAGTCTTTTGTTAGTTCATAATAAAACTAAATTTACACTAAAATAACAATTCTAAAATAACTCCCAACAAGAGGGCAGTAAATCTTACTGGCACTAATAAAGTGGACGGACAGACAAATGTTCCATGTATATATAAAGCAGCAATTTACATTCTTGGAGTTTACTCTTGGGATATGGTTATTTTTAAATGGTTACATTTGTCACAGTTAAGTAGCTCATCTGAGTCAAATGTTTCGATTTAGTTTTAGTTGTATTTTAGTTCAGGTTAGAAGAGTTCATCAAAGATAACCCGATAAAAATACAAGAATTCGACCCCTAAAAAAAAGTTAAGAGGAGTGTGAACCCAGCCCGAAAAAGCGCTCCCCATACAAACGGCGATAACGTTTTCCACCCTCTAAACCTTAACGAATGTCAATGATTTTTTGGTATATTGTCATTATGCCTAGAAACTAGGTTTGTATGTTTTGAATTTTTTAATATTCTTCATAGATTTGACAATATTTGCATTTTAGGATTTTCATACAAAACATAAAATCGAAAATATTTTTGAAACTGTTAAGAATATTCAAAAAATCAAAACATACAAACCTAGTTCTAAGGCATAATGACAACATATCAAAAAATCATGGCTATAGGTTAAGGTTTAGAGGGTGGAAAACGTTATCGCCGTTTGTATGGAGAGCGCTGGGTTCACACTCCTCTTAAAGTACAAGGTCACGCCGCCGTGCGCCGCCGCCGTCGTAGAAATTTTGAGACCACGCCGCCGCCGTGGAATTGGCCATCGGCGCTCATGTCTACTCCGGTCTCCGCAACGCAAGTTCCTTCCAACTCAATACAGGTATGTCACAAGCCCTAAGGTGTCGCTTCAAGACATCCTTGTAACGAAGAAAGCTAGTCAAGTGCCCATACATGAATGTCTGTATGTATGTGGGGCCGTTCAAGTATTACGTAAGCAGTATAGGGGGGCGGGGGGGTCTTTGCTTTGTTTATTTTTGATGACATGGGGGGTTGGGGGGTCTAGATGGTGATTACGTCAGCAGTAGTTATTTACTTTTTTACACATATGGAACTGATGTGCATTATTCAAAATTTAGAGCACCAACATGTTGAATGGTTCGATGAGATGAGAACGACGTAGGCATTCCAAAATCGGATAAAAGTGAGCAGACATACATTGAGGAGCACTTTTTAATTTTCTTATTTCTAGAATTATATCTGCTGCTCATGAATAAAAAAAAAACAATACATTAAAAGAAAAATGCATATAACAATGTTTATGTAAGCATGGGGGGGGGGGGGGAAGAGCTTTGATTACTTTTGCTGACAAGGGGGAAGGGGGGGGTAAATAATTGTAGTAAATCTGCTTACGTAATACTTGAACGGCCCCTGTATGTAAACTCTTTATTGCACAAAATAATAAAAAAATAATAGTTGAATGAGGGTAAATCTTGAAAATATACAGTACCCTGGATATTTACACATTATAAGGTAAAGTTGCTAAAAATGCAACAGGGCACAAAATAAATAAATAACACTACTTACAAGCACTGACCTATAACTAATGGACTTCTAGTCAGCGTTTGAAATATGGCCGCATCAAAAGTCGAACAAAAGTACAGCAAATCGACAATCGCTCGTGCTGTCAGCCAGTCGGACCGACGGCGCTGCTGTCAATACTATTATTTTGTAAAAAAAACCTATTTGCAACTAAACTTACTAAATTATTATTTTATGCAGTCAGACCTAAAGTTGTAAATCCGACTATAAATGGTGAACTAATAATTTGCATTTGTAACATTGGCGTCAAACTGTATTCTTATGTCGGTCCGTTTATCTGCTGTCATTTAGTATGACACTGTGCATCCATGTATTATAATATCATTGACTACTAGTACAGATCTTTCTCTTTGAACAAAAATGGCAACCCAATGGCGCCGCCTGTGCAATGGCGATCCCAGTGCAGAGGTAAGCCGAACGCCTTGTAGCTTTGCAAAGTACGTCACCCCTGGCCAGGGTTATCAATATAATTAAGGTTTACCCATGAAAGTCAAATATAGTTCAAAGTAGTCCACTTGTCGAGTTTATGAGTACATTCACCTGAATAAATGGCAAATGCAATTATATGGGACGGTACACAGACTACCACTTTATCGGATAAAGTGAGCGTTTCGCAGATGTTACTGCTTCGTTATTTAATTAATCTGGCTTTATGTATTTAGTCTGTGACGTCGGGTAGGTTTGAATTAAAGAACCTCGCAATGGATTCCTAATGCAATGATGAAATTCAATGTAATAGGTACTTATGTCAAAGAATTTTACTAATATTATAAATGTTAAAGTAATGTATGGATGTTAATTCATCAATCACGCACTAATATTTTTTTTCTTTTTTTTTAATCATACAATTTTTGATAAATTAATAGGCTATACAAATACATAAAGGAAATGTAAAATCATCAACTACAATATGGCTGAACGGATTTTGATAAAACTTGGCAGACGGATAGGTCTTGTAATGGATTAAAATACATATAATATTTTTTATGCCGTAAATTCACGGAAAATAATAACTATTACTATAACCAAATGCAAATATGAATTTGTAATCGCGTTTTTTGTTTAGCTGTAATTACAACTTTTTACGGTTTTCGGATTTTTCCCTTTATGTGTGCTCTGAGACCTTGCTTCTTGCCAAATTTCATGGTTCTACGTCAACGAGAAGTACCCTAAAGGATTTTAATTATTATTTTTTTCTTTTAAATATTGTCGTTTCTTTCACTGACTAGTTGCTGGTTGCAATACAGATGAACCGAAACGACTGGGACAGTACCACACTCTCGATGTCGGCGTGAAGCTTACTACTGCGCTTGTAAGTTCGGATGCCTGAGGGGGGGGGGGGGGTCTAGAGGCCGCCAACGTATCAGCGATTCTTCCCACTATTTAAAAAAATGACACTTATATCTTTGAGCAAAGTTGCGACAAAACCGAGTAAATTAGTAAGCTGACTTGACTCAATTCTTTCCTCATTTATAAGGGCTGGAGAAAAGGGTGCAGATATTCTAGGAGGATGGCTAATTTCCGTTCCGCAGTACCTTCTTGCCAAGTGGCCGAACGAGGTAGACGCGACACTGCTCTGACCTCGTAAGGCCCACGTCAAATTTCGTTCTATGAATTTTGAACCATATCGTTTGACACAGTGAGTTCAACGTCAGTTTGACATTTGTCCTATATTTTAGGACTTGGGGCCTTACGAGGTTAAAAAAAACGACTAACGAAAAAGCCTTAAACTGTGAAGACTCAAACACCCACGGGGACAAAATCGAATTTTGTCCCCGCTATCATCTAAAGCCAGTTTTTGTTTTTCGAATAGCTGCGATGAAAAAAATATTTTCGGTGTGGGGATGTCGCTTCTGGTTGCGTGGTCTAGAAACTTCCGGTATGAGAGCCGTCCAAAGGCTAACGCAGTTTCGGACTTCCTCGCTTCGCTATAATATACTTTTGTCAGAGTTCGCTCATAAAACCTATTTATAAATTGTGTAACGTTGCTGTAGTCGGTTAAGTATAGCGCTTGTGACATTAAAGACGCTTATTTTGTAGGTTATGGAAAGCTAGCTGGCTAACGGGCGGATTAAGAAGTTATTTGTTATTAAGAACAATCTCAATCAATCTCTTTATTAAATTAATCTTTAATATTCAATCTTCATAATTACTGGCACAAGAGGTATTCCATCTTAGCCCTCTGGGTTGGCAACGCATCTGCAATCTCTTTGGTGTTGCGGGTGTCTATAGGCGGTGGTGATCACTTACCATCAGGTGACACACGTGCTTGTTTGCCTTCCTATTTAACAAAAAAAAAATTTTTTTTAAGATTGAATGGATACAGTCAAAAGAAGCACTTCCCAACAGGACTGTTTCTCACAATTGTATTTTTCATGTCATGTCATTACGTATTGTTGGCATTTCCAAAGAAATAAAATAAAATGAAATAAGACGAAAAGTGGCGATCCTTGAGGACTGAGTGGTTAATATTTTCAAGCCAAATGATACAAGAATAGTAATTCTCTGCAAGAAAACCCATTAAGTTATAAACGTGAAGTTATTATTTTTTGGAAAAAGAAAGAAAACGGGCATAATACATTATTTGGTCACTAGGAGACTTCTGGAGTCTTCTTGAGACCACGGCCGTTGAAACGTGGCCTACACGTCGAGGTAAATTAACAATATTTTTATCGCGTTAACATCCCGTTACAAAATATGTGTGAAAATCGCAAATGTTTAAAACGGTTGAACCGGTTTGAACCGGTTCTACGATGCGTACAAAGCTGTTTGCTTTCAAAATAAGCATTGACAGAGAGAACAATAGAATAAGAGCGCCCTTTATCGTGTGCTATAATTAAGTCAATGTATCAGGAATGTACTACGTGCGTAACAATAGATCGCTCGTCTGTCTGTCTGTCTCTTAGAATACATTCCTATTTATACACACGATCTTTGACATCGGAAAGTAATTTTGTATTAGGAAAAGGCGGTGTAAGTTTATGTCCCTAAAGTTTGCTCGTGCATTGAAGGAATTATAAGAATAAAACTGAAGTAAGCGTTCTTAAAATTACTGAACTAAAGATAATTTATATTTAAATAGATTTTAAGAGGATTTTGGTGTTATTGTATATCATTTTTTTTACCAACCTTTCTGAACGCTGGGACCAATGATATTATAATGCATAAATGTACAGTGTTATAGTAAATGACAGCAGAAAAAGAGCCCGACATGAGAACACAAGTTGACGCCAATGTTACAAATGCAAATGATTAGTTTACCATTTATAGTCATTGGATTTACAACTTTACGGCTAACTGCATAAAATAATAATTTATTTAGGTTCGTTGCAAATAGGTTTTCTTTACAAAATAATAGTAAAATTATTGTAATCGAAATTGTTTATTTCTAAATTTTTTTCGATTTTTCCTTTTGTAATTTTTTTACATTCAAATTAAATTTAAAAAATAGCGGTAATGTGGCGGAAACTGGAATACGCAAGGCACGGAATGCTGATGTTGCAGGTTCGAATCCTGCCATTACCCTAATTTTTCTTTGTGTTGTCATTCATTATATAGCATTTTAAATTCAAAATAATAGTATTGACAGCAACGCCGTCGGTCCGACAGACTGACAGCGCGAGCGATTGTCGATTTATTGTACTTTTTGTTCGACTTTTGAGGCCATTTTTTAAATGCTAACTAGAAGTCTATTATTTATAAGTCAGTGGCTGGGACTCATAAACAGTTCATATTCCAACGACGGATATTTACGGTTACATTTAATAATATTTCCTACAGGTTTTTTTATGAAATAAGGAGACTGATCACGGTTGCCCATGAAAACTTGCGAACTCAAGAGAATCACTGATCCATAGTTTTAAACTTTCGCGATTTTCTCACATATGGGTAAACTCGCGCGGCTAAACAGCGGTGACACCCTCCACTTCAGTCTACTCGTGACCACGGCCGTTGGAACATGGCTGAAACGTCGAGGTAAATTATCAATATATTTTTATAGCGTTTAAATCCCGATAACGTTATAAATAAAAAGGAATGGATCAGTGATTATTATGTTTAACGGGAGTTTACCGCAATAATATAATGTTTATTTATTTACCTCGACGTTTCGGCAGCAAGTGGAGGGTATTATTTCTGTTTAGCCGCGCGAGGTCCTTAGTCCATTCCTTATGTCAAAATTTCGCAGGTGGTAGAGATTATTTGAATATAGAACACGACATTTGTTGTACGAACGCACTGTCCGTGTGTATTCAACATACATAAATAGGCATCCAGAGGCGCCGGCTGGATCTTTTCATTTCATCCAGAATATCTCCGCGTCTCGATGGATTACCACTAATTAAGCGAAACCATTCGAATAAGAAATAAAGATTCGAAAGATGGATTATCGTTAAAATGGATTATGCACTTGGCGTAGTTAAATGTGGATTAAGACGAATTTATTGGGGCGTTAGAGGATGGATTTATTTTATGCAGTTTTCTTGTGGATGATTTGGTTACGATTACAGTTTAGTCTTAATCCGGGTGTTCACTGCCAGCATTTCAACCGCCATCATTGTTGTCTAAGCGATATTGACGACACGAATAAGGATCGACATTTATTTTTGACAATAACAGAAGCTGTACTAGTATCAATAACTTGATTACAACTTAAACTTGATTACATCGGCACAGATTAAATAATACTAACGTACAGAAACTTCTAGAATCTTCTTTTACGAGCGCGATTAAACGAATTCCAACCTTAATAACACGCTTTAAAAGTTCGTATTACTTCATACACCATGCACCAGGCGGCGCGAGTCAAAGGGATCGCGCCGCCCGCGGCCGCCTTCCCCCTGCTACTCCCGGCGATACGCTAGGGCTGCGCGGTATTAGTTTTCAATTGCACTGACACGGCGGGGGCGAGCGAGCGAGCACGCGGCAATCTGACAGTCTACTGCAATTTGCCTATGTTATAGGCAACGCGGTCGAGCGTATACCTACAGTGCGGAGTGGAACCCCCCTGACATCGGTCAATTCTGTCGTCAATATCGCGTAGAGAACAATGACGGCGGTTGAAACGCCCAAATTATGAACCTACAGCGTCGGACTCGACGTCAAGGGCTCACCCTATCTCGCTTACTCATGCTAACGCGCTAGAGCAAGACAGCGCTGCCCCAGCGGCGAACTCGTCGCTGTAGTGCTTAGAGAATCAGTCTCCTGCGCACCTAGCACGAATCTTTTAGATACGCGTCAACTCGCTACGTAACTCAGTGCGTCTCTTTTTAACTAGCCTAGTAAGAGAGAGATGCATCGAGTTACGTGGCGAGTTAATGCGAGTCGAGACGATTCGTGCTAGGTGCGCTGGTGTCACGACTGTTCGTCGTATAATGGTTGAGACGACAGAAGTTGCAGGCAACAGAATCTTGATGCGGCTATGAGATGTTAGTGAATAGAGAATTGATTACTTGTCAGCTCGAAAAGATGCAAAATTAAGGCTAGCGATGAACTAATTCTACGTGGACGAAGTGGCGGGCAAAAGCTTGTCTCTTATATTTAATAATCTAGTGACCTGCTTCGATTATCCACACATAAAATTAGGATATAATGTTCATAAGCTTTGCGGGTGGTAGGACCTTGTGCAAGGTCCGTCCGGATCGCTACCACCATCTTGCTTGCTAATCCTGCCGCTAAGCAGCGGTGCTTGCACTGTTGTGTTCCGGCGTGGAGAGCAAGACAGCCGGTGTAATTACTGGCACAAGAGGTATTCCATCTTAGCCCTCTGGGTTGGCAACGCATCTGCACTCTCTTTGTTGTTGCAGGTGTCTATAGGCGGTGGTGATCACTTACCATCAGGTGACCCACTTGCTTGTTTTCCTTCCTATGTTGTATAAAAAAAAAAACTTTTGTAAAAAATCTCTAAGTGATAGTGAAATGACAGGAGTAAGCGGCTGAAGATACGATATAGACAGACAGGATTGGATAAAGACTTTGTTTTATTTTATGTAAAAGATATTAATCGCTTGGCTACACTTACCCTCGTAAGGCCCAAGTCCTACATAACCAGGACAGATGTCAAACCGACGTTGAACTCACTGTCTCAAACGATATGGTTCAAAATTCATAGAACGAAATTTGATGTGGCCCTTACGAGGTCATCGATAACACCCTGTATCTACGTGGAATTAAGAACCTCCCTCTTCAGCTTTCCTAAGTCGGTTAACAAGGAGTGAGGATGTAAGTATAACATTCCTCCGTCTGTTTTCACAAATATCAGAAATTGAAAATTGAATTTTTACGAGTTCCGAGAACTGTTAAATTTACGTTCCAGTCAAAAATAAAACAGCAAAGTTCAATCGAGAGGTGAATTTGTGAAAAGGTTTTCATTCCTGAACTGAATGTATACTTTACTGGTAAAGCAATTAAGTCTAAAAATAAAAGGAGATCGTGAGCTGAACTCGAGCTCATACCTTTCTCTTTATAGAAATTATAATTATATACGAAATCAAATTTGAAGTTTACCATTAGCTTTTCCGCGAAGTAAATAAACCTTTTGGGGAAGACCCATGTCAAAATTTGCTTCAGTATAATTATATCTAGAAATGACTTAGGCTGATGGGTTGCATGTCGGATTTCCTTCTTGTTATCTAAGTACTGCGACTTCCATATGGACTCCTCCTGGGGGAAGACTAGCGCTGGGACCTGTGCACCCTGGGCATCAGACAATGACATGCTACAATGGCAATGACAATGGCATACTTCTCAGCAGATGCCACTTCCAAAGCGCTGGTAGAGTCAGTAGTCTTATTGCGTTAATTGGAACGATTTCATATTTAGTTAGGTTTTTAATTTTTTCAATTATTTTTAAAATTGGGTAGTTTGTATTCTAAGTTTTTTGTCAGTCTGCCCGTGAACATGAGACCTGTAAAGGGCTCGAAACGTCGGGAATTAGATTCGTTACAATACACGCGATATAAACCGTTTAAATTGTTTTATCTCAATGTCTAAAAGTCGCGAAAACATAAGAAAATACAGTGACATACTATAGGTAGCTTATATATGAGTTTTCGTGTGCCCCAAAACGTACAATATCGTACTACTGACATTGGCACAATCATCGTTACCGCACTTAAAGAAAACAAAAGAAGAAATAGACCAGGGCCAGGGGGTTCCACTCCAAACTGTAGACAGGTACGCTCGGGCGCCTTACCTACAAAGTAGGCAAATCGCAGTAGGTTGCCGCGCGCCCACTTGCTTGCTTTTGTTGAGTCAGTGTAATTGAAAACGAATACAGCGCAACCTTAACGTGTCGCCAGGAGTTGCGGGAGCAAAGACTGGCGAATGTGTATGAAACAATAAGAACTTTTTGCGTGTTAATAAAGTTGGAATTCGTTTAATCGCAGTTGATAAAAAGAAGTTTCTGTACGTTAGTACTGTTTATTTTGTGCCTTGGCTGTCACAGCAAATGTCATAGGTAAATTATATCAAGCGCAGAATACATTGCTGTCTTTAGATGGAGGATCAAGTATTATGTAATGTTCCAAAAAGACTATCTAGGCTACTTTAAGTTTTTAATCGTACTGTATCTTTCTGCACAATTTGTTCAACTTTTTCTGGGCGCATAATTAGGTGTATCCAAATTTTGTACTGTTTTGGAATTGGTTTCGTGTTTCTCTTCACAAAAAATTGCAATAACGCGGTTGCTTAAGAGATTTATTGTGTTCTCTGGAACTTTAGCCGGGCTTATTAAATTTAGCCGAGTTTTTTGGCAAGCCGTGAAAGCTGGGGGAGTTCACATTGCCAAATGCGGTTAGAGCAGAATCTTTGCTGGTTCAGTGATTAATTACTGTGACATCATTATATTTGGAAACTGTATTAACTTAAACAAAATTGACATTGAATAAATAAAATTAAATGAATTAATTAATGACAATATTATCAAATGTAAAGAAAATTGTAAAAAATGAAACTTAGCATATTTATTATTGTCAACTGTTTTCATTTGACTAAAATTTTTATTGTACCTTATTGTGCTTTGCTATAGTGTATTGACGTGTAAAATCATTGTTTTACCAATAAATGAACTGAACTGAACTAAACTGATTTTGCCTGCGGCTTTAAAGACGTTAAGTGACTCTGCTTATTCATATTGTAAATTCTATTTTTTTTATTTATAACAGAACTAGCGACCCGCCCCGTCTTCATATGGGTACAATTAAGATATAATGTACATAAAAACCTTCATAAAATAATATCTAAATTATATGTTTCTAAACACATGTTTATTTATTTTCATTTTTTTTATACAACATAGGAAGGCAAACAAGCAAGTGGGTCACCTGATGGTAAGTGATCACCACCGCCTATAGACACCTGCAACAACAAAGAGAGTGCAGATGCGTTGCCAACCCAGAGGGCTAAGATGGAATACCTCTTGTGCCAGTAATTACACCGGCTGTCTTGCTCTCCACGCCGGAACACAACAGTGCAAGCACTGCTGCTTAGCGGCAGGATTAGCGAACAAGGTGGTGGTAGCGATCCGGACGGACCTGGCACAAGGTCCTACCACCCGAAAAATTATAAAATAGGAAGGCAAACGTACAAGTGGTCACCTGATGATAGTGATCATCAGACACTGCACAGAGATTGCAGATGCGTTGTCAGCCCAGAGGGCTAAGATGGAATAGCTTTGCGCCAGTAATTTCACCAGCTGTCTTGCTCTCCACGCCGGAGCATAACAGTGCAAGCACCGCTGCTTACCGGCTGGATTGGCGAAGGAGGTGGTAGTAGCAATCCGGACGGACCTTGCACAAGGTCCTTACCCGCAAAACGGAACAAATGGGACTTAGTGTAGTCTTGTATGGTCGACCTTAATTGCTTGACCACTTTTGAACCTTATTCCTTTGTAATATGGTCGAAAAGTGGTCAAGCAATTTTTTGGTCGACTATACAATACAAAAAGGAGTGCAGTGGGCAGCCCCTCGTTACGACGTATACATCTGCTCGGTTCTATTCGGTGCACATTCAGGATAATCAAACGCACCTTGTATTGTCTGTTGGTTGCGTTGCGTAGATGAACATTAGTAGACGTGGAAATAGGTAGCAATCAAACATTGAAGCACAACTTTAAGTCAAGCTGAAATCCGGTTTTATTAAGACTCGTTCGACATTTTGGAACATTATCCTGACTTTTAGGGGACAACTTCAAACATTTTAAAGACAAATTCTGATATAATAGGCAGATCCAGACCATTACAGATAAATTATGACATTTTAAAATGACTCCTGGAATTATAGAATGACTTCTGTCATTTTAGTATATCTGTCATTTTAGCGCAACTAATATTTTAGGAAACATGTTTGCAAAAAAATTAACAAACGGTTTTGCCTAATTCAGTAAACAAGCAAAAAAATGGAGGCACGAAAGGCCACAGATGTGAAGACAGAAGTATCGATGTTCTTTTGCTTGGCCTCGAGATTTTAATGTAAAACAAGAAGTATGGTCCTATCTGCGCTTGTACCATCCGTTGAATGGGCTCACCGCACACCGGCCGCTCGTAATTAATCAATTTCTCACGGATTAATTGGAGTCCAGCAATAGACATCTATGTACGACGTATCTAAATTGAGGTAATATTGATAGGCAGGCGTGCATGCTAGCATGAGATATCGGCTAATGTAACAACTAGCCCTGCACAACAAGCATAAGTAGCCCTGAAACACCACTTAACTTGTCTCTTGTATCTACTTGGCAAACAAGCACGTGGCTCACCTGATGTTAAGCAGTTCACAGTCTTGTTTGCAGTTACATGCTTGTAACTGTTAACTTGTTACCGAACCGACCCTGCAGGACGAGCTAAAAGGCAGCAAAAAAGAGTCCTTCTGCTCAAAAATTTACATGTAGAGTTACTGTGGTGTAACGTCCGTGTCACAGCTCTTCAAATATGCAAGTTGAAGTGGCTATGGGCTGGCCACATAGTTGGGAGAACTGTGCACCTCGGACGAACCTTTTCGACAAGCGTCAATTCGCTACGTGACTAAGTGCGTCTCGTTATAAGTAGTCCAGTAGGAGAGAGACACACTGAGGTACAGTCAAAGAAATTGAAACACGTACCACCATAGAAACTAGTCGAAGGGACATACGCATGACATTTGTATGACATAGCCTGGCGTTTAACGCGTCGCGTCATTGCGATAAGGTTCTACGGTGGTACGTGAATATATTTCCCTTACTGTACGTAGCGAGTTAACGCGTCTTGAGAAGGTTTGTGGGACGTTAAGGTTCTCGAGTGGAGAACGCGGCCCGGAAGACGCGGCGTAGGTATGCCTCTCGAAAGATGGGCCGACAACTTGGTCAAGTACGCCCGATGAAATCAGAATCGGTCCAAAACAAGATATAGACTGACAAGTTGGGTAAGTACGCTGGATCCAGAAGGCGTACCACCATTGGTTGTGTAAATCTTTGGGAGAAACCTTGTTCAGCAGTGGATGCTCTTTACCGTGTGGTTTCTACTAAAGAGTATTTGTTTTGTCTTGTAAGAACGCTGGCAGTAAGATTAGGACACAATATAGCGGTTTCAGAATGCTGATTGGACTGCCTAAGCTCTGCAGTTCGTCCGCCATGTTTGCCGAAGCCACTCAGACGGTTTTGTAGTAATCATGCAGAAAAAGGCAGCGTCTCTGCTGAGTAAAGTTAGAGGTAGCTAAGATAGCGTTCTGAGGATGATCGCTGACAATGTGTGTTGTCCAATAATACACTTCGTTAAAATTGTTAAATCTAATTTAAGTTTTAAGTACTATGCATTATTATTTAAAAAATTTATGGTTCCGGAGTAAAATTATTTTCTGTCTCTTTGTATATTCAAAGTCACCCCGCTTTACTCTACGTAAACTGAACCTGTCAAAATAATAGGTGCTAGCAGATCTACCCCTATTTGTTATAATACATACTCGTAATTGTATATTTCCCCCTTCATCTTGCACTAATTTATCTGAACCTCTATACTATAACATGTCAGTATTCAAAACGACAAAAAATTACAGCAAAACTTTTTTACCTATCCAACTTTGAGGCCATTGTGTCCAAACAAAACACCTTCCTTATTTACTGTTCGAGAGTTAGAAAATTTCGCGTTTCCGTCCCGTAAAAAACGTCGAGATCCTTTGAATTCACTTCCTTACACAAAATACCCCTTTTTTGTTCGTCTCAAACCGGCCGGTTAATCTCCTTTGAAATTCTCGGCTCAGAACAATTCTTCATTGTTGATTACTTCCCTCCCTTTGTTTTCTTAAAGACAGCCGCATTAATCAAAACAGTGGTGAATAAATTATATTTTGGAAAAAGTAGGACGTTGGAGTAATTGAGGCTTTGACAATGTCAAACATCGCCTTCGCGAATGTAAAGGACGATTGGTATGTCATTCTTTTCTTGGAAATTTTGTAATCATTCTTAAATCCACAGAATGGGGGAATTCCACGAACAGTTTTCGCGTTATAATTGGTTTATTTTGAAGATGTTGGTTAAAAAGTGGTTCGAGGTAAAAGAGTCACAGCGCACCTCGGATAATCCCTTTTCCTTCTAAATTTCTTCCAAGTGTGTAATAACCCATTATCTTCTCATAATTAAAAAAAGAAGATTGGGAAAAGACAATTTATTTTATTAGTTAGCAGCAGCTGTTGTCGACCAAAAAATTGCTTAATCAGTTTTGAACCTTACAATATCTTTGTAATATGGTAGAAAAGTGGTAATGCAGTTTTTAGTAAACTATATAAGTGGGTGGTAGGGGTGGTAGGATTTAGTGTCAAGGTCCGTCTGGATCGCTACCATCTTACTCGCTAATCCTGCGGGGCAATTCTCACGTCAGTAGAGATGAAGTCACACTCGAGATAAACCAAAAAGAGCAGTTAAATCCCTTCAAAATCTGTCATAATTTGACACATCTCGAACGTCGTCTCGAGCGCCAGAATTGGGGGCCAGCCGCTAAGCAGCCGGGCTAACACTGTTGTGCTCCGGCGTGGAGAGTTAGACAGCCGGTGAAATTACTGACACAAGAGGTATTAAATCTTAGCCCTCCTTGCTTTCATTTCACTTGTATTTAGTATTGTTCACTTTGTCAATTGTTTTTATAACTAATTGGTAGACCTAAAAAAATACCTGTCTGAGACTCGGACGCCCACTGTTAAGGACGTATAAATTGATTAGTACAAAACTAACGTCACTCGTTGATTTTTTTCAGTGTAGGTATAGTAGACCAAGTAATTTCCTGATCACTTTTGAACCTTATCCCTTTGTAATACGATCGAAAAGTGGTCAAGCAATGTCTTCGTTGACTAGACCTCACGAGCACTTTCTCCTCAAACCTACTTACTTATTGTAACCCATTCAATAAAGACTTCTTTCATTCTTTCTTTTATATTTTATTATGAACTATATGTGTGCCAAATTTCATCCAAATCCATTCAGTTATTTTTGCGTGATTGAGTAACAAACATCCAAACATCCAAACATACAAACTTTCACATTTATAATATTATATTATATATTATATATATATATATATATATATATATATATAAGTAGTAGGATACGATAGTAGGAAGTAGGATTTATTTATTTATATATTTCTGTCTTTCTTTCCTCCATATGTCTTGCAACACTATTCCAACGCTCGTGCTCAAGCTAATATCATGATTTGGACATTATACTTTTAACTTTTTTATGGAATAGGGAGGCAACGGAGTGTAGAACTAAGGTAACGGCGCCTATTACCGTGGTACTTAAGGATGTTTTCAAACAAGTCCAAAAAATTAAGAGTATCAAAGCTACTTAACGACCGAGATTTTTTTTTTTATTTAAGAGTGTTTGTTGAACTTTCGGCGTAGTAACTTTTTTTACTCATTTTACTTATTCTTATTTGATAAAATAATTATTGAAACCAAAATACCTAATTCTTCTATTACCGTGGTAATGGCTAGGCTGTGATTCTATTACCGCAAATTGAGCTTCCATTACCGACGGTATACAAAGCAGCAATTTTTTACCATCGGTATTAGGATTCAGACTCATGTTACGATTCGGAACTAATTAACGAGGGTTAAAAAAAATATGGTTTTGGTTCTGTACATTATTGCTGTACATTAAGTTTTTTAAGGGTAAGTAAATAAAACGTTAAACATATACAACTTATGACAACTACATAATGTGTCTACCTACTAATCTCCTTTATGGATCAGTACAAATGGAAAAGATTCCAACTGATAAGTAAGTCTCAATTTTATCAAATATACTGTACTTACGGTACCCTAAATGCGATTTGTTTTAATAAAATACTGAAATTTCACTCGATAATAGACACTTTTTTAAAAGCCTATCACCGACCCAAACAAAAATTAAATGGATCGGCAATAGATTCCCATATATTCTACTACCGAGGGTTATGTGATCTAAGCATCGGTAATAGGCTTAATTTGGAGTGTTATAAAACCTAATTCCGACCCATAAGAACAATAACATACAGTTGTATTTTCATTTCAAATCAAAAATAAAAATTACAACCTTGGTATAAAACCAAAATTACATAACTGGTCAGTAAGTATATCATTTTATTTCAATATTTAAACAACATGACAAAATAAGGGTTTCTATAGAAACTACAAAATCAGTACTGAAGTTTTTGTTAAAAATTAAGGGTTTGTTGAATACATTTTATACCACGAAAATGGTTCTTTATTAGCGTGACTAGATCAAGATTGGAATAACTGTAAGATCTTAACTAACCGGTCACACATAACGAAATTAAAGCATAAAGAACCAAAATCACAACTTTAACTATTACCGTGGTATACCATGGTAATAGAACCCACAGCAAAAAATGGTGCCTATCACCGCTGTATTTTATTTTCCATTTTAAACGTATTTTCAGGCCATAAAATATTTAAAGAGTACTCAGAACTCGTGCAGAAAATTACAAACAGCCATTTAAAAACCATAACATTAGTTCAATTGCCATAACCATTACGTAAAATACTAAATACGATTCCAGTTCACCTACATGTGGCGTCACGCGTTAGTATGGTACGACCTGTTCCTGCGCTGGCGTTGCGGAAACGGACGAATTGCAAGCTCTTTGTTTTATTTACACACACTAGCGCTAATAGCACCGTTAGTCAAGTAAATAAGCTTCGTTCGTAAAATATTTTTTTTTAAAGATATCAATCGGTTTGCTTATAAAATACGTATTTGAAAACGCCGCGGTGATGGTCGTCGATTTTGATACCCCCGGTAATAGGCGCCGTTACCTTATAGGTTTATATAGAATAACACATCCAAAGAAAGATTGTGGCCCTCGCAACGCTTGCAACGCAATGCGGCGGACGACGTTACGACGCCTTCCGCAAGCAGTGCTAGATAGAACTAGTAAGATAATGTGCCGGCACTGCAGTTTGTGCGACAAAGTGATGGTTTAGAACACTTTTATAACGTCAAACGGGACTTTAACGGGATAAATACATTGTTATTCTACCACGCCGCTTTGACTGTGTTGCAACGGCCTTGGTCACGAGTAGACGCACTCGCATTCTTACAGTCTACTCGTGCCATTGCAACACGGCCGTTGCAACACGTCCGTTGCAACACGTTCAAAACGTGGAGGTAAATTAACAGTGTTTTTATCGCGTTAAAGTCCCGTTTGAAATCGCAAAACCTTAATAATTTAGAACACTCAGTCTAGTAACTACTAGATATCGTTGCAAGTAAGCCAAAAAAAAACTTATTTCGAGGTAGCCCCAAGGCTTTCGACTCTGTACTTCTATAAGAATGTGTACCTAATTAAATTGCTACTCCAAGTGTCGTGGGAGCTGAAGGCGGCGGCTAGAAATGGCTAAAGGAAATATAAAGAAAGAAATAATCCTGTGGAAGCCAGCGCTAGGTCGTCGAGACAAATTAAAGAGATTTTCTTTGACTGTGTAAGAAAAGTACATTTTCCACATGAAATCAATTACACAGAAAAACCACCTCTTTTATTTAGTGCTACAACTGCGAATACAACAGAAGAACCTACTCTTTCGTCGAACAGCTTTTCGCAGAATATGACTATTCGCAGATTATTCGATTCCCAGAATGTTTTTTTCTTAAAAAGCATCACTATGTCGGAATGTTTATAAAATAAACTTAACCTAACCTGCACGATAGATAGATATCTAACATATTATTCCAAAATATTTACGGTTCCCAAGAAAATTAAATTATGCGAAACGAAAATTCTGTGAAACAATACCATGGTGAAATTATTTTTCTTACTATGACGGCTGCCTTAAAAAACCTTAGTATATTATAATTAATAATTGATATTTTATTAAGAGCCCATCTGTTACCAATAAGCAAAAAACGTACCCGTCCCTTCTGATGGCAGTCGGGTAACAGCCATGTTGCTTCTCTTTTAAAACAAGGTTGTGTACTTTAGCAAGTTTTTGGCTTGCTGTATGAATGTGCTGACTCTACCAGGATAGTACCAGGATAGGATACTCTTGTAAAATACCAGCGTAGCTTGCTACTGCGATTCGTACAGTGAGTGAGCACTTCCCGCCAGATGACTAGCATGCTCTCATAAAGAAAAAAAAGTAAAATAAATATTCCGAAAATTGAGAACCTCCTTTTTTGAAGTCGGTTAGAAAAAGATACGATCGAAACTCTAAAAATATTACGCTGAGAAGAGGCGAGCCAAGTCCGGAGAGTTTAAGAATTTACTACCAGTGGAAAAACTTATTAATACTTGAAACACCGCGCTCAGCGAACTCTTCTTAATTATTTTGCAAGCATTTCAGCGGGCGAGGTATAATCCCTGCGGTTACTAAACACTGACGGATTTGTGTTTTAATTTGATGAAATCTTAGGGTTCCGTACTCATTTGTAGCTGCAATGTTTGAAATCTGGTGACTTGCTAAAGTAAAACATAGTAATGTATTTAAAACAGATTTAAAATTGATAAATCTACCAGCGAATCAGGTCGACTGAAAAATCTGGTGAGAAAAATCCAAAATATTTGAATGTATCCTTCAAATATTTTGGATTTTTCTCACCAGATTTTTCATCAGACATTGACAAAAATGGAGGTAATAGCACTTAGAAAGTGGAAGAGAAACGAATAAGTCTTTGTTTTTTAACCCTACAGTGCATTCGGGGACAGATCTGTCACAACCAATTTAATAGTCCGTAGTTCAAAAAATTATACAGATAGCGACACCTGTTGATTGCCAGGGTAAACTTGGAAGTCCCTGCCATACGGTAGTTAGATACATTTTCTCTAGATGACGATGTACTTGCAACGACCGAGCGAGTAAGTCAAGTCTTGGGGGTCACCGCGAATAACAGGTTTTTTACTTTTTCGTCGTGCATTTAAAAATAGTTCTTGTGGAGAAAGAGTAAAGAAAAAAATTGTCGTGTATGTGGAAAACTGTGCTTAAATAAACAGTAAGTATTGTTTTTTGTTTAAACGATGATCAAATGTAAATACGTAGTTCTTTTTTAATGTGCCAGATATGTCACGTCATGCATTAACCTCTATATCTGGTTTTTCCAATTGTTCCTCATATGTCACACTATGCATTAACTTTTTTAATACAAATACCTAATTTATAATGTTGTTTTCAGGTAATGTGGAAGAAACGCCTACAATGTGCGGATATTCTGCATTACATAACGATAGTGGGGATAGTCAGGAATCTTCAGGGGCTGATAGTGAGGGTGACATAGAAATAGAATCCGTGAAGAGTCCAGTGGTTTCCAAGAAAGTCTTCCACCAAGTTAGAGCCAGACCCCTCTGCCTTGCAGTTTGGGTACCATTATGCCAAGGTCAAAATTATTGACTTATTGTACCTCTCTCTGTAAACATAGTCCACGTCGATGAAAAAACAAACCACTAGCCTATTTTACACCATGACCTAAGGGTGGTAAACTCTCAACCCAGGATGTCAGGTCTTAGTAAAAAAAACCGCGAGAAATCTCTCTAAGAATTCGTTTTTGACTGAATTCTTAAAAAAATTGGTTACAAAACATGCTGCGGCTATTGTAAGAAGGAAAAAACGACACTTTGTGTGTATAAAAAACCATTTTAAGTTTACCGTTTTTATCAATTCACTGTAAATGACCACTTAAAATCGAAGATTAAGGAACTCTAGAGCGGGGTCTGTGGCTTGGTTGTTTAAAGCTTGGCATAAAATACCAAGGTTGCAGGTACGATTCCTACCAGATGTCCGAGATTTTTGTTTGTGTCGTCATTGCATATCATTTAAATTTAATCATTTTAATGTCATACATTATAACAATAGAAAAACGAAAAAACAATGGTTACAAAAAAGTAAAAAAAAAAAGTCTCTTATATATCTTGCAGAAAATGCAAATAATATGTTAATTAAATAATAAATAATTGTTTTAATAAGTTTCATGGATGGTCAATTATAAAATCGATCATTATTATGTGATCTTATGTTAATGTACTTAGCACTAAAATATAGGTTTAATGCATAATGTGCCATATGTGTCACCATCATGAAAATTGTTTTTTTATACCGAAAAATCCGTCTTTTATTTTTTTATTTATTTTTCCCGTCATATACACGGCCTCTTAAACCCCATTATATTTTTTTTATCGCAAAAGAAAAAATCATGCATTGTAGGGTTAACTTCTTTTTCTTTATATAGTATAAAGTAAAGTCTCTATTCTGTCTGTTGTAAATTGGTATAGTGTATGTCAGAGTCTTGGATGTTATATGTATTTAAGTATGTATCTATCTATTTAAGTATGTTTATCCGTTGTCTAGTACCCATAACCCAAGGTTTACTTAGCTTGGGTCTAGGTCAATTGGTGTGAATTGTCCTGAGATATTTATTTATTTAATTTATTTATTATGTTTTTCATTTAAATATATTTTTTAAGGAAGGTTTTTATGTACATTACATCTCAGTTTTACCGGGGGCGGGTTGCCAATTTTAGAGAATAGAGTAAAACTATTAAATTTACTTCCCTTGAGTATTTCGCTGTATTTAGTATTTAAATTATTGAAGTAGTAAAGTGTTATGACTACCAGTTTTACATAGAAATGGAATAACGAAAAGGACTTAGTCTGCCAGATACTTAGCACGAACATTCGCGCGTAATATAACAAATTGTTTCGTTACATGCAACAAATATTTAAACGCGTTATTTGCACGAAAGTGCGCGGTGAGTATCCAACTTTAAAGGAATAAATTATTTCACATTTGTTAGTGTTTTGTTCGGCAAACTTTTTACGTTCCATGTAAAATAAAGGTTCAAAATACACTAATTTACATACATAAACAGTTAATCTCAAACAAAAGCAAACAACAACTAACCAATCTATTTCCATCTCATATTTTGATATCATATTTTAACATACAACACAAGCTTTCACTATGATTAAAGCTTAGTTAAAATTACCTTCATTCATCCATTTTAATCACCTACCTGCCAACAACGCAGAATTAAAAATAACTAATACTCGTTTAGCACGGAACTTATTTGATCACGTTCTTATCTAACTTGGCTGTGTTTTGCCTGGGTGGGTGTCTCGGGTCGTTTCGGACTGAACTTTATTTCTATAAAAACTTTCAGAGATTATTTGAATGGAGTCTGTCATTAGTAACCGTCGAATTTTCTATTTCTGCTCATTTTCGGACAAAGGAGCTTGCGGGTACCGTCTGATGTGTGGACGTTAGATTGGTATAAAAGCTAAGTGAATTTGCTGAAGTAATTAAGTTTAATGTTCTAAGTAAGTGACACCGCAAGTTTCTATGCGATTAGATGCGCGTGCGAGTTTCGTTTTGTCTTTATTTAGCTCTGACTACATTTTATTTTTGTGAACTGACTTTAAACAAGGAGGATTTGTTTAATTCAAATGGTTTTTTTTAGTGCGTCTTATGCGGAAGGTATCTTCTCCAATTGTAAACCGATTTTAATGATTCTTTTTTACCCGACTACGGCAAAGCCAGAAGGAAGGGTTATGTTTTTAGCAGCCTATGTATGTATGTTTGTATTTACGTATACTCCACTGTAATGCCTAAACGACTGAGCCGATTTTGATGAATGAGGTGTCAATCGGTTCGTAATTGTAGTCTGGGTGACATAGGCTACATTTTTTGTGAACAAAATAAAAATGACGAATGTTATATCCAAAAAAGAGGGGGTCAAATTTTTTTTTAATTAAATGTGTTATAGTTACTCGAGGTTGGTAGCATTTTTTCAAGATTTTTTTCCATCTCTAAGAGGATGAATAGGCGTTTATGTATAAATACAAAGCTCATCGAAAGCTGTATGTATGAAGCCATTATTTATTTAAAAAAAGTTAATTAGTCGGCTTGATATGTTTCTTCCTGAAAAAGGTAAGAAATGAACATGTGGGTGCACTGATGGCAAGTAACTATTACCTCCCATGAAAACCATCAACCCAAACAACTGAATTAAACCAAACAAAAGATGCAAATGTAAAAAATACTCACAAAATTAAGTTCCTTGGACAAAAGAGTTCATCAAGAAAGAGTTACCATGTTCGAACTATTATTTTAAGCTTGGCAATAAATATCGCAGCTTATGAAAACGTCAGAGCCATATTTTAATGGGCATTTAAAAATAATTTAGTGTTTAAAAAACGCATTATCGCGAACTAGGTTGCGAGCGCAGTCGCGTCCGGGAGCACTGCCAGTGCATGTAAATTGTTGTCAGATAGAAATCGCGCTTGCCATGCATAGGATACCAGGGGGGCCAGGCAGCCAGCTTAATAATAAATAAATAAAATAAAATCTTTATTCAAAATTATTTTACAATATAACCTCTATAGTCTAAACATATATCTAAACAAATAATAGCTTAACCATATTATAAACCCTTCCAAATTAGAAGTTTAACTAAATGTAAAAAAAAATAGAAGTTTTTTAACTTGCGGGTGGTAGGACCTTGTGCAAGGTCCGTTCGGATCGCTACCATCATCTTGCTCGCTAATTCTGCCGCTAAGCAGCAGTGTTTGCACTGTTGTGTTCCGGCGTGGAGAGCAAGATATCCGGTGTAATTACTGGCACAAGAGGTATTCCATCTTAGCCCTGTGGGTTGGCAACGCACCTGCAATCTCTTTGGTGTTGCGGGTGTCTATAGGCGGTGGTGATCACTTACCATCAGGTGACCCACTTGCTTGTTTTCCTTCCTATTTCATAAATTAAATAACTTTATTTTTTATATTTCGTTTTCAAATATTAATGGAGCTTATATCCGTTGCAATTACTGGCACAAGAGTGATTCCATCTCAGCCTTCTAGGTTGGCAACGCATCTGCAATCTCCTTGGACTTGCGGGTGTCTATAGGCGGTGGTGATCACTTACCATCAGGTGACCCACTTGCTTGTTTGCCTTTTTATTTAAAAAATAATTTAATCGTAAAATTGAAATTGTAACTATTGACATGTCAACCTGTTGTGCATTATGTTACTTGTTTAGTAATTGTAATTGATAAAGATTCGATAAATAAATAATTCTATTTAATTCCTTTCTATGTAAAGGGGATGGGCTTAGACAGCATGACAGCTGTTGAAATTTTTGGCAAAAGAGGGTTGACAACGTCTAATGGTCTTGGTGTTGTGGGTGTCTATGAGCGGTGGTGAATTGATGATCACTTACCATCAGGTGAATCACTTGCTCGTGTGCCATTATATTTTGTAAAAAAAAACTACTTAATACTTTTTCGCTTTTGCTGTAAACTATAGTGAATAAGCTTTATTTGTATTTGTAATTTTTCATGAAGTCCCACTTTCCTTCGAGTCATCGCTGTTTATTAGTTTTTAGTTTCGTTTTAAGAATCTCAGTCTCAATCCTAATATGACCGGCCAAGTTAATTTTATCTGAGTTTATGTGCATAACTTTCTTATGACATTAGTTTGATAGAGACGTAGGGAGCGATAACTTAAACCAAAACCATTAAAAGTGTCCTACTCAAAATCAGCGTCTCGGTTAACTAAGGCAGTACGCTCTCTTTTTATCATTTAAAATTAAAAATGATAAATCCTACAATCGCTTATTTCCTGGCCCCACTCGACACACAACTCGCCCGATAATCTGTGTTACCCCACCGCGTACAACACTGACCTGATTTACCGCACAGTAAGGTCCAAATTGCTTTAAACTTGGTCTAGAATACGCTAGCGTTCCGTGAGTTAGATTTAGCGCCGCAAGTAAATGCCAACTTCTTAAAGTACAAGTGCTATTCAATTTGTACGTAGAATTTAGTTTTGTACATTCAACCACAATAGAACCATTTCACAATAAATTCAAATTCAAATTTTTTATACAACACAGGAAGTAAAACGAGCAAGTGGGTCACCTGATGGTAAGTGATCACCACCGCCCATAGACACCCACAACACCAAAGAGATTGCAGATGCGTTGCCAACCCAGAGGGCTAACATGAAACATCAAACTGAATATCACTGATAAATAAATAAATATCTTGGGACAGTTAACACCAATTGACATAGTCCCAAAGTAAGCAACTAAAGCTGCTTGTGTTATGGGTACTAGACAACGGATATACATACTTATATAGATAAATATATACTTAAATATATATAACATCCACGACTCGGGCACAAGCATTCGTATTCATCATACAGACAATTGTCCCTCCCGGGAATCGAACCCGGTACCTCAAGCTTCATAGTCACGGTCACTAACTACTAGGCTATCCGGCCGTCCACTTTGTCCGATGAATTTTAAACTGCGTGTGTAGCTACCTAGAGATGCGACTAAAGGATCTATCTTAGCCCTCTAAGTTGGCAACGCATCTGCAATCTTCTTGATGCTGCGGGTGATCGGCAGTGGTGATTACTTAGTTGACCCATTGCTTGTTTGACTTCCTATCTTATAAACAAATCTATGCGTTTAAACGGCCTGAAATAAATGGTTTTATTACTATTATTAAAATGTATCCCGACATAATCCGAAGCTTTGGTACACTCTCTTCTATTGAAGTAGATACAAGTCTCAGTTTTTAGTTTTTTCTTTACAAAGAAGAGTAAAGGAACAAACTCCCAAACGGGGACTGACTCAGACAATGGCGGTACTCGAAGCAACTATTTTGATCTGTCTGAGTGATAAAAGGGACTAGTGGAGAGTCATTCATAAACTAGACTAGACTTTTAAGCTAGCTTTAATCCGATTACGCTACGAGTATGTTTTTATCCGACTGTCGTCGCTATGAAAGGGTTATGTTTTCAAATGTGTGCAAGTCTATTTTGAGTATATTTTTTTTATTGGTGATGGATTTTCGCTTGACCACGGTCACACCTGATGGAAAGTGTTGACGACGCCAAAGGTGGGACTCGATTAATCTGAAAAAAGCCTATTTACTCTCCTTTTGAAAGTGTCCAGATCGTATATGTCCGGAAACGCAGAGACAGGGAGATCGTTCCGTTCTCTAGAAGTGCGTACCAAGAAAGATAAAGCGAAACGCTTCTGTTCTGCTCTGTTATGTTCTCTGTTAAAATCATTGTTTGATGGATATTACACATCTGAGGAAGACCCGCCATAAACTGGCCCGACGATCTGGTGCTGGTTGCGGGAACCCGCTGGATGCGAGCAGCGGCAGCGCGGGACCGGGCGTTGTGGCGATCATTGGGGGAGGCCTATATCCAGTAGTGGACGCCTTTCGACTGATATGATGATGTGAGGTGTCGTTTTTGTCTTAAATGTGGAAGTGACATAAAAAGCTGACTGCAAAGCTATGGTTCATCTTTAAATACTTTTTGATTTCCAAAAAACAATGTATTTAATTTATGTATAATGGTTTTACAGAAATTACTTTAACTCTGAAAACTATCTGATGGCTTAATTTTTTGTATTCAAAGATAAAGAAAACAAGATATAGATACATATATATTTGTAAAATGAACTCTAAACGACGAAAGCGCAAAATTCTATAAAAACTATCCAAAGTTCAAGTTTGATACTCATTCTGTTTTGGTAAGACATACACATGACATACGTACAGACAGGCATACAAACGATTACAGACAGTAGAAATCCCACTTGCACTTTGGAGAACTTGCAGTGCTTTGCAGGACTTCCACTCTTTAGTTGTGTTCCGGCGTTGAGAGCAAGACAGCCAGCGAAATGAATGACACAAGAGATATTCCATCTTAGTCCTCTCTTTTTTTTTTAATATACAACAAAAACTTAATGCTAATAAAAAGTCCCACAGAACTGTACATACAGTTTGTCTGTGGAAAGACTTTATTGATAAACAAAATTATCTTTTCTTTTAACTTTTCCTATCTAAGGAAATCTTGCGGATATCTATAGGCAGAGTTGATCACTTCCCATCAGGAGACCACTTGCTTAATTTTCGTTAAATAAAAAAAAACTTAAATCGAAGCCAAACTATCCAAATTGACAAAACCATCGGTTTTAACGAGCCGTGCTAAAATCAAAAAGTCCATTTTTCCCCAAGCTACCCCTAACTCGCTCATTACGTCCCTGCCCCTGGGAAATTCCAGCCGGTGTCAGATAAAAATGACAGGCTAACTTTCCACGTGAAATACACGCAATGAGCCCCCGAGGGGAGATGCGTCAAATACTTAAAGATGCAATGACGGCCGATGATGGGGGGATGAGAAATGAATGATTGAAGGTTTTTTGGAGGGATTTTTCAACAATGTCTTTGTTGAAACATGTAGCCTAAATCCAATGGAAAAAGTTGCATTGTAATCGGAAATAAGGTAACGGTCCCAGGCCTTGACAGTGACCGAATAATTGAAGAAAACATAAGTGTAATTAAAGCGATAGATCTGATAATGTTGTCAACTATTGGTAAAAACAACACCTCACACGAGTTAAGCACTGCCACGTTTACCTTATTATTAATGAAAACATTTTAAACGAATACTCTCTCAGTGACAAACCATTTACAGTATTAACATCTATATCGATAGCTGGACTAATGACACAGCGGCATCACTAATGGAAGTAGGTACTTCAAATGAAAGCGTCTTCAGTGGCTATCCTGAAGGTTGTAGTGTTAAGGCGAAGTGTCGTCCTCGTCCCGTTATTTATAGATATTGGGACGGCTAAAGTCAATTATAGCTGATCTTGAAAAATCGGTTTGGGTTGTTATTGATGTAAGGGCCGTTAACAGAACGGTATCTTCACTGTCGATAGTTTCGTTGCAGGACTACCGGCACCTATTTCGTCATCACTAAAGACCAAAGAAATCGGTGCGTCGTCAATATCCTATCGATAATATTGAGAGTCTTTTTGATGTTGAACTGATTTTTATTTCAACTATCGATGGCAATATTATCGACAGGTCGGCATCACTAGTGGATGTATTCCGAATGTAATGACAAAGCTCTAAAACTTTTCAATGCCACTTCTAATACAAAAATCGTCATTTATACACCAAATCTTTGTTGTAAGTGACGAATCAATGGTAGATCACTTTTATGTTCTACGCGTTGACGGATATATCTGTCATTGGCGGTGAACCTATACAGGGGGTGCGTGTCGGGTTTCCTCCTCGTTTGCCCAAGTGCTGCGGTTCCCTTATGGACTCCTCCGGGGGGAAGAGCAGTGCTTGGGCCGGTGTACCCTGGGCATCGGTCAATGATTTCTTAACCTATATGTTGGGATATCATTGCCCGATGGCTAATAACCCGACAGGGGAAGAGGAAGGGGTTTTACGGCAAACACCGAACAATATCGTTCACTACTGACATTGGCACAAGCCTCGTGGCCACCATTAAAGAAAAAAAAAGAAGAACCTATACTGACAGATATATGTTTGGCGTTGGAAAGGTACTTCTTTTGAAACATCGATATAATAGAACACAATAGATATGCCTACTTGTTCGGATTGTTACAAGCCTAGCGTCACCACTTTGCGACGGGGTGAAGCAGGTGAAGAGGGGCTTTCAATATTTAGCCATTGGTTCAACTTTGAATCTTATCGTAAGTGAATAAAGTGCTTCTAAGTTTTCTAACTAGCAGCGACACACGGCTTCGGATAGCAGAACTAAAAATATGACGCCAATGTAAAACGTACAAAACGCAAAGCCGTTTACTTGACAATTGGCTCATACAGTTTTATTCAGGCTATCCAACATAGTCTACCAAATAGACTATGGTCGGTGACTCTGCCACTGCGTCGTACACAGTTCTATCGTTTTCTCATTTCGATGTTTTGAAAGGTGAAATGTCTGTCAGGTTGATTATGATTATCATAATTTGATACCCAATAACCTCCAGAACGTATTTGGATACATAACACGCCACGTTATTTCCTGAACCCTCGAGCTATACATGTCATGAACAAAAAGTTTCCCAACTTGGTACAGCGCATAGCGGCATAAATTAATGCCCTGTTTGAATTGAGTTGTTTTTGTTTGCTTGCTGGTTTTGTTTGTCTTTAGACGAGGAAATTGAGTTAGAATTATTAGCGTGCTTGCCTTCTGCAGGAAAGTGGATTTCAGGAGATATTTTTTTAACAAATATGTAATGTTACTTCGTTCGCGTTTTTTTTATATCTTTAATTTTCAGTAGTTGTGCACTTTTTAGTTGAAAAGCGCTGTAGTTTTGAATGTTTTTATTATATTAGTAAATAGGATCACCTCAAATATCAAAGATAGGAAGAGTAAACAATTTTAAGGACTGCTGAACTGCTGCTGCTGCTGTAATTCTTACGCCACTTCCATGAATGTCACTTTTATGGACATCACTTTTATGTGTGTCATTTTCATCGATGTCACTTCCATGCATGTCACTTCTATTGATGTCACTGATGGACATCACTTTTATGTGTGTCATTTATATCGATGTCATTTCCATGGATGTCACTTCCACGGATGTCACTTTCATTGATATCTCTTCCATGGATATCACTTTCATGTGTGTAATTTATATAGATGTCACTTCCATGGAAGTCATTCCCATGGATGTCACTTTAACGAATGTCACGAATAATTGAAACCTTAAGTCTTTTACATTAATGCTCGGCGTCAGGTCTTTATGGCCCAATAATCGTCGTAGTGAAAGCAGTATCATTTCAAATTATTTTTTTATTTAGTTACTATAAATACCTGAACTACGCGCAAATATTACTGGTAATTCCTTGTCTGTCATCAGTCGTACGCTTTTCGTGAAGGTTTGATACAAATTATTGTGACGTCCAATGACCATTTCAACATTAGTCAACTTTCAGTCGATTTGGAAGGAAATTATACAGGATGTTGTTCTGTTACTGTTCGTATTATACTATACCTGAAGAATACGAACACTTTCAATTGATTCGACTACATCTTCTTCTTTATCTTTAAATATTATAGTATAAAACAAAGTCACTATCTCTAGTCCTGTCTGTTCACCTTCGCCGGCCGCTTACTTCTTCTAAACCACGCAACTAATTTTGATACGGGATCCATTTAAATTTGAATATTTATTTGCATAAGTTTTTTTGGACATTACATCATCTTAACTGCAATGATAATGAATATAAAAAATATTTTGCGATTAGGAGCATCTGCTGAAAACATCGGGCAATAGACTCGCTGCATGTTATTGATATTAACCGTTAAAATTATAAGAATGTAGAATTTTGAAAGACATTTCATGGTGGTAGGAACTTGTGCAAGGTCCATCTGGATTTCCTACCACCATTATACTCGCTAATCCAGCAGTTAGGCGGCTGTGCTTGCACTGTTGCGTTCCAGTGAATTTACTGAGACAAGAACTATTCCATCATAACTCTCTGGATTGGGAACATATCTGCAATCTCCTTGGTGTGCCGGGTGTCTATAAGCAGTGGTGATCACTTACTATCAGGTGACCCACTTGCTTGTTTGCCTTCCTATTTAAACACAATCGCTTCAAAGTTCCATTTGACGTTAAATAACGTCAGCGGGACTTGAACAAGATAGTTTAACTGTTAATTTACTTCGACGTTTAGACCGTGTTATAACGGCTGTGGTCACGAGAAGTTAGGGAGACCGGGGATGGTTGACCAAATTTCAGCTTAAACGTTTATATATTTGTTTCTTTAGGGTATATTATGAGTTAAAGTCACGTTGACGTTATAACTATGTTTGTAAATCGCGAAAGTTTAAGACAATTTAATATACCGGTTAATAATTAATATAGATCCGGATGATGCCTCGTATGGAGGCGAAACGCGCGTAGATTTTATAGTTTAACTGTTTAGTGGTGCTGGTTTACAGTTGAGTATTTGTGATGTATGTTATTTCGTGTGGAAGCGGAGGAGGGTGGGTTTTTGCATGAGAGATATAAATCGCACAGACGCAGCTGTTTTGCACGTGCACAACACTTTTCGCGGAGTAGCAAGGTAAGTTGCTCCAGTTTGTTGGTACGTTAATAATCAAAATTAAATTTCAATACACTCAGGAAATTCAACTTAAATTCATAACATCGGCTTCACCCTGTATAGCGGACCCTCTAAGCTGTCAAGGCTCGTCTCCACCCCACTTAGCGGCACTCTAGCCGCCACCCTCAAATGTACAATGGACAGGTGACGTTGATTCATCGGCGTTAAGAAGCGTTTTCATACTTAAGGGCTTATGATGATCCTGCGCACCTAGCGAATCTTCTCGGCACGCGTTTACCGCTGCGTAACTCAGTGCGTTTCTCTCCTACTGTTTTAATTTTTAAAATAAAATAAGAAGGCAAACAAGCAAGTGGGTCATGGTAAGTGATTGCAGATGCGTTGCCAACCTAGAGGGCAAAGGAATACCTTTTGTGGCAGTAATTACACCGGCTGTCTTGCTCTCCACGCCGGAGCACAACAGTGCAAGAGCTGCTGCATAGGGGCAGGATTAATGAGCAAGATGTTGGTAGCTATCCGGACGGACCTTGGTCCTACCAACCACAATATGGAATGGTTAGAACGAGACGCACTGAGTTACGTAGCGAGTTAACGCGTATCGAGAAGATTCGTGCTAAATGCACTGTGCATTCACCTGACGTTGCACGGTTACAGTACGTAAGGTATTTTAATGATTTTTTTTTATTCATAATTGCTAGATTTGGTGGAAAAAAACTGTGTTTTTAGTTTTTTTATATGACCTCTAGTTTTCGAAATATCACGAGTAGTAATATGACAACGGGAAAGCAAGCAAGCTATATTGCCTGCATACATCGCAAGTGACGTCACTAGCGCCATTGACAGGAGTCAACATTAAATTGCATTTTTTTTAATATTTGTCAGCTTGCAACTAAATAATTAATCACAAAATTAAAATTATACAAAAAAATATTTTTATTTTTATCTGGAATAGCTTTTGCTCGCGACTTCGTCCGCGTAGACTTGTTTAATTGAATGCAATCTGCAATATTTCCTGGACAAATTAATGAGAATTAGTTGCTTTGCTGTTCATGACGTCACGGCGGCGTGTAACTCACTTATCAGTGTCCCGTGGGAACTATGCATTTTTACGGGATATAAAGTATCCTATATGTTAATCCAGGTTATAAACCCATTGCCATTGCCATTGCCCATTGCATGCCAAATCCATTCAGTTGTTTTTGCGTGATCAGTAGGATAGTAGGATTGAATGGATAAATTCCGGAACAAACAAAGTATTTGTTTTTCTTCGTAATTTTTTGTAACTTAGTATTGCTGTTACTTCTATAATGTCGTTTTTTTTCAGCTTTGGATATAAATAAATGCAAAGGAGCCTTTGATGATATTTGAATTAAAATTTGTCCTATTTCCACAAGCTTTGTATTCCAATACTTCTAATATAATTTCATCACTTTTACATCACGTAATTCCGTCATTAAAATTGTAAATTGTTACACAGATTGAAAATGGCAATCAACTTGGACATTTCGCCTCAAATTGTTTCCCGAATTATAGCTATATACAAGTGTTTTATGGCGTACATTATTCATACAAATCCTGAGTAAACGCTAATGGAAGTACACTCGGCAGCAAAAGTAGGTAAACACTCAAAGATATCAAAAAGTTAAGCTCGAGCGTATTCCCTTCACAATAGAGTCGCGTATTTCTTTTTCAACTCTTCGACAACGTAGAGTGTGTTGCTCGTTGTACAATAACATATAACCTCGTTACTATGTCTGTGTGCATGCAATAATTAAATCTTATGTAACATAAAGTAGGATTCTATTCCTTCATGGGATAATTATGTTGAGGGGAATTAAGCACTTAGCTAATTTCCTGACACAAGTATAACGAATGGAAAACTAGATAGAAAAGTATAAAGAAAATACGTCATTTATTCGTAATTGTCTTTAAAACCGGTCAAATGCGAGTCAGACGCGTGCAGTAAAGGTTCCGGGTCATTTTGAATAGGTTTATAAAAAACTAGCTTTTACTTTTTTACTAGCTAGACTAGATTTCACCTGCGTGATACAATAACATCTAATTTTATTGCGTATAGTTCATGCAAATATGCACTTATGCAGCAATCTGTAATTTCATTCATAGCTGGTGCATTGATCGAGTGTAACAGCAACCCTTAGCAACCTAATCAAATTTAAACAGCATCAGTTTTTACCGCCAAAAAAGATTCAGCGGTGACGATCCTCAGCAGCTAAGGTATCTTCCGTTGAACTGTTATACATTTTGTTGCTAGCACGACCGATGACACTATAGTCACAGTATAGATATAGTGGTTTCCATAGTGCAATCCAATATTTTATTGTAAATTTTTGCTAATTTTGACATCGGCGTCTTGTGTGAGTTTGTATTTATATTGATATTTTTATTGTGACATTTTAATGTTTTAATTTGAAACTTTCTAGACTAATTAATAGTTAATAGATTCAGGCGTTACTTTGCAAATGTCCATATCAATAAACTGGAACAAATTACCTTGCTACTCCGCGAAACCAGTGCCGGGCTCGTGCAAAATAGCTGCGTCTGTGCGACACATATATTTTCATGCAAAAACCCACCCTCCTCCGCTTCCACACGAAACAACATATATCACACAGACTCAACTACACACCACCACCACTAAACACTAAAACTACACGATCGACGCGCGTTTCGCCTCTATACGAGGCATCATCAAGATCGACCCGTACGACCGTTCGCTACTTGAACGAATGGCGTACTGACAAACTAAAACAGTTTTCTTCAATTCCGCCTACCGCCAACATTTTTGCACTACTACCCTTATTATTTTTCTCAAAGCCTACCCTCAAAATTTAAAAATAGAACAAAAGTACCCCCTTATATTATCACAAACTACCCACATAATTTATCTCAATCTCAGCTACCCCCATTGTTAAAGACAGAATTTAAGCATACCCGCAATAAAGGAGAAGAAGGAAAATTAACTTAACTAGTCTTTATTTTATTATTTTGTTTACCTTTTTCATGATCTTATTGTGAATATGTTAAGTTTTAACATTCTTTTAATGTAATTTTTAATTAGTAATAAATGAATCTATTTATCTATCTATCAATAGTGCCCTTAATCAGGTACCTGCCAGCTGGGGTACCTTCCATAGAGTTGTATACATTTTCTTAGTAGCGCGACCGTCCTCGCAACCATGGGATCCCTAGTGCAATAGGGCCCTCAACCAAGCGGACACCAGCTGGGGTACATTCCATAGAGCAGTATACATTGTGTCGGTAGGTGTAATAGAGCCCTTAGCAGTTGGTTGTAACAAATTTTTCGATACAAATTGATGTCTGCGACCTACATTCATCGTAATTGGGAACATTATAATTCACACAATATTCCCATTCTGTTAGTCGGAACGTGATAAATGATGGGTTCCATCATTTTCATTGTCCCCTTTAATCAGAACAGTTGCGTTAAAATATAAACCTATTGTTAACTGCATGCAAGCTATGATTAAGCTGTTCATAACGTTTTTATCAGACTATAGTGAAGTGAATAAGGAGGGTTATAAGTTTATTAGCGGGTGTACAAAAGATAAAGAAGCCTAATAAGATAGATAAGCCTGTTTCCCTTTGGGGTAGGCAGAGACCACAGAACGCCGTTTGCTCCAGTCCTGGCATACTTTCCTCGGTTCCTCCACACACATTCCTCTCTTCATACATGCTCAGCGGTTACGGGTACTTCTAATTCTGCCTATCTTTACGACATCGCCGATTTGGTCAACGAACGTACGCCGAGGCCACCCTCTACCAACCCGCGCAAAAGAAATAGAAATTCAGAGTACTTAATCCAATTTAAATAAAGTCGAAAGTCAAATCGAAATTTGTAACTACGATTAAGTGTGGAACCACTATTTACGTCAAGCGTCCGAGCGATGCCGTATTTTAGCCCGTCAGCTTGTCGGTGGTGTTGGCTAAACTTGTTTGAAGTACATCCTCTGTTTTAGTTCAAATTTAGTCGATTTATTGAGTTAATAAACGTTCAACTTGCCGTTAAGAGCACTTTTATCTTCTTTATCTACACATATATCATAAATGCTCTATAATGCGTTCAAAAACCGTAGGCAATGACCAGCATTATAACAACCAATATTATTATCAGAATTTTTTTAATTTGTTTCTATATTTGTTCAAATTAATTTTTTATTACATTATTGTAATGTGTACAGTCTATAGATATTTAATAGGTACCTAGCACTAGTAGCTAGTAGCAATGCCGGTCATTGCCCTATGGCTTCTGAACCCATCGTAGAGTACTTATGATATGTGTGTAGATAAAGTAATGTATGCAACTGTACATAATTAGGTCTTAAAACACTCGTGTGATCCTATTATGAAACTCGCTGACGCTTGTTTCATAAAACCACACTCGTGTTTTAAGAACCATCATTATGCAACAGTTGCATAAAATACTATTTCTTTACAGAGTATAAAACAAAGTCACTATTTGTTCCTATCTGTCCTCATTATATCTAGAAGGCTAAGGTGTGTGGTGCTTGAGCTAGTAATTTCACCGGCTCTCTTGCTGTCCACGCCGAATCGCTACCACCATCTTGCTCGCTAATCCTGCCGTTAAGCAGCAGTGCTTGCACTGTTGTCCACCGGAGCCGGTGTAATTACTGGCACAAGAGGTATTCCATCTTAGCCCTCTGGGTTGGCAACGCATCTGCAATCTCTTTGGTGTTGCGGATGTCTATAGGCGGTGGTGATCACTTACCATCAGGTGACCCATTTGCTTGTTTGCCTTCCTATTTCATAAAAAAAAGTGCAAGCACTGCTGCTTAGCGGCTGGATTGCGATTCTTTTTAAACCTCTGGTATTATAGCGCCTGTACGTCGATATATGTATGTTATACTGTTAATTTTTCGCGTTAAACATCCCCTCAACTCAGTCGCCAGTCGCTTCAGAAGTGGCTCATAATTGGCTCGCGGCGAAAACCATTTTTATTCTTAATTACTACGGACGGAAGGCAAAACATTTCGCGCTTGCCAGAGATAGAAGGGCTTGCTCTACTTGGCGCTGGTTACAATGCAATAAGAAAGCATAATACATTGACTATAGAACCTTAAAAGAAGAAGAAAGTTAGAATATCTGCGGTATAGCTATAGACATCAGCTAGTTGAGGACATGCACACTGTGGCATGTCACGTATAGTCGACCAAGAAATTGCTTGACCACTTTTCGACCACTTTTTTTATTACAAAGGGATAAAGTTCAAAAGTGGTCAAGCAATTACTTGGTCGACTATACTAGGAGTGTTTTGTTCCAATTTTGGAAATTATTGCCTTGTTTTGTATGGACTGTGTAGTTGTGTGTATTATTTGAAATAAAAACTTGTTGTTTGGGTCTTCAGAGGTATATTTTAAAGTCTTCCGCATTAATATAATAATTAGTTGCAGAGCTTGTTCCGTATGCTTTTCCGGTCGTAGCAAGAGAGAAAGGAGTTGGTGTTGCCACAGATAACATAACTTTTTTTTAATTTACTTTCCATTACAGTGTGTGTCATCTCAACCTTTGTTGCGTTACCTATAGGTTTTTTTAGCGATCAGCCACGCGAATCAAAGACTAAATAAGTTTGTCAAAAATTTCAATTTTGGGTCAAGCCTTTTTGTTGATTGTAAAAAAACATAACCCTCCAAAATATTTAAATAATTCAAACGCTACTTTGCCGCGGTCCACTATATTATGTTAATGTTTAAGTGGTAGGGAGGACGGATCAGTTTGTATGGAAAAGTTTAGGTAGACAATAGTCTTAACAGACACTTTCCAATTGACATAGGAGCAGATCAAAGACGACGCTGTATTCCACTCTTAAGGCTGCTGAGTGCTGACAGACTACAGAATTCTCTTGTAATAAGTATCTAACATAGCGAGCAAGAGCTGAAACCGTAAACCAAAAACCTGACAGTGTGTTTTTCAACCTCGACATTTACGGAATCATCGATAAATTCGACAGAGCTATACACATAAAAATTTAATTGAATTGAAAAGTATCTAACGAATGTCATGAACTACACCAAATCAGGGCCCAATTTCATAAACGTGACAACGACAGGTGACAGTGTCAATTCGGTATATATTGCTTGCCCACTATGATGTTAAGTCTGTAAGTCTGTAGCGTTACTTTTTGACACAGTAATGTATGGCGATTTGTCATTGTCACCTGTTGCCTGTCGTGTTTATGAAATTGGGCTCTGGCGTTTAAAAACGGCGAATTTTTGCCGTTCTGTTACAAGTTAATGCTTTAGTCTATCAGCACCTTTATGTAGCAGCTAACATGTACACCTAACCTCCATAACCTCCAGAACCCATGACTAGCAAATGCTGGTCTAAAACAAATACATTACAATACAGTTTGTATTCACAATGAGCTGCGCAGTGTGGAGTGCGCTGTTTAGACGATAAACAAGCAGAATCGCGTGCCGCAAGCAATATCTGGACAGTGTTATCCTTGCTGAAGAAGAGACAGCCTCCAGTAGGTCTTATAAAGAATACCTTGGTGTCGTGTATTGGTTTATGGCAACATGGACATAACAATCATATTTTAGGTCTCCGTACCTAAAGGGCACAACGGGACCCTATTATTAAGAGGAGTGTGAACCCAGCCCCAAAAAGCGCTCCCCATACAAACGGCGATAGGTAACGTTTTCCACCGTCTAAACCTTAACCTACGGCAATGATTTTTTGGTATGTTGTCATTATGTCCTAGAACTAGGTTTGTATGTTTTGATTTTTTAAATATTCCTCATAAATTTCAAAATATTTGCATTTTAATAGTTTCATACAAAACAAAAAAGCGTCAATATTTTTGAAACTACTAAGAATATTTAAAAAATTAAAACATATAAACCTAGTTCTAGGGCATACTGACAACATACAATCAAATTATGGCTATAGGTTAATGTTTAGAGGGTGGAAAACGTTATCGCCGTTTGTATGGAGAGCGCTGGCTTCACACTCCTCTTATGATTCCGCTGTTCGTCCGTCCGTTCGTCTGTCACCAGGCTGTATCTCATGAACCGTGATGTGTCAGAAAAAATTACCATTAACTTTGGAATGCAGTACCGCTCACTATCAGGCTAGCTCAGAACAAACTTTCTTTCATGCGCATGTTGCGCAAGCACTTTTCAGAGGAGCTTTAGGTTTAGTATCTTTTTAGTGTATCTGTGCTGGGTACTTTTAATTTTGTATGTATGTATTATATAATACCATATACATAGTGCCTTCCTGCCACCTGTATGAGGTCATCGGACCATCTTGTGGCTGGTCGTCCTACGCTGCGCTTGCCAATACGCAGGTGGCAGGAAGGCGCTGGTTGCATGCTGCTTCCAACCGGCCACTTTGGAAATCCATGGAGGAGGCCTATGTCCAACAGTGGACTTCTTGTGGCTGAGATGATGATGATGATGATGATGATATACATAGTGTAAGTTTATCGATAAGTATTGTATGTATATTCTTGCTGATTTGTGTTATTCTTGTTTTTTATTTATTGACGATCCTGCACTTATTTACTTTCTGTTTGGCCTGATGGTTGACTGGTCGAGATGCCTTATGGCATTAAGTCCGCCATTTGTGCATTATTGATTGTATTGTGCAATAAAGTTTAAATAAATAAATTAAAGTACAGATTTACCTACTATCACAGACAAGAAAGTTCTCATAATAAAATTGGTTGTAATAATGCTGGTCATTTCCTACGGTTTCTGAACGCATTATAGAGCATTAATGACATGTGTGTAGATAAAAATAGTCTCGGTATATCCGTCTCGGACGTACAATAGGTACAATACTTAAAACTAAAACTAAAAACTTAGCAACGACCATTTCAAAAAACATTACTGTAAAACAAGCCTAGAGGTAAGAATCGTACTGTAACTGTTTCCTTTATACAAAAGTATGCCTGTAAAAAAATAGCCTGCCTTTTTGAGGGCACAGATTTATAGTCCACCTTTTGAAAACGAGCCCGCTTTCATAGAATTAACTGGGAGTACATTTTGAATCCTGTCCGTGGTAAGCGAAAGCTTAGCGTATCAAAGTATGTTTTTGCGGATTACTATAAATATATCTATTCAAAGTCAAAGTCAACGTCAAAATATTTTATTCAGATTAGGCTTACAGGTAGCACTTATGAATGTCAAAAAATTTACTACCGGTTCGGAAAAACCTCTGATGAGAAGATACCGGCAAGAAACTCAACGAGGTGTAATTTTTTAAATAAATCAAAATTACAATGTTATTTTACATCTCAAATATTTAAAATTTTACAATTTAACAATTTAACACAGCAGGTGTACAATCTTTGGAGCCAAGGATCGCCAATACAGATCGGGATCATTTCCAAAAATCCTTGTCCAAGATATAGTCATTGATTTTATAATACGCCCGAGAAATTAATGTCTTCTTGACAATAGATTTAAATTTTGTATCATTTAGTTCAGTAATATATATTTATTTATTTATTTTAGTTATTATATTTTTATACAACATTCTTCAACACCAAAAGGATTGCAGATGCGTTGCCAATCCAGAGGGCTAAGATTGAATACCTTTTGTGTCAGTGATTGCACCGGCTGTCTTGCTCTCCACGCCGGAACACAACAGTACAAGCACTGCTGCTTAGCGGCAGGATTAGCGAGCAGGATGGTGGTAGTGTTCCGGAGGGACCTTGCACAAGGACCTACCACCCCCGAAATAAATAAATAAAAAGTTTATTTGACCCAAGGGCTGGCGTGGTAAATTATGTCAGTCAGAGTTCATGGTAAAGGAGAATGGGCAAATTGTCCCAAGTGCTGTATACAGTTGTGCTATATCTTATTAGAAAGCTCTCAATAAGAGCTTAATTTTTTTATATGACAGCAAAACCGAGATGTTTGCAGGGAAAAAGCTACAGCCCATTTTATACCTCACTTTGTACTAGCAGTTGTATGAAAAGTATCTGTAAAATCATTTTCGAGATATAGCCGAAAGATTTTAACCACGCATTACTGAGGCCACTAGAAGTAAAAAAGCGCAATGTGAGCATAGGTCTAATTTGGTGTTTTTTTTTTTTTTTCATACAAAACAATGATTAATGCTGCAGACACCTGGTCTTCGAAACATAGCCTATGATGATCCTTACACCGAGTACTACACGTCCATACTACTGACTATTGTATACAAGGGTTGGGACAGCGCCCATACAAAAATGCCCATTCACCTTTTCTGATATTTATAAGTGCTTCCTGTAACCTTCCATCCTACTAGTTATTAGTTGGTAATGTGGCAAAATTGGAAAATGCAAGGCACGGAATGCTGAGGTTGCAGGTTTGAGCCCTGCCATTACCCTAGAGTTTCTTTGAGTGCTCATTAATTAGCAATTATTTTTAATAATTTGAATGTTTAACATTAAATAAATAAAAGTAAAAATCGAAAGACATTTCAGTTACGAAATTTTATTCCAGAACTAGGCTCCATAGAACGTAATAAAAATTATGGAAAAAAAAAATCTAACACATTATTATTGCTATTCCTGTGTATTTATTAATTCAAATAGTTTTTATAGATAGGCCTTGAGAACGAATACAGGTTTTTAACACCTTTAAATTGAATAACTAATAGGTTAACATAAAGGAATTGTCTACGCCGATGAAAACACTAACAAAACACCTAGTAATTTAATGAAATATTAACTTTCGACTTGGTTACAATGTAACAAATGCAATTACAGGTTTAATTCTCTGCTCTATTAGTTCTGCTTTTAACAATATTAAAGCAGGAACTGCATTGCTCCCTGGTGCAACACTATTTCTTAAACAGTGCAATTTCGGAACAAAAGGGAGGCAGCATTTGTTGAGATAAAATACTGCACTTTTGGGAGCATTTTACAGGTTTAAAAATTCAGATAACTCACTCGGTAAATCTGTAACCGAACAAGCTGTTGCCTGTGACTTCGTTCGGCCAGCCTCTGCAGGTGAACAGACTGTTCTTTCAAAATTTCAAGTTTTTATGAAATCTTCTGACTAGTGTTACAAGAAAAGCGTTTTGTTACGAAAATATAGATAAATTAAACCTGCGGGGCAATTCTTGCGTCATTAGAGATGAAGTCACACTCGACTTATGTCAAAAACAGCTGTCTGATCCCTTCAAAATCTGTCACTTTTTGACATATCCCGATGAACGCCAGATTTGGGGGCTTGGCCTGTTACGTCAGGGCCACTGTCGTGTAGGCAGTCAACAATGAGGTCTGTTTATGAAATTTTGTCTTATTTAAAGTTTTTCATTCTTGGGCATGTTGAAGGATGGATGAAAAGCGATTATGTAAGCTTTATAAAGATGATGACTATGTGAGTGTGTCAAGGGTGGCCTCGAAGTACGTTTGTCCTGAAAACAGGCCAAATTAAAAGAACCCGCCAAGCATGTATGAAGAGAGGAATGTGCGTGGAGGAAACGAGGGAAGGATGCCAGCATAGGCGTATTTAAAGATTTGGCGCCCCATTCAATGACAACAAAGTATTTCATTTTAAGGGCGGCTGCCACCCCTCGCAGCCTGGCGCCCCGAGCCATAGCCTGGATGGCCCTAGGGTATGCGCCCCTGGATGCCAGGACTACAATTAGCGTTCTGTGGTCTCTGCCTACGCCAAAGGGAAACAGGCGTGAGTTTCTAATAATAATATTTCGACCCTCGCTCCGGATAGTACCTGGTTCAGCAAATCTCGCTGGCCATACAGCGGGGCAACGCGGTAAGCGTAATGAGAGCGTTTAAGCCAGGTGCGATGAAAGGGGTTTTTTTTAGGTTAAGTTAGTGTTTGCAATAGTTTTAATTCTGTTGGTGTGATTGTACTAAACTTATAGCCTTAGTTAATGTTAGTTTTTAAGATTGTGCATACTTTATTCTTGTATTTTAATTGAATAATATTTAAATTTGTATGATGTAGCTGTTCAGTATTATCTGTGTCCCGCTGCCGGTAACGACCCACGAAAATTAGCTTCGCGCTGATAAACCCTTTCTCCACTCGTTACGGCCAGTTTCGTGTGAAATTTGAAACTATTCCTTTTTGTTCTAATGGATTTTGCCTATTGTGACCTAGGCCAAAATGTTTTTAATTACTATCTGCGTGCTGACTACGTTTTTAACGCTTTCAGAATAATGGATCTTATGAACATTTTATTTGAATTTTAAATACTGTTAAATTACTGGCACAAGAGTATTCCGTGTTTGCCCTCTGGGTTGGTAATGCATCTGCAATGTCCTTGGTGTTGCGGGTGTCTATGGGTGGTGGTGATCAGTTACCGTCAGATAACTTACTGGCTCGTTTGCCTTCCTATGATGTATAAAATAATTTTGCGGCTGGTAGGACCATGTGCAAGGTCCGTCCGGATCGCTACCACCATCTTGCTCGCTAATCCTGCCACAAAGCAGCAGTGCTTGCACTATTGTGTTCCGGCGTGGAGAAAAAGGCAGCCGGTGTAATTACTGGCACAAGAGGTATTCCATCTTAGCCCTCTGGGTTGGCAACGCATCTGCAATCTTCTTGGTGTTGCGGGTGTCTATAGGCGGTGGTGATCACTTACCATCAGGTGACCCACTTGCTTTGCCTTCCTATTTCATAAAAAAAAACTATATCTTTAGGACTAACGCTCGGTTGCCTATCGTCGTTTATAGATAGCTAGAGGCTGCTTTATCAACCGCAGTACCCCAACTTTAAGTGTCCAAGTTTGCAGTCAGCGTTGCCCACAAAATAACTAAACACAAAAAAACTTCCTCTCCCAAATAACACAAACTAATCTGTTTAAAAATCGCTCCACAAGGGACCTCTTGATTAAAAGAGTCACGGGTCTACGCAGCACCTTACAAATTCGAGTCATTTCCTTCTAGGCCCATGTGCTTCAATCCCCGACGAATTGCATTAAGGATTCAGCGCGAGTCGCTGCGTAACAGTTTATTTGCCACTCGGGTGGAAGTGGGAGGCGCAGCGGGGAGGAAACCTGTCTTAATTGCGGTGTGACTTCGGTGTTCTAGTTGATGTGAGTGTAACACTTTTGTTTAAAAGGCAACTATCAATACGGGTGGTAAGAGGGCCAAAATTCTTTTTGATGCCTATAAAAACGTTCCTTGTACATTTTAAAGCATATTTTTTACTTATTCTGATATTCTTAAAAGAACATTTTATCTTTAAATTCAGACTAACACACGCATACCCGAATGATGACTGTTATAGAAATATTTGGGGTCAGAATAAGAAAAAAACTACTTTTTGGTAACGCAGTGGACACTATTTTTGAGGAGTCATGGGGACTGGTAACGCAGTGGTAATTTGAGTACCAAATGAGAATTTTCTGTAATAAAAAACCCAGGATGGTGGGAAAATTCATAATAAAAATTGGGGTCCGGTTGAAAACTAGCGTAATATTACTAGGAAAATAGCTCGAGACATCTACAATTTTGTAAAAGTGTTTATATATGTTCATCTTTATTTTAGGCACTAAAGAGAATTTTGGCCCAAGACCTTGTGCAAGGTCTGTCCGGATCGCTACCACCGTCTCGCTTGCTAATCAGCAGCAGTGCTGCACTGTTATGTTTCTGCGTGGAGAGCAAGACAGCCGGCGCAATTACTGGCACAAGAGGTATTCCATCTTAGCTCTCTGGGTTGGCCGCATCTGGAATATCCTTGGTGTTGCGGATGTCTATGGGTGGTGGTGATCACTTACCATCAGGTGCACCACTTGCTCGTTCGCCTTCCTATGTTGCATAAAAAAAATAGAGATAAAAAATAAGCACACAATAGATGGTCTTATCGCTTTAGCGATATCTTCCGGACAACCGTTTGAAGAAAGAGATGAAAAACAGAGCAGGTAAGAGCAGATGGTGCAAAGCGATCTATAAAAACAGATACATATATAATAATAGCACATTATATACTATCGTTAAAACAAACCGATAGAAATAGCGAAAATAAATTGCAATTGAAAATCCGAATCCCCTTTTAGCTTGTTTTAAACTCAAAGCTCACGATTTCTGCGTAGTTATTAATTACCGTAATATGACCTGCTTGCCCGTTTGACTCCTACGTAAAAAGTTAGTTAAAGAACTTTCAATTGCTTAAATTGCTTTGGAGGTAGTAATACTATAAATGATTCACGGCTTTAGCGTTTAAAGACCTTTTGTCGGTGTTAAAAAGTCAAAAGAATAAAACGGGTTTAATAATAACTACTGTAATTAATTAAGTATTCAATTTTTCAATGGAACTTAAAGTCCTTTTGAATCACGTTTCCTCAGCGACTCCTTTGCCTTACCCAGTTTCTTTGAAAATATATTAAAATTATACTTACTAGTATTCCACGTCGGCTGCAAGAAACTTCAAAGAGATGACTACAGTACGCCGGTTCTCAAACTTTCCTTCCAACAAATCAAGTAGTATAAGACTTTGCACTGGTTAGTTCCCAAGTATTGCACAGAATTACGAGCAAACAGTTAGTCCACTAATATTTTTTACCGCTAGAATTATTTGACAGTTTTAGCAATAATGGCATAAGCAAAATTGTAACGTATTTTTTTTCACTTTGGAATTATAATCTTGGAAAGTATAATTTCTACATAATAAAAGTACTTTTGCTTTTTATTATGTAGAATGTACAGTGTATGTTTTTTTTATACGTTCGCTTACCAGTACATACTAATACTAATATAAATATATTAGACTTTTATTGATTTGTTGAAATACTTCTAATTTTGTTATTATAATTTGCACTTTTTATAGAATAGGCAGATGAACGAGCATGCGGGTGCAATTTTTTAAAAACACGCTAGAATCCTGGCTCCTCAGCCATAACTTCTACAGCTTTAAAGAGTCTACAGTTGCCTCTTGAAATGTAAATTGATTTGTTTATCTCATACATTATTATGAATATACGTATTTTGAATAAACGGCATTTTCGTTTTAAATGCCTATTAGTAGAAACTACTATGTGACATACAAACTGCAAGTCAGATCTCAGAATCGGAAGATACCAAAAAAAATATCTTATGTATCTATATTTTAATGAAATGGTTTGACTAAATTATTAATCTACAATTTCTATACTTACCTCCTAATTATTAAAATGAAGTAAAGTTTGTATGTAGGAGGTACATCTTCGAAATTAATTATGCGATTTCAAAAAATCTTTTACCGATATTTACAATGGGCTTTCAAGATGGAACTGTGCTATATACATAAAAAAGCCGAGGGCACAGCTAGCCACTCCTTATTTTAAAAGTTTTTTTCCAATTAGTATATCAAACAAAATATCTGCAATCTGAATCAATTTCAAATTAAATTTAAAACGCTATTTAATGAATGACAACACAAAGAAAAATTAGGGTAATGGCAGGATTCGAACCTGCAACATCAGCATTCCGTGCCTTGCGTATTCCAGTTTCCGCCACATTACCGCTGCCATACCCTGTGAATTTTTTTCAATGTGTTTCGTCTTTACGGACATTATATTATTGATATTTTTTTCTTTGGGTAAACTACCCTCGGTGTCATCTATGAGAAACTTAATCAAGTTATCTCATCCAACTTGGTGAATCAATTTGCAATTATTTTACATTGACTAAACATTATTTTATTTGCGTTTTTTTTTTCAAACGCACTTTCTGTATGCTGCATGTGTTCTGAGTGCGCCACAAAGCAATACTTCGATCACCAAGTGGCTGCATTGGATCCAGACTCCATTGAAGCAAGTTCAAGACCTATTTGAGACATTTTGAAAATCAGTTATCTCCACTTCAGTGACGTTTTTTAGACGTAATGAATGCGCAAAAGTTCAAAGTCTCTTATACACATAAAAGTTATTTTCAAAAAGTCATCTAATAATTATACAAGGTGAAAAAATGAACGCCACATGGACGACAGCTAATACCTTAAATATTGGAAATAGCAAATTCTACGCAAATGAATGATGTTGCGGGTGGCAGGACCTTGTGCAAGGTCCGTCCGGATCGCTACCACCATCGTGCTCGCTAATCCTACTTACCTATCCTTGCTTGACCATTTTTGACCTTTATCCCTTTGTAATACAGTCCAAAAGTGGTCAAGCAATTTCTGGGTCGACTATACGCGACTCGACGTAACACTTTAAATCTATTTATAACGTACATCGGGACTTTTAATGAAAAAGTTGCATATCCATGACTCAGGTACAAACATTCATTATTATCATACAAATGTTAGCTCTTAGCGGGATTCGAACCCGAGATATCAAGTTTATCGTCTCATTATTTAGCTACCTGGCGAATGAAATGCAGTTGTAAGGGTGAACGGAACATAAAGCCGACCGCGGGCTTGTTTAGAGCCTTTTACTGAGTTACCGCGTGTGCAATACTTGGGTGGGTATTATGTACGTGAAATAGTTTGTCGTTTTTTTATTTCCGTTATTAAATTGCCCTTGCTTTGGTAGCTTTGGCTTGACCTGACACCTCTCGAGCAAAGGATCGTGGGTACAAATCTGGACTTATGACACATTATGCGAAACTTAATTTAAGTATTTAGACTTAATTTAAATTCGCCAAAAAACTGTCTGCAATTTGGCAAAGACAATTAAAAAAATTATTTGTTTAAGTAAAATAAAATCGTTTGAGGAAAACACCGTGAGGAAATCTGTGTACACACCTGAGGAGCAATTTAACCTATAAAAGCATGAATCATAAGAGTTATTGTAAAAGCACAATTGCAGAGTGTAATTGACAATTCAATTGAGTAGTATTTTTTTGTAGAGGGTACATAACTTTGTTATTGCATTGTCGTTGGATCTACATACACACATCATTTAAGCCAATCTATTGTCAAGAAGATAAATATAAAATGTGTCATAAAATAAAATTATAACATCACGGATAGGGATTTTTGGAAAAAACAAAACGAGTTTCACTGGCATTTTCTGGGTTCAAATAATGTATACCTTATTAAGGTGTACAAATAACATTGTAAATTATTTTTATTTTCCGAATTTCATAACTCCTTTTTGTAAACTAAGTTGAATAAAATTATTTTGACTTTAAATTTGAATCTGACTAATTCAAGTAGGTTAAAAATCAATAAAAATACTATACCGTTACTAAAATAATAAATATTACCTACTTTCATAACGATTTATTATTAAAGTAATAGAAGTGGTTACCAAACCGTTACATATTTACCGTTAAATATTTCAATAACGGTACAACGTTTACACAAACCGGTACCAATAAATACGCCTGAATGTACAGAATACGTGCTTTTCTAGGCGGTGATTACAAATCAGATTTTCCAGCGCTTTACACGGTCTCGCATTCCGTACCCGTGTTTTAGTAAACTCAGGGCTTTGTCATCGTTTCGTTGGAAATACGATCCGGTTCAGGAGCTTCCAGTAAAATGTGCTTTAAAAGCTCTTTGGTGCCTTTCACTTTAAAGTGAATGCAAATAAGATATGTTTAGACGGTTTGGCTTTAGTTGTGTGGTGAATGGTCAGTATTTCTGTCTGTCTCTATGTTACATACATTAAATAAGTTGCTTTAAAATATGAATATGAATATGAATACCTCCTTTCTGTATGTGTGACGGCTGCGCAGGATTCAACAGATTTCAGTGTTATATTTATAACGTTATCGGGACTTTAACTCGATAATAGTATATTGTTAATTTACCTCGACGCTTCAATGATTTCTTGAGATTTGATTTGTTGATTTTTTGAGATTTCAATGTTTTTTTAGAGTTCCGTAGGTACCGAAGAAAATATACATCACCATGGTGCGACTCCGCCCGTCCGTTCGCCTGTTTGTTTGTCACAGTGGAATATTTCCAAAATTACTAATTCTATTAATCTAAAAGTTCGAATAGTTTACTAGATCAATCACTTTACTACATCGAATAATAATGAAATATTATCAAAAATGTTTGATGTTTTTTTTGTTGGGTAGTTTTGGCAAATAAATAGCACACATATGCGACGGAACCCTTGGTGGGTAAGTTGGACCCGCACTTTACCGGTTTTTTTCATTGTTTTTTTTTTTAATTTTTTTTGGGTTATTCTGAATGGTAAAAAAAAAGGGTTGTGTTAAAAATATACTTAGGGCAACTTTAAAGGAACGTTGACGTAGTAGTTTCTTTAAAATTGTCCCTGAGTGTAGTTTATATATATAGTTTTATTAAACGTATTACTTAAAATCGACAATTAGCAACAAAAGAACACGAGAATAGAATTCTCTTGTAATCATTTCAGTTTGCAACAAAGAAAATTGCAGTTGGGAGCTGTCGAAAAAAAAAACTGCTCTTTATTAAATAATAAAATATTCATAAACAAAATTTTCATAACAATGGGCGAATGGGAATATTGAAGAATTTAATTTCCATCGTGACGGCCAACAATGCGTTATTGAAAGCTTTGGCGAATAACTTGGAGCCTTCGAGCTTTTGTACAAAAACTAGGTTTAATTTTCATCTAGTTGTTTTGTGTTTAAATAAATGTAGTTATTTTTTTTTAGCACAAGCGAGTGGTAGGACCTTGTTCAAGGTCCGTCCGGATCGCTACCTCCATCTTGCTCGCTAATCCTTCCGCTAAGCAGCAGTGCTGGCACTGTTGTGTTCCAGCGTGGAGAGCAACACAGCCGGTGCAATCACTGGCACAAGAGGTATTCAATCTTAGCCCTCTGGGTTGGCAACGCATCTGCAATCTCTTTGGTGTTGCGGGTGTCTATAGGTGGTGATCACTTACCATCAGGTGACCCACTTGCTTGTTTGCCTTCCTATTTCATAAAAAAAAGCACAAGCTTTTTGCCGACGGTACTTTAAAGTACATTATAAATGTGACACCTGTACCTAACCTATAAAGAAATTAACCTAATAAAAAATTAATTATTAAAAGAGATATGAACATTCAAAAACTTAAAAAATTGGCCAGATTTTCGGCTGCATTCAGAAAACAAATTTTACTAGATTATTTAAAAAAGAAAAAAATAGGAACACTGCTAAAGCCTTTCTTTAATTTTTAATGAAAAAAGTAGTTAAATCGGTTAAGTTTTGGAGAAGGAATCAGGGGTATACGAATCGTTGATTTTGTGTACTTTAAATAGGTATTTTCAGTCCAAGCTGCAGCTGTCTCTGTTGCGCTCTGCGGGGGGAGGCTTGATAGATGGAGGCAGCAATAGATTTTACAAATACCTAGTTTTCAATTCTCTAGGCCTTGAGGTTTCCTCTTAAATATGCGACAATATGGCGGCATTGGACTTGCCCGCGGCGCCGACGTCTTGAGGTTACGGCAATGTTACAAATTGAGTATTATTTTTTTGTGTCTACACTAATTTTCACTAGTCTACACTTGTTGACACTAGTCTATACTAGTCTACATCTACACTAGTCTATATCTACACTATCAGCACTCATCTACATCTACACTAATATAATAAAGAGGTAAATTTTGTTTTGTTTTTTTGCAAGTACGAGTATGTAGGGAAAATCTCTTTAATTGCTGAAGCGATTAAAATATTTTTTTCACTAATAGAAAGCTACACTATCCCTGACGGACATAGGCTACCAATTACACGCAAACAAAGTCGCGAGCGTTCGTCAGTAATATTATAATGTTAAATATCATCAATGTCATCACATTAGTTTGTGTTACACTACTGTTAAATCACTCATTGGTTGATAATGAAGTGTTTTAAATAGTTTAACAAATGAAATACGCTCCGATGGTCACTGCACGAGTGTCCAAATTAATGTGCGGCAGGTGGAGTGCCGGTGCTGCAGTTGTATCGAACATAGTTAAGGGTCAGAGCAATCAATCTAGTAAGTACTAAGTACATAGATATCATTAATAGATTCAGGCGTTACTTTGCGGAGGTCCATGTATCATCAAACTGAAGCAAATTACCTTGCTACTCCGCGAAACCAGTGCCGTGCTCGTGCCAGATAGCTGCGTCTGCGCGACATATAATTTTCATGCACAAACTCTCCCGGCGGCGTGGAAGCGGAGGGAGGGGTTTTGCATGAAAATATATATGTCGCACAGACGCAGCTATTTTGCACGAGCACCGCACTGGTTACGCGGAGTAGCAAGGTAATTTGTTCCAGTGTGTTTATGTAGATATCGTTGGGTACATTTAATATAATCGATAATCCGGTGACTTTCGTAGTTTTGAAATACATAGTTCAATAGCAGCGTTGACTTTACAAAGCGAGTTAATGGCAAATAAATTAGTTAAATTAGCTTCGAGTCCCGACTTTCAATCAACCCCTTCAATTCAAACTGAAGGTCATCTCAATTAGTGTTAAATTTAAAAGTTTGTCACAAAATTTTATACACGATTAATCTAAGCACTTGCGACTTGAAAATTTACAAACGCGCCAGAGAAGATATCAAAAGCTTAACTTTGAATCAACTTGTAAAAGGAACATATAAATAAATCATATTACTCGAGGCATAAATATGCGCGAACCTCAGAAAACGGTGTACTCACAGCTTAGGGTAATATGCAGTAAATACTAGACTTGGGCGTTTTTAGATATTTTGATATCGATGCGCATCTGTTTCAGAAAAATCGCATCCGATACGCGCATCGATACCGGCATCGATGCCAAGTGAATGTCACTCAAATATCACCGGATGGCGATACGCCTAGATGCGCGTTTTGTGTTGTGTTTTCGTTTCATTAGTGGTAAATGAAATAGGATTTCCCCGCAATTGTCTCATCTCGCTTACACTCAGTCTTAAAGGAGTAGGTTGCAGTATCGACATTAGAAAAAAAAACTTAAAGAACTCTGTTTTGGCTTAGAGTTTACAAATATTCTTAGTTTTTGTCGTCTATGGTTTTGGGGATTTCCCTTAGCATTTCTTATTGTATTTGTAGCTCATTCAATTTTCAACTATCACTTGTTTTCTTATTTAGTCGGAAACACTACACATTTATTTCCATTTAAGATTTTGTGTTTTGCTGATTTATCATGAAACGCAAATATGAAGGATTGTCGCCCAAAGTGGGAGCAGAATCCGGCACTTTCGTCCTGGATAGCTAAAGTGAAAGATGAACATTTTGTATTTTGTAAAACATGTAACTCGAAATTGGTGTCTAGGTTGTGTGTAATAATGTTATTTCTTTCCTTTTTTCTTCTTGAATTTAATTGTTTTAAGTAATAGTATAAAAAAATATGTGTGTATCAATTTTAAATCTTAAAATTATTTTGGCAGGTTTTCGACATTTTGAGCATAGGAGTTTGGCAGGATTTGTTAGTTTTCTTGCCTAAGTAGGGCAGGATCTCTAATTTGAAGTTGGTCACACTGGTGGGGATTCACCAGCGCTATTCGGTAGTTTGATAAGATAAACACTAACGATCGACAGTTACGTTGACAGAAGCTAAATGGTAGCGGCATCAGTCATCGGTACGACATGGCACCCGATGCGCGCATCCAAACCTGGCATCGAGAATGCGCATGGGTATTTTAGAAACGTCCACCACTAGTAAATACCACTGTAATGTTGGCAAATTGTAATAAAAATATGTTGGGGCAACTTACACCAATTGCCCTAGCAATTAAGCAATTATTGGTTTAGGATTTACAACTTTACGTCTAACTACATAAAATAATAATTTAGTAAGCTTCGTTGAAAATAGGTTTTTTAACAAAATGTAATAGTATTAGCTGCGCCGTCGGTCCGACAGACTGGCAGCGCAAGTTATCGTCGATTTGTTGTACTTTTGTTCGACTATTGATGCGGCCATATTTTAAACGCTGACTAGAACCATAGGTCAGTGAGTTTAAATGAATAGTATTTTATCTACACATATGTCATAAATGCTCTATAATGCGTTCAGAAACCGTAGGCAATGACTAGCATTATAACAACCAATGTTATCATGAGATTTTTTCTAATTTGTTTCTATATTTGTTCAAATTCATTTTTTATTACATTATTTTAATGTGTACAGTCTATAGATATTTAATAGGTACCTAGCACTAGTAGCTAGTAGCAATGCAGGTCATTGCCCTATGGCTTCTGAACCCATCACAGAGTACTTATGATATGTGTGTAGATAAAGTAATGTATGCAACTGTACATAATTAGGTCTTAAAACACTCGTGTGATCCTATTATGAAACTCGCTGACGCTCGTTTCATAAAACCACACTCGTGTTTTAAGACCCCTCATTATGCAACAGTTGCATAAAATACTATTATAAGCTTTTATAACGAAAGTAGTAGTTTTTAAAACGGTGTTTTTTTACTCAAAACCACGGCCCATTGCTGTTGCATTTCTTTAAGCCTAAGCAAAGTCATAGAAGTTAGGCCGTTAGATAAACATAGACTTGATCGTCTCAAAACCAACATCGCGCAAAAAATTACCAATCTAGAAGTAATCTCAAACGATCCCAATAAACATTTCAAAATACTCCTAAATACCGTGTGTAAAGAATTCGATAAAACCTGTGCTAAAAAACGTATTAAAGTAGGAAGTAAATTAACATTTAATGAATGGGCTACAACTGGAATAAGAAAGAGTAGGAACGTCTTATATGAGCTGTATGATAGAAAATCCTGTACTACTGACGAACGCTTCCACCAATACGTTAGGGATTATTCAAAATTATTTAAAATCGTATGTAATAAAGCAAAAGCAGCACACGTAAATAATAAAATAAAATTATCAAATTATAAAGTTAAAACAGTTTGGAAAATAATAAATACCGAAACAGGCCGACGAAAAAACACAGACTCATCTATTTCACTAAAAATAAATAATACTATAATAACGGACGCCGTTAAAGTAGCTGACGAATTTAATACACACTTCTCAGAAATTCCCGCCAAAACGACAAAGTGTCTCGCGTCCTCTTCAAAATTCGCTGAAGCCCTATTAGAACAAAATGTTAGTATCCAAAACATTAGTCAATTCAAATTTACAAAAGTCTCTCCTTTCGATATTCTTAAATCCTTTAAATCATTTAAAATAAAAAAGACGGAAGACTTGTGGGGCGTATCAGTCAAGGTTTTACATGCCATCTTGGACGTCATTGCGCCAACTCTGGCTGCCATTTTTAATAACTGTATAGACGTAGGCGTATTCCCCAATCTAATGAAATGTAGTAAAGTAGTTCCTATCTTTAAATCAGGTAATAAGGATAATCCTTCTGATTATCGCCCAGTGTCCATTCTACCAGCGTTTAGCAAAATATTCGAAAAAATAATGCTAACGCAAATGATTTCTCATTTCAATACAAATAAAATCTTACATTCGCAGCAATTTGGATTCACTAAGGGTAGATCTACTACAGATGCAGGTCACAGTTTGATTAAATTTATTTTGCAAGCTTGGGAAGAGTCGCATGACGCCATAGGTGTCTTTTGCGACCTTTCCAAAGCATTTGATTCTGTAGACCATGACACCTTAATTTGTAAATTAAATTTCTATGGCATTCGTGGCATCTCTTTAGATCTACTCAATTCTTACCTAGTGCAGAGAAATCAGAAGGTAGCGATAAATGGAGCAATATCATCGGGATCTGTGGTCGAGATGGGAGTGCCTCAAGGATCAATTCTTGCTCCATTCCTGTACCTTGTTTATGTAAATGACCTTACATATATGGTGAGCCGAAGATCAGGCATCGTCATGTTTGCTGACGACACTTCTTTACTCTTCAAGGTTAATAGGAAAGATACTGAATTCATTGAACCCAACGACACCCTGTCCAAGGTATCTGAATGGTTTGCTGCCAACAACTTGGTATTAAATCCTAATAAAACTAAATGTATTAAATTTTCATTGTTAAATTCAACTAAAATAGTTTCAGTCTCAAATATCAAATTAGATGGTCAAACGATTGAATTCATAAAATCAACTGTGTTTTTAGGAATAACACTCGATTCTAAACTGCAGTGGGGTTCCCACGTCACAGCGATAGCAAGTAGGTTGAGTTCAGCTGCTTTTGCAGTAAGAAAAATTCGGCAGCTAACCAATGTAGCGACGGCACGGTTGGTCTATTTTGCCTATTTTAATAGCATTATTTCGTACGGCCTTATTTTATGGGGATCTGCTGCAGATATTGAGTCAGTTTTCATTTTGCAAAAAAGGGCAGTTAGAGCAATTTATAATATGGATACTCGTGAGTCATTAAGGGAATTTTTCAAGGAAATAGACATCTTAACCCTACCGTCGCTATATATTTTTGAAATAATCATGTACGTTAGGAAAAATATATGCAATTTCCCTACCAACGTCGATAAGCCAAAGGCTACTAGAAACACAGGAAAGCTTAAAGTTCCAACTTACAGACTGGCTAAAACCAATAAGTCGTTCATGGGAAATTGTGTAAGATTTTACAACAAAATTCCAAAAAACATAACTGAACTAAATGATACAAAATTTAAATCTATTGTCAAGAAGACATTAATTTCTCGGGCGTATTATAAAATCAATGACTATATCTTGGACAAGGATGTTTGGAAATGATCCCGATCTGTATTGGCGATCCCTGGCCCCAAAGATTGTACACCTGCTGTGTTAAATTGTAAAAATTTTGAATATTTGAGATGTAAAATAACATTGTAATTTTGATTTATTTAAAAAAATTACACCTCGTTGAGTTTCTTGCCGGTATCTTCTCATCAGAGGTTTTTCCGAACCGGTGGTAAATTTTTTGACATTCATAAGTGCTACCTGTAAGCCTAATCTGAATAAAATATTTTGACTTTGACTTTGACTTTGACAAACCAAGTGAAACGGCAATTCGACTCTTGACAGCGTTTTACTACATTAATACTGCGAAGGCAGACGGTAATCTTTCAGCTGTCACTTAATCTGATTATGCCATAAATTGCAAGACACGTCATGCTACGCAAGCTGTCAGTCCGTATGTCTCTTTTATAACAGCGTTTAGCCTTAAAAGCTCGACCATAAAGTCCCCTGTTACGCGAGTAGGTATTGAAAACTGGCCCAAGTTAATGCTGGGCAGCGGTTTTGTACTGTAATTACTTTTTCTAGTTATTTTCATCCATCCATCCATCCGGACAATCAACATCGGTCCATCCGGATCGCTACCACCATCTTGCTCGCTAATCCTGCCGCTAAGCAGCAATGCTTGCACTGTTGTGTTCCGGCGCGGAGAGCAAGATAGCCGGTGCAATTACTGGCACAATAGGTATTCCATCTTAGCCCTCTGGGTTGGCAACGCATCTGCAATCTTCTTGGTGTTGCGGGTGTCTATAGCCGGTGGTGATCACTTACCATCAGGTGACCCACTTGCTTGTTTTCCTTCCTATTTCATAAAATAAATAAATAAATAAATTCAAATGAAATTTTCGTATTCACAATCATTTTTAGGGCTCCGTACAAAAAACGGAACTCTTATAGAAATAAATTTAAAATGCTATATAATGACAACACAAAGAAAAATCAGGGTAATGGCAGGACTCGAACCTGCAACTTCAACATTCCGTGCCTTGCGTTTGCCAGTTTCGCCGCATTACGACTCTTAACCTTATAAGATCACTCGTGCATCTGTCTGTCTGTCCGTCCGTCTGTCACAGCCAATCTGCTCCAAATCTACTGGACCTAATCAGGTGAAATTAGGTAGGATGCTGCAATCTTAAGACCCAAACACAGATGTGCCAAGTAAATATTTATTTATTTATGCCAAGTATTTTTAAATAAGGGTCATTTTCGGGGAGGAAGTTTTTCAAAAGTTACTGTGTCAAATATCAAATGAAAGGGCTCATTATGAGGATCTCAAATATATTTTTGTTATAATAGTATATTATATAGTATTACGGAAAGTAGTTCTCAGAAACACTACTAGATAGCGCTAGTAGTAACTTAACTCGTGTGTTACTGTGAAAGTTTGACTTTGAACAGGACTCCCTCGATCGTTCTCGTGGAATTATTAGTCTACGAGTATGTTCGTCAGGAATAGTATAGCTTTGCACGGATCGGCAAACGTAGCGTGGGACGTCCTCAGACTCGGTGGAGCGATGATCTTCGCAGGGCGGCTGGCAAGAGCTGGATGAGAGTGGCCGAGGATCGTGCTCAGTGGCGTGCCATGGGAGAGGCCTATGTCCAGCAGTGGACGAACATAGGCTGATGATGATGATGATGATGAGTATAGCTTTTTATTAGTGAAATAATTTTTGGAATCCGTTTGGTACTTTCAGAGATTATCCCTTACATACAAATAGACAAAAAACAAAGTTTACCTCTTTGTTATACTAGTGCAGACTAGTGTAGGCCAGTATAGACTAGTGTAGACTAGTGTAGATTAGCCACGTATATATTATTAATTTTTTTTAATATTTACAAGTCGTGAAAACGTAAACAAACTTTAATTTAGTTAAGAAATATATTTTTGATGAAAACGATTGCTATGGGCGTTTTTCCATTAGCCGTTGCCGGGAAAGCAAAAATGTATGAAAATGTATGGCTCGCTTTTCCACTTACAGGCCGGCGTTGGGTCCCGCCGGCGCCTTCGCCGTCGCCGGGGTAGCAAGCTTCGACTCGGTGCCACCCGGCAGAGCTGCATGTGGTTGTATATGAACTGTAGCCGTGTGCGTGTGTGAATGCGCTGGACGGGTAGGAGGACGTAGAGCGGTGGGACAGACCGGGCGTAAACCGGCATCGACACCGGCGCAGTAGAAAAACGAAGCCCCGACGCCGGTGCCGGTGCACGGCCGTACCGGTGCCCTGCCGGTGCCGGTCCGGCTATTGGAAAAACGCTCCTTTATGTATTTTCTTGTACCAAACGAAAAACGGTTTTACAACGCGAAGCTGTTCAAATGCTGACGTGCATTAGAATATATAAATGTCTGTACCTATGTACATGTAGGGTATATGTTTTATCATATTATGTAGATATTAACCTCTTATTTTCTGAGTTCTAATCCTATCCTACTAATATTACGGCCGTTGGGGCGGTAAGGTTCTCGAGTGGAGACCACGTACCGGAAGACGAAGTGTTGATAGGCCTCTCACAAGGTGGACCGACGATCTGGTGTCGATCGCTTGTAACCGGTGGATGCGAGCAACACAAGACCGTCGTGGAGATTCTTGGGGAAGCTAGGCCTATGCCCAGCAGTGGGCATCTTCCGGCTGATATGATGATGATGTATATTATTATAAATGCGAAAATAATGCGTTGGATGTTTGTTCCTCAGTCTCGCATTAATGGCTGAACGGATTTAGAAGTTGTAATATTTAACAAATGTTATTCAATTACATTGTTTTAAAGTTTTTAAGTAAATTATCATTCAATTTCTTTAAACGGTATTGTAAGCTCGCAAGCAATGAAATCACGCCACTTTGTTTTACACTATGGAAAGATAAATATTAAAAATCATCATTATAGCCCTCTGGATCCACTTCACGAGACTGTTGCTCTATGATTGGTTTATTTGTATGACGTACATTCTCTAATAAAAAGATTAATTCATGGGATATAAAAATTAACAAAAAACACTATATAAACTTAAAACCTAAGAACTAAAATAAAATTTAAACTAATTACAAATTATAAAGATGAGGCCCCCGCGGTATGCTGCCCATAATACAAGCGGCGTTCCCGCGCTGGATAGAAAGCCGCCTGCGCGGGGGTCACCTGTCGCCTCCCTTAAACGTCTACTGAGCTCTTTGTAGAGCCCGTGTGCACCGCTTCCTCAGGGCCCAAGTGTCTCGACGCCTGGATTGTCAACGCATCTACAATGTCATCGATCTATGTCTATGGATGGTGATGATCACTTACGATGAGGTGACCCACTTGATTGATTTATATTGATCTGTAATTTTGTTTTGAAAAGAGAAGAAAAAACAGAGATAAACTGCTGAGTTTCTTGCGACGTTTCTTTTCAGCAGATTCTTCCATTTTCCGAAGTGCTAGTAGATTCAGACACGTAAAAGAGCCTAACATGGCCTACTTGCAAAATATTTTTTTCATTTTCTTGTTTGCCTTCCTAAGCTATTTTATAAAAAAACGTATGAAATAAATAACATGATTATTTACAAAGTTTTTAAACATGTGACATCAAAGCGAGCTAAGACAAATTGCCCGAACGGAATATTGTTTTGACAGACTCATTAGCGGCGCGTGCGTTTGACAGATTGCTGACATTATAATGAAATTATTTAGTTTCGCTTTCATGACGGCGGCGGTAAATGGTGTGACATTTTTCAAAACTGGATACGGATATGCCAATATAAACTGTCTCGTGCAGTTGTTTTTGTGTTCCTGCTTAGAGTACCGCTATAATATTATAGCTTACGGATGGTAGGACCTCGTGCAAGGTTCGTCCAGATCGCTACCACCATATTGCTTGCATATGATTATGATTATTATAACGCGCAAAAAAGCTCTCGATCTTCGTCTATATTGTAAAAAAATCATATGATTAATTTTTACTCAATGTGAAGAGTCTATTTTCTTATTTTTTATTGTATTTTGTGTACTTTCCTGCAAGCCTGGATATTATTTTTACCTTTTTAGCTCTTGTTAATTTTTGATTATTATTAGGAATTAGCTATCAGAACAGCTATATGGTAAAATTTGCATGCTGAATGATCGGCTGAATACCTACTGTTCTCATAGCTTATATTAAGACCTGGAGTGCGATTTTTCAATCTCACCAGCTTCAAGTCTTTGTTAACCGATGTCTTCATCGAATTCTCGGTATTTACTGGCCCGAGACCATCCCGAATGAGAACCTCCGAGAACGTTGCCACGAAATCCCGATCGACCAGCAAATCAAGCGCCGTAAGTGGAACTGGATTGGACACATACTCCGGAGGGGGCCCGACCATATACCTAAACAGACCTTAGATTGGAACCCCCAAGGAAAGAGAAAGCGTGGCCGTCCCAAGCAAACCTGGCGGCGTACGGTGTTGGACGAGGCGAAGAAGGTCGGGAAGTCTTGGAGCGAATTGAAGCGAGAAGCTCAAGATCGATCTACATGGAGAGTCACTGTGGACGCCTTCTGCCCCATCTAAGGGACATAGGATCTTAAGTCAGTAAACCAGGTGACTAAAGCTCGCCAAAACGGCCGTTTTTCATAGAAATGCGGTCATTTTGGTGAGCTTTAGTCACCTGGTTAGATTTAAAAAATTGCATTTGAATCTCATCGGGTAACTAAAGCTCACCAAAATAGTCGTTTTACATAGAGATTCGGCCATTTTGGTGAGCTCTAGTCACCTGGTGAGATTCGAAAATCGCACCGCTGTATATGTATTCTTAGCACATAAATATTCTTTCTTTCTTTCTTTCATCATACCTATTTCTTGAGTCCTAAATAATTTAGGTACAAAATGGAACCCCTTACACCAACTTTGCCGTTTAAGTCAATATCGGTACCACGCACGCGCCTAAACTCCGCTTACTCTGCGTAACCGTGAACACGACAGATGCCGCCAAAAACGCTAATGTGCAAAATAAACGCGCCCGAGACGCATCTGGCAATGTTAGTGTTTCAGCTCAGAAGTTGGCTACCATTGTTTAAATTGGAGAAGGCGAGAATCGAGTGAGAACTGAGTGAGTTATCGGTAATTCCCCAGCATTTTCACCGTTGATCATTACCGTTCCTTCATTAATTGTTGAAATACAGTTCTACAAACACGAACATCAGGCAAGAACAGAAGCTGTACTCGGAGTTGATACTAGTTTTAGTCGAAATTGGTGCTAAACGTTCGGTATTTCGTCAATTAATCAAGGAACTGTAATGAGCAACGGTAACAACGCTGGAGAGTTACCGTTGGATATCCATCGTATTTGAATCAGATCTACACTAACTTTTATCTTCACGTCGTATCGTATCCCCATCACGATCATCGGGTATTATGATCGCTAGTACAATCGAAGACATATAAGTCACCATTTTTTTTTATGAAATAGGCAGGCAAACAAGCACGTGGGTCGCCTCATGGTAAGTGATCACCACCGCCTATAGACACCCGCAACACCAAAGAGATTGCAGATGCGTTGCTAACCCAGAGGGCTAAGATGGAATACCTCTTGTGCCAGTAATTACACCGGCTGTCTTGCTCTCCACGCTGAAACATAACAGTGGAAGCACTGCTGCTTAGCGGCAGGATTTGCGAGCAAAATGGTGGTAGCGATCCGGACGGACCTTGCTCAAGGTCCTACCACCCACAAAGACGGACCTGCGAGAAAGTGTCATTTTTCGAAAGGGAGGCATATAGTAGACCCTATGAAGTTGATATATCTATTCCTTTTGAGCATAGTCAATTTTTTACAGTTCCATCCTTAATGGACGGCAAGTTTTCCCGATTAAATGCGTCGAGGATGCAAGATAGCGCGCTAGCTTTGTAACTCAGTGCGTCTGTTTCTAACTAGTAGAGTAGGTAGATAGTTTTGCGGGTGGTAGGACCTTGTGCAAGGTCCATCCGGATCGCTATCACCATCTTGCTCGCTAATCCTGCCGCTAAGGAGCAGTGTTTGCACTGTTGTATACTGTCGGCTTTGGGCGCATTGCATCAACTGGCAAACGAAGCCTGTCGCAATTCCTATCACTTCCACTCGCTTCGATTTCGCGCGTGAGGTGGAATTTAGAATCGAGAATTCTTGGTAATTTAGTTAAAATCCGTACGGTCAATAGGAGCAGGTCGTGATCTTCTTACTCCTGCACCTGTGGAGCACACTACCCCGACTTACGAGGTTTTCTTTGTTTGCAGCTTAAAGGCGTATTAGTTAAGTTTTGAAGCAAAAGGTTTAAAATGGAATCGGCTTAGTGAAACTATTCGTGGGTGGTAGGACCTTGTGTAAGGTCCGTCCGGATCGCTACCACTATCTTGCTCGCTAATCCTGCCACTAAGCAGCAACGCTTGCACTGTTGTGTTCCGGCGTGGAGAGCAAGACAGCCGGTGTAATTACTGGCACAAGAGGTATTCCATCTTAGCCCTCTGGGTTGGCAACGCATCTGCAATCATCTTGGTGTTGCAGGTGTCTATAGGCTGTAGTGATCACTTACCATCAGGTGACCCACTTGCTTGTTTGCCTTCCTATTTCATAAAAAAAATTGAGGTAAGAACTTAACCAAAAATCGACAGTGGAGATTTTACTTTTACTCGTTCGAAAAGCAGGGGGTTCCAATCTACACTGTAGGTACACTCGGCCGCCTTGCCAACAGAGTAGGCAAATCGCAGTAGGTTGTCGGCTCGCCGGACGCCCGCTCGCTAGCTCTCGTTGTGTCAGTACAATTAAAAACGAATGCAACGCACCCTTACCATTTTGCCGGGGAATGGCGGGGGGAAGCCGGACGCGGGCGGCGCGTTCCTCTTGACGCGAGCCGCCTTGCGAATATGTATGAAGTAATACGAAATTTTTGTGCGTGTCAATAAAGTTGGAAAACGTTTAATCGTGGTCGAAAAAGAAGTTTCTATACGTTAGTACCATTCTGTGATAAAAGTGTTTACTAAAATGAACGTACACCAGACGTCTGACCTTCTAAAGATCCTGTTAACATAATACTTCCTAAAAAACCGACCAAACTGTCCAAGTAATCCTGTGACCGCTTATTCGCAACACGTAAATCCATGAAGACATTATACAAAATGCAGCAACAAAATTAAATTTGGCTGGTGAGGACGCGGACGTGAAATATCGTCCGATGCTACGCGTAACACCGAAAGTCTTGTTATGAAGCCAACAGCATAGCTTATTTAAAACGACAGTAAGGACACTCTTATTTAAAACATTAATCAGGACTTAAACGTGTTATATATTGCACCATAAGGGCCGCATCAGCAGTTAGCACGGCACCCGCGACCTAGAAATGCACCATAAGGAAGACTGCCGATTCAGCTTGACATTGAAACAGGCGTGACAGCAGTAATGGCACGAAGCGCTGCATCAGCAGCTCACACGGTTCCACGCACGGCACGCGCATTTACATTATTAATATGATTGCATTTATGATTATGATTCACTTTTGGTTCTCGCATCGGCCAACTGTCACCACTTTAGGTTATAAGTTTTGTAAATAGTAGTTTTAATTAAATTAGTAATAAGAGTTTTGGTTTTCTTTGGACCTCCAAATGCAGCTAACGTAATTAACGCAATAGCAAACTGTTTATTTATTTACCTCTACGAATAAATAAACAGTTTGTTATCACGTTTAAGTCCCGATAAACGTAATAAGTATTTGTGAAAGTCGCGACAGTTTAAAACAATCAAACTTTAATCAGGTTTACTTAAAGTCTTTACAGTCAAAAGTCTGTAGTTAAAGAAAGCTCTCAAGTACAGCAGCGTACTCAACTCTTTAGGAAACGTCAAATGCGACCTTCAGATAACGATTGTAATTGAGAACGATCTACATCAGGTCTAAATTGTTTGTTTTTCTGCCAATTTAGAATCCAAAAACAAATTAAGCATTTTTCAAAGCAAGTTTTCTTATTTTAAAGTTGTTTTTTTCGGTTTCGATATGCCTGTAATCTGTGACTATTATTATAATAAAATTATTGTAATGCCTTCGCCACAATGAAATTCCTTGGTAATAGATACCCCGCACTAGAAAAATTCAAGGCAGTGAACGACCACGTCATTAACTTCGTGGTGGGGGTGGAAGAAGTGATGGCATAAAAGGCGAAAGAGGGGTAGAAACACAACGATTTCCACTAGGTAGAAGTGTATGCAAAAGGTCCTCTAGTAAATGGATAAAATAAGCTTAGTGAGACTCAGTCAGAATGAGAAACCAGCGAGAAAAGAGAAGGCTTGGTTAATTAATTAAACCGAGTGTCGTAGCATAGCAAATTAAGTATTCTTTTGTGAACAATATTAAAACAAGTGACCTATCTGTTGTAATCTGTGCATATTCACCGTTGTTTTGTTTTCATAACAACGAAATTACCTGAAATTAAGGGGAGTTTAGGCGATCGCGGGTCATATACACATAAATTGCATGCGGCCAAAGTTTGCTTACTTCCTACTACAAAAAGCCATTTCTGACTCGTATTATAAAAACTTGGGGCATTAACTCCACTAGCTGTTTAAGGATTGATGGATTTTTACTAGAAAGAGTGAAGTATAATTTTAGTTAGTAATGCAAAAAACAATAAATAAAATTATTCTTATTTTGTTATATTTGAATTAACATAAAAAAACTTTTTTATTTTTGATAAAATAGGTAGGCAAACCAGCAAGTGGGTCACTTGAGGGTTAGTGATCACCACTGCCCATATTCACCCGCAATACCAAGGAGTTTGCAGACGCGTTGCCAACCCAGAGGGCTCAGATGGAATACCTCTTGTGCCAGTCATTTCACCGGCTGTCTTGCTCTCCACGCCGGACCACAACAGTGCAAGCACTGCCGCTTAGCGACAGGATTAGCGAGCAAGGTGGTAGCAGCGATCCGGAAGGACTTTGAAAGCTAAGTAACACATGATAAAACAGTTTTAGTATTATTTTAATATAAAAATTACATTCTGCACTTGCGCGTAATCTAAAGCTAGAATAATTAATGACTTAAAACAATGCTGTACACTTAAACATACCAACTATAGGAGCGATAATATATCATACACTAAAAGCAATCCCTAATACCCTTCAGTCGCGATACTGAAGACAAATTGACTGAACAAGCAACGTCAAGTCGATGTCTCCATGTGCCATAGTGTGTTGGACTACAGTAGTCTTAAATAACAGATTCAGGCATTACTTTGTAGAGCTGAAGCGGAAATTAAAAAGTACAGGAATTTCAACCGGGAAGACGGACACAAGCTTTTTTTTTCATGGAATCCGGTAATTAGCGAGTGCAAGCGTCGGGATGTATCTTCGGATAAATTTTCGGATATTGTGAGCATTGTGTGTGGGTGTGGTGATATGACGATTGAGAATAAACAAGACCAAGTGCGGGTAGTTCGTGGAACTCGCGCGGCTAAACAGCGGTGACATCCTCTACTTCAGTCTGCCTGTGACCACAGCCGTTGCAATGCGGCCGAAACGTCGAGGTAAATAAATAAACGATTTATTATCGCGTTTAAGTCCCGATTAACGTGATTTATACTTTGTAGAGGTCCATATCAACAAATTGGAACAAATTCAAAGTCAAAGTCAAAATATCTTTATTCAGATTTTCATTATACGGACTACTTTTGCGGATGGTAGGCTTCTACAAGGTCCGTCCGGATTGCTACTACCATCTTGCTAGCATCCTGCCGCAATGCAGCAGTGTTTGCACTGTTGTGTTCCTTTGTTGAGAGCAAGACAGCCGGTGCAATTACTGGCACAAGAGGCATTCCATCTTAGCCCTCCGGGTTGGCAACGCATCTGCAATCCCAGTGGGTGTCTATGGGCGGTGGTGATCGCTTACCATCAGGTGACCTACTTGCTCGTTTGCCTTCCTCTGTTGTATAAAAAAATAACACAGCGAGAGTTAAGGTGACCGAATACACACAACTCCACAGCGCTATACAAAACAAAACAAAAATTTAAAAATCGAACGAAACTCTCCTGTACACAACATGCAGCGTGCGTGACCCCAACTCCAGTTGCGTTACTATACAAATTCTAGATGCTCTGTTTCTATTCACACTATGGCACGCAACTGATTAGTTCAAGACAGCGTAATCACGTCGTTTCGAATGCAATGTCGGGCGCAAACACGTGTCGGCTCGAGTCGTGTCATTCGTGTCGATTTCTGTCGACACAACGGGATTTGATTGTCGAACACTGGCGCTTAGTACTAAACTGTTGATAGTGAACTGAAAGTGACGGTGGTAGATTCAGAAGAAAAATTTGTTCGTCACTGCTATATCCCCAGGGCCCAATTTCGTAAACGCGATAGGCGACAGGTGACAGTGACAATTTGCCGTACATTACTGCGTCAACAAGTAACGCTTCAAAATTACAGAATTGATATCACAGTGGGCAAGCAGTGTATACCGAATTGACCCTCTTCGGAGTAGTATCTCTCTCACTCTCTTTTCGGAGTAGTTTGTGAAAGTACTGACTTAACTCTTGCTCTTAATAGTTATTGTATGTCCTCTGACTTATGAATATGTAGTTTATGTATGTCTGTATCTATTTGTATTGGTATATTATTATAAGCCAGTGGCCCTAACATGACTGGCCAAGTTAAGTTTATCTCTATCTGTATCCCTTTCTTATGACACTGGTTAGACAGAGACGCAGGGAGGGGTTAAACTAAACCTGGGCTGTCATGTTAGGGCCGCTGAATATTTTATGTATTATATTGTCACTTGGATGGTAAAACTACTAAAGCGACACTAGACTCACATGTCGCTTTAGTAGTTTTACCATCCAAGTGACGTTATGATATCAAGTTAAGTAGGTTTTGATTAGTTTGCTTTTTCTTTATTTTTTCTGTGTCTACTCTAGATCTTGGGTCCTGTCAATCGCTGGAAGAGATCCATTAACGGGATAAGTTCGCCTTTGTACATCTGTTTTGTCCTGTAATCTGTTATTTTATGTGTTTAGTACAATAAAGAGTCATACATACATACTCTCGCCTGTCGCGTTTATGAAATCGGGCCCAGGGCTCAATGCAGATTCAATGGAGACAGAACAATGAGGCAGTAAAGTGGATAGCACGGTTCTAAAACTATTTGAACGATGAAACTCGGTGCGTCGCTCTCTTACTGGGCTAGTTAGAATAAGACGCACTGAGTTACGTAACGAGTTAACGTGTATTGAGAAGATTCGTGCTAGGCGCCCAGTACTGCCACAGACAGCAATTAAAGCAGGACAGTTAAGGCAGCCGGTCTATTTTTCGGGGCAGTTGGCTTTCCTCATTGACACGGACCACACTTTGGACCGCAACTGACAGCTGCGCTCCCGCGCATCCTATGACAGATCGCCAGAGCTGCCACAATGACGTCTTGACGCGCAGCCATTAATCAACATTACTTGCATAATAAAGAATTGTGATTTAAGATTGTATTTAATACAAAATATATTAAATATCAAAGTGGTATTATTTACTAATATTACATGGTGCCGAAACCAGATTGAAGTAAGGAAAATGGGCGACGAAAACAAGCCTGACCATAATGTGAAACCACCAAAGGATTTCGTCATAAATACAAACGAAAATGTCGCAAGAGCATGGAAACTGTGGCTCCAGCAGTTCGAATGGTACGCCATCGCAACTCATTTGGAAGAAAAGAAGCCAGCAGTACAAGTCGCTGTGTTTATGTCGTGCGTCGGGCAGGAGGCCGCCGTTATTTTCAACACTTTCAATTTATCAGAGACCGAAGTTCTACAGCTACAATTAATAAAAGATAAGTTCACAAATCGTTTTACACCAAAGATAAATGAAACGTACGAAAGATACGTGTTTAATGGTGTAGTGCAAAAAGAAGAGCAGTCATTTGACGACTTTGTCACTGAGCTAAAAAGTAGAGTAAAAAACTGTGGATATGGTACACTGGAAAACAGCTTAATTAGGGATAGAATCCTAGTTGGCATTCAAAGCGATTCAGTTAGAGAGAAGTTACTAACAGAAGAGAATTTAAGCTTAGAAAAGACCATTGAAATCTGCCACTCTGCAGAGCAAGTAAAACTACAGGCGAGCACAATGAAGCAAGCTGTTGTTGTTGAAACTGTAACCTGTAACAGAAGAAACAAAACAAATAAAAGTAGCGAAAAAACTTTTCATTGCAGTCGATGCGACACTACACATGCGCAAAGAAATTGTCCCGCCTTCAGACAAGTGTGCAAGCGATGCAACAGGAAAAATCATTTCACTCAATGCTGTAAAGCGAGAACAGTAGAATGTGTGCAGCAGTGTGATGAAGATGAGAGCGGGTTTGTTGTATCATTAGTAGATGCAGAAAACGATGTGGATGTAGAAGACTGGTATGAGCAAGCCACATTGCCTAATGATGTCACTGTTAAATTTAAGCTTGATTCAGGCAGTCAATGCAATGTGGTTAGCAGGAAAATAATTGACAGGACCCTAATGCAGATCAAGACATCAACCACAAAATATTTGACATCCTTTTCTAATCACAAGATGCTGGTCTTGGGTGAAGTACACATGAAGACTATGATCAAAGGACGAAGTAAACTAATTACATACATGGTAGTAGAAGAGGATGTAACACCTGTGCTCGGCAAATCAACATGTGTGAACATGAAATTGGTAAGGCGCATTGAGGCTATTACACGAGATGATGACTTATTTGAAGGGATTGGCTGCCTGCAACAATACAAATATGACATTGATTTAGTGGATAACCCTAAGTTACCAATATGCCCAGCACGGAAGATCCCACATACAATCAGACAGCAAGTAAAGGATGAATTAGACAGCATGGTAGCCCAGAAAATCATAAAACCAGTAACTATGCCTACTCCAGCTGTCTCGCCAATGGTAGTTGTTAAAAAAAATGACAAAATAAGACTCTGTCTAGATCCTTCCGAAATAAACAAAAATTTAAAAAGGAGATTTTTCCCACTTAATACCATTGAAGAAATCACTGCACGCATCCATGGCTCAAAATGGTTTACACTATTGGATTGTAAAAAAGGTTTTTGGCAATTACAAGTAACACCACGCACTTCAGAATACCTGACCTTCAGTACACCTTTTGGAAGATACTCTTGTTTAAGAATGCCCTTCGGTCTAGCATCAGCTCCAGAGGTATTTCAGCAAGTCATGAGCTCACTGATTACAGACATAAAAAACACAGAAGTGTCAATGGATGATGTACTTTTGCATGCCTCCAGCAGAGAAGAACTAGAAAAGATAACACAAAAAGTACTAGAAACATTTAAAAAAGCTGGCCTCAAACTAAATAAAGAAAAATGTGTGTTCAGCACTCAAGAAGTTAAATTTCTTGGACACATAGTTACAAGCGAAGGCTTGAAACCTGATCCAGAGAAAATAGAAACCATAACAAAAATCAAGCGGCCAGAAAATGTAAAGGAATTGCAAAGATTTCTTGGATTAATCACCTACATGTCAAAGTTTATACAAAATATGGCAGATGTCACCAGTCCATTAAGAGAACTGCTCCATAAAGATGTAGTTTGGGTTTGGGATCAACCCCAGGAAAAGGCATTCTTAAAACTAAAAGAACTTTTAAAAAGCCCACCTGTTCTGGGATTTTATGATCCTAAAGCACCAATCATACTTTCAGTCGACGCCAGCAGCTATGCCTGCGGAGGAGTCCTAATTCAAAATAACAAGCCCATAGCCTACTGTGCTAAATCGTTCACTAAAACAGAACAGGGATACAGTCAGCTGGAAAAAGAGGCAAATGCAATCCTGGTGGCTTGTAAAAAATTTCACACTTATATCTGGGGTTGTAAGGACCTGACGATTGAATCAGACCACAAACCCCTTGAAACTATATTTAAAAAGACACTGACTGCTGCACCACCCCGGTTGCAGAGAATGATGTATCAGATCTTACCTTACAGTCCAAAGGTGATTTATAAAAAGGGCACAGAAATGTATGTAGCTGACACACTTAGCAGGGACTGTGAGAAACTAACTTCTGAAGACTTAAATACAGAAAATTTACAAATATGTGCCATACTACCATTTACAAAAGCACGTAAGGATGAGCTTAAACTGGAAGCTGACAAATGTGAGGAACTTACAGACTTGAAAAAAATGATACTAACTGGGTGGCCGGACAAAATAGATAAACTACCAGAAAAATTGAAAAAATATTGGTACTATAGAGAGAGCCTTAGTGTGTATGATAACTTCATATTCAAAGATGACAGAGTACTAGTACCAAAAGCTATGGTTCCCATAGTCATTAAGAACTGCCACCTAAGTCATAAAGGAATTAATGGAACAATAAAACTTGCAAGGGATAATGTTTTTTGGCCCAACATGACAACTGATTGAACAAATGCTTGTAAAGCTTGTAAAGCGTGTGCTAAAATCCAAAATGATAACCAAATGGAACCTATAACACTGCAAAAAGCACCGGTAAGACCATGGAGCTTAGTAGCTACAGATTTGTTCCACCTCAAAGGCAAGGACTATATTCTCATTGCAGATGGCTATACTGGATTTTTTGACTTCAAGGAATTAAAAAGTATTACCAGTTTCAATATAATTCAGGAACTAAAATCATGGTTCGCAACCTTTGGAATTCCTGATACCTTAATGTCAGATGGAGGCAAACAATATGACTGTCTAGAATTTAGAATGTTTAAAAAAGAATGGAACTTTGAACACAGAATTTCGAGTCCTCATTTTCCAAGGTCGAATGGCTTAGCAGAACGTTATGTCCAGGAAGCCAAAAACTTAATGAAGAAATGCATGGAAGATAATACAGACATTCAACTGGCATTACTGCATCACAGGAATACACCTCGGTTGGATCTTGGTTCCCCAGCACAGAGATTGTTCAATAGAAGAACCAAGACCTTACTGCCTACCAATGAAAAATTATTTACACCAAAAATAGTAAAAAACATCTCCAAAAAACTTCAACAGATGAAAGAAGTGGAAAAAGAGAATGCAGATAAAGGGAAAAAAGAAAATATAGACTTCAAGAAACAAGAAAACGTAATGCTAAGACAAGGTCACCAGAACTGGGTTCCAGCTCAAATCATGACATCAGAAGGACACCGCTCATATAGAGTACAGACTAAAGATGGAGCTGTGTATAAAAGAAATGCGTGGCATTTGAAACACACTGCCACGCCCCCACATGCTAACTTTAATCTGTCCACAGAACCATCAGTCCCGAGGCCGGTCACACCGATCTCGGAGCCTATGACGCCACTACTAGTGGCTTCTGCAGCAGAACAGGTGCCGCCTGACGGCTCGTTGCCTGTGCCAGCTGCACTGTCGCCCGTGCCGGCTGCAGCACCGCAATCGCCGTCCACAGCCGCTCAGGCTCGCACCACTCGTCGCGGACGCGTGTTGGTGACACCTGCTAGATACCGCTAAAAAGGAGAGATGACACGGACCACACTTTGGACCGCAACTGACAGCTGCGCTCCCGCGCATCCTATGACAGATCGCCAGAGCTGCCACAATGACGTCTTGACGCGCAGCCATTAATCAACATTACTTGCATAATAAAGAATTGTGATTTAAGATTGTATTTAATATCAAAGTGGTATTATTTACTAATATTACACTCATCATCTTTTTCAATCGACTGTCCTGTGGCTCTAATGTAAACTTGCTAAGGCGTGTGCACGCGTGCGTGCGTGTGTGCGCGCGCGTGTGTGTGTGTGTGTGTGTGTGTGTGTGTGTGTGTGTGTGTCTTATAAAATGTTACGACTTATTTTGGTTCTTTAATGTGAATAATACTAAGCAGTCTAATGGCTTGTTACTGAAATGTTTAATCTCATTTTGTAATAGTTGAAAGAGTATAATTTATTGCGACAGAAAACTCGTCGTAAATTAACAACCAAACGGGGAAGTTTCAGCTACTGAAAGGCTGTAAGAAGCGAGGAAACCTGAAACAGTGCTAAGATTTGCAGAATAATCATTAATTTAACTAGTTTTTGTCTCCGACTTTTATAGAAAAAAAAAAATATTTTTTATTGTTTCTGTAGTTTTTTAACGTCGGATGTTTTAAAAATAATAACTCCTTTTGATAACACTCACTTGTAGCATAAGAAAATAAAAATATAAACAACTTAAAACAAAATAGAGCCCACTTCTGTAAAATTAAAATATGAAAATGAGTATTTGTTTCTAACAATACAAGTTTTGGATTTAGGGTTGTATTTAAAAAAAAATGAAATAGGAAGGCAAACAAGCAAGTGGGTCACCTGAAGGTAAGAGATCACCACCGCCCAAAGACACTCGCGACACCAAAGAGATTGCAGATGCGTTGCCAACCTAGAGGGCTTAGATGGAATACCTGTTGTTCCAGTAATTACACCGGCTGTTTTGCTCTCCACGCCGGAACACGACAGTGCAAGCACTGCTAGCGATCCGGACGGACCTTGCACAAGGTCCTGTGTGGCTGTCTCAAATCCTTAAACTCGGAGTGTCTGTTCGGCCGCCTTCTCCTTCCAAACCACGCAACGGATATTGATACAGTTTGCACTGTCGTTTAGTGAGATTTTACAGAAGGTCTTTGTGTACGCTAGTATTATAAAAAACACACAAAGGAGAATGGGCAAATTGTCCCAAGTGTTGTATACAGTTGTGCTATATCTTATTAGAAAGCTCTCAATAAGAGCTTATTTTTTTTATATGACAGCAAAACCGAGATGTTTGCAGGGAAAAAGCTACAGCCCATTTTATACCTCACTTTGTACTAGCAGTTGTATGAAAAGTATCTGTAAAATCATTTTCGAGATATAGCCGAAAGATTTTAACCACGCATTAATGAGGCCACTAGAAGTAAAAAACGTAATGTGAGCATAGGTCTAATTTGGTGTTTTTTTTTTTTTTTCATACAAAACAATGATTAATGCTGCAGACACCTGGTCTTCGAAACATAGCCTATGATGATCCTTACACCGAGTACTACACGTCCATACTACTCACTATTGTATACAAGGGTTGGGACAGCGCCCATACAAAAATGCCCATTCACCTTTTATTTTTAACTTGTAGATTCAGGTGTGACTTTGCGGAGGTCTATATCAACAAGGAATGTTTCGCGGAGTAGCAAGGTCTTTGCTCCAATTTAACAAACTGGAACAAAATTACCCTGCTACTCCGCGAAACCAGTGCCAGGCTCGTGTAAAATAGCTGCGTCTGTGCGACAAATATATATTCAAGCAAAAACCCACCCTCCTCCGCTTCCATACGAAACAACATATATCACACAGACTCAACTACACATCACCACCTAAACACTAAAACTACACGATCTACGCGCGTTTCAGCGCGACGCAGCTATTTTGCAAGAGCCCGGCACTGGTTTCGCGGAGTAGCAAGGTATTTTGTTCCAGTTTGTTGATATGGACCTCTGCAAAGTAACGCCTGAATCTATTAATTATTTAGCTCCAATTTGTTAAAATTTGTGCTAATAACAATATTAATATCGTGACCGTCGTCTTACCGAGAAATCCTAGACCGTTCAACATTCAGATTGGATTGTTAACTTTAAATCCAGTTACGAAAGGTCTAGTTAGAAATCGTTGGAGCCAAGAAGTTAACAATTTTCCGCCGTTTCTATTTAGAAAAAGATAAACGGGTTTTCTTGTCTGGTTTTATTCGTGGAATTTGCCTTTTGAAGACTCTCTTGGTTTCTGATGTTAATTAGATAGTATTTTGTAAGCTGTTTTACTTTACTGATAGTCATGGTATTTATTCATAACTAAATACAGATGTTGTGTTCGGAATACAATCATAAATTAACAATATTTAAATTTTTGTAACCGAATTTTCTTTCGATTTTTATTTTTAAATGTTCAACATTCAAATTACTTATTAAATTAAAATGATATGTAATGACAACACAATTAAAATCAATAATGTAATGACCGTAATACGAAGCACATTGAAAAATTCGCAGGGTATGATAGCGGTAATGTGGCGAAACTGGAAAACGCTAGGCAAAAAATGCTGATGTTCCAGGTTCAAGTCCTGCCATTACCCTAATTTTTCTTTGTGTTGTTATTATCATTTAAATTTACTTCTACGTTTGTACCTGAGTCTTGGATGTTATATATATTTAAGTATGTATTTATCTATATAAGTATGTATATCCGTTGTCTAGTACTCATAGTTCAGGCTTTGCTTAGTTTGGGACTAGCTCAATTGGCGTGATCTGTCCCGAGATATTTATTTATTTAAGTACTCTCGAAATAAATTATTTAAATTATTACTCTCCTAGCTCATTAAACTGTCTGAACGCACGCAATTCTTATTTCACTGAAGACTTTTTTCATACACACATAACAAATTCACCAAACACGTGTACAAGCATAGATATAAATAAAGTACACTCAAACTGAATATTTCACGAACGTGACGTGCTTTCTTTTGCGTCTTCATTTGAAACGGGGAACGGCATCATCGACGTACACGGCATCCATTACTCTTTTATAACTACAACTATTGTTCTTTTCTTAACTGAAGAGTTAATGGAAAGCGTTGTAAGTGAGATGGCCGTTGGAATTGTAAGAAAAGAAAACAGAAATAGTGTTCTTATTGCTCCCACAAGCCAAAAGTGTCGACTTCAAGCATCCGTGGATTGAATGCTAAATAGCTCAGTTTCGGCAATGTTATCTTTACTGATACGGGTTTTTATTTGCGGACAGGCCAACAGGGAAACTTGGAGAGATGTAAAAGGTTACGCGTTAATGAAAACAAAGTCCTCTAAGAGTGTGAACACAGCCACTAACAGCGCTCCATACAAACGGCGATAACGTTTTCCACCCTCTAAAACTTTAATCTATGGCTATGATTTTTTGGTATGTTGTCATTGTGCCTTAGAACTAGGTTTGTATCTTTTGATATTTTAAATATTCTTCATAGATTTGACTATATTTTCATTTTAGGAGTTGCATACAAAACATAAAGCGTGAATATTTTTTAAACTATTAAGAATAGGTAAACCTAGTTCTAGGGCTTAGAGGTAACATACTAAATCATGGCTATAGGTTAAGGTTTAGAAGGTGGAAAACGTTATCGCCGTTTCGACACCAGCAATTAACACTACGCTAACTCGACTTTTTACGATTTTGCGTTTTTTATGTCAAGTTATTTACTATAATTTAACGCATCTGTTCACCAAATTTCGTCACCAAATTTTCAAAAACAAAAAAGTTTTGAAACTCAGAAAACGCTAAGTAGATATACTTTTTGATATCACCCGGTCTATAGGCCGCTAACTGTTTTTAGCCGAGTACGCGCGGGGACCGGGCGAGGGCATGATTTTTAAAACTACCCTAAGTATCAGTTGTCGTTGTGTAACTCGTCAGCACGCATTTTGTGATTACTGAAAGTTTATTTGCAACGTTTAATTAAAATTTATAGTATTCATTTGTTAAAACAGTATATTACGCTTGTTACTTATTATAATAAACAAATATGGTGGTATTTAGTGGAACTAGGTAAAGAGAAACACCGCGGCTACACCCCGGAAATAACTACGCTAAGTAATATTTGGCGTTGTTTAATATGATTCAGCATTTTTTATTTTGGAGACAAACACGGCTAATTTGTGCTAAATTCAAAATTAAGAAAACGTGTTAAAAAATAATAATCATTTATTATATAATCGATACTGAATAAGTTATAGTAAAATCATCATTAAAATAGGTTTAAAATTTAAAAAGTTATCGTAAGTTTCCCTTTAATTGGCTCTGGTGTAAAGTTACAATTTTTAAGTTCTGGGTTTACTCATTTACTTTTTTTTATCTTTGTTTTTCTTATTATTTTAAAATCTTGACATGCTATGTATTGACTAATGATGTTATTTTGAAATGAAATGTCATATAGTTGAAATCGCTTTTAATCGCTTTATTTTTAAGACGAAATTTTCACATGCTAATTTTGGCTGAATATATTGTTGGGAAGGCCTGTTTGCCATCTTGGCCTTATGGTCTTGGAATGTACCATATATTCTTGTAAATAAACGACTCATTCATTCATTCATTCATTCATCAAGGGTGGTAATTTTAGTCCGAACGTAAGTTCCACTTCCAAGGGCTATTTTCGATATGCGAACGTTTCCGGCGTGAAGTAATAGCTTGCTGCTGCATTTCGTACGGGCGGTGGGTATGGGTGACCTGAAGGCCGGCAATGGATCATAGTTTATTTTAGGGTCGCTGGTGTATATGGGGGGCGATGATTGCTTACCATCAGTAGACAGACATGCTCGTTTGCTTTCATTTTCCATTTTAAAAAAAAGTTCTGTCCCGTTTGTCACCGAACGCGGCTACAAAATATCTTTTTTAATTCAGCTGCCAAAAAAACGATAAAATTGGTTTATAGGATCCGAAATTATTAAACTGATGGACAGACAAACCGAGGCTACGAATTTACGAAGAGGAGGTTTATAGTATGTAGTCGTCTCTTTTTGGTACATTGTATTGCCATTATTTTAAAGTAAAGAGATCAGCTATTAAAATATCACTTTCAATTTTAAAACTTCTTCTATACTATACTATTTCTATGAGTGTACCCTATAGCACAGAATAAATAACGTACAGAAACTTCTGTTTACGACCGCGATTAAACGAATTCCAACTTCATTCACACGCTCAAAAAGTTCGTATTGCTTCATACACCATGTGCCAAGCGGCGCGAGTCAAAAGGAACGCGCCGCCCGCGCCCGCCTTCCTCCCGCTACTCCCGGCGACACGCTAGGGTTGCGCTGCTTTCGTTTTTAATTACACTGACACGGCGGGGGCGAGCGAGTGAGCGCGCGGCAAGCCAACAGCCTACTGCGATTTGCCTATGTCATTGGCAAGGCAGTCGAGCGTACCAATACCTACAGTGCGGAGTGGAAACCCCCTGCCTATAAAGTTTTGAGTGCATAGCGTAAACTTTCATTGTAAATATTGTCAAATGAAAATAACATAGTTTGTTTGCTTTTTATACATATATGCCGTGTCGTCGCTGGTTTCACAGCCGCATTTTAAGAATGCAGGGTCTATTCAGGCCTGTCTAAGAGGCTGAATGCGTCCAATATGGCGGCCTAGGCTTTCACAAGCCTCCTTTATGAATAACACGGTAGGTAACTGATGTAGTGCTATGCACTCAATCGTGCATGCATGTCGCCCTTGGCTTTTTTGTCACACCTTGGTTTCATATTTTTTAATTATAGACACACTGGCCATTTTATAAGTATTTTGTGTATGATATATTTAAAAGTGTACAGAGGTAAAACGCGCGTCGATCGTGTTTATTTAGTGTTTAGTGATGGTGGTTGTGTAGTTGAGTCTGTGTGACATAATTATGTTGTTTCATGTGGAAGCGGAAGAGGGTAGGTTTTACATGAAAAGTTACATGTCGCGCAGACGCAGCTAACTTGCACGAGCACGGCACTGGTTTCGCGAGTAGTAAGGTAATTTGTTCCAGTTTGATGAAATTAAATATTTCTTTAAAGATTTTAAAACGAAATAAGACACTAATTATAATATTAATATGAATCCAAAAAAATAATTAATGAACAAAGTCACATCAAACAGTAAATAAACAGTAACTCAGCGCAATCCACTTGGCGTTAGCTTCCTCATTAATCAAGGCTCTTGAAAAAAAAAAGCACTTAACTCTATTCCCGTTTCGATTCCTAGGTAGACTTGTAAGTACTATCTCTTTTTAGCAAATGAAGGAGAGCAGCAGTAAGAGCGGGATGGGTGGGGATTTCGAACGTTCTAGATGGAATACTCCAGTGGGTGAGGGAGGCAAGTGCATTCCAGTTTAACAAGACAGGCGACAGCTGGCTGTGTCTGCATTCTTTGAAAAATAGTTTTGTGAGGTCAAGAGATAGGATGTCTTAATAGTAATTTAATTTGGAGGAGAAATATCTTTACATACTTAGTATAATGCGGGTGGTAGGACCTTGTGCAAGGTCCGCCCGGATCGCTACCACCATCTTGCTTGCTAATCCTGCCGCTAAGCAGCAGTGCTTGCACTGTTGTGTTCCGGCGTGGAGAGCAAGACAGCGGGTGTAATTACTGGTACAAGCGGTATTCAATCTTAGCCCTCTGGGTTGGCAACGCATCTGCACTCTCTTTGTTGTTGCATGTGTCTATAGGCGGTGGTGATCACTTACCATCAGGTGACCCACTTGCTTGTTTGCCTTCCTATGTTGTATAAAAAAAAATGACATCATAAAAACATAAAAGTAAAATAAATAAAAATGACACAAATTATAAGTATATGTAACAATTATGAACATGCCAATAATTTATCTAAAATAGAAATCAAGTTAAATATTATTATGATACCTAACCCTACAAAATGATAAAAAACTAGTGTAACTAAAGTTGTACGTGTTTATTCAGTGGTAAAAAAAACAGAATAGACTTGTATAAGAAGCACTTACAAATGTCAGAAAAACCACCGGTTCGAAAAAACCTCTGATGATACCGGCAAGAAACTCAACAAGGTATCATTTTGTTAAACAGCAAACAGTTGCCGGCGTTTAGGCCAAATTCCAGATCTCTCGCTTACCGTGCGACTAGGGAATGCAAACTAGGTTATTTTAAACCGGTTAAAACCGGTTATTCTTAGAAAAAATAACTGGGTTTGCGTTCCCTACGTGTGCCAAGCAGTATCAAGCTACTTCACTCTGGTATTCTCGGAGAGTGCTACTACCCAGGTCGAGCCCATCCGTAATCCAACTTGCAACTGTCTATAATGTGGCTCTACCATTATAACAAGGAATCCTTGTTATAGTCGTGTTAGTCTATACATAAGTAAAAAAAAAATCAGAATAATAAATCGTTACGTCTAACCCTCTTTATTCTTAAAAATCTACGAATCTTTTTTAACTAACAAAATATTTTTTTATTCTTCTCATTTGAAGGCAAACGTCACAATGACAGTAAAAAACATAACACTGTTAGCTAACATAGCTTTACGCTGTATTTATGAAAAAGAGGGTGAGATATCTAGATCAGGGTGAACTTTTTTAATATTAAATGTGATATCATTTCTTGCGAAAAATTTCTAGAAATGCTGTCGTCCCGTCGGACTGCAAGCTCGGGGAAGAATTTAGTCGAACGTTTAAAATTCATTTTTCGCTGCATTTTCTATGCTTGGGTTTCTCTAGGAATTAATCTTGGACACCATAAGGTATTTTGATATCAGAGATGATATCAAAATTATGTATATTAATGGTGAAATATTCGGATAAAAAATACAAGCCCCTATACATAAGAATTTGTAATAAACATTTGTGTTAATCAAGTGTTAATCAAAGACTTCTATGTATAGACTATACTCGTGCACGCTGTGTACGAAACAGAAACATATGTCACACTACGAGTAGTTGCGGTACATGTCCGCAACTCATGTGCGCAAACGCAAGAAGCAGACGCTTTTATGTATCACACTGTAATACAACATAGGAAGGAAAAACAGCAAGTGAGTCACCTGAGGGTAAGTGATCACCACTGCCCATAGACTCGCAACACCAAAGATTGCAGATATTTTGCGGGTGGTAGGACCTTGTGCAAGGTCCGTCCGGATCGCTACCACCATCTTGCTCGCTAATCCTGCCGCTAAGCAGCAGTGCTTGCACTGTTGTGATCCGGCGTGGAGAGCAAGACAGCCGGTGTAATAACTGGCACAAGAAGTATTCCATCTTAGCCTCTGGGTTGGCAACGCATCTGCACTCTCTTTGTTGTTGCAGGTGTCTATAGGCGGTGGTGATCACTTACCATCAGGTGACCCACTTGCTTGTTTGCCTCCCTATGTTGTATAAAAAAAAATGTTGCCAACGCAGAGGGCTAAGACGGAATACCTCTTGCGCCAGTAATTGCACGGTCTTGCTCTCCACGCCGGAACCCAACAGTGCAAGCACTGCTTATCTGGGCGGACCTTGCACAAGGTTCTACCACCCGCAAACCAAACCAAATTAAACTTAACCAAATATGTGAAAATTCTTCATTAACACAGTATTTCTGGGTTCAAAGGACAGCCGCTGTCTTTTGAAGCCGCAAATGCTGTGTTGAGTTAACTCAATGTGATAATGTTTCTACTCCGTACAGCATGTATAGACATATGTTGGGAAGTAACAATTATAATTTATTATTATAAAAGTGTTATCTGAATAACTAAACCTAATAAAAAAAAACTTAATTATATGTAAGCTCAAATATCTCCCAAGTCTGTCCCCTGCGGTAAAGTGCCCATAAGGCTGGCTGCCTTTCCACGTTGGATCGCAACGCCAATGAGTTGGCCAAGAAATGCACCAGCCCTATGGTCATGTGAGATTAAATTTGCTAGTACAATAAGTATTATGAGTGTAAGAAAATTTACCCTATAGAAGTCGTAGGTCATAATTTATTGTCCAATTCAATACAACTCGTTTCTATAGGAATGGAACGTCAAATGCGATATTCTGGACGCGGTCGTAAATTAGAACGATCTGTAACTACTGGCCTTAGCTGAATTATTTGCTAAATGTGATTATTAAAATTACCCGGAAATGATCGCTTTTTGGCATTAAGCCCGTGTGTTGTAAACCATACATAATCCTAATTCAGTTAACATAAATAATTATTTACAAATTCATAATGTAAACAATTTGACATGAACCTGAAAATAGGTTCCGCGGGTTGGCTGAATTAATTTATTATTCAATTTTATGCAGATTTTGTAGAAACATAATAACATCGGATTAATTATTACACTAAGCTAATTTAGATGTAATTTACTATTAATCGATGTTATTTAATAAACAAACGATTTCCCGCTTTGAGCGGACGTATTTTAATTAACAACATCTGAAAAAGTAATTTTTAACACAGTAAGAATAGTTAAAAAAAAAACCTTTTCACTGGAACAATTTTTAATTTGTTTCAGGGCAAAAAGACCATTTTCATCCACAAGGGAGCAAAATGGAGCGGTTGTTCTAAAATAAATAAATAAGAGCCATCAAAAACAAAACTTGTAAAAAAAAACCAAGTCTCGCAACTAAGTTCTCTACCGTAAAAAGTTGTGAGATCCATGTTATACCAAGTCGGTTGGCTTATTCAGTCCCTAATTAAGGGACCTTCTGTATTAAGTTATTACGTAATTAGCTAATCTAACAACATCTTGTAGTGACCACATTAATATTAAAAATCTTTTATGTTTAAATAAAATAGATGGACTTGGCCATCACATGAAAACACAATGAAACTCACAAGCAATTCATGTTATAGTAAATAAGATTGTTTAGATTGTTTTTGTTACATTAACTAACAACTAAATGGATAGAAATTATCAGATAAATAAGGAATTAATAGATAGCACTGTATTTTGTAAATGCTCTGTACATGATGTAGAACAAAATTAATTCAAAATTCACGTAAATGTGTCATATTACTTATGTTGGAAGGATTATAATGCAAATATATTATGTGTCACAGTAAATGTTGAACACTTACCGTTAAATGTATTAACGTAATTTTGAGCACATATTTAATCATCGTTTCCATCAACAGAATTGTTATCTGAAATTGGAATCCCTTGGTGATAGTGCTAAAGCCGTGACACAAATTTCCTCTACGCACCATTTGCTTAAGTGAAATTAATATTTCTAACAAATTGGGCTCAGAGAAGGGAAACTGTCTTAAGTGTGTTTTGATTAAAACTGGAGTTGGGATGGTTACGTATAAATATTTCATCATGGTATTCAGCAAGTATTTCTTAAGACAAATTATCATTAAACTAAGGGTATTTAGATCATTTATATTGTTGCAAACAAATAAGTATTAAACATTTTATCAAACATCTTTTGAAAGTCTGCACAAACCAGCGTAGTAACTTTAACAGTGTGTACTATGTTCGAGATATGCCAAAAACTGCCAAATTAAGTTAAAATCTATAAACTGGAACAAATTACCTTGCTACTCCGCATCGAGATCGAATCTTCGATATTTTCGATCTTGATGATGCCTCGTATATAGGCGAAACGCGCGTCGATCATGTAGTTTTAGTGTTTAGTGGTGGTGGTGTGTAGTTGAGTCTGTGTGATATATGTTGTTTCGTGTGGAAGCGGAGGAGGGTGGGTTTTTGCATGAACATATATGTGTCGCACAGACGCAGCTATTTTGCACGAGCCCGGCACTGGTTTTGTTGTTTGAGTGACTGAGTTTGTTGATATGGACCTCCGTAAAGTAACGCCTGAATCTATTAATTATTTAAGTTAAAATCTGTAATTTTTAGCGAAACTCGAATTAAAAATGAATCTCGCGTGAATTGAGAATGGCATTTTTGAGTTTGGTGGTGGTTTTATTTATGAACGATTTCTGTAGTAAATAAATTAAATTAAATAATGAATAAAAAATTTGGGACATTTTATAACAATTGTTCTAGTTCCAAACTAAGCAACTAAAGCTGGTTGTATTATGGGTACTAGACAACGAATATACATACTTATATAGATAAACACATGCTTTCTTTAATCAAATTCTAATTTAAGAAAAAAAAACAAAACCTTATTCTAAATTTAATGGTAATTTTTTTCGCAAATCGCCGCCAATAGGGAGGGTGTGCCCAGAAGGCTGGCAGCATTGCCACGTTGGATGGCAATGATGGTTCTTTGGGCAAAGTATTGCCTAGCCTTCTGGTCACGGGAGGCCCCTATAAGGCGCGCCGATAAGTCTTAAATACATATATGTTACATATAAGACTCAGGTACAAACATTAGAATTTATCATGCAAACTTTTGCCCCTCCCGGGAATCGAACCAGGAACCTTAATCCAATTTTGTTAAGTCATTTAAATTACAAGTACTCATGACATAAAAACGTCAAAGCAACCAGATAAAAGTTCCAAACGATTCGCTTAAAACGAAACCATAAAAAAAGCGATTTGGTAAATAACGCCTTATGAGGTTTTTAGTGTGCGGCGATAAATATAGCCCACGGCTGAACATTACCTCGCAGCACACAGAATGGGAAATACATCGTTTGGAAACTCGTATTAAGGAAACAATAGTATTTAATGACGTCATCATTACTATAACACTTGGAACTTTCATTGTTAATACATTAAGGCTGGCCATATGACTCAACGACGACAAATTTTACCTTAAAATGCTATATAATGACAACACAAAGAAAAATTGTAAAAGAAAAAATTATAATTTGAATGTTAAACATTTAAAAATAAAAATCAAAAGAAATTTCGGTTAAAAAAAATTTATTTTACCTTTTTTTTAACCGACGTTTCGGTTGCTGGTAAATCGTGAAAATATTACCCTGGCGCAAATTGTATCATTTTTACTTACTATTTACTAAACATATCAATGTGTAAATGTTTGACAAGAAAGTGCCAGGCTAATCAATGTTTTAAGATTTCTCCACATCATAGTAAAACATTAGGTTCGTTTTTATGATTGTCATTTTTCTCACTCAGTATAGTTTTCGTGATTAAAAAACAAGATGTCGTTTTGTGTAGAATCTCTGACGTAAGTCAAACTTGCAGCCAAAATATCTTTACACAGATAAAGCATAAAAAGTGAAGTTATTTTTGTCTTTGTCCACCAGTGACCCTACCATGTAAATCGCTGAACAGACAACCGGTGGACCAAAAGAGTGATGGGTCGGAGACCAAGGACCGGGATCAGAAGCGTTGGTTGCCAGAAGACCAGGTGGGCAGACGACATATCAAGGCTGGTGGGGAAAAATTGGATGATGCAAGCCCAAGGCCAGATAGAATGGCGTGCAAATGAGGAGTCCTACACTCAGTGGGTGACTTTGAGCTGTAGAAGAAGAAGAAGAACCTACGATGGCCGGCCAAGTTTAGTTTTTATATGTGCGTCTCTTTCTTTTGACACTAGTTAGACAGAGACGCAGGAAATAATAAGTTAAGCCTAGGCCATCATTTTATGGCTGTTGAAAAAGTTCTTTATGAGGCTGAATTGCTATATTCTTGTTTATTATAAGAATAGGCAAAGGAATTGAGGTCACTCACACTGCAGCATATCAGGTGTGTAGACTTTCGTTCTAATTTCAAAATTATTTTTCTGTTTTTATGGACTGTGTAGTTGTGTGTGTGTGGTTACCTCCTAACGTCACTTATAACGTACTGTTTTAAAGCTATTTACTGTGTTATCATCCAAAGGGAGAAAGTTCAAGGTTATCTCTTGAAATGTCGTACATAAGATAAGTGTCTTTATACACTTACATTTATCCATTTAACAAGACTTGTTATGTATAACTATGTTTAATCTCCTCTTAAACGCTTAAGATTGTTTGCTGAAACATCATAATAACCGACTGCTTTGTTCGTCTAATATGCCAAAGTTTAAACGTTTTTGGAAGAAATTCTTTGAATACGGGTAACCATTTCACCTGCAACACAACTTTGTTAGTTCCTCATCGATGAATATGCAACTTAAATAACTTAATTTTTTGAATTAATAAAAAAATGTTGGGTAATTAATTCAGAATGAAATTAAAGCGCAAGTAAAGGATACACGAGTTCATAGCAATGGCAATCTGTACTAACAGAGTCTGCACAATAAGCCAATAATTAGTGAGTTCATCTATCAAATAAGCCTTTAATTGGCATCCAAAACCAATAATTGGCACCTAGTTTTTGCAGAATACGGTATAATAATGTTCTTTATTTCCGTTTTAAGTGATAAATTTTTCATTAAGAAAATTTTCATTAGCTTTGATAGTTAAAAAAAAATTGGTCTTGTAAAGCAAAAACAAGATTTTTCTTTAAAAACTTTAAAGAAAAAGAATTTTCTTTATTAATAGTAGTATTTTCTATTACTATTATCCGAAATATTTCGAGTAGAAAAATGGCAGTGGGTAAGGAACATAAGTACGCTGCATCGTGCTGCATACAACATCGTGACGTCACAGTTAACTTACTTCTCTGTACAGTCAAGGAATTTAATTCCCTACCCATTTCGTTGAAATGTCGTCTGACATTTGCAATGCATTAAGGTCGATATGTCAAACTAACGTCTTGCTCTATAGCTCTTATGGTGACAGTTTGCTATATGCTATTGAACCTTAGGTGGGTTGGAAATTAAATTCCTTGACTGTACGTAGGTCATTGATGCGGATGGTAGGACCTATCCAGGGTCGCTACCTCCATCTTGCTCGCTAATCCAGCCACAAAGCGGCAGTGCTTGCACTGTTGCCTTCCGGCGTGGAGAGCAAGACAGCCGGTGAAAGAACTGACCCGAGAGGTTGTCCTTTTCTAGCCCTCTAGATTGGTCACACATCTGCAATTTCTGTTGCTGGTGTCTATGAATGGTTGATCCCTTAATACCAGGGGACCAACTTGCTTGTTTTCCTTCATATTAATAATATAAACACTTTTAAAGGTGGTCTAGATGGCCTACAGCTTCGAATTAAGATTTAATTTGCTCACCAGTAGGGATGGCATAGGGATCGCAACTCCAGGATTTTAGTATGCACAACATCCCGAGATCCCGGGATTGGTTATGCAAATCGCAGCATTTATTTATTTATTTAATCTTTATTGTACAAATTTAACAATAAAATGTACAAAAGGCGGACTTTATGCCTTAAGGCATTCTCTACCAGTCAACCTTTAGGCAAGGCAGAGATAGTTGTGGGTAGTGCACAAAATGTATTTGGTAGCGAAATAAAATGACTTAATTTATAGTAGTACGTACATACATATTAGACATAATTATATTACAATGTAAATACGAATATAATACATAAATAAATATATCCATCTACGCGCGACAAATGGAATTTCTCATCTACTCTGACTCTAGGGGTGCTATTTTTGAATCTCACCAGGTGACTAGAGCTCATCAAAATGGCCGAATCTCTATGAAAAACGGCTATTTTGGTGAGCTTTAGTTACCCGGTGAGAATCAAATGCAATTTTTGCATCTCACCCGGTGACTAAAGCTCACCGAAATGGCCCAATTTCTATCCATTTTTCTAGCCGTTTTGGCGAGCTTTAGTAACCCGGTGAGATTCAAAAATGGCAATACTGATCCAGCATATGCTTGCGGAGCATCCGCTTGCTTGCTTGAAAGCATTACAAGTCTTCTGATGGCAATAGGAGTGTTTATGCCTCCTAATCGTAATTTTCTTTTGTCAGAAATATACTTTATTGCTAAAGCGTTTATTTCCCTTTTAATTTCCGCTTTTATTCGAGAAGTTAATTTCGAGGTCGTAAAGCGTGCCGTTACTCTGGATTATGGGTAATCAAAAAGTTTCCCCTAATCTCACTCTGATATGTATGTGAGTGGAAAAAGATGCGCGAGATTATCTTGCTTCTACCATAAACATTGTAAACTGAACTGGGGATTGGGAATTTTTTATCATCTCTACCGATTCCGTGTCCACGATCCAACATCGTCATGGTAACAAACTGGAACAAATTACCTTGCTACTCCGCGAAACCAGTGCCGGGCTCGTGCAAAACCATTTCGTGTACGCCATTCGTTCAAGTAGCGAACGGTCGTACAGTTAGATCTTGATGATGCCTCGTATAGAGGCGAAATGCGCGTCACTCGTGTAGTTTTAGTGTTTAGTGGTGGTGGTGTGTAGTTGAGTCTGTGTGATATATGTTGTTTCGTGTGGATGCGGAGGAGGGTGGGTTTTTGCATGAACATATATATGTCGCACAGACGCGGCACTGGTTTCGCGGAGTAGCAAGGTAATTTGTTCCAGTTTGTTGATATGGACCTTCGCAAGGTAACGCCTGAATCTATTAATTATCTTCATGGTACTGTAGACCCCACGGCATTAAAGAGCACTTTCTGCACAGGGTCGACGGAGCTCCGCTTCGCAGAGCTAAAGCAGTTTTGACCTTTCGGGCCTGATATAAAGACAAACCAGTTGTAAATTTTCTGACATTTATATGTGCTTATTGTAAGCCTAATTTGAATACCTAAAAATATTTTGAATCTCTAGTTTGAAACCTTGCCCTTAACTTTCACCCACAGTAAATGTGGGTGAATATCTACTAATCAGTAGACATACATAGTCTGACGACCGGATAGCCTAGTGGTTAGTGACCCTGACTACAAAGCTTGAGGTTCCGGGTTCGATTCCCGGGAGGGGCAAAATGTTTGTATGATGAATACGAATGTTTGTACAGGAGTCTTGAAATGAAATTGAAATAAAATGAAATTTAATGCGTCTGAATTAAGGTTTTAATAGTGCAGTTACAGATGCTTAGTAATAGTTTCGCTTGACCCTACCTTTACAGGTGTACACGCTTTTAAAAATATAATCTAACATAAGAAATGATCGCATGACATAAGAGAAACTTTTCATTCGTCTTGGATGTTATATCTATGTATTGTAGTATATATTTATCTATATAATGATCAATTTTTTCTAAATTAAAATTCTATGTAATGACAACACAAAGAAAAATTAGGGTAATGGCAGGACTCGAACCTGCAACATCAGCATTCCGCGCCTTCCGTTACAGAATGCTGATGTTGCAGGCTCCTGCCATTACCCTAATTTTTCTTTATGCTATCATTATATAGCATTTTAGGTCACAAAACGTTTTTTTTCAGTGTTTAAACCACAAACGTAAGACAAGACATTAAACAGTAATATAAAATGAGTAACCTCCTAAATAACAACAGTCGCGTCACGTTTAGGTGTATATATGATGTTTAGCTGTAAATATGCTGCTGTATATGCTGTACTATCACTGTTATACGTTAGCCTGCAACCGCAGCACGCAGAATTTATAGCTCCAGAATTTCCGTCACGTCAGTCTGCCGTGCTTAGCATGAACACAATTGTGGACTTGTTTAGACAGGCTTAATGCGTTTTAATACGCGACGCAGGATAATGTTAGGCCTGTGGTTTAATCTACGGTAATGTGAGTTTGTGATGGGTTTTTGAGTTCTTTTGGTAAAATTTTGTGGGTGGTAGGACCTTGTGCAAGGTCCGTCCGGATCACTACCACCATCTTGCTCGCTAATCTTGCCGCTAAGCAGCAGTGCTTGCACTGTTGTGGTCCGGCGTGGGGAGCAAGATAGCCGGCGTAATTACTGGCACACGAGGTTATTCCATCTTAGCCCTCTGGGTTGGCAACGCATCTGCAATCTTGTTGCGGGTGTCTATGGGCGGTGGTGATCACTTACCATCAGGTGACCCACTTGCTTGTTTGCTTTCTCATTTCATAAAATAAATAAATAAAATAAAATAATAGCGATACGTTTTCAGGCGATAAAGTAGAATAACAAGTGTTCGGGTTAGTACGGCGAGCCTCACAAGTAGATGAACATTTTTGGGACCTTCTCGCTGTCAGTAATGTGGCAAACTCAAGCGATTCTCATGTCAAACGTTACTACGATAAGGTTCTTAAGTGTTTAGCTACTTGGCTGACTGTACAATAACATCAAATATAACATAACTAGCGACCCGTCCCGGCTTCACATGGGTACAAATGGAAGGTAACGTATAGTCGACCAAGTAATTGCTTGACAACTTTTGCACGTTATCCCTTTGTAATACGGTCGAAATGTGGTCAAGCAATTTTTTGGTCGACTTTACATAGAAACCTTACGGAAAAAAACTCTTAATAACAGTGAATACCATATCAAAATCCGTTGCGTGGTTTAGAAGGAGAAGGCGGCCGAAGACAAACTATAAAAATTTCGGACAGACGGGAAAAGCGACTTTACTTTATACTATGTGAAGATAAAATAAATAAAATAAAAATAAATAAATAAGATAAAGGCGTACAACTAAAAGAAAAGTGATGAAGTAATCAAGCAGAATTATAGCTTAGCACTGTGTAAACCGATCCTAGACACTTTTAGAATGAAGAGAAAATATTTTCTCATTCATTTTTTCGCACTACTAATTAAGACTATTGGTTTTTTTTACAGCCCTCTTTCTCAAAAACGCGTAGAGGTATCTAGTTTAAATTAATATCATATACTAAGGTCTATAATCTCTTGGAGATGTGAATAAAACAAACTTCTAAGTCAACCCATTAAAAAGATACGGCCGTGTAAGTCGCTAATTTTTGCACTTGCATTGTATTGGCAAATATTTGTGGAAGTTTATATTAATATTGCCTTAATAATAGACTAGCCAGACCACAGGCGCGCATCGGCAATACGGTCTCATTAATTTGAATTTCTGAGCAGTATGCAAGCTATATTCCATTAAATTGCCTTCCGAACAATGCATCGAGTGCTATAACTACGTAGCGTATATAATAATCTTATTGGGCAAAATAATGCATTAAAAATGTACAAAAGGGGAACTCAAGGCAAAAAAGGTAGAACAAGAACATAATACACAGTATATAATATAAAGAAAAAAAAAAACAATATCAGACGCGCGGTTACTTGGTGGGTACCGCGGAACGGATATCGACGACGAGGCAGACCAAGAAGAAGATAGCGGGATGACTTAGCCACGAATGATAGGTGCTGGCCTGATCTGCGCCAGACAGGGAGTTGTGGAGGTCAAGGGGCCTTTGCCCAGCAGTGGGAGACATCAACAGGCTATTAAAAAAATAAAAATAATATTTATTTCACATATTGGTCATGATATAGGCTCTTTTACATGTCCGAGCTTTGGAAAATAAAAGATTCTGCTCAGAAGAAACGCCGCAAGAAACTCAACAGCTTCGTATTTTTCTTCTCTTTGCAAAACAAGATTACAAAGAATACATAATCATCCGAACAGCAACTAACATAAAGAATATGTATTAAAAAATACATAAAAATGAACCGGTCTTTACACTTATTAGAAGCTCTTTTCTTCATCTTGGATTGTAATAAAAAATAAATTTACAAAAAAAAAGAAAATACTCGTGTATCTTCCCCTAAATACCTAGAAACATTTATTAATAACTATATTTAATCAGCCGTTAAAGTAAAACGCCAGTAGGTACGTTTACGTTACCCGAAAAACGGATAAACAAAATCTATAACACCGAGGCAAAATAATCTAGTTTTACCCCTTGTAAATAAGGGTGTTGCGCCACCGTGACAATGAGTTAAACTCCTCATAAAGTGATGTTATGCCTTATCTTGTTGTTTCGCCTGTATTCGTATGCGTCCGACGTACAGACATTAAATTTGGGGCTGCTACGTTAGCGAGCGTGATAAACTCGTACGTACTGTCTACCAAAATGAATCCTGAGCCACTGTGGAACCCTGTCATAATGTATTATTGCTGTAAAGTCTGTTTATTCACACTTGTCTTGTCATGTGAACAAAACTCTAACCTACAATTTTATTTTTTGTCGCCTAACATTGCTTATAGCTAAAATAAAAGAGGGCCTTCATATCTGTTGCTTTAGAATGTATTGGAAAACCGTTTATTTTACAAGAAGTTAGCGACGACTTATCGTTTAATTATGAATATCTGTTACATTAATAAAGACTTTAGGTCCCCCTGCTTCCCTTGAAATGTACTAACATGATACAAGTTACACAACGATAAGATGCGATAATTTTATTGATAGTTAATAATGCAATTACATGTCTCAAAAAAATGACCTAATACTAGAAAATGCCACAAACATAAATTAGATGTAAAAGATTATTAAAAAGTTCGCAGTAAATAGCAGACAACAACAGAGCCCAAACTACAACACGAGTTTCTTCAAAACACTGCCAAGTCATATAAATGTTTCTTGCGTGCCTCCAGATTTGGCTACGTTGTATCTATTCTTCAAGAGCGTACTTTTGATGTATAGTCGACCAAGTAATTGCTTGACCACTTTTGAACCTTATCCGTTTGTATTACGGTCGTAAAGTGGTCAAGCAATTTCTTGGTCGACTATACCTTTTGAATAAATTGTAAGGAAATTTCGATGCATACACAGGTCTCTTTGTTGCCTGGTAACTTTGAAAATTAGTTGAAATTTATGTTTACTAGGAAGAGAAGAGGTCCCCAAATCGAACCTTGTGGTACTCCTAGCTTTACTGGTGCTCCGCGAGACTGCACTCTATTTACAACCAGATTCATTCGTAGTAACCAGAAACTTGGGTTACATCCATTTAAAAAAAGCAGATGAATAATTATGACTCTATTCCAAGAGAGAGTTCTCAGTCAAAATCAGAGTGAAAACAAAATTTGTCTGCTGTGGTCAAAAGTTGATGACATGTACAAACAATTATGTTTAATGCGAATGGGCCAAAATGCGGTCGGTGACTTCAAATGTGGATGTAAACCTGATCAAAATCTCAAAAGTCTTCCACATTTTAAAAACATTTGGGAGCCTAATTATGGTTTTAATTCTTCTGTAGTTACTTCAACTCATCTTAGTGCACGACCCTTGAATGCCTGAGCTTGTAATTGTCCAGCTTTCATTTGTGCGGCAGAAACGCGGCAGCATACAGCGCCGTGCGATAAAATGAGTTTAAGAATCTACATCCCAAATATAAATTAAACGTTTGCCATTCTACGGAATACTCGAAGTCTCTTTAAAGTTTAAAGTCGTTTAAACCCTGGTATTTAGTATTGACTAACCAAACCGCCTTATCATTCTTCCAGCTCGCATATTTCCTAGCCTCTCCTCACCTCCGCCGTTACCTAAGGATAATCGTTGATTTATGACTATTAACGCTGCGTGATTTAGCCGCCGCCATTTTTATTTCATCTCCGTACATGAATTCCATTTAAGTGTTTACTATGTTTGAAAATGATCGAATTGTCAATGGCGCTGAGTTTTCATTGGAATCTAATTTGTATGCATGTTAGAGAAAATTGAAAAAATTTCAAAATAAATAATTTCGATTACAATAATTTTACAACAAATGGCGTCATCTCTCGTCAGCTAACGGGCATTCATAAATAACCAAGTTGAATGAGATAACTTGATTAAGTTTCTCATAGATGACACCGAGGGTAGTTTTCCCAAAGAAAAAAAATAATTTCAATAATGTAATGACCGTAAAGACGAAACACATTGAAAAATTCGCAGGGTATGGCAGCGGTAATGTGGCGGAAACTGGAATACGCAAGGCACGGCTGATGTTGCAGGTTCGAATCCTGCCATTACCCTAATTTTTCTTTGTGTTGTCATTCATTATTTAGCATTTTAAATTTAATTTAAATGTAAAAAAAAAAATACAAGAAAGTTCTGCGGTGGCCTAATATTATTTAGGTAGTTGACACATCTACTTGCTATTAATTTACTAACATGCTCAAAAGGTGCCTGTAAATGTGATAAATAATTTTAGAAGTAATCAGAACAAGGTTTATAAAAACAAATCTTTTGAATTAAAACCACTGTTAAAAGTTTCAGCCATTGATTTGCATCATAAAGTTAACAATGCTCAAGACGCTCAATTGACAATTCTCTTATAAATCTGTCGTGAAGCATCTTCAACACATTTCACTTTTCGTTGTACTCTTCAGCCAGCCTTAATTAAACCCCTGGTTCACCCAGAAGTAAATAAATTTCGAATGTTATTAATAACTTTCCACTTTATTCCGCTAAAACAGTTATCAATTCCCGACTCCGAGCCGAAGCCAAAATTGTATCAGTTCCACTTTGACTTTGACAAATTCATCACCGCCTGACCAATCTCAACTCCTCCCTCATTTAACGTCAAATTATCCGTAAGAAAATTCGAATCCTTATCAATTAGGAGGCTGTGAGCATTACCGAGGGTGATAAATACAATTTATCAGCCAGTAGCGAGCGCGGTAACTCGAGATGACACGCTGTAGATTACCCGTCCGACTTTATGGGGTCATTGGCAAGGTGAAACAAGTGAAGCATGAGAAAAATCTAGAGCAATATAGACCATAAATAGGAACCGGAGTTTACGTAACGCCAAGACGAAAGTCATGAATGGAGTCGGCATTAGTATTAAAATGGATTCTATACCTGTACTCTAACTTTAAACATTCTACAAATAAATTTAATTAACACTAACGTTATAAGTGATCTTTTTTATGCTTGCTTAGATGTATTTTTGGAAACCTAATTATTTAAATGTACTGTTAAGGAATCTAAAAAAAATGACACTTTTGTGCCTTATGCAGTAGGGTTAAAGTCTGTTTTTTTTAATCTGGAGACTCAATTGACAGTTAACGCATTTGATAAATGTCAAAAAAAATATGGGCTGATAGGTCAATTTAGCCTCTGTGTTAAAAAAACCGACTACAGGTTAGGATGCAGAAGTGACAAAGCTTTATATTCCTCGAACGTAACTAAACAAATAAAGAAAGGAACAATAAAAGCGTTCGTTATTTACTTCTCTTACATTTTTCTAAATGCAGTAAATGCTTCAATGGAATGCATTTCTTGTCCGACTGCGGCCAGAAGGGAAAGTTATGTTTTATATTAAAGTCGACTCCATATCTCGCTTTCGTCTGCCTGTGCTACAAAAACTCTTATCCCTTAACAATAATATACTACACGTCTTACGTGTCCAAATAAGAAAGTAATGTATATTATAATGGCAGTTGTATAAATATTAAAAAGAAAACAAAAACAATGGGATTAAAACCTGTTCTGAATATATATATAGCTTATATATATTATATATATTTTTTTACAAAATAGGAAGGCAAACAAGTAAGTGGGTCCCCTGATGGTAAGTGATCACCACCGCCTATAAACACCCGCAACACCAAAGGGATTCCAGATGCGTTGCCAACCCAGAGGGCTAAGATGGAATACCTCTTGTCCCAGTAATTGCACCGGCTGTCTTGATCTCCACGCCGGAACACAACAGTGCAAGCGCTGCTGATAAGCGAGCAAGATGGTGGTTTTAATCCGGACAGACCTTGCACAAGGTCCTAGCACCGTGGAGAGTAAGACAGCCAGTGAAATTACTGGCACAAGAGGTATTCTATCTTAGTCTTCTGGGTTGGCAACGCATCTGCAATCTTTTTGGTGTTGCGGGCGGACTCACTTGCTTAGCATATTTATCTAACATTATTAGATAAATATGCTAAAAAATGCGCCACGAGAATAAATATTTCAACATTTTCAAGAACTTTCAAGTACTTGTCGCCTACGCATTTCCTGTTAGCGTTTTAAAAAGCGACACGTTCAAGTCTTCACGTCAAAAATAATCCTTTTAACTTACCTCTTAAGAAAGTTCATTAAGTTACCCTTAACGAGTCTTACAATACACGTCAGCGTGTCAAGCGTTTACCAACCGAGTTTGCACTCACAGGCCTTTGCATTACAGTTCAAAATGAAGCTTAACATTCCTCAAAGGAAAGCATGTCAAATGTGATTTTCCTCAATGAGAACAAGATCTCGACACGGAAGCGAAATTGTTTTAATTTCCCGTCTGAAATACTTTAAGATTTACGCAACAAAGATACGCGATATTTTAATGTTCACTGTCTCGGAGACGTAAAAGGGCTCTATTTTAACACGTCCCCGGTCCAATGGTAATAAACAGAAGCCTTAACCTTACCTAACTTATTCCCTTTTCAAAGTCAAAGTCAAAGTCAAAATATGTTTATTCAGATAAAGCTAGAAAAGCACTTATGAATGTCAGAAAATTTACCATCGGTTGAGAAAAATCTCTGATGTAAAGATACCGCGAAGAATCTCAACGAGGTTTAATCTTTTTAAATAAATAAGAATTACTATGTTATTTAATTTTACATCTTAATTATAAACACATTATTTTAATAGAATGTGAAGTCTGAAATCGTCTATGCAGGTCGGGATCATTTTCAGACATCCCTGTCCAACATTATAGTCATTGATTTTATGATACGGCCGAGAAATAAATGTCTTCTTGACAATAGAGTAAACGAGTGTAGTATGACATTTATCTTTATTATAATAAAAATGCGGCGAAATGTTTTCTATATTGAATGTCTTAAAATTCACAAACGAAAACGTTAAAACGTTCGGTGGGATATAAAACTCACAAAAATGTGTTATTTATAATTTATTGACTCCGGCTCTAATTAGTTGTTCCAAAATATTTTTATGCGCCGCAAAGTTTCTTAAACTTACTATCTTAATCAAATGAAATTTTGTTTCAATTTTAATGATTATTCCAAGTCTCTTGTTGCTTTACTTTCTGTATCTGAGCAGTTGAGTTTCTTGCCTGTTTTTTCTTATCAGACGTCTTTCCGATCGGTGGCAATTTTTTCTGACAGTCATAAAATCTTGCTAATCTTACTCTGAGTAAAGATATTTTGACTTTGACTTTGAAGTTAAGGTAAACACTCCAGTACTGGATGCACGCACATCCATTGCAGGGTAGATTGCTACCAATCTTGCAAAAACTAGGTGCTATGGCCTATTGGACAAAAGGCCTCATAAGAAAGCTCAAGGTCACTCAAAGCGCAATAGAGAGGGCCATGCTCGGAGTTTCTCTGCGAGATCGAATCAGAAATGAAGAGCTCCGTAGAAGAACCAGAGCCACCGACATAGCTTTAAGGATAGCTAGACTTAAGTGGCAGTGGGCGGGGCACATTGCTCGCAGAACGGATCGCCGATGGGGCCATAGAGTTCTCGAGTGGCGACCGCGTATCGGAAGACGCAGTGTGGGCAGACCCGCCACAAGGTGGACCGATGACCTGGTGATCGTCGCGGGAACCCGCTGGATGCAAGCAGCACAAGACCGGTCATTGTGGCGACCCTTGGGAGAGGCCTATGTCCAGCAGTGGACATCTTTCGGCTGAAATGATGATGATGATGATGATTGCCTATTGGATGCCAAAAGAAGAGCTGCTTACCCAAGTGGTTGTTGAGTTATTTAGCTCTAAAAATGTTTGAAACAACTCAAAGTTTACTTTTAGTTTATAACTATTGGTATTTATTTGTAAAACATTGTTCTTTATCTATAACAGATTAGTTTTTTATAATTCTAAACTAAAATACAATGCAAACGTTTTTATGCTGTATGTCTAACCTGAACATGACAACTCAAGCGAAAAGCAATTTTATTGCACACTAAAATAGTCGGCGAGACGAAAAAGTTTGCGTTTGTATTTTTTGAACTATACTATTTTACTTTTTCTGCAAATAAGTAATACTGTAGAAGCTTTTCGTTTGATCCACTAAATGAAGCAAATAATATTTTATTCCGATAGCATTACGAATAAGGTATTGTTACAAGTTTCCAAGAAGCTTTTTCTGGAAAAATAAAATGCTACATAGAGCACTCAGTGTAATATTAGTTTGAAATTCAATGTATAATGCTTAATTTAACCGACTTTCGAAGGGATGGCCTTCTAAAGTCAGTCGCCAGCCAGCAGCCAGCAGCCAGAAGCCTATGAAGGCAAGCAGTTGGGCTGTCTTTACAATATACTAGCGAACGCGCGCGACTTCGTTCGCGCGAAATTAGCGACATAGGCTGTCCATCAGTGACAGCGTAGCTTTCTATCTGTGAAACATTTTTTTTGATCAGTTCAGTAGTTCCAGAGATTACCCCTACATACAAACAAACAAACAAACAAACAAAGTTTACCTTTTTATTATATTAGTGTAGATGTAGATATATGTATATAGAGTGAAGATCGCTGGAAACCGGTGGATGCGAGCAGCACAAGACCGACCGTCGTGGAGATCGTTGGGAAAGGCCTATGCCCAGCAGTGGGCGTCTTCCGGCTGATATGATGGTGATAATGATATATATATATATATATATATATATATATATATATATCCGACCTAAACAGCTTGTTGGCTTTCAACATGTAAGGTGTCGTTAGATTGGCCTTGATTGTGGGAGTGACATCGGCTATAATATAATAAATATCAGTGTATATTCACTATGGTCTGCGAATCAAAAAGAGGGGTTGAAGGTTTGTGTTTTTATTAATAACATATATTCGTTTTTATTACTTTTTTATAAAACTTACAATTGTAGATAGTTCTAAGGTATAACAGCAGCATACAACAAAATCATGCCTATAGGTTTAGAGGGTGGAAAACGTTACAGCTGTTTGTATAAAAAGCGCTTTGTAAGGCTTGATAAATAAATAAATAAATATCTCGGGACAATTTACACCAATTGACCTAGTCAAAGCTTGTACTATGGGTACTAGACAACGGATAAACATACATATATAGATAAATACATACTTAAATACAAATAACATCCATGACTCAGGTACAAACATTCGTATTCGTCACACAAATATTTGCCCATACCAGGATTTGAATCCGGGACCTCTTGCACAGTAGGCAGACACATGTGCCACTGTGCCATACAGGTTGTCAAAAAGGTTGTGATACGGAATTCTCTTACAGGTTTATACGTATACTGGTTGTATACGTATAAATTTACATCACTTTATTGAGAACAAGATTTTAAAATGCTATATAATGAATGACAACACAAAGAAAAATTAGGGTAATGGCAGGTTTCGAACCTGCAACATCAGCATTCCGTGCCTTGCGTATTCCAGTTTCCGCCACATTACCGCTGCCATACCCTGCGAATTTTTCAATGTGTTTCGTCTTTACGGTCATTACATTATTGATATTTTTTCTTTGGGAAAACTACCCTCGGTGTCATCTATGAGAAACTTAATCAAGTTATCTTATTCAACTTGGTCATTTATGAATGCCCGTTAGCTGACGAGAGATGACGCCATTTGTTGTTAAATTATTGTAATCGAAATTATTTTATTTTGAATTTTTTTAGAAAAATCGAAAATTTTAAAAATAAAATAATTTCGATTACAATGATTTGAGAACAAGATGTTGCTTGCGACTTCGTCCGCGTAGTATTCGTGTGGGATCGTAAGAAGGAAAACACTTTAATAAAAATGTGAAAAAGTTTAATTAAAATAAAATACTACGGAAAAAAATTAAAACACAAGCTATCAATCGATCGTCCAATGCACTCCCAGTCGCTCAGTCATACTGTTCGTTTATAATAATCTCTTCCAGTCATTCGCTCACTTGCATCAGTCGTTCAGTGTTACTAGCATTCCAACATTCGTTTATAGCTATGCTGCGGGAACTTTGCGAGTGGAGGACCTTGTGTAAGGTCCGTCCGGATCGCCACCACCATCTTGCTCGCTAATCCTGCCGCTAAGCAGCAGTGCTTGCATTATTGTGTTCTGGCGTGAAGAGCAAGAGAGCCGGTGCAATTACTGGCACAAGAGGTATTCCATCTTAGCCCTCTGGGTTGGCAACGCATCTGCAATGTCATTGGTGTTCATGGGCGGTGGTAATCACTTACCATCAGGTGACCCACTTGTTCGTTTGCCTTCTATGTTGTATAAAAAAAGGCAGATACTATCGGCAAGGTCAAAGGTGCACCATAAATCTGCCCCTCGATAAATAACGGCGCGTTTTGATTGGATACAGAATCTCCGACGGAGACATGTCGCCAAGGACGACAAGGCAGAGCTTGAATTAGGTACCGACATTTTCAGAAACCGATTTCCCTGAAACGGTTGCTTCTGTCTTTCTTTTGCGGGTGGTAGGCCCTTGTACAAGGTCCGTCCGGATCGCTATCACCATCCTGCTCGCCAATACAGTCGCTAAGCAGCAGTGCTTGCACTGATGTATACTGGCATGGAGAGCAAGACAGCCGGTGAAATTACTTGCGCAAGAGGTATTCTATCTTAGCCCTCTGGGTTGACAACGCATCTGCAATATCCTTGGTGTTGCGGGTGTCTATGGGCGGTGGTGATAACATACCATCAGGTGATCTAGTTGTTCCTTTGCCTTCCTATGTTGTTTCAAAAAATGTTACGATACCGGTATAATGATACAGATTCTAACCGTATTGGTAATATTCTAAAACAATTAACAAGGAGTACATTAGGGGAAATATATTCACGTACCACCTTAGAACCCTATCGCAATGACGCGACGCGTTAAACGCCAGGCTATGTCATACAAATGTCATGCGTATATCTCTTCGACTAGGTTTTACGGTGGTACGTGTTCCAATTTCATTGACTGTACCTAGGTACCTTATTAATTATTAATTTCGTAAATAATTAAAATCGATTTGAAATAAGGTTATGTAATCAGTAAAAACCGGTGTCAAATATACAATTGGGCCTCAGCAGCAAGTCAGAAGACTGACGTGACTGAAGCACTGCAACAGCGACAGCGAGCGACTAAAGGATTGATGTTTGAATTTCAAGTGCTCGATATTCACTAGCCGCGGGCCAATCAAACACGCGAGCGGATATTTTAGACGGCTCTGATTGGCACGCGGCGATTTTCAAGCGCGTTTGTAAGTAAAAATCTACTCCACCTATCGCCCACGTACGCCACGTACGTCTCGCACGTTTAGAATTAAAGCGACCCATTTCTGAATTATATATGTCCCAAAATATCACCTTAACTAAGAGACATAGGGTTTAATTTTGGGAAATTTCATATTCAGAATTGAGTCTCTTTAATTCTAAGCGTGCGGTCTGTCTATAGAGAACAAGTAAATTTTTGTAGGTACAGCGTTTGAACGCGTCATATCGTAACGTATAAGTTCGCGTTTGTGCGTCACTGTTTTTTTCTTGTCATTTATTTTTTGTTTGTACATTAAATAATTTACACACATACTTATACATACATATATAAGCACATTAACAATACTTAAGTACATGGCATACCGACGCAGGTACGAAACAAGCTTATCACGCAAACTTCGTCCCAGGAGTCCCGACACAAGCACTGTAAACAAACGGCATCATGAGCATAAACGAGATTCTATATAAACAGTTAAAGTATCTTACTCATTAGAACACTAAGACTGTGGAAATGAACATGTGGACATTTTGTTTACTTTTTAGGTTTCCTTAGTAAGCAAGAAGAAACCCATAATAGTTTCGCTATGTCTGTCCGTTCGTTGCTTAGCTCGGAGAGTCTTAGGGTCTCCCGAACTCAGGTTCGACGAAGTAAAACAACGACCACACAGACTCAACTACACACCACCACCAAACTTAACTTAACTTTGAGTCTGTGTGATATATGTTGTTTCGCGTGGAAGCGGAGGAGGGTTGGTATTTGCATGAACAAATATATGTCGCGTAAACGCAGCTAACTTGCACGAGCACGGCACTGGTTTCGCGGAGCAGCAAGGTAATTTGTTACAGTTTGTTGAAATGGACCTATATACGTAAAGTAACGTCTGAATCTATTAATTATTTAGAAAGCTACACTATCCCTGTGCCCTTATCATGACTGGCCAAGGTTAGTTTATCTCTATCTGCGTTCCTTTCTTATGACACTAGTTAGACAGAGACACAGGGAGGGGTTAAACTAAACCTGGGCTGTCATGTTAGAGCCGATGACGGACATATAGGCTAGTAATTGCACGCGAACGAAGTCGCGGGCGTCCGCTAGTTTTTAATATTTGTAGGCAGACTGTACGTGGGGGTTTAATCGGTTGCTATAGAAGTCAGCTCAGCATCTTTCCTCCCCCCTATCTTTACGTCCATTAGTTACTTTCCAACCACGTCAATATTTCAAAGCGAACCACAAATAAGTTTGAAACAAAATCGCCTGCAAACAGCACTCGGGAAAATTTTGCTACTTAACGAAACCATACATTTACAAAAACGACGGAACCCATAAAACAATCGTCGCGGAGTTGGGAAGAGTAATTAATGCAAGATAAAGTTATAATAGCGTCTATTAGAGACGCCATTAAAAGTGGGAATTCAGGATAAGGCGCAGGCTGAGCCCCTCTGGCGGTGACACGCAGGTTTTTTACAGGTGTAAAAGGTACTAAGAGATACATTTTTAAAGATAAGTTTTACACATCTTATTATTATTTTTTCCTGATAAACTGCTATCAGGGGGGTTTCACTCCGCACTGTAGGTATGATCAACCGCCTTGCCTATGGTATAGGCAAATCGCAGAAGGCTGTCGGCTTGCCGCGCGCTCGCTCACTCGCCCCCGCCGTGTCAGTGTAATTGAAAACGAATGCCGTGCAACCGTAGCGTGTCGCCGGGAGTAACGGGGGGAAGGCGGGCGCGGGCGGCGCATTCCTTTTGACTCGCGCCGCCTGGTGCATTGTGTATGAAGTAATACGTTTTTGCACGTGTGAATAAAGTTGGAATTCGTTTAATCGCGGTTGTTAAAGAGAAGTTTCTGTACGTTATATATTATTATGTATATTCTGTGCTGCTATATTAATTATTATGTGTAATAAAGAGTTTTACGTACATTTTTAACACTGAAAATGTATGCTGTTTGATGGTGAATTAGTCGTCCTAAAATAACCTGTTTTGAGGTAAATTAGTCATTGTGGACACAAAATGACGTCCGTCATCAGGCATCCTGTGACCGCGACCGTTGCTGCTATTGCTAACTCATAAAAATAGTGATTCCTCTGGCACATGTCTTAACTAATATTTACTTATCATAATGTGGAGAAATCTTTAAAAGATTTATTTACCGTGTTCTTGTCACTCTAGTTCGTTTGCCTGCCCGTATATTAATAACAAAGTTTTTTCAAATTGGGGAAAAAACGACCGATATTTTTTTCTTTTACACAATACAATCGGGATGTAATGCACATAAACCTTCCGTAATAAAATTATACATGATAGTTAAAACCGTATCAAAATCCATTGCATGATTTAGGAGGAGAAGGTTGCCGAAGATACACTATAAAGATTTGAGACAAACAGGAAAAATTGTGACTTAATCTCTTTTTGTCATTTTTTTTTTGTACAATAAAGAATACATAAACTATTTGGACAGCTGAAGACAAAATTAATCGAAATTTCACATGACCATACGGCTGGTGCATTTCTTGGTCAACGCATTGGAATTGCGATCCAACGTGGAAATGCAGCCAGCCTTATGGGCACTTTACCGCAGGGGACAGACTTGGGAGATATTTGTACATATAATTAAGTTTTGTATTTTTTATTAGGTTAAGTTATTATATTTAATGAAGTGTCATATTATGAAAAATTATATAAAGATTAATAGATTCAGGCGTTAAATAAAAAAAGGATTTACATACATACATACATACTTTATACTATGTAAAGGTAAAGATAAAAAAAATGTATTTGTATGAACTCAAGAGAGGACAACATCTGTCGGGTCAGCTTATAGTTTCAAATAAAACAAAACGTTGTCATGCCGATAGGTACTTAAGCAATTGAGTCGACAAATAATTGAAAGTTAATAAAACTCTAATGAACTTTTCTAGTAAGTAAAAGCTCATAAAAACTAAAGGCTAACCCTTAACACAAATCGAAGTCCGTTGGAATTTGAAGTGCCCAATCTCGATGTTAAATTTATATTTATCGTTGCTACGTTTCGGAGCTTTTAAGTTATTTGAATGGAGATGTTAACGAGCTTAATTCACTTACAGGCTGATAAGGGCAAAAAGTTTTTGTATAAGATGAGAAAGATGGATGTTCAATTATTATCGCTTACTTTGCGGAGGTCCATATCAACAAACTGGAGCAAATTACCTTGCTACTCCGCGAAACCAGTGTTGTGGACTTGCAAACAACTGTGCGATGTTTTTCATGCAAAAATCTACATTCCTCTGCTCCCACAGCTATAAACCATCGCTATAAATACACTTAAACTACACGATCGACGTGCGTTTCGCCTCTATAAGAGGCATCCACGGGATTTTAAATAGTACTACCGTTTGCTACTTAAACAAATGGCATTCAAAGTCAAAGTCAAAATATTTTTATTCAGATTAGGCTTACAGGTAGCACTTATGAATGTCATAAAATTTACCACCGGTTCAGGAAAACCTCTGATGAGAAGATACCGGCAAGAAACTCAACGAGGTGTAATTTTTAATTAAATCAAAATTAGGTACAATGTTATTTTAAATCTTAAATATTTAAAAATTTAACCTAACATTCTGAAGCATAGGCACAGCATGCCCGTGTCACATGTGAGTGATCCGCTTATGTCAGTATGTCTGAATCTCAGGATAGTTTTATGGTAAGAATACAATAAGGTTTAATACTAGAAAAAACCGGTCAAGTGCGAGTCGGACTCACGCACCGAGGGTTCCGCTAGGAGTAGCTACAATACAACAGACTTATTTTTTTTTAAAGATGTAACTACAAATGTATGGCTTTCGAATTTATTCCTTTACTTTAGCTATGAGACCTTGCTCCTTGCCAAATTTCATAGTTCTAGGTCAACAGAAAGTGCCCTATAGGTTTTCAAAAACTTTGCGATTGCAAACGGCCGTATTTTTTGATTGCGTTGACTTAGAAGGTTAATTTTTTCACCGCTCTAAGGAACTTCAGACCCGAGTATTTGATATTAATTTCAACTCGATACCTCCACGCGTTCGTGAAAAAAAGAGTCTTGACAGACAGATAGACAGACGGACAACGAAGTGATCCTATAAGGGTTCCGTTTTTCCTTTTGAGGAACGGAACCCTAAAAACAGAATAATCGTCACAATTTTTCTGGTCAGGATAATGCTTTGAAACCAGAGGGTTTTTTTTTGCAGTTTTCGGTACGCTGTCCCTTAAATAATTAATAGATTCAGGCGTTACTTTGCGGAGGTCCATATCAACAAACCGGAACAAATTACCTTGCTACTCCGCGAAACCAGTGCCGGGCTCGTGCAAAATAGCTGCGTCTGTGCGACACATATATGTTCATGCAAAAACCCACCCTCCTCCGCTTCCACACGAAACAACATATATCACACAGACTCAACTACACACCACCACCACTAAACACTAAAACTACACGATCGACGCGCGTTTCGCCTCTATACGAGGCATCATCAAGATCAAAGAAACAGTACGACCGTTCGCTACTTGAACGAATGGCGTTAGTACGCCCACTGGTTTCGCGGAGTAGCAAGGTAATTTGTTCCGGTTTGTTGACGGCGTCCCTTACATCCCATATATTATGTACTCGTGTCTATTCTCATTTATCTACAGGCGTTTAGTTCCCTGTACCCTTACCATGAGTACAGGGCATCTAGCCGTAACCGTACTCGCTAGCGACAGCGTAAACGATTTGTATGGGGAAATGTACAGCGCCTCTAGCGCTCACTTAGACAACTAAAATTCGCTAGTATGAGTCCAACAGTAAATTATCTATCGAAATCTATGCGCTAGTGACTAAAGTTTTATAGCTGTTGCCGTAGAACGTTGGTACCATGGGTCGCAAATTTGACACATGTCATCGAAAAATACCGTATCGATTATGGTTAAGTTTTTCACTGACAAATGGGAGCGTATAGCGTTGCTGAACTATCGATAGTTTGACTATCGATGGTTGACCTCGAAAAATAGTCACAATATCGATAGGCCTATCGATAGTATCAATAGAATCAATAGTATCGATACTATCAATAGTATTGGTGCCTATCGATAGTATCGATACTATCGAAAAGCAATACTATCGATAGTATTGACGCCTTTCGATAGTTTTGGTTTGATGATACTATCGATAGTATTGATACTATCTAAACTATCGATAGGCCTATCGATATTGTGACTATTTTTCGAGGTCACAATACTATTAACAATACTATCGATAGTTCGATATATTGCCGCAAACTTAGGAGCGTATTTAAACGCTATCGACTGTTAACGTAATACGAATTCTCGATAGAAACTCATGGTAATGGTACAGGTTTGTGATTACTTGCTTAATGCTTACAATAGCAAAGTACAGAGTAAATATTATTGTTTTTAACTAATTCCATATAATCCGGGGTAAGCCGGGGGCTGTTTTCTGCCTCCATAAAACCATATAAAACGCTTTTTTCCCGGAAGATAATAAACTTGACAGCAGTTGGTAACTCCATAAAGTTTTTATGACATCAGATTTATATTCAGAGTAAAAGTAAAATCTAGGCGTGTTGCGATATTTGTCGTTTTGTTTTAGTTTTTACTAGTTGTTCTCAGAACTGTAGTAAAATTGGGCGGAATCAATGTTGTTTGTTGTTTTATTAAACCGACGTTTTATTCGGTTAAAGCCGGTTTCACACTAACAACTTCTTGAGAATTAGATCGATCGATTTTTTAACGCGGTTTTTTTTTTAAAAGAGTGTGAACCCAGCCTTAAAAAGCGCTCTCTATACAGACGCAATAATGTTTCCACCTTCTAAACCTTAACCTATAACTATGATTTTTTTGGTATGTTATCATTATGCCTTAGAACTAGGTTTGTATGTTTTGATTTTTTTAAACATTCTTAATAAATTTGACGATATTTGCATTTCACTATAAAGAATATTAAAAAGAAAACAAACATAAAAACCTGGTTCTAAGCTATAATGACTGAGCTGAAGTAGAGGGTGTAACAGTGGTTGTCACCCTCCACTTCAGTCTGCTCGTGACCACGGCCGCTGCAACGCGGCTGAAACGTCGAGATAAATAAATAAACATTTTATTATCGCATTTAAGTCCCGAGTAACGTAATAAGAACATTTAATACGTATTTCAAAATCATCATTAGGTAAATTTTACCGTTTTTTAAAGTCCTTATCATCCAAACACAGAGCACGGGAATGACCGTTAGATCCAATGCGGAGTCACAATTCCTTTGAAAACATGAAAGACAATTTATCAAAGCAAGCAAAGTGTCAGTGCAAAGTGTGGGGTCCCATCCCATGTCAGGGTACTGCACTTAACTAAATAGGCGAAGGGACAGAGGGCTGATAGGTACGGGCATGTACTTAGGACTGTGAATTCAAATCGCGGTTTAGGAGGTAAATTATTTCACTTATGAAGCACGTATGCAAATTTATTAGAACATTGGGTAATTTGGGTACAGCAGGAAACTATGACGACCCTGTATGGTACAGTGGCACATGGGTCGGCTTACTGTGCAAGAGGTCCCGAGTTCAAATCCTGGTATGGGCAAATATTTGTGTGACGAATACGAATGTTTGTAACTAAGTCATTTATGTTATTTGTTTTAAGTATGTATTTATCTATGTAAGTATGTTTGTTCGTTATCTAGTCGGTACCCATAATACAAGCTTTACTTAGTTTGGGACTAGGTCAATTGATGTAAATTGCCCCAAGATATTCATTTATTTATATTGTACAGGTAGGTATATCAGATGTCTCTATAATCCGTTGACAAATCGTCAATCGTCGATTTAAATTTCATTTTCTCCATCTTTTTTAGATTTGTCCTGAGCAGATTCCGATCAAAGAAAAGATGAGATAATTAATTGCAATTATTAAAGTGACACTAAGTTATAATACCCTGAAATTTAATGGGTTAAGCCTAAGGTTTAAATTGCACTAATTACTAACTTTTTTCAATGGTAAAAGAGATGTTGACAAGCATGTGGGCCATCTGACGAAAAGTGATGACCGCCGACCCTAGGAATCAAGAGAATCGCTGATTCGTTGCCGATCCTCACTCATCTAAAGAGACGCAGTAGTAGCTGGGCGGGTAACTAGTAAACCCTAAATATAAATTCAACATTAATACTAAATGGTATCAAAAAAAGAAGGCCCCCTTGTTCATGGTACCGAAGATACTGGCAGCCATTACTTTTCTGTACAGCTAAGCTTCTACGCTGTGTGAGGTAGCTGCCAGCTATTCGGTCGCCTGTGACGTCGAGGCTTCTTTGAGATCTCTTCGATGACACCTAGTGCATGAAGACTCTGCGAACCAAGGGTCGCAACCCGAAACGGAACCATGTTACATTCGGAGTTGAAAGTACTATAGTTGCTCTATAAAACAGTCGGACATAGTACGAAAACAATTTGAATAAAAGTAAACGTTCCCAGATCCTGAAAAGATACAGAACTAGCGACTTACAGCTCTTCCCCGGGCGATCGCAGCGCCGCCCTCCGCTCCGCGCCGCAGTCGGCTCCGACATCGCGGCTGTACGCACGCCCCTGTGCCTCGCTACGAAAAAAAAACATCGATTACCGAACAGTGTACTGTGCTTGTGTGTGTGTGATAGTGTGAGTGCTTTTCGAATTTGGAATACTAGCTGAACGATGTAAGTTTTATTTTTAATTTTTTGACAGCCGCAAATGGCCGTTACGATTGAATGATTAGGTACGCTTAGTTGGTTTTTAATGAGGAGTTTATACAGGTGGATTATTGAAAGTTTATTCGCTAATTAGCTTGAGCAATTAAAAGTTTGCGTGCAATAAATGTTTGAGAAAGGGCTTCGGTATTAGTTAATAATAGGGCTGCCTCTAGAGATTACAAACCGCTGATTTAGGGTTGTACATTTTAGTGTTTATGAGTGCCAGTGACGTAAGCGGTTCTGGAAAAGGTTTAGTATAGAAAGAAGAGTTGATTTTAATGAAATTATTGGTCAGCTTTTTAAAAATTTTGCTCGGTCTGTTTTTTTTACAGTTTAATAGTTCCAAACTGTATGATAAATCACTTTGCATATAACAATCCCGTTTACAGCGTTAAAGAGCTCTATTTAAAACAAACATTGTAGACGTTTTTCTTTATTAGTTATTAGCTGAAATTGAATAAATTATAAGTATTTAATAACATTTACCAGAACTTATTTGGATAAAACTTGCAACATTGATTTATAATTTTACTCAGAAATAATAAAAACTTACAGTTTTTGCGATAAGATTATCACGAAAACGAAGCAAATTGGAAATTGCGTCTTACTTTTTCTGGGTTTTTTAAGAGTTGCGTTGCATGAAGAGCATGTACATTATACACTTTGTCGGCTTAAAGTGCAAACCTGCTAACGGCATATTAGGCAATTTTACAAGAGAAACAAAAAACATTATAAAAAAAAAGGAAAAAATATCTGAAGAAGGATTTTGACTTCATTTAAAACAAACACGTTTAAATGCAGCATAATATTTATTTATTAGCACTTTAGTGACTTAGCAGGTTTTTTAAATCGAATAATGTAATTAATTATAGATTTAACTGTTTTTCTCGAAAACATTTTCTTTCATATCCGACACAAATTGCTGAATGCGTAGTCTTTACGTTATGTTTCATAGTAAATAATAATAACATAACTATTATTTAAAATTAAATGCAAAAACATTGCCCAACACGTTTTTCTGCCTATTTTTACACACTGATATTTTTATCTAGATCTGAATTTGACGAGAAAGATTATGCAAGTAGTTTTAAATCAAACAAAAAATTTACTATAGTTAGTTTCGAGAGTCTCTTGTAAAAGTAATCTTGCATTCGCCAGAGATTTTAATAAATACAAGTAATATATAATTTATTTTATTTTCAAGAATATGTTGGTTTATTACTATCTGTAGGTACATTGCTATATTGTTTGTCCATGGCTTATACGAGTTACTCCCGTCTCTTTTGCCCAAAGGATTTCTAAAAGAGATCCCTTTAAGAGACAAGCTAGCGTTTGTGCCACTTCTTGTACGTGTCAGTGTATTTGTAATTGATTATGTACAATTCTGCCGTCCTTACAAAGAGTGCAGTTACTCGTGTTTCTGTCAAAATACATTTACATAGATATTCGGAATCAGCAAGACGAGCAACAATTTCGTCTTTGACATGCAATAATAAATATGGCCGGAACTTGACATTTTGCTAACGATAACTGCAGTAACTTAGAATTATGTATATTATTTTAGTTTACTAAAAATAAGCGCAACAATTTTAGATACTGCACGAGTTTTTGGTACTGGGGTGCAATTTTTTAATCTCACCAGGTGACTAAAGGTCACTACAGTATAAGCTATAAGTTATAAGCCTTCTGTGGATTTGCGTGGAAAATAAACGTCGAAATTTTCGATCGCCAATTTCAAACCTTTCATGTCACGTCAGCGTTCGGGCGTTTTTATTAGCAGCCCTAACGGTAACGGAGTGTCACTTTGCTAGGGCACTCAGGGTAGTTAAAGGTGCTTTTAAATTGCCAATACTTTCGATATTTTCTTGCCCAAGTGAAGTAAATGTCTTTGTCTAGTATGAGAAATAAGAACATTGTCAGCTACACTGTGCGTGGATGTTATGGGAGCACAGGCAGACAGATAGAAGGTTTAAAGGTATAACACCCCTCTTTCGGTTTCAGGGGAGCGGCTTTATTCGATACGTGGTAAAATGATATTCTAAAGATATTGCTTTTAGTCTTACAGCTTCCTCCTAAGTTTTATTCGAAATTCGTAAGGGAGAGATACCGTATCTACTCGTATGTAATTTTCGTTCATTTTTGAAGGTCCCGCACTGAATTATCAAAACGGAAACCTTTTACAATTATTTAATTGGCCGTCTGTCCGTCTGTCTGCTTAAATAATCAACGCACTTTTCTCAAGAATGGCGTAAAGGTGAAATGTGCCAATTAGTTACGCCTATTTACAAAAAATAATATGTTGGTTGTCTTCTAGCATTGAATTAAGAACTGTTTATTAATAATAGTAAAACTTGGTCCTAGACGCGATCTCAACTTTTCAAAAGTAAGTAAGACAAGACAAGACAAATACTCTTTATTGAAAACCACACGGGAAATAGATAAAAAACATTAATTACAAAACAATTTACAAAGTAAACAATTGGCGGTCTTATCGCTTAAAAGCGATCTCTTCCAGACAACCATTGACAAGGAGTGTCTTGAGAATCGTCTACTTTTTTTACATGAAATATTTTAGTTACGGGCGATTGGATTCTTAATTAAGTACATAACACTTTAAAATATTAATTAACTAGAAACTCATCTTATCGCACAAGGCATTTTGCATAAAACATCCACAAATTATAAAGGGTTAACTACGTCTAAAGTTACTATTTAGTTATTTTAGGTTTGATGGTCCCCTTCTGCATCACTCGGCCAACATCACTTTGCCTAGCCGTTCTTCTAAAGAAAATTTAATTTAATTTCTGTATTTTTTGCATGGTCAAAGGAAAGTGATGTTTTTTCAGTTAGTTCATTTGTTTTATTTTAAAAACGTTGCTGTCACAACGTTTTGCTTTGGACAGCCTTTGCTAACCTCGCAGAAACTGCTCATTAAATCTTTTTTATTTAAAATTAGCATTAAAATGACAATGCAATCGAGAAAGTTTAACGGAAAGAAAATATGCTTGTAATTTGAATAACAGAACAATTTTGTACCCATCTACAACTATTTAAACTCTAAAATGAAATTTAAGATCAAAAGTTATACAGATGACATGATATAGGTGAATGTACCACAGAATAAATAATAGTACTAAAGTACAGAAATTATTAATTTCTAGATTAAGACAGATCATCTCAGATCAGGTCTTTCGCGGTTGATAGGACCTTGTGCAAGGTCCTCCGGATCGCTACCACCATCTTGCTAGCTAATTCACATGCTAAGCAGCAGTGCTTGCACAGTTGTATTCCGGCGTGGAGAGCAAGACAGCCGGTGTAATTACTGACACAAGAAGCATTACATCTTAGCCCTCTGGGTTGGCAATGCATCTGCAATCTCTTCGATGTTGCGGGTGTCTATAGGCTGTGGTATACACTTGCTATCAGGTGACCCACTTGCTTGTTTGCCTTCCTATTTCATAAAAATAAAAAAATAATAAAAAAATCATAAAAGATCAAAGCCTGACCACTTCAGACATCAGATAATGTCATCTGTAAACCCCAACTCATGATCTCAGATTTCATTTCTGGGTAAAGATAAAGCACGGAGTAACTAGATTCAGGCGTTACTTTGCGGAGTAGCATCAGCAAGTTGGAACATCATGCTACTCCGCGAAACCAAGACGTAGGAATAGAAGTTTCATGGAGTAGCAGGGTAATATGTTACAATTTGTTAAAATACAGAGTATTGTAATCGAAATTATTTATTTTTTATTTTTTTCGATTTTTCTTTTTGTATTTTTTTTACATTCAAATTAAATTTAAAATAAATTTTACAATTAATTTTTATTTTACAATAATTTAACAACAAATGGCGTCATCTCTCGTCAGCTAACGGGCATTCATAAATGACCAAGTTGAATGAGATAACTTGATTAAGTTTCTCATAGATGACACCGAGGGTAGTTTTCCCAAAGGAAAAAAAAAACAATAATGTAATGACCGTAAAGACGAAACACATTGAAAACTTCGCAGGATATGGCAGCGGTAATGTGGCGGAAACTGGAATACGCAAGGCACGGAATGCTGATGTTGCAGGTTCGAACCCTGCCATTACCCTAATTTTTCTTTGTGTTGTCATTCATTATATAGCATTTTAAAAATACAGAGTCCCAAACGGTTCTAAAAGTATGCCTCGAAATAGAACCACTTTACGTTTTCTTGCGCTGTATTATAACTGAATGATCTGCAGTAAAAACTTTCACTGTACCTTCAGGACACTTCCAAAAGGTTGGTAAATTGCCACTTTTCTGGATAGTTGGGTTTCGTTGGCTGCGTCGTCACTTTCGATGATAAGATTCGTACGTCCGGATTTTTCCTGATGCGTCAGAATTTTTAAGGGCTCGTCAGGATTCCGGCTGGACTTAGCAATGTCAGCTTTTTTGATGACTTGATTTAGGTCATCACAGTAACCAACAAGTTCAAAACATTGCAGATTTTTACTTGTATAAATGTTTTTTCTCTAGTTTAGTTCATGGTACAAACCGTGGAATTTGTCATAGCGATGAGACTCCGCTCCGGACACATTCCAACAAATAAGTTTAAGAGGAAACACCAAGGTCTAGAGAATTGAAAAATAGGTATTTGTAAAATCTATTGCTGCCTCCATCTATCAAGCCTCCCCCCGCAGAGTGCAATAGAGACAGCCGCAGCTTGGACTGAAAATACCTATTAAAAGTACACAAAATCAACGATTCGTAGACCCCTGATTCCTTCTCCAAAACTTATCCGATTTAACTACTTTTTTCATTAAAAATTAAAGAAAGGCTTTGGCAGTGTTCCTATGTTTTTCTTTTTTTATATAATCTAGTAAAATTTGTTTTCTGAATGTATGAACGCAGCCGAAAATCTGGCCAATTTTTTAGGTTTTTGAATGTCCATATCTCTTTTAATAATTAATTTATTAAAAAAAGGAAAACATAGGGACATGCATAATAGTGGCCATCGATTTTTTGGAAAAAAAATATTGCTCTACTGGCATTATCCAGAGAGGAAACAGGGGACGACGTTTGTATGGAAAAACGGCCCTTGTGTTTCCTCTTAAATTCCTGATGGGGAAATCCAACACTCCAAATTGTGATGATTGTGGAGTCGTAGAAGACATTTATCATGTGTTGATGGAGTGTGTGCGGAGTGGGCCGCACCGCCAGACATACGACACGGGATTTTGTAGCTCCGCGCTGGCTGATCCCTCATCAGATCAAGCCAAACTATTGTATAGAATCATTATAGAATGTATAAATTATGTATGTAACTACAACTTTATTTGCTTGTATCCATAAGAATACGTATGGAGCGTCATGATCGCCTCTCGACCAAGCTCCTTAAATTAAGATTTAAAAAAAAAAAACAGTGGAATATCCTTGCGGTAACCCTAGAGACAATTTTGTAACGCCAGAGACATTTAAAGTGTGGGTGAAGTAAATTGGCCCACGGTGCACCGTGTTATTGGCAATTCTCAAGTTTATTTCAGCTCTATTCATACTTACTTGTTTCACACTCTCAAAGGTTAACTGGAAGAGATCCCTTAAAGGGATAAGTTCGCTATTGTACATCACTGTGTCTCTTTTTGTAATATATGCTTTTTGTTCAAGTATTTACATACATACATACAAATGAGGTTTTGTTACGATTATTTAGTTGTACGTCTGATAACTCTAATCAAGTAAGACTGGGCAAAAACCATTCCAAAATTAAGAAAAAAAGTAACATAAAAACAACAAAACGGAATCGTATTAGCAGCAAAAACAAGTTTTAACTCCTGAAAGCAATCTTTGTTGTTGCAGGTGTCTATAGGCGGTGGTGATCACTTACCATCAGGTGACCCACTCGCTTGTTTGCCTTCCTTGGTTGTATAAAAAAAAAATACAAACATTTGCCCCTCCTGGGAATCGAACCCGGTACCTCAAGCTTCATAGTCAGGGTCACTAACCACTAGGCTATCCGGCCGTCAAAGTCTTGGATGTTATATCTATTTAAGTATGTATATCCGTTGTCTAGTACCCATAACCCAAGGTTTACTTAGATTGGGACCAGGTCAATTGGTGTGAATTGTCCTGAGATATTCATTTATTTATTTAATATACCTTCTGGATTCGCTTGCGTGGTCAAATTTTTTGTTTGTTTTCGGGCATCAGTCGGTATATTCTTTTCTGAATATGCAAACCGTATTCGAGCTTCAAACAACATCCATTCATACCTAGTTTTATCGCAAAAATTCACTAAATGATACACTTTTTATTTGAAAAGTGTTAGTTTGGTTCAGATATACTTATATTTCAAATAATTTGGCACAAATGACCTTGCTTATCTGCGAAACCAGTGTGGTGTACACGCGTGCAAAGCAGCTAATTTTGTGCTATATTTTTATCCAAAAATCCTTCAAAACGCCTGAATCTATTAATTATTTAGATATACATATTGTCACAACTGCAATTTGCGGATTATATGCTTATTACCACTATAAGTTCACGGTTGATTTACTTTAGGATCATGGAACGATAATGGCCTTGCTTCTGGCATGCTATAGACAATGCACCATTTTTTTTATTGAAAACAAAGTTATGTAGAGCAATTAGAAACACAGAATGACGAGGTTGCGGATTCGAGTCCTGCCGGATGCGCAAGATTTTTCTTTCATTACAAATAAAATATGGATAGAAATTTCAATTGAGTACAAATAAAAATTCAAGAAAGAAAGAAATAAGTTTTATCCCTTACTGGAATCGAATCCGCAACGTCGACCTTCATAGTTCGACTCATTTAACCACTAATCTTTTGGTCATCAATAAAATAAAAGCTAGTTTAAATGACTTATCAAACGGAAACAAATCAACACAAAATGATACCCAAAATCACGTTTCACCGCCCCTGGGACAATGGTGAATTAGAGAAATGAAAACATTTCATTTCTTAGATAACCGAAATGAAATTCGGCCGTCCGAGGAATTGTAATAAACTTGTGATTAATAGCATCTCAGGCAGTCGTGCTTTCTTCTTATTATGTATTTGGTCCTTTTTTTATTAAATTGCTTTCATGCTCTCCTATTGGCCGTCTCCAATTGGATACCTTAAATCAAATGGGATGAACGTGTAAAACTATTGTCGATCGCCATTTTAAATTGATATGCACAAAATTTGCGTGTGGTTCCTACCACACGCAAATTTTGTTGTGCAAGGTCCGTTCGGATCGCTACCACCATCTTGCTCGCTAATCCTGCCGCTAAGCAGCAGTGCTTGCACTGTTATGTTCCGGCGTGGAGAGCAAGACAGCCGGTGTAATTACTGACATTAGAGGTATTCCATCTTAGCCCTCTGGGTTGGCCACGCATCTGCAATCTCTTCAATGTTGCGGGTGTCTATAGGCGGTGGTGTACACTGACCATCAGGTGACCCACTTGCTTGTTTGCCTTCCTATTTCATAAAAAAAATACATAATTATTTTATACTATCGCCATAGCGGTTTAAAGCTAACTACAAAACTTATGTTTTTTTTGTTTCAAACCATACTTTCTTAGAACCCAGATAAAAAACATTCTATAAATTCTGTGAGTTGAAAAATTTTAGTTTTCATATCCGTTGCTTATGAGGCAAGTACAGTCAGGTGCAAAAATGTATATAGTTTGTAAGGTATTTATCTTTGGGCCCTTGTTGCCTGAAAATAATTAATTTCATTCATTCATTCATATACAGGGATAGCGTCAAAATTATCTAAACATAGACCTTATCTTTAGTGGCATAAAAGTGAGTAGATAAATATTTTCGACGTCTTACTGTACTGTACTGTTTATACAACGAGCCTTTCCCATTTTAATAGAGACCCCTAGCCTTTAAGATGTTATCTAGTAGCTTTATCCTTTGATCTAGTAATTGGTTTAAACCCTAAACTTCAATGTCATTTATTTTGAACGTTACATAATAATCTGCCGTAATAGACCTCCCAAGTTGGATCTATCTCTCCGTGCATGCCCTTCTTATGACCGCGAAACCAGTGCTGTTTGCAGTGCGACATATATTTTTTCATGCAAAAATCTCTCCGCTAAACACTTAAGAGGAGTAACACAGCGGAGAGTAACCCAGCGCGAAAAAGCGCTCCCCATACAAACGGCGATAACGTTTTCCACCCTCTAAACCTTAACCTAAGGCAATTATTTTTAGGCATGTTGTCATTATGCCTTCGAACTAGGTTTGTATGTTTTGATTTTTTTAATATTCTTCATGGATTTGACAATATTTGCATTTTAGGAGTTTCATACAAAACCTAAAAGCGTCAATATTTTTGAAACTATTAAGAATATTTAAAAAATGAAAACATACAAATCTAGTTCTAGAGCATAATGACAACATACAAAAAAGTCATGGCTATAGGTTAAGGTTTAGAGGGTGGAAAACGTTATCGCCGTTTGTATGGAGAGCGCTGGGTTCACACTCCTCTTACGCGTTTCGCTTCTATACGAGGCATCATCGGGATCGCAATGGTACGAGCGTTGCTACTAGAATGAATTACATATACTACTAATAGTTAGACTTAAGCGGTCATGTTAAATCCACTGAGTATAATGAATGACTTTGTAAATAAAAGCTAAATGAAAACCAAATTCTACTCTGGCGCGTAAAGCTTTATGCGTAAGAGTGGAATATAAGTACTTACAGCATTTTGTTCTTTACTCCATTTCTTTATTATTTAGAACAGACATGTCATAAGTACAGCCCGCGGCCCGCGTGCGTCTCGAGTCTTGTAGCCCGCAGGCATTCGTAATATATCGGACACAAATATATCATAGGTCGCTAGACGAATTTTCATTTTAATCTGGCGCAGCAAATATGACAATTCGAGATTGCCCTTTAATAAATTAGTTTGACACCCCTGACTTTGATCGTATCAAATAGAGGTGACCAAAGTTCGGCAATGGATCAGCGATTTTCTGGGGGTTTCCGTGAGTGGCGATGACTAACTAACTGTTAACTGTTTGTTAAAAAGTTTAAAAGGTTGAAAAAGTCACTCGCATGCTTGATTAATCTAATATTGTTTATAAAACATAATGAGGGTAATTCTTCAAAATATTGGTTGTCCTGGCGCGTTTTTGTTAGACATCTTCAAATTGTTTAGTAAATTTAATATTAATAACCTTATCGGGACTTTAACGCGATAAAAACATTGTTATTTTATCTCGACGTTTCACAATGTTCTTATAAATAAGTGTGAAAATCGAGAAAGTTTAAACAATTTAATTTTATATTATATTAAAATCCCAAAAATGTGCCAGGGAAATCAGTATTTTTCATATTTGCCCTAGAGTATCATGCTCTATATTTTTGTTACTTCAAATGTCATTTTCAATCCTTTTCTATTTCAATTGACTGAAACCAATATTGAATTTCAATGCCCAGGTATTAAAGGTGATTATATTATGTAGAGCGTTAAAAGGCATTTCTGGCACAACAAAAAGCTTTTGTCAGATTATGTACAGTAAGCAACGAAGGTTCATGAACACATGAGCTTTTATTTTTTATGTATTTTACGGGCTAAAGTGTATTCTATGTTTTAATCTAACACAAGATTTATTAATATTTTGTCTTGCAAATTTTATCTAAATTGAAACTCTTTTGAAATGATTTCGCTGACTTACATGTCAGAGTCTCCTCATCTAAGGTTTTTAGAACCAGTAATAAAATTTCTAATATTTATTGAATCTATACGAGAAACCGTAACTCGCTACGTAACTATAATAATATGTGTACGTAGTCACTGTAACTGATTTTTCTTCTTCTTGTGAATTTCACTTTCGTTCGTGTTGTCACCGATTTTAGGTTAGTTTTAAGAATCTCAAGGGTCCTACTGAAAATCAACGTCTCGGTTTTACCGAGGCAGTAAGTATACTGCCTCGCCTCACAAAAGCCCCTTTTTGATTCTATTCAACACAAACTTTGTTATAATAAATGTGTGTATTTGCGTGTTTTGTGTTGAGTAGTCTTAAATAAATGTTTTTCTTTCTTTCTTTCTTTAACTCAGTGCGTCTTTCTCCTTCTTCACATCTTCTTATCTCTTCACCACTGGTCTTTAGGACTGAAATTGGGACTATTTGGAACATCGTCGCGGAACTCTACGGCCAGTCACGGTAGTACCGGTCTGCGACGGTCAGCAGACGGGCCTTTACCACCAACGACCCTTTGCAATTTTTATTAAGGGACATATGCGTCCCCATTATATTTTTTTGATGTAGACCTGTAGCCCGTTTCACTAAGTTACAATTTTACAAGTCTAAACCGGCAACATTGGACAATCATGACCGATGGCAATGGGCATAATGACCAATGTTGCCGGTTTAGACTTGTAAAATTGTAACTTGTAGCTTCGTGAAACGGGCCACTGGTTACTTGATTTATATATATACTTACACCATAACATCGCCCCAAATAGTCAAGCGTCGCACTGGGCCAGTCAGAAAATCATTCGCTGAGCTACCTATATACGTAACATGAAGTGATTGAAGACAAAAAAATACACTTAAAAATACAGTTTTTCTTCTTTTGACTAGTTCTCAAATTTTTAGAATCGAAAATTTGTAGTCATCATGGCTATTACAGTTAATCTAGATTAGTTTTCGATTCCATTAGCCAGTCGATAGCTTGACGTCGACATGCGAACCGTACGATTTAGTTAATGCCGAGGTAGCGTGACCCGAGTTTTGGTCAGATGCTGAAATATTGAGCATAGCTGACAACCTACTTAGGAAGTATTTGCGATACTTTAATGCCCATGGGCGGAAAGTGGTGGGCACATAACGATCTAGTCCTGTTAAAGGGCTTATTATATTACACTTCGCGGTAGTCAGACAGTCTTAGTAAGCAAGTAAGCACGACCGAACCCATTCGGTCGATCTAATTAGACAGGCTAACTCTTATTACACTATGCTGAATCTTAGTAAGACTGTCTGAATACCGCGTAGTGTAATAAGCCCTTAAGTCGTTTGTCATTTTTATTCATTTATTTATTTAATCTTATTACACAAAAAATTTACATTTAAACGTACAAAAGGCGGACTTAATGCCTTAAGGCATTCTCTACCAGTCAACCTTTAGCCAAAACCGAAATCATTGTAGGTAGTGCAACACAATACATGTAATACACAGAAAAAAAGATAATTGATCATTTTTAATTTTCCGGAGCCAAATCATTTGTTACCGACAGCTTTACGTGAAATGATTGTAATCGAAATTATTTATTTTTAATTTTTTTCGATTTTTCTTTTTATTTTTTTTACATTCAAATTAAATTTAAAATGCTATATAATGAATGACAACTCAAAGAAAAATTAGGGTAATAGCAGGGTCTAATGACCGTAAAGACGAAACACATTGAAAAATTCGCAGGGTATGGCAGCGGTAATGTGGCGGAAACTGGAATACGCAAGGCACGGAATGCTGATGTTGCAGGTTCGAACCCTGCCATTACCCTAATTTTTCTTTGAGTTGTCATTCATTATATAGCATTTTAGCTTTACGTGATTTTTATTTAATTAATATTGTGTATGATATTAGTGTGTTTAATACTTATAGATGACTGTGTGCAAATTGTAGTCTTGTAAATTATATCATCATCATCATCATCATCATCTCAGCCACAAGAAGTCCACTGTTGGACATAGGCCTCCTCTATGGATTTCCAAACTGACCGGTTGGAAGCAGCATGCAACCAGCGCCTATAGTATGCGCCTATGTAAATTATAGAGTTTTCGAAAAAAGTGAGTGTTACATAAAAATAGACACACATTGCGATATAGTTGAGTCTGTGTGATGTATATTGTTTCATGTGGAGTCTTTTTGAGAAATAGATACCGATGCACTAGTTTCGCGCAGTAGCAAGGTAATTTGTTTCAGTTAGTGGACATAGCGAAACTTTAAGAGTTCCTAGTTTCACTACTGAACAGTTTATAGATTCAGGCGTTACTTTGCGAAAGTCCATATTGATACCAATGGAAACAATTTCTTTGCTAATCCGCGAAACCTGTGTCAGCAATCGAGGAAAAGACAACGCCTGTGCTGAATCCTACTAATATTATAAATGTGAAAGTTTGTATGTTTGGATGTTTGTTACTCAATCACGCAAAAACAACTGAATGGATTTGGATGAAATTTGGCACACATATAGTTCATAACGTGGATTAACACATAGGATACTTTTTATCCCGTAGAAATGCATAGTTCCCACAGGATAGCGATAAGTGAGTTATACGCCGCCGTGACGTCATGAGCAGCAAAGCAACTAATTCTCATTAATTTGTCCAGGAAATATTGCAGATTGCATGCTGGGTGCACGTTTGCTTGATTCAATTAAACAAATCTACGCGGACGAAGTCGCGGGCAAACGCTAGTACTTTATAAAAGAAATAAAAAACAAACAACACATACGCGACCACAACCCAACCACCAACACCTGAAATATCGAGTGGTATTACCGGAAATACCGAGTGGTATACACGTGTTTCACCTCTTCACGAGGCATCATCAGAAGCTATTGGCCTGTCGACTGACAGACGACAGGTCAATAGCTCCACAGTAGGTACTCCAAATAGGTCGACAGTCTTTTCCTCGATTGCTGACACTGGGTTCGCGGATTAGCAAAGAAATTGTTTCCATTGGTATCACTACTGAACCCTAAAAATAAAAACAGCCACATGCACCAGCGTACATAGTAGGCAGTATTACAAATTGTCTACATACGATTACAGTTTCTGAAGTATCAACTTACGTCGAGAATCTTAGAACACCTTGAGATGCTTCGGCTTAAACTTTAATCACCATAGTTGCCTCAAGAGCTACGAGTATGTTGCGGGTGAACACAACTTCCAACTTGCTCAACTTTGAGCTTGGCGGTTGAGCGTGCGCTTTCTTCAATTAAAGGCAAAGTAACGCTAGTAACGAAACTGACTATAGCAATCATTATATTATAATGAATACTTTCACCCAACTAAGACGGAACAAAAAGATAATTGTTTGTTTACCTTGTATAATGTACTATTACTCACTAGCGGACGTCCGCGTTCATTCGCGTGTAATTAGTAGCCTATGTCCGTCAGGGATAGAGTAGCTGAATTAGTGAAATAATTTTTGGAATCGGTTCCGTAGTTCTAGATATTACCCCCAACATACATATTTACAAACATACCACTATATTATATTAGTGTAGATGTAGATAATTAGTGTAGATAGGATCCTAATACGCTGCAGAATATCTTCATAGTAATTAAGAAAAGTGTGAAAGCTTACATACAAAATGGTGATAACGTTTTCCACCCTCTAAACCTTAACCTATAGCCATGATTTTTTTGTATGTTATCATTATGCCCGTGCCCTAGAACTAGATTTAAATGTTTTGATTTTTTTTTAATTCTTAATAGTTTCAAAAATATTGACGCTTATGTGTTTTCGATTTTTTTTTGGATCGCTATCACCATCTTGCTCGCTAATCCTGCCGCTAAGCAGCAGTGCTTGCACTATTGTGTTCCGGTGTAGAGAGCAAGACAGCCAGTGTAATTACTGGCACAAGAGCTATTCCATCTTAGCTCTCTGGGTTGACAACGCATCTGCAATCTCTTTAGTCTATAGGCGGTGGTGATCACTTACCATCAGGTGTCCCACTTGCTTGTTTGCCTTCCTATTTCATAAAAAAAAAAGTTCCCTCTTCAATGATCAATTAAGCTTGTTGCTATTCGCACTGAACTCTACCACCGTACATAATTATTTCAAAGACTTTAATTGATCCAAAACATTTTTAATTAGCTTTTTTTCGCAACCAACTGGTAGCCTAAGGCATTCATTTACAGCCGCTTTGTACAGCCAATTAAAAAAAAAAATATTGGAATGCATTCCGATACCCTTCAAAGGCTTAAAAAAAATAAAAATTGCCCGAAGCAATCTCCCTGGCCAATATTCTTGTGATAGAAATCATTAGGGGCAAAGGTTTTTAAAGAGGGTAACTGAATCGTTTGGTTTAAATTAAATGAAATTAAATATCTTGGGACAATTTACACCAATTGACCTAGTCCCAAACTAAGCAAAGCTTGTACTATGAGTACTAGACAACGAATATACATACTTATATAAATAAATACATACTTAAATACAAATAGCATCCATGACTCAGGTACAAACATTTGTATTCGTCACACAAATATTTGTCCATACCAGGATTTGAACCCGGGACCTCTTGCACAGTAAGCAGACACAAGTGCCACTGTGCCATACAGGTCGTCAAGGTTTTTCTTGAGAGATATGCAAAGTGATATTGAATTTCATCTAGAAAGGTTTTATGAGGCATCTTTGTAAGTAAGCCACTTGATATTCCAAATAGGCTAGATTGAATTAGCTTGTACAGTAGGGGAAATATATTCACGTACCACCTTAAAGCCCTATTGCAATGACGCGACGCGTTAAACGCCAGGCTATGTCATACAAATGTCATGCGTATGTCTCTTAGACTAGGTTCTAGGGTGGTACGTGTTTCAATTTCCTTGACTGTGCCTAATTGTTGACTTCGAAAATGGTGTCGATATAATAGTATTTCATGTTTCACATAATTATAGGTTTCGTTATTACAGAACTAGCTGAGCTCGCGACTTCGTCCGCGTGGAATAGTGTCTTTGGGTAGAATTTTTGGCTATTTAGGCCATTATTCACAAATAAGACACCAACGTATAAATACTTTAAAGGGCTATTTGTAGTGTTTCACTGCAAAGAGCTTAATAATTTATTTAAGTATATTTCTATTTATAAGTATATACGTACATAAAGTATAAAGTATTGATATGAGTTTATTTAAGTACACACATTCACATTTTGTAATGACTCCGTAAATGTTACATCAGAATAGCTCTAACATTTGGTTTTTTGTCGCAAACTTGTAAATCCTTACACATTTCCATACAAACTTTCATTCCCTATTCCTTATTGGTATTTTACACCCTTGAGGGTAAAACTTTTACAAAATTTGAATGTCATATTTATTTATATCGAATCGACAGCAGATACATCAGATAAAATTCTAAACGAGTTTGACCCGCGGTTCCACCAGCGAGATATAATTTAGATAAAAAAAAATGTTTGTATTAGTCCAAGATGTGACTAAGCTATCGGTCTGCCAAATTTAAATCCATCCAGCCAATATATTTTCTATTACGACTATTCGTAATAAAAAAAATCTAATAAACGAAATATACAAAGTTTCATGTGAATTGAACGTGTAATAATAAACCACGTAGATTGGATAATATAAGACCTAAAAAGATATCTAGACAGGTGTCATGTCTGTCTAGGGAAATTCGTTTTATTATTTTTTGTAATGTTTTATTCACGTGGTTAGAAAAAGAAATTTAATAGAAAAGTTTGCCACGGTAACAGCTACAAAAACACTTAGCTAAGTAAGTTAGCTTTTGTTCTTTGTCCATCCCTATTATTTATTATACTCCTTCCACACACTTAAAGGTTAACTGGAAGAGATTTCTTCTAGGGACAAGTTCGACTTTGTAAATCACTGTATCTCTTTTTGTCATTTAGACTAGACAAGACAAGACAAATACTCTTTATTACACGGAAAATATTTAACAAACATTACTTAAAAAACAATTTACAAAGTAAACAATTGGCGGTCTTATCGCTTAAAAGCGATCTCTTCCAGACAACCATTTAGCATGGGAGACACGAAAAAATTACAATGTTGAGCAGGTGGTGCAAGTACAATTTAGGTTTATGGTCAGAAAAAAAATTACATAAATACGTACGATAAAAATGCGGGGTTGCGTGTGGTAGGAGCTTGTGCAAGGTCCGTCCTGAGCGCTACCACCATCTTGCTAATCCTGCCGTAAGCAGCAGCGCTTGCACTGTTGTGTTCCGGCGTGGAGAGCAAGACAGCCGGTTCAATTACTGGCACAGGAGGCATTCCATCTTAGCCTTCTGGATTGGCAACGGATCTGCAAGCTTATTGGTGTTCCGGGTGTCTATAGACAATGGTGATCACTTAGCATCAGGTGACCCACTTGCTCGTTTGCCTTCCTATACTGAAAAAAATAGTTTTGTTACACGTAACCAAAGTTTTATTACCTATTACATAAAAAAAATGACTACCAAACTTTTTGTTATACCTTATCTAACTCTTCATTTGTAAATAAATCATCAAATGTTTATTACTAGTAAACAGTTTTTCTAATTTAAACGAACTTTGATTACCATTAAACAAAATCACGATTATCAACCTAGTTCGGTTATCCCTTTTTTTCAGTGTATATTGTATATAAAAAAGCAACTGCCCACGTGTATTCTGCAATGTAAGAGTTTTTCTAAATCCACATCAGTCTAGACCACATCTCATTCTAAATTCACAACTAGACCAGAATTACCTAAATAAACGACAAACTGCAAATACTTGGAACCCTGCCCAAACTGCACGACGTGAACTTGAAGAAACGAGTTATTTCATTTAACTGCGGTTAAAAATAATTGTAAATACGATGTAACGGGGATCGTTAATGGCTTTGAGATGTTTAATGCAATGTCATTATGCTAACAACCTATCTGGAAAGTCAATAATTTATCAAAATTGTTTATAATTTCATACGAAACATAAAAACCCTAACAGGAGTCCACTTTACAATTGCAGTGTTTTCGAAAGAAAACACATTTGAAAGAGAACAGTATCTGGACATTGACGTTCAAAATTGTGAAGATAAATTCATCACAATTAATTAGACCTACATTTATTTATTAGAAATGGATGATCACTGGAAAAGTTGAAGGCAAGCGATCGAGAAGTTCTACTCGCTGGACGGACCAAATTCGCGTGGCTCTCGACACCACAGAACACGATGTTCTAGATTCAGCTGCGGATAGAAAGAGATGGCGGAACATCATCCCGAGCAAATTATTCTCAAACCATGACCACGACCCTCAGTGATGAGGAAACCAACGGAAGGAACAGGACATTTATTTAATTAATGGACTAATCTAGACGTTGGCGAAATTGCATCTTTGGGGCCATTTTCTTTCAAAGTATTTTCGCGGGTGGTATGACCTTGTGCAAGGTCCGTCCGGAACGCTACCACCATCTTGCTCGCTAATCCTGCCGCTAAGCAGCAGTGATTACACTGATGTGTTCCGGAGTGGAGAGCAAGACAGCCGGTGTAATTACTGGCATAAGATGTATTCCATCTTAGCTCTCTGGGTTAGAAACGCATCTGATCTCTTTGGGTTTGCGGGTGTCTATAGGCGGTGGTGATCACTTACCATCAGGTGACCAACTTGCTTGTTTTCCTTCCTGTTTCATAAAAAAAATTTGCTTGCAGCTCATTGCTGAAGGTCAGAACTCAAGGAAGCGTCCTCCGAAGTCCCTTAAGGCGCTAGTAATTATGCGATAGGCCGCTCTACCTACGTCCAGCTTCGCCATTGATACATTCCATCCCTATATTTGTTGTTGTATAACAACAAAAACGTATAGCTATAACTGTATACCCGCAGCTGCCGAGCTGTTAGCAATAACTGTGTTCATCTTGCAACTTATTTCTACACGTTCTACGTGTCTCGAGTACAAACTCAACATTTCTAGCTACAGATTGCGACAAATTTCCACCAGGTGTAGGCGGACGTGGAAATATTTAATTAAAATGAAATTATAGACTTGTGGAGTTGCCGACAGTTATCGAGATGAACGAGCCAAGCTATTTTTGTATCAATTGTAAATTTGATAGCGCTCTTCTTAAATTAAATTGGAACGCTACAAGCTTTACCTATTCATGTGCCTTTAAAGTTAACTATAAGACATCCTTTGAAACATGGAAGTTTTTAAGTATCGAAGGCTTATCGAAAGATAAAGCGAGAGCAATATGAACTGAGAGACTGCAGGAAGTGGGATGAAAGCGACAGCTTGAAAGCAAATAACGTTCCTTGTTATCTGGAGATTTCAAACAGAAACAGGCTTGAGTTTCTACATACATGTATGTATGAAACTAATACAATTAACAGGAAATTTAAAGGTGATACTGAACGCATTACAATCTGCACCATCAAAGAGGTTTTTGACTCAATCATGCTACAAATTTTTGCGCCCAATATAATGCGTTTCGTTAGTGTAAGGGATTGGTTAGGTTTTTTTTTGTACAACATAGGAAGGAAAACGAGCAAGTGGGCCACCTGATGGTAAGTGATCACCACCGCTCATAGACACCCGCAACATTAAGCCAGTAATTTCACCGGCTGTCTTGCTCTTCTTGCCGGAACACAACGGTGCAAGCACTGTTGATTAGCGGCTGAATTAGTGAGCAAGACGGTGGTAGCGATTTGGACGGCCCTTGAAAGAGAAGTTGTATTAAATTCTCAAAAAGGCGAGAATGTTCTTGAAAGTTTTTAACATTGAATGTTTGGTAATTATTGACAATGAAACGTCTATCAATATCCGTCTGCTGCAGTTGATAGGACCCCGTGCAAGGTTCATCCGGATCGCCGCCATCATCTTGCTCGCTAATCCAGCCACTAAGCAGCAGTGCTTGCACTGTTGTGTGCCGGCGTGGCCAGCCGCGTCCAGAGGGTTCTCGCAACTACCACCAGGTCATCGGTCCACCTTGTGGCGGGTTGTCACACGATACGTACGCTATTTTAATATATTCTATGTTCTATTCTGTATCTATATCCAGGGTATATGCTATCTTCGTTCCGAATGTCATTCAAATCCGTAGAGCTGTTTCAACCGAGAAGACGGATACAAGCTTTCTTCTTTATGATATCCGGTAATCAGCAAGTGCAAGCGTCGGGATGTATCTTCGGATAAATGTTCGGATATTGTGAGCATTTTGTGTCGGTGTGGTTGTATGACGATTAAAAATAAACAAGACCAAGTGCGGGTAGTTCGTAAAACTCGCGCGGCTAAACAGCGGTGACACCCTCCACTTCAGTCGGCTCGTGACCACGGCCGCTGCGACGCGGCCGAAACGTCGAGGTAAATAAATAAACAGTTTATTATCGCGTTTAAGTCCCGATTAACGTGATAAGTATGAACTGCTTTAGCTTGAAGAAATAACAAAAATTTAAGTCTTACGAACTTTAAGCTTTATTTCATTAGTATGATAGTAGTTATGATGATTTGTTAGCTCTTAAAGGCTTTAAAGGCGTTGGTTATTGAAGGTAACCTTTTTAATTTAACAAAGAACATTTTCAGGTTTCACAGGAAGCCATGATATTTTAAAATGAAAAGCTTTATGTTGGTGCATCGTAAAAGCTTTCCAGGGATGTTGCTAACCCAGTTTTTGGAGCTTTTAAACTAGCGACGGAGATTCGTATTTTTAAGATAAAATTATATTTAGTCTTCAAAAACTGTAGGTGTAACTTTTACCTACATTTATTTATTTAACCGTCATTGCACAGAACAGTTTACAAAATACAATATAATTGGCGGACTTAATGCCAGTAGGCATTGTCTACCAGTGAACCATACTATAAATAAGAAAGTAACAAACATGGGTGCACAAAAAAGAAAAGTAAAAAAAAACTGATAAATAATAAGCTACCTATCAAGTACCTACCAACTACTACTATTTGTGAAAACTTACGTAAATATATTTTATCAGTAGTTATACATGGTGGCCTAAAACCTTTCAAAATATATACAGAGGGGTTGAGAAGTAATTACGAACAACTCTATGTATTTTTTTATATTTCGTTGTGTTTGAAAATTTGCTTCTAGTGCCTATCCAGCTCAATATATGCGGGTGGTAGGACCTTGTGCAAGGTCCGTCCGGATCGCTACCACCATCTTGCTCGCTAATCCTGCCGCTAAGCAGCAGTGCTTGCACTGTTGTGTTCCGGCGTGGAGAGCAAGACAGCCGGTGTAATTACTGGCACAAGAGGTATTCCATCTTAGCCCTCTGGGTTGGCAACGCATCTGCACTCTCTTTGTTGTTGCAGGTGTCTATAGGCGGTGGTGATCACTTACCATCAGGTGACCCACCTGCTTGTTTGCCTTCCTATGTTGTATAAAAAAAAAATATATATATATAAAAGATATTTGTAAAATATCATCATAGCGTCATTCAAAACAAAAAGTTTAAAACAAAATAAGACAAACTCCTGTCGTCTCTTGTCAAGCCCCTGTCAAAATTACTTAAGGTACTAAAATAAAGATAAACAAAAACACGCGCTTAACAAAACTGTCAAACAAGTTCATCTTTTATGGAACAGGGAGGAAAATAAGCATGCGGGTCACTTGATGGGAAGTAATCACTGATACCAGCCTCTACCTTCTCTCGCTCGCCTTACGAAACGCAATACCCATTTCTTATTTATTTATTATTATTTATTTAAACTTTATTGCACAAAAAATACAGAATGTATAAAAGGCGGACTTAATGCCTCAAGGCATTCTCTGCCAGTCAACCTTTGGGCATCAATAGAAAAGTTGTGGGCGGTGCGGATAGACAACGAGTAATAGAAACACAATGACAAATGCTACTACATACATACAAACATATAATACAATACATAGATATATTTCATAACGCCGGTTTTCTATGAGGGTGCGGTACTACCCTGATCCAGCCGGCATATTGGGTGTACACCGCTATGATTGGCATAGTCATGCGATTAACGTTTGTTTATTTGTTTCAGTTATAAAAGAAATAAACGATATAAGAGTTTTATCATGCTTAAAGTTCAGTAAAATATCGAAATAAAAGCATTAATAGGAATTGCGAAAATGAAAATGAAAAATATTTTGCAAGTAGGTCACATACATATTTTATAGGCTTATTTACATGTCTGATCCTACCAGATTATAATACCAGACTATACGTATAGGCTACTAGATTATATATGTTATTGACTCCACTGTTTGATTTATAAACATTAAAGTGCTTAGTGGCTGACATTCTTATCAAGGCATGTGATATTTATTTCTTATTAACTTAAAAACAATGCTAGCCTGCAATCGTATATCCCTGCTAAGCAAAGGCCTCTTCCTTGGATTTCCAGTTCCCTCTATATTTAGCAATCTCTGCCGTCATTCAAAAATGCGTCCAGATGATCCCGCCATCTCCGTCTCGGGCTGCCCCGTCGCCGATACCATCACCATACGTCGCCGTTACCATCTGGCAACCATTGGGTGGCAATCGATGCCCATCTATTTGGATGCATGCAGCAGACAAGGCCAGCCCAGTCCTATTTCAGCCTAGCGGTCTTTTTGCCTACGTCAGCCATACGAGTTTTTGAACGCAGCGTCGTATTTCGAACCCGATCCGTCCTTTTAACACCTAGAATGAAATATATAACCTACCACCACACTTTCAATTTGGATTTCTTATTAACTTAAGTTATAAAAATGAGTTTAACAAGCTGCAACAAATTACCTTGCTACTCCAAGGAAATAGTGGTACCTAGTGCACGGCGCTGGTTACGCGGAGTAGCAAGGTAATTTGTTCCAGTTTGTTGATATGGACCATTTAAAAATAAGTTTACTTACAACACAAAAACCAACAATAAAGACCCAGATCCCATCCCATCCCATCGCGTTAAGGATACAGTCGTTAACGTTCTCCCTGCCGCCAAGTCCTTAAACCTTTCCTTCACGCTCGATTTCCACGAGTAAGGATTTACTGCCATTAAAAATCAGCGTAAAAACTCCGAGCATCAGAACATCTTAATCCGTAAATTCCAATTTATCATGACAAAAACCGATTCCGACGAAAATGAACGCTCAAAATCCCACCGACAAAGAGACGTGACACTTTTTGTTTGTGACGAAAAAACCTATTACGTCAGTGCCCTGCCGAAATCTTCGGGGCATTTTGTGCAAAATTTTGGTCGCCGGCATGCATAATACTTTTTCGAGCTTTCTTTTATTGTTTGCTTTCGGGGCATTGGGCCCGGTTTTATTGGGGAATAGAAATGAATGGCCGTTTTGAGGGCGCTGACGACTTCGTTTTACCTGAATTTTGTACCTGTTTAGAAATGTGAAAGGTCAAGTGAATAGTTCTGTTCGCAATCTTGTTTATACAATGTTTTCAGTAAATGGAAATGAGGTGAATGGTAGTTCAAAAGTGTTTTACAGGCATAGAAAGAAAGACGTTAATTCGCATTCGACACCACACAAAAGATAAAATACTGAAATACCAAATGAAAATAAACTTAAATTAAACAAAAAAAAGGTAAGAAAAAAAATATTGTCATCATAGTGTGTTGTGTGTTTCTTTATTGTTACTTGGTTTTTGGAATATTTTGTGCAATCATTTTGATGTTTTTTTGTTAATAGTAGGTAATTTAACGAATCATACCTTAGTAGTAATGAGAATTATTCATCGTACATAGTAAGATACGCGTTCGTTTTCTAAAATTTAATATTCATATACACAACGTCCGTGTAGAAAAAAAAGCCCCAATGATTCGTAAAACGGAGCCATTTTGCAAATTTGATCTCCATTAGATTTAAAAATGTCCTTTGAATATTTCAAGCGAAACCCAAAAATCCCTGAACAACCCGTGTCGAACTAATCAGAGATGTCAAAAAGTTTTTAAACCCTTCAGGAAATTACGTCTTTTTTCTGCTGATATAGGCGATTCATCAAATAAATTTGACTGTTTGTTATGTCGGGTTCACGACTTTAGTAAGTATTAAACTGATTTTTATAATTTTTGTAACCGAAATTTCTTTGTTTTATTTTCAAGTTAAACATTCAAATCATTAAATTAAAATGCTATGCAATGACAACACGAAGAAAAATTAGAGCAATTGCAGGACTCGAACCTGCAACACCAACATTCCGTGCCTTGCGTTTGCCAGTTTAGCCACATTACCACTACCATACCCTGCGAATTTATTATAATAGATGACACCGAGGGTAGTTTTACCTTTTAAATCAGTAATGTAATGACCGTCAAGACGAAGCACATTGAAATATTCACAGGGTATGATAGTGGTAAAGTGGCGAAACTGGCAAACGCAAGGCACGGAATGCTGATGTTGCAGGTTCGAGTTCTACCATTACCCTAATTTTTCTTTGTGTTGTCATTGCATAGCATTTTGATTTTTATAATGTCTAAGAAAAAAATATTTTGTGAATGAATGTCTCGTGAATGAAAAAAACGCTTAATGTTAACCACTTTTGGAAATCCCAAAAAAGGTGTATTTTTTTAAATAATTGTTTGAACAAATTATTTTTATAAAAAAAGATAAATTTTAATTATTAAACAAAGTTGATATTTGATCCGGTCTGTCCTTATCGCATCTTCGGCTACTTATTAAGTTATTATCTATAATAAATATGTAGGTATGTTAGTCTTTAAGGTAAATAAACTTATTCTATTCTATTTTATTCGTATTTATTTTGGAGACTATAATATACAGATAAAGAAAAAGGTTTCAATTGAAATGTATTAATATTCATCTGTATGCCACGGCCGAGGTAATTTATTAACTGGGCGTGAAATTAAAATATTAAATTTGTATATTTTTTCGGTTATTACTCCAGTTTCACGCACAAAATACTTTAATTCCTATTTATGTTTATATATGTTTCAATTGAAATATCCTTTTGTATGTTAAATTCGTTTTTAATTCTAGATTGCCGCCAAAAGATTTTTTGATCATAAATTCCCTAGGAACTACGTACAGTCCACAACAAATATATTTTATCGGAGCGGGTAAGGTGTTCTATACACGCCCGAACGTATTTGACAATAGAGTTGAGTTCAGATATTTTTAATCACCGTACGCGCTCCGAAATATTTGACGCTGACTGTACAACGCAGAGATGTTCTAAAATGCATTTATCTGTTAACCTTTGTATGTGTTTATATATTATTAGAAAGTAGAATTACCTTAGAGTAATTATGATAATGTGTGTAGATAATAGTCTATGCAACTGTACATAATTAGGCCTTGAAATACTCGTGTGAAAACCACACTTGTGTTTTAAGGCCTCTCATTTTATATACCAGTTGCATAAAATACTATTATTTGGAAAGTTTCGCTACTTCTCGATCGGTATGTTTCAAGTGCGCTCTTTTTTAATTAATTACACCCAAGCTACATCTCGTTAACGCTTGTTCGGATTTCCGATAGTACATTTTGCTTGTTGATTTTTTCAATATGAAAGTAAAAAAAAATAGGTTTTTAGCTTTGAACTCTATCTGTAGCTGTATTGGAAATTTAATTTTGGAATGGGTTTTGATTTAGTGTAGTTTTGTTACTGGCTAGAAATTATTTTGGAATTTGATTAGTTTTTTTGTAGTGTGATGTGGTTGGGCTAAGGTTTCATTCAGACTAAATGAAAGTAAGAGTGCTTTATAGTTAAATTAAACTTTTGGAGCTACTTTAATTCAATAAAAAACATGTTTCACAAAATGGAACCAATTACCTGGCTACTCCGCGAAACCGTGTTGTGTTGTTTGCAGAGTTGCAAGGCAATATGTTTCAGTTTGTTGATATATACCTCCGCAAAGTAACGCCTTAATATAAATTTTGTTATATTTAAAATTTGAATTTTTTCCTGTTACATCCAGGCCTAAAATTGAATGAAATCGTAATAGTTTCCTAACGGGGTCGTATGTTCTAATTCTTCGATGCTATGCTTTGAATTATTTTACAAAATCTGAATACATGTAGCGACAGTTCAGTTTGAAAATTGTCGAAGCATTAGCATTACTTATTAGTCATAACCGCATTAGTTACAATAACCTCACCCAATAGTTACAATAACCTTAAGTTACCTTATAAACGTCAGATAACGCAGCCTTAAACAACACATCACAGTGATAACCTTTTGAATTCAACGTACGTAATAAAGTAGGACGCTGCTTGCAATCATGTCGGTCGGTCGAATTTGTGGGACTCGCGAAAAATGGCTTCCCAGTCGACATTTCCTAGAAAAGGGAATTCGAACGTTCGAGAAGATTCCAGAAATATTCGCGGGCGTGTGTGAAAAGTTGACGCAGAGACCATATTTGTTCAGTTTTGTGTCTTGGAGAAAATGTTGATTTATTTGACGCTAGTCCGCCAATTCCAGTCTTTTGCTATTTATGTGTTGGAGGAGTAAGAATTTTGACCGAGATCGAGTAATAGTAGAGTCAGCTTCAGAAGAAGTTAACACTTAAGAACCTTGTTGTAGTAACGAATGAAATGAGAGTTGCTCGAATTCGTCACATTACTGATAGTGACAAGGTACTAATGTACAGTTTTTTTTGTACAACATAGGAAGGAAAACAAGCAAGTGGGTCACCTGATGGTAAGTGATCACCACCGCCTATAGACACCTGCAACAACAAAGAGAGTGCAGATGCGTTGCCAACCCAGAGGGCTAAGATGGAATACCTCTTGTGCCAGTAATTACACCGGCTGTCTTGCTCTCCACGCCGGAACACAACAGTGCAAGCACTGCTGCTTAGCGGCAGGATTAGCGATCCGGACGGACCTTGCACAAGGTCCTACCACCCGCACCCGCCGCGGGTCCTAGCTATTTCTGTAGCTGACCGTACTAGTAGGATTAAAAAAATTCATATCTAACCTGCTCCGTCTTTTTATATGATGAAAAGCGTGCTAACATGAGTCTTAAACAATAAAATACAAAACAAACAAACAATCAAACTGGTTTTATCCGAGTGCGCAACTGAAAAGAAGGTAATGTGTTGTTTTTATCAGCCTATGTAAGTGTGTATATTTGATATTTTATGTCGCTCTAGAGCCTAGAGACCAGTGGCCCGTTTCACGAAGCTACAAGTTACAATTTTACAAGTCTAAACCGGCAACATTGGTCATTATGCCTATTGCCATTGGTCATAATTGACCAGTGTTGCTGGTTTAGACTTGCGAAACCAAGCGCAGTTTAGCAAGGTTCCAGGTAGGTTTAGTTCCAGTTTGTTGAAGTGATGTTGATTGAATCTAATTGTTCACCGAGTAGTAATATTTCATGTTAGAGAGGAATGCGTATGGAGGAAGCGAGAGAAGAATGCCAGGACAGAAGCCAATGGCGTTCTGTGGTCTCTGCCTACCCCAAAGGTAATAATACCTCTAATAATAGTTACAGTAATATGAGATAGTAATTGTAGATCATACAATAAGTAAATAATTCCAGCTTTTTAACGGTTTCCTGTCGGTATTTTTATGTTCTGCTCTTAACACATAAACAATCGAGTTCGAGAGCGTAAACGAAATTTTCCAAACAAAAGCTTGTAAAAAGTATGAAACGTAATATTTCGTGCCACCCCCACCCAAACATAATTTGAGGTGAACTTTTCTAATATTCCGGTTTGGTTACCAATTCTTTTTTTCCCGAAGTTTCGCAAGTAAAACGTTTCGAAGTTGGAATTATTGTATTGAATCTGATTAACGAACTTCTCAAATGACAGTGTCAAAGTAAGTTATTAAAAACTGACATAAATACTAGATGGCATCTCATGCACGTCTTGGCATCTCTAGATGAAGAAGTATTGAAACATCATAATAATGACGATGCTGATATAAAATCTACATTATAATTCTTTACTCTTGCGCTAGGCACCGAACCTACTTGAAAAGCTTTTAAGTATGAATTGTAAAGTAGTACACCAAACACACATACCTGCAAGCCTACAATATGATTAGTGTAGATAGAAGGGACGTCGTTATTGGGCAAGCCATTTCATCGAGCCCCTAAGTCCGGTGCGATTTGAAGGTCCATTTGCCACGGACCCTCTGACCTTTAGCTCAGGGTCAATAGTGGAGCGGTAAGCGAGTAGCAGCTTGTGAGATACACCAAAATGAGTAGACCATACTCTTACATCAGTGACCAAGTTTAGCTTATCTCTGAGTGTAGAGCTCATTCCAACATTCTCGTGCCCCCTGGGGGTTACTACGCAAGAGTTCTGGAGATCTTTACTACTGGGTTATGAGCAGGGAATACAAACCCGGTTAATTTCTTTAAGAAATAACCGGTTAAAACCGGTTTTCCGTAGAGAATAACCGTGTTTGCATTCCCTAGTTATGAGGTTATGGAATGACAACGACAGTGTGTAACTTAAAAGTGAATAATAATATTTTACTAGTTTTAACCTTTTGCGATTATCACATATATATTTATAACGTTATCGGGACTTTAACGCGATACAAATATATTGTTAATTTACCTCGACGTTTTAGCCATGTTTCGTTCCTTCCTCCCTGAGTCTACTCGTGACCACGGCCGTTGAAACATGGCCGTTGAAATATATTTTTATCGCGTTAAAGCCCCGATAACGTTATAAAAAACATTTAACTATAATTTTTTTAATGGACATGAATATTTTATTCCTATTTTCTTTTTAACATTCGGAGACTCCAATAAATAGTACAATTTTACCGTGGAGGCGTTTTACATCTCTGCTAAGCGTTAATTTAGGCAATTAATTTTGTTTTTGACCCTTAGAAACTATACATCTCTGTTATTCAGATTAGGTTTTTGATTCATTCTTTTTTCATTTTTTTAGACGGCCAGATAGCCTAGTGGTTAGTGACCCTGACTATGAAGCTTGAGGTACTGGGTTCGATTCCCGGGAGGGGCAAATGTTTGTGTGATGAATACGAATATTTGTGCCCGAGTTGTGGGTATTATATGTATTTAAGTTTGTATGTATCTATATAAGTAGTATATCCATCTTCTAGTACCCATAACACAAGCAGCTTTTAGTTGCTTACTTTGGGACTAATTAAATTGGTGTTAACTGTCCCATGATATTTATTTATTTATTATTATTAGCTTTGGGACCATATACATACCTATCTAACTTTTTAGCCCTGGGGACTCTTTACATCTTCTGGTCAATCTTAACTAGTGCCCGTTCGTTCAATTTGTTTAAAGCTTGCTGTGTTATTTATTGTTAAGTAATTTTTTTACATTATTCTTTATGTTATGCACTGGGATGATTATGTATTTAACTCTGTAATCTTGTTTTGAAAAACTAAGAAAAAGGGATAAAAGCTGGTGAGTTTTAGCGACGTTTCTTCTCAGCAGAATTTTCCATTTTTCCGAAGCGTTGGTAGTCTCAGAAATGTTAAAAGAGCCTATAAGGCCTACTTGCAAAGTAAATTTTGCGGGTGGTAGGACTTTGTGCAAGGTCCATCCGGATCGCTACCACCATCTTGCTCGCTAATCCCGCCGCTAATCAGTGCTTGCACTGTTGTGTTCCGGCGTGGAGAGCAAGACAGCCGGTGTAATTACTGGCACAAGAGGTATTCCATCTTAGCCCTCTGGGTTGGCAACGCATCTGCAATTTTCTTGGTGTTATGGGTGTCCATAGGCGGCGGTGATCACTTTCCATCAAGTAAACCACTTGCTTGTTTGCCTTCCTATTTCATAAAAATCATTTTCAATATTATGTGAGCACCGTTTCCTCTTTTCGCTTGGAACATCCCCATTACTAGACGAAATGGAGAGCAGGGTGTTTTCCTCTATCGGGAAATTTAATAAAACATTGCTTTTTATTACGCTTGGCTAGTTAATAGAAATTGTTGTCCAGAATTTGTTGGCTCGTAAAACCAGCACCGTTGATAAGAACCAAAGCTGTAGATATATCTATAGGAATCTAAAATGCTAGGTAACGACAACACAAACAAAAATTACGGTAATGGCAGGACTTGAACCTAATGCGTGAATTAAGCGGTAATGTGGCGAAACTGGCAAACGCAAGGCTCGGAAGGCCGATGTTGCAGGTTCAAGTCCTGCCATTACCATAATATTTCTTTGTGTTGACATTGCATAGCATTTTAATTTAATAATTTGAATGTTAAACATTTAAAATAAAAATCGAAAGAAATTTCGGATACAAAATTTTACGACAAGGTTCTTAAGAGCGTACAAACAGAGATTTGGCAACGTCGCCTATAGCTGCCAAATATTTAGCTGTTTTCATTGATTTATCAAAATTAATGAGTTAAAATACGGAATATAGCAACGGTATGTACTAGAACTTGTGTTCTTACATTTGTTGGTAAGTAGTAAACCTTATCTACTTATACCGAAATGTACACATTTACAAAGGAAAGTTTCCAGATGCTTGTTTTACACTTAATTATAACTATTTAAAACAACTGTATTTAACTATTGCAATGCATTATCAATATTTTGGTACATACCGTTGCTATATTCCGTATTTTAATGCATTTATTTTGATAAATCAATGAAAACATCAATATATTTGGCAGCCATAGGCGACGTTGCCAAATCTCTAATTGCACACTCTTAAGTGTTTTATGGGTACTAGATAACAGATATAGTACATGCTTATAAAGATAAGTAAATACATATTTAAATACATATTTTATCCAAGACTCGGGTACAAACATTCGTATTGATCAATCATACGTTTGCCTCTCCTGGGAATCGCACCCAGAACCTCTAGCTTCATAATCAAGGTCCCTCCCTAACTACTAGGCTATCCGGGTATCCGGTCGTCCGCATCGTTTCCCAATTCTTAAAATAAACGCTTGTATTACACATCAATACTTTCTTCAACAAAATAAAAACGATTTCTCCAGTACAAAAACATTCAATTAGTAAAGAAAAAAGTGCATCAACGGGCACTTTTTTAGAATTTCGTCCTTTCCAAAGGTAAAGCGAAACGCCAATAGAGTTGTCAAATTAAACGGACCCCTTTGACCTTTGTCATTAGGATGTTGACGTAATCTTCGAAAAAGCTGAGTTGGCTCGCGATTCAGGCCGCGTTATCACGTTCGGATCTTTATGGAGGCCCGGAGTTAGATAGGTGCTAAATCTGCCGTGGAGGCTGACTGCAAAGGTTAGTAGGTTAGCGTTGCTTGAGAGTGTGTAGGCTGAAATCCGGAACAACGACTTTTTTAAAATATAAAATAGGAAGGCAAACAAGCAAGTGGGTCACCTGATGGAAAGTGACTACCACCGCCTATAGACACCCGCAGCACCAAGAAGATTGCAGATGCGTTGCCAACCCAGAGGGCTAAGATGGAATACCTGCCAGTGCCAGTAATTACACCGGCTGTCTTGCTCTCCACGCCGGAACACAACAGTGCAAGCACTGCTGCTTAGCGGCAGGATTAGCGAGCAAGATGGTGTTAGCGATCCGGACGGACCTTGCACAAGGTCCTACCACCCGCAAAAACATGGACAAGGGCAAAGTTTATTGTTAAACCTAATTCCACAAAAAACCAGCCAAGTGCGTCGGGCCACGCGCACGAAGGGTTCTGTATAGTCGACTAAGAAATTGGTTGACCACTTTACGATTGTATTCCAATGGGATAAGGTTCAAAAGTGGCCAAGCAATTACTTGGTCGATAATACACCTGTACACCTTGCACGAATCTTCTCGATACGCGTTAACTCGCTACGTAACTCAGTGCGTCTCTTTCTAACTAGCCCAGTGGGAGAGAGACGCACCGAGTTACGTAGAGAGTTAACGCGTATCGAGATCATTCGTGCTAGGTGCATTAAATAATATAATAATTCATTTATTTTTTCAGATAATGACATTTATTTTTAAATTTAAAATGCTATATAATGAATGACAACACAAAGAAACCACCATTTTTATTGCTAATTCAGCCGCTAACCGCAGTGCTCACTAGAACCATCTTGCTCGCTAATCCTGCTGCTAAGCAGTAGTGCTTACACATTGTGTTCCAGCGTGGAGAGCAAGACAGCCGGTGAAATTACTGGCAGAAGAGGTATTCCATCTTAGCCCTCTGGGTTGGCAACGCATCTGCAATCTCCTTGGTATTGCGGGTGTCTACAGGAGGAGGTGATCACTTACCATCAGCGGCCCTAACATGACAGCACAGGTTTAGTTTAACCCCTCCCTGTGTCTCTGTCTAACCAGTGTCATAAGAAAGGGACGCAGATAGAGATAAACTAAACTTGGCCAGTCACGTTAGGGCCACAGGTGACCCACTTGCCTGTTTGCCTTCCTAAAACACCTAAATGGCTAAATGGTTGTTTTATACCCTGCTGTGGTTGTGAAAGAGCTAAAGAAAAGCTGTGTTGAGTACTTGAACTTCAATCGTTATCGTAATGTTTAAACCCAAATTACATAAAACAACTTTTATAAAATAAATATTGGCCTCTAAGGACCGCTGTTACAATTCATCAAAGGAACCCCATTTAAGGGTTCTCACTCACTTAACAAAATATTTCACCAATCCAAAAGGAAGCCGCTACGCACTCTAATGTATTAGAAATATAATTTTATGCATTCGTACTGCGACATTTCAGCTTAAACATTATTGTGTTGGCATTAAGTACGTTTTTATATAACTCTTGTTCGGAAAGGAAATGGAATTTGGCAATTCTAAGAAGATTATGTAGTGAAACGAAGTATTATTTGTCAAAAGAAAAAGAGCCTTGTGGAAATACGGAAATTAGATTCTATTTTAGTTCAGTTATAAAAACTTCGATTGACACAAAGAATCCACATCCTTCGGATCTCGTCACCTTATGAAACGAAGTAAAGGTAGTTTCACAAGAGCTACGGCCTCTATGAAATTAATGACAGTTTCATAGTATTTCCGGCGGCAACTCTGGCGAAACAGCCTATAGTAAACTCAGAACTAAACTCAATTGCGCTGGCCTCAGTTGCTGTGCAGTAGCGGCCAATATTCTTGTTTATAACGTTATCGATCCCGATAACGTTAACGTCCCGATAACGTTATAAAAATGTGTGAAAATCGCGAAAGTTTAAAACAATTGAATATTCTTGTTGCTCCGCGAAGTAAGCTGCGCCTGGTTTTTTATTTTATTTTAGAATACTTTGTGGTTTTAGGTTAGTTTTTATTTTGGTGCTTAATTTATTATTAGCTAGCTTTTGTCCGCGACTTCGTCCGCGTAGACTTGTTTAATCGAATCAAGCAAACATGCACCCAACATGCAATCTGCAATATTTCCTGGACAAATTCAAGAGAATTAGTTTCTTTGCTGCTCATGACGTCACGGCGGCGTATAACTCACTTATCGCTATCCCGTGGGAACTATGCATTTTCACGGGATAAAGAGTATCCTATGTGTTAATCCAGGTTATAAACTATGTGTGTGCCAAATTTCATCTAACTCCATTCAGTAGTTTATACGTGAAAGAGTAACAAACATCCATCCATACTTACAAACTTTCGCGTTTAAAATATTAGTTAGTTTAATAGTAGGATTTAATGATTTACTACTGAAAGTCAACCATGGATGCGTATTTACAAGGTAGTCAAAAATATGTGTACATGCCCGAAAGTATTTGGCGATAGAGTCAAGTTCAGGTATTTTTGGCCATCTTGTGCGCTCTGGCATATTTGACGCTGACTGTACCAGTGTTCACATTGTGTCATATTGTATTGTGTATCTTCGTTTGTATTTCCTATTTGTATCGGACCGAGTAACTCCATAACCTGGCATTCCATGCAACTTCATAAGCCTATCAGATCCTTATATTCCAAGAAACAATGGCTGATATGTTCCGAGCCTCGCAGTTAATATAGCCCGTTTGATAAATGTACAGGGAAATGAGGTTTGTGGAAAACTCGTTATTCAAAATAAACGCCTGCGAAATGTGATATTATGTTATGATCATTTCTGTGTATGGCTTTGTTTTCGCATATTCGGTCTGAATTTATTATCAGAGTGTATCCATATTATTTCGGGACACTGCCTTATGTTGAGTGTGAAAAGAGGAAATTATGTTTAATTTAGAATTTTATTGGTGTACGGTTAGCCTAGTGGCTTTTGACTCTGACTACGAAGCTACTGGTTGCGAGTTCTATTCCCAAGAACGGTCGTACTGTTAGATCCAGATGATGCCTCGTACAGAGGCGAAACGCGCGTCGATCGTGTTGTTTAGTGTTTATTGGTGGTAGTGTGTAGTTGAGTTTGTGTGATATGATATATGTTGTGTCGTGTGGAATCGGAGGAGGATGGGTTTTTGCATGAACACATATATATATATATATATATGTAGCAGGCGCAGCTAACTCGCACAATCACGCCACTGGTTTCGCGGAGTAGCAAGGTAATTGTTCCAGTTTGTTGAAATGGACCTCCGCAAAGTAACGCCTGAGTCTATTAAATATCTATTCCCAGGGGCAAACTTTTGTGTGAAGATGGATGTTTATATTTTAGTTATGGTTGTTTTAGATACGAGTAAATATTGAATTATCTAAATAGTTTGAGACAATTTACACCTAAACTAATCCTAAACTAAAAGCTTGGATATAAATACCTACTTCTATAGATAAATAGATGCAAACAACAAATTGGGTATAAGCATTCATGTTCATTTGACAAACATTTGCCTCTCCTGGGAATTCGTATTCATGATGGAAACCACCAAGTTATCCGATCTTCAAATATGTACCTTATCATATGTTCATATTTTTACTCTGTTCTTTTTTTTAGATAGATAGATAGATAGATATCTTTATTTGCATAGAATAAGTAGGTACATCGAGTCATTAGGTGGTACGGAGACAATAGGTAGCTTATTCTGCTATCTGTATTATTATACTAGCATGCAAAAATTTTAAAACTTTATGGGAATTTTCCCTCTAAGAGGAAGTCCTTTACACTGTAGTAGTTTTTATCTGACAGTATTTCCATTAACTTATTTTTTATTACATAGTATAAGACAAAGTTGCTATCGACCGTCCAGTCTGTCCTTATACATACATTGGACCACCAATTTGTTCTCATGCAATGGATATTAATAGGGTTTTCTCTGCTATTTAAAGATTTTTTTTTAATAAAATTAAAAATTAAATAATCGTTTATTTCAAGTCTTTACAAACTCATATATTGTTAGTAAAACTTATTCTAAGTGTTAAATATTGAACCTGTGTTAGTAGGTTACTTGACAGACTACACTGAGTACGGCGCGTGGAGCCGACTGCAGTGACGTAAATAGGGAGAGTCCAACCTTTCTCCTATCATCTTGAGGATGATGTTTTACAGGAAGTTTTTAGGTACATTACAACCATATTGTATCTGTGCAAAGCGGGGGCGCGTTGCTAGTTCTATATAACCATAATATACTAATATTTAATCTAGCTTAGTTTAATAAAAAAACATTTTGCTAGTAGGCCATAGGCTCTTTTTCATGTCTGAGTCTACTAGCGCTTCGGAAAATGGAAGATTCTGCTGAGAAGAAACGCCGCAAGAAACTCAGCAGTTTATTTGGCTTAGAAAGAGAAAGGAAGAGTCTATAAACTAAACATAAACTTGTAAAATTAAAAAGATAGATGACTTTCGAAATTTGAGCAAAGATGAAACATGGCCTCAAATGCAGATATTAATTAATTTTAATATTTTATTATGTACCCCTGGGGCTCGATTCCATACAGGTTTTCTGAAATAAACTGCCTAATATTTTATGCAAATACGTTCTCTTGAAATAACTCGCTTACATTCATAATACATTCATGAAGCTTTTGATGAAGAACTCTGCAAAGGTTATTTTATTTGTACGAGAATGGGAAAGTTCTAAAAACAGATTTTTTATAAATTGATGAGTTACCTTTATAAAAGTTTAAGCTAGGGTATTGACGTATGAAAATCTTAATGACGTGTAACAATTTTTGATCTCTCAAAGTGCTACGAGTACAAGGTTGCAAATCAGGCGAAAGTTTTTTTTTACAAAATAGGAAGGCAAACGACCAACTGGGTCATCTGATGGTAATTGATCACCACCGCCCATAGACACTTGCAACACCAAGGAGTTTGGAGATGTGTTGCCAACCCACAGAGCTAAGATGGTATACCTCTTGTGCCAGTAATTTCAACGTCTGTCTTGCTCTTCACACCGGAACACAACAGTGCAAGTACTGTTGCTTAGCGGTTGCAGCGACCAAGATGGCAGTTGACGACTTTTTTATACTATGTAGATATATACACTTATTTTAGGTATATGCACCAGATTTTAAGGTAAATGTCGTACAACACAATTGTCAAAACCGCATTGAATTTAGTGCGGATTTTTTTACAAAGAAAACTGACGGGTAAAAATTCTCAAAATAATTGATTTGGCTTCTATTGCATACCCTACCCAACACCCTTCGTATTATTTTTTCTTAATTAATTTCCATGCACAGACATCGGTTAATTTGAATTTTATTATTATGTACATAAAAGAAAATCGGCTTAATTTTGTTTCTAAAAATATATCTGATGTTGATTTTACCATTTGTTTGGCGGTCTTTTACCCACTGTACAAAGCAAGGAAAGAAAGAAATAAAAAGGGAACCCAATTAATTACAGTACAGGAAAAAGTTTACTTGCCTTATTACGTTACTGAGATTGAGATAGCTTTTGTTTATTTCGACTTTTCAAGTGACAAATGAAGTGCCCACGATAGCAATTAGGGTAAAATAAATTTATTGTTTCAGTTTTGTTTTCTATTTCGTTACAAGGTCTTTTGTTTATAGGTTAGCAGCTTCGTACTCGTGCTTTATATTATTGTGGAAAAGAAATTATTTTTTTGTTAAATCGACTGTAATTTCATTCTACTGTGTTATTGTTTTTTTTTATATAAAATAGGCAGACAAACAATCAAATGGCTCAATTGGTGGCCAGTACCTCTCGTGTCAGTTATTTCACCGGTTCTCTTGCTCTCCACGCCGGAATACAACAATGCAAGCACTGCTGTTTAGCGGTTGGATTAGCCAGCAAGATGGTGGCAGCGATCAGGACGCACTTTGTACAATGTTCTACTACCTGCGTGCGTAATTTGCGTGCTAGATAGGCTGCGTTTCCACCAGAGATGTGTGAGGATGCGTAGCGAGGGATATGTTTGTAAAGAACCAATGAGCCGTTTCCACCAGAGCTATGCTGACCGAGGCTAGGTAAATGAAGCGATTCTATTGGCTCTTACAAACACATCCCTCGCTACGCATCCTCGCACATCTCTGGTGGAAACGCAGCCTTAGTGCCCTCTAGTAATTTATGGCTCCGTAACCCGCTTCCGAACCATCGGAGAACCTATGAAGCTGATAAAACGCCTTTGTCTATGATGATTCGTGGCGGTATCTCAACCTCTTTGGGCAATGGGGCTAATGTTGCTAATGTTGCCTTAACAATGTTTACATGTGGTGTTCAAACAGTAACAAACTAAACTCGTCTTTAAAGAACATAATGCCAATACGCCTATGGTTATAACATAATTATGTAGATGGTGTGACTCCACAGCCCCAACACCGAGTAACCAAGGGTTGTACATGTACAAAAGTGATTTATTCAAGCAATTAAGTAAAGAGCAAAGGTTGCTTTATTTTCATACTCTTCGTAGCGTGGGAGCCATCACGGTCTATTTTATATGAACAATCGACGAGAAACTTATTAAGAGAATAATTAAAGAGCAAAGAGCTTTGCTCGCTCTTGTTCGAAATTTTTAAGTTATATTAGGAAACTTGTTACCAAACTGGAATATAACATTTCACCCGTGACGTTATAGTGGGTTGATAACAAACATAAAATGTTAAACTTAACCTTATCTAACTTATCCACAGCGACTAGATGTATGTATAGTCGACTAAAAAATTGCTTGACCACTTTTCAACCGTATCACAAAGGGATATAGTTCAAAAGTGGTCAAGCAATTACTTAGATAGTGTATTCTAAACCATGCGTAGCTTTGCAAGTATCACAAACTGACACACGGACATTATAACAGCCGTATTTGATCACGAAAGTTCCTCTGAAATGATTACGAGCACAATAAATAAATAAGAAAGATCCCATTACGTTATTGAAATGAAAACGTCGCGCACCGTATCGTGTTTCTGACATTTATTTGTGTTGCGTTGCGTTACGACTTTTATGTTTGCAGTTAATAATGAAATACTGGGTTGTGCGCCTTTGTCCCGCGGCCGTCTCTCATAGATTTTGAAATTTACAGTTGGTTTTGATTTGTGTTTTTGATTTTATCGCATAAAAAAAAATTGTAATGAACCTTAGAACGAATGGCTAAGTCTTACTATCACGTGTTTTAGGATCATTTCCGCGTGGCAACAGTGACAACGTACAGGGCTGCTTCCTTTTTAGATATTCCTAATGGTTTGTAGATAAACCGTATTTTTAATTAAAAATAGTTTCATTAAGTGTACAATTTAGAAATAAGATGTAAATTAAATTATATAATAAACCTTAAACTTAGACTTAAAAATTGTCATGAAAACAAAGTGAAGAAAACTTAGAACCACACTTTAGGCATTTCCTTGTTGCAGTACGAATGGGCCGGGCAGGCTGAGGTAGCGAATCTCACAAAATACCGGGAATATCGGCCTGAAGTAGTAGCTTACTCTGCTTCGTATTTGTTCGGTGAGTGAGAGAAGTGGAGACGTAGAAGTTCCCATTAATGGCGGTGATGAGTAAACCATAATGTGATTAAAAATAATACTAATAATGAATATATCAAAAGTAATAAATATTTTGGCACAATTAGGACTTATACACCTCGTCCCAAATGAAGCAACTAAAGCTGCTTGTACTAAAGTACTAGCCGACGGATATACATAACAACAACAACAAATATACTTAGTATTTAGATAAATTCATACTTAAAATACATGATATTATAACATCCTATGACTCTAGTAAAATAAACATAATTCAGCATACAAATGTTAACCTTAATCAGGGTTCAAACCCAAAACCTATATCTTTGTAATCAAAGTCACTAACTCCCTTTCCCATTCTATTTGTCATAGTGATAAAATTAAACATACACTCGAAAACTTTTGAGTCTATCCAACACAACACAATTATAAAGTGATATTTCTACTCCCCGCGATGTGTGTATATATTTATTTCTTTCAAAAACATAACCCGTCCTTCTGATGGGAGAAGGTAATAAAAAGGTTTTGAACGTAGACGTCCCCATTATCAAGTAAGCACTTACAAGCAAAACCTGTCTCGCTGCGACCCATTTCACCGCTCGCCACAGATTCAAATGTCGCCCTCAAATTCAGATCAACGCCAAGTGATTCTTTGCCGCGTGACAAATGGGGGAGGCTTTGACGGATGGAGTGATGACGTCCAGTGTTCGTAAACTTTAAAATCGGATAAGGTTGGATGACGGAAACAAGAATCCAGACTGTTTTTACTAGTTCAGGTATTTATGGAGCACCTTCTTCAATTTATTATGAGGTAATAGAACTCTTATAGAACTAGGTACTGCATAATGACAGGACTGTGATACTCTAATTCCAACGTGTCCCTTTACGGCGGCGAAGCCCACACTCATTAAATAGATGTAAAAAGTTAGGAACTGCGAATTCATCCACTTTAGGCGGTGACCGTCAAAACTCCCATTCCTTTCGCACTAGCACAGAATAAATAACGTACAGAAACTTCTCTTTTACGACTGCGATTAAACGAATTCCAACTTTTTTTACACGCACAAAAGTTCGTATTACTTCATACACCATGCGCCAGGCGGCGCGGTCAAAAGGAACGCGCCGCCCGCGCCCGCCTTGTCCCCGCTACTCCCGGCGACACGCTAGGGTTGCGCGGCATTCGTTTTTAATTACACTGACACGGCGGGGGCGAGCAAGCGAGCGTGCGGCAAGCCGACAGCCTACTGCGATTTGCCTATGCCATTGGCAAGGCGGTCGAGCGTACCTACAGTGCGGAGTGGAACCCCTCTGGCACTAGTACCGTTATCATTATTTAGTTAAGGATAAAATTTAATATTTTCAGTACACTATGGTCCCAAGGGTTTATAGTTCAGTGAAGGACATTGCAGCGATGAAATTTTATTGAATTTATAAGGTTTTGGGTCCGATCGGTACACTTGTCACGTCGTGGTGAATGACGCAGAGTGTATAGCTGCGTAAGTAAAATGAAATTGAGTTTCCAATCAACAGGGGCGGTTGAATTTGGAAAAAAACAAGTACAGTCAACCAAAATTTAAAAATTAATGTCAAAATGACTTTTGACTAAATGTCATTACCTCCAGCGATGGCAAATTGTGACAACGTTCTATAGTGGCCTTTGAATAATTTAAATTTTTTTTTGTGTTTTATATAGTTATGTATGTTAGTCTGTAGGGTATTTATGTATGGGCCTTTTGTAGCCTGATAATAAATGAGTTATTATTTATTTATTTTTACTAATTTTGTAGTATAGTCTAGCTGGGTAAGATTGCAATCACATATTTTAGTATTTTCGAGACTTCTAGACGCTTATAAATGATGCCATAAATAAATACGTTAACAAACTGGAACAAATTACCTTGCTACTCCGCGAAACCAGTGCCGCAGTGCAGTTTGGGGGTAGCTGAGATTGAGATAAATTATGTGGGTAGTTTGTGATAATATACGGGGGGTACTTTTGTTTTATTTTTAAATTTTGAGGGTAGGCTTTGAGAAAAATAATAAGGGTAGTTGTGCAAAAATGTTGGCGGTAGGCGGGATTAAAGAAAAATGTTTTAGTTTGTCAGTACGCCATTCGTTCAAGTAGCGAACGGTCGTACTGTTTCTTTGATCTTGATGATGCCTCGTATAGAGGCGAAACGCGCGTCGATCGTGTAGTTTTAGTGTTTAGTGGTGGTGGTGTGTAGTCTGTGTGATATATGTTGTTTCGTGTGGAAGCGGAGGAGGGTGGGTTTTTGCATGAACATATATGTGTCGCACAGACGCAGCTATTTTGCACGAGCCCGGCACTGGTTTCGCGGAGTAGCAAGGTAATTTGTTCCAGTTTGTTGATATGGACCTCCGCAAAGTAACGCCTGAATCTATTAATTAATTAATACGTTTTCGAGCACTAAAAACCATAATAATTTAAACTTTTTTTTTAAAACATGCTTATGACCTGATTAAGAGGAACGAATTTTGAGACAGGTTTTTTTTAAGGCATCGCGCTTTAGGCGCACTTAGGCAAAAAAAGAGGGTTCAGTTTATTAAATGTTGATTGTTGGTACCAAACTTTTTTATGCACAGTGGTCTAGTGGTTTAATGGGCCAGCTTGACCGGAGTTGTACCACTCTCGGATCGAATGGATCGGTTCTTACTTTCATCAAAAGACACGCATGTTTGTTTACCACCCTTTATCATGAAAAAACGATGTTAAAACACATATTCGTTCATAAACGACTTAACAAAAATAAAGCTTTGTTGATACTTTATCATTTTACGTATAATATATTTTGTAACCAGCTTTCAAAAGTTTCCAGAAATTGTATGGGAATTCACAAAGAAATTTGATTCCATCAAGGCGTTTCGTGAAAGTAAATTCTTCGAAATATGTCATAAAAATCATCCTCATTATTAAGAATGTCAGGATCCATGTATTGTGACAGTTACCCTTATTGCTTCAGGGCAAATATAGCCCTTCATTCCTGAAAATTTGACTTGACATTCATTGTACTGAAACACAAGGCCGTAAGGTTTCGAGTTGAATAAAAGTGTTTGGGGCGACGGATTTCCTCGTCGAGTCGTCGTATTTCAAAATCTTTTTGGAACCTGTTACAGGGGGAGAAGACTTAAATTTGAATGACAGACTCAACAAAAGCTTTCGCTTCTTAATTATTGCGAAGGATCGGAAATGTATAACTTTTTTTTAGAAATTTCCGTTCGTAACGTTTTCAGAACGATTATTAGGAAATTAATAACAGGTTCAGTATAAATCTGTTTTTTTATCACTTATCCGTTGAAGTCAAGCAAAGTTATTAGAAAACTAGAAACTTTTATCAAAAACTAATCTACTGGAAACCTTATCAATAGCACCTAGGCGCTATTAGCATGTACCTTTACCCTTAAAAACCGAAAATTCAATAATCATAAAATCAGAGCACGCAGAACAATTCCTAGTATTTGGCAAAGTCACCTTGTAGCTCAAATGGTAAGAGCACGAAAAACCCAGAATGCAGGTTCAAGTCCTGCTAAATTATAAGTATTTTTCTGAGTGTTGTCATTTTGTCTATCATTTACACTAAATATGGTATGTTTAAGCAAATGTGTTCAGCCCATCCGTACCTAATATGTGTCATAGATCCTAGACACATAAGCAAAGATTATTCACCAAATGAAAACTGTATTAAGAGGCATGGATTGAGCCTCAATTCATGTTACATCATTTTCGATCATCATCATCATCATCATATCACTCGAAAGACGTCTGCTGATCATAGGCCTCCCTCAAAAATCTCCACGATTCTCGGTTCTGCACTGCTCGCATCCACCGGGTTCCCATAACCCTCACCAGGCCGTCGGTCCACCTTTTAGCGACATAACCTACGCTACGTTTAGTAACGACTCCGTTACTAAACTGATATAAACCGTTACGAAACTGATATTAATTATTTAAGTAACGGTAAAAAGTTCTTAATATTTACCCCTCTGATATCACGATACAATACTTAACACTAAAATTACGAAACAAATGAGTTGCAGATATTGGCATGATGGTAACGGAACTAGTGGGGATGGGGGGACACTTGGTAAGACGGGCCGATGGCAGGTGGTCAAACTAGGTTACATAGTGGTGGCCAAGATTTGGGCAAAAGTCAGTCAGATGACTTAGATGTTAGAGCAGAGTTGAATAAAACGAAATCTTTTAATTAATTTTATCTACACATATATCATAAATGTTCTATAATGCGTTCAGAAACCGTAGGCAATGACCAGCATTATAACAACCAATATTATTATGAGAATTTTTCTAATTTGTTTCTATTTTTGGTCAAATTCATTTTTTATTACATTATTTTAATGTGATCAGTCTATAGATATTTAATAGGTACCTAGCACTAGTAGCTAGTAGCAATGCAGGTCATTGCCCTACGGCTTCTGAACCCATCATAGAGTACTTATGATATGTGTGTAGATAAAGTAATGTATGCAACTGTATATAATTAGGTCTTAAAACACTCGTGTGATCCTATTATGAAACTCGCTGACGCTCATTTCATAAAACCACACTCATGTTTTAAGACCCCTCATTATGCAACAGTTGCATAAAATACCATTTTTTTGTGTCAGTAACAAACTATTTATTGAATTTGATTAAACTGAATTTCTTCTACCTTACAGATGATAAAATTTAACATAATAAAATTTAATGTTTCGCTTACCCTTCAGCGTTGATGAAAAAATTAATCACGGCCAAGGCTTAACAGGGAAAATCCTAACCTCAAATGTTAACCCTTTTCTCCATCGAAACGTTTTTAATAATATTAACATTTCCTTTTAAACCTGTCACTTCCAGCATATACCACTTTCATCAACTGAGAATAATCCAGAGGTTTCCAGAAATTTTCAGAATCTATTGTGTTTCAGAATGGACGAGAATTCAAAGACGTACTTTGCTTAAAACGTTAATTCATTAGCGTATTTTTCGGTGAAACTAATTTGTCAGAATTGCTTTTCGGCTTTATTCTGGTTGGGGATTGAATAATGGATGTTTTGGTGGGAAAATGGTAAAGTGTTTGGTGGAATTAGGGACGCACGAAATAATACATTTCGTCGTCGTTTAGGGAGACGTCAATTATAAAAACCTGACTTGTTCCGTTCTTTGTCAAAAGTTCAGGTTCAAACCCAAACAGCCATGCTTCCGCATCTTATTTTTGCGGAAATTAAATCATAAGATTTTGATCGGCAATAATAAGGAGTTCCTGCATCAGTGAAAATGAATCGTGTTCGTTTTTTTAGGAAATAGGAAGGAAAACAAGCAAGTGGGTCGCCTGATGGTAAGTGATCACCACCGCCTATAGACACCCGCAACATCAAAGAGATTGCAGATGCGTTGCCAACCCAGAGGGCTAAGATGGAATACCTCTTGTGCCAGTAATTACACCGACTGTCTTGCTCTCCACGCCGTAACACTACAGTGGAAGCACCTCTGTTTAGCGGCAGGATTAGCGAGCAAGTTGGTAGTAGTGATCCGGACGGACCTTGCACAAGGTCCTACCACCCGCAATAATTGTTCAAAACAAGCTTCACTTGCGTCTTCAGTATAATTTAGAAAATATAGTTTCGGAAAAAAAAATTGGCAAGCCAAGCTTTGTTTAGGGATGTAACTCTTTAACTTGTTAAATCTTGGGCAAATAAAACATTTCATTTCATTTCAATCATACCCAGTCGCATGTCAAGTTCGCCTTTGTACATCACTGTATCTGTTTTTGTAAGTTATGTGTTTTGTTCAATAAAGAATTTACATACATACCCCGTGACCACGACCGTTGCAACACTGTTGAAGCGTCGGTCCTTAAAAAAGGTAAATTAAGCGTTAACAACTTCGTAACCAACTTCAAACAAAGCGCTATTGCATCCTTAGTTATGTTTGCGCGCCATCGTAAAATTTTAACATATTCCAAGCATGCTCGCGGTCACTAACGTGTACACCGTACGCAATATAAATGAATTCTGTTTTACTTCATTAATAAGGCTCACGAACAAAGGAAATGCCCTAAAGGTTTACCCTTGTATGTACAAACATAAACAAGGCGGGACGTGTCGGATTGTTGTAAGACATTGTTTTTCAATTTGAAATGTTATTACACATTTACATTATAAAAGCCTCCGCCTGTGGCGTACGCTTGCGAAAGCTTGGGAGGTGTATTAGGAATTTCGCACCTCATACGGTAAAAAAACACCTAATTATAATAAGGATAAAAGACAATTCGCGCGTCGTTTTTCTGGAAAATTCTCTGACGTGGCAAAGTTTCAGTGACAATTATGTACGAGTAAGGTATCAGTGCTCGACTCTTTCTCTCGTTTTTACCACAACTGTTTCCAACACCGGTATTTTTAGTGCGAACAATACCGGGATCCCGGGTTTGGTCATACTTGCAATACCGGTGTTGTACACCCCGAGTCCGAGCACACTCGTATAGTGAAAACCCGCCTTTAGATGACGTCAACCATCACTGGCATACAAACTTCATAAACAGCTTTGGTCTGTGAGTCTGACTCCACTTCAGTCAATTATTTAAATGAACCAAAGACAGTATTGTTTTTCAATTTTCAGCGTTTTATCTTCGGTTGCCATTCGATTAAACTCAGAACAATTATATAGACTTCATTATTAAATAAAATAAGCGGCATCGTTCGGTCGAGTGATAAGCATTCACCAAAAATTTCAGCTATAATTTCGCCAGCAAATACAGCTATCGTTTAATTCAATTAACTGATGACATGCTTGGCCTTTTGCCATATCTCTGAATCAATAACAGAGCCTTCACGGCTAAGTTTTATGCTTAACTTACTTACTTACTTTACCACTACGTTACTACGTACTTAAGCTAAGGTTGTTACTTGGTCACAAACAAGATACCAGTAAAACCTAGAGCTCATTGGAATACCATAAATACATTGAGTAGCGTCATCTATCGAGGTCGAAATGAAAAACATTGCACTGTCAGTATAATCGAACAAAAATTGCTTGACCACTTTGCGACCGTATTACGAAGGACTGAGGTTTAAAAGTGGTCAAACAATTACTTGGGCGGCTATACATACATAATGTTCATACTCATAAAGTCACGCCTATTCTCGGAGGGGTAGGCAGAGACCACGGATTTCCACTTGCTACGATCCTGACACACAACTTTTGCTTAACTTACTCTCATAACATTCTTCATGCATGCTCGTCGGTACTGTAAGTAAAATGATTATCAGTTTCGTAACAATTTTGTAACGATTTGCACTAGTTTAGTTATGGAATTGTTTCTAAACTGATATAAATCGTTACTTAAATAACTAGTATCAGTTTCGTAACGGGGTTTAGTTACAAAACCGTTACGAAAATGATATTAATTATTTTAGTAGGTAACCGTAGCCACCCGTATCCTTCGCGAGGACTACGATCAGTAAAAATACAGAATTAAAAAAATACCTAACTATGCTTACTGATTTTGACCCAATATTGCATTTATATATCATTGAAACAGCTTTCATTGAGCATTTACGATGTGTCAGCCCTCAATCTTAGTTTTCTGTAAAAAAATGCCTCGAACGCGTTAGCGTTAACTTCTAAATTGTATGAAAACATTTTGTTGCAAATACGCGCCGCAAGAGGCGCTGTCTTAGCTTCCATAGTAATTGAAAAGTCAACTCTAACGCGTTCGTTGCGTTTATATTTACAAAAACTTACACTAGACGTTCAGGAGTGTGATTTTTGAATCCCACGTGGTAACTAAAGCTCACCAAAATAGCCGTTTTTCAAATAGATTCGGCCATTTTGGTGAGCTTTAGTCACCCAGTGAGGTTCAAAATCGCACTCCTGGTTATCAGTTGACATAGTACGCGTTCTCTAACGTTACAAAAGTTTTTCATATAAACGTTACCCAAGTAGCCCGTAACAAAAACTCATCCAAATTGACATCTCAGAAAGCATGGTGGCAGTAAAGTTTATGTAGATTTTTACATTCTTTTTACTGTTTATCTGAATGTTAGCCAGCGTTTATAGCTAGGGTTTGATTGGTGATAAAGGGTGATCCTTTTGGAAAACATGACTAGTGCGTAGTCTAGACATGTTTACACCAAATTTTATTGCAGAGTATAGGTAATGTATATTAAGTAATGTAATAAAAAAAATCGTGCCACCGTCATTATCTGCAAAGTATTTTGACTTTTATTTAAGACTAGCGGACGCGCGTGACTTCGTTCGCGTGAAATATGTCCGTGGGGGATAGTGTAGCTTTCTGTCTGTGAAAGAATTATTGAAATCGGTTCAGTAGTTTCAGAGATTACCCCCTACAAACAAACAAACAAACAAAGTTGCCCTCTTTATTATACTAGTGCAGATGTAGACTAGCGATCTGTACGGGTTTTGCATGGGTATAATTAGATTTTTTTTTTCAGATTTGAAAACAACAACAACAAAAAAATACCTGAACAAAACGTAAAAGTAAAACTATATGTTAAACATTCAAATGATTATATTAAAATGCTATGCAATGACGACACAAAGAAAAATTTGGGTAATGGCAGGACTCGAACTGCAACGTCAGCATTCCGTTCCTTGCGTTTGCCAGTTTCGCGACATTACCACTACCGTACCCTGTGGATTGCGAAAAATAAAATTGGAAGAAATTTCGGTTACAAAACATTTTAAAGTATTTGGTTTTACAGAGACTCGTATTTTTTTATGAATACGTTAAATTGCTCATTAAATTAAGTCGGTAATAAAAGAATATTTGTGATTCAATTGACTAGTTCGCTGATTTTACAAAATGTTTATGAAATTTTAGTAACCGAAATTTCTTTCGATTTTATTTTTAAATGTTTTTACATTCAAATTATTAAATTAAAATTGTAATGACAACACAAATAAAAATTAGGGCAATGGCAGGACTTGAACCTGCAACATCAGCATTCCGTGCCTTGCGTTTGCCAGTTTCGCCACACTGCCTCTGCCATACTTTTTACAAGTTATCATATTCAACTGGGTACTTAAGTTTCAATGCTTAAACGAACGTTTTTCTTTGAAACTAAATGTTATGTTTTAAAAACACAGCAAGATAATTTAAAAATTTTAATGAAATTAAAAACGGCTAGTCAAAAGGAGTTGAAAAGAAAAATTGGTCTTGCTCAGCGACTTGCGCTGATGGAGAATTTTCTTTTAAATTTCTCCACCGTTACTAACCTAGTTGTTTGCACTTGTAGTGGAAACATTTCTAAGAGAATAACTTAACTGTGAATAAGATAACTAAAGTAAGAAATGAACGTAGCTAGCTATTGCAACCATGCACCAATTAGTTTATAGAACATGTTGTAAAAAAATTACACGGTGTTGATTTTTTTATCGCACGGAGGAAGAAAACTCTATATACCTATACTAGGCGGTTCCACTCCGCACTGTAGGTACGCTCGACAACCTTGCCTATGGCATAGGCAAATCGCAGTATGTCGTCGGCTCGCCGCGCGCACGCTCGCTCGCTCCCGCCGTGTCAGTGTAATTGAAAACGAATGCCGCGCAACCGTAGTGTGTCGCCGGTAGTAGCGGGGAAGGCGGGCGCGGGCGGCGCGTTGCTTTAGACTCGCGCCGCCTGGCGCACGGTGTATGAAGTAATACGAACTTTTTAAGCGTGTTAATAAAGTTGGAATTCGTTTGATCGCGGTCGTAAAAGAGAAGTTTCTGTACGTTACTTCTATTATTTATTCTGTGCATATACTGGTGGGAAATAGCAAATAATCAAGGAATCATGCGTTATTTTTGAAGAGTAACAAAATACTTCCAAAGTTTTCTAGAAATACGCTCGGCATACCCTAGAATCAAAACAGCCTGTACTTTTATGACACTCGATAAAGTCAATCATAAATCATAAGGATCAAATATCTCTAATAATAATTCTAGTACCTAAAAGGTTACAAAAATAAAAAAATGTAATATAAATAATACAATATCGCCGCCGCAATTGAATACGAGTTATGCGGTAATCAGAGAGACATACAGTAGGAAGCTTTTTACACCTAAACGCCGTTTTTGTTCGAAGTGAGACTTCTCTATTTATACTATTATTTATTCTGAAGTTAAAAACCACAACTAATTGACTGCACTTCAATTGGGCCCTAAAATGACAGGCTTAGGATCATGGGCGTACCCAGCTTCTGGCCTAGGGGGGGGGGGGGGGGGCAAGTCAGATGCTAGATTCGGTAATCTTCGTCCGCCATCGTCGCGCACGGTTTTTTGGCAATTGCACCGTGCATTTTGCCAGTGTCTACTGCGCGGTTTATTTGAAAGTTAGAGCATAAGGCCCCGTTTACACTTTGATTAGTAATTAGGCGAGTTCATCCATGTTCTGCTAGATTTCCAGGGGGGGGGGGGGGCAGCTGGCCCCCCCTGCCCCCCCTGGGTACGCCCAAACTTAGGATACAAAATCATTAGCAAAGACCAAGTTTTACAATCAGAAAAAACCTTAAGTGTGCTTCATGAAAGCCTTCTCAGAACACTCAGGGTTGTATAACTTGATTATTGTAATAAATCACGTCATTCACAAAGTATTAGTTGGGTGTTAACGTCGCCATCCCCTTGTCAGTCGCAATAAGTAAGGGGATCTGCTGAACAAGGTCCGCCGAAATATGGCTACGAACTTCTGTAGGCTTGTGTTTGTGTCTAATCAATAAGTGTTGCATGGCCACAGAATAAATAACAGTACAGTACAGAAGTTTTACTTCGAACAAAAGCGTCAGGTATAGAAAGCATCGTACTGTATGCTTCTCGTCTATAGTATAACTCGTATTCACTCGCACGCGCGGCAACCCTATCGCGTTGGCCCCAGTACTGTGGTGTCCCGATACTCTTACAGCTTTAAATAATATCAAAGTTGCTTCAGAGGTTGAACAGCTGCCACTTGTTTAATAATCTTGACAAACAACTGTTTTAGAATATGAATTTATACCAGAAGTTAAAAACCAATAAAGGACTTCTTTCTCGAAAACGGAAAAAACATTTCTGTACAATTTAACAGATATGATCCCTTCGCGTCAATCAATGATTCTTCTTCTACCTTACAAGTGACGCTTTTAGCTTCTATTTTTATATTTGTATTATCATTTTCTGCTTCAATAAACCCGAAAAGTTCAACGCACGCTTCAGAAATTCTTTCAACATCTCGTCCAATCGGCGTGTAATACAAATATTTTCGCCGAAAATGAAACGGGCGTAAACAAGCGCTTTGATGCGCTCCCAGGGAACCCTAAAAAGAACTTTATTGTCAAATTTGTAAGCTATCCCAAACCTTCGTTACTGTAGTTATTCCGCGGAAACTTTTAACAATAGACACTCAGTAACTTTGAAAATTTTGTTAAAAATACCTAAACAACTTTGCTTTGAAACTTCGGTTTTTGTCGTCTTAACTGTTAAGTGTTGTGGAATTCTTAATAGAAGTACAAAAATACTTTTGTTCTGTTGCGAGAGGTCTTAAGGGGGCGGCCATTGTCAGAGTTGTTTTCTTTTGATACCAGTCCCACAGGTTTTAAACAAAGTTTTTTGTTTTTGTAATAAGGGGGTAAAAGATATCATCTTTTTGATCGTGATTATCAATGATCGTGGTTTTGCTGATGTAGTTCATTTCAATTGGTTCTATTTAGTGGCAGCTTGTGCAACTTTTGATAACATGACTGCTACTAACTTTGGGCAAAAAAATGTAAGCAAAATCTCCAGAATACAATTTAAAGCCTATCGCAATCATGTTTCTGCTAAAATCTTTAAAAAATAGCCATACTATAGCTAATGGTTTATTGGACTATATAGCTGTAGAAAACTTAGGCATGCTGAAATTCAACTCGCATACCCATTTTCCAGCTCCTGAATTTAAATTTTCATCACTTCTGTAGTTTCGAAAGAGAAACGAGCAATTAATTATATTTCCCAAACTTCAATTCTCAATTGTAAAAGCGGAAACTCGGCGAGCAAAAGTACAAAAGATTCTTCACAAATGATCCCGACCTCGGTTATTTCATAACTCATTTTGAGCGTTACTCGGAATTTTCTAATTCAACCGGTACAAGAGGATGGGAATTTTGCATAAAAATGTAAGTGCGTACGAACCTCATAACCCTCGTATGGTCGCTAAGCTCTTTACAACGCTCGTATAACTCCGCGTATATCGTACGACTTTTACGGTCTTCCACATTCTAATTTTAAAAGTCGCGAAATTGTATGCAAATTTTTGCCTTTGAACGTGTTGTATCACTGTGTTAATTACAGTCATACAGGTCTGAATTTGGCAATAGCCTCGCATACTTGAAATGAGACATCAATTTAATGAGTCTGTGGATTTAGTTCGGCAAACTATTAATTTCAATTAAATAGAGGCAAACCTGCGGTAGGTAGTTCTGCGGTGCAACGAGTAATAGATATTAGACAGTAATTTCTTGACTGAATAAATAGTAGTGCTGGTTTTTGTTAATTTTAGTTAATATTCTGACGATTATTTTACACCTTTTTTTGATAAAAGGTTTAAATGTAACTTTATTTTAATCTTCATAAAATTGTGATAAATTTACTTCACCGGAAAATATTTTCATTTCTTAAACGAGCGCAAAAATAAATTTCTAGAACTTTAAAAGACAAAGCAAAACAGAATATGGTAATTTGCAATCAGAGACGAATTAGTCAGTATTCTTGAATTTTAATCCACGCTCCGGAGCGTCGTGATGCCGCCGCCATTTTGTGTAGCGGCCATTTTGTGCGGAAGCATGTAATGGCCGCTCTGCCGGTCACAGTAAACAGTGTACATTTTCTTCATTTGACCTCTTTAGTTTGTGTGGATATGATGAGTGTGGCGAGTTGACTTCTGGTGATTTGGTTAAGGAATAATCCTCTGCTCTTCATTTTGTTTAAAGCAATAAAATATTTTCAAAATTGTGTTATCGCAAAATTTCTCTAGTTTGACACTAGGGTGGTGTACCGAATTTCAATTTTTTTAAGCATTCTAATATCGAAGACATTTCCTTACAACAGATTTTCTTATCTGATATACTTTTATAATCTCCGTACTGACTCAATCAGATTTATTAGGTATATTATTATTAGACTAGCCATTTCTTGCGACTTCTTTCATATAGATTTTAGAAAAGTGGAATTAAAAAAATATATAGTTCCCCTACACCCCCAAAGGAATAGTCATGTTCCAAATGTCATATTTCTATTGTCAGCTGTTTGTATGTTTTTTAAGCATGTCTAAATGTTTTTACATTTAAAGACACAGATTAATCGTCTTTTTCGGTAATAACAACAGAGTATTTCAGAATACAAGTTGCCAAATCACACTGATGTAGTTTTGATAAACTTGCAATCACAACTTTGACATGTTTGGCATACCTCTCTGCCAGAACGTAGATTTGCGTAGTGTAATAGTAACTGATATTTGCACGCAGAATACGTAGCATAATTGCGTAGATCTGCGTTCCAGCATGTGAGGGGTTATAGGCTATTTCTGACACAAAAAGTATACTATCTTAGCCCCGTGGGTTGGTGAATCTGCAATCTCTTTGGTGTTGCGGGTGTCTATGGCCGGTGGTGATCACTTAGGCAACCCACTTGCTTGTTTGCTGTCCTATTTTATAAAAAAAGAGGACTAGGTATCATCAACAATAAGTCATTCTAGACCCTTTCGTACTGTTTTCAAACTGTGTTTCATTCAACCTTTGTATTAGTTGTGGCTTTATGCGACTATGTTAATGGACTGAGACCTCGTAAAAGGGATACGAATAGTCTAAGAGCCCGCGTCATCTCGCGTAATCCTTCCTGGAATGGAATTACACGGCGTAAATTATGTTTCGAGAAGTTGGTGGCACTAGACTTGGTTTCATGGCTATGTTTAATGATACCGGAACATAGTAAAATACTCGTTGCTCAAATAAACTTGACGTGGCTTGCTTTGTTGCCGGTTTTCTAAGACAAGACATGCATTAAGTGAGTGAGAAATGGCAAGCGTGCTAGCTCCTTTGAAGTTCTAGCAAGTTTTACTATTCGTCGCTTGTCGCTTAGGACTGCTGACACTATAAAACGTTCTTCGTATTTCGCTGAGTGCCTTTCGTTTGTGCTAGTTTAAGTTGAAAAGCGGCCAAGTGCGTGTCGGGCCACGTGCAGTGTAGGGTTCTGTAGTTGCCTGATTACTTGTAAACTTGCAAAGCCTACCTAGCTGTGATAGTCTTCCTTTTAATTTTGTTATTTATACTACTAAAGTGATTTTGTATATATTCAAAAACAACCATTTAGCTAGTAGGTGGTGGGGGGGGGGGGGGGTACGCTTGACTGTCATCGTATATCCAAGCCAAATTACAATACAGCTGTCAGTCCTAATGATCTCTGACCTAAGTTGAACAGACGAAAGATCGGACGGACGGGCACAGTAAAACCATAAATGGTTCCTTGTCGAGACTACGAAAGTCTAAAAAGTCGGAAATAGCAACAAATTATTTGTAGAGTCCGACCAAAACTGGTTTTCAGGCCGAAACCGAATATTCGGCCGTGGCTTCAGTTTCGGCGGAAACCGAAACCAAAACTCGCGTGGTCAAGTATAAAATTCCTTAAAATACTGAAATTTGGTGCATTTTACCCATTATTCTACTAAGTTGTGTTGCTACAGAGCTATCCGAACGGCGCACGACAATTTCCGAACAGGGCCGCCAGCGTCCGCCAAAGCGCTGCCGCGAGAAACGAAGTTAGGCGAGCGTGCACGACAACTTCCGAAATCAGTTTCGGTTTCAGCAAAACCGAAACTGCCGCGGAAACTTGATTTATGGCCGAAACCGAACTTTCTGTCGGACTCTGATTATTTGACACTCGTTAACTTATATGTAGCCTCCTTTCTACCAGCCTACTCCGGTAATAGTGACAAAGTAGCTGTAGAACTCTTGAGTGCAGGAAGAATAAGATACACTATATAATCACATGTGATGGAAGTCCAAAGTTGTGTCTATACGCTACTAAAAGCGGAAGCTTTTAATAGACTCTATTAAATAGACCATAGACAAAGTGGCTGGCTGGCGATAGCATCGAACTCTATCGCCAGCCAGTCATTTTGACTGGGTGATAGCAAGTTGTTACTTTTTAGTACAACTGATAAATAGACTAGCAGGTTAAACACTTATCTGAAGCTCTGGAAAGAGGGGGGCTGCCTCATTTGCTCCCCCTCTAGTGACACCAATATATCTACTCTACAAACTGGAAAAAATTACCTTGCTGCTCCATAAACCAGTCAACTCTATTAAAATTACGTAATGAAGACTATACTTCCTGACTAGCAACAGTTGACAGAAGAAAATGGACTTCTAAAGATTTTTGGAAAAACATTAAGTATTACAAAACTCGTTCAACTTTCGTTATGATAAGATTAAGTATTAAAAACTTTTAGGTAAATCATAAATTCAATCGCTTCCAGTTCACTAGCTTTAATAAGAATTTAGTTTCAGAATTCTTAGATTTACAAGTGTTATTTTGAGTCAAGTCACTGTAGAACCATAACATAATACAATGCCATAATGACTTCTGAATAAATGTGATAATATCCCAGCGAAGATAAATTGCGACAACGTTTTACATCTACAGTGGCCTATGTATGAATCAAATTGGTTGACTGTACGGGATTTGAACCCACGACCATTTAATTGCCGGTAAGCTAAACCATTAGACTATCGCGGCCAAGTCGAAATACTTACCTATAAAATGGTCCAATCGAACGCGTATTTCAAATAGCTTTTCTTATTCCTAATTCAGGCCGTCGGGATTTTATTTCAGGGATCCATGCCCCGAAATAGAGACGTAGAATCCTTAAAATAAATCTATTTCTATGTCTGCTTGGTCTGTATTTAAACTAAGCATAGTTTAGTTATAGTCTTACTCAGTAGAATCTACATCTACCTACATCTATCTACATCTTCTATACTTCTACATCTACACTAATATAAAAAGGAGGTAAACATTTTGTTTGTATGTTATGTATGAAAATGAAAATGAAAAATTTATTTTGCAAGTAGGCCATATAGGCTCTTTTACATGTCTGAATCTACTAGCGCTTCGGAAAATGGAAGATACTACTGAGAAGAAACGCCGCAAGAAACTCAGCAGTTTAATTTTTTTTTCTTCTCGTTTCAAAACAGATTACAGTGCAATATACATAATTATCACATTAGTACATGGCATACACAGGTTACATAAAAAAAAGATAACAATGAATAGCACAGCAAGCTTTAAGTATATTGAACGTACTGGCACTAGTTAAGAATGATCAGGAGATGTATAGGGTCCCCAGATCAAAGAAATTAGATAGGGATGTATATGGTCCCTGAAATAATAATAAATTCTTACTTAGCCTAAATAACTTAGAGATGTATAGTCTCTAAGGGTCAAAAACAAATTAATTACCTTAATCTACGCTTAGCAGAGGTGTAAAACGCTTCCACGGTCAAATTGTACGATATAACTTGGAGATGTATTGTCTCCGCATGTCAAAATTAAAATAAGAATAAAAATATTAATGTCCAAATAAAAATAAAATAGTACATAAATGAAGGGGGTAATCTCTGAAACTACTTAACCGATTCTTAACCTACGTAAACGCTGTTTTTCTTCAAAGTAAAAACGCTCCAATCTACACTATCTACACTAATCTACACCAATTTACACTAATATAATAAAGCAAACTTTGTTTTTTTTGTTGGTTTGTATGTAGGGGGTAATCTCTGGAAATACTGAACCGATTTCAAAAACTTTTTCATTAATAGAAAGCTACACTATCCCTGAAGGACATAGACTACTAACTTTACGCAAACGAAGTCGCGCGTGCAAGTATTATTTATTTTGTGCTATTAGCCCTAAAACGGCTCGGACTTGACATCTTTTTTACAGCTCGCGGCCATAACGGATCTCCGAACGTGGGATATAATCTTTCACACAAAACGCTTCCTCGGCAATATACGAATCGATATCGAATTCGTACCCAAATAAATCCGAACCCCGTATAGCCTACGTAATATATTTTGTTTTGAAAAATCGCATACAATAAAGGTATCTAGAAGCTTGGACGGACCCAGGACGAATGGGTGAGTGATCTCTTCCATTTGTCATTTCGTGGGAACAACTCGGTATCTTGACGTAAAATATGTGTTTTTTACCGGCAAATGGAAGAGCTAAAAAATATTGAGGCAAGCAGTAGTACTGCGGGGGAATTGGCTTGAATGTCCACTTTAACTAAAATGCTGAGTATTTTTATAATGACCGTATCTATTCTATATTAAGCCTCAGAAATAGCATTTGAATACCTAGTCGCTGTCAATAATTTGACAATTACAAACAATTCTCATTTCACACGTTACTACGACTAGGTCTAAGTTTAGCTACTTCTAGAGCTGACGGTACCAGTGCTTGACACGTGTACGGCATTGCTTTTTCCAGTGATTGACATTTGGCTCTCGTTTTTACTCCTATGTTTCCATATCTTCTAGTTAACGGGCCACTGTCAATGTCTGGAACGTTACCTTAAATATTAGCATTAGGGAAAACAAAAAAATGTTTTCTGGTTTTGTCTCGATTCCGTGCTCAAATAAATGACATTTAAAAAACAAAACAATCCCCTGGTGACCATAGAGCTGGCTCATTCCTCGGCCAACGTATCGGCATAGCGGTACAACGGGGAAATGCAGCCAGCCTTATGGGCACCCGGCCCAATGACAACAACTTAGGGGATATTTGTAGATTTAGATTTTTAAGTTCAGATTAGCTAGTATATTTTACTGTTCATATTTTATTATCTTGTATACCCTTTTAACTTTTTTAAAAGTGCTTTTGTAATATAGTTTGCTAGTCAAGCTACTTTAGCTCGTAGCTAACTGAAAGCATTCTTGATTCCAGTTTAAACTCATATCACAACGTAAATCTAAAAGCATATTTAGATTCGTTACAAAGTTAACAACTTAAATACTTTAAGGTGACCTTTAATGGCTCATTTGACTCACTATATACGATTTTCCGTTTAACTCCGTCGCCATTTTGTCACCACAATCGGGCGTCTAGATACCTCATTAAACAAGTTACGACTGACGCGACGTTCGTCTTTACGATTATCCCCTTTAGGTCTACCCCCACCCCTCCCACTAGTTTAGGTATACCAAGACAAAGCGTCCACCCTCGAGCACTATCTAATAGAGCGGTACAACTGGCTCAAAATTTTCGTAACTGGTTAGTGATTTGTCACTAACGAGCAACAACCGCCACTCGCGCTGAAATAGTTACAGCAGCAACAACAGACCTGCGTAAATCTCCGTATATTCCCGAATAAAAAGTATTATTTATAATGAATTATTCATTTATTCGTTATTTTCTATCCGTCTATGTTAGAAAACAGCTAAAACTCGAACTATAATACAAATTGAATCAAATGTTGTCAGCAAGAAACTGTAAATATTGGAATTTTTATTTTATTTCCTTTGTCACGGCTTCTTTGTGTCTAGTTTGAACTTAGGTCGAACAATCGGAACTCAGCGACCGTCGTAGTGAAACTGTTGTGAAACAAAATAAGTGACATTTCTTCTCCATCGGTTATGTGCTCGATGGCAGGATGACCAGAGTTGAGTAGTTAGAAAACTGACACTACGTTGTTAAACATAAGGTTGTTTTTGGAACTGGAGTCTTCCGGTATATACGAGGTTGGTAAAGTAAGCTGGACAAAAGGTTAAAGGTTGCATGTCACGAGATGTTGTGAACTTCATTTAAGCTGCATTATAACAACAACAACAACAAATAAACTTTGTTGATTCACACAAGTAAACAAAAGATAAAAAATACACACAGGGAAATTTTACACAGTAGTCAACAGCCGGTCTTATCGCTAAGCAGCGATCTCTTCCGGACAACCTTTGGCAAGAGCAGTGAAAAGTAGCCAATGGTACAATGAGCAGTTTTTTTATGAAATAGGAAGGTAAACAAACAAGTGGGTCACCTGATAAGTGCACCTGGTAAGTGATCACAACCGCCTATAGACCCCTGCAACACCAAGGAGATTGCAGATGCGTTGCCAACCCAGAGGGCTAAGATGGAATACCTCTTATGCTATTAATTACACCGGCTGTCTTGCTCTCCACGCCGGAACACAACAGTGCAAGTACTGCTTGCAAGGATTAGCGAACAAGATGGTGGTAGCGATCCGGATCCGGGCAGTGCAAATAAAAAAAGAACCAAATATACTAAAAATAAACATATTATATACACAATTCACATGTATAAGCATGCATTACTACAAAATACAAAGATTCTAACTTGACCAGTTAGCATTCTGGTTATTGACCCTGACCACGAAGCTAGAGGTTACGGGTTCATTCACAAGGGGCAAATTCTTGTATGATGAATTTAAACACTCGCGAAATTGAGTCATGCATGATATATTTTATTTATGTATACTATGTTTTTCAGAAGCCCACCCTCCTACGCTTCCACATGAAACGAACTGCATCGGGTTCTGTTCTGAACGGTTTTGTTATTACTAACAAACATCTAAAAATCTTTATAAACATTTCACAATCTTATTGCAAGTGGGCATCCTTATTTCCCTTATTTCTGAGCTCGATTTTTCGAATCATACAAAAACCCGTTCCGAGTTGTCATAAGAATAACATGCAATTTTTCAGGGGACCCAAAGCTAACCTTTTGCCAATGGATTTCCCTGATTTGTCCTTCAAGGGTACGTGATGTCATGATTTTTCATTTTTGCAAAAAAGGGTCGCCCCTTCCATCGAGATTTGTTGGCACTGTCCCTTCCGATATCGAGGAAATGCGGGGGAGATGAGTAGATCGACTGACAGTTTTTATTACGGTATAAGAAGCCTAGTTTTCAGCATTCTGTGATGGGGTTAAGATTGTTGGTGTTCCGGGATAAGTTAGCTTTAAGTAAACACTCTTAATACGACCAGATAGCCTAGTGGTTAGTGACCCTGACTATGAAGCTAGAGGTTTCGGGTTCGATTCCGAGGAGGGACAAACGTTTGCATGATAAATACGACCGTTTGTACCCGAGTCTTGGATGTTATTATGTATTTATCTATAAAAGTATGTATGTCCAGTACTCATAACACAAGCAGGTTTAATTGCTTACTTTCGACGACCTGTATGGCACAGTGGCACATGTGTCTGCCTACTGTGCAAGAGGTCCCGGGTTCAAATCCTGGTATGGGCAAATATTTGTGTGACGAATATGAATGTTTGTACCTGAGTCATGGATGTTATTTGTATTTAAGTATGTATTTATCTATATATGTATGTTTATCCGTGGTCTAGTATCCATAGTACAAGCTTTGCTTAGTTTAGGACTAGGTCAATTGGTGTAAATTGTCCCGAGATATTTATTTATTTACTTTGCATAGGCGTTGGAGTTGCGACAAAATAATTGTTAATTTACCTCGACGGTTTGGCATGTTTCAACGGCCGTGCTCACGAGAATACCACGGCCCGGCCGTTGCAACATGGCCGAAACGTCGGCCGGGGCAAATCTACACTAATACAATAAAGAGATAAACTTTGTTTGTATGTATGGGATAATAACTGGAACTCCTGAACCGATTTAAAAAATTCTTTCACTAATAGAACGCTACACTATCCCTGCCTGACGGACATAGGCTACTAATTTCACGCGAACGAAGTCACTCGCATCCGCTAGTTAATAATGATTTTGTCGTGTTAAAGTCTCGTTATAAACAAACAATACCTTAGTTTAGTTCATTTCATAACGGTCTTACATGTACTCAGCTAGACTTCATCTCCATACCGGATGCCATTTATGTGTTCCACTATAATAAATACTGTCTCTGAGAACCATTCTGAGAATATTCTCCGCGTTCATATTGAAAAGGAGCAGTTAACTGCACCCTTGGAAGTTTGTGAGATTAAATAGTCGACTTCACTAGAACGCTTTTATTTAATTTTTGGTGCTTAATGCACAGTAAAATTTAGAGATAGTATGAATTTTTACTTACTGTCCACATTTTCTTGCCGGATCAAATATTGTTCACAATTTTTATTAAAAATACCTTTAAAAAAAAAGGAAGTGAAAATATTTATCTTTATCTTTACAAAGTCGCTATCTATTTGTCTGTCATATTTTCGGCCGCTTACTCCTTCAAAATCACGCAACAAATCGATACTAGAAATCTGTCGTAAGGGACATGTTTCTTACTTTCCTTTACGACCTTTGAGATTTCTAGTATCGAAATATTGATGTAGTTTTCCCTATTGTTTAGATTTATTTACGGAAGGTTTTCATGTTTATATTGTATCCTAAATGAACGCAAACTCATTTGCTTTAAAAAAGTATCTAATAATCAAATATTCCCAAAAATTTAAATACAAATTCCTAGTCCATGTGGCCAGCGTGAACAAATGCACCGGATAAACTGTCATATGCAAATTCCCTGCGCGTACACACTGTTGTTCCCTGTATAACTTTACGGATGTAAATTACATGCTAATGGTATTGTTCTTAAATGCAGGAGTTCATATGATTTTTTTTATGTAGTAGCGGAAATTTATGTTTGTACGAAACTTGTTCTGTCTGCGACTGCACACGAGTTGGAAGAGTTAGAAGTTTTTGTTCTGTTTAACAAACAATTGACTAGTATTTTACTTCTGCACGGGTCTTAATGCTAAACAATCTCGTACTTAATTTTAAAATGGAACAAATAAAATATCCCTTACTTATGCTTAAGAGAATGGACTTTATACATTTAAATTAAAAAAAGGTTTTTTGCTGACTGAACTTTAATAATGCATTGGAACTGGCTGCCAAATTTTAATCCAATCCGGTATCAGGAAGTTTATCAAGATTTTAATTAAATAAACAAACAGGGTAAAGGCTGAAAATAAAAATAAAAACTACCTAAAAATAGTCAATTGAGAAGAGAAAAACAAGCCCTAAAGTGTAAAAAAAATGTAAAAAAATAATGTTTGGGCAATTTAGAGAATTCTAGTGAAATGGATCACTCACGTATTTGTAAGTCGAGAAATGTCCGAAATGTTTCGGAACAGTCCTCGCGCCACCGCCGCGTGGGCTCATAATTAAGGGTCACGGACTGGTCCGAAACATGTCAGGCATTTCTCGACTTAAAAATACGTGAGTGATCCGTTTCATTAATATGTCTGAGTCTTATGGTAGTTTTATGTTAAAAATATAGCAAATGCATAAGGTTTAGTACTATATTTGCAAAATATAATTTTTGCCCACGACGTCGTGCGCGTGGAATTTGGAAGTGGGTATCCAACTCGGTTTCTAGGTGGTATAACTAGATGAAAAATTCACAAGATTTTACGAAGATCTCTAGCAATACAACTTTGAAAACTGCCTCCAATTTCGTGCGGTAGTTTTGCACGTACAAACATACTGACAAAATTCCGAAGATAATCGTTTTGGCTTCTATTGCTCTTGTACTTGACTAGCTGCGCCCGCGACTTCGTCCCTCGTGGAATAGTGTCTTTGGGTAGCATTTTGTATTATTTGTTTCATTATTTTAGAAATAAGACATACGTATAAATACTTTAATGGTCTATTTCCAGTATTCCAGTACAAACAAACAACACATAAGGTATAATTTTAATAAGAATTTATTTAAGTACATTTTTATTAAGTAAGTTTTTTGTTTTCCCATCTACAAAGTACCGTAGTCCGTGTACCCGCGCGACGTAGCGGACTCTCTTATACTTAGCAACTGCGAACAAATACAATTTTTTTGAGTCTTATTAAAGATTTGTATTACCTTCGAGAGTTCACAGTTGCGTACAAATAAGAAGTTACCGCCAAAATTAAGAATTTTATTGCCGTATATCAAAACAGAACAATAAAACTCGGTTTATGCATCGTAACGCATTTGCAAGCGAATGGTCCCATGTCAGAGCGGTTTATGCAAATTCAGTTTGTCCCCACTCCGGGGTTTTGCCGGATTTATGCCTCTTACATCCCTCTTGCCGAGAGGCAAGAAGAGTAATGTGTTACAATGGCAAGTCTTTATCTTGTTTCTTGCTCGAATTCGTTGAGCATGTCGAAATTGGGTTGGGTTTTAGGATTGAATTAGAAAGGTCTGCCTTTTAGAGCTTTCATACCCCTGTAGGTTGTGCAGGCGTTCATGTTACTGAGTCAAAATAAAAGAGAGGATGGATTTGTTTTGAAACAGTTTGATTCTTAGTTTACGTGCCTTTGAAATCTTGCAGTTATAATCTGCTAGTATAAAACTCGAACTCGAGTTCGGTTTATAACTGCGACCCTTAAGTCCTTTAGAAATAATAAGGCAACGGCCCCGATAAGTCTTTTATAAGATTTTTTGATAATTTCACCATTAAAGGGGGTAATAGGGGGGTAGAAATTAGTCTTTAGGACAACTTCGTCATTTTCTTAAGCTTGTCCTTTTTTAAAAATCTATGTGGAAGAAGTGCTTGACTTGTGCTTGAGTTAATTGGTTGACTGGTAGAGAATGCCTTAAGGCATTAAGTCCGCCTTTATACATTTAAATGTATTTTTTGTGCAATAAGATTAAATTAATAAGTGTCTATGAATAAAGAGTGAGAGTGGCAATCATTTATTTATTTATTATTTATTTATCAATAGTGTAGTTTAATAAAAGTTTATTTTGTTACAGGTTTTCAAGAACTCCGAAGAAGTCTTCATGAGAATTGTGAGTTATTTTCTGTCAATGTCCTATGTCACATCTTACTTGTAAATATTCATTTTATTTGCTGAAGCAGAAAGATGTTTCATTGAACTTTCAGTACTAGCATTTGACAGGTCTAAAAAGGAAAACAAGATTTAGAAAAAAACTAACTTTTAATAGAAACCATAATGTATTTGACAGGTGCATTTACGATACTCAAGCAAACAGATTTTGACAGAAACTGTTCAAAACATCACATTACTAAAGTATTAAACTTCTAATAATAATGAATACATTATGATATCTGAATATGTGCAAAATTGTATGTTAAAATTTTAGAATATCCAAAAGTTTGCGTTTTACTTTTGCTCCGAAGGTTCAAGTTTAAGTGTACAAATATTCCACTTAGGACCTTTTAGTAGTGAATCTGAAGATGTGTCGCCGAAATAACATTTCACGAAAACCTCGCCCACCTCAAACCTTTTTTTAAGTACATTTAAATATAACGCAAGTTTCAACCATATAAACAAAGTTGTAAGGTACTTTATCCTCTAAGGTCGGGCAGCATATTCGGAAAAGGTTTATAGGGTAGTTATACAAGAAAAACTCCATTTAGAATGCTTAAGGATTTCCAGTTTGTTTATACTTTTTTGGGAGCCTAAATTACCATGAAATATTTGGAAAGTAAAGGTGAAATAGTACATTACTGGAAAATAAATATTATCCGCTGGCCACGGAATGTTATTTTATTCAGATGGAAGTTGTTGGAACTTCAGGAGCGTGTAATACTTAACTTTTACCCACTGAAAGCTGAGGGGGGGCAATTTTTGCTTTAGGAAAAAAAGCATCACATTATAATTTTTTCAAAAAACTCTGGCATATTCTTTTTTTTTAAGGCAAACAAGCAAGTGGGTCACCTGATGGTAAGTGTACACCACCGCCTATAGAAACCCGTAACATCGAAGAGATTGCAGATGCGTTGCCAACCCAGAGGGCTAAGATGGAATACCTCTTGTGCCTGTAATTACACCGGCTGTCTTGCTCTCCACGCCGGATCACAACTGTGCAAACACTGCTGCTTAGCGGCAGGATTAGCGAGCGAGATGGTGGTAGCGATCCGGACGAACCTTGCACAAGGTCCTACCACCCGCAAAATCTTGATAAATGCCGAATTGTGAGCATGTCACCGACTATCTTCGGTTCTGTTAATTTTTCTTCATAATTTTTGTTTCCATTATTTATAAAGTCAAATTAAAAACAAACATTGCAAGGATGTTAGTACAGAAAAAGTAGACTGTAAAAACATTTCTATTTAGTTAAAACTTTAATCCAAAGAGGAAAAAGATGAGAGTATTTTTACGATGAAAGCTGTCCGCATTTGGCATTAAAACTGGCAGATTATAACTTTAGACTAGACATCTTATCTGAAAAGCGATCACTTTGAAAGAAACGACTAAATTTGCATAAGTAAACGGAACACAGTACTGCCACGGCTTCCTTGCAGAGAATTACCCCCAAAGTGGCCTAATACGACCGGTCTAGGTTTAATTTATCCCTCCCTGCGTCTCTTTCAAACTAGTGCCACAAAAAAAAAACATGGCCGGTCATGTTAAATTGCCTAAAAGAATACGTCACATTTTGCCTCATAACTCCTTTTTTATAGCAACCGCCGAGTAACTGGCGCCATTAACGATGTTTTAGCTAATTATATCTTATCAAGAGATGATTTCGTGAAAATAATCCTGTTCTATTTCAATTAACGTCGTCATAATGGATAGTCGGACATCTTGGAGAATAAAAAAGAATTACGGTTGAGCTTAAAATAATATTTTATGAATTTTGTGGGAGGTGTTTCAAAGTATAAGAATGATCGTTATGGACGGTTATTTTCTGTACATTTAGTATTGGAATCATTAAATCTTGTAGGCATTGGAAAATATCTCGAATGTCGTATATTGAAAAATTGTAGTTCCGCGAAGCGGGACTCCGTCAACTTCCTTTAAAAAATAATTTGTTATATTGTAATCTCGCGGGATAGATTATATTATAAACTAAGGGTGTTCATAATGACACGGCGACATTACACAAATCAACAAATGAAAACTTTAAGGAAATTTAACAATGATTCTTCCTGCTAAGTAACTCGAAATTGGTTTTAAGTGAAAACGTTATCGTTGGGAAATGGTTAGAATTGTAAAAACATAAAAGACAAGATTCTTTTGAGACTTTGTATTCTAATGTTACGTTCATAAACTATTCTTATAATGAGTTACACGTAAAGTATTCTTTTGCAGGTGTTTTCATTCACACGAAACGGTCATAGAGAAACTATACGAAAACAACAGAAAATCGATAAACATGGAATCCTTAAAGTTTGTTTACTACGACAAGAATACGTATGATCAATACCGAAAGTCTCCATTATTTTGTGAGACAAACCATGATAATTTATTCCAAAAAATAGACTTTCTAATTGTTTTCTAATTATCTGTCACGTTAAAACATTATGAATATATTACGTTTGATATTGGTCTATAGAATCTTTATTTCTCATTAAAAACAATTGGTAGATTCAGGCGTTACTTTGCGGAGGTCCATATCAGCAAACTGGAACAAACGACGCAGCACGCAGCTATTTTGCACGAGCCCGGCACTGTTTTCGCGGAGTAGCAAGGTAATTTGTTCCAGTTTGTTAAAAACAATTGTTACTTACATGAGAACTTAATAGCTTAGGTAATATTTGTAGTTAACAGTAAAGCAGATAAAACAAGTAAGTTGAGAGTACGTGTACAAGGTTAAAGTAGGTAAAAGGTGATATTCTAACTGTCAACAAAAAAGTAGCATTGACAAAACTTTAGAAAAAACAACATAACATTTGACATTAGAAATCTCAAATGTCGTAAAGGACATGAAGGACATGTCCTTTACGATATTCGAAATGTTCTGTGTCGAGTCGATATAGGTTGCTGAAATTAAAATGTTAACGCTTTGACGATTCCAAAAAGCCTTTGCAGATCGTCTATTTGTCGTTTTTTGTACATAAATGTGAGTGAAAATATTTAAAAAAGCCCTACAGTTGACTTTTAATTCATTCCGATATATCAGCACTTAAGCCCAAGCGAAAATGTCCAACCACGCCTTTGACGCAATCGGCGAAAAAAGGACACAACAAAGTCCTTCCAGCCCAAAGAATATTAATTTGATCACGAAAAGAGCACATTTAATTAAAGCTGCGCAGAAAAAGATTAAATTTCTCATTGGAATTGTGTTAGCAAATCCCGAGACAAATGGCAGGGAGTGGAGACGGTCCGATTTCCCAAGCAATTTAGGCGTTGATTAAAATTTATTGTTGCTTCCCACTTTCAATTTTTGCCGCTTGATGGGTTTCCTTAGTTTTTGTTCACTAGCCGCTTTTTAGGCTAAGCCTGTCAGATGCCGTTAAATGTTACCGATTTATTTGAAACGTTTCAAATTCAATTTCGTTTCCTTTCAGTCGCAATTTTGTTCCTAAATAAGATAGAGGAACTACATTGAAATACTTCCTATTTTTTGAGTTTTAATGAACTGTAAGGTATAATGTCGACAAAATAATCATTAGGCATAAAATAAGGCTGTTTAAAATAAATGAAAAACTCATATTTGCTCAGGTACTTACTCAAGTCTTCAGCAAGGCCTCACGTCATCTAAAAAATTAAAATATTTGCTTTAATCTTTTACTAGTTCTTTATCTACACTAATATGATAAAGAGGTAAACTTTGTTTGTCTGTTAGTTTGTTTGTATGTAGGGGGTAATCTCTAGAACCACTGAACCGATTTTAAAAAATCTTTCACCAATAGATATCTACACTATCCCTGACGGACATAGGCTACTAATACCACGTGAACGAAGTCGCGCGCGTTCGCTAGTGTTATATATTTTTATAAAAAGTAAAGCAAAGGCAGCGTGGCGTCAACTCGTTTGCATTTATAATAAAAAAAAATGCAGTCTATATTCAGGAATGTCATTCATGTACGGTGGTTAACAAGAACAGGCCTAAATTGAAATGTTGAGAGAATTAATATTTAACTATCGAATATTATTTTTTTTCCAAATAAGTAAATTGCCTTACCCGCTCTTGTACTGGAATAGATATAAGATTCTAGTGTTCCTGCCATCGTTAGTATTGAAAGAAACCCAGCAGCCCATTCTTAATTTATTCATTTCATTCATTCATTGGTTTCCACGTTTCGTCACCTAATTAACAAACCCTATTTTAATACTGTGTCATTAGTTCACCATTTTTAGCTGCGAAATATCAAGCTTCTTTTGTTTCTTTTTGTAGTGTTTATTATTCCGTTTCTGTCATTTTCGTCTTTATCATTTATCAAATGGCAGTCTAGAATAGCTTTTCACCCCTCGTCAGTTTTCGTATCCGACGAGGTTAGTTAGAGAGGGTCAAAGTTACTCGTGACATTTTGCGGTGGGTCAGCCTCATTTCCTTTACACCATTTCACACGATCGTGGGCTAGTTTTTTCCAGAACTTGTCAGCCAGTCAAGCAATATCATCAAATTCACCGTTTGGTATTCTGCCGACTGTCCTTCGATTATTTCGCGGTATATCTCCTTTTCTATCTCCCATACTATCATGACGTCTCTCAATTCGATACTGTCCGAATGAAACAAAAGCGAAGCGCTAACCAAATGTTGTATGTCACTCTCACGCGTAATCTGGTTTCCGTTTAGCTTTATATCCTTATACTTAGAGGTTTTTTAGTAACTTTGGAAGTTGGCTGGAAATTATACTTGCTATTGGTAGAACACTTTACTGTTATAGAATTCTAGAAGACTTTGGGGCTAGGCACTGCTATTCAGAATTGTTGTAGTCGAGAGCGTAGCAAAATAGAGGAAAGCATTTCGAAAGCAAGAAAGAGTAAATTATAATAACTGTTTCATTTTTCTTTTACAAAGAACTTTCTTAGAACTTTCGTAGAGTTTTCTTAGTATTGTCTTTAGTTAGTGACCATGTCACAATATTATAAGTTGGCAAGGCAACACACATTGGTCAAAGACGAAATTAAAGAACACAATTGTTTATTTGATCAACATAGGTCGGTACGTACAAATCATATGTGTTCAAACTAGAACGAAAAGATGCTACGTAGCTTCCCAAATGCCACCCAACTGAGTTGCAATCGACGATCGATTTATTTGTCAGAGTTTGTGAGTCTGACTGGGTATTTTGTTAGTGTTTTGTGCTGGTAATGGAAAGCCACTGGATGCGAGCAGCGCAGGACAGGTCATTGTGGTGATCTTTGTGGGAGGTCGTTATATCCAGTAGTGAATATCTTTCAACGATGACGATGATGACGTAAGTTTCAAGATTAAAGAAGTTAGATTTTCAAATGTAAAGTTAACGACTGAAACTGCTATTTTCCTCAAGAATGAGAGCAAACATAATACCGCAAGCGTAGTATTGTTATACACCAAAATGTTACTGCTTTAAAACTTTTTTATGGAGACAAAAATCCCTTTTATTGTACACATTAGTGTGACAAAGGACTGAAATGTATGTGAAGCCGAAATCACTTTGCGTCTAATGCTACGGAAAAATTGCCTTTCCGCCTTAGTGGCAAGGCTTACAATTGCTTGGCGTGTTCTTGAAAGTGTCCGATAAAAGTATGTAAATATTTGGGTGCGTAAAAGCATTATACGAACGAATGTATGTACGTCACAGAGTGTGAAACACAGCTAAGTTGTTTGAAGTTGATTTCCATATCAGAATAATAATAAGAGACATAATTTAACCATAACAAAATCGTTTTTAAAACTTCAAGAGTTAACGAATGGACAGACCCACCACAAGGTAGACCTGGTGATGGTTGATTGTGGGAACCCGCTGATTGACAGTAACAAAGCACGAACCCTGGTGGTAATCTTTGGGGAGGCCAGATCCAACAGTGGACGTTTCTCGGCTAAAATGATGATGATAGCCGTATTAAGTGGATAAATATCTGGTAAGTTTTATTAATACCTTCTTAAAGAATTTGATTCAAATGATCTCAAATAGTGTTTTAGTATTTCACGACAAGGGGTATACAAGGTGTATAATTGTTCCAATAAGTCGCCAATTATTCATCCTTATTCCTGATTATATCACCATATCAGTCAAATAATGTCTAAAGCTAATAAAAGACCTGCCCGAAGCATTTCCACAACAACAAGTCTTATGCTGCTCTCGGGTAGCAGTTACCAGCCATCATCAAATCAAAATGTTCAGCTTTTTATGTAATAATGGACATTAGTTTTGCGACTTAAGCTTGGCTATTATCATGTATTAAAAAAATAGTCAAGTCATTAACTTGCAGATTTCTACACCGTACTAGGGTTCATGTATTGCCCGCTAATTCCTAACATCCTGTTTAAGGCTGTTTTTCTATCAGAAGGTTTGTTGATTTTATATTCCGCAAGATGTTACTGTTTATCTCTGCGCTAAATTCTGTATCTCTGTAGATTGTTAAAGATTTCAAACACGCTACCTTGTCGCAGCCAGAGTTGTTTTCTTTACCTAAGAAGCAATTATAGAGCGACATTATTTTATGCCATGTAAAGAAGACACAGCAGATCAAGATACTAAACCAAAGCTATAACTAACAGAGTAAAATAACGGTAGATACAGAACGCTTCCAACACTTTTTCACCGTAAGTGATGTAGCCGTTTTTCCGACGCATGTTTTGGCACATTCATTTCCCTGTTCCCAATGCATGAATGAGACGCTCGCATGAATCGGAAATGTTTTGCTTGTTTATGCTCCACGCTCATTGCTCTTTGCTTTTCTTGTTTTCCCTCTGTAAGCCAGGGACGGCACATTTTACTATGAATATCGTCATCAGCTTTGAATATGGAAAGGTTTAGCTTAAAACTAAATTGACTAAAACAGAGTGGCTCTAGTGGAATAGTTGAGGGCTGGGTTTTATAAAAATCCAATTTGATATCGGTAAAACATTGACTTGATTATAATGAAGTATGTAAGCCAATAATTTGTACGCTAATAATAATGGCACATCATGGTAGCATTAACACAATATTGTCACCTATTTTTATAGCTGTGATGACGAAATCAATATAATTATGTATTTGTTGATCAAGTTGTGTTGAATTATGTCAGAATTCTACTACATTAGTGATATCTATATGAAGTGACATAAAAAAAGGCTAAGTTAGTTAAGGCATCTTTTGCATCTTTACACACTACAACAACAAGTTACTATCCGTTCTTGTCAGTTGTTATCTTCGATCGCTTACTCTTCCTCAACTGCGGAAATTTTGGTACAGTTTTCACTGTCATTTAGAATATTTCTTACGGAATGTTTTTATACTACTACTTCGCTAGCTGTACCTGAGTAAAGCCAGAGCGGGTCGCTGGTTGGTGTTAAAATAACAAGCCAGCTTGCCCCAACTTAGAAAGGCGTGATATTATCAGCTTCCTGACCCGCGTCATAACTTCTATCGCAAACCGCAGCTGGTTTACTATTTCCTGGGAGTTAATTTGCGGACATCTGCGAGGACTTTGGGTATTTATTTTAAGGGCGTCCGTTAAGTCGCGCGGGCGCACGGAGCGGGTGCTCGCCTCTAGAAAAATAGTATGAGAGCATCCGCTAACTCGCGCGGGTGCGGGTGCGAGCTCATACTATTTGTTCGATAGGCGTGCACCCGCGCGACGTAGCGGATGCTCTAAAGATAGACGAACTAACGACACAAGCAGGCGCAGCTTACTTCGTAGAGCTAGAAGAATATAGATACACCACTGCACTGGGGCCGGAGTAATTAAGTTGCCGCGTGGGCGAATGAATACGAGGCATTTGTTCCAAGCTTTATTTATTTATTCTGTGACACAAGTAGAAACCTTGGTTATTCAGATACCAACCTCGGAATTCTGTATATTGCTCATACCAATTGAGCAACAGGTACCCTATCAGATAGTTAGCGGTTTCCATAGTTTTCAAAGATACCCTAGGTGCTGTTTATGAGAAACTTTTTCAAGTTGTTTCATTCAACTGGGTAACTTTAGAGACCACAAGCTGTCATTAAGTTGGCACCACTATTTGATCCTATTTACCTAGAAGGTTCAATTAGTGTGCATGCTCCTAGATGTAGCTATACATACTTATGTATACCTTGTAACTGGGTATATCATTATGTGTAAAATTAAAGTTTTCAAACCTGTAATGCCTCTTTGCGTTTCGACGACGGTGAAAATAAATACCCATTTAAATTTCAATTGTTTTAACAGTAAAGCCAACATTCCCGCATGTCCTTTGTACTATGCTGTACCGGACTCGGCCTCGTTTACACATTTACCAAGCTTTCAATTAATTAAAAAGTAAAAAAAAATCTGGATACTCTTTGAACATAATCTCATATTTAACAGGTCTGTTTATTACATTAGCGCTGCCATTTGACTTTCGTGACCCGTTACTGGCAAAACAATCCGACACAGTCAAGCTTACACATTTATTTACATAAATGTGCAGGTTTCCTCTCGATGCTTTTCTCCACTGTAACAAACAAAATCGTATTCCTATTTTAGTGCCCTTCTAATATTGAAGATGGCAGGACGAATTAGACGCGTTTTCGCCTGACTGGTTGCAGAAGAATCAAGACAGGGATACGTGATGGAAGAGAAAGAGTTTTTTGCTCAGCAGTGGTACAGTTAAAGGTAGAATAATGTTAACAAATACTACTTTTTGCCTTCAAGAGGCATCCTTGGATTCGAGTAACCCAAGGAATACCTATTCTTCTTCGTGTTTGATCCATATAACAACCTTATGCGTCTCGTTAACCCTTCTTTAAGAGCGTCTTGATCCCTTCTTAGATAAACATATAGACAACGCAATGCTACGCTTTGGCGCCGAAACTAAAATTGGATTAACATGCTAAGCGAATCCTCGTGTAGGGAACACAAATAACAACAGCGTTTGTCTTACCCAGCCAAGGGTAACTTTGGGAAAACAAAACCATACAGCATTTTGTGTTAGCACTCGGCGCACTAACCAGTTTAGGAGCAGTACTGCAATCTGGATTAATTACAAGCGGACGCTCGCAATTTCACAGCCTTTGTCCCTACGCCTTATCAAATAAATTACACTTTTTTCTAAGGAATTAAATAAACCATATGGCATCGTTTGGCTGTCGACATTGGCATAGACACAGTTTTATTTGACACCGAAATAACGCAGAGAAAAAAATTAGTAACACTAAATTTCATTAACATAGTGGTGATGTCAAAATCGGCCTTGACTCAGAATTATGCTGCAGTGGTATGCACTAAGTACAACGCCAATTATCAGTCAGACCCTTCGTCTTTTTACCCGACTACGGCAAAGCCAAAAGGAAGGGTCATGTTTTTAGATTAAACGTACTAGAACGAAATCATAATTATTAAAAGAGACTACACATATAAATATAGCATAACATATGCAGAATGCAAAGGAAACACTGTCAAAAATGCAGAGCATACGATGCAATTATTACTAAGAACTTAATAACTTAAAAAAATAATAGTTTGCATTGTAAATAAATAACACGCAGTAACTTTTCCACCTACAGTACCTAGCGCTTGCTGTACCTTAAAAAAATGACTACACGTTTTAGGTTTCAAACTGCGAACGACGTTTAATTTTTAAGTGATGGTAAATAACTCCAAACAGTTTTAGTTCTTTTATCGTACTGTTAAGCCAGATGTACTGTGCACTGCCGTTTTAGCTGGAGCAAAGAAACGCCTTCGGTGGATTGATATAAATTTACATAGGAGGGAGCCTCGTCTTGTTACGCGATTTGCCTAAACACCCGGTCTTTATGCCACGTCCTGGAATAACGCTTCGAGCGGTTAAACGTCAGGCTAGGAAAAAAATTTTTTTTTTAATCATTCCACTTAAACAACCTTCTAAGTAATAATTAAACACAAAAGAGAGGCTAGCGAGTATGCTGGTTTCTGTTAACATTATTGAAACAGTTTTGATAATTTTTATTATATGTAACAGAATTCTGTTTCGATTTTTTATTTTTAATGTACTTCACAATCTTTGTTACAATTGAATGGAATGTGGAGGTCGAAGGTTCGAGTCCTGCCAGACGACCAAGTTTTCTCTATGTGTTGTCATTGTTATTTAAAAAAAAATTTTTTTCCAAAGACTAAAAAATAAAAATATTTTAACTCTAAAATCGACTCTATAGTTCTTTAGAACAAGTTTCGGCCTTCGCCATTCTTAGCCTTTTGGATTGCTCAACTTGTAAAGTAACTGCCCTAGTGCTCGACACACGTAGGTATTATTTTTACCAGTAGCTGACATAACTGTATCTTGTTTTGACTCGTACGTTTCGGTATTTTATAGTCAATTATCTATTGGGTCATTGTCAAAGACTGGGGCCATTGGGGCCGGTGGGTGCTGACCGATCAGCTGTCGACCTTCATGAAGCACGAATTCTGGCCGAAGGGAGTCGCTTTCCGTCGTTTTCGCGGACGGTTGCTGGATACCCCGAAACTAGAAAACGTCGCCGAAGGAACGTTGTGTAATTTTAAAGTTGTGTTTTATAAATAAATATGTATGTTCGTTAGTCCTTAATTTTTATTTAGAAAAAGAAACAAAGTTATCACGGAAAAGAAAGAAAGTTAAAGATCTGATTAAAATTAAAATGAAAAATGTCACCCAAGCCGCTGTTTCTGGGTAGGGTGCCCAAAAGGCTGGCGACTTTGCCTCTCTGAATGGTAATGGCAATACGTTAGGCGAGGAACGCGCCAGCCCTTTGATCACCTGAGGTGTCGACTATTTTTTTCATTATTTTTTATTTATCTTTACATACTAACTAAATTTATGAACTTAGTGTCTTCCGCTCGTCTTATAGCCCACGTTCAGCCGTCGTATTTGTTTGCACGGTTGCCTTTCACTCTAAGAAAATGTTGCGATGAACTCATCAGTTTAAACGAGATGGCGCACTCAGAGTTACTGTCTCTTTTTATTGTTGAAACATATAAAAAGACACATTTCTAGTAAGCTTAGTGTTTGAGTTTTTTATTCGATTTTATTTACAAAACAGTTTTAAGGCTGAAAATTTTACTGAGTGGAATGATTCCACTCGATTTATGACTACTAAAAGCACTAAGCCACGTGCCAATCAAATACGCGAGCATATGTTTCAGCCGGCGCTTATTAAGACGCGGCTGGCGAGTGTTGAGCGCTTGAAAGTCAAAAGTTAACCCTATTTTTTGTTTTTTACCTATTTTATTTTTATTTTATTTTTATGAAATAGGAAGGCAAATAAGCAAGTGGGGCACCTGATGGTAAGTAATCACCACCGCCTGTAGACACCCGCAACACCAGAGATTGCAGATGCGTTGCCAACCCAGAGGGCTAAGATAGAATACCTCTTGTGCCAGTAATTACACCGGCTGTCTTGCTCTCCATGCCGGAACACAACAGTGCAAGCACTGCTGCTTAGCAGCAGGATTAGCGAGCAGGATGGTGGTGATCTACTACTATAAAGGAGGTTACTTTACTGCCTACCAGCCTGGTATGTACGCATTTGGCTGGACCTATTATCTGTCAGCCATGCGTCCACTAGCCACCATGATTCGGGACTAATCAAGGCGCAATACTCGTAGTTCGCATCGATACATTTCCTATTCAGCCCGGCGCGCTCCCGCTCTTTGCTAATTACCACAGTTTCAAAGTAAATAGGATCTATGGCTTATACACATAAATACCGCCTTTTACCACAGAATATCGCTAATAAATGTATAAAGAAATGAGAATTATAAAAGCATTTATTTTGAGATGCATAGGCCTATACAATAATACCTCAAAGACTAACAAATAAATAAATAAAAATAAATAAATATCTCGGGACAATTTACACCAATTGACCTAGTCCCAAACTAAGCAAAGCTTGTACTATGGATACTAGACAACGGATAAACATACATATATAGATAAATACATACTTAAATACAAATAACATCCATGACTCAGGTACAAACATTCATATTCGTCACACAAATATTTGCCCATACCAAGATTTGAACCCGGGACCTCTTGCACAGTAGGCAGACACATGTGCCACTGTGCCATACAGGTCGTCATATATTTTCAAAAACATTAACAGTAACACGTTATTTCGACGACGTGTGATCTAGTTTTGGGGTGCCCAAAATCCGTCTACGTAAAGGACAGAAAGCGACTCCCTTCGGCAGGAATCCTTGCTTGATGAAGGCCGACAGATGATTGGTCGGCGCACACACCACACAGGATCCTAAATTGGGCCCTAAAGTCTGTTGTTTGATCCGTAGTTAACTGAACTAATAGTTGGTAAACATCCCCACAATGTTTTCTTTACAAAATGGCAGATTTTTAACTATTAGTTAAGTTAACTATAGTAGATTAAACAATGGGCCATTGATAAAAGATTTTATTTATAAAGTAGGAACGAAAACAAGCAAGTGGGTCACCTAATGGTAAGTGAACACCACCATCCATAGATATCCGCAAGACCAAGGAGACTGCTAATGCGTTGCTAATCCAGTAATTTTACCGGCTGTTTGCTGTCCATGCTGAAATACAACAGTGCAAGCCCTGCTTAGCAAGTAAGATGGTGGTGGTAATCCGGACGTACGTTGCACAATATTCGACTACCCTCATTTTATTAACCACCCAGCGAAGTCACCATTATTTCAGCCAAATGTCCACTGCCAGACAGGCTTCTCCCAAAGAGCGCCGCAACGACGTGCCAAGCGCTGTTTGCATCCAGCGGGTTCCCACAACCATCGCAAGGTCGTCAATGTACGTTGTGGTTTGTCTACCCACGCAGTGTCTTCCGGTACCCGGCTTCAACTCAGTGAAGCGAATTATTGCGATGTAATTCAGCTCGATTCAACGAGATCAATGGACAAGTGGCTGAAGTTTCTATAGCGTTGACTAGAAAACATAGTTTAGAAGAATAGAGAGTTACCAGTTGTCAAAGAAATATTTCACCGTCTTTTGTTATAATGAGGTGTTACAATGTGAAATGTGATAAGTTAAAATAAACTTAATGACATTGATTCGACGTTTCTCTTTCATTAAATTGACTTTGAAATGGCAAAGTATTGTCTGCGAGAAATATAACGCCTCTACCACTTTTGAAGATAGTTAAGTTTAGACTATAAATATGCTTACCTAAATACAAAATGACTCGGTGACTAATCATCATTGGATCAGTATTTGTTATTTTAGCACAAGCAAAATAACGATTAGAGTTCTAGACCGTCTGTCTGTCTCTCCGATGTTTATGGTTAAACACTGAACCGATTTGGATGAAATTTGGCACAGAAACAGTTTGACACCTGGGGCCGGACATGGACTACTTTTTTTTCAAAATCCTAATCCTAAGGTGGTGAAATGATGGATAACACTTCGTACGTGAAATGCTAAGCTGCAATTTTTTTGGGACTTAATAAGTTGCGGGCAACAGAAAACCTTGATGTGGCGGAGAGATAATAGCATATCGCGAATAGCCATCGGAATTTTTTTATCCGGAAAAGGCAAAAAATCTCGGGCAACAGCTACATAAATACAAAACACATATCTTCAAATGGCAGCAAACGCAGCTTTATTTCATACAAAAAAATAAATATATATATTTAAAAAAATAGGAAAGCAAACAAACAAATGGATCACCTGATGGTAAGTGATCACCACCGCCTATCGATAACTGCAACACCAATTAGATTGCAGATGCATTGCCAACCCAGGGGGCTAAGATTGAATACCTCTTGTGCCAGTAATTGCACCTGCTGTCTTGCTCTCCACGCTGGAACATAACAGTGCAAGCATTGCTGCTTAGCGGCAGGATTAGCGAGCAGATGGTGGTAGCGATCCAGACAGACCTTGCACAAGGCCTTATCACCCGCAAAATAATAATAATATCCAGGTTCTTTCGCAAAAACATGATAATGGCCTCGAAAAATTACTTTTTGTTTTAATATTTACCTTACAAGTTGTGAAGCAGTACCGTAGCCAAATTAATTCGAACTCTTATACCAAATTTACATGCCAAAGTTACTTTATTACAGCCTAAGAGATCACATAAGAGCCTTTTAAATCAAGAATGTCAAAGTTTCACAAACATTGTTAAGAAAAACATCCCCCCCTATATATCATGTCGCTTAAAGGGGGAGACCTTTGCGTAAATAAAGGCAATAAAAAGTTAGATTCGGCAACTGATTTTATAGACAGGTTTTGTTTTATTCATGGCCAAGGGGGTGCGTTAGGAGGTCAACTGAAGCCATTTTATGAGGGTCACGGCATACAAATTGGGCTAAGACACCTCATTAGTAAAGCAGTATTAACTAAGGCAGTCTTAATTAACCATGCCCGTAAAAACGGAAAACATTGATTGATTATGGTTGATTAAACGCACGGCACGGAATGCTGAGGTTGCAGGTTTGAGTTTTGTCATTACCTTAGATTTTTCTCTGTAGCTGTCATTACACAGCATGTAAATATTGTAAATCATTATTAAGTCAGTAGTTCTTTAGACTTAATCTGCATAGATATTAAGAGTCTGAACTGTAATGAATGTATTTCACTCGGCGCCGGCTGTTCGACTGTTCGTGTATCATAAATTAATCCGAGAGATTCATATATAAGTAAATACATAATAAGAAAATAATTGCCTAGGGATGAACTCCAGCAAAGGGCTTGGATATTGTTCCATTACAAAGTAATAGTTTCCTAAGTAACCTTCAATATTATTAATAATTATTAGTGATTCGGCCATTTTTGTGAGCTTTAGTCACCTGGTGAGATTCAAAAATTGCACCTCTTCACCATCAGCTTCGTTTAACCAAATGCATTACAATGAGCATAAATTGCTTATCAACTATATTAAAATAGCCGCGCGTGTCGCTACTCGTGAAATACTTATTTATTTATTGAGTAGTTCCGGAGGCCGTCTGTATTCACCATCAATTCTAGTTATCCGATAGCAAAAGTACAAGTTACATACTATAAAAAATATCCAAATCGCTACAGGTGTGCATATTTTTTTAAAGATTTCCCTCGATTTCTCCAGTATCCCATCATCAGATCGCGACCTGATGACAATGGAACCAACTTGGAAGTATACCCTTTTAAACAAAACAAGAATTTTTCAAATCGGTCCAGCCGTCTTCGAGTAATCGCGGAACATACTCCTCCTTTTTCTGAAGTCTGTTAAAGAGGGCACGTTCTTAGTCATAGGGATTTTTTGGTTCATTTTAATGTTTGATTTAATGTTTTTGATATCTTTTTGATTTTGTAATAAATTAATCGATATGCACTTAAGAAAAAAATAGACTTAGTATGTTTACGTGTTGAGTTTTTAGTATGAAATACATACTTTGTTATTACGATAGAAATAAATGTAATAACCACTTACTTTCACCTCAAAAGAGCATAGAGAGCTTTTTACATAGCTTTTACGTATCTGTGAAGCTTAAAAGCTGTTGAATATTTTATTTATAACTTCAATAGATAATGCAGATTTACGTTATATGGGTGTTGTCATGTGTCAAATGTTGGGTCTTACATAAATACCTCTATAATGTAAGTGATTGACTGGAGCTGAAAATAAATGTCAGCCTTTAATTATCAAAAGCTGCATCTGAATCGATTCATCCATTTGAATTCTATAACGTCACAAATTGACATCACAGACAATAGAGGTAAAACCACCAACTTCCTTTTAAGATTAAAAACGTTAAGAGTGAAAATATGGCTTACCTCCCCCTAATAAAAAGGTAAAATATTTAGCTCAACATTGCCCATTTCAGCAAAAATTCTCCGAAACACGTCCCAGATGTTTATGTCCGTTTTTAGAGACTACACACCCTTGCGGACATTTTAAGTTCTGCAGAAATTTCCAGTATTGTGTGTTTTGTTACTCTTTTATGTGGCGAGGCACAATACGATATAAAATGTAAGCTGGGGTGTTGTGACGTCATAAAAGCCCGTCGTTTGATAAAGTTGCAGATAAAATGAAATTCGGGATACTCTACTTTAAAGAAAAAGCTAAGAATTTGAAATATCGGAGGTACGAGTGCGAATTTGAGCCTGAATTTCTGGCACGCTGGTTCGCCGCTATGCGCTTCTGAAATTCTATATTGGTTTTCCTTGCCATAGATTGTTAGAATTCTGCTCTAGAATATTCTTCTTAAAATAGGATTTCGCTCTTGTATATTTGTTTTTTACAAAGTGACCTATAGAAGTCATAGATATTCCTCTTTTCTAACAGGAGTATAGTAATTAATAGATTCAGGCGTTACTTTGCGTAGGTCCATATCAACAAACTGGAACAAATTACCTTGCTACTCCGAGGTTTCGCGGTGTTCCAGTTTGAGGAGTATAGTAAATATTATTTTGAGATTAATCTAAAATAACGTCACGATGCAAATTTAGTCTTTTACAAGTTTTTACTTGCAATGTTTGTATGTTAGTCCGTTTCAAATTTGCAAGTAAATTTTGACTAACTTTTGGTTAGGTTTTTTATTTGGTATGTGTATATTGATCCAATGATAAATCGAAGGCGCGATAATGTTGAACGCCTCATCGCACGCATTGGTTCTGGGACGCATTGGGAAGTCAGATTTGTTGTACTAGTGTACCGGCAGATGGCGCTGTAACATATAGTCCGATTCCTGAATGGCGCTATCGAGATTTTTCTTATTTCCATTATGACGGTTTCCATGTCACTGCTTGGTATTAATGCGATAAGGTTGTGATTATTTATATAAAAAGCTCTACTTAATATAGCTGAGCTTCATTCAATTTCGGGACTTTGAATTGCGATTTTTGAATCTCACCAAAATGGCCGTTTTCTCGCAAAAATTCGGCCATTTTGATGAGCTTTAGTTACCTGGTGAAAATCAAAAATTGTATTTTAATCTCACTGGGTAACTAAAGCTCACCAAAATAGCCGTTTTTCATAGAGATTCGGCCATTTTGGTGAGCTCTAGTCATCTGGTGAGATTCAAAAATTGCACCACTGGTGTGCTATAATCATATATAGCGCGTGAACCACGATCATTGTTCTATTGTGTTATTTTAGTTTATTCGTATAGTTTATAGCAAAAACAATAGAAATAAATACACACTGTAGATAATGGCGATCCCTGGCTCCAAAGATTGTACACCTGCTGTGTTAAATTGTAATTTTTTTAAATATTTGAGATGTAAAATAACATTGTAATTTTGATTTATTTAAAAAATTACACCTCGTTGAGTTTCTTGCCGGTATCTTCTCATCAGAGGTTTTTCCGAACCGGTGGTAAATTTTTTGACATTCATAACTGCTACCTGTAAGCCTTATCTGAATAAAACATTTTGACTTTGACTTTGACTTTGAATCAGGACTAAAGATACTTAGCGGGTGCCTTTTGGATGCCTTAGTTGTGAAGTCGCCTTATTAGACGACAACGTAATAATCCTGGGACCAATTCCATAAACTTGCCAGTCGACAGGTGACAGTGACAATTCGCCGTACATTACTGTGTCGATAAATAATGCTACGGACTTAACATCATAGTGGGCAAGCAATGTATACCGAATTGTCACTGTCACCTGTCGCCTGTCACGTTTATGAATTGGGCCCTAGGCGTTGAAAAAAAATGTTTTTTTTTCTTTCTGTTAACTGCAAAGCAATCCAACCGTGCTAAAAGTCCCTGTGAAACAGTTGAAACACAATCCTTTCAATTTTTTTAAACGTATGTTAGACAAATTGAAGACAATGTCTATTAATTTTTACTCGACCCAAATTAACGATTGCTTAAAAAACCGACGCTTTTCCCTCAAATTATTTAAATTCAATGCGACAAATCGCCGTAGCAACTCTGAGAATAAAGTTGTCCGTTGATTTCACCTATTGTGACGGGTGATGGTTTCACGGGAAAAGGCGGTAGAAATACCCTTTGTAATGTTACGGCGTTTTTATTTTGGGGTCGAATAGTGAACAATGTTAGAGGAAATAGCTTGCGAAACAAGTTCACGGGTAATTTTTCGGGTTAGTGGGGAGTTTAACCTAGCTGCTGTGTTTGGATAGAGCGAGCGCACTTGCCTTTCTACTGCCCTACTTGATTTGCTTGGCTGTATGGTCCAATAATAATTAAGAAACATTCCGTGAAGGCTAGCAGCAGGCCTGCGTGATTCCATGAATGAAAATGGCCAAGGAATTGCACAGGCTTGGTACAAAATTTGTGACATTGTGACAAATAAATAAATAGATAAATAAATATCTCAGGACAATTCACACCAATTGACCTTCTCCCAAGCTAAGTAAACTACATACCTACCTACATAACCTACAGATACGTAGAATTTACCATCACGTTACTACCTTGACTGTTTTTCAGGACCATTTAAGGCAAAAACTACTCGTAAATGGTGATATTATTGTTGCAAATAGATCTGCTCACGTCAGGTTTAAAGTATCTAGAAAAGTAGGTTTGTCCCGATTCATTGTCATTAAGAGTGTCATTTTTATACGAGGAGTCGCTCTAAGTTAATAGTCAACTAAGAACTAGCCCAGTATCGATATACTATAAAGCAGCAAGTAGTAATAGCATTAAACGATTCAATATACACATTGCGTCTCAGAGAGATATGTCTCATTTATTTGCTTGCAATTTGAGCAGGATAGTACTGTAGTCTCTCGAGTCGATATAAATATCAAACGGGGCATGCCGCGTGTCGACAAACAGCCACAGGATGAAAAGGCACCTAATGGGTCACGATAATGTTGTGTTGTGTTTTGTTTCACTTCATAGTTAAAACAAAACATTCGAGAGAATATCATTAGAGTTAATGTTGTCGAGTATTTCTATAGCAGCTCCGGAAAGGTATTTTAACTCTAGCTTAGGCTGCTGAGAAATGAAAATTTAAATTGTTTTGTAAGCTTTGTAAGTAAATTTGAAGTTTGAAATGAAAACAAATTAACCATCTATCTTGCAAATTTGCATTTTTGAAAAAAGAGGAAATATTTTAAACGAATTGGAGAAAACTTTTGAACTTTATCCCTTTGTGATACGGTCGATAAGTGGTCAAGCAATTTCTTGGTCGACTATACAAACATTCATCATACAAACATCAAACCCACAACCTCTTGCTTCGTAGTAGGGATCTTTAACCACTAGACTATCCGGTCCTTAAACAGACATTACATATACATAAATTAAAATGAAAAAAAAATCTAGGGTAATGGCAGGACTCGAACCTCCAACCTCAGTATTCCGTGCCGTGCGTTTGCCAGTTCCGCCACATTACCAGCTTCTATACCTTGCGAATTTTTCAATGTGCTTCGTTTTTACTGTCATTATTGATTAAAATTTAATAAGTTGAATGTTTAATCTCAAAAAAAAAAACGAAAGAAATTTCGGTTTGAAAAAAAATTACATTTACATACGTATAGTATAGCGATATGTACTAAAATACAATGTACAAAAAAACGTGTGCTACGGACCTCGTGCAAGGTCTGTACCACCATCTTGCTTGCTGATACTGCCGCTAAGCAGTAGTGCTTGCACTGTCGTGTTCCGGCGTGGAGAGCAAGACAGCCGGTGCAATTACTGTCACAAGAGGTATTGCTAAGCACTATGGATTGGCAACGAATCTGCAACCTCTTGGTGTTCCGGGTGTCTATAGGCGGTGGTGATCACCATCAGATAACCCACTTGCTTGTTTGCCTTCCTATTTCATAAAAAAAACGGCCGAAGACACGATGATGACAGACAGGAACGAATAGCTACTTTGGTTTGTACTATGTAAGGTGATAAACTTTGTTGTAAGTACAGTCAAGGAAATTGAAACACGTACCACCGTAGAACCTAGTCGAAGAGACATACGCATGACATTTGTATGACATAGCCCGGCGTTTAACGCGTCGCGGCATTGCGATAGGGTTCAAAGGTGGTACGTGAATATATTTCCCCTACTGTACCTCAAGTAACCACAAGCCCATTTACTTATACTTCGTATTTCGTGGTCGTTTCAATCTAGCCAAGACAAAGCAAATTTTCTTGGAGTAATCAGGAAAGTTTCCTCGTCATTACCTAAGTTAGAGATAACCTAATAGCCATCCTTGCTTTCCTACAAATAAATCTCAAAAACAAGTCGGTAATTTCGGCTAGGTTTTATCTTTACGAGTATTCAACGATGGCTAGTCAGCAGATATTTGCACACTCGACGAGATCAGAAATATCTACTCTCGTCTTTATTGACTAAAGCGGACGCCCGCGACTTTGTTCGCGTGAAATTAGTAGCCAATGTCCGTCAGGAATAGTTTAGTTTTCTATTAGTATAAGGATTTTTGAAATCGGTTCAGTAGTTCCAGAGATTACCCCTTACATACAAACAAACAAAAAAATAAACAAAGTTTGCCTCTTTATTAAATTAGTGTAGATAGAATAAAGACTGTGTGGATTTTTTTTGACCTCTTCGCCGTTGAGTTACTTTTGGTGCCGGCTGTACAAGTTGTTTTATTGATATAAGATACTATTGTACGAATAAGTATAAAGGTCCGTCGATTTTCAAACAATGGAGGATAAAGAGAAAATGGCATCTTTATTGGTTAATGGTATAGGTTAATCTACACTAATATAATAAAGAGGTCAACTTTGTTTATTTGTTAGTTTGTTTGTATGTAGGGGGGTAATCTCTGGAACTACTGAACCGATCTCAAAAATTCTGTAGCAGATAGAAAGCTACACTATTCCTGACGGAATCAGGCTACTAATTTTACGTGAACGAAGTCGCCGGCATCCTCTAGTTATGTTATAATTAATGTACGTCTGTTAAGTAAATAATTACTCAATTATATTCTATTCTGACTTAACGTTGAAGCTGTAATACTCAAATCGCAACTGTTCAGCACTGTTACCCTAATCATTTCGCAGTGTCAGTTAACCGGCCACGGAACCGCCGGAATGCGACACATTTCGGCCAAAAACTAGAAAACCTAGAACCTACAACCTTTTGACAAATCCTAGAAAGTTAACCCAGGGACAAAGAAGTTAGTGGTACCGCTCAACCTGCAACTAGTTACGCAATTTAACTCCCTTTGGTCCATTTTGGTGAAAGCCATTTAACTAGATATCAAGGTAACTATGAAGTTTGCGTAAATCAATGATTTAACTATCAACAACAAATTCTAGACACCTATTGATTGAAGTTTCAGCTTTCTAACAACTTCGTACGTTAAAACAAGGCCAATTATGAAGTTTAAAGTTCGTAGTTCCTATTGGAAAACTGAGCAACTTGATCATTATGGGTTCCTTTGAATACAAACATATATATGTATGGTCACGCAGGTATCCCGAAGGGGTAGGCAGATATCACAGAATTCCACTTGCTATGATCCAGACATCTATACAACCATTGCTTCACTCATTCTCATGACTCTGCGGGTGGTAGGTCACAAGAGGTATTCCATCTTAGCCCTCTGGGTTGGCAACACATCTGCAATCTCTTTGATGTTGCATATGTCTATAGGCGGTTGTGATTACTTACCATCAGGTGACCCACTTGCTTGTTTGCGTTCCTATTTCATAAAAAAGGAAGTCAATTCGATTACCATAGTGCTTTTGAAATCGCGTGTCGCCATCTTGTCTCCAAGCGTCATAAAGTAACGAAAAGATAATAATCTTCCCATTTCCAAAAGTAAAATCAATTCCATTATGATTCCCGCAGAACAATAAGGCTTCACCAGGAACCCTGACGCGGATACACCTCCACTACAGTGCCAATTTATTACCATGAATAATGCAAAAAAACGCCGCGCGGGAATTTTTCTTTCCCTTATTATTTTAAGGGACTCCCGTATAGCTGGAACAGCACACAGATTAGTTTTGCCAAGTTTTTACCTGAGTCACTATTGTCGAATTAATTTTTTGCAGATTTCCGGGGTTTTATTCCGAGACTTGCCTTAGACACAGAATAAATAATAGTACTAACGTACAGAAACTTCTCTTTTTCGACCACCATTAAACGAATTCCAACTTTATGATCAGGCACAAAAAGTTCGTATTACTCTATAAACATTCGCCAGGCGGCATGCGTCAAAAGCAAGGCGCCGCCCGCGCCCGCCTTCCACCCGCGATGCCCTGGCGCACCGCTAGGGTTGGGCTGCTTACTATAATACTATCTCATGCGACACAGAGTGAGCAGGCGGGCCGGCAACCTACTGCGATTAACCTATGTCATGGGTGGTGCGGCGAGCGCACCCACAGTGTTGAGTGGAACCCCCCTGCCTTAGACCAGTAGTATTAGCGCATCAGCTTCGGATTTGACGCTGGGACTGCGCCCTGTCTTGCTCTAGCACGCTAGCATGAGTAAGGGACAAAGCGATGCCTCATCGATCAGCTCGACGATAGTGCTCTAAGAGGCTAAGGAGGCTGTAGTTGCATAATCTACGACTACGTCAGGCAAAGTCACTCAAACTTTAGTCATGAGGCATTCAATACGTCATCTCATTGCAACGGGGTTCTAGTATGATACGGAATTATTATTCTAAAAATGTACTTCAGCTGTCATGGGAAATACCATGGTAAAAATAATGAAGCAAAGTACATTACTGCCAGTAGATAGAACGCAGATATTACGTTATTATTCAAAGCATGCGACCCAAACTTTAAATAATCTTACTGTATAGGTTAATTCACAAGAACTGGCACCGAAACTATAAAATTAATGTCAGTTTTTACCAGACTGCCGCCAGAAGGGAGGGCTATACAAATTTCGGTGCCAGCTCTTCTCAATCAACCTATACGTGATCGTATTTCCTTGGCTATTGTTACTAGTGTCAGTGGCCCTAACATGACTGGCCAAGTTTAATTTATCTCTATCTACGTACCTTTCTTATGACACCAGTTAGACATAGACACAGGGAGGGGTTAAACTAAACCTGGGCTGTCATGTTAGGGCCGCTGAAGTTAAAGGATTTTTTTAGTTTTTTGACTTACTGATCAAAATAATTTATGATCGACTGTGGCTCAAGGGCTGTCTCGCCATCCAAACAAGGTCGTTCCAGGTCACAAGTGACGAGCCTGGCGGAAGCAGCACCCGCGTCTGGTGCCTGATAACAGTAAAGAATAAGATTAGTACTTGCGCTAAATGGTGTTCGTGGAAGGAAATTAAAGGGTCGGAAAGATGGCTTCCTCTGATGCTGTTACGTTATTCTATTTTTTAAGTCACTAAAGTGATACTTGGTGTATTATTTTGGAAAATTCTTCAATCATTCCAGGGGTTAATACCGAAACTTACAAGTACTACAATTTTGCATATTTGTCACAACTGTTCTAAATTATAGCACTTGTATTTCAAAGATCCTTGTACCAGTGTGATTTTAGGAGTGTATAGGTTTTCTGGCTGTAAAAGTCTTCAGTTAAAAGCGATTATTGTCTATGGTTATTTTGACAGTACCTTCAAAGGAACTATTGCAAGTTTTTTCTTTTTTTCTGTTCTCGTTTTATTTACGAGCTTAGCTCTCCGTGGAGAAAAAGCCATTTCTCTCTGCCCTTGCCAAGGACCTGACTTCATTATACGACATGTAATTTTTTTCTGTACTGTAATAAACTACAGTTAATATTTAAGTACATAAGTAGAATAAAACAAATTCATTATCTGCCTTTGTCCGTCCTCATATCTTACTTCTTCTAAATCAAGCAACAAATTACTATACGATTTCCACTGTCATTTAAAGAATTTTTAAAGAAGATTTTTATATACAGTAGGGGAAATATATTCACGTACCACCTTAGAATCCTATCGTAACGACGCGACGAGTAACGCCGGGCTATGTCATACAAATGTCATGCGTATGTCTCTTCCACTAGGTTCTAAGGTACGTGTTTCACTTTCCTTGACACATTAGTTCTTAAAAAAATCAGAGATTCCATTTTAAGATTAGGCTCATGTCGTCACGACCCTTCCTGTCTCATTGGATTTTTTAACCGAAATGGCCTAGAAAATTTCAATTAAAGTGATCGATTAAATAATTAATAGTTTCAGGCGTTACTTTGCGGAGGTCCATATCAACAAACTGGAACAAATTAATATATGTGTCGCACAGACGCAGCTATTTTGCACGAGCCCGGCACTGGTTTCGCGGAGTAGCAAGGTAATTTGTTCCAGTTTGGTGATCGATTAAAACAAGGAGTAAAGAAAATGAACTCTCACTATGCATTATGTAAAGAATGCGGCATCTTAGATTGAAAATGTAAATTAGAACACCCACGCGAGATCAAAACATCGTATCAATTTCAGAATTCATAAGCGCACACGTGCGCGTCGTCGTTACGTACATCCGCAGTTCCGCACTTAGTAGCGTAATTTCCGCTTGCTTTGATATTCCTCTGAATTAAAATAGCTCGGGTTACGCGGAATTTGGCGGACGCATTTACTTGGGGAATTTGTTCTGAAGCATTATTGTCATGTGGGGAATTTGGGCGTGCATCGGAATTTTGTAGTTTCAATAGTAAAATTTCGTTGGTAAAAATGTTGGTTATTATTTGGGGCCGATGTTGCCGTGGTTTGACCTGTCTCACGCAGAATCTTAAGGTTAACCCAAGGTTAACCATAGAATTTTGCCATAGATCTTCTATTCATATAAAACATGCAAACATCACCTGATGGTGATTGGTACAATTAATATTTATATCGCCGTTTGTATGGGGAACGCTTTTTGGGGTTGGGTACACGTTTATTTTGTTCCAATTTTCAAATTATTGTTTTGTTTTGTATAGACTGTGTAGTTTTGTTGTTATCTATCACCTCAATTTTCGTTGTGTTACCTCCACACGTCATCGGTTGCAATCCCTCTTTATGTGCCCACACCCTAACACAAGCCGTGCAAATCGCTGAATATGTAGATTCCCTATGTTTTCGAGGAATTGCCTCGCTCAGCTGCGCTATTCTTATTCCAAATTATGACAGATTGCTTCTGTCACTATCGCACTACATGAGTAGAATTCTGACATAATGCATTATGTATATAATGCGGGCGCGTGTCGATTTTGATTTCGTTTTCGCTTGTTCTGATGATAAATTATACGTCATATGTTTATGTCTTCAGAAATTCGGCAATGTCTTTAACTAAAACCTTGAATTAAAGATCAAAGTCACAAATACTATAAATATTGTTACTAAAATAAATAGCATCAGTTTCGTAACGGTTATGTAACGGTTTATATCAGTTTAAGAAAAACAAAAAGATTAACATAAAGGAGAGAGTGGGTGAAAAAATGGGAAGGGGAAGACCCCGGCAAATGTTCTCCGATCAAATCGGAGACATTATAGAGAAAGGCCAGGTCAGGAGTACCCTAAGCCGACGAGCATGCATGAAGAATGTTATGAGAGTAAGTGAAGCAAAGGTTGTACGTCAGTTCGTAGCAAGTGGAAATACGTGGTCTCTGCCTACCTCTCGGGGAAACAGGCGTGACTTTATGTATGTATATCAGTTTCATAACAATTTCTTTCCTAAACTGATGTAAACCATTACAAAACCGTTACGAAACTGATATTAATTATTGTAGTAAAGGTAGAATATTTATGATTTTGAATCTAAAATCAGTGTGAGTGAGTGATGACGTGGTAAAACTAAATTCACAATGAGTTTACACACCTAGCACTATTAAATCAAATTAAATTAATGTATCTTCTTGTGACTTGCATGTAAATACATTGACAACAATTTCAGTATTACCAGAACATAAACCATATTGTTCAAAGCCGTATGCATTGCTTTCCAAAATGAACCCGTATGAAATTACATCGCAATTGTAGCATATTACATTCCTCAGTGAGTTTGCTTCCTTGCCTTAATTATGGCGAGGTTGAGCACGCTTGCAATATCGACTGGGTAAATATATGCTTTTGATTCACCCTGGCATCCTAATTATGCCTCTATATTATGTTTCCACTTTGGAAATTCTATGGAGGAGGCCTATCTTCATCAGTGGACTTCTTGTCGCTGAGATGACGATGATGATGATGTTTCCACATGAAGGGCTCTGTGAAGTCTGGGATTTGAGATGTTCTGGGTGGTGATGGACACGTAAAGTTATTAGGGACTAGTGGTCCGCTTTAGCGTCGCACGGTTAATCGGCATGTAATGTACATAAATACCTTCCGTAAAAAAATCTCTAAATGACAGTGAGAACCGTATCGAAATTTGTTGCGGGGTTTAGAAAGAGAATACTATGATACTATGTGAAGATCAATATAAAGATAGAAGGCACCTGAAGACAAGTATATAATAGTATTTTATGCAACTGCTATATAATGAGAGGCCTTAAAACACGAGTGTGGTTTTATGAAACGAGCGTCAGCGAGTTTCATTATAGGATCACACGAGTGTTTTAAGGCCTAATTATATACAGTTGCATACATTACTTTATCTACACACATATCATAACTGCAAAAAACCGTAACAGCAAAAAACCAACAAACAAGTATGGCGGCAATTCGACCTATCCGTCAAGACGAACGTTTTTTTTAAATCATAGACAAAAGAATGAAGTCCCTATTGTCATGTCACTCGAGATCAAATGTCGTGCGTTTAAATTAAAAAATCACACTGAATTGACGTTTCGTATCGATAACTGTTTTAATATCTGTGGATACTAGAATAGAGACCAACTTGAATTTTGACAGCTGTTCCAAATTTAAATTCATAACGTCACGAGATATCGGTGATGTAATCACCAATAAACACAGACTACTAAGAGATACTACTCAATAAAGAAAGATTTACCTACTACCACAGACAAGAAAATTCTCAAAATAACATTGGTTGTAATAATGCTGGTCATTTTCTATGGTTTTTGAACGCGTTATTGAGAAATTATGATATGTGTGTAGATAAAGATAGGTTAAAAGTGGGTACAAAAACAGATTAATAATAGAAGTAAAGAAAATGGTAAAACATACAAAAATGTATTGTTAACATAGGAAGGAAAACGAGCAAGTGGGTTATTTGATGGTAAGTGATCACCACCGCCTATAAACACCCGCAATACAAAGGAGTTTACAGATGCGTTGCCAACCCAGAAGGCTAAGATGCAATACCTCTTGTGCCAGGAATTTCACCGGCTGTCTTGCTCTACACGCCGGAACCCAACAGTGCAAACGCTGCTGCTCAGCGGCTGGATTAGCGAGCAAGATGGTGGTAGCGCTCCGGGTGGACCTTGTACAAGGTCCTACCACCCGCAAGATGTGCTTTCAAGTGATGATGAATAGGAAATATGATGATGACGATGAACTGGATGAAGAACTTAAAAATGAACTAGAAGGGGGCATTAATTACAGAAGAACACTGAGCACGTCTGAGAAAGTTCCTAGAGTATAGGTAACGCAACTAAAATTGTGGTCAGGCAAACTGCTACATGTCACGGGTGTACCGGAGAATTTCGTCTGAATTTTCAAATATTTGTTTTGTTTTGCATTGCGCTGTGTGTAACCGATTATTTCAAATCTGATTTCATTACCTTTAATGCAGTCGGGATACGTACAGTTGCGTCGTTCGAACTGTAAGACGCAGCTGTGAATAAGTAATTTAAATAATTAATAGATTCAGGCTTACTTCGCGGAGGTCTATTACAACAAACTGGAACAAATTACCTTGCTACTCCGCGAAACCGCAAACGGAACAAAACGGCGTAACGGTCGTACTATGTGAACCAGATGATGCCTCGTATAGAAGTGAACCGCGCATACTTCGTGTAATTTTAGTGTTTAGTGGTGGTGGTATGTGTGATAGGTATAATTATGTATGTTGTTTGGAGTGGAAACAGAAGAGGATGAGTTTTTACAAAACAAATATACATATATCGCACAAACGCAGCTGTTTTGCACGTGCACAACACTGGTTTCGCGGAGTAGCAAGGTAATTTGTTCCAGTTTGTTAATGAGTAATTTAACACATAGTCAGTCACTACGAGAATAAAGTGGATTTTAACCGCACATTCAAAATGATATCAATGGTTATCAAATGAATCGTTAATCCGCTGCATAGCATGAATAATTCAATCATGTATGAGCACAAAATGGAACATTCCAGAAAAAATGGCGGAATGAGAGACAGTGTTTCCCTTCAATAACCGCACGAGACGTGATCGGCATCGTAATACCTTAATAATAAACAGTAACGGTAACGGAACGGGATTTGCAACGGATTAACGATAGGGAAACGGTATTTTATCGTGCGGTTGCGCTAATGTCATTACTGGAACCGTAAAGCGTACCTCGGATAGTTAGTTACACGCAAGTGAGGTTAGCTTGTTGTACAAGATCCGTCCGAAACGCTACAACCATCTTGTTCGCTAATCCAGCAGCTAAGCAGCAGCGTTTGCACTTATGTTCCGGCGTGGAGAGCAAGACAGCCGGTGCAATTACTGGCACAAGAGGTATTCCATCTTAGCCCTCTGCGTTGGCACGCATCTGCTATCTCCTTGGTTTTTGCGGATGTCTTTGGGTGGTGGTGATCACTTACTATTAGTACTTGTACCAGTCAGATATAATACGTATTTAATTTAGTCTTTAAAGTCCTATGGTCCTATAGCCCTTTGGGCCTATGCGGCCTGAAATTAAAGGATTTTTTTCTCAATATCAACCGTGAAGCGTTCACTGCTAGCGTTGTCTAAGAATCTTGCTAGGCATAGGCGTTGCCTTAGGTTCCCCACGGCCTTGAGTTGCTCGCGTCCATCGGTTTTATGATCCTCTCTAGTTCGTCAGTTCACTTTGTGGACGGCCTACCAACACTTCGTCTCCCAGTACGCAGTCTCCACTCGAGGACCTTTCCGCCCCCACCGGCCAACGATTCTATTGAGCAATGGTTTTGCTCACAGGAAATTGAGATTTCCCATTGGCATGTAACTGCAACTATCGTTGCATAGTTACCTAACCACCATATTTAAAAACATTATCAAAGCAGTTGTTTCGCCTCTGTACGAAGTATAATCAGGAAATGTTAACATGGTATTTTTTTAAACCTACCTCCGCAAAATAGCGCGCGTATCTATTATTTATTGGATTTAGAGGAAAACAAACCCCTACGTGCCTTTTCTTCAGGCATTCCAGAAAATTGGGGAAAAGGTATTGATGTATTGCCTTGCGAACAATGCTGATCTTTCGTATTTATTATTTTACGTAAAGGTTTTAATCCTGTTTTAAACTTTCGCGATTTCTACACATAATTATGTCTCAAAATAAAAATAGGGCCCGACTAACTCGACGCGACTTGATTCGACAGTAACACAAAAATATAGAAAGAAAGAAAGAAGAAAGAAAAACATTTATTTAAGACTATTCAACACACACTTACACACATCACACAGAGTACAATTATATAAAAAAAGACAGTAACTTTTGTGTTGAATAGAAACAAAAATGGCCCCACTCAGCATACTGCCTCGGTAAACCCAGACGCTGGTTTTCAGTGGGACCGTTGAGATTCATCTATACTAATATTATAAAGAGGAAAGATTTGTACCTATTTTTGTATGTTTGTATGTTTGTAATGAATAGGCTCAAAAAGTACTGGGCCGATTTAAAAAATTCTTTCACCAATAGAATGCTACATTCTTCCAATTTGACATAGGCTACATTTCATTTTGAAAAAAATTAGGGATCCTTGGTAAAATTTGAACAATGTAACCGAAGGTGTAGAAAAATGAGTCTTAAAATTGATTGTACCCGTGCGAAGCCGGGGCGGGTCGCTAGTACAATGTATAAATATATGAATGTTCCAAAACATATTTTTTTACTAATGTTTTATTAAATGTTTATACATGAAATTGGTAAAAAAAAACCTACTTTTAAAACAACCCCGTGCTACATATTTATTTTTATTTTTGAGTAGTTTATTTATAACCAGGTAATATAAAAATGTTTTAATCGCGTTAACATCCCGTCAACGTTATAAATAAGGTTTAATCCTTTGAGGAACAGTTAATAAACAACCCCGTGCTTGACCATACTTTCAGGGATGAACAAAACAGCATCTCAGATTACTATTTTTGTTTTGTTCACCAAATAAACAACATTAGTTTCGAGAAAACAAAGGTCTGCTTTCCTTTCTTTTTGCCCGACTGCCGCCAGAAGGTCAGGTTATTTGATAAGCTTAAGCGTGGAAGGAATTATATTTTATTAATACAAAAACTAACGGAACAAGTGCGTTAAGCTGAGATATAGAATAGCGAAATGAGAATTATTTCGTGACAATAAAAAATACGAAGAAAAGACGAAGAAAGAAAGAGAGCGCTTTCTGAGGCTGAATATACATCCGTCTTAAGAGGAGTGTGAACCCAGCCACAAAAGCGGTCCCCATATAAACGGCGATAACGTTTTCCAACCTCCAAACCGTTTATATGTTTTGATTTTTTAAATATTCTTTATAGATTTGACAATATTAACATTCTTACGAATTTCATACTTTACAAAACAAAAAAGCGTCAATACTTTCGAAACTATTAAGAATATTTAAAAAATCAAAAGGTAAAAACCTAGTTCTAGGGCATAATGACAACATACAAAAAAATCATCGCTATAGTTTAAGGTTTAGAGGGTGAGACAGCCGTATTGTCAGCCGTATCGCCGTTTGTATGGACAGCGCTGGGTCCACACTCCTCTTAAGTAGAAACACACCATGCAGTTCAGCATTATGCCGAGGCACGGTTAACTGTCACAACGACGCTGGTCTTTCCTGGCACTTCACGGTACTTGAGGCATAATGAAATATACCTACGTATAAATATAATATGACACCGGCGGAGTTCTACCTGAATTAAAAATCAAGTCAAAGTCAAAATATTTTTATTCAGATTAGGCTTACAGGTAGCACTAATGAATGATCGTCTCAAAACCAACATCGCGCAAAAAATTACCAATCTAGAAGTAATCTCAAACGAACCCAATAAACATTTCAAAATACTCCTAAATACCGTGTGTAAAGAATTCGATAAAACCTGTGCTAAAAAACGAAAAGAACGACGAAAACGAAAAAGATGAGAAGATACCGGCAAGAAACTCAACGAGGTGTAATTTTTTAAATAAATCAAAATTATAATGTTATTTTACATCTCAAATATTCAAATTTTTTACAATTTAACAATTTAACACAGCAGGTGTACAATCTTTGGAGCCAGGGATCGCCAATACAGATCGGGATCATTTCCAAACATCCCTGTCCAAGATATAGTCATTGATTTTATAATACGCCCGAGAAATTAATGTCTTCTTGACAATAGATTTAAATTTTGTTTCATTTAGTTCCATAATGTTTTTTGGAATTTTGTTGTGAAATCTTACGCAATTTTCCATGAACGACTTGGTTTTAGCCAGTGTGTAAGTTGGAACTTTAAGCTTTTCCGTATTATCACATGATTAAGCTTAATAAAGCAATACACCCTTTAAAACATCTTTACGTCTTGCTTTTATTAGTGTATGTATGTATGCATCTGCGCCTCTATTGTATATAACACTATACATATAGGTAAGTTAACTTTCGTATTGGCATTGCCATACAGAGAGGTAACGCCGCCAGCCTTCTGGGCAGTCTACCCAGAAACAGCGGTTTGGGCGATATTTTTCATTTTAACTTTAATTAGAATTGTAACTTTTCTATTTGTTTTTCTGTAATAACTCTGTTTCGTTTTCTAAATAAAAATGATCACAGTTAAGTTCCTTTATAAATAGTTATAGTCGTGTAACTTTTAGTAAAAAAATATATAAAAAGAAAAGTTTCCTAAATTGAGTTTTTGAGTGGTATAAATGCCATTTTTCCGCAGCAGATAGATGTTTTGCAATATTAGGTAGCGGTTCAGAAAATAAAATATTAAACATACTCTACATCATACCTAGAAAATAGTTTGCGATGCCTCCGACTCTACGAAACGTCTGGTTTTAGAGAAGCCAGTACCCTTGCTATGAGTACAGTGCACCTAGCCGTAACCATACTCGCTAGCGACAGCGTAAAACGATTCGGATGGGAAATTGCACAGCGCCTCTAGCGCTCACTTAGATAACTAAAGATCGCTAGTATGAGTCCAACGTTAAATTACCTATCGAAATCTAAACGTCAGTGTCTAACGTTTTGTAGCTGTTGCCGTAGAATATTGGTACCATGACTCACAAATTTGACACATGTCATCGAAAAATACCGTATCGACTATGGTTAACTCTTTCACTGACAAATGGGAGCGTATTTAACCGCTACCGACTCTAGTAACGTAATACGAATTTTTGATAGAAACTCATGGCAAGGGTACAGATTAATCGAACGTGACATTAAATACAAGTGACAAGTCTTAGAATGTAATGTGTCTTTTTAAATAAAAGTCCCTTCCGTAAAAAAAAACTGTAAACGACGGTGAAAATCGCGTAAAAATTCGTGTGTGGGTTTGGTATAAGCGCCCAAAGATATGGGAACAGACAGATCCGGAGCAAACATTTGTACCGTTTGAAGCTACTTGTTTTATTATTGACATAGCAAATAGAAAACAAACAATAAGAAACTCTCGATTTCTTTTAAACTACATTTAAGATAGTTCCTACCTCACCTATCCCACTATTAAGAGTATATTAAAGAAGTACAAGAAAATAAATAACTGCTCAATACATACCCCATCCTGCCCGTAGAAGAATCTTGACTCGGGATAACTCGACGGTCCTTGAAAGGGTGTACTTGATCCTATCCTGTAGAACCATTTTCGTACATCATGCCAATTATAAAAATATCACTTGATATAAGTGGCGCCTGAGGATGCTTCTGATCAACGGGATTATTGGATTTTGATCGTTCTTTGGTAGGGTTAGATTTTTTCTAATATTTATGAGGGGAAAACAAGTAAGAGGATTATTGGTAAGTCAGATGATGGTAAGGAATAATCGCTACACGTGGACAGGCGTGTTGCCTGCCTTAGTGACAACGGCAATTCCTTACCGATGAACACCGGCAAAGTACTTGAATTTTTGGTTACATATTAGCTTCCTAAGTGAACTAAAATAATATTAAGTTTTTGGTTGCGTCATATAATTATAAAAAATAAAAACGTTTTATGAAATTTGTTTCGGATTAAAACACATTTACCTGAGTGCATCACATATTTAAAAAAAACTATGACAGATATATATGCCATTGACACCTCACTTGTCATTGGCGGCGTTCCGAATCACACACACACCTACAAAGTATAATCACGCTCATACAATACAACACAACTACTCATTATGGTTACACCACACAAGAAAAAACAAAGGAGAAAAAGAGCATGCAGACTTATCGCTAAACAGCGATCTCTTCTAAACAACCTTGCACAATTTGCGGCAATATTCCGGTTAAAAAGTCCGAATATTCTGAAAGCAAAAACACTAACTAAATCACCCTTGATTCAGGATCAATCCACTCGCAGTGCATAACTCAATTCCAGAGCGAATTGAAATACCATTCAAAAATCTAGTCACAAAATGTTATCCGACCCGTTTCAATGTTAGGAAAAATCCCTTCCGCGTCTAAGCGGCGCGTGACTATCATTTTGAGTTGATTTATCGAGGTCGCCTAGTCCCTGAAGGGTTCGCACTTGGGACAGTACATATGTTGTACTAGGGCTGCTCTGTTAGTTACTGGTACCAATAATAACCGGTACAATGAGATAAACCTACTAATAACATAAATAGGAAGAAAAACTAGCAAGTATATCACTTTATGGTAAGTAATCATCACCTCTCAAGATTGCAGATGCGATGCCAACCCAGACTGAGATGGAATACCTACCCCTTGTGATAGTAATTCCACCGAAAGAAGAAAGATAACTTAACCTCAACACGCTTTATTGTTAAACCATTGACAATACACAATCCCAACAAACTGAAACGAATTACCTTGCTACTCCGCGAAACCAGTACTGTGCAGTTGCAGAACAGCTGCGTCTGTGCGACATACATATTGTTTATTTAACTTTTTTTTGTTTCTTATTCATGTGCATAGCAACAAGCTTTAGTAATTTGTTGATTTGGACCTCTGCGAAATAATGCCTTACCAACTTGTTCACAAAAGTTTACCATTTTTTTTTAACTAACAAATGTTTTGTTCCTTCCATTCGAGGACAAACGTCACAATGACAGATAAAGACAACACAGTTTTACGAAGCGCTTACGAACAGGGTTAATCTATTATTCGGGACCAATCCCAGTTTATGAGAGCCTTTCGGACATCACTACGCATGCGCTTCATATGTTGTGCTAGCAAGAAACCTTAACACGGATCCATATTAATGTTACCCCGTATGTATGTCGTGTTATGATCGTCCTTCTGACCCTTGGGAGTAATTGTAGTATTAAAGCGGACCCATAGCTGTATTGTAAATTATAAAATGGCGTAAGTCTTATTAATGTTCAATTTGGATTTATAAACCACTTACTGCTGTTAACTGACAGCTGGTATACGCTAGTCAGTAAAATAAAGAGCCTATGCGACATTTATTATTAAGTAATTTAAGTTTAACATTATAAGCGCTTTGGTTCTACTGTAAGCTTATAACTGTAAATTTTGTCAATAAAATAAAATGAAATAAATAAAAACTGGAGTCACTTTTCTTTAATCCTTATTTTTAGGGTTCCGTACTTCAAAAGGAAAAAAGAACCGTAATAGGATCACTTTGTTGTCCGTCTGTCTGTCATGGCTCTTTTTCTCTGGACCACATTGAGGTATCAAGTTGAAATTAATATCAAATATTCAAGTCTGCAGTCCCTTAGAGCCGTGAAAAAATCAAACTTCTTAATTAATGCTTTTTTCTTTTTTTACACGTGAACACGAGACTTGAAAAGGGATTAGATTAGATTAGATTAATTTATTACTTATTGGAAATTAAATTAAATTTTAAATGTCAAACATAACAAATTCACAATAAGATCGTCAAAAAGGTAAACAAAAAAATAAAATAAAAATATCTAGAAATACGTCTAGAAAAGTGTCAAAATGTCAAAAATAAAAAAAATTAATGTCACAATAAAAATAAAAATATAAACTCACAAACGGTGAAAATGTCAACACAAGCAAAAATAAAATAAAATGAAAATGAAGCAAAAATAATCATGTACAAAATAATAATCTAAAACAATAAACGGGAAAGCATAATAATAAGTCAAATTAAATTGAATTAAATGTCCACAACTGTTTTCATTGTACTCTTTTACAGCGTACAATGATTTCAGGATCAAAACGTCAAACGGAATTAGTTTTTTAACATAACACGCGATTATAATCATTTTGTTTTTTTTTCAAAACAAGCAACAGGCGTCTTCGCACGGGTACTAAAAGGATGTAATTTGCATAATTAAAAAACCTTCCATAGAAAAATCTCTAAACTACAGACAAACTGGAACAAATTACCTTGCTACTCCGCGAAACCAGTGCCGGGCTCGTGCAAAATAGCTGCGTCTGTGCGACTCATATATGTTCATGCAAAACCCCACCCTCATCCGCTTCCACACGAAACAACATATATCACACAGACTCAACTACACACCACCACCACTAAACACTAAAACTACACGATCGACGCGCGTTTCGCCTCTATACGAGGCATCATCAAGATCGAAAATTCGATCTTTCGTTTAGTGTTTAGTGGTGGTGGTGTGTAGTTGAGTCTGTGTGATAAATGTTGTTTCGTGTGGAAGCGGAGGAGGGTGGGTTTTTGCATGAACATATATTAGACCCGTAGCGCTGAATTATTTTGAGGGCAAAACCTTCAAGAATTCTAATGTTTGATAAAATCTTGCCTGTGGATACATTTGCATATAAACAAAATATATTTGCGTTTTTGTGTCACATTCCGGTTGTGCATTTTTAGAAATTTGATTATTTGTAGTGGATATAAACAATTCAAATCAAAACTGACAAAATTGATTTAGAGTTCAAAGATTTAATGGTTTTGTATTTTAAATAGCCTGTCTAGTGTACAAACCTAGTTTGTGTCATCTTCGTCCAGCGAAAACTGACTTGGGGTCAGTACATTAAAAACTTCGACAAAAAAAAATTACAATTCCAAAAACTAGTACCATATACCTCAGGTCACTTAAATATCTCTATTAAATAAATTTGTGCCAAATTAAAACACGAACTTTTAATATTTCAGATTTTTTTGCTTCTCCAAGCTATAAATACTTAAAAAGAATATTACAATTATTAGAGTTTACATATCCAATATCATAAATGCATAAAAGATCGACACTGTGAATTTGTGTCATTTTCTTGCATGATATATTAATGAAAATAAAAACAAAAAAAGTCAGCGGTCGAAGCGAGTAGGAGCGAGCGAGAGGTGGCGGCAACCGGCAGCGGGGCGCGGGCGGCGCGACATTCGGTCCGTCTCGATCGGGTACTATACTTACTATTTACAAACGAACACGCGCGGCGCCTTCGTTCGGGTTGGCATGATTTCTTCGCGAAGCGATAATGTAATGTGCTGAATTACATTCCCTTTTTAACCGACTTCAAAAAAAGGAGGAAGTTTATATATGTTCACGGATTACTCGAAGACGGCTAGACCGATTTGACAAATTCTTTCTTTATTTGAAAGGGTATACTTCCAAATTGGTCTCACTGCCACCAAGTTTGGATCTGATGATGGGATCTTGGGGGAATCGAGGGAACTCTTCTAAAATGGTATGCACACCTGTAGCGATTTGGATATTTTAGATAGTAACTTGTGCTTTTGCTCTCAGAAAACACCATTTGGTGAAGTGGAATTGATGATAAAGACCACAGACGGTCACCGGTACTACTCAATAATAAGTATTTCACAAGTGGCGATACGGTTTTTTAAATATAGTTGCTTAGCAGTTTAAGCTCGTTGCAAGGCATATGGTAAAGTGGAGCTGATGTTGAGGTACCAGGAGAACTCCTCAACAATTATCGCCCCAGCATTGGGAAAAGCAATATTTTGTAAAAGGTGGTGAGCAATTTACATTAAATATGCAATTGTAACTTAGATAGATAAACCGACCCACTAAAAAGCGAGAAAAAAAACTGAAATTAAATTTAAAATGCTAAATAATGAATGACAACACAAAGAAAAATTAAGGTAATGGCAGGATTCGAACCTGCAACATCAGCATTCCGTGCCTTGCGTATTCCAGTTTCCGCCACATTAATAAATAAATGACCAAGTTGAATTAGATAACTTGATTAAGTTTCTCTTAGATGACATCGAGGGTAGTTTTCCCAAAGAAAAAAAAAACAATAATGTAATGACCGTAAAGACGAAACACATTGAAAAATTCGCAGGGTATGGCAGCGGTAATGTGGCGGCAACTGGAATACGCAAGGCACAGAATGCTGATGTTGCAGGTTCGAATCCTGCCATTACCCTAATTTTTCTTTGTGTTGTCATTCATTATATAGCATTTTAAATTTGATTTGAATGTAAAAAAATACATAAAGAAAAATCGAAAAAAAAAAAAAATTGATTTCGATTACAATAAAAAAAACTGACATCAAAAACAACTAAAAAGCAAACAATAGTCTGTTAAGTACATCAATATCCGATTAACGAACTTGCAATAAAAGTTTATTCATACAATTTCATGATAGAATCGGAAATCGGATGAAGATGTATGTAACGGATTATTCTCTGCTTTTTTTAACATAAAACTACCGTGAGACTCGGACATATTAATAAAACGGATCACTCACGTATTTTTGCGTCGAGATTCTCTCTCGACGCAAAAAAACGTGAGTAATCCGTTTTATTAATATGTTATTCTCTGCTCTTCAGTTTTTTGGTTGGTTTTTACTCATACCGCTTTTTGATATGTTGGTTTGTTCCCATCGAGTCACACTCTCAACTGTCACACTGTGACTCGTTGGGAATATTTTTACTAAAAAAAATCCCAACCAGTCACACTGTTACTAGATGGGACAGTATTTAATATTTATTCCCAACGAGTCACACCCATTGTGACTCGTTGGGAATACTCTTTTCAAATTAAATTTAAAATGCTATATGTATATAATGAATGTCAACACAAAGAAAAATTAGGGTATCCTGCCATTACCCTAATTTTTATTTGTAGCATTTCAAATTTAATTTGAATGTGTAAAAAAAAATACAAAAAGAAAATCGAAAAAATTAAAAAATAAATAATTTCGATTACAATAATACTCTTTTCTTCAAAACATCCCAAGTAGTCACAGTGTTACTAGATGGGACAACATTTAGTATTTATTCCCAACGAGTCACACCCGCAACTGTCACACTGTGACTCGTTGGGAACAATTCTTGCTGCAAAAAATCCCAACCAGTCACACTGTTACTAGATGGGACATTTTTTATATTTGTTCCCAAGGAGTCATACCCGCAACTGTCACACTGTGACTCGTTAGGAACACTTTTTGCTACAATAAATCATTACCTAATAGTAGACTATGAAAAGACAAATCAAACAACGACGAACTGTTACCAGAAAAGTACGTTAGGTTAGGTTTGAACCGCATCACCAACAGAAACGAACTGCTACCAGAAAAGTAGGTAAGGTTAGGTTTGAACCGCGTCCCCAACAGATACGAACTGCTACCAGTAAAGTAGGTTAGGTTAGAACTGCGATCCCAACAGAAATAAATTGCTACCAGAAAATTAGGTTAGGTTGGGTTAGAACTGCGACTCCTACAAAAAGTAGGTTAGGTTAGAAAGGAATTGCTGCTAGGAAAATAGGTTATGTTAGGTGAGTACTGTCATTTCAGTCTTATTTCATCACCAAACTTATATGATTGTTAGAAACAAATAAAATTAACTGTCTGATCGAATAACAGTGATAATTGATTGGAAATTCGATACTAAGATACCTTTCTATAGTTACAGTGTGACAGTTGCGGCTGTGACTCGTTGGGAACAAATATGAAATATTAACCCATCTAGTAACAGCGTGGTTGGGATTTTTACAGCAAGAATTGTTCCCAACGAGTCACAACGTGACACTTGCGGGTGTGACTCGTTGGGAACAAATATAAAAAATGACCCATCTAGTAACAGTGTGACTGGTTGGGATTTTTTGTAGCAAAAAGTATTCCCAACGAGTCACAGTGGGTGTGACTCGTTGAGAATAAATATCAAATACTGTCCCATCTAGTAACAGTGTGACTGGTTGGGATTTTTTTTGCAAAAATATTTCCAACGAGTCACAGTGTGACAGTTGAGGTTGTGACTCGTTGGGAACAAAGGCTTAAATGTGCCAATCGTTGTTTTCAAGGTATTAACAGTGGTAAGAGGTAAAAACAATTTGTGGATCATAATACAATATTTTTATTTTTATAATAATATATAAAGCACAAAATAATCGTAAGCCTTATAAGTTATAATTTGTTGTTACATAAGAAATTTTTTTTAGGTCCGTGTTACAAACACTTCAATTCTTTTACACAAAATATAATTTTACCACCGTCGCCGTCGCCGTAATAATTGTTAATTGTCATAATTGTAGTTTTTATGGGATCACTTTCATTCCCATTTTTTTCTGAATTTTGAAAGTCAGACATTGATACACTTATTCTTTGTGTTCATACTTGTCGGTAATGATCATAAAAATTAGAGGTCGTCATTGCTAATAATTTCTTCTAAAATCACTTTTAGTCTTGAACACTACTTTTAAATTACACAAAACAATCACATACTATCTATGACAATGTCAAAAAACTTTTAAGAACTAAATCACAGTATACCATTATTTTAAAACCTATAAAGTTTTAGGGCATTTTCATAAACTATTAATATTTACATAATTATACATAATCTTAATATGTCGCGTATCACATATTTTAATATCTTCACTATTTATGCCAATAAATTTGACATTACAATCATTTTCATTATTTTTATATTCTTAACTACTAATGTACAATTTTTTACCAGCTTTAATAGATTTATTAATAAAAAACAACTTAATATTTGAATAAGATACCTACCTGATTAGTAATATAGGTATAAATTTGTATCCGCCTTAGGAGATTATTATTTGTAATACCTTGTACTTGTAACAATTTGTAATAATATTATTTGTAACCTAATACTTTAATTTTTAATTATTTATTATAAAGTGTCGTTAATCAGTCTCATTTGTAAAGCGAACTTAAGTAGTTAAAATTTCGGCACGGTCCTTAAAACAGTCTACTTTTCCGTCATCGCTAGCAACGCTCGAGTCAATGAACTTTAATATTCCTTTTCTTTAACGATCACAATATTTACGTCCAGTATGAGCCCACATACAACACATTTATTACTTTCAACTTCCATTTTAGTATTTCGCAGCTTCATATTTAATTCACAACGCGGCCACATTGCACTTCGCACTTGTCGCGACTCGCAATCGAATGTAAACAAACAGCAGGCACGCGGCCTCGCCGCACCCCGCCCCCCGTTCCCCGCGCGTGTATGCTTTCTCCGTCCTTCGCGCTAAAAAGTTTTCGTCTTTCAACTGTATCTTAATAATAAGATTTCATGAATAAAAACGACACAAATTGTGAATAGTGTTTCGTTACACCGTAATAATAATAAAGACATAAACTCTAATAACTTGAATTTTCTTTTGTGACTTTTACAGGGTGTTTTACAAAAAAAAATAAGTAGCTAGAAATACCATGGGTGAATTCGACACAGAATACTTTGTACAACAGATATTATTGACCTAAAACATCTAACACTTATTTGACCAATTGTAATATTCTTTTAGAGCTACTAAGGCGACATCTTAGGTAGTGGCTAAATAACTGTATTTCCATTGACAGAGATGACACAAAAGGCTCATGTACGTCGGTTACAACTTCGTCATCATCATGAAAGTAAAATTTTCATCTCTAATTTTCTTTTCATCCGATATTGTTAGAAAAGACAAAAACCTGAATTACTACTTATGCACAACCCTAAACTGACACAAACTCATGTGTTAGGTTAAGTAAATGGTCAAGAAACTATATACGAAAAAAAGCTAACATTAGTATTTTTGAAACCTCAAAACCCAGCGCTACGCGTCTATATGTGTCGCACAGACGCAGCTATTTTGCACGAGCCCGGCACTGGTTTAGCGGAGTAGCAAGGTAATTTGTTCCAGTTTGTTGATATGGACCTCCGAAAAGTAACGCCTGAATCTATTAATTATCTAAACTACAGAGAAAACTGTATGAAAATCCGTTGCGTAGTTAAAAAGGAGTAAGCGGCTAGAGATGTGATGACAAAGAGGAACGGATAGCGACTTTGTTCTATACTATAAAGACCACTCCGCACTGTAGGTACGCTCGACCGCCTTGCCTATGGCATAGGCAAATCGCATTAGGCTGTCGCTCACTCGCCCCCGCCATGTCAGTGTAATTCAAAACGAATGCCGCGCAACCCTAGCGTGTCGCCAGGAGTAGCGGGGGAAGGCGGGCGCTGGCGGCGCGTTCTTTAGACTCGCGCCTGGCGCATGGTGTATGAAGTAATACGAGCTTCTTGCGCGTGTTAATAAAGTTGGAATTCGTTTAATCGCATTCGTAAAAGAGAAGTTTCTGTACATTTAATACTATTATTTATTCTGTGCTTATATTATCGAGGATGGATAGCGCGAAGTAAAAATGTAATCGATCCCGGCAGCTCTCAGCCTGGCTCAAGCTACCAGGCGTCCTAATTTTCTACAAGTCTCAATCGATCGCACTAGAAACGGGGTTACGTAACAAACAGCCTGGCTGAACCTTCGGGTTGCCGATCAAATATACTTACGACTATAATCCTGTCTGGGCAGGGTTTTGTCGACTTGGTACATCGTGATTGGAATATTTGGATCGAAGACATAATCTGAAATATGCAGGCGAAGGCTAGACGACGAGTATTGTTAATTATTTTAAGGCTTTTGCTTATCTACATCTACACTAATATAATAAAGAGGTAAACTTTGTTTGTTTGTTTTTTTGTTAGTTTGTTTTTTTGTTAGTTTGTTTGTATGTAGGGGGTAATCTCTGGAACTACTGAAACGATTTCAAAAATTCTTTCACAGATAGAAAGCTACACTATTCCTGACGGACATAGGCTACTTATATTACGTGAAAGAAGTCGCGCGCGTCCGCTAGTAGTCTATATTATAGTATTGCGGGTGGTAGGGCCTTGTGCAAGGTCCGTCCGGATCGCTACCAACATCTTGCTCGTTAATCCCGCCGCTAAGCAGTGCTTGCACTGTTGTTCCGGCGAGGAAAGCAAGACAGCCAGTACAATTTCTGGCACAAAAGGTATTCTATCTTAGCCCTCTGGGTTGGTAACGCATCTGCAATTTCTTTGGTGTTGCGGGTGTCTATAGGCAGTGGTGATCGCTTACCATCAGGTGACCCACTCGCTTGTTTGCCTTCCTATTTCATAAAAAAAGAGTGTAAAACACATTAAGTGCCCATTAAAACCGAAACTGAGAGTTTTTTTAAAGATGCATTGTAATATGAACTATGAAGTTGACTTTATTATATCTATCCTTTTTGAGCATAGAAAATCTCTCTCAGTTCCCTTTTTGATTATCAATTTAGTTTGTTACTGGTTGAACCAAGTACTCTCCAAATAAACGGCTATATTATTTTACACCCTTTAAACCTTATCTAAATAAGTAATAAATAAATAAATATCTTGGGACAATTAACACCAATTGACCTAGTCCCAAAGTAAGCAACTGAAGCTGCTTGTGTTATGGGTACTAGACAACGGATATACATACTTATATAGATAAATATATACTTAAATACATATAACATCCACGACTCGGGCACAAACATTCGTATTCATCATACAAACATTTGCCCCTCCCGGGAATCGAACCCGGTACCTCAAGCTTCATAGTCAGGGTCACTAACCACTAGGCTATCGGGTTGTCAAAACTTAATTGCACTTAATTTAACTTTATTTATATATTTAAACTTTATTGCACAAAATAACCAAATGTACAAAAGACGGACTTAATGCCTTAAGGTATTCTCTGCCAGTCAACCTACCTACCTTCCAACAACCTTTACTCATAGTTTTGTAGTATCCAATAATAATTCAGGAGGGGATTTCATTAGTTACTTTTCCTTGTATAGTCGACCAAGAAATTGCTTGACAACTTTTCGACCGTATTACAAAGGGGTAAAGTTCAAAAGGGGTCAAGCAATTACTTGGTGGACTATACATAGGATTTTTAATTATCATTGATTCTAAAATTTTGCTGCCGGGCAATACGACCATCTTCAGCGAATCGCATGCGACCCGCGGGCCGTAGTTTGTTCAGCTTAGCTATAGATAAATCTGCTAACCGTACAAGTAATTTTTAAACATAAAACTACAGTGAGACATTTGCGAGTGGTAGGACCTTGTGCAAGGTCCGTCCGGATCGCTACCACCATCTTGCTCGCTAATCCTGCCGCTAAGCAGCAGTGCTTGCACTGTTGTGTTCCGGCGTGGAGAGCAAGACAGCCGGTGTAATTACTGGCACAAGAGGTATTCCATCTTAGCCCTCTGGGTTGGCAACGCATCTGCACTCTCTTTGTTGTTGCAGGTGTCTATATGCGGTGGTGATCACTTACCATCAGGTGACCCACCTGCTTGTTTGCCTTCCTATGTTGTATAAATAAAAAAAAATTAAACATAAAACTACCGTGAGACTCGTACATATTAAACACATGAAACATGTCGGGCATTTCTCGACTTAAAAATACGTGAGTGATCCGTTTTATTAATACGTACAAGTAATGTACTATTATACACATTATAATAGCCCAATAAGCAATATTCTATTGTCATCACGCGAACACGATAATTTGTATGGACAAACAACATCGTTAATAGAATCTAACTCACGCATGCGTAAAACCGAGATCGACTAAATATATTTATACAAGGGATTAATGATTCTGGAAATGACCTAAATAGTAAGAGTCTTTAGTAATGAAGATATCATGTTTAGGATTGATGGCTTGGCAACTTGACCTCGTACGAGTGTTATAAAAATAAAGATCGTACGCCACATTATGATCAGGGGTGCAATTTTGAATCTCACCAGGTAACTAAAGCTCACCAAAAAAGCCGAACCCCTATGAAAAACGGCTATTTTGGTGAGCTTTAGTTACCCGGTGAGATTCAAATGCAATTTTTGAGTCTCACCAGGTGACTAAAGCTCACCAAAATGGCCGCATTTCACGTCAAAAATACAGCACTCCAGCTACGTTTGTCAACCAATTTTCGATACATTCAGCGGGTGGTAAGACCTTGTGCAAGGTTCGTCCGGATCGCTACCACCATCTTGCTCGCTAATTCTACCGCTAAGCAGCAATGCTTGCACTGTTGTGTTCCGGCGTGGAGAGCAAGACAGCCGGTGTATTTACTGGCACAAGAGGTATTCCATCTTAGTAATCTGGGTTGGCAACGCATCTGCAATCCCTTCGGTGTTGCGAGTGTCTATGGGCGGTGGTGATCACTTACCATAAGGTGACCCACTTGCTGTATCTTCGGATAAATCTTCGGATATTGTGAACATTGTATATCGGTGTGGTGATATGACTATTAAAAATAAACAAGACCAAGTGCAGGTAGTTCGTAAAACTCGCGCGGCTAAACAGCGGTGACACCCTCCACTTCAGTCTGCTCGTGACCACGGCCGCTGCAACGCGGCGGAAACGTCGAGGTAAATAAATAAACAGTTTATAATCGCGTTTAAGTCCCGATAAACGTAATAAGTGTACTACCTATTTTCTTATGTTTTCGCGACTTCATCATCATCATCATCATCATCATCATCATCATCTCAGCCACAAGAAGTCCACTGTTGAACATAGGCCTTCTCCATGGATTTCCAAAGTGGCCGATTGGAAGCAGCATGCAACCAGCGCCTTCCTGCCACCTGCATGAGGTCATCGGACCATCTTGTGGCGCGTGTTTTCGCGACTTGTTGTAGACATTGAAATAAAACAATTTAAACGGTTTATATCGCGTGTATTGTAACGAATCTAATTCCCGACGTTTCAAAACCCATTACAGGTCTTATGTTCACGGGCAGACTATAAAAAAACTTAGAATACAAACTACCTTACTTTGAAAAATAATTGAAAAAATTAAAAAACTAAATATGAAATCGTTCCAATTAACGCAATGAGATTACAGACTCTACCAGCGCTTCGGAAGTGGCAACTGCCCGTACATGAGACCTGTAAAGGGTTCGAAACGTCGGCAATTAGATTCGTTACAATACACGCGATATAAACCGTTTAAATTGTTTTATTTCAAAGTATACTACTAGCTTGAACTTAATAAAACTAGTCACGTTAATAGCGTTTCCATTAAGCCTACTTCCGCGTTTGCAGACCGACTTGAATTCGATTACGACCCACGTTTATCTGATTTTGAATGTTGGGTCTGTTGTTTAGATTAGTTTTGGGAATTTACGTAAACTGCTGTATTAGCTGTTAGAGACCCACCTCATGTTTTAGTAGATATACTCGTAACTACAGTTATAGTAGTTGAGATAGAATTTATTATTGAAGTACTAAGCTGAAAGGAGCCGGATAAGTTTTTTGAAGATGTATGTTATTTGTTTTTTCGACTAATATTATTAGCACGAAACCTATGCGGGTGGTGAAACCTTGTGCATAGTCCGTTCGGATCGTTTCGACCATCTTGCTCGCTAATTCAGCCGCTAAACAGCAGTGCTCGCACTGTTGGCGCGGCGGTGGTAATCACTTGCTCATTAGCCTTTCTTTTTCATAAAAAAACGGTCTCTGTCTGTTTTCCATACATTAACCTAACTTGTCCTATTCTATATCCCTAACATTATCAGATAAGTTCACTTTAACTGAGTTTATTATCTCTATGTAGGTACATCCCTTTCTTATGACACTAGTTTGACAGAGAAGAGGGATACATTAAACCTAGGTCGCTCCTAGGCCCTGGATATACTTCAAGACTTAGGAGCTAATACTAGAAACTTTTTTCTCAAGTACCTTCATGTTTTTTACGACAGCAATAAATAATATAGCAAGCTTTTAGCATATTGAAGTTACTGGCACTATATCTTGTTTTTCAAGACGAAAAAGTTGTAAGCAATTTTGGTAAGTCTTTTTTTTAATGTTAAAACAGACAAACCTAGTTCTAAGACATACCAAAAAATTATTGCTATGAGTTTAGGTTTAGAGGGTGGAAAACGTTGTCGCCGTTTGTATGCAGAGTGCTTTTGAGGCTGGGTACACTTCTGTTAAGCTTCTGAATTTAGAAAAGCACAGGTTCTTGAATAGTCTGTTTATCACGACTGCATACTGCAAGTTATACTTACTTAGGTGCGGTTAGAATTGAACGTTCACTTGTAACAGAACAGTAAGCATTCGCCGTTTTGAAATGCCTGCACGCTGCCACATAATAAATAATAGTACTAACGTATTGAAACTCGCAACGCATGAAACGCATTAGCATGCTGAAGTGGCAGTGGGCCGGCCATATAACCCGAAGAACCGATAACCGCTGGGGTAGACGAGTTCTTGAGTGGAGACCACGGATCGGCAAACGTAGCGTGGGACGTCCTCAGACTCGGTGGAGCGATGATCTTCGCAGGGCGGCTGGCAAGAGCTGGATGAGAGTGGCGAGGATCGTGCTCAGTGGCGTGCCATGGGAGAGGCCTATGTCCAGCAGTGGACGAATATAGGCTGATGATGATGATGATGATGAAACTTCCCTTCTTTGCTTCTTGAAATCCTACTTTAATACACGCACAAAAGATCGTATTACTTCATACATATTCGCAAGGCAGGCTTGGTCGAGTCAAAACGAACAAGCCGCCCGCGTCCGCCTTCCCCCGCAAATCCCGGCGAAACGTTAGGATTGCGCGGCATTCGTTTTCAATTACACTGACATAGCGAGGGCAAGCAAACGGGCGCGCAGTAAGCTGACAACCTACAGCGATTTGTCTACGCTGTAAGCAAGGCGGCCGAGCGTACCTACAGTGCGGAGTGGAACCCCGCTGATGCTGCGCGCCGTTTTTTTTTCCTACTTTTCTTGTGAGCTTTGTAACATTCGTTAAAATGCACATTACGAGCGAATACTCAGGTCTATCAGCACCTTAAAGATAATGTTAGCACGTTGTTATTTTCTACTTATAACTATCGGTAGACTAGTTTACTAAACACTGATCTAAAAGCCCCTTTACGCCGCAATGGGCTGGACAATTAACAAAGCCCTCTGCCCTTAAGCCGGGAGCTTTGATACGGAGCACAGCTTTGTGCTTTTTGGATCACGGTTAATTGAGAACCCTAACATCGATGTTTCAGAGATGTTTATTTTGATGCTATTTTAATAAGCCGCTGATAGTTACGAATGGTTATAGGTCACTAGCGTTGCGGCATTATATCGAACTATCGATAGTATTGTCGATAGTATCGTGACCTCGAAAAATAGTCGCAATATCGATAGGCCTCTCGATAGTTCCGATAGTATCGATACTATCCATAGCATCGATGGTCAAACTATCGATAGGTCAGCAACGCTATAGGTAACGCAATGAGACGTAAGATCACGTACACTGCTCCATGTCATGTGTACCGGAGATTTTTTTTTACGAAACAGGAAGGCAAACAAGCATGTCGGTCAACTGACGGTAAGTCATCACCACCGCCAAAAGACACCCGCAACACAAAGGAGATTGCAGATGCGTTGTCAACCTAAAGGGCAGTCTTGCTCTCCAACACTGCAAGCACTGCTGCTTGGCGGCAGAATTAACGAGTAAGATGCTGGTAGCTATCCGGACCTTGCACAAGGTCCTACCACCCGCTTTTTTATTTATTAAATATAGTACATTAGTATGCATGTTATCCTGCACGTAGTATAAAACAGTATGTAAATTTCATTAAAGGGACTCCAGTGACATATAAACAGTCTAGAGATAGCAAATTTGCATTTACATCAGGGTCCAAACCAACCGCACGGCTCCGTAAATGAGTCTCCCGAGGCACGTGTTTAACTTTAAAATACTTAACTTTTATACATTATGCTGTAGGAATTGTAGGATAACACATAGTGGTCTAATTTGAACATACAATTCAGATATAAATAAATAAATAAATATCTTAGGACAATTTACACCAATAGCCCTAGGGCTATCCATAACACAAGGTTTACTTAGCTTGGGACTAGTCCCAAGCTAAGTAAACCTTGTGTTATGGATACTAGACAACGGATAAACATACTTATATAGATAAATACTTACTTAAATACAAATAACATCCATGACTCAGGTACAAACATTCGTGTTCGTCACACAAATATTTGTCCATACCAGGATTTGAACCCGGGACCTCTTGCATAGGAAGCAAACACATGTGCCACATGTAATTAGCGTTAAAAAATTTCCAAAATGGAGTATAAAATACTTAAATGTCAATTTATATATTTGATTGTTTTAAACTTTTGCGCTTTTCACACATAATTATTTCGTTTATTGAGATAAATAAATAAACAGTATATTATTGCGTTTAAGTCCCGATAAACGAAATAAGTAATTTTTTAATAAGTTGCCCTCTCGTTAAAAGTTGCTATGCTCTGTCTTCTACGATAAACACATAGCTTAAGTTAACATCTTCGGTTCAACTTTGAGTTTCGAACGCTCGAAGTCAAAAATCAACCCACTGTAACATACATAGTGGAAAAAAATCGGCCAAGTGCGAGTCGGACTCGCGCACTGAGGGTTCTGTCATCAACAACATCTAGTATCACATTTTTGCTGTCTGAGACCAAAAAAATTTTTTTTTTGTGTTTATTAACTGCAAATTTACGGTTTTTGGATTTATTATTTTATTTGTGCTATGAGACCTTGCTTCTTGCCAAATTTCATAGTTCGAGGTCAACGGGAAGTACCCCATAGGTTTTTGAGTGCCTTGCGAATGTATGGAGCTTGCAGCATAAACGGCCGTATCTTTTGATTCTGTTGACATAGAAGTTTGATTTTTACGGCTTTCAACTCAATACCTGGAGGTATTACGTGTTCGTTTACGTGTTCTTGTGAAAAATGGTCTTGACAGACAGACAGACAGACGGACAACAAAGTGATCCTATAAGGGTTTCGTTTTTCATTTTGAGGTACGGAACCCTATACTCAATAGTTTATTACCAATGATATTATAATGCATGGATGTACAGTTTCATACTAAATGTCAGCAGAAAAACGGTCCGACTTAAGAATACAGGTTGACGCCAATGTTACCAATGCAAATTATTAGTTTACCATTTATAGTCATTGGATTTACAACTTTACGTGTAACTGCATAAAATAATAATTATTGATTATCGATTTAGTCTTCTTTTTAGCCTCCTTTGATACGCCATTTTTTAAACACTGACTAGAAGTCCATATTACTTATAGGTCAGTGTTTATTACTATTGAGTTGTGACACTAAAAAATTACCTCCAGTGCGGTTGGTGTGACCCCGACTAACGTCTTAGTGGAAAAATGTTTAGGTCCTTAACGGCACAGCTGCTCCTTAGAAGCCCCATTATTCTCTTTATGGTGTTGAATTGCGAAATCTAATTAACGTCGTATTTTAATTTTATAAAAACAATTCAAGAAAATACTTGACGTTTAAACTCGATATTTGTATTGTAACTATTTCTTAAGTTTTTTGGACATTTAAAATTTTAATGGGACCCACTTATTAAAAAAAAAAAACAATATATTTAAGCTAACAAATGTTTTGTCCCCTTCATTTGAGGGCAAACGTCACAATGACAGATAAAGACATAAAACATGTTAACTAACAAACGGTTACGAAGCGTTTATGAATAAGAGGGTTTGAACATTCAATTAAAAAATAATCATTGACATTATTTTACAATTGGCGGAGACATCGTGTAACTTACGCACTAAAACTAAAAAAAAAAGGTCGAATTAGGCACCTCTTACTTTTTTGAACTAGGTTAAAAATAACTTTGAGTCCTTGATACTTAGTTATTTTGGTAAAAAGCACATAGGGAGTGTTCTTTTTTACTTTAAACGAAAATAAAACTTTTTTTTTGTTTTTATCTTAAATTTGACACTTTGCGATATTTTTTTGTAATACATATAAGAGAATAGCCCTCTTACTTTTAAAGCTTATCTACACGCATAGAGGTAAACTTTGTTTTTTTTGTTAGTTTGTATGTCGACTGTACCAACTGGACTTTTTGAATTTATTATAAACTCTTACTAAACTTTAAAGTTTAATTATATTTTTTCTTCCTTCGAAAGATAAAGCGTAATTCCATTAAAAGACGTTTGCAACATTGTATGAATTAGAGGTCAGTTCTTAAAAAAAGAAACATCAACATCTCCAACAAGTCAACAGTCTACGAACCCTTGTCATTAAAGCAAGCTGTTACAAACTACATAACTGTAAATTGAATTCTATTTTTCAGTCAAGTGGCATTTACGTTTTATTCCGTCTCTAAACTTTTCAGACACCCCTTCAGCTTTAAATAGCCACCAAACTTTGCATTAAAGTGGTGTACATTTAAAATATAAAGTTTTGAAGTTTCTACATTTCAAAAGTTAAGAAGAATCCCCTTAAAATATGACTGTCACAGAAAACTTCAAAATTATGTTAATAGTAGTAAAGTCAGGTACCTACACTTTGACTGTCTATAAAACGAAAACCTACCAAATAATGAGATATCAATGACTTTCAAAGTTACTATAATAAATATTTATAAAGGACTCGAGCTTGAACGGCCAAGTTTCGTTTATCTGAGTTTAAATCTGTACGTTCCTTTCTTCAGCAACTAGTTTGACAAAGACGCAGGCAGGGCTAAATTAAACCTCGCCAGTCATGTTAGCGATGATGTTGATTTTAAACAAAATCTATCAGCGAAAGTATATCTCATAGTCAAAGTGTTAAAACTCTCTACAAAGGACTCTGTTGTAACAAAAGAGCTTGTGTTTATTTTTTGTCCTCTTCGTGTATTCAGACACTTTCGATGCTGGGTGTACTTGAGAAAGTACGCAACTTGTATTATACCAAATTCCGTTAGAAGATATTCTAAAAATGTATGTGAACGACAAAGCTGTTTTACGAGAAGAGCATTGCGGATTATTCCACTTGAATTTGAGCTGCTAGTCTAGGGAAGGACCTCCGTCTTACAGAAAACCACGTCCAAATAACGTACCCTCGCAATGTTGTATTCCTGCTGAATAGCAAGGTTTTCTGAGCTTAGTGAGTTGATATTTAGGCACTAACATGACCTTTTTTCCTGCCTAGTGCCTTTCGCATATTACATTTTAATTAAATTTACATTGTATGAGTATTAATTTGTGCTCATATGTCACTCGCCGCAAATTTAAGCCCTAACAGAACAGAAAACCAATTATGTTTCAAACATTTTCGATCGCAGGCGGTGGCATAGATCCCTCTTCAAATGCTAAAGCTCTAATTAGATCCATGATTCAATTAGTGAACCATTCCCAAACTTCTCTAATTTGAGAATAATGTGTGAAAAAATGTAACACAGACGAATCGAAACGACCTTGAACTGGCGCCATATTTCTTCGCGTATTCAATTATCTTCAATTCCTAGACATTCCCATAGCGCTCCCCGTATTCCCAAGACTCTTAAGTTTTCGTTCATTAATCATATCAATTTCACGTTGAATTAGCTTATTATCCATTCCAGCAAAAATACGAATACTTTACTCATTTTCCTTTGCTAAATAGTTCTCTTGTTTTTCATTCTTCTCAGGCATATTAATGGAATCAATTAGTTTACTACTCCGTAAACCCAGTGCTAACAATTGTGAAAAATAACAGCGCTCGTGTTTATAAAATAAACAACAAAAACAAGACTATAATAATAATAAATTATTTATTATCAGGCTATAAAGTCCCATACATAAATACCTTACAGACTAACATACATAATGATATAAACCAAATTATTTCGGTGACAATTCGGCGTGGCTCCGTCGCATCGTCGATTCTGGTGACAAGTTCTCCAGTGGCAGGCTGCCCCTGAACCGCTTGAACACCCAACCACCTCTACTAAAGATAGCACTCGACATGTGTTTCACCAACTCTACGAGGCATCATCAATGCTGTTGAATTCTTAACGCTTAGTCGATCAAACAATACTAAATTCAACACAATTGTTTGCCTTTCTATTTTATAAAAAAAAATCTACATATAAACACTTGACACAACAGAAGCACTTTTATGTATGAATTTAGAATTTGAATATCAATTTATTGGACAAGTAATTTTTCATAAGTTTAGTTTAGTTTTCAGGCTGCGGAGCTAATTTTGTAGCTTTTTGAGTTTCATTGTTTGATTATTCTTCATATAAATAAGACGACGAGAATAGCCAACATTCGAAGCACGACAAACTTTTTTTATCTCACTTAATAAAACGCTAAGTACATTTACCCAGTTACCCTCTTGAGAACGCGAAATAAGAAATGAGCTGAATTTGTCTTTATGCGTTAGCATTTAATTCAAAAAGAAAAACGCAAGACCAATTTCCTCCTTTATTTGCGTTCTTAATTATTTCATCATTCCTAAACCTGCCCAGATGAACATAATTGCAATTACATCACGCTCTTCTGGTGTTATTTTATATTCGGGACTTAATGCTACTGAGCTAGGATCACTTCCAACCGAAGGCAAATTAAAAAACAATCAGGAACCAACCTAATCAAAACAAAAGATGAATTGTTTTGGAATTCATAAGCATCATAAAGCGTTGTCCCTCAAAAGATTACTTCGTTCATAATGGAATTGAAATCAAAACAATTTGCTTCGTGAGTCGACGAATCAAAATTAATTTCTTTTGTGTCTTAATTTTAAACTTTATTACGTGGATCTTTCAGGTTTCGGAATGAAATTTTGGCGAATAGAAATTGAGCAAGTCGTTTTGTTATTGGTAAAGGTATTTTACCCTTTGATGTTATAGAGGGAGAATATAAAGAGAAATACAAGGAAGGAGAATGTGATGATAGAAATGACAAATAACAACTAATAGCGACCAACGTTATCACTAATATCGTCTTATATCTTCGCGATTTAATTTATGGGATGATTATCGTATATTAGTAAATATAATAACGTAAGCATAACTAGAGCCATTTTCAAATGCCACTAAAATAGAGCTGGGTGCCCAATTAACAAACGATTAATACCCCTACTTTTAGGTAAACTGAATATACGACAAGGTGCTCCTAATCTGGATTTATCTTAAAACATCAACTCTGATATTTTGCATTATTTTCTAAATGCATGAAAGCATATTATTTGTCATACGGGTGGAAGGAAGGCGCTGGTAGCATGCCGCTTCCAACCGGTCACTTTGGAAATCCATGGAGGAGGCCTATGTTCAACATTGGACTTCTTGTGGCTGAGATGATGATGATAATATATTATGTTTAAGTTTGAAAGAGTATTTGGCTGTGTAGGTAATTGTTTCTGAACCAGCAAACAGATAGACCATGATATTCTGAATAAAATTTTGCGATAGGTACTTAGTACTTCTTCCGAAAAAAAATATTATTCCTATAGGAGAGCACTAATTGAATTCTGCAGTAACAGAGTCACGAGAAAAACTAGTTATAATTAAAATGCTATACAATGACAACACAAAGAAAAATTAGGGTAGGACTTGAATCTGCAACATCAGCATTCCGTGCCTTGCGTTTTCCAGTTTCGCCACATTACCGCTACTATACCCTGCGAATTTGTCAATGTGCTTTGTCTTACGGTCATTACAATATTGGTTTTAAGGGTACAACTACCCTCGGTGTCATCTATATCAAACTTTTTAACAAGTTATCATTTTAATTTAATAATTTTAATGTTAAAAAAAAAAAGATTTAAAAATAAAAGTCGAAAGAAATTTCGGTTACAATTTTTTTTTACACTTAATTGTATCAGGTGAAGGTTTGACGATTGTTCAAAAAATTAATATTCAAAGCATCTTTAAGAAACTAGCCTACTGTTAGAAGAGACTGGTTAACACACCTCCGATTTCTCTGATATTGCGGATTCCTGATGTTCATGGCCAGCAGTGGTTACTGACATTCCTGATACACAGGCTCGTTTGCCTCTTCAAATATGAAAAAAAGACTCTGGGTAGTATAAGTCTTATAAACCGCTGAAAGTTCATACAATAATATTTTTACTACAAAAAAGTTTAATCAAGAAATAACTATTAACCAACATTCCCAAGTTAATTGGCATGAACCAGATTCTCAGCTAGGTTACTCTTAAAACAATGGAGGTTTATTCAAGTACGCAGATATATTTGGGCTAAGCAATTTAATTACTTGTTTGAGAAAGTTAATCTTTACTAAGCTTCTCGCTTAGATTGGCTTTAATAAAACCCATTCTCAAGATTTCGAGAGACGCTGATTTTCTGTGTTTTTTGGGTTCCGTGTCCCAATGGGAACTCTTACAGGATCATCTCATTGTGTGTTTGGTTGACAAGCGTAAATAAATCGATACCTATTGTGGTACTTCCTGTTGATCTATACCTAACTATGATATTCGGCAAGAAGTAAGGTTTCACAGCGCAAATAATTCGCACGCTTAGAATTAAAGTGACCCATTTCTGAATAATACACGTCCCAAAATATCACCTTAATTAAAGGACATAGGGTTTAATTTTGGGAAATATCATATTCAGAATTGCGTCGCTTTAATTCTAAGGGTGCGAATTATAAATAGGAGAAAACCTGAAAATCGTTAATTTGTAGTTAATATATCCCATAAGAAAACCTGACACATAAAACGAGCAAACAATTTCAAAACTTAAGTACTTACCTACAAAGTATGGAAGTGTTGGTGCGCTTGTCAGATTTGCACTTATAAAGAATACTGCACTGCTAAAAACTATGATACACTTGATCAAATCTGTTTTATGTTCAGCTGAGTCGTCTACGCTAACCCAGCCACTACGCAGCAGTGCTTGCACTGTTGTGTTCCGGCGTGGAGAGCAAGACAGCTGGTGCAATTACTGGCACTAGAGGTATTCCATCTTAGTCCTCTGGGTTAGCAACGCATCTGCAATCTCCTTAGTGCGGGTGTATGTGCGGTGATGATCACTTACTATTAGGTGAACCTCTTGCTCGTTTGCCTACCGATGTCATAAAAAAAATGTGCAAAAACTCACCCGACATAACACTGGTTCTAGTAAGATAATTGGTTCCAGTTTCTTCTTTTTACTGTTGATATTTCATCACGTTCATGCATGAACAACTTATATTTTTGGTTCACTGAGCAAGTTGGTAAACTAAATCTGATGCCAGACGAATATATTTCGAACTGTTTTTACGTAGAACGTCATCAAAGTCGAAAAAGTCAGATCCGAAAGGCAATATTTACAAAAAAAGACAAAAACCGTGTACAATCAGTGTCAGATTAGTTTAAAAAAGGAGAATGGGCAAATTGTCCCAAGTGCTGTATACAGTTGTGCTATATCTTATTAGAAAGCTCTCAATAAGAGCTTAATTTTTTTATATGACAGCAAAACCGAGATGTTTGCAGGGAAAAAGCTACAGCCCATTTTATACCTCACTTTGTACTAGCAGTTGTATGAAAAGTATCTGTAAAATCATTTTCGAGATATAGCCGAAAGATTTTAACCACGCATTACTGAGGCCACTAGAAGTAAAAAATTTATGTGAGCATAGGTCTAATTTAGTGTTTTTTTTTTTTTTTTCATACAAAACAATGATTAATGCTGCAGACACCTGGTCTTCGAAACATAGCCTATGATGATCCTTACACCGAGTACTACACGTCCATACTACTCACTATTGTATACAAGGGTTGGGACAGCGCCCATACAAAAATGCCCATTCACCTTTATAACTGTAAAACGTGTTCTTGTTCAGATTGCTTTAACCATTTTTTCATTCATAAATCTAATACTAACTATACATACTCATATATACACTGTATATACAGGCGGTCTCACGACTATGCAATATGGAAAAAAGTAAATATTATGGACAGGACATATCAATTCACGGAGTTATACTACATTCAAAGATTTTCGTAACGTTACTATTTTTTTTATTAAATAGAAAGGCAAACGAGCAAGTTCATCACCTAATGGTAAGTGATCATCACCGTTCAAAGACACCCACAATACCAAAGAGGCTGCTGATGCGTTACCAACCCAGAAAGCTAAGATGGATTACCCTTGTGCCATTCGTTTCTGTCCGTCCTTATATCTTCGGCCACTTACTTCTTCTAAAGGACGCGACGGATTTTGATAACATTTTCACTGTAATTGAGAGTTTTTTTTTGTGGAAGTATTTGTGCTTATTATATTCTAATTATATTCGTGGAAACCCGGTGTGGGTCGCTGGTAATGAAATAAATAAACATCTTGGGACAATTTACGCCAATGACCTAGTCCCAAACTAAGCAAAGCTTGTGCTTAGGGTACTGGACAACGGATAAATAAACTTATATAGATAAACACATACTTAAATACATGTAACATCCACGACTCAGGTACAAACATTCATATTCGTCACACAAATATTTACACCTTATTGGAATCGAACCCACAACCTCTAGCTTCGTAGTTAGGGTCATTATCCAGTTGTCCAAGCAAAGCAATTGCAAGCAAAACAGGTTGTCATCAATTTCATCATAATCGTGAAGATCACACATGCACACACCGTAGCGTGCGTTGTCACTAAATAAATGACGTACAGAAACTTATCTTTTACAACCGCGATAAAACGAATTCCAGCTTTATTCACACGCTCAAAAACTTCGTATTATGTCATACACCATGCGCCAGGCGGCGCGACTCAAAAGGAACGCGCCGCCTGCGCCCGCCTTCCCCCCGCTACTTCCGGCGACACGCTAGGGTTGCGCGCCATTCGTTTTCAATTACACTGACACGGCGGGGCGAGCAAGGGAGCGCGCGGCAAGCCGACAGCCTACTCCGATTTGCCTATGCCACAGACAAGGCGGTCGAGCGTACCTACAGTGCGGAGTGGAACCCCCCTGCTTTGGGACTACCAATTGCTGTGAATTGTCCCAAAGTATTTATTATTCAAATATTTTATCTAATACACACATATATACATTTTTATTCTCTACCGGCATAAACCCAGTTAAAAATTACAATACCAAATCGTTTCTCAGAACCCGTTGCCCTCGTCTCTGAAACAAGATTTCAATATTCTTTTATCCTTCTAATTCTTTTCAAGGTGCAAACAGGCCTTTGTTAATACTTCGCGAACAAACCGAACAAAAAGGCTTTCTTTGAGGCTTGTTTAAACCCTGACCGAAGCTTTCTAGGTTTCTGGGTTAGTACTCAGAATAGGTATTATTCTTGTAATATTATATTACTGCTTGTATAGTCCACCAAGATATTGCTTGACCACTTTTCGACCGTATTACTTAGTGATAAGGTTCAATAGCGGTCAAGCAAGATGGGTTGACTACACGTTAGTCGATTAATTGCTTCAAACTTTACCGAGTTTTTTTTTTGAAATAAAGGAAGGCAAACGAGCAGGTGTGTCACTTGATGGTAAGTCATCACCACTGCCCATAGACACACGCAACATTAAGGAGATCGCAGATGCGTTTGCAAACCCAGAGGGCTAAGATGGAATGGATGCTCTTGTGCCAGTAATGTTACCGGCTGTCTTGGTCTCCACGCCGGAACACAACAGTGCCAGCACTGCTGCTTAGCGGTTGGATTAGCAAGCAAGATGGTGGTAGCGATACGGATGGACCTTGCACAAGGTCCTACCACCCGCAAACAGCAACCGCAACATTTTAAATTTACTAATTAATTAATATCACTTTAGAAACGAAATCGTTGCTAAACTGAAATGAATTGTTACGAAACTGATATTAATTATTTAAGCAACGGTAGACAAAGACAATAATACTCTTTATTGAAAACCACACGGAAAATAGTTAACAAACATTAATTAAAAAACAATTTACAAAGTCAACAATTGGCGGTCTTATCGCTTAAAACTTTCAGACAACCATTTAGCATGGGAGACACGAAAAAATTACAATGTTTGTAAATGTTTTTGATTTTAACCCTAAGTTACATAATAGTACATTTCGATACTAGTGCGGAAGGTATGTCATTACTTCACGAGTTCCGAGATATCTTGCCACGAGCCGCAGGCAAGTGGCAAGACTCGGGACGAGTGAAGAATGACATTTCCGCGCGTGTATCGAACGACGTTTTTCAATACAGTTGCGAAAAAAATACAATAAATTTGCGACTTTTACTGAAGCTCTTAATTAAAGTAAAGTAAGTACAACCTTTAGCAGTGAACATTTTTGACAAATTAAACGCGTTTTTGTTAGCAGTCGTTTTTCATACGGCAATGGCTTTTGCTATTCAGCCAACTCAATGAAAGAATTTTTTTCAAATAGATATTAATATGAGCGTTAGGACAATTATTAAAGGATAACGAAATATTCTTGCCGGGAACATTAATATTTTCACTCTCCCGCCTATTTTTACTTTTTTTTTAACGATTCCGTTCTTAGTGGCCAGTCATTCAAAGGCGTTTTATTTTTTAATTTAGCGAAGCGCTTCGAAGTGCTTAAAAACACCCAGAATCGCTTATTGTTTGAATATCTTTGCCATTTATTTCTGAAGAAGTGGAACTAAAAATAACCTTATTTTTTTAATGTAAATAAATATGGGGTACCAGAAAAGACCCAGTGTTCTGATTGGTCGATTTTATGTCGTATGCAGCACAAGTCGTGTTCTGATTGGTCGAATCAGTGATCAGCGTGCTGATGTGATTGGTCGATTTGCTCTTAAACAGGCCAACAATGTTTTTGTCTCGGAGAATTCCGTTCCATTCAGCCACCTTAATAAAAACTGTTTTTAGGACTGTTATTATTTAAAAAGTCATATTTTTTTGATGAACAGGCTAGGAATAAAATATAAAATCTCAGTATTTTGATATTCTTACATTAATAATAGGTTTTTAGTTTTATTACGTCTTGGTACAAACTAAAACTATAAAAACTCTTTGGTGAGTAGTTGTGTGTTGAAAAGTAAATCGCACTAGTTCGCAAAAACGAACTTTGCGCACGCAAAACAGCCAAAAAAAGGGCACTTTTTGAGCAACTGTATTGAAAAAATGTAAACTGTTTTAAGTTATTTCTTTTCCTCTTTGAATGCGATTAAAGTTGACACTGAGTTACGTTGCGAGTCGCGTGTCGAGACGATTCGTGCTGGTGCACAGAAAACAGAAATTTGTCCATTCTCCCCGGATTCCTTTCACTCATTAAGCGTGTCCTTAACCAGGTAACCGCCTAGTTAGGTCTCCTTTGTGCCTCAGTCCTCGAAAACATGTAAATTCGCGGCCATTGTTTGCTCCCATGAGTGTCGGCAACTAATTTTGAGTGAGACTAGCGCCTTGATTAACATATAATGTGGGGAGTGGGCTAAATTGAAGCGGCAGCGTTTGAGAAAATTAAATTTGTGATACAGTCAAGGCAAGACCCGACAAGGTGAGACGAGACGAGACGAGACGAGACGAGACAAAGCAAGGCAAGACAAGGCACGAAGAGACGAGACGAGACAATATAAGACAAAACAAGATGAGACGAGACGAAACAAGGCAAGGCAGAACAAGACAAGACAAGACAAGACGAGACAAGATATTTTAAAACCACACATTGTGAATTTGTTTGTATGTGTTATGTTTTTTAAACTCTTTTTATATAATTTTCGATAAGTAATAAATGAATAGTTTTACATTAAAATCATACAGGTAATTTAGAAAGACAGAAGAAAAAAGAAAGAAAAAAACATTTATTTAAAATTATCACACAACACGCGCAGAGCACAAATTAAAAAAAAACATGTTGAACAGAATAAAAAAAAACACCGCTTAGCGTACGTACTGCCTCAAAAAACCGAGCAGCAAATTATCAATGGGACAGCCTTTTGATAAGTATATAATTTAGATAAGTATATGCTGTAGAGAGACATTATAACCGCAAGCAACAAACCACCACAACCAGCCACAAGATGGTCCGATGACCTCATACAGGTGGCAGGAAGGCGCTGGTTGCATGCCGCTTCCGACCGGTCACTTTGGAAATCCATGGAGGAGGCCTATGTTCAACAGTGGACTTCTTGCGGCTGAGACGATGATGATGATGATGAGACATTATAGTTGTGTTCTAGCAGTTTTCTCTCAAATTGCACCACGGCCAAGAGGGCTAGTCGGACACGTAGGTGACAAGGTATGCCCTAAAACAACACGTGACCCTTGACTCAGCTCTCCGCTCGCTACGCCCCTACAGCGGTTTCTAGTTTTATTTGTATTTGGTAACACAATGCTTGAACAATGCTCTGAAATTATGTGGCTGGTTTCAGCAAAATGAATGAATGAATGAATATAATCATGCCGCCCACGACCTTTTTCGTGGATTTAGTTGCCTATGTGAATCAGGGATAGTGTAGCTTTCTATTAGTGAAAGAATTTTTGAAATCGGTTGAGTAGTAACAGAGATTACCCCGTACATACAAACAAAAAAAGTTTACCTACGTCTTTATTATATTAGTGTAGATGAGTGTAGATAGCAAGATCCATCATTATGTTAGTATGTTGTTGGGGTAAAACAGAACCGGTTTTTTTTTGTGATCATTGTCTGGATATTAGAATTCCTAAAAAGTTACGTATATTTATTTAATCCAGGTATTTTATTCATCGAACCGCTGGAGCCTTGTTTTTATAAGGAACAATTTTTCAATTCACAGATAACCTATCATTCTGGAGATAACAGCAAATTTTGCGTGAGTTATTTTACAGATAAATCTTACCCAGCGGTTGAAAGGTCGCCCTTTACTAGGGGTTTTTGAACGTACATTTATTGTACTGGTTTTTAGATTGAATGTTTTAACATTTATTGTATAACTGGTCTTAATGTGTTAGTACCAATGGTTGCTTACCAAACTATGTATATAACTACATTCAATTCCTAAAATAATATTAAGAGGAATGTGAACTCAGCCCCAAACAAACGGCGACAACGTATTTCAATATCTTTGGTGTTGCAGGTGTCTACATATAAGCGGTAGTGATCACTTACCATCAGGTGATCCACTTGCTTGTTTGCCTTCCAATTTTATAAAAAAAAGTCAAATCCACCGGAAGTGCTTGTTGACGCGGGATTCTTGATCACAGTTGTTGCTGTATTAAGCGTCCTACGGCTGTAAGCGATGATATCCATTACTGTTCATTAGTTTGTTATTACCATAACAACGTAAATATAAAGTATTAAATATGGAGAACGTCCTTTGATGTCTGTCTATGAAAATTTAACGATACGTCCAAAACTAGTTGGGTACCTTCGTGAAATAGGGCTTAACAAAGATGGAGGCTTAAAACACTTTGATACGCTTTGAATATATAAATATGAAGATACAATTTTTAATATCATCATCATCATCATCATCATCATCATCATCATCATCATCATCATTATCATCATCATCTCAGCCACAAGAAGTCCACTGTTGAAGACTTTGTAAAGATAAAGTTTTTTTGCTGTTACAGCACTATCATCTCTTTAGAACTTTATTAGGCTTAAAAACCTGCAAGTGATGACGCTATCACGACTTTAATATTCATTTAAAAAGCCTTAAGCGTTTAATATAAGACTCAAAGCCCTGAATTAAAAACGACCTTCCAACATAACTGGAAAGTGATCGTTACTTGACACAAAGTCTCATAATTACTTCCAGTTATAAAATAAAAAGTAACCATTCTATCGTCAAGCCGAGAAAAGCTTGAGGGGTTTAAAGTTAATGTCCCTTCTTTATTACCTAAGCGACCACTTTCGGAACCAAATGTTTTCGCCATTTTTAAAGGTTTTGCAAACCTTTTACAGACCTTTTTTATCTAAAAATTGAGGACGCCGTCTGGTGGTAGATGAAAGGTAGGTGAGATTTAAGTTGCTTAGGTCTTCGATTGAAGCTTAACGCTGATCTGTTTTTCTTCTTAATTTGGAAAAAACCTTTTTTGGGGGCCTACAACATTTTAAAAGGTTTTTCTGTTCATTTATAGACGAATATATGTAGACAATTTAAGGACTCTGAAATGTAACACAAAACGATTAAAAATGCTGTCTTTTCACGTTTGAAAGACGTCTCAGCCTAAATAAGTTTCATTATCATTTTTTACTCACATTTAAAATAGAGATAATTAAGGAATGAACATATATGTTAAGCAAAAAAAGTGAAAAATTAAGATAAAAAATTATACTGTTGAGGCTGAAAGGGAGCCCACTCAACGTATGCTGTTACAAGCAGCACTGATGTTCAGCGGGGACCTGAACTTAAAACTAATACCGTTAATCCTAAAACCTAAACCTATCGGGTCACTATGACCGTATGGATTTACGTTCCTTCGCCTTTCTCTAAGAATAAACTAAAAAAGGTTTGCTACTCAATGTCACACCAACCCAACGTTATAATGCTTACACGCCCAAACAACCAAACAAAAATAGAAATAGACCAGCAAGTAGATATTAATAAAGATTGTATTAAGAATTATTTACGTGTGCCTTTAAGCAGGTTTTAATTAAGCAAATTGGAATAAATTATCTTGCTTGTTTTGTTGTGTGAGTTTTAAATAACCTTCAATTCGTAGGCATATGACACGTTCCAGTATTAAACGACGGATCATATCAACTACCAGCCGTTAATTTGACATATTATTATTCTCTGTAAAAATTTATCTATAAAAATTTTAAGGCTGGTAGGTAAAATGATCCGTTGACTAAATAAAAGAATGCAGCATTAGTTTATGGAATTACATAATGCTTATTTTACTTTAAAAATTTGGATGAGCTTTTGTGAATAAAGGTTCGCGTATGACTAAATTAGAATAAAAGTACTTTTAATTTTGACTATTTGGATACTAAAACAAAACGTCGAGGTAGGTAAATTAACTTTTTTCGGGATTAAGCCCCGTTATATTATTTAAATATGTGTGAGGATCGCAAAAGTTGTACGAGAAAACAATGTAGTTTTTAAATAACCGTTACAAAATAACAAAGTTTAATTGTAATGTATTTTTAACTATTTTATTTTTTAAACCTTGCTTAACGCTACTGTATTTCCATGTCTAGTGGAATTTGGAACGCTCTTTGTTCGAAATTACCCCTCTGATCGAACTTTCTAATAGGGCTTAAAACGTCTCTCGCAAACGGCTTACGTGCCTGAAGAATTTAACGATCATTTCTAGCTATCATTTCCCCTTTTATAACTTTTTTCGCTAACAGTTAAAACTGCATCTACTTAACGGTAACGGTAATTAACGGTACTTAACGTCTTAGTGTTTCTAAAATCAAAACATACAAACCTAGTTCTAGGGCATATAGGTTAAGGTTTAGAGGGTGGAAAACGTTATCGCCGTTTGTATGGAGACCGCTGGGTACACAATAGTCTTAAAGAGTAGACAAGAAAATTTATGTATTACCGAAATAAGTCCAACCAGAACCATAAATAAATGTTCTTTATAAATTCATCCCTTTCTCATACAACGAGAGTCCATAATTCATTCTAGTGTCCTACTCATTGTTAACCAGTTTGACTCTAAAACTTCCTTAGATTGCCTTCAAAGACCTTTGCACTTATTTCCTCCTCGTTTGTGACTTGTTTTATGCCAATATCCAACTCCAGTGACCCAATTTTCTATTTAATGAATAGCCTTCCAAATTCCTCTGAACTTTCGCTCAATGCCCAATACTCTGGTTGTTTAAAAACCAAAGTACAATAGGTACAAACTTCTGTCCCTAAGGACAATCGCTTCAAGTAGGGGGTTAAGAGGATGTACTTCGTAATATGAAAAGTTGGGCCGTTAAGGGGAAAAGGCGGTAAAAAGTGCCTTTACAAGCGTGATAACAATATCGGACATGATTAGAGATTATAGTTTATCGTGGATTGGCGTTGTTCCGTCTCTTTTGTATTAGCCATTAAACTTTTTCTTGTCTCCAGCATATTTGGAAAGTTTTCCGATTTCATTCAGATTTTATCAATGTAAATGGTCATTGGTTGCTCTTATTTCTTTTCTCATTTGCACTTGCAAGTCTAAGTCAATATCATTATTCAGATTAAGTTTACAAGAAGCACTTATGAAGGTCAGAAAATTTACCGCCGGTTTGGAAAAATCCCTCATAGCACATTCACAGCACTTTGGGTTCAAAAAGAAAAGTCTTCTGTAGATACGGGGTATATGGCATAGGACGCCATAGAGGGCTCCTGCGTCTGCGAAGTTTTACGAAGAAGCTACAATTCAATAGCGACATCAAAGAGCAGTAGCCATTTTTAAGCGCGATTTATTTTATTAAAACTGCAATAAAATGTGAAGAAGCAAGAAAGTAAATGGAGTAAAGTCGACACTCGGGAGCCTTCTTACGACTGTAAGACCTGCAAAAAGCTAGAAACGTCGTCAAGTAGAATTAGAACGTAGTTAATTAGTACTTATACGCGATGTTACGTCGTAAGATCCGTTTGATTTTACAGTGTAAAAGTTGTAGAAACACAGAACTACACACAATATTACATTTCGCATGTCCAGTTAAAACATTGAAACACTTAATGTCATCCGTAAACATTCGTTTTAAAACGTTATATTCGTGTATTCGAAAGGTTTATGGCATTCATAAAAACTTTTATTATGAAATTTAATTTATACGCGGCGATTTGCATCAGGCTTTATACACAAAGGATTCGATATGAGTGTAATTATTACCGCCAAGTTTTGCTTTGGATTAAGGAATTTTAGTCCATTTTTTAAGTAATAGAGTGACGTTTATTTCACGATCTCTATCGACAGTAGTAATAATTTTACTACCACCAGTCCTACGAGTAAATGTTACTTTACAACAAAATATAAAACAGTAGGGATATCAAGTGTACATGATAATCCTCAATGAGAAAATAATGATGTAACCTACAAGAAAGCAACATAAAATAACTGATTTTGATTACACTATTGCATTTGATATCATTATTCGTAATAACCACTTTACTACAGTAAATCATTTCTATCTTTATAATAATACTCACAAAGCCATACAAAACAAGAGAATCATACAATCTCAGCCCCGTTAATCAAGTTGCACTACCAAAAGCCTCCAGCTTTTCTGACTTCAGAACTATGCTAATATAAATTCTTGTTGTTACAACTGCGGCACGCACGGCTCAACCTGCCACTTCACGTGGTCTGGTACTGACCCGACTCATTTAAACTTTGAAAATTTGAGGTTCCAATTGTTTGTAGTTATAAGTTTGCAATTATAGAACTACACTATCGATAAAGGATGTAAAATGAAATTTAATGTGTTAGCAGAAAACGCGAATAACGTTCACACAGTTGTAGCTGAGGGTTGAGAACGTTCAGATTGTTTTTACCAGGCTTTAGATGACAAACATTATTAGTGTAACAAACTCTTTGTAATTCACTAGATTCTAATTTCAATATTTTTTGATAAAAAACTGAATTGTGCCATCAAAGATAGTAAATACTAATCAAACATCAATTGAGAAGTCTATTTATTATGATACGAATGGACTCACGAACATGTTTAGTACAATACATTCCCTGACAATGTATTTATTATACGGCCTGACATGTGTTTACATATTGACGTTTACATTGACGACGTTCTAACTATGCCTAAAATTTTCACGGGTCAACTGTACATTTTTTTGGTCGTTTACTTTAATGTAATCCTTAATAAAGGACGCAACTGTATCATTATTAATTCTATAATCACGGTTTATATATATTTAATAGCAATATTTCAACAAAGTTAGCAAACTCCAAAAACAATTAACTATCTAATAGTTTATCGAAAGCCTTCGACAATATCAACATTGTATCCCTGGTCAATATTTTCTCTATTTCACCTTTGATCTAACCCTTGGTCAGTCTAAAACTCCGAAATATGCGCACGGTCCCTTGCAGGGCCTGACACACTCCATTAGGGCCTGATTTATTGCTACCACTAAAAGGGTCCCTCAAGGAACGATCCTTGGTCCCTCTATGTATCACTTACATTAGTCGTATGGAAATTTTGCTCTGAAATATTATTTGCTTTGATCGTGTCGCACATAACACTGTTCGGTTATGTGTATCGATTTTGCATTAGGCCTTTTTTCGCTAGCTTCGGCAAAGATAAGGGATGTGACAAGTATATATTGGATATATTGGGACATATGAATAGATGAGAGGTGTTTTGAGCACTGATTTTAATAATTCTTTCAAAAATTTGTTTATGCATTGAAACGTATGATTGTTGAATTCTTTAATCGTAAGATTAGTAGTAGTATACGTAGATGTTTATGGTAAAGATTGCTGGAAACCGGTGGATGCGAGCAGCACAAGACCGACCGTCGTGGAGATCCTTGCGGAAGGCCCATGCCCAGCAGTGGACGCCTTCAGGCTGATGATAATATAATTACGTGCATTTTTATCTTACACGTTTTTTGTTTATAATGCCTTTGAAACTAGTATTGTAAAATGATAGTAAATAAATACAAGGATCTCGGCTGTACCTAAAATTTGATTGCGGTCAGCGTTGAGACCCTCGGGCCATGGAGTCCCGACACTTATAAACTCATAAAGGAGTTGTAAACGTGTCTAGTCGACGTGACTGGTGGCCACAAGGCTGGTTTCTAACAAAGGATGAAGTATCTCCATGCATTGAGGAAACTCTGCCAGCTTTTTGGGTACCATGCCACAGGGACTCTTCTTAGATTTAGGTTACTTTTTATTTCAGGTTTATTTAGTTGTATGTCAGTATTAGTAAGTACTTAAATTTATTTGTTAGTGTTGGTGTTAGTAAATTTATGATTTTGTAAACCTGATCTACAATAATCTACACTATCTACACTTATATAATTTATGGTTAATTGAACTTACCTAAAGTGAACTTCAACCAAAATTATACGAGTTGCTGCATCCGTAGAGATTTAATAAACCATGTAGTCCGTTTTCCGTGGTACTGCATCTTCACACGATTTTTAGAAAACCTTTTAACAAATCTAAAAAGAAAAAAGGCTGAATGCATATCAATTCCTTTACCCCTTTCCCAAGTGTCGCGTAATAGAAAGTGCGGCTGTCATTCGTTTTAGAGTAATATCTTCTTAATTCTGCTATTTTTGGGGCAACTTAGCAAACCTAAGGGAGGGTAGGGACCTTAAATCTCTACGGATGCAGCAACTCGTATAATTTTGGTTGAAGTTCACTTTAGGTAAGTTCAATTAACCATAAATTATACTTCATTGCTGCATCCTAGGAGATTTAATAAACCATGTAGATGTTTAGCGCTCCAATGCAGAATTAAAGGCAGTTTTAAAGAAAGACATGTGTACTTAACTCAGTCAGGTTGTAAGAGGTAAAGTAACCCTTACTGAACATAGCTACGTTACACCATTAATTAAAACCTCAGCAAAAAAACTCACCCTCGCGTAGTGTCTACTAACGGTAAATCATATAATATAGTGAAGCAGACAGAAGACCTGGTCCAGCCAGCTGCGTGTTTGATGGCGTCTATGGAGACTCCGGTGCAGCGCAGCGTTGCTGAACCATCGACAGTTTGACTATTTATAGTTGAACTCGAAACAAAAAAAATATATTGCAAATAAAAATAAAAAAGTATAACAATACCGATAGGCCCATCGATAGCATCGGTACCATCGATAGTTATTAAAATCCAATACCATCGATAGATATGTTGTCGCAATGCTAGTGCAGCGAGCCGCCAACATTGCCGCATGCTGTTAGAGGAACAAAAAACCTCGACAAGGGGTTGACAATGAATCGGTCAGCGACTGTTAAAAAAGACGTGTTCAGTCTAAGTAGGCAGAGAGAGTTTTACTGGGCGAATGCTAGGATTTCCTAGAAAGTAAAGGAGTCTTCTTTGGATTAGCTCTATTAGCAGTTGATGTTTTGATTACATCGTCTATTGTGAGATTAATGTTTGTCTTGTTCGTTACAAAACTTTTGATTTTAACAAACCACAGTGTCTGTATTCAAAGGCTTTGTACCTTCAGTTGATAAGCCCAGAAAAAAAAAACAAATAACAAAAATTTTTTGGTCATTCGTTCTAAAGACAATGACTCATTCGCTGAATGATTAGAAAGGTCAGATAATACAATGCCAAAATCCCAACCACTTTGATATCTTGGTACATTAGGCCTAATTAGAAAAAACAAATCTGTTAACACTATTATGGGTACGGATTTCTTTAACAGGTACCTAATTTGAGCGATGATGCTGATCTAATATAAATGATTTCAATGTGACACATTTGGCCCCATTTTTAACAAACTTCAGTATTAGAAATTTTACATTTCTGGCCTAGTTGCTTTAAAAGGTGTCATGCTGGGAAAGAATGGATGTGATGTTCTAAAAGTGTGGGGGAACTATTATTTTCATTTGGTGTTAAAAGTAAAAATAATAATAATACCTTTGAAATACTTTAAAGGACATGAAGAAGCCATGGCTGGCCTGGCCAATAAAGAACTATTTATACTCCAGTTGTTTCATCATAATGATTTCTTAATACACAAAGATAGGGGATGGAAAAAAAAAAAAAAAACATAAGAGAAAGAAACTGTTGTTCCTGTTAAAAAAATTGAGGATTAAATGTATCAATTTTTAAAAGAAAAATACTTCTGGAGCTTACTGCCAACCTTGCTGCTTCCTAGTTTTTTCTGTGATCGTATGAATGACTTCGCAAATTACTATATAATATATATATATATATATTTTTTTTTTTTTTTATTTATATATTATTATTATTTTATATTGATGGTCGAAATAAATAATTGCTCGACTTGGCGGGGGCACTACCGTGCCCCCCAGATTCTAATTTATTCTGTTCTATATTTATGGTATTAATGTAGGAATTGTCTCCCGCCCATCCTATTTATATGAATAACTAATACCAGTATGGTGTCGTCAATCCTTAATAAAATTTCTGAGCTGTTCACATTTTGACGGAAATACTTTAATGCTATAGAAGGTACTACAACAACTCCAAATAGGTTAAGGTTATTTTTTTTTTTTTTTATTATTATTATTATCTTCTTAAAATTATTAGTATTATTATTTTCAATTTTTACTAACAATTTATTGTGATATAGAAACTTCCCCGTCTCGAAAGAGACTGGTCAGAGTAGTAGATTTCTAATTAGAAATGATCCTTCCGAACAGGGTTGTTGAGTAACTTTTCTTTTCCACTATATTAAATTATCTGCAATCACTGGGCTGACTTTTATCTTCGAGTCACATTTTTGATTTTTTAATAATGCAATGTTCTTGTTGCTTTCAAAAAGTTATGTATATATTGTATATATAGTTATGTATGGCTGGTTAGCCATTCACATAACTTTTTCCAGCTACATTATATGGTTATATAATGTAGCTGGACAAACAGCAGTGAGTGTTCCTATAAACTATCTAAATTTACATATTGTTCCTAAGGATTTTTATACCTATGGATATGTCTAGACCTATATATATATATATATACTTTCATAAATCTTGTTTCTTTCCTTTGTTGGTAATTCTAAGGCCATGTTTTGTGAATTAGGATAAAACCTAAAAACATATAAGTGCTATTAGGTATGAAAATACTTTTTTCCTAATTGATTTTAAAATTCCATGTTTTCTAGTGTCACTAGTTAATTTCATTGTGCCATCTTAACAGCCCCATAGTTTGTGCCCTTTGGCACGTAAGAAAGCAAGTGCAGGTTTTACCAATTTTGTAAATTTTTAATGGTGCGGAGCACAGACAAACCATAATTATTATGCAAGTGAATTCCATTGAATTATTATCCAATCTGAAACAGATATTTCTGCAAGATTTATGCCTTGGCTTTAGAAAAATAAGCATCCTTAATATTGAGTGTTGTCATGTATAAAAACTTTGGATAGTAAATTAGCAGCAGTGTCAGTCTTCCATTTCAAAATATGTATGCAAAATAAATATGTTGAGTGCTTTTAAATTAAGAATAAATCGGAAATTTCCTTTACCTATTGGTGTTAGAAAAATATAAATAAATTGACCTCCACAGTCCTTACATGACTTGATCCAACTTAAACACTTCAGTTTTTTAATAGACATCTACATTTTTGTGCAAAATGTAATTCACCTCCAAACTATCTCCAGAATTTACGGTTATATGTAACCAATTATATAGATAAAACTGTATACAATTAGCATGTACCTGTAGTACTGTATACAACTGGTATGTACCTCTAGCGGCAGCCTCGAAGGTCCTGAGGGCGGTTCGCCTGCGCTGTTGGGTGCCGGCGTGCGGGCGGCTGCCGCGGTGGCGGGGTAGGGCGGGTAGCAGCATGAGGACGCAGGACGCGCTCGCGCTGTTCCAGGCTGAGTCTTGGAGCTGGTTTCATAATTTGAAGACTGTCTTCGAAATTGACTTGGTAGTTTTGATGTTATCGCCTAAATTATTTCAAAAAATAAATTTATCCCGCATTACAGCTTGGATAATGTTAATGAAGCTTTTGTCCAGCATTGAAATTAAATCTGCAGTTCATGGTCTTCTTATAGTGTAGGTCTTCTTTTAGTGTAGGTCGTATAAAGTCTAATTTGTTTTTGGAATGTTTTTAGTAATTCCAAATTTATTAAAATCTTTCTGATTATCAGTTACCATATCAGGTTGACCAGTTTAATATACCAACCCTTAGCTGGTTCTGCCTTTTCCAACTTCCTATTTATGTTGCTGATAGCATTTACCTTTAGGGCCTTTGATGCTTTAAAAATTCTCAACGAACAATATTTTGGGTAGCAGTGCCTTTGTCTGCAATGTTTGCCTTGACGAGTATTGTTAATTTCAGAAGTCATTGGAGTAATGGTCGCTATTGATTGCGGCTGGTTGGTTGTTGTTAAACCAGAGAAAAAATTTAAGTTGAGTATTGTTAATATTTCAGAGAGAAATTTTTTCTTATTAAGTGGGACTTTAGGATCCGGTTGACGCAGTGATTCGACGTCGCCTTCTTCGTGATCGTGATCACCATTATCTTCGGCGAATGACCAGGCGAGTTAGTCGGGGATACCCCTGTGCTGTGGTCGCCGGCGGAAGTTTCGAATTACATGGCCTATAGAGGCTCACAATTCATCATACGTCATAGGACGTCGTAGGAATAGTCGTCGAAAAAAACAGAGTCGTCTTCGATTTCTGTTTGAGCAAAAAAGGCTGAGTAAGCCATAGCTAACTTTCAAGATGACATCTCGTGCCACCACTTGAAGAAAGTTAAAATTTTATTTCCGGATAACATCGTGTGTTACCACTTAGGAAATAAGAAAAATAAAGTCCCAGGACTTTAATTAGAGGGTTACAGGCCCAAAGTTGCACATTTTCGGATGGTATCTTGTACCATCACGGCATGAAAATGTAGGTTATGTTGTGTTGACAACTTGCGTCTTAATTGAAGAGATAGTGCGTATACGCAATAAAAAAAATATACTTTTGTAGAAGAGTGCCCCGTTTTATATTCTATTGTCAACCTGTAACATTGTATGAAGAATCCAGTTACGTACGTATCGTTTTGCCGGTTTCTTGTTTTTAATTCCTTTTCTGATCGCTCGATTTTTCGGCTTGTTTCTTTATTTGTCATTTCACGACTTTGTTTACGCAATGCTTGCTAAAAAATTGAAAACATATTGAGCTTTTCACAAAAAAACACAATATTTATCACGCGAATTATGTGCAAGATGCAACACGAAAAGACGAATGACAGCCGCACTTTCTATTACGCGACACTTGGGAAAGGGGTAAAGGAATTGATATGCATTCAGCCTTTTTTCTTTTTAGATTTGTTAAAAGGTTTTCTAAAAATCGTGTGAAGATGCAGTACCACGGAAAACGGACTACATGGTTTATTAAATCTCCTAGGATGCAGCAATGAAGTATAATAAAGACGTAAACTTTGTTTGTTTGTTTTGTATGTAGGGGGTAATCTCTGGAACTACAGAACCGATTTCAAAAATTCTTTCATATATAGAAAGCTACACTATCCTTGACGGACATAGGCTACTAATTTCACGTAAACGAAGTCGCGGGCGTCCGCTAGTTTTTAATATAGTCACTGTAGTTTGAAAGAAGGTCGGCTACATTATCTTTCGTTGGTTCGGAAAATAAAACAGATTACCATAAAAATAAAACAAGTCTGACCTTTACGCAAAGTAACTACGCACCAAATTGCTAAAAATGTACTTAAATAAATTGCCGTAATTATTAAAGAGCTTATTACTGGCATGCAATGCCCTTGGAATGGCATCGTTATATTTATCATATAGTTCGTGCTCCCTCCGGCATTTAATGTTAAATTGGGTACCTACATCACGTAATGATGTCTCGTTTGTCACGCGCCTCCCTTGATGCCAAACAATTCAGTGCCAGAAAAGAAAAGAAAAACTAAAAACACTTATCTTCTCTCCAAACACTAATAATTTTCGGGAACACTTCCCAAGCAATTTCAGACTTGAGTTCAACTTCACTTATAGCGATAGCATTATGCGGCGGCCAACTTTAGAAAGAATTATTGCATATAAGCATGCTCTTCTGAAGAAACTTTTTGAAATAATGCCCGAGGAATGTAATTTAAACGTAAAATATAGCTTAGAAAATATTGTTAAAGTCGTAAAGCTACTCGTTTAAAAAGTTTAGAGTGTTATCTTAAATATTAAACGAATCATTCTTTGGCATTTTAATATCTCCTAATAACCATATACTAATTGATAAAAGGAATACCGTCATGAATAACTATTTGGTAACAACTAAAGATAAACTGGGAGATTCCAATAGTGATTTACGTAAAATTAGGAATGGTCGAAATGCCAGAAAATCACACAAGAGACGTTAATAAGGATTCAGTCGCCGTTGAGTTTCGCGATTTTAATCCGCAGTTTGTACTGAATTAATAAACAATTCCGGTCTTAAAATATTTAGAACAAGGTAAGGAATTAATCCCGAAGTATTTGAATGATGATGTTTTAACAGAATAAGGGAATTAATGCCATTAATTCTGATTTGTCTTCATTAGAGTCAGAGCGCAAGAGATTGTTCAGGCCTAGTGGAATTTCTCATGGAGAGAAAAGATTTTTTCATTACTCACCAACGTCTTTTTATCACTGATAAGTCTTAAGGATAAATATCATTGAAATTTTTCGTAAATAAATTAAGGCAGTCAGAGATTTCGTTCAGGAAATCGTATGCACAATTATTATAACATTCCAAAGTTGCCAAGTAAAGATGTTTGAAATGTTTTCTGTCTTCCGCTTGCAATTGTTGTGTAAACAAGGAAGTGATGTTTCAAGATGGAACAACGGGAATTAATTTTGACTATATTGTACTATCTAAACGAAAGTAACTCTACGTCACTGTTTAATACCAAACATATAATTACTTTGTGGCCACTTATTTAGTTTGAATGTGGCAACATTCTCTTCCTTCTAAGACTCGAATGGCGAATGTACGCTCACGCTAATAAATATTGTAAAATATTCAATAAACGTCCAGTTTGTGAAAATACTACGCAGTTTGATTCATCCAGTCACAAATACATACATACATTGGGAGCATGAAACCACAAATACCTATGTTCGGATTCTCCTTCCACTATTTAAACATCATTGATTTTAGAAGCAAATGGAAAATTTAAAACATATTTCACATATCTCGCAGACGTACATTTAAGCTGACTTGCAACAAAAAGAAAAAGAACGTTCGAGACTCTTAATATTTAACGTGAGATTCACACTAAAATAAAATAAAGTTTTAGCCTTCAAATCTTATTTAACGCTTTGGTGCTTTCAATCAACTTTAGTTTCAGTAGAAAGAAAAAAGAAAAAAACGAAAACTCATTGACACATATGATAACAACATCACTTAAACGAAATAGTTAAACAAAAGAAGTTAAATAAAATTGTTAAATGTTGACCACCAAAGTCATTAAGGCCGCAGCTCATCACATGGTTTTCAGCTGTGGTGCTCTTCAACGATGGGCAGTCCAGCGAAATTACTACCTAAATAAGAAATAGTTACATATAAAATAAATACATTACAAAGTTAACATCTCTTCGGTATTACTCTATAATATGATGACACTCAATCTACCTAATACCTACATAGCTAGTGAACAACCAAACAAACTTTAATAGCAGCTCCAGAACATAATGCCGTCGGTTTCCAATATCCTAACACGTTTGAACTCCTAATTGGTGTTACACAATTTAATTCAGTTGGATTATAATTACAGAGAATACGTCTAGAACGCTCCGAGAGCTTGTAACAACCCTTGTAAAGTCTATTCGAGTAGCGACTTGACAAAACAGCCTATAACTCAATCATCCACACTTGAATAAAGACCTTATACATTTGCACGTGAACACTTAATCAGAAATATACCAAAGGAGATATTTTCTTTTAAACCTAACACTTATTGCTCTTATTCATGTAGGGTCGTTGAAATCTGTGTTCACATGTCCCTATTATTAAGTTCCTGTTTGCCTGGTAGGGTTGACTTTTGAAAAGGTTCCCATAACGGACCTTAATTAAATAACTTAAATAAATAACTTGGGACAATTTACACCGACCTAGCCCCAAACGAACCGAGTGAAGCTGGTAAATAGAGCAGTGGGTACTACACAATGGGACCTTCACTCATTATAAAGATAAGGATAATGTATTTTAAGTATAGGTATCAAGGTAACGCTCCGAGTCATTGACAGTAATGACCCAATAATCGTCAAGAAGAGACATACGAGTAAAAAATAAGGGACAATGATATAAGTTCCTGGTAAAAGTCCTACGCGTGTCGAACACCGGTACCTTACAATTAGTTACAAGCCATGTTAACAGTTCTAATATTGAATTCACAGAAGGCCAGTTTTAGCACACAATATTTCCATTTAACTTTAGTCTAATAGCCTAGAATGAGTTATGTCCTCAGTTAATTTATATACAATTACTGATTATTTTTACACTTTAGATTATTAAATCAGCGGATTACTTAATCGAAATAGTTATTACAAAAGTTAAATAATTAATAGATTCTGGCGTTACTTTGCGGAGGTCCATATCAACAAACTGGAACAAATAACCTTGCTACTCCGCGAAACCAGAGCCGGGCTCGTGCAGAATAGCTGCGTCTGTGCGACATATAATATGTGCAGTTATTTTGCACGAGCCCGGCACTGGTTTCGCGGAGTAACAAGGTAATTTGTTCCAGTTTATTACAAAAGTTACTTATAGTTATTTAGCTTAAATGTCAACATAATCTGAACTGAATCAGTAGGTTGATTAAAAATGTTAAATGTTTTGGTGGTGCGCAGTCTGGTTACATAGTTGATTCTCTTTTACTTCCAAGTAAACTGGGAGAAACAGTGCAGTACAGATTGTTGCTCTTCTTGGAGTCCAATTTTATACGGAATGGAGCACTAGCAGGAAGCATTGAGGCGTGCTTCGGAAGCAGTTACGTGTACTTTATATTTAGGACTATACATTGTTGCAGCGGTATTGTATACAACACAGCATACTCTTGTTAAAACTATAAAAGTTGGTATCTTATTCTAAACGGAAAATACAGGCTTTGTCAGTGTTTTTCTATGTTTATGTAAAGTATATTTTATTTACTACAAAAATCCTTAAGATGACTGAATGACAAAAATCCTTATGAATCAACATTAACCAGGGAAAAACTGAAAACCTCGGACAGCAAAAATAAACCCTAGGTCACATGTTATAAGTCCTCGCCTTCGATTCTTGCGTCAAGCACGTACAATCTCAGACAATTTTTTATTTCTCGCAATTCACGGCTTTAAAATACGTGAGTGATCCTTTCGTATTAATATGTCCGAGTCTCACGGTAGTTTCATGTAAAAAAAACCGCCCTAGGTGTTTAATGTACTATTATGCATTTAAACTTAAGCAATTTTCTTATTTACAGGTCCAAGGGAGTGAAGCTGCTTTAGTCACGTAAGTACTAACATAATTTTTTATAAATCAAAGTATAATGTAGTAATTTATTAAGTCTGGGCCCAATTACATAAACGCGGCAGGTGACAGTGACAATTTGCTGTACGTTATCGTGTCGACAATTAACGCTACAGACTTACAGATTTAACATCATAGTGGGCAAGCAATGTATACCGAATTGACACTGTCACCTGTCACCGGTCGCGTTTATAAAATTGGGCCCTGGTCAAACAATTTTTTCCAGATTTTTATTATTTTCTCTAGCACACGTTCATGGTTAATACCTGTTGGTGTAGCAGAAAAGAAAGCAAACATTACTCAAAAGAGGACATGGTCCCGTAAAGAAACACTACTTAAAGCAAACATTGGAACTGAAAAGTAAATACGCTAAGCTGCAATATTATCCGATAAAAGCAGTCGAACTCACAACATTACTGTTCCATTTTGAGAACAACGCTTGAACGTACTCGTTCAGTTCTGGAACAGCACTCGATTGTCCACTCAAATAAAATAGATGGCGTCCAGTAAAAAAATTAAAATCAACAGCATAACAGTTGTTCAATAAATTGTTTTGAACTTTCACGATTCTCACACATATAACGTTATCGGGTACGTTTTACCTAACGCATAAACCACATCCATCAATATTGGTGGAGTCGATTAACATGTACTGGAGAAACCATAATATCATTTGCTCTCGTCTAGTTAATTGTTTAATGTCTACCATAAAAATTACGACCATCTGATGGCTATTGTTTATGCTACATCCTGAAAGAGGTCAAAGAAACTTCGCCTTAAACCTTACACTCGGAATCAACAATAGTACATTATACCCTTTGGGCGATAAAATAAGAAATGACTCAAATTATAGGTACTTGACGCACAAGCCAACTCAGTCAAAGGCTGAGGCTAGACATGTGATATAATATAAATATCTCACCACCCGATTTGTATACACAGTCTCTCGCCTTTCCCCCGTTGAAAGTGGGTTTTTATGCCCGCGTGCCGTTAACCATTATTCTCTTTGACGATATACTACAATTTCTCATTTTTTCGTATTTGGTTTATGTTGTCATCTTACGAATTGAATACCGCAGTGGTAGCGACTCAATTTTTTGCCTCAGCGAAGATTGTTCGGATATATTTATGGGTACAGAGATTTTTATTTTATTATTCATTGGAATGTAATGGGTAACAATCTGCTTAAGCCGTCCGTAAAATTGTCGAGTGGTTTGGATCGCATGGAATTGAAAAAAGTGATATTTTATTCCTAACACTAGTTGAGAATGAATAGATCGCCTTTAGTTATGTTGCTTAGACTGGGTTCTGGTTCTTTTGTCGCTACTTCTTATTACGAGTAAGTAGGTACTTTCTTTTTTTAATACGTTATTCCATTCACAATCCAAAAAATAAAAATGAAATTGTTGAAGATCATCATTAAAATATGTTTATGTCCAAAGAGTAAAAAGTAGAAAAGGCCGAAACTCTATGAAAAACGCCCATTTTGGTGACCTTTAGTCACCAGGTGACGTTAAAAAATCGAACTTCAGGTATATTCAGGGGCGTAGGGTGGGGCAGGCAGGGCATGTGCCCTGGGCGCCAAATAAGGGGGGCGCAATAAACGAAATTTACTAACTACCTATTAAAAAAAATACAATCCAAATTCGTATACATGGCCAAATAAAAGTCTCTTGAGGATTATTCAATCGTTATTGTAGATACATTTATTCCAGATGGGGAAATATTTGTGGTATTTTGTCTGTTTTACATACATTACATTACAAAATTAGTAAAATAATAAAAAAAAATGTGTAGGTATCTGTTTTTAAAATAATTTACAAAAGGAAAGGGGCGCAGTTTGGATACGAGCCCTGGGCGCCATTTTACCTCGCTACGCCCCTGGGTATATTTAAGTAGAAACTGGACATGCCAATCAGCAATCGCCATTTGCGATTCTGCCGCGTCCACAGAAACCTTGTTAAACTCCGATGCATTCTAAATTAGTGCTATAACTATCCACAATCCAATTCTAAAAGTCTATCCACCAAGTCTCTATCTACTCACTAATTGGTTGCTGACTGGATTCGGTACCATCTAATGCATACAGATTCGAATGTTGATACTTGATTCGAAATAGTTTGACTACTGAGTATAAATGCGAAGCGGTTATTAACGAACGGTTAAAAATGCATTTTTCGGTATTAACGGTTAATTAACCTCATTTTTCCTGCTGCTAGAAGGGAGGGTTATGTTTTTCAAGGGTCATTTTTTATAGCGTTAGTTTGTATTTTATTAATATACTAGCGGACGCCCGCGACTTCGTTCACGTACCTAATATTAGTAGGCTATGTCCGTCAGGAATAGTGTAGCTTTCTATCAGTGAAAGAATTTTTGAAATCGGTTCTGTAGTTCCAGAGATTACCCCCTACATACAAACAAAGTTTACCTCTTTATTATATTATCAGTGTAGGTGTTAGATGAGTGACGTTGATACTTTTATTATTATTATTATTATTATTTTTAAGACAGTATCTCTCCTAAGAGGTAAAAAGTTGCACGGGCCTAAGCCAAGTGCTTTTTATGTGAAGCTATGACATGGACAGAAACTTACGTACTATGCGGCATGTGTTGAGGATGACTGCTTTCTGCAAGAGTGTGTACGCGGATGGATGAATGTCGAGTGCGCGGAGGCTTGTGTGGAGTGATTTTGGTATGACGCCTGTTGTGGAGAGTATGATTGGGATTGTCTTGACGTTGCGGACCTGCCACTGTGTTTTTATTTCAATCGAGAGGTCTGTGTACTTGGTTGTTTTGTCAGTGTATGTGTTAAGTAGATTATGAGTATTGCAGATGGCGATGTCTATTAGGGCCACTGTTTTGTTATGCTTGTCTAATATTGTGATATCTGGCCTATTAAAGTGTATTGTTTTGTCTGTTATTATGGTTCTGTCCCAATATATTCTGTAACTGTCATTTTCTAAAACGGATTGCGGCTTGTATTTGTAATATGGCAGTTTCTCAGGTATAAATTTGTGTTTGAAAGCTAGGTATTGGTGAATTATTGCAGCTACCTGATCATGTCGGTGTTTGTAATCGGACTGAGCTATAGATTTGCATGCGCCAGTTATGTGTTGAATTGTTTCAGGGTTACTATGGCAGTGTCTACAAAAATCTGTTGTGAGGTTTGGTCTGCGGACAATATATTTCTGGTAATTTTTAGTATCAATGACCTGATCTTGAATTGCAATCATGAAGGCTTCAGTCTCGGGGAAAAGCTCACCACGACGCAGCCACGCGTTCGACGCCTCTTTGTCGACATGAGGTAGCTGCAGGTCGTGGCGATGCCTTCCGTGCAGAGACTTCTGCTGCCATGCTGCAATTTTATCTTTGGTGTCTGTGATGCGTTCATTGCGCTGTGTGTTCTTATTGTGGAGGTTAAGTGGAGTGAGGCGAGTGTCAGATCGTGTGACCGCGGAGTGTAGTGTGGAGTGTTGTGCACGCTCGAAGAAGAAGTTCCTGAGACTCGTTATCTGTTTATTGTGAAGGTTGACTATATCTATGATACCTTTACCGCCCTCTTCTCTTTGCAGGGTGATTCTTTGAGTGCATGACCTTGGGTGGTGCTTACGGTGGGTCGTCATAGTAGCGCTGATTTTACGTTGCAATTTCTGTAGGTCAGTCTGGGTCCAGCTGATAATTCCAAAAGAGTAAGTGAGTAGTGGTATTGCATATGTATTAATTGCTTTGGTGATATTGCGTGAGTTGAGTTGTGAACGAAGAAGAGTATTTAGTCTGTGGGTAAATTTTGTGGTGATTTCTACTTTGGTTCGATTTTGATCAACTTCTCGGGACTGCTGAAACCCTAAATATTTATACGAACTATGCTGATCTAAAGCTTCTACAATTTCCCCTGTGTTGAGTGTGTAATTGTTCTGTTCAACGACACCTAGCTGGACGGAGAACGTTTTGCATTTATCTATGCCAAATTCCATGCATATATCTTGTGAGAATGTTTGTGTAATGTCTGCTAGCTTGAAAAGTGTGTGTTTGTTGTTACTATAGAGTTTAATGTCATCCATATACATAAGGTGTGAGAGAGTAGAGTTATTCTGTTCTGCTGTGAGGGCATACCCGCAATCGGATCGGTTCAGCATGTTAGAGAGTGGATTTAAAGCTAGGCAGAACCAGAGGGGGCTTAAAGCGTCTCCCTGGAAAATGCCTCGCTTTATTGGTATTTCTGTAGTTTCTATTGTTGCAGTACTATGAATTAGTTTCAGTTTAGTTTTCCAGCCTATCATCGTGTCTTGTAAGAATGTAATGAGTGTAGGGTGTATTTTGTAATGATATAGTACATATAGAAGCCAACTGTGTGGTACTGAGTCGAAAGCTTTTCTATAATCTATATACATGGTGCTAATGTCCTGTTTATTTTTTATTGCTAATTTCATTGCTATAGAGTCAATAATCAACTGCTCCTTACACCCTTGACTGTGTTTTCGACATCCTTTCTGTTCTTCTGACATGATATTGTTTTGTAAGATGTGATCGTTTATGAGTTCAGCAATACATGACGTTAGTATTTTGTATATGGTTTGTAAGCAAGTGATTGGTCTGTATTTAGCGGGATTGTTGTGGTCAGAGTCTTTAGGTATCATGTAGGTTATCCCTTCCGTAATATATGATGGCATTGATTGTGGCGATTCTATGAAATTATTACCATTTGCCCCGGTCCTGGCATACTTTCCTCGCTTCCTCCACACACATTCCTCTCTTCATACATGCTCGGCGGTTCCGGGTACTTCTGATTTGACCAGTCTTCAGGACATCACAAATTTGGTCGACAAAAGTACGCCATACTTTTATGTTTACGTTAAATGACTTAAAGAAACAACAAAAATAGTTCCCTTTTTTAGGTCGCTGTTATTATTATTAACGCATTTTTCTGTAGCTAACCAGACAAATGGTTAAATAATGGTTAAATATTAAAAACCTTTTTGACTTGTCGTAACGTTATGTAGCTGTTCATTCTAACCTAAAATATCAGTTTTTGCCAACAAAATATTATTTGTTGTTTAAATAAAACTTTCTAAAGCAACAGAGATATTTATAATTAATCTCCTCTTCTATTTATAGCCTCGAATAGTTTTATTTAGGTGATAACGCTGTTTAGCTAACAAAAAGTGAAATTTTTGGTTAGAATTTTTTTATATAATGAGACAAGTACGGATAAACAGACTTTATAGTCGCCATCATTCATCAAACATCTGTTTATTTACGACTCTACTGCCAAATGTATTCGGTCGTTTTCAAATTTTTTAAACACCTTGCCCGCTCCAATATATTTGATGGAGACTGTACCTATTTCAACGGCATGTCCTGCTCTCAGTTTGTGGGACAGCAAATTGTGGAAACAAAAAAAACAATTGCAGAAAATGATTTTTTGTCACGATTCTGAAATAATATTTATCCCGGTGATAGGGAAACGTAAAAACAATCCGGGACACGGACCATTAGCTATATCGTAATTCTCTAAAAACAACAGTGACGAGCTCGACGCTGTAGCGACGCCCTGTCTTGCTCTATCGCTAGCACGAGTGAGCGAGACAGGACGAGGCTTCGACGTCGAGTCCGACGCTGATGCGGTAAGAGAATAACAGTGCTGTTGTCATCGGAGTATAGCGTTGTTGTACACAGAGAGGACAGTCGATATATTATTGTTTTTTTAAACGTGAATTGTAAAGTTGAAAAAAAAGTCGAATCGTAGTCAAAATAACTTTATTCAGAATAGGCTAACAGGGACTTATGAATGTCACAAAATTTACCACCGGTTCGAAAAATCTATGATGAGGAAATACCGGCAAGAAACTCAACGAGATAATATAAAATCGCTTATGTAAAATTGTTTCAGTAACAAGGGAAAAACAATTTCTGAAGAATAATGATTCTAGATCGATTTGGCAAGTATTTTAGTTTAAAGTGTTCTTAATTGTTTGTACGTATTACGGTTTTTTAGAAAGAAAATGCCTAGAATATGTAACAAAAAGGTTGAATCTTTCTTTCGTACAAACTGTTCGCGGTTGTCAAATTGACGTTCCTTATCTGAATATTAGTTTGTCGGGTTAGCTAGCAAGAAATAAGAAATACAAGAGTGGAACAAGTAGTTGCTAAGTCACTTTTGAACCTTATCCTCTTGTAATATGATCGCGAAGTAGTTAAGCAATTTCTTGATTGACAATACAAACGCGAGTTTATCACTTTTAGCAGTCTCTTCCATTTAATCTTTGAGCGATTGACAGGACATTCGAGTCTAGAGTAATGATATTAGAGATAGTGAGTCAATCAGTGAGTAAGGGATGATTAGAAAAATTATATCAGTCTAGCAACTAAGCATGATTAAAACAGTCATCGATCGATTGTTAGGTTAGGAGTGGCAACACCCTAACAACCATTCATATTATATAAATAAAGTCTTATTCTAATTTGACGAGTATTTTGTATTTTGATTTGATCCTTGACTACCCGATTGTGACCTTGACTATGAAGCCAGAGGTTTGGGATTCGATTCCCAGGAGGGGCAAATGTTTGTACGATGAATATAAATGTTTGTAGCCGAGTATTTGATATTTTAAGTATTTAAGTATGTATTTGTGTCCGTTGTCTAATACCTAATAGTTAATTATTTAATCTAATAGTACAAGCTTTACTGAGTTTGAGACTAATGAGTCAATCAGTGTGAATTATCCCGAGATATTTATTTATTTAAAAAAGAATTCTTCGTTTTGTGTTCAGTGAACTATCTTGAACATCAGTAAGCTGTTTACCAGCCCGAGGCGCAATTGTGGAAACGGAACGGCTATTGTGAAATTTCACGTCTTTCATATTTTTTATGGCTTTTCTTGGTTGGAAATTTGTCACCGAGTTTTTACTGCCAGTCACTTTTTAGGGCACTTACAGTTGAAATTGAAATTTTGCTCGCGACGTTTCGCACATTTTAATCCATAGTAACCGAATTTAAAACAAAAGTGATAACTAGATTGTGTTTGTGTTAAAACCACACACCCAAAATACACGTGCTTTCCTCTCACTCACACACACACATTCACAAACGCACCTACAAAACAGGCTGAGCCTAGTGTTAGAACCAGTGAAAGCTTTAAGCAAGTACTGTAAGTCGATGCTCTCGTAAAATACATGTTAATCTTCATTGTAAAACAGGCTGAGCCTAGTGTTGGAACCAGTGAAAGCTTTAAGCAAGTACTGTAAGTCGATGCTCTTGTAAAATTCATGTTAATCTTCATTGTAAAACAGGCTGAGCCTAGTGTTGGAACCAGTGGAAGCTTTAAGCAAGTACTGTAAGTCGATGCTCTTGTAAAATTCATGTTAATCTTCATTGTAAAACAGGCTGAGCCTAGTGTTGGAACCAGTGGAAGCTTTAAGCAAGTACTGTAAGTCGATGCTCTTGTAAAATACATGTTAATCTTCATTGTAAAACAGGCTGAGCCTAGTGTTGGAACCAGTGAAAGCTTTAAGCAAGTACTGTAAGTCGATGCTCTTGTAAAATACATGTTAATCTTCATTGTAAAACAGGCTGAGCCTAGTGTTGGAACCAGTGAAAGCTTTAAGCAAGTACTGTAAGTCGATGCTCTTTTAAAATACATGTAAATCTTCATTGTTTGTCTTTTGTAAATAATGAATGTGTAATTTTATCTCCTTCATCTTTATTTTTACATACTATATTTTGCGGGTGGTAGGACCTTGTGCAAGGTCCGTCCGGATGGCTCCACCATCTTGCTCGCTAATACTGCTGCTAAGCATCAGTGCTTGCATGGTTGTATTCCAGCGTGGAGAGCAAGACAGCCGGTGCAATTACTGGCATAAGAGGTATTCCATCTTAGCCATCTGGGTTAGCAACGCATCTGCAAGCCGTTTGGTGTTGCGGGTGTCTATAGGCGCTGGTAATCACTTACCATCAGGTGTCCCACTTGCTTGTTTGCCCTCCTATGTTGTATAAATCCTGTTTTAAACGTGATAACGAGTTTCCTTGTCCGTTTTTTTCGTTTTCACACTTCAGTGCATCGAGAAGTTTTCTTTTATTTGCGTACACCAGGGATTTAATGAGAACTTTTCTAGGAGAACTGTTTCTTTATAAAACATCCTATTAAGACTACTGAGAGAAATGAAACTATGGCTAAGTATTTTCAGAAACACAACCCTCTTTCTTAGACAGTTGAAATTTCCACAGATGATGTATTTCTGTTGCCGCTATTACAACAAATACTAAAAAACAGAATAAAATAAATATTTAAGGGGGCTCCAATACAACAACCGTGATTTTTTTGCCGTTTTTATAGATAATGGTACGAAACCCTTCGTACGCGAGTCCGACTCGCTCTTGTCCTGTTTTTTATTTTGTTTAGTGATATTTCTTCGTATATTGGCATTACTTTGTTTTAATATTGTTTTGTGTAGTTTTGTGTAATGTATGATCATGGAATTACATAAATTCAATAATTTGGGTCAATTGGTTTTAATTGTCCCAAAAAATATAAAATATGAAAATGAAAATGAAAATGAAAAATTTATTTTGCAAGTAGGCCATATAGGCTCTTTTACATGTCTGAATCTACTAGCGCTTCGGAAAATGGAAGAATCTGCTGAGAAGAAACGCCGCAAGAAACTCAGCAGTTTATCTTTTTTTTTCTTCTCTTTTGAAAACAAGATTACAGAGCAATATACACAATCATAACAATAGTTCACATAAAGTGTGAAAAAAAAAAAAAGATAATAAATAGCACAGCAAGCTTTAAGCATATTGAACGAACTGGCACTAGTACAGATTGACCAAGAGATGTATAGGGTCCCCAGGTCAAAGAAATTAGAATCGGGATGTATGTGGTCCCTGATCAAATACTTAGTCTAAATAACTTAGAGATGTATAGTCTCTAAGGGTCAAAACAAATTAATTACCTTAATCTATGCTTAGCAGAGGTGTAAAACGCCTCCACGGTCAAATTGTACAATATTACTTGGAGATGTATAGTCTCCGAATGTCAAAAGAATATAAGAATAAAAATATTCATGTCAAAAAAAAAAAATTGGTGAAAATCCAACAAAATCAGTAATATAACAATAACAACTCAATATATGTCTATATTTAGTTATATATATAAATATAAATAAATAGACAACACGATGAAGTCTCCCACATCAAACCGCATTTAAGTACCTACATTTTAGGCTTTTTGAGAATTACATTAGTCTTTGCAGCATGAATAGTCCGGACCCCACAAACAGCACCCGATCACGAGTATGACGCGTATCTCAGCCATCGTCTCCCTCAACCATATTGCAGGGAAGGTGGCGACCCGATCAACGACGCCACCGTAAGCAATGCCCTTTAAGCGAGCATGACATACTCAAGCAGTACGACTACAAAAGAGAAATTGAATACGGCTCGTCTGGCGAGAAACATCACAATGTGCTCCAAAATAATAATTACACTTTAATAGGATGTCATACATAATTAATAGGAATAAAATTAAGTGATAAAAAAAAAAAAAGATTAATGCTTAGAAATGTCACAAACATACAATTATTTATTAAAGTCAAAGATATTTAAATTAAATAATGAACAGCCGATATTTAAATTAAATATTCACGCCTTTAGAACTGGCCAAGTCAAATCGTCGCATATATATTCGTCGACTTTGTAATAAGCTTTTTTCAATAGCGTGTTTTTAATATACCTCTTGAATGCATTTAGAGGTAATTCCCATACATCCACAGGCACTTTATTATAGAACCTCACGCAGTTCCCTAGAAAGGATTTGCTAACTTTTTTTAAGCGGAATTTGGGTACAAAAAGCTTATTTTTATTTCGTGTGTTGAAATGATGGACATCACACAGTTTCTTGAAGGAATTAAAGTTCCTATGCGTATATACAATTACATCATATATATATTGTGAGGCTACTGTAAGGATGTCTATTTCTTTAAAGCGTTCTCTCAGTGAATCACGAGAGCCAAGGTTGTAGATGGACCGAACTGCCCTCTTCTGCAGAACAAAAATGGTTTCAATGTCGGCTGCCTTACCCCAAATCAGAATGCCATAGGACATAAGGCTGTGAAAATAACTGAAATAAACGAGACGCGCAGTTTCCACGCTGGTGTACTGTCTGATTCTTCGTACGGCATATGCTGCAGAACTCAATTTATCAGCAAGATTCGAAATATGTGGACTCCATTGTAAATTTCGATCCAAAGTAAGTCCAAGGAAAACAGTTTCGTCTACTAAGTCTAGTCTCTCTCCATTTAAAGTAATCATTGTATCAACTTGTCTTACATTTGGTAGTGAAAATTTAACACATTTAGTTTTTGCAGTTTTATATATAATATATAATATAAATTCAAAGTCAAAGTCAAAGTCAAAATATTTTATTCAGATTAGGCTTACAGGTAGCACTTATGAGTGTCAAAAAAATTTACCACCGGTTCGGAAAAACCTCTGATGAGAAGATACCGGCAAGAAACTCAACGAGGTGTAATTTTTTAAATAAATCAAAAGAATTTGCTCTAGCTGTAATAGAAATAGCAAAAAATATGCATCTAGTTTGTTTCGTGGGCCACAATTCTCAATAGAACTGCCGTTTTGCATGATAAGTCCACGTTTCTGGGTCAAGCTAAATGTATGGCGGAATAAATCTAAATCCGCAAACAAATTCCATATAACAGCCCTATGAAGAAAAGTTCCTGTGGCTGTATTATCGATAAATTTTATTTATATCTTCACCCGCTTTGCCCTATTAGCTACGGGTGGAGTGTTACTTCTAGCGAGCGGCAACGAAGTAAGTCAAGAAGTAAATAATTATCCCCGGTTCACCCTTGAAATTTCGACAAACTTTCAATCGAATTTCAGTTCAAAGTCAACGTTTCGCTTATTTTCATTTGATCGAATAATCATTACATAGAACAATTAAATGATGTATTTTTAAAACACCGGTTTTTAATGTGTATAAATATTATTTACTAGATACTTTATCTACACATATATCATAAATGCTCTATAATGCGTTCAGAATCCGTAGGCAATGACCAGCATTATAACAACCAATATTATTATGAGAATTTTTCTAATTTGTTTCTATATTTGTTCAAATTTATTTTTTATTACATTATTTTAATGTGTACAGTCTATAGATATTTAATAGATACCTAGCACTAGTAGCTAGTAGCAATGCAAGTCATTGCCCTATGGCTTCTGAACCCATCATAAAGTACTTATGATATGTGTGTAGATAAAGTAATGCATGCAACTGTACATAATTAGGTCTTAAAACACTCGTGTGATCCTATTATGAAACTCGCTGACGCTCGTTTCATAAAACCACACTCGTGTTTTAAGACCCCTCATTATGCAACAGTTGCATAAAATACTATTATGTAATAGATATTTATTTCATAGTTTATTATCCAATATTTCATTTCCATTTTAGCCATAATACTACAAGAGATAATATTTATACTAACTATTCTATGAATCGTTTTCGATGAAATGATATTCGATTAAAAGTTTGCCTTCAAATCAAATGGACAAAACATTTGTTAGTTTAAAAAGATTAAAAAGGTTAAAAAGATGGTCAACTTTTCATGAATAAGGGGACTAATTACTTACTTATTGACTTACCCCTTATTCATAAAAAGTTAACAATCTTTTTAAGCTAACAAATGTTTTGTCCCTTTCATTTGAGGGCAAACGTCACAATGACAGATAAACACATAAAACATGTTAACTAACAAACGTTCACGAAGCGTTTATAAATAAGACGAAGATCGGACACGGACACTTGGCCGGTTTTTCATAGAATACGTAACTTTCCATGCCGGACAAACAAATAAAGAAATATCCTCTCCGCCTGCACTGCCGCCACGCTACTTCCCAACCCCGTTTGTCACATAGCGATAATAAATATAGGAAACAAAGAAAGTTGGAAATGTATTTCTGTTTACCTACAACATCCAATTTGGAGATTAAGACTGAGCCGTATCATGTGCTTTTTTGTTTACGTTTTTTTGTCGTAAACCGGCGGCTATTTGTCTGGGTACTTCAGTTAAAGTGGCTTTGGCAAAGTCTGAACCGCTACCTATACATTTATTAATAGAATAGAACCATTTATTTCAGGCTGCATATGCCCATAAAAAATACCTTAAAGACTAACATACATATTTATAAAACAAAACAAAAACATTAAAATTAGCACGTTACTTCGGCGACGTGTGACCTAGTTTCGGGGTGTCCAGCAACCGTCCGCGAAAACGACGAAAAGCGACTCCCTTCGGCCAGAATTCCTGCTTCATGAAGGTCGACAGATGATCGGTCGGCACCCGCACCACAAAGGACGTAAAATTGACGTTGTGGCTGTGACGTTATGTTGTTGATTAATACACTAGGTTACTAATTCCACGCGAACGCAGTCGCGTGCGTCCGCTAGTAATATTTTAATGAAACAAAAGAACTACCATACTATATGAAATAAACGCAAACAGTAATGTGAACTCGTGAAACTGATCAGATCTGGCGTGATACAGTCAAACCCATAAACGGTTCATTTAATATAATATGTAAAAAAACACTGTGATGAAATCTCTGATGAAGGAATTTTTGGAATCGGTTCAATAGTTCCAGAGATTACTCCCGACATACAAACGAACATGAAAATTTACCTCTTTATTATATTAGTGTAGATTAAATCATTTATATAGGCTTAAATAATGGATACGTAATGTACTTTTGCGGGTGGTAGGACCTTGTGCAAGGTCCGTCCACATCGCTACCACCATCTTGCTCGCTAATCCTGCCGCTAAGCAGCAGTGCTTGCACAGTTGTAGTCGGGCGTAGAGAGCATGACAGCCGGTGCAATTGATGGTACATGAGGTATTCCATCTTAGCCCTCTGGGTTGGCAATGCAACTGCAATCTCCTTGGTGTAGCGAGTGTCTATGGGTAGTGGTAATCACTTACCATCAATTACTTGTGACCTTTACATAAACGTCACATTAATCAAATATCAATTTAACGAAATTGATGAGTTCTCCGAATTTCATTTTTTTTTCTAACATGCAATAATGGTAATAAGAGGTCCCATTAAAATATCTTTATCTCGTATTCCTAAGGAACCGCAAAAGATAAATTGGATAATATCGAATTTCCGCCTCGGGCAAGGAAATTTAATATTTACACAAAAAAGGTCAAACCTACGGAACAGAAAAATACAATAAAACTCGGAATAAACATTTATTGTTCCGAAAGATCTGACTGGTATTTGTATACTTAAATTAAGTAAAACAGTAATACATACAGTGTATGGTTAAAACATACTTGTACTTAGTGGTGTACAGTTTACAAAATCAAAATAAAATGTACTAAAGTTTGGGACTTCCATCACTAACTTGGAATTTTCTAAACGAGTGCAGTTCACTTTTTATTAAAATCCAACTTCCAAGAAGATGAACGGGATGGCAAAGTTAAAGACTGTTAGGAAACCTTTTAGATTTGTTTTCAAAGATTATTTGTATTGTGCTGAGTAATTTCTAAACTTTTTATGCTAGATATAAAAACTAAAAAAAAAAAAATTAAGTTTATTTGTTAAAATAATCTTATTGTCAGCAGTATTTTCACAATGATCTACGCTAAAGAAGTTTCAGGAAAAACTAGCATTGTATTTATCAATATACTATTATGTATGCAATGCAATGTATTAAGAGGAGTGTGAACCCAGGCCCAAAACAGGTGGAAAACGTTATCGCCGTTTGTATGGAGAGCGCTGGGTTTACACTCCTCTTAATCCTCAGTTCTAGATACGGTTTCCTGCACATGCATCTGCTTTCTTTTCCAATCTTCAACCCCTTCGACACTTGCTGTACCTTCAACAATGCAAAACTAATCTACCGACTACGAGAAGCCGTACTCGTTCTATTGTAGAATCAGAATCAGATTCCAGATTCTCTGATTGCATTCACTCTTGAAAAGCGGAAGGAATTTAATTCCTTCCGTTTTTTTCTTAACGTTTATTTTATAATGTTGAATCGAGATTAAAACCAAAGCTAGCATCAATTTTATTCGCTCATTCGGATGTACTAATTGCTTAATGTTTTGAGTGTTGAATTATCAATAGTAAAATTATGCAGTAACTTGATGTTGCCCGCGACTTCCTCCGCGTAGTATTTTTTTATCGCTATCCCGCGGGAACTATGCATTTTTACGGAATGAAAAGTATCCTTTGTGTTAATCCAGGGTAAAAGCTATCTCCATTTCAAATTTCATTATAATCCATTCAGTAGTTTTTACGTGAAAGAGTAAAAAACATCCATCCATACTTACAAACTTTCGGGTTTATAATATTAGTAGGATTGCGATGCAACGTAATTTTCTTCCATCATTAGCATCATTGGAGAATTTCTGTTAAAAATATATAATTTTAAATCAAGCTACGCGGCTACGGTACATTATGCCACGGTACTTTATAATCATACTGTCGTTAGATCTTCATACGCATACTGAATTTCGCGGAAATGCGTTAAAATTTACATTGTAATATTTGATTACAGACAAATTATTGACTGGGCCAATTGAAGCTAATTAGAAACTATTAAGAACAACGACACATTCTAATCCTTCATTTTGTTTTTGCTTTATGTACACTCCTTTTATTTTCTGAGGACTCATGGCTCATGGTTATTAGTTTAATATGACAAAGTACCTGCCATTACAACGCTATAATGTTAAGAATTCTTTTACTCTTGAATTATTTTTGTATATTTACTTTGTGTGGTAATAAACGCATATACTATTCTATTCTAACTTTACCTAATTTACAATACAATACAATACAATACGCTTTATTGACTACCACAATAAAATTTGACAGAATTACAGATAAATCTTAAATATAAGTATCCAAAAGGCTTTCTTATAGCTTGAGAGCGATCTCTTCCAGACAACATTTGGATAGAAATAGAAATTTAATACTTTACTACTTTAATTTAATACTTTTAATTTATTAAATTTCTGAACTTTACTGCTAAGAGTACATTTTAGTACTACGATTACACAACACTCGACACTAGGCGCTCTTTTCTTACAACTTGATTACTGAAATATGATTCAATATCATGGTAAGTCTTGTTGGCGATTCATTGTTATTCCACAACAAGACACCAACGAAATTGCCAGCAATCAAGTTCGAACATGTTCTATTCCGAAGCGATTTGTCACGCCATCTTGACTTCTTAATTACACGACTTAACTTTTAAAGCCTTGAGGAATCGCAAACGTCCTAAAGTATACCTAAATGTGAACGTTATAAAAGCCGTTTCCAACTGTCATCGTAGCAGCCATTTGTAAAGTTGTAACCCGTTCACTGAAACATTTGTATCCCCGTTTGTTGTTTACAATTTGGGGAACACACGATACATAAAGGCGTAAAGACTGTCAATCTGTAAAATCGACTTTTTACTGATGCTTCACTAACTGGTGTTGGGGCTGTTTAAAACTATGAAAGAAACACATTAAATTAGGACTATTCAATTTACACATGACGGGCAGAATAAAAATATAACAAATGTACATTTAAAAGAACTAAAACATTTTAGTTCTTTTAAGTGAGTTTGTGAAAGTGAGTACCTACTCAGCAATACATTTATAATTATGACCGTTTGCCAATGTATCCAGCTCAGTAGGTTAGATTTTTTCGATCTAGATAAGTCATGGATATTAATGCGTGATTTCAAATTTACAAGTACAGTCAAGGAATTAAATTTCCAACCCACCTAAGGTTCAATAGCATATAGCAAACTGTCACCATAAGAGCTATAGAAAAAAGACGTTAGTTTGACATATCGACCTTAATGCATTGCGAATGTCAGACGACATTTCAACGAAATGGGTAGGGAATTAAATTCCTTGACTGTACAAATTTGCATGCTGCCCCAATTTTCAGTATCAAAAACTGCCCTACAACTTTTATAGCTATGGGAATCTCAACTGTAGCAGTTACAGGCATATTTCAGTGCCTAACAGTATTTACTTGCATACAAAGCATGTAACTTTTGTCTTGATTGTGGTGTTATTACAACGATTGTAGTCACAAGCAGACTGATATTAATGTGACCATTAAAACCAGTAATACAATTAAACTATTAAGTTATAACAAAACGTGTTTTTTGCGATGAAGTCCCGAGTCACTGTCTGTGGACGACATAAGAAGCGTTTTGAAGTAGCAAATATTTATTTTTCCATATCTCAAAGGGTAAAAATTGGATATTGCTCTTGAATTTAAAAGGTTTCTATATCTGCATATTGTATAGGCTACAGTTAACATCCTGAAATATGGTTAAGTCAGGCTTTCAGATCTTGTTTAGTAAACTTGTCATGAAACAAACTGAGTGTTTGATGTATCAAATCTAAATCAACATTTTAATCCAAATCGCGCGCTAGACTCAAAATTACTTTGTATTGCCAAATTCGTACTTCTCGGAATATCGAGGCACAGAATTCCTATCAAAATGCTGAATTGGATTTTGACCTTGGGGTTAAACGAAAAATTCAGTACATCCGTTGTATACTTAAGAACTTCTGACGATATAAACGAATTTAATAGCTAAAAATTTATGCTTCAGCTTTTGTTAACAAACTGGAAAAAATTACCTTGCTACTTCGCGAAACTCTTTCTACTTAGAGCTAATTTGTCCAGTTTGTAGATAAGTATCGTCCTCCGCAAGGTAACGTCTGAATGTCCTGAAATCTGTCCAGTGGCCCGCTTCCGTGACCAGCATAGCTTCAATTTAATTTATCACACCCTGTGTCTTTGTAAAACTAGTGTCATAAGAAAGGGGCGCAAGTAGAAATAAACTAAAGTTGGCTAGTCATGTTAGAACGTTGTCGCAATTATGTGTCCTCGCTGGGATATTATGATATTTATTCTGAAATGGTTCTACAGTGTCCTATGACTCAAATTAGTTAACTGTAAGTTACGTACTGATGGAGAACAAGGAAGAAAACGTTTTTATAAAGAATACATTAAAAATCGACCAAATTTGAAGTAAACACACAACTAATTATCTAGTGGTTTTATTTTTTACTTTATTCATAAACTTTATTATTTGTTTATACATAACATACTAACGAATTAAATATAAAATATACTAAAACAATCAAACTACATAAAAACTAAATATAAACTAAACATTAATACTAAAATTATAACTAAAATATATCAAAAAAAGAAGGTGGTTGTTCGTGAGATCTATTGTGAGAGCTATTCGGATGACAAATCCTGGTATGGGCAAATATTTGTGTGACGAATACAAATGTTTGTACCTGAGTCATGGATGTTATTTGTATTTAAGTATGTCTATTTGTTGTCTAGTACTCATAGTACAAGCTTTGCTTAGTTTGGCACTAGGTCAGTTGGTGTAAATTGTCCCAAGATATTTATTTATTTTTATTTATTTATAAATGAAATGAAACTCAAAATACACTAGTTTTGTTACAGTTTGTTCCTAACGAAGATCGAAAAAGCGCTTGCTTAGCGTCTGGCATTCTTTTTACCCGACTACGGCAAAGCCAAAAGGAAGGGTTATGTTTTTTGAGGTTTACCATTGACTCAGAATCGCTGTGTTTTACCCTAACTACGAGTACACATATCGGGCGATGTTACTCAAATCCTTAGCTCGTATGTGTTCGCTTCGGTAATATTCGCTTCAGTCGTTTCGAAACGATACGGCCTTTGTAGCTTTGTGGGACTGAAGTTGTATCGTAAATCTGTGTAGGACAGATGCCTGTTAGACTGAATTAAGTATTGTTTTCGTCATACTGACATAGTTACTCTTTTTAGCTTTGTTTGTTTGGAAATGATCCCGATTTGTATTGGCGATCCCTGGCTCCAAAGATTGTACACCAGCTGTGTTAAATTGTTGAATTGTAATTTTTTTTAATATTTGAGATGTAAAATAACATTGTATCTTGATTTATTTAAAAAATTACACCTCGTTGAGTTTCTTGCCGGTATCTTCTCATCAGAGGTTTTTCTGAACCGGTGGTAAATTTTTTGACATTCATAAGTGCTACCTGTAAGCCTAATCTGAATAAAACATTTTGACTTTTTTTTCTAACGTTAGCACATAATGAATACGTGTTGAAACAACAATACTCCTTTTGATAAACGCTAGTTTATTTACCTCGTCGTTCCTGATAATAGTTAGTTTAGTTTTTAATAAATCGCACGCTTAGTATTAAAGTGACCCATTTCTGAATAATACACGTCCCAAAATATCACCTTAATTAAAAGACATAGGGTTTAATTTTGGGAAATATCAAATTCAGAATTGAGTCACTTTAATACTAAGCGTGCGAAATATATTTATTAGGTTATTTTGCTACTATTTTCGTGTATATTGTGTGTATTATTAGCTGTTGTTGTGTGTCTGTCCTTGTGAATTGTGTGTAAATATTTCCTAGGTTATCTGGAGAAGATCCCTTACAGGGTAATGCTCGCCTTTGAACTATGTTATTTTGATTTTAATGTTGTACGGCGTGTTTTATGTACATATTGTTTAATTACTTGCTTGCTTAATACTTACGTATTGATAAAATGTTATACATGACGACTCCTATCGAAAAGCTGTTGATATTATCAATACAGAATTAGATAAAAGTCCGATTTATTTTAAATAATATTTTATCAGTTTGATACAGGAAAAATGACTTTAAAATTTAAAACAAAATGAATAAATAATAATTTACTTCAGTTACAATAAGGCCAGCTTAGATAACGTGAAACTTGTACTCACATCCTTTATTATGGCACGTTTTCAAAATTCATTGCTTTTTGAAATATTAATCAATAAATTTTGTAACCGAAATATCTTTCGATTTTTATTTTAAATGTTTTTAACGTTCAAATTATGAAATTAAAATTGTAATGACAACACAAAGAAAAATTAGGGCAATGGCAGGACTTGAACCTGCAACATCAGCATTCCGTGCCTTGCGTTTTCCAGTTTCGCCACACTGCCGCTGCCCTACCCTGCGAATTTTTCAATGTGCTTGGTCCTACGGTCATTACATTATTGATTTTAAGGGTACAACTACCCTCGGTGTCATCTATATGAAACTTTTTAACAAGTTATCATATTCAACTAGGTACCTTTACAGCTTTACCGACAGCTGACGAGAGATGGTGCCGTTTTTGTTATTATATTTTGTAACCGAAATATCTTTCGATTATTATTTTAAATGTTTTTTAACATTCAAATTATTAAATTAAATTTGCAATGACAACACAAAAAAAATGTTTTTTTAATATATTTATCAATATTATCTACAATTATATCTTTGTTTTTTGTTTGTTAGTTTTTTAACTATTTAACCAATTCCAAACACCTTTCACTAATCGAAAGCTACACTTCTCTGACGGACATAGGCTACTAAATCCACGCAAACGAAGTCACAGGCGTCCGCTAGTAATATTTTAATGGGACAATTAATAAACTACCATACTATATTAAATAAACGCAAACAGTAATGTGAACTCGTGAAACTGAACAGTTCTGGCGTGATACAGTCAAACCCATAAACGGTTCATTTAACATAATATGTAAAAAAACACTCTGATGAAATCAGTCGGTTCGAAAAGTGGCATCTGCTGAGAAGATTAGCAAGTAAGTATACTTCAATAGTTCACAGGGTCCATTCTATAAAGTTTAATATAAAGAATAAGCCGATCGGCAAACCTTTCTTCATCTTAAGCTCCTTGAGATGGGTGAATGAATACCTACGAACAAAATTGAGGCATAAAAAATATTTTTAGAAAACCAGAGTTCACTATTAACTGTTAAAGATATCCTTGTATACTCAAAATAATATAACTATACATATCCTTATAGTTTGTTTATTTTAACTTTAACGCGAAAATAGTACACCGTGGTATTTTAGAAATACCTATGTGTGAATATCGCGAAAATTATTTTCTAAAAATATTCTTAGTACACATCTATACGACCTTTAAAAAACTTATGGGTACCTAACGGAACTCTTTTATTTGTAGGTAAGTAAGACTATTTTAATAACTTTTCTGTCACCATTTTTATGTAAGCATTTTGTAGGCAAAACAGATAAAATCATGAATAAACTTTAAAAGATAAACACTATTTTCGAGGAAAACATTTTAAATCTTTCAATTCGTATTAAAATTATTTAGTAAATTATGGAATTTAACCACAGTAAAATCAATACTTAAAGGGATTCAAAAATGCAAAATATGTTGTTATTAAAAACTCATTTTTCATTTCCTCCGCTTCGCGACTTTAACAGAATTTTCAGTTCGTAAAATGTATAGTCGACCAAGAAATTGCTTGACCACTTTTCGAGCGTATTACAAATGGATAAGGTGGAAAAGTGGTCAAGCAATTACTTGCTCGACTATATGTAGCGAGTTGTTTTTCTTCGCTGGGCTGCGTAGTGTCGCAAAAACGAATTCCACGGCTTATAATTAAGGGCTAGAGAATGGTGCCGAATAAAAAAATAGCTACACCTTGGGTATATTGCGAGCATTTATCCACAGGACCCCAGGCCAAGCGTTCCGCGGTTTCGCAATAAGGTCGAAGGTTTTCCTTATTTCCCACGAGCGTTTGTGTTGCTGCTGTTAAGGTTTAAAAACCATTTTTAGGGTTCTGCGGGTCAACTTTTAGGGTTCCCTACCCAAAGGGTAAAGCGGGACCCTATTACTAAGTCTGTCTTGGACGTCATATGTATTTAAATGTTATCTATACAAGTTTATACAAAATTTATCTAGTGCTACGTAAAGTACAAGGATTGCTTAGTTTGGGACTAGATCAGCTAATGTAAACTGTCCCAAGATATTTATTCATTTTTAGAGTTCCGTACCCAAAGGGTCAAACGGAACCCTATTACTAAGTCTGTCTGTCTGCCACCAGGCTGTATCCCATGAACCGTGATAGTTAGACAGTTGCAATTTTCACAGATGATTTATTCTGTTCCGCTATCGCGCTGTAACAACAAGTACAAAAAAATAAAATAAAATAAATATTTAAGGGGGTTCCCAAACAACAGATATGATTATTTTGCCGTTAAACGTTAACGCTAGAATCGCTAAATCATAATTAAAATTACAAATAAATATTTATATGGAATTCTAATCAAAAACATTGCACCGTTACTAAACTAATTAATATCAGTTTCATAACGGTTTTGTAACGACCAATTAGCAATTTAGTAATGAAATCGTTACTGAATTGATACAAATCATTTAAAAAACTGTTACGAATCTGATATTAATTATTTTAGTATTTTTAATTATGAATTCGTTAGTGACTTTTAGGAAACTGACGTTTATTGTTTTTTTAGTAACAGTTCATTGTGATGTTGACCCAATAAACTCTTTAATATGTACTAAAGCATTGCAGGCATCACATACGTTGGTGGATTTTACGAATTTTATTTTTGATAGAAAATATCAGTGAAATTTAAAAACGAAAGAATTTTCTGTTGCTATAAGTACATTACTTTTTAACTTAAAACTAAATTAACTTTTCTTATGTTTTGACTGCTTGTAGACATCGAATTAAAACAACCGAAACAGTTTATATAACGTAAATTGTATGAAATCTAATTGCCGACGTTTCCCCAAAATTTTAAATGGTAAACTTTTAACAAGAAACCTGGTTGCAGCAAAAAGTGAAACAAACTTAGCAATATGTTGGCTTCAGTTTCAAACTACTGCTCAGTGCTTTTGCCTAAAATGTTTTTTTTTTCAAACTTTTAACTTATTTAAACCTTTAAAATGATAGCTGCATTTTTAAGATTTTCCCAACGAGGGTTCAAACTTGTAATCATAACCTTTAAAAATTGTAATGTCATGCCTTACCTTCCTACGAACATTAGATAGATAGATAGTTTATTTGTGAACATAGTTATTCAGTGGTTCTTACATGATAACAATGTTCCAGCTATGTTTTGCCAGAACGGCGTACAAATATACTTATAATCTAACAGACATAACAATAATTTGAGCGGTCATAAAAACATGCAAATTACAATTAAAATACTCGTGAAAAACATATCTATACTAAATCATGAAAAAGCTTATGTATGTATGTACAGTCAAGGAATTAAATTTCCTACCCACCTAAGGTTCAATAGCATATAGCAAACTGTCACCATAAGAGCTATAGAGCAAGGCGTTAGTTTGACATATCGACCTTAATGCATTGCGAATTTCAGACGACATTTCAACGAAATGGGTAGGGAATTAAATTCCTTGACTGTACAAAATAAAACAAAAATGACAAGAAGAGATAAAGTGATGTACAAAGGCGAAGTTATCCCTATAAGGGATCTCTTCCAGTTAACTTTTGAGTGGATGATAGGAGTATCATAGCAGGGACAGACAAAGACCAAGAGTTTATCAAAAACAGTGGAGAATTACCATACAATTTACATAAACACATACGAGTATCAGATGTCATCTAAGAATTCACTAATCCTATAGTAACATTTGTCAATTAAGAGTGAAGTCAAATCCTTTTTAAACTGGTCCACGTTAAGCGTTTTAATTGAATCAGGGATTTTATTATAAATTCTTGGCGCCATGCTTAATATACTTCCCCGTGTAGTGTGGTGCACTGCACGCACACTCTCTCATGCTTCACAATATATAATATGTTTTTATTGTAAGAGAACACACAATAAATCCAACTATAACCGCGAACAGTTGTCTCATTTTATTTCGTCACCACACCCGTTTTAACCCCCTTATTCATAAAAACTTAACAATAGTTTTAAACTAACAAATGTTTTGTCCCTTTCGTTTGAGGGCAAACGTCGCAATGACAGATAAAGACATATTAATAAAACGGACGGAACGACGCAAAAATACGTGAGTGATCCGTTTTATTAATATGTCCGAGTCTCACGGTAGTTTTATGTTAAAAAAAGACAGATATAGACACAAAAATGTTAACTAACAAACGTTTACGAAGCGTTTATGAATAAGGGGGAAAGTCGTTATTGTAACTAAGTAACCCTATGAACCACGTCTGAAATCAAATGTTATTAATTATTATTAGTAAAATTTTACCTGCATTTTGAAATTTTCCCAGCGACGTATAGAATCTTCTCCAAAATGGAAATTAAAAGTTTTTAACGGAATCGTTTGAGTTGCAAGCGTCCATAGGCGGTGGCAATTGCTTAAAGTCAAAGTCAAAGTCAAAATATTTTATTCAGATTAGGCTTACAGGTAGCACTTATGAATGTCAAAAAATTTACCACCGGTTCGGAAAAACCTCTGATGAGAAGATACCGGCAAGAAACTCAACGAGGTGTAATTTTTTTTTTAATAAATCAAAACTAACCATCAGGTATGCTCCGTGCTCATTTGGTACTAACGTAGAATAAAAAAACTGAAAAGAAAGCAATTAAGAGTAGTTCTAAAGTAGTCATAAAAGTCCTATCTACAGTTTTTAATATCATCTCAAACTATTACAAAATCCTATAAAAACATCAAAAACTATATGGAAGAAGATTCAGTTCATCAATGTAATTAACCCAGTTTTTCGAAGTTAAACCTAGATTTTTTTCAGCGAGTGCGCTGTCTTTTGGATTCTTGCCAAGAAAGTTTAGTCAAAGAGCCGGGTGATTTTAGTTAGTTCATTATTGTTTACATGTCTGACCGTCTGTACCTGCTTAACAAACTTTAAAAAAAATAATTTATGAAGTCCTTATTTGTGTGTACGTTTGTCCATATCATTTGGTGTTACGAGTACGAATCAATCCGATACGTTTCTTTTTATAAAAGCCATGATATTAGTCATAATGAAAGGTAGACTTAAAAATATTTCATAATCACAAATAATTTCACATAAAACTAAACAACCTTTGCATGTAAACTTGAACTCTAGTAGAAAATAAACATGAACTTCTTTTTGATGATTTTTTCCTAATTTTATAGAAGTAAGACGAAATAAGCAAGCTATAAATAAATAACTATTAAATGTACATTATTATATTTACTAAATAAAGACGATGTTCTTCCTTGTGAAAGAAGCTAGCCTGAGAATAATAAAACATCTTCGTTTGCTTGGCAAACCAAGAATAATTCAAAAACCGTCATTTCATTTTCAAGATTTCATTTCCTCTCTGACATGAAATACATCCCAATAGCCGCGAGCTGGTAAAGGATACGGCATGGGAAATTGAACTTTACCCCCTTGACCTCTAACCCCTGATCCGAAAGGATAGGGTAACGTTTTGGAACATTTTGCTGGGGCAAAATAGTCGATATACATTTTCATATATTTTCAATATCAACATTCTCAACGCTTTTGTGGTAAACAAATTTGTTAACGCAATTAGAGAGTGTTAAAGTTTTGCTTAAGTTGAAAATACGTATATTATTTCAAATGTGCAACTAATGAGTCACTTAATTAATATTAACTTGATCATGGGGTCGAAATGATCTCGAATGGCGGCCGCGTATTGGCAAGCGCAGCGTAGGACGTCCAGCCACAAGATGGTCCGATGACCTCATACAGTTAACAGGAAGGCGCTGGTTGCATGCCGCTTCCAACCGGTCACTTTGGAAATCCATAGAGGAGGCCTATGTTCAACAGTGGACTTCTTGCGGCTGAGATGATGATGATCATGATGTTAAGATTTTAAATGAGTTGTAACAAATCAACGGTAAAGTGATGTTTTTTGATTCGCGATGGTGTTTAAAACTAAAAATCAAAATTCGAATCATCTCTCTGTGCGGCGTATTTCTAAATTATTGGACGTACATACGCAAAATGGTTTATTTCGTTCCAACAAATCGGTTCAGCAAAAAAGTTATTCAATTTATTGTAAAAAAGGTTGGACGATGTCGCATGGATTGTAAAGGGACCACGGATAACTTTTCAAAAAGGCAATTTAATTTGTGTTTGATTTTATTAAGTGACAATTTGAAATTGAAATAGGATTTCGTGTGCCTCATTCGCAATGTCGTTAAGTTTAGAAATAAAGCTGGATAGTGATATAGTTTTGTAGTAATTGATTTGTATATGTATTTAGTATTTAGCTAGAGTGATGTTATAATTATTAGAATTGAGTTTTATTATCTTTGAAACTTGGATTGACATTTATTTTCGCGTGTGTGACCTTTATAGAAAAAAAGAATATTCATTGGTACGTATAAAATACAGGATTAATTCAACTTTTCAAAAACTGTTTTTTTTCGAAAAAAACTCTGCCGTGAAATTAGCATTTCAATGTTTGATATAAAAATCTTGTTTTTCGTCAAAATTAATAATTACAACTTAATAAAAAATAGTAAAAACGCATATCAAGAAGACATGCAAATATAAACTTAAAATAAGAAAACGAACTAAACTGTTACTTTTCGGAAAAACAAATCAATAATAGTACATTATTTTACAGTGAAACTCTGCCTACTGTTTTTTCTTTAGTACATTTTTATTTTGCAAGGCCGCCAACATGCGAAAGGGTATCATTATCATTAGGCTTTTAGAAAAAGGGCAAAAACACACAGTTCCGTGTAAACGACGGGCGTCTGTAATCGTTTCATTTTCTCCCATTCACTTACGAGAGAACGAAGAAAAATACTGTACCCTTACCAAGAGTTTCTATCGAAAATTCGTATTACGTTACTACAGTCGATAGCGGTTAAATACGCTCCCATTTGTCAGTGAATGAGTTAACCATAGTCGATACGGTATTTTTCGATGACATGTGTCAAATTTGTGACTCATGGTACCAATATTCTACGGCAACAGCTACAAAACGTTAGACACTGACGTTTAGATTTCGATAGGTAATTTACCGTTGGACTCATACTAGCGATCTTTAGTTATCTAAGTGAGCGCTGGAGACGCTGTGCAATTTCCCATCCGAATCGTTTTACGCTGCCGCTAGCGAGTATGGTTACGGCTAGGTGCACTGTACTCATGGTAAGGGTACTGGCTAGCTCAAACTGACACGGATAATTAATAGTTATTTATGTATCAAGTGCGTGAAAGCAGTAAATACAGTCACGTCACGGGAAGACTGATCAAGGGACCTTCAAAAGGTTAAAACGTCTGCAATTTTGATGTTACGTGTAACTTAATCATCTCAGGCGTATTATAAAACCAATGACTAAATCTTGGACAAGGATGTTTGCAGATGATCCCGACTTGCATTGGCGATCCTTATCTCCACTTAATGAATACTTGTGTAATTTTTTTTTAAATATTTAAGATTTTTTTTATGAAATAGGAGGGAAAACAAGCAAGTGGGTCACCTGAAGGTTATTTAAGTGATCACAGCAGCCTATAGACACCTGCAACAACAAAGAGACTGCAGATGCGTTGCCAACCCAGAGAGCTAAGATGGAATACCTCCTGTGCCAGTAATTACACCGGCTGTCTTGCTCTCCACGCCGGAACACAACAGTGCAGGCAGTGCTGCTTAGCGGTAGGATTAGCGAGCAAGATGGTGGTAGCGATCTGGACGGACCTTGCACAAGGGCCTACCAACCGCAAAATGTAAAAATAATAGTGTATTTATAAAATTAGACCTCAGAGTTTTTTGCCGGTATCTTCTTATAAGAGGTTTCTTCCGAACCGGTAGTAAATTTTATGACATTCATAACTGCTTCCTGTAAGCCTAATCTGAATCAAGATCTGACTTTGACTTTGATAAGACTTTATATTTTGAAGCCAAATATTAAAAGGTACAGTAGGGGAAATATATTCACGTACCACCTTAGAACCCTATCGCAATGACGCGACGCGTTGAACGCCAGGCTATGTCATACAAATGTCATGCGTATGTCTCTTCGACTAGGTTCTACGGTGGTACGTGTTTCAATTTCCTTGATTGAACATACAATAATCGTGAAACAAACCAATAATACATACGCCAAGCTGACAGGTTCAGGTGGCCCTTATTATTTACCTTCTTTTTCCGAAAAAAAAAATTAAAAAAAAATCTCTTTCATTGTAATGAAATGAAATGAAATGAAATGAAATGAAATTCTTTATTTGCTGAGTATGGGTTACAATAAGTTGGTAACAAGAAATCAAATAGACCACCAAACTCTGCTTACATTAGCATGCAAATATACCAATTCCTTATTTTGTTGATCACGTTACAGATCGAACAAAAAAAAGAATATTCTTAACCTAGACTAAAAATAAACCAATGTGCTACTTGTTATTGGTTTTCAACTCAAAAAATTCCTTAACATGATAAAAACACAATTCATACAGCCATTTATACAGTTTGTTCCTAAATTGATTCAAGGGAAGTATTTTTATATCTCTCGGAAGTTTATTAAAAATTTTACAACACATAAAATAAGGACTACGAGTTGTTTGTTTTAAGCGGGCTTTAGGTACAGATAGTAGGTTGCGCTGTCGAGACATGTGGCCGTTGTATGCTTAAACGTCACAGTTTTTTTTGAAAAAATGCCCATTTGTATAGACAAAAACGGCCACTTCATATATATATAAAGCGGGTAGTGACAGGAGTTTGTGTCGTATAAAAATTGGTTTACATGACTCGCGCGGACCTAAACAAAAAATGACTCTAATACATTTTTTCTGTTTGATAAATGCATTTTGTAAATGAATGGAATTACCCCAAATAACGAGACCATAGCGGAGGGTGGACATGACATAACCATGGTAAGCCGCTAAGGCGGCTTCTCGCGATACTGTTTCTCGTAGTTTACGCAGAGGAAACACAAACTTATTCAATTTCTTGCAAACATGTTCTACCTGAATCTTAAAATTACAAAATTCATCCAAATGTATGCCTAGGAATTTTACACTTTTTTCTATGTTTACAGGCACTCCCTGATAACAAATGGCAAGTTCTTTATTTTGGCCTCTTTGTGTTCGAAATTGAATGCATTTGGTTTTACCTACATTTATTGATAGGTTATTGTCCTCCAACCACTGAGCCGTACTAGTCAAAGTTCCATTTATTTCTTGCTCATATATTTCAGTGTTTGTACAAGGAATTATAATAGAATTATCATCTGCAAATAATACTAATGGATACGTTATTGTTTCAGGAAGATCATTTACATAAAACGAAAATAGCAAGGGTGCCAGGACACCTCCCTGAGGCACCCCAAATCTATTCGATTCATACCTTGACTTATAATTGACCAGGGACCTTCCTTTTTCTTTAACTATTTCTGTACATTGCAACCTGTTGCTTAGGTAAGACTCTAGCCAACAATGTATATTACCTCTCACCCCATAAAATTCCAATTTATCGAAGAGCTTTTTGTGGGACACAAGGTCAAAAGCCTTCGACATGTCTAGAAATAATACGCTAACAGGCTGCCCCCTATCAATACTTTGTATAATGTCCCTCAGTAATGTGAAAGCAGCAGTTGATGTTGATTTGTTCTTTCTAAAACCATGTTGTTTTTCGCTTAAGAGAAAATATTTTTCAGCAAAGTTGGCAAGTCTTTCACACATAACTTTTTCAAAAATTTTAGAAAGAACAGGGATCAATGCGATGGGCTTATAGTTCTCCACCCCGTGACGTTTGCCTTTTTTGTATAGAGGTTTAATGATTGATTTCTTAAGATTTTCCGGAAAAACACATTCTTCAAATGACAGATTTAAAATGTACGCCAAGGGTACTGATATCGACATAGAGCATAGTTTCAGAATTTTTGAGCTTATTTCGTCATACCCACATGAATTTGTGTTTTTAAGTTTCGATATAATTTGATGAACTTCAAATGGGGTGGTAGGATTACAAAACATGGTAGTGGGGTGACGATTAATAATTTGTGGTGACGATCTGTTGCTTACATATGGTTTGTTTGCGACATTTATGTAGTAGTCATTGAATATGCCAGCAATATCGTTCGGGTTGGATATGATATGATCGTTCTTCAAAATATTTTTGATAAGATTACTTTGCCTGATATTCCCAACTTTTTTATTTATCACATCCCATGTCGTTCGACAGACATTGCTAGCTCGGTGTATAAAACGATGATTGCTGGTTTTTTGGGCTGTTTTTACACATCGGCGCAACATTTTTGCGTAAGCTTTCTATGCTAACATATTTTCTGCTGTCGGACTCAAACATGTTGCAAAGTATAGCTAATCGAAATTATTTATTTTAAAATTTTTTCGATTTTTCTTTTTGTATTTTTTTTACATTCAAATTAAATTTAAAATGCTATATAATGAATGACAACACAAAGAAAAATTAGGGTAATGGCAGGGTTCGAACCTGCAACATCAGCATTCCGTGCCTTACGTATTCCAGTTTCCGCCACATTACCGCTTTTTAGTGGTATAGCATTTTAAAAATCTCTTTCGTCACACTTATTGTTTTACTCCCTTATTCATAAAAAGTTAACAGTGTTTTTAAGCTAACAAATGTTTTGTCCCTTTCATTTGAGGGCAAACGTCACAATGACAGATAAAGACATAAAACTGTTAACTAACAAACGTTTACGAAGCGTTTATGAATAAAGGGTTTACCATGTTAACAAAATTCTAACCTATAATTTAATTTTTTGTCGCCTAAACACTTTATCGCCAAAAAAACAAATCGAGGCTGTAAACAGGAGAAGTGATTTATAATTTGTTACTTTTGAATAAATTTCAACAATAAACATAATTTTGATGGCAAATATTGAAATTGTAAGTAAGAATTTTACAAGTAAGAACAAATATGGTTTAATAATCAATTCTTATTCGATCATTCTAGATACCTAAGCACTTAGTTAAATCGATATGCACCCAAGTTTACAGGCTACTGACTTATTCAAAGCCTGACAACAGCTTACAGTCTGAAACTGCTTATTTATTCAGCACTGTCATTATAGTTCAAGTTAATCTAACTAATTCTCGTTAGTTGGTGCTAATGAACGCGCCCAGAATTCAGAATTAGACGAAGACGCTAACAAGAGGTTAGCGCAGTTTGAACCTTCCAGTTGTAATGTTGGGAGTAGGAATTTCGCTAGCGATGAGCGGAAAGATTTCTTTTAATCTATTTGGTTTTAGTTTAATTCACGCTTTGAGGTGGAGGTAATTTGAGGTTTTATTGGTGCTGAATAAGGCTGGGATTGGTTCAATAGATGTATTATAAGCGCTGACTTATCTATACATCTTTATTTTTATGTAGGACTAGCGGACGCCCGCGACTTCGTTCACGTAAAATTAGTAGCCTATGTCCGTCAGAGATAGTGTAGCTTTCTATCTGTGAAAGAATTTTTAAAATCGGTTCAGTAGTTTCAGAGTAATACCCCCTACATACAAACTAACAAACAAAGTTTACCTCTTTATTATATTAGTCTACACTATCTACACTAATATAATAAAGAGAAAAACTTTGTTTCTTTGTTTTTTTGTTTGTTTGTATGTAGAGGGTAATCTCTGGAACTACTGAACCGATTTCAAAAATTCTTTCACAGATAGAAAGCTACACTATTCCTGACGGACATAGGCTACTAATTTTACGTGAACGAAGTCGCGCGCGTCCACTAGTATAATATAATATAACTAGTATAATTAGTATAATATAGTTGTAGATTAGTGTAGATGTAGATAAAATCAAGTTGGTAACCACATCTGTCTGTCCTCGTATATTCGACCCCTTATTTCTTCTACACTACGCAACGGATTTTGCTATGGTTTTCACTGTCACTTAGGATTTTTTTTAATGGAATTTTTGGTACTTTTTATCCTAACTCTATGTTTTTTTTTATACAACATAGGAAGGCAACAAGCAAGTGGGTCACCTGATGGTAAGTGATCACCACCGCCTATAGACACCTGCAACAACAAAGAGTGCAGATGCGTTGCCAACCCAGAGGGCTAAGATGGAATACCTCTTGTGCCAGTAATTACACCGGCTGTCTTGCTCTCCACGCCGGAACACAACAGTGCAAGCATTGCTGCTTAGCGGCAGGATTAGCGAGCAAGATGGTGGTAGCGATCCGGGCGGACCTTGCACAAGGTCCTACCACCGCAAATGTAGGGCGAGTCACTAGTATATCATGAAAAAGATCCTTAACTGACTGACAAACACCTGAAATTATGACATTGTGTTCTTAAGGAGTAAAGATGCACTAAGATAGAAATTTTGTTCACCTTTAAGGGGGTAAAAAATATGTATATTCAAAGATAACGTCTGTTCGTCCATACTTGTCATCATGTTTTAAAATTCTAACCTAAAATTTCTTTTAATGTCACCTAAACAACGTTTATCGCCTAAATAAAACACAACGAAACAGTAAACAGGTTATTCATATATTGTTGCTTTGGAATGTTTTATTTAAACAACCAAAATTATTTGAATTGTATAAACTAAAATTTTAGGAGAGAATTTTGTTTATTACTTAACATAAGTAAAGATTTAGGTTTACTAAGAAGCAATACAAGGATGTATACCAGTATCAGGGAACTATGCATTATTCAATTAATCAAACGAGGTCAATCACGACTTAATCAAATTAAGTTAAACTAATCGGGACCGATAATCGTGTTAAATTAAATTGTAATCTTAATTAGCCAGCATTGCGATCACAGAGGGTAAATAAACTACTATTTTTGTACGGGTTTAAAGTGCATTTTCATTAATGTTCTCTTTTCTTTTTCCTGAATTGAGGTTACTTCCATTTGGCGGTCTTAGCTGCAAGTCTAATCAAATTAACCCCGCCTCGAGCCTTTATAAGGATGGAAGACTATTAATGGACTTAGGAGGTTTAAAGTTTCATTTCGAGTTCCAAGTACGATTACGAGAAAAAAGTATTTTTTTAAATATACAGATTTTCTTTTACATACATCCTTTTTTCCTCGTGATCAACTTGTGTTTAATTTTTCCTCCCTTTTTTGGTTTGGTCCTGGAGTGTGATTCTGGAGGTACATTTTTGTAACATCAATAACTTCAACGATGAAAACACAAATTGGTATTCTCTAAAACCGTTAGAACATCGACAAGGCGAGGTTTATGCGATCTCAGAAAAATCCGGCGAACATCATCGGTTCTTAGAGAATACCAAGCATGACAATGTCAATATCATCGATGATTTGTGAGATGCTGCATCCACAAATCAACTGATGTTAGAACGTTGAAATGGCGCTTAGAGAATCACATAGTTGGAAAACTGACCGTTGTGGGTATGAAAATTCTAGTCAAATGTCAATTGTTGGTCAAACATTGTAATAAATTCGTTAATCATTAAGTCGTTTCTTTGATTAAAGGCATATTAAATATTAAATATTTAGTCAAATATTGTAGCACGTTAAACTTTAAATCTTTTCTTGGATTAAAAGCAAATCATGTCAAATGTATTGTTAAAAAATTAAAAAAAAATCGTTAATTTTTAAGTCGTTTCTTTGAGTAAAGGTAAATAAAATGTCAAATATTTTGATACTGTAATTTTTTTATCTTTTCTTGGATTTAAGACAAATCATGTCGAATATTTATTCAAATATTATAACACTTTAATTTCTAAATTGTTTCTTTCATTAAAGCCAAATCAATCGTCAAATGTTTGGACAAACATTGTTATTCGTTAATCTTTTAAATAAATCGTTTTGTTGATTAAGGGCCAATCATCAAATATTTGGTCAAACATTGTTATTCATTAATCTTTAAGTTGTTTAGTAGATTAAGGGCAAATCAAATGTCAAATGTTTGGTCAAACGTTGTTATACGTTAATCTTTAAGGGTTAGATGACCGGATGTTGTCTCAGCAAAGTGCTTGACCTGTTCATTAATATTCAAACATCTACATCGGGATTAAATTTGAATTTTGTGCACAGCCTCAAACATTATCAATTTTCAACTCTTTCCGCATCGTTCTAAGGTTTAAAAGCGATCATCTGTTTTAGTATCTTACTTTTCTTTATCCTTTGTTCGGCCAAATATTTTGACAAAGTTTGGTCTTTTGAATTTCAATTGCTTCTTTGAAGAAGTTCGTATGTTTTCATGTTTTTCTAATGATCTTAAGTTGAAACTTTAATATTATCAAAACGAGATCTTATTTTGAATTTTGTTTACACGCTCTTAGTAAGAAAAAATTTAATTGATTGAAACTTTCGTGATTCACACATACTTATTACATTTATCGGTATTTTAACGCGATTTTTTTTTATACAACGTAGGAAGGCAAACAAGCAAGTGGGTCATCTGATGGTAAGTGATCACCACCGCCTATAGACACCTGCAACAACAAAGAGAGTGCAGATGCGTTGCCAACCCAGAGGGCTAAGATGGAATACCTCTTGTGCCAGTAATTACACCGGCTGTCTTGCTCTCCACGCCGGAACACAACAGTGCAAGCACTGCTGCTTAGCGGCAGGATTAGCGAGCAAGATGGTGGTAGCGATCCGGACGGACCTTGCACAAGGTCCTACCACCCGCAGATTATATACTATTTATTTCTTTATCTCGACGTTTCGTCTACTCGTGACCATGGCCGTTAAAATTATGCCGAAAGGTCGAGGTATAGACAAAACGAGAAATAAATAAATAGTATATTATTATCTCGTTAAAGTCCTATCCCGGTTAACGTAACAAATAAGTTAGAAAAAGTTAGTGTGTAAACTGTTTTAAAGCTATTTTGCTTTCGCCTAAACTTTACTCTTGTGTCGCGATATAAACCACTTCTTTATCATATTGCTTACTTCAATAAAAATTTTAGTTTACGCTTTTTGCATCAGGTATAGTGTAAAATTGCGTTTAAGTGAAAAATCATCCTAGGATGAAGCTGACACTTTTTTCTATTTCGAAGGGCTTACTTTCCCATCGAATACTTTTGTACTAATCTGAAAAACCTTTTTCATCTTTACTATCAACGATGTAAGAAGCGATCATCATACAAAACCTCGTCAACATGTAACCCTCAAGGATTCCTTTCCTTAGCATAACATCACATACATTACACATACAAGTATTTCCATATGTACATCCAACACCCTGTATATTATAAACAAAATCCCAATGCAGCTCAATATGCTTTGAATCAAAAAGGAACTCTATAACTTGTACCTTAAGTTAAATTTTAAACAAAGATTGTCTTAAACCCTTTATAATACTCCACGCCCGAACAGAGTTAACAACACCCTGTACGAAATAGGCGTTATATTGCAACACACGAAACTCTTATGCAAATTTAAAAGCAACCGTGACACTGTTGTCCTAAAACTCATAATGGCTTGTTGCGGGTATTGAGAACGTGGACGGTGTTATACACTTTTTGTTTTATGCGGTTGTATTAGTGGACGGTGTTATGCAGTATGTGTTTTATATAGATGTGTTAAAGGTGTTTTTTGTTTGCAGATGGTGGGGCAGGGCGTTGGGATTATGCGTGGACACGTGAACTAGAGGCATGGCGCTGCTGTTTGGAGCCCTAGGCGTCCTAGCGCTGGTGAGCCGCACAGGTAAATATCCAGACATACAGTCTGTTCATCCCCTACTAAACAAATTAGAACAAATAAGGTTATTTGTTCAACACATTATCTCGCTACTCCAAGAAACGGCGCTGCTGTTTGGAGCCCTAGGCGTCCTAGCGCTGGTGAGCCGCACAGGTAACCATCCAGACATAAAGTCTGCTCATCCCCTACTTTACTAAACCGATTAGAACAAATAAGACTATTTCTCCAACAAATAACCTTTTTACTCGACGAAACCAGGATCGTGAACTCAAGTGCATAACAGCGCATCCATAATTTATTTTTTCGATTCAGAAGCGGAGAAGGATGGGTTTTTGCATTGAAATATATGTTGTACACGTAATTACACAGTACTGGGTTCGCGGAGCAGCAAGTTAATTTGTTTCAATTTCTTAATTTGGGTAAACGCAAACGTCTGAATCAATATTAATTATTTTTAGGTTATTTCTTCCAATTGCTCCGCGAAAACACGCCCATGCAGAGTAGCAAATTAAGGTTGCTAAAGACTAATCCTAAGTCACTACAGTTCTCAGACAGTTCCTAAATTATCAGTTTTAATTGTTCAAGTGTACTCGCTCCAGCACTAAACGTATCGAGGTCGAGTGTTCATGGGTTGTTAAATTGCGACGGTCGAGTGCTTGATCGTGTTGTGTGACAGTTGGTAGACAAACGTTTAGAAAAATGAATATTAGATACATTTTAAATAAAAACTGTGTACAGAGTTTTGGTATTACGCGTATCAATATACATAAGTTCACATTGATAAACATAAATGTTTCATTTAATAAAGATCTTAAGTAAGTTCTAAAGGTCTTAAGGGCTATTTACACGGAGCAAGTTATCGCATGCGAGCTGCATTACATTGCGCGGCTCGATCGCTCGATCGATCACATCAGTCCTCGGTAGCCCGCAATGTAACACGACTCGCATACGAGAATTCGCTCCATGTAAATGGCCCTTTAGTTACTGTAGCTAAGATCTTAATTACTGTAGTTACGGTCTTATTTTCTGTTGTTAAGGTCTTAGTTACTGTAGGTAAGACCTTAGTTACTGTAGTTAATATCCTAATCAATGTACCTAAGAACTTAATTATTGTAGTAAAGATTTTGTTAGATTTATTAACGAAGTCTAAATCTCTGTTACACCCAGCATTTATTTTTATCAGTTCACGAATACCTTGAATGTCTGATTGTCTAAGATAAAAAGTATATTCCCACAGTCTTTATAATTACTATAACGACACAAAATACAAAAAGTAAAAAGTAAGTAGGTAGTACCGTAGTACTTTATAGGTTAAATATGTATTTAAAAAACTGCTTACTTGTTAGCCGCCAATCATGGCTAAGTAACATCTATCTTCAACCAGTTATTACATAATAAAAAAAACGCGTTGAAATTGTTTCATCTAATCTGGAGCTACAAAAACCGCAAACAAACTGAGGTTTCAAACTTATAGTGCCTTTTGTGTCGTGTGGGGACTTACAAATAAAACAAGCTAGCTCGAGGAAAATAGTATTTTATGCAACTGTTGCATAATGAGGGGTCTTAAAACACGAGCGTGGTTTTATGAAACGAGCGTCAGCGAGTTTCATAATAGGATCACACGAGTGTTTTAAGACCTAATTATGTACAGTTGCATACATTACTTTATCTACACACATATCATAAGTACTTTATGATGGGTTCAGAAGCCATAGGGCAATGACCTGCATTGCTACTAGCTACTAGTGCTAGGTACCTAATAAATATCTATAGACTGTACACATTAAAATAATGTAATGAAAAATTAATTCGAACAAATATAGAAACAAATTAGAAAAATTCTTATAATTATTTTGGTTGTTATAATGCTGGTCATTGCCTACGGTTTCTGAACGCATTATAGAGCATTTATGATATATGTGTAGATAAAAATAATTAGTCGTACTTGTAGCACATATTTACACAGTACCTAGAAGAGGTCAAGAACCTCTACACTCGAGGGTGCTAAGCTAGTGATAGGTTTTTTTCAAAAATATGGGGGCCATCAAAAGGGATGTTCAAAGTTTCTTCAAGTCTGCAATACGCGCATGATTCCCAAGGAGTTGCAAGAAACTTACTAAAATGCCACTGTAGCGTTGTAAGTGGCTACACTAAAATGATATTGATAACTAATGATAAATGATACACGATGATACTGATTTAGGGCGGCAGAAGTAATGAAAATTCTAACGCAGGTAGAGGGGCGCTGCCGAACGGTCAATAAAACAAGTCATTGCACAGCTAGATATTTATTTATTATATAAAACCCCAACTAACCCGCCCACAAACACAAGCTTTACAGTATTACAGCTTTACAGCGCTATCGCGCCTCTATTCTAAGAGTTAAGTCCTACTTCTCTACGATATACAACCTCAGGGTCGTGAATGCAATTGGCCAGTGATCTCATATAATTACCTACCTAATTAATTAACGGCGCTGAAGGCGCTGGTACCTGATGGACGAAGACCAACTCAAACCTGCCGCTGCCGACAGACGTGTGCTACGCTCGGACGCCGTCTCGTGCCCAGCGTCCCACCATAGCCAACGTGATGCCACGCAGAACGAGCAGCCTCCGCTTCACAGCCGCCTCCGGTGCCTCCACAACTCAACAGCTGCGGACAGCTGTATGCCACGCTCGGACGCCGTCTCGTGCCCAGCGTCCCAGCGTCACCGACAACGTGCCACGCAGGCCAAGCAGCTTCAGCTTCAACAGACGCCTCACGGCGCTCCCAACAACACCAACCACAGCTACACTTCACGCCGTATCTCAACACCTCCTGTGGACGGAGCATAAATTAGGAACCAAAACAATCAAGGCCCTACTGAATCCAGAGGACCAGAAGTGTCCTATCGTCATAACTACATTGGGAAACATGATATTAAGGTGACACCCACCGTGGAGGAAATGCAGACTTGCTAATGCGCCCGGGTCACGCTGTCAACTCCAACGAAGGTGTTCCGATAGCAGCCAGCACCGCAACTAAAATAATAGACACGGTTAACATTGCCAAAAAACAAGGGCGAAGGCTTTATCGACTCGTTTACCTACCAACAAGAGGTTAAGAAGACATGCGCGTGGGCCGCTTCTAACCCAATATCAGATCGCCCCACTAAAACAAAACAAACCAATTAAATTTACCAGTCGGAGAGGCTATAAGCCGTTATTATCACGACATTTCGATATTAAACTCACCAAAACAAGACAAAAATACAGAGAGCCACCCTCTTTCCCTTCAAGCATCAAAATGGCTTCCTTCGAAAACGCCCATCGCTAGTGTCGTAGAGCTGTCACAATATCAAAATTTTACGATTGAAACCGTCTAAAAAGAAAACTCTCCAAACTACTCCACCATATCTAAATTAATTCCCCTTATTTTATTATATCGTTGTTATTGACAACAATTATAACAATTAGATAAAACGCCGGAACGTTTCAGTCACTGCAGCAACCGCCGTAAACAGAAAGACGAACAATCCATCGACTGAATCCACCTCAGCTGTCACTGTCAAAAATTGACACCTTACAACACCCCTCCCGCCAGACGAATTTTCCGATAGAGAGGAAAATTCCAGCTGGCCCCCAGCTGACTCCTCACTGAAACAATAATGACTCTACATATCAAGCTGCACCAAAAAAAAACAAAGTCCTTAAACCCAAACCCACCACCGAGTGCGTTAGGCGCTGGCCGTGCGTTAAACACTAGCCCACCTGTAGAACTACACCTATCAAGAAACTATCACCACCATCGCAAGAACGGCCAACGTCGACAGCGCAACCAGTGAGAGCTAGCACAACCGGTTGAGCGCCCGACGCTCACCAACAGACGAGGCGTCACTCGCACACGACTCTACTATAATCAGCAAGAGTGGTCAACACCGGTGGCGCGGCGAGCGAGGGCGACTGACGCGGGCCGCGCGCCCGGCGTTCCCCAACTCTGAAGCATAATCTACAAAAGAGATAAAAAAAACCGGTACAAGCACCGCTACACCATCCTGAATCTTCCAACATCGATAAGAGAGGTCAAAGTCGGCGGCGCGGCGAGCGAGAGAGACCAACGCGGGCCGCGCGTCCGACGTTCACCTACTCCACGATGCTGAGAAAATCCCGGACTACAGCAAGACTACAAAAATCCCGACGATAAAAAAAAAACCGTCACGGTCGTCCGGCCTCATCGAGAGCGGTCGGCGTCGGCGGCACGGCGAGCGAGGGCGGCTGACGCGGGCCGTGCGTCCGACACCCACCAGACTCTAACTAAACATAAACAAGGTGTATAAATTGTAGACAAAAAAAAAATGCTTGTAAAAGTTGTAAACACAAAAAAAAACATGATGCTCGAAGGTCAGTCACTCTTGTTCTGTGGGGCACGATAAAAGTAGCGACGCGACCGCGACTCAACCTACTCCACCGTTCAAGTACAAGTCAGCCTCTTTCCGGTACCACCTTCATATCTTTGATATGCCATTTACCTACAGGTTTGCCATCCCCATCCTCCAACTCATAAACCAATTTTGAGAGTTTCCTTAACACACGACATTTTTCATATTTAGGGGCCAACTTGGATGCAAAATACTTAGACGCGTCACTTTGCTTAAATGAACGTTTCCACACAATATCACCAACCTCAAACTCAAGGTCCCGCCGTCGCTGATTGTAGTATTTCGCGTTATTTTGGTGTGCTTTTTCTAATTCTCGTTTTACATCATCAAACACTTCTTTTAACTCCCCCAAATTATCATATAGGTCTTTACGTGATGAGAAAATTACTTCATCTAGGTCCTCAAAATCCTTGTAAATACTACCATCAGCCACAGCCTCGCGACCATGTACTAGGAAAAATGGAGTGTAGCCCGTAGCTGCACTAACCGAAGTGTTTATTGCAAATTGAATTTTGTGCACGTTAATGTCCCAAGTACGGTGGTCGGCGCCGACAAAGCTAGAGACAGCCGTCATCACCGTGCGGTTCTGTCTTTCGACTGGATTCACCTGTGGGCAATAAACTGGACCAAAATGTATTTGTGGTATTTGATACTTATGAAACGAGGACTGGACTTCATGGCCAGCAAAATTTGAGGCATTATCCGACATGATTGTTTGAGGGATTCCATGGACGAGAAACACATGGTCCTCCAGTCGCTGTGCTATCACCTTACCGGTGGCACGGCGCAAAGGAAACAACAAACAATATTTAGTAAAATAACATAACACCACTAACATGTAAGTATTTTGCATCCTCGACATGGGCAAGGGCCCAACTAAATCAATACTGAGACACTGAAACGGACGTGAGCAGATCCTAGCACTACCCATTAATCCCGGCGTTTTCATATTGGGGCACTTATAAGCGTTGCAAATGTCACATTCCGAAATAAATTTCACCGTATCTCGGTACATACCGGGCCAAAAGTAGCGTAACTTTAACCTCTGGTAGGTTTTGGCTATTCCTAAATGAGCTGCCATTGGGTCCGAGTGATTCTCGACCAGGACAGTATCCTTCAAATCACGAGGAATAACCTCCTTCCAGTCATAATTAGATCTCAGCTTATTTTTTGATTTGGTGTACCGAAACAATTTGTTATTCATTATTTGAAAATTTGGGCAACTTCTAGGCTTATCACGGCAACGCTTATAAACGTCACAATACCACGTATCAGTAGTAACAGGTTCTACGGTGGATACTGGCACGGCTCTGGAGAGCGCGTCAGGCACCACATTGTCTACTCCGCGCCTATGTTCGATGGTAAAGTTATAAGGTGACAAACGACAGCCCCACCTTTCCAGTCGTCCGCTAGGGTTTTTCAGATTCAAAAACCACTTAAGGCTAGCGTGGTCCGTAAAAATTTTAAATGGCTTGCTCCCCTCCAGGTACGGGCGAAAATGTTCGACAACAAAGACCACTGCCAACGCTTCTCTTTCGGTAGCGGAATAGTTGCGTTCACAAGGTGTCAACGCGCGGCTACAGAAAGCAATCGGATGTTCTTCCCCTTGAATTATCTGCGTTAACGTACCACCAATTCCAAAATCAGAAGCGTCGCAGTGGACCGTGAAAGGTTGGTCAAAATCGGGGCAAGCCAAAACCGGTGCGCTTGTTAAAGCGGCTTTTAAATCCGTAAAGGCTTTGTGAGCCTCAGCAGACCACTGAAAAGGCGGTGCGCCTTTGCGTGTAGACGTGAGAGAGTTTAATGGTCCCGCCATTGAACTAAAGTTTTTAATAAATCGTCTGTAATATGAGGCGGTTCCTAAAAAACGCTTCACATCCTTCCTAGAAGAGGGGGTGGAAAAGTCATTGATAGCACTAATTTTATCCGGATCGGTTCTTAATCCGTGTTGATCAACGACATAGCCCAGGTACTTTAACTGGTTACGGAAAAATTTTGATTTAGCCAAATTTATTGTAAGATTCGCCTCACGAAAACGATTGACCACGGTGCGCAGCAGAGCCAAATGTTCCTCAAATGTGGCCGATACACAGATTAAATCGTCCAAGTACGACCATACCTTGCCTTCGAACTCTGGGCCGAATAATCGGTCCATCAGGCGCTGCTGCGTGGCCGGGGCAGAAGTAAGACCGAAACACATCACCTTATATTGAAAAAGGCCGCGCCCGGGAATCGTAAAAGCGGTCTTTTCCTTCGAAGACGGGTGTAACGGTATCTGGTGGAAGGCGGATTTTAAATCTATTGACGATAAATATTTGGCCTCTTTTAAACTGTCTAGTATATGCGATATATATGGTAAAGGATAAGAGTCGTGTTTGGAAACCTCGTTAAGTTTTCGACTATCCAAGCAAAATCTAAGAGAACCGTCAGCTTTGGGAGCTAAAGTGACGGGACTATTCCATGGACTAGTGCTAGGCTCTACGACGTCGTCACGTAACATGTCATCTAACTGTCGGTTAAGTTCCTTCAACCTCTCAGGTGACATTCTGTAGTAACGCTGCTTAATGGGGATGGCATCCCCTGTATCAATAGTGTGTGCAATGAGATCAGTGCGTCCTAATCCCTTATTCTCCGCGGCAATGTTTTCAAATTGCCTAATAACCTCTCCAGCTTGACACTTTTGAGCGTCAGAAAGAGAATCAAAATCACTCAAATATACCTCAGAAACATCACAATCACCAGCGTCCCTCTGGGGTACGCCTTCACATAACGCGAGAACCTCCGGAGCTATACCAAAGGCCCTCCAAAAATTAATACCTAACAACAATTCCGTGGTCACGCCCGGTATGATGTAAAACTTGACATCGACCGTCGCGCCGTCAACCGTAACCGGGAGGTAAACATACCCCGTAACGGGAGACGACGAACCGTTCGCTGTCTTTATTACGTCAAGGTCAAACGATCTATGCCTAGCGACTATAACGGGTAAACTGTTTAAAATTTTATCGCTAATTATTGAAATTTCTGACCCTGAGTCCAATAGGCCACTATGCACAGATCCATAAACGAGCACCTTCTTAAATGGTCGGCGGTCATTGCCCCCTATGACGTGAACCAGAGGCTTATCCCTCCTGCCGCACATGAAACTATTCACAAAGGATAACCATGACATCCATTCTTTGCGATTAAAGTACTTTTTGCTATCCACTCCATGCATTGCAGGCGGGCCTAAGTCCCGGCTCACCTTTACTCGTTTTTTGAACTACTTGACGGACCGGCCGCACACCTTGGACAATCACGCATCGTGACGCCTTTTTCACCACAACGATAACACAAAATAACTTTCGGAGCCTTGCAGTCTTTCAGTACATGGCCATTGACACGGCACTGCACACAAAACAACTCGTTCGTGTTATTTACAAGCGCGTCCACTGTTGTATATGTCGGTTTATTCGGTAAACGGCATGCCAGATCTGGACACAATAAGCTATCGGAGAGAGAAGGAGGCTCCCTGAATACCTCCGTACGATATCTAGCATGTTCCAATAACCTACAATGTTGTTTTAATTCTGACCACGATGTAATGGTTACCAACGCAAGCTGAGACGAATAGAAAGGTCGTATTCCGTACTTGACGATAGTTAATTGTTCGTCCTCACTAATGGGGTTTCTCAATCTATTAAAATAAATTTTCATGATACTCAAATAAATTGATATACCCTCCTCGGGGCCCTGAGTACGCGCACGGATCTCTTGCATTAACCTGTAGTCAAAATCAAACGGCAAATATTCCGCCAGGAGTCGCTTTTTCAATTCACTCCACCCACTAACCTCACTGCACACCCCGCGGTACCAAAAAGAGGCCTCCTCGACAAACAACTCAATGGCCGAGGCAAAAAGTTCGTCATTTGTAATATGCCTACTAATGCACAACTCCTCCAACCGTTCAATGAAAGCAACAACACTAGTTTTTCCATTAAATTTCAAATTCAAAGTGTGAACACCTTGTTTGTTCCTACCACACGACACATTTATCACCTGCTGGGGAACCGGATTGGGGACAGGTGATGTTTCCTCCTCCTGAGCTTCCTGACTACTCTTAAATACTTTGAACAAGCTGTCCATTCTCTGAGTAACCTCCTTATGTTTAGTTACCAGTTCCTCATATAAAATACAATCCTCCGAACTAGTCGGGTATATGCGCCCCAGTCTGTGAAATAAGTGGTTATGCAGAGCTTGAACCCGGTTCAAGTTTTTCAATGAAAGACGGACTTCAGCTAATAAACCTGTCAATTCAACCAATTTGTTACCAATCACCTGTAATTCCAAAGATATATCACCCTCAAAGTTATCAATTTCATCACTAGGTATCCGTCGTGCCAACTCACGGATCTGGTTTTTAAGCTCCGGGTAAGAATCAACCGGTTCCTCACCACGTATCTTCACTTCATAAATTAACTCATCTTTCTTTAATAAATGGAACACAATAGGTCGTTCCTCCATTTTATAAAATCAACCAACAGGCCACAAGCAATCACGATAACAAAATTTGCCTACCACAGTTTATTTTGTTCACTATGTGTCAATATGTCACTATGTATTATGTGTTTTTAAATTATTGTGTTCGTAGATGTATGAAGTTTCAACCAATTAAGCAACAATGTAGGTAGATGTAATACCACCAGTAAGTTTACAACCTAAAATAGTAAAACCTTTTAACCAACTATTGCTAAACCTTCTTATGAGACTGTTGTGAGATAAAAATTTGTCCCACTTTTTAAATTATTTTCACCAGTTTTTTTTCTCTTTTTTTAAAAGTTAAATTGCTTTATTTGTAAGGTCTGTGAATATGACTGAATGACACCAGTAAAGGAAAATAAATTACACAATACCAAGTTCAACAACAACACAATGATCAAATGGTAAATTTGACACCAATTAGAGTGAATAAGTCACCCAAAGCAGTATGGTAAATTTAGAATGGTAAAAAAACGCAACACACAGTAATTAGAAGTAATTATTACTCCACAGTTAGTGTAGCAGAGTTATAAGTTCACCTGTCTTATCATACATACAGTATTATGTTGTATTAAGTAAATTTTCACCCTACACTAAGCAAATGATCACTGACCAACCTGTAGTTTAGCCTCAGATAACTTACAGGGAGGTGAAACCCTTACAAACACTCGTCAATCAACTGTTCGGGCGCCGATGTAATGAAAATTCTAACGCAGGTAGAGGGGCGCTGCCGAACGGTCAATAAAACAAGTCATTGCACAGCTAGATATTTATTTATTATATAAAACCCCAACTAACCCGCCCACAAACACAAGCTTTACAGTATTACAGCTTTACAGCGCTATCGCGCCTCTATTCTAAGAGTTAAGTCCTACTTCTCTACGATATACAACCTCAGGGTCGTGAATGCAATTGGCCAGTGATCTCATATAATTACCTACCTAATTAATTAACGGCGCTGAAGGCGCTGGTACCTGATGGACGAAGACCAACTCAAACCTGCCGCTGCCGACAGACGTGTGCTACGCTCGGACGCCGTCTCGTGCCCAGCGTCCCACCATAGCCAACGTGATGCCACGCAGAACGAGCAGCCTCCGCTTCACAGCCGCCTCCGGTGCCTCCACAACTCAACAGCTGCGGACAGCTGTATGCCACGCTCGGACGCCGTCTCGTGCCCAGCGTCCCAGCGTCACCGACAACGTGCCACGCAGGCCAAGCAGCTTCAGCTTCAACAGACGCCTCACGGCGCTCCCAACAACACCAACCACAGCTACACTTCACGCCGTATCTCAACACCTCCTGTGGACGGAGCATAAATTAGGAACCAAAACAATCAAGGCCCTACTGAATCCAGAGGACCAGAAGTGTCCTATCGTCATAACTACATTGGGAAACATGATATTAAGGTGACACCCACCGTGGAGGAAATGCAGACTTGCTAATGCGCCCGGGTCACGCTGTCAACTCCAACGAAGGTGTTCCGATAGCAGCCAGCACCGCAACTAAAATAATAGACACGGTTAACATTGCCAAAAAACAAGGGCGAAGGCTTTATCGACTCGTTTACCTACCAACAAGAGGTTAAGAAGACATGCGCGTGGGCCGCTTCTAACCCAATATCAGATCGCCCCACTAAAACAAAACAAACCAATTAAATTTACCAGTCGGAGAGGCTATAAGCCGTTATTATCACGACATTTCGATATTAAACTCACCAAAACAAGACAAAAATACAGAGAGCCACCCTCTTTCCCTTCAAGCATCAAAATGGCTTCCTTCGAAAACGCCCATCGCTAGTGTCGTAGAGCTGTCACAATATCAAAATTTTACGATTGAAACCGTCTAAAAAGAAAACTCTCCAAACTACTCCACCATATCTAAATTAATTCCCCTTATTTTATTATATCGTTGTTATTGACAACAATTATAACAATTAGATAAAACGCCGGAACGTTTCAGTCACTGCAGCAACCGCCGTAAACAGAAAGACGAACAATCCATCGACTGAATCCACCTCAGCTGTCACTGTCAAAAATTGACACCTTACAGTAACAAGTAAACGACCGCGCTAATTGAATGCGTTTATTGCACTGATCTGTTATAATTAAATACATGTAAAATGACCTAGATTACCGCATTGTTTATACTAATTGCTTACATACGTACGATTCACCGTACATCTTGCCGACTTAAAGAAAGAAGAAGCAGCTAATTTCTAAACTTATACTATAAGACCAAATGATAAAGCAATGTCCAGATAATTAGGCAAGAAGCAAATAATATTAAACTTATAGAGAACAAATTATGATAAGGCAATATCCATTTATACAAGCCAAGGTAGTTAGGTACTTAGATACTTAAATTTATACTATAACATCGAAATCTTCGCTTGCCCTGGGCACTTCAAATTTGATGCGGGGTGCGAGGGGCGACGACCCTTTGTGCACGCTGGTGGTGCTGCTAGAGCGCGGCAGGGGCACCGGCCTCGATGTGACTTCCTCCACTTGGCGTTGTATCAAGAGAAGCAGCCTCCACCTTCTCCAGAAATAGAGGATAGCTCCGCACATCAGTATCAATCCTCCCAATATTATGTACAGCATAGTGTAGTGATGAACGTCGTGTGTACTGAGTTGCATCGAGGAGGCTTGCTTCATACCTTCGATTTGCGCCTTCAAATTATCCCAGGTATCTTGATGGTTTTCCAAAGGGGGCGCAGGGTCTACATATGATATGTTTGTGTTGATAACAGAGTTCAAAACTGATATCTCAGGAATCCAGTTGAGGTCAGGTTGCCTCTGTATTTGGTTTAGAAAGTGATTATGCGAGTGCATCGTGTACACGTCTCCTTTGATAGTGCAATCCTGACCTAGGCTAAGGAGTCCGGTCCCTGTTATGGTTTTTATCTCCATGCCGGTTGTGCAGAAAATTCTCACTTTGCATTCGCTGCAACATGAGAATAGCCACCTGTTTTGCCGGTGTAATTTGATCCACTTGGCGCTGCACGGCGATAAGTGTACGGCGCACGGTGTTTGATCGTTTGACTCTGTGTTTACTAACATTATGTCACAGATAGATTGTTTTATTTTTAGATCGTAAATAGGCTTGTCGATGGTGCACAGGAGTCTGTCCATTTGAGAATGCATACATCCTTGTATGTCATTATATGATAAGAAGAACACCGACTCCCTTTTTAGGTTGAAGGCAATGTAGGGGAATGTCGCGGTGATATACTGTGTGTTGTTGCTCTTCTTCTGCGGTAGAGTGATAATATGATCCAACTCGTATATTTCGTTACTGACAAGGGGAATTCGTACTTCAATTATGAGGTAATCTTCGACGACTCTGGCAAACACCTTTAGCAGTCGGTATAACTGCCGTATGTTGTACTTGTCTGTGGGCGTTTTAAGTTCGCCATTCAGCTGACCTTGAATGATGTTGATTTGTTCTTCTAGTTGCTCTGGTGGAAACAAGTGAGCGTCGATGCGGCCATGTCTGATATCTGTCACCGTGTTTATCATTGTTTGCTGTATACGTCTCAGATTTGATAAAATTATTGTAGCAGCGAGTGCGGACGACATGGTGTAAAGATGATTTTTTATTTCTATCCGATCCTGACCAACTTCCAGCGATATATTTCGGAGATGTTCCTTAATGAACGTAAGTTGCTTGTTCATAGTGTTCTCGTTGCGACGTAGAATGTTATACTCAGATTCAATGATAAGTGTCTGATTCTTTATGAGATTTTGAAGATGGTTTTCATTGAGAGATACCCTTTCGATGTCTCTTTTATACTGTTCTGCGAAACTTTCATCTAGAACGCCAAACAGGGAATTCGCCAAGTAACCAACGCCGTCTACGAGTCCTCTCTTTTGCCTTTTGTTTTGATAGGTGAGAAGGCTGTTTAGGTGATCAATTTCGTTTACGTCATGATAAAGTTGTCTTATGATGCTTTCGTACTGAGCGCCTAGATTGTTGCTTACTCTCTTCAAATGGGTAATGTAAGATTTTATTTCTGATAGTTCATGCCAATATGAGGACATATTGTAATAAATGATTAATTTCCATTCATCTCTGATATGCTGCAAATCGGCTATCTTATCAAAATACAAAGTTTGATATTCGTTTAAAGCGGTGGTATTGCAAAGTGCATCGCTTTGTGTACTTGATGATACGAGCCCAAGAAACAGAAATAACATTATCGACACAAGGTGGGCAAAGGCACATTTCTTACGACGAGATTTAATGCCACCTTGCTGTGAAATTTGAAGTGTCTGTGCCTTACTTGCTTCATTTGTTGTTGTCTGTGTGCTGTCTACACGGGTGGGAAGCAGAATGAGCTTCTTGATGGGACGCTTCATGGTTTTGTTTTGTGTTTTTAAGGACACAGCTCTTACAAAACCGTCCTTACCAGGGTACACTTCTTGCACCCGTCCCAGCGCCCATTTCCCAGGTGGGAGGTTATCCTCCTGTATGATAACTATGTCGTTGACCTCTAAATTTTTTCTAGGTGTTCTCCACTTAGACCTCGCTTGTAACTGCTGCAAATATTCACCGGACCACTTCTTCCAGAAATATTTATTCATGTTTTGAACCAGCTGCCAACGCGTGGGAAGATGAATATTGTCGGGGTCTGTTTGGGGTCTCGATATCAGCGAGCCACCTACCAGAAAATGACCAGGCGTTAGGTATTCATTTTCAGGATCTTCGGTTAGCTTACATAAGGGGCGTGAATTCATGCACGCTTCTATTTGGTGCAACAGGGTGATAAATTCTTCATAAGTAAGCTTCTGCTCTCCCAACACCCGCTTCAGATGAAACTTCATACTCTTAACTGCAGCTTCCCATAATCCTCCTGCGGACGCATTCGCAGGCACGTTGAAATGCCACGAGACTCCCATATCATTGATGGTTTTCAGGCAGTTAGTGTCCATGGCTTTCAGGATCGCCTTGTATTCCTGTTGCAGTACACGAGCTGCGCCTACAAAGTTGGTTCCACAGTCGGAGTACATGTGCTGAGGAGTGCCTCGTCGAGCGCACATACGCCGAAAAGCTGCGAGGAACGCTGGTGTACTCAAATCCGATACCAATTCAAGATGAGTCGCCTTGGTCGCTAGGCAGACGAAGACGGCCACATAACCTTTCGTGGTCTTGATACCTCTACCCTTATTGGCTTTGATGTCCACATGACCCGTGAAATCTACGCCGGTGTTGGTGAACGGACGAGAAGGTGTGACTCGTGGAGTTGGTAAATTAGCCATGATTTGCTCGTTTGTTTGTTGACTGTACCGTCTGCACTTGACACACAAACGAAGCTGCTTCTTCACAGTTTGGATGCCGCTGGTAATCCAGTAACGCTCTCTGATAAATGACAGCGTGAGTCGGGGTCCACCGTGTAGTGTCAAAGTATGTGCTTCATTAATAATTAGTTCAGTAACCCTGCAACGCGAAGGCAAAAGTACAGGGTGTTTCGCAGAAAAACTTATGTATGAGTTTTGTAACCGTCCGCCAACTCGCAAAATTTCGTACTCATCGAGGAACGGGTTTAAACATGATAATTTGCTAGTACTTCGCACATGCTTGTTTTTCTTCAATTGATATATGTCGTCTTTAAACTCTGATGCTTGAACGTTTTTGATTATTAAATTGTGAGCAGCCTGTAGTTCCGATGTAGTAAGTAGGTTTGTAGTAGTTGCATTTTTATTGCGCAAGCGAGCGATGAAACGCGACACCCAGCCGAGCACTCTTACAATATAATTGAATGAGCTATGTTTACTTATTAATTCATTAATAAGTGTGTCATGATATAAGGCTGCGTTTACATGTGCTTTTTTCACGTCGACTGTTGGTGTTTCAATTTGCAGCGTAGATATGTCACGTTTATCGGGTGCGGTGAGCCACTCTGGGCCTTCCCACCACAGCTTTTCATTCTGTAGCTTTATTGATGTCAATCCTCTCGTGGCGCAATCTGCGGCATTATCTTCAGATCTTACATGGCGCCATTGAGATGCCGGTATGATGTCTATGATTTGACGTACTCTGTTAGCAACAAACTGCTTCCATCTTGCTATGTCACCGTGGAGCCATCCCAATACAACCATGGAATCAGTCCATGCGTTGATAGTGATATGTTGGGCAGAGAGAGACTCGACGATTTTCTTCATGAGCTGTGCCAACAACAAACTACCAAGGAGCTCTAGCCTCGGTAATGATAATTGTTTGCTTTGTGGAACTACCTTTGTCTTTGCAGCCACAAGGCGTGATGTATATTCACCTTTATTGTTATTGGTTACTACATATACGGCACAAGCATACGCCTTTTCCGACGAGTCTGCAAACCCGTGAATTTGATATGTTTCTTTGTTGCCTAGGTATCTTGATATGCTAAAATTTTCTATATTTTTTAAATCTTCCCGTAAGCACAACCATTCATGTAGAATATCTGCGGGAAGCTCTTCGTCCCATTTCATGTCGGTTAACCAGGTTCTCTGGAACAGTATCTTGGCCTTGATAGTGATAGGAGAGAGCCAGCCGAGGGGATCATAGATCTTTGATATATCTGATAATAATTTTCTCTTGGTATGACTGCCTTGGCCTAGATATTCTATTTTATTTTTGAACGTAAAGTTGTCTGTTGTTGGGTTCCATTGGAGACCTAGCGTTTTTCGAGATTCGGTGTCCTTGAAATCAAATGGAGTATTCAATTGTTTTGATGGCAAGTTTTTGATAAGTTCTGGGTCATTGCTGGACCATTTACGTAGATTCAAGCCTGCTCCCTTCAGGACTAGGATTAATTGTCTCTGCAACTCTTTCACTTGCGCCAGTAAGTCATGTCCCGTCAACAGGTCATCGGTGTAGAAGCAGTTTTCTAACGATGCTGCAGCTAGAGGGAACTGATGAACGTTATCTCTAGCAATCTGTCTTAATGTTCTCATCGCTAAGAAGGGCGCTGCCTTAGTCCCGTAAGTCACAGTTGTTAAATGATATTCACGAAGCGTTTCTACGGGCGAATCCCTCCATATAATAGTTTGCAGGTGCTGATCAGCCTCTCTGATAAGGAACTGGCGAAACATCTTTTCAATGTCTGCTGTCACAACATATCTATGCGTCCTCCACTTCAAGATGAGTCCTTGAAGATCTTGTTGTAGATTTGGGCCACATTCCATTAAATCATTAAGACTGTAGCCTGACGATGTTTTAGCGGACGCATTAAAAACAACTCGTAATGCGGTAGTGGCAGAGTCTAATTTCAATACGCCGTGATGCGGTAGGTAACAATTCAACGTCGGCTGTGACGTCATTATGTCAGCTGGGCGCATATGTTGCAATTCTTCGTATTCATTGATAAAACCGTGATAAGAATCAAATAGTGTTTTATTTTTCTCCATTCTGTTCTCTAACTGTTTAAATTGCGTGACAGCTTTCGACCTTGATACACCGAGGTTTTCTTCAAAGCCTGGTTTCATCGGGAGAGCGACTTCGTACCTGCCGCTGTCCAGACGTCGAGTTGTTGCTTGATAAAATTCTTCACAGTATTGTTCTGGTTCTGTTATAGTAGAGGAGGACTGACTTATATCCTCCACCTCCCAGAATTTTGTTATGTCGTCAGTTTGGTTGATAACTACGCTGCAATTAAACGTCTTAACATTGCCTGACAATATCCATCCAAGCTTACTTTGCTGGGCAATTGGAGCTTGCGGCGAACCCTTGATAAGTCCGCTCATGATAATCTCTGCGTAAACGCTTGCATCTAAAAGAAGATCAATTGGTTTTGATATGTTATATTCAGGGTCTGCTAGTTTGATATTTTTTAGGTGTGGCCAGGACCGCTTAGTGAATGAAGCATTAGGTAAGTTATTTATTACTCGTGATATTATTAACGCTTGCGTCGTAAAGCGATAGTCCCCATAAATAGACTCACATTCCATAGTTATCATTCCTTTGCTTTGCTTGGATGATACTCCAATTCCTGATACCGACGCTTGGAAGCGTTGTCGCTGAAGTCCCAAAATTTGTGCTGCATTTTCGGAGACCAATGATATTTGTGAACCCTGGTCAAGGAGCGCACGTAACGTGATATAAGTACTGTCAGCTCCTTTAACCTTTAATGATAAAGTTGTCAGTAGAACTTCTTCGTCAGCTGCGGCCACGTGACCCACGTTGTGTTGTTTGTCACTAGGCGGCTTAACCACGGCTACTTTGTTCTGTGATTGACTTGTTGATGGTGAACATTTTACTGCGGGTGACTGTACTTGCATGATATCGTCATGAATAATCGAATTGTGCTCGCCTTCGCAGTATTTACAGCGGCGTTTCGAAATGCACGGCTTGTCGTAGTGCTTATACAGGCAGTTTTGACATATTTGTTGTTTTGCAATCGTCTTCAACTTACATTCTGATGATAAATTAAGGAACCTTTTACACTTGAATAAATCATGTGTCCCGTGACAAACAGGGCAATGTGGCATGAATGTAGGAACTGATTGATAATTTTTCTGAAATCTACGATTGTTGTATGATAATTTTGGAGCGTAAGGCAGAACATTGTTGCTGCTATTTTCTGATGTATTTTTATCCCTTTTGCTAATGGGCTCAAGGGCAGTAAACTTGCTCTCTATGAACTGCATCAGCTCGTCGAAGGACGGCAAGTCTCTGGGCGACTTACGTGCTTCCTTATAATCCTTGTAGGTCTCGTTATCCAATTTTTTGGCGATAAGATGCACAAGAAGTGGGTCCCACGTAGTAGTATCTATACCTAAATTGTGTATTGCATATATACACTCCATTGTAGTGTCATGCAGGCGTTTCAGCTCAAACGAGGTTTGCTTGTGCACTGCTGGTTGATTCAAAAATGTCTCAATCTGATTAGAAAACAGAGCGTGAGGGTTGTTGTAGCGATGAACAAGGACCTCCCAGGCTGTGCTGTAATTTTCTGATGATATTTGCAGATGCTGGATCAACCGTTCGGCTTCACCTTTGACCTTGCTCTTCAAATGCTGCATCTTTTGAGACTTACTTAACCCAGTATTGTTGTGAATGGTTTCCGTGAAAAGGTCAAAGAATGTTGGCCACTGTCCGTACTTTTCGGTAAAAATAGGTACTTCTACCTTGGGTGTAGATTGCTGTAAATGAGCAGATGAACTTAATTTGCGATTTAACTGTTTTCTTATAACATTGTAGTCCTCTTCAAAATCTGCAAACTCTGTGTCATAGCTTTCATTTTGACCCTGTAGCATGTTATCGATACGCAGATGTAATTCATCAATAACCCGCCAGCGGTATTGTAGATCTCTCAGTTGATCTTCGATCTCCCACCTTTCTTCCATGCTTTCTACCTTAATGCGTTTGGTGATTCGAGAGAAGGCTCTAAAGTTTGTCCTTTGTTGAGACAGTAACTCTTCTATAGGACTACATGGAATAGTACCTCGGTTTTGCACATTACTCATAGGAATTTGAAATTGTGGCTTACTGTTGTCCGACGCTTTGGCTTCTGCAGCTTTCGTAATGACTGGATACGTTGATATATTTTTTCTTTCTCTTTCGTAATACTCGACCATCCCGCCAAAAATATTCTTAGTAAAATATTCACTGCTGACGTCGTTGAAGGCAATCATATCCAAATTATTTTGTTCAAATTCCTTCCATAGTCCGTCTATAGTGGACAATTTAGTTTTGATGTATTCCTCAGTTTTTCTTGCAGGACCATCCTTACCAAAGTTAATGCAAGTCGTTTCGATTGCTTGGATAATCTCCCTTTGACGAACTAATAGGGCATCCATGTTGATATTGGGTTGCGTATGATGATAAATAAAGATCACTTCTTTATGTCGATGTCGAACTGTCTTAACAACTCGACCACCCCTGCGTGGTAATTGCACGTTCTCAATCCGACCGGTGAGACCCGCTGGTGGGAGGCCAGTCGAACCGATTTGCTACCACACACAGGATAAGCGGATGCAGACTAATAGTCCAACAAAATTCCTCACCACTAAAGGCACTGTCGATTCTTCGGACCGCGGTACGATATTATACGCGAAACCGGGGCCCAAAATGATCCGGCTCGAAGGACCAAAAAATGTAGCGTTGTAAGTGGCTACACTAAAATGATATTGATAACTAATGATAAATGATACACGATGATACTGATTTAGGGCGGCAGGTAACAAGTAAACGACCGCGCTAATTGAATGCGTTTATTGCACTGATCTGTTATAATTAAATACATGTAAAATGACCTAGATTACCGCATTGTTTATACTAATTGCTTACATACGTACGATTCACCGTACAGCCACCGACGTGGCAAAATTGTTGAAATAAAGGTCGTAGGATCTTGTGCAAGGTCCATCGTGATCGCTACCACCATGTTGCTCGCTAATCTTGCCGCTAAGCCACAGTGCTTGCAGTGTTGTGTTCGGACGTGGAGAGCAAGACAGCCGGTGCAATTTATAGCACAAGAGATATTCCATCTTAGCCCTTTTGGTTGGCAAGGCATCTGCCTTAATTTAAAAAGGCATACCCGCAATAAAGGAGAGAAGGTTCTGTCTTTAACAATGAGGGTAGCTGAGATTGAGATAAATTATGTGGGTAGTATGTGATAATATACGGGGGTACTTTTGTTTTATTTTTAAACTTTGAGGGTAGGCTTTGAGAAAAATAATAAGGGGAGTAGTGCAAAAATGTTGGCGGTAGGCGGGATTAAAGAAAAATGTTTTAGTTTGTCAGTACGCCATTCGTTCAAGTAGCGAACGGTCGTATTGTTCGATCTTGATGATGCCTCGTATAGAGGCGAAACGCGCGTCGATCGTGTACTTTTAGTGTTTAGTGGTGGTGGTGTGTAGTTGAGTCTGTGTGATATATGTTGTTTCGTGTGGAAGCGGAGGAGGGTGGGTTTTTGCATGAACATATATGTGTCGCACAGACACAGCTATTTTACACCAGCCCGGCACTGGTTTCGCGCAGTAGCAAGGTAATTTGTTCCAGTTTGTTTAAAGTTGCTATTCATTTCTGTCCGTCCTCATTTTATCGGCTACTTACTCCTCCTAAACCACGCAACGGATTTCGATACAGTTTTCACTGTCATTTAGATTTTTTAAAAGGAAAGTGTTCATTTAAGTTATATCTTAAGTAATTATACTCGTACAGTCAAGGAATTAAATTTCCAACCCACCTAAGGTTCAATAGCATATAGCAAACTGTCACCATAAGAGCTATAGAGCAAGACGTTAGTTTGACATATCGACCTTAATGCATTGCGAATGTCAGACGATATTTCAACGAAATGGGTAGGGAATTAAATTCCTTGACTGTACGAAGCCAGGGCGGATCGCTAATATTCATTTAAAAACTACTCTATGTCAAATCAGTAAGAGCTCTTTTTGACTTTTGTATTTAGCTACTTTTGCTACTGACTATGATTACTGCTAAAAAACACATAAACTCCCTTTTTGATTCGTTGCGTAAAAATACGCTGGCAACTAATTTATTATCCGAGGAAAAGCAATAAAATAAATGACGCATTTGTATAAGGAAGCGAGTTTTGTCGAGTCCGACTTAGAGACCACTTCACGAACTGTTAAGCTAAGAGATCTTGACATACTTTGTAGCTGTAGGCATATAACGAAACAGCAAAGTCTAAAAATACAACCCTCAAAGATAGATCCCTTAAAGGGATAAGCTCTCTTTTTGTTATTTATGTTTTTTGTACAATAAAGAATTTAAATACTGACATATATTGCCTGTCACAGCTTTCGATGTATTAATTAACCCTTTGCGATTTTTATTTGAAAGCTGACTTAATCCAGATGGTTTTATTGATTGATAAAAACCTGTTCAGCCATTTGAGGAACATCAGCTCTTTTCCAAGGGATCTCAGCTACTTTAACTGCAAACTGGAACAACACAGATTTTTCTTTTTATTGTCATAAAATATTTAGCATTTAAGAAAAGTGAGAACCCAGCCCCAAAAAGCGCTCCCCATACAAACGGCGATAACATTTTTCACCCTCTAAACCTTAACCTATGACAATGATTTTTTGGTATGTTGTCATTATGCTCTAGAACTAGGTTTGTATGTTTTGATTTTATGAATATTCTTCATAAATTTGACAATATTTGCATTGTAGTAGTTTCATACAAAACAAAAAAGCGTCAATTTTTTTGAAACTATTAAGAATATTTAAAAAATCAAAACATACAAACCTAGTTCTAGGGCATACTGACAACAAACAAAAAGAAACATGGATATAGGTTAATGTGAGGGTGGAAAACGTTTTCACCGTTTGTATGGACAGCGCTGAATCCACACTCCTCTTAAATCTGATAAGAATATTTTAAAAAATTTATATTTTTCATTCTCATTTTTCATACACTAGCATCCTTCTTCACACCGATCCTTGCCCCAGTACGTCCCAAATAGCTGAGTAAATTGGGCGAGAATGTCGTAGTCAAACCTCTTGGCTATCGTTCTCAAGATACTTACCATGAGACGGCAGTTAGTGCGAGGTCTAGCTAGTGAGTGCCATTACATCGCGGGCTGGCGAGGTATAATGTGATCAATCGATCGATCGAGCTCCGCAATGTAATGCTGTTTGCATATTAGAACTCGTACTATGTAACTTCGGACTCATGAAGTGCTCCCTCGTAATAGCGTTAGAGTCTGTTGTAGCTCTTAGGCTGGTTATTGTTTCGAAACCCTAGAGCTCAATAGAGAGAAAACTACACTTATTTCGCTCGAAACCTATTCCGAAATCAAAGTCAAGGTCAGAGTCAAAATTGTTTATCTACACATATATCATAAATGCTCTATAATGCGTTCAGAAACCGTAGGCAATGACCAGCATTATAACAACCAATATTTTTGTGAGAATTTTTCTAATTTGTTTCTATATTTGTTCAAATTCATTTTTTATTACATTATTTTAATGTGTACAGTCTATAGATATTTAATAGGTACCCAGTACTAGTAGCTAATAGCAATGCAGGTCATTGCCCAATGGCTTCTGAACCCATCATAGAGTACTTATGATATGTGTGTAGATAAAGTAATGTATGCAACTGTACATAATTAGCTCTTAAAACACTCGTGTAATCCTATTATGAAACTCGCTGACGCTCGTTTCATAAAACCACACTCGTGTTTTAAGACCCCTCATAATGCAACAGTTGCATAAAATACTATTATTGCAAGAATGTGAGTACAGAAGATCTTAAAGCTAAACAGATTATTGAGCGTCACAAACTGCCAGGATCAGGCATGCAATATTTAAGAACTTAGGTCTAATTTTAAATTGTAAAGTATTCATTTGTAGTCATATATTTTAACTGCGGAATCTTGTTACAGTACACTTAAATTACGTCAAATTTTCATCTATCATAAAGTCACACACGGTATAATAAGCTTTCTGGATCAACATTTCGTTAAATCGAAATTAAGCAATTCATTGCTTAAAATTCTCAGTATCCCTTATTTCATTAGGGATTTTATTTAAAAAAAATTAATAAAATAAAAACTATTTTCGATTTTGCTTCGTTTATAACAGACATTGGTCACATTGAAAAGTTCGCAAGTTATGGTAGTTGATAATGTGGCGAAATTGGCAAACGCAAGCACGGAATACTAAGGTTGCAGTTTTGAGTCCTACCATAACCCTGAACTTTTCCTTTTGTTGTTATTACATAGCATTTTAGTATTTAATTTGAATGTTTATCTCTCTCAAATTTGAAAGTTTTGGTCTCATCGGTGAAGTGCTTTCCAAGCATTACGATCGACTGCCGGCTCTTTGATTTCTCTGTATGACATGACACAAACCTTCTCCTCCTTCTAAATGTAAAAACACTACTGTTACCCGGTCAGGTACAAAAGTTCGCCCCAAGGGATTTTCAAGTTAAACGATAGATTTAAAATAATAAGTTTTTATTGAATAAAAAACTCCCTAGGACGACTAGAGACTCTAGGTCGTAAGTTCGTAATTCTTGCGCTTAATTCTTAACTTGAGTCAGTTAACGAGATCGCTTGCACTTCCCTGGCCGTGACCCGACGTAGAGCAGCGTAGGCTTGAGGATGGGCATGTCTTTGAGATCCGCTAGGGCGTCAGAAGCTCGGCAAGGGTACAGTGTCCAAGTAACCGGCCTGTAGGTGCCCTGTAGGTGGCCAGAGCTAATGTGATGCTTGGTGTTCGGTGAGCCCGTAGGTAGTTGGAAGCTTGGTGATCGTGAGCCCGTAGGTAGTTGCCCAGTTGGGCAGAGTTTTCACCGTTTAGAGGTGGTTGTAGTGCTGCACCGTTTTACTTTCTGTTAAGCCTGATGGTTGAATGGTTGAGAATGCCGTATGGCATGAAGTCCGCCATTAGTATATTATAGTTTGTATTGTGCAATAAATTAAACAAATAAATAAATAAAAAATGGAAAAAAACGACCGTCGTTGCAAAATGCTCGGTTAAGCGACCGGAATTCCTAAAGTTTATGCACCACGGAGCGATATCGTCAACGTAGATGTATTACGGTTATAACTCAGCCACGAAACAATGCCTGCCTTTGGCCTGAAAGGCTGCCATAACGCCCGACGAGACAAAAGTAGCCGTTCACCGAGCTATGTATTGTTTTAATATTAAACTTCGGATCTTGGCTGCTTGTTTATGGAGCCGGTTTTTTCATTAGCCGACGCCATTTTGCATGCAAAGTGCGTTGCAAAACACTTTGTTTTTCTATGGAAAATGCACGAACATTTTTAAATAATTATGAGCAAAACACTGGCCAAGTGAGAGTCGGGCTTGACAAAATCACATTTTCGAAAACCGTGACATATTATGGACGGACAGACAGACAGCGGAAATAGCAATAAGGCTACTGAGCCTTAGGTGCACTGGCACCTAGCACAAATCTTTTCGATACGCGTTAACTCGTTACGTAAGGCGTCTCTTTCTAATTAACCCTAGAAGAAAAGAGACATACTGAGTTACGAAGAGAATTAACATGAACCGAGAAGATCTGTTTGACGCTTGAGTAGAATCCTGAAACAAGGTATTTTTATTATTCTAGGAAGTAATTGAAATATGAATTTTGTATAGAATTGCTTGAAGCTTAATTGCAGTTTGAAATGAATGAACTGGAATTCGAATGCTTTGAAAGCAGTTTTTAATTATACGATCGCATAGCTTGCAATGTGGATTTTTTTGATGCAAAATTGATTGAAATTTCCAATGTGCAATTAAGGAACCAATGTGTTTTTTTCTTGAAAAGAGAGGTAATCGGGCATGCGTGTCAACTGATGGAAAGTGATCACCACCGCCTATAGGAAGCAGCGATCCCAAGAGGATTTCTGCTCCGGTGCCGTCCTATAGGTCCCCCCTTCCCTATTTTATGTCCCCGGTATTTTATGAGTGTGTGGTACTGCCCCGGTCCAGCCGTCCTATTCGTACTGCAGTCAGTAACTATAGCGTGCAAAACTAAGGTCGAAAATTGATAACCTCGATATGCACGACCGTACCACAGTACTGTGACCGTACGTAGTAAATACAGTCAAGTGCAAAAATGTATCGATTCAATTGACTCAAAAATATGTAACAAGGACCTTATTGCATGGTCATAAAGAGCGTTTGATTTTGAGTTTGGTAATGTATAATCGACCAAGAAATTGCTTGACCACTTTTGGACCGTATTACAAAGGGATAAGGTTCAAAAGTGGTCAAGCAATTACTTGGTCGACTATACCTTTATTTTTACACTTGACTGTACCTTATTAAATTTACTTAGTACCTGATTTATTCAACTTTATTTTACGATCGTCATTAATCATTAATATTAATAAACGTTTAAGTTAAAATTATTTTGCTATTTTCCTCTCAAAGCGTTTAACATTTGCAATTCTAGCGTTGTGCAAATTAAAAATTTCACAATACTTCAACAAACGGTGCGCGTTTGTATCAAGACTGTTTTTATGCAAATTGAATAAATGTTTCATACTATCGCACTATAAATGAAACACGTTATTTCATCTTCGGAATGAAACGATATAAACGGTTTATTTCGCGTTCGTTGCAATAAATTTACTACTCGACGTTTCGAGCGTTTTTGAGATCTATTCTATACGGGCAGACTGAACAATGCTAAGGAATAATAAGTATAAAGTAGTAGAACAAAGCTAGTAGATGGTGTTACTACGTTTCCCTGCTCGACCAGGGTCCAATTTCATAAACGTGACAGGCGACAGGTGACAGTGACAATTCGGTATATATTGCTTGCCCACTATGATGTTAAGTCTGTAAGTCCGTAGCGTTACTTATCGACACAGTATTGTAGCGCGAATTGTCACTGTCACCTGTCGCCTGTCGCGTTTCTGAAATTGGGCCTTGGTCGAGCAGGAAACTCAGCAGTTTTTTTTTCTATTTTCAAAACAGATTACAGTGCAATATACATAATTATTACAATAGTACATGACATACACACAGAAATAAAAAAAAAGATAACAATAAATAGCACAGCAAGCTTTAAGCATAAATTATTGAACGAACGATCCTGAAGTACGTAGTACCCTGTTTTTGTGATGAGTAAGAGATCCGAAGGCCCCCCCCCCCCAGGGGGGGGGGGGTTACTTAAAGGGAACGGTTCTTGGTCTCTTTTGGTGTATGATTCCTATGTGTAACGGTGATGACTTCCTGTAATCTGTATGTTTGTTTGCCTACCTTTTTCATCATCATCAACATCCCAGCTAGCAAATTAATGGTAAAAGAAAATTTATGAACACAAGAGTGTTATAAAAGTAATTTCAAAGTAACACTGTGGTTGCTTGACTTTGTGTTGCTGTATATTGGTGATTCGTAACGTTATTAAGCCACCTTCCGTTGATGGATACGTTTCTGCCATGAATATTAAACTGCTCATATCACCAATATGCAACTTCATTTAATGGTGTGGTATTTTCCGACGTTCATAAGTGCTTCTTGTAGGCCTACTCTGAGTGATGACACTTTGACTTTGACCTTTAATATAATTATCTTTGCTAATTGGGGTCTGCCGTTTCAGTCCTCAGCAGGACGTAGAACTCTCCCATGGTGCTCCACTGAGCCCAATCTTCATTAGACATCCAGTTTCTGCCGAATACTTTACACAGGTCCTCGCTTCACCTAGCAGGGGAGGCGTCCCACGATACGCTTGGCAGGACGGGTCTCTATACTCGACAATCCATCTCACCCACTGGTTATCTGTTTTTCGACAAATGTGACCAGCCCACTGCCACTTCAGTGTCCATTGCGATGTATGGATCACCATAACATCCATGCCCATACAATCCCACCATAGCCTATAAAAAACAAAATACTAAAGCAATTATAGTACGAGTAGATTCAGGCGTTTATTTACGGAGGTCAATATCAATAAACACCTTGCTCCTCCGTGAAACCAGTGTCGTGCAAAACGGCTGCGTTGCTCCGCGTTCACATGAAACGACTCAACTTAGGAAGCTTAGTAGCTTACAGTTGTTCAAGTTTGTTAAATACTAAAGTTTTTCAACAGGATGCACAGATAACACAAACGGACTGAATGCTGACGGTGTCCAAGAGTTGGACTACACAGACGTAGACCTGGGGCTGACGCAGCGGGGCCCCCACTTCGATGTGGCGTACTCCAGGAACGTGACTGCCCTGGTGGGGAAGACGGCTCAGCTGAACTGCAGGGTCCATGATCTTGGGAACAGAACGGTGAGTTGGAAATTATCTTACCTCCATAGATTTAAAAGCAAAGTGAGGAACTACTGGCACAAGAGATATTTCAACTTAGTCCTCCCGTTTGGCAATGCATTCGCAGTTTCGTTGGTGTTGAGGGTGTCTATTGACGGTGGTGATGACACTGATGACTTACCATCTCAGATGACATACTTGCTTGTCTGCCTTCCTTTTTAACCGATTTCAATAAAAAGAGGTTCACAATTCGTCTCGATATTTTTTATTTTAAAGAAAGTTTACTTTTGTTAATCTCTGGAATTATCGTGCGAATTTTTAATAATAAAAGGCATTTTACATGTTTTTGATTTCCGATTGTTTATGTAGATGTTTTAGTCCCTATATGCTAAGAACATACAGCTAGTCCGCAGATTATACCTCTATAATACAATTCTAGGCTAGGCAAACTAAATTGTAATGTAGATAAGGATCTCTCTTCTCTTTTAAGATTATCTGCTCTCAGAATTTTTAAGCATACTTTATAGTAATACTTTTTACAGGTGTCATGGATTCGACACCGAGACATCCATCTTCTTACTTCGGGAAGAATGACGTATACTTCAGACCAGAGGTTTATCAGTGTTCACAACCCTCACACAGAAGACTGGATATTGAAAGTAAGTAGAAAAACCATTGCGAATCCTGTTCCTTCATTCCGCCATACAAATATTTGCGAAGAAAATTCGAAACAAGAATAATTGTGCGAAAAACTCCGTCGGCAACATAACACCGCAAACATATAGACTTAATTTTAATTCTCTTTTTGACGTGACAACGTCTTATAAATTGGTTTGCCGGGTGACACTTCAAGAAACTGCGTTACGCTCCGCTCACGTTATGCGCTCACAATGAGAGCGAGTGAGAGGCACGCGTCCCTTCCACTCGGGCATGGTTAGCCCGCCTAAGAGCGAGAGAGACAGACATAAAAAGTGAAAGGCACGCGTCCCTTCCACTCGAGCACAGTTAGCCCGCCTAAGAGCGAGAGAGACAGAGCGAGAGAGAGAGAGTGAGAGAGATAGGCATACACACCGGTTCATGTCTTGCGCTTCTATTTCGCTTAGGCGCCTGCATACAAAAATTAATGTTTTAAATATAATTCTTTGTATAAATAAATGTTTTAAATTGTTACTATTATTTCATCCTTCTTCCTACTATACGAATGTATATTCACATTAAAATTATTTTACCACTCAAAGTCGTTGTCACGTAAAACTTTCGCCCGTATACCGACTTTACAGGCAACCAGTTTTTTTTCGAAATAACCAATGCTAGGCGCAGCTTAATTTGCGAAGCTACAAGAATATTGTCACCATTTAGCTGATGCGGGTGCAAAATAATATGAAATAAACTATAGACAAAGAAGCAATAGTAGACCGCTTCCTATACCTAAACCCCGTTTTGTTCGAAGTAAAGCTTCTGTACTTACCATTATTTTATTCTGTGGCAATGCCAAAAAGTTCTCCCGAAGCAATCACGCATACTCAAATGAAAATGCCTAATTTAAAATCCAAAACCACCCAATTTACACACAATCAATCTTGATGCTTGCTCAAAAAAGGGTGACGTCGACCGTCGTCACGCAAACCCGTCTAGGACACGATGTTGATAGCAGAACACTGGATGCTACAAATTCAGGCCAAATATTTGGCAAAGGGGCCCCCTAACTTTCTCTATTTAAACAACTGACAGTCTGCCTCGAGCTCGGGTCTGCAAACATCGTTTTACGAGTACCTATATCCGTAGTAGAACGACAAAAGTTAGGGTTATACTTTCATGCTTTGAAGAGTGGTGGTTTATAATGTCAAACTGCTCAATGATTGAGTTTAACCGGGCGTGGCTCATGCGAGAAGCTGCAAGAACATAGACGCGCCTATAGTAAAGGATAAAAAATAATACTAACTACCGAAACTTATTTTATCGACCGCGATTAAACGAATTCATTGCCACGCAAAAAAGTTCATATAACTTCAGCCATGCGTCTTGCGCCAAAAGGAACGCGGTACCCGCGTCCGCCTTCCCCCCGCAACTTCCTGGCGATACGTTAGGGTTGCGCTGCATTCGTTTTCAATTACACTGACACAGCCAGAGCGTGTGCGTGGGCGAGCAGGGGGCGCGGCAAGCAGACAACCTACTGCGATTTACCTACTGTGTAGACAAGGCGACCAAGCGTACCTAGAGAGCGGAGTGGGACCCCCCTAGTACTGCGGCCGCCGCAGTTGAGTTTTTGTTCGGAGAGTCTTCTGCGTTTGTACTATTATTTATTCTGTGGTCTGATAATGCAGAGGGGTAATGTCCTGGGAACATTTCCTCAAGCGCGGGGGGATCTGTCCTCCAATTCCGGCGTTCATCCGAGATTCATGTCACAATGCAGATATGTCAAAAATTTACAGATTTTAATGTAATTTCATCTCTATTGACGCAAGAATTGCCCGATGCAGCGGACTTATTAAATGTAATGTAAAAAATTACAGTTCTATGTTTTATAAACTTGATAACTACAGCGATTACTTCAGTTTTATTAATTTGATTACTAGGTGACTAAGATGCCTAACTAGTCTAAGTTTCAATGTCATGCAACACTTCTCGAGATGTACTTTTAATATTGATTACTCAGGTTACTTTTGGTAATATATTTGATTGGATAAACGAAGACTAAGCAGCTAACACTGATCTGAACAGAATTTATACTGAGTATAGGTACTGTTTTCAGAGAAAATTTATGCTAGACGGTTTAAATGATAAAGTGATGGAAATTGGGATTGGTTCGAGGCAGCTCTGCGCCAATCACTCTTTTTAGCTGCATTTCCACGATGACTTTCTCGGCTGTAGAAGAGGTTTTCTGAACCGGTGGTTAAATTTTTTGCCTTTACTGGTACAGTTAGCTCTAAAAATATAATAAAGACATACCTTTTATTTAGTGGCATAAAGGTGTATAGAAAACAAATAATTAAGACCTGTGTGACTAGGGTTGCAATGAATGATATGACTATGACTAGATATTTTTAACGTCTTGATAGCGTATATATATTTATCTACTACGTATATATACATATCATAAATGCTCAATAACGCGTTCAAAAACCATAGAAAAAGACCAGCATTATTACAACCAATGTTATTACAAGAATTTTCTTGTCTGTGGTAGTAGGTAAATCTGTTCTTTTTTGGGTAGTGTAGTATCTCTTAGTAATCTGGGTTTATTGGTCATCACATTACCGATATCTCTTACGTTATGAATTTAAATTTGGAACAGCTGTCAATATTCCAGTTGGTCTCTATTCTAGTATCCATAGATATTAAAACAGTTATCGATACGAAACGTCAACTCAGTATGATTTTTTAATTTAAACGCACGACATTTGATCTCGAGTGACATGACAATAGGGACTTCATTCGTTTGTCTATGATTTAAAAAAAACGTTCGGACGGATAGATCGAATTGCCACCATAACTTGTTGTCACTCGTTTGTTGGTTTTTTGCTGTTACGGTTTTTTGCAGTTATGATATGTGTGTAGATAATAGTATTTTATGCAACTGTTGCATAATGAGGGGTCTTAAAACACGAGTGTGGTTTTATGAAACGAGCGTTAGCGAGTTTCATAATAGGATCACACGAGTGTTTTAAGACCTAATTATGTACAGTTGCATACATTACTTTATCTACACACATATCATAAGTACTCTATGATGGGTTCAGAGACCATAGGGCAATGACCTGCATTGCTACTAGCTACTAGTGCTAGGTACCTATTAAATATCTATAGACTGTACACATTAAAATAATGTAATAAAAAATAAATTTGAACAAATATAGAAACAAATTAGAAAAACTCTCATAATAATATTGGTTGTTATAATGCTGGTCATTGCCTACGGTTTCTGAACGCATAATAGAGCATTTATGATATATGTGTAGATAAAGTAATGTATGCAACTGTATACAATTAGGCTTTAAAACACGAGTGTGGTTTTATGAAACGAGCGTCAGCGAGTTTCATAATAGGATCACACGAGTCTATGGGCAGTGACTTACCATTAGGTGGCCCACTTTTTTTTTCCTTCCTATTTTATATAAAATAATACTTTCTCACTTGCACACCCAGGAGATCTAGTCTAGTATAAGTTAAGATCTCTATGCATTTTTATTCTATTAATAGACGAACGATAACCGTCGTTGCGTGAAAAATCTAAAGCAATAATTCTTTCGCCGAAAACAAAACACAACCTCATCATCATTAGCCCACAACGCAGTTAATAATACTTTCCCAATACTTGCCAAGTTACGACTTATTACACGAAACTGGTCCAAACCACCTTCTGGTGGCTTCTGGTGACCTTAGAGCTGGCTACTACTTCGCTTAAAGACTCACACATCCTTATTCATAAACGCTTCGTAAACGTTTGTTAGTTAACATGTTTTATGTCTTAATCTGTCATTGTGACGTTTACCCTCAAATGAAAGGGACAAAACATTTGTTAGCTTAAAAATATTGTTATTTCTAGGGCTCCATACCTCAAAAGAAAAAACGGAACCCTTATAGGATGACTTTGTTGTCCGTCAGTCTGTCGATCTGTCTGTCTGTTTGTCTATCTGACCATTTTTCTCAAGAACGCGTGGAGGCTTTGAGTTGAAATTAATATCAAATACTCAAGCCTGCAGTCCTTTAGAGCCATGAAAAAATCAAACTTCTAAGTCAACTGAATTAAAAGATACGGCCGTTTATGCCGCATATTTCATCCATTCGAAAGGCAATCAAAAACCTATGGAGTACTTCCCGTTGACCTAGAACTATGAAATTTGGCAAGAAGCAAGGTTTCACAGCACAAATAAAATAATAAATCTGCAAACCGTAAATTTATAGTTGCTAATTCAAAAAATAATTGTGTTTACAAAGCAAACATGCGATACTAGATGTTGTTGATGACGGAACCCTCAGTGCGCGAGTCCGACTCACACTTAGCCGGTTTTTTATGAATAAGTGGGTTAGTCTCGCCATACAGCAGGGAAATAGCACCAGCGTTCAGGACCCAATTTCATAAACGCAACAGGCGACGCGACAGGTGACAGTGACAATTCGCCGTTCATTACTGTGTCGACAAGTAACGCTACAGACTTACAGACTTAACATCATAGTGGGTAAGCAATGTGTACCTAATTGTCACTGTCACCTGTCGCGTTTATGAAATTGGGCTCTGGGATCCACGCTTAGCGGCACAAACTTGTCATCGTGTTTCTGTTGTAAATACTTTAAAATTATTAAATACCACATGTAAATATTTTTATAAGTTAATATTTGTCCGGAAATAAAGGAAAATTTTAATGTTACGACTTTGTCGAAACAAATGTTAACCTAGTTTCGGAGCTGGCTGCGACTAAGTTGTTCTTTTCTAATTCAGATAAGGTTCCCGCAACGTCGCGATTCCGGCATCTACGAGTGCCAAGTGGGCACGACCCCGCCCATCGGCCATCGGATGTACCTCTCCGTTGTCGGTAAATATAATTTTCTATAAATATACTTTTCTATCTGAAAAAAATGTCTAATAGACAGTGAAAACCGTATTAAATGTAAATAAAAATGAAAATGAAAAATTTATTTTGCAAGTAGGCCTTATAGGCTCTTTTACATGTCTGAATCTACTAGCGCTTCTGAAAATGGAAGAACCTGCTGAGAAGAAACGCCGCAAAAAACTTAGCAGTTTACCTTTTTTTTATTCTCTTTTCAAAACAAGATTACAGAGCAATATACGCAATCATCACAATAGTAAGTACTTCACATAAAGTGTTAAAAAAAAGATAGCAATAAATAGCACAGCAAGCTTTAAGCATATTGAACGAACTGGCACTAGTTAAGATTGACCAGGAGATGTATAGGGTCCCCAGGTCAAAGAAATTAGAATCGGGATGTCTTATGGTCCCAGAAATTATAATAATCAAACCCTCGCATAGTATTTTAAATAAATAAATATCTTGGGACAAGTTACACCAATTGACCTAGTCCCAAACTAAGCAAATCTTGTGTTATGGATACTAAACGGAAAAACATACTTATATATAGATAAATACTTACTTAAATACAAATAACATCCATGACTCAGGTATAAACATACGTATTCGTCACACAAATATTTGCTCATACCAGGATTTGAACCCGGGACCTCTTGCACAGTAAGCAGACATATGTGCCACTGTGCCATATAGGTATCTTATAGGCGGCTGAAGGTACGCTGTAGGCTGATACGATGAGGGTAGATAGGAACGAAGGCGACTTTATTTTATATTATGTAAATATTATATAAGTTAAATACGATTGTGTTTTCTTCCGGGGTTCAGTTTATTAAGTTTTAAACTAGCATTATCAAAATGGGATTTATGTATTTAATTCCAAATGACGGAATCATCAAACTATTCCCATTCAACCCTCTAGAGACAAAATTTATTATGGCGTTATAAACAACTAACTTGCACGAAAGCCATCAAACTTTTGACGCACGCAAGCAATTTTAAATGCTAATATAACTTAGACAAGACTTAAATTGGATTAGCGCAACCATGCTTCGATAGCTGCAAATTTTCGTTATTAGTACAATCGCGGTGAAATTCGCTCTGCAACGATTTGAAGAGTTTGTTTTCAGTTTTCTAAAATTTAAGTCAAAGGGTTGAAGTTAGTTGAATATTAATTTGAGAATTTTGTTTGTGTTAACACAGAACTTGGCTGCTTTTATGAGTTAGGGTGATTGATTTTTTTGTTTGTTTTAATTACCTGCAACATTTATTTTTTCATTTTCTTAGGAGTATTTTAAAAGTTTCTTATACTTTTAATCTCTTAGAAAAAAAGGATTTAAAATAGGTACAGGAAAACACCTAAACCTTATTTACTTATATTTTTTTTTAACTTACAAATAGCATTTTGTTTTAAAATGTCGGTTACGATACTTACGATTTTACAAGTTGTCCGAAACTAACGTCAAATTTTTGTTTAAAAATCTAGTAATGTAATAAATATGCAACTATTTTAGGATATTTGTTCCTCATGCACGTGTTGACGGCTGGACGGAAACATGTGCGACGAAGGAAACGTCATGTTTGAGGAATATAAGACAGTGGACGGGAGTCTGGTGACTAACGTCCACTCTTATGTTCCTCAACCATGAGTTTTTCCTCGAAACAGCTGGTCAGCATGCCAGCAACAGCTGTTCCGAGTGGCATGAGATCGGGACAAATTAGCAGAATTAACCGGTCAACCTCTAATGGTGGAGAGGCACCTGCAGAATAAGAAGGACTCATAAGGACTTTTTGGCGTGGTACATACGTATACTGGATTTAGAACGTGGTAATAGGCGTTTGTCTAACCTCAAACAATGTCCAACAACATGTCAACGCTTTCGAGAGCGTTATGTATATATTGGCACTCGAGCAATGACAACTAATCGATTGATACCTAATATGTCTTAACCATTTCAATAGGCGTCGGTATGATGGAGTGTTCCTACGTAACCGATCTAATAAATTGGCGTAATGTAATCAACTGTACGCTTATATTATTGCTCGTCTGGAATTTCTACGCTGAATGTCATATTAAAGATAAGGTTGTTCAACTTGGTTAGTTATTTATCTCTGCTGTATTCGCAATATCTGCCTCAAGTAGGGTTGTCATCCGTCCGGGTTTCCCGGATTTGTCCTAGTTTAGAGGGCGTCCGGGAAGCGTCCGGCCGGGGCTTCATTTGTAGTCCGGGTTAAAATTTAAAATCTTAGGCCGCCCACGACCCACACACAGTACCCGCACGCCGCGATCAACCGGGTTCTGGGCTCTAAAATCCGGGGTTTTCACGCATCTTGTCCTGGTTGCCAAATTTTAGAGATGGCAACCCAAGCCTCAAGTGGCACACTAAGCGCTATATAAACTGTATAGACGCCATCGCTTTTATACAGCTACTACATACAGCTTTTTAGCGCTGGTCTCCAATTTTAGTGTTTACGCTGATTAACATATTTGCATAATTTTATAACATACCTAGCGGTCCGCCCCGGCTTCGCACTGGAACAATTAAGATGTAATGTATAGTCGACAAAGAAATTCCTTGACCACTTTTCAACCATATTACAGAGGGGTAAGGTTCAAAAGTGGTCAAACAATTACTTTGTCGACTATACATAAAACCTTTCCTCAAAAAATTGTCATTAAGATGACAGTGCAAATTGCATCAAAATCCATCGCGTGGTTTGGAAGGAGAAGGCGGCCGAACATACACTATGAAGATTTAGGACAGACAGAAATGGGTAGCGACTTTACTTTATACTATGTAAAGATAAAAAGATAAAGAAGAGACAACCCCACTATTATGCCTAGAAATATATGAACCAACACTTCCTTTTTAAACTTTTAATTCTAAGACAAAAGCAGAAGTTGCTGAGCACTCGTATATGTCAAAAAATCTATTTATACAGGATATTGTTAATTCTCTTAACAATATAAAAAATGTTTCGATTGACACAAAATGCTTCGGCGGAACATGAGATCTGAATTACGTCATTGCGGTATTTCAGGCCCTTAATTTCACTAAGCTGGCAATATGACAGCGATAATGCGGTATAGGTACATGGATAACTTAAGAGATAGTGACAACTAATTGTCATTGTCGCCTGATATATGTTAGTTTGGTGAAATAGGCGGCCCTGGAATTAGGTTTGTAGTATGGAACGTGACTGTACGTAATGGTTTTTGGCTTGGGGCGTTTTTATCATACAGTATAGTTTTTAGCTTTTGTTTTTAGTGTCCCTGTGCTGTTATATCAATTTTAGTTTTATTTCAGTTACTAGTGCACACTAATCTCTCCAATAAATAAATATACGTAGATTCCTAACGCCACTAGTACCCACAAACAATCGGCAAAATAGAAAGTTTTTACCGAATGTGTTTTTCTAAACAGAGCCACTGACGACGATTCTGGGCGGGCCTGAGCTGTTCATCAACATGGGTAGCACCATCAACCTGACGTGTGTGGTGCAGCACTCGCCGGAACCACCTCCGGCCATCCACTGGACGCACAATGAGGAGGTAAGCCTAACCCCCGACAGAAGAAGAGGGGAATTTTACGCTCACAAGGCGAAGAGTGCTCAGTAATTTTAGTTCTTCAAGGATATGTAGGATGTAATTTTAATGAAAAAAAACCACAGAAAAATAACTTTACAAATATATTTTACAAAAGACAAAAACGCTTTACAAATTTACACGTCGTCATCACTTCATAAAGTAACTTAGTGTACTGTGTCTTCATCTTGGCCTAAACTTACATTCCTCATTTCTTCCAAATTCAAACATCCCAACACCGCAACACCAAGGATATTGCAGATGCGTTGCCAACCTAGAGGGTTAAAATGAACCACCTCTTGTGTCATTAATTTCACCGGCTGTCTTGCTATCCGTGCCGAAACACAACAGTGCACGCATTAGCTTTGCGATTGCTTAGCAGCTGGATTGATTAAGAAACAAACATCCAAACAGCCTACATTTCACATTTATAAATTCAGTAGAAGAAGGATATCCAAAAGGCAATCAAACAATCGAGCATCACCGAAGCTCGAAATCCAAACGAATGCATTCTGAACAAGTGAACCCCGACTATTATGCAGTCATTCCATTTGAAAGTGGAATCGTTTTAAACGAATGTTTAATCGACCATTATCGCACTTCGTGGTTCACCAGGTGAAGAGACCAGCTACTAATGCACGGATTTTGCGGCATTTTGATCGAATTGATTGCATTAATTTCACTAAGTAGTTAAGCGTGCGTGGTTAGGGATAAATTGTGGAGAATAATTATGGGATTGCTAATAGTTACGTATATGCATAGAGTGTAAGTTAATTAGGCAACGATATTTTGAGCGCTGAACGTGTAGATGATACAGTTTTTTATCCCTATGAGCCCAACTCTAAATTTCAAAACAGTGTTCTATAGAAAACTTCAACGCTTAGTTTGAAATTACGGCAGATTTGTTTTTATTTCAGAATATTTTTTTTGTTTTATTTCAGTTAAAGCTATTTAGCACGATGTTCGCTAATATTATTAAATACATAATATATTTGCTTACACTTTGTGTAATAGTGTTAATTTATTAAGGTTTTGTATTTCTAGTGTATGTTCGTGCCTTGATTCATACACTAGAAGTACAATATATTCATGTTTATGCAAATACAACTGTCTTATAATAGAAATTACTACCGTTTCTAACTATTAACGTATCAAAAAATTTAATTTCAGATTCCATTTCTGAATATAATGGATTATAACAAAATGAACTATTACAAAGTTGTATCACCCTGGACTTGTTTTGAATAATAAAGATACGAACGAACGAACAATAGTATTTTATGCAACTGCTATATAATGAGAGGCCTTAAAACACGAGTGTGGTTTTATGAAACGAGCGTCAGCGAGTTTCATAATAGGATCACACGAGTGTTCTAAGGCCTAATTATATACAGTTGCATACATTACTTTATCTACACACATATCATAACTGCAAAAAACCAACAAACGAATGACAACTAATGGCGGCCAGGTATATTAAAAAGGTACTCTGTGATTCGATCAATCCGTCAAGACGAACGTTTTTTTTTTTAAACCATAGACGAACGAATGAAGTCCCTATTGTCATGTCACTCGAGATCATATGTCGTGCGTTTAAATTAAAAAATCACACTGAGTAGACGTTTCGTATCGATAACTGTTTTAATATCTATGGATACTAGAATAGAGACCAACTTGAATTTGGACAGCTGTTCCAAATTTAAATTCATAACGTCACGAGATATCGGTAATGTGATCACCAATAAACACTGACTACTAAGAGATACTACCCAATAAAAAACAGATTTACCAACGACCACAGACAAGAAAATTCTTATAATAACATTGGTTGTAATAATGCTGGTCATTTTCTATGGTTTTTAAACGCGTTATTGTGCACTTATGATCTGTGTGTAGATAAAATCCATTACGCTTGTCACTTAACATTATTACAAAACCACAATTTCCAGAAAAAACTCCTAACTGAAAAATGATATCGCGGTATTTAAACTCCTGAATACAGAAACCGCCAAAATTGTAATTCCCCTGATTATTCTCTGGACAAATAGCGAATATAAAATTGAAAACACAAACGCTCCGAACATGCTCCGAGCCACAAACTGGGGAGGACATTTCATTAAACGACCATGTTGAAACTTTGAATTTATACAACGCCGCAACATCTGTAATTGAACCGAACATGGCTAACGAGCCATTTCAAAATGGAGATACCTACAATGAGCCTGTTTACACTAAGATACTTTAGCAAACAGCTGTCAATATTCTTTAAATAACGCAGGGTGATGCGATCAATAATAATAAAGTGTATTGACACTTTCTACCATTAGCTTTCTGCACCAGTATTGCCCTTGATACATTTTATATATCGCTTATAAGGCGGTCCATCTAGGGGAAGGCAAGTCACCGTCTGCCATGATCATCTTCGCTTGAGACATTTTTATTTGGCAGACAGCTGTATGCCACAGTAAGATACTGCGGCATACAGCTGCCAATATTTTTTAAAGGACGCACGATGTTGTAATAGTATTTTATGCAACTGTTGCATAATGAGGGGTCTTAAAACACGAGTGTGGTTTTATAAAACGAGCGTCAGTTAGTTTCATAATAGGATCACACGAGTGTTTTAAGAGTGTACAGTTGCATACATTACTTTATCTATACACATATCATAAGTACTGTATGATGCGTTCAGAAGCTTTGGGCAATGACCTGTATTGCTACTAGCTACTAGTGCTAGGTACCTATTAAATATCTATAGACTGTAAACATTAAAATAATGCAATAAAAAATGAATTTGAACAAATATAGAAACAAATTAGAAAAAAATCTCATAATGATATTGATTGTTATAATGCTGGTCATTGCCTACGGTTTCTGAACGCATTATAGAGCATTTATGATATATGTGTAGATAAACAATTATAACAAAGTCCAGTGACACTTTTCTACCCTTAGCTTTCTGCACCAGTGTTGGCCCTGAGTCATTTTATGGGAGCCCATTAGCGAAAAGCTGCCAAGATCATCTGCGCTTGAGACATTTTTATTTGACAGACGTCTGGTTGTCTCAATGTTCTTCCCCACTTCTCAGTTCTGGCTTAGGTTCCATAAATCCACAATAGTTCTTACACCTGACGGGTATACATAAAAGGACGAGTTGCATATAGTCTTCAGAGAGTTGGATCTTCTTGGATTGTTTTCACTTTGAAAGTGTTGCGTTTGGGAAATTGTTTATTCACATGTAGAACAATCTATTCTGTTTTAACGTGAGTCTTTGTAGCATGTTGTCGCAAGCAACAATACCACATACCAATCACGGAATTGGTGCCGTTCGGGAAATTTCCTGGGTTTTATTTACAGGAAAACTCTGGAAGTCGACGATTTGAACCGATGCCAGGATGAGCTGCGACACAGTCTGCCAGAAAATAAAATTGTGTTCGCCGTTGGCCTTTGTTATAAATTGCACCTAATGCCCTAGTTTAAAAGTCGCCACGCTGGAATTGGTTTTGTCAAGAATCGAGTGCAGTCGACAGCTTGCGATGCCATCATAGTCACTGACATGTTTTCTTATTGAACCGATTAAAAAGAGCACACATTTAATTCTTCTTGATTCATATGAGTGTTTACTTCACCTTTATGCCACAATTTTTGGACTACACAAATGGCGTAAACATGAAGTCTGTATTGGCTCTTAGCTAACGGCAGAGAAAAAAGAAAATTCAAAATAGAAGTTTGAATAACTTAATGTTTAAGAGGCTAACATGATAAAATTTTGCGTTATTTCCGCTTTGCTCGGACGTAAAGGAAAGGCAGTTTTGCGAACTACAAATATTTTATACTTGAGTACTTTCAACAGTTTTTTATAAACCTTCCATCTTTTGTAAGATGCTGGCTTGGGCATGATGGAATAAATCAGAGTCGTAGTGGTTTCAAGTAATATTGTATTCAGATGGTTGACGGTTGATTGAACAAATTTTTCATAATATATAGGTAGCGTAGCAACCATTCAACACTTCCTCTCAAGCAACCATTCAACATCTTAGAACTACGCAGTATTAACGACTAAAACCTAAACCTAAACCACTCACACATCTCTCATGCTTAATGCGGGGCAATGGCTTAGTCAAGATATCGGCTAGGTTATCCTCGGTCGAGACGTACTCTAGCTGAATTAACTTGTCAGCGACGCAATGACGAACGAAGTTATATCGTATGTCGATATGCTTTGTCCGTCGGTGAGCAACAGGATTGTTTGCCAACGTGATGGCGCTCTGGTTGTCCACGAACAACTTCACGCTCTTAGAGTCCGCATTATTAGCGATATATTTGACCAACCTCTGTAGGTATACAGCTTCCTTAGATGCTTCCGATAAAGCGACATATTCTGCTTCAGTTGAAGACAGCGCCACACAGTTTTGCTTTCTGCACTCCCAGGATATCATATTCGGTCCTACTTTAAACATAAATCCTGAATAAGATTTTCGATCTTTAATATCTCCGCCCCAATCAGCGTCTACGTAACCTGTAATAAAATCATTATTACATTCTCGTTTCGATTTTTGAAATGTAAGTCCTATTTCGCAAGTTCCTTTCAAATATCGAAGAACACGTTTAGCCGCCTTCATGTGTACTGACTGGCAACATGAATTATATTGAGCTAAGAAGCTCACTGCAGCTGAAATGTCGGGCCTCGTGTTGCAGGCTAAATAATTCAATGCACCTACCAAGGACTGGTATCGCAATTGTTCTTGGCGGTTAAGCTCACCACCACCCCCTTCTGCCAAAACTTTATGCAGATCCAGTTCCAACGGGGTTTTCACCGGTTTACACTGATCCATTCCGTGCTCGGTCAGAAGAATTTCAATAAACTTCCTCTGATGTAAGAAAAACGTACCTTCTTTACTCCGTTCTAAATGCATGCCTAAACATTGTCGAGCTTCCCCTAAATCCTTGACTTTGAAGTATTTTCTTAAGCCGTTCAATAATTCTGTTTTAGAATTAATATCCTTAAAGAATATTATAAAATCGTCGACGTAAAGACAAATAAAAATATATTCTTTAAAATATAAACAATTATCAATTTCTGAGCGTTGAAATGACATTGACAGAAGTACGTCATTAACTTTTTCATTCCATGATCGACTTGATTGTTTAAGGCCATATATCGCCTTCTGTAACAAACAAACTTTATGTTCCTGACCTTTTTCGATAAATCCTTCCGGCTGTTGCATATAAACTTTTTCATGTAAATCCCCATTTAAAAATGCCGTATTCACATCAAAATGGTGCACGTTTAAATTACTTTCAGCAGCCAACGCCAGCAATAACCTTAGTGTCGATCTTCTCACGACGGGCGAGAACGTTTCAAAATAATCCACACCGTATGATTGGGTAAATCCTTTTGCGACGAGTCTAGCTTTGTATGTCTTGTTTCCGTCAGCATCATACTTGTATTTGTAGATCCATTTGTTCCCCACTACTTTGGCTCCAGGTGGTTTTTCAACTACCTTCCAAACGTCATGTTCTTTCATGGAATCTAACTCCTGTTTCATCGCTGCTTGCCAATCATGAATGTCAGCTCTACACAATATTTCCTTGTATGATTGTGGTTCATCATCTTCATTGAATGTACTGTTATAACAATATAGCCCACTATGTGCGTTACGTAACCTATTCCTCAATGGATATCTAGGCTCTACTTCGTTATGCACATTACTGGCTTCCTCATTACGAACTTCAACATCAGATTCTATTCTAGAAGCTCGATTCAGCTCGACAGGTTCAGCTGGAGGCGCAGTTTCCGCACGAGCTACTGCGTCAGCTGTGTCCAAACCATCTACAGCATCTTCATAAGAATCTTCTGTCACTGACGTCGATGGAACGTTCTTTGAAGAGTGATCTATTTCCCATACAATAGTGTCCTTTTCCCTATTAATAGTCTTCAGAAGAGAAGTATCTTTTACCAATGATCCAGATTCCGAACTTTTCAAGTCAGAATCTTCAGTAAATATAACATCTCGTCCTGTTATAATTCTTCGAGGATTGCTGAGATCTGCAAAACGATAACCTTTAGTATCTTCACAATAGCCAATGAAAAGATATTCCTTTGCCTTTGCATCCCATTTCCTTCTTTTTTCTTTTGGAATATGTACATAAGCCGTCGAACCAAAAACTCTTAAATGATTCAAGTTTTGTACTTTCCCTGTCCACATTTCTTCCGGAATCTTCGCATCATTTGCGCTATGAGGCAGCCTGTTTTTGACGTACACCGCTGTATTACATGCTTCCGCCCAAAACTTAATATTTAGACCTTTTTCCAATAACATGGTTCGTGCCATCTCCGTTACTGATCTGAGCGATCTCTCTGCCACGCCATTTTGTTCCGCTGTGTAGGGAACTGTCAACTGATGCTTTATTCCTTTACTACAAAGAAATTGGCTAAAATCTTTATTAACAAACTCTGTCCCGTTGTCTGTTCGTAAACATTTGACTGTTAAACCTGTCTCATTCTCTACATGCGTCACGAAATCTTTGAAAAAGGTTAATGTTTGCAATTTTTCCTTTAGAAAATAAACAAACAATTTCCTCGTGAAATCATCTACTATGATAAACATGTAATGAGCACCCCCATACGAACGTTCCGACATTGGACCGCAAAGATCTGCGTGTACTAAGCCGAGTTTGTCAACAGCTCTACTTGCTTCACCTCTTGGAAAAGGCAATCTATGTGCCTTACCCTTTATACAAGCGACACAAGGATCCATTACACTTTTTCCTCCAAAATCGATGTTAGGTAGCTTGCGTAAATCATTCAGATTTACATGCCCAAGCCGTCGATGCCAAAGCGATAACAAGTTCTCCGCTTGAACTGTAGCCAAAGCCCCTTCTATAACAGAAAAACAGTCATCCAACATATAGATACCTGAGACTTCACTAGCAGTAACCACAAGCTTACTTGTTATTTGGCTTATCGATTGGTGAAACATCTTACAACCATGAGAATCGAATACCACTTTCCATCCATTCTGTACCAACTTAGATATAGACAAAAGATTAACTTTCAAATCAGGTACAAAAGAACAATCTTTTATAGGTAACAGAACTCCTTTCAAACTTACCATAATGTCACCCTTACCTATGCTTGACATTTTGTCATCATTCGCACATGTCACAACATTCTTATCAGTAACCTTAAAGTCTCTAAACCAATGTTTTTGAAAACTCATGTGATTCGAAGCGCCGCTATCCAGATACCATGTAGAGGGGCTGAAAGACTCGTGTACCGACAGTGAACAGCATAATGCAACTTTCTTCGACTTCGTAGAAACTGTTGATACGCCTTCTCTGTCTAATTCCTTTATCAGCTTCGGGCAGTCTGATTTCTTGTGACCTTTCTTACCACATTTAAAACATTTGAACTTTGGTACTGAATGCTGAGATTGTTTCTTTGCTAGTAACGCAGAATTAACAGTCGAGGAATCATTGGAAGAGCTCTGACCAGAGTCCTCTTGTAGAAGCTTTTGCCGAACTTTTTCCGAGGTAAGTTTCATTCCTGAGTGCTCCAAAGCCATACGCAACGGTCTATAGACATCAGGCAAACCGCGTAAAAGTACCACAGCAATCAAATCATCATCGAAACTTTGATTAATCTCCTTTAGTTTCTGAGCGTGACTCATAACAGCAGCTACATACTCATGCATAGAGCTATGCTTTTCCAAATGTTCATCCAAAAGGGAATTCATAAGACTTATACGCCTATTGATACCTTTATCCTCGAAAATTTCTGCTAGCGCGTCCCACACTTCTTTAGCATATGTCAAATTCTGTACGTACGGATAAAGTTGAGGCTCTAAATGAAGACATATTATGAAAAAGACTCTTGATCCTTCTCAATTTCTACAGAATCTTCTTTCTTAGGTAGCGTTGACGTAAATTTGAAACATTTTTCTCGAAGAAGTAACATTTTTATTGCGAATTTCCATGACGAGTAATCTTCAAGTCCGGTCAATTTGGCAACAGAAAATTTAGTGTTCTGGGCCATAACCTGATGGAATAAATCAGAGTCGTAGTGGTTTCAAGTAATATTGTATTCAGATGGTTGACGGTTGAATGAACAAATTTTTCATAATATATAGGTAGCTTAGCAACCATTCAACAGGGCAAATAAAATCCAATAATAAACTTGCATAAAAAGTTAACCCAATTCTATAACCTGTCTTTATTAGAACTTGTTGAGACTTCTTAACTTTGACTTTGATAGAATATATTATACTTATTTATTTCTTTTCAAATCACAAAGATGCCAAACTAAGAAAGAATTTGATATACTCGACAGTTAAGTTAAGCACGCATTAATTTATTTTGTACCTCAAGTAATTACACAAAGGAGCGTTTATGTAATTGTATATCGTTCTGACAAGTTTTACATCGTTGTCATACGAGTACAATAATGTTCGTAATAAATAAAATTTTACTCATTAAAATTATATTTTTGACATTAAAGATTATTAAATAAGAGCGTTGGTGGCATAGTGGCTTGGGGGTGGAATCGTTATCGTGAGGTACAGTTCCCGCTAAACAACTTGAGCATTGAGCTTGACTGCGCAGTAGCCTTTTCTAGTACAAATGTCCATGGGCGTACCCAGGGGGGGCAGGGAAGGGCAGCTGCCGGGGCAGAACATGTATGAAATCGCCTAATTACTAATCAAAGTGTAAACGGGGCCTTATGCTCTAACTTTTAAATAAACCGCGCAGTAGACACTGTCAAAATGCACGGTGCAATTGCCAAAAATCGTGCGCGACGATGGCGGACGAAGATTACCGAATCTAGCTTCTCCTTACGCACCTTCACATACATAAATCATACGGTAATCTTCATAAAAGTTTCTCTTCCGAAATATACATTCTGTTCGTTATTTCCTCATAAAAGACATTGTTTCACGTAAGGTGTAGTTTCCATCCATTCGAATTGATCTCTACGCGCTCGGAAAACATGGAAGTCAGCGAACCAGAATGGAGACATTTCATTCGTAGTAACATGTACATGTATACATAAATGCCCTAACAGCATGGATATTCTCACATTATTTCGTATACAATATCTTTGTTATAGGTAACGCAACTTATAACAGACAATATACCGATAATACTTAAAAAAAATACAGTCTTGTCAATATAAAATTAATAATTAATAGATAGCACGTTACTTTGGCAACATGACATGTGACCAAGTTTCCAACATCCGTTACCAAAAGCGAATGCGAAACCAGTTATTAACTATTTGAAATGAGCGGTTAATAGTATTTTATGCAGCTGTCGAATAATGAGGGGTCTTAAAACACGTGTGTGGTTTTACGAAACGAGCGTCAGCGAGTTTCATAATAGGATCACACGAATGTTTTAAGACCTAATTATGTACAGTTGCATACATTACTTTATCTACACACATATCATAAGTACTCTATGATGGGTTCAGAAGCCATAGGGCAATGACCTGCATTGCTACTAGTGATATGTACCTATTAAATATCTATAGACTGTACACATTAAAATAATGTAATAAAAAATGAATTTGAACAAATATAGCACCAAATTAGAAAAATTCTCATAATAATTTTGGTTGATATAATGCTGGTCATTGCCTACGGTTTCTGAACGCATTATAGAGCATTTATGATTTAGGTGGAAACGTTTGCGGGTGGTAGGACCATCTTGCTTGCTAATCCTTCCGCTAAGCAGCAGTCCTTGTACTGTTGCGTCCTGGCGTGGAGAGCAAGACAGCCGGTGTAATTACTGGCACAAGCGGTATTCCATCTTAGCCCTCTGGGTTGGCAATCTACACTCTCTTTGTTGTTGCAGATGTCTATAGGCGGTAGTAATCACTTACCATCAGGTGACCCACTTGCTTGTTTACCTTCTTATGTTGTATAAAAAAAAGGAAATCAAGTACAATTTTATGGACCCCTTAATAAAAAAAGCAGCAATACTTTTCTGACGATTTATTTTAGTATTACAAATTACAAAAAAATATGGGTGCGTAGCGATTACAAGACTTTTGGTGGCATTTATTGTTAAATGGTCCATAGATAAGTCTGCGGACCCCCATACATGTGCTCGCGGACCCCCAGGGGTCCGCGGACCACAGGTTAAGACACACTGACCTAGAGCATCAATGTGCTAACGTATGGTGTCTTCCGCAGGAGATCAACTACGACTCCCCGCGCGGAGGGGTGTCAGTGATCACCGAGAAGGGGGAGACCACCACGTCTCACCTGCTGGTGCAACGGGCGAAGGCACCAGACTCTGGCCGGTACACCTGCGCTCCGGCCAATGCCAACCCGAGATCCGTGCTCGTCCATGTACTGAGCGGTAAGTCTGTTTAAAGGTTTACGATCATTTCATAAAAAAACGTTTCACAAACTGATGCATATCATTTCACAAACTAATCATTTAGTACTTGTCACGTTTGACGGGATTTTAACGCGATAATATACTGTTTTATATACCACTCTGCGCGTGAATACAGCCGTAACGTTGAGGTAAATAAAACAGTATATAATTGAAAAAGTTTAAAAAAATAAATTAAAAAAGGGTACATCGGTCTGGATGACTTTTGATGATGGTACGAACTGCCAACCAGAGGTGACGCACGGACCTATCGAGCTCTCAGTCTTCATTAAAACCCCTATGATTAATTTGTTCATTTTAATTCCTAAGCAACCATAGCCGCCCGTACCTCTCGGACGGACTACGATTTGCAACATTCAGAACATAAGAAAAAAATTGGCAATAGGTTTTTTTTGTAACTGTAAATAATTCAGGATATTTTTTTTAAAGCTAGCCACTTACGAAGTTAGCTGCCACTAACTTCCCTATTGAATTGGATTCGTATACATGCAAATTTTGTAAGTGCACATTGCGTCTGCTATCTCGACGATTGCAGCGAAGTAATAACCTTCTTCGCTCGTAAAAACTTTCATTAGAATACAACTTTTACAATGTAAGATATTGTACTGTAAAGTGGAGGTATAAAAATGTATGCACACCGTCAATTTTTTATCACTACCATCTATTTTCATCTAAGACTTAGGTAACGGAAGTGAAGTGGAAGATACTTTCAGCTTCTCTTTTATATTCTCTGATATTATTGTTCGCAACGAATCGGCAAAAGCGGCGATTCTTGCAATAGATGAAGTTGCTTCTACGAGTACTGCTTTCATTTAAATCAATAAGTTGATCGTAATTGGTAATCCGTTTCAATTTTCTCCCAAATTTTAATGAGAAAGTGACGGCACGCAAAACTCTGTTGATTTATTCTGCAAACTCGATGAATATGATTCCATTGAATTTAAGGTACAAACAGCCTTCTTTAGCAGTTAACAGCTATTTCAAAAATGTCATCAAGTAATTTCCCAACATATTTCTAAGATGCAGGTTTATAAATAACGGATTTGATTAGATGATTAAAATCCTATTAAAAAATGTTTGCATTGTTCGTCTTATTTGAAATATTGCAGAATTGTTTTTGCAAAATAAAAATAAAGCGGAGCGTATAATGTAAAAACAAATGGTAGTACTTTTTTCAAAGGTATCAATGATAGTATCTACTTGAATGTGATGTTGTTACTTTGAAACTGCAGATGTGAGACTCTTTCTTTAGACTGACTTTCACATAATCGTCTAATCAACTGCAATATTAACAGTTTCGCCGACATTAAAAGCTGTAGCTGTATAGAATAACCTATTGTGTCTAGGTCACCAGCGGTGAAAGTTTTAAGGATTACATTATATCATCTTCTATCATCTCATCATCTATAAGGTTATATTATATCATCTTATACAGTCCCCTAACAGTGTCTTTTGCCCTCAGGAGAACACCCAGCAGCTATGCAGCATGGAGGTCAGTTACGTCTCCAGTACCCTCTCTCAGCTGCACTCCTCAGCGTCATCGTCACACTTATGGGCTGCTAGTAACAGCTGGATGTATACTGAAGCCAGTTCTATTACGATACTGATCTTAGAATTAGAAGTTATACCACAATGTGTATTTTCTACATGGATAAAAACATTCGAGTTGAAGCAAATAATCTGTAGACTGATTAAAACCGTAACGTGTCAAGTTCAACGGGCAGATCTTTCTGATGGGGTTGACGATAATGGAACACAAATTCAAATTATAACGCGAATTGTCGGCTACCTATGAGCAAATTTGTCTTTAACACAAAGGGCAATTTTCCAAAATGTCTTAGAATGTCCGTTATATCTCTAGTGAAAGATAGTTCTGTCTTAGTAGCAATTTTCTTAATACTCGAACATGGAGTTTTTTTAAATCCAGAAATTACCATTATACCCAGGCACTTATCTAAAGATGAGTGTATGCCAAGAAGAATAGATTTGTGAAGTAAAATAGAAAAAGGCAAAGACAAAATCTTTATCATCTCTTTGTAAATATATCATGGAGGATGAAGAGAGGCCGTGAAAACACAAAAAAATTGATCATGTTGCTTAAAGGAATGAATTTTGAATACTGGAAAATAGCTTCGGTATATGTTGATGATAGCAGCAACGCCAATCATGTTCCAGAAATAATCAAATGATTTCAATATCAGTATCGTATTAGATATTTGGCGCATTTGTCACAATGAATGTAGTTTTGGTCCAAACATTGGATACTGTATAGTTGTAATTTATAAGATCGTATTTTGTCCAATTTCGACAATTACAGAGCTTTCTTGTCGATTTTTTAAAATGTCAAATTAATATAATTTTGTTGTAAACCAAACGAAAAGCCATATTAAAATTAGTGATATCGCTTCTGGCGCAGAACTTATGAAATGTGTCCTCTTCATTCTGATTTTTAGTATGCTAGTTCTGAATTTTGTTTTATATTAGAATTTTCTCTCATGTAATAAATAGACAACCATACAACTTTGACGTGTACATAATTATGTATAAGGCTGTTTGAGCACCGTGTAGGTTTAGAGGCTACATTGTAACGTACAAGTGTATAAATACACACCCAAATATCCCAACATATTTAAGTTTATGAACCTGAAAATAGCAGGATACAAAGTTTGTTCGACGAAGTTGGGATGTTGAATTATTTTAACATGGACAGAGCAAATATAAACCCTTTACTGGCATAGTGTGAGCAAAAAACTACCTATCTACATTGTTTAACACAGGATTAATTAAGGGATCAAAAATTAATTGAATCGGTACAATTTTTAGGTTAATTAAACAAATACCCCTAATAATTTCAATGTTAAAAAACATTTAAAATAAAAGTCGAAAGAAATTTCAATAACAAAAATTTTAATACCCCTACTTTTTATTTTGCCGTAGTTTGAAATGCATCAACGGTAAATGACTTTTGTGCGCAGCGTTTCCACTTGCCAGTGACGAATAACTTTGTGCATAATAAACCAAAAAGATAATCATCGTCATATCAGAGAGAAGATGTCGATTGGATAAAAGCGTCTTCAAAATCTATTCAATGCTCATTTAAAAATGGTCACCTGAACGGTACTTAAAGGAAGTTTGCTCTGTTTTTCGTACCCATTAGCTTTGCATAGAAACTTTTGGTGTTGGAGGCGTTTAAATAGACTGCGGTTACTAACTATTAGGCAAGCCCCATGCCTGTTTCAACGTGGAATAAAAAACTTATATGTACTAATATTTTGCTAAGACCAGAAACATAATCTTGAACTCAACAAACAGCCCCAATGTCAATGACTTATCAAGTTATTTATTGCCCATACAAGAAACTAAAGTAATTGAAAGTCACCGGGGTGGAATGAATTGTTATTGGCGGAGAAAATGGCTTATGATCTTACGAATAAACATATACGAAAGGTCAATAAACTCGTAAGATAATGTTTGAATATATCTAGTAAACCTTATTAGCAATGGTTACGACTTTGTGGGGTGAGATCTTCAACAGAAAATATCTAAGTAGTTAATTTTCTCAATATATCTGATTTATGTATGTTGTTTCATTTTACGACTAGTTATTTCCCGCAATTTTTTTAATATGATCTATCCGTCCCATAGGAAAAAGGTTAAATTAAACCAATCACTTAGAGATGCGCATGTTGCTGAATATTCTAAAATAAATTTTGTGAGAGCTAATGTTGTGTCTAGATATTTACATGGAATTTTCCACATTAAAAGTTGGCCAATCTTGAATTTTCTTCAAAATTATTAATAATACAAACTACTCAATGTTGAAACAATTAAAAATAAGACAACTAACCATCCATTACGAACCTTTAAATTAACTTTATTTCAATGTTCACCCAACACTGCGAACATTAAATATTGACAATGACAAATGCACACGGAACGTAAACTTCTATTATTGCTGACAAGACCATTGCAAGCAATTCAGGAACCAAACGACTCGGTTCCTGCACAAGAGCTCCTATGAGACCGGCTAAGCATGAAACATTTAGGATTTACATGTGACCTGAGTACTAACAGCAGTGCATGGAGCATGCGCCATGAATAACGTTAAAGTTATAATAACTTTACGACTGGCTTGTAATTATTAACGACAGCACTTGAGCGCAAAGTTTGATATGATTTTGACTGTAAAATTACACGTGACAAATTGGAACGTATTATCTTGCTACTCCGCGAAACCAGTGTCGTATTCGTAGAGTAGCTTTGTTCCAATTTGTTAATATAGAAATCACAAAGTAACACCTGAATGATGAATCTATTAATTAAGTTGAAGTAGAAAAATTACCTTATCAGTCATCACATACAATTTCTAAAATGAAAGAGTTATTCGTTAAAAATATTATAAGAGCTACTAAACGAGTTCTAAACAATATATCACTTTTTTGCAACAAAAGTTAAATACTAAAAGATTTTATGCTGCGAAACGTGTGCCTTGAGGCATAATGTTTTAAATACTGAACGCTGTTGTATCAATATTCATTAGTTCATGTTATAAATGGTACGAGTAGATACAGTGAAAATTAGTACTTCATTATTTGAATGTTTGCGGGTGATATTCTGCATTAAAAAAAATCCTTTCCAAAAAATTAAATAAATCAATATTCATTTTCCAAAAATAGAAATATTTATTTTAAAAATAGATGCATACTAATAAATTTTAAAGCCTCTTTCGTGCACGATGCTCTAAATAATATGAAAAAAGTTTTTTACTTAAAATAATGTAAAACATGTTACTTAATGAGATGCACAGTAATATGTAATATTATGTGGTATGTTAGAAACATTGTAAATAAAATTTACTTATAAATGAATTATGAGAGCTCAATTTTTTATACAAAACGTATGTCAAGTTGAGCTCAATTAGGTGGACAGTAGACCTAATTTATGGGTGGTTTTACGGAGTGTTTATCGCCATCATTACCATCCATTATGCTACAATACTGAATGATTTCTATTTAAATGAACTGTACCAGAACCAACTCCAATTTATCAAAAGTGACTGCATTTAGAGGATATTCAGATATTTTTGAACAACTTCTCTCTGCAGTTGGATATATTATATAAACTGATTTATTTTTTGTACAGTTGTACATGACCGTGCCATGTTTACGGTAACTCTCCAGCGTTTTCATCGTCGCTCATTACCGTTCCTTAATTAATTGACGAAATACCTAACGTTTAGCACCAATTTCTGCTAAAACTAGTCTCAACTCCGAGTACAGCTTCTGTTCTTGCCTGAAGCCCATGTTTGAAGACCTGTATTTCAACAATTAATGAAGAAATGGTAATGATAAATGGTAAAAACGCTGCAGAATTACCGTTTAACTTATCATCCCTGTGTCTCTGTCACACTAGTTTCATAAGAAAGTAACGCACATTGAGATAAACTCAGATAAGCTAAACTTACCCTGCCATGTTAGGTTTAGCCCTGATATTTTTGGTTGATGGTGACATAGCTTACGGTGTTTAATTAAAAACGCGGCGTAAAAGTATAAACACACCCGCGATATACGAAAATTAATTTTTAAAAATATTCATGATGAAGTTATATAATTTTACAAAAGGTCACGGTCAAATCGTTAACTTTTAAACATCGCACTGGAAGGTAATGAACGGATGAATAACATTGTAACATGGTTCGTTCAAAGCATTTATAAATTTAAATATTGCTATTGTATTTAGTGAATAGAATAATAAATCGACTTAAATTAAGCGTTTCATTATACGAAAAATGTGGTAACCGTGGAACATTTGGCACCTGAGGCACTAATTCAGTTCTTTGAATTTATGAGACCACACAAAGTTGGTAATGTAATGAAAATGAGTTACGTTTTTAATAGTACATTACGCACATAGGGCGGTAAAACAACGGTTGACGCACGAGCCGAAGGCGAGGGCGATAAATATGCGATCTGAGGCTTTCTTTATTTAAAGCCCATGGTGTGTACAGAATTTTACGTCTTCCCCTGGCCGGGAAGTGGGATTTTGTGAGAGCCCAGCGGGCGGTAAATGCCACTTACGGCCCGGGGTGACGTAAAGTTTCATTTTCATTTCTATACCTACTGAGAAACCATATATTAAAATAACTCCTGGTGGGAGTCGGATAGGAAATAACGCTGCTGACTTTACAGGAACATTTGAACCGGCCACAATGCAGATTGGAAATGTTTTTAATTATTTTTAAATATAATTAGTTCATAATAGTTGTGATATCTTGTGTATATTTATGATTTAATTTAGTTTAGGTTAGTTTTTTTTTAGTTGTCTTAAGTTAGAAGTTGTATTCATTTTAGTTTTAAGTTATTTTTTACGTTTTGTATGATAAAATATTGTTAAAGCAGGCTTAAAATGGTATAAAAAACTCAACGAAATATTAGTCGAACGTATGTTTTGTATTATTTATTTTATTTGTCGTATGGCAATTAATCGCCGCTGGATGTAGTACAGTGTATTGTATTTATTTTGTATTAGTATAGAAGCCTTGATTTTTTTTTAACGAGAATTATAACCAATCTTTATTTTCAATATTTCGTCATTATTTGCCGTCCACTATTGATATTTTTTCAAAATTACTCACTTGGGTAAAGTCGACCGTGTAATTGCTTGACCACGTTTGAACCTAATCTTCTTGTAATACGGTCGAAAGTGGTCAAACAATTTTTTGGTCGACTAAGCATGACATTGAAAATTAATACTCATTGTACCCATCATTAAAAGATAAATGTTTTATTATTATTATTTATTTAAGAAATACAATGTCCATAGCGTAACTAATACAATTACTTATATAAACTAATCTAGTGGACAATTAAAGTGATTCGCAAATGTACGAAAATAACAAAAAAAAAATTACTTCAACGTGATTTAATTAAAAGCACGTTGAGGTTTTAAATTGATTTTGTTTAACATCCTTGATTTTGAAGTCCTAACAAATTGTTATGTTTGTTAAATAAAAAATATGATATCTGTGCCCGGAACCTTTTGATATAAATAAATATATGTGATGGGGGTGGAAGGGTCTTATTGCTCCCCTGATATTTTTCCATTTTGGGACCCTCTCAAGCCGGGATATTCCCGCTTTGTGTGGAATATTACATTTTTTAATATAATGTAACGCTTTCGAATAGTTATTATTATTATAATAAAACTAAATAAAGCTTAGATCATGTTGTTTAATTAATAATTATAAAATGGATACATTTTTGTTTTTAATACTTAGTCTAAATGGATATGGTTGTGTAAATAATAATATAAGACGTTGTTTAAGAAATAAATACACGTATGAACGTCAGAATACAGTACTTTGTTTTATTTTGATGCCACTGGTGATCGTCTGAAAGAACTTATCAAATTAAATGTCAGAAGCAATGACAACACAAAGAAAAATCTTGATCAACTAGCAAGATTCAAACTTGCAATGTCCTGTGGCTCAATAGAGTATAATGCATTACAAAGCAAATGGGATAAGCTTGTCAAATTGTTGATCATCAATAAGAAATATTTAAATAATTAAAAAATAATTGTGTCCACAGAAGTACCTAGACGTACCTATTACCTATCTTTGTCACTCTATGGATTCTGTCCGAAATAAATGATTTTTATTTTATTACATTTATAAAAAAAAAATAACCAATATTTTTACCTGCGGATTAGCAAGTTGAAGTGGCAGGGCACATAGCAAGGAGAACTGATGGCCGATGGGGTCGAAAAGTTCTCGAATAGCGGCCGCGTATTGGCAAGCGCAGCGGAGGACGACCAGCCACAAGATGGTCCGATGCCCTCATACAGGTGGCAGGAAGGCGCTGCTTGCATGCCGCTTCCAAACGGTCACTTTGAAAATGCATGGAGGAGGCCTATGTTCAGCAGTTGACTTCTTGTGGCTGAAATGTTGATGATGATGATGAACTTGACTAATTTAAATAAAGCGCTTCACGTCTATTGAATTGTAAAAAGCCTGTGTTTAGTCTTTTTCCACAGTAACATTTTTGGTAGAATTGAACTATTTTTACGCGCCTTTTCGCTTCGAGCTATAGAATGTAGTAAAAAACGGACTAAAGTGTTATTCGCTTGACCTTTTTCAAACTTATAAAACCTTACTAAGTTAAAAATAAATATCTCACTTAGTCCCGACCCTTTTATACCTACAACAGAACACAAAGAGAACTTATTTTTACACCAAAAGTAGCACAGAGCTGAAGGATCAAATGCAAAAAAAATTGTAGATTTTTACATTTGTATTCCAATCTTTTTTGCTGATGATACTATATTTTTACATTGTCATCGGATGGTGGATGAAACACACAAATACTATCAAAAAAATAAAAAAATACAACAATGGAACATATTTACATTAATGTGGAGGTTTCCTTACTCACCGTAAGAATTTTTATTGCTACAACATACAGATAATGTATCCATTTACGATTAAATGCATACAAATGTGTAAAATCATTAACGAAAATCACGAGTAACCAAACTAATTTGGTTGTCCCTTTTTTTCAGTGTGGTCGGACGATTAGAAAGTAGAAATTGCTTTACTTTTCGCCCGTATTACAAAGGGATAAGGTTCAAAAGTGGTCAAGCAATTTCTTGGTCGACTGTACAACTGTTCATAGGTAGAAGTTGGCCTTAAACTCATTGGCATATTATAGCGAGCGCTAGGGATGGAACTAAGTCCCTCACGATCACGATTCCACCTCTACTCACTATCACAAACACTGTCTAGGCTACACTAATATAATAAAGAGATAAACTTTGTTTGTTTGTTTGCTCTCATTCTTTCACTAATAAAGAGCTACACTATCCCCGACGGACATAGGTTACTAATTCCAAGCGAACTAAGTCGCCGGCATCCGCTAGTATTTTAAAAAATCGATTAAAAGTTTACGATGTCTAGATCCATATCACGTACCGCAATTGCAGCTCAAATTCCAACTAATCAAATTCAGTTTGCTCCGTGCTTCATAAGTCAAAGACAAAGTCGAAATCTAAAGTTTTCGGCAAGTTCACAAATAAACTTGTACATGAACTGACCGGTCAAGTAAGGGGCAACTTCTGACCGCTTCCAAACTGGAGTTGTTCAATTTCAAGTTATGCTCCTAAGTTATGGGGTCATGTTGACGTGATACGTGTTTGAGAGTTGTAATTAAATGTACGTGGCTGTCTGTTCGGTATTTATACAAAGGGCATCTAATCTAATCCAGTAGGACCCCATTGCGGCATAGCAACAGAAATAGTTATGCATTTTTAATTTAGGGCTGGTGTATTTCTTGGTCAACGCATTGGAATTGCGATCCAACGTGGAAATGCAGCCAGCCTTATGGGCAGTATACCGCAGGGGACAGACTTGGGAGATATTTGTACATATAATTAAGTTTTTGTATTTTTTATTAGGTTAAGCTATTATATTTAATAAACTTGTAATTGATACTTCCATTTATTAGGTTTTAGGGCTTATACGTAATATATTCTAACCACGCTATACAACTTGACCTTAGCTATGGACAAAGAATTAACACCCTTGCAACACTGGTTCTCAGGAATGCTATGACTATGACACAGTTGTTTTCAATTAGAGGCAAAAACCATCGACTTCTATGTATATACTAGACAAGCTGGACGGAACAGAAACATTGTCACACTGAGATGCGGTACATGACCGCAATTCGACAGGGCATTTGCGGCTTCAAAAGACAGCGGGATGTTCTATGAACCCGGAAATGCTGGGATGTTGAAGAATTTTCACATATTTAGTTCAGTGTGATACATAAAAACGTCTGATTCTTACATTTGCGCACATGAGTTGCGGCCTTGTAGCGCACTTCAGTGTGACAATGTTTCTGTTGACGGTCGGGCTCGGAATAAATAACACTTGTGAACTAATAAGAATATATATTAAAGGGAGCGGTAAAAGACGATATAAAAGAAGACGTACGACTGACTGGCAAAAGGCAAAACAATTTTCAAATGTGCTGTGACAACTTAGGCTGTTCCAAGGAGGTCGTATGAGCCTGCCGTGAACAGTTTCTGTGCCGTACAGCGTATCTAGTGTAAACATAAGTCTTTGGCAAAAACAATGAAATTTTTCTGATAAATCTGAGCAGTCTAGTTTTAATTTACGTGCATAGGCTAAGGCCACGTTGTATACCCTAAACAATACCTCCTAAACTCCACACATTACCAAATTTTTGTAACCGAAATTTCTTTCGATTTTTATTTTTAAATGTTTTACATTCAAATCATTAAATTAAAATTGTAATGACAACACAAAGAAAAATCAGGGCAATGGCAGGACTTGAACCTGCAACATCAGCATCCGTGCCTTGCGTTTGCCAGTTTCGCCACACTGCCTCTGCCATACCCTGCGAATTTTTCAATGTGCTTCGTCTTACGGTCATTACATTATTGATTTTAAAGGTACAACTAGTTTTACGACGGCAGTAGGCAGTAGGCAGTGTGGCGAAACTGGCAAACGCAAGGCACGGAATGCTGATGTTGCAGGCTCAAGTCCTTCCATTGCCCTAATTTTTCTTTGTGTTGTCATTACAATTTTAATCGACACATTACCCTTCGTGTAAATTATTTCTCGTAATATTAAAGACATTAAAGTACTGATAACCCCATGTTCAAATAAAGTCGCAATCGCTTTGGACATAGAAAGGAGCGGACCCATTTAAATCGGACATAGATAATGGTAAATAATGGTAAAATGTAAGAGAATAATGGAGAGAGAGGCCGTTAATCTTGGGAATAGTATCTTATTCCATGGCGTTTCTTTTATGACCATTTTAAATGGATTCTCAAATCCCATACAGAGTGAGATTTTCCATTACTTTTAAGAGCCATTTTGGTAATGATTGTTTTGGGATTAAAGGTTGTATGTACAGTCAAACAACTTGTAGACATTGTTTTTTTTTTTTATATGAAATAGGAAGGCAAACAAGCAGGTGGGTGACCTGATGGTAAGTGATCACCACCGTCCATCACCCGCAACACCAAGGTGATTGCAGATGCGTTGCCGGAAGGCCAAGATGGAATACCTCTTGTGCCAGTAATTGCACCGCCTGTCGTGCTCTCCACGTCGGAACACACCAGTGCCAGCACTGCTGCTTAGCGGTAGGATTAGCGAGCAAGATGCTGGTAGCGATCCGGACGGACCCTGCACAAGGTCCTACCACCCGCAATAGTAGTTTATGCAACTGTTGCATAATGAGGGGTCTCAAAACACGAGTGTGGTTTTATGAAACGAGCGTCAGCGAGTTTCATAATAGGATCACACGAGTGTTTTAAGACCTAATCATGTACAGTTGCATACATTACTTTATCTACACACATATCATAAGTACTCTATGATGGGTTCAGAAGCCATAGGGCAATGACCTGCATTGCTACTAGCTACTGGTGCTAGGTACCTATTAAATATCTATAGACTGTACACATTAAAAAATGTAATAAAAAATTAATTTGAACAAATATAGAAACAAATTAGAAAAATTCTCATAGTAATATTGGTTGTCAAAGTCAAAGTCAAAGTCAAAGTCAAAATATTTTATTCAGATTAGGCTTACAGGTAGCACTTATGAATGTCAAAAAATTTACCACCGGTTCGGAAAAACCTCTGACGAGAAGATACCGGCAAGAAACTCAACGAGGTGTAATTTTTTAAATAAATCAAAATTACAATGTTATTTTACATCTCAAATATTCAAAATTTTTACAATTTAACAATTTAACACAGCAGGTGTACAATCTTTGGAGCCAGGGATCGCCAATACAGATCGGGATCATTTCCAAACATCCTTGTCCAAGATATAGTCATTGATTTTATAATACGCCCGAGAAATTAATGTCTTCTTGACAATAGATTTAAATTTTGTGTCATTTAGTTCAGTTATGTTTTTTGGAATTTTGTTGTAAAATCTTACACAATTTCCGTTGGTAGGGAAATTGCATATATTTTTCCTAACGTACATGATTATTTCAAAAATATATAGCGACGGCAGGGTTAAGATGTCTATTTCCTTGAAAAATTCCCTTAATGACTCACGAGTATCCATATTATAAATTGCTCTAACTGCCCTTTTTTGCAAAATGAAAACTGACTCAATATCTGCAGCAGATCCCCATAAAATAAGGCCGTACGAAATAATGCTATTAAAATAGGCAAAATAGACCAACCGTGCCGTCGCTACATTGGTTAGCTGCCGAATTTTTCTTACTGCAAAAGCAGCAGAACTCAACCTACTTGCTATCGCTGTGACGTGGGAACCCCACTGCAGTTTAGAATCGAGTGTTATTCCTAAAAACACAGTTATTATAGTTGTTATAATGCTGGTCATTGCTTACGGTTTCCTAACGCATTATAGAGCATTTATGATATATGTGTAGATAAAACGATTTAGACCCCTTTGTTTGAATATTTAAGCGAACCACCGACGATATCGTGCAAATGAAAATTAAATGAAGTCATCACGCCAAAAACTCCGCCGACCCCCCTTTTTAATGCGCAGGGGCACGCAATCATCTTAAAATCCTCTTAATTACATTATTAATGAACTAGATAGTAATTCAGCTGCAATAAACCGTCGTGGGTTAAGGAAATAACCCGCAGAACATTATGACACCCTTTATGCTAAAACGTGGTATTAATGGCATACGAGGCACCACTTTGGTCGGGCCCTGAATAGGTTTAGCATGGGACACTGCCACAACTAGTATTAAACAAATACAATACAAATACTATTCGTTAAACACATGAGGAAAACAATTGCAAATAATTTACAAAATAAGGAATATGGGGTATAATTAATCCATAGCAATCTATTCCAAAGAACCGTTTAAGCCCGTTTTTACTTAAAAACAATAACTATTACACTACATTATTCGGCTGTTTATCGAATATATTTCCCAAAATCGTGGGACTCAATCTGTCCTGCGCGGGACATTTAATCTAGGACTCAACGTCGGGACGTTCTGTCAAAATCGGGACGTTTTGCAACGTTGCTTTAAGGCGTTATGAACATTTTTTTTTGCTTCAAAATATGGTATACAATAAGATGACTTAATAACTAGAGTTCCACATATTCCGCCAGCATCTGGCATGCAAAAATTTATGTTTATGGCCTAAATGGCCTACAAATATACAAGAAAATGTCAATAACTAATTACTTAAAAGTATCTAATATAATGTTGTCAAATCAATAATTTCAATAAGTTCAATAAAAAAAAAAAGTTTGTAATGTCACAGTAGGGTGCATTAATCATAAAAATGACAATTTGAGAGGCATCTGTTAAGTTTATGTTAATGTTATTGAATGTTAATGAATGTTATTTAAAGTTAAAATTGTATTTTCATGCATTTATGGTCTACAAAAATAAATAACGCATAAACGTGTTTCAGTGCCCACCACCTCTTACCCAGAGTGCAGAAAGAGTCTACAGTCTATTAGTGTACGTACCTATAGGATAATTAACAGTGATCGGCACCATGACTGCAACACCGCAGGATTCCGAGTAGAAATCTTAATCTTATGACATGATTATAATCCCGTGATCGTGTTCGAAAAAATAATTGTATTGAGTGTTATATATTTGTAAATAGACGTTTGAATATTTAATAAACTCATAAATTGTATCATTATCCATTAAATCATAGAAAATATTGATTTACTTTTAATTTTGATTATTTAAACTTTACATTTACTTTTTGCACTCGTATAAAATATGTATGTAAATGCTAAAATGTAATCATTTGAAGTGCAACAAAACCCTTTGGCAGACTACCTGGCTTGTCAAAAGTCACTTTCGGATTTTCTATTGTTTACGTTTATGACCAAACGCATAGTTGAAACTGGTGCGAAAAAGACTGCTAATAGTAATATTCACATAAAGAGTTGATGCCATCGTTTTCTGATTTACTGATATGGATTAAAATCATAAATGTTGATTTCCTTTTACGAGTCGAATCCCGGAATCCCGGGGCATATCCATATTAACATAATGATTGAGGTCATTGACACTGTGTTGCACGGACGGTGCCGATCACTGATAATTATACATGAGAAGAAATACAAGTATTAATTGGGTATTTTCTATTATTTATTTGCTGCCGCTAAATAAAGCACGATCCTACTAATATTGCAAAGCTTAAAATCTGCGTGTGACATACATTTTAAGCGTGTTACTTTTTACGCTAAAACAGATTAACGGATTTGGATGAGAAATGATAATAAATGAATGTATAGTTCCTGTGGGATAGCAATAAATGAATACTGTTTGGACAAAGTCTAACAGCTAGTATTTGTAAAAATAGAGATTAAAATTAAAATTCGCTGTTACTTAAAGTCCTTAGGAGTCCAGTTTGGACAGTGCAGCTGCCAGAGCTGCACTCTTTTAGCCTCATGTGTAAGGTCAGCTAAGATAACCTAAGGTAAGGTAAGATTACCTTAGCTGACCCTACACATCGGGTTAAAACAGTAACTCATCTGGAAGCTGCACTATCCAAACTGGACTTCGCATTTTTTTTATTTACAGACGTAAGGTTAAAAAAATTACCATTATCAACAAACTGGAACAAATTACCTTGCTACTCCGCGAAACAGTTTGTTGATATGGACCTCCGCAAAGTAACGCCTGAATCTATTAATTAATTAAATTACCATTATACCAGTACCAGTGATACCTGGTGTCATCTACCACTGATGACAAGTTTTTCTAAGTATTTCTTCAGTTTTTAATCAAGAATGAAATAAAATTGAGGAATCTATTTTAATTTAAAATGCTATATAATTAATGACAACACAAAGAAAAAATAGAGTAATAGGACTCGAACCTGCAACATCAGCATTCCGTGCCTTGCGTTTGCCAGTTTCGCCACATTACCGCTACCATACCCTGCTATTTTAATGACGATTTTATTCAAAACTGGTACGTCTGGACTACCTTTAGTGGTACATCTTAAATTTTATTACTTATTACTATCGAAATTGGTACAGGGAAGGTTCCATGCTAGGCCGGCGTCCCTTCATTAGCATACAGAATAAACTAACACCTGTATTAAGGGTTTGATTTACATCTCTTTTATAATGTTTTCAAAGTTGTAAATCATAACTTTAGGGGATAGGGCACTTGGGCCTTTTTAAAGTCTTAAGAGCCTACTTAATGATTACGACCTTTGAATAATCGTAACTAATTTGACGACTCTGTTGAATAGAATAGAATATTCACTTATTTCTTCGAATATTAAACTAGGTAGATATGAACTCTTTTTATGAAATAGGAAGGCAAACAAGCAAGTGGGTCACCTGATGGTAAGTGATCACCACCGCCTATAGACACCCGTAACACCAAAGAAATTGCAGATGCTTTGCCAACCCAGGGAACTAAAGATTGAATACCTCTTGTGCCAAAAGTAGCATTTACTGCCCTAACCAGGCTGTACAACTGTGTACAATATTGTACATACATTGGATGGTGATAAATGAAATTTCAAATCGCTTGTGTATCAACCTCGCCTTCGCCTCGTGCGTCAATTACGTTCAGCTTTTAGAATTAGCTGAACATTTTAGTACCATATCGCTGTCAAGAATGTGACAAATTCGCTCAACTCTTTTTACGTTACGACAAGGTTTTTAAGTATTTAGCTTCTTATGGGGCTGATTGTACCTAGGTTATAAAACATACGTATTAAATTGCAAAAAAATACTGGCAAACTGGCAAACGCAAGGCACGGAATGCTAATGTTGCAGGTTCGAGTCCTGCCATTACCCCAATTTTTCTTTATGTTGTCATTATACAGCATTTTAAATTTAATTTGAAAGTATAAAAAAAAACGAAAAGTAAAAAATTTCGATTTCAAAAATTTATTATCTAGAAATATCATATGGATTGCTTTGTAAGGCGTTGCAAAGCATAGCGTTAATTCAAAAAAGTGTGACATAAATAAATTGTACAACAATTTGAAACCTGCTGTACCTACTGGGTGTGTTCGCAACAAAATAATTAATACAACTTAATTAAAAACCTGATTTAATGGAAATTATGACGTGCAAGTTTCCGTGTTAAGTCGATGTTAATTATAAAGCCAGTGTAGCATTTTTTAATTTAGCAACGACACGCGAAATGGCTTTTTTGGGCGTTTCTAATAAAACAGTCTAGAGAGCTTATAATGAAAATTAAATATCATAAAAATCAAAGACTTCTATGTATACACAAGACAAAACACTGAGTTACGGTACATGCCAGTACATAGTCCGAAACTCAAAACAACATTTATTTTATTTTGTTTTATTTTATTTATTTTTTATTCATCATCATCATCATCATCTCAGCCACAAGAAGTCCACTGTTGGACATAGGCCTCCTCCATGGATTTCCAAAGTGACCGGTTGCGGCATGCAACCAGCGCCATCCTGCCACCTGTATGAGGTCATCGGACCATCTTGTGGCTGGTCGTCCTACGCTGCGCTTGCCAATACGCGGCCGCCGTTCGAAAACTTTCCGACCCCATCGGCCATCAGTTCTCCGTGCTATGTGCCCTGCCCACTGCCACTTCAACTTGCTAATCCGCTGGGCTATGTCGGTTACTTTCGTTCGTCTGCGGATCTCCTCATTTCTGATTCGATCACGCAGAGAAACTCCAAGCATAGCCCTCATAGCATTTTTTATTCAACTTACACTTACACTGAAAAAAAGGGACAGCCGAACTTGTTTGGTGACTCGTGATTTTGGTTAATGGTAATCAAAGTTCGTTTAAATTAGCAAAACTGTTTGCTACTGATAAAAAATTGATGATTTATTTACAAATCAAGAGTTAGGTAAGGTGTAACAAATAGTTCGGTACTCACATTTTAATAGGTAACAAAACTTTGAAATATTCTCAGGGTATGGTAGTGGTAATGTGGCGAAACTGGCAAACGCAAGGCACGGAACTCTGATGTTGCAGGTTCGAACCCTGCCATTACTCAAATTTTTCTTTGTGTTAACATTTTTTTTTTATTGATCCATCTGCTAGCAACCCATTAGCTATAATCAGATATGTTTAATGAATTTGGATTTGAAGGAGTCACGTCACTTCCAGTGATGTGACATCCTTAATTCATTTTCAATTTTTTAGTATTAAATTGAGGCAAGACGTTTCCTTTTCAGGCGGAATATTGAATTTGATGTGTCAGTCAGTTCAGACCTTATATAGCATTTTAATTTATTTAAATGTAAAAAGAAAACGAAAGTATAAGTATATTTCGATTACAAAAATCCTGTATATTTCTGTCAGCAAGTAGAGTCATATCTTTTTACCACGATGTTATTTAGAGGTATAACAGGTAACTGCAATAAGTTGTAAGCATAATACGTTTATTTGAGCAGGCCAAATAAAACAAAAAAGAAAAAAGGTTTACTGCCGAAAAAATAACAGACATGTCAATAGAAAACAACGGTGGAACCTTAAAAAAAAACTAAAACAATACATACTTAACTGAAACTAAGCAGATTATTTACCAATATATCCAAAAATAAATAACCCGAGTAAAGTGAACAGACATTTACTTTCGTAATTAGGTCTCACTTGTCGTTACAAGGATGTGACGTCACACGTGATCACGTGATCATTGAAATTGCGTTTCGAGAGGTTTCAATGCGTTCATCATCATCATCATCAATCACATCAGCCGGAAGACGCCCACTGCTGGGCATAGGCCTTCCCCTAGCATCTCCACGACGGTCGGTCTTGTGCTGCTCGCATCCACCGGTTTCCAGCGATCTTCACCAGGTCGTCGGTCCACCTTGTGGGAGGCCTGCCAACACTTCGTCTTCCGGTACGTGGTCTCCACTCGAGAACCTTTCCGCCCCAACGGCCATCGGTTCTACGAGCAATGGGCCGCCCACTGCCACTTGAGGTTTGCAACTCGTAGAGCTATGTCGGTGACTTTGGTTCTTCTGCGTTCTTCAATGCGTTAATTTTAGTCAAATATAGCATTTTTTACCGGAAATACAAAATTTAATATCGATTTGAAAGGCACAAAATGTATTGACACAATATAAAATAAGTTTCCCATAGTAGTCAAACAGTCTATTTAGTACTGCCATTTCTTTTTTTAATTTGCATTGAAAACTTTATTCAATAAAAACATACATTAAATAAAATCACATAAAAATTCATACTCAGCACAAAAGTACTGACGTTTGATTAAAAAAACCGGGCGTACGTCCATTTGTCACATAGTTTTTTTTTAAATTTTGCAACCAAAGACAAACCTTTTAAGCCTCTTTTAACTCCTCTTAAGAAGCGGCTAACACTTTGATGGAGGCTTTAGTGGGAATACCGCTGAAGTTTTAATAATGCACTACATTCTGCTCAGCTGTACAAGTTCCACGGAGCACTAACAACGTGGAGAATCTAATAAATAAATAAATAAATATTTTGGGACAATTAACACCAATTGACTTAGTCCCAAAGTAAGCAACTAATATAATGATATAGTAATATAATGATAGTATTTATAAATTAAAAAGAAAACACAAGTTACCCCTGTGGCCCTAATATGACAACCCAGGTTTAGTTTAACCCCTCCCTGTGTCTCTGTCTAACGAGTGTCATATGAAAGGGACGCAGATAGAGATAAAATAAAATTGGCCAGTCATGTTAGGGCCACTGATGACTAATTTTTACACACCCAGCGCAGAAGTGTAGAAGTTAATAAACATTAAAATTTATTTTATAGAAGGCAGAAAGAGGAAAGATAAAAACTACAACAATAATGTCTCACGATTTTGAACAAATATGGCACAGAGAATAATGATTGCTAAAAATGATAATGCCGTGCAAGTATTAATTATTATTATAAAATACATTTAAATCAATCCATCCGATTGACTTGGGCCTTACGATGCTATGGTGTACATGACGTACACGTCGACCCTTCCGTTGATCCCTTGTAATATTATTCATCATCGATTCATCATCTTCCTCTTGTTGAAATTAAATAGTTTTATTTCAGGCAAGCGCCCATGACACATAAAATATAATAAATACAATAAAAATGCTATAGACAATAATTATATTTAATACAAACTCCTCCGTTTTTATCTTTGCCCCCTGGTCAAAGCCTAGTACTTTCCAACTGACGTAGCACAGTAAACGGACGTTTTACCGACAATATTTTATCGATAACATTTTTACAGTTTTCGTTTTATTTCGCCTGCCAATCTGAACTGAATACTGAAGCTTTAAACTATTTTGTTAGAGCATATTTTAAAAAGATGATTTTAAAATATATGGTGTTAAAATTGTTGTTTTTATGGATTTTATTGTTTTTATTTGTGTTTATCTAGGTATGAGCAGGGGATGTGTTTATGGTTGCTTCTTTATTGTTTCACTGGTTTAATAATGAATAAATCCACCTGACTCTTATATAACCTTTATTACACACCATGAGATCAAAGCACAATTTTTAGAAGAAGGAAATGTTGCCATACTTATTAAAAACTAAAACACTTTGTTGGATGTTGCCAACATGCTGCGGCCTCACAAACAAAAGGTTTAACATAACATTTTTAATCGCTTAAAGCAATATAAAATATAATTATGACGACTAACGCCATCTAGTGACAGCAAAGAACATCACTTAATCACTTAGTGAGATCATTATCACATGCATTATTATTTACTTAGTTCACATTTGAACTCTTGAAATAAAAATTAACACTTTTATTTAAACATTGGAAAATTAATTTCTAAAATTAAGCTATTAATTATTATTATAGCTATTGAGGTTCTAATGGTAATACAGATATTCCTGACAAGGAGCGCCTGTAAGTTTTTCCATTGGAAGTAGTTACATCAAAAGCACGGACCTTGCCGTCGTTTCCTGGGAAGACCTTTACCACTCTAGCCATAGGCCAGCACAACGGAGCGGTGTCTGGTTCTCTCAGAATAACTAAAGTGCCCACAGTCACATTTGGTAAATCATCGCGCCACTTGGGCCTACATTGGAGAACATTTAGGTACTGTTTGTGCCAGACTTTCCAGAAACTTTGCTTCATACTTTCTACCATTTGCCAGAATTTTAACCTATTTGCTGGAAGGTCTGCTACATCAGTCTCTGGATAGGAGGTTAGCGGTACACCAGTTATAAAGTGTCCGGGCGTCAGATAGCTGAAATCAGAAATATCTGAAGACAGGGGCATTAATGGCCTAGAGTTGAGTATAGCCTCGACCTGACATAATACAGTGGTGAGCTGCTCAAAGGTAAGTATCGACTTTTGGAGCGCTCGCTTCAAATGATACTTCATACTTTTTACTGAAGATTCTTGCAAACCAGCGAACACAGGCGAGTAACTCGGTATGAAATGGAAAGTTATTCCTTGCTGAGCTGAATAGTTTTGCACCTGCGCTTGATGGTCTGCAGAATTATGTAACTTGTACAGATCTACTAATTGATTCCTTGCCCCGCGGAACGCACCTCCGTTGTCGCAAAAGACTTCGCTGGGCATTCCTCTTCGCGAAATGAATCGTTTAAATGCAGCAAGGAATGTATCTGTAGATACATCAGAAGTTGGCTCTAAATGTATAGCTTTAGTTACATAGCAAACTATGACTAAAACATAGCCTTTCCCTATTACAGCGCGTCTAATTCTTGAATTTTTCACTTGTAGAGGGCCAGCGAAATCTATTCCGATTTTCTCGAACGCTCTGGCAGCGGTGACGCGTTGGCGGGGCAAGGAGCCCATCAGCTGTTTTGCTGCTTTCGCTTTCATTCTAAAACAAATTAAACATTTGTTAATTATTTTCTTTACTTGCCTAAGACCATCTACAAGCCAAAATTTTTGATTTAAAGTAAACAGTAGGAGTTTCGGAGGCGCGTGTAGCAACCTCAGGTGCTCATGATGTATAATGAGCTCAGTAATCCTAGAGTCCTTTGGCAGAATAACAGGATGCTTCTGCGAATAAGGTAGTTGTGAGTTTTGCAGTCGTCCAGTTACTCTGAGCATTTGTTTTGCATCTACATAAGGATGTAAGGGTTTGAGATTACCTTTAACGTTGTTATCTATTTGCAACGCTTTGAATTCCTCATGGAAGTAAATTTTCTGTTCATGTTTTACAATTAACATTAAAGATTGTTCTAGTTCAGAACTCAAGAGACAACTAGATTGAATTTTAGCGTTGTTTGGATTGATATTATGACAAAACCTTAAAACGAATGCTAATACCCTTTTCATTTTGTTGAGATCTGAAAATTTATCCAGAAATTTAAAGAAATCATTCTCTTTTTGAGTTACAAGCACTACATCACTGGAGATTGCCGAGCTGGGCTTTAATTCAGGTAGACTATCAGGCAGCGGTACATTTTGATTGAATTGGTACTCCCTTTTTTGCAAGAAGGTTGGCCCACTCCACCAGGTGGCGCAGTCGGCGAGCTCTTGGGGATCCATGCCACGGCTGATGTAATCTGCTGGGTTTTCATGCGTATTTACTTACAACCAGCGCCATCTATCGGTTAATTGCTGAATTACCCTAACTCTGTTCGATACATAGGCTTGTAATTTCAATATTTCGGTATTAATCCATGCTAATACAATTTGCGAATCAGAATATAAATATACCTCATCGATTTTGATTTTAATTTTTAATGTATTGTAGACTTTGGTCATCAGATTTGCTAGCAGCAAGGCAGCATTCAGCTCCAATCTGGGAACTGTTAATTTATTATTGCGCGGGTTGATCCTAGATTTCGAACAGAGTAAGAATAATTTCGCATTACCTGTTGAATCAACCACACGGAGGTAGATGCAGCATCCATAACCGATGCTGCTGGAGGCGTCGGCAAACCCGATCAGCTGCACTGCTTCGGCGTTCGTAGGAACAGAGATATTCCTGTCTAGATAGATGGGTTCCATATTATCTAAGCTATTAGCAAAATGCAACCACTCACTCGCGATCTCCTCAGGAGGACAGGCATCCCAGTCTATTTTCTCGAGCCACAGCTTTTGCATTATCACTTTAGCCTTCACTATGACTGGACTGACAAAGCCCATAGGATCGTAAAACTTGGAAATATTACTAAGTATTTCCCTTTTTGTTACAGCTTTTGTTTGCTTTGGCGAATTTATTGTAAAGCAATCTTTTTTAGTGTTTATTGTCAAACCTAAAGCTTTAATATTGAGATTTTCTTTTTGCAAATCTATTTCACTGAATTGACGGTGGCTCAGAGGGATATCAGCTAGTACCTCAGCATTGTTTGAAGACCACTTGTGCGTAGTAAAGCTCCCCAACTTAAGTAACTGTTGCAATTGCGCTTTAGCGTTAAGCAGTGTGTGTAAATCAGAGTGCGAGTACAAGACGTCATCGACATAAGTGCAGTTCTTAAGTAGGAAGGATGCCAATGGCAATTTGTTTTCGTGCTGATTTGCTAGCTCATGCAAACACCTTGTAGCCAGATAAGTTGAGCTTTTCAAACCATATGTTACAGTATCTAAGCAGATGCATTGTATGTTATCGTTAGGATTATCGCGCCATAAGATGTTTTGCAGAGGAGTGTGCTCTGAGTTGACCATTATGTTTCTAAACATTTTTTGTATATCAGTATTAAATGTATAATCGCCAAACCGATATAGCAATACAATATCAAAGAGATCTCTCTGAACAATAGGTCCATTTAATAATATGTCGTTTAAAGAAATCTTTTTATCTGCTTTTAGCGAGCCGTCAAATACAACGCGAGTACGAGTTGTCTTACTATTTTCGTTAACGACTGCGTGGTGCGGTAAGAAATATACCGGCTGCTTGTTGAGATCATAAGTCTCAAAATTTACAAAATGAGCGTGACCAAGCTCGACATACTCGTGAATAAACTTCTGATATTCAGTAAGCATGTTTACATTTTTATGTAGTTTTTTCTCGAGATTTAAAAATCTATACAGTGCCAGATCAAAGGAATTTCCTAGTGTTTGGTTGACTTCATTGAGCGGTAACTTCAAAGGTAAGTCAACTAGAAATTTATTTTTGTCAATTTGCACAGTGTTCTGAAATATTTCCTCACAACGTTCATACTCTGAGGATGTTTCTTTGAATATCTCAGGGACATCCTCTGTTTTCCAAAATGATTGAAGCGTGTTATTTATATCAGCATTAGTATCATGGCATACCTGGCACAGTAGACTAACTTTATCGCATGCTTTTGATTGCAGACTCCCTCCAATGATGTGACCGAAGCGTGTGTTCACCAGGTGTGTGCTGCGCTGGCTCGTCGGCTCAGGCGCAGGCTGTAGCTGCTGCCCGCTGCGCTGCTCTCCACTCGGGACCCTCGCGGCATCTATTGCAGGTTGATGACTCGGCAGAAGCACCTGGAAAAACACGTCAGCACCCATTAGCATATTGATTTCGGACGGGATGTTATAGTCTTCATCTGCTAATTGGATACCAGGTGGAATGACAATCAATGATGAATCAATTTTTGTCTGTGGCATACGACAAGTGATTTCATCAACTACATGGCAATTGATGTTAATTTTGTAAGGCGATGACAATGAGTGTACCTCTAGCGGAATAGAGTACTTAGTACTGTTTTTTGAATTCGCTATCCCAATAATATTCGTGTCATCCCTCACCGGTGATAAACCTAGAATGTCTACAACCTTACTTGTAACCAGCGAAGCTTGTGAGGCGGAGTCCAATATGGCCTTTACATGGACCTCTCTGTTGTCGCGGGCTATGAGTTTGACTCTTGCTGTTGGGAGTAAGACATTAGTGGAATTTCCTGCCATTAAGGTGACAGGTTCGGCTCTCGTTTCGTTGCTGTCTTGGTGCATCAATGTGTTGTGAGCCTGTTTGCATTGTGCACACCTGAAGTGAAACTTGCATTTGCCCAAGTGAGCATTCAGGCAAATGATACATAATTTGTTCTTGGTTACAAATTCTATCCTGTCTTTTGCAGCTAATAATTTAAAAGTTTTGCAAGAAAATAATTTGTGAGTGTTCAACTTACAATAGCGGCATCCAAGAGATGATGGAGTTTCCACAGCGGCTGCATGTATGGCTACCCGGGCAGGTTTGTACGGAGCCAGCTCAGCATTCTCCAGTGCGAGCGCCCTTTTTTCCAGGAACTCGAGGAAGGAAGCAACAGTGGGCTTCTCCGCGTCGTTGCGCTCGAGTTGAAAGGCTCTCGCGGTTTGCATCTCTAGTTTACGATTTAAAATACATATTAAAATCGGATCCCAAGCATCGACATTGGCGTTAAGGTTTCGCAACGCGGACAATGTTTGTTTTATGTTTGAAACAAACTCTCGTAACTGAACAGGGGTTGATTTTGTAACACTAGGCAAGTCCAGAATACTGCTTATGTGCTCATTTACAATTATAAATTCGTTAAAATACCTACTGTCAAGCAATTTTAAGGCCTCATCGTAACTTTGGCTTGTCAATGGTAAGTTTTTTACAATATTGTAAGGTTCATCTCTAAGATAAGATCTTAAATAATGGAGCTTTTGTACATTATCAAGTCCATTGTCGCTGTGTATGACGGATTTAAAAATTGCTATGAACGGAACATATTCACTGTACTTACCCGAGAATGGGTTAATATGTATTGTTGGTAACTTAGTTTTTAATTTCGGAGCTTGAGGTGTTTGAGGAATTTGAAGAGTTGTCGTCTCTGTTGGCTCGATGATCGTGTCTATTTTTCCCACAACCGCGTAGTATTTATCTTCGACGACGCTTACGTCCTCGTCATCGTCGAGCGATAAGGACAAAATACGTTTGTTGCACAATTCATATTTTCGAAAAGCTTGCATCAGCTTTTCTTTCCTAGCCTTTAGCGAGGATAAAGTAGATGCTGCCATTTCGGCATCTTTGTTGACAAAGTTAAATGCCCTAGTAATTGTGCCTTTTGCATATCCTCTTTCGTTGACTAGTTCCTTGAGCTGTAGATTCGACAATTCTTCTCCTTCCATTTTTGTACACAAAACTAGACACCTCTAAGTTAAAATACAACTTTAACAATAATGTAAGTAACACAATAAACGACGCACGCGTTTCTTACGCAAAATGGCTACCAATATTGTCCCAATTGTTCCGAAACTTCGCAGAATTGTATAAAATAGTCTATCTCACTCGCACTCGTTACGCTCCTCGTTGTCCGTCTCTGTCCCGGGCTTTCTGACGCGTCACGATCTATTTGCAGTTTTGCACGAACTCTTGCGCTTTCGACCAACCACAGAGCTTGTCGCCTTGGCGTGGTGCAAAATTGTTGCCAGGCAAAGAACGAAAATGGTAGCGATGCTCTTCTTGCTCGTTGAATCGAGGATGAATGAAATTCGGAGATAGAATTTTTCTTGATCGAACTATTGAATTCGATGGAACGTAGTTAATTATTGCAAACTAAAAATACCTTTTTTGTATTGTTGCGTCTTTAGACGAAGGTACTTAGCTTGATTCGTTCGTTTCTTTTCTTTTCTTGCACAGGAATGTCGCCCAGCCACCGAATGAAGCGCGTGAAACTTGAGCACGCGATGTTGCGGAGCCGGTAAAAATATCGTCCTGAGTCTTCGTTTATGCTTGTTCGAAGGACCATATGAGCAGGGGATGTGTTTATGGTTGCTTCTTTATTGTTTCACTGGTTTAATAATGAATAAATCCACCTGACTCTTATATAACCTTTATTACACACCATGAGATCAAAGCACAATTTTTAGAAGAAGGAAATGTTGCCATACTTATTAAAAACGAAAACACTTTGTTGGATGTTGCCAACAGGTATGTATATGTATTTCGTACTATATCGTGGCGAGGAGAGCAAAACAGCCGGTGAAATTACTGGCACAAGCGGTATCCCATCTTAGCCCTCTGTGTTGGCATCGCATCTGCAATCCCTTTGGTGTTGCGGGTGTCTTAGGCGGTGGTGATCACTTACCATCACGTGACCCACTTGCTCGTTTGCCTTCCTATGTTGTATAAAAAAATTACCTAACGTAAAACCAATAAAACAAAAGCCTTCACATACAAATTAACTTGAATAAACAACATTAGAGAAGCCTTTTAAACGCTGAAACGTTTCCGTATTAAAAAAAAAGAGCGCTAACCCTTCCTTGCGGCTGAAAGGGCTTAGAGGGTGACCACGATGATGCCCCGAGAAGGATATAATGGGACTATTAATCCGATTTGCAGTCGATAAGTTTCGCGTTTGAATAATCGAAGAGTAGTTTGTTTGGAGAGTGGTTACTTTGATGATGTTGAGACTTATTTCCAACTGTTTGGGTACATACCACAATGAGGCACCATTGACAATCTATGCTATGATTTTGAATCCCTAAATTTTGTCATACATTTTTTATTCAGTTTAATTTTTCTTACGAGAAAAAAGTGTGCATTCTTTTGACATTTTCTCTAAGTGGTTTCAAAAGAGTTTGATAGTTATGTTTTACAATTAGTAATCATTTTTCTAGATACTTAATTAACAAAACTATGAACATGCATCTAATTGTTATTGTAAATCACTAAATTCTTATTAATTATTTTATTTAGCACGACGATATAATTAATAATAGTATTAATTCTATTTGCTTTTTATTTATAGTATACCTAGTCATCATTTCAGTGCCTACTTCTTTATTAAATTGAGTCTGATTTTAAATTGAATTTGTACGACATCCAAATTGTTTGTATATTCTGATATCGTTAATTATTGTTTAACTTCGTATAAGTTTCCAACCATGATGTGTATTAACGAAACAAATTACTTTGCTGCTCCGCGAAACCATGCCGTGAGTGATTTCGCGGAGCAAGGTAATTTGTTCCTGTTTGGTCATTTAAACCTCCACCAAGTAACTCCAGTATCTGGGGGCACGGCAGTGCCCGCGCCAAGTCGAGCAAAAAAAAGCGGCGCGGCTGTACCATTCAGGCCATTTTCGATCTAATATTATTTACGATATGTATTGTTAGTACTATTAGGAATTTACTTGACTTTCTTCACCGAACTGCTACTCTTTGGCAATCAGGATTCTCGTAAACAGGTCTTGTGAGGCGTATTGAATAGCAGGACTTAAGAGTTGCTGATTGAATAGGCAATTTTCTTAAGCCCTTCGGTATTATTGGAGACGGATGGCTTCCAAATTGACGGGGGCGTATTGGATAGTTAGCTTTAAAGGAATAAACGCCATTCGTTCAAGTAGCGAACGGTTGTACTGTTAGATCCCGATGATGCCTCGTACAGAGGCGAAACGTGCGGCGATCGTGTTGTTTAGTGTTTAGTGGTAGTGGTGTGTAGTTGAGTCAGTGTGATATATGTTGTTTAGCGTGAAAGCGTCGGAGGGTGGGTTTTTGCATGAACATGATGTCGCACAGACGCAGCTTACTTGCACGAGCACAGCACTGGTTTTGCGAAGTAGCAAGGTAGTGTTCCAGTGTGTTTAAAGGAATTAGTCCGCCTTTTGTACATCATTGTATCTCTTTTTGCTATTTATGTTTTTGTACATTAAATAATTGATATGCATGCATACATTAGTTAATTAGGTTTAAAAAAGTATTAAACCTATTTTAATTATTTATATGATTTATAAATTCAGTTGACGTCAGGTAACAGAGAACTTCTCCACCTTTTGCAAATTATGTATACGTAAAATATTTTTGTTTCTGAACAAATATTAGATCTTCAATTTTAAAACTAAACCATTCACCAGACTGTATCCTGAGGTTGGAAGTTCAAGGCCTTTCATGACCAAAATTCTTTAGGGACACAACTGCGACTGTCATTTCAGAAACTCTATTTTAAATCAGGAATGACCCAGGTGAACGCGAAAGCAGGTCACTCTACTCTCTCGCACGGGTGAGGTCTCACAGCTAATGCGCCCAAAAGGGTTATTTTTCAACCAAAATTAGGTCGGGCTTTCATCGAAATTTCAGGTTCGGACAAATATCGCTGGCTTAATATTATTATATGTTTTATTTCCACGCCAGCCGAAATCAAACTCAATTCGCTGTACCGTTACGCACAATTTTAAATACATCAACATTTTCATATGCAACCTTGTGTTCATGAATTCTTGTAATAATAAAATGTACAAGTCATTCCAGTACTCTTACCCGATTTGGAGTAAATTTTATATCCAGTTGCGGTTTGTGATGAGATCTTTCAAAATGCTTTGGACTTTTCATTTTTATGGTTCCGTACCCAAAGGGTAAAACGGGACCCCATTACTAAGATTCCGCTATCCATCCGTCCGTCCGTCTGACACCAAGCTGTATCTCATGAACCGTAATTGGTAGACAATTGAATTTATTTCGGAGATGTATTTCTGTTGCGACCAGCCACAAGATGGTCCGATGACCTCATACAGGTGGCAAGAAGGCGCTGGTTGCATGCTGCTTCCAACCGGTCACTTTGGATATCCATGAAGGAGGTCTATGTTCAACAGTGGACTTCTTGTGGCTGAGATGATGATGATGATGATGAACCAACATTGTTGAAGAAGCACTATTTATGTATTTCTGTTGCCGCTATAACAACATATACCAAAATACAGAATAGAATAAATATTTAAGGGAGCTCCCATTATGATTCCCACATGATTTTTTGCCGCTTTTATAGATAATGGTACGGAACCCTTCGTGCGCGAGTCCGACTCACACTTGGCTATTTTTTGTCAAATGCAGAGTCAAATTTTAATGGTCAGCTAGGTAGCGAGTTGTTATCTACGCCAGGATAGCGGAGCAGTTGACCCTGACCACAGAATAGATAATAAAACGAGGGCGGGTTATACATAATAATATATAATTATGTCGCACTAGCGCATCAGAGAATTTACAGGTGAGTACATGACACTGAATTTGCGAGGTGGCAAGGTATTTCATTTCATTAGCTTTACCAACTTGGGTTAGTGACGCATCTGCAGGAGCAATTTCACGCTGTCTTGCTCTCCACGCCGGAGCACAATAATGCAAGCACTGTTTAGCGGCTAGATTGGTTTATTAAAAGTAACAATTCGCCCTAAAAAATCAATTAAGAGGAGTGTGAACCCAGTCCAAAAATGCGCTCCCCATACAAACGGCGATAACGTTTTCCACCCTCTAAACCTTAATTATCATCATAGGTCATTATGCCTTAGAACTACGTTTTTATGTTTTGATTTTTTAAATATTTTTCATAGATTTGACAATATTTGCATTTTAGGAGTTTCATACAAAACACAAAAGCGTCAATGTTTTTGAAACTATTAAGAATATTTAAAAAATCAAAACATGCAAACCTAGTTCTAGAGCATAATGATAACATACAAAGAAATCATGGCTATAGGTTAAGGTTTAGAGGGTGGAAAACGTTATCGCCGTTTGTATGGAGAGCGGTGGGTGCACGCACCTCTTAAAGGGATGCGTTTGTCTTTTTATTACGCTGTAAATATTATTTTGTAGTCATTTATGTTTTTTGTACAATAAAGAATTACAACCATACTATCCTGTGTGAGTGTGCAAATAAGTTACTGCAAAAGAAGTAACACCAAAGAGGAATTCTAAGTACTCATGAAAAAGGGGTTTCACCTTTTTCATGAGTAATTAGAATTCCTAAGCATAAAAAAAATGAAGTCAGTTATTACAATCTGACCAGATAAAACGTATTTGGCAGGGTTTGCTTTCCATTTAGACCTAGTAAAATCAACCCTTTCTTTATTTCTACTTTTCATCTAATTTCCATTCAAAGTTGCGTTCAAATTAAGCTATTTCGCTAACTGTAAAGGGGAAGAGTGCTATAAATTTTACCGGTGCTGCCCGTAAACCAAGGTCTATTAAGGCATAATAAGACTGCCCTGTGCCATCTAATGAGGCCAATATTTTTAAACAAACTGACGAAGAAATAAAGTTGTCGTTTATGCCAACAAATGTTTACTTAAAAGGCTTAGAAATGTGGTTGATTGTTGAATAAAAACAGTCAGCATTTCGCTTTAAAGTTAAAAGTTGGGGCGAAGTAAGAATATCATTATATAATTTATATTTATTTATTTATGATTATGATAAACGGACAAATCACTTTTAGAAAATTAGTAGACCAATATTTCATGATTTAATTGCGGATTTATGCATTAAATTAAATTACTTCATTATTTGACATTGAGTTTGATTAGATTGTGTTAAAATTTATTATTTGAAATAGTTCTGCACAACTAAATCATTTACAAAGCTAATTAATTAGTTGCAGGCACTACCAGGGTTCCGTGCCAAATCGTATTTATTCTAAAATAGCACTGCAAAAGAAATAAGCATGATTGTCAACTACATTTTTCATCTTAAAAAGAAGTATAGTCGGCCAAGAAATTGCTTGACCACTTTTCGACCTTATTACAAAGGGATAAGGTTCAAAAGTGGTCAAGCAATTACTTGGTCGACTATACAAAAAGTTTACAGATTCACCCCCTTATTCATTAACGCTTCGTAAACGTTTGTTAGTTAACATGTTTTATGTATTTATCTGTCATTGTGACGTTTACCCTCAACTGAAAGGAACAAAACAAAAAGACAAGAGACTGTTAACTTTTTATGAATAAGGGGGTCAAGCGTTATTTGGGGGTTACCATATTGATATTAATAGAACCAATGGTTTGCTAATTCACGAACCCAAAAAAAAGAAACACACATATTATAGAAATTAAAAATTACAGGCCAGTCTTTCTGTGCTATGCCCTAAAACGTAATGCTATTATTTGCGTGGTCTAGCTGCCTAATCTTCACGGCGACCGCTAAACGCAGGCCAGCCTAATTAAATATAACGGCTGGCTAGATTTAAGAGGCTTAGTAATGTTAAATCACCCTACCAACGGGTTGTGGGTCAAACTAAAATCAAAGAATAATTAATATTAGAAGTACAAAAGTGTCTCTTAAGAAACAGCGTTAATTGTAGTCTTACTATATGTGAAAACAATAGTTACTTGCCGCAACTATTAGGTTTTTTTTATACAACTTTTTTTTTACCCGACTACGGCAAAGCCAAAAGGAAGGGTTATGTTTTTAGCAGCCTATGTATGTATGTTTGTATTTACGTATGTTTTTTTAATGCCTAAACGACTGAGCCGATTTTGATGAATTAGGTATCAATCGATTCGTAATTGTAGTCTAGGTGACATAGACTATATTTTTTGTGAACAAAATGATTTCACGGAAGGTTTTTATGTAGGTATAGTCGACCAAGTAATTGTTTTGCGGGTGGTAGGACCTTGTGCAAGGTCCGTCCGGATCGCTACCACCATCTTGCTCGCTAATCCTGCCGCTAAGCAGCAGTGCTTGCATTGTTGTGTTCCAGCGTGGAGAGCAAGACAGCCGGTGTAATTACTGGCACAAGAGGTATTCCATCTTAGCCCTCTGGATTGGCAACGCATCTGCACTCTCTTTGTTGTTGCAGGTGTCTATAGGCGGTGGTGATCACTTACCATCAGGTGACCCACCTGCTTGTTTGCCTTCCTATGTTGTATATAAAAAAAGTAAATTCTTGACCACTTTTGAACCTTATCCCTTTGTAATACAGTCGGAAAGTGATCAAGCAATTTCTTGGTCGACTATAGGTCCTAATTTTTAAGCTGTTTAAGTATAAGCCGCCAATTTGTTAAGCCGAACTGAGAATTGGGGTGTGCTGAAAATCAGCGCAGTGGCAGTGAGACTCCAGTGATGCGCGGGCGCACAGCACACACTGAGCACACGCCCATTGTCACAGCATGTGCCACAGACACTATTTCTGGCAGTTATAGATTATTTATTAGTGTTATTTTTAAAAATTAGGAATAATGTAGTTGTATAGTGACCCTGACTACAAAGCTTGAGGTCCCGGGTTCGATTTCTGGGAGGGGCAAATGTTTGTTTGAATACGAATATTTGTACCCGAGTCTTGGATGTTATATGTATTTAAGTATATATTTATCTATATAGGTATCAGTTGTCCAGTACCCATAGCACAAGCAGCTTCAGTTGCTTACTTTGGGACTAGGTCAATTGGTGTTAATTGTCCCAAAATATAAAAAATGTATACATATATATATATATATATATATATATATATATATATATAAGACTGTTTTCTTTGTCTGTATAATATGTGTGTGTGACAATAAATAACTATTCTATTCTATTCTATTCTATTCTATTGTAATCTAATTGTATCCGTGCGAGGTCGGGGCGGGTTGCTAGATGTTAATACATATCGTCACTTGGATGGTAAAACTACTAAAGCGACACTTACTCACATGTCGCTTTAGTAGTTTTACCATCCATATTGGAAATTTAATGTTATTTAAGGGTTGATTCAACGCTTGTTTTAAAAACCCGTATGTCGGTGTGACCTTTAAAGCCGAGAGGTCACGGGTTAAACGTGGACACGGACCTTTGCGCCTTTTTAATGAATACACGTATGAAATTAAATGCATAAAACCATTGGTGATTCTTTTGAAGGAAAAACACGGGACTTCTTCCTAGCGAATCTTCCATTATTCGAAGCGTTGATAAAATCACTTTTTCTGATGGTACGACCTTGTCAAGGTATCAGGAGCAAAGTGACAATATCCTGTCCGTTCGGTATTAAAAGGTTTCTAACGAGTTAAGAGAAATAGGAAGGCAAACAAGCAAGTGGGTCACCTGATGGTAAGTAATTACCATCGCCTGTAAACACCCACAACACCTAAGACATTGCAGATGTGTTGCCAACCCAAAGGGCTAGGATGGAATACCTCTTGTGCCAGTAATTACACCGGCTGTCTTGCTCTCTACGCCGGAACACAACAATGCAAGCACTGCTGCTTAGCGACAGGATTAGCGAGCAAGATGGTGGTAGCGATCCGGACGGACCTTGCACAAGGTCTTACCACCCGCAAAACTATACTCTATACTCGTACCCTAAGTTTATGTTCAGACCATCCACTATTTTTACTTAAAACTGACTGATAAATGTCCCTATTCCGTCGCAATGTGGAATTCCCAAGTAGATTATGTTTAAATGTTTAAGTTTACACTCTCGTTTAGAGCCTAGCAAACCGTAATAAATAAATCGAGTAAAGTACGCGAAGGTCGATAATCCGGTGGAAAGGGCCCAACCTAAAGCTTATAATTCACAGTACACTAACGCGAACCAGTAAGTTAAGTCACAAATGCGAACCAATAAGTCAAGTCTCAAATGCGAACCAGTATGTAAAGTGACAAACGTGAACCGGTAAGTAATAGTGTTTTATACAACTGTTGCATAATGAGGGGTCTTAAAACACGAGTGTGGTTTTATAAAACGAGCGTCAGCGAGTTTCATAATAGGATCACACGAGTGTTTTAAGACCTAATTATGTACAGTTGCATACATTACTTTATCTACACACATATCATAAGTACTCTATGATGGGTTCAGAAGCCATAGGGCAATGACCTGCATTGCTACTAGCGCTAGGTACCTATTAAATATCTATAGACTGTACACATTAAAATAACGTAATAAAAAATGAATTTGAACAAATATAGAAACAAATTTAAAAAAATCTCATAATAATATTGGTTGTTATAATGCTGGTCATTGCCTACGGTTTCTGAACGCATTATAGAGCATTTATGATATATGTGTAGATAAACCTACAAATGCGAACATGTACAATATGTATGTAATAAGTAAAATCACAATAGTGAATCAGTAAAACAGGAAGATAAGGTAAGGGTGTAAAGAGATGTCCTTTAGTAATGTCAGGAGATTTTCCTAGAATTTGAACACCTTCCTCCCCTTTGCAGCTTTGGTGAGATGTGGTAAGATAATGAAGGGGAACCCCACAAGATAAAAGTCCACGCTATGATTTTAATTATTTAAATTGACATTATCTGGTGAAATTCATGTGGTGTGAGTGAAGGTTCAATACTATTAAATCTCTCGGGTAAGGTAGATCAAAGCCTGACCACATCAGGCATCAAATAATGTCATCTGTAAACCCCAACTTTCGATCTCGGATTTCATTTCAAGTATAGGCACAATCGAAGACACATACTAGTCACAATTAAAGACGAAACTACGAGAAAGTGTAATTTTTCAGAAGGGAGGCATACAGCATGCACTATGAAGTAAGTTGATGTGCCTATCCCTTTCGAGCATAAACAATTTATCAGTTCCCTTTTTAATGGTCGGCCAAGTTTGTTGATGTTTGTACTTACATAATTGTTGAATTACTATTGTATTCCTATACAACAATTATGTTGTGTTGTTGTTTCATATTTAGTTTAAAAAATTTCAATATTTTTTTCTAAATTGGGTAGTTTGTATTCTAGATTTTTTGTCAGTCTGCCCGTGAACATGAGACCTGTAAAGGGCTCGAAACGACGGGAATCAGATTAGTTACAAAACACGCGATATAAACCGTTTAAATTGTTTTATTTCAATGTCTACAAGTCGCGAAACCTTTGTACATCACTGTATTTCTTCTTGTCATTTATGTTATTTTGTACAATAAAGAATTTACATACATACATACATACATACAAAAACATAAGAAAATACTGTTGTATTACTGTTATCAAAATATCAGCTGTGCTAACCGTTAAATAGCTACACGGGACACGGCCGCGGCCCTGGGTCCTGAACACTCCACTGCCTTAATGGTGAAGTTTTCAGGGCTCGCTGTAACTTACTTAAGAACATTAAAATGTACGTTAAAACTTACATAAATAGCCTGAAGCGTCTGAAGAAAGTGGGCGTGCAAGCCGTTACTTTTAACCCATCACGAAAAAAGAGGGGTGTTATAATTTGAAAGAAAGAAAGAAAAGAAAGAAAACAGTTTATTCGGTGCTAAGATGTACACAGGATGAATTTGATGTATATTTAGAACCAATTTAACAAAAACCCAAAAACATCAGTTTTGAAATGATAAAATTCGTTGTTGGTCCATTTTTCTTCTATAAATTTTTCTTTGTTTTGTGCTGAATTAAACATTTTATTCATTTCTTCTTTTCTCTTAAGAGGAGTGTGAACCCAGCCCCAAAAAACGCTCCCCTTACAAACGGCGATAACGTTTTCCACCCTCTAAACCTTTACCTTTGGCAATGAGTTTTTGGTATGTTGTCATTATGCCTTAGAACTAGCTTTGTATGTTTTGATTTTTTGAATATTCTTCATAGATTTGACAATATTTCCATTTTAGTAGTTTCATACAAAACAAAAAGCGTCAATATTTTTGAAACTATTACTAATATTTCAAAAATCAAAACATACAAACCTAGTTCTAGGGCATACTGACAACATACAAAAAAATCATGGCTAAAGGTTAATGTTTAGAGGGTGGAAAACTCATGTTATTCAGTAGGAAACCTATTTCGTGGAGGAAATTCGTTTAGTTTGAAACACCACTGGTGGGCTAGCCGGCTTGGTTTTTAGAACGATGGTCTATACAAGTACTTATAATTTTGTTTAACTTTAGCGTGTCAGGCGGGGAGCTAAAGCAAAGTGATGATATTGCACTGACCGTTAGATATTTAAGGGATTGTCAAGTTATTAACGAGTTCTACAAAGTCCCTAATCTTGTTCACTAATCGCGCCGCTAAGCGGCAGTGCTTGCACTGTTGTACCGGCGCGGAGAGCCAAGATAGGCGGTGAAATTGCTGGTACAAGAAGTATTCCTTAGCCCTCTGAGTCAGGATTGCATCTGCAGTCTCCTTGGTGTGTCGGGTGTCTATCTAGGGTGTTACTCACTTGCTCGTTTGCCTGCTTAACTTAATTATTATGATTACTTTCATTGTATATTGTTTGTTCCATTGTATTGTTGTTTCATTGTATTCATTTATGACATGTGCTTTTATGCAATAAAATATTTTGACTTTTTTGACTTTATTTTATTCGAAAACTTAGAGGAGGTTTTTACAATATTTTTATAAAAAGTAATAAAGTAATATCAATTCAAAACATAGAAATATTAATAAAACCTAACCTACAGTGACGCCGGCAGCGGGGCGAGGCTTAAGCTATTGAGTTATTATTGTTAACCAATGCTGGGCAGAAGCCTGCCTCCCCTTCTTCCGCGTATTGCAGTACTAAGTTTACTCCAGTCAGCCTTCTTATTTAAAAAAAATCAACACAAAATAAATAAATAAAATAAATATCTCGGGACAATTTACACCAATTGACCTAGTCCCAAACTAAGCAAAGCTTGTACTATGGATACTAGACAACGGATAAGCATACATATATAGATAAATACATACTTAAATACAAATAACGTCCATGACTCAGGTACAAACATTCGTATTCGTCACACAAATATTGGCTCATACCAGGATTTGAACCCGGGACCTCTTGCACAGTAAGCAGACACATGTGCCACTGTGCCATACAGGTCGTCTGAATGAACACAGCTAAAAGACTCACGAACCCTTTCTCTACGTGGATTTATTTACCATTTTGGTTTTTGTTCCCAAATCTTCCCCATATTCGTGACGACCGCTATTTGTCAACCGTTGTTGCTTTTTACATGATCATATTTGGTTCTAAATTATTTATTAGAAAGCCAGGGATGGTAAATGTAAAAAGCCTGTCTGAATATGATGATAAACATCTTTATTTTGCGGAAATAGAACAAGATGTAATAGAGTCGTAATAAGTACAATATTTTTAATAACCTTTTTCAATAATATTTAAAACAGTAACGCAAAGTTGTTCTAAACTTTATCAGGGTATTAATCATCAACATTTTACGAAATTCTGATCATTGTGTTGAACATCAACAACCATCAATTTGCACATGGCATTGCATACATTCCTCGCAGGCGTCCCACGCACGCATGGCATTCTTTTGCTCATTTGTTTTGTATGTAAAAAAACCTCGCTACGCCAAAGCCATTTCTACCAGAGCTGTACTGAGTTAGGAAAGGACAATGAAGCAATCCTATTGGTGCATTTTTCTTGGCCACCGCACAGCATTGGTGAATACGCGCCTCGAAATTAAAGCATCTTGTTTTCAACCTAGTAAATAACTTTAAATGTCCTTATAAACTCCAAACTCCGAAGTTAATCAACATTGTGCGGCGGTCGATGTAGCCACCGCCCCAGTAGTTAATAGTTCAGTATCAAATATGGATAAGGTTTGTTGTAACTTATGAGGCTTACGTGAGGGTTAGCTGTGAGGGGCGACAGAGAACAATACACAGTACACTATTATTAAAGTCTTAATAGAGCAAAAGTAACGGCCTTCTGACACAGAATAAATAATAGTACTAACGTACAGAAACTTCACTTTTTCGACCACCATTAAACGAATTGAAACTTTATGATCAGGCAGAAAAAGTTAGTATTACTTCATAAACATTCGCCAGGCGGCATGCGTCAAAAGGAAGGCGCCGCCGGCACCCGCCTTCCACCCGCAATGCCCGAGCGCACCGCTAGGGTTGGGCTGCTTACTATTATCACAACGCGCGACACAGAGTGAGCGGGCGCGCGCGTGGCAAGCCGGCAACCTACTGCGATTAGCCTATGCCATAGGTAATGCGGCGCGCGCACCTACAGTGCGGAGTGGAACCCCCCTTACGTCGGTGTGCGTCTCCAGTACAGTCAAAGTAAAAAACCGGCCAAGTGCGAGTCGGACTCGAGCACCGAGGGTTCCGTCACCATCTAGTATCGCGTTTTTGATTTGTAAAACCAAAACAATTTTTTTGTGTGTATTAACTATAAATTTACGGTTTTCGGCTTAATTGTTTTATTTGTGCTGTGAGAACTTGCTTCTTGCCAAATTTTTTAGTTCTAGGTTAACGGGAAGTACTCCATAGGTTTTTGAGTGTCTGGCGAATGTATGAAACATGCGGCATAAACGGCCGTATCTTTTGATTGTGTTGACTTAGAAGTTTGATTTCTTCACGGCTCTAAGGGACTGCAAACTTGAGTATTTGATATTAATTTCAACTCAATACCTCTGCGCCTTCTTGAGAAAATGGTCTTGACAGACAGACAGACGGACAACAAAGTGATCCTATAAGAGTTCCGTTTTTCCTTTGGAGGTACGGGACCCTAAAAAGGTAACCACAAAATCCTACTATAATATTATAAATGTGAAAGTTTGTGTGTTTGGATGTTTGTTACTCAATCACGCAAAAACAACTGAATGGATTTGGATGAAATTTGGCACACATATAGTTTATAACCTGGATTAACACATAGGATACTTTTTATCTCGTAAAAATGTATAGTTCCCACGGGATAGTTATACGCCGCCGTGACGTCATGAGCAGCAAAGCAACTAATTCTCATTAATTTGTCCAGGAAATATTGCAGATTGCATGTTTCAATTAAACAAGTCTACGCGGACGAAGTCGCGGGCAAAAGCTAGTACGGAATAAAAACGGTGGACTAGTAACAATCTACGTGCACCATCCGTTTTTATCTAGCGTAAGATGTTGTGAACCCGCACTTATAAGAATCGTGATCGAAATATAATGTACAGCTATATTTAACCCCGCGTGTTCGTGCGTTAGACATTGGGTAACACATTGATTGTCTTTCTTACCCCGACATAAAAAGTTACCCACGTCACCCTTACTGTAGTTATAGCGGGTGGTAGGACCTTGTGCAAGGTCCGTCCGGATCGCTACCACCATCTTGCTCGCTAATCCTGCCGCTAAACAGCAGTGCTTGCACTGTTGCGTTCCGGCTTGGAGAGCAAGACAGCCGGTGTAACTGGCACAAGAGGTATTCCATCTTAGCCCTCTGGGTTGGCAACGCATCTGCACTCTCTTTGTTGTTGCAGGTGACCTACTTGCTTGTTTGCCTTCCTACTTCATAAAAAAAAATGCATATTAAACACAATAATATAGCTACTAGGTAGTATGGCATTTTTTCAGAAGGTAAAAATCCCATATAAACCATAGCCGTCCTCTAGAGAGTTGAATATCTGAAGCGAAGCTTTTTCAACTCGAAAGAAACAAACATATTTTATGACGGGTAAATTTAAGGTTCCCCAGGCATAGTCGGATAGCTTAGCGGTGAGTTACCCTGACTGCAAAGCTAGTTCTTGGATTCAAATCCTGACAGGGGCAAACATTTGTATGATGAATATAAATGTTTAGACATTAGGCGTATAAGTTATAGCTGTATTAAAAAATATATTAATTTATTCATGGAATGAAAAATTAAAAAAAATATACATAAACTTAAAACCTAAGACCTAAAATAAAATATAAACTGACTAGCTTTTGCCCGCGACTTCGTCCGCGTAGACTTGTTTAATTGAAACAAACAGACAAATTAATGGGAATTAGTTGCTTTGCTGCTCATGACGTCACGGCGGCGTATAACTCACGTATCGCTATCCCGTGGGAACTATGCATTTTTACGGGATAAGAAGTGTCCTATGTGTTAATCCAGGTTATAAACTATATGTGTGCCAAATTTCATCCAAATCCATTCAGTTGTTTTTGCGTGATTGAGTAACAAACATCCAAACATCCAAACATCCAAACATACAAACTTTCACATTTATAATATTAGTAGGATTACGGGATAAGAAGTATCCTATGTGTTAATCCAGGTTATAAACTATATGTGTGCCAAATTTCATCCAAATCCATTCAGTTGTTTTTGCGTGATTGAGTAACAAACATCCAAACATCCAAACATACAAACTTTCACATTTATAATATTAGTAGGATCACAAATAAAAAATATGAGGCCCCCGCGGTATGCTGTCCATATTATAAACGGCGTTTCCGCGCTGGATGCTAAACTGATCCTTTGCGCGAGAAAGCCGCCTGCGCGTGGGTCGCCTGTCGCCTGCCTTAAATGCCCGCTGAGCTCTTTGTAGAGCCCGTGTGTAGCTGTATTTATATATCAATTGGGATGTTGACTAAAAAATAATAATTAGTCCATCTTTTAGAACGCCAGAAAATAGTAGATACGTATTTTTTCTTTTGCTTCTAAAACTTAAAATAACAAAGTTACAGAGCGGCGAAAGTTCGCGCTACGTCATTATATCGTAAAATTTTTACGAAAGAGTGACGTCACGAGCCCCTACTCCTGAATTTGAATGTGCTGTATCTTTGTCAATATTATTCGTATGGACAAATAAAAAAATACGTATCGAGTATTTTTCTATAATCTAACTGACGGACTAATTAGAATCTTGTTGTTTTAACCCAGGAGACATCCCTATTGATCTATACAAAATAAACACAAGCTAAACTCTTAAGAACCTCGTCGTAGTAACGTATAAAATGAGAATTGCTTGAATTCGTTACTGGCAGCGACAATCATTTTTCTTTTTTTATACAACATAGGAAGGCAAACAAGCAAGTGGGTCACCTGATGGTAAGTGATCACCACCGCCTATAGACACCTGCAACAACAAAGAGAGTGCAGATGCGTTGCCAACCCAGATGGAATACCTCTTGTGTCAGTAATTACACCGGCTGTCTTGCTCTCCACGCCGGAACACAACAGTGCTAGCACTGCTGCTTAGCGGCAGGATTAGCGAGCAAGATCGTGGTAGCGATCCGGGCGGACCTTGCACAAGGTCCTACCACCCGCAAACTAACTTCGTCCTACTCCTTCTAAACCACGCAACTAATTTCACTACGGTTTTTACTGAGAATAAGAGATTTTTAGGGTTCCGTACCTCAAAAGGAAAAAATTAAACCCTTATAGGATCACTTCCGTCTGTCTGTCTGTCAAGACCATTTTTCTCAGGAACGCTCCACGCGAGTTGAAATTAATACCAAATACTCAAATCTGCAGTCCCTTGAAGCCATGAAAAAGTCAAACTTCAAAGTTAACGCAATTAAATGATACGTTTAACCACATGTTTGGCAAAAAAATTTGGCAAGAAGCAAGGTCTCACAGCACAAATAAAACAATAAATCCGAAAACCGTAAATTTCTAGTTAATAAACACAAAAGAAAATTTTTTTTCGGTCTTACAAAGCAAAATGCGGTACTAGATATTGTTGACGACGGAACCCTCGGTGCGCGAGTCCGACTCACACGTGGCAGGTTTTTTTAAAGAAGGTTAGCGAGGCGGGTAGCTAGTAATCAAATAAAGGGTCCGCCATTTTCTGGCGGTTTGTGTATTAATTTACTATATTAACATGGGTAACGCGAAACTTCCGATCCTTTATAAAGTTACGCTCATTAGGGAGAATTAGAGAACACGCACGGTCAAGTGGGGTTGTGGAGAGAACGCGCCGACTTTTAAAACACCCTTTATATTATAATTAATAGATTCAGGCGTTACTTTGCGGAGGTCCATATCAACAAACTGGAACAAATTACCTTGGTACTCCGCGAAACCAGTGTTACATTCAGATGAGGCGAAACGTGTGTAGTTGAGTCTGTGTGATACATGTCATTTCGTGTGGAAGCGGAGGAGGGTGGGTTGGTATCTGTCGCACAGACGCAGCTAAATTGTGAAACAGACAGCCAATGAAAGGAACGCTCAACTTTTTCCTTAAGCTCTTATAAGCTGAGCCTTACATCTCAAGTCCTTATTCATCCTTGACATCACAAACCACTAGAAACTCACTACTAGATAAGTCTTCCATACATAAACCTAGTAGGTATCCTACTAATATTATAAACGCGAAAGTTTGTAAGTATGGATGGATGTTTGTTACTCTTTCACGTAAAAACCACTGAATGGATTTGGATGAATTTTGGCACACACATAGTTTATAACCTGAATTAACACATAGGATACTTTTTATCTCGTAAAAATGCATAGTTCCCACGGGATAGCGATAAGTGAGTTATACGCCGCCGTGGCGTCATGAGCAGCAAAGCAACTCATTCTCATTAATTTGTCGAGGAAATATTGCAGATTATACGTTGGGTGCACGTTTGCTTGGTTCAATTAAACAAGTCTACGCGGACGAAGTTGCTGGCAAAAGCTAGTAAAATCAATAATGAGACCGTAAAACCGAAGCAATTTGAAAAATTCGCAATGTCTGGCAGTGGGTTTTGGGGCAGGATTTGTTAACGTACGGCAAGAAATGGCGAGGTTGCAGGTTACTAAATATAAACGCGCAGAATTATTATTTTATATTATTAGCCCTAAACTTTCCAAAACCAACATGACATGAAGTATGGCAAACGTGAAGGTGGCCTTTAGGGTGGCATTGTCACAACTAGTCACAAGCCAGCGTGTAGGTATCACGGACAAGCGATGCGAGTGGCGATGCGAGTGACGAGTGGGGTTGGCGAGTTCACTCGGACGGCTCAATCGCTGGGTTCTTCCCGAGAGATAATTTCCTGTTGGGAGTTTACGGTCCATTTAGAAAGGGTACATTGTACACCGTGGCGTAATTTATCGTTGCATTACTAATACAGAGTAAATACTGCAGTAATTTTCAAAGCCGTACTATCTATTTTATAGCCGTACTATATAGTACCTAATTTAATCACGATTATCATTTTTATATTAAGTACCAGCTACCCGCCCTGGCTTCACACAGATACAATAGGGATAAAAAACACATAGAAACATCTCTAAATGACAGTGAAAACCGCATCACAATCCGTTGCGGGGTTTAGAAGAAGGCGACCAAAGTTACACTATAAGAATTTTGGGGCAGAACGGACTAAATCTTTATTTACTTGTAAGCAGGGGATTTTTTTCTTATTTATTATAGCGACACAATATATTAACCTTCAAAATTAGATACAATTTTGCTTCAAATAAGAAAATTACACATTTAAGTGAGAAAACAAGATTATAATTTATACATTTTTCAACGTTTTTAACAAAAAATCCTGATAATTTTGAATGCTAAAATAACCCGTTTATAATATAAGAAGATTCGTAAGTTAGTTTCGTTGACGTTGACGTTGAGTTTCGAGTTTCCTAACAAAATCAGGAGTGTTTTTTTTATCTCACCGGGTGACAAAAACTCACTGAAATGGCCGTTTTTTATAGAGAACCTTAGTTACCTTGTGAGATTCAAAAATTGCACCTCTGGTTAGTCTATTTTATTCGAAGAACATGTTAGGTGTTATAAAAACACGAAAACTATTATAGATAGTACAATTCTGGACATCAGAGCCAATAGGTCGGATGTCCCATTTTTACCAAAATCACTTTTTTTTAGAATCATACTCAATTTTTTTTCCTCTTTCAGGCCATCTAACTGTTATATCGCTATCTCTTTTAGTAACGAAGTTAGATTTTCTAAAAAAGGTCGGTTGTCCACAATACCTTAGAAGAAAAATAACTGATGTTGACTTATGACTTTTTGCCTCTAGTAATCTTAATGTATGACTTTAAAGGTAGGTTTGATGTTCACATGAGATATATTGGTTTTAAATTTTTCTTAGAACGGAGCGTCTGATGTTGATATCAGACCTTTTGGTCCGGGGAATCCCCAGAATATCCACAACAAAAAGAGATACCGACAAATTTTAATGGGCGATGGAAAGAGACAGAATGCAAACATACGCCCGACGATTGTCGAAACCTTACGATTGACCGAGTGCGGCCGGCCATAGAAATAGTATACTCGTAGCATAGAAAGAGTATTAAATTAAAATTGAGAGCGATATTTTATTAGCTGATCTAGAGTTACGAAAGGCAGAAAATAGAAGAAATCAAGGTTTGTATGTACAATCTTTTAACTTCAAATATTTCATTAAGTACTAAAGTACCCACAAGTTTTGTTTTGTGCATTAGTTTTTAAACAGGATTTTTAAAGTTAAGTATATACATATAAATCTTAGATCATAGAATAAAGAGATATGTAACGGAGGCGTGGCAGTGACTCCACGATATGCTAAAATGAGAACATCACCGCCCGCCGGAGACCAGTTGCAATTTAGACATCCTTGCGAAATGTTCTCCCGTGTTTTCACAAAATGCCGTGGTTACGTGTAAAAACAGAAGTGAAACCACAAGCCATAATGTAGATGTAGTCACATACTACGTATAAGCATTAAAATTTCATTAATTTTTGACTTATTATATGCTTATTTTACTAAAATACAAAGTATGTCAACAACTAAATCCAATGATCCATGATTTCTCATAATAATAGGAGTTTATTATGATAATTACAAATTTTGAACATTTTATTCAGTTAATCATTATTTTCTCGCTGTTAGTGTAGACATAATGTAAGCAAAATTATTATGACCTATCTAATTGGTACAAATTACCTTGCTACTCACTCACCTGTCCTTGTTTCGCTCAAGCGGTTACATATCTCATGTCCCTAGATAAACAATGTACGTATGAATCTGACGAATCCGGATATTAATAAAAAAAATCGATGAGTGTCACAGGTAGCGGTCCTCACTGGTTGCTTGTGTGAAGAAGAGTTATATGTATATTCGACCACTTTCAAGAAATAAATAATAACCAAAAACTTTTTGAGTGAGCCATACCAATTTTGAAGATTAGTCAATTTTTCCATTGGTATCTTAATTTTTTTTATATCAAATTAACTGACTGTACTGCTTAAACTGCATTTTATTTCTCGAATAATGTACTAAACCATCGGAACTGTGTAATTCTGATAACAGATATTTGAATGTTGAGTAATTTAATTTAAAATAAATGGTTATCGTGTTACACTACCCACAATTTTTGTTTTGCCAAAAGGTCGAAGAGTAAAGAATGCCTCAAAGCATTCAGTCCGTCTCTTTTATGTGTAATTATTTATTTTTGTAATAAATATTAAATAAATAGCCGCTGAATATCGTAATATCGATATCGTATCGATATAATTTTATCGTTTGGTCACCCTCTAGCTTAAATGTGAAATAAATTGTTTTTTTTAATGTGTGCGTGAATTGCGTCTTAAACGAATTATGCACTAGCGTCATTGGTGTCAATACACTCTCGCGCCACACCCCCGTCCTGTTATTACACGCGTCAATGTGCGTGTAATAGTCGTGGTGGGAGATGTTTGGCGACACCAGTTCTCACGGAAACTAAGCAGTATGCCACGTCTCCTTTATCTTGTGTTCTGAGATATAAATAGTATGGAAATAAATAGAATGACTTTATTGTTGTTTGAGATGATTTTTCTCTCACAATAATTAATAAAATTGTTCCTACATTTCTTCTGAAATGAAATGATCTTAAAAATATTTTATTTCAACGTTTCATTTTAAGTCGGATGTATATTTTGTATATGTAGTGATCAAATAACCCCGGACTAAAATGTCTGATGTTAACATAGGATTGAATTTGGTATGTAGTCATTATGTAGTGGTCAAATATCCCCGGACCAAAATGTCTGATGATCACATAAGATTGAATATATTTCCATTTCATTCCGAGCCACATAGTCTGATTTGAACATAAGTCCTATATTTAATGTGTGATGACAAATTTTCTTAGAGCCAAAATGTCGGATGTTAATATCCGACCACAGCATAGCATATGCCTTAATAATTTTAGGTCGGATGTAACACCCTTTTGATAATCAAATTTGAATTGCATTGTTATTGATAGCGTAAGAAAGACCTTTTAAGACAGAAATTACTTGCAGTTATATGCTCTTTCTATATTAATAACTAGTTTTCCTAATTTTGCAACAGTAAGTCGATGCGGAATATTTTAAAGTTAGTTTTGCTTGTCCTGTAAAGTACCAAAAATGCACATCCGACCTATTGGCTCTGATGTCCAGAATTGTCTATTCAGCTGATGTATTTATTGCTGCGTATTTTATTTTAAATACAGAATTTCAATTAGCATCACGTTACGATACGGTGTGAGGTGCGCCATTCACACCCGTTACCCTAGGGGATGCATTCTGTCGACCGCTGTTCGAACCTTCCTTACTGTGAGCACAGAGACATTTTATTTAAGCTTCATGCAAATATTTTTTCTAATAACAACCAATCGTTTTAGTTAAAATGTTAGTTTAACTAGAAATGCTGTTTGCATTGTTAATGGAGTTTTATTTGATAAGAATGGGCCTCCATTTCTTTTGACGGTTTTTTTTATAAAAATTATAAAAAAAAACCTTGGAAATGATTGAGCCGATTTTAATAAAATACGGTTAAAGACAAGTTTCAAAATGAAGTACTCAGCACACCTATGTAAACATTAGGAAATCCAAAAACACGGTTATTTTCTAATAACCGGTTTAAACAGGTTATTTTCTCTAAGAAATGACCTGTTAAAACCGGTGATTTCATCTAAGAAATACCGGTTAAAACAGTTTCAGTTTTAGTTTAATTTTATTAGTTGCTTTGCCGCTCATGACGTCACGGCGGCGTATAACTCACTTATCGCCATCCCGTGGGAACTATGCATTTTTACGGGATGAAAAGCATCCTATGTGTTAATCCTGGTTATAAACTATGTGTGTGCCAAATGTCATTCAAATCCATTCAGTAGTTTTTACGTGAAAGAGTAACAAACATCCATCCATACTTACAAACTTTCGCGTTTATAATATTAGTAAGATGTAGGCCACATACAAATTTCTTACCACTAATTTTGATTGTAACAACGCTTCTATTCAAAGAGAAACAAATTCTTTTAACAATAGCCTAAATACTTTCATATATTTTGTCTTCGTAAAGCTTCTTATCCCAAAATATCAAACCCAAATGAAATTACCTGAAACCATACTATCTCATGTTTAATTAATGCTTTTAAAACCTTGTTTAAAGCACAAATTATATTAAATTTACCATCAAAACATCCTATCTACCCACTCCTCTTTAAAAAGATGAACACCTTGTGGGGTTAAGATATGGTTCAAAATAGTTTTTGGATTTCCTTTTTAATATAATAATGTTAGGTAAGGCGTAAGATGTCAGCCCTGTGTCACCGTTATTAAGAGGTGACCATAGTCACAATTAAGGTGAATAACCACCGATCTATAAATAATGGACTTCTAGTCAGCGTTTAAAAAATGGCCGTATTAAAAGTCGAACAAAAGTATAATAAATCGACAATCGCTCGCGCTGTCAGTCTGTCGGACCGACGGCGCTGCTGCCAATACTATTATTTTGTAAAAAAACCTATTTGCAACGAAACTTACCAAATTATTATTTTATGCAGTTAGACGCAAAGTTGTAAATCCAATGCATATAAAAAGTAAAGTTTTTTTTTTCTATGAAATAGGAAGGCAAACAAGCAAGCGGGTCACGTGATGGAAAGTGAACACCACCGCCTATAGACACCCGCGACATCAAGGAGATTGCAAATGCATTGCCAAACCCAGAGAGCTAAGATGCCTATTGTGCCAGTAATTACACTGGCTGTCTTGCTCTCCACGCTGGAACACAACAGTGCAAACACTGCTGCTTAGCGGCAGGATTAGCAAGCAAGATGGTGGTAGCGATCCGAACGGTCCTACCACCCGCAAAACTAGCATGATCTTTGTCAACCGTGTCTAATGTTATATGGAATGGGGTATAGTTTAGAGTGAGCATAAGTTAGAGCCTGTAGGCACAGAATTAATAGAGAAGCAATAAATCAGTAAAGTTGGGACAGGCCAGGATGCGGGCGCTATCGGCTAAACTTGAGTTGCCGTGTCTATACCAGAAGCTGCGCAGATGCTATAGAAACACTGACTTTTAGGCAGCGTTTAAAATATGGCCACATCAAAAGTCGAACAAAAAGTGCAATAAATCGACAATCGCTCGCGCTGTCAGTCTGTGGGACCGACGGCGCTGCTGCCAATACCATTATTTTGTTTAACAACAACGAAACTTAATAAATTATTATTTTATGCAGTTAGACGTCAAATTGTAAATCCAATGACTATAAATGGTAAACTAATAATTTGCATTTGTAACATTGGCGTCAACTTGTGTTCTCATGTCGGGCCGTTTTTCTGCTGTCATTTGGTATGACACTGTACATCCATGCATTATAATATTATTTTATAGCCACATACGAGCTCTAAAAGCTTGGATAAAGCATGGATATAGTCCATCGAAATGAGAAAACTTAGAACTGTGTACAACACAGTGGCGGAGTAGCCGACCATAGTCTATTTGGTAGACTATGTTGGATAGCCTGAATAAAACTGTATGTGCCCATTGTCAAGTAAACAGCTCTGCGTTTTGTACGTTTTAAATTGGCGTCATATTTTTAGTTCTGCTACCGACGCCTGTGTCGCTGCTAGTTAGAAAACTTAGAAGCACTTTATTCACTTACAATAAGATTCGAAGTTGAACCAATGGCTAAATATTGAAAGCCCCTCTTCACCTGCTTCACCCCGTCGCAAAGTGGTGACTCTAGGCTTGTAACAATCCGAACAAGTAAGCAGATCTATTGTCTTTTTATATCGTTGATATAGTCTCTGTATATGTCAAGTGTACACACCCGGAACTGTCAAAATGGTTACCTTTGTCACCGTCAACCAAAGGCAACCACTTTGTTTATTGTGTATAGTCGACCAAGTAATTGCTTAACCACTTTTGAACCTTATCCGTTTGTAATACGGTCGAAAAGTGGTCAAGCAATTTCTTGGTCGACTATACAGGGTGTCAATTGAAGAGGAGGTTTAGAGTACGTAGTCGTCTCTTTTTAGCATATTGAATTGCCATTTCAAGTAAAGAGATCAGCTATTAAAATATCGCCTTTAAATTTATTACTGTTTTTTATTTTCTTTCAATTTTTGAACTATTTGCCGTATAGTTCTCTACACAGAGTTTGTCTTGTCTTTTTTCTTTCTATGCTATATTATTTCTATGTCTAAATGACAGTTAAAACCGTATCAGAATCCGTTGTATAGTTTAGATGGTATACGGTTATCCGTATATACGATGAGGACGAACAGGACGAGTAAAGACGAGTAGGTAGGTACTTAGTAATATATCGAATGTAAAATAATAAGTTTTCATTATAGTATTTTATGCAACTGCTATATAATGAGAGGCCTTAAAACACGAGTGTGGTTTTATGAAACGAGCGTTAGCGAGTTTCATAATAGGATCACACGAGTGTTTTAAGGCCTAATTATATACAGTTGCATACATTACTTTATCTACACACATATCATAACTGCAAAAAATCGTAACAGCAAAAAACCTAAAAAGAATGACAACTAATGGCGGCCATGTATATTAAAAAAGTACTCTGTGATTCGATCTATCCGTCAGGACGAACATTTTTTTAAACCATAGACGAACGAATGAAGTTGCTATTTTCATGTCACTCGAGATCAAATGTCGTGCGTTTAAATTAAAAAATCATACTGAGTTGACGTTTCATACTGAGATAACTGTTTTAATATCTGTGGATACTAGAATAGAGACCAACTTGAATTTTGACAGCTGTTCCAAATTTAAATTCATAACGTCACGAGCAGTCACGAGATATCGGTAATGTGATGACCAATAAAGAACAGATTTACCTACTACCACAGACAAGAAAATTCTTATAATAACATTGGTTGTAATAATGCTGGTCATTTCCTAGGGTTTTTGAACGCGTTATTTAGCCTTTATGATATGTGTGTAGATAAAAAAACAAATATACGGGTGGAATTGAGAACCTCCTCCGTTTTCTTTCGTCGGCTTAAATTAAAATTAATACAAGTTTTTATTGCCTTGACTTTATTATTATTCATTTATTACTAGCGACTTAGACGGATTGAGATGAAATTTGGCAGACAGATGACTTTTTATCTCGTAAAATCCCGTGTAATAGCTCGCTCAGTTTCTGATTTCTTCGGCGGGTTCCAAACATAAACTCAGCTTATTTTCACCACTTGTATATTTAAAGAGAATTCACATTACAATCGCGTCTCACAGTTATATTTTCAATAACAACCACAGGTAAGCAAAACTTATTGCCATAGATAAAAAAACTACAATGTTCACAGATTGTCATCACGGCAGACTTACAAAAACTACACAGAACTACTAATTAAACCGTACAGTGGTAATGGTGGTAAAACTGATTAGTCATAATATTTATTACATTGGTAAATCAAATGTTTCTACAGTTTTACAAGTATAACTATGAAAATTGCTAACACGTGCAATCCCGTAAAATGAATAATATATAAAATCATGCCGGCGAAGTCACGGGTAAAGGCTCGTACTCGATAACTCTAAGTGCGTCCGTGCGCCCGCGCGACGTAGCGGCTGCACTGCACGGAGCGGGTGCACGCCTATCGAGCAAATAGTACAAATCCGCACCCGCACCCGCGCGAGTTAGCGGACGCTCTCATACTATTTTCCTATAGGCGTACCCCCCGTGCGCCCGCGCGTCTGAGCGGAGGCCCTAAGCTATAAAATCGTGTAGCACAGCCTTAAAAGTGCCTTCTTTTAACGAGAAAACTATTTCTATTGCGGAGAAGCCTGTGATTGGCGTGTGGACGTGTTTTGAGGGAGTCCATTACACAAAATAAGCTGCCTTAGCGTTGGTTAACGGAAAGTTTGCTTTATGCGGATCGATGGCTAACAGAAAAAAATACCTACTAAGATAAGATACCTAGTAATATTCATTTATGAAAGGATTCTGTTTTAGTTCATAATTCATTTATTTGCATTCGAAATTTAAAAAAAGGACAACAATAAAATCATATTCTATACTTAAAGCTAAAAGAATTGACCCAAATCACCGCCAATAGGGAGAGCGCCCAGAAGGCTGGCAGCATTGGCACGTTGGATGGCAATGCTAATTCTTTGGGCAAAGTATTGCTCAGCCTTCTGGTCACGGGAGGCCTCTATAAGGCGCGCCGATAGGATTCTCAGATTGGTTTGGAGCACATAAAGAAAGACAGGTGTTTTTAGAAACTTTGGCAATATACGGCAAACTAGCGTGCACATTTCATATTTCGCATGTTTCGAATTCAAAATATACAAAGGTTCTCTCTTTTACAGGTCACAGCATGGGAGAGCTGGGATGTGCCTATGCTGACGGCTGCTTGACGGCAGAAGAAATGGTTTTGTCAGCCTACAGCCGCGGGCTGGTATCCATACAGACTCCCTTCATACGAGGCTCAATGGCTGCTGTGGGCATTGGATTCCAAGAAGTGCGTATATCAACTCTGTCAATACTTTCGCAAAACATCTTAAATGGTTTTGTATAATGATCAGTGATAAAGATGATGTAGTTTACTCTTAACACTATAGACTTGTAATAATTATGTCCTAAATAGGTTAGCAAGATGTGTCCGTCGGAAATCGAGGTGGCCTGCCACAACGGCCCTGACTCGAGCACCATCTCAGGTCCTACCGATATCATGACCGAGTTCGTTGCTCAACTTAATGCCAAGGGAATATTCGCTAAGGAGGTTCCTTGCTCCAATATTGCGTACCATTCCCGATACATTGCCGAAGCAGGTACGGACCTAAGCATTCAAATTTAAATATTTGAAAAACTGTTGATTTTTGCATCTAATCGAACATTTTCGTTTTAGGACCTGGGCTCCTTAAATACTTGAGTGAAGTTATAAAGTGATCACCTCTGACCATAAGATCCGACGACTCAAAATATTTTTAAATCGAATAAGATAAATTTATTAAATGCTTTTGAAATTTCACTCAGATGTATAAAATTACGTGTTTCCCCAAATGAAAGGCGAAACAAGGTATGTAACAAAATAAATTAAACAAGCCAAAATAATACGAAACGGTTAATATTTACTGTTTTGCTAATGAAATTTAACTCGAATCGGTCGATAATCCGTTAGATCAACAATCTGGAGTATTAGCAGCTGTAAACGGATCTGAGTAAATAAAACCGGTACTCTAAACAATTTAATTAAATTTGTTTCATGCTTTCCTTAAATTGGATGTTTTTTCTTCGCTTACGTTTTTTGATGAGAGCGTTTACTCGTAGCTTTGGTCTCGCTGTACTCCGTTACACTGTTGTGTACTCTGGTTTAGTGCAAATAAATTAATTGATTGTTTGAAATGCTTATACATACCAAAATACGTATGCTACTCAAAAGGGGGTTCGACTCCACAGTGTAGGTACGCTCGACCGCCTTGCCTATGGCATAGGCAAATCGCAGTAGGCTGTCGGGTTGCCGCGCGCTCGCTCGCTCGCCCCCACCGTGTCAGTGCAATTGAAAACGGATGCCGCGCAACCCTAACGTGTCGCCAGGAGTAGTGGGGGAAAGGCGGGCGCGGGCGGTGCGTTCCTTTTGACTCGCGCGGCGCATGGTGTATGAAGTAATACGAACTTTTTAAGCGAGTGAATAAGGTTGCAATTCGTTTAATCATGGTCGCAAAAGAGAAGTTTCTGTACGTTATTTATTCTGTGTTAGTGGTAGTAGGGATATATATTATTTGTTTACACATCAAATTAGTAAAATAAAATCCTATTTTAATACGTAAATTGTTAGAAACACATTTTTTTCTTCATAAAATAGAAAGGCAAACAAGCGTGGGTCACCTGATGGTAAGTGATCACCACCGCTCATAGACACCCGTAACACCAAGAAGATTTCAGATGCGTTGCCAACTTAGAGGGCTAAGATGGAATACCTCTTGTGGCAGTAATGGTACCGGCTGTCTTGCCGTCCACGCCGGAACACAACAGTGCAAGCACTGCTGTAGCGGCAGGATTAACAAGCAAGATGGTGGTAGCTATCCGGGCGGACCTTGCACAAAGTTCTACCACCAGCACAGCTACACATACTTATTTTCATATTTTTTTGAGTACTTTATACATATAAGAGAAAACATTAAGCGTGTAACCAATAAGAAACTAAATATGGTCAATAAAAAAAACGGTCAACATTTGAGTAACCAAACGATTGTCCATTTTCTATAGATAATGGTTTGCCCTCCCCTTGATTTATGTAAAACCTAACCTCGCAAAATCCAATGGCGACCGACATAACTTACGTGCACTTAGCTAAAAGGAGCGCTTACCCGCTGTCTTTGAGCCGCGGAAACGGTCGTGTGTTCGACTCACGCCGGAAACCACCTCAATTTGCAGACCCTGTCTGGTTTGTGGCTTGAGTATGTTCGCTGGTTTGATAGATTAAAACAGCTTGGTCAGTGTTGTTAAAACCGCTCTAGGTTTTTGACCTCTGACGAAAAAGAGGGGGGTCTACTCGTGCGTGTCTATGTGGCAGTAAAAGTTCTAAATGTCTCAAAAATCAACCAAGTACCTATTTTACATTGTCGAAGGGAAGGTTGAAGGGAAAATTCGAAGGGAAAGACCTTGACGCATCTTCTTGCTGTGATGGTAAATTGAATGTCATGTGGTATTATGACGTCTGTTTGTTGCCAAAGGAAGGAAAGAAATGGCGATTACTTCACCGACAATACCAGTTCTTAAATTAAGGTAGGTATTTAGGTAAGGTGACAATTCTACCTATGGGAATATTCCCATATTTAGTAAGTCTGCGAAACGGGGGTGAGAAATAAAGGACAGCGACGACTCAAATTTTGGGTTCGCTGTGTTTTCTATGGGCGGCGGTGATTGCGTATGTATGTAATTATTTATTTTACAGTAATGCATAAATGACAATAAGAGACACAGTGATGTACAAAGGCGAACTCTTCCAGTTAACCTTTTACTTCCAATCAGGTGACCCGCTTGATAGTTTTCTAACATTAAGAGGAGTGTGAACCCAGCGCTCTCCATACAAACACCGATAATGTTTTCCAACCCCTAAACCTTAACCTATAGCCATGATTTTTTTTGTATGTTGTCATGATGCTCTAGAACTAGGTTCTTAATAGTTTCAAAAATATTGTAATTTTTTTGTTTTGTATGAAACTCCGAAAATGCGAATATTGTCAAATCTATGAAGAATATTAAAAAAATCAAAACATACAAACCTACAAACCTACAAGGCATAATGACATCATACCGAAAAATCATTGCCATAGGTAAAGGTTTAGAGGAAAACGTTATCGCCGTTTGTATGGAGATCGCTTTTTAGGGCTGGGATCACACTCCGCTTGAGCTTGTTTTAAGATTAAATAATATTTAGCTAAGCGACTTTAGAGCTCAAAAGCATATTAGATTTAATTGACGGAAATCTTCATGTTACGTGAAAAATACACACTTTTTGTACCGAACCAAGCCGTATTTTTAATCGAATGGACTAGCTGCAAAAACTAAATTCTGTAGTCTGTGCTACGAGCAGCGGATAAGTTTCCATTAGTTAGGCAGAAACTGATATTCTGGAGTGATGTTTTGGTTTATGGTTGTACAATCAGCAGCAGAAGTTGCTGAACAAGAGCCCGAAAATGCCTCTTAATCTCTTGACAATAAAGTCGTAAATAAATATATTTCAGCTTTCCGTTTTTTCGGCGTTTGCTGCTTACTGTTTCTACTTGTACTTGCTTTAGTATTCTGTACAATATCCTAAACGTACAAAACCTATTGTAACCGTCCCAGTGGTTGACACGCGTAGGACATAGTCTACCAGGCAAGGGCAAGCAATGTATACCGAATTGTCACTATCACCTGTCGCCCGACGTAATCATGAAATTGAGCCCAGTAGTTGACATCATTGTTTAAGTTTTTACACGTCAATTACTGGATCACTGGAGATTTCTTACGGTTTGACATATAACCTCACTTTGACATAGTTTTTTTTGCATAAGAAGGTAAACGAGCAAGTAAGTCATCTGGTGGCAAGTGATCACCACCGCCCATAGACACCCGCAACGCCAAGAAGATTGCAGATGCGTTGCCAAACCAGAGGGCTAAGATCGAATACCTCTTGTGTCAGTAATTGCACCGGCTGTCTTGCTCTCCACGCCGGGTCACAACAGTGCAAGCACTGCTGCTTTGCGGCAGGATTAGCGAGCAAGATGGTGGTAGCGATCCGGACGGAACTTGCACAAGGCCCTACTACCCGCAGTTCCATGGTGGTTCAGTGTTCCAATTTCTTATTGACCGTACATGTCCTATTGTCGTGGATAATGAGAAAATCCGATTTCAATGGCAGCTTTTATTCAATATCATTCACTGACCGAATAAGAGTATGGCCAAAACGTTGCACTGGGCTTAAGTAGACCGCGGATTTAAAACATCGTGTGTTCCGGTCGGCTTACTTCACAACGGGTGCGGGTGGCAGGACCTCGTGCAAGTTCCACCCGGACCGCTACCACCATCTTGCTCGCTAATCCAGCCGCTAAGCAGCAGTGCTTGCACTGTTGGGTTCCGGCGTGAAGAGCCAAATGACACGCCAATGAATTTTAAAATTTTAAGTATGAAATATTTTACTCGTAAATGAGCGATTTTATAGAAATAAAACCAGTTTTTATTTTCAGAGAATGTAATTTTTGAGAAATCGTTTAGACTACTGATTCCAATAGAAAAAAAACCCAGGTTTTAGTATAGAAAATTAAGTTATTATTCAGTACGTCACGCTACAAAATTGCTATCTTACTTGTAAGAAAAACGAGACCTAATAGAAAAAAAAATGGCACAATAATTTTTCGTTCAGAACCGTTAATGTCAAGGATTCTGATTATGAAAAACCCAAAAAAAAAACTGAGTCATTAAAAAATCATAAGTTCAGCAATTTTTTAAACTATCAAATACAACAGCTCTCTGCCCACCCCATCCCGACATGAATTCGCAAAGCCATGACTTAGTATGCCACGCCAGTACGTAACTATAACTACGTTAGTTCGCAACCAGACGTGAAATTTGTGGCGATAAATCAGAAAGTTCCCGACAGCGGGCGCACCCTTGTCAAACTAACATTTTTTTTATTGCCAAGTTGTGATTTGAATACGCATTTGTATCAGGTTTGACACGGCGTTGATACGCTGATAAACGCACCTTTTGCTAAAACCATAAATTCAGAACATCGGGATTGCGGGTGGTAGGACCTTGTGCAAGGTCCGTCCGGATCGCTACCACCATCTTGCTCGCTAATCCTGCCGCTAAGCATCAGTGCTTGCACTGTTGTGTTCCGGCGTGGAGAGCAAGACAGCCGGTGTAATTACTGGCACAAGAGGTATTCCATCTTAGCCCTCTGAGTTGGCAACGCAATCTTCTTGGTGTTGTGGGTGTCTATAGGCGGTGGTGACCACTAACCGTCAGGTGATCCACTTGCTTGTTTGCCTTCCTATTTAATTAAAAAAAAAATTAGACCAAAGCGTCGAAAGTCCGATTCTTACCAAAATTGCAAATTTTAAAATCGTTAGTTTTTTGTATTCTTACAGACTATCTAATCATTATATTGCTATCATTTTTATTCACCATGTGAGATTAACAAAAAAACATTATTATACATTAAAAAAAAAGTGAAAAAAGTGATTATTTCAGAAATTTTACTACCAACTAGGGATTTCAATACCGTTATGTTTGTATGCACAAATACCGAGATGCTAGGATTGGTCATATTAAAAATACCGGTATTTAAATCTCTACTTCCGACATGTAAGCTCTGATGTTCAGAATTTAGTATCTATTTACAACAAAAAGCATAAACGTACATACAACCAATTTGATTCCTAGAGCATAGAACATGCATTTTCCTAGCGCTTTTTTCCCATTTTTACATTCAGGGTACGCTTTGACCACGAATCAGAGAATTGGATGGTTAGGTTATCATTGGAGTGTCAACCATCTGACGTTAGGGAATGAAAATAAAAATAAACTGGAACAAATTACCTTGCTACTCCGCGAAACCAAACTTTGGTTTCGCGGAGTAGCAAGGTAATTTGTTCCAGTTTGTTGATATGGACCTCCGCAAAGTAACGCCTGAATCTGTTAATTATTGAAATTAAAATAGAAAAAAATATTTTTCAAGTACAGGCTACTTTGCATGTCTGAATCTACTAGCGCTTCGGAAAATGGAAGATTTTGCTGAGAAGAAGCGCTGCAAGAATCTCAGCAGTTTTTTCTTCTTTTTGCAAAACAAAGTTACAGAGTAATATACATTATCATCACAATAGTAAGTAGTTATCATAAAGAAATGTAAAAAAAATAGATAGCAATAAATAGCACAGCAAGCTTTAAGAATATTGGACAAACTGGGACAAATTAAGATTGACCAGGAGGTGTATAGGGACCCAGGTCAAAGAAATCACTTAGGTCTGTCAGTCGTTCAGTACCCCTGTGACTGCGAAACCAGACCAATAGGTTACACATTGATTTACATGAATGTGCAGGTTCCCTTATTCTTACGAGGGTTTCCCTTGCCGCAAGAGCTTTGATCTAACAATACTTGGGTAAAATATATAAGGTAGAAAAACGGTTTACCCTTGAAATATCGACAAACAAATCATCGAATCAACATTTCATCGAAATGTACATAAATTCCGCAAGGATATTTTAAACTTTTTCTGGATAAAGTGCTAACCTAACCTACACGATACATGAAATATCCTGCAAATTTTTCGACTTTAATAGGAAACTGCGTCGATGAAATGAAAATTCTGTGAAACGATACATTCGGTGAAACGTTTGTCGGTGAAAAAAGGAGATACGTAAAAATCGCATTAATGCGTGGCGACCGCTGGTGATTAAACTCTATTACCTTGCGAGTCTACAAAAAAAAAGTTTCATCAGACGTAACCGGTTTTGTTTACCTATTACACAAAAAAAATGACTACGGAACTATTGTAAAACCTTACCTAACTCTTAATTTGTAAATAAATAATATATTTTTTTATCACCAGCAAATAGTTGTACTAATTTAAATGAACTTTGATTACCGTTAACCAAAATTACGAGTAACCAAACTAGTTCAGTTATCCTTTTTTCAGAGCAGTTAAAAAAAAAATAGTTAGTAGTTAGCTAACGGATGCAGTGTAGACAGCTCGTAACGCCCGTTCGGACCCACAAAGGAATCGTCATTACTTGGACCCGTAATTAAAAAGAGGCCTTTAATTTGCGACGACCTGCTGCCTTAAGAAATTTATATTTACACGGAGATTGGACCGTTTTATCGGCTTTTTAATTATTTATTATATTTCTTAAACGAGTATATGAACGGATGAATAGGTTTGCGCACTTATGGCCTATTGGCAATGTGAGTAATCAATAGACATGATTTTTTTAGTGTGCTGTAATTATAGTTTAGAACTAGGTTTAAATATTTCTTTTTTTTTAATTTTCATAATTTTTAAAGTATTTAGATAGTACAAAACAAAAAAAGCATCAATATTTTAGAAACCAAAAGAAATGTTTATAATTTTTAATGATTACTAAAACACAGAAACCTTGTTCTTTTTTTCAGTAGCTAGTTAATTAAATCAACAAGTTGAGCAGAGAATTTTCCATACTCACTTCACGGCTCTCAATAAATACTCATAGGTAAACAATTATTTATTCTGACGTAAATTTCCAATATTTATCAAAATATACTGTAAGCTTAATTGGAAATATTCCATTCGTCGTAATTAATTTGTAGTCAAGAGACAAAATGCTTAACTCGATTGCTTTTAATTATTAAACTATTTTTGGTTAATGCTATGCTATGCTGGTTGGTTAATGCTAAGAGCGGATGTTATATAGCTTTTACCCGCGACTTTACCCGCATGATTTTATTTCTGCATTTTACGAGATAAAAAGTTTTCTACGTTATAAGCCAGGACAATACCTATTTGCCTACCAAATTTCATCTAAATCCGTCTAGCTGCTAATGCATGATTGAGAAACAAACATCCAAACATCCAAATATCAAACATCATAACTTTCGCATTTACAATACGAGCCCAAATGCAAAAGAGTTCGTCTATTATCAAACTCACAATAAACTGTTTTTTATAATTGAAATATTGAGTTCAGTCAATAACTAAAGCAATAAACAAATAACACCCAAAACTCAATGAATAGTGTATTTTTATTTGATACATGAAACATGCACATATTTCTGTAATTTACTGTAAAATAATGATATTTGTTTACTAGTCGTCGAAGCAAAATACTTCGTCTACCACTGTGTTAGGTGCAAAATAGTTCATCTACCACTGAGTAGTGTCGCCTTTCTTCTTGATGACGGCTTGAATTCTTAGTGACATTGTGTCAACTAACGCCGAACATTGTGTAGAGGCTACTGAATTCCATACTGCGTTAATCTTGTTCTTCAAATCTTCGTTCGACTTGGAGGGCTCTTGACGCAGTTTCTTTTTCATCTTCCACCACAAAGCTTCGTTTCGGAACAAGTCTGGGCTGCTATGTGGCCGATTCTCCAGTGTAGGAATTCTGTGGGTATGTAACCAATCCTTTATGCTCCTGGCAGTATGACAAGAAGGACCATCTTGTTGGAAAACGTACTCGTCCTCATGTGGTAAACTGGAAATCGAAGGTATTAAACTCGTCTTCAAGATTTCTATCATAAATTTGCATAATATGGAGGATTTAAACAAAACCACTTTTGACCTCAGTATGAAGGACAGGCAGGCCATTCTGAACCTTGTGACAGCAGCCCAGTTCGAAGAATCAGTACGTCAGTCGTTCGCCATTCGCTGAGGCTGCTACCAGGAGGGCCCTCATCCGTACAATTTTGTGTATTAATACCATTTATTGATTAAATTTGCAAAGTATCATAGTTTTCCCGGAATTCGTGGAATTGGACATTCGGAGAATGGACATTCGGGGAATAGACATTCGGCGAATGGACATTTGAGGAATTGGCCGGATTAGGATTTGGATATTAGGGGAATAGACATTCGGGGAATGGACATTCGGGCAATTGGACATTCGGGGAATTAGATATTTAGGGAAATGGGCATTCGGGGATTGGACATTCGGGGAAATGGACTTTCGGAGAATGGAAATTCTGTGAATTGGATCTAATAGACAGACTGGACGTTCAGGGAATTGGACCAAATGAACAAGACCCCAAAATTCTAGGTTGACAAGGTAATAGTTAAGATCCCGATTCCCGGTTTCTACACTAACTACTGCTAAGTTAATTAACTATCAAGTTAAAGCTGGGCCACACTGGATGTGTGTGCAGTACGACTTTGGAAACACGCACCGGTGATATTGTATGGAACTATATGTTAAGATGGCACATCGCTGGCATTGCGTGCACGTCACGCAGCTCTACGTAGCGCTACGCATCCGGTGTGCCCCGACCTTTACATTTAAACAGTTACGTACATTTGATTTAGTTCTATAATTTATCTGAATGAACAAACAGACACATAAATCTAGACTTATCTGCCCATTTATTAGATTAGCTCATTATTTTCGATATTAAAAGCCAAACCGTCTTTTTACGACCATTCTAGTTTATTACTAAAATTACTTAGTAAGGCTGTCGTAGGCTGTGGTTATTTTGATGCTTTCTGCAATTTCCTGGAAGGAAAAACCATGGAGACTTGGCCTCGTATTTTCCCAGCACAATGTGAGATGCGATGGGAAACCAATAAAATTTATGCGGCGCAAGCGACGCACGCCTTCTAGATAAAGATGGGTGTGGGGTGACCATGCTTTGCTTATAAAAATTAAAATAAGAATAAGAATCATTTATTTGCTATAAACATTACCAGGTAGATGTTAATTACAATTGGTGGTAGTTTTTCGTGTTTAACCATTATAAATATGCAAAATAGGATGACATTTAATATAAACGTTACACTCTGCTGCTATCGGCATGATCCTGTAATTGGCTTATTGTATTTACTGTTGATTTGTAAATTTAGTATAGAAGCCATTTTTGTTGGTTCTCCATTATAAATTAAAATTAAAATAAACTTTATTAAAGTTTGCTTGATCTGTAGTGTATTGATTGGTCTAGAAACTTATAAGCCATGTTAGTTGAATGTTAGTATTATTATTAACATTAACAGAATGTTATTTTAGGTTAAAAGTAAGTTATTTCGTAATCACACACAGTTTCCAAAAAACGAAATTACTTTAAATTTAAGTACTATTTTTAAATAATGTCAATTTTATCAAATAATGACGAATTTAGGTTTAGGTTCTCTTACTAAAAAAGTAAGAAGCAGACGGCCTCCGTCTCATCATAGACCAGTTTATGTAACCAAACCGTAATATTAATTTTGCAAAGTTTACTATTTAGATCGCATATAAACCATTGTAGAAAACTTATCTTAATAAAGTAATCACTCTTGCAAAAGAATACAAATAGCCAATGATATTGTATTTTTATGTGGTATACAATATCTTATCTTATCTTATCTTATCTATGCGGGGTCCTTTCGGATACACTTCGACCCAGCGGGATCTTTTGTGTATTTACCCCTCCTTCGCACTCAGTCCATCGCTTTTTCCACTTCCTCCATAAAGTGGATGATGTGGTTTAGCGGTAGTGCCTTGAATTCTCCTGGTTCGGGGTATCCGTTGCCGAGGAGTTTCATTCTTGTTCTGGCGAGGGCCTCACAATCACATATAATGTGTTCCATTGTTTCAGCCTCCTCTCCACACATTCTACAATCATCGTTGTCGTGTAGTCCCATCTTAGCTAGTAGGTGTTTAGTTCCGAAGTGACCTGTAAACACCCCGATTATGTACCGGAGTTGTCTTCTGCTGAGTTTCCAAAGTTTCTTGGTCCAGCCTGGATCGATGTTTTCTATGAAACGTTTTGAATGCCTTAGACCTGCCAAGCTTTTCCACTCTTTTTGGTGTTGCTTTTTGGTGTGGTTGTTTATGGCCGTTTTTATGGTTCCCTGAGAGAGTCCCACATATGGTTCAGGTCCAATGTAATTATTGGATGAGCCTTCCCTTGCAAGTTCGTCTGCTTTTTCATTTCCGGTGAAACCTTCGTGGCCTGGTATCCATATCAGGTTCACTTTGTTGTGTCTACCAAGCTTGTTCAGTGCTTGTATTCCATTGTATACCAGTCTTGAGTCTACTCTAGGCGATGTGAGTGCCTTTAGTGCCGCTTGACTGTCGCTGAGTATATAGACGGTTGTCTCTTTTAACCCCCTGTCTATATTCTCTTGTGCGCAGGCTATTATTGCAAATGTTTCCGCTTGGAAAACAGTTGCAAAATCACCCATGCTTGTACTGCAACTATAGCCCTGTGCATAAATGCCTGCTCCCGTACCGGATTTCATTTTGGATCCATCCGTGTACCATGAGATGCCTTCGCCTTCGGGTAATGTCCGTCGCTCGGACCATTCGACCCTTGTGGGAACATGGAGCTTGTAGTTCCTTTGGAACACGTACTTTGGTTGCATTTTGTCGCAACTCATAGCCGTTATTCTGTCAAGTTCCTTGTTTTGTTCCATTTTGGTATGCTTCGTCCTCGGGGCTAAGTCATTCCACAGACCACCTTTTCTCATTCTGTGTAATGCTTTACGCGCCTCGGATTCGATAGCAATATGCAGTGGCGGTAGGTCCAATAGGACCTCCATTGCTGCCGTTGGTGTCGTTTTGAACGCCCCAGTGATAGCCATGCATGCCATTCTTTGAAATTTTTCAAGAGAGTTTTTGCATGTGCGTAGTAGTGTTCTTGGCCACCAGGCCAGACAGCCGTACATTATAATGGGTCTCACCATCATGGTGTAAATCCATCTCAGTACTTTGGGGTTGAGTCCCCATGTTATCCCATAAGCAGATCTACACATACCAAACACTCTCGTTGCCTTGGTTATAGTGTATTCCGCGTGCTTCTTCCAGTTTAGTTCTTTATCTAGAGTAATCCCTAGATACTTCACATCGCTGGAGAGCTTTAGTCCCTCACCATATAGTTTTAAGGGCTGTAGGTTTTTTAAATCCCTTTTTCTGGTAAACGGTATTACCACTGTTTTGGCCGGATTGATAGAGAGTTGATGGCTACTGCACCATCTCTCCACCTTTCCAAGGGCCTCTTTCATTATACCTGATACCGTGTTTGGGAATTTCCCATTAATCAGTATAACCAGGTCATCCGCGTACCCTACTGTGTGGATAGGGCCCGTGTTGAGCTCCTCAAGCAGCGAGTCCACCACCAGGCTCCAAAGCGTGGGTGATAGGACTCCTCCCTGTGGGCATCCTTTAGTAACCGTGGCTAGTATTTCGTCACCTAGTAGGGTTCCCGTTATTAGCCTGCTATTTAGCATGTTGCCCATCCATCTGCATATGGTTGGTTCGATGCCATGCCGACTCGCAGCAGTGCTGATGGCATTAAACGTGGTTCGGTCGAATGCACCCTCCACGTCCAGAAATGCAGCTAGACATAGTTCCTTGTTTTCTAACGCCTGTTCTGCTTTGCTTACCACTAGGTGTATCGCCGTATCAGTCGATTTTCCCGGTTGGTATGCGCATTGCATTTTGTGGAGTGGATGCCGTTTTAGAGGTCCATCCCTTATATGTCTATCCACCATCTTTTCTAGAGTCTTCAGAAAGAATGACGACAGACTTATTGGCCTGTATGATTTGGCCTCACTATAATCTGCCTTGCCTGGTTTCGGCAAGTAGATCACCTTCACCAGCCTCCATATTCGTGGTACGTGTCCGAAGGCTATGGACGCTCTGTACAGTCGACTTAGATGCGGTATAAGTACGTTGGCGCCTTCTCGTAGTAGAATAGGGTAAATGCCATCCGGTCCTGGAGCCTTATATGGCTGAAAGGTGGATATCGCCCATTTTATCCTATTGTGGTCTACTACCTTTTTAGCGGTGTCCCAATTGTGCCTTGTTGTCCTTGTTACTTGTTCAACTGCACTGATTGGTTCATCGTCTGTTTTGCCCTGATGTATGATAGAGCCTGGAAAGTGTGTCTCACACATTATGGTATACAATAAAGAATATTAGTTCTGTTGTTGTTGTTGATATTATAATGCATGGATGTACAGTGTCATATTAAATGACAGCAGAAAAACGGCCCGACATGAGAATGTAGGTTGGCGCCAATGTTACAAATGCAAATTATTAGTTTATCATTTATAGTTTTTGGATTTACAACTTACCGTCTAACTGAATAAAATAATAATTTATTAAGTTTCGTTGCCAATTTTTTTACAAAATAATAACATTGACAGCAGCGCCGTCCGTCCGACAGACTGACAGAGCGAGCGATCGTCGATTTCGTGTACTATTCTTACTTTTCTCCTACTTTTGATGCGGCCATTTTTTAAACGCTGACTAGAATTCCATTACTTATAGGTCAGTGGAAATAGCCCATACTTTTCCAAGCGATGGTCACCCTATTGTCAAAATTATGTGTGTTACAGAGCAGTGACTCAAAGGAAGATAAAAATAATTCCACCTCGCTGAACTGAACTCTTCACGCTATCCTCTAAGGGTATATTCACATGGAATAAAAATCTACCCGGAGAGCACTTTGGGAGCGAGGGCAATAGTAGACGAAGTACCAGGTTTTGTGCATTAGTTTGGTATGAAAAACTGGTTTGCTCGTAAAGAACAATATTTATTTGCATAGAATCTATACTTACTGGTTCCTATAGGCAGTGGTGATTCTTCACTTTTCCGAAAAAAAAAAATACTGCACATTATGTGCCAGTAACCTGCTAAGCACTAATTGTGAGAATGACAGATAGTTTTTTTACTCTTTATTTTATAAAGAAATATAAATTGATTTTGCAAGTAGACACTATTATAATTAATAAAAAAAATTGCGTTCTAACATACTACATTAATAATAATTAATAAAAAAACTTGCGTTCTAATATTCTAACATATTACTTACTAGTAATTATTGTTACTAACACATCATGGGATCAAATCCTGCAATAAATGAATTTGAATTACATATTTAATTCTAGCGCTTCAGAAAATGGAAAATTCTACTAAGAAGAAGCGCTTCAAGAAACTAAGCAGTTTTGTTATTTGTATCTATTCTAAAACTAAATTAAGTACAGAGTAATATATTTCCACAGTATTAGACACTATTACGATAAATAAATTTACTGAATAATAAATAGCGCATATCTAATATAATATACATTACATACACAAAGAAATTGTGTCAGCGAAAGTCCCAACTCGTAATTGACTGTTTTAATTCTACATCTGTTTCATTCTACCTAATTATCAAAAAAGCTAATACAATCTAAGCTAAAAAAACAACTAAGTTATTCTGATAACACTACTAAATTGATTTTGCAATACAAATAAAATAAACAAGTGATTTTAATTTCATTTCTTTCTATATTTCTGTGTGTAAGTCCCCTTACAAAATATTTTATGATTCGAACAAACTCATTCAAACACTCGTAAAATGCGTATAATGGATCGGAATACAAAATCCCATTATTACGATGCAACCTTAACTTTCACATCAAATTTCACCAAACTCTAGCCCCACCATGACCGACCGAATTAAGTTTAACTGATTTTATCTCTGTCTCTTTCTTGTGACCCTAGTTTGACAGAGACGCAGGGAGGGATAGTTTTTTTTCTGAAATAGGAAGGCAAACAAGCAAGTGGGTCACCCAATGGTAAGTGCCACATATTAGGTTAGGGCCACAAACAACTGAAGTAAACACGAGTTCGAATCAATAAAACAAATTGGTTTAATTTTTTCTCGCTGTTTTGCGTAGTTCAGAATGTAAAATTAATAAGAATTAGAATAAAAAGATTTATTGCCACAACAAGCTTTGAGGTAACAACAAAAAAACCAATAGCATGAGTGAAAAAACAACCCCACAGTCCCGTCACTCTTTGAGAATTACCTTGGGTTCAGCAGTATCAGATATAGATTGTGATTATTTGTGATAGATACAATATATTGAACATCAATAATTGAAGGTATTAACAAGTATTACCAAAATACTATACTAACAACTGTATAAATTTTGAAATAAACCAATTTATTCGGTTTATATCGCGTGTATTGTAACGAATCTAATTCCCGACGTTTCGAGCCCTTTACAGGTCCCATGTTATATACCATGATATAAACCGTATAAATTGTTTTATTTCAATGTCTACAAGTCGCGAAAACATAAGAAAATAACTGTATAAATATTTACTTGTATTGATAGAAAAAGATACCTAACAAAGTGAGAGATTCAGACACTGTAGTTTATTTCTTTAGACACTTAAAATAAGGTAAACCAAATAAGTCACGACGAGGTCTCCACAGATCCAAAAGATTGACTTGATTGGTTGATTTGCTGAGTCACGTGACTATTTTGTTTACATTATTTATAGTACCTAAAGAAATAAACTATAGGCTACCTGTATACATTATAAAATGGAATATCTTTCATTTACACGTTCGTTGTTTACCAAAAACGCGAAATGTAAACTTTATCCTTTGCTTCCGATCATGTACTTCCCTGACGTAAAGTGCAAAGGTTCTCAAAGAGTTCCATTGCAAGTCAATGCATAGGTTGCTGGTCAAAGGCAGTGGTTCTCAACCTTTCTACTTAATACATTCAGCTTCGTATGTATAGAAAGATCAACAATTCAACAGGAATGCTGGTACATGTAGGATGTAGGATGTAAACTTTGTATAGTTTTAAAGTGAGATTAAATATAACAAAATATGTAGCAAGGTGAGATAGAGACTGACAATTGCTTCGTTTTACGCCATCCTTTGATATGTCTCTCCACCTGTATATTCAAACGCTCCTTGAAGGACTATCTTTTTGTTCGTAATAGGTATTATGGGGAATACCCTAACAAAAAATAATAAAAAACAAGACGTAAAAAAAAATGAACTCTAAAAATACTAATAAATCTAAAAAACTTCTTTCTCTTACTACTACACCCTGCGAAGTTTTCAATGTGACTTTTTTTACGGTCGTTATATTATTAATTTTAAAGATATAACAACCCTCGGTGTCATCTATGAGAAAATTCTGAAAGGTGAATGGGCATTTTTGTATGGGCGCTGTCCCAACCCTTGTATACAATAGTGAGTAGTATGGACGTGTAGTACTCGGTGTAAGGATCATCATAGGCTATGTTTCGAAGACCAGGTGTCTGCAGCATTAATCATTGTTTTGTATGAAAAAAAAAAAAAAACACCAAATTAGACCTATGCTCCCATTACGTTTTTTACTTCTAGTGGCCTCAGTAATGCGTGGTTAAAATCTTTCGGCTATATCTCGAAAATGATTTTACAGATACTTTTCATACAACTGCTAGTACAAAGTGAGGTATAAAATGGGCTGTAGCTTTTTCCCTGCAAACATCTCGGTTTTGCTGTCATATAAAAAAATTAAGCTCTTATTGAGAGCTTTCTAATAAGATATAGCACAACTGTATACAGCACTTGGGACAATTTGCCCATTCTCCTTTAAGGATTTAAATGTGTAACATTAAAAAAATTGAAATCGAAAGAAACTTCGGTTACAAAAAAAAATTTTTTAAATTTATTTCAAGTCTTTACAAACTCATAAAAAATTAAAAAAATCCTCTTTTTAGTCTTTAAATCCTCCTTTACCCTTACTTTGGTTTACGTAGGTTTTGAATACTCCAGGAGGAAACATGTTCTGAATTTCATGTTTGTGTCTGTCAGCGGGTTAGGTCGCAAGCTGTATAGACCACTGACCTATAAATAATGGACTTCTAGTCAGCGTTTAAAAATGGCCGCATCAAAAGTCGAACAAAAAGTACAATAAATCGACAATCGCTCGCGCTATCAGTCTGTTGGACCGACAGCGCTGCCGTCAATACTATTATTTTGTAAAAAACCTATTTGCAACGAAACTTAATAAATTATTATTTTATGCAGTTTTGAATGACTGGGCAGAGATTGCTCAAGATAGAGGGAACTAGAAATCCGAGGGAGAGGCCTTTGATTAGCAGTGGGACATGATTGCAGGCTAGCATTATTATTATTATTTATGCAGTTATTATTATTTAAGTAGACGTAAAATTTAAAATCCAATGACTATAAATGATAAACTAATAATTTGCATTTGTAACATTGGCGGCAACCTGTATTCTCATGTCGGGCCGCTATTCTGCTGTCATTGAGTATGACACTATACATCCATGCATTATAATATCATTGGTATAGATAGAGAAACTAAATACTGTGGAATCTAGCAACGTAAATCTAGTTACATTCTACGTCTACCGATAGCACGTTCGGCATCGAATCGTATAGCGAGGCCATCTTGAGATTGAGATGCGTTACAAATAAAATGAACACATAGTTATTTTTATAAAATGTACCAAATGTTGCGCTTCCATAGTATTTTTCTCGGCAATAAGCGGAAAGACTGAATACTTTATTGTTGACCTCAAACAGTTATTTAAACTGTATTTTTTTATGTAATCGGGGAGTAAACGAGCATACGGATTACTTGATGGAAAGTTATCACCACTGCCCATGGAAACTTATTATCAACGTCATAACTTTGTAAACTTGACTATAAGTTGCAAATCAGAGACTAATAATAATGAAATGAAATGTTTTGTTTAGCTTTTTTTTATAAAAAGGAAGGCAAACAAGTAATTGGGTCACCTGATGGTAAGTGATCACAGGTAGACACCCGCAACACCAAAGAGATTGAGATGCTTTTCCAACCCAGAGAGCTAAGACGCAATACCTCTTGTGCCAATAATTGCACCGGCTGTCTTGCTCTCCACGCCGACGAAACACAACAGTGCAAGCACTGCTGCTTAGCGGCAGGATTAGCGAGCAAGATGGTAGTAGCGATCCGGACGGACCTTGCACAAGGCTCTCAACCAACTCGCAACCCAAGACTCTGGGACAATCGTTCGAATTCATCAATTTCATCATTCAAACATTTGCCTCTCCCGGGAATCGAACCTGGAACCTCAAGCTTCGTAGTCAAGGTCACTAACCACTAGGCTAACCGGTCATCAAATTCTGGTAGACAAAAGTTATTTTACCGACATTTTTATAATTTTTATACTCTTCTCGATTCTCCTTGTTATCACAATTATTGTCGCGGTACATTAAACTTGATACATTGCATAATACACTTCCATTGTGCAACAGCCAGACTTGAACCCCCAACCTGGGCTCGTAAGTCTTCCGAGATAATGATCTCGACTACTGCGCTACGAAGTAAAACAGAAATTAAAATAAATTGTCGTAGCTCGTAGCACTTCCGTAGAACTGCTACGCGTCTCGTAGCTATTTCGTAGAAGATACATAAAAGCAAGAGCAAGTTAAGTAATAAGTATAAACTTAATAAATTATGAGAACAATTTTTTGTATACTGTTCCTTAAAAAATCCTAAAATAAAGTCCAGTAGCAAAAAAATATTATAGAAAGTAAAAAAAAATTACACTTGTAATTAAAAGACAAAGTTTGTTTGTTAATTTGCAAATAAAGGCCAATTTCTAACGAAAACCTAGGATTAAAATGTAATAAAGAAAAAAAAGGAAAAAAAAAGTTCACCATTTATTGGCTAAAAAAATGTAAGAATAGAATAGAATGTAATTGTTATTTATTGTCACACACATAATTGTACAGATACAAAATAAGACTTTGACATTCATACTCTTAATTCTTAACAATGATACTAATAAAAAATCTATCATCATCATCATCTCAGCCACAAGAAGTCCACTGTTGAACATAGGCCTCCTCCATGGATTTCCAAAGTGACCGGTCGGAAGCGGCATGCAACCAGCGCCTTCCTGCCACCTGTATGAGGTCATCGGACCATCTTGTGGCTGGTCGTCCTACGCTGGCCGGTGTAATTAAATAAATAAATATCTTGGGACAATTTACACCAATTGCCCTAGTCCCAAGCTAAGCAAACCTTGTGTTATGGGTACTAGACAACGGATAAACATACTTATTTATAGATAAATACATACTTAAATACATATAACATCCATGACTCAGGTACAAACATACTCAAATTACTATTCCATCTTAGCCCTCTGGGCTGACAACGCATCTGCAATCTTCGATATTGCGGGTGTCTATAGGCGGTGGTGTACAGGTACACTTACCATCAGGTGACCCAGTGTGCTTGTTTGCCTTCCTATTTTATAAATAAAAATATTGTATTCTAAGAAACTCAGTAAAGAACAATCTGCGTAATGAAATTTTAAAACACACAAAAGATATTTCTAACCAAATGTTAATATTACGAGAACAGTTGAGCTGCTTAACATCGTTAGCGGTAACGGAACAGAAGACTTTACTTGCAAACGTTCCTTTTTTCATGTTGATGAGGCTTTTAAATAAAAGACCTTTTTAAGGACGACTTACATCCAAATCTTGGCTTATTAAAAGCATGGTATTACAGAACAACGCCTAATGTCTTTTAAGCATACAAATATTAAGGTTGGCATTTTTAATTCAAACGTTTACATCCCATCCTCCTCCTTAAATTGTGTCACTAGAGCGCCATTTTTACCCGACTACGGCGAAGCCAAAAGGAAGGGTTTACGTGCGTATTTGCTATACTTGATAGTTGTAGTTGACGCACGACCAAGGCATTGGATTTGTATTATTACGCTACTAATGGGACACTGCCAGAAGGCTCGAACAGAAGTAAATTAACAGTAATATCTAACACATCAAAAGACATGCCTTACTCTATAGGACAATGATAGTAATCAATTTTAACTTATTTTTTACTTAAATTTTTGTAACCGAAATTTCTTTCGATTTTTATTTTAAATGTTTTTAACAAGTCAAAAAAAAGTCCATGTTCAAGTCCTGCCGTTGCCCTAATTTTTCTTTGTGTTGTCATTACAATTTTAATTTATTTTTTACTTTTTACTTTCTTCTGTAGTCGGGTAACAGTTTTTAAACTTTTTTTTTTATATACAAGCGACACCCCATGGCTTCACTCGGGTACAATTGGACGTAATGTACATAAAAAGCTTCAGTAAAAAAAACTGAATTCCAGTAAAAATTTAATCAAAATCCGTCGCGTGGTTTAGAAAGAGGAAGCGACCGACGGTATGAGGACAAATGGGAACAGATAGTGACTTCTTTTATACTATGTAAATAAATAATAATAATAAAGATGAATTATTATAAAAAGAGTTAAACTTTTTAAGGCTTGTTAACACACTTCAAAAAAGGAGAATCTCCGTTCTTCGGGATCTTTTTTTATTGTAGACCGTTTTCAAGTTGGCCGCGTACTCAAGATTGTATTTGACGTTTTATTTCTATAGCAATGAGAAGTCAAATGGGATCTAAAAAACGGAGCTGTACTTCGGACTACAAATCTAAAACCTTCTCAATGAAGCACCATAAAAATTATAATTAAAATATAAGATCAAGGCACGTAAAAAATCCAATGATAAATATAACAATAGTCAGTACACAATACGAAAACAATATTTATTCCGTCTAGCCGCAGAATAACCTCAATAAATAATGTACGAAAGAGCACCAGCCGAAATTACAATATGGCCCGAAAAAACCCAATCATCCTGAGTAAAAAAACATAAATCACTAAGAACAAATATTCATGAAAAAAAAACCTCGGACATTCGTACTGAATACGTCGAGAACTATTCAAAATCCACTCATGCATATATTCATGAATTGCTACCATTGTCAAACAGCCCGACAAAGTTATTAAAGCAACCCCAAAAAACTCTCCCACAACACAATAACACCGAAATTCCTCAAATCAGACGTCTGAAATAACTTTGTGAATCATAAATAAGTTACCAATCGTTTTGCTATGGATATGGCGCTTATTGCATTTAGTTAAAGCTCGGAATTGCCGATTGTGTCGCTTTTTTATGTTTGTAGCCATTTAAGAGGTGTAAAGAGTGTTTTTTTTGTGGATTTCGGACGCCGTTATAAGTCTCGTCAACAAATGTGGTATAAGACTTTTTTATTCAGTATATTTAAAGCCTATCTGTATCAAGATCACTACTTTGTTATATTTGTAACGCTGGTTTCGTGCTCACGCATATTATTTAACGTCACAAGGACCTCTTTCGCTTTATTAAGTCAAAACCAGCCGAGTGTCGGACCACGCGCAATGTAGGGTATAGTTGCAAGTACAGTAGGGGAAATATATTTACGTACCACCTTAGAACCCTATCGCAATGACGCGACGCGTTAAACGCCAGGCTATGTCATACAAATGTCATGCGTATGTTACTTCGACTAGGTTCTACGGTGGTACGGGTTTAAGTAATTTCCTTGACTGTACAGTTTATAAGTTAGTCGACTATTACTCGTAAACTTGTGGAGCCTTACTAAGTTGTAACAGTTTTACACAGTTTTTTTGTAACACCATAGCAGTGACTGGTGTATAGCAACTTATTCGGGGTGTTTCCCCTCGGTTGCTGTCGCGCAACCCCAACCAGGGCTCTACAGAAAACCAGCGTTGCTGCACTCGTCTCGTGTAGCAACACGTGCTGAAGTCCACCATCGATACTTAAGTTATAAATATTCTGTAAGTTTGTTTTTGTAAATGGTGGTGGTACTTTATGAGACTAAATAAAAATATTTTTTTTCTTCTTTCTTTCTTTCTTTTCCTATCACCCCATTCTATGGGGTAGAGAAGAAAAATACATCCCCACTTTACGTGTAGACGATCACCCTATACACATTTTTTTAAAGAATTTATTCCACCGCTTTATAGGCGTGACTAATAAATAAGTAGTTCTATGTCAAATGACAGGTTTCTAGTACAGGTTTTTCTGAGCTAAGCTGCGAGAAAATGGTCGCATATAGCAAAACTATGAGGCAAACTGGAACAAATTACCTTGCTACTCCGCTACTAATTTGTTCCATTTTGTTGGTATAGACCTCTGCAAAATAACGCCTGAATCTATTAATTATTGAAACTATAAGGGTCTTTGTTACGACTATAAATTCCTAAAAACGTTGATTCATCCTAAGGGCGCCGGCGCAGCGCTGGGACTCGCCGCTGCTGGAGCGCTTCGTACGGCTGACCGAGCCGCCTGCCGCCATACTCCGGCGATTATGATAAAATCACTCTTTGTCACATACTAACCCTACCAATAAGCATCTGTAATTACTAAACTATGGATTGAAACTCCGAAATAAACTATTTCTATTTCTATTATTAGGAACTACGAACATCTAAACGTTTAGATTATACTGAATCGGGAAACTGATCGATTCAAACGCTCCAGTGGCACGGTAACCGATAGTTTATTCAGTGGTACATACACTCGACCAATAAAGCACTGGCCATCTGTCTTTATTTGTTTGCGGGAGAGTCCGGTGGAACTGGGTTTGTTTAGCCGCTTTTAAACTAACTGCAATCCTAACTTTAACCTACCTAGTTTTTAGTGCATTTAGATTATTACTGTAACATTTACCATTATTTTTATAAGAAACTAGCAGCGTCTCCTCTGATGGAAAGTCATCACAGCCATCTATAGGATACCTAGGGGATGCAAGTCAGTATGTAATCCCAAATTTAAGTTAACCAAGGCGCGGGCCCAAGGCTAAAGTATCATATAAAAGACGGCGAGCGTTTTAACGATAATGTCTCAAATCTGTGTTGAGCAAGATATCCGACAAGCAAGCGTGTCTAAAGCAAGATGCCTAACAAATAGGATGTCTCAAATGCAATGATACCCAAGAAGCAGGGCGTCTTAAAAGCAAGATATCCAACAAACAGGGCGTCTTAAAAGCAAGATGTCCAATAAACAGGACGTTTCACAACGAGCAAGAAGTCTCAAAAGCAAGATGCACAATAAGCAGAACATCTCAAAATAAGATGCTCAGCAAGCAGTGCGTTTCAAAGGTAAAATGGCCAATAAGCAGGGAGTCTTAAGAACAAGATGCCAGTAGAGCATTTCAAAAGAAAGATGCACAATAAGCAGAGTATCTCAAAAGCAAGATGCCTAACAAACAGGATGTCTCAAATGCAATGTTACCCAAGAAGCAGGGCGTCTTAAAAGCAAGATATCCAACAAACAGGGCGTCTTAAAAGAAAGATGTCCAATAAACAGGACGTTTCACAACGAGCAGGAAGTCTCAACAGCAAGATGCTTAACAAGCAGGACGTTTCAAAAACAAGATTCACAACCAGAAAAGTATCTTACAAGCAAGATGCACATTGCACAATAAGCAGAGCGTCTCAAAAGCAATATGTCCAACAAGCAAGGCGTTCCAAAGATAAGATGGCCACTAAGCAGGCCGTCTCAAAAGCTATATGTCCAATAAGTAAGGCGTCTAAAAGGCATGATACATCAGCAGCGCAGGGTGTTTCAAAAAAGTCTTTACTAAAAAGCGATTTAACCAACGCATCCGATATGTAACTGGTCCCCTGATTCATCGCCGACTAACTTCGCAGGCGGCGCTGAGAGCCGGCGGTCGCATGTTGATACAACCCTTCCTTGAGCTACTTCGGTAAACAAAACTTGAATGTGTGGGCGGAGTTCGAAGGTTCCCTTTTTTATACTTTATGTATGAAATTTTCTGAGGGATTCAGATTCTTTTATCAATATTATTCCTAAACTGGAGCCCGCCATTTTGTTTGCTTGATTTGATTACTCAAGATACCTTATAGTAGTAATATTACGCTGTAGTTACTGGTTGTATAGTCGACCAAGTAATTGCTTGATCACTTTTGAACTTTATACCTTTGAAATAGAGTCGAAAAGTGGTCAAGCAATTTCTTGGTCGACTATACTATGAGGGCTCGCAATAGATCAGTGCACCTCGCAAGAATCTTCTCGACACGCGTTAGGCTGCTTCTCCACCAGAGATGTGCGAGGATGCGTAGTGAGGAATTTGTTTGTAAGAACCAATAGAATCGCTTCATTTACCTCGCCTCGATCAGCACAGCTCTGGTGGAAACGGTTCATTGGTTCTTTACAAACACATCCCTCGCTACGCATCCTCAAACATCTCTGGTGGAAATGCAGCTTTAACTCGCTGCGTAAGGCTGCTTTTCCACCGGAGATGTGCGAGGATGCGTAGCGATGGATGATGTGTTTGTAAGAACCAATAGAATCGCTTCATTTAACTCGCTGCGTAACTCAGAGCGTTTCTCTCCTACTGGGCTAAATAAAACGAGACGCGCTGAGTTACGTAGCTAGTTTACGCATATCGAGATCATTCATGCTAGACTTACAGAGATTCTCTTGGAATAGCTGGTTCCTATGACGATTACTTCCTATGACGTAACATTCATGTTCCTACCTCGATTATCCATAAAAAAGTCATTTACTAAGAGACTTTTGTATACAGTTCCACGAGAATCCATCATTTGTATAAATAATAATAAAACAAACTTTCAGTGCCAATAACCTCAATATCCCGAATTTGATTCAATATTTCTTTGTATAGTTGACCAAGTAATTGCTTGACCACTTTTCAACCTTATCCCTTTGTAATACGGTCGAAAAGTGGTCAAGCAATTTCTTGGTCGACTATACATAATTGTATTGTTTGTAATAAATCCTCTCTATTTTTCTCAAAGGTTAGCTGGGAGAGATCTCTTTAAGGGTTAAGTTCGCCTTTGTACCGCTACCTATATTTTTCTGTGTATTTGTAAGTGCTTATGTACAATAAAGATTTTAACAAACTGGAACAAATTACCTTGCTACTCCGCGAAACCAGTGCCGGGCTCGTGCAAAATAGCTGCGTCTCGTTCGTTCGTGCGTGTCGTTTGCATGAACATATATGTGTCGCACAGACGCAGCTATTTTGCACGAGCCCGGCACTGGTTTCGCGGAGTAGCAAGGTAATTTGTTCCAGTTTGTTGATATGGACCTCCGCAAAGTAACGCCTGAATCTATTAATTATATAAAGAGTTTACATACATACATAGCTCTCTCTGTTCGGAGCAAGATCCAGACAGGAAAAACGTTGCTACGGACCGCTACTTCCTTATATCAAGGGGCCACTGTCTTCGTTAAAACTCAAATGAGGGCGACCCACTTGCCTTGACTAACGCCCCCACAGTGGCTACAAATGTGTACCGAGGCCGGCACTGAACCGGCACTCGGCAATATTGCGGCGCGATCCGTCTTTATTTGTCACTGAGTCGGTGATCTATCGCTACAACTGCTAACATTATTAGTTGCTGGCATAGATCACTGCTGGAAGCGGCAAGATCTTGTTTCTGAGGTCCAGAACACTGCTGTGTTTACTGACAGCTGGCAGTCGTTGCTTGCAAAAATTGACAAGTATTTAAGTTTTTCTTGAAGTAAAATTTTAGTAGAGACGTGACATTTGCTTCCTTATAACTGTTTTATGTTAACATAATAGGTGTGTTGGTAATTAACTGTAATCCTGTTATTGTAAATTAAATTAAAAATTAAATAAATAAATAAAATATACAACAAATACCTTTTATTGTTACACCACACAAGAAAACAAACAAAGGAAATACAAAGAGGATCAAATATCAAGGTAAACAGCAGGCGGTCTTATCGCTCAACAGCGATCTCTTCCAGATAACCATAGGATATAAAACAACTTTTGTTGTTATGTTATTGCTGTGGTAAGTTTTCTGCCCTCCATAATAAGTGCTTCCCGAATAAATATATTTTTGTTTTGAAATTTTTGTGGTTAAATTAAAAAGTTTTCGAATTATCTTAAGTTGTAAATGTACTTGTTGTGATTGTTTGTTAACCCAAATGAATAAAATAGACCATAGAAATACCGTGACATTCCGACATAATGGCGGCGGGTGGTAGGACCTTGTGCAAGGTCCGTCCGGATCGCTACCACCATCTTGCTCGCTAATCCTGCCGCTAAGCAGCAGTGCTTGCACTGTTGTGTTCCGGCGTGGAGAGCAAGACAGCCGGTGTAATTACTGGCACAAGAGGTATTCCATCTTAGCCCTCTGGGTTGGCAACGCATCTGCAATCTTCTTGGTGTTGCGGGTGGTGATCACTTACCATCAGGTGACCCACTTGCTTGTTTGCCTTCCTATGTTATATAAAAAAAAAATATCGAATTAAATGAATCACTAACGTGTTTAAATTTGTAACCAATATTTGGTTCGATTTCGATTTTCATTTTTGTTGTCATTGAATATTATTAAAATAAAAATGTTCGACAACAAAAAATAAAAATCGAAAGAAAGTTCCGTAACTTAAATAAAAAATGGCGCCATCTATCGTCAACCTGCAAAGTTACAAAGTTAAATGAGATAACTTGGAAAAGGTTCTCATAGATGGCGCCAAAGATAGTTACACTTTAAAACTAATAATGAAATGAAATGAAATGAAATGAAATGAAAATTATTTAATCCAGAACAATTAGTTCCTTATTAGTGCCGTGAAAAACATAATTATTAATAAAATAAAATAAAATACAATACCAATAATGTAATGACAATAAAAATGAAGCACATTTAAAAATTCACACTGTCTGGCAGTGGCACAGTAGCGGAATTGCTAAACGCACGGAAGGTTGAGAGGTTCAAGTCCTGCCAAATGGCCAAGATTTTACTTTGTGTTGTCATTTAATATTATTTAAAATTTCTTACGAATTTCACTTCTAGCAATATGAATCTGTGACTACGTTCGGAGTTTTCCTCAGTAGCGGCGGTTTGGAAGTATGCCCCACAAACGTTCTCTAATATAACTCAATCTGGTGGAAGGACCTTGTGCAAGGTCCGTCCGAATCGCTACCACCATCTTGCTCGCTAATCCTGCCGCTAAGCAGCAGTGCTTGCACTGTTGTGTTCCGGCGTGGAGAGCAAGACAGCCGGTGTAATTACTGGCACAAGAGGTATTCCAACTTAGCCCTCTGGGTTGGCAACGCATCTGCACTCTCTTTGTTGATGCAGGTGTCTATAGGCGGTGGTGATCACTTACCATCAGGTGACCCACTTGCTTGTTTGCCTTCCTATGTTGTATAAAAATATATTTTTATCGCGTTTAAGTCCTCATAACATTATAAATATGTATAACCTTACCTATTCTGTGTGAATGTGCAATTAAGTTACTGCGAAAGGAGTAACAAGGAGTAACAGCACAAATTACAATGAAAATACCACTAAACCCATAAGCTTGTACTTTATCATACCCATCCTAAACCGAGATATAAAATAAAAAACCGTAAGTAATGTAGAAGCTGAAATCTTCAGCACCTAATAAAACTTAAGACCAGGTTAAGAGGTCTTAGAATAAAATCTGTCCCTCCCTGTTATCCTCCTTTATGTGTCTAAGTTGCACTTAAACCTGACCTCCCTTATTCACCGAATAGTTAGTGCCAATAAGCTGGCCGTAAAATTGAAAAATGTAGGTTCAAAATGGCTACCTCTTATAATGTTCCTCCACCTTAGAATTTGGCCGAGCCTTTTGTTCAGTATTTGATACAAGTATTCAGCCTTTCACGACGTGCGGAAGCTTTGAGAAGTATATGGAAAAGTTTAGTTTCACATCTACAGATAGTAAATAGTTAACTAAACTCCGAAATGGAATTCGAGATCAAAAGTAAGGTAAGGATGCGTAGCGAGGGATGTGTTTGTAAGAACCAATAGAATCGCTTCATTTACCTCGCCTCGGTCAGCACAGCTCTGGTAGAAACGGCTCATTGGTTCTTTACAAACACATCCCTCGCTACGCATCCTCGCACATCTCTGGTGGAAACGCAGCCTAACAATAAGGAGATTGTAAATGCATTGCCAAACCAGAGGGCAAAGATGGAACACCTCTTGTGCCAGTAATTGCACCGGCTGTTTTGCTCTCCAGTCTCCACGCTGGAACATAACGTCCAAGCACTGCTGCTTAGCTAGCACGAATCTTCTCGACACGCGATAACTCGCTACGTAACTCAGTGCGTCTCTTTCCTACTATACTAGTTAGAAAGATACGCACTGAGTTACAGAGCAAGTAAACGCGTATCGAGAATATTCGTACTAGGTGCACAGTGTTTTTGCATGAAGCTAGGAATTCGAAACATATTTTTTACTTCGCCTTTAAACCACAGGTGGGCTAAGTTTTTATCCGATATTAATTTTTGCCTTTTAGTAACGTTTCTCGTTGCATTTCGTACAAGCTGCGAAACATGTTAAGTGTACAAAGAGATCAGTTTTTTACTATTTATCGTGGTTTCAGTTTCTTTATTTTCTTTACTAACATCATTTGGACTAGAAACTTGTCTAAAAATAAAGATATTTTATTTCTTTTATTTTTATTTAATTGTGAAACAAACTAGCAGTTGTAGAATTAAAAATTTTAATTAATTATTTTCAGATGTGGGTAGTTCTACAAACTAAGGAATTTTCGGCGGCCCAGCTAAAATATCATAAAAAAAATTGATACAAACTAATTTATTTGTATAACATACTGTACAACATACCTATGCCTAGCTGGTCACTAAAAATGATGGAGATTAAAAATTATTTTCTTGACGAAATTTCAATTCAAAACGTAAAATTTTCAGGATCCTGGAGTGTCCCACAAGCAAAATAGGATTGAAAGTGTACTGTGATTTATTTACTACGACATTGAGGCCATAAATGAAACAAGAATAAAAAAAGGACTTTTTTTTTTCTTACCTGGGAGACATATTATTATTTTATTGCACCAAAAATATTATAAAATCCTGTTCTAGAATTTGTCCCATCAGTTTTATGTCAGGATCCTGTTCAATGTAAAATAAGCGAATATTCAATATTCTATTGGCCGAGCGACGTTGTCGTTCGGATGAGTTGGTTGTGCATACGAAAAAAACAAAGAATACCACCTATCTCTTTGCACCTAGCGTGTTGTTTAGCCGGCCCGGCACAGTTAACGGAGGCAATCGCGTCGTAATCAGTCAAGTTCACAGAATTCTGGTAAGATATTTACTTACGAAATAAACATAATAATATGGTAATTTTAGCATTTTTATATGTAAGTTGCTTACACGAAGGCTTAGTTCTGCTTAACTTTGGTTAAATGTTATAAATCGATGATTTTTTTTAAATATAATTCAAAAATTCTCAAGAACCTGGTCTCAGGATCCTGTCAAATTAAGACCCAGGATATTGAGAAATCTCCAGAATCATCAAATTACTGAACAATTACAACAGATAAAAGGTCAGAGGAAAGCTATAACTCAAAAAAGAAAATTTTAAGATATTGTTAACGTGCAAAAAAAAAGAAAATATAAAAAAAAAGTTAAAAAGGAGGTAAAATAAAATAGACAACCGAAATCAAAAGAAACATAGAGATAAAGAAAATAAATTAAAAATAACAAAGAAAAATAAGCACGAATCCAGTGACTATAAGTGCGTTATTTGTGGTATTCTCTATAGCGAAGATACCACAGGAAATAACTGGCTCCAGTGACTTTAATGCAATAATTGTTATTTATTTGTAAAAATATTCAGAAATAAACGTTAATTTCTGTTGATTTTCGACTTAATCCTCAGTTTTCTGGTTATATTCTCAGTTTCCTGTTACTTGATTTTCTTGAAATGGCCATAAATCTGAAATTTTGAAATATTTTGACTGTTCCACTTAACATAGGCTGAAAGGTGTTGTATTCTTTATGATAGACTATGTTTTGCAACCAGAATGGGAAAAAAAATGCCGGGCCTGATTCAGACTCATTTTCGTCCTTCGTTTGTAGAACAACCCATGTAAATGTTTACATGTACACAATGTTTATTTGTGATCCCAAAGCTCAACTTCATCAAAAAGGTAATTAGTAAAATTTGGCTTTGCCTAAAAAAACAGAACCTCAAGGAAATCTTCGCTTAAATTATTAATTTTAAATGCTCTATAATGACAACACAAAGAAAAATTTGGGTAATAGCAGGACTCGAACCTGAAAACTCAGCATGCCGTGCCTTGCGTTTGTCAATTACGCCACATTACCAACTAAGTTATTATTAATATAGTATTACTTGGTAATGTGGCAGAGTTAGCAAACGCAAGGCACAGAATTCTGATGTTACAGGTTCGAGTCTGGCCATTACTCTAATTTTACTTTGTGTCGTCATTACATAGTGATTAAATTTAATAATTTGAATGTAAAAAAAAAATCAAAAGAAATATCGGTTAAAGAAACAAACTATTGCTCTGGAAAATGCTCAGTAACCCAAATCGGCTGGTCGTTAAGATCACACCATAAATAACCCACTGGGTTGGCCTTTCTCCATAAATCTAGTCTCGAATCTTCCGGGGTTGTGCATGTGCATTTGGAAGTGGTTAGAAATAGCCATTCTATGGCTTATCTTTTTTATAAAATAGGAAGACAAACGGGCAAGAGGGTCACCTAATGATGAGTGGTCACCACCGCCCATAAACCGTAACACCAAGGAGATTTGCGGATACGTTGCCAACACAGAGGGCTAAGATGGAATACCTAATTTCACCGGCTGACATATATTCAAAGGTTGTCGGGAAGAGATCGCTGTCAAGCGATAAGACCGCCTATTGGGTGCCTATATTTAAGATTTATCTATAATTCCGTCAAATTGTTAATGTAGTATTAAAAAAACCATATTTTCTTGTTGTTACCAGTGTATGTCTCGTCGGAACACAACAGTGCAAGCACTGTTGCTTAGCGGCTGGATAAGCGAGCAAGATGGTGGTGGCGATTGGTATACTTAAGGTATTTTAGGCTAACATTTCTTTCTACTCCATTTTTTACGTTCACTGACTATTTAGCCAACCAAGAAATTACTTTACCACTTTTCGATCGTATTACAAGAGGATTAAGACAAAGTGGCTAAGGAATTATTTGGTCGACTATACAAAATGTATACGACATCATAATAAAACAATGTTTCGCTTGTAATAATCAGATCCACTTCATAACCAACTATAAATAAAACATAGCTCTGAAAAACAAAGTAATCCGCGAACTCGATTTCGTTCCCAAGGTACTGTGCCTTTGAAGATTTCCCTTCAAGTTTTAAGGCGCAAGTCCAACTTTCGAATAGAAATTAATGTAATTTCCTTCACCGGCGGCCCTAATTCTCCCTTTTGTGTGAAAAAAGGCCCCAATTGTTGGACAACTCGTTTGATTCTCCGGATAGAAGAGGGTAATGAAGGTCAAAGCTCTGTTTGATGCGATGAAATACAAAGATATTGCGGTTGGAGAATTGGAGATACTTTGCGCCTAAACTACGACGAGAATAAAAGGGCAAATGATAAATAAAGGAATACAGCAACATTTTAAATATATTGTGATACATTTGGAACAAATTAACTTTGCTACTACGTAAAATTGGTGCTAGCAAATCGTGCAAAATTGCAAAGCTACAGGAAGGTTTTTAGCGCAAATTATATTCAGATGCACCATCTTGCTCGCTAATCCAGCCGCTAAGCAGCAGAGCTTGCACTGTTGTGTTCTGGCGTAGAGAGCAAGACAGCCGTTGAAATTACTGGCACAAAAGATTTTGCATTTTAGCCCTCTGGCTTGGCAACGCATTTGCAGTCTTCTTGGTGTTGCGTGTGGCCCATATGCACGTTTGCCTTTTTTTAATGGACTACCGCAAAGCAACGCTTGTATCTGTAAAATACATTACGATAGTAAAATTGAACTTGTTTTAGCTAAAGTGCGAAACTTTGACAACACGCAGATCCCTCACCAACGAAGTAGAATGAAAAAAACAGTTCCCGTTTCCTAACAAAAATATTTCACCTGAAAACTACAGTTACAGAGCTCGCTAACAAACGTATAAACAAATTCTGGCTCCAACGCGATTTGTTCATTCAACGGGCTGGGTCGGTGCCAAGCCAGCCTCTCGCTGAGATTTCCTTGAATTTACACGTAACCATCAATTGTAAGAAAACGGTTCAATTTCGATATTATCTGGTTTAAAATGATGAGCGACTTGGCGGTCGCTGTGGTTTGTTTGAACTAAATTCGCTATATATTAATAAGATGTGGTGATAACAAATATTTAAATTAATATCAGATACCAAGGTCTGTTGGCCCATGGAGTTTGAAAAATTCAAACTTCTAAGTCAACGCAATCAAAAGATATGGCTGTTTATGCCGCATATTTTATACAATCGAAACGGAACCGAAAACCTATAGGATACTTCCCATTAACCTAGAACCATGGGCTAAAAGTAAGGTACCACAGCACAAATGAAGAGAAAAATCCAAATATTGAAAATTTGTAGTTTCATTACAAAAAAAATACAATTATAAATTTATATTTAGAACATGAGGACAACAATATTATCCAATAGCAAAGTTAAATTTGGCCTTCAATTCATTGTATCTTTTCGTTTGAGCAAAAGTTCCTTACCTGGGTCTGTGAACCACTGGTGGTCTGTGAAAGCATCAGAAGTCATCCTAAAACTACATGATGTATTGTGTTTTATAAATTTTTTGTAACCGAAATTTCTTACGATTTTTATTTTTAAATGTTAAACATTAAAATTATTAAATTAAAATGATTGATTGATTGATTGATTGAAACTTTATTTTTTTCCACAACACAATAATACACAAAACAATGCTATGTAATATTTTTTTTGTGATGTCATTACATAGCATTTTAATTTTCTTAATCTTCATATAAAACATTACAATAATTATTAAGAAAATCAGTGGTCCCTGGCAATATAAATAAAAAAATCAAATGGTCCCTCGTCTCTAAAAAGTCAAGTAAGAACAATGATTATTAAGTTTGTACGGTATCGTCGGTGCGCGAATTCAACTCGTACTTTGTTTAATACTTAAAGCTTTACTTTAGCGTATAGAAATAAGAAATTTAAGCTTTGATTGCCCTTACAAACATACTTCGCTTACAGACACCCTTCAGCATAAATTACCTTAGACCCGAGGCTACAAGGCGTACGCAACCTTCAACTTAAGTAAATAAGCAAGTTGAAATTACTTCGGATCCATCAATATCACGTCAGCCCTGACACATGCCTCATGAATCCGCAGGCGATTTGATTTTAACTTTGCCAAAGATTTCAGACTCTTGCAAAGTAAATTAACAAGCTGTTTAAGAGAGTAAACTGCGCACGGTGTTTTATACAAGATGTTAAAATTTTTCTTAATAGGAGTGTGAACCCAGCCCCAAAAAGCGCTAACCATACAAACGGCGATAACGTTTTCCACCCTCTAAACCTTTACCTATGGAAATGATTTTTTGGTATGTTGTCATGATGCCCCAGAACTAGGTTTGCATGTTTTGATTTTTTAAATATTCTTCATAGATTTGACAATATTTGCATTTTAAGAGTTTCATACAAAACAAAAAAGCGTTAATATTTTTGAAACTATTAAGAATATTCTGACATTTAATTTTGTATTATTTTGTTAAGGATATTTAAAAAATCAAAACATAAAAACCTAACTCGAGGATATAATGACTACATATAAAAAAATCATGGCTATAGGTTAAGGTTTCGAGGGTGGAAAACGTTATCCCCGTTTGCATGGAGAGCAGTGGGTTCACACTCCACTTAATGTATTTATTTATTTCCTCGCGGGAGGGGAAAACTAAAGGCCAGCCACGCATCAGCGTTTTTCTGAAGATGGCTGGTTACTACAGGCAGCAGAGATCACTCCCTCCTTGTTTGCCGCTACGCCATACAAAATGCCGTTGCCCAGGATATAAGTCGATAAACGTCAATTTCTGCATATACAACGTAACGGGCAATGCCCATACATCACAATGTTATACTTTATGGCAGATTTTATTACTACAGTTCTTTTTTTATTAAACAGGAAGGAAAACAAGCAAGTGGGTCACCTGATGGTAACTGATCACCACCACCTATAGACACCCGCAACACCAAGGAGATTGCAGATGCATTGCCAACCTAGAGGATTAAGACTGAAAACGAAATGCCGGTAATTGCACCGGCTTGCTCTCCATGCCGGAACACCACAGTGCAAGCACTGCTGCTTACAGACAGGATTAAGAGGCATGATGGTGGTAGCTATCCGGACGGACCTTGCTCAAGGTCCTACCACCCGCAACTAAGACTACCTACTTATTTCTTGACTACTTTTAATTTATTACGTTATCCACTATTTAACTACCGTACAAAGTCTCTTTAATCCTATTAAAACCATTTCGAACATAATTTAATTTTCTACATTGACAAAATTGACAGAAGCGAAATTAAAAAACAAGGTGTTTCTAATATTTTCCTATCGGCTGCCAACATACCTGTGAAACTTACTGAAAGTTTCTAACACTTATAAGATTTCTGCAGCGAGACGGCTGGTCTTGGGAATTAGCGAAACTTCACTGATGTTAATTATTTCTTGCGTTTAATTAATTTATAACAGGAGGCCATTTCGTAAACTTAAATGAAACTAGCCGTACAGACGAACAATAGGCTCTTTGATGTGTTACCATTTTTCGAAGTATGCAACAGTACAACTATTTCCAGAAGTGACTGTGGCTGTTATCCGAAATGCTATAGTAAAGTACATTGTTGCGTTTAGATAGAAGGTCAAATAAAATAATGGTCCATAGAAGCAATGTATATCAAAACAGATTTTTGTCGTCTAATGCTAAGAAGAAATACAAACGGTGGTAACGTTTTCGAACCTTTTAACCTTAACGGGTAATTGACTGACTGATGAACCAGACTGATGGACTGAACTGGCGCAATATTGAACATGTAACGACTGAGGCATCTTATTTGAGTACGAGTGATGTGTATCAATGATAGCTATATTCAAAAAATCCATTTATTTAAAATCCACAGTATTGTTAGTGACCACATTAATATAAAAAATCTTTTATCTACACACATATCATCATTTCTCAATAACGCGTTCAAAAACCAAAGAAAATGACCAGCATTATTACAACCAATGTTATTTTAAGAGTTTTCTTGTCTGTGGTAGTAGGTAAATCTGTTCTTTATTGGGTAGTATTTCTTAGTAGTCTGTGTTTATTGGTGATTACATTACCGATATCTCGTGACGTTTTGAATTTAAATTTGGAACAGCTGTCAAAATTCAAGTTGGTCTCTATTCTAGTATCCACAGATATTAAAACAGTTATCGATACGAAACGTCAATTCAGTATGATTTTTTAATTTAAACGCACGACATTTGATCTCGAGTGACATGACAATAGGGACTTCATTCTTTTGTCTATGATTTTAGAAAAAACGTTCGTCTTGACGGATAGATCGAATTGCCGCCATACTTGTTTGTTGGTTTTTTGCTGTTACGGTTTTTTGCAGTTATGATATGTGTGTAGATAAAGTAATGTATGCAACTGTAAATAATTAGGCCTTAAAACACTCGTGTGATCCTATTATGAAACTCGCTGATGCTCGTTTCATAAAACCACACTCGTGTTTTAAGGCCTCTCATTATATAGCAGTTGCATAAAATACTATTATGTTTCAATAAAATAGATTGTCTTGGCCATCGCATGAAAACACAATGTAACTGAAAAGCAATACATATTATATTTAATTTAACAAAAACAATCTAAACAATCTTATTTACTATAACATGAATTGCTTGTAAGTTACATTGTGTTTTCATGCGATGGCCAAGTCAATCTATTTTATTGAAACATTAAAGATGTTTTATATTAATGTGGTCACTACAAGATGTTGTTAGACTAGCTAATTACGTAATAACTTAAGACAGAAGGTCCCTTAAGTAGGGACTGAATAAACCAACCGACTTGGTATAACATGGATCTCACAACTTTTTACGGTAGAAGAACTAAGTTGCGAGACTTGTTTTTTTTACAAGTTTTGTTTTTGATGGCATTAAAACTTTAAACGGTGAAAAATAAACCTCAGGTTGCATATCTATTCTAATCGTATATCATATTCGGATAGTAGGACCTTGAGCAAGGTCCGTCCGAATCGCTACCATTATCTTTCTCGCTAATTAAGCCGTAAAGCAGCAGTGCTTGCACTGTTGTGTTCCGGCGTGGAGAGCAAGACATGTCTTGGCTGCAGCCGGTTAAATTACTGACACAAGATGGAGTACATTTTGTGTCAGTAATTTGCAACCCACAGGGGTTGGCAACGCATATGCAGTCTCCTTGGTTTTGAGGGTATCTATGTCATTTGCTCGTTTGAGTTCCTATTTTATACCAATCTGTTCTGTGTAACACAGGCTGCAGGCAACTCTAATTGCATAGAACGTAGGTACTTGAATTTAATTATACACTGAGTGAGTACTGAGACTACGAAAACTGAATACTCTTCAAGTTTCCATAATCACTGCAATCCTATTACGTTGGAACTTGGGCAAAACTTTCGAATTCCTCATCAGCCTTTAAGTTTGTCTTAAGTTCTCGAGAAATTTTGCATGACTGTTTTAAGCACCTCATCAAAAATATATCTAAATAATTTTAATTAAGAGGAAACCTCAAGGCCTAGAGAATTGAAAAATAGGTATTTGTAAAATCTATTGCTGCCTCCATCTATCAAGCCTCCCCCCGCAGAGCGCAATAGAGACAGCTGCAGCTTGTACTGAAAATACCTATTTAAAGTACACAAAATCAACGATTCGTAGACCCCTGATTCCTTCTCCAAAACTTAACCGATTTAACTACTTTTTTCATAAAAAATTAAAGAAAGGCTTAGGCAGTGTTCCTATTTTTTTCCTTTTTTAAATAATGTGGTAAAATTTGTTTGCTGAATGTATGAACGCAGCCGAAAAGCTGGCCAATTTTTTAAGTTTTTGAATGTTCATATTTCTTTTAATAAATAATTTATTGAAAAAAGGAAAACATAGGGACATGCATAATAGTAGCCATCGATTTTTTGGAAAAAAAATATTGCTCTATTGGCTTTATCCAGAGAGGAAACAGGGGACGACGTTTGTATGGAAAAACGGCCCTTGTGTTTCCTCTTAAGTGAACTCTGTATACCACTACTGTATAATATTTTTTTTTTTAAATACGAAGGCAAATATTCATGGCCCGAATATTATCCACACATAAATTAACAGTTCGTTTTATGTAGGGGTTGCAGTTCTAACCTAACCTAACCTACTTTTCAAGTTACAGTTCGTTTTATTGCAGATTTGAATTATAAATAGAATGCGAACTTAATTTCGGACTAACTCATTTTCGGAATGTTATACTAATTATACTCAATAAGGTTTCTGCCAAATTACCATTCGGCGAAAACTGATTATGCCAAATCTATTCTGCTAAAACAGTTTCGGCCAATAAATGCTATGCCGTATAAAGGGAACCCCTATTAACCAAATGGTATGAGCTCGCACCAACGCGAGTTAGCGGGCGCTCTCATACTATTTGTCTACAGGCGTGCACCCGCTTCCATGCGCCCGCTCCGTGCGCCCGCGTGACTTAGTGGAGGCCCTTACAGATTAATTAAATAATCAGGGGATTATTTAATATCTTGCTGATTTTCTGCTCTTATACATTTCGCTCGCCAAGCAAGTTCCCAATTAAGCTTAAGTTTTGGTAAATTTGAACAGGTTTCGCTGGAAAATCGCTTTTCCTGGTTGTTGGTTTGCCTCTACTTCAATATTAAGTAACTGTTTAGAATAAACGGAAGTTCTACGAATTATAAAGGTATTTTGTTCGTTCTTGTTTTACTTTTAATACCTGAAAGAAACCCATTTTTTTAATATCTATGATTTCCCATTTTCGTTTGATAAATTGTAATGTAAAATGCTATATAATGAATGACAACACAAAGAAAAATTAGGGTAATGGCAGGATTCGAACCTGCAACATCAGCATTCCGTGCCTTGAGTATTCCAGTTTCCGCCACATTACCGCTGCCATACCCTGAAATTTCGATTACAATAAATTGTAATGTTTCATAAAAGTAACCGCTTTTAAAATAAAAACCTTTTTTTTCCTTTTGCAGTTTATTTCATTATTTCCAAGTTTTATTCGTCAAATGCACACAATTTTTGTGTCGTCGTAATCTGACATAACAGTATGTCGGGTATTACTCGAATATAAGACATGAAAATAACCTGTCATTAAAATACGTTTGAAACGTGTTAATATTTAAAAGAAAATTTAAAACGTTTTTATCAAAATCATGACAAAAATCTTTCGTCCCAAAAAGTCAGCAGTTTTGCATTTTCCATACAAAGTGTCATCCCCCATTTCACCCCCTCTAAGTTTTGTTTCCGCTACAAAAAGTAGCTTAAATCCTTCCCCAAGGTCCCGTCTATTCCTTTACCGAAATTCATCACAATCGGTTTAGTGGTTTAGACGACATCGTTACAGACTGAGTTACTTTTGCATTTTTAATATTAGTTTGGATTGCATTTTAAAAGAATCTTTTTATCGTCTTTAAAAGTTATTCTACCTGTTAAAGAGCTTTGATGAAAGCGTGCAAGGTTTTACACTGGGTTTAGGTATGGTTCGTGATTTAATTAGACTTTCAAAGGGAACTTTGATCTTTCGTGATTAAACGAACACGCGGTGAGGCGTGCTTACTTTTTAATAATTTTTAAGTCTTAAAGCTCTTGTTTGCTCGGTGAAGAAGCTTAAAGACAAGCTTTACACAGACTCCAATAGGTTTTACTCGTTTTGACATTTTTCGATTTTGCTTTTTTAACACTTTCGATTTTTTTTTATTCTTTATTTATTTAGGGGCTTTGATCAAAATTGAACATGTCAGCCCCGTTAGAAAACAATACAATTAAATACAAAAATACATCAAAGATCCAAAACACAACAAAAAAATACTATTTTATCAAACATTCGTACAAACACCTAGCTGCATCGCTAGTTGTTTCGGATAAAATCGATTGCTATGATCCCACATTGAAGGAACCAAACCCCAACACTTTTGATAAAGTGAGAAATAAAATAAAATAAAATAAATAAATATCTCGGGACAATTTACAACAATTGACCTTGTCCCAAACCAAGCAAAGCTTGTACTATAGGTACTAGACAACGGATAAACATACATATATAGATAAATACATACTTAAATACAAATAACATCCATGACTCAGGTACAAACATTCGTATTCGTCACACAAATATTTGCCCATACCAGGATTTGAACCCGGTCCCTCTTGCACAGTAGGCAGACACATGTGCCACTGTGCCATACAGGTTGTCAAAAAAAAAGAAAAAGTGAAGGATACGTTTAATGCTTGCTGTTATCTATACATACTTTGTACAATTAAACCACACTGCGTGATAATGGGTACAGTCAAGGAATTAAATTTCCAACCCACCTAAGGTTCAATAGCAAATAGCAAACTGTCACCATAAGAGCTATAGAGCAAGACGTTAGTTTGACATATCGACCTTAATGCATTGCGAATGTCAGACGACATTTCAATGAAATGGGTAGGGAATTAAGTTCCTTGACTGTACATGGTTAAATATGAATTTCTAAGTGCAAAGTTCGGTACTTATTATGTTTATACGGAACCCTCCGTGCACGAATAAGACTCGCACTTGACTTCGTTTTTATTTCCTCGTGCTTCGACATAGCTCTCGCTTCATAGTGTTAAAATTGCAAACAAGATAATATCTCAAAATTGTGATGTAACTACAAATTTACTGTTTTTGGAATTTTCCCTTTGTGCTATAAGACATTGATTCATGCAAAATTTCATGGTTTTAGGTCAACGGAAAGTAACCTATAGGTTTTTGATTCCCTTGCGAGTATCAAAGTATGCGGCAAAAACGACCGTATCTTTCGATCGCGTTGAAGTTTGATTTTTCACAGGTCCAAGGGGTTACAGATATGAGTGCCTTTAAGATATTAATTTTAAATTATTAACTCCACAAACTACTCAAAAATAGGTCTTGACAGATAGACGGATAACGAAATGATCTTATAATAGTTCCTTATTTCCATTTGAGGTATGGAACCAGTTTATCGAATCCGGAGCTAAAAAGGCGCATGCAGACAGACAGAGGCGAGATTAATGCCTCGACCTTTTTGACTTGCTTTCGAGTTTTGGAGTTTGAGAAAACTATCGAAGTCAAGATAGTATGTAAGTTAGTACAAGGTTTAAGTTTCAGCAATTACTAAGAAGAGGCTGTAACCACAGCTTCCTTACCGTTATTTAATACAACCGCTGTTGTCAAAGACTTCATTTCACAGTAAACAGTTTTAAATTAAAATAATACAACATTATACGTTTCACGGCTGTTCACAGGCTCCTTCATTGTTTTTTTTATAAAATCGGAAGGCAAATAAGCAAGTGGGGCACCTGATGGAAAAGGATCACCACCGCCTATAGACACCCGCAACACCAAAGAGATTGCAGATGCGTTGCCAACTTAGAGGGCTAAGATGGAAAACCTTTTGTGCCAGTAATTACACCGGCTGTCTTGCTCTCCACGCCGGAACACAACAGTGCAAGCACTGCTGCGTAGCGGCAGGATTAAAAAGCAAGATGGTGGTAGCTATCCGGACGAACCTTGCACATGGTCCTACCACCCGCATCGCGTCCTTCATGGTGTCCTTAGCTCACCCATGTGCACGCCAAATGTTTATCAAAGCTATTTTTTCGACGTACGTATTGTTTAATAATTATATTTTTACATAATTGTCTATTATTAGACTCGATAATAAGAGTCCCTTGCGGGTCATTAAATATTTTGCATAGAAATTAAATACAAAATGTCACGCAGATGCTGCTGTTTTGGATGAGAGTGTTACATAGCTTTTTTTTATGAAATAGGAAGGCAAACAAGCAATTGCATCACTTTACGGTAAGTGGTCACCACCCCCTATAGACACCCGCAACACCAAGAAGATTGCAGATGCGTTGCCAACCCAGAGGGCTAAGATGGAATACCTCTTGTGCCAGTAATTACACTGGATGTCTTGCTCTCCATGCTGGAACACAACAGTGCAAGCACTGCTGCTTAGCGGCAGGATTAGCGAGCAAAATGGTGGTAGCGATCCGGACGGACCTTGCACAAGGCCCTACCACCCGCAACACTGGTGTATTGCACTATTTTCACGGTGTATAGCAAGGTAATTTTCTCTTATTTGTTTCATGGAACATGATACTTCAATGTGTAACAATAAATGCGAAATATGAGACCAAAACAAAACTAGCAAACGATAAAAAAGTAGTATTTTCTTATGTTTTCGCGACTTGTAGACATTGAAATAAAACAGTTTATACGGTTTATATCGCGTGTATTGTAACGAATCTAATTCCCGACGTTTCGAGCCCTTTACAGGTCCCATGTTCACGGGCAGACTGACAAAAAATTTTAGAATACAAACTACCCAATTTTGAAAAAATAACTGAAAAAATTTAAAAACTGAATATGAAATCGTTCAAATTAACGCAATAAGACTATTGACTCTACCAGCGCTTCGGAAGTGGCATCTGCTGAGAAGAATGCGCCGCAAGAAACTCAGCATTAAGCCTTTTTTCAACCAATTAATTTAAAAAAGTTTTTTACAAACAAGAAGATTCGTTACAATACACGCGATATAAACCGTATAAATTGTTTTATTTCAATGATAAAAAAAGTAGTTTGGTATTAACTAGACGGTAATTCTCCAGCTTCTTCACCGTTGCTCATTACCGTTCCTTCATTAACTGTTGAAATACAGGTCTACAAACACGAACTTCAGGCAAGAACAGAAGCTGTACTCGGAGTTGATACTAGTTTTAGCGGAAATCGGTGCTAAAGGTTAGGTATTTCGTCAATTAATTAAGGAACGGAAAGGAAAACGCTGGAGAGTTACTCTAGAAAACATACCTACGGCGACGGAATCCACGAGGTGTGACCCAAGCTCCCTGCTGTCACAGGGAGTTATAAGTGATACTCGTACTGATTTACAACTGTGTAATGTTTTGCGGCTCATTAAGTTAAGCGAGATGAGAAAAGCGATACGTTTTACGCTGTGTATTTTCCTAGCTTTTGATGTTGGGCTTCGGTTTTCAAAGATACTTGCGTAACAGGAGAAATTATCGAAATGAAACGACCTTTGACGCATTTTAAGGCGCGTCTAATTATTATTAAAGCGACCCGTCAGCTTAGCACGGGCACAATTAGGATGTTATGTACAGTAGGGGAAATATATTCACGTACCACCTTAGAACCCTAACGCAACGACGCGACGCGTTAAACGCCACGCTATGTCATACAAATGTCATGCGTAAGTCTCTTCGACTAGGTTCTATGGTGGTACGTGTTTCAATTTCCTTGACTGTACAAAGACTAAAAGAGAATTATACACAAAATGGGATGTCTGGCGGACTCCAAACTAGGCTGAGCCTGTATTTTGAGGTCCAGAAGTGCGTTATGAGAATACAATTGTTATAAAAAAAAATACTAACATTTTAAAATATAAGAGCATTAATTAACAGCAAGACACAGGAGCCAGCGCAACAGCCTTTGAGTGATGACGCCTTTTGTTGTTAAATTATTTTAATCGAAATTATTTATTATTAAATTTTTTAGATTTTTCTTTTTGTATTTTTTTTACATTTTAATTAAATTTAAAATGCTATATAATGAATGACAAAAAAAATAAAAAAAATACAAAAAGAAAAATCTAAAAAATTTAATAATAAATAATTTCGATTAAAATAATTTAACAACAAAAGGCGTCATCACTCAAAGGCTGTTGCGCTGGCTCCTGTGTCTTGCTGTTAATTAATGCTCTTATATTTTAAAATGTTAGTATTTTTTTTTATAACAATTGTATTCTCATAACGCACTTCTGGACCTCAAAATACAGGCTCAGCCTAGTTTGGAGTCCGCCAGACATCCCATTTTGTGTATAATTCTCTTTTAGTCTTTGTACAGTCAAGGAAATTGAAACACGTACCACCATAGAACCTAGTCGAAGAGACTTACGCATGACATTTGTATGACATAGCGTGGCGTTTAACGCGTCGCGTCGTTGCGTTAGGGTTCTAAGGTGGTACGTGAATATATTTCCCCTACTGTACATAACATCCTAATTGTGCCCGTGCTAAGCTGACGGGTCGCTTTAATAATAATTAGACGCGCCTTAAAATGCGTCAAAGGTCGTTTCATTTCGATAATTTCTCCTGTTACGCAAGTATCTTTGAAAACCGAAGCCCAACATCAAAAGCTAGGAAAATACACAGCGTAAAACGTATCGCTTTTCTCATCTCGCTTAACTTAATGAGCCGCAAAACATTACACAGTTGTAAATCAGTACGAGTATCACTTATAACTCCCTGTGACAGCAGGGAGCTTGGGTCACACCTCGTGGATTCCGTCGCCGTAGGTATGTTTTCTAGAGTAACTCTCCAGCGTTTTCCTTTCCGTTCCTTAATTAATTGACGAAATACCTAACCTTTAGCACCGATTTCCGCTAAAACTAGTATCAACTCCGAGTACAGCTTCTGTTCTTGCCTGAAGTTCGTGTTTGTAGACCTGTATTTCAACAGTTAATGAAGGAACGGTAATGAGCAACGGTGAAGAAGCTGGAGAATTACCGTCTAGTTAATACCAAACTACTTTTTTTATCATTGAAATAAAACAATTTATACGGTTTATATCGCGTGTATTGTAACGAATCTTCTTGTTTGTAAAAAACTTTTTTAAATTAATTGGTTGAAAAAAGGCTTAATGCTGAGTTTCTTGCGGCGCATTCTTCTCAGCAGATGCCACTTCCGAAGCGCTGGTAGAGTCAATAGTCTTATTGCGTTAATTTGAACGATTTCATATTCAGTTTTTAAATTTTTTCAGTTATTTTTTCAAAATTGGGTAGTTTGTATTCTAAAATTTTTTGTCAGTCTGCCCGTGAACATGGGACCTGTAAAGGGCTCGAAACGTCGGGAATTAGATTCGTTACAATACACGCGATATAAACCGTATAAACTGTTTTATTTCAATGTCTACAAGTCGCGAAAACATAAGAAAATACTACTTTTTTATCGTTTGCTAGTTTTGTTTTGGTCTCATATTTCGCATTTATTGTTACACATTGAAGTATCATGTTCCATGAAACAAATAAGAGAAAATTACCTTGCTATACACCGTGAAAATAGTGCAATACACCAGTGTTGCGGGTGGTAGGGCCTTGTGCAAGGTCCGTCCGGATCGCTACCACCATTTTGCTCGCTAATCCTGCCGCTAAGCAGCAGTGCTTGCACTGTTGTGTTCCAGCATGGAGAGCAAGACATCCAGTGTAATTACTGGCACAAGAGGTATTCCATCTTAGCCCTCTGGGTTGGCAACGCATCTGCAATCTTCTTGGTGTTGCGGGTGTCTATAGGGGGTGGTGACCACTTACCGTAAAGTGATGCAATTGCTTGTTTGCCTTCCTATTTCATAAAAAAAAGCTATGTAACACTCTCATCCAAAACAGCAGCATCTGCGTGACATTTTGTATTTAATTTCTATGCAAAATATTTAATGACCCGCAAGGGACTCTTATTATCGAGTCTAATAATAGACAATTATGTAAAAATATAATTATTAAACAATACGTACGTCGAAAAAATAGCTTTGATAAACATTTGGCGTGCACATGGGTGAGCTAAGGACACCATGAAGGACGCGATGCGGGTGGTAGGACCATGTGCAAGGTTCGTCCGGATAGCTACAATAAATAATAAATAAATAATTTCGATTAAAATAATTTAACAACAAAAGGCGTCATCACTCGTCAGCCAACGGGCATTCATAAATTACCAAGTTGAATGAGATAACTTGATTAATTTTCTCATAGATGACACCGAGGGTAGTTTTCCCAAAGAAAAAATATCAATAATGTAATGACCGTAAAGACGAAACACATTGAAAAATTCGCAGGGTATGGCAGCGGTAATGTGGCGGAAACTGGAATACGCAAGGCACAGATGCTGATGTTGCAGGTTCGAATCCTGCCATTACCCTAATTTTTCACATTGGCACACAGGCATCACATTTATAGTATTATCTATCACCTTTAAGAGGAAACACAAGGGCCGTTATTCCATACAAGCGTCGTCCCCTGTTTCCTCTCTGGATAATGCCAGTAGAGCAATATTTTTTTCCAAAAAATCGATGGCCACTATTATGCATGTCCCTATGTTTTCCTTTTTTTAATAAATTAATTATTAAAAGAGATATGGACATTCAAAAATCTAAAAAATTGGCCAGATTTTCGGCTGCGTTCATACATTCAGAAAACAAATTTTACTAGATTATATAAAAAAAGAAAAACATAGCAACACTGCCAAAGCCTTTCTTTAATTTTTAATGAAAAAAGTAGTTAAATCGGATAAGTTTTGGAGAAGGAATCAGGGGTCTACGAATCGTTGATTGTGTGTACTTTTAATAGGTATTTTCAGTCCAAGCTGCGGCTGTCTCTATTGCACTCTGCGGGGGGAGGCTTGATAGATGAAGGCAGCAATAGATTTTACAAATACCTATTTTTCAATTCTCTAGACCTTGGTGTTTCCTCTTAAACCATCTAATGCTTGTACCATTCACAATCATTTCAGCATCCCATCTATCAGGACTCCTTCAATTCAAAATTGTTTTAAAGAGACGCACCGCTCGTCAAAGTGAGTCATAGCCACTCGTGCTAGCCGCTCACTCCATTAGGCACTGTCCACGGCGGCGTCATTTTACGCTTGCATGCAAACTACAAAAGACGACAGGCGTATTTTGCGTCCTAGGTGTGTTCACGTAATCGTCATGCAATCGTCATCCAAGCTTCAAAAAGGTTAGTTCTTCCAAGTTTAGCATCGCGAAAGCACGTGTTTTCATTGTGAAAATGTCAAGTGATGATGAAGATGTGATTATAGCATACAACTTTATTAGAAGACGACGACGGCGTAGATTGTAGTGGCTTCATCCATACATCGAAAAAAATATTAATTGTAGATTATCCGTTATAGTCTTTTCTCAAGTATTCTTGTAACTTGTTATTATACAGACAAGGATATTGTTCAATTATGAGAATAAAATTGGCTGCTGAGACCACCATTTTGCAAAAAAAACACGTGTTTGCGTCTCGTAATGTAGCTTGAGTAATGACATGCCGCTGCACGAGCTACATGACGAACGGCTGACGATACGCAAATGCGACGTTGACGCTCCGTGGACACAGTTGCGTTCTTTTCTACGCATGATGCATGCAGTCGGCACGCAAGCGTAAAATGACGAACGCGTGCGTCTGACGTGCAGCTACGTGGACAGTAGGCCTTAAGCGCGCTAAGCAGCAGTGCATGCACTGTTGTGTTCCGGCGTGGAGAGCAAGACAGCCGGTGCAATTACTGGCACAAGAGGTATTCCATCTTTGCCCTCTGGGTTGGCAACGCATCTGCTAAGTTTAAAGTATTTAAAATTATCGACTGAGTCCTTCTTTAAAACATTTATTAAAGCCTTCAGTTTCATAAGATGGTAAATATATTCAGTTTTATCGCCGTAACAAACGGCCGGATTAGTCTCTGATTTACGGACTATTGGCGGCTGGATTGAGCCAAAAATGGGATTCCTATGCCGAATAAAACGTATAAAATTGAAAGATATTAAATGGCACAGCTGTTAAATTTTATTATTTTTTGGAATGCATTTCGTAGTTTCGTTATTTTTTGAAATAAAGTTCACAGTTTGCAGTTAATACTATCCCACGAAAAGCACGAGCTCTTGCTCAAAAACACAGATTGCTTATAAATAACTAGCTTTTGCCCGCGACTTCGTCCGCATACACTTGTTTAATTGAGTCAAGCAAACGTGCACCCAACATGCAATCTGCAATATTTCCTGGACAAATTAATGAGAATTAGTTGCTTTGCTGCTCATGACGTCACGGCGGCGTATAACTCACTTACCGCTATCCCGTGGGAACTATGCATTTTTACGGGATTAATAGTATCCTATGTGTTAATTCAGGTTATAAACTATGTGTGTACCAAATTTCATCTAAATCCATTCAGTAGTTTTTACGTGAAAGAATAACAAACATCCATTTTCGCGTTTATAATATTAGTAGAATTACATGGCGCCAAAACGGAACAAAAAAAGTCTCTCGCATTTATAAAATGGTTTACTGGTAATTTATTAGTCCATTAATTGGACTAATAGAAACTAGTAAACCGTCTGACTACAATTTGTCAATTAATTCAATGCCCTCACAATATTACGTTTCGTTCCTATGTAAGTATTTAATTAGTTTTCTTTATCCAGAAGTCACGCCATTGCGTGTTCACACCTTGTTAGAAAATGAGAAATGCTATAAAAATATTATTTGCTTTATCGCGCTGAGAAAATTTACTATAGCTGTAAATATTAAGTAAAAAATTAAAAAGTCAGAATTTTATTTGGTTGACGTTCCTGTAAATAAACGAAACCCCCACAACTTTTTTTTGTTGATAGGACCATGTGCAAGGTCCGTCCGGATCGCTACCACCATCTTGTTCGTTAATCCTGCCGCTAAGCAGCAGTGCTTTCACTTTTGTGTCCCGGCGTGGAGAGCAAGACAGCCGGTGCAATTACTGGCACAAGAGGTATTCCATCTTAACCCTCTGGGTTAGCAACGCATCTACAATCTTCTAGGTGTTGCGGGTGTCTACAGGCGGTGGTGATCACTTACCATCAGGTGACCCACTTGCTTGTTTGCCTTCCTATTTCATAAAAATTAAAAAAAACATTATGACTAGTATCTGAATGTCCTTTTGTCATAGCCATTTTCTGAATCTATTTTCTGATATCTATAATCTTTGGTGGCGTTCTCTTAGATAGGCGGCCTATGTTCAGCAGTGAACGTTTGCAGGCTGAAAATGATGATGATGATGATATGATCCATTTTCTGTCTCCATTGCGCTTTACGGACTTGACTTGATTGATCGATACGTCCGTCTTTGGTGATGAATAACGCACCCTGTATACATAATCATAATTTACAATAACGCTGTAACAAACGCAGCCATGGATCATCTTTAAAGTAAAAAAAAATTCAACGTCTATTCGAAGAGAAGGGACACACTCAATCAAAGTGAAATGAAACTCTCGACGAAGTAAGTTGCTAATAAATTGATTCATTGTTCAGAACCTTTGTGTTTTCTGCGGCATTTCGGGCCACTAACAACGCTTTGTGCTTTTTATAATACCTTTGATATGTACAGTCAAGGAAATTGAAACACGTACTACCGTAGAACCTAGTCGAAGAGACATACGCATGACATGTGTATGACATAGCCTGGCGTTTAACGCGTCGCGTCATACCGATAGGGTTCTACGGTGGCACGTGAATATATTTCCCTACTGTACTTCAAAAATACATAATTGAGGCATATCAAATTTTACGAATCTCAGCCTACTTGTAAGTTACGGAATGTTAGTCTTGTTGGTAATTCAATTACGTAAAAGGGCCATTTACATGGCATGCATTACATTGCAGGGTTCGATTGACAGGTCAATCACATCATACCTTGGTAGTCCGCAATGCAATCCAGCTCGCATGCAAGACCTCGCCACAGAATAAATAATACTAACGTAGAGAAACTTCTCTTTTACGACCGCGATTAAACGAATTCCAACTTTATTGACACGCTCAAAAAGTTCGTATTACCTAATACACCATGCGCCAGGCGGGGCGAGTCAAATTAAAATTCAAATTCAAATTCCAATTCAAATATTTTTATTGTTCGAATGCGAGTCAAGAAATAAGGTCTTAAATAAAATAAATCCGTTCTGCACGTCCAGCCGCATCCGGCATACAATACATTCAAAATTCTGTGCAGTTAAATCAAAATGTCACAAGCAAATTTACAATATTAATGTCAGTTGGATAGTAAAATTTATAATACCTAATAATAATATTATACCAGTTATATTTCGATACAGTCAATGCTTATTTTTACCTAGTGTGAGATATAATGCTCATCAACAGACACCATTTGTATAATTTATATTTAAATTCATGAAGGTCATAGTTTTTCATTTCGTCGGGCAAATTATTGAACATTTTTACCGCCATGTATAGTATACTATTTTTATAGTGCTTACTTCTAGACGTGGGATATTCAAAAGGAGCGTGTGCAATATTTGGAGCCAGGTATCGCCGAGACAAGTGGGGATCATTACCAAACATCCCTGTCCAAGATGTAGTCATTGATTTTACAGTACGCCCGAGAAATTAATGTCAGTAACACAACTGGAGCTACTATAAAACGGATAACCAGCCATGTATTCTTAACCCTAACCAGGGCGATCCATAGCTTCTCTATTCCCGGGATGATTAAAAAGAGTAATAATGGGAATTCCCGGCGGCATTGTGCGGGTGTCGCGTGTTACACGCCGCCATGCAGGGGCGACACTATCGACTATTGCTATCGGAATCTTCATGGGTTGACGTTAGAGACTGAATGCATTACAATAATTGTAACAAAAGAAAAAACATTCTATAGCGTAAAAGATTTTTCACCGAATAGGTAATTTAATAATTAAAATTGTTGACTTCATTATAACATTAATGTTTATTAAAATCAATTATTATTGACCTTTAATTTTTGATTAGGCATAGGTAGGTTATTTGAATATTGATATTTAATTGACATGGTTTTATAATAATGTGTATTGATAATTAATAATTGTTTAAATGTATAACTTTAGAAATTTATGACATGTGCTTTCATGCAATAAAATATTTTGACTTTGATTTTGACTTATAGCAATCAAACGCGCCTTCAAGCGCTTTTTCCAGTTTCTTCATATTATTATGTGACAAGAAACCCTATATTCACTGTTAGCAAAAGTTATGGTTACACACTCAGTTAAAAATCACTCAATCACAAAGTGGCGCCCTTGGAGATAAAATTATTATACCTAGTGACATATTTTCATTTTCATAAAGTAGAGATCGCTCTCAAGCCATAAGAACGCTTATTATGTGATTTGTTAACTGTAAACCAATTTTACCGTTTTTAAGGCCTGACGCTTCGAACGCGTTTCGAATGCAGTGACAAAATTTAATAAAAGATCGAAATCTTTCATCTTATAGGCATAAGCACGCAGAGAAGTCCAATTTTGCAAAACATTTGATAGACACAGATCATACATTATCAGATGCTCATTCTTATGAAATATTACACTTTTGCAAAAAGGGATTTCGTCTGAATTTTTTGGAGCATTTGGAAATAGTTAGGTACAACAACGCGGGATCCATTGTCAATGAACAGGTTAATTTTCCTTCTTCTCCTTTATTGCGGGTATGCTTAAATTCTGTCTTTAACAATGGGGGTAGCTGAGATTGAGATAAATTATGTGGGTAGTTTGTGATAATGTACGGGGGTACTTTTGTTTTATTTTTAAATTTTGAGGGTAGGCTTTGAGAAAAATAATAAGGGTAGTTGTGCAAAAATTTTGGCGGTAGGCGGGATTAAAGAAAAATGTTTTAGTTTGTCAGTACGCCATTCGTTCTAGTAGCGAACGGTCGTACTGTTTCTTTGATCTTGATGATGCCTCGTATAGAGGCGAAACGCGCGTCGATCGTGTAGTTTTAGTGTTTAGTGGTAGTGGTGTGTAGTTGAGTCTGTGTGATATATGTTGTTTCGTGTGGAAGCGGAGGAGGGTGGGTTTTTGCATGAACATATATGTGTCGCACATACGCAGCTATTTTGCACGAGCCCGGCACTGGTTTCGCGGAGTACCAAGGTAATTTGTTCCAGTTTGTTAATAAATGATAACACTAAAAAACTTGATAGTTTCACAGAACCTTCGATACTTTCTTTTTATCCCTTTTGTTAATCCAGATGAGAGAGACAACTCAAAGAAAGTCTCAAACGTCTTTCAACGCTAACCAAAAATTAGAGAAACCAGATTAATATGCAGTCTCTATCCCCACACGTAATGCGCCGATGTATAATATTAAAAATCGTAGTGAATGAGAGCAGGCGAACTGCTAGATTAAAATGGCTATCACTGACATTTGTCCCGAGCTTCCGCAGTGAATATAATAGAGCATACACTATTTTACTCGTATATGTATATTTTTTATTATTATTATAAGCTCACGCCTATTTCCCTTTGGGGTAGGCAGAGACCACAGAACGCTATTTGCTCCGGTCTTAGCATACATTTCTACCTTCCTCTATCACACATCCCTCTCTTCATACATGCTCGGTGGTTCCGGGTACTTCAAATTTTGTCTGTCTTTAGGACGTCACCAATTTGGTCGACGAAAGTACGCCGAGGCCACCCTCGACCAACTCGCCCAGTCACATCACCCGTATAAATTTGCTTACATAATCGCCTTTCATCCATCCGTTCAACATGCCCAAACCAACGCAACGTTTCATTTCTTTTTTTTGCATTAGTAATAACTTGGCAGAACTACGTGTGATGCATTTTATCGTACACGATTTATCTGCGACGAACTCTTTCAACCGTATGGTTTTATATACAACATAGGAAGGCAAACAAGCAAGGGGTTCACTTGATGGTAAGTGATCACCACCGTCCATAGACACCAGTTGCACCAAGGATATTGCATCAATCATCATCATTCAGCCATCATTGAATCATTCTCTTTTTGATCATTTGATTCGAGTCACCCAAACTTGGTACCACTCTTCATTACCAGGCGCGGGCGTGTTCCATTAATCTCCACATTTACATACGGTCATAATTTAGCCGCGACCGACGCCCAAACACACTGAATAACGCCACAGTATTTAATAAGCAGTAAAGACTCTCCGAACAAACGCTCGGATCCGGATCACTCACACAGACGCACGCACAACAATACCGCTAAGGGGATCTCGCGGTGTTGCCCATCAGGGATGTCGCGTCGAGACGAGTGGACGTGCTTTGCGTTTACCATTACTGCGTGCGCTTCAGACAGTTAGCGATCTTTTTAAAGATGCCACTTAAGTATTAAGCGGTATAAGACTGTTTAAAATCAGCCTTTCAAAAACTTTAATGTTTTTCTTACTTCTTAAAATGTTGAAGAGTAAGCTAGTTAATTTATTTCATTTATTTAATTATTACAGAACCCCAATGATCGTTTTAATATATAATATATATAATGACAATAAGAGTGACAACCCTAATGTTCTACTAATGAAGAGTAGCTAGTTATCTTAAAAAAAGCCTAACTGGTTAACTAACTAAGGACTATCTAAACAAAAAAAATCACAAAAGTTAAAACAGCCCTAACATCTATTGGTGCGTAGGTGTGGACCGTATTGCAAACGGATAAAGTTCAAAAGTGGTCAAGCAATTACTTGGTCGACTATACCTCAACAAAAAGGCCTAGTGTCGGTACTGTTTTATTTATATACTGTGATAATAATACGCTGACCAAAATGTATTTTGACTTCCAGTATATTACAGTTTATAACCATGAATTTTAATTTAACATGAAAGGGCAGGAAACCTTTAACGGGGCATTGTTTTAATTTTAGTAGTTAAAAATGGACTAAGTGCGCGCAAGACCCGTCGTTGAAGCGATCTTTTGGGAGAGACCTATGTCCAACAGTGGGCTTCTTCCAGTTGGAAGCGTTCACTAAACGCAACAGCGACGAGCTCGACGTTGCAGCAGCGTCTTGTCTTGCTCTTGCGCACTCTAAGCGTAACTCAGTGTGACAATTTTTGATCCGTACAGCGAGTCTAGCGCATAGATAGAAGTCTTTAAATAAAATGTGAAGTCAAATTAAATTTGAAAATGCTATATAATTAATTACAACACAAAGAAAAATTAGGGCAATGGCAGGACACGAACCTGCAACATCTGCATTCTGTCCCTTGCGTTTTTCCAGTTGCGCCACATTACCGCTACTATACCCTGCGAATTTTTCAATGTGTTTCGTCTTTACGGTCATTACATTATTGATTTTTGTTTGGGAAAACTAATCCGGTGTCATCTATGAGAAACTTATTCAAGTTATCTCATTCAACTTGGTCATGTATAAATGCCCGTTAGCTGACGAGAGGTGGCGCCATTTGTTGTTAACTTTATGTAATCGATTTTTTTTTAAATTTTCGTTTTTTTGTACACTCAAATTCAATTTTAAATGCTATAGACAACACAAAAATACGAATGCAAAAAAAATACAAAAAAAAAGATAATAAAAAAAAATTACGTTACAAAACAAGTTTCTGTCGCACAATCTCCATTGTGTGAGATTAAACATCTCTGCTCTAGACGCGCAACGTTTAGCTACTGCCTCTAAAACAATGAATAATTATAACAACGCAATAATAACTGTGTTTAGCACTCAGTGGGTACCATAAACATAAATGGAACATGTTTAATTATTTCACTCTCGCGGTAATTTCCTGAAAGCGCTAACACCTGCCGGATATTAACTTACCTTACCTTTGGAGCAATTTATAATTGTTTTACTAGTTAGTATACCGTCTTCAAATAGATAAAATTACGCGAATGCATAATAAAACGGGATATTGTAAGTTGGGTCATTGATGTCGTTCGTTTAAGTAATCAAAGGTTGTACCCTTTAAGGTCCTGACGATGCTTCGTATAGAGGCGAAACGCGCGTGGATCGGGTAGAACTTATTCAGAAACATAAAAACCTCTTTTAAGTAACATATGTTTTGTTCCTTTCATTCGACGGCAAACGTTACAACGGCAGATGAAGACGTTACATGTTTATAACGTTATCGGGACTTTAACGCGATAAAAGACAGTATATTGTTAATTGGTCTACTCATGACCACGGCCATTGAAACATGGCCGAAACGTCGAGGTAAATTAACACCTTAACTACTACTACTAATTACTTTTACTATTAATTACTTTTATTGCGTTGAAGTCCCAAAACCGTTATAAGTAAATAAGTGTGAAAATCACGAAAATTTAAAACAATTTGAAGACATAACACATTTTAACCAACACAAGTTTACGAAGCGTTTATGAATAATGTGGTGAGTTTAGTGGTGATGGTTAAGTCTATGTGACGTGTCGTTTCTGTGGCCCTCATAAAAAGACTGCAAGTCACCCAAAGGGCAATAGAAAGAGCTATGCTCGGAGTTTCTCTGCGAGATCGAATCAGGAATGAGGAGATCCACAGAAGAACCAAAGTCACCATCATAGCTTTACGAATGGCAAACTTTAAGTGGCAGTGGGCGGCGCATTGCTCGTAGAACCGATGGCCCTTGGGGCGGAAAGGTTCTCGAGTGGAGAAGAACAGCAGAAGAAGTCTGTTCCGCAGAAGAACAGACGCAGCTGTTTTGAGTCATACAGCATTGGCTTCGCCGAGTAGCAAGGTAATTTGTCCCAGTTTGATGTTAATTTATGTTTTTTACGTATTATTTGTAAAGCTGAAACAGCTTTCAGGCAATAATATTAAAACCGTGAAGTTACTATTTCTCTTGGACTGAGTGGTGTTTTTAATTTTCATAAAGCAGTACGTGTGAGCAAAATTCAATTTAACGGTTCCCTGGGCGTAAAAGGAGCAGCGTCATGAAAAATAAGATTTTTCATATACTTTATAAAATGAACGACCGTATTGAGTATAGCATTTGGAGATGGTACGAGTATAACAGTATTATAGTCAACCAAGTAATTGCATGACCACTTTTCAACCCTATTCCTTTGTAATACGGTCGAAAAGTGGTCAAGCAATTTCTCGGTCGACTATACAAGCTTTGCTTAGTTTGGGACTAGATCAATTGGTGTGGTTTGTCCCAAGATATTTATTATTTATTTATTTATAACAACCTCTCACTCTAAACACATACACCTCCTCCGCTCCGTTGTCGATTAAAATAGGGTAATAGAGTAGGCATTGTTGAACTAGTTTTTTTTACGATCTGAAATAATCGTGTTCTTTGGCTTAAACGCGAACTTGAGCTCGATCTATAACTACCACAAAAAAAGTTGTGCTGCTTTCATACTAAAAGTAAGAGTGGTTAAAAAAAGGAGAGCCCTTTGCCCAGCAGTGGGCAGTGGCAAGCAACCCTTTTCAATTTAAGTCCAATTTATTTCTACGTACAGTCAAGGAATTTAATTTCCAACCCACCTAAGGTTCAATAGCATATAGCAAACTGTCACCATAAGAGCTATAGAGCAAGACGTTAGTTTGACATATCGACCTTAATGCATTGCGAATGTCAGACGACATTTCAACGAAATGGGTAGGGAATTAAATTCCTTGACTGTACAAAACACGGTAGTTGTCCTACCAATCAAGATGACCCATATATTGTACATGGAACTGGTACTGTTACTGATTATTCCCCGTGAATTGTGAACTGTCGTCTGGGGAAGAACTTAAAACCGGAAATCTTAAACAGTCTAGAGATAGATGAACAGTCAGAGGATTTAAACGTAAAACATCCCTTACGTTGCTTTGGGGTTAAAAATCGAAGACAAAGCCCTCGGAAGTGTCGCAACTCAATTCGCCACGGGGACAGATTATGCAAATTCCGCTAACGTGGCCCGAGGGTTACCACCGATCAGGTGTAAGGCGTCTTAAACTCCCCACAACCCTATTACATAATTTTACGATTTGCGCGGATGAATTTTAAGAAGCATACGGGATACGGAGGTGTGCTTTCTAACCTTCCTAATATCTGACCGATCAGATAATCCTATCGTAAAATTGTGTAACAGGATTGCGTCAATTTGGAATTTTTAACAATGGTTTTAATGTATCTGCGTCCGAAACTTTCTTGGACAATGTCTTACGTTTAATCACTCAAATCGATTGTTGTATGTGTTTCTTTCGAATCGGTACTATACAATACAATACAATAACTCTTAATTGACCACCACAAAACACAAAAAGGTACAATATAGAGACATAACAAAAGGCACACAATAGGTGGTCTTATCGCTAAAAGCGATCTCTTCCAGACAACCGTTAGAAAAAGAGACATACACATATAAATAAATAATTATCACAGGACAATTCACACCAATTGACCTAGTCCCAAAGTAAGCAACTAAAGCTGCTTGTGTTATGGGTACTAGACAACGGATATACATACTTATATAGAGAAATACATACTTAAATACATATGATTATAACATCCAAGACTTGGGTACAAACATTTATATTCATCATACAAACATTTGCCCCTCCCGGGAATCGAACCCGGAACCTCAAGCTTTAAAGTCAGGGTCACTAACCACTAGGCTATCTGGTCGTCAAATAAATAAAATAATATATACACATGCGTATAAAATACATACACATATAAATATGTAAAATATATGTACATATATAATTGTAAATGGAGTACATTATGATATTTGTTTGTTTATTGCATTTGTTTGTATGGTACATTAACAAAGTAACGCTAAAAACGACAAAGGGAGTCGCGGCTACGTTCAATGGCCGTGCAAGGAAATCAAGCCGCCTCACCTTGTTTCCTTGAAGCTTTGCAGGCTTCTGCCTAATCAGGTTTCCTTTAAAACGCCTTTATAAGGCTTCACTTGGTTGCTTTTACACGAGTTTTGAGAGTATCGTATGTAAAATGCATGGAAAGTTATACTCCGGGATCCAACCAGTTAGGATGAAACACAGTAAGTTCGTACTAAGCGTAAGTATAGACCAATAATAACCTTACTGGCGTGTAATCATTTCAATTTTATTCTTTTTAGTGCCTAAAATAAGGTTGAATATGTATAAACACTTTAAGAAAATTGTAGATGTCTCGAAATTAGTTCCTAGTAATATTACGTTAGTTCTCAACCGGGCCTCAATTTTTATTATGAATTTTCCCACCATCCTGGGATTTTTATTACAGATAAGTGTCATTTAGTACACAAATTACCACTGCGTTACCAGTCCCCATGACTCCTCGAAAATAGTCTCCACTGCGTTACCAAACAATAGTTTTTTTTTCTTATTCTGACCCCAAATATTGCTATAACAGTCATCATTCGGGAATGCGTATGCCATTCTGAATTTAAAGATAAAATGTTCTTTAAGGAATATCAGAATAAGCGTTAAAATGTACAAGGGACGTTTTTGTAGACATCAAAAAGTGTTTTGGCCCAAGTACCTTTTTTAATTATTAAATAGGAAGGTAAACGAGCAAGTAGTTCACCTGATAGTAAGTGATCACCGCTGGCCATAGATACCCTCAATACCAAGGAGACTGCAGATGAGTTACCAACCCAGAGAGCTAAGATGGTATACTGTGCCAGTAATTGCACCGCCTGTCTTGCTCTCCACGCCGGACATAACAGTGCAAGCACTGCTGCTAAGCGAGTGGAGTAGCGAACAAGATGGTGGTAGCGATCCGGTCGAAACTTGCACAAGGTCCTACCTACCAACCTCAAAAATAATATTGTTTTAAACACGAATACAAAAATAAAACCCCACCGAAAAAAAACTACTTGAACCAGACGAGTAGGATGGCCCGCGTTTTTCAATAGAAAAAGCTACTGACCTATAAGTTATGGACTTCTAGGCAGCGTTTAAAAAATGGCCGCATCAAACGTCGAACAAAAAGTACAATAAATCGACAATCGCTCGTGCTGTCAGTCTGTCGGACCGACGGCGCTGCTGTCAATACCGAGTGCATTTGTAACATTGGCATCAACCTGTTCTCATTTAGGGCCATTTTTCTGCTGTCTTTTAGTATGACACTGTACATTCATGCATTAAAATATCTTGGAAAAAGCTAATAAAAAAATGCTTCTTACAATAAATGCCCAATAAAACATAAACCACAACTCATATTCTCATCTCACAAGTTTTGTATAGACGACAAAATACTCTATGATAAACTCCTAGCGGTTTGACCTACTAGAAAAATAGCAAAATAGTTTGCCCTACCGCAACTAGTCAAAATAACATCAAGATGTATCAAAATCGCATTTTCCTTGCGGCACGTATGGCAAATAAACACTTCCGGTGGCCAACATGGCGGCGTTTCCGGCGCGACAGAAACACCGGCACATCCTCCGTAAACAGTTTAGCTCGGCAGCTAGTTCCAGGAAAAATATACGGGGCCTTGGTAATAAGGAATACATTTTGTAACTAAGTTCATATAATATTTCCTCTGCCTACAAACATTGTACCTACTATTCTTCCTACTTACATAAGTATATCACTAGTTGAGTCTGTATGATATGTTGTTTTATGTAGAAGCAGAGGGGTGGGGTTTTTGCATGAAAAATATATGTCGCACAGACGCAGCTGTTTTGTGCGTGCACAGTACTGGTTGCGCGGAGTAGCAAGGTAATTCATGTTGCCTTTTTACCTGACTACGGCAAAGCCAAAAGAAAGTATTATGTTTTTGCTGCTTTGCATCCTTTTTCATGCTGTTTTGTGGTGATCAATAAAGAGTTATTGTGTTCTATAGTTTTTAATTTTTAGCTATTATACTGTTTCTAGAGAAAGGAATTCAACGTTGATTTGGAGATGTTGAAGTTGAACGGATGGATAAAAAGTGGTTATGTAAGCCAAATATATAAAGGTGATGTGACGGGGCGAGTTAGTCGACGATGGCCTCGGCGTACTCTCGTCGACTTAATTAGTGATATCTTGAAGACAGGCCAAATTAGAAGTACCCGGAACCAAGCACGTATGAAGAGAGGATGTGTGTGGTAGAAGCGAAGGAAGTACTTATGCTAGGACGAGAGCAAATGGCGTTCTGTGGTCTCAGGGAAACAGGCGTGAGCTTCTTCTTTATCTGTACATAGTATAAAGTAGAGACGCTATTTTTTCCTGTCCGTCTTAAATTTTTATAGTATATTTTCGGCGCCGTTTCTTCCTAAACTATCCAACGGATTTTGATACAGTTTTCACTGTTATTTAGAGATTTTTATCCATCTCGATCGTCTTCTCGTCGTCTCGAAGCCGGGGGGGAGGCTAGTATTAAACAATAATACAGCTTATATGTACAGCATTTAGTGTGCTAACTAAGGACTTTAGTAGAGAATCCAAATAAATACCAGTATTAACGAGGGACCCACTATTTGTTCAATAACGTGAATGTCTTTGTTTATGATCGAATGTCGTGTATAAATTTGCCGCCTGGTAATAAGGCGGGTTGTCGTTATAATATAAATCAGACGGGTTCCGCGGGAGAGTTATGGCCTCAGAGCACGCGATTCCATTTGTTTTAGAGTTACACACGCTATTATCACTGTGGCCAGAACCTGACTGACCAATTTTCATTTATCTCTATTTTCGACCCTTCATTTCTTAGATCAACTACAATAGTGGATAATGCATATACATGACATTCGTGGCACATCTGAAACTCCGCCAATCTCTAGAATAAATACATAAACATAAGCATCTCAGGACAATTCACACTAATTGACCTAGTCCCAAGCTAAGTAAACCTTGTGTTATGGGTACTAGACAACGGATATACATACTTAAATAGATAGATACATACTTAAATACAAATAACATCCACGACTCGGGTACAAATATTCATATTCATCATACAAACATTTGCCCTTCCCGGGAATCGAACCCGGAACCTCTAGCTTCATAGTCAGGGTCACTAACCACTAGGCTATCCGGTCGTCTAAATATGCGCATCATTTATAGGCACGTCATGATTTTTATTCCATTTTCACAATAAAGTATGCATGCAACAGCGGCATGCTGCCAAACCATGTGCATAGTTATTTTCAATAAAAGAGTAATAAAAGCTGTTACTGACCGGATAATCAAATTTGCCTGTTATTTATGTGTTGATCAGAATTTACGGTCGAAAACTGAATATTGGCGTCTATCGGCTAATGACTAGACGTTGAAATAAAACATGGCATGTGTTTGTTGCATTTTTACAAACATTACACCTAAATAAATATGCTGATTGGTTGGGCGCCGTGCCGCGAAGGCTTAGAGGAGACGGACTTACCTCGTCCGACGCCGAACCTCCAGAATAAGCCACACGCGAGGAAACACGGCACACGCGGGTAAACGGGCACCAGCTGGGCAATAGCTTGGTACACACAATACACACACGTTGCGGAGCGGAATTTAAAGATAACTTCTTTTACGTTGACACGTTATTTTTCAACTTAGTGTTTGTTGCTATGCGACCACTAGCGCATGCGCCGCGCCCATTGGCATCTATGGTTAGCGGCCAGCTCGCAAGGAGTCCGCCAGCCTCATGGCCCACAACAGCACGGCGCAACCACTGATATCAAATCTATCAGATATAACTCAACACTTGGAACAAAACTATGGGCATTCGCCGTTTTCAAAAGCTTGCTGTTTATTCCTGTTTATTTTATGAGCTTTGTAATTTTTTTTAAAGTTTTACCTGATGGTAAGTGATCACCACTGATTATAGACACCTGCAACAACAAAGAGAGTGCAGATGCGTTGCCAACCCAGAGGGCTAAGATGGAATACCTCTTGTGCCAGTAATTACACCGGCTGTCTTGCTCTCCACGCCGGAACACAACAGTGCAAGCACTGCTGCTTAGCGGCAGGATTAGCGAAAAAGATGGTGGTAGCGATCCGGACGGACCTTGCGCAAGGGCCTACCACCTGTTTATTTTATGAGCTTCATATATATTTTTTAAGTTTTACCTGATGGTAAGTGATCACCACTGATTATAGACACCCGCAATACTAAAGAGATTGCAGATGCGTTGCCAACCCAGAAGGCTAAGATGGAATACCTCTTGTGTCTGTAGTTGCACCGGCTGTCTTGCTCTCCACGCCGGAACACAAAAGTGCAAGCACCGCTGCTTAGCGGCAGGATTAGCGAGCAAGATGTAGTAGCGATCCGGACGGACCTTGCACAAGGTCCTACCACCCCAAAAGAGCAAGTTATAATATAATTAAACACTCCAGCATATTAGGTGTAAAGACGATTGATAAAATGTGGTACACCACTCAGCGCTCCAAGACACGCTTGGTTGACGTTGGGAAAAAGACTACCAACCTAACATGGGACTAGGCCGGACACGTCTGTCAGATGCACCCACAGAGGTGGGCTCACGCAGTCACTTGGTGGGTTCCGCAGAACGGACAGCGACGATGAGACAGACATAAAAGGCGATGGGGCGATGTCTACGACGCGTATGATAGGTGCGGAGCTGATACTATGCCAGACAGGGAGTTGTGGAGGTCAAGAGAAGAGGCCTCAACCCAACAATGGTACATACATGGCATGGTGCCCAAAATGGTAGCAGCGTTCTCTCATTTTATCCCAATAGTCATTATTTGTGATGGGTAACTGCCCTTTGGTCACCAGTCACAACGATCAAGCGTTTTTGCTAGATATTTAAGAGTCTATGGGCGCCTGGACCCCATAGACGGAGGGTCTCCACATCGACTACGCGTTTGCAAGACCTTTCAGAGTCTATGGGCGCCTGGACCCCAGGGTCTCGACACCGACAATAATTAGACTGTGAAAAATATCCTAATGAACGAAGAGCTGGCAGCTTTCTCTGCCAATGACTAAGTTTAATTTTTTTTATACAGTGGGGGAATGCTGCCAGCATCTTCGGTACCATGCCAAGGGGGTCTGGTTTTTACGATATTTTAGTTTTAAATTTGTATGTTTTATTTTAACTTTAGGATACTTGTAGTTTTAGTTAGTTTTTACTTAAGAATTTAAATTTTCATGTATGTAAAGTAAACTGGTCTGTATTTTTACCGACATTTAACTTAATAATAAAAGTTGTGAAAGATTTTATCCATATTCCACTTAAGGAAAAAACTGTGCTAGAAGCAAGATGTCACTATATTTTTAGTACAAAAAGTAATTCCAACAAAAAATATAAGTAAATATTTCCTTCCACCGAGAATAACTCACGAAAGTTAATACAACCGCCGGCCAAATCAACTTTGCCCAGAATAGACGAGGTAAACAACCCAATCTCAGTTTGGCCCAAATAAATTACTATAGGTATGTAAGTTCGTCCAAACATCACCCGAACATGGACTCCGTTATCCTACAATGAACGTTTTTCCTACTTTTTATCCTGCTTTCCTTATCAGTACACAGACATAGCCGCTGAAATCCCGACCGTAAACACATGAAACTAAAGGCGTGTTTTCGTTCCTTGGTTTACCAGCACCGATTCGTGTCGTGGGCTGGTACAAACGGCCGATAAGCCTTAAAGGGGTTCAATAGAAACACGCGAAATAAGAATGACCAGTATAACTTGGTCCTCGCCAGCACTGAGTTTACTTGACACCAGAGCTCTTAAAACAGGAGTGTATAAACAACATTAAGCGTAAATAGCTAAGAATTGTTAAACTTTAAAACAGTGATAGACGGACGAGTAAGTTCGCGTACTTTTGGCTCTACGATCTTTATCGCCCGTGTATCACCAGCGGCCCTAACATGACAGCCCAGGTTTAGTTTAACCCCTCCCTGTGTCTCTGTCTAACTAGTGTCATAATAAAGGGAGCAGATAGAGATAAACTAAACTTGGCCAGTCATGTTAGGGCCACTGAAGTAAACAAACAATGCCAGTTTTTTTTTTATAGGAAGGATTGTTTTCCATGAGAGTCGCCTGAGGGTCATCGCGCCCGCAATACTAAGGATACTGCAGACGCGTTGCCGACCCAGAGGACTAACATAGAATAAACTCTTGAGCCAGTTACTTCACCGGCTGTCTTGCTCTCCACGCTGGAACACATCCAGGCAAGCACGCTGCTTAGCGGCTTGATCACTGAGCAAGATGGTATGATGATGATATGATATTATTACGATATTTTGCGGGTGCTAGGACCTTGTGCAAGGTGCGTCCGGATCGCTACCACCATCTTGCTCGCTGATCCTACCGCTAAGCAGCAGTCCTTGCACTGTTGTCTTCCGGCGTGGAGAGTAAGACAGCCGGTGCAATTACTGGCACATGAGGTATTCAATCTTAGCCCTCTGGGTTAACAACGCATCTGCAATCTCTTGGGTGTTGCGAGTGTCTATAGGCGGTGGTGATCACTTGCCATCAGGTGACCCACTTGCTTATTTGCCTTCGTATGATGTATAAAAAATAAAAGCTTTTAAGCGTTCAAAGATCGTCCAGCCATAATTACACGAACTTTATAAGTACTAGTCTTGCTCGTTCGTCTAGCACCCCTTTAAAAGGTAATTTAGAAACCTTAATAACAAAAGTAGGTTAAACAACAGCATCAAAAACACACGCACACATACAAGCATTAACCTCGAACTCGACGTTTTTAGCGATAACTGATAAATCCCTCATCATGCGGCTCAAAGTATAATGGTCCGTCCGTCCAAAACAAGCCCTCTGCGTCATGTCCAATGTACAATGATCCCACGCTCTCCGAACATGCGGTAAGCCGTCGTCAATCATCCTGATACGTGTACTGACAATAGCAAATCGAGGGGAATTTTTCACGGCACAATGGATCTGTTACAGCGCAAAAACAGAGGATTAATAAACTCTAAACTCAAAATTGGGTCCTGTACAACAAAGCTTTCAGCATAACAGTGGGGATGCCGCGCTACTGTTGTTGCATCCCTGATGAGGCAGGTACGTACGGTCAGGGGGGTTCCACTCCGCACTGTAGGTACGCTCGATCGCTTTGCCTATAGCATAGGCATGTCGCAGTAGGCTGTTGGCTTGCCGTGCGCTCGCTCGCTCGCCCCCACCGTATCAGTACTGTCATGTTAGTGTAACTGGAAACAAATGCCGCGCAACCCTGGCGTATCGCCGGGAGTAGCGGGGATAAGGCGCGTTTCTTTTTACCTCGCGCCGCCTGGCGCATAGTGTATGAAGTAATACGAACTTTTTAGCGTGTGAATAAAGTTGGAATTCGTTTAATCGTTGCTGTAAAAGAGAAGTTTCTGTACGTAAGTACTATTATTCATTCTGTGGTACGATCAACCTCAGAAGTAGCTGAACATTTTAGTACCTTGTCGCTGTCAATAATGTGGCAAAATCGAGCAACTCTCATTTCATGCGTTACTACGACAAGGTTCTTAAGTGTTTAGCTACATCCGAGGCTGGCTTTATGTGGTAGTTTCAATGTAATGGCCTTCTGAGTGCAGTGGCTGAAACAGCTGATAGACTAACGATACCGACTAAGCCGAGCCACACCGGACGCATATGCAGCTACGAAGCTAGAGCCGTGTTGCATTCGCAACGTGTACGCAACCGGTGCAACTATACCCTTATGCTGATTTCACGCAACGCAGAAGAGAGAAGGAGTAGCAATATAATTTGAAGAGTCTCGACGGTCTCGGCGTACGCGTTCGAATTGTACTAAAATTATTATTATTTATCAATCCGGGCTGTCGGGGCGGCATCTCAAGCTGAGTCTGCCACACGCCGCAAATACACAGCGCTCACAGAAGACGACGTATTTGCGGCATTTGCTGTTGAAACGTTGGGGCTGTGGAGCCCAGACGCACATAAACTTTTTGGACAGCTAAAAACAAAATTGATTGAAATCTCACATGACCATAGGGCTGGTGCATTTCTTGGCCAACGCATGGGCATTGCGATCCAACGTGGAAATGCAGCCAGCCTTATGGGCACTTTACCGCAGGGGACAAACTTGGGAGATATTTGTACATATAATTAAGTTTTTGTATATTTTACTAGGTTAAGTTATTCACATTTCACTTGTTTTCTTATAAATAAATTGGTGCAGTTCTCATAAAAAAAAAATAGTATTAAATCATTTATTTCAAGTAACTTTGACTCATATAACTTGTGTTAGTAAAACAGGAATACTTATAGCTAGGAGTAAGTTTTATAGTATTTTATGCAACTGTTGCATAATGAGGGGTCTTAAAACACGAGTGTGGTTTTATGAAACGAGCGTTAGCGAGTTTCATAATAGGATCACACGACTGTTTTAAGACCTAATTATGTACAGTTGCATACATTACTTTATCTACACACATATCATGAGTACTCTATGATGGGTTCAGAAGCCATAGGGCAATGACCTGCATTGCTACTAGCTACTAGTGCTAGGTACCTATTAAATATCTATAGACTGTACACATTAAAATAATGTAATAAAAAATGAGTTCTAACAAATGTAGAAACAAATTAGAAAAATTCTCATTATAATATTGGTGGTTATAATGCTGGTCATTGCCTACGGTTTCCGAACGCATTATAGAGCATTTATGATATATGTGTAGATAAAATAATTTATTGAAGTATAGTGCACACGCGTAATTAACGTATGCACGGTCAAGCAATGTGCTGTCCGTACTCAGTATTAGAGATCGACCTGACGTCACTTTTTGTCAACTCAAGCTTGGCAACTAATCGTTAGGAAAATTGAGGGCTTCAGCCACTAAATTATCCACGTCTTTGACACACAGAGTTTGTGAGGGCACAAAAGAATATGTGGGTATCTGATATCGTGGGCCCATTGAACGTCGACAAAGAAGCAATTTTGGGAAGATTCCGTTCACAATGGGCCAGTAAGTGTTTGAGGTGGCCGGGATATGGAGGATTTGGTTTTTATGTGGACGAGGTACAAGTCGAAAGGGTAATGATTCTCGGGTGAGCTGACACGTCATTGCTTGTAGATGTTGTTACTATGCAAGAATCATAAAAAAACGACGAATTACGAACCTCTTTCCTTTTTTTTAATCCGGTTAATAAATGTAAGTTGTAAAGCATTTTTGCACGGAAGCCGTTAGCTAAAACTTTTATGTAGCATTATCTTCTTGCGGATGGTAGGGCCTTGTGCAAGGTCCGTCCGGATAGCTACCACCATCTTCCTGCCGCTAAGCAGCAGTGCTTGCACTGTTGTGTGCCGGTGTGGAGAGCAAGACAGCCGGTGCAATTACTGGCGCAAAAGGTATTCCATCTTAGCCCTCTAGGTTGGCAACGCATCTGCAATCTTCTTGGTGTTGCGGGTGTCTATAGGCGGTGGTGATCACTAACCGTCAGGTGACCCACTTGCTTGTTTGCCTTCCTATTTCATAAAATCTGATCAAGAACTCTGTTAAGGGTGGTCGTAAAAAAACGCGGAGAGAACGAATTTTCTTAGAAATGAGCATTGGCTAAATCGATTTGTTGCTCCCGTAAACCGCTATACTTATTGTAAATTTCATAGTAAACATTTGTTAGAGCCGTTTTCGAGAACGCAATCACAATTTTTTCTTATATAATGCTATAGGATACTGTCGTGATTTTCTTTGTAATATCTACCTATCCTTCACTTACTTTTTGAACATCTTATCTACTCGAATTGTATAGTTCGAGAACCAGCACTGTATTGTTCAACATAAGGTTATTTTTGCAACTACATTCAGGTAGATACAAGGATTGGCAAGTATGTGGACGCTATAGATACTCTTACATCCAACATCAAGCACTTTGAAAGAGCCATGCCTAATAAAACCGTTCAAAACAATACGAAAAATGGATTGAATTCTGTCTACTTAATTTAGTGTTAAAATAAAATTACACCTACAGACAACAGTTACTTAGACTCTGTATGAACGTAGAAACCAAAGAAATAAAACTAGACCAAAGAAAACTTTTTATATAGGTGTAATAGCAAAGAAGCTTAATTAGAGGAAAGTTAGATCAGGATAACAACGTAAGCGAAAGAAATGCCTGCTTCAGTACCCTTACCACGAGTTGCCTATAAAAGTACTCGCTAGCAACGGCGTAAACGATTTGCATGGAGAACTGTGCAGCGCCTATAGCGGTCACTTATAGAATTACAGATCGATAGTATGAGCCCAAAAGTAAATTATCTATCGGAATCTAAGCGCTTGCGACTAACATTTTGTAACTACCATCCGATTAGTTCATCGGTACTATCGAGTCGTGGCCAGACCCGCCAGAAGGTGGACCGACGACCCGGTGATGATTGAAGGAACCCGCTGGATGCGAACAGCGCAGGACCGGTCGTTGTGGCGATCTTTGGCCTATGTCTAGCAGTAGACGTCTTTCAGCTGATGATAATGATGATGGTGATCTAGTGTACCATGAGTCACAAATGCGACAAATGTCATCGAAAATACCGTACCGACTGTAGTGAACTCTTTCACTAGCACATTGGAGCGTGTTTACGACTCGACTCGGACTCGAATCGACTGTAACGTAGAGTTTTCGATAGCAACCCATAGTAGCGGTACTGGAGTATTTTCAGCTCAACGCTAACTTTGCGTACCTAATGATGCCTACAGTGAGTCCTGTAGGAAAAAGAACATTACCCTGAAACAATTCTTTTGTGCATACTTTTTAGGTAACTAGGCGTCGAATTTAAAGAAAGGTGGAACCGACTTCCTCTGAGACGATGTTATATAGACTATGTTGGTTAAGCGACTATGAGACTATCTCATACAACCAAACGTACGAAGCCTAGACAGACAGATGAATAAGAAAATCTGGAATGACTTCGGTTTTTTTAACGAGCAACCTTTCAAAACATATACCAGATTGTAAATCTTGAGTAACATTGTTGCACCCAACGATGCATCGTTGGTAACGGCAACGCTGTGTCAACGTTGACACAGCGTTGAGCACAACGATTTTTCGTTAGATAATCACAACCCAGCTTATACCCACAAAGAAGCCTTTCCATGGCTCGCGTATACAAGGTTGTAAGAGGCAAGTATCACTAAGCTAGGTAATCAATAAAATGTACTGAAACCGCCCTAAAGTCAAGTACCCGGCAAAGTTCATTCAAAACCGGTAAATTGGTACCGGTACGCTGAAAATGAGGACGAACCGGTACCGCGCACGCAAACGCGGAGGGAAACAACCGAAGTAATGGATGCCCGCATCAAACCGCGGGCGCGTCACACGCTGCACATTAGCTCGCTGGCCCAAGGCACAGAATAAGTAATAGTACTAACGTATAGAAACTCCTTTTTTACGACCGCGATTAAACGAATTCCAACTTTATTGACGCGCACAAAAATTTCGTGTTTCCACAGAGTAAATAATAGTACTAACGTACAGAAACTTCTCGTTTTCGACGACCATTAAACGAATTCCAACTTAATGATCAGGCACAAAAAGTTCGTATTACTTAATAAACCTTCGTCAGGCGGCATGCGTCAAAAGAAAGGCACCGCCCGCGCCCGCCTTCCACCCGCAATGCCCTGGCGCACCGCTAGGGTTGGGCTGCTTACTGTAATACTATCACAACGCGCGACACATAGTGAGCGGGAGCGCACGCGGCAAGCCGGCAACCTTCTGCGATTAACCTATGCCATAGGTAATGCGGCGAGCGCACCTACAGTGCGGAGTGGAACCCCCCTGGTATTACTTCATACACATTCGCCATTCGGCTCGCGTCAAAAAAACGCGACGCCCGCGTCCGCTTTCCACCCGCAACTCCCTGACGAAACGTTTGAGTTGCGCTGCATTCGTTTTCAATTACACTGACACAGCGAGATTTGGCTACTCTGACGGCAAGACAGCCGACTCTACCTACAGTGCGGAGTGGAACCCGTCTGCCCAAGGATTAAAAATTAAAAAGTGAAAAACAATTACTGTAACAGCAAAATAAAACAAAACTATATGTTTTGACTTTAGACTTTGCATTGCTTGACACCCATTCTGCCAAAATTTTATGTAAGTTTTTCTAGTTCCCTCTAGTATCTGAGGTCGGCGATCATTAGAGTTATTCTTACTTTAGAGATTGTTGCTCGGAAGAGGGATCTGATGCTTATCCCAAACCAGCCCCTAAGATTTTTAAGCCAGGAGGTACGTCTTCGTCCAGGTGGTCTGCGGCCTTGTAGTTTCCCGTGGATTATTAGGACCTGTTAGTATGATGTATGCAAAATGCAGAATAAGCGTACTCGTAGCATGAAAAAAGCCATCACATATTTGGGCGTAAATAAAATTTCGGCTGCCATTTTGGATCTGCCGCCTTGATTTTTTTTCAAGTCGCCCTAATTTCCCCCCCCTTCCCATTCCTGGTTCACTTTGCAAATCCACAAATTAGCTAATTACTTACTAGCCACAGACTATGCTCTCATGAAATTATTAGCCTATGTCCGTCAGGGATAGTGTAGCTTTCTACTTAGTGAAAGAATATTTGGAATCGGTTCAGCAGTTCCATAGACTACCCCCTACACATACAAACAAAAAAAGCATGTGTAGATTAGTTTAGACTAGTGTTAATTAGTTTAGATTAGTGTAGATTAATAGATTCAGGCTACAAGCGCCACATGCTCCCGCTCCAAATCCAATTTATCCTTCAGAGACACGGTAACCGAATGCCCCAGGTCATTAAACTGTCACTCGCCTCAGTGGGCTTCCGTGAACTTTAACAAACGGCACTTGATCGCAATAAACAACTTATGTAAACAGAAATTCATCCGCGTTTAATTCAAATTGAAACAATTGACGACACTCGCTCTCTCATCAATTAGACCGATCCGAGCGAAATCTCCCAAAGTTTTAGTCCACAAGTATTATGGAACTTGTTGCTTTGATGGAATTCTGCTAAGAAATTACGAGGCGTCTTTGAGCCTGTCTCAGGTTTTGAAGTTTCATCGACAGCGGTGGAGTTTTATTGCTTTAAACTGTTTAGCTTGAGTTATTGGAAATTAAAAAGTTCCTGCTATTAATGTAGCGAGTAGAAAATTTCGGAAGAAATCACGGCTTAGGGAACTTTGAACCCGGAATACTGTTTCCTTTGCATTAAGAATCCGGCTTACAGCCAGTTCTTACGTCCAAATAATGGATTTTAACCTGCAAACACTTTTTGACTCATTTTCTATGAAAAATGTGGTAGGGGGCCTCCACAAATTACATCACACTTTAAGCGGGAGGAAGGGGTTGTTTGTGTGACAAAGAACCGGAGAGGTCCTAAATTTTGTGACGTTACATTCCAAAATCTATTATTTCTAAAAAAATATCTAAGTATTAAAACACGATGTGCCTTTAACAAAAAAACTTTAAAATATTACTTACTCTATTTGTATAATGATAAGGTTTTAATTGTTTTGTTGGCGACCACCTCAGAGCCCTTTGATAAATGCCGCCACTTAATTCTTTTCTTAATAATTTAGATGGAAATAAAACTAAATTCGGAACTGCTGTTTTAATTAATAAATTTCAAGATGTCAGTTTGCAAAATACGTGATATCATACTAGGTAGGGGAGAAACTCACAAAATGTGACCAGCGACAAGGGAGGGGGGAGGAGCCAAAACACTATGAAATTCGTGTGACATAATATTTATGGATTACCCTAGACGAAACGATCAGTTGTATGTATAAGAAACTCAGCATTAGATAGAGTTCTGAAATTTAAAATGCAAAATTATATATTAAGAAATGTTACATTCAGTATGTCATCACTTGAGTGTCATACAGAAAAGTCAAAGAGCTGGCAATCAATAGCGAAGCTTGGAAAGCATTACACCGGTAAGACTAAAAGTCTTCAAAGTGAAAGTCAAAATATCTGTATTCAGAGTAAGCTTACAGGATGAATGAAATACAGGATGAGTGATCGAATCAGAAATGAGGAGATCCGCAGACGAACGAAAGTAACCGACATAGCTCAGCGGATTAGCAAGTTGAAGTGGCAGTGGGCAGGGCACATAGCACGGAGAACTGATGGCCGATGGGGTCGGAAAGTTCTCGAATGGCGGCCGCGTATTGGCAAGCGCAGCGTAGGACGACCAGCCACAAGATGGTCCGATGACCTCGTACAGGTGGCAGGAAGGCGCTGGTTGCATTCTGCTTCCAACCGGCCACTTTGGAAATCCATGGAGGAGGCCTATGTCCAACAGTGGACTTCTTGTGGCTGAGATGATGATGATGATGATGATTACAGGATGCACTTATAAAAATCATAAAATTTACCATTTCTTTAGAAGATAGTTGGAGTATTTGATGGTCGTAAACAAATTTTAAAACCAACAAATCTACTGTCAGAAACCACAATGAATGAGGGAAACGAAGACGGTGGAGGATTGCAATATAAAATGCTCCATTGTTGAGGTTAGAGCAAATGTGAGATAGCGTGATATTTCACAACTAAACTTGAGTTGTTAGGAATATCAAATTGTGGACTTGAAAAGATTTACAATATAAAGCTACTACCCACCGTAAGCATTCGTACAGTCAGCCTCAGAAATAACTTAACACTTAAAAACCTTGTTGTAGTAACGAATTAAATGAGAATTGCTCGAATTTGTTACATCACTGACAGCGACAAGGTACTAAAATGTTCAGCTACTTTTGAGGCTGACCGTACGTACTTGAGAGTGATTCTCTCAGCGCAACAACGACGAGCTCGATGCTGGTGCAGCGCTATCTTGCTTTAGTGCTAGCTTGAGTGAGCGAGGGCGATGCTCCAACGAACATGAAATTTCGAACATGTATACTTCAGGGAATATAAATGTGCACTAAGAATTTTAATGAAAGTTAGTCGCCGGTATAAGCTACAAACACAAAATAAATGGATTATTATCTGTGGTAAATACTTGTTACTGGCTAATCTTAATTATTCTTTTTATACTGTTCTAAATATGTATCTTTTTTAATTTGTATTTTGTTCTGTTTGTACAGTCAAGGAATTTAATTTCCAACCCACCTAAGGTTCAATAGCATATAGCAAACTGTCACCATAAGAGCTATAGAGCAAGACATTAGTTTGACATATCGACCTTAATGCATTGCGAATGTCAGACGACATTTCAACGAAATGGGTAGGGAATTAAATTCCTTGACTATTTGACGTTGACTGAAGACACAATAAATAAACTATCCATGTCAACAAAATGTTTTCTTACTAAAATTTTATCTAAACCCTCTCTAAACAGACAAATTCCAACATTATAGCCTTAAGGTCCCGTTAAACGTAATAAGTATGTGTGAAAATCACGAAAGTTTAAAACAATTTAATCTACAAAAAAAGGGTTAAAATTTTATAGCACAGAATACATTAGGCGCTGAGTCATATCAGCTCAATTTCGAAACCCCGTTAAGTTGCTAGCTTTTAGTTATAAGACAGTAAACTGACATTTGCATAATGCTAAATTTAATTGTTTCACTCGCCGCCTAGCGCCGTTGCAATTTTAAATTTAATACCCACTCTGCAGCGCCGGAGCATTTCGCTTAGTTTATCGTGAAATGTTAATACTTTCGTAGCATGGTAGTTTGATTTTTGTGTCTTGTGAATTTTAAAATTGTATTTTAGATCAACAAGAAAACTATTGTAAAATTTACGATGAAGTGAGAATTACAAGCAACTCCTAACTAAAATAATTAATTGATTCAGGCGTTACTTTGCGGAGGTCCATTTCAACAAACTGGAAAAAATTTGCTACTCCGCGAAACCAGTGCCGACGCAGCTAACTTGCACGAGCACGGCACAGGTTTCGCGGAATAACAAGGTAATTTGTTCCAGTTTGTCCTAACTAAATGGTTTGAGCACTTTTCACCTGGAACCGGCGAGCATACATATTAAGAGAGGAATATGGTAGAGGCGTGTTGTGTCTGCCTACCCCAAAAGAACAAAATGCCTGAGCTTATAATAATAATTAGTAAAAATAAATAACTGATGATGTTGATGATGATGTAACCACTAATAATACTCCAAGTATAAATATAGTAAAGAAGTAAGCAAGTACAGTCAAGGAAGTTAATTCCCTACCCATTTCGTTGAAATGTCGTCTGACATTCCCAATGCATTAAGGTCGATATATCAAACTAACGTCTTGCTCTATAGCTCTTATGGTGACAGTTTGCTATATGCTATTGACCCTTAGGTGGGTTGGAAATTTAATTCTTTGACTGTATGTCTGGAATTGCCATTTATTGATTCTTTTATGCTCACAGGCAAAGCATGATTATGAGATTTTTTAAACAAACAAATATATAGATGTGTATTTTTACCACCACTGTCCTAGTCTTACGTATTACATGAAACATAATTTGTAAACAAACTGGAACAAATTACCTTGCTACTCCGCGAAACCATATTTGTAAACGAAATTTTGACTATTGCGAATATTTTTTTTAACATTTCATTTTAATCTCAAAAAAATCCTAAAGGATACATCTCTACTGACATTTATTTCACGAACGGAAGAGCGAAGTAGCAAAACCGTATTCTTAAAACTGAGAGAAACGAAAACTCCCTTGATGAATCAATTGTCTTCCAAAGCAAGTAATTTAAAACAAGCTGGGCACTTGAAAAAGTAATTTGAAGACAGCGAAAAACGAAAAGCACTGACGCCCGTTTTCAGATAAGTGAGGGAAAGAAAGGTCGCTCTATTTTTAACGCTCATTTATTGCACCTAGCACGAATTTCCTCGATACGTGTTAACTCGCTACGTAACTCAGTGCATCTCTCTCCTACTGGGCTAGTTAGAAGAAGACGCACTGAGTTATGTAGCGAGTTAACGCGTGTAGAAAAGCTTCGAGCTAGGTGCACTGTTCCGATTCTTTATTACAGTTTTTGATGGGCATCATATAAGACAAACGTGAATGCAAACTGTCAAGCCCTTAGTGTATAAATTAAAAAAAACTCATAAGTTTGTAAAAAATTCAATATGATTCCGATATTTATGCCGATAGTTTTAATATTACTACTAAATCAAGCTAGCACGTTGCTTAGATGGCTAAAATGATCGGTCGGTCCGTAACCGTTAGGTGTAATAAAACCGGGAACTTTCTAGTCTGCATTAAAACTAGTTTAATCCATTCAGGTTGATGACAACCATTCTTCTATCGCTTTTCTACCTGTCTTCATTCGGGGTACTTACGCTTTTTAAGGGTCAAGTGAGATATTTTATAACTGCTTTAAAAGTGTTCTAACTATTTAAAAATGATTTGTAAGTAGGAATGATCTATTCTTTTGTTGTTTTGACCTATTCAGTCAATAGGTGACAAGTAAAAATACTATAATGTTCTATTTAATTCAAGCGTTTCTTTTTTAAGTGAGCTCTCTGTTCGTCGCGACGTCTCGTTTCTTCCCACTCAAAAACGTAATTAATTTATTTGTTATCTCTTTCAGACAAACAGTCCGCAAAACAAATAGAAGCGTAATTAGGGCTACGTAAACATTTTAAAAAACTGTTACCCCGGAATGGGTGGGGGAAAATCTGGTTAGGGTAATTTTAATTTCGTTTTACCTTTTGCAAAAGCATGTACTGGATGGTGGTTTACAGAATACTACGATAGAAGTTGTAAGTGTATTTAGGGTTTATCTAGGGCCAATTGCTTCGCCTGTAGACACTCGCTAAATTTTAGAGCTATATTTTCTTATCGTCCAAGCAATCTCCATTTTTAGGGATTCGTACCTCAAAAGGAAAAACGGAACCCTTATAAGATCACTTTGTTGTCCGTCTGTCTGTCTGTCAAGACCATTTTTCTCAAGAACGCGTGAAGGTATTAAGTTGAAATTAATATCAAAGACTCGGGTCTGCAGTCCCTTAATCAAACTTTAAAGTCAACGCAATTAAAATATACGGCCGTTTATGCTGCATCTTTTATACATTCGCAAGACACTCAAAAACCTATGGGGTACTTCCCGTTGACCTAAAACTATGAAATTTGGGAAGAAGCAAGGTCTCACAGCACAAATAAAATAATAAATCAGAACACCGTAAATTTATAGTTAATACACAAAAAAATTGTTTGGTCTTACAAAGCAAAAATGCGATACTAGATGTTGTTGATGACGGAACCCTCGGTGCGCGAGTCCGACTCGGACTTGGCCGGCTTTTTTTTATTTATTAGAAATGGGTTTGCGTTTGCGAAAAGTGGCAGGAAGGCGCTAGTTGCATGCCGCTTCCGACCGTGGACTTCTTGTGGCTGAGATGATGATGATGATGAAATAGTGTACAACTCTGTTAAATTTAATACTTAAGATGTATAAGTAACATTGTCATTTTAATTAATTTAAAAAAAAACCTCATTGAGTTTCTTGCCGGTAACTTCTCATAAGAGGTTTTTGCCGAACCGGTGGTAAATTTAATGGCATTCATAAGTGCTTCTTGTAAGCTTAATATGAAAAGGCACTTTGACTTTGAATGTTCTTAATTTCAGTCTCAAGAAAATACATGTAAAAGCGGTATTGTTTTTTTTATCTGTATTTATTTAAGGACTTTGATCAAAGCTGAACATGTCAGCCCCATTAGAAAACAATACAAATAAATACAAAAACACATTAATAATCCACAACAAAAAACTACTTTATGAAACACTAGCGACCCGCCCCGGCTTCGCACGGGTACAATCAATTTTAAGACTCATTTTTCTACACCTTCGGTTACATTGTTCAAATTTTACCAAGGATCCCTAATTTTTTTCAAAATGAAATGTAGCCTATGTTAAATTGGAAGAATGTAGCATTCTATTGGTGAAAGAATTTTTTAAATCGGCCCAGTACTTTTTGAGCCTATTCATTACAAACATACAAACATACAAAAATAGGTACAAATCTTTCCTCTTTATAATATTAGTGTAGATGTAGATTTGTACAAACCCCTAGCTGCACCGCTAGTTGGTTCGGATAAAATACATTGCAATGATCCCACATTGAAGGAACCAAACCCCAATTGCGGAAACCACCTGTCTCTAATAGGTTTCGTCCGCACACACTCCATGACCAAATGACAATCATCTTCTGAATTCCACAAACTTCGCAATTTGGCCAATATTCTTCAAAATGGTTACATACTATTTTACAAATTGAAATGTTACGAATTCCTGGCTTTATGGTACCTCTCCAATTATCGAAACAATGGGGTTCAGTCTCGGGCCCACAACACCTCAATTACCGACAAAGTGGTTCTGCAATCGATAACCGATTACCGGTTATTGGTTGGCACGTGCCAGTGATAACAGTTGATTAATTTCTCGCCTTTCAAAAAAATGCTAAAAGAAAGCCTTGGACGTGTTTTGACGACCTGTATGGCACAGTGGCACATGTGTCTGCCTGCTGTGCAAGAGGTCCCGGGTTCAAATCCTGGTATGGGCAAATATTTGTGTGACGAATATGAATGTTTGTACCTGAGTCATGGATGTTATTTGTATTTAAGTATGTATTTATCTATATATGTATGTTTATCCGTTGTCTAGTATCCATAGCACAAGCTTTGCTTAGTTTGGGACTAGGTCAGTTGGTGTAAATTGTCCCGAGATATTTATTTATTTATTTTATTTAAAAGAACTACGGGGCAATTATCGGTTTATGCGAGATTCATCTCGCACGAAAACAACTGTCAAATCCCTTGGAAATCTAATTTTTTGACGTATCTCGCACGTGAGATGCATCTCGCATGAACCGAGAATTGGGGTCCTGGGCTGACATTCCGTCAGATCGAGAGTTGTGGAATTCTGATGGACACGCCTTTGCCTAGAAGAGCGACACAAATATGAGCTATTAAAAAAATACTCTTGAACTACATGTTTTTTTGTTTATTAATTTTAAAATCTATCAAGCTTCACATTAGTCGTAGAGATGGCATCGAAACGAATCGCAAGAGTACCAACACGAGGGGTCTAGCATTTTTGGTTTCCGAGATAGAGCCCAGAGAAAGTCGGGCTGCCTTAGGAGGGGGGAGGAAGGGGGGGATGAGTTCAAACTTCACACTGCAGCTCGCCCTTCGGGCTCACTGGGGAGGGGGGTGGGGGTTCCAACTTGCTGTCGTGCCCTCAGGTCTGGGGGCCCAACTTCACATTCAGTCGTAAAGATGGCATCGAGACGAATCGGAAGAGTACCAACACGAGGGGTGTAGCATTTTTGGTTTCCGAGATAGAGCCAAGAGAAAGTCGGGCTGCCTTAGGAGGGGGAGGAAGGGGGGGGATGAGTTCCAACTTCACACTGCAGCTCGCCCTCCGGGCTCGCAAGTGACTCGAGAGTATTTCGCGTGGTATGTGCGCAGTGGACGCTTCGGCGCACGCGCCTACGCGGAGCTCGCCCTTCGGGCTTGCTGGGAGGGGGGGGGGGGGGTAAAAGTTCCAACTTCACACCTAAGCTCGCCCTTCGGGCTCGCAAGCGACTCTAGAGAACTGATGGGACGCTCCGGCGCGAGCGCCTACGCGGAGCTCGCCCTGCTTTAATCGTAGAGTATCAAAATAAAAAAGAAATGTACCATTACTAAAATAATTAATATGAGTTTCGTAAAGGTTTCGTACCGATTTATATCAGTTAGGTAACGAAATCGTTCCAAAACTAATACAAATGTTACAAAACCATTACGAACCTTAAATAGTGCCAGTAGAAATCAATAGACTATTTCCAGTAAATCATATCTAAACGAATTCATTGAATGAAAACCGACACGTACTGACATTGGATTTACGATATTACAGGGGAATTTAATAAAAGTTACCTACAATAGACGATTTGACAAAATGTTAAGTTATATTTTTGTAATCGAGTTTTTTTTAATATTCGATTTTTTTGCATTTTTTTAAGCATTCAAATAAAATTTAAAGTGCTATATAATGAATGACAATGCAAAGAAAAATTAGGGTAATGGCAGGACTCGAACCTGCAACATCAGTATTCCGTGCTTTGCGTTTTCCAGTTTCGCCACATTATCGCTACCATACCATGCGAATTTTTCAATGTGTTTAGTCTTTTACGGTCATTACATTATTGATTTTTTTGTTGGGGTAAACTACCCTCGGTGTCATCTATAAGAATCTTAACCATTACCCTAATTTTTCTTTGTGTTGTCATTCATTAAATAGCATTTTAAATGTTAAGTAGTTATGTTTTTCAGTTCTGCAAAAGCTCAAAATGACGATTAAATTAAACGATATACGCGATAAAGGCCATTACACAATTTTCACACACATATAACACAGATGTTTATCTGAAGAGATCGCTGCTTAGCGATAAAACCACCAGTTGAATACCTTGTAAAGAATTTTTGCTCGTATTTTTAACCGACTTCAAAAAAGAAGGAGGTTCTCAATTCGTTGGGATCTTTTTTTTAATGTATCTTCCCAGATTACTCGAAGACGGCTTTTTTTCGTGACATAGGAAGGCAAAAAAGCAAGCGGGTCAGCTGATAAGTGATCTAGTAGCTGTTGCGAAAAATTTCAAGGTGTTCTTGATGTAATATTCAATTTTTATCATAAAATAGAAAGGCAAACACGCCAGAGGGTCACTTGTTGGTGACTGATTACTACCGCCCATAGACACCCGCAACACCAAGAAGATTGCAGATGCGTTGCCAACCCAGATGGCTAAGATGGAATACCTCTTGTGCCAGTAATTACACCGGCTGTCTTGCTCTCCACACCGGGACACAACAGTGCAAGCACTGCTGCTTAGCGCTAGGATTAGCGAGCAAGATGGTGGTAGCTATCCGGACGGACATTGCACAAGGTCCTACCACCCGCAAAACGGCTGGACCGATTTGAAAAATTCAGTTTTTCAATTCGGTTGGTCAGTGGTCACTTTCTCATCATGCCACGATCTGATGACGGAATCCAGGCGAAACCGGGGCTGTTCACTAGTAATAGTGTAGCATAGGATTTGTTGATATGGTTTCCCTACTGCTTGCACCCAACTTTATGCCGTGAAGCAAGCCTCGCCCTTAATTGCTTAACCTTCGAGCCCTGTCAGCCCAGGAGTTAGCCACTTAGATGGCAGACACGTCATTACACGTCCTTTAAGCGATACACTTGATAATTAAAGGTCTTCGTACACTGTATCAACTCCACGCCACTGCGGCAGCAACTCTTCTCACACTTTCGATGAGTAGTCAACTAGTTGATCCACCCAATGGTCACTAATGGACAACGCGGTGTCAACGCAAATGGTTGCCTGTCACGCGTCAGTCGCAAGCGCACAGTCGCCGCGGGGACGACGTGTGGTCAACGCGTGACAAATGCGTAGACCACACGTTCACATAGGGCTTAAATTTCATTATTTGGCATAGAATCGAGTCGCGGTTGAGTTGTTATAATGTGCGAAGACCTTTACTCGTAATAACCGAACAACGAGAACATTGTCCTGAGAATTCGAGGACAATATGTGGTCAAAACAGGAAGATATAAGCGATTTTGCGAGTTGTAGAAAAGGGTTTCCGATACCGGTAAAGAAGAAAAAAAATAAGGATGAATGTAGAAGAAATTGCCAGCTATAAGACTCCCTCACTTTATAACAACAGTCGGATAATTCGTATTTCTGGAACTATAGCAAGCCACAAACGACGGTATTTTGTAAAAGCGTAGTAATATCCCGGTCAGCTTAACCTATTCGTAGCGGAACCAGTAACAGACTCCTATCTTCCTCTTTATCTTTTCTTACTTCTACGTAGTATAAAACAAAGTTGCTATCCATTCCTGTCCGTCCTGATATCTTCGGCCGTGTACTCCTTCTAAACCACGCAACGGATTTTGATACAGTTTTTTCTATCATTTGGAGTTTTTTTTTACGAAAACTTTTAAATCCATTCCATCCTAATTGTCGTGTAAAGCCGAGGAGTGTCACTAGTATTTAACAAACTGGAACAAATTACCTTGCTATTCCGTGAAACCAACTCCGTGGTTTCGCGGAATAGTAAGGTAATTTGTTCCAGTTTGTTGATATGGACCTCCGCAAAGTAACGCCTGAATCTATTAATTATTCGCTAGTATTTGATAACATGTTAGTCAACTGTTCCAATTTTCCCTTGGCTTCATCTCAGTAATCCTTCAATGGAAGGTCGTTTCTAATTCCTGAAAAGGGCCACGTAATAAAACTACTCGTAAATAGCTGAGTTCGTTAGGAATGTTCCGCTCACCCTCAGCAATGAAATCCGCTTAAATACGATCCTGGACGATTAAATTCAATTATTTCAGCAAACTCGAACGGTTTAAGCAGAAGATTATGGAAAGTTGTGGAGCTACTACGTTATTTATTAATTATTTAATCAATTATCGGAAGTTTCGGACGGTTTCAATATTGATTACGTGTATCTTTATCTAAATAAAGTCGCTATCCGTTCCTGTCTAGATCTTCGGTCGGTTAGTCCTTATAAGCCACGCAACGGATTTTGATACCGTCTTCGCAGCCATTTAGAGATTTTTTTACGGACGGTTTTATGTACATTAAATCTTAAGTCTACTCGTGCTTCTATGTCCAAACAAAACCCCGAGCCGTAACAAAAGTCAAGGCTGCGAGCTGCCGTACCGAACACGGCGCTTTACGTGTCGCGCGGGAACGGTCATGACAGTCGACGACGTCGTGAAGTACGTCCGCCGGAAGTCCGGATACAACCTGAGAGTGTTCCAGCTTCGTCTGCGACACTATGTGCACTTCACTTCGTTCGTGGTGCGCGTGCCGCGGCCGTTGCTGGAGAGCATCTCATGTGCGGACTTCTGGCTAAATGGTCCCATTTTGTTGAAGTGTGGTGTGTATTGCAGGTGGTAGGACCTTGTGCAAGGTCTGTCCGGATAGCTACTACATACCATCTTGTTAATCCTGTCGCAAAGCAGCAGCGCTTGCACTGTTGTGTTCCGGCGTGGAGAGCAAGATAGCCGGTGTAATTACTGACACAAGAGGTATTCCATCTTAGCCCTCTAGGTTGCCAACGATTTGCAATCTCCTTGATGTTGCGGGTGTCTATAGGCGGTGGTGATCATTTACCATCAGGTGTCCCAATTGCTTGTTTGCCTTCCAAGTTTTAAAAAAAATGTACAATTTTATTAAAGTTAGTAGTATGTTACAGGTTTGTTTCATGACTCTCACTTGAGATACCTACCTTAGTTTTTGTTTTAGTTTGCAATGACTATTCAAGCAGTAAGATGGTTGATTGTAGATGTAGAAATATACGGAAGAACATCGAAAATATCATGGACGGTTCGAGTTAGAAATGAGACTGTTTTACTCTCACGAAATTAGGGACTATTAAAATCTATCAAGCGTAGGATACTGCTGAACCTAGTGTTGTCTTAATGGTTTGTTCCAGATGAGCTACAGTACCACTACCATGAGTTGTTATAGAAAATTCATATTATGTTACTACTGTCGATTCATTAATTACAGTAGATTTTGTAATCATTTTTTTTTTTATTTTGTATTTTTTTTAAAATATTCTAATCAAATTTAAAATGCTGTATAATGAATGACAACACAAAGTAAAATTAAGGTAATGGCAGGACTCGAACCTGCAACATCAGCATACCGTACCGCTAATGCACGGTAATAGTAATGCATTCACAGTCCTGCCATTACCCTAATTTTTCTTTGTGTTGTCATTCATTATATAGCATTTTAAATTTAATTTACAGCAGTTTGTCAAGCAAAATTTTAAATATATAAATATATATTTTAGTTGAATATGATAACTTGTTAAAAGTTTCATATAGATGACACCGAGGGTAGTTGTACCCTTAAAATCAATAATGTAATGACCGTAAGACGAAGCACATTGAAAAATTCGCAGGGTAGGGCAGTGGCAGTGTGGCGAAACTGGAAAACGCAAGGCACGGAATGCTGATGTTGCAGGTTCAAGTCCTGCCATTGCCCTAATTTTTCTTTGTGTTGTCATTACAATTTTAATTTAAAAATATGAATGTTAAAAACATTTAAAAATAAAAATCGAAAGAAATTTCGGTTACAAAACTTTTAAATTTTATTTTAAGCTTCTCCAGAGCTTTCAAAGCTCCGTAGCAAACACAATGGTTGGTTGATGCTTATTGGTAAAGCTTATTATCATGCTGGTATTATTTGTTTGACCCAGTTCATTTATTCGCTATCATCATAAGAATTCAGTCAGTAGTCCTGGATCAATGAATACTATACCTCTTCTGATAGAATTTAAATAAAATTACTTGGTCAACAAACTGGAACAAATTACCTTGCTACTTGGAACAGTAGTTTCGCGGAGTAGCAAGGTAATTTGTTCCAGTTTGTTGATATGGACCTCCGCAAAGTAACGCCTGAATCTATTAATTATTTAAATTACTTGGTGTCTCGCCAGGATGTCATTCTGCGCATAAAGGATAGAAGGACCTTGTGCAAGGTTCGTCCAACGTAGGAAGGCAAACGAGCAAGTGGCTCGTCTAATGGTAAGTGATCACCACCGCCCATAGACACCCGCAACACCAAAGGGATTGCAGATGCGTTGTCAAGCCAGAGGGCTAAGATGGAATACCTCTTGTGCCAGTAGTTGCACCGGCTGTCTTGCTCTCCACGCCGGAACACAACAGTGCAAACACTGCTGCTTAGCGGCTGGATTAGCGAGCAAGATGGTGGCAGCAATATTTTGGTAATGCGTTTTGATTGAAGTATAGCAATGATTTTTGTAATCGTTTTTTCTTTAATTTCGATTTTTTTTTTGTATTTTTATTTTAAATACATTCAAATTAAATTTAAAATGCTGTATAATGAATGACAACACAAAGAAAAATTAAGGTAATGGCAGAACACGAACCTGCAACATCAGCATGCCGTGTCTTGCGTTTTCCAGTTTCGCCACATTACCGCTACCATACCCTGCGAATTTTTCAAGGTGCTTCGTGTTTACGGTCATTACCTTATTGATTTTTGTTTGTGAAATCTACCCTCGGTGTCATCTATGAGAAACTTAATCAAGTTATCTCATTCAACTTGCCATTAATCCCGCCATAACCCTAATTTTGTGTTGTCATTAATTATATAGCATTTTCAATTTAGTTCTAGTAATGATTATCAAGAAACTTAACCAAATGTGTGCTGCGTTATACTCTGCGCAGACGTGGTGTTGAATAGTTTACAAATTCAGGCGTTACTTTGCGGAAGTCCATATTGATACTAATGGAAACAATTTCTTTGCTAATCCGCGAACCCAGTGTCAGCAATCGAGAAAAAAGACAACGCCTGTGCTGAATACCTTATTAAAGAAATAAGACTCGACTCGAATACCTTATTAAAGAAATAACAGTCGACTGACAGTCGAGAGGTCAATAGCTCCTGATGATGCCTCGTGGAGAGGTGAAACACGTGTCGAGTGGTATTTTTGGTGTTGGTGGTTGGGTTGTGGTCGCGTTTTGTGTTGTTTGTTTTATTTCTTTAATAAAGTATTCAGCACAGGCGTTGTCTTTTTTCTCGATTGCTGACACTGGGTTCGCGGATTAGCAAAGAAATTGTTTCCATTAGTATCAGACGTAGTGTTGACCAAATATAACCACAAATACAATCACTTGAACTAAAACACTTAAATAAAAACAAGTAACGAATAAAAAATACATCGGAAAGCAGAAACAACCGCGTACTTCCACCCGGTAAAGGGTCAGATGGAGAATGACTCTAGAAAGACTTAACATACAATCCAATAACATTTCGACTTTAGACTACAAAAACAAAGTGTTAAGATCTAAATTTTAAGTCACTCAAGTGGAGATAAGTCGTTTGGATAACTGAGAACGGCCGAAGAGCGACCATTTGCAATTCAAGGGACATCTTTGACATGGTGATGTAACCGCGTTTTGTTTAGCGGGAACGTTTTATAACGATCTGTTTGCTGTTTGAAAATAAATTGATATTTCAACTTACAAAAAGGTCGTTCATATAAAGTGAGAGAAATATGCTTTTCGTCACCCCAGGTTGTAAGTAGCAATTTACCGCCCGCTACACGAGCAGAAAATTCCACTTCCTGGCCAAGGGAAGACATAAAATTATGTACACACCTCGGGAGGTGATAAAGAAAACCTCGGTCGCATGTTTATCGCCCTCGCCTTTGGCTCGTGCCTGTTCCTGCGATATGAGACCTTCTTTATTTCACCACCCTCTGGGTGTAATGTACTATTAATTCATTTACAAAAACATATTTGATACGTAATAGTTAATCCAGGAATTCTACGAATTATTTTTTTAAGTATAAGTTGCAGATCGTGGTCCACAGAAGAGATACGGAGTTTCGAGCTCTCGATATTAAATATTTTTGGGACAATTAACACCAATTGACCTAATCCCAAAGTAACCAACTAAAGCTGCTTGTGTTATGGGTACTGGATAACGGAAATACATACTTATATAAATAAATATATACTTAAATATAACATCCAAGACTCAGGTAAAACATTTGCCCCTCCCGGGAGTTGAACCCGGAACCTCAAGCTTCGTAGTGGTTACTAACTGCGGTGTATGTACGATGATTCAGTAATAAACCAGTTGCAATACAGTACGGTTGTTTCGCTTGCTGCCCTCAAACACAACAGTGGCGATCGAGGTTGTAAGCATACCCGCGAGTGTAAATAAAAAGTAAAATAAAATGTCGTATTTAGGGAATCTTACAGTTTTTGACCATAGAACTAGTGATTGGTCCATATTTAAGGGGAAATTAAGTAAATTTTTCACCCTTAATAAGATAGAGGACGCTAACAAAAGTGCACTTTTATTAACGTACGTATCGGACGAGACATACCGTTTGTTACGTAACCTTGCGCACCCAAAAGAAATTGAAACATTAACGTACGATCAACTGGTAGAAATACTCGAAAAGCATTTCAAACCTAAGCAATGCTCCTTTGTGGAAAAGGCAAAGTTTTATGGGGCTACAAGGAGTCCAGGTGAAACACTAGGAGACTGGGCGGCGCGACTCAGAGGACTCGCATGTTACTGTGACTTCGGCACCGCCTTGGAGTTGGCACTTCGTGACCGATTCGTCCTAGGCCTGGGCACGGGGCCCGAGCGGGACAAGCTCTTCGAGCAGGACTGCAAGACATTGACTTTCGCCAAAGCGTTGGATATAGCGGAGCAGGCAGAGAGTGCGCGAGAGGCAAGACAAATGGTTACGCCAGGAGCCGATTTGGTAGTCAAGCAGGAGCCGGTCTACCGAGTAAGCAGCGCAGGCAGATTTAGCAACGGCGTCGGGCGTCGTTCCGTCGCTGGCGCCGGCGTTTCTACGGGCTCGAACGAGCGGGCTGACCACGATGTTCCTCGTTGTTCCGTGTGTGGTATGAAAAATCACAATGGTGATAAGTGCCGTTATAGGGGTTTTCGTTGTCAAAAGTGTGGCCAGAAAGGACACTTGAAGAAAGTGTGTAAAATCCGGGTGAATAACGTTCAAGTTCTTGGCGATGATGCAGAATCCTGTCAGGACTGTAAGGAATGCGATCTCTTTAACTTGAGGTATGAAAACTATGCTCCTATTACCGTTTGTGTAAAAATTAATAATAAAAGTTTATGTATGGAATTAGATTCCGGTTCAGGTATCTCGGTTATCTCGGAAAATTATTATAGAACAAATTTTACTATAATACCATTAAAAAAATGTACAATTAAATTGTGTGTATATAATGGACATAAAATTTCTCCGCTTGGATATTTTTGTGTTGATATTACGTATCGCAATGTTACAAAGGAAATAAATATATATGTTATTCCAAATGGTGGGCCACCCCTTCTAGGACGTGATTTTATGTCAACATTTGAATTGAAAATTTGTTCTATACGTCATAATAATAATATTTCTTTGGAGGGTGACGAAAATAATGTAAAATGTCTAATGGAGGAATATGCCGAGCTATGGAAGGAAGGTTTAGGAACATTTAATAAGTTTAAGATAAAATTGACCCTTAAAGATAACGTTGAACCAAAATTTTTCAGGGCACGTTCCGTCCCTTTTGCTTTGAAAAGTAAAGTAGAGGAGGAGATTGAAAGGTTAACAAGGTTAGGTATTTTGGTGCCTGTAACTTTTTCAAACTACGCTACGCCAATTGTGCCGGTTTTAAAGTCTGACGGTAGGGTGAAGATCGCAGGAGACTATTCCGTTACATTAAACAAAGACATGCACATCGATAAATACCCCATGCCTCGCATCGAGGAAGTTTTTGCAAAAATTGGAGGAGGCCAGAGCTATACTAAAATAGATCTTAGCGACGCATATAACCAATTTCAAATTTGCGATAGCGACGGGTCGCAGGAACTAACGACCATAAATACGACACGCGGATTATTTAAATATACACGTCTAGTGTATGGTCTGGCCAACGCCCCGGCCATTTTCCAAAGGACAATGGAGACATTGCTGGCTGGCATAGAGGGTGTCTCGTGCTGGATCGACGATGTCTGCGTTACAGGGAGGAATGACACTGAGCACATGCATAGGCTGCGCGAAGTGTTACTCAGGCTGCGGGATGCAGGTCTCAGATTAAAAAAAAATAAATGCAGTTTTTTCCAGCCTAGCGTCACATATTTAGGCTACGTCATAGACAGAAACGGAATTAGAACTTGTCCAAAAAAAACTGAAGCTATTTTAAATTCTCCGAGGCCTAAAAATGTGCTAGACGTCAAAAGGTTTCTGGGCATCATAAATTATTATCGGAATTTTATCCCCGAGGCTGCCTCTATTTTAAGTCCGCTGCACAACCTTCTTCGAAAGGACGCGTCCTGGAAGTGGGACGATAGACACGAACAGGCATTTAACGCGATAAAGCGTGAGCTGGCCTCTGATAGAGTGCTGGCTCACTTCGACCCCACAGCGCGCCTAGTGCTGTCCGTGGACGCGGGCCCCGCGGGTCTGGGCGCGTGGCTCGGCCAGGGGGAAGAGGGGCGCGAGCGCCCGCTCGCATTCGCCTCGAGATCTCTATCAGTTAGCGAAAAGAACTACAGTCAGATACACAAAGAGGCAGCGGCCATAATATTTGGAATAAAACACTTCCATCAATATTTATATGGTCGTGATATACCGTTTGTCCTTAAAACCGACCATCGTCCGTTGATAGCTATTTTTGGTAAAAAGAACGGTGTTCCTATAATGGCGGTCTCTCGGTTACAACGTTATGCAATTTTCCTGGCTGCGTATAATTATACTATCCAGTACATAACGAGTGAAAAGAACGCAGTAGCGGATTACTTTTCAAGGTCGCCGTTACATAGTTCATTTGAATCCAACGCATGCGAAAATAGGTCGTTTATAAACTTTTTTGCAACAAACACATTACCAATCTTATTTGAAGACATTAAAGACGCTACAAATAAGGATAAGGTATTACAAATTGTCTCAAAATATATACGTCATGGATGGCCGCGTAAGATAAAATGTCAAAACATTTTACCCTATTATAATTGTAGAAATGATTTAGACGTCCAAGAAGGTTGTATTTTACGTGGTCATAGGGTCGTTATTCCACAGGTATACAGAGACCAAATGATAGAGGAACTACATAGAGGTCATTTTGGCGTGGTAAAAACAAAAAGTCTAGCGCGTAGCAAAGTGTGGTTTCCTGGGATCGACCGCGAGATACAGCGTGCTGTGCTAGCCTGCGCCACGTGCAGTGCGCTGCGCACCGCGCCGCCGCGCGCGCCGCCCGCGCCGTGGCCTCCCGCTACGCATGTCTGGGAGCGACTACATATCGATTATATGCAGTTTGAGCAAAAGGTTTTCCTTATTGTTGTAGATAGTTACAGCAAGTGGGTAGAGTGTTTGTATATGAGTGACATGTTTACAAAAACACTCATAAACAAATTAGTAATGTTGTTTAGTAATTTCGGTCTACCAAAACTGATTGTCTCTGATAACGACCCCAAGATAAGCAATGAGGAGTTTACCAAATTTTGCAAGAGTAACGGCATAAAACATTTAACGTCCCCTATTTATCACGCCTGCAGCAATGGCCAAGCAGAAAACTCAGTGAAAACATGTAAAAAAATGTTAAAATGCATCTTGCATAACAATGTAAAATCCTCATTGCAACAAATACATATGAAATTAGCAAATTACTTATTCGAGTACCGGAGCGTAGCGCATTGTTCGACGGGTGAGTCACCGGCCCGGTTAATGTTCGGTCGAGACTTGCGCACAAGGTTTGATTTAATTTTGCCGGATCACAAATCGAATAGGTTAAGTAGTGAAGTCCGCGAGGTACCATGTCGAAAGTTCGAAGTCGGTCAGAGTGTCTGGGCGCGTTGTTATACTTCACAGAAACCAATTTGGTCGCTAGGAAGAATTATTAATGTCCTAGGAAATAGAATGTATACAGTCCTTGTGGATAACCATGGCTTATGTAGACGGCATATTGATCAATTACGACGATATTATGACCCGATTGTAAACACACAGAAAGAACGGGTATTACAGAGCACACAATTCTCAGAGACAAACATTGTTAATACCGAGCCGTTTCATATAAATAATTCTCAGAGTTATCCTCCCCAAATAACAACAGAACCAGTAGACAGTGCGCCATCAATTATAAGTGAGCAGCAAAACTTAAATGATGAATATTTTGAGTGCGAAAGTAATGTCACTGATTCTATTGTATCGGGCGATGACGGCCAGCAGCCGGACGTCTCGGCGCACGCGCCGGCGACGCAGCAAGCGTCGTCGGGAGAAGGGCAAGCGCGACATTCGTTTACCGACGCAGTCACTTGTGAACGCGCTCGCGCGGTAAATGAAATGAATGACGAGTTATCGGGTGATAACGATAGTCGGAGCGGCGAGTCTGGCGCTCGCAAAATAAACTTGCGCCCTAGAGATAAAAACGTTAGTTATAAGACTTAGTTTATGAGTTTGTAAAAATACTAAACATAAATGTCTGTATTGTTACCAGGTTCACAGATTAGTGTGGGAGGAGTGCGGTGTATGTACGATGATTCAGTAATAAACCAGTTGCAATACAGTACGGTTGTTTCGCTTGCTGCCCTCAAACACAACACTAACCTCTAGACTATCCGGTCGTCTTTTTATCCCTTAAAATGAATACAAAATAATATCACCCAGGCGAAGCCGCGTGTAAAAGCCAAATTCATTTTCTACGCATGCTCCCCATAGTTTATGCTTCCATGACTACTATTCTCCGAAACATTTTTGAGTAGACAGGTACAATGAGTGGGGTACATGCATACCCGTGTACCCGGATCCGGGCAAGTTTTAATGAACCGGTAACTATGCGAGCAGGTCATATCCGGGCATGCCGCGTAACATCGGAACGTGGTCTTTAATCCGGTATGCATGGTTTATAGCAGTTTGGTAACTGTCAGGGGTTTATCAGCTCAGTAATAATTCTAAATGTTATAGGTATAGTCGACCAAGTAATTGCTTGACCACTTTTGAACTTTATTCCTTTGCAATACGGTCGAAAAGTGATTAAGCAATTTCTTGGTCGACTATACATAATCGTAGTGTTATTATTCATATAGTTTTACTAAAATTTTTGGTTACATTTTTATAATATTCTTATAAAACAAATTAAAACAATATAAATGCAAAATATAAAAAAAACATTATTGATGGCCGGGGTCAGTAATAACACTTGTGAACTAATTAGAATATATCGCACCCTTAGAATTAAAGCGACTCAATTCTGAATACGATATTACCCAAAATTAAACCTTATGTCTTTTAATTAAGGTGATATTTTGGGACGTGTATTATTCAGAAATGGGTCACTTTAATTCTAAGCGTGCGATATATTAAAGGGAGCGGAAGACGATATAAAAGAAGACATCCGACCGACTGACAAAGGCAAAACAAATTTAAAAAGAGCTGTGACAACTTAGACTGTTCCAAGGAGGTCGTATGAGCCTGCCGTTAACAGTTATAATAAATAAAATCTAGATCAGGGATGGCTAACCTTTTTTCACCTACGTGCTAATTTTTCAAACAATAAAAAGGTAGCGCCATGACGTGCCGTAATCACCGTTTTGTCGAACAAATCATCTGAAAGGAATACACCATCGATTGCAAGGATGTCATGCCGTGCCCAAATATTTTTGATGCGTGCCACCTTCGGCACGCGTACCTTAGGTTCGCCATCCCTGAGCTAGAGTATCAATAAAAATAGTATTTTATGCAACTGTTGCATAATGATGGGTCTTAAAACACGAGTGTGGTTTTATGAAACGAGCGTCAGCGAGTTTCATAATAGAATCACACGAGTGTTTTAAGACCTAATTATGTACAGTTGCATACATTACTTTATCTACACACATATCATAAGTGCTCTATGATGGGTTCAGAAGCCATAGGGCAATGACCTGCATTGCTACTAGCTACTAGTGCTAGATACCTATTAAATATCTATAGACTGTACACATCACAATAATGTAATAAAAAAATAATTGGAACAAATATAGAAACAAATTAGAAAAATTCTCATAATAATATTGGTGGTTATAATGCTGGTCATTGCCTACGGTTTTTGAACGCATTATAGAGCATTTATGATATATGTGTAGATAAAAATAAAAAAACAATTTCTTACTAATCCCAAAAGCTCAAAAAAATAGTTCTAGGAAGTTTTATTTTATTAAATTAAATACTTAATTATATCATTGTTAAGTAGAGTAACTTACAACTAACTTATTTTGTTTTTAACGTTTTATTATCGTTTTTAATAAACAGTCTCAGTGCTGTCATAAAACTAATGGAAAAACTTTTCTGCAAATCAAATTACAGTTTCACTGAACGAAAATTCAAATTCACCTTCCTACCCTCAACTAGAAGTTTATAAAGCTGTGGTCTCACTAACGTTATAACAAAAATCCCAATGTGAAGCAATCCTAATTTTTGTTACTTTTGTTTATCTACTTAAAATAAAATAATTTGAAAAAAATAAAGGATCTAAATACAGCACATTCTAACTCTTACAATTTTTTTTTACATTTTACCAAACTTGGTTTTCTAAATAATTCCTAAAAACAAGTAAAGCCAAACCCCTCCCCTTCTCTGTGGGTCTTTGCACCACTCAGTTACAGTACGAAACGCTATTCGCTCGTGCTACTACTTCAAGACGATATCACACCCTCGTGTAGTGTTACCCCGGACATACCGGCTCATTGGTACTGCTACCAGTAGAGTAGTGAGAAAAGATTTGACATGGATCAAGCAAAAATAGACCTTGTGTCTATGTCGGAAAGACTTTGCCATGTAAAGCATCTTTTCCCTTTACCTATAACTGGTTGTAATATGGCCCTGCCACTACAGAAATAATGTCAAATTAATTATTTTCAAGTTGATATAGATGACCATTATCAAACCAAAGCCCCGAATAAAAATAAAACAATCAGATGACTGTTCACTCATCAATAGTACAGTCAGGCTGAGAAGTAGCAAAACACTTAAGAACATTGTACTAGGTCCCAGGCTGATGGTTCTACTGACTGTATAGATGATAGCGTACCACGGTCCCAAAGTTGACTGAAACTCAGCTATGTCGCTGCACTAGAAGCAGTGACGCCGTCATATGAAAACAAGTAAAATCTCGATAGCGCCATTCAGGAATCGGATTAAATGTTACAGCGCCATCTACCGATGCACTTTGGTACAATTTTAACTTGGACACTAACAAGCCGTGCGCTCTATTACAATTTTTATTGCTTTATTTATTTCAGTGTCTACAAATCGCGAAAACGTAAGAAATTATTAATTCTCCTTGCTAATGTAAACCAGCTTTAATACGAAATAAGGTTTTTATTTTGCCCGACAGCGCATAAACGCCATGGAACGGTTGTGTTAAACGAAATTGCCGCGTTGAGTTGCTCGCTAAACGATTTCCCGTTAACTGCTTATGCTCACGAAACGGAACCGATGTTAAGAAGTTTTTCCGCTACTTTTAATTACGGTATAACATTAATTTACTCGCTAATATACTGGCTATTTCTTTCGTTTGGTTTTAAACTAGCTTTTGCCAGTAATTTTGATCGCATAGGTTTTGGATCACATACGATCAGCTTCAAAAATAGGTCATTTTAGTTCCTAGTCGCTTTCTAAGGTGACCAACCCTGTGTGCTCATTTTACAGGACATATAAACTAAAATTACAGGATTCACGGAAAAATGCGGGACGACACGTCGTCGGTATGGTATAGTCCTGTATTTATCTCATTAAAATAAAAAGCACGGCCAAAATGATAGCTGAAATACGGGACGTCCTGTAAAATACAAGATAATAAGTAATGTGAGAAATTGGAGCAACTGTAATATCATACGTTACTACGATCAGGTTTTTAGGTGTTTAACTACTTCTGAGACTGACTGTACTAATACCATCCCTCGTTTTTACACTCTAATGGTGGAATCGGGACCAAACCATGGGATTGCGCTTCATAATCAAATCATCTCTACAGAACGTAATTATTATGTTATTTTATTTTTTGCGCAGTCAAGTTTTTGTCCTTATTAATTTAATTATCAGCATCGCAAACATAACCAAAACAGTGCTGAACAATTAATCGCCAAAGTTGTCCTAACTGGAGTCTGCATTCGGCTTCAGTATACCGATTGCTATCGTTACAGCCCCGTTTAAACTTGGAGTCGGCTAACTGGCAAGTTAACCGTGTGCTTGCTAATGGGTTTATGCACGGGCTTAATTAAGAATCATTTATGAGTAAATGATAAAATTATGTTATTGTACTTGCAAACAAGACAACTACATTAAAATTCTATGGAATGACAACACAAAGAAAAATTAGGATAATGGTCAATAATGTAATGACCGTAAAGCGAAGCACGTTGAAAAATTCGCAGGGTATGGCAGCGATAATGTGGCGAAACTGGCAAACGCAAGGCACGGTATGCTGATGTTGCAGGTCCTGCCATTATCCTAATTTTTCTTTGTGTTGTCATTACATAGCATTTTAATTTAATAATTTGAATGTTGTAAACATTTAAAATAAAAATTGAAAGAAATTTCAGTTACAAAATTAAGACAACTAGAATAATGCTTTTTAGGGTTCCGTACCTAAAACGGGACCCTATTACTAAGACTTCGCTGTCCATCCGTCCGTCAATCTGTCTGTCACCAGGCTATATCTCAAGAACCGTGATAGATATACAGTTGAAATTTTCACAGATGATGTATTTCTGTTGCCGCTATAACAACAAATACTAATAAACAGAAAAAAAAAATAAAGGGGTTCTCATACAACAGACGCGATTTTTTTGCCGTTTTTATGGATAATGGTACGGAACCCTTCGTGCGCGAGTCCGATTCGCACTTGGCCGATTTTCTGCTGCTGGGTAGCATTAAATATAAACCGCCCTAAATTAGTTTTAGTGAGAAGTGCGTGTCGGGTTTCCTCGTGTGCCCAAGTGCTGCGGTTCCCTTATGGACCCCTCCGGGGGGAAGAGCAGTGCTGGGGCCGGTGCACCCTGGGCATCGGTCAATGATGTCTTAGCCTATATGGTGGGATATCATTGACCGATGGCTAATAACCCGACGAGGGGAGGGGGAGGTCTAACGGTCGTTACGGTTTTAGTCCTGAATAATGAAGCAAATAAAACTGCTTCAAACCTAACAACCTTTTCAGTATTTAATCTAGTCTAAATTTAATTTGACACGTACGGACTAAAGTATTTTTTTTAAATTCATAAGTGCTTCCTGCAACCCCAATGTAAATAAAATAGTTTTGACTTTGAGTTTAACTAGACTAGAACTTCTGAAAGTTCTTAAATCCATAAAGTCGTTATTTATTAAACATCTTTTCAATGTCAAAATATATAATTACGACGTTTGTTATACAATACCAGGGGGGGGGGTCCACTCCGCACTGTAGGTACGCTCGACCGCCTTGCCTATGGCATAGGCAAATCGCAGTAGGCTGTCGGCTTGCCGCGCGCCCGCTCGCTCGCTCCCGCCGTGTCAGTGTAATTCAAAACGAATGCCGCGCAACCCTAGCGTGTCGCCGGGAGAAGCGGGGGGAGGGCGGGCGCGGGCGGCGCGTTCCTTCTGACTCGCGCCACATGGCGCATGGTGTATGAAGTAATACGAACTTTTTAAACGTGTGAATAAAGTTGGAATTTGTTTAATCGCGGTCGTAAAAGAGAAGTTTCTGTACAGTAGGGGAAATATATTCACGTACCACCTTAGAACCCTATCGCAATGACGCGACGCGTTAAATGCCAGGCTATGTCATACAAATGTCATGCGTATGTCGCTTCAACTAGGTTCTACGGCGGTACGTGTTTCAATTTCCTTGACTGTACGTTAGTACTATTATTTATTCTGTGACAATACATGAAAGCATTTCAGCTGGCTGTTAAAAGTTTTAAACAGAGCCGAATTTAATTTGACACGTGCCAATTATTAGTGCAACAAGCGTAATACAGCCGTGGCACGTGTTTGATCGTCTCGCGCGACGTGTCACGTCCGCGGCAGTGATCGGGTTAACACTTACAAATAGAGTTGCCGAAATTGCTCGCACTAGGGATGAGCGCGAAAACTGGTACATTTTCTGTGGTACCAGTTTTAATAGTGGTACAGTCAAGGAAATTGAAACACGTACCACCGTTGAACTTAGTCGAAGAGACATACGCATGACATTTGTATGACATAACCTGGCGTTTAATGTGTCGCGTCATTGCGATAGGGTTCTAAGGTGGTACAGTATTACCAAAAATATATTGTGCCACGATGTATCTGCGCAGTAGACCAATTTTAGCAGCGCGAGAAATTTCGATCTACCAATGATAAAGTAGAATTTTACGCGCGCTAAACTCTTGCGCTTTTATTGGTCTATCGATTTCGCAGCAACATGGCGGCAGCCCGTGCGCCACAGTGTACGAATTGTGTAAGCGGGACAAAGCTAAGAATACATAGCAAGCAATACTCTGCCAGTTGCGCTTGCAAATAAAGTACAATATGGATTATTCACACGTTCGGCTACTGTCGGAAACCGGTCTGCGCTTCTCTGCGCAAACGAATACTGCCGATGCACAATATTTGGTAAAACTGTACGTGAATACATTTCCCCTATGGCATATAATTTGAATTGCCATAAAATAACGCGTGGTAAATTGTTCATCGTGGATTATTTGTGAATTTAACCATAGTCATCGGGGTTGTTGATTATTTTATTAATATACAGTAAACAAATAAAACAAAATAACACACTTTAACACATTCAATGCCTTTGTTTTGTGACTTTTCGCCAAGTGCCATTAATGCTCAAGTGCGTTCAAAAATAATGTATCACGGATCAAATGGTATAACCCTGTCAAATTATTGAAGATAATCATTAACAATATCTGTCCAGATCGCTACTGCTACTTTGCTCGCTAGTCCAGCCGCTAAGCAGCAGTGCTTACACTGTTGTGTTCCGGCGTGGAGAGCAAGACAGCTGGTGAAACTACTGGCACAAGAGGTATTCCATCTTAGCTCTGGGTTGGCAACGCTTCTGCAATCTCTTTGATGTTGCCGGGTATCTACGGACGGTGGTGATCACTTACCATCAAATGGACCACTTGCCCGTTCGCCTTCCTATGTTGTATTAAAAAACAATCTTGTAAAATCTTAATAGGAAACAATAGTCGTCAGCCTTTGCATTGTTTTTAACATGAACATGAAATGATTTGGTTTGTATATTAATGTACGTTACCGATAAGGAGATTCGTTTTACTTCACCCATTTTGTTTAACTTTAACGCTTCGTTGATAATGGATCAAAGGTTAACTGGTAGAGATCCCTTAAAAGGATAAGTTCGCCTTTGTACATCACTTTATCTCTTTTTGTCATTTATGTTTTTTTTTGTACAATAAAGAATTTACATACAATTTACATACATAATGTTGTAAGTAATATAAAAGGTACAACTGTGTTGTCTACCAGTAATCCCGCCATGTCTTCGTTCACTAGCTTGTTGCTTGTGGTCGCTTGCACATAGCTGCTGCATGTCGGCTGCGAAGCGCGGCATCGTCGCAACCGCCGACAGAAACATCGCCAATCGAACCGCAGGAACAGTCACGACGCGGCAATTGCCCTTGGTGAGTTTACGTTTCACTTTACTCCACTTATTCAGAAATGAGCTTTTTAAACCATATTCATCCTTACTTCTCTTAAGTAGTAAACATCATTCCAACCTACAATTTCAGTTTTTGCCGTCAAAACATTGTTTATTGTTTAAGTAAAACATTCAAAAACAACCAGTTACAAAATACATCTTCTATTGATAGCCTCGATTTGAGTTGTTTAGGCGATAAAGGGTATTTAGGTTACAAAAATTGAAATTTTAGGTTAGAATTTTGTTTACATGATAAAAACTATTCGATACATGGACATACATACACTCAACACGGGTAGAGTGCAAAAATTACAAACACTTTGTTGAAAAGAATCAAAAAGACCCCACTCAGGATACTACCTCGGTGAACCGAGTCGCTGATTTTCAGTGGGACTCTCATTAATCATGAAAGATAAAAGTCTAAATAGAAGAGAATATGCGTATATTACCACGCAATGTAAAATACAGTTAACATTAGAAGTAAGAACAAAAATCAGCGATTCCTTTGAGGTCTCTTGTGCCCATGAGTGGCAGTGATTACTTTCCATCAGATGACCGGCAGGCTTGTTTTTATAATATTTTTATTTTTATTTGTTCTCAGGATCAATTAAAGGATCGAATATCATGGCTTTGCCAACAATAAGTATTGTTGGACCAGACGCGATAATTGGCTTCCCAGGTGTAAAAAATGCATGGCATGGTGCCCAAAATGCTGACAACGTTTGTTCGTTAAATGTTTTCACAATACTTATTGTTTGCAATAGGTAGTTCCAGCCTTTTGGTCACCAGTCACGGCGACTTGAGTCTTTGATGTTTTTTTTATGAAATAGAAAGACAAACAAGAAAGTGGGTCACCTGATGGTAAGTGATCACCACCGCCTTTAGACACCCGCAACACCAAAGTGATTGCAGATGCATAGCCAACCTAGAAGGCTAAGATGGAATACCTCATGTGGCAGTAATTGCACCGGCTGTCTTGCTCTCCACGCTCAATATTGTGTATTAGTATGTCTACTTCAACGTTTCGACCGCATCGCAACAGCCGTGGTTATGAGTACACTGAATTGAAAGGTATTAACAACATTCTCATCACGTTAAAGTCCCCACAGATATTGTAAATATGTGCAAAACTTGCCAAAGTTTAAAACAATTTGCAATTGAATTCATGAGAAAATCAGTTCTATGATTGTTGTGTTGCAGAACTGCAAAGGAGCAGGGTACGAATTGTTAGGTACAGAGGTGGTTGTCTCTAATTTGGACGGAAAGGTGCCCCCAAGCTTGGCACCTGACGATGCCAATAGATGCTCTATCTAATCTGACAATACATTGCAACTCGGAAGCTACTGGGAGATGTCCTTTAGGTGTGTCCGCAGCCAGCTCCCAGTCCTGCGGCGCGCTTATTTCTCCCCCAATAACCCCGTCCCCATCTGCCACCACTCCTGATTCATCTACCACTACTCCTGCATCTTCAACTACCCCAGCCTCTACATCGCCCCCTCCGGAAGATTAAGAACGTAAAATAAATAACTTAGGTACTTAATAGATAATCAAAATGTTTCGTCTATTTTCACGTTCAAATATTATTTTTACTGCTTCAGTTGACAACTGAAACTTATAAATGGTTTCTACTTTATCCGTATCTACCCCAATAATTTTAATAGGCGTTTCAAATTGCTTTCCAGTAAAAGCAAAATACTACTAAATTTAAGTGTTTTATTTCAGTCGTCTTAAATTAAAGTAATACGATCCCATTTTATAAATAAATTTCTATCTACATTGTGTGTAGCATTCTTTTTTGTCGAACATTGTTTTGGGATGTTGTCTGGATTAAATAAATTAATATCTTTGGGCAATTATTACCAATTTAATTAGTCCCAAACTCAACACAGCTTGTACTTTAGATACCATACCCGGTCTTTTTAAGGTGAGATTTTTTTTAAACAATCTTAATAAGTCTACTCGAAAAAGTGCTATTTTAAATAAATAAGAGCTCCTAATTATGATATTACAAATTCATAATTTATTGGAATAAAATCTATTTGAATAATTTTATTTATATAATTCATGGTAGCACTTTTACAAAAAAAAACTAACCATATTTTATATTTAATATATTATTATATGCACGTACAATACCTTACAGTATTTATTTATATTAAGCCCCCTACTATATTCATAAGGTCACGCGTATCACAGGAACTGCTTCTACCACTTCGGATAATATTGTTACGAATATTGAGCTATATACCAATACCTTTGTCGTACTATGTAGTTTTCTGATCACAGCGCACCACTACAGGTACTAAACTGGAATAATTTACCTTTAAGCAAGGTAATTTGTTCCAGTTTGTTGAAATGGACCTCCGCAAATTACATTAAATACCCTAAATTTATTAAAGATTTTTGAGTAAATCTGCTGTCAAAAAATTTCGTGGTGATTCACTAAAAGTAAAATGAAATTATGTCCCCTTAAACCTTGATAGTACTTGTAATACATTCTTCAAAACTTTATGGCATTATATTTAAATTAAAAATCTGCTTAAAAAAGAATGTAATAGGTAAAATTAAGAACAATGAAATAAAACATGTTATAGTGTAATGCTCAAAAATAATTATTCTTTCATTTGACGAAATTTCCAATCACAAAATCATGGTCGACTCAAATACGTAAAAAAACTTCTGCCCTTTATTTAGTTACCGAAATAGTTTTGAACGTAAAAAGACTGTCTAGTGTCGTTGTCATCATCGTCCCAAAGCAGGAAATGGAGGGAGAGTCCATGAGTCTGGAGTACTTATCGAGGGAATTGATGGAGAAAGTGGCACGCCGCAATACTGGTAGCTGGCTACTGACACGCCCAGAGTACATCTACTGGAATCCGAGTCTTCCCGATTGCAATGTACCGCCACATTGGATTGGGGATCTTTCACATCTTTGGGTACTAAATCTACTGGGGCGTCTCCGTCCAAATTCGAGACGACAACTTCCGTACCGAACAGTTGCAACGCCTCGCCTGCGCAGTTCTGCCAACGAAAAACATATCCTGTAGCTAGAGTTGTGAGCCATCATAGTATGTAGAACCACAGGTAGGATAAGCGCATTGTCAAAAACTGGTTGACAAATTGACTAGACTATTCACACTTTAAAATACATATCCCGTTTTCAGACACACAGAATATCTGAAATCATATTAAAACCTTATTCTAAACTATAACTAAAGGTCTATTCCAAATCGTCGCAAATAGGGAGAATACCCAGAAGGTTGGCAGCGTTGTCACGTTGGATGGCAATGCTGATTCGTTGAGCGAAGTATTGGCCAGCCAGGTCACGGGAGGCCTTTATAAGGCGTTTTGGCAAATCTTCGTAAAGACCCTGCGCACTTGGCCCCTAAGGTACTAGGGTTTTGACCCCAAACACTTTAAATAATAATATATAACAGTTGATTACAAAATTACACAATATTGCAATAGTATGTGTGAAGTTTCTAATCTATACTGGGCACCCTTGGAAATTAACGAATTCGCTGTCTCATTACATAGCCAACACCAAACTTTAATTTATCCCTTTTAATGTAGTGTTAGTTTCAACAAACTGAAACAGATTACCTTGATACTCCGCGACAATTTAGGTTCCGCGGAGTATCAAGGTAATCTGTTCCAGTTTGTTGAAATGGACCTCCGTAAAGTAACGCCCGAATCTATTTATTAATTAGTGTTAGTTTCTAATAAGTATCATAAGAAAAGGACACATAGAGGAAAATTATAGGTAACGCAACATGCCGCATGACATGCAGCTGTGTGCATGACCTGAACTCTCGTTGCGTTACCGTCACCTTGGGCGGTAATGTTAGGTCATATTTATTTAAGAATGATCTATAACATTTCTTACATCTGGAAAGCCAATTATCACGTCTGGTCCTTGGAGAGTTATAACAGGCAAAGTTATAACTTGTGATCCTGAAATTGTCCCTGAAAACACAAATAATAAATAATAATGCTACCCTGAAATCGTGTCCCACTGCTGACCAAAAGCCTCTCCCTCGGATTTCCAGTTCCCTCTATCTTTTAGCAATCTCTGCCCAGTCATTTCAAAATGTGTCCAGATCATCCCGCCATCTCCGTCTCGGCCTGCCTCGTCGCCGACTACCATCTTGTGGCAACCATTGGGTGGCAATCGATGCCCATCTATTTGGATGCATGCGGCAAACATGGCCAGCCCAGTCCCTTTTCAGCCTAGCGGTCTTTTTGCCTACGTCAGCGAAACTAGTTTATGAGCGCAGCGTCGTGCTTCGAACCCGATCCGTCCTTTTAACACCTAGTATGCTGCTCCATGGCTCTTTGCCACACTTTCAATTTGGACTTTTTTTGGAGAAAAAGTATGCAATGACTTATTTTTACATTTGTTAAAACTTGTATCACCCTTTTTTAATCATAAAGCGAAACATTTTATGCGAGTCCTGTAATGGGCAATAATACCTGCTACTATCGGAAACCGGCCTTAAGCGAATTACTTATCCGATACTGGCTATCAGGTTCTCCTCCCTGTGGGCCTTGGGATCTCTCACTCACCATACGAAACGCAGTAACAAGCTAGTACTTCATGGCCGCGTATTGGCAAGCGCAGCGTAGGACGACCAGCCACAAGATGGTCCGATGACCTCATACAGGTGGCAGGAAGGCGCTGGTTGCATGCTGCTTCCAACCGGCCACTTTGGAAATCCATGGAGGAGGCCTATGTCCAACAGTGGAATTCTTGTGGCTGAGATGATGATGATGATGATGACTTCATGTTTGTTGTATTCTACGAGATTGTGGTTCAATCCCGGTCGAACCGACCTACTAGCCTAGGGTGTGGCGTTACCACTATAAAAGTACAATCGAAGATACATATAAGTTACCATTAAAGACGGAACTGCGAGAAAGTATCATTTCCTGAAAGGCCTATTTAATCTCTCATCACGCGATATCGCTTAAGACGAAAATAGTTCTGATACCAAGTAACATAGTTTTGCTTTTCACTGCACCTAAAAATAAAAAAACTTTTTTTTTAGAAATTGCTTTGCGTTTGGCCTCAATCTCACCTGATGGTAAGTTCGTTTCAGAAAAGTATAGTAAAAGAATATTGTAAACTCACCAAGGACGACTGCCGAGTCTTCTGTGTTCATGTGATGCAACTGTCGCTTGTGTTGACGGTTGCGACGATGCCGCGCTTCGCAACCGACTTGCAGCAGCGCTGCGCAGGCGCCCACAACCAACAAGCTGGTAAAATACGACATGGTGGAGGGTGATAGTGGACTACGCCATTATACTTTTCATATTACATTATATAGCAGACAAAATAGCAAATTCAGTTCAAAATAAATTAAGTAAAACGAATGATTAATATAGACTTTTTAATTTCATGCAGTTTGAATCATAGGCCTATTTACACGCTAGTTTAACCTTTTGATTAAATCTAGAACTAATAGTTAGTAAGCTTAGCGCTATTTAGCGCTATGGATGTTGTTTATGTGGCTGATATTATTATTTCTAGCTTATCTAGCTATCGTCTGCGGCTTATTCCACGTAGGATTCGTTTATCGGTCTCCCGTGGGGATCGAGAATTTTGTATTAGTTAATAGTTCATGGCCACTCGAGATATATAGTCGACCGAGATTTGCTTGACCACTTTGAAACCGTATTCCTTTATTAAACGGTCGAAAAGTGGTCAAGCAATTTTTTGGTCGACTATACCAACTATCTATCTCAAAATTCACGCTGTGGGAACTTTTTAAGGTAACTAAAAGCATCCTCCATGATATGATGTCACTTTCATCGACACAAAATACTGTTAAACTGTCATGCCATACGCTGCGCTTCATTGTAAAGAATTTGTCATAAATATTTTTTAATAAAACGCTGGTATATCTCTATTGGAAAAATACGCCTATCACAATAGTGACGTCTTAAAATGAAAGTGTTTTCACACCTATCTATTGAAGAACACAAAATTTTAAAAATATTTTACTCTAAAAAAATAAAAATCTAGTTTATGTCAATAGCTTGGCCTAGCCTTTTACAGCAACTTCGATAATATCATACGAAATGTAGGAGGTATAATGATTACGTGTTTTTTTGTACTTGCAGTTACTTGAGACGATATTTTAATTGAAGCATGATTATTTAAAATTTAGCTCTTTGATGCAATTTTCCATAGTTCAATACAGGAATCTGAACTGAGATAATCGATGAACGTATTCGTTTTACGTGACCTAGTTTGATTTACTTTAATGCTTCATTAATAGTATTTTATACTATATATAAATAAGGCAGTAGGGTAGTTTATCATGACTTACAACAATGTCTTCGTTCACTGACTTGCTTCTATTGGTCGCCTGCGCAGCGCTGCTGCAAGCTGGTTGCGAAGCGCGGCAACATCGCACCGGTCAGCACAACCGTCGCCAATCTCACCGTAGGAACCAAGAAGATTCAACAGTCACCCTTGGTGAGTTTCTCATTTTTAGGGTTCCGTACCCAAAGGGTAAAACTGGGCCCATATTTCGCTGTCCGTCCGACTGTCACCAGGCTGTATCTCGAGAACCGTGATAGTTAGGAAGTTGACATTTTCAGATGACGTTCTGTTGCCGCTATAATAACAAATACTAAAAAGAAGAATAAAATAAATATTTAATGGGGCTCCCCCACAACAGACATGATTTTTTTGCCATTTTTATAGTTAGAACCTTATCCCTTTGTGATACGGTTGAAAAGTGGTCAAGCTATTTCTTTGTCGTATAGTCGACAAAGAAATTGCTTGACCACTTTTCAAAGTCAACCAATTTGATCATAGGCCATTGTAAAACGTTGTCGCAATGTGTCATCGCTGGGATATTATGACATTTATTCAGAATTTTTGCAGGTGGTAGGACCTTGTGCAAGGTACGTCTGGATAGCTACCACCATCTTGCTCTCTAATCCTGCCGCTTAGCAGCAGTGCTTGCACTGTTGTGTTCCAGCGTGGAGAGCAAGACAGCCCGGTGCAATTACTGGCACGAGATGTATTCCATCTTAGCCCTCTAAGTTGGCAACACATCTGCAACATCCTTAGTATTGCGGGTGTCTATAGGCGGTGGTGATCACTTACCAGCAGGTGACCCACTTGTTTGCTTTGCCTTCCTGTTTATAAAAAAAAGACGAAGACATTTATGACGTAAGTATTTTAATAATAAAATTCATTTATTCAGACTTTCATCCATTTTGGTAGCAAAGTTACATAAACTCTAATTAACTAATGTTAGTAAGATAATTAAATTAATTATTAACAAACCAAAAAACAACAAACGACAACAAAAAGGAGGCACTGGAGAATGTATAGAATGCGAGTGTCTCATAAAATTGTGAAATGTTTTCACAGTGGCTTATGTATAAAATTGGTTGACTGACCAACTAATTGGTTTTTTTATGAAATAGGAAGGCAAACAAGCAAGTGGGTCACCTGATGGTAAGTGATCACCACCGCCTATAGACACCCGCAACATCAAAGAGATTGCAGATTCGTTGCCAACCCAGAGGGCTAAGATAGAATACCTCTTGTGCCAGTAAGTACTGGCTGTCTGGTTCTCGGACCTTGCACAAAACAAGGGTCACCACAATATTTTTAAGGCACGTGTTACATATTTTAAAAAAATGCGCAATTTTTGTTTCCAGGAAACGTGTCGGAAGCAGACATTAACCCCTTACCCGTGATGGAAATCGATGGACCAGATGCGATCATTGGCATTCCCAATGTAAGAGATACTGATCAATTAAATTTAAGACTACTCCCAGAGCACATAGCACGGAGAACTGATGGCCGATGGGGTCGAAAAGTTCTCGAATGGCGGCCGCGTATTGGCAAGCGCAGCGTAGGACGACCAACCACAAGATGGCCCGATGACTCATACAGCAGAAAGGCGCTGGTTGCATGCCGCTTCCAACCGGTCACTTTGGAAACCCATGGAGGAAGCCTATGTTCAACAGTGGACTTCTTGTGGCTGAGATGATGATGATGAAGACTACTCCCTCTTATTCATAAAAGTCTACCAGCTATTTTGAATTTAACTTACGTTTTAATTAATTGGTAGATCCGGGCGTCACTTTGCGGAGGTTCATATTATCAACAAATTAGAACAAATTACCTTAATTGTTCCAATTTGTAACGGATATTTTATTCTCTCATTCGAAGGCTTTCGTCTTACTTACAGATACTACGTCACTTGTATTAAATAATATTGTTTCTGAATGAAGGGTTAATTTATCTCATGTTTCACTAACGCTGTTTCAGTAATTGGTATGGACTATGGACTCTAGAGGCAATGTGCCAGTTTTAATTTATTTTCTAAAGAGAGTCTCTAAGCGCTGCAGCCCCGGCGTCCAAAAAAGCAGCAATAAATTTCGGATCATTTATTTTTTTAGTTTGGTCGCCATGGTCTATCCTGCGCCAAAAGCGCCGGTCGTCTCTACCGCCATGGTGCAATAAATGACATAATCCGCCGAGCTCTTGCCACATGCTCAGTTCCAGCCACTTTGGAGCCAGTAGGTATGCTCAAGAGACGATGGCAAGAGACCGGACGGAGCTACCCTGGTGCCTTGGTCTTTGGGACGGACGCTTGTCTGGGACGCGACATGCGCGGACACCCTAGCGTCTTCCCACGTCCAAGGCACCGCTGCCAGGGCCGGTGCAGCTGCCGAGCAAGCCCAATTGCTCAAACAACGAAAATACTCGGCACTCACCGCGAGTTATATATTCGTTCCATTCGCGGTAGAGACCCTTGGACCGTGGGCTTCCGAGGCCAAGAAATTAGTCAAAGACATTGGCACAAAACTGGTCCACGCTTCTGGAGACCTCAGAGCTGGCGCTTACTTTGCTCAGAGGCTCAGTCTCGCCATACAGCGGGGTAATAGCGCCAGCGTTCTGGGGTCCATGCCTCGTAGCACAAACTTGGACGACGTGTTCTTACTGTAAATATATATATATATTTTTTTTTTTTGTATTAGTGTTAATTTTCCCAATGTAAATAGGTACTTATTAAACACTACAAATTTAAAAAAATATGCGTGCGTAGCGATTACAAGACTTTTGGTCGCATTCATTTGTGATTGTTAAATGGTCCATAGATAAGACTGCGGACCCCCAAACATTTAGCCTTGTTATCCAGTTAGCCCTCTGGGTTGACAACGCATCTGCACTCTCTTTGTTGTTGCAGGTGTCTATAGGCGGTGGTTATCACTTACCATCAGGTGACCCACTTGCTGGTTTGCGTTCCTATTTCATAAAAAAAGTAATGCACTGTTGAATTTGATTCTAGGCTTTACTCCAGCTGTAAATTTGTCTTGTTTCATGTGCGGCAGAGCTGTCAAGAAAATGGCAAGATTTTATTGGGCAGTCAAGTGGTAGTGTCAAATGGTGTGATTGGTGGTTCCCCACCGCTTTTGCTACCCAAAGATGCTGATGATGCCCAATCAAATGTGCAGATTAGCTGTATTATTGAAGATGACGGCTCTAGGTGCCCTCTTGGGGTAACAGTAGCCATCTACCAATCTTGCACGCCTGCTATTTTGAAAGGTTAAAAGCATAGTATTTGCCGTTTTGGGCAACTTGGCGCGTTATTTTTAGATTGCTTCGCCTTTGTTATTTCGACTTTCATTACAATAAATTGTTTTTAAACTTTTGATTACCTATTGAAGCATTTTATTTAAACAGCCCACAATTAAATTGTTTTAAACTTTCTCGATTTTCACACATATTTATAACGCGACTTGCAAAGTCGAGGTAAATTAACAATGTTTTATCGCGTTAAGACCCACAATTATTCGTTGCTGGGTAGAAAGCTTTTTGTTTTTATGTAGTTTCGCGCTATTTTTAACAATATCATTCATAACTTTTAAAATGCTATCTGACTACGAGAAAACTAAAAAAAGGGCTTCTAACATTCTCTTCTATTTAACAAATAAATCTAAACCTAACACTCGTTATGATCTTTGTATTGCTTGTGATTATTTTGGGGGCCTTAGTTCAAGAATGGCAATTAAAAACCTTTAACTAGATATCTCCAAAACTCTTATCACATCATCATCACCTTCTTTCATGTGATCTAAAAACAGCAGGTGAAACAACTATGCATTACAATTGTTAGTACCTTTACAATTCTGGTTTCCTCTTACTGCGGGTGGTAGGACCTTGTTCAAGGTCCGTCCGGATCGCTACCACCATCTTGCAGCAGTGCTTGCACTGTTGTGTTCCGGCGTGGAGAGCAAGACAACCGATGAAATTACTGGTGCAATAGGTATTCCATCTTCGTCCTCTGTGTTTGCAACGTATCCGCAATCTCCTTGGTGTTGCGGTTTATGGACGGTGGTGATCACTAACCATCAGGTGACCCACTTGCTCGTGTCCCTTCCTATGTTGTATAAAAAAAAAGAAACCTAGACCTAAATTTATCCTATTAAACTTGCACGAGATAATAAAAATACCATTCAAACATACAAGGCAAATCCACACTTAATATGTATGTATGTATGTATGTATGTATGTATGTAGGTATGTAAATTCTTTATTGTACAAAAAAAAACATAAATGACAAAAAGAGATAAATTGATGTACAAAGGCGAACTTATCCCTTTAAGGGATCTTCCAGTATAATATGGGGTGAAAGAGAAGGTTCACTTTTGTGGACTCTAGCTATGGTCCAAGGGTCCAACATCGACTGCCTCTCTGGTGTCTGACCGAACTTTCGGATTCGGTCTAGACGAGTTTCGGCGTTAAATTAAATTTTCGGTTTAGTTTCGATTTCGGCAGAAAATTTGCCGAAACTAGGTGCTGTCATGCGTTGTTACTTTTTTTTTCAACAATTAATTGGTTAGAGCTAAAATGAACAAAAGTTAGAAAATATACATTACAATTGCCATTGAAATAAGTTTCGGTTTCCGTTGTAAAAACTAATTTCGATCAGACACTTCGTGTTACAGGTCCGTTCACAAGAGCTACTACCGAATTTCTATTAAATTAATGACAGTTTCACACATATTTATTAAAATCGAGGTAAATTAACCAATATATTTTTATCGCGTTTAAGTCCCGATAACGTTATAAATATGTGTGAAAATCACGAAAGCTTAAAACAGTTTCACACTTTTTTGCGGCGCTATCTCTTTTGAATCAACCAATGATGTGAACATTTTAACAACAACTGGCACGGCAGGACGAAATACTCGTGGATTTCTTCTATGAAGCGTAAAAAAAATCTCACAATTTATTCAAATTAGGTACGATAATCATGTGTGAAATATGGAAAAATGTTATTGATGTGAACTACTGATTATAGGATTCGATTTACTTAATCTTATTTAACGGTCCGCTAAGTGATTTGGAAAGTATAAATGTACGGCCGAGCTGTGCCCCATCATTTTCGCTATGTCTTCGCCCACTACTTTGTTGGTTGTGGTCGCCTGCGCAGCGCTGTTGCAGGTCGGTTGCGAAGCGCGGCAGCATAACTATCCCCGAAACAAAGGCTACACCGCTTACCGCAGAAACGTAAACGACGCAGCGGTCGCCCTAGGTGAGTTTCTAATTTTTACTACCCTTTAAGCAGCGATTTCTATGTATAGTCGACCAAGTAATTGCTTGACCACTTTTGAACCTTATCCGTTTGTAATAGGGTTGAAAAGTGGTCAAGCAATTTCTTGGTCGACTATACTTACTAGGTTGAGTGTTCTAAGGCATCACTACGTCGGACATAACTGCAGTGCCAGCACTCGTGAAACCAACAACGCATTTCACTATTTAAAAACTTTATTGATAAATGCCTGATCAATCAATCAATCAATCGTTTATTTGTCAATTTAATACTTCAATAAATCCTGAAGTTTTGAAAACTTTAGCAGGCAAGCTAAATATTACTGGCACAAGAGGTATTCCATCTTAGCCCTCTGGGTTGGCAACGCATCTGCAATCTTCTTGGTGTTGCGGGTGTCTATATGCGGTGGTGATCACTTACCATCAGGTGACCCACTTGCTTGTTTGCCTTCCTATTTCATAAAATAAAATAAAAATAAACAAATGCATTATTTTCTTTCCAGGTCACATCAGAGGGTCAGATATCAAAGTTCTTCCTGAAGTTGTATTTAGTGGACCTGACGTGATTATTGGCTTCCCAAATGTAAGAAGAACTGACATGAAAACCAAATAAATCTATTTCATACCAAGACTAAACAATGAACACTACATGAAAAATACAGCGTTCCGCTGCAACGAGTTTCAACTGGTTTGATAAACCAGAATATGACTTTTCGTGTTTCATGAACTACTGAACCAACTTTACCTTAGAGAATGATGGTGAAACAAGATTTGCTTCCCTATTTCTCTTGTTTGCATTTGATATCAACAAATTGGAACAAATCACCTTGCTACTCCGCGATACCAGATACTTTGTTCCAATTTGTTGATATGGATTTTCGTAAAATAACGCCATATTTGTCATTATTTGTGGTAGCCGTACAGATGTTCGTTTGGATGCGATGACTCTGCAGTGTAAGCAAAGATGGCAGACTTGTCAATACCGTAATCAGATCCAAAACAAAAGATTATGAACAAAGAATTAGCCTTGTTTACCATCGCACTAGGTGGTAAACTTGATTAAAGTTAACTTTTAACACAAAAAGTTAAGCTCGGGTTTCGAGTCCCATATCTTAACCCGACTCCCGTCCCAGAAAGGAGATTTAATGCATATTTTTTTCTGTTTCGTCTTGGCCAGAAATATCTTAATTTAATTCAATGGTAAAACTATCTATTCAAAGTCTGAAATGATTTCTCGATGCTATACTGCTATCGTAACTGACTCAATTACTGAAACAACCTTGACAAGCTTATTTGTTCTAACTTAAATTTATTTTCCCTATTTACCTATTATCGCACACAGCATCTAAAGATTCATTCGAAAGACATTTCAGATGACTAATTTCACTGAATTATATGAAGTCACCAAAATAATTTAAACCATTCTCTTGATTAAAACTAAATTTTCGTACGAATTCGCAGTAGCAAAGCCACACTGTAGCCAGGGGTACGTAGTAACACACTCTTACAGAACATCGACGTAGATAACTAGCTTATTATCCACAAGCGAGGAACCAACAACAAGCAATGGATGAGCAATTCTCCTGGAATTGCTGATTTCCAAGGGCAGCGGTGATCACTTGTTATCTGGTGATTCGCATGCTTTTTGGCCTAAATTTTGTTTGAGTATGAATTGAGGCTAATAGCCTTGTCTTGACGGAAAGAAATCATCAGACGGAAGACAGACGTTGCTGGTATCAGACAACCAGTAACCCGACTAAAATGGCAATGGACCGGGCACTTGATGAGATGTCAGAGCTATAGAGGGCCGAGCTATTACAGAGTGCGCACTGGCGCACTGGTCTGACGATGTTTCGACAGTCGGCGGCAAATAGCGGAGTCAAGAGACTAGCAGCCCAAGATGGCAAGAATTAGGAGACACTTATCTCCAAACATGGCTGCCGATTACGATGACTCTTAACTTTGGTTTGTTTTGTTTCAGAATTGTCGGAGGGAAGGGAAGAATTTGTTGGGCACTTTAGTCAAAGTTTCTAATTTTCACGGTGGAGCCCCGCCTCAATTGAAACCAGACGACTCAAATGATGCACAGTCAAATGTGGCGATACATTGTGTTGAAACGGGCGGGCTTCCAACGGGGTGTCCTGGAGGCATTTCCGTGCACAGCTACCAGTTTTGCGGACCACCTGACTCGCAGTCACCGCCACCCACCACAGTGGAAGGTTAAATTCGAAATTTAAATAAGGTAACGGTTCCAGTCTATGACAGCGAGTCAATAACTAACGAGAAGATACCAGATTGTACCAATAAAAATGAGAGACAATGATGTCAACTACTGGTAAAAACAATGTTCTCTCTGCCAAGCACTGGTACTGTAACATTAATGTCAAAAACAATGAAAGGTGGTTTTCATTTTCGGCAAATTTATTTTGTTTTGTTAGAAAATGATCATTATTACAGCCAGCTGATCATTCTGTTATTTATCATAATAAATTGATTTCTAAGCATTGTATTGTGACGATTTTATTAAAATTTATATATTTATATATTTTTGCTGAATATGTAGATTAACGAAGTCTTGCATTTTTTTCTTATTATATCCATCTATATGATTGCGCCATAAAAATTAATAAAATGCATCGAAATCAACTAATTATGTACTTCCTTTGTGCACTAACAAATTACATGCAAGGTCATTTTTTTTCGCAGCTCTAATGAACTGCAGGAGTGCAATTTTTGAATCTCACCAGGTGACTAGAGCTCAGCAAAATGGTCGAACCTCTATGAAAAACGACTATTTTGGTGAGCTTTAGTTACCAGGTGATTGATATTTAAATGCAATTTATTCAGTCAATAACAATGGCTAGGGGGACACAGATGATAAAATCGTATCGATACGATCAACCACTGGTACCCTACGCGGGTCAAAGATTGGGGCGGCTATTTTTGTGTCGGCTTATGGACACCTTACAATAATTCTAAGACTCCGCTGTCCGTCCGTCCGTCCGTCTGTCACCAGGCTGTATCTCAAGAACCGTGATAAATAGACAGTTGACATTTTAACAGATATGATGTATGTCTGTTGTCGCTGTTGTTATAACAACAAATACTAAAAACCAGAATAAAATAAATATTTAAAGGGGCTCCCAAACAACAAACGTGATTTTTTTGCCATTTTAATAGATAATGGTACCTTTATTAACATAAAACTACCGTGAGACTCGGACATATTAATAAAAACGGATCACTCACGTATTTTTAAGTCGAGAAATGCCCGACATGTTTCGGACCAGTCCGTGGTCCTTAATCATGAGCCCCCGCGTACCTTAATAAACCCTTCGTACGCGAGTCCGAATCGCATTTGGGCGGTTTTTTCTCTTCCTCTTTGTATTGTAGGTAGTTTTTTTTTATTATACAACATAGGAAGGCAAACAAGCAAGTGGGTCACCTGATGGTAAGTGATCACCACCGCCTATAGACACCTGCAACAACAAAGAGAGTGCAGATGCGTTGCCAACCCAGAGGGCTAAGATGGAATACCTCTTGTGCCAGTAATTACACCGGCTGTCTTGCTCTCCACGCCGGAACACAACTGTGCAAGCACTGCTGCTTAGCGGCAGGATTAGCGAGCATGGTGGTAGCAATCCGGACGGACCTTGCACAAGGTCCTACCACCCGCAAAAGTTTCTAAAGTTTCGGTACACGGTGGGTACATCGGGCACACTTTCCCGTCCCTAGTTACGAATAACAGTTACATATCGCGCTATTAAACTGTAACGTCTAGTCTGCAAGATATAAGGCTTGTATTAAATCTGTGGAATGTACGAATTCTGACAACGGCGACAGTTTGACTGAGGGGCTATGGTAAGAGGGAGTGAGGGAAGAGGGGACGTAGTATTAAGGGGGATCGCTTCATTCAAGACTTTTTTTCTTAATAGCAGTCATTTATTTAAATCGATTGACATAAGTTTATTTAAGAAAAATATGATGCAACAAGATGTTATAGAAAGTTCTAGTTAAAAGTGTTAATTATTGTGGAGGCGAGTTTTTAACAATCCCGACCATGTTGCGACAGTAAAAGACTGGCTCCGATGAGACTGTGTTTTGATTTTAAGAAGTTCGATTTTGTAACTTTAAATCATCATCATCATCATCTCAGCCACAAGAAGTCCACTGTTGGACATAGGCCTCCTCCATGGAATTCCAAAGTGGCCGGTTGGAAGCAGAATGCAACCAGCGCCTTCCTGCCACCTGTACGAGGTCATCGGACCATCTTGTGGCTGGTCGTCCTACGCTGCGCTTGCCAATACGCGGCCGCCATTCGAGAACTTTCCGACCCCATCGGCCATCAGTTCTCCGTGCTATGTGCCCTGCCCACTGCCACTTCAACTTTAAATACTGGTACAATTTTTGTTTAACTTTGACGTGTGTAATGTACATCTATTAAACATTAGCAGCTGGAACTTCCAAAAACAAAACACATTGCTTTAAGAAACAGTGTTTTAGTACCGCAAAACCCCGCAAATTTATAAAATCGCACCATTTAGTCGCATTAAAAAAAAAGATGCGAAAGTTTTTAAATTTCCGCCTTATACGAAACAATCCACTTTAAAACGGTAATTGACACGTTTTCTTACACTCTTGTAGTCACTGGAACTGAATTTGACAGAAGCGTGCAAGCTACTTGACCGAAAGTTAGCAAGCCCAAAGCATGCGTATTGTCAACTGGAGATGTAATTTTTTTGTATATCCAAAGTGTCTGTTTAATCCTTTACCTTTCGGCCACTCTCATATTGGCTTGCATAGCCATCAAACTAGGTGTCGAACAATTAAACAATCTCGGGACATGGTTGCAAATTTTAATTTCTCCTACATGACTGTTAGGTTAGGTATGGTCGACCAAGAAATTGCTTGACCACTTTTCGACCGTATCACAAAGGGATAAGGTTCAAAAGAGGTCCAGCAATTACTTGGTTGACTATACTTAATTATTTTATTATTATGTTAGAAAATAATTATACCATCTCCCTATTAATTAACGACGTGTTTAATATATTTATAACATTATCGGGACTTAAGCGCGATAGAAATATATTGTTGATTTACCTCGACGTTTCGGCCATGTTTCAATGGCCGTGGTGGAGTAGTCTACTCGTGACCACGGCCATTGAAACATGGCCGAAACGTCGAGGTAAATCAACAAAATATTTCTATCGCGCTTAAGTCCCGATAATGTTATAAATATGTGTGAAAGTCGCGAAAGTTTAAAACAATTTGACGTGTTTAATATTACAAACAAATATAAATACAGGTTGACTTAAGAACATCATTCGTTTTTTCGCCAGTTAATAAGAGGTACCTCTGCTTACGAGTTGTCTCCTCTCTCTGTTTAAGAGATCGATAACAGACAACAGTACAATTTCATTCGCTTCATCTCGCTCTAACTAGACAGTGTCTTGGAAATTTTGCAATTCATCAAATAAAAGAACAAAGATGATTGTCACCGTGTGAATTTGTATTGTCGACCAAGAAATTGCTTGACCACTTTTCGACCGTATTCCAAAGGGATACGGTTCAAAAGTGGTCAAGCAATTACTTGGTCGACTATACCTAGTTTTACATTTGTTTTTTTATACAACATAGGAAGCCAGACGACCAAGTGGGTCACCTGATGGTAAGTGACCACCGCCCATAGACACCCGCATCACCAAGGAGACTGCAGATGCGTTGCCAACCCAGAGGGCTAAGATGGAATACCTCCTGTGCCAGTGGTTACACCGGCTGTCTTGCTCTCTATGCCGAAACACAACAGTGCAAGCACAACTGCTTAGCAGCAGGAGCGAGCAAGATGGTGGTAGCGATCCGGATGAACCTTGCACAAGGTCCTACCACCTATATTGTCTACTAATGTTAGAATATTGGATGTTTGGATGTTGGTTACTCAATCATGCATTAACGGCTGAACCCGATCCCACATGATATATGTATGTCATACAGGTACATTAACATCTACGTGTGATAATAGAGGCAATGATAGAAAACGTGAAAAAATATAATAACAGCACTCATCTTCTTATATTTTTCATTTAAAACACTCAATGCTTTACTGTTGATTCTTATTCAGTACAGAAACCACTTGTAACATTTCCAATCGCTACTTTATTTGCATCTAGAGCCTGCATGAGAACGCTTCAAAACAGAAATAAATCCGAGCCAAAGCCTTACTTTTACAATACGACAGAGATTTTACAATAAATAAGACCGCAGACAATGGGAAGATACTAAAAAAATAGGGGAAACTTTCAATTCTCTCGCGTTTGAATCGACGATGTATTGTCCCGGGTCGGTACTATCGGTGCTGTTTCACTTTATGGCGTGATATTTTTTATTAGAACGGCGTTCAATAAAATGTGACGGTGAAATATATTGTTATACCGTAACTTTCTAACAGTCTTCAACTTTACTTTGAGGGCAAGACAGCCGGTGCAATTTGTATATTTTGTATTTTAATTGATTTAAAATTTCCAACTTACAGCTAAGCCAACACGTTACAAACTTGTTTATTAGCATTCATTAATAATAATTAGAATAATAAAAATAATAATATGATAATTATAATGTTCAAGAAATACATTACACAATTCAATGGCCGGGTCTTTTTTCGCCCAAAGGCTGAGCCTGGCCGTGCAGCGAGGTAATACTGCAAGCATTTTGGGCACGCTGCCTCGAGCGGGAGAAATGCGGGGTTTTGATATTTTTTAATTAATTATAAGTAACGATGTATGAATATGAATAAAAAACATATTAATATCTTATGAGGGTCATTTAAAAGCTCCAAATAATCATAAAAATACAATAAATTACTGGAACAAAGAAGTATTGCTTGGTGTTGCGAGTGTCTATAGGCGGTGGTGTTCCCTTACCATCAGGTGACCCACTTGCTTATTTGCCTTTCTATTTCATAAAAAAAAACTATGGACACTCAGGTAATATTCAAAGGTGTTCAAAGTAATATTCAACATCATACTTGTGCGAGTATGGCAAACGTGTGCTAACTCAGGGCATAAATACTTAAGTGACGTAGCAAAGTATTTTTGCGAGAAAAATAATATCGATATCACAGTCAAGATCAAGATGGTTAATCAAAAATAATAAATATTTTTCGTTCTCCACATTAAACAAAAACAATAAATAAATGAAAAAAGTATTTCATATTTTAAAATGGTCTTCTTCGACCATATTATACAATTAATAATTCTTCCATGTTTGTCGGTAATAATAGTAATAGGTAGATGAAAATATCCACCATGATATCATCCCTGTTTGCTAGTAGACTATAGTAGAAGATTTTCGATGGGTATATCGCACGCTTAGTATTAAAGTGACCCATTTCTGAATAATACACATCCCAAAATATCACCTTAATTAAAAGACATAGGGTTTAATTTTGGGAAATATCAAATTCAGAATTGAGTCACTTTACTACTAAGCGTGCGATATGTAGGTACATACATACATATAAACATCGACATAATATTTATCGATATCAAATCCCTAGCACATGCCCCGAGTTATCTTACGTCCGAGTATGATGAATATGATGATGTCATATTAAAGTATCAATACTAATGTAGAAATTATCGTTGTAAAACTATTTTGCCAAACCTATTTTTAAGGCAGTTCCATGTAACCCGAGTTTACAAAGTTACCCGTATTAACAAACTGGAACAAATTACCTTGCTACTCCGCGAAACCAGTGCCGGGCTCGTGCAAAATAGCTGCGTCTGTGCGACACATATATGTTCATGTGTCGCACAGACGCAGCTATTTTGCACGAGCCCGGCACTGGTTTCGCGGAGTAGCAAGGTAATTTGTTCCAGTTTGTTGATATGGACCTCCGCAAAGTAACGCCTGAATCTATTAATTATTTACCCGTATTGACTGGTTGGTAGCTTTTAAATCTGTCGAGAACATTCTGAGCTTAGGTTTTAGCGGTAAAGTCGGTCCTCACGTCGCGTACTTTTCTGTGAGCAGCATGTTTGTAAAAACTTTAGTTTAATTTAGTCCACGAGTTTGCAGATACCCTAACTAGGGCTGCCAACACTCCAAGTTTCGCCTGCGGCCCTAACATGACAGCCCAGGTTTAGTTTAACTCCCTGTGTCTCTGTCTAACTAGTGTCATAAGAAAGGGACGCTGATAGGGATAAACTAACCTTGGACAGTCATGGAGTCACTGGAGTCTATAGTTTTGGGTAGCGAAGCTCCGGCTACGTATTGGTACGACGGGTTTTTAAGGAACAAAAAACAAAGAAAAATGTCCAAATTCAAAGAATCCTTACAAAGAAATTAGAAAGTACTGACAGTATTTTAAAACCTCTCCATCTATTTTATTTCAAAGGTGAAGACAGAAAAAAAATACCATAGGTTTCTTAAAAATTAATCAACCAAATGAGAATAGTCCGAATTAGGTTTTTAAAGCAATAAATATTCTTAAGTTTCTCGGAACATGTAAGAAAAAGGTTTATTTCTGTCCCCATATTTAATAAAATAACAGTTCTTGGCCGAACTGAGTATCTGTGAACTTTATACTTTATGGCTCTGAAGGACTATAAAACACAGAAAAAACCGCATCAAAATACATCCATTGGCTTGTGATTTATGATGCCACAGACAAACAGACAGATACACAAATCAAACATACAACACCATTATTTTTGGGTCAAGGGTTAAAGTCACTACACAGTTAGGTCCAACCACCGACAGAGGTCACTGGAGCAATAATAATAATAATATCTTGGGACAATTTACAGCAATTGACCTAGTCCCAAACTAAGCAAATCTCGTGTTATGGATACTAGACAACGGATAAACATACTTATATATACTTTGGTTCAGTAGGAGTAGAAATCAACCGTGTAGAAGTTGGTTGGTATTATTTGGTTGACCAACCTAGTGATCTTTCAACCACTTTGGTCGTGAGCGCATCCCTCACTATCAAGAACAAAAAGAGGACCATTGATATGAACAGCAAACGTGTCGATGCTTGTTGGCCGGACCGCGCGTAGTTGTGCCTCCAACGTCGACCGCATCTAATAAAATAATAGTACTGACGTGCAGAAACTTCTTTTTTTCGACCGCGATTAAACGAATGCCAACTTTATTCAGACGCTTAAAAAGTTCGTATTACTTCTTACAGCAAGCGCCAGGCGGAGCGAGTCAAAAAAACGCGCCGCCCGCGCCCGCCTTCCCACCGCTACTCCTGGCGATACGCTAGGGTTGCGCGGAATTCGTTTTCAATTGCACTGACACGGCGGGGGCGAGCGAGCGCGCGGCAAGCCGACAGCCTACTGCGATTTGCCTTTGCCATAGGCAAGGCGGTCGAGCGTACCTACAGTGCGGAGTGGAACCGCCCTGATTTGGTGTGCATTTATAAATTAATTCTTTGTAATGTATTAACGACTAACGAGTTGATTCAAATACACATCGTGTAGATTGAAAATCAACTTTGGTTGAACCAACCAAGGTGATCTCTGTCGGTGGTTGGACCCGACCGTGTAGTAGCTTTTAAGAGGAGTGTGAGCCCAGCTCTCTCCATACAAATGGCGATAACGTTTTCTACCCTCCAAACCTTAACCTATAGCCATGATGTTTTGTACGTTGTCAGTAACCCTTTGAATTAGGTTTGTATGTTTTGATTATTTAAATTTTCTTAATACTTTCAAAAATATTGACGCTTTTTGTTTTGGATGAAACTCCTAAAATGCAAATATTGACAAATTTATGAAGAATATTTAAAAATCAAAACATACAAAGCTAGTTCTAAGTCATAATGACAACATGCCAAAAAATATTGCCCTAGGTTAAAGTTTAGAGGGTGGAAAACGTTATCGCCATTTGTATGGCGAGCGCTATTTGGGGTTGGGTTCACATCCCTCTTAAAAGAACGGATTCTCAACTCGCCTCATTATCGCCTCACGTTCGAGTGTTCCATCCATGGTACTGGTACCGCCGAGCCCCGCTGGGAACCGAACCGACTGCCATGCTATTCGTCTTCATTTGTCCCGCAATCGCAACTATCCGGTAATAGACTGAGCATGCGATTCTTTAGACGTTTATTCTCTGCTTTAATTTAATTTCCTGTTGTTTTAAACAAATTATTTTGTAGATCTTCCCTTTTAAACCAACTCTTATTTTTACAAATTTTTATTTTATGTTTAGTTCAAAGTTGCAGCTCAATTTGACTCACATCTAGTTTTCAAATTCTTTTCAGCTATCCTCGTAAGGCTCAAGTCCACATAGGACAAATATCAAACTGACTCAACGTCTCAACTCAACGACTTAAACGATATGGTTCAAAATTCAAAGAACGAAATTTGACGTGGGCCTTACGAGGCCATAGTAGTAGTACGCTAGCGTTTGTCGTTTATAAAAACTGAATTTTTTACTGACTGTACTTCAATATCGAATTGACATCGCAACTAGGTAGATATTTACGCATTTTTACCAAATTTCAAGCTAATCTAACAAGCAGAAATTAATAAAATTCAACTTGCAACATTTAAAGCAAATAAATTAACAAAATGAACCTGATAATGAAGCCTGTAAAATACATAAATTAATAAAAAACAATAAATAAATATCTTGTGACAATTTACACTAATTAAACTAGTCCCAAACTAAGCAAAGCTTGTACTATGATACATACTTAAATACAAATAACATTCATGACTCAGGTACAAACAATTGTATTCGTCACACAAATATTTGCCCTTACCAGGATTTGAACCCGTCCACCTCTTGCACAGTAAGCAGACACACTGTGCCACTGTGCCATACAGGTCGTCAAAATTTTCCCTAATGTCATACTTTATTTTTGATTCTTCGTACATCTGAAGAAAAACTTCGTGATTTTGCCCTCCGTTATCAGCATTTTTTTCATTTAATCGAAAGCTACGAGCGAGAATAGATTCTCTGAAGAGAAGGAAACGTAAAGGATAATGTAACTAATGTCGCTTTAACCTATTTAAAGCATTTTACTGCCGAGAGGGATTTTTTAGGCCGTCACATAAATCGGCTCTTAAAGCTCACGAAGACATTATAACAGTCTCTTTTCTCTGCATTACGTAATTATTTTTGGCTGAAATTAAATTTCGCGAAATGATTTGAGGCTGAACTCGATTACTTACCATTTTCTTTTTAAAACCGATGTTTCTTTTGTAAATGTATTGACTAAAGCGCGATAGAACTCAATTTTGGTATAAGGTGTTTCTTTTTAAATAAAAAAACCGACCAAGTGTAAGTTGGACTCGCGCACGAAGGGTCCCGTACCATTATCTATAAAAACGGCAAAAACAAAACGTGTCTGTTGTATGGGAGCCCCCTTAAATATTTATTTTATTCATTTTTTAGTATTTGTTGTCATAGAGTCAACAGAAATACATCATCTGTGAAAATTTCAACTGTCTAACTGTCACGGTTCATGAGATACAGCCTGGTGACAGGCGGACAGACAGACAGACGGACAGCGGAGTCTTAGTAATAGGGTCCCGTTGGGTACAGAACTCTAAAAAGGCGGGATTCACTTGGAAACGCTGCTTCCTCATGGCCGATGGAGATAATTTCCCATCAAGTGACCCGCATACTCGTTGAGATCTCTATTCTGTAAAGAAAACTGCCTTAAACGACGTGGTTAAGATAATGCATCCACGAAATGATAGTGGTTTGCGTCGCTACAAAAAAACATTATGGCTCTAAACAGCCAGCATTTATAGATATTGACAAGCATGTACCAATATTCAGATACAGTTGACATATGACAATGAATACAACAACAAAATTTACTGCCAGCCTTTTGGGCACTCTCCCTAATGGCGAGATCATTTTACAATTGTATTCTTTAAAGTTAGAATTTCAATTAAGGTTGTTTATTTCGAAATTAAAATATAATCCTCACCAGTTAGGTAGGTATTTAAAAATAACAAGAATGGAATTGAATTATAATGTTTAAATTGGATGTAAAGCTAACACGTAAACTATTCAACGTCTAAGTCAAAGTCAAAATATTTTTACGTAAGTAGGTAAATATTTACACGAAGAACTTATGAATGTCAGAAATTACTACTGGTTCGGAGTAAACCCATCGGTCGATACCTTCTCTGATGAGAATATGCCGGCAAGAAATTAATTAACACGTAAGGTATTGCAAACACTTCAAGCGGCCCTCGCGAGGCACGTAGGAAGGCTTTCGGTCACTAATGGCATAAAAAAATCAATGTGCACTCATAAAACGAACCCAAGTTTATCCCAACGTGTTCCGATAAAAGTTTTATGTGGGTAGGCATGCAATATTTATCGCCAAGGCCGGATATCAGCTGCGCGATATAAAATTAAAATTACATTGGTAGCTGTTGCGAAAAATTTCAAGGTGTTCTTGATGTAATATCCAATTTTTATCATAAAATAGAAAAGCAAACACGCCAGAGGGTCACTTGTGACTGATTACTACCGCCCATAGACTCCCGCAACACCAAAAAAACTGCAAATGCGTAGCCAACCCAGAAGGCTAAGGTGGAATACCACTCGTGCCAATTCACCGGCTGTCGTGCTCTTCACGCAAGCACTGCTGCTTAGCGGCTGGATTAGGGAGCAAGATTATAACAAGATTATGACTTCTTAAAACCTAAATATATTAAAAATATTAAATTGCGTCTAGATCAGAAATAAACTCGGCATAATGCTTAAAACTCTGGACATCAGAGTCAAAAGTTCGAATGTTAAATTATTACAGGACTCACGCTTTTCAAACATACATCATTTTTTAAGTTAATCTTTTTTTTTAGTTAGTCTAACTTGGTAAATAAAAAGGTAGCGATATAAAGATTAGATGGTCTGATAGAGGGCAAAAAAAATGACATTCGACCTTTGAATCCAGTTTGAAAATGAAAATGAATGAAAATGAAAATGAAAAATGTATTTTACAAGTAGGCCATATAGGCTCTTTTACATGTCTGAATCTACTAGCGCTTCGGAAAATGGAAGAATCTGCTGAGAAAAAACGTCGCAAGAAACTCAGCAGTTTATCGTTTTTTTCTTCTCTTTTCAAAACAAGATTACAGATTATCATCACAATAGTAAGTACTTCACATGAAGTGTAAAAAAAAACAATAAATAAATAGATAAGTAAATAAATTTTATTGCTCAACGCTGATTTCTAGATAAAAAATTGCATACCTCGCCATCGCCTCGGAAAGAATAACCAGCTGTTTAACCATACCCATGTTCATTTGAAATGATTTGTTTTCCGCCAATACACCCGTAGCTCGAGCACGAATATTTTCCTTCTATCGAGTAGTTACGTTATCGTATCGCCATCGAGAAACTTTGTATGAAGATTGGAGCAGCGCCCCCGTGGGCGTAATTAGAACTAAAATTTGGTAGCACGAACTTTGAAGTTCACTTTCGTATCGTCATCGAATAGTAAACGTGAAGTTTGCGTGAAGTATTCGTCACAGAATGTATGGAAGTGGTAGCACGAATATTTTTTCCTTCTATCGAGTAGTTACGTTAACGTATCGCCATCGAGAAGATTTGTATGAGGTTTGGAGCAGCGCTCCCATGGGCGTTTTTGGAACTAAAATTTGATAGCACTAACTTTGACATTCACTTTCGTATCGTCATCGAGTAGTAAACGTGAAGTTTGCGTAAAGTATTTGTCAAAAAGTGGTAGCACGAATATTTTTTTGACGTAAGGTAAAGTAAACTTACGAAGGCTGGCTATCGAGAAACACGCAAACTTTCTCACTGTACTTTTGATGGTGACACAATTTGCGAGAACAAGTTGCGGTTAGTTTTTGGTGTTATTCTTTCAAAATATCACCGGAAAAAATCATAAGATTGCGTAAAAATTCGCATACTAGTGCCTTGCGCTATTATTTTACCTGGGTTTAATCAAATAATCCAGAAATGAAGAACGAGAAACGAGGTAACTAATCTAAGAACATTACTTCTACTTTTTATTTTTTTGAAAGTAAAATAATTAAAATACATTTATAAATAGGTATCTTTCTTTAAAGGGGAATGAGTCAACGAGTTACGATGAGAAAAACAACACATCCTCTGGATATATCAGATGCCAGTGAAATTGCATTTTGTCAGATGCAAATAAAGAGGCATTTGCGTTCCTGTGCGAAGAACTCCGCAACGAAACAAGTTTAAAGTCGAGTAATAGAATTCTCAAGGTATTTTATTTAATAGGTCGGTACCTAGTTTTCAATTTGAATAAGGTATGAATATTGAAACAAATTATTTTATGTTATTTGTCTTTATATTGGGTTTTATGTTCCTTGTCGTTCTTGGCTACTAGCTCATACCAGAACAATGTAGGCAGGCATATAATAGAATAGAATAGAATATTTCAAGCTGCATAGGCCCATAGATAAATACCTTAAAGACTAACAATCACATTAGCGTTACTAGTGTCAGCAAATGTTAGAGAAGTGATGGATGTTCTCTGCAGCTCACCCATTGCTGAAACTTTCATAAAGTTCCCTAATACAAGGGCAGAAAGGGATTTGATTATGCAAGGAAAAGTGTTCCAAGTTGTCTTAGGAGGAGTGTGAACCCAAGCCAAAAAAGCGCTCCCCATACAAACAGTGAAAATGGTTCCCACCGTCTAAACCCTAACCTATGGCAATGGTTTTTGGTATGTTGTCATAATGCCTTAGAACTAGGTTTATTTGCATTGGTGCTGAAAATATTGCAATATTTGGTTTGGTGTTTTATACAAAACACAAATGCGTTAATATTTTTGAAACTATTAAGAATATTTAAAAAATCAAAACATACGAACCTAGTTCTAGGGCATAATAATAACATACAAAAAAATCATGGCTATAGGTTAAGGTTTAGAGGGTGGAAAACGTTATCGCAGTTTGTATGGACAGCGCTGGGTTCACACTCCTCTTAAGATTAATTATTTGTAAACTGTGTTCAGTACAAATATTATCTTTTGTGGTAAAAGCATCAACAGTTGCCCATCTCGAGCGCACTTTTTTTCCTAAAAAATATATTTCTCATCTAAATTACTAAGTACCATTGAGTACACTGCTGAAGATTTCATTTAACTTTAACTTATATATTATAGATTAAATTTTCTTAGCTTATTCTACCATTATTATTGGTACTACTTATTGCTTGTCTTAATATCAATATTATCTTATCATATTTTACGCAAAATATGGAATATCGGGTGTTTGTGTCTGTATAGATGAATCACACTTCCAAATAAAGGTGTTAAACATTAACTCCTGCTTACTATTGTAGAAAACACTTTCACTCATTGAATATGTAAAAATTGTAAGGACTCCATGTAGTTAATTTATTTTACTTACTAATAGGCACTATCTTAATTGTAAAATAATTGCTTAATTATTAATTTATTAAAAGATTGTGATTTCAGTTTTATTTTTTGTTTTATGCAATATTATTTATTTATTAGGTAGGCAATGCGGGACACAAGAGAACCACTAATGTGTTGTAAGCCCTTAGGCCTCCGGATCGATCACCCACTGTACGAAACGCAGTAGCAAGCTACTACATCACGCTGATGTACTGCGAGTGTGGTACTACCCTGGTCGAACCCGTTCATTCGTACTGCAAATATATACTGGCTTCACAGTGCGCCTCTACCACTACAAAAACTAACCCCCTGATTCATAAACGTGTGTTGTCTACACAATTGCCCTCGAATGAAAGAGACGAAACATAAGTTACGTTATGTAGTTAAGAGAGGTTGGCAAACTTGTATGGATAAGGTTAATCTTATTTATTACTTAAAAACCTTCCTTAAAAAAGCTCTAAATGAGAGTGATAACCATATCAAAATCAGATATGTGGTTTAGAAGTAAGGGGTAGGTAAGTTAAAAGGAGCACCTATGTTGGTAAATAAATAAAGGCTTTGTTATTTTATATTTATTCGTTGTTTTTTTTATTTAAAATAACTACATATATAATTTTGTATAGTGTTTGCATGGGGCGATATTTCACCCAATAGTGATAGTAGACAATAACTAAAAATACAATTTTTCTTCTTTACTAGTCATCATGCTATTTCTAATCTACTCGCGATCTAACCTAAGCGCTCATCTCACATACAGACTTACATTTTGCGTTCATTCATAATCTCAATTATTCACATCTAAGAAACTCGTAATAACATACATCGCCTCTTTCATTAATTCAAGCCATCGATCGAACTCAAAGCTGGAGCTCCATGTCTCTCTGCCGAATCCTCGCTCTTTCCAGCACGACGAACATTTAATCCCTCTCTGAGACTCCTCGCATTCTTCTCAGGTCTTAAAAATTGTTCTTCTGCAGTCAGTCTCCTTCTCACAGTGCCGGATTAGCCACATAGCAAGAGTAGCTAATGCTACGGGCGCCGCTTCTACGCCTGTCTGACCGCAATAAAAAATTATTTAATACCCTAAACTTGAGAACCTAAAGCAAACTAAGGGCCTCTTGACAGAATTTGCTACAGGCCCCGCGCTGGCTTAATCCGGCACTGCCTCATAGCCGGGCTGCTCGGTCCGACAGCGGGCTGCTCGGCGCGGCGGCCCGCGGCGGCGCTCGGCGCGGGGCCGGGGGTGCGCAGCCCGGCAGCTGGCTGCTCGGTCTAGCGGCGAGCTGCTCGGCGCGGCGGCCCGCGGCGCCGCTCGGCGCGGGGCCGGGGGTGCGCAGCCCGGCAGCTGGCTGCTCGGTCTAGCGGCGAGCTGCTCGGCGCGGCGGACCGCGGCGCCGCTCGGCCCGGGGCCGGGGGTGCGCAGCCCGGCAGCTGGCTGCTCGGTCTAGCGGCGAGCTGCTCGGCGCGGCGGCCCGCGGCGCCGCTCGGCGCGGGGCCGGGGGTGCGCAGCCCGGCAGCTGGCTGCTCGGTCTAGCGGCGAGCTGCTCGGCGCGGGGCCGGGGGTGCGCAGCCCGGCAGCTGGCTGCTCGGTCTAGCGGCGAGCTGCTCGGCGCGGCGGCCCGCGGCGGCGCTCGGCGCGGGGCCGGGGGTGCGCAGCCCGGCAGCTGGCTGCTCGGTCTAGCGGCGAGCTGCTCAGCGCGGCGGCCCGCGGCGCCGCTCGGCGCGGGGCCGGGGGTGCGCAGCCCGGCAGCTGGCTGCTCGGTCTAGCGGCGAGCTGCTCGGCGCGGCGGCCCGCGGCGCCGCTCGGCGCGGGGCCGGGGGTGCGCAGCCCGGCAGCTGGCTGCTCGGTCTAGCGGCGAGCTGCTCGGCGCGGCGGCCCGCGGCGCCGCTCGGCGCGAGGCCGGGGGTGCGCAGCCCGGCAGCTGGCTGCTCGGTCTAGCGGCGAGCTGCTCGGCGCGGCGGCCCGCGGCGCCGCTCGGCGCGGGGCCGGGGGTGCGCAGCCCGGCAGCTGGCTGCTCGGTCTAGCGGCGAGCTGCTCGGCGCGGCGGCCCGCGGCGCCGCTCGGCGCGGGGCCGGGGGTGCGCAGCCCGGCAGCTGGCTGCTCGGTCTAGCGGCGAGCTGCTCGGCGCGGCGGCCCGCGGCGCCGCTCGGCGCGGGGCCGGGGGTGCGCAGCCCGGCAGCTGGCTGCTCGGTCTAGCGGCGAGCTGCTCGGCGCGGCGGCCCGCGGCGCCGCTCGGCGCGGGGCCGGGGGTGCGCAGCCCGGCAGCTGGCTGCTCGGTCTAGCGGCGAGCTGCTCGGCGCGGCGGCCCGCGGCGCCGCTCGGCGCGGGGCCGGGGGTGCGCAGCCCGGCAGTGGGCTGCTCGGCCCGGCGGCGGTCTGCTCGGTCCGGCGGCTGCAGTCAGAAGTGTTCCATGTATCTGCATCTAAAATTTATAGAAATAATTTATTATCTTTACATAGTATAAAATGTCTGTTCTCATATTTGCGGCCGCTTACTCCTTCTAGACCACGCGACGGATTTTGATACGGTTTTCACTGTTTCCTTTTTAAAAAAAATTTTACAAAAAGTTTTTATGTGCGTTGAATCCAAATTGTACCCGTGCAAAGCCGAGCCGAGCCGCTAGTTATTTCATAAAACCTTTCAAATTTTAAAAATGATAATGATCACCCTATTACCGTCAGCCTCAGAAGTAGCACTTAAGAACCTTGTTGGGGTAACGTATGAAATGAGAGTTGCTCGAATTTGTCACATCACTGACAGCGACAAGGTACTAAAATGTTCAGCTACTTCTGAGACTGACCGTAAATGCTAGGGTAACATAAAATAATAATATTTCATAGTATGCCCTGCATAAAATTTAATTTGTAAATCAGTATTCAGCTTTGAGTAGAAATTTTAAACAAAATATACAAAATTCCGTTCACAAGCTAGTGACCCGTGCGTGAGTCACAGACAGACAGCAGGGTGACAGAAATGTGGTTTTGTGCTTAGGATATAGAAACGTAAAGACTACAAATTTTAATTTCATACCTAAGCCACTCGATCCAACTTTAAAAATGCTTACCAAGTGATGTCTTGCTTCTCCATTTCTTGTGGCTGTGTGTCGTTGTCTTCAGACATAGCTGGTGGCATTCTTCAATCTGTATATAACAATGGCAAGTAATTAAAATATGATTAAAAATTAATTATAACCATGTTTTTTCCATTATAGGTACAGTCAACTAAATTGATTTCTGACTACGGAGATTCTTTTCACAATAAATTTCATTTTGACTCTTCAGATAGGTAGACAGATAAAACGTTTATTTGTTACTACAAGCACACACAATCAAATTTACAAACAATTGAGAAGAAAAAAAACGAAAGGTAACAAATTAGATGAGTACTTATTGTCTGTGTGCGCTGCAGCAGTACAAAATGCCATCTCACAACAATAACTCAATGTGACAGGGTTCTAAGTGACCAAGAATCCAAATCCGTTAGCCATAATGCATGATGGAGATAACTTGTCCTTCTTTTAGGATAAATATAAGCTACATTTTACCCCAAAAATCTAACACCCTGCAGCAAAATTGAGATTTAGCGAAAGACTTGTAAAATGCACAATAATTATTCTCAATCTACACTAATATAATAAAGAGGTAAACTTTGTGTGTTTTTTGTTTGTTAGTTTGTTTGTATGTAGGGGGTAATCTCTGGTAATAAATAAATATCTTGGGACGATGTACACAAATTGAACTAATCTGTGCTTCTGTGAGTGTACTAACCAATATGTCAAAGTTAACACAAACAACACAAAAATATGGTGTGGATACATACTTAAATACATATAACATCCATGTCACTGGTACAAACATTTATATTGAACATTCAAAAAAGTACATTTAATGGTACTAGGCATCCTGATAAAGCCGGGCATAATTAGGCTTTATGGAGGTGTCTTCAGGCAAGTTAGATGGTGTTCCGCCTGTCCAGCTTTTTACATTTGACCAGTCAAATCACTAAATAATACAGTGAAAAGTATAAAAAGGCTGGTTTTACAATTCGTTTTGTCATATTAAACTAAGGCATAAGATCCTTAAAAAGGTGGTAACCTGGTATATCTGGACAGATATTTACTCAAAAAACAGTGTAAATCAAACAGGACCTTGTCAAGTAATGCAGACATTCAAACTTTAATCGTACTGTACAGTAAGTAGGCACTAAGTAGGTATATTTTTATGACATTAATATGTGGTACGTTATAAAAAGGTTGGGCGCATTTACTATACATATAGTGCTTAGCTTTTGCTTGTTTTCATCAGTTCGGATATCGCCTGTCTCGTCACAGCCTAGCCTGTCGGCTAGCTACAGGTTGGTGATGTGCACCAGTGGCGTCTCTGCAGCCCCGGGAGGATTTAGATAAATTTTCGTGTCTTAAACAAATATTCACAATATGGATATCCGTAAGTAGAAAGTCTAGGAAAATAAAGCCAAATCACAATGAATGTTTACTGAGGGACTAAGGAACTACATTAATTTCTATATTGTAAAGTATGAAAATGGATGTTAAATTAATAAGGACCTAGTCCTTGAGTGTAGTTCTATCAAAGTTGTAAGAATGAATTTAACCGCTTACCTCTCCATAAAATCTGCCAACTGCGAGAAACTGTTTCTTGATTTCATTTTCCAACACAAATTATTCACTTTTCATCCTTACTTTAATTTTAATTATGAAAACTGATACATTTCGATCGAACAGTTCGATCTTTATAATTTAAGTACAAGTGTCAAAATACAACGTTCGAAAATTTAAACTCTTTCGGCCCAATGATTAAATATTAACATATTTATTATTTTCTTGCCATATTTCAACATTTCCTTTTATTGTATAAATAAATATACAAATTACATAGGTTTCCGTAATATTCATGCTGTTTCCTGTATTTCTAACATATTTAAAATGATCCATAGTAACTTACTATGATTAGTGTTAGGTTTCTGAACATACCTAGCTCGTAGATTCATGACTTTATTTGACTATCGTCGCGTTGTATATTAAAAAGGTACTCTGTGGTCGCGTTTACGTATCGAGCTAACGTGAGTGAGGTTTTAAGATTCGTGCTACCGATAGCTTTCGTAAAAGTAAAGTAAACGTTAGGTTATCGAGTAGTCGATACTAAAAAGTTACTTAGGTATGACTCCAATATTCTTGCTCGGGCTTCTGTTTGTGTATCGAGATTGTAAATGTTTTGTGATTAAAAATTATTAATCCTTCGTATTACAAGTACTGTATGCTGCCCCAGTGTGAAAGCACAAGCATTTAAACACCAAACAAATTATTTATATTTGTCCCAAGTAAACAAGAAATACGGAAAAACACTTGCAAGAAAAATGATGCACATTGTTTATCAACATATTCAAGAATGTATTTATGTAAAGGTCATTTCTATGTAAGTATTTAACTAAATGTAATTTAGGAAATACATCATTATAACAAAACTGATGAATTTTATTTGACTATTGTAAATATTGTTTGAGGTTAGGTTTTTGTTTCTTTTTAGTTACCAAATGATATGCTCAATTATACCGCTCAAGTATCAATATGATACTATATTATGGGAAAAGTATCAGAAGTGCGCTTGAAACCAGGATGTAGGTACTCGAAGTAAATTTGAATGTCCAGAAGACAGAAGAAAACGGACATGCAGCAGCTCAGAACGACCATACATGATAAAAAAAACAAAGACTGGAGATAATAGCAGTCATCATCATCGTCATGTCAGCCACAAGAAGTCCACTGTTGAACATAGGCCTCCTCCATGGATTTCCAAAGTGACCGGTTGGAAGCAGCATGCAACCAGCGCCTTCCTTCCACCTGTATGAGGTCATCCGATAATAGCAATGCCTTAATAAAATAAAACTAGTATGTAATTTCAAATAGGTTTTTTATTTAAATAAACACTCATTTACACATAAGCACACTCACTCTACACTTTGATATAATAATAATATATAATGATATAATAAAGGGTATATATTTGTTTTCCAAAAGTTTAATAACTTATGGTTAACTAAATCTTCAACATATGCAAGGTTGAATGATACATTTATTATATTCACTTTTTTATTTTTGGGATAGTCTGGGTCAGCTACACAATAATAAGTTTTTCTTTTGTGATAAAAACATTTGAAGCTGCACTTGGGGATTGTATTTTCCTGTAGGCTTTCCATTCTTTACATAGGTAATTATTGTAGGTCTTTTCATTCACTCAACAAAAGTGCAGGAAGGTTCCTCACTTCTGTGATGCAACGGCATGTTTACATCCCCCTGTAAAGCTACACAGTCTTCGCACCTCACAGAGAAAATCTTTTCTTCCTCTTCGTCTAAAATGAGTGCGCATCTATTTAACTGAGCATGAACTTTATGCTCCGGGCATATTTTACACTTCACAGTACACAATTTTGAACTTGTATGTAGGTGACAGCATTATCTCCGTAGGAATCACGTGAGGACCTGAAATAAAGTTTATTCATTTATATATATATTTTTCTATACAACATAGAAAGGCGAACACGCAAGTGGGCCACCTGATGGTAAGTGATCACCACGGCCTATAGACACCTGCAACAACAAAGAGAGTGCAGATGCGTTGCCAACCCAGAGGGCTAAGTTGGAATACCTCTTATGCCAGTAATTACACCGGCTGTCTTGCTCTCCACGCCGGAACACAACAGTGCAAGCACTGCTGCTTAGCGGCAGGATTAGCGAGCAAAATGGTGGTAGCGATCCGGACGGACCTTGCACAAGGTCCTACCACCCGCAAATTAATCACGTTTTTAACATTTACAGAGTAAAGGTAACGAAAACCCACATTAGTCATATTATTAGGTGTCAATGGCATTTAAGATTGGCTAGTATTACTGCCTATGACATGATTTCTGAGAAATTTGTCCATGCCTGGGGTTGGCTTTTACGATCTGTGCAATAAGTGAAGCAGCTGGTACATTCTATTATTTTATTATATTTATTGTTTGTTACTAGACGAGAATGGAAGTTAATTAAAGTATCGTTCATAAAACTCAAATTACAATGAATGTTTACTGAGAGACTGATGAACTACTTACTTACATCAATTTCTATATTGTAAAGTATGAACGTATCAACAAATATTTAATTAATTAGAAGATTAGGAGCTAGTCCTTGATTGTAGTTCTATCATAGTTGTAAGAATTAATTTAACAGCTTACCTCTCCATGAAATCTGCCATTATGGCCAACTGCGAGAAAATGTTTCTTGGTTTTATTTTCCAATACAAATTATTCACTTTTACTTTTTATTTACTATCTAAATAACGACAACTAATAAATTCCGTTCGAACTTTATTTATATTTTGAGTACAAGAGTACAAGTGTCAAAATACAACGTTCGAAAATTTCAACTCTTTCGTCCCAATGATTATTATATTAACATATTTAATTATTTTCTTACTGTATATATATTTTTCGTATAATTTCATAAATAAATATACAAATACACAGATTTCTGTAATATTCAAGCCGTTTCCTGTATTTCTAACTTATTTAAAATGATTCTTAGTAATTGACTTCGCTCAGTGAGGTATCCGAACGTACCTATCCAGTAGATTCGTAGCTTTATTTAACTATCGTAGCGTGTACTCGATACGTTAACGTGAGTCAGATTTAGAGATTCGTGCTACCGACAGCTTGCGTTAAAGTAAAGTAAACGTAATCGAATAGTAAAGGCGATACGAAAACGTAACGCATGACTCCAATATTCGTGCTCGGGCTACCGACACGTGACACCAAAAAAGCAGAGTTTGTGACGTCAACTTGGCGTGCACGTCGTTATACAGCTAACTTTTAACAAGCCACGCTCAAATTGGCTCCACACGAAGCTCACTAATCTGTGAACTGGAGTCCCGTGGTGCCTAGGTTTAATAACAGCCTGTTCCAATCGAATGGAAACAACGGGACTATATTTTTCGTAAAGGCGAGTATACACACACACACGCAGACATATTCTCTATGGGTTAGCAATATGGGGTAGTTGTTCTGAAACCCATCGGCTGTTTAAACTACAAAAGAGATGTGTGCGTATTTTAAACGGCATCAAGTCTAACAGAGAGTCATGCAGAGCCTCTTAAAAAACTGGGTTTGCCAACTCTTTCAGCGCTGTATATAATAGAGCTCTGCAAACTAGTCCGTAGGCATTTTTTATACATACTTTTTTTTTTATACAACATAGGAAGCAAAACAAGCAAGTGGGTCACCTGATGATAAGTGACACCACCGCCTATAGACACCTGCAACAACAAAGAGAGTGCAGATGCGTTGCCAACCCAGAGGGCTAAGATGGAATACCTCTTGTGCCAGTAATTACACCGGCTGTCTTGCTCTCCACGCCGGAACACAACAGTGCAAGCACTGCTGCTTAGCGGCAGGATTAGCGAACAAAATGGTGGTAGCGATCCGGACGGACCTTGCACAAGTTCCTACCACCCGGTAAACAGTAAAGCAAGCATGCATGTAAATATGCAAGTAAATTCCCTGCTAAAAATTATTTTCACAGCGACAGACTAAATTCAAAGTTTTCTCTCGATGTTCGGGCCCCTGTTGCTACCACAGCAATCTACCAGCGAAGCACTACCTATGTGGCTGCTAAAGTTTACAATATATTGCCCCTAGGTATTAAGTCTCTAAATAACTCAAAATTTTAGGTAGCAGTAAAAAAAATTGTCATCGAGTTATGTCCCTAGCTTAAGTGAATATTGTAATTTAAATAGTTAGATAGTAAGTAATTATCTAGCTACACCCGCTGGGTAAAAATACATACAATTTATGACTTATAAATAAATAAAATAAATAAATAAATACAACACGATTACTTTGAGGTCTCGGCATTCGTAGACAGAGATTGCGTTTGGTTTACATTGCTTCTTTGGACTATAACGTGGTATATGATATTCCATCTAAGGCAGCAAAGGACTTTGCTCGTTTTTATAGTAAGTATGGAATTTCTGACGACATCCGAAGTTATTTCTTCTTCTTCTTTACTTTGTACTAACGATACAATTGGGATGTAATGTACATGCCGCTTAATATTATTATTGATTTTATTTCTATTTAATAGTCATTTTAATTTTGTTTAATCCATGTTGTTTTATTTAGGTAATTTGAAGATTTTTTTGCCGCTCAGCCGATTTTGATGAATGAGGTGTCAATTTGTTCATTGCTGTAGTCCAAGTGGCATAGACTACATTTTTTGTGAATAAAATGAATAAAACCCTTCATTTTGGCTTTGCCGTCTTCGGGTAAAAAAAACACGAGGCTGTATGCATGTAGTCTCTAAGCCACAACTTGTTTACACACCGAAAGAAAACCAATAAAAGGGTTTTTATTGCTTACATTGCAACTTCTTGTTTAAGCTGCGGTGAAAACTTTATCAAATAAAAGCGACACAATAATTTTAACGACAAAAACTCGTAAATTGAAAAAGGTTGTTATGAATCCACTGAGAATATACAGGGTGTAATCGTTAAGTGTGGTCCGGCGATTATTCTGTAAATATCAGAAAACTTTAAACTGATATCGAAAGTACGTTACCCAATGGGCGTTTTTCCATAAGCCGGCACGGCACCGGCATGGCACAGGCACGGCACCGGCACCCGGGCTTCGTTTTTCCACTGCGCCGGTGTCGATGCCGGTTTACGCCCGGTCTCTCTCACTGCTCTGCGTCCTCCTACCCGCCTCGCGCACTCACGCACGCATACGGCTACAGTTTATATACAAACACATGCAGTTTTTCCGGGCCGGCACCGAGTGCGAAGCTTGCTACCCCGGCGACGGCGACGGCAACAGCGCCGGTGGGACCCAACGCAGTGCCAGCGCCGGCGCCAGTAAGTGGAAAAGCGAGCCATACATTTTCGTACATTTTTTCCCCCGGCACGACACCGTGCCGGTGCCGGCTAATGAAAAAACGCCCAATAAGTAAAATTACATTAATAACTTTTTTAATTACAATTAGTAATATCAAAAATATTAACTTAAAACACTCCCTTACATTTAGTACGACGTTCTTTGAAGCTGTAAGTAGGGGCTTACAGCCTCAAAGAACGTTGTAAGTTATTAAAACAATTCATGAATCATTTGATAGTGATGAAATGACTAGGCCTTAATTTATAAACTAGTCTTTCAACGAACAGCGTAGTAAATGTATGGGGGAGGGTTTGAAGTTGATATTTGGGATATTTCTGGTTTTATTTATAAAAAGTCATTAATGTATTTTTACTCATTGGGTAATGTACTTCCAATATCAGTTTGAACTTTTTAGATATCTGTAATAGTTACGGAATAATCGCCTGGTCACACTAAACGATTACACCCTGCTAAAGGGCTTTGCACCCATGGCCAAGAATTAATAAAAAAAAACACCCTGTATCAAAGCTTTTTAAGTCATTATCTAATGTATGAGTATATATACATGGCGCTTGTTTTATTTCATCTCATCATGATAAAAGCCGCTAATGTCGGTGCATGCATGCATGGCTGCAGCCTGCCGTCTCATCTGGAGTTGTATGCAGCGTACTTTGGTTGGCTGAAAAGTAATTGCATGGTTTCCGAATGAAATTAAAATATTTAAAATGAAATGAAAATTGAAACACCCCATTTTTTATTTGGCTTGACTGAAAAGTACTGGCATGGTTAAGAAAAAATAAATAAATGTAAATAAAAAAATACGTTCGAGACGCTACGCGTGTAAATTGTATTTAACAAATTACAACAATGACAACAAATACTCTTTATTGATTTACACAAATAATCAAAAGATTAAAAAATAACATAAAAATTTTATTAAATTACCTGGATACTCCGCGAAAGCAGTGTTGTGTTTTGTTCCAATTTGTTGATATACTCGAAGACTCCTTCAAAGTAATGCTTCAATCTAATAAATTTAATTGTAAAATTATAAAAAGATAGAACCAAGTAGGAATTAGCTGGAGTAATTAACTGTATTTATTCCTACTTCGGTGCTTTCGATTTTTTCGGTGTTTTTGCTGTAGTTTATCCTATGTATAGTCGACCAAGTAATTGCTTGACCACTTTTGTACTCTATCCCTTTGTAATACGGTCGAAAAGTGGTCAAGCAATTTCTTGGTCGATTATACTTCTTAGCACCAAATTAACTGTTTTCTTTATTTCTTTACTTGGTTGTGACTTGCATTACAGACTCGTCTACTCACAGTACACACTTTAAATCAATAAATACTGAATTAAGCAAAACAAATCAGTTCATCAACTTACTAAAACCAGATCTATTATGCATGCCAGTTTATAACCTCCTAAATTCAACCGCGTTATTCGAAACATAGTCAACAAACGGAAATTTTGGTTCTAAGGGCTGAAATTTAGGTTAGCCCCCGCAAACTTCAGCCTCTCGACTTGAATGAGACTAAAAGCCTGGTTGTGTCAAGAGGCTGTGGCTGGAGGGGGCTCTGCCTCACCTATTTCTGTTTACATGGGCCTATTATAAAGTGTTGCCTATTTTTAGCGCGATGCAGTCCAAGAGGTGACGTTTTGAAGTGGCTTTTTACGTTTCTGGGTCATTTTAAAACTGCTGGGTTTAATTTAAAATGCTATATAATTGATGACATCACAAAGAAAAATTAGGTTAATGGCAGGACTGGAACCTGCAACATCTGTATTCCGTGCCTTGAGTTTTCCAGTTTAGCCACATTACCGTACCCTGCGTATGTGTTTCGTCTTTACGGTCATTACATTATTGAATTTTTGGGTTCGCAAAGCATCTGCAATCTTCTTGGTGTTGCGGGTGTCTATAGGCGGTGGTGCTCACTTACCATTTGGTGACCTACTTACTTGTTTGCCTTCTTATTTAATAATATAAAAAAAATAAGCGTGGTATCTTAAAACCACTATTGCAAGAAAATGTTCGTAAATGAACGTAACACAAAAAAACCTTTTCCAAATTCAAATTAATAGACGCTTAAATATGCCACCATACCTTAAGACTTCTTTTTTTGCCTTTTCGGTACGAAACCCTAACAACATTCTGGTACACGCTTAGAATAAAAGCTGAAAATTCAGCCACATTTATTTCGTTCAGAAAAAACTGCGACATGACGCAATATTAAATTAATAAAGTGGTAGCTAGTAACTTAATTTACCACAATATAAAACTTAAGGTCCCCCTACACTCAAACTTTACCCAATACGACGCGACAAGCAATTCAAACTTCGAACAAAAACTCGAAACAAAAAACTATAAACACTTAAGGGGAAACTCGTTTCAAAAGTAACGTCTCAGCGCTGCAAAACAATAAAAGGAGAGATTGCATAACTACGATGACAATATTCGGCCAAAAATGGGCCGAAAGGGCCGTTATGGCCGAGAATGGACCATTTTCGGCCATAACATGTGGCTCGTAACAGGCGACGCCATCAACGCAACATGACACCAACTATGTAATAAAACGTATGTGTATCGCTTATGAGACACACGGACAGACAAAACGTACAACATTCTCAACAAGTTGCTATCTTCTCGACTTTTCCTACTGGACTTTGTTTAAAAAGGTCGCACCGCTCAACCAAGCGAGTAATAGCCACTCATGCTAGCCGCTGACACCTACAATATTTTTCATAAAATTGTTGCTAGTCAAAGGGCAAAGCACTCTGTGTGATCTTTTGGTGGAGGTCTTTATGCGTATACGATACGTATATGCGTTCAATGATATTAAAAAATGTAGATAGGTTACAAGCGCTCCGGTAGCGAGCTCCAAATTGGAGTTAAATAGCACCAGTGTCCTCAGTCGCAAAGCAACAAGCGAACGGTGCGCATGTTAACCTTAGCTGTGTGTTTGCGGTCAATTCCAAATTCCAAAACCCTGCAAGGCCAGGATTAGTCCGATGGAAAAAATATTCGCCACAGCTAAATACTAGCCGTCTTCTTTGTTTCTATGGTTTTAATCACGTTGTCCCTTTTACATAGTTTACTATGTGTGCGTAAAAGTAAAAACGAATCGTATTTGCATGTGTGTGTTCGCCACTGCATTCGGATCATTTTTCTTGGAGTTTTTGTATGGGTATAACCTGTCTATTAATAACAAGTCACTGTATGCGTTAAGTTCTGTCCGATCGACGATAGATGTGCCCTTCGATTATTGGTAAATCACATATTTTAGTGTTTAAATAAATAGTGTTCAGCGATCGTAGCCGCCCGTACCCCTTGCGAGGACTACAACCAGCAAAATAAGGATAAAAAAAAATTCTCAACAAATTGGAACAGAGTTTGCTAGTCGGCGAACCAAATGCGTTGTTTGTTTTCGTGGAGTAGCAAAATTAAGCTGTCAAAGCCATCTCAGCCCTTAGTGTAAGTTTTCTGTCAAAATAAAACATCTAGAACGCGTTAGCGTAACTTCTAAATTGTATGGAAACATTTTGTAGCAAATATGCGCCGCAAGAGGCGCTGTCTTTGCTTCCATAGTAACTGAGAAGTTAACTCTCACGCGTTCGTTGCGTGTATTGTAACATAAACTTACACTAGACTAGAGATTATTTTGTTTGTTCTAATTTGTTGATATGGATGCAGAGTTACGTCTGAATCTATTAATCTCAGTTACATCACTACAGTTAAGTTTGGCAGAACTATGTCACAAATGTTGCCGTGACTAACTTTATTCTTTGTCTTACAGAGTATATTATCTTGACACGGTAGTATGTCACCCAAGTTCGGAAAAGAAGGGCTCCTCTACTATACAAAATACTGCACAAGCCTTCAGTAATAATTTAATTGTATTGGTAGGCGCACAGTCCTATACAAAATCAAACCTCAGAGTGGGCTCCACGATAATGTTGCCACATGTGATGTGATTAAATGAGTAAGAGCAATAGTTACAACGCATATCGGCACACACACACCACACACACACACACACACACACGCGCGCACACGCACACACACACGCAAGCGCGCGCGGACCCACACAAAGTGTCGACTGCTGTTTGTATTTATATTGTTTGTTTTCTTGTGTTGTGTAACATTAAAGTATTTGTTGTTGCTAATAATAATAATAATAATGGGAAAGACATACACTGATAATATTAATAAATCATTTATTATCAGGCTACAAAAATCCCCAAACCAAACCAAACCAAATCAAATCAAACCTTACAGACTTATATACATAAGGTTTAAAACAAAACTATTATTTTATATTATTTAGTTGTGACGGCTAGTCAACCACGTTGTCAGTGTGTCCCTTGGCGTGACAACGTCACAGCGTACACTTTTACGACGTCAGGTCATCGCGATATGAAGACGCGCTCATAATGACGCCGATGCTCAATAACGAACGCCGTGATAACATTATGGGGCTGACACAATCGCGCGCGAACACAAACTGACTAAAGCATAAGCAGTGCACGCCTTAACACAACTGCCCTCGATTGCCCTTCTTTTCCATGAAAAACAGTGTACTCTGGGAGTCTACATTTACGCTATAAGATAAACATTGTTTGTTTGTATGTAGGAGCAGGGGGGTTCCACTCTGCACTGTAGGTACGCTCAACCGCCTTGCCTATGGCATAGGCAAATTGCAGTAGGCTGTCAGATTGCCGCCCGCCCGCTCACTCCCTTATTCATAAAATTTTAACAATATTTTTAAGCTAACAAATGTTTTGTCCATTTCATTTGAGGGCAAACGTCACAATGGCAGATAAAGACATAAAACATGTTAACTAACAAACGTTTACGAAGCGTTTATGAATAAGGAGGGAAGTCTTTATCTGACTACCTCGTTGAAATGTACACCTTTATACTCGCATGGATTAAAAACGTAGTGGCCTACGAATACTCGTAGCACTGCTACGCCGTAGATACTGTAGCTACGGTCCTCGCATCGAATCGAGGCTCAGTGGCTAGCACGAATCTTCTCGATACGCGTAACTCGCTACGTAACTCAATGCGTCTCTCTTCTACTAGCCTAGTTAGAAACAGACGCACTGTGCACTTGCGCTACTTTGAACGCGTGTCGAGAAGATTCATGCTAGGTGCACAAACCAAGACCCGACCACATCAGGCGTCAGATAAATGACATATGCAAACCCCAACTTTTAAATTCCAATTTAATTTCTAAGTATAATTGGAGAATATTTGTACGTTTAAATGCAAAGCCTCATTGACGTCTAAACAAGTTTATCTACACATATATCATAAATGCTCTATAATGCGTTCAGAAACCGTAGGCCATGACCAGCATTATAACAACCAATATTATTATGAGAATTTTTTAAATTTGTTTCTATATTTGTTCAAATTCCTTTTTTATTACATTATTTTAATGTGTACAGTCTATAGATATTTAATAGGTACCTAGTACTAGTAGCTAGTAGCAATGCAGGTCATTGCCCTATGGCTTCTGAACCCATCATAGAGTACTTATGATATGTGTGTAGATAAAGTAATGTATGCAACTGTATATAATTAGGTCTTAATTCAAATTCAAATTCATTTATTTAAAACACTCGTGTGATCCTATTATGAAACTCGCTGACGCTCGTTTCAAAAAACCACACTCGTGTTTTAAGACCCCTCATTATGCAACAGTTGCATAAAATACTATTTTGTTTACGCAATAATTTTGCAGTAACATTACTTTTCTTACTAAACGCCAATTTTTAAAAAATCTAAAGGAAAATACTGTTAGACAGGAGTTAAAGCTGCTTCTAAGAATGACCTGTAAGCGAACGAGCCATTTCCTGTTGCTTGCTTGAGCGAGTCTGACCTCAGCTGACCTCGAGCAATGCAGTGCAGTTCTTGGAAAATAGATGCTTTTATCCACATAAAATGGTAAGGAAAGTCAAGCCAAAAATGTTAGCAGGTAAACCTAGATTAGAAGAATTAAAAAAACTGTTCGTTTTTAGGGTTCCGTACCCAAAGGGTCCGTCCGTCTGTCACCAGGCTGTATCTCAAGAACCGTGATAGATAGACAGTTGAAATTTTCACAGATGATGTATTTCTGTTGCCGCTATAACAATAAATACTAAAAATCTAACTAAAATAAATATTTAAGGGGGCTCCCATACAACAAACGTGATTTTTTTTTCGTTTTTATAAATAATGGTACGGAAGCCTGCGTGCGCGAGTCCGACTCGCACTTGGCCGGTTTTTTATGCCAGTACTTTTAAATTAGAAGAACAAGAAATTGGAATAAAAACCTCAGGCTTACATAAAAAAATCAGTTGCATAAGCAATGAATTTAACATTTTCAATGTAGGGAATGAAATTAAATTAAAATATATAATTCTAGAACACATTCCTTAACGATACAGCAGAAAAAAAAACACAAAATCGAAAGATTAAAAAAAATAAGGTTTAGCATATTCGTACCAATGAAAATAGACCAAACGTGGATACGAAAACAACACTTTGTTAACAATGCTTGTTCAGTAGGTAATTCCTATTTTTTATGCCTAAGTAAAGAGAAAAAAAAAACCTAATTTCTCAAAGATATATGCGCGGTATAATATAGACCGCTAAAGGTCATTAGGTCACTAATATACAGCCTGGGCTAAGCGTGTCTGGTAATGTAGACTTAACTCTTGATTATTGTGGTATCTTAGGTTTCTTTTGTAGTGTATTAAAAAAATACAGAGAAACACATTAAAATGTTTTAACAGTCGCGATTTGACACGTTTTAATGTGATTACATACAAATATAAATGATCCTATGAAGTTTAACAAAATATCATTTCGTGACTTCTAAGTCTGATTAAGAGGATATGCGAAAAAATATTGACTGCTCGATGGGCGCCATTTTATGAGTGGGGCGCGGGGTGTCACTCGAATGACACCACTCAGAAACTAACTTCATAGGATCATTTATATTCAAGTCAATTCAATTCATTTAATCAGACGGAAACAAGATCCAATGTGTTAGTAAATGACTTAACACTAAAGATATTTTTTAAATATAACAAATTAATTAAATTAAAATAAGGCAATTTAAAATGTCGGGTCAAATAAAATTAATAATAACCACGAAAACTAAACCATTTTCACATAATGTCAATAATAAAAACTAAAATACGATTTAAAATAAAATATAACAAATAAACAATCAACATATAAAATTAAATTGTGATCGAAAGTTTGAATTTTAGTTTTTTTTGTTTTTTTTATCCATTCAAATTAAATTTAAAATGTTACCGTAAAGAAAAAACACATTGAAAAATTTGCAGGGTATGATGGTAGCGGTAATGTGGCGAAACTGGCAAAGGCAAGGCACGGAATGCTGCTGTTGCAGGTTCGAGTCCTGCCATTACCCTAATTATTTTTGCGTTGTCATTCATTATATAGCATTTTAAATTTAATTTGAATACATAAAATTAAAATTAAATGTAGTCGACACCTTAACCCTATTCCACCTGCCTAAATACATATTAAGTACACTGTGTCAAGATGCTTGAGGGCCTTAAAAGCTCTGACCTCAGGAACTACAGTGATCCCCGTCTAATTGACGAGATAGGCTCAAGATTGCCGTATCACTCTGCCTATAGGTCCCTTAATGAGGTCCCAACTCGTAAGACGTATGGCTGAATTCACAAACACATAAACACCAGTTACATCAACATTTGTCAACAAACTGGACCAAATTACCTTGCTTCTCCGTGAAACCTACCTAATTGCCTGCTGTATCTAACTATATTCATTTTAATGCGGGTGGTAGGACCTTGGGCAAGGTCCGTCCGGATTGCTACCACTCCTGCCGCTAAGCAGCAGTGCTTGCACTGTTGTGTTCCGGCGTGGAAAGCGAGACAGCCGGTGACATTACTGGCACAAGAGGTATTCCATCTTAGTCCTCTGGGTTGGCAACGCATCTGCAATTGCTTTGGTGTTGCGAGTGTTTATGGGCGGTGGTAATCACTTACCATCAGGTGACCTACGTGCTCGTTTGCCTTCCTATTTTGTATAAAAAATGGTGTAGCTATTTTTACAAGACTTTTATAGTCCTTTAAATTTGTAAAGAAAATCATTGTTATCCTACTAAGTAGTCTATGTTCTCTATATAAAAATGTATGCACCTCAAGACATGTAGGGTGCCCATACAGTTAATATTTTTAACTTTATGTTAAGTATAAATTAAATAATTGAGGAATGAAGTAATAACTGCAACACACGTGTAATTAGATTTTTTTTTTAGATATATTAAGGAAATATAATTATTCAATACTAATACAAATTCGTCGTGTACATATGTATTTATATATAGTTCAGGTTAAAGATTGAGATAGATTCGACCATCTGGCACATGTCACAACATAAGCAAAAACAGAAAGTTGACAGTGCATCTTTATTTTACAATGTCTTTTGTAAAAGGATCATAGCCAGCATATCAAAACGTTGGCTAAGTTTGTTTACGCTTAGTAAACTGTGCACCTAGCACGAATCTTCTCGATACTCGTTAACTCGCTACGTAACTCAGTGCGTCTCTCTCCTACTGGGCTAGTTAAAACGAGACGCAATGAGTTACGTAGCGAGTAAACGCGTATCGAGAAGATTCGTGCTAGATGCACTGAAGATAAACACCAATTTCGAATGTGATGGCTCCTTGGTATGGCGTGGTCTTGTGAATGGACAGCGCTGACGCCGACCAGCTGTTTGTCACGCAGAAGAAGTCATGTCTTTTGTATTATTACTACTTATATATCTTCAATTAATATTGAAGACCTATAAATATTAGATTCAAGAAGAAAAAATCTTTATATGACAACCGGCTAGCAACCAACATATTTCTTTCATTGTGATAAGTTTTGATGTTTGGTCTCAAAACCAACAAATAAAATAATCGCTAGTTTACTTGGAATACACATATTAATGAGTGTCCTTTAGGTTCCTCAAAGTTTCTGTTTAAGTTGGTAAGTGCATAATTCATTTAAGCTATAAGTTAACTTTATATTAGTTTTCATTTCTAGTTTTATTTCAGAAAATATATACATAATTCAGAAGTTACCAAATAATTATTCAGTTTATTTATTGGTGTGAACCTTCTGTATTTATTTATGGTTGACACATGTTGACAGTTGACCAATGGCGCGCCGCCGCAACATATTAGCCGCCATTTTGACAGCGGCCATCTTGTCGGACGGCATCGCTCACGCGGCCACCGCCTATTATTCATATGCCAGATTGAGTGAAATATTGACGATATAAGATGTACGAAGTGTAAACTATAATAATAAATTGTGATAACACGGACTTGTAACGTAAACTAAAATAATGATGATAAGTGTGAGTTAATAGATTTGCTACTTACACAATAAAATGGACCAACTTCGCACTTGCACCGCTTGCACTAATCAAAATGTAAAGCCTGTCCATCCATCCATCCATATCAGGCTATCAGCCTTTATTAATACAGAGTTTACATATACAAATATTAATTAAGTTATAGGACATGTCGAACAAAATGTTTTTACACTAAGTTTGCAGAATAACATAAAACACCAACGTAACTTTTCCTGCATTCAACTCCACAAGGTCCCCAAGCAAACTTTGAAAATTTTAATATCGTCTACTTTATCAGAATTTTTAACTCAGCAGTTTTATTTAAAACTTTAAATAACTTCTTCGTCTTGTGAGTATGCAGAACGATTTTTACTAAAATGATACTTTTTCAAACAATGAAACTGTTTTTCTTGCTTTTATAAATAAGTACAAGCAATTATGAAAACGTTATTAATGTTACTTTGCAAGCTGATCGTATAATTATACTGAACAACGTCTATATAAGTAAAATTATACGACTAGAACATTCTAAAAGCGACAAAATGTTGTATGTCAGAATTCTTCAGAATCTTAGCAAGTGGAAATCTGTGGTCTCTGCCTACCCCTCCGGGAAAAAGGCGTGACGTATACTAAGAATAATTCAGGAGTGTGATATCGTATCGTTGAGTTGCTTGCCCGTATCATCTCACCAGAGGTTTTTTCCGATCCGGTGGTTTTTCTGGTATAAGGGCTTTTTATAAGCCTAATCTGAATATAGATGCTTTTTAAAACTACCGTGAGACTAGGGCATATTAATAAAACGGATCACTCACTCGGAGCCCGCGCCGCCTGCAACGAGCAGCCGAGCTGTCAGAGCTTCGGTACGCAGTCGTCGTCGCGCCACCGCCGCGGAGCTCATGATTAAGGACCACGGACTAGTCCGAAACATGTCGGGCATTTCTCGACTTAAAAATACGTGAGTGATCCGTCTTAGTAAAGAAGCTTTTACTTCGACTTCGACTTATCATGTCAAAGTCGTAGACAGCGCAGAAAAACTCTGTCAAAATGAATCCTAATCGGCTAAACGACTAGAAACTAAAGCTTCAAGCGTGCACCCGAAGACTGCTGGGAATGGCTGCAAACGACAAACTCTGATCTCCAATTTAATTTGATGCCAAGTTTTGTCTCGCGAGCGTATAATCACGGCTTGTGTGCTACGATTGTTTCGCGGGCGGGGCACATTGGGCGCTCTGAGTTTAACTAAATTTAAAAGTCACATTGGGAATTGGGAAAGTTAGATCAATGGTGGAAAAGTAGCTTGTGTCTATGTCATATTTTGACACGGAGACCAGCTAATTCTTACTCCTGCCAGCACACATACTCACACACACACACACACACACACACACACACACACACACACACACACACACACACACACACACACACACACACACACACACATACATACACATACACACACATGCGCGCACACTCACACGCGACATAGCATACGTGCGCTTCCTCTGTGTCTTTCTGTAGTATTTTAAAATGATAGTATAATATAAGGTATTTTTACATGTTTAAATTTTATAAGAATTCTATTCTCATAACGCACTCCTGGACCTCAAGATACAGGCTCAGCCTAGTTTGAGGTCTGCCAGATATCCCATTTTGTGTATAATTCTTTTTTTTGTGTTTCTTAAGATAATAAATTTTAATAAAAATAATAAAAAAAATTAAGAGGATAGCATTTTCTTATCATAAAAATACCATGGGATTCAGATAAATACACTAATCTACACTAATATCATAAAGATTTTTGCGGGTGGTAGGACCTTGTGCAAGGTCCGCCCGGACCGTAACCACCATCCTGCTCGCTAATCCTACCGCTAAACAGTAGAGCTTGCACTGTTGTATTTCGACGTGGAGAGCAAGACAGCCGATGCAATTACTGACACATGAGGTATTAAATCTTAGCCCTCTGGGTTGGCAACGCATCTGCAATCTCCTTGGTGTTGCAGGTGTTAGGCCTTCTTATGTTGTATAAAAAAACAGTGGCTAAAATCAGCCAGTGTGTTTCAACCTTTGCCACTTTGCTCATTCCTTGCAGGTAGTGAAGCAAGTAAATTGAATTTCAAGTTCGTAATCTTCAAGAACTTACTGCCGCAGATTTGCATTATCTTGGTTTAACCAGACCAGAAAATGTGGACTCCGCTCCAGGTTGAGTTTACTTTTGACAGGTTTCCATTATTCCCAACTCGAAAGGAAGCTCGTGGTTTGGGGGAAACTTGTAGATCTTGGCGCATTTTATTTCCGAATCATTTTGAAAAAAATACATGGGTCAAAACTCAAAATCGAAGACAATGTTACTAAAATAATTAAGTAATTTTAGTTTTGGAACGATTTTGTAATTATTTAAACTACTGAAGACAATACTGAAGACATAATAGTACTCACTTGATTTTTGCTGCAAACTGAAAATATAGAAAATATTATTCACCAACGCACGTTTTGAAAGGAGGTTTTTTTTTAAAATTTATGCGTAAACAATTAATAAAACTCTACCAAAAAAATATACTTAGGCACATAATTTTTTTTTCTGTTTTTTTCTGCATTAGAAGGTTCATGTGGGCCCAATTTTGTCTTGAATAGTACTAGACAATAGATATAAATACTCATATAGAAAAATATATACATAAATACACATAACATCCAAGACTTGGTACAAACATTCGTAGCCATCATACAAACATTTGCCCCTCCCGGGAATCAAGCCCGGAACCTCAAGCTTTGTAGTCACTAACCACTAGGCTAGCGGGTGTTCAAACAGATTGATTCATTACGTGTAGTATTGTGACCACTGGCTAACTTGAAATCCTTTTCATATATTTTCTTTTATTTCACCACAGGCTGGACTCAGGCTGACATTTTATTTACGAAACAAAACAATATTTAACCGTCAATCATGTGACAATGTTATTGCTTCGCTTTCCGGAAAATATTTCGCTTTTATAAGGAAAAACGTATCAAATAATTCAGTTAAACGGCTGACGGTAAAGTTTGTCATTTCGTACGAAATTTGCCATAAGTTTTTTAATAAAAATGAAATTACTTTTGTATTGTAAAGTTGAAAATATTTATTACACTCATCTTCAAGTCAGTCATTCTTTGTATTTGTTTATTTTAATGGTGATGTTGATTTTCGTAAAAAAAAACATATTCTCACGGAATACCAGCGTGAGGAAACTTGCAACTGTATGTCTTACGATGAGTGAGAGATCCGGAGGTCCACGGTGAGGACCTAAGGACCGGCAACAGATCAGCGATTTTCTCGGGGTCGCTGGTTTCTGGGCGGCGGTATTCATTTCTATCAGGCGACACTCATTCTTGTCTTCCTAACTTTTCCAGAAAGCCAATGTGAGAATGAATGTAGCCCTTTTCTAGCAAGCACCTGAGTGTCTTCGGAAGATATCATCATCATCATCATCATCACGTCTTTTGAACCGAACAGTATTACGTGATCATTGTGGTTCCAAAGTTCTCTGTCAACGGTGAGCGGTGTGATGGTAAATCGCACGCTTAGTATTAAAGTGACTCAATTCTGAATTTGATATTTCCCAAAATTAAACCCTATGTCTTTTAATTAAGGTGATATTTTGGGACGTGTATTATTCAGAAATGGGTCACTTTAATACTAAGCGTGCGAAATGGTAGAGTTCCTTTTACCTACAAGCACGGAATTAATCACAGTACTAACGTACAGGGATACAATTTTTGAATCTCACCGGGTGACTAGAGCTCGTCAAAACGGCTGTTCTTCAAAGAAATGCGGCCATTTTGGTGATATTTAGTCATGTGGTGAGATTCAAAAATTGCATTTGAATCTCGCCGGGTAACTAAAGCTCAATTATTGTAATCGAAATTATTTTATTGATAATTATTTTATTGGAAACTGGAATACGCAAGGCACGGAATGCTGATGTCGCAGGTTCGAATCCTGCCATTACCCTAATTTTTCTTTGTGTTGTCATTCATTATATAGCATTTTAACCAAAGCTCACCAAAATAGCCGTTTTTCATAGAGATTCGGCCATTTCGGTGAGCTTTAGTCACCTGGTGAGATTCAAAAATTGCACCCCAGAAACTTCTATTTTACGACCGCGATTAAACGAGTGAACAACAAAAGTGTATATTCGTGGCTGTTGGTGTCCTAAATATTAATAAAATAAAATAAACACAATTGCCGGTCTTAATGCCAGTAGGCATTCTCTAGCAGCCAACCATAACATAAATAAGAAAATCTGCTTAATTGACTTTTTTTGCTTATACAAAATTTTATAATATCAGAAACCGATTCGCGCTTGACTCCGCCCGGTTCAAAGTTGCGACACGACAGTCATACAGACGTGTTCAGAATTCCGACCGTATGTAACTTGATATTAGATGCCACTCGATATTTTCAAATGGAAATTTAAGCAAATTCGACAGCTTGTCGAGTAACAGCTAGTTCACTTCAAACATATATTATTTTTATAACGTTATTGGGACTTTAACGCGATAAAACGCGCGCGATAACGTTATAAATATGTGTGAAAATCGCGAATGTTTAAAACAATTTATATACTATTTTATATTTTAAGTTTTAGGTTAGTTTTGTGAATTTGAAATGTGTTGTTTTTGATTTATTGTTTCTGAATGGGGCTAATATGTTTCGTTTTGATCAAAGCACCTAAATAAATAAAGATTAAACAAAAAGATTCAGGTTCAACACTGAGAGGTATGGTTAAAAAAAACGACGGAACAAATTCAAATTCAAATCAAATTCAAATCGTTTAATTCAGGAGCTTGTATGGTCCGATGACCTCATACAGGTGGCAGGAAGGCGCTGGTTGCATGCTGCTTCCAACCGGCCACTTTGGAAATCCATGGAGGAGGCCTATGTCCAACAGTGGACTTCTTGTGGCTGAGACGATGATGATGATGATGATGAATAATTCAGGAGCTGTTCCCATAATATGTTAGTGATACTTGTTGCTTACGAAACTATGTTAGTCGGCATCTATTTGAATTAAACTTACTTTGCATGTCAATTAGAGATAACAATAAAGATAAAAACAATAAAAATTAAATTAAATGAAAATAAATACAATTAATCATAAATCATAATAAACAAGAAACGAATGGAAAGACAAAAAGTACTAGGTAATTCCTAGAAGTCTAAAATTAGACTACCATAACCGAAATTTTCACAAGCATTTTATTTATTAGGTACATGACCGGAAATCCATATGTATAGCGAGCCTGACTACGAAGCTAGAGGTATTAGTAGATTTTTGTAACCGAAATATCTTTCGATTTTTATTTTTTAATGCTACGCAATGACAGCACAAAGAAAACCGGCCAAGTGCGAGTCGGATTCGCGCACGAAGGATTCCGTACCATTATCTGTAAAAACGGCAAAAAAATCATATTTGTTGTATGGCAGCCCCCTTAAATATTTATTTTATTCTGTTTTTTAGTATTCGTTGTCATAGCGACAACAGACATTTTCAACTTTCTTATCACGGTTCATGAGATACAGCCTGGTGATAAACGGACAGACAGCGAAGTCTTAGTAATGGTCCCGTTTTACTCTTTGGGTACGGAACTCTAAATATTGGGGTAATGGCAGGACTCGGACCTGCAACCTCACCATTCCGTTGCGTTTGCCAGTTTCGCAAGTTACCCAATTTTTTTTTAATTGCCTGGCCACTCAACCACCATCTTCTGTAGCGTAACCTGTGACGTAAGAGTCGTCGCATCAGCCAGGCCGCAGGTGGCTGATAATCTCGAACACTCTTAACCAAATTACGCTATTCCGCTTTACCGCCTTGTGGCTCATTACGCTGCGGCGTAATTAAGGACAGTAGGGGAGCCCGCGGATTTGAGCCGGTTCGCGTAAACGTTATTTTGAGTTACATTTTATTAAACACCCTGTACGAATGTTTTATTTTAATACAGCATAGGTAGCAACCGCACGGTGGCCCGTTGTATCGTAACGAACTTTTTTTGCTGTATTAAAAAAAAAAATTGGCATGATTTATCACGCCGATAAAGTGTTAAAATAAAAATTACAAAAAATCTTTTTTGAGAGTACCTCCTCTACACTTACCTTCTTATTCATAAACCCTTCGTAAACGTTTGTTAGTCAACATATTTAATGTCTTTATCTGTCATTGTGACGTTTGCTCTCAAATGAAAAGAAGAAAACATTTTTTAGCTTATCAAAAGGACGCAACCGAACATTCTTCCTACGTATCTAATGTACCAGTTGTTGGTGGCAAAATACATCCCAAACACAACGGAGATGTGAAATCCATTAAAAAAATATATATTAACAATAATAAAAAAAATACAATTAAGTAAAATATAATTGAAATGTCAATCAGACTATAAAATAAATGTTATTTAATATAAAATTTAACATTATAATTATGCACATGATATGAATAATTAATTTAAGAATGTAATGTAATGATATAGGAAACTAATCGCATACTTATGTAATGTGTTTATGGTGTGTAAATTAATTTAAAAAATATATATATATTTGCTAGCTTAAAAAGATTGTTAAGTTTTTATGAGTAAGGGGGTCAAAGTGTCTAAGTATCTAAATTAATGGAGCCTAAAGAGTTGAAAATAAACGATGCCCTTCTGTTACTTTATCTCTACTACAACTTTAAGAAAGGGGAGACTTTATAAGGTGCCCATAGGTAGGTAGTCAAGGGTGAATTTTAAATTAAAAACGCACTTGCCTTACTTGGGGTGTCTGATAAGGTTTAAGGTAAGTAAGGTAGGAGGCAAGGAGACCTATGCTATCCATTTTTAACGAGTTTTGAGCAATATGGGTGGACCAAACCTTAACTAAGTATTCCTTTTTTTATTAATTTCAAACTAAATTTAATTTATGTATGTTTGTGAATGAAATATATCCTTTTTATTCAATTCTAATTTTTAAATTTGATTTATGATAATTATGATCCTTATGTATTTGACTTTTCCATTTCTTTTTATTATTTTTTCTATTTGACATCCAAAGTAAAAATATTCAACATTTAAATTTTAATTTTAAATTTTAATTTGTATTGCGCACTAAAATAGTTTTGAAAGTAATTATTATTACTAACACATTATGGAATCAGATCCTGCAATAAATGAATTTGAAGCATTCAATACTAGCGGACGCGCGCGACTTCGTTCACGAATAATTAGTAGCCAATGTCCGTCAGGAATAGTGCAGCTTTTAGTCTGGGAAAGAATTTTTGAAATTGGTTCAGTAGTTCCAAAGATTACCCCCTACATACAAACAAACAAAGTTTACCTCTTTATTATATTCGTGTAAATAGATAGTGTAGATTTAAATGAACAAATGGCATAACGTACCTATTGTATAGCTAATTTTAAATATAAATAGATTCACTGTTTCCTAGTTGCATCAAAATACGTCCAGCCGTTATTGCCTGGTTGAAGACACATCCAAACATCCAAATATCTGATTATCATTAGTTTCGTATTATTAACTGATTAATAATTAACAAATCGTTCATTGCCGCAACATAAATATATATAGGATGGTTGAAAAAAACAATTATAATTTATAGAAGTGTTACTTTGCGGAAGTCCATAATTGATATTAATGGAATCAATTGCTTCGCTAATCCGCGAACTCAGTGTCAGCAATCATGAAACACAACGCCTGTGCTAAATACTTTAATAAAGAGATAAATAAACAACTCAAAACGCGACCATAACCCAACCAACAACACCAAAAATACCACTCGACGCATGCTTCACCCCTCCACGAGGCATCATCAGGAGCTATGGACCTCTCGACTGTTAGTCGACGAATGAAGTAACTCAGAATGGTCGGCCCTATTTATACCCACAGTACCCCCGTAGTAATTTGTAAATACCCCGTAGTCACGGCGAAGACGTAACGTTTACCTGCTCATTCATAATTAATCCCCTATTATAAAATTTTTATTACAATTATAAAAAAGAAAGATTTTTTTTATACAACATAGGACGGCAAACAAGCAAGTGGGTCACCTGATGGTAAGTGATCACCACCGCCTATAGACACCTGCAACAACAAAGAGAGTGCAGATGCGTTGCCAACCCAGAGGGCTAAGATGGAATACCTCTTGTGCCAGTAATTACACCGGCTGTCTTGCTCTCCACGCCGGAACACAACAGTGCAAGCACTGTTACTTAGCGGCAGGATTAGCGAGCAAGATGGTGGTAGCGATCCGGACGGACCTTGCACAAGGTCCTACCACCCGCAAAGATAATGAAACATGAAACAATACTATGCATTGGCAATAGGTCCCAATCTCAGCATGTGCTGGGTAGAAGTACCCCGAGCTGATTTTCAGATTGACCCCTTTTATAAAGGATTAGTAGTCATATTAGTAGGATAGATTAGATTAGATTAGATTAATTTATTACTTATTGGAAATTACATTAAATTTTGAATGTCAAACAAAATTGTGGACCTAGTTGTCTGAATAAATAAATTTAATAAAAAAAAATTTACAATAAGATCGTCAAAAAGGTAAACAAAATAATAAAATAAAAATATCTAGAAATACGTCTAGAAAAATGACAAAATGTTTAAAAATAAAAATTCAAATGTCACAATCAAAATAAAAATATAAACTCACAAACGGTGAAAATGTCAATATAAGCAAAAATTTAATAAAATGAAAATGAAACAAAAATAATCAGGTACAAAATAATAATCTAAAACAATGGGAAAGAAAAATAAGTCAAATTAAATTAAACATCACAACTGTTTTCATTGTACTCTTTTACAGAGTACAATGATTTATTTAACAAAAATTTTTTTACTCGGCTCCAAATGCTTCGTCCTAACATTCATTTCATTATGTGTATGTGATAAGTAAGTAGAAAAGTAGGATCCTTTATTATTAGTAGAACAGGATACAAATTCGCTAACGCAATCCCGACCTCACCAACTTTGCTTCTTGCAATCAACGTTAGCGCTGCACTAAACAAATACTTCTGAAACAACATATAACAAACTCTACTCACAAGACGTTAGGTACATATTTGTCTAAGTCGCGTTTAACAGCGGCGTTTTAGTGCTGCGCGCCACAAGATATGTAGAATTATGGTCTAGCGGTATGAGTTAATAAGTATGTTATGGGGTAGAGCTTCTTAAACTTAGGTATGGACGTAGAAAAATTTACTGCAAGCTTTTATGTCAAAATTGACATAAAAGATTTAAACTAAACATTCATAAATATATATTACGAGCTTTTACCCAAAGCTTCTACCGCGCGTTTCATGGAATTTTTCGAGATTATAAAATATTGTATGTTGTAATCGAGAATCTGATCTATCTGTCAGCCAAATTTCATTTAAATAAGTCCAGCCGTTAATGCGTGATTGAGGAAGAATCACCCAAATATCGAAACGTCATTTCTTTCGCATGCATTTATTCTGTGAAGCGGTAAAAACGCTCAATATTCATTCTAAGGGCCAACGCTAAGTCGCGCGGCCGCGAGAGCACAGAGCGGGTGCAAACCTATAGAAAAATAGTATGAGAGTGTCCGCTATCTCGCGCGGGTGCGGGTGCGGGCTCATACTATTCGTTCGATAGGCGTGCACCCTCTCCGTGCACCCGCGCGACGTAGCGGACGCTCTAATACTATACTCCTCCAACCTCTCTCTATTAATGGACCACAAACAATATATTTCCACTAGAGCACCTGAATATTAAATGCTGCCGTCCGCCTGATTAAGCCTCGCCTTCCCCGCGCTGAATCTGCGCAGGAGATGGATTGGGCATTGTTTGCTCCTTGAGCCTACACTGCTTAGTCTAATCTAGTCTAGTCTTGTTGTTTCGCTTAAAACAATTGAAACAAATTATGGGGGAACATGCCCAGATAATTAATCTGGCTAAATGTAATGCTTGATAGTAAATGGACAAATACTTAATTTTGACAGCAAAAATAAATTATTTTATTTTACTCGTAGGTCAAAATAAAAATGAAACTGTGTATTTCATTTAAATTAAGCATATTTTTTGGAATGAAAGCAGTTCTTACAGTGTTTTTTAATGATTTTGTGCCGAATTTGTGTCAAATAAGTGTTATTGAAATAAAGCAATTTAAACGGTTTATATTGCGGTTTAATAGTATTTTATGCAACTGCTATATTATGAGAGGCCTTAAAACACGGGTGTGGTTTTATGAAACGAGCGTCAGCGAGTTTCATAATAGGATCACACGAGTGTTTTAAGGCCTAATTATAAACAGTTGCATACATTACTTTATCTACACACACATATCATAACTGTAAAAAACGGTAACAGCAAAAAATTTACAAACGAGTCGCAATAAGTATGGCGGCAATTCGATCTATCCGTCAAGACGAACGTTTTTTTAAATCATAGACAAACGAATGAAGTCCCTATTGTCATGTCACTCGATATCAAATGTCGTGCGTTTAAATTAAAAAATCATACTGAGGTGACGTTTCGTATCGATAACTGTTTTAATATCTATGGATACTAGAATAGAGACCAACTTGAATTTTGACAGCTGTTCCAAATTTAAATTCATAACGTCAGAGATATCGGTAATGTGATCACCAATAAACACAGACTACTAAGAGATACTACCCAATAAAGAACAGATTCACCTACTACCACAAACAAGAAAATTCTTATAATAACATTGGTTGTAATAATGCTGGTCGTTTTCTATGGTTTTTGAACGCGTTATTGAGCATTTATGATATGTGTGTAGATAAACAATATTATTTGGTTGAAAAAAGGCGTAATGCTGAGTTTCTTGCGGCGCATTCTTCTCTGCAGATGCCATTTCCGAAGCGCTGGTAGAATCTGTAGTCTTATTGCGTCAATTGGAACAATTTCATAGGTATTTAGTTTTTTAATTTATAATTATTTCAAAATTGGCTAGTTTGTATTTTAAGTTTTTGTAAGTCTGACCGTAAACATGAGACCTGTAAAAGGCTCGAAACGTCGAGAATTAGATTCTTTACAATACATGCGATATAAACCGTTTAAATTGTTTTATTTCAATGTCTACAAGTCGCGAAAACATAAGAAAGTATTGAAATAAGAGTTTATTTTTCCCTTCTATCCTTTATATTCTTAGACAGCCAAGATATAGTCAATGCTTTTATAAAACGCCCGATAAATTAATGTCTTCTTGACAATATTAAATTGAATTCTGTATCATTTTGTTCATTAATTTTTGCAAATTTGTTGTAAAATTGAATATCTAATTGCAGAGCTCACCTTTCAGAAAGTGATTGACAAACTTTTCGTTACTTAGGCACAACCAAACTGTAAGTCCGAAGTTTTGAACCGCTAAAGATTCCCAAAGTTCTGGAGCTTTATAAAACAAAACAAACTCGAAAGCTTTACTTTAATAACGTTCGCGATAAAGTACTTACGGTAGAAACTAGCGGAGCTGTTGCGAAGTGTTCTAAAAATATGCAGCAGAAAATGTGAGAGGTGTGAAATATTTTTATTTTATGTGAAACGTCGCGTGGAGTGTTAAACGGACTGGAGCATACTTAGTTTAAAATGTATACTTTGAAGGTCCAGTTGTCCGAATAAGTAAATGATTAATTTATTTTTCAATTCACTTGCTCAAAAAGTGCCCTTTTCTGGGTGTTTTGCGTGCGCAAAGTTCGTTTTTGCGAACTAGTGCGATTTACTTTTCTATTTTTTTAAATTTGTACTTGTTCGCTGAATAGCAAAAGCCATTGCTTTATGAAATATGAAAGCTAACAAAAACGCCTTTAATTGTTATTCGACTGTATTGCACCAAATAAAAAAGTCGCTAACTTATTCTCTTGCGTATTTTTTTCGCAACTGTATTAATAAACGTCATTCGATATACGCGCGGAAATGTCATTCTTCACTCTTCTTCTTCTATTTCAGGACTCGTGAAGTAATGACATACTTTCCGCACTAGCATCGAAATGTACTATTCTGTCTCCACTCCACAATGACGGCGGTTAAAACGCCTAATATTCACCCAGCGTGTTTAAACAAGGGATCAATTTCATAAACGCGACAGGTGACAGTGATTGTAAATTACTGTCACTGTAAATGTGTACTGACATTCGCTGTAAATTACTGTGTCGACAAGTAACGCTACAGACTTAACATCGTAGTGGGCAAGCAATGTATACCGAATAGGGATGTCTCCTGGGTTAAAACAACAAGATTCTAATTAGTCCGTCAGTTAGATTATAGAAAAATACTCGATACGTATTTTTTTATTTGTCCATACGAATAATATTGACAAAGATACAGCACATTCAAATTCAGGAGTAGGGGCTCGTGACGTCACTCGATTCGTAAAAATTTTACGATATAATGACGTAGCGCGAACTTTCGCCGCTCTGTAACTTTGTTATTTTAAGTTTTAGAAGCAAAAGAAAAAATACGTATCTACTATTTTCTGGCGTTCTAAAAGATGGACTAATTATTATTTTTTTGTCAACATCCCAATTGTCACTGTCCCCTGCCGCCTGTCGCGTTTATGAAATTGAGCCAAGGTGATTTTCCATTAGCGTAAACGCTAGTAGAAATAAAAAAATCCATGATTTTGACGTATGGTAGCGAAAGCAAACGTCAAAATGTGTCGATTGTCAATGTCAAAAACATACATTCTGTCGTTTCTACTGGCGTTGACGCTTATATGATGTCAGTTTGTCTAGACAACTTGGGACCAATGTCATAAACGCGACAGGCGACAGTTGACAGTGACAATTCGCCGTACATTACTGTGTTGACAAGTAACGCCATGGGGGTTCCACTCTGCACTGTAGATGCGCTCGCCGCATCACCTATGGCATAGGTTAATCGCAGTAGGTTGCCGGCTTGCGGCGCGCGCGCCCACTCACTCTGTGTCGCGCGTTGTGATAGTATTATTGTAAGCAGCCCAACCCTAGCGCTGCGCCAGGGCATTGCGGGTGGAAGGCGGGCGCGGGCACGCCTTCCTTTTGACACATGCCGCCTGGCGAATGTTTATGAAGTAATACGAACTTTTTGTGCCTGATCATAAAATTGGAATTCGTTTAATGGTGGTCGAAAAAGAGAAGTTTCTGTACGTTAGCACTATTATTTATTCTGTGGGATCGCTACAGTTTTACAGACTTAACATCATAGTGGCCAAGCAATTGTATACCGAATCGTCACTGTCACCTGTCGCCTGTCTTATTCTCTCTTGCTTCTAAAACAGTAGAAGACTCAATTTATATGCAAGCGCCATGTTACATCAGACGATTTGAATTCTGTACACAATTGACCATACAATTTCGCATATTGACACGTTATATATACAAAGCCGACTTCGCTAGTGCATCCGCGCCCGCCGCGTCACGCACGGACGCCTTCTGTATACATTGCTGGATTACCGGGCGCATTGGACCGGTAGTGCAAACCTACCAGGTTTACACACACCGGAGTATAGTTACAATATGGAAAAGCTTTGCCCAATTTTAGTTATTTGTTTATTTACCCCCTTATTCATAAACGCTTCGTAAACGTTTGTTAGTTTACATGTTTTATGTCTTTATCTGTCATTGTGACGTTTGCCCTCAAATGAAAGGGACAAAACTTTTGTTAGCTTAAAAAGATTGTTAATTTTTTATGAATAAGGGGATTAATCTTTATTGCACGAATTAACTATACAGGGCGATTCGGGAGACGTGAGCAGACCAACCCTACCGGAAACAGTAAATTATAAGCTATTGTCACAGAATAAATAATAGTACTAACGTACAGAAACTTCTCTTTTTCGACCACCATTAAACGAATTCCAACTTTATGATAAGCCACAAAAAGTTCGTATTACTTCATAAACATTCGCCAGGCGGCATGCGTCAAAAGGAAGGCGCCGCCCGCGCCCGCCTTCCACCCGCATCGCCCAGACGCACCGCTAGGGTTGGGCTGCTTACTGTAATACTATCACAGCGCGCGACACTGAGTGAGCTGCGATTGTACTGCGATTAACCTATGCTATAGGTAATGCGGCGAGCGCACCTACAGTGCGGAGTGGAACCCCCCTGCTATTGTTTCGTACCAGTAAAATAATTAAATTGATGTGTCCTTACAGGGTTAATGTATGGACATTGTTATATTTTAGGAACTTTTAACAACACATAATGCATAGACGATTAGGCATTCTTTACCAGTCAACCCTTAGGCAAAGCAAAAATTGTTGTGAGTAGTGCAATCCGCTTTTTCAAATTTAAAATTCAAATTCAAATCATTTATTTCGGACTTTAAGTCCATAGTGTTAGAGGTTACAAACTTAAAGCTATGGTTAGTATTTTATAATGATACTAAACTTAAATTAAATTAAAGGCGCCTGGGCACCGGCATTACAGGGGCGTGCAGTTGCACATAACGCAACAGAAGCGGCGAGTCCCAGCGGTGGGCTAGCATGCTCAGGATACTATTCGAGCTGCCACGACTGCGATTGAGGAGAGACGCACATCGTTTCCTCATGATGGTAAAAAAGCAGTCTGTATGCGCCTCCGCGAACATTGTCGACGCACTACAATACCGTGGCAACCCACGGTATTGTAGTGCGTACATTTTTAAAAAATACTCAAGTATAATATGTCGAATAGTTTTAATCTGACGTTTAATGGTGGTTTTAATTCCAAAGACTCGATCCTTAATATTAATTTGATATTATTGAAGGGTCCGTGTTAAAAAATTACAAAAGGAACTCTAATACCGTTACCCCGTCAGTCTGTCACAGCGATATATTTCAGCAACTATGTAGTAATGCTATCTGAAAGGTGAATGGGCATTTTTGTATGGGCGCTGTCCCAACCCTTGTATACAATAGTGAGTAGTATGGACGTGTAGTACTCGGTGTAAGGATCATCATAGGCTATGTTTCGAAGACCAGGTGTCTGCAGCATTAATCATTGTTTTGTATGAAAAAAAAAAAAACAGCAAATTAGACCTATGCTCCCATTAAGTTTTTTACTTCTAGTGGCCTCAGTAATGCGTGGTTAAAATCTTTCGGCTATATCTCGAAAATGATTTTACAGATACTTTTCATACAACTGCTAGTACAAAGTGAGGTATAAAATGGGCTGTAGGTTTTTCCCTGCAAACATCTCGGTTTTGCTGTCATATAAAAAAATTAAGCTCTTATTGAGAGCTTTCAAATAAGATATAGCACAACTGTATACAGCACTTGGGACAATTTGCCCATTCTCCTTTGAAACGACTTTTAATGCTTATCCAACCTGATTGCAAATCGGGGATCAAATTTTTAAAGTGGTCTCCTGGATCTTCAGATAAAACAGTCGTATTTACACCGACACCGTTTTTTATGCCGACAAGTTTTAGAATAAATTCTTTAGTTAAATAAGAATGAGAAAGGTTCGAAACATGTGTTTTTTTTGCCGTTCCCTAAAGTGTCTTAGCCCAGGATTAAGGAAAGCAAACTGTTATCCTTTAAACGGAAATCTTCCCGAGGCAGGTACAACATAGAATTGTGAAAACCTTAGCTATGCACTTCTAAATTAAATTTCACTCTTAAACTGTGTTTAAAATAACGTTTGTGATAGTTTTCGTTTAATAAAGGTTTGCAAAGGTTTGGCCGTGGGGTACCGGCTTAGAATAGTACCTCCCCATCTCTTCCCAAGGGTGCCGTAAAAACTCGGCTAAGGGATTTTCTTCTCCAGAAGGTGGGCAGCAGCGCCTTCTGCTCGACACGTAAATACTGCGCTCGCCAACCCGCTTGCCAAGCGTGGTGAGTATGGCAAAACCCCCCTATGGAGTAGGCCTATGTTCAATAGTGGACTTCTTGTAGCTGAGATGATGAATAAAGGTTTGCAACATGTATTTCCTTGCCAGTCGCGAACGTGTCTTAGCCCAGGATTAAGGAAGTCAAACTGTAATCCTTCAAACGGAACTCCACCCGAGGTAGGTACAGCATATAATTGTGGAAACCTCAGCGTTGCACTTCTAAATTAAATTTCACTCCCCTTGGGACCAGCGGTTATATTACTTAACATGCTGAAGCCATATTTTATGTTCAGTAAGAAGGAAACTCGATTGCTCAAGCACGTTTTGGTGTAAACGCGATGAATACAGTTGCGTTTTGAAATGGTTAGGATTGAATTCAAGAAGCTTTAGTGTATATTTTTGTCACAACAAATGTTTTGAACGCGTTAGCGTTAACTTCTCAATTACTACGGAAACAGTTACAGATATGTCTCGCTAGAGGCGCTGTGAATATTTCCATAGTTATTGAGAAGTCAACGTACACTGAAGGTTTGGAGCCGATTGAGTATGTAGAGTAATGAGTAATAAAAAGTTTATCAATGGATTTCTGTTACAAGCGATCGATGGGATAGCATATGGGCTTTAACTACAGGTTCTAAAACAATTAATTTTTTTATGCCATATAGTTTTCGAACAATCTTTACATAGTATAATTTGCGGGTGGTAGGACCTTGTGCAAGGTCCGTCCATCATCTTGCTCACTAATCCTGCCGCTAAGCAGCAGTGCTTGCACTGTTGTGTTCCGGCGTGGAGAGCAAGACAGCCGGTGTAATTACTGGCACAAGAGGTATTCCATCTTAGCCCTCTGGGTTGGCAACGCATCTGCACTCTCTTTGTTATTGCAGGTGTCTATAGGCGGTGGTGATCACTTACCATCAGGTAACCCACTTGCTTGTTTGCCTTCCTATGTTGTATAAAAAAAAAAGTATAAAACAAAGTCACTGTCCGTTCCTCTTCGCCGCACTCCTTCTAAACCACGCAACGCAATTTGATACAGTTTTTACTGTTATTTAGAGATTTTTTTACGAAAGGTTTTTGTATATCTTACATCCTCATTATACCCATGCGAAATGCGAGTGCTGGTCGCTAATAATGAAATGTACCGAAAAAATTGCATTGCCTTGATATCAATTGTATTCTAACACAATTTTTTAGTACGGCATTTTAGGTAAAGTTGGCACGGTACAGCAAAACGCGTTATTCTACCTAACCATAGATTTGAATCGTCTAAACGGACCCACAACTCATCTGTCCGCAATTTTGCGCCGTTTAGCACCCCAATAGGAACGCCTCAGTAAACGTCAGGCCATACATCTTCCGCATCAGGGTCAACCACTGAAACTATCGCATTATGCTGGCCTCTGCTTCCGGATACAGTCGATTCCGACAGGTAATTTACTGGGGCTTGTTTGAACAGGTGAGGTGTTGCAACACTGGGTCGGACAAAGACAAATATGTGGGTATACAGGTTATGTAGATGATTTTAGTAGATGTGCATTTCTGTTTGAAGCTAACGAGTGGTTGGTGGTCGTCACCGAACTGACAATTAATGTCAAAATATTTCATAACAAAACTGTCAGTCTAGACACTATTTGAATGTGAGTAATCTTCTATTATATATATAAAAATGAACCCCTATTTCCCTTGGTCACGACATCACGCCTGAACGGCTGGACCGATTTCGCTAATTCTTTTTTTGTTCTGTTCGTTATTATCAGGAGAAGGTTCTTATGAAAGAAAAAATCAAAAATCTGCTCATTTATGGCGTCTAAGGCGGAACAAAGTTCGCCGGGTCAGCTAGTTAGAAATATATATAAACTAGGTGAATAAAAATGTTGAAGGAATCAATCCAGCAGTGCTAAGAGGAGCGCCTTGCAACTTGTGCAGCCCAGAACTTGGCTCCAAGTGTCAGCAACTTGCCCAAATGCCTATTCATGAAAGCAGGTACGTTAGCTCCCTTAATATTATGCTTCGGTCATTCGCTCAGACTTATGACGTCATAATGTTATACGCTAACCGGCTGCCTCGGGTTTATGGGACGTTCCTTCATAACATGCCTAACCTGCATAGACATATACATATAGTGGCTAATTATTAAGTTAGGGAGTGAACATTATTTTGTACAGATCAATGGAACACAATAAATTAGATGATTTATACAAATGTTTATTTATCTCATTGACAATAACAGGTTTATATAACTCCCCATCGCGCAAAGTCTAGTCGTACTCTCAATCAAAAGTCTTCATCCTGTCAAAGTTCTTATAACCCTTTGCTTCCAAATTCTCAAGCACCAAAATTTCTTTAAAATCAGTTAAATGCTGTCCATAATATTTAGGTTTTATCAGTCTGTGTTCTACTGGCACGTTATTTTTCTCATAGATCATCTCAAAGCTAAACGCCAGATCGGTATAGACGATGCTTTCTATTAAATAAACTTTGGCCAAAACTTCATTGTTGGCTCGCACTTCTTCGGTCAAACTCGCCACTTTAGCAAACATCTTCAATTCTGGCTTGAACGGCTCTGAAATACTCACCAAGAACAAGCTGGTCGTGTAATTTGCACCACCAGAGTTTATGGCTTGTATTTCTATATTGTCGTCCCCATAGTTTTGTTCTTTAGCAATTTTAAGAACAAGCTTCCTTAGTTTCTCTTCTGAATTCACCATGGTTAGTATTTTAAGTTAATATTCAAATTTCACTTTTATATCAGATGCGTCCGAAGCACGTGCTTGTTGTTTCACAATGAACCTCTTATTGAGTTGCGTGCTTATATATAACGGGTTTATCGTTGTTAGTGTGATAAGGACGTAATCGGAGGTAAAAGTTCACAATTCACTCACTAATAGAAAGCTACACTATCCCTGACGGACATAGGCTTCTTATTAAACGCGAATGAAGTCGCAGTCGTCCACTAGTAATAATTGGAGCAGTAGCTGATTCTTATTCGCTCGAATCAATAAAGCCAGTGAATCCAGTTTGGATCCATTATAACAATATCCGGGGATTAAAACTTCCCCCTAAAGCTATACAAGTCTCGTAAAAAGCAACCACTAAAGCAAATTGGCTAACTTCACGTTACCTATTAGTACTGTTAACTATAGCTGGATGGATAGCTCGACCGTAAAGAGTTAATTTGCAGATGAGACTAACTTTAATGGGCAAAGTTTAATTACTTTGCCACAAAAAAGTGCCAAAGAAATCGGATTCCACCTCGTTTGAAGTTTCGATACCTAATTTTGATGTCTTGAATACTAATTAGTGAGAATTAATTAGGATTATTAGACGTTTGGGTACATTTGAGATGTTTTTAACACTTTTGATGGTTAAGTGAAAAATGTTCGTTGAAAGGTTGAAAGTATGAACTCATTTAATCTCGAAAGGTAGAGTAATTAACTACATTTTTTGTTAAAAATCTCATTTTAAAAAATATTACTAGAAATTTTCATTCATCTACGTTTCACATAATCTTCATCTTCATTTCATGAAATAACGAGGTAAATTCGTGCACTTAAACAATTATTTTTGCGCATAAAATATGCAATCTTTATTTTTCAGCACATGTTTTTCTCTGAGCATGCTGTTTTAATACGTATTAATCACCTATGATCCAATTTCAGACCGACGTTTAATACACAACAGACACACAGACACACACACTTACAGACTTCACGTGCTAGTAATTAAGTTATTATGTATAATAAATATTTATGTTAGTCTTTAAGGTATTTATCTATTTGCCTATGCAGCCTGAAATTAACTTATTCTATTCTATTCTAATACTTATTATATTTTGTATATAAGAAATGTGACTTTGCTGTCATCGAAAATCCCGTAGTTAATAGAATCAAGCGAAGTACAGTCAAGGAATTTAATTTCCAACCCCCGTTAGGTTCAATATCATATAGCAAACTATCACCATAAGAGCTAAATAGAGCAAGGCGTTGGTTTGACATATCGACCTTAATGCATTGCGAATGTCAGACGACATTTCAACGAAATGGGTAGGGAATTAAATTATTTGACTGTACATGGCTTCCTTTAGTTAGAACGTTAAGTAAATAACGTTCAAAGGAGCAATGTAAATTAAAAACGATATTTGTCGGCTTGTGCCAAGATCCGAACTTTTGGTAATCGTACTATTCTTATGTTATTCCTTAAATGTATTTGTTTAGCTTTACTCCAATAATAACAAAAGGACTGGAGTAGGCAATTTGGAGGCCTAAAATCCAAAAACGTTTGTTTGAAAGCTGTTTTCTGTGTCTCTTTCGACGCAAAATGATGAAAGACACATTAATGAATTTTAGTATTATGACTAAAGCTTAAACGGGATCATAAAATAATGTTATATTCCTTTAAATACCTTTAACCAATTTAAATAATATATTGTTTTAATACTAAGATTATTTCCAGGTAGCGTTGTAAGCGAAGAAACTCGCAAGCAAGACTTAGTTCGATATTATATTTGCAACTGATTCAAATTTCAATTTAATAATCGTAGAGCCGGGAAAAACTTTTGCTATCGTAATTAATATTTCAGGTCCATCTTCAATTTCCAATCCTAATGCCAAGTAGCCATGGTTGAGATTCAAATAAGAAGTAACTCATATTTTGATGTAATTATTTTTACCGTTCGAATTTCAGCCTAAACGAGGGTAGCTATGATTGAAAGTTGAATATTTTAGAGGTCCAAGGCAGTCCTATGGGATCTTCTCGCTTAGCAGCTCTGGTTCGTGGAAAAGAGACGACTTAATTAAAGTGGAACCTTGGCACAGTACATACAAAATGATAATTAATAGATTCAGGCATTGCATTATACAGTACGTCTGCCGGAAGTCCGGCTACAACCTGAGGGTGTTCCAGCTTCGTCCGCGCCACTACGTGCACTTCGCTTTGTTCATGGTGCGCGTGCCGCGGCCGTTGCTCGAGAGCATCTCAAGTGTGGACTTCTGGTCGAAGGGTGTCGTGTTCCGGCGGTTCAGGGGCAGCCTGCCACTGGAGAACTTGACACCAGAATCAACGATGAAACGGAGCCACGCCGAATCGTCGCCGAAATAGTTTTATTTTTAGTTATATAATTTTATGTATGTTAGTCTGTAAGGTATCTAAGGTAAGGTAAGGTAGCTGTAAGGTAGGTAGGTAAGGGTCTATGGGCCTTTGTAGCCTGAGAATAAATGATTTTATTATAATTATTGTATATTTATTTAAAATCTTAGGTCAAGTTTTTACAATATTTCTATAAAAAGTATTATTATTATTATTACTTTGCGGAGGTCCATATCAACAAACTGGAACAAATTACCTTGCTACTCCGCGCCAACGCGCATGTTGCGCGGAGTGGTAGTGGCACGGTAGTTACGCGGAATTGCAAGGTTTGTTCCAGTTTGTTGATAAATAATAATATCGACAACATACTTTCTTAATCTCCCATCTGATATGACAACACAAAGAGAAAAAATATGTAACTACCATAGAAACTAGAGATGGGCCGAGTACTCGGTTTATACTCGGTACTCGGCGTACTCAGCGGGTTTATTGATACTCGTACTCGGCCGAATAACTCGGTTTGAATGCCGAGTATACTCGGTTCAAGAAATGCAATATATTTAGGTAGATATAATTAAAACAACAATGTTAATCAAAATCAGGTCATCACTGATTAGTACTACACACAGTCACTCGTTAATTAACAACTTTTTCAATTATTTATCTACTATGACGCGCAACGTGAAGTATTTTTTTGCCAACTATCTAGTGACTGGTAGTTGAAAGGCGCGGGCGGGATGAGGGGTGTATCAACGCGAGCCGGCCGCTCGACCGGCGCGAACCTGTTTGTATTTCATTGAACCGAGTTACTCGGCCGAGTACTCGGTTAAAAAAAAATCCTTTCTTAGTGGATGCCTACACTATATAAGGTATCTATGTACAAAATTTCAAGTCTCTAGGTCCAGTGGTTTGGGCTGTACGCTGATATATCAGTCAGTCAGTCAGTCAGTCAGTCAGTCAGTCAGTCAGGACTTTGAATTTTATATATATAGATAAATAGTGTCCGGCAGGGAATCTGTGGCTTATTTGCGAAGAGTATGGCACGGAGTGCCGTGATTGCAAGTTCGAGTCCAGCCGTAATCCAAATTTTTCAATGTGTTGTTATTGACATTGAACATTAAAAATCGATAGAAGATTTAATTAGGTACTAAAAATTTATGGAATAACTTAATTAATCAAACCAATTAAAACGATTTGGAGGCTTCATTGATTCTAAAAGCCTTTTGAATCGTCTGCGATACTTTTAATAATTTTCTTCGATTTTGAGCTTTGACGTTGTAGCGTTAAGGTTTCATTTATTCCTTACCAAATAAATTTTAAAGTTGATGTTTTCCGGTGATATTCGTGGGTGTTAAAGTATTTGGCAGATATCCATTGAGAGTAATTTTCAAAGCCAAAGTGAAAATACTTGTATACAAATCGAATTTGCGAGTGGTATGGTAGGACATTGTGCAAGGTCCGTCTTAATCGCTACCACCGTCTTGCTCGCTAATCCCGCAAGCACCAGTACTTGCACAGTTGTGTTCCGGCGTGGACAGGCAAGACAGCCGGTGCAATTACTGACACAAGAGGTATTCTATCTTAACCCTCTCACGGTGGTGATCACACTTGCTCGTTTTCCTTCCTTTGTTGTATTAAAAAAAAAGAAGTCAACTTTATTCAGGTACCTATCCTACAAGAAGCATTTATGAATGTCAGCACCAGTGTTGCCAACAGTTAAACTTAGTATCCACTAAATTCAACTTCTAAAACCACCAGAAAACCACTAATAAAAATGGCCCTTTAGTCAAAAACACTAAATTTACCACTAGACACTTTTTTTTTGTTATTAAAAAGAATAAAATACTCTAGTTAGATTAGTTTCTAATGATTTAGGCACCATTATTCTTGCCTTGCCTTACGCTAAATTAAATAGAGTCCAATTTGTTGCAGCATTTACCGACTAACGTTAAACCGCAGCATTATGTTCATATGGCACCTATTAAATCTCTTGAATATCTTTGAAATGAAATACCTATTTAATTTAAAAATATAAATGCTTGGTCTAAACCAAGTACTGAGAGTTAGCTCTTAGACAATTTAACCAAAGGACCTGGCAAGCACACGGATTCCCCTCTGCCATTGCACATGACCAAATTGTTCATGGCTGTTTAGAAAAACTAGTTCGCCGCCTTCGATTGTCATTCTGTTCACGTTCTTGTCAAGAAAAAACCTCTTCACTAAATGGGTCAATTGTGCCGTATTTACCTTTAAACGGCTATCAGAAACTTCAAATGCCACTAAAGACGGAATTTTTTATCATACATAAGTACTTGTCTTCAAATCTTGTCTCAAATTAGTTATTATATTACACACAAAATACATTTTAAATAAATAGGCTTTTTGACAGAAATTACCTACCTAAACATTTAAATTTTTTGACATTATGGCATAATTTGTGGCAGTGTTTCCGGCAGCATGTTGTGATTTATTCCGATGTCTCATCTGAAAAGTTCCGATAAGTTCCATCCGAGTAAAAATAATGAAATAAAAGTTTGTAATAGCAATTTTTTTTAAATTAAAACTGGCAAAAAAATTGTTAGGTGATAATACGGCTTGCCAACTCAATTTCAATTAATGAATTTGTCGCAGTTGGTAAGAACCAACGGCGGGTTGAGCGATTTTATTGACGGAACCTGAGTTCAATTAATCCACTAGAAAAAACCACCAGCCACTAAACGCAATTTTTCGCCACTAAAGGGGGGATCAAAACCACCAGTTTTAGTGGAAAATCCACTAAGGTGGCAACACTGGTCAGCACCACCATAGAATGTTAAATTTTTCATCGGTCCATAAAAACTCCTATGACACATGTATTCAAAAATATGAAATACCTAATAAAATTATTTACAAAAACTTACTAAGAGTATTTGGATTATCCACTCATTTTACCTAACACCGTGTATGTACAGCTCAGTGTAGTACTTGGACAGGGGGGTTCCACTCCGCACTGTAGGTGCGCTCGCCGCATGACCTATGGAATAGGTTAATCGCAGTAGGTTGTCGGCTTGCCGCGCGCGCGCCCGCCGCCCGCTCACTCTGTGTCGCGCGTTGATAGTATTACAGTAAGCAGCCCAACCCTAGCGGTGCGCTAGGGCATTGCGGGTGGAAGGCGGGCGCGGGCGGCGCCTTCCTTATGACGCATGCCGCCTGGCGAATGTTTGTGAAGTAATACGAACTTTTTGTGCCTGATCATAAAGTTTCAATTCGTTTAATGGTGGTCGAAAAAGAGAAGTTTCTGTACGTTAGTACTATTATTTATTTTATGACTTGGGTTGATATTACAAAAACTTTTTTTTATTACTTTTCAACTGGCACCTTCCATAGTACTTATTAATCATTCCACCTGACCTGCATCCCGAGGCTTCCCGTCTGAACGCACCCGCAAACTCCAATTTAATAAATAACTTGATATTTCGAACTTGATAAGCTTCTTAACCTTTCCGAGGTTTGTAAGCTTTGTATAAAGGGTCAAACTTTAATTATAGCTTTTTCTCCGAAAACAACTGGTATTTTTGTACACTCTGTCAGAAAAAATGTGGGTGATACAGCGTAGCGGCATAAAAGTTGCGGCCGGTAAGACCTGATTTCTGCAAGGTCTGTCGGGATCGCTACCATCATGCTCGCTAATCCACCCGCTTAACAGCAGTGTTTGCACTGTTGTGTTCCAGCGTGGAGAGCAAGACAGCCGGTGCAGTTACTGGCACAAGAGGTATTCCATCTTAGCTCTCTGGGTTGGCTCTGGTATTGTTTTATTTACTATGACGATCTCAACATCCATTCATACTCGTATAATAGCTTGTATTAAATTAAAATTATATTATATACTATACAAATATACAAAAAAAGGGGCTATTATTATTATGATCATATAAGATCCATATTTGTTAGTCGTATTCATACGACCATGGTTAGCGAGGTTAATTTAATGAACAGTCGAGTCGAGAGTACTGTAAAGGTTTTTTGCATCTTACGAGATTCGCAGAGTCCTTTGCAAAGAGTGCAAAAGTGACAAGCCTTTCTGTTTCTTGACAGTACAAAATTAAGAACTACAAAGAAAAACAAACCATATAAAAAATAGGTAATTTCGTAACATGTGTGCTAAGGCTTTCTAGTTTTTTAGACCCTCACGTTACCTATATATCAATACGCGTCAATATCACTGAGAATACTGAGATATAACCTCGGAAGGAAAACTTATTTCGCGCAAGCTAGGACATAAATCAATCGGCAGATTTGACAATCCCTCTTTGATTCCGGGCAAAAACAACATGGCCGCATACAAAACAGGTGCGGAGTGGCACAAGACAGATAAAGCGCAGAAGAGAATTGAAAGGAACAACAACAACCTGTCAAAAAGTTAACACATAACTAAAGAAGTCCTGGAGGCCCGTGTGGGGTTTCCTCCTCGTGGACCCAGAAGCTGCGGGGGAAAGAGCAGTGCTTGGGCCGGTGGACCCTGGGCATTCGTTAATGATTTCTTAGCCTACATGGTGTAGTATCATTGGGCGATGGCTAATAACCCGACGTGGGAGGAAGTGTTTTATGGTCCATGCCGTACATTGTCGTACAAGACGGACATTTGATCAAGCCTCAAAAAAAGAAGAAGTAAGATGTCCTGCAACTTGAGTTAGAACATGGCCGCAGTAGACCTCAACTCAAATGGATGTCGGTTATTCGGAAAGACCTCGCAAATGATAACCCAAAAACGATGTTTCTGGAGAAGGACGATTAGGAGAGCTGACCTATAAAGTAGAAATGGGAAAAGGTCTGATGAAGAAAAAGCTGTCAAAAACTGCCTGTAATTCCTTTAACTGCTAAGAACAGATAAGATTAAGTTTAGTATAGTGAACACAACAAGAGTTGGGGGCACGAACACTGATGCATGCCATGTGTACAAAAAAGTGTCGATCAAATTTCAAATTTTTGTTTTGTATGGCGCAGTGATGTATGTAATCGTTCGCCTCAACTCCCGTTCCATTGCCTTTACGATTTATTTTACAGTAGGGAACATAACAGTTTCACTACTGGCAACAACACGCGCGAGTGTTATAAGCGTTTATAGACTGTATTCCTTACCATTAGGCGAGCCGCATGCTTGTTATTCAACCAACGTTATATCATATAAAAAGGTATAGGACAAGTTTCTGACTACTTCATCTTTTTCATTCTAGCAACAAGCTGCAATCTCGCAGATGTGTAGCGAAAAACTCAGAGATTCTCTCCTTCGGGCTTAAAACTCTAAAAACAACTTAATCCTAAAAGTTTTACAGTGTTTCACTAAAATATCTGTGGTGGAGCAACAGTGTTAACAAAGGCAAGCAAAACAGAAGAGACAGTAAACCTCCAACACAAAAAAAACCCTATTTTTTTTTTGACAGAAATCGTCTCAGTTTGTTCTAGTTATGCATCAATAGAAGGCGCTGTAACATTTTGTATAATTGCCGAATCGCATTCGCATTCGCAGGGTATGGTAATGATAATATGGCGAAACTGACAAACATAAGGCACGAAATGCTGATGATGTAGGTTCTAGTCCTGCCATTACCCAAATTTTTCTTTGTTGTCATTGCATAGCATTATAATTTACAAATTTGAATGTTTAACATTAAAAAATAAAAATGGAAATAAATTTCGGTAACAAAAAATTTAAAAGAGGTTGGTAAATTTTAAGTAACAGGGGGGAATGTCAAGAAGTCGCGAAACCATAAGAAATAATTATTACAGTGCTGTCAAGTCCTGTTTATATTTTACTAGCTTTTGCCCGCGACTTCGTCCGCGTAGACTTGTTCAATTAAATCAAGCAAACGTGCACCCAACATGCAATCTGCAATATTTCTTGGACAAATTAATGAGAATAAGTTGCTTTGCTGTATAACTCACTTATCGCTATCCCGTAGGAACTATGCATTTTTACGGGATAAAAGTATCCTATGTGTTAATCCAGGTTATAAACTATATGTGTGACAAATTTCATCCAAATCCATTCAGTTGTTTTTGCGTGATTGAGTAACAAACATCCAAACATCCTAACATACAAACTTTCACAATAATATTAGTTGAATTTTAGTACAGACTGTGAGCCAGTTTATGTTTGACCTTCTGCGGTGATGCCCTTGTGACCTGGACCCGCCTAATGTGGTAGGACGAAGTTTTTGTAAAGTCCACTCGGGGATTCACCTACAATCGAGTTTGCAAAACCCAATAAAGAGTGCCTCGTCATAGATGACGATATCCTTTCGTTTTTTTCGTTGGCATTCCAAAGTATTTCAAATAAAACAGATAATAGAATTTCAAATAATAGAAAATATTAAAAAACTAAATATGAAATCGTTCCAATTAACGCAGTAAGACAACAAGCGGTTCGGAAGTGGCATCTGCTGCGAAGAATGCGCCGCAAGAAAAAAAGAAGAATAGAAGAAGCATTAAGCCTTTTTTCAACCAAATAATTTTAAAAAAAATTACAAACAAAAAGTTACATAAAGATAGACATAAAATTACAAAAAAGGGTATTGAAAAAACCGTTTAAATTGTTTTATTTCAATGTCTACAAGTCGCGAAAACATAAGAAAATACTAAATAGTTTTGCTAATTTAAATGAACTTTGATTACCATTAATCAAAATCACGAGTAGCCAAACTAGTTTGGTAGTCCCATTTTTCAGTGAACTGGTAAAAACAGTACCCTGTCAAGCACTGGTACGGTTAACTTAATATTTTTTTCGAATGCGTTTCCGATGCGAATATTAAAACGGATCGAAATCGTGTCGTCGTGATCCAAAATACAGCGACGCCGAGTTTATCAAACCTTTAAGTTTGGTAGTTCGATTGTGGAAAACACTTACGTTTTAAGAAAATCAAGTAAGAAAAGGTACACAAATGATTTCGTCTTGGCTTTGATTGACTTACTTGGGGAGAGACAAAACGATATTGAACAAAACAGTTTAAATACATTTAATGTTATTACTTTATTTACTTAAATCAGGTACAAAAATTTTGACCGTTAATTTTATTTATCATGTTACATTATACACCACACAGATAACAGAGATTGCAAATCCGGTTAATTTCTATAAGACAAATCCGCTTTTAACCGGTTATTCCTTAGAGAAAATAACCGAGTTTGCATTTCCTAACAGATACCTTTAAAAGTAGTCCGAGTAGTAGAGGTGAAACGCGCTCGGATCGTGTCGATAAACTTGTTTTGTGGTCGAGTGTAATATATGTTGTTTCATGTGGAAACGGAGGAGGGTGGCTTTTTGCATTAAATATATTTGTATACGTCGCACAGACGCAGCGATTTTGCAAGTGAGTACACGACGCTGGTTTCGCGGAATAGCAAGGTAATTTGTTCCAGTTTGTTGATATGGACCTCCGCAAAGTAACGTCTGAATCTATTAATTACTAGCTGACCCGGCGAACTTTTTTCCGCCTTAGACGCCATAAATGAGCAGATTTTTGATTTTTTCTTTCATAAGAACCTTCTCCTGATAATAACGAACAGAACAAAAAAAGAATTACCGAAATCGGTCCAGCCGTTCAGGCGTGATGTCGTGACCAAGGGAAATAGGGATTCATTTATATATATATAGATTAACCCTTTGAATGCCGAGAACCTATAAAGTGGTGGTGTGTCGTCGTGCCCGCCACGCCAACAACCACTAAAAAGGTTGGAGTGAAGGTGTACTTTGATCATGAATTAAATCTATAATGAATTGTTTTTATTGGTTTAAACGTTACATCTATTAACAGTGCTTGGCGTGTGAGTGATCACTTCTTTCAAATATGAAAGACGCATGGATGCAATTTACTAAAAAACATAATTAGGATGCAATGTACATACGAACTTTACGTAAAAAAATGTCTAAATGACAGTGAATACTCTATCAAAATCGGTGACGTGGTTTAGAAGAAATAAGCGGTCGAAGATATGAAGGCAGACGGGAACATTTATGCTAGCCACCTGCCCCGGCTTTGCACGGGAATAATCGGGATATAATGTACATAAAAACCTTCCAAAATAAAATCTCTAAATACCCATGAAAACCGTATCAAAATCCGTTGCGTGGTTTAGGAGTAGGCGGCCGAAGATACACTATAAGGATTTAGGACAGACAGGAACCGATCGCGACTTTACTTTATACTATGTACTCGTAAAGATAGAGAAAAATAAGTAATGGCAATTTTGACATAGGTAATACAAGGAAACAATGAAAGACGTTTTTATTTTATGTACAATAATCATGACTAATCATAAAGATAGCACATTAACGCACGTAAATAGATAGATATGGAATTCTACATAAAGTCATTAAGACGCTTAATATTTATCTACTTGTTATCTTTAAACATTTGTTAAGACCGGTTCATGAAAGGGTAGTTGAACTCGATATAACTACTTTTAAAATATGCATGTAAAAGTATACAAGTTATTAGCTATCAGCTTTACTATTAACAGCTAGGTGAAGATACAAGACTAACCAGTCTGCCGTAACAATAACTATTGCACTGTGATAAAGTACCAAAGCGACAAAACATTAGCACTCCTCGACCAATAAGTCAAATATTTTAACAACCTTTTATTTGACATCACTCTTTTACTCTTACTGCCTTAGCAACTAACACGCTCTAGACAAATTCACCGAGACTGTTAAACCACAATTATGATATGATGAAATAATTATCAACAACTACCACTTGCAATGTCTTAATTTGCTAACCGTCATATCAATGATAAAACTTAATCAAACTGGTTCACTATAAAAACAACAAGCAGCAAATAATCCTATCGGCCTCGAGCGACGTGAACGTGTATCGGAATACTATTCATTAATAAAATACAATGGCGAACTCCGAAGAGAAACTACGAAATATACTTCAAAAAATAGCAAAAGAACAGGACTATCAAGAAGCTCGCATAGATATTAAACGAATATCATCCGGTGGAGCTAATTATACGACTAACTTGTACTTGGCTACAATATCAAATACATTTAAACCGAGCCTGAACTTGTTCGCCAAAGTGGCCAATCTAAATGAAAAAGTCAGAGTCCAGAATGAAATGATTGCTAACGTGTATGAGATAGAAAGCGTATTTTACACAGAGTTGGCTGTTAATTTTGAGAGGCTGTATAAGAAAAATAATGTCCCCGCAGAACACAGGTTAGTTATACCCAAGTATTACGCTCATAAATTGACCAGATTGGAAGAAACTCTAGTGCTTGAGAATTTGGAAGCGAGTGGTTTTGGTAACTTTGATAGAATGAAAACTTTCAACTGGGAGTATGCAGCAACAGCTGTGCAGCAGATGGCTAGATTCCATGCCTTAGGGCTGGCTTTGCGGGACGAGAACCCCACAGAATTTGAGAGGATAGTTAACCCATTTCAAGTAGACTTAATGGCGAATGAAGAAGCTATGATGGTATTTATGCAACAAGCGATAGACAATGCTTGCGAAATTGTAAGTGCGGACCATGCGGACAGATTGCGAAAGTATTTTTCGGCACAGGAAATATTGAAGGAATCAATGACACGTCTCATGACGGATAGAACTATGCTAATCCATGGAGACTTTAGACCCAGCAATTTGATGCATAAGCGTCAGGTAAGTAAATTACCATTTAAATTAACATATTTTTTCTAAATGTTTGACCTGAATAATTCTTCAAACGTTTACATAACTCTGGTAGAGGTTTGTTTAGTGACAAACAACTGCTCATGACTTTACATAGCAGTGTTATTGAATTCTAATATGTTCATTTCAGAACGGTAAACTTCAAGTTATTCCACTGGACTACCAAACTTTAAGGATGGGTAACCCAGTAGGTGACCTGATGCACCTTATCTTTTCTGGCTCGGACGAGGAATTTCGTCGTTTGCACTACCAGCGTCTCTTGGACCACTATCATAGGGAACTGACCCTGGCGTTGCAGAAATTGAACGTCGACGTAGAAAAAGTGTATCCTAGGAAAGCCTATGACAATGATTTGTTGGAGGTAAGAATACTTTTAGGTTTTCTATTGGCAAAGGCTCAATTCGTGATGTAATGAGTAAAAAACCCTCACCTATTCGAGCACGCATTTGACTCTACTTTTTAAGGATCCGTACCTCAAAAGGAAAAACGGAACCCTTATAAGATCACTTTGGTTTCTGTCTATCAAGGCCATTTTTTTCAAGAACGTGTGGAGGTATTGAGTTGAAATTAACATAAAATACTTAGTTCTGCAGTCCCTCAAAGTCGTGAAAAACTCAAACTTCTAAGGCAACGCAATCAAAAGATACGGCCGTTTATACCGCATATTTCACACATTTGCAAAGGATTTGATTTATTTGAAGGAACCATACATTGTATGTATATGTAGTTATCTTTTGACCAAGGGAGAGATACTAGCTTTGGTAGCAACCAATTAATTAATATTTTAAAATAATTTTAAATCTATAATAATTAATAATAATTTTAAATCTTACTAGGGCCTTTTAGCTTCGACCAATGTGTTCCAATTAATATAAAAAAATAAACCGCCCGATATGGTGATTAGTGGACGCCTTTCGACTGATATGATGGTGATAATAATGAATATAAAAACCAAACTTTTTTACTATACATCTATCAATACTTTTAAGTAATTGTCAGTATCATTTTTCTATTTCAACGAAGCTCATTATATTGGCCATTCTAAACCTCATAAGAAACGCATGGTTTTTCAGACGCGTCCGCTTGGGCTTATTCAGGGGCTGATCGTGACAGCTTTGGTGACTGTTGCTCCAGAAGATGCGCCGAAGATAGATGGAGATATGGCTGATATGGCCATCAAGCCGAACCAGTTAGCTCAGGAACGTATCCGGGGCATCGTGAATGACTACGTGCGATGGGGCATTATATAATTACACTATAGTTCATACAAACCTGGTTATTTTCTCTAAGGAATAACCGATTAAAACCGGATTTGTCTTATAGAATAATTGGTTAAAACCGGATTTGCCTTAAAGAATAACCTGTTAAAACCGGATTTCGTCTTAAAGAAAATTAACCGGGTTTGCATTCCCTACTGTACACGCAATAGAATTTAACTCCGAATACTCTTACAAATGTGTTTCTTATACGCCTGTTGTCCTTCTTCTTCTAACGAACCCTTAGCGTTTCTGAACTATCGATAGTTGACCTTGAAAATAAAAACAATATCGACAGTAATTAAAACCCAATACTATCTATAGGCATCAATACAATTGCTAGTATCGATAGTATTGCTTTCCGATAGTATCGATACTATCGATAGTATGAAAGAGACACGAGGGTCCCTAAGGTTATAAATTAAGCACCAATAGTAAAACTTAATCTTTTATTTTATTTATAAACATTTCGTGTCAATACATAACTCAAAACTGTCTCCTTTCTTCCTCTATTACCAAATCCTCTTCTTGTGGCTAGCTCTAAAATGGAATGTAAGGAAGAGGTCCTTACAGTACCGATATTATCGATACGATCGATAGGCTTATCGATATTGTGACTATTTTTCAAGGTCACGATATTATCAACAGTACTATCAAGAGTTCGATAAATATGTATAGCCGCAACACTACGAACCCTCCTATTTTCATATCCATGCTTATTTGGGATTGGCAACAGTGGAGTGAAGAAGTGTCTACTCAAGTAGCATACAAGTGCTATAAAGACTGTATAATAGTAGTAGCTTAGCATTCACGGGACAATAGTGCCCCGGACCTTTGGGAGGCGTGCGCGGAGCCGAAGCCAACACGTAGAGGCCCTTTAGACAATTTAATGAAATGTGATGGGTACACCGGGCGGATGCTGTCCCTGCCGCATCATAGGGACACGAGCAGAGGCAGCCCCCGCCAGGCGTAAAAACTATTGTGGAAAGATGGGACCTAAACCGTACAACAGGGGGAAAACGATGGACTAACGACTGGACAATTGCGTGAGACATTCGGACGTCTGCCAAATTAAAATGTTTCAAATAATAGTAATTTCTTTATAATTATTATCAAAGGACCCCGTGGCAAACATAGGGAGAAAGTGGTATCAGTCAAATCTTACGAAATTTTAGTATAATGTAGATTCAAGTCTGATGATTATTTTTTATAAGAACACAACTTTCTCAGAAATAATCTATTTAATAGTTTTACACAAAATATATGAAACATGCCTATTTCTTGGAAATCCTCCTCTTTGCTACGTTAAACTGCGTTTCCACCAGAGATGTGCGAGGATGCGTAGCGAGGGATGTGTTTGTAAAGAACCAATGAGCCGTTTCCACCAGAGCTGTGCTGACCGAGGCGAGGTAAATGAAGCGATTCTATTGCTTCTTACAAACACATCCCTCGCTACGCATCCTCGCACATCTCTGGTGGAAAAGCAGCCTTATGCACGTCGTTCGTGACGTAGATAACTAATAATATGCGATGTCAACGTGACAAACGTTATTTTTTATCTCCGATAATTACGTAGTTAGCACATGGATTAAAATAAGCAAAATATTAATGATAGAGATGATTAAACCGGTAGTTGAATTGGTCCATTGGGATGAATCAAGAATACAAGCACTCAAAACAGATATACATAACTGATAGTTGGTAACTACATCATAATTTGACGTCATAGCGTCAGCCACTGTCAGTGTGTGTCATATTAAAGTATCGATTTCAGGACACGGGTCACAAATGTAAATAGAATAGTAGTTTATGCAACTGCTAAATAATGAGAAGCCTTAAAACACAGTTTTTTAAGTCCTAATTATATACAGTTGCATACATTCCTTTATTTACACACATATCATAACTGCAAAAAACGGTAACAGCAAAAAACCAACAAACGAATCACAACAGTAATGGCGGCAATTCGATCCATCTGTCATGACGAATGTTTTTAAATTATAAACAAACGAATGAAGTCCCTATTCTCATGTCACTCGAAAACATACTGGATTGACGTTTTTAATATCTAATTAGACTAGAATAGAGACCCACTTGAGTTTTGATAGCTGTTCCAAATTTAAACTCATAATGTTACAGAAATCAATACTGTAATGACAATTAAAGTACAGATTCTGCCTTCTACCGCAGACAAGAAAGTTCTCATAATGAAATTGGTTGTAATAATGCTGCTCTTTTTCTACGGTTTATGAACGTATTATAGTGCAGTAATGATGTGTGTGTAGATAAAAATATTAACTTGATTATTTTGAGGGATTTGTGCCCTTTTTAAAAAATAAACAAGAGACTTGAATCTACATCATACTAAAATTTCCTAAGATTTGACTGAAACCACTTTCTCCTATTGTTTGCTGCGGGGTCCTTAATTTATCCAAAAATATTAAAATTCAAATAAATATTTATCTTCTACTATTATTAAATTTAAACCGCATGTTTCAAAATAATACATGTTCCGTCCGTGAGCACTTCATTTTCAATTCAAAGTGACGGCGCTTCGAAGCCACGCCGTTTTGTTACCAAAATAGTTTAAATACTTTTATTGCTTTTGTTTTAAATGTATGTTATGTATGTTATTATATGGTTCTTATTACCTGAAATAAAGATTTAATAATAATAATTTAATTCAGTTTAAAAATCCAAGAACCTGACTATCTTTACTTATTTGAATTAACTTTTATCGTTGGCAAACCATGAATCATTATGATACGAGTAATTGTACGATGGACTTTATATTTCAGTATTATGAAAGACTAGCGGTCTGTTCTGGCTGCGCACGAGTACAATTCATTAACGAAAATAAAATAAATAAATATCTTGGGACAATTCACACCAATTGACCTAGTCCCAAACTCAGCAAAGCTTGTACTGGGTACCAGACAACGGATATACATACTTATATAGATAAATACATGCTTAAATACATATATCATCCAAGGCTCGGGTACAAACATTCATATTCATCATACAAACATTAGCCCCTCCCGGGAATCGAACTCGGAACCTCAAGCTTCATAGTCAGAGTCACTAACCACTAGGCTATCCGGTCGTCTTAATAAGAATGTATTGCCGACGATTACGGATCAACACGATGAGTGATAGCGCTCAGCGTCAGCTCATCGTCAACGACCTCCTCGCATTCCTGCAGCCGAAGCTGAGTGTGTTGGACGATGCCTCTGCTGTGCAGATCTGCTCGACGAAATTCTCAGTCAGTGCGATATGTGCCGCGAAGGAGTTATACTACCGATCCCTCAATATGGTCGGTACGTTTGCGCCTCACCGGAGAGGCGACGAGACGGCAAGAAAATCTCTTCAAGACATTGTTACAGTCTTGAGAGACAAGGGATCAGATGTGCCCTCGTTTGCAGCGTTAGAGTTAGCCAAGCTCCCACCTGTGACAATGGACCGCGTCGACGTTGCCAGCTTGCTGAAGGATGTGGAGACCCTTAAGACAAGTTTGGCCGAACTTTTATTCAGATTCAATGTGTCGCAGAAAACTATCAGCGAGTTGCGCAAGGAAATCATCGTTTTGCGCATCAATACCCCGGAAATTGGGTCAACTGCCGACGCATTGAATTCGAACGACAATAAAAACCGAAACGCTTGCAATAATATGTCGGCGTCTAGTTTCAAGTCGCCGGCGCAGCAAGACGAGCCTGCACGTTGCACTGCACCATATGTATAATATACATATAGCGAGGTATGTTAACATAATATATATTTTTTTATAAAATAGGAAGGAAAACAAGCAAGTGGGTCACCTGATGGTAAGTGATCACCACCGCCTATATCTGCTACCGATTGGGCAAACAGAAATAAACTGGAACGTTTATAGAACGATTCTATAATTCCCTAGGGATGAACACCGACAATGTTTTTGGATATTTTTTCGTTACAAAGTTAGCTTCCTAAGTGAAGAAAAGTAATAGCAGATTTTTGGTTGCCTCATTTAATTATAAAAAATCAAAACATTTTATGATAGCTGGAACAACTTAAATACGTCACTATTCCATCAGTAGTCCATCACATCATATATTAAAAAAAAACGATGACAGATATGCTATTAACAGCTTACTCATCAATGGCGGCGTTCTGAATTTACAACGCTGACGACCCGGTCCGACCGCCCTGAACGCTACAAAGGTGTTTCGGAACGCGGCTGAAGTCAAATCTGACACTTTTTTAAATTAGTAATCGGAAAAGGAAAAATGTATTTTAAACTGATCCAACTTTTTAAAAAATATATTTTTTACAATTATATGACGCAACTAAAAATCTGATATTATTTGGGGTTACTTAGGAAGCTAATTACTTTATCATGTAAAAATATCCTAGCACTTTGCTGGAGTTCATCGATAGGAAATTAGTATAGCACCTGTGGTTTCTAAGTGGTAAATTTCTGGTAAATAAATCATCAAATGTTTATGAGCAGCAAATAGTTTTGAAATAAAACAATTTAAACGGTTTTTAATAATAATATTAATAATAATAATAACACAAATTCTTTATTCAGACAACTACATGATCCATGTGTTAGTAACAATAACAATAATAATAATATAATTTTAAGATGTTAGTAATAACAATAAAAAAATAAAAAATAAACATGACAATGAAATTCTTCAATCAAGTGCCCGTTAAAGTTAATTTTAACTAACACTTGATTGAAGTGCTTGAGAAACTGGGAGTCAAACTTCCCCGCAAACACCTGCAGGATGGTGTTGGGGCTGTCCCACATCCTTCGCATCAGCGAGGCGGTCTTTTTGCGAACGACGGCATGGAAGCCGTCGGTGCGCGCCTCCGCGAACATTTGTGATGCGCTGCAGAAGCGGGGCAGCCCCAGCAAGGCCCGGAAACCATTATTATATTGAACGCGCAGGGAACTTAGTGATTTTTGAGTGTAATCAATCCACAGGCTGCTCGTATAGAAACTCTGACAATATGCTTTGAAAAGCGTAACCTTCACTTGTTCAGAGCAGCGAGCAAACCTGCGAACAAGCATATTACATCTCACTGCCAGCGCCCTCCGTTCTCGCTCAATATCTCTCTGATCACTAAGGTCGTCGGCAAGGTAGTGCCCAAGATATTTAAAGTGATCCACTCTATTTAATTGAGCACCATTAAGTGTAATCGCAGGTACATTTTCAGGACTTTTTTTACCGCCGGCCTTAAAGATCATATATATCGCGTGTATTGTAACGAATCTAATTCCCGACATTTCGAGCCCTTTACAGGTCTCATGTTCACGGGCAGACTGACAAAAAATTTTAGAATACAAAATACCCAATTTTGAAAAATAATAGAAAAAATTAAAAAACTAAATATGAAATCGTTACAATTAACGCAATAAGACTACAAGCGCTTCGAAAGTGACATCTGCTGAAAAGAATGCGCCGCAAGAAAAAGAGAAGAAGCATTAAGCCTTTTTTCAACCGAATAATTAAAAAAAAAATTACAAACAAAACGTTTATTGAATTGAAAAGGGTATGCTAGCCACCTGCCCCGGCTTTGCAAGGGTATAATCGGGATATAATGTACATAAAAACCTTCCAAAATAAAATCTCTAAAAACCCGTGAAAACCGTATTAAAATCCGTTGCGTGGTTTAGGAGTAGGCGGCCGAAGATACACTATAAGGATTTAGGACAGACAGGAACCGATCGCGACTTTACTTTATACTATGTACTCGTAAAGATAGAGAAAAATAAGTAATGGCAATTTTGACATAGGTAATACAAGGAAACAATGAAAGACATAACAATTGCAACGTTTTTGTTTTATGAACAACTAGCTTTTGCCCGCGACTTCGTCCGCGTAGACTTGTTTAATTGAAACATGCAATCTGCAATATGTCCTGGACAAATTAATGAGAATTAGTTGCTTTGCTGTTCATGGCGTCCCGGCGGCGTATAACTCACTTATTAGTGTCCCGTGGGAACTATGCATTTTTACGGGATAAAAAGTATCCTATATGTTAATCCAGGTTATAAACTATATGTGTGCCAAATTTCATTCAAATCCATTCAGTTGTTTTTGCGTGATCGAGTAACAAACATCCAAACATACAAACATCCAAACATACAAACTTTCACATTTATAATATTAGTAGGAAGTAGGATAATCATGACTAATCATAAAGATAGCACATTAACGCACGTAAATAGATATCGAATTCTATATAAAGTCATTAAGACGCTTAATATTTATCTACTTGTTATCTTTTAACATTTGGTAAAACCGGTTCATGAAAAGGTAGTTGAACTCGATTAAACTACTTATAAAATATGCATGTAACAATATACAAGTTATTAACTATAAGCTTTACTATCAGCAGCTAGGTGAAGACACAAGACTTAACAGTCTGCAATAAACAATAACTATTGCACTGTGATAAAATGTCAAAGTGACAAACCATTAGCATTCCTCGACCAATAAATCAAATATTTTAAAAACCCTTAATTTCACATCACTCTTTTACCCTTACTGCTTTCTCGACTAACACACTCTAGACACATTCACCGAGACTGTTAAACCACAATTATTGGTAACGATATACATGATGTGATGGAATAATTATCAACAACTACCACTTGCAATAATGTCTTTGATACTAATTTGCTAATCGTCATATCAATGATAAAACTTAATCAAACTGGTTCACTATAAAAACAACAAGCAGCGAATAATCCTATCGGCCTCAAGCGACGTGAACGTGTTTAGGAATACAATTCTTTAATAAAATACAATGGCGAACTCCGAAGAGAAACTACGAAATATACTTCAAAAAATAGCAAAAGAACAGGACTATCAAGAAGCTCGCATAGATATTAAACCAGTATCATCAGGAGGAGCTAATTATACGACTAACTTGTACTTGGCTACAATATCTAATACATTTAAACCGAGCCTGAACTTGTTCGCCAAAGTGGCCAATCTAAATGAAGAAGTGAGAGTTCAGAATGAAATGATGGCCAACGTGTATAAGATAGAAAGCGTATTTTACACAGAGTTGGCTGTTAATTTTGAGAGGCTGTATAAGAAAAATAATGTCCTCGCAGAACACAGGTTAATTATACCCAAGTATTACGCTCATGATTTGACTAGATTGGAAGAAACTCTAGTGCTTGAGAATTTGGAAGCGAGTGGTTTTGGTAACTTTGATAGGATGAAAACTTTCAATTGGGAGTATGCAGCAACAGCTGTGCAGCAGATGGCTAGATTCCATGCCTTAGGGCTGGCTTTGCGGGACGAGAACCCCACAGAATTTGAGAGGATAGTTAACCCATTTCAAGTAGACTTAATGGCGAATGAGGAAGTTATGATGGTGTTTATGCAACAATCGATAAACAATAGTTGCGAAATTGTAAGTGCGGACCATGCGGACAGATTGCGAAAGTATTTTTCGGCACAGGAAATGTTGAAGGAATCAATGACACGTCTCATGACTGATAGAACCATGCTAATCCATGGAGACTTTAGACCCAGCAATTTAATGCATAGGCGTCGGGTAAGTAAATTACCATTTCAATTCACATATTATTTGTTAATGTTTGATTATAATAATTCTGCAAACGTTCTCAAAGCTTCGGTAGCTGTTAGTTTAGTGACAAACAACTGCTCATGACTTTACATAGCAGTGTTATTGAATTCTAATATGTTCATTTCAGAACGGTAAACTTCAAGTTATTCCACTGGACTACCAAACTTTAAGGATGGGTAACCCAGTAGGTGACCTGATGCACCTTATCTTTTCTGGCTCGGACGAGGAATTTCGTCGTTTACACTACCAGCGTCTCTTGGACCACTATCATACGGAACTGACCCTAGCGTTGCAGAAACTGAATGTCGACGTAGAAAAAGTGTATTCTAGGAAAGCCTATGACAATGATTTGTTGGAGGTAAGAATACTTTTAGGTTTCCTATTAGCAAAGGCCCAATTTGTGATCTAATGAGTGAAAAACCCTCACCTATTCTAGCACACATTTCACTCTACTTATTAGGGATCCATACCTCAAAAGGAAAAACGGAACCCTTATAGGATCACTCTGTTTCCTGTCTATCAATGCTAGTTTTCTCAAGAACGTGTCGAGGTATTGAGTTGAAATTAACATCAAATACTTAGGTCAACAGTCCCTCAAAGTCGTTTAAAAACCTAAATTCTAAGCCAACGCAATCAAAAGATACGGCCGTTCATACCGCATATTTCATACATTTGCAAAAGATTTGGTCTATTTGAAAGAACCATACATTGTATGTAGATGTAGTTATCTTTTGACCACAGGAGAGATACTTACTAGCTTTGGTTGCTACTATAATTTTAAATCTAACTAGGGCCTCTTAGCTTCAACCAATTAACATAAAAAAATAATCTGCGCGATGTTTCGACTGATATGATGGTGATGATAATGAATGTAAAAACCAAACTTTATTATTTTTTAGGTATCAATACTTTCAACTAAGCGTCAGTATCACTTTTCCATTTCAAAGAAGCTCATTGTATTGGCCATTCAAAACCTCATAAGAAACGCATGGTTTTTCAGACGCGTCCGCTTGGGCTTATTCTGGGGCTGATCATGACAGCTGTGGTGACTGTTGCTCCGGAAGATGCGCCGAAGATAGATGGAGATATGGCTGATATGGCCATCAAGCCGAACCAGTTAGCTCAGGAACGTATCCGGGGCATCGTGAATGACTATGTGCGATGGGGCATTATATAATTACACTATATTTCATGCATTCATTGCCTATATCACATATATACATGCGTTCTTGGAACTTTCACTCAGTGCCAGTGGCTCAATTTTGAAACTAATTAATAGATTCAGGCGTTACTTTGCGGAGGTCCATGTCAACAAACTGAAACAAATTACCTTACCCCGCGAAACCAGTGCCGTGGACGTGCAAGATAGCTGCGTCTGTGCGACATATACATTTTTAATGCAAACACCCAGCCATACAAATGTTTGCTCCTATCGAGATTTGAACCCGAAACCTCTAGCTTTATGGTCAGGACCCCTAACTATTAGCGTCTAGTAGTTGGCCGTCTACGGACTAAAGAGTATCTGTGGCCCGTTTCACGAAGCTACAAGTTACAATTTTACAAGTCTAAACCGGCAACATTGATCATTATGCCCCTTGCTATTGGTCGTTATTGACCAATGTTGCCGGTTTAGACTTGTAAAATTGTAACTTGTAGCTTCGTGAAACGGGCCACTGGTCATCAAAATTGTTAACTAGTAACAACCAGCGCTGTTAATTATTTAATAGTTTTGACGTTTTTCTTATATTTCCTCTTCCTCTATGACTTGTCCTGTGGGGTATTTTTGACTTTCGAGTGCTTTACACTCAACACCGTAAACCAATCAATGCCGGCTAAAACGTACGCTCGCGTATTTGATTGGCCCACGGTTGGTGAAAATCGAGCGCTCGAAAGTCAAAAATCAACCCGCTGTACTGTACACTAGGAAATGCAAACTCGGTTATTTTATCTAAGGAATAACCTGTTAAAACCGGATTTGTCTTATTGAATAATTGGTTAAAACCGGATTTCTCGTATAGAATAACCGGCTAAAACCGGATTTGTCTCATAGAAATTAACCGGGTTTTCATTCCGTACTGTACACGCAATAGAATAAAATTAAACTCCGAATACTCTTACAAATGTGTTTCTTTTACGCCTGTTGTCCTTGTTCTTCTAACGAACCCTTAGCGTTGCTGAACTATCGATAGTTGACCTTAAAAAATAAACACAATTCGTACTTAAAACCCTATACTATCGATAGGCATCAATACAATTACTAATATTGCTTTTCGATAATATCGATAGTACCGACATTATCGATACTATCGATATTATTATCGATACTATCGATATTATTATCGATATTGTGACTATTTTTCAAGGTCACGATATAATCAACAGTACTATCAATAGTTCGATATATTGGCGCAACACTACGAACCCTCCTACTTTCTCATCCATGTTTAATTGGGATTGGCAACGGTGGAGTTAAGAAGGTAAAGTGTCTACTCAAGTAGGATACAAGTGCTATAAAGACTGTATAGAGTAGTAGTAGCTGAGGGGCGAGAGGAAAATGATGACGATGATGATGAATTTCTATCATTATTGTTAAACTTTCAAGTGTCCACGGAAAGAATAAGTCAAGTCACTTTTTGAATAATGGGATTTAAATCTTAAAATGTAGTTCACTGTGAACTCTACCTTTACAAATGATGACCGTGCGAATTGACGACAGGATAGCCTAGTGGTCAGTGACCCTGACTACAAAACTAGAGATTCCGAGTTCGATTCTCGGTAAAGGCAAAAGTTTGTATGATGACTATTAATGTTTGTACCCGAGTCTTTCGTTTAATTCCTTTATTACATGTCTTTCCCATTCACGGGACAATAGTGCCCCGGACCTTTGGGAGGCGTGCGTAGAGGCCCTTTAGACAATTTAATGAAATGTGATGGGTACACCGAGCGGGTGCTGTTCCTGCCCGCGCCATAGGGACGCAAGCAGAGGCAGCCCCCGCCAGGCGTAAAGACTATTGTGGAAAGATGGAACCTAAACCGTACAAGACTACAGGGGGGAAACGATGGACTAACGACTGGGCTATTGCGTGAGACATCCGGGCGTCTGCCAAATAAAAATGTCTCAAATAAAAGTAATTTCTTTATTATTATTATCAAAGGAAGCCGCAGCAAACATAGGGAAGAAGTGGTTTCAGTCAAATCTTAAGGAATTTTTGTATGACGTAGATTCAAGTCTGCCGATTGTTTTTTTATAAGACACAACTCTCTCTCAATTTAGTAGTTTTATACAAAATATATGAAACATGCCAATTTCTTGCAAATCCTCCTCTTTGCTCTGTTAGGCTGCGTTTCCACCAGAGATGTACGAGGATGCGTAGCGAGGGATGTGTTTGTAAAGAACCAATGAGCCGTTTCCACCAGAGCTGTGCTGACCGAGGCGAGGTAAATGAAGCGATACTATTGGTTCTTCCTCGCACATCTCTGGTGGAAAAGCAGCCTTATGCACGTCGTTCGTGACGTAGATAACTGATAATAATATATGCGATATCAACGTGACAAACGTTATTTTTTATCTCCGATAATTACGTAGTTATAAGCACGTGGATTAAAATAAGCAAAATATTAATGATAGAGATGATTAAACCGGTAGTCTTACCATTGGGATGAATCGAGAATACAAACACTCAAAACAGATATACGTAACTGATAGTTGGTAACTAAATCATAAGTTGACGTCATAACGTCAGCAACTGTCATTGTGTGTAATTTTAAAGTATAGATTTCAGAAAACGCAACCCTTCCTTTTGACTTTTCCGTAGTCGGGTAAAAATATAAACTTGATTATTTCTAAGAGAGTTGTGTCATATAAAAAAATAATCAGGAGACTTGAATCCACATCATACTAAAATTTCATAAGATTTGACTAAAACCACATTCTCCCTATGTTTGCTGCGGGGTCCTTTATTTATCCAAAAATATTAAAATTCAAAATTATATATCTTTTATTATTATCAAATTAAACCGCATTTTTAAAAAAAATTACATGTTCCGTCCGTGAACCCTTCATTTTCAATTCAATTCAATTTAGAAATCCAAGAAACTGACTATCTTTACTTATTTGAATTAACTTTTATCGTTAACAAATAATGAATCATAATGATACGAGAATTATAATTAGACTTCATGTTTCAGTATTATGCAAGACTAGCGGTCCGCCCCGGCTGCGCACGAGTACAATTCACTACCTAACGAAAATAAAATAAATAAATATCTTGGGACAATTCATACCAATTGACCTAGAGTGCGATTTTTGAATCTCACCGGGTAGCTAAAGCTCGCCAAAACGGCCGTTTTTCATAGAAATGCGGCCATTTTGGTGAGCTTTAGTCACCTGGTGAGATTCAAAAATTGCATTTGAATCTCACCGGGTAACTAAAGCTCACCAAAATAGCCGTTTTTCATAGAGATTCGGCCATTTTGGTGAGCTCTAGTCCCGTGGAGAGATTCAAAAATGCACCCCTAGTCCCATACTCAGCAAAGCTTGCACTATGGGTACCAGACAACGGATATATACAATCATTCATATTCATCATATCTCAAACTCACTTCAAACTTCATAGTCAGGGTCACAAACCACTAGGCTATCCGATCGTCTTAATAAGAATGTATTGTAAACAAAAATCTTTAGAAAAAAACTAAAATACAGCGGTATTATTGAAATCCGTTGCGTGATTTTAATGTTGCGTTTTTTTTTTTTAATTTAGAATATCTGAATAAATCAATTACATCCCCGAATTGACAAAAATACGATGAGAACAGACAAGAACGTACAGCAACTTAGTTTTGTACTATGTAAAAATAAAGATAGCGATCATAATCATAAATGTTATTTCTACAAAAGATAACATTATTTTTATGTGAATCATCATGCAGAAGCATTTTTTTCACTGTAGGGCTTTTTCACAAAATAATATTTAAAATTCAAAAGTCAATAGTCAAAATATTTTTATTCAAATTAAGCTTACAGGTAGCACTTATGAATGTCATAAAATTTACCACCGGTTCGGAAAAACCTCTGATGAGAAGAATTAAATAGAAGGTACAATCTTTGTAACGCGAAAAGTCTCTTTACTTTTTCTGTTTGGTATATTTGGAGCAACGATTTGTACTACAACAAGTCATCAAGATCATCATCAGCCTATATTCGTCCACTGCTGGACATAGGCCTCTGCCATGGCACGCCACTGAGCACGATCCTCGGCCACTCTCATCCAGCTCTTGCCAGCCGCTTTGCGAAGATCATCGCTCCACCGAGTCTGAGGACGTCCCACGCTACGTTTGCCGATCCGTGGTCTCCACCCAAGAACTCGTCTACCCCAACGGTGGTACAACGAGTACTATTACGCATATACTTACTAGATTGAGTGTTACACATCGCCACTGTGTTTCACATAACTGTAGTCCCAGCACCAGACCACAAGCTCTGTCTCGCTTTTACTTGCAGAAGGCGCTATAGTGTTGTGAACGCACTAGGGCCACGATTATTTTTCTAATGTGCGATTCTATTGTACAGTAGGGGAGATATATTCACGTACCACCTTAGAACCCTATCGTATTTACGCGACGCGTTAAACGCCAGGTTATGTCATACAAATGGCATGCGTATGTCTCTTCGACTATTAGGTTCTACGGTGGTACGTGTTTCAGTTTCCTTGACTGTACCTATAGTTTAATGATTTGAAGGTATATTATAGGCAGTGAAATGGAATAAATACAATTTTACGCGTATTAATATGTGTAACACTGTTTACATTTCTTCGTCCAGTTATTTCATGAAATCATTATTAAAACGGGATCCTTAAGCTGCCGGTAGAGATGACAGTACGAAAAAAATGATTGATGTCACTAGTAAGGAAATACACGTAGTTAGGAAGATTCAAATTTTTTGTATGAGATCTGTACTAGAGGAAGAACAGTATATGTTATCTGTGCGTTCAGGGATAATAATAAGTTAACTAAATATACAAAAACAAATGGCAGTAAATAAATAAAGGACTAAACACCATTTCTAATGAATTCTGTTTTTTTATCGCAATAGCAATGATAAAACACTTTATATAAACAGCTTAAATAATATCATATTAACCTTGACCAGAGACTCTTTATCAAGTGCCGCACACACACCGAAACCATTTTAGAATATTTAAAGAATACAATTATTTAGTGAGAAAAATGTCAAATTCAGAAGAAAATCTACGGAAGCTAGTTCAGAAAATTGCAAAAGAACAAAACTATGACGAAGGACATATAGACGTTAAAGAAATCAGTTCTGGAGGAGCAAATTATTCGACAAAATTATATTTGGCTAATATAACGCAGCCGTCAAAACCTGAACTAAAATTGTTTGCTAAAGTAGCAATCCTCGGCGAGGAATTCATGGCAAATAATGAAATGTTGGCCAAAGTGTATCTGATAGAAAATACGTTCTATACTGAATTGGCACCAATTTTCGAAAGAATGTATTTGAAAAACAACGTTTCCGTAGAACAAAGGTTGGTTGTGCCCAAATTATACGGTAGCGATTTAACAAAATTTGAAGAAGCTTTTGTGTTCGAGAATTTAGAAGCTCAAGGATTCGGTAACTTTGATAGAATGAAGTCGTGTAATTGGGAGTATGCAGCCGCTGCCGTTCAGCAGTTGGCTAAGTTCCATGCCTTAGGGCTAGCCTTTCGGGAGGAGAATCCTGAGGAGTTCGAAAGGATCGTCAGTCACTTTACTATACCTCTAGACTATGGGAGCAACAAAGAGATGATGGATATGTTCATGACGAAGGGTATCAAGAATGTTTGCGATACTGTGTGCGAAGAACACGCTGAAAAAGTGCTAAAATATTATTCAAACGTAGATAACGTTGTACAACAGTTAACAAAATTTGGAACTGACAAGACGATGCTAATTCATGGGGACTTCAGACCCAGTAACATGATGCACAGGAGACGAGTAAGCAATTTGTACTTCTAAATTTATTTTACGTTTACAAACTTGAGAAGTCAACTTCTCCTTTTTTTTAATCGGTTAAAACTGATCCCTAAAGTATCATCATCATTATCTACACGCATCTGCATTATTTAGACAAGGTAACCGCCAGCTCTTTTTTTCATCAGTTTTATCCAAAATTTTAGAACGGCAAGCTGGAAGTCATTCTCCTGGACTACCAAACCTTACGACTGGGTAACCCAGTAGGTGAGCTGATGTACTTTATATTCTCGAGCTGCGACGAGGAGTTCCGACGGCTGCACTACCAGCGTCTCCTGGACCACTATCACTCAGAGCTAATGCTGGCACTGCGGAGACTCCACGTGGACGTGGAGTCGGTATACCCGAGGAAGACCTATGAGCAGGATTTGAAAGAAGTAAGGCATTCCCTTAGTGGCTTGGTGACGGGCGGATAAAGAAAACCTCAAAATGTTGTCCAGTAACATTTGACAAAAACGTTTTATTGCATTTTATGGCTATCTGCTATCTAATGACTATGACTTTCGAATATATCAGGGTGAAAAAGTCAGATTGAGGTTTGCAAATGGCTTTTCTGTGAAGCACAGTTTAAGGGACTGTCCAATACATTTTGGTTAAATCTATATCCACATGTCCGCTATTTGACCTAGTTTTCGCATATTTAAAGACAACATAGATTGTAGTTATATTCCCGAGCCGTTGACTTTTGACCAGAAACAATCGTTTTTACTATAATTTCGACTTACAGATATATTTTGTGGACGTGGATTGTTTGTATAAAATTTGAGGGCAAACAAGCAAGTGTGTCACCTGATGGTAAGTGATCACCACCGTCTATAGACACCCGCAACACCAAAGAGATTGCAGATGCGTTGCCAACCCAGAGGACTAAGATGGAATACCTCTAGTGCCAGTAATTAAACCGGCTGTCTTGCTCTCCACGCCGGAACACAACAGTGCAAGCACTACTGCTTAGCGGCAGGATTTGCGAGCAAGATGGTGGTAGCGATCCGGACGGACCTTGCACAAGGTCCTACCACCCGCAACTACTAGTTACTAGTTTTTAGCTCAATTTTTAGCACGACATGATATTTTATTTAAGGGATTCAACATGTAGGCTATTACGTACTTAAGTCTTGAAGATAAACCAAAGTTATCACACATAAATCATACCGTCTTTACACAAAAAATGTTATATTTACTGATAATTAATGCTTTAGTTGATAAACAACTGCCGCCGTTTGACATACTTAATTTTTTTTATGTCAATTTTATAATGCAAGAACAAGAAAGAATATACAAAATAATACAAACATACATAATTTATTTATTTATTAATAGAATGTAAAAATAAAAAACAATACGTAAATTTAAAACCTATGACCTAAAATAAAGTATACAAACATAGATAAATCAAGTTGTATTCGAAAGCAAGGTTCCATCAAAGTCTTTTGAGGCCCAGTTCCTTCCAATCGACTTGATACCAGACACCTAATACCTGTTGACATTTCAGATGTTACCAGTAGGCCTACTGCTGGGCATTTCAATGATCTCCCTGGTGACAGTAGACCCAGAAGACGCTCCGAGTTTGGAAAAGGGCATGATAGAAATGGTGGTGAAGCCAAACCAGGTGGCGCAGAAGAGAATAGTTGGGCTTGTTAATGATTTTGTGCGATGGGGCGTATTGTAATTCACCTTACTTTAGACTGAACGGACCATTGTTAACCATTGTCAACCCCAAGTACTGACCTTGTAAACTATGGACTGTATACGCTATACAATATCAAAACCCACATATGGCATGCGTTTCTAATGTTACTAAGTCCGCCATGACTACGTTTTGGTGGAGTTTTAGATGTGCCATGAATTTCATGTACATGCATTATCCACTGGTGTAGTTGATCGAAGCCTAAAGACATCTTGAGTTGTTGAGAAGGCAGTAAGCTGAGTGGGGCCCTTTTTACCCGACTACGCGACGCAAAGGAGGGTAATGTGTTTATCAGCCTATGTATGTATGTTTGTTCCTTTATGGCGATCTAGAGACCAAATGCGATGACCGATTTTGATGATTCCTACGTCAATCGATTCGTCTTAATCTTGCGAGTGTCACTAAAGACATGACAATTATCAAAATTCAATATGGCGACCACCAGACGCCATATTGTGAATAAGAAAAAAAAAGTCTTCGAACTATATTGAGTGGGGTATCATTGGATAGGTATTTGAAAATCATTATTAGATTTCTCATATCATTTTTCATTTTGAATGGCCGTTTAGGATCTATAACGATTTCAAGTTGGTTAGCAACCATTCTTACTTAATCCGAACAAAAAAGTGTATAATAAAAAAAGTAGATTTAAAAAATCAAAAAACCTAACTGCGTAAAAAGTAAATCAAAACTGAAAAGACTAAAACAAGACCCGTAGTCTGAAGTTCTGTTAAGTAATGTTGAATACCTACACCACCATTGCAATAGTTTCATGAACTTCAACAGTCGGGACCCATTACTGGGAAGATTGGAGCCGGTCTATATTTTAGAATTTGCTTTGTTAAATCTTAACAATTTATTTTTTCATGAACTAGTTAACGAATAGATCTACGATAAAACAATGAATTTTAGCGTATTTTGCTGCTTTAGGATTTGATTCTGATAAAGTTTGAAAAACCTTCACTTCAGTTCAGTATGGAACATACATCCTAAAAATTAATTTTAGGGTTTCTAAGTCAATAAATAACCGAAAGCCAATACTGATTTTGCGAAATTGAAAAAAATGGCGTCACCATTTAGGATTTCATTATTTTTTTCATTTTTAGGGTTCCGTACCTCAAAAGGAAAAACGGAACCCTTATATTCAATTTGTTGTCCGTCTGTCTGTCTGTCTGTCTGCCTATCAAGACCATTTTTCTCAAGAACGCGTAAAATTATTAAGTTGAAATTAATATCAAATACTCGGGTCTGCAGTCCATTAGAGCCGTGAAAAAATCAAAGTTCTAAATCAACGGAATCAAAAGATACGGCCGTTTATGCCGCATGTTTCATACATTCACAAGACACTCAAAAAACTATGGGGTACTTCCCGTTGACCTAGAACTATGAAATTTGGCAAAAAGCAAGATCTCACAGCACAAACAAAATAATAAATCCGAAAACCGTAAATTTTACTATATATAAAGCTTAATTACCACTCACTCACTCACTCACTCACTGGGTCATTGACATGCTGTTTTGGAGAGATGTGAAGGGGTGGGGAGCAACTGGAAACACTTTTGTATAGAGGGTGCTCCAACGAGTAGACAAAAAATACGAAACCGACCTGAACGTGGAAAGGGACTCGATGTGAGGTGCGGATCTCGGAAACCGTGATAGGTACGGCCGAGTTCCAAAACAAAAGTCGTAGGGAACTGCCGGCCGATGGGTGAGCCGGTCGAAATTTTTTCAAAATGGCCGAAACAAGATGGCCGCCATACAAACTTTAAACGTGAAAGTCTCGAAAACCATCAGAGATAGAGGGGGGGTGCTCGACCAAATGTCACTCAGGGGGAGGGGGGAAATTTGGTGGAGTTGAAAAAAATTCAAGATGGCGGATCCAAAATGGCGGCCGAAATTTTTTTTTGTCCGATCGGGGTGAAACTTTGCACCCGGGGGCTCTGGGGTCCGCTGGTTCCGATTCCGGGAAAAGTTTTTCGATTCCGCCATTTTCCAAGATGGCCGCCATACAAGGGAGTTTTGTAAGCGAGCCCGCAGGGCGAGCTCCGCGTAGGCGCTTGCGCCGGAGCGTCCCATCGGTGCTCTCGAGTCGCTTGCGAGCCCGAAGGGCGAGCTGGGGTGTGAAGTTGGCATTTTTACTCCCCCCCCACCCCCTCCCAGCGAGCCCGAAGGGCGAGCTCCGCGTAGGCGCGTGCGCCGAAGCGTCCACTGGACGCGAAATACTATCGAGTCACTTGCGAGCCCGGAGGGCGAGCTGCAGTGTGAAGTTGGAACTCATCCCCCCCCCTTCCTCCCCCCTCCTAAGGCAGCCCTACTTTCTCTGGGCTCTATCTCGGAAACCGGAAATGCTAGACCCCCCATGTTGGTACTCTTTCGATTCGTCTCGATGCCATCTGTACGACTTAATGTGAAGTTGGGCCCCCAGACTGAAGGCACGACAGCAAGTTAGAATAGCACCCCCCCCCCCCTACCCCAGCGAGCCCGCAGGGCGAGCTGCATTGTGAAGTTGGAACTCATCCCTCTCCTTCCTCCCCCCTCCTAAGGCAGCCCGACCTTCGTTTGGCTCTATCACGGAAACCAAAAATGCTAGACCCCTCGTGTTGGTACTCTTTCGATTCGTCTCGATGCCATCCTTACGACTGAATGTGAAGTTGGGCCCCCAGACCTGTAGCACGACACCCTCCGCGGGCCCCGTGGGGCCCGCGGCCCCCACGCGACATCTAGTTTATAATTAATACACACAAAAAAAAATTTTTGGTCTTACAAAGCAAAAATGCGATATTAGATGTTGTTGATGACGGAACCCTCGGTGCGCAAGTCCAACTCGCACTTGGCAGATTTTTTATTTAAAAATAATAAATAGTACATACTTTTCAGGGACGCCTGACGCTATTTCACAATTAAACACAGTAGGTGTACACTATTTGGAGCCAGGGATCGCCAATGCAGGTCGGGATCATTTCCAAACATCCCTGTCCAAGACATAGTCATTGATTTTATAATACGTCCGAGAAATTAATGTCTTCTTGACAATAGACTTGAATTTTGTATCATTTTGTTCTGTAGCTTTTTGGAATTTTGTTGTAAAATCTCACGCAATTTCCCATTAACGACTTATTGGTTTTAGTTGGAATTTTAAGCTTTCCCGTACTTATCTAGGGCAGGCACGCGGTAGCGTCAAGCCAAGTTCAAGCTAACAGAACTGGCGAGCAGTACCGCCTTATTCATAAACGCATAAAATTTGTCTATGTGACGTTTGCCCCAAAATGAAAGGGACAAAACATTTGTTAGCTTAAAAATATTGTTATTTTTTTATGAATAAAAACTTGTTAGACCTGGCTAGTTCTAATATACGAATTATTATTAAGTACCTACTAAAAGTCATGGAAGAGCCCTATGTTCGATGACTAGTCTCTACCAGCAAGCCAAATTTCGGAAGAATAAAATAAGAACTTACAGCTTTAGAACTTGCGAAGACTCTAATATAATTCGTATTTTAGAACCAGCCAATTCACACATTAGGCTTCAATATGTTATCCCAAGTTATAAGAAAAAATTGTATTTTAAGTTGTTAAAAAATATTTTATGTTGTTATAAATAAATTTCAGGACCAAACTTGGCACCCATTTAGATCTTCGTGGATTGAGATTCTTTTGTGGTTGAAATCAACAACCAAGGCCTATATCGTAATGTTATACTTGGCTCTCATTTCACATTTATGTTTTTGATGGGATTCTATCCACATCAGCACCCAGCCTCGTTACGTGCTCATTAATTTATTCTTAAGCGCAGAAACACGCGCAAACACGCCAGATGGCTCGTCTGAAGATACCGTGTGAAAGCCCTTTGATATGTCCTCCGGTGGGATGAATGCATCGCTGTGACCCCGGTGACCTGCTCCGTTATTCTCTAAACGCTTCGGCGTCGAGCTCGACGACGAGTTTGTCGCGATCGCTCTGTCTTGCTCGCTCGTGCTAGTGCGCTAGAGCAAGACTTAGCGTCGAGCTCGCCGACGTGCCGCTTAGAGAATAGACCCGCTGCCCTCTTTAGTGGCTAGGAGTCCGTAGCGTTCAAGATGTTAAAAATAACATGATAACTTTATTTTTAGGGTTCTGTAGCTCAATCGGAATAAGGGATCACACCGTTGTCCGTGCAACCGTCGTCAATACCATTTTAACTGACTTCAAAAGAGATGAAAGAAGGTTCTTATTTTATGTGTGTTGTATATCTCCGCCATTGTCAAACGATTTCAAAGATTCTTTTTTTTTTTATTGAATTTGTTTTTTTTATTTGAAAAGTTATTCTTTTTTTATATAAAATCGGAAGGCAAGCAAGCAAGTGGGTCACATGATGGTAAGTGATCACCACCGCCTATAGACACCCGCAACTCCAAGGAGATTGCAGATGCGACCAACCTAGAGGGCTAAGATGGAATACCTCATGTGCCGGTAATTGTGTTGCTCTCCACGCCGGAACACAACAGTGCAAGCACTGCTGCCTAGCGGCAGGATTAGCGAGCAAGATGGTGGTAGCTATCCGGACGGACCTTGCACAAGGCCCTACCACCCGCTTATACTCTATCAAGTATCAAGTTGAAATTAATATCAAAGTCTATGGTCGCTTCGAGTGAAAAAAAATTAAACTTCTATAAGTCAACACGATCACATACGGCCATTTATGCCGCATTTGAATAAGGATGTATGTACAGTCAAGGAAATTGAAACACGTACCACCGTAGAACCTAGTCGAAGAGGCATACGCATAACATTTATATGACATAGCCTGGCGTTTAATGCGTCGCGTCATTGCGATAGGGTTCTAAGGTGGTACCTGAGATTCTGGTAACATTTCCACGAGAAACTGTAAATGCTTAGTGTATAGGGAACCCAAGCTTCGAAACCGCATGCAATGAAACATTTATTCATTAAGGATGTGAACTTTGCGACTTTATACTTCGACTGCCTAAGTTTTTCTTGTAAACGAGTGTAAAAGTATTTTAACTGAGGTTTAATTACGATGATAATCAGTCATTAGATTCGAAATAAAACTACCGCATCAATTTAGTATGCAGTTCTGGTTCCTAAATAAAAAAGTAAAAAATATTATTTATTTAGGCATCGATCTCGTAGTAATTAAATAAATTAGAAATTAGAAAAAAACAAAAAAATATTTACTTAAAACTAAACAATGCACCACTATAAAAAACACGTGTCATAAATCTTGTGGACCATACTATTACTTGACCTGCAAAAAGTCATCGTGTTCTTGACCAACATGCTATAAGATATTTTTATTTTTATTTATTTACTAACCAACTTACAGACATACCACACATGAAAGTTATCATCATCATCATCATCATCATCATCATCTCAGCCACAAGAAGTCCACTGTTGGACATAGGCCTCCTCCATGGATTTCCAAAGTGGCCGGTTGGAAGCAGCATGCAACCAGCGCCTTCCTGCCACCTGTATGAGGTCATCAGACCATCTTGTGGCTGGTTATAGATTAAAAGGCTTTTATAGGCTAAAAGTTATAGATTACATATTATTATTTATGCATTTTATAATAAATCGTCAAATCATTTTGAAACATACACATTTCCTTAGCTTGGTTAATAAAATCAAACTAATACAGTCAAGGAAATACATTCACGTATCACCATAGAACCTAGTCGAAGAGACGTACGCATGACATTTGTATGACTCAGCCTGGCGTTTAACGCGTCGCGTCATGCGACATTGTTCTAAGGTGGTACGTGAATGTATTTCCACAACTGTACTTGCCTTAACTGGTCGTAGTTTAACCGGCTCTCGCTCGCCCATAGTTAACTGACGTGACTGTTTGTGTTTTTAACTTGACTTTGCCTTAAACTACCGAGCTGCATTCCCATTTAAAACTACACGCGTATAACTCGTTTAACTTAAACTTTTATTTGTGTAACTTGATCCCACTCTAGGTACACTAGGGGTAATATATTCACGTACCACCGTAGAACCCCATCGCAATGACGCTACGCGTTAAACGCCACGCTATGTCATACAAATGTCATGCTTATGTCTCTTCGGCTAGGTTCTACTGTGGTACTTGTTTCAATTTCCATGACTGTACATTCAGCTTCTGTGCACCAAGCACAGTAACTCGCTACGTAACTCAGTGTGTCTCTTTTTAACTAGCCCGGTAGGATAGAGACGCACTGAGTTTCGAAGCTAATAAACGCTTTCATTAAATATCTATCTATCTATCTATCTACTATCCCTGTTGGACATAGGCTACTTACATTACGCGAACGAAGTCACGAGCGTTCGCTAGTCACAAATATTAAAAATTATGGGTATCAAAATACTACGGCTGATGTTTTTCCATTAAAAAAATACCACGTAATTTACGCGGCTGAAAATTACTTTGCGTTTTGGCATTAAGGCGTGTGCATATTGTACATTGATTGATGAGACGAAACTCATACGCAGATGTGTGTTCACTTAACCAAAACAACGTTGTATGAATCCTACTAATATTAAAATGCTATGTAATGACAACGCAAAGAACAATTAGGATAATGGCAGGACTTGAACCTGCAACATCAGCATTCCGTGCTTTGCGTTGACCAGTTTCGCCACATTATCGCTAAAAATTTAATCAAATAATAATTAATTAAATATCAAAATAAATTAATTATTAAAATAAACTAATTATTAAAATTATATTAATTTTATTTTTTATTTAGTTTAATTAATTAATTATTATTGTTGTTGTAAATATTTAAAATAAAAATCGAAAGAAATTTCGATTACAAAATTCCTACTAATATTATAAACGCAAAAGTTTGTAAGTATGGATGGATGTTTGTAATTCTTTCACGTAAAAACTACTGAATGGATTTGGATGAAATTTCTTACACACATAGTTTATAACCTGGATTAACACACAGGATACTTTTTATCCCGTAAAAATGCATTGTTCCCACGGGATAGCGATAAGTGAGTTATACGCCGCCATGACGTCATGTGCAACAAAGAAACTAATTCTCATTTTGCTTGATATCAAGTCTATGCGGACGAAGTCGCGGGCAAAAGCTAGTGTCAAAATATAATTTGCACAGTTTTCCGTTCCTAAAATGCAAATATTATTATCAAATCTATGAATTGAATTGATTCAGGCGTTACTTTGCGGAGGTCCATTTCAACAAACTGGAACAAATTACCTTGCTACTCCGCGAAACCAGTGCCGTGCTCATGCAAGTTAGCTGCGTCTGTGCAACACATATGTTCATGCAAAAACCCACCCTCCTCCGCTTCCACACGAAACAACATGTATCACACAGACTCAACTACACACTACCACCATTAAACAACACGATAGACGCGCATTTCGCCTCTCGAGGCATCTAACAGTACGACCGTTCGCTACTTGAACGAATGGCGTACTCAAATCTATGAAGAGTATTTAAATCATACATACAAACCTAGTTCTAAGGCATAATGATAACATACCAAAAAATCATTGCCCAAGCTTTTTAGAAAAAAAGTATGAGAGCGTCTGCTAACTCGCGCTGGTGCTGGTGCGGGCTCGTACTGTTTGTTCGATAGGCGTGCACCCGCTCCGTGCACCCGCTCCGTGCACCCGCGCGACGTAGAGAGCGCTCCTATAGGAAGTGAAATCTAGAAATTAGATTAGGCCCCTTCTCTTCCGATCTACGCGTCTAAGTTTCGTTTCGGAAGTTTATTAACTGCCCAAAATCAATTTAATTAAAGTTAGACGGTCTTGTTTAGTATTTTGATCAAAATCCTTAAATTTAACAGGTACACTCCCCTTGCGACCTTTGTTTTATTTTCACTGGCACTTTCTGTTTGTAATAAAGTAATAAATATAAATTCTTTGTCGCTAAACTTTCATGTTTTAATCTTGCTTTAGTCGGTCTGTGTAGCATGTTTCTTGACACGTTTTAATTAGCTCACTACATAACTCAGTGCGTCTCTTTTCTACTGGGCCAGTTAGAAAGTGACACACTGAAAATGAAAATGAAAATTTTATTTTGCAAGTAGGCCGTATAGGCTCTTTTACATGTCTGAATCTACTAGCGCTTCGGAAAATTGAAGATACTACTGAGAAGAAACGCCGCAAGAAACTCAGCAGTTTAATATTTTTTCCTCTCTTTTCAAAACAGAATTAAGTAACTTATCTGAGATTAAATAGTTAAGTCTCAATTAACCACCTATACATACTTAGGGGCCTTCAAGAAACGAGCCTAATATTACCGCTTGCGATTATCTTGATATTGCAGATGTCTATGGGCGGCGGTGATTGCTTACCATCACTTGACCCATCTGTTCGTTTCCCCTCTACTGTAAAAAAAAAATATCAATTTAATATACATATTATATTAATATGTATTACTCTTCATTGCTTGAAGCTACTTTAAAATATTACTGTGAATTAACATTTTGTGAATTCAGTCTTTAACCGAGGTTTTTTTCCTAGTTAATTTGATTAACGGTTGGTATCTACCGTAACCACGTAAAGTAAACAATAGCGTTATCTTCATTATGTCTTGCTGACATATCATACATTTTAACTATTAGTTAAGTAAATTACAAATCAAAAAGAGGCTTAAAATAATGATATTTCATTAAAATTCTTTACACATTTGCTAAAACGGCTTAAGTCTCATGTAAACGAAGTGTTTATAGGAGTTTGTTTTGGAAAGGTTCTGGGTAATACTTAAAAGCGTTTTTTTGTGTGTTTGAGCAATTTGAGCCTATTAAGTTACCGTTTTTAATAATAACAATCATGACGTCGACAGGCTTCAAATTGTAACACTCCCTTTTCAGCCAGAGGTTAAAAAAAAGTGCAAGGTCTAAGGTCGCAGAGGGAGCCTATCAGTCTCGCAAAGTCTTCGCTCGGGTGACAATAATTAATGAATTTAGTTGGACACGCAGTTTCGTCGAGATTGTCATTGTCCCCATGATAAGACCGTCATTAATCTAAGCTAAGCACTGCTTTATTTGTAGTGATGATCGTTTTGTTGATAATTTTATGAAATAAACAATTTTCATGTTTCGTTTCCTATTTGCAATAAAAATGATAACCGGTGCAGAAAGAAAATGTGTGACGTACAGACACGAAGGGGTCCTTACCAGGTGATAAGTGATCACCACCACCTATTAACATCCGCAACACCAAGGACATTGCAAGTGCGTTGCCAACGCAGAGGGCTAAAATGAAATGTCTCTTGTGCTAGTAATTGCACAGGCTGTCTTGCTACCTACGCAGGAACACAACACTGCAAGCACTGCTGCTTAGCAGCTGGATTAGCGAGCAAGATGGTGGTAGCGATCCGGGTGGACTATTCACAAGGTCCTACCACCCGCTAAAATTACATTATCTGTATTAGAACCGTCAATAAATAAAAAGTAAACAAATTATAGGTAGTTAAGTCATTCTCAACGCATTCCAATTAAATACTTTTATTGTTATTTTAACTTTATAGTTTGACTTGTACAAGTACATAAACTACAATTACTCAATTACTCCTTACTACCCGCAAACCCTTTTAACCAAATTAAAAAATAATTGTGGCACTCCATTCTGATAGCAGTTTGTTAAATGCTGGCGGACCACTTTATTATCACGTACGTGGAAATTGGCGGCGAGTCCAACATATCGACGGCAATTATTTGGAAACCTATTTCGTTTATTGTAATTACCGCTGAACGATGTTCTCATAATTTTCACACAAATTGGTGAGCATATGGCTGTGCTGTGCGTTTGACAGCGAAGTGTTAAGATGTTAAAACGTGGGAGATGGAAACAATAGTACATTATTGATAACTATTAAGGCACGTACGCGTTCTTTTTCTTAGTATGCTCTTTTTCGTATTACAGATTAATAGTGTTCACAATGTGGTAAGTTCTTAAAATATTTTGTTTTTATATATAAATAAATATGTTTTATTCCAATAGAAAATCACTGGTTTCGCAATTTTTGACTAGTTTACATTATTAAACGCAGAACATAATAAATAATATCTAAAAACTAAAGATGAATACTAAAAGATATCAAAAAAGAAGGCACCTTGGCATGGTACCGAAGATACTGGCAGCATTGCCTCTCTGTATAGTTAAGCTAATACGCTGTGCGAGGTAGCTGCCAGCTCTTCAGTCGCCTGTGACGTCGACCAGCCTCTTCGAGATCTCTTTGAAGGATCCAGGATCAGTGCTTTTATTCTGTTAAAAAGTATTTGGAAGTCAACCATGATATTAATACTTTATAGAATTTGCTGTTATTTGACTCTGTAATATCCTACAATAATCCTACAAAAAAATATATATATTAATGTATTCCGATAATATGTGAATGTCTATATTATATTAAGTGCTTCAGTGTTTCTAATGTATTTTTGACATTTTAATTTATTCTTGACATTTCCAATTCATTTTATTATTGTCATTTCTCTAATTTCATTTTATAATTGCACAACGTATGAAACTCTTTTAATTTTGACATCACTTATTGTACACCATGTTTTATGCAAATCAATATTATTGTTTAAGAGGACTAGTGTACCAGGATCCCACGGACCAAGGGTCTCAACACCGAATGGAACAAAATTATTATTTATGCCAATTAAATACAAGACAATCATAATTTTACAACCCAACCGTGTGACACAAAATTCCTTCAACGGTGTGCAATTTACTAAATTTATGTGCCATACGGGAATAATTATTATCATAACAAAGCTATGGAATCGCCATAAAAAGTTTGCTATATCCATAATTCTATATTAAGCATAACTAATATTGTTTTCACACATTTACCGTAAAGGGTTATTCTGATCATTAGTCGATTCTGAGGCGATAGCTCACTAGAAACCTGGGCTCAATTTCATAAACGCAACAGGCGACAGGTGATAGTGACAATTTGTTGTACATTGCTGTGTCTGCTAAAGACTTACGGATTTAACATCATAGTGGGCAAGCAATGTATACCGAATTGTCACTGTCACCTGTCGCATGTCGCGTTTATGAAACTGGGCCCAGATAGGACTATCAGTGAACCCTAGTTTTCTGTTTTATTTGTTTGTCTGGTATATCGACACTAATCTACATCTACACTATAATAAAGAGGTAAACTTTGTTTGTTTGTTTGTATATTTGGAGGGCGTAATCTCTGGAACTACTGAACGGATTTCAATAATTCTTACACAGATAGAACACTGTGTATCCCTGACGGACATAAGCTACTAATTACTAATTCCACGCGAACGAAGTCGCGAGCGTCCGCTAGTCATTTATACGTGAAATCCTCTCTCTTATGCTGAATGGTTAGCTGTACGAGATCCCTTTAAGCGATAAGTTCGCCCTTGTACCACTATATGTAATTGTCTGTGTATTTGCAATTGACTCTTTTAGTTTTATCGTTTATCATAATCATCATGATACTATAATGTATTGATAGATTCGGGCGCTACTTTGCGTAGGTCCATAGCAACAAATTACCTTGCTACTCCGCGAAACCCAAGCGAAGTTGCGAAGTTTTGCGGAGTAGCAAAAAAACAAAACAAAGTGACTATCTCTTTCTGTCCTCATCGTATCCCGCCGCTTATTCCTTCTTAACAACGCGATGGATTTTGATACAGATTTCACTGTAATCTAGAAATTTTTATACAAAAGGTTTTTATGTCCGATACATTTTCATTAAGTTTTCGTTAGTAAATTGCACCCGTGTAAAACTGGGGCGGGTTGATAGTTACTTATCGAAAGTGAAAGTCTCGAATGTCGTAAGGGGCATGTCCTTTAATGTCCCTTACGACATTTGTGATTTCCGCTGTCGATATGTATAGAATATAAGTAAATTTTGTGTTATGACTTAACCGCCTGACTGGCACTGTCGCTTGAAGAAGCGTGCCAATAGCCATGTCTTGTGTTGGCCTTAATCGAGCAGAATAAGGCCAGCGTCCAGTCCAGGGCGGCTATTAATCTAATGCAGCGTTTGCATTATGCGTTTTATTGTCCTCGGCGTCCGACCGGCGGAATTATGCTCCGAATAGATGTTTCTAAGTGCTTAGATAGGCATAGTTTTTTTATAGAACATAGGAAGGCAAACAAGCAAGTGAGTCACCTGATGGTAAATGATCACCACCGCCCACAGACACCCGCAACACCAAGGAGATTGCAGATGCGTGGCCAACCCAGAGGGCTAAGATGGAATACCTCTTAGTGCTTTTATAAAAGCCCTGTTCTATCCATGCACAAATTGAACAAAATAACAAGTCAATCTCAAATAAAGGTGTCCAAAAGGCGGGATTATTGCTTGAAAACCATCTCTTCCAAAGAGGAAGACGACAGCGAATCATAAATAGCGTAAATACCGTAAATAGCGGTAGATAACATTCATAGATTACCAACCTAAAAATCATTATATTATTTTTAATTTTAAAACTTAACTTTTAATATAAGCTTTTTGCTGACCGGACTTTATTGTTGCATTGTCATCGGGTCTACATACACATACCAAAGGAAGCAATCCGATAACAGGAAGTGAGTCAAAATTGATTTTGAAACAGACAACTTGCCTGCAGTTTAGAACGTTTTCAAGTACAATTGCGTTGTCAAGCACACATTTAACGTTTCATTCCTATAGAAACCAAATGTCACATCCGATCAAGAGCACGCTGCTGTATAGGGTTTGCGATTCCGATATTTTTTGTATACCGGAATACCGGAATTCCGGAATTGGCGATACCAAAAAAACCGGAAAAAACTCTTGTGTGTCCCCAGCCTCAAAATGCGCTCTCAATACAAAGTAATACAAACAACAATAACATTTTCCACCCTCTAAACCTTAAGCTTTAACTATGATCTTCTCGAATACTGCCATGTCATTATGCCTTAGAACTAGGTTTGTACGTATTTATAAATTCTTCGTAAATTTATCAACGTTTGCATTTTAGGCATTTCATACAAAAACGTTTTTAAAAAATCCAAACTTTAAAAACTATTTAAAAATCAAAACATACAAACCTAGTTCTAAGGCATAAATGACAACATCCTAAAAAACCATGGCTATAGGTTGACATTTAGTAGGGTGGAAAACGTTATCGCTGTTTGTATGGAAAGCGCTGGGCACACAACAGTGTCAAGAACGATATAACAGGCCTTTGTTAATTACATACAAACATTGCAAGTTGAACGAAAACTAGTAAACAGAACTAGCAATACAATTGCATATACTAACTATTCAAAGCGAAAACGAAATAAAAACCATGCGGGTCGGTTACCGCACATAACAGTAACGAGGGGTATAACAATAAAGAGGCACAAAACTGAAATGGCTGCACGGCTAGCCGGCAAATTTACTAGGACAGCGGGCTAACTCCATAATGCCTAAGCGCTAAAAGCCTCCTTTCCGGACACCACTTAATTATTTATAACGTTATCGGGACTTTAACGCGATAAAAACAGTGTTAATTTACGTCGACGTTTCGGCCATGGTCAACGACCGTGGTCACGAGTAGTATTGTGGATCTACTCGCGACCACGACCGTTGAAACATGGCCGAAACGTCGAGGTAAATTAACAATGTTTTTATCGCCTTAAAGTCCTGATAACGTTATAAATATCGATACTAGAAATCTCAAATGTCGTAAGGGACATGTCCCTTAGTGTCTCTTACGACATTTGAGATTTCTAGTATCGATATATCTAAAAATCGCGACAGTATAACAATTGACCACTTAATTAATTATTATAGTTAAGTGTAGAACATTTGCTTGACGATAAACAAATTTTTAATGCAGAATAGACGTCGCTTCCTGTTTAGATATTTTAACTGACAATTTAATAAAGACATTACCTTCTCATTTATCAAATTACCTTTCAAACAGTTGCCTGGAAAGATCTCTTAAAGCGATACGACCGCCTATTGTATGCCTTATGTATATAAATTTTACCATTTCGTGCTGTTTTGTGGTGATCAGTAAAGAGTTATTGTAATTTATTGTACTCTCCTTTACATCGTGAAGTCGGGTAATTCAAAAACGGGCGTTCTAAATTGTACTGATTTTTTATAAATTTTTAATTGTATGAATGTTACACAATATCTGCGCAATTGCTAACAGATTTCAATGATTCTTTCTTTAATTTTATTGGTTATACTTGAGATTGGTCCTATTTAATCTGGAGACAATATTCTACCTTTAAGGGTGGAAAATTAAGGGATGAATTGCCGTCTACATCTATATATGATGTTTATTAGAAAATTTGTGTGTGAAGTAGGTTTCTAATTTGATAAGTTATTAATAACTAATTTTCTATATGATGTACTATAAGTTGTATTGTATCTACTTTTAGGCATTAGAAGAATTTTATCTTAAATAACAGTCAAATTACCTAAAAGGTGAACTTTCTGTGTAATCGACTCTGTGCTGTTGACATTAGAAGCAGTTTCACACAATTTTTGAACACTATTTTTCTACTAACTTTGTTTGTATTTATTCACAAGGTTTGCATTGGCTCGTGAAACAAGGTATTCTCAATTTTCATCAAACATGCGTGATCGACTGGAATAAAGAGAACAAACGAAAATTTTAAAAATATTTTTTTACCACATTTTTGATTGCACAATAAATGTTACTGTTAGTTGCAATTTTATTTCGTTTACATACAATATCAGTCTGTACTCGCATTAGTGATTGTCAACGTAGGTTTTTGTATTGTGAATCTGTAATGTGTTGTATGTAGGTATACATTATTCATTCCTGATGAGACTGACATGTTCAAATTTGATCAAAGCCCCTAAATAAATAAGACGGAACCCTCGCGCACCGAGGGTTCCGTCCTCGACAACATCTAGATCTAGAATCGCATTTTTTCTTTGTAAGACCAATAAAAATTGTTTTGTTTGTATTAACTACAAGTTTACGGTTTTCGGGTTTATTATTTCATTTGTGCTAAGTATGAGACCTTGCTTCTTGCCAAATTGCATAGTTGTAGGTCAACGGGAAGTATCCCATAGGTTTTTGAGTGCCTTGTGAATGTATGGAACATGCAGCATAAACGGCCGTATCTTTTGATTGCGTTGACTTAGAAGTTTAATTTTTTCACGGCTCTAGGGACTTTAGTCTTGAGTATTTGATATTAATTTCTACTCAATACCTCCACGCGTTCTAGAGAAAAATGGTCTTGACAGACAGACGGACAACAAAGTGATGCTATAAGGGTTCCATTTTTCCTTTTGAGGTACGGAACCCTAAAAAATACAATATCATAGCACAATGGATAAAGTACACTATGACTGTTTAGGTTTTGCCGCTGCCATAAACCATAATATCCCTTTCTAACCAGTACCATTACCATGAGTTTCTATCGAAAATTCGTATTACATTACTACAGTCGACAGCGGTAAAATACGCCCCCATTTGTCAGTGAAAGAGTTAACCATAGTCGATACGGTATTTTTCGATGACATGTGTCAAATTTGTGACTCATGGTACCAATATTCTACGGCAACAGCTACGAAACGTTAGACACTGACGTTCAGATTTCGATAGGTAATTTACCGTTGGACTCATACTAGCGATCTTTAGTTATCTAAGTGAGCGTTAGAGGCGCTGTGCAATTTCCCATTCGAATCGTTTTACGCTGTCGCTAGCGAGTATGGTTACGGCTAGGTGCACTGTACTCATGGTAAGGGTACAGGGCCTAATTTCATAAACGTGACAGGCGACAGGTGACAATGACAATTCGGTATACATTGCTTGCCCCCTATGATGTTAAGTCTGTAAGTCTGTAGCGTTACTTATCGACACAGCAATGTACGGCGAATTGTCTCTGTCACCTGTCGCATGTCGCATTTGTGAAATTGGGCCCACCTAGCAGTCCACCTAGCATGTGCGAGAGGGGCGGACGCTTTACGTCCGTGATAAACTCTAGCTGAACGACTTTATTAAGACCAAGGCAAGAACGAATAAACACTTAAATGTAATGTTTTAATTTAATAATTTGAATGTTGTAAACATTTAAAATAAAAATCGGAAGAAATTTCGGTTACAAAATTAATAACAAAAACGGCGCCATCTCTCGTCAGCTGACGGTAGCTGTAAAGGTACCCAGTTGAATATGATAACTGGTTAAAAAGTTTCATATAGATGACACCGAGGGTAGTTGTACCCTTAAAAATCAATAATGTAATGACCGTAAGACGAAGCACATTAAAAAGTCGCAGGGTATGGCAGCGATAATGTGGCGAAACTGGCAAACGCAAGGCACGAAATGCTGATGTTGCAGGTTCAAGTCCTGCCATTATCCTGATTTTTCTTTGTGTTGTCATTACATAGCATTTTAGTTAAATGTAATCTGGACAATAAATTTGATCAAATTACCTCGCTGCTCCGCGAAACTAGTGTCGTGTACTCACGTGCAAACCGCAGTGTCTCTCCTGTTAAAAATAGTCCATCATACCGTGCGAAATAACCTTGTAAGCCATAAAAATATTTTGTTTTTTAAACCACGTACTTTCAAACAATAAATATTTTATTTTGTTAATTGGCTTGGAACTTCAATGAATATGCAGTTTTTCCATGTGGGTGTACAAACAGACGGGTCCACAGTAACCGCACGGCCTTGAAATCTGCCTGGGGCCTGTACCACAAAACTTACAAGTGCTAGAATTTGTTTGTCACATTTCTGTATGAAAAACTCAATGATATTATAATGCATAAGAAACAGACAGACATGAGAACACCGATTGTCGCCAATACCAATCATTAAACCACCATTCATTCATTATATTCAATCATTTATTGATTGTCGTCAATAAATGATTTGAATTTGAATTTGAATTTGAATTTGAATTTGAATACGTATAACAAATGCAAATTTGTACCATTTGTAGACATTGGATTTCCAATTTTACGTCTAACTACATAAAATAATAATTTATTAAGTTTCATTGCAAATAGGTTTTTTTTACAAAATAATAGTATTGACAACAGCGCCGTCGGTCCGACAGACTGACAGCGCGAGCGGTTGTCGATTTATTGTACTTTTTGTTCGACTTTTGATGCGGCCATTTTTTAAACGCTGACTAGAAGTCTATTATTTATAGGTCAGTGGAAAAACTCTACATTAATGTCAAAGTGTAGCGCTTGTAATTTTTGTGGTACAGGGGGCACATCTGCGAAAACAAATCTGGATAATATTTTCTTATGTTTTCGCGACTTGTAGACATTGAAATAAAACAATTTAAACGGTTTATATCGCGTGTATTGTAACGAATCTAATTCCCGACGTTTCGAGCCCTTTACAGGTCCCATGTTCGAAACGTCGGGAATTAGATTCGTTACAATACACGCGATATAAACCGTATAAATTGTTTTATTTCAAAATCTGGATAAGTTCACCGTCATACATGTGTTTTGTCCTATGATCTGTTATTTTTATGTATTATGTACAGTTGGGGAAATACATTCACGTATGTACCTCCATAGAACCCTATCGTAATGACGCGACGCGTTAAACGCCACGCCATCGTCACACAAATGTCATGCGTATGTCTCTTCGACTAGGTTCTACGGTGGTACGTGTTTGGATTTCCTTGACTGTACTATAAAGACTCATACATACATTCATAGATAACTCGCCAGCTATATAGAGCCTGTGAGTAGTTTACCGACTGCCGCCAGAAGGGACGGTGCTTTTAAATGGTACATTGTATAAGAAAAATTAAGCCAATAGGCAAATTATAACATTTTATTACAGAAAAGAAAATAGAAAAGTTAAAAGTCTAATTAAAATTAAAAATGTCACCTAAGCCGCTGTTTTTGGGCAAAGTGCCTAAAAGGCTTTTAATTTTGTGTACTTAGTTGAAATTTAAAGTGCTATTTTTAAATATTTTTTTTTAATAATAAGCTGCTCCAAGACGTTTTAAAATATATATATCTCCAGGAACGCCAACTCATTAAATCATTCAACATTGGTAGGAACCGTCTTGATTATATATAGTATTAGTTAATATAGCTATCAAACCAGCAAAACTGCTTTGAAATCACTCACACTGGTCAGGAGCTACGAAGCCTAAGACTGACAGAGGGACAGACAGAAATAGACAGATACTTCAAATGTATAACACACCGCTTTGTCTTGCGTTGGAGCTTTAATTACAGAAAACCATGTTTAAGTAAGACATTTTTTAAACAGCTTTCATCCCTTACAAATAGCTGGGTTTATCAAGTGTCTAAGTCATGTCTAATTTTTTGTGGTATGACCAATGATATTATAATACATGGATGTACAGTGTCATACTAAATGACAGCAGAAAAACGGACTGACATAAGAATACAGATTGACGCCATTGTTACAAATGCAAATTATTAGTTTACCATTTATAGTCATTGGATTTACAACTTTACGTCTAACTGCATAAAATAATAATTTATTAAGTTCCGTCGCAAATAGGTTTTTTTACAAAATAACAGTATTGAGAGCAGCGCCAACAGCGCGAGCGATTGTCAATTTGTTGTACTTTGGTTCGACTTTTGATGCGGCCATATTTTAAACGTTGATTAGAAGTTTATTACTTATAAGTCAGTGGGTATGACAGTGGATGTCTAGACAAGGCGTTTAGATGTGTTAAGCATAAATTAATGTAAATTTTCTGTCATAAAAAACGGTTCGAACGCGTTAGCTTTAACTTCTAAATTGCATGAAAACATTTTGTTGCAAATACGCGCCGCAAGAGGCGCTGTCTTTGATTCGATAGTAATTGAGTATTGTATTAAAAACTTACACCAGATGCTCAGAGAAACGAGTTTAATGTCGCTCTCTTGAAAATTACTGTTTTGTGACCCTAAAATGACAGGCCTATGGTGAATGTAATCTTTGCGTCTCTGTCAAACTAGTGTCATTAGAACGGAACGTTTATAGATAAAATCAGATAAGTCAAACATACGTCTCGTTACAGTACGCGTTCTAAATGCCCCAGTTGCGGGTGGTAGGGCCTTGTGCAAGGTCCGTCCGGATCACTACCATCATCTTGCTCGCTAATCCTGCCGCTAAGCAGCAGTGCTTACACTGTTGTGTTCGCGGAGAGCAAGACATCCGGTACAATTACTGGCACAAGAGGTATTCCATCTTAGCCCTCTGGGTTGGCAACGCATCTGCAATCTTCTTGGTGTTGCGGGTGTTGATCACTTACCATCAGGCGACCCAGTTGCTTGTTTGCCTTGATATTTTATTTAAAAAAAAGGAGCTAAACGCACTGAGTTACGTAAGCGAGTTACCGCGTATTAAGATTCGTGCTAGGTGCGTTGAGGTAGTGTAGTTGGAGTGAACCCGTACGCTTCACGCGAGCGTGCTACCGCTGGTGATGAATTGGAAAATTCAATCAATTTTACACACGTTCATTAATATGCAACACTGTTGAGGTTTTTAGACATAGCTATGATGAATGGGCAACACGATTACATAAAGTCTCGGCATTAGCCGACGAAGATCGTTTTTGATTTACATTGCCTCTTTGGATGATTACGTGATACTTGACTCTATCCGAAGGCAGCCATGTACTTTGCTTAATTTTATTTACTATGGCATTTCCGATGACAACCGATGGCAATTCTTAAAATGATATTAAATACCGTCAGCGTTAGAAAACGCTGAACATATTTATAACGTTATCGGGGCTTTAATACGATAAAAACATTGTTAATTTACCTCGACTGTAAAGTTTAGAGAGTGTATGAGTCTTCTCGTGACCACGGCCGTTGAAACGACGAGGTAAATTAACAATTTTTTATCGCGCTAAAGTCCCGATAACGTTATAAATGTAGGTATGTGAAAAGCGCGAAAGCTTAAAACAATATAGATGCTTAAAAGTCGAAAAATAAAATAAAAAATACACAGATCTCTCTTGATGATAAAAACGTATCATTATTTAGTGTTTATTATTGGCTAACAAATGATGAGCGAAATTTAATTTCCCTGGATGTTCCCTTGTCTATACGACCGCCAACCATTCTGAGCGACCCTACTCGTCGACCATGCGTCGAGAAACCAACAGCTCCTCTAAGAATGCCTCAGTAGTGTATGTATGTATGTATGCACCTGCGCCTCCCAAGTGTGTAATAATTTTAACTTAAGTTTCTTTAATAAACAGTTAATCTATATCGGAACCTGGACTTGTCATTTGCTCCCGATTAGCCACATCACATGCCTTACAGAAGCGAAACACGTATTGAGTGGTATTTTTTGATGTTTCACGAGCCTCTATTTGATCCAATTATATTATTTGTTACACTATATGTATAGTATAGTATTGTGTACTTTCCGTTGAAAAGTACAGCCGTATCAAAGTCTATTGGGGGTTTAGGAGGAGTAAGCGGGTGAAGTTATGAGGGCAGGCAGGAACGGAGAGTGATTTTATTTTATACTAGAAAAAGTAGAAGATCCCGCAAAATAACACCTGAATCTATCAATTGTCGATTTTGGCCAAAGGGTGTTGTGTTCTAGAGGTTTTTGGGCAACCTGCCCGCAACGGCGAACATGGCACCGGCGATGGCGACTCGACGGATCCCCGTCGTGTTGTCGCCTACCTAATACTCGTAGTTTTAATTTGTTTGTTTCTTAAATTTTATAGCGCAACTGTAATGCTATAAATTTTTACTGTATTAAATAAATAATAAATAAACTGTGGTTGGTTTTAATAAATAAAATAAAGATATATTAAATACCTTAAATGTCAAAGGCGCAAATTTAGCCAAACTGACCAACATAGTCGATGCAAACGTGCCAGAAATGGACAATCGGATCCGTCCGTAATTAAACCCATATTTCAAGTGATAATTCAAACTGCGTATGCGCTCTAACGAGACTGTAATTCGGTTGCAATTATTTGAAGTACCGTTGTATGGTTGCGGAAATTAATTAATAGCTCGACGATTACTCCACTTGACGCCTTGGTATAAATTTAATTTAAAAAATAATGCTTTTATTGCGCAATTGGGGGTTGGTTCCTTCAATGTGGGACCATTGCAGTCTATTTTATCTGAACCAACTAGCGATGCAGCTAATAACAAATGTTTGATAAAGTAGTTTTTTTGTTGTGTTGTGGATTTTTAATGTGTTTTGTGTATATTTGTATTGTCTTCTAATGGGGCTGACATGTTCAGCTTTGATCAAAGCCTCTAAATAAATAAAGATTTAAAAAAATGCTTTTATGGAAGCATTGAGTTCAATACCATGGAAGTAATAAGTACTTGCGTACCTACACCTGGAAAGTGCATAAGACTGAATAACGCGCGACGAGAGAGATACATTTTGAAAAAGTCTTCTTATAGTATGAACGGCAATGGAGATGAAACAGCTCTCGACAACAAGGTTGAGGATCTACCATCATATAATACAAATAAAACGGAAATAAATAATTCTAAAGCATACCGCGTAAAACTCAAAGAAAAGTTACCTCATCTCAACGAAAAGAAGAGATCTCCTTAAAGGGCTAAGTTGTAATGTGCAATAAAGAGTTTTACGTACATACATACAAAAGTAGCTGAATTACGGAACCCGGCTAAATGAAGGACTAATAAAATATGTACAAATAACTTAAAGCGTACGAACGCTTAATGAACAAAATAAAACCTATTTATTCAATTACCTATTTATTCATAAAAAATAACAATCTTTTTAAACTAACAAAGGTTTTGTCCGTTTCATTTGAGGGTAAACGTCACAATGACAGATAAATACATACACATGTTAACTAACATAGGTTTTCACAACGTTTATGAATAAGGGAGTTAGTATCTAGTACGCAGGAGGTATCTAGGCATCTTAATTGTGCATCATATCCTCGCAAATCCCTCTATCTCCGAGGTAGCATATCTCAATAGAGCTCTCAACACCTGAATCTCACGAAGCTCTCTAAGCCGGTCTCAAGTGGAACGTACCTGCAACACGGCGCATTGGGGGCAGATTAATTGAAAATTAGTAAATTTAAACCGTGAGTGGTTCTTTGGTTCAGATAAGCTACGGTTTTAATAAGTACATTTTTTTTTACTTATTATGGACTTGTTATCGACTGAGAAATGATGTGTTAGTTTTGATAATTATTTTTGTTACATATCGCACCCTTAGAATTAAAGCGACTCAATTCTGAATATAATATTACCCAAAATTAAACCTTATGTCTTTTAATTAAGGTGATATTTTGGGACGTGCATTATTCAGAAATGGGTCAGTTTAATTCTAAGCGTGCGATATTCTGTCTTGATTCTGTATGTCGGAAAGAGAGGCCTAACTTACGATATTCCAAAACAAAAAACGTAATGTCCAAAGTTGAAAAACTCGGTAAAAGAGAAAAAAAAACTAAAAATAAACAGAAATTGAATAGAGTTTATTTTAGTACGAGTTCTGTGAGCTTTTTAAATAATTACTCGTATACACAACGACTGTTTTATTATGGATACTAAATCTTCCTACATTTTCTTTCGTAGGTAATGTAGAAAACATTTCGTCATGAAAAAAATATTTTTTGTATAGTCGACCAAGTAATTGCTTGACCACTTTTGAACCTTATCCCTTTGTAATACGTTCGAAAAGTAGTCAAGCAATTTCTTGGTCGACTATACATATTTTTATCGCAATAACTTCTAAAGTATGGTTTTTGCGTTTTTCTTTCTTTGTAAATATAGTATGGTGACATAAATTTAACGGCATAAAAAATATGTGTTTTAATCCCAGACATGATCTATCTGTCTGCCAAAATTTCATCTAAATCTGTCCAGCCTTTAATGCGTGATTGAGGAACAAACATCCAAACATCATAACTTGCGTATTTATAATCTTAGTAGAGTGATGAAAATGTAATTGAACTATAATAGTAGAATTGTGAATAATAATAATTGTGGATATAGATAATAGTTAAATTAAAATTGTAATGACAACACAAAGAAAAAATAGAGCAATGGCAGGACTTGAACCTGCAACATCAGCATTCCGTGCCTTGCGTTTGCCAGTTTCACCACACTGCCTCTGCCATACCCTGCACACGAACACTGCAGACGAAGCACATTGAAAAATTCGCAGGGTATGGCAGAGGCAGTGTGGCGAAACTGGCAAACGCAAGGCACGGAATGCTGATGTTGCAGGTTCAAGTCTTGCCATTGCCCTAATTTTTCTTTGTGTTGTCATTACAATTTTAATTTAATAATTTGAATGTTAAACATTCAAAAATAAAATCGAAAGAAATTTCGGTTACAAAAATTTAGATAATAGTTAATTAATTTCATATTAAAATTAGTGGAGTAAGCATGCTGTTTTTACAAATCTGCTTGCCCTTTGATAAAACATACAATAAAATATGCTTTATTGAATACAACATTAACAATTTCACAGAATTACAGAAAAATATTACAAATAGGTATCCAAAAGGCAGTCTTATTACTTAAAAGAAATCTCTTCCAGACAACCTTTAGAAAGAGGTAGATATTAAAACTAAACTAAGACGACAAGATGGTAAGCGGTGCAGAAATATAATAGAGAGAGAAGCTATAAGAAAATTTGTACCATCTGTTATACCTTTGTTTAATAAATAAATTCTTTTGACTTTAACAAATGAACCCTTGTTATGTGCTTGAGCTACGAAAGAGTCACTTACGACAATCCGTAGGACAAAGGTTCCTTAATCTCAAAAACGATCAAACGGTCGACTAGCGCAGGTATCCTAGCTCACATGATATATCGACGGGGTATATCGACATCAAACAACTGTTTCCGAACCATTAGCTGGCATGGTAGAGCGGGTATCGGTGCAGACCGCGTTTGCATTGGGTAAGTACTCGCTCAAGTGCCGCATATAAAGCAAGCAAGTTTTTTTTTACACATTATGTGAAGTATTGACTATTGTGATGATTGTGTATATTGCTATGTAATCTTGTTTTGAAAAGAGAAGAAAAAAATAAGATAAACTGCTGAGTTGCTTGCGGCGTTTCTTCTCAGTACTATATTCCATTTTCCGAAGCGCTAGTAGATTCAAACATGTAAAAGAGCCTATATGGCCTACTTGCTAAATAAAATTTTCATGTTCATTTTTTATTTTCAAGGAGTTTTAAAACTCAGGGCTACAGTTTTGAAGTTTGAAGTGGAATTATATGTTTTATTCGTATGAATAGTAAGCATTTTTGTCGATATAAGAATTATTATTTTATACAACATAGGAAGGCACACGAGCAAGTTGGTCACCTGGCTTAAATAGATAAATATTTGGAGACAAATTTCTCCAATTGAGTCAGTCCCAAGCTAAGCAAGGCTTGTATTACAGGTATTTGACGAAGGATAAACATAGTTATAAACATTTATATACAGCATATAAATGCTTACCTTTATCGGAATTCGAACTCGCGACCTCTAGCTTTGTAGCCAGGGTCACTAACTATACAAATTAATTTATATTCATTCTGCGTTTCCACACTGAGCCATAATTTTCATTACGAAACGTCTTTCTAAAAGGCAATACTTTCTACGTTCTAAAGTGATATAAACTGTATGCCATAATGTCTGCTACCTGATTTCACCATATAGATGTAATTGAGAAAATGAAGAGAACCATTTCTTACTCCACATAACTTGTATGACCAAATGACGGGTAGGTGGAAAACGTGAATGGAAACTAAAGATATTTAAACTAAAGTAGTTTAGCTGAAGAGAGACTACCAGTGAGTCGTAAGTCGTTTATCTATTTTCAAGTCTGTTTGCTTTTGCCAATAGTTCGACGTGTTATTCAACTTAGCACCAGTATAATACTTTTCAGTCATTTTATTTCACTTTTAGTTACTGAAGTTAAACCAATGCATCACATGTCGCATGAATTTCCAAGCCTTGGCAAGTCTAGTACTACTACTAAACCGCAAAACCCTTCAAATATTTTACCAATCTAAACGAAGCATAAAAATCGGCAGACCCGCATCCGAAAATTCGACCACCTATCTCCGTCCTGCCCGAAAACCTAACGACCAAGAGAGAAAGGATGATATATCGTACATTTGGCACGCTGAATTTCAGCTCAGAAGTAAGGTTTCATACACAAAAAGTGAAACAGAGCGCGATGTGATAAAACAACGCCACGGACGCCTGATATATTGTATCGCTGGGATGATTTAGGGGTTTTCAAAACTATTAGTAAATGACGGTGAGAATACTCCAACCATATTGGAGCGATTATTTGGGAAACAATTGGACAATAACTCGTGTGTTTATGTTGACAGATTTTGTTTTTTTTTTCTTATTATTAGATATTTTTTACAATGGATGCCGTTCATTTATGTTTATTTGTTTAATTGTGGCATGTTACTTTGTAGTAGATAAACAATTACATAATGAATATGTTTGTATGTAAAATGTATATGTGTCATATTTGTACGATAGTTTTTCATTTGTTTCTTTGTTTAGAAAATGTTTTGTAAATAGTTGTTTGGAAAAGAACGCCCTTAAACGACAAGGCCGCCTATTTTCACCTTATAAATTATTTATAAGTAGAATGCCTCCAGGAATCAAGTGACCCACTTGTTCGTTTGCTCTCCTATTTTTATTAAAAAAAATAGAACTATGGATTACACTAGAATTACACATTAGAATAATGATCGTGGTCCTCGAGCCCACCAACGCGTGCAAAGAGGCACACGACGCTATACCGCCTTCTGCAAGTAAAAGCGAGACAGAGTTAGTGCAGTGTTTCTTAACCTGTGGTCCGAGGACCCTTGGGGGTCCGCGAGCATATGTATGGGGGTCCGCAGTCTTATCTATGAACCATTTAACAATCATAAATAAATGCCACCAAAAGTCTTGTAGTCGCTACGCATGCTTATTTTTTTGTAATTTGTAGTACTAAAATAAACGGTCCGAAATTTATTGCTGTTTTTTAAGGGGGTCCATAAAATTGTGCTTGATTTCCTAAGGGGTCCGTGGACAAAGAAGGTTAAGAAACGCTGAGTTAGTGAGGTGCGGTGCCGGTACTGCAGTTGTGGAACCTGGTGATAGTTCTGAACACTCAATCTAGTAAGTACATAGATATCGTTGCCTATAGCGTAAACACCTTACTGCTATTTATACTGACACACCTATATGTATAAAACCCAGCCTTAACGCATCAATAAAAACTCCCGAAATAACCCGAAAAAGGTTAAGTTAGAACAAAATGTGCCGCGTAGTGGAATGTTCGAACAATAGAAACGTTAAAAGGAAAGTAAACACGAAAATAGAGTTTAACACGTGGAAATAAGAGCTCTATTATGTCGGATAGAGTTGAAAAAACTTGGCAACGTTTAGTGGAGTAGTGCACCCTTAAACGTTTGGTCCAAACGAGAGAAACTAGCGGCTAGGGTCGAAATCCTGTCCAAATGCACGCTTATGTTTTCTTTATTTCTTTCTATAGTAACTGCAGTACGATTATCTAAAGCTTCATCATCATCATCATCATCTCAGCCACAAGAAGTCCACTGTTAGGCCTCCTCCATGGATTTAAAAAGTGACCGGTTGGAAGCGGCATGCAACCAGCGCCGTCCTGCCACCTGTATGAGGTCATCGGAACATCTTGTGGCTGGTTGTCCTACGCTGCGCTTGCCAATACGCGGCTGCCATTCGAGAACTTTCCGACCCCATCGGCCATCAGTTCTCCGTGCTATGTGCCCTGCCCACTGCCACTTCAACTTGCTAATCCGCTGGGCTACGTCAGTTACTTTCGTTCGTCATCTAAAGCTTACCACTTGGCATTTGTCGACTAAGATCGTTTTTTATTTACATTGCTTCTTTGGACCATAATATGATACTTAACCTTCTATCTAAAGCCAGCAATGTACTTCGCTTAACTTTATTTACTACCGATAACAGCCAGTCACTTTAATTGTACAGTATCAAATAGTGTTTCGCTGTAATTTGCAAAGCCCGTATTTCTCGAGTCTGACTTTTTACTTATCAGATTATGGTTGATTTTTTCTCTTTATATTTTTTTGCAGTTTTTTTCTTTCACGAGTTGTTTTAGTAAATACAATGCAGAAATTATTACGTGGTGATAAAGAACTAAACACACCAACCCATAGGATGCACAGCTCTCAATGGAGACATGCTGTCTAATTCCTTTTCCGATCAAAGTGGAATATACTTTTGACTTTTTTATCGTGAAATGTAATAATAATGCGAATGCCTGGCGAATTAAAATAAAATAAAAATCTTAAAACAATTCACAGCTATTAACCTTCTCCCAAACTACGCAAAACTTGTGCTATGGATACTTAACAACGGATATACGTACAAATATATCCTACATATAAATAAAAACTTAAATACGTATTATTATAAACATCTAGAAATCCGGTACGAATATTCACATTCACCATTTGAACTACCCCTCAAGGGAATCGACCTCGGAACGTCTAGCTTCGTCGTAAGCATTGTCGTAAGGGTCACTAACCCCTAGGCTATCCGGTGGTCAACATTGTGCCGTTAACGCCCCCGCTTACCTGTTTTCCACCAACGGGGTATGAAACAACTCGCTGTCGCTCTTAACTTGGGCCCCCCAGCTCGCGCCAGCGCCTCTCACAATCCATTACACGCGACACTGTCGTTGAAACGATTCACGACGTCACACGCTAAGGGAGTTATCCGACTCGATTCCCTCGGATAATCGTTATTGTTAATTAGGATTCCTGCTTTAAAGATTATGAAGACACGGACGTCTTGATTACTTCAGTCAAGGGACGTATGTAGAGGTCACAGCCCTCCCAAGTAGCATGCTAAGCACTATATAAGTTGTATAGTCTATCTACATCTACGGCCGGATAGCCTAGTGGTTAGTGACCCTGACCATGAAGCTTGAGGTACCGGATTCGATTCCCGGGAGGGGCAAATGTTTGTATGATGAATACGAATGTTTGTGCCCGAGTCGTGGATGTTATATGTATTTAAGTATATATTTATCTATATAAGTATGTATATCCGTTGTCCAGTACCCATAACACAAGCAGCTTTAGTTGCTTACTTTGGGACTAAGTCAATTGGTGTTAACTGTCCCAAGATATTTATTTATTTATTTACACCAATATAATAAAGAGGTAAACTTTCTTTGTTTGTATGTAGGGGGTAATCTCTGGAACTACTAAACCGATTTCAAAAACTATTTCATAGATAGAATGCTACGCTATCCCTGACGGACATAGGCTACTAATTCTACGCGAACGAAGTCGCGGGCGGCCGCTAGTAGCTATATAAAGGCGATCGCTATTATAACGAAACTATATAGCTTTCATAGCGCTTGTGTCTACTTGGACAGTTTCAGTTCAGTTTCAGTTATTTATTGGTAAAACAATGATTTTACACGTCAATACAATATAATATAGCAAAATCACCACAATACTTTTGTTGTGTTGTGTTGTTGTTGTGTTGACAGTACGGGAAAAATAGGAAACTTGCGTAGGTTTTATTGAGTACTGGTACTGGTGAGATATCTTCCAAAATATAGTTTTGTTTTTCATATTACCTATACTTCTTTTTGGCTACCAACTTTTGCCTCTTATGTATAATTTCCTATCAGGTATGTTCCTCTTTGGGGGCCTCCGCTAAGTCGCGCGCGTGCACGGAGCAGGTGCACGGAGCGGGTGCAGGCCTGTAGAAAAATAGTATGAAAGCGTCCGCTAACTCGCGCGTGTACGCATACTTTTGTTCGATAGGCGTGCACCCGCTTCGTGCACCGCGGAGGTCCTGAAACTGCGAATTATGTTTTCCAAATTAAAATCCCATTAAGATATCTCACACTGAATCTTTTAAAATCACTTGAGGTTTGTGGGGATCCCGACGTCTTCCATAAAAATAAAATTCCGAATATAATAGTTTGCCATTATCGTTCATTTTGCATAATGGTTTTTTTGCTGAAATTGTTAACTTTCAGGGTTTATTAAAAGGTTAGGTTAGGTAAGGTTTGTTTTATAACATCTCCGTGACCCTAACATGTCCGGCTCAGCTTTAACTTATAGTTTATTTCTTTACGTACTTAAAATAATGTAAACAAAATAAGTCACGTGACTCGGCAAATCAACCAATGAAGTCAATCTTTTGTGTCTGTGGAGACCCAAAAGATTGCTTTGATTGGTTGATTTGCCGTTGATTAAACTATAAGTCTCCCTGCGTCTCTCTCAAACTACTGTCATAAGAAAGGGATGCACATGGAGATAAGCTCAAACAAACTTTACTTGGCCAATCACGTTGGAGTCACTAAAAAGTTTAAAGTTTCTGATGAAAAAACATTATAGCAAGTGAATGGTTATGACAAACAATACATTATGAATTTAAATTTTATGGGTGCTAATAGACTCGATGTTTTCGTGGCCATTTGCTGAGTTTCCTAACGGCGTCTTTTACGTCAGACAACCATGTTAAGCTATCCAGTTTGACCACCAAACCTTTGAACTATTAATTAAAGGTAAAGATGTGGCGGTGGCCACTGTAAATATTTTTCCTTTAACACACCTCCGCGCTGCAGCAGATGAAGAACCTCTTCGTTGGAGAGGCTGACAAGGAGCTGTCTTAGCAACCGCTGTAACAGCGTTGTCAATTTATTATAGAGCAACTGATTTCTTTTCTGATTGTCTTTCTAACATCTGTTGTATTTATTGATATATTAAAGCCGCTAAAATATAGAAGCCTTATTAATTTGGAGTGAGAATCGTAGATTCCACAAAGCTATTTAAATCTAAAGTCATTCACTAAAAAAGTCGAAATATGAAATTAAGAATCAAACCGTTGAATCAACCGTACAAACGGAGCTGTATTTGTTGCATTCATATTCATGATGCGATGCTGCTTTGATGTGGAACCTGATTCAAGACCAACAAATAAATAATGCAGGAAGTACATACATAACATGTTTCCATAACAGAGAGGAAGCGTTGTCAAAGCGAATTCAGAAATAATACAAAGGTGCAGCGTAAGGGTCTTCGAAACAGGCAAAGAATGTTCCTTGCATGGTTGATGACGCGTTGTAAAAACTCTTCTCTTGTAAACGACCATATATTCAATTCAGTTTAATCTTTGTATTATAGCGCCATCGTTACTCTCGATGATTCCGCCAATGTCGAGGTTGAGGAAGGCACGCACGATTTTAGAGCGACCATATACTCAATTTAATTTCTTTTCTTTTCTTTAATGGCGGCCACGAGGCTTGTGCCAATGTCAGTGTTGAACGAAATTGTTCGGTGTGGGCCGTAAGACCCCCCCTCCTCCCCCCGTGGGTTATTAGCCATCGGCCAATGATATCCCACCATATAGGATAAGAAATCATTGACCGATGCCTTGGGTGCACCGGCCGAAGCACTGCTCTTCCCCCCGGAGAAGTCCATAAGGGATTCAATTTAATGTAAGGTGATGAAAATGAGAGGTTTCAACCTGACGTAACTAGAGGTGTCCCTACTGTTATGTAAACTATAGATACTTTCACGTATAGTATACGTATTCAAATTAAAAGCATCAATGTTGGAAAATATAACGGTATTAAAATAAAAACCATGCATTTCAATAATTCATTCATCATTAGGAGAGTCTCTTTCCGAGTCTGACGAAAATTGAATTGAATTGACGAAATATATGAGTTACTCGTCAATTCATTGTCTGGATTAAAAAATAAACTTAAGTCTATACAGGGTGAGCAGTCCAAATAATTCAGTATGGGGTTATGGGGAAGTTCGAAACTATAAGACATAGGGAAATTCGTTTTAAAGTGCTATGGCGTCGATCTTAAAGCTAACGAAGGACGTAGTCACTGGCGAAAGCTATAAGTGCGAATAAATTATATAACTATAGTTAAGCTTAGTTGTAGAAAACGCGGTTTCACTAACTATTTAGTTATACCAAAGAAATGGGTATGTGTCTACTCGTGACCGTGACGTTGAAACATGGCCGTAACGTCAAGGTAAATTAACAATATACTTTTATCGCATTAAAGTCCCGATAACGTTATAAATATGTGTGAAAATCACGAAAATTAAAAAAATAATAATGGTCATACATTTTGAAGGTGTGTGAAATATAACAAATCCTTTCGCGGAACTTGTGAACGCAAAAGCATTTGTTATTTCTTTTCATTCTGCCCAGTGTTTAAACAGGCTGGCAGTTAAAGGTTTGCGCGCTTGTTCAAACAGCTATTAATAGAAAATCCATTGAAATTAAATAAAAATCCCCCACCGGAATATCAGTGGAATATAATGAAATTTCTCCACTCCCTCCGTGCCTAATGTCATGTGAATATTCAATCGATTTATGAATAGCGGCCTAGCTCGGTTTATTCCGTCCTGATATAATATGGTATTGGTGTCGACACATATTACATTCACATAAGTGGACATGATCATGCATCGTCCAGACGTCCAATGCTGTACATAAATAAATAAATAAAGAGAAGAAATTAACAACACGACAAAAGTAGAGTCTTACAAAAACTATATAAGTTACTAGCGACCCGCCCCGGCTACGTACAGGTACAATCGAGATGAAATGCACATAAAAACCTTTCCTCTTAAAATCTTTAAATGACAGTTTTTTTTATACAACATAGGAAGGCAAACAAGCAAGTAGGTCACCTGATGGTAAGTGATCACTACCGCCTATAGACACCTGCAACAACAAAGAGAGTGCATATGCGTTGCCAACCCAGAGGGCTAAGATGGAATACCTCTTGTGCCAGTAATTACACCGGCTGTCTTGGTCTCCACGCCGGAACACAACAGTGCAAGCACTGCTGCTTAGCGGCAGGATTAGCGCGCAAGATGGTGGTAGCGATCCGGACGGACCTTGCACAAGGTCCTACCACCCGCAGTGAAAACCGCATCAAAATCCGTTGGGTGGTTTAGAAGGAGAAGGCGGCCGAAGATACACATTAAAAAATTCGGACAGACAGAAAAAATAGCGACTTTCCTTTATACTACCTATGTAAAGATAAAGATTACCTAGTATCACAGAAAAAAAATTAGAAAAGTTAAAAATCTAATAAAAGTGAAAATGAAAAAAGTCACCCAAGCCGCTGTTTCTGGGTAGAGTGCCCAAAAGGCTGGCGGCGTTACCTCTCTGAATGGCAATGCCAATACGTTGGGCGAGGAACGCGCCAGCCCTTGGGTCACCGGAGGTGTCGACAATTTTTTTCTTTATTTTTTTGAACAACATGTGGGCGTCGGGTCCCCATGGGCCCAGGGTCTCCACGGCGAAGGCAGCAAAAATAAAATTGTCGCCAAGACACGCATATTTGCGATGTTTTGCTGAGTATTATATACTTTGTGGTTATAACGCAATGTTGCAAACACAAAACGAGACACGGCAAGACCGCTGGTTTACAGTCTCCAACCATAACTTAACTAACTAAGGTAGGTTTGCTGACAAAACGACACCACAACTCCTATAGGCCTCTCCTAAGTATCACCACAACGACCGGTCAACGTTGATCACATCCAGCAGATTCAGCTCGAGCTAGCAAAGAGTTCTCGAGTGGCGATCCCGTCTTAGAAGACGCAAGTCTGTCCGCGGACAGACTTAACACAAAGTGGACCGACGAACCAACGAGATTCAATCCATGGTTCCCAAAAATTATCTTTGATATGCGTCAACAACAGCAGACTTATCACTCTGGTCAAAATTACAATAGTTTGGCTACAGCTTCACGATCCTCAAGGACCCAACACTCCCTGACACAATTTGCTTCCACCCATCACTTCGATCCATTCAGTCTCAACTGCTCGTGTCAATCAAAGTAGATCCAGAGTGAAGGGAATTAAAGTTACGCCTCAATTTTGTCCGGGACGCTTATGTCCGCCACGGACAATCGGCAGACATCTTACTTTTTACAGCCCAACATTTCATTTTTATCCCGGGAGGCCTTCGGTTTGAGACGGAGTCAAGTAACAAGATGAGGACGGGTTTTGGTCAAAAACACAATTAGATTCGGAAATGTCTTTCACGTATACGTTTTAAGTCTGCATACGCGTGTACGGTACGTGTAGCCCTGACATGACCGGCCAAGTTGTATGTGTCTCTTTCTTGTGACAATACTGGGATAGTTTGGGGCACATTCAAGGGAAAGATAAATTGCTTATTACCAGGCGTTAACTTTTAACCACAGGAGAATTGTGTTTTTAATTAAAACGATAACTCCGTTGATGTGAGCCTGTAACAGTGACGGATTTAAAATTTTGTGTTGTTAAATTGGATATATTATAAAATGTCTCTAAATTTATAATATATCGAAAAAACTAAAAAATCTTGGAATTAAGGCAACAGTGTAAGAATCATGGTGGGTTTTCGTATTTATTAGCTTAGATTTTTTTTTGAGTTATTTTGCAAGATTGTCAAAATAAGTTTATGAAAGCTCGGAAATAGTAGTAGAATGATAATGTCAATATATTCATTTCACATTCTGCCAAAATTAAACAAGAATAGAATCACCAACTGTAACAGAACTCACTTCCATATTCATTTATTTGTTGGTCAAAAGCCGTCTTTGATGGCTGTCCGAGCCCAGGATTAAGTTAAAGGCAAGCAACAAAAATCATTCGAAAATCGATTTTCCCAAGAAATGACCTATAATTTCCGTGTGGCCTTTAATTACTACATGCATGCTTTGTCCAGCAAAAATTAAGTAAACCTAACCGATTGACAGTTTTATAAACCGCTCCCGCGACCTCCCATGCCTCACGCCCCCCAATAATTCCGGATCTCGGAATGTGCGTAATGTGAGTCGTTCCTTAAATTGGATTGATGTAATTCCTCCCTTATATCCTCAATTTTTTTTGTTCGTCCGGATATTGTTGGGTCGTTCGATATGATAGATGTTTTTCTTTGGCTATAAAGTTAAGTGCTCCGTTCAAACGTTTGTTCGGATGTTTTCAGGAGTTTTTCTTCAATTTAAAACCATACGAAGAAATCGCTTCTTAAACTTCAACAAGTTATTGTCTAAAAGGCCTTCTTAAAGTCGGCTTAATCATCATCATCATATCAGACGATAGATGTCCACTGGTTGGCATTTGGCCCCCCCAAAGTATCGTCTGGTCGCATCCAGCGGGTTCTCACAACCACCGCCAGATCTTCGGTCACATTTTGCAGAGGATTTACTCACGCTGCGTCGTCCGGTATGCGGTGACCACTCGACATCTCTTTGGCCACATCAGCCATCGTTCTGCGAGCAAATGATGACGAGGTTATTGCTGCATAGTGGTCCTTAAATGGGCCTATCTGTAGTGCAAATCAGAAATTCTCTTGGGGTCCCTGGATAACTTCCCATCAGTTGAGGCGCTTGCTCGTTACCATAAATAATATAATATACCTGAGCCCCGTTTATTAAAAGATACGGAACTTGTAAGCGATTAAGTATCCAGTGGCGTCTGCCATAGGTACTACAAATAAATAAGTATGAAAAACCACTTGTAATAAAATGATCTGCACCATTTTATAAATAAATAAATAATCGTTTATTTCAAGTCTTCGAAACTCATAAGTGTTCAATAATTTGAATCTACATTGAATACGGCGCATGGAGACGACTGCAGTGACGAAAACAGAGGGTCTCGAACCTTTTCCCTATCATATTAAGGATGATGGTTTGTTGGTAAACAGGGCTCTGGTGCTTTGGCATTTCGAGCAAATTAATGTCAGAATCTATTAATAACACATTACTACTAGATTATTATAGAAAAAGCTAATTACGAAATGTTCTTCTTGTCGATACAAGAAGAAGCTGAAAGTTGAAAGTTACTTTCTCGGCCTTGGGCGTAGGTCATTAAAACTGCATTAGTGCGCCGGCGATGTTATCTCGTAATTAAGGGGTGATGCTGCGAATACTGCGATTGTGGCGCGATTGATAGAGCGAGCCGTAATACACTGCTGTTGTCTAAATAATGGCGGGGTCATTATTAAACGATTTGGGAGTTGACAACGAGGATTATATTAAATGATATGTAAGACAATACAAAGAAAAATCTTGGGACCTGATCCTGCAACCTCGGCATCACATGCTGGGACCTAACCAATAATGCCACAGAGCCCCCGACACTGCGAATTTTTCAATATGCTTTGTTTCTATGGTCATTACATTACCTACTGATTTTAAAGGGTAACTACCCTCGGTGTTATTTATGAAGATCTTTTTTTAAGTTATCATAGAATACCTCTTGTGCCAGTAAATTCACTGGCCGTCTTGCTCTCTACGCCGGAACACAACAGTGCAAGCACTGCTGCTTAGCACCTGATTGACAAGCAAGCGATCCAAACGGACCTTGCACAAGGTCCTACCACAATGCAATAGGATGGACAGAATGCTTTTGTAATCAGCAGCAAAGGTAGGTGAACACTCAAAGAGGTCAAATATCATAGACAGAGTTTAAACAAACATGACGATAGTCCCATGGTCTCTTGTCTATGAGTCTTCTTCTTCTTGTAATACTTCTCCAACTAGTCAAGGTTGGCAGTCCACTATTTCCTTCGGTCTTTCGTGAAGTTGGCAAGCGAGTACAGCTCTAATGTTAGAGTGTCCACAGATAAGTACATCGCACTTGACAGCTTAAAGAAAGCTCAAAGTCACGCAACGAGCTATGGAGAGGGCTATGCTTGGAGTTTCTCTGCGTGATCGAATCAGAAATGAGGAGATCCGCAGACGAGCGAAAGTAACCGACATAGCCCAGCGGATTAGCAAGTTGAAGTGGCAGTGGGCAGGGCACATAGCACGGAGAACTGATGGCCGATGGGGTCGAAAACTTCTCGAATGGCAGCCGCGTATTGGCAAGCGCAGCGTAAGACGACCAGCCACAAGATGGTCCGATGACCTCATACAGGTGGCAGAAAGGCGCTGGTTGCATGCTGCTTCCAACCGGCCACTTTGGAAATCCATGGAGGAGGCCTATGTTCAACAGTGGACTTCTTGTGGCTGAGATGATGATGATGATGACTTGACAGCTTCTTTATCTTTATTTTAAGAAAGTATAAAACAAGTCGCTATCTGTTCCTGTCTGTCCTCTATATTCGGTCCTATATTCGGTCGCTAACTCCTAAATAAACCACGCAACGGATTTTGATACAGTTTTCACTGTCATACAAAGATTGTTTTTAAAGTTTTTATTTATACTACATTCTACTTGTACACGGCGAAACCGGGACGGTCGCTAGTTTTTTAAAATAAAGGACGTTAAATAATTCAATAGTTCATTGACACCCGTCAGCTCCTGACTTATCAGATCATTCTCAAATTGAAAACGCCTCGTGAGAACAGCTCGGGATGATTGATCGACGTTCTAGAATCTTATTTTGAAATTTGAAAATTGAATTACTCGAATGAGAATATTAACGGTTGTTTGTCAATTGTTTAAGATTAAAAACATCAGGTGCGAATGGTTGCCAGTTAGTTTTATTTATTACAATTATAAGTTACATTGTTGCACCAGCAGGAAATGATATAAGATGAGTACCATATCATTTTTGAAGTCACATTAAATAAGTATTACATTGATAAGTTAGGAGTTGAGAGGCAATCTTCGACAATAGTTTTCACTACTTTTTACTTGGGAGCTTCCCACTCATAACCTCGAAACTTCTAAATAATTTATTTGTAGGCACATAATATTATATTATAATTTAATTCGTCTACCAACCACTTTTATTGCTAAAATAGCACATAAGACAAGGCAAAATAACAAAAATCTTCACATTAGTATAAAACAAAGTCTCTATCTGGTTCTGTCTGTCTTTACAGCCATTCACCCCTTCTAAACGACGCAACGGATTTTGATACGGTTTCCACTGTCAGAGAAGTTTTTACAGAGGGTTTTTATTTAGGTACAGTCAACCAATTTGATTCACAGGCCACTGTAGAACGTTGTCGCATTGTTTCATCGCTAGGATATTATGACATTTATTGATATATCACTATGATATTTAATGTGAACGGGTTCCACAGTGGCTTATATATCAAACTGGTTGACTGTACATTTCATCCTCATTGCACCTGTGCGAAACCGTATGAGTTTGTTATACTAATCTTAACTATCTACACTAATATAATGAAGGGGAAAACTATGTTTGTTCGCTTGTTAGTTCGTTTATATGTAGGGGGTAATCTCTAGAACTACTGAACCGATTTCAAAAATTCTTTCACAGATAGAAAGCTACACTATTCCTGACTGACATAGGCTACTAATTACACGTGAACGAAGTCGCGCGCGTCCGCTAGTAAAGATATAAATCACGACGTAGTCTGCAGTAGAATAACGGCGTATGTAGCAACAACCGAGGCCGTAGACAGAAGTAAAGTGGAATCCAGGTTGAAGAAGTTGGCCGCGTGGAAGCGAATAGGCCTCGAGATCACCAGGGCGCGGAGCTGGCGCAGCGAGAAGTGGACTTCTGGACCTGGAGAGAAGACAAACGCCAAATTAACAGACATTAAATTCATTTCAATCATCATTCATTTTGAGCTTTGCTTAGTTTGGGACTAAGTCAATTGGTGTAAATTGTCCCAAGATATTTATTTATTTATTTATTTGGATTAAGCCGTCAAGGATAGCGTAGCTTTCTATTAGTAAAAGAATTTTTGGTATCGGCTTAGTAGTTCCAAAGATTACCCCCCTACATACAAGCAAACATGATCTAGATGTAGAGTAACGTATTACTGAGTTGGTTAAATAGTTAACCTACCTAGGTTTATGTATTTAATTTCAATGTGTATTTTTGATGTATATGAATGTATATGCTATTACGTATTTGGTATTTGATATAACATGTTGCAGATACAACTATTTCTGCCTAGATAGTGCCTTAAGGCATTAAATTTTGTACATTTTGCTGTGTAATAAAGCTGAAATAAATAAATAAACAGTTGAAAAGCCAGACTAAGCAAGCAAGCTTGCAGTAGTCGTGGAGTACCGAGAAACCAATGCTACGTCTATGAGACATATGCATTTTTCATGCAAAAACCCACCCTCCTCTGCTTCAACATAAAACATCCATCACACAGACTCGTCATATTATCCACTTACTGGTCTTCTTGTTGACGAGCGCGTGGTCGAGCGCGCTGACCACGTGGCCGCTCTGGCGGCCGCTCTGCTCGCAGCGGTAAACCAGGCTGGTCAACACGGCCGCGCACGTGACCAGCCGCAAGAAACTGGTCACGGCCGGATAGCAACCAGAGTTGTACACCGTGTACTGAAACATGGGACATTAAGAAGAGTGTGAACCCAGCGCTCTCCATACAAACGGCGATAACGTTTTCCACCCTCTAAACCTTAACCTACAGCCATGATTTTTTTGTATGTTATCACTAGGCCCTAGAACTAGGTTTGTATGTTTTGATTTATTTTAATATTGTTAATAGTTTCAAAAATATTGACGCTTATGTGTTTTGTATGAAACTCCTAAAATGCCAATATTGTCTAACCTATGAAGAATATTGAAAAAATCAAAGCATACAAATCTAGTTTTAAGGGATAATGACAACATACCAAAAAATCATTGCCATAGGTTAAGGTTTAGAGGGTGGAAAATGTTATCGCCGTATGTATGACGAGCGCTTTTTCGGGCTGGGTTCACACTCCTTTTAAGGGTCGAACATATAAACCGAACTCAAGTCCAAGTTTCATACTAATCCAGTTCTATAGCTACGACCCTAAGGGTTGTAGTTATAAATCGAATTGAAACATACCATCGACCCCGCGAACACTCTAGCCATGACGTTGACAAATGTTATCATCTGCGACAACGTGAATAGACAATGAAGCAATATCTGAAATGAAAAAGATCATTATAACCTTAAAACTTAGAATTTACTAGACGTCTGTCTCTCTGTGTCTCTCCCAGCATATAGACGCCTCGGCGTACTTTTGTCGACCAAATTTGTGATGTCCTGAAGACAGGTCGAATCAGAATTACCTGGAACCGCCGAGCATATATAAAGAGAGGAATGTGTGTAGAGGAAGCGAGGGAAGTATGCCAGGACCGGGGCAAATGGCGTTCCGTGGTCTCTGCCTACCCCAAAGGGAAACACGCGAGAACTTATACTAATAATTATACTGATGGACTGAAATTCAGTTCTTGATGCGGTGGTTCTTGCACCCAGCCCGTCTTCCCACATTTCGGTTCCAATTAAAATAAAGTGTATGCCTATGCAAGATTAAAAAAAAGAAAATCAAAGGCTTTCTGTAGAAGAATCCATTTTCCTAGTCACATTATTAATGCGAAAGTAATGATGTTCGGGTATTTGGATGTCGGTTCCTCAATCACGCAATAACGCATGGACTGAAATTTGATACACAAGAAAGAACATGGCCTGGATTTAGGGTGACCGACCGTGTGTGCTCATTTTACAGGACATGTAACCTAAAATTAAAGGATTCATGGAAAAATACAGGACAAAGCGTTTATGGTATAGTATGGTCCTGTTATTTTTCTTATTAAAATATAGGACACAGCCAAAATGAAAGCTGAAAAACGTGACGTCCTGTAAAATGCTGGACAGTTGGCCCTACCTGGATTAAAACATGGGATACTTTTTATTCAAATTTATAGGCATTTGGCTCTATGTAAGAAAGGGAAAACCATAAACTTGATACATACAAGTACTAGTATAGTATTTTTTTTATAGTATGTGACACTAGAGAAGGCACCAAACAAGAGCTCGTCGACATGTAACCATTTTTGATCTGTCAAAGTACTATAAAGCGGGCCTGCTAAAGGTCACCTGCGGTTTAAAACAGGTTGGCATTACGCTTGCTTTCCTCATTCTTACATACACAACTTCCATAATAGGTTTCTCAGTTTTCTTGGTCTCACACACTGAGAGTTTCGTAAACAGTAAATAAACTTAGCATTTAAATAACAAAGCCACTTTTACATTTCAGCCGACAGACGTGTCACCTTAGAAATGTTTGTCAAAACAACACTTTAAACATTTAAACGTTTTATAAAAATACACGATACTCACTCGTACACCAAAGAAGTTGTTTAGAAACGTCGCCTGCTGAGCCAACAGTAGGTAGTAACTTGCCAACCTTGTAACATCATTGTCATCCCTTACTTTCAACGACACTATCCGTACCTCACTCTTAACATCGACGATCTTAGCGACCATTATACGAGTCGGAAGATCTTCGACCAAAGAAAAGTGATCCCTGATCACATCAGCTAATGTCTTCAACCGGTAACCGATATGCATAGAGTGGGAGTTCAACTCCAAAACAGTCAGCATACGGATGAGAAAAGTGAAATAAGCGACTATATAAGTAGTAGGACTTTCCCAGCCAAAGCTGAGGAACCAAGCAGTGTAATCGCTGATAGAAGCTATCAACCATAAGGATAAAAACATCATGATAGACGTCAACACTTTCCTTTTAATCTCCCTATGGTATTTCATTTCGAAATACTTGTCCAAATCGTCGTATGTTTCGTAATATGCCACGCACGACTCTCCCCCATACTTATAAACGAAATATAAGTATATTACGTATTGCAAATAACCGAAAATACTGCTTAACGTCTCGGTTATTTTCACGGATACATTCACGTCTAACAAAGCTTCGCTAAAGAAGTGGTAGTACATATTGTAAATGTACATAAGACCGAAGCATAGTAGTATGAAGGTCAACTTTAGATATGGCCACTCGGTTGTGCTTAGTACATTTTTCCGGTAGATGTTGTGGAGAATGAATATTTTTAAGATGAAATTTAGTTGGGCGAGAGTGTCGTAAGCGTCCATCTTACGAGCTTTCACGGCCAATGTCAAGACTGAACTGGGTTGTGGGTCGTAAGTAATTGCTTGAAGTAACAGGGTGTTTCTTCTGAGCATCTATTTTTCTAAGTGCTTCAACCTAATTACGTTTATTGCTAAGTACATTTTCGGCTTGGGTATATTCGCCCGCTGTTTGGCAGTTGTTTCTGATTGATTGGTATGACGCCAATTTCTTCAGTTCTGCAAATATCAAATATTTTTCGAGTAGGTTTTTACTAATATTCTTACATAATAAACGCGTTATTAGGTGAATATGTTTGTGTTTGTTATTCATTGACACACAAACAACTAGACGAATTTTGGTGAAAAACCAAAAACAACTCTTTTTAACATAAAACTACCCGACATGTTCCGGACCAGCCATAAGCCAGCGGTGGCTCATGATTAAGGACCAAGAACTGGTCCGAAACATGTCGGGCAATTCGCGACTTTAAATTACGTGAGTGATCCGTTTGAATTAATAAAAACAACACTGATATTCGTTTAAAGAAATTGTTGCAAAATTGCAAAAAACATAAGAATCCCGTACGAATAGACTTTAGGTATTATTAACAGTAATACCTTGTACAGTCAGGAGCAAAACATTCGAATTGATAAAAAAAAACTAGCCTTTACTCTCTTGGCAATAGGTACGTCGAGATTTTTTCCAGCGTAGATATATCGACAGTACAAACCTAAAATGTCGTAAGGGACATGTCCCTTAATGTCCCTTACGACAATTAAGATTTCCACTGTCGATGTCTCCTGCTAACTGTACAGTATTCAACAAATTGTAACAAATTATTTATCTTGCTACTCCGCAAACTGTGTGACAGAATGTATTTTTTAAATATATATATGTCGCACAGACGCAGCCATTTTGCACATGTGTGAATTAGAAAGTGAATGAATGTGAGTGATGTGTGAAGTTGCGGGTGGTAGGACCTTGTGCAAGGTCCGTCTGGATCGCTACCACCATCTTGTTCGCTAATCCTGCCGCTAAGCAGCAGTGCTTGCACTATTGTGTTCCGGGGTGGAGAGCAAGACAGCCGGTGTAATTACTGGCACAACAGGTATTCCATCTTAGCCCTCTGGGTTGACAACGCATCTGCACTCTCTTTGTTGTTGCAGGTGTCTATAGGCGGTGGTGATCACTTACCATCAGGTGACCCACTTGCTTGTTTGCCTTCCTATTTCATATATTAAAAAAAAGCTAATTTGTTCCAATTGGTTGATATGGACATCGCAAAGTAACGCCTGAATCCATTAATCACGTACAGTATTCTGCATCGCATTTCTACAAAGCATTCGCAAATAATTTGCTCCGGCAGGCAGTCGTCGTAATCGGATTTTTATTTGCTACTCCAGCACGGCGTAGTTGCTTGCAATTAATTTAATTGCCAATTAACGTGTTTTCTCACTAGTAAACCCCATATTGTAGAAAAACGTAAAAAGTATAAAATAGTAAAATTATAACGCGTAGGTGCAAACTAGACTAGAAAACTCTGCTTTTCCATGGAGATTGAAGGAAAATTCTAGCTGAAAAAAAACAACTACATGCTATTGTACTAGTTGTATGCAATGAAGAAATATTATAACTACTTGAATTGCAAAAAACATATGAATTTCAGCTTTTCCCCCGGCTGCCCTCGTTGTATCGCAATTATTCTTTACGATGTAGCTCGCTGCCCTTTGGCTACCAGTTATGACATCCCAATTTAAACTGCTCTACTAAACAAAGACACCAACTGTATATATAATTATATACAGTTTGTCTACATTATAAAACCTAATTTCCTGGCGCCAGAAGAACGTACACCCTGTATAAGATCTTAAGCGATTTTTCGAATTGATTTTCCGCTTCAAAAGAACTCGGCAATTAACTAGGTAAACAGGAGGAATGTGGGGTGAAGCGGCTCGGTACGGAAATAGAGCGTATGTGATCGGGGAGGTAGGGGAGAAATGTAAAAAAAGTATTTTCAAAAAAAAAATCATTGGGGCTTTTTTGCTACGTACTTCATACTTTACACTTTATTTTGTACTTTATACTATTTGCATTGTCAGTGGATCATACGCATGAGTAATAAAGTCCATAGAATGTTCTCCATTTTTGCCTGCCTGCCTGAAAATAGCCATATATTCTACATTAGTAAATTCTACATTCATAAAGTTTTCCTAACTCTACCCCTAAATAATTCATCTTTTTGCATGTTTTTATGACAGTACCAATTTATTTTGTAATGATGCGACTCTACAAAAAGTAATATTATTTAAAAATACCTTACTATCGTGAAAGAATAAAGTGAAAATCCAAAGATATTATTTATTAGCATGTTATAACCTCGTAAGGTCCCAAGTCCTAAATATAGGACAAATGTCAAACTGACTTTGAACTCACTGTCTCAAACGATATGGTTCAAAATTCATAGAATGAAATTTGATGTGGGCCTTACGAGGATAACTTCACAAAGATAATTGATCATACACTTCAACAGCAGTTTATCTTTATGTTTATGGTATAAAGCAAAATCACTATCCACCTCTGTCTATCCCCATGTCTTCGGTCGCTTATTCCTTCTAAACTACGCAATGGATTTTGACACGTTTTCTCTATCATTTATAGATTTTTTACGTAAGATTTTTACGTACAGTAAACCCTATTTATACACGTGCGAAACCGAAGCGGTTTGCTAGTTTAATAATAAAAATAAGTGGCTAATAAACTACTCAAAACAAATTGTAAAAAACGATAAAATTAAGTTCGTGTTTCTAACAATGCACGTTTTGAAAGTAGGGTTTTATTGCATTAATTTGATGTGTTAACAATTAATAAACCCCTACTTCATGAATATGTTTTAACACATACATATTTTTATGTTTTTGTTGTACAGAGAAAAGTCGAGTGGGTCCTATTTTATTTTGATTATTATATCATAAGACCAATACCTCAGCCGTATCTGATATATTTAATCAGAAATTGAAGTTATTCGGCAATCAAACTGTCAATCATTGGGTATATACATGGTAAACAGTTGGGACTACCAACAAACTGTACATAGTAGAAAGAAGTAAATAAATAATCAGCACTGTTATTCTCTTAGCGCACCAGTGTTGAATCGACGTTGAGGCATCACTCTGTCTCGTTCATTCGAGCTAGCGTTAGAGCAAGACAGGGTGCTACCCAAGCGTCGAGCTCGACGCTGTTACGCGTAGAGAATCACTCCCCAGTATATGCTTACATTGGCATCTCAATTTTATCAGCAAATAAAAATAAAAGTAAAGCTGTGTTTACTTCATAGAGTAACGTTGTATTTTTCTTTCAATCGACAAAATTACTCTATTTAGTTTGCCACAATACCGTTGTATCCGGTAGATAGTCAACCCTTTTGTCGACATATTGTCAGTGCAAATGTCAAATGTCGTAAGGGACATGTTCCTTAGGGTGTAACTCCACCGTGGCTAGGGTTGCTAGATGATATCCTAAAGGATGGCTTCCAATTCTACAGTGTTCTCCCGTCCTCCCTTACCCCCTATACAATGGGCGTGCAAAACCGGGGCTCGCTAATTTAAAGTAAAGGACTATTTTCACCGGATAACAACGCGGGCGTAGCCGCGGCGCAAAATAAATAATAGTACTAACGTACAGAAACTTTTCTTTTACGACCGCGTTTAAACGAATTGCAACTTTATTAACACGCACAAAAAGTTTGCTTTACTTAAAAGGAACGCGCAGCCTCGTCGCCTCCCCCCCCCCGCAACGCCCTGGCAAAACGTTAGGGTTGCATGCCATTCGTTTTCAATTACGCTGACACAGCGAGAGCTTGCGAGAGAGCGCGCGGCAAGCCGACAACCTAATACGATTTGCCTGTAGGCAAGGCAATCGAGCGGTACTTAAGTGCGGAGTGGAACCTCTGACCTGGCCAAGGGCGAAAAACTAGTTTTTATCTTACATACAAGAGAGCTTTAAGCGGGTTTAAGTTAAGCCCTATGAGATCTTTAGATGGTATCCTACTCCGACCAATAAATTAACGTACTTACCTTTTAATAATTTAATCTAGCGATAGTCGTTTGAAGGCTGAGCGCTATTATATTTACAAAGTACAATTCCTAAACGACTTATATCCATCCCAATAACAGTCTAATTTGGACTCAACACGTAAACGCATAAGGTCATAATTTATAGAACACTGTTGGTGGTTATAGCCTTTTTAAAAATTCTGCCCTCAATTATTCACCCCTGTTCCAAATCGCTAAAATACACACACCCCATACTTGTCATTCAACAATAAAGACATGTTAAGTAACGTGTACAAAGCGATTATCATCCATTAGTTTATATCCGTTAATACCAGGCAGGCGCTAAAATGATAGATTAGACTATCACAAATTATTTCACACTATCGCATAAACTTGGGTTACGCACTCTTAATTTTACTTAGCATATCGAATATTAAGTGGATCTGTATTGACTTACAGAAACTAATACTGGATTTAGACGTATCCAGTTACTGGCACCAATCTTTTTTAAATAGGAATGCAAACGAGCAAATGGGTCACCTGGTGGCAAGAGATCACCACCCATACACACACAACACCAAGCAAACTGCAAATACGTTGCCAAGAGGTCTCTATCTCAGAGGCCTAAGATAGAGACCTCTTGTGCCAGTAATACGAGAATCACTTTCCGTCTTGCTCTCCACTCCGGATCACAAAAGTGCATGCACGATAATCCAGCCGCTAAGCTGCTGCTTTAGCAAAGAAGATAGTGGTAGCGATCCGGATAAACCACACGCAAGCCCTTCCTGCATACAAAATGTCAGCTGTGGCATACTAGCTGCATTCAGCACTGGCAAGGCACAGGCACCGGTGTAAACATTTGCCACCGCTGGCACGGAAAGAGCCCGCGCTATTTTTCGTGCCAGCCAGTGACATGCGGACCTGGCAACACCTATTGGAGCACCAACTGCATATATGTAAATCCGTCTTTAATTATATCTTTATCTACACATATATCATAAATGCTCTATAATGCGTTCAGAAACCGTAGGCAATGACCAGCATTATAACAACCAATATTATTATGAGATTTTTTCTAATTTGTTTCTATATTTGTTCAAATTCACTTTTTATTACATTATTTTAATGTGTACAGTCTATAGATATTTAATAGGTACCTAGCACTAGTAGCTAGTAGCAATGCAGGTCATTGCCCTATGGCTTCTAAACCCATCATAGAGTACTTATGATATGTGTGTAGATAAAGTAATGTATGCAACTGTACAAAATTAGGTCTTAAAACACTCGTGTGATCCTATTATGAAACTCGCTAACGCTCGTTTCATAAAACCACACTCGTGTTTTAAGACCCCTCATTATGCAACAGTTGCATAAAATACTATTATAGATATACGAGTAGAAACTATAAAGACAATACTTACACTTGAAGTGTCAAACGCGTTAGCGTTAATTTCTCAATTACTAAATGAAGAATTTGTTGCGGATACGCGCCGCTCGAGTCGTCCGTTAAAATTATGTCTAATGGCCCTAACATGACCAACCAAGTTTAGTTTATCTGAGTTTATCTCTACATGCGTCCCTCTTTATGACACTAGTTTGACAGAGACGTAAGGAGAGATAAATTAAATCTAAGCCGGTTATGTTTGGACCACAGAGCGATAGATCCGTAGAGTACATTATGTTTCATATTTAAGTGTGACAATATAAAAACTTTACACTTTACTTTACACCGAGGGTAGTTGTACCCTTAAAATCAATAATGTAATGACCGTAAGACGAAGCACATTGAAAAATTCGCAGGGTAGGGCAGAGGCAGTGTGGCGAAACTGGTAAACGCAAGGCACGGAATGCTGATGTTGCAGGTTCAAGTCCTGCCATTGCCCTAATTTTTCTTTGTGTTGTCATTACAATTTTAATTTAATAATTTGAATGTTAAAAACATTTAAAAAAAATCGAAAGAAATTTCGGTTACAAAATGTAATATAAAAACTCTTCGAGTTAACCATGTATGCCCAATATCGTTGTCACATGTCACCTGTCAACATGACGAAATAGTGCCAAAGAGTTAGGTACATTATTTTGACAATAGTCAACACTTTAGTGTAGTATGACAGTGATATTGTTCGGAAGTAGAAATACGTTTCAGCTCGTAGCAGTTTAATAAGTCAGCGCAGACGATGCACTTTCGGAGTTTATTTCATATAAACAAAGCAATAAACTGGGCCATAAACGTTTTCGCACAGAAGTGTTTTCGCCACAGAAGGTTTACCTTTTTTTTACTCTACTAGTCCTCGGCCACGGCTTTGCTCTGGTAAAGTTAGGATGTAATGTATAGTCGACCAAGTAATTGCTTGACCACTTATGAACTTTATCCATTTGTAATACGGTCTAAAAGTGGTCAAGCAATTTCTTGGTCGACTATACATAAAATCCTTGATGTAAATAACCATGAATACCGTACAGTCAGAGATACATTATAAGTCACCAATAAAGACGGAACTGCGGGGAAGTGTCATTTTTGTCTTCTTTCAGATCATCTAATAAATATATCTCTATCTTTTAATAATCGAAAATTTTAATTTTCAATTTAACAACAAATGGTGTCATCTCTCGTCAGCTGACGGGCATTCATAAATGACCAAGTTGAATGAGATAACTTGATTAAGTTTCTCATAGATGACACCGAGGGTAGTTTTCCCAAACAAACATCTATAGTGTACTGACCGTACAAAGACGATACACATTGAAAAATTCGCAGGGTATGGTAGCGGTAATGTGGCGAAACTGGCAAACGCAAGGCACGAAATGCTAATGTTGCAGGTTCGAATCTTGCCATTAGTTACCCTAATTTTTCTTTGTGTTGTCATTTATTATGTAGCAGTTTAAATTTAATTTGAATGTATAAAAAATATATATGTATATCTCTATCTCTTTTGTTCATCAAGTTAGATTATCTAAAAAAGATTAAAAGATTTACTAAAAAATGAGTATATATAAAAAAAAGTTTGAAAAAGTAATTTTGCTAAAATAATTACATTCGAGCCGTTTGGCTCTAATATTCAGTACCCTTACCATGAGTACAGAAATGAACTCGCTGTTGAATAACTGCTCTGTGTTGAGTGACAGGAATTCTCAGTTCTTTCAAGGACTAGCTGCGACTTGTCGCGACAAAAATGGAAGGCGAGTGAGACTCAAAAGGAATTCGCGAAAACATTTCATTAATATCTCCTTGTTGGCAGTTCCTCGTCATGCCCACGTCAAGACAGGTATGTATTTAGTTGACATTTCGCACATCCAAAAAGAAAAAGAAACCGGCCAAGTGCGAGTCGGACTCGCGCACCGAGGGATTCGTACCAACGTAACTACAAATTTTCGGTTTTCGGATTTATTATTTTATGTGTGTGAGACCTTGCTTCTTGCCAAATTTCATAGTTCTAGGTCAACGGAAAGTACACCATAGGCTTTTAAGTGCCTTGCGAGTGTATGAGACATGCAGCATGCACGGCCGTATCTTTTGATTGCGTTGACTTAGAAGTTTGATTTTTACGTGGCTCTAAGGGACTACAGATTTGAGTATTTGGTATTAATTACAGCTCGATACATAGACAGACAGACAGACTGACAACAAAGTGATCCTGTAAGGGTTCCGTTTTTCCTTTTAAGGTACGGAACCCTAAAAAGAATATAATTTTATATAACACAGGTCATAGCACGCTAGCTTTTATCACTGACATAAAGCATATATCCCTTTCTGACCAGTAAGCGTGTGCGAGAGAGACAGATGCTTTTAAGTGTGGGATAAACGCTAGAGTGCTACTTTAGCAGAAGCTGGTTTTATGGAAACAAATACTTTTAAGAAAAGTTTAGCCAATTACTACATAGGTAGTACAAAGTAAAGTCACTATCCGTTCCTGTCCGTCCTAAATCCTTATGATGTATGTTCGGCCTTCTCCTTCTAAACCACGCAACAGATTTTGATACATAAATACAACAACAACAACAACAAATACTCTTTATTAATTCACACAAGTAAACAAAATAAAAGAACACACACAGGGAAATTTTACATGGGATTCAACAGGCGGTGTTATCGCTAAGCAGCGATCTCTTCCAGACAACCCTGATAGTTACTTAGCCAAAGTTTTGGTGGTGGTCAAATATTGGAAATTGTTACAGTCGGTTTGGTTTGTAAATCGTAATCGTATAATAGCTCAATACAGCTCAATTTGCAAAAAAAAATTATAGGTAATTGTTAAAAAAGAGAAAGAGGTGACAAAAAACATCGTAATTCTTGATCACCCTGAAATACAAATTCGAATTTCTATTTGTTAACCAATTTTAGCCTCGTACAAAAATCTGCAAAAACTTTCTATTCACATGATTAATAGATTCAGGCGTTACTTTGCGGAGGTCCATATCAACAAACAATATCATATCGTGTAGTTTTAGTGTTTAGTGGTGGTGGTGTGTAGTTGAGTCTGTGTGATAAATGTTGTTTCGTGTGGAAGCGGAGGAGGGTGGATTTTTGCATGAATATATATATATAATATGTCGCACAGACGCAGCTTATTTGCACGAGCCCGACACTGGTTTCGCGGAGTAGCAAGGTAATTTGTTCCAGTTTCTTTCTATTCACCCCCGTGAATATGCCCTGGGCCATAATCGTTTCTTTCTATTCCTTCTGTAGTATTAATTCACCCCATACTTGATGCTATTAACCCGTCTTACCTCATTATTCTTGCAGCATCAAACCACAGATTACGAAACATTAACTAGTAAACGAGGTAATTCACTTTAAACGGATTAAATTCAGTTCACAAATGGCGAGAGTTAGATATAAACCATGGCAGTAGCAAGCCGCAAAAATGCAGTGCATCCCGCAAATGTACTCGTGTTGCTGTACGGAGCGGACACAGGGGATATTGTTACAACAATATGCTAACTACTTAGATATGAGCGCCGCGCCGGCGCGCCGTCGTCGCCGTGAATTCGTACGGCGCGCCGCCGCTGAGTGGGGCACGCGGCGCGCCGTCGCGATGTGCTTTCCTCCTCGAATTTATATGCAGGCAGCGATTTATCATTCAAAATTCAAAGAATCATTGAAATCTGTTAACAATTGGCGAAGATATTGCGTAACATACACGCAAATAAAAACTAACATTTGAGAACCTCCTTCTTTTAAGGAGTCAATTATAAAAGGAAATTTTGTGGAGGTGTTAAAAGTTACGGCAATTAATGTCTTCCATTTCTTTACTAAATAACATAAAACTTTCTTTGGCCACAACAATATGGTTTTCTTAAAAAAAAGTATAAGTATTCAATCCTTGATAAAATATCTAAAGTACAAGGTCACGCCGCCGCGCGCCACCGCCGCCGAAGGAAAATTAAGACCACGCCGCCGCCGTGGAATTAGCCATCGGCGTTCATATCTAATGCTACCACAGGGCTCCGTTATGTTACCTACGAGTGTATACAACGTGTCCCTTTTTTTGCGAGGGGGAAATCTTCAACAAGATACCCGACGCCATGTGGGGGACGTCGGGTTACGTGGGATTTTTACCCACTAATAACCCCTCAGTGACCATCCTAGAAGTAACCGAGGGACTTCGGGCCATCAAATTAAACTCTCCGGAGGCCCAAGCACCCTGCCGAAGTGAATCCAGAACTCCCTGACTCGGATCTGAGCCTTCATCCCTGTTGCTCTAACATGACCGGCCCAGGTTTAACCTATCCCTCCCTGCGACTCTGACAAACTAGTGTCAAAAGAAAGTGACGCACATGGAGATAAACTCAGATAAACTAACCCCTCGCTCCGAGTCAAACCTGGTTCAGCAAATCTCGCTGACCATACAGCGGGGCGCGTTTGAGCCAGGTGCCATGCGGAATGGGTTTTTTATAGGTTAAGTTAATGTTTACATTAGTTTTAATTCTGTTTGTGTTATTTTGTTGTCTATTATACACTTTTAACTTTATTTAATGTAAGACTTAAACTACGCTTAACTGGGCATTGTAACTGTTTAGATTAGTTGCTATCTTTGACCTATAGTAGATGCGCGTTTTGGTTAAATATTTTGTACCTCGTGACATAAAAAAAGTTTTTTCAAGAATATATTTTTGCGAGTAGCTTTTATAAGACTGCAGTCCTGTATTCCATTGCAATTCTATGAATCTTTTTTTTTTTTTTTTCTACTGTATTACATCTGTGTACTGTGCTCTTGGCAGTCATATTACAGGATCTGTATTGTGTAAGTGTTTTGTGTCGACCTGCGGCTGAATAAAAGCATTTTGGACCGCTGCACTGTGTGACGAACCACTGCGTCCACTAGGGTAACGCACACTCGTCAACAATAAAATTAAAGTATAAGATTTATCAAGGGATATCTCATACGTTGGCTGAAGAGACAAAAGGTGTAAGTCCGCGCTCAAAAAATAGGTAAGTTAAATTAAAAAGAATCGGGCGCCATGAGCACGGCCGAAGCTAAAAAGAAAAAAATAGTGTCCAGATGCTATTAATAGTCGGTAGTAATTGAACCTTTAATCTCAAGCCAAGGCAATTGATTAAATAGAATTAATAAATGAAAATGCTGTTTTCGGGCCAGACCGTTTAATTCGAGCTATAGGTAAACAGGTGGTAACAATACTAGCATAAGACTAGTTATTAAACTATGGTAATCTAAATTTTCTTACATTTTCCTAAGAAAAAAACATTATTTCTCGAGTAAAAGGTTGTCCGTAACTGAAGGACAGATAACGAACATTAGTTCGATGCCGGAAGTACACAGATACAAAAATTTTCACAATTTACTAAAATGGTCTCAAGTTACTAATTTGGTCTCAAGTAGTTTTTTGATCCTAAAAGTGTTTATACATATTAACTAGGTAGTTGGCACATCATCTGACGCAATTAGACATTTAAGAAAGAAGTCACTGACCTTAAGATAGGCGATAAACTAAATTAAGTTAAATTTTACAACGCTCGGAGCAGGAACGTCGATGCAAGGCGATGAGGCATCGGGAGCTGGGGAATGACACGCAGGCAGCGGTCCATCAGCGTCCGTAGTAGATGGTGAATCACGTTCCAGGTGGAAAATGGTTCTCCGGTAAGCGAAGGCTTGCTCCGGGGAGCATTCAAAGTAAAAGGAAATAAACCCGTAGGCAGGAAATATATGGCTTAAAGCCGTAGAACGGAATGCAAAGAAATTATGCCATTCCGAAGGAGTTTTCAATGAGTTTTAAATTTATAAATGAAAGCATAAAGTTATACTCGGGATTACCCGAAGGCAGGAAAAAATGCAGAAGGATAAGTATCCTTGGCAAAGCAGAAAATAAGCTTTTTAAGGAAAGCAGCGAAAAATCTTGTTTGAGGAGAACAAGGGAAAGATTGGTTTAAAAAACATTGAAGTTTAACATCCCAAAAGGATTATTAAAGGTTATAAACCAAAGGAAAAAATTAACCCATGATAAAAGGCATTTGGTAAATTAAAAAATTAAAGAAAGCCAAAGAAAGGCAGAGAAAAAATAGTGATAATAATTTAGGCGCAACGGGAGCTGTAACAACACACATTGGCTGTATTAGCTAGGCGTCGTAAAGGTTATAAGTTTATATTTCCTACAATTCACTTTTTCACTTTTAAACAAGGGCAAAAACTTACCGCCTTGTTAAGTAGAATCTATAACATTACGCCGGTGACCGTCGCGAAAGCATCAGGTAAACACACAGCTGGAAATAATAAAAAGGAGTCAAAATATGGCGCGTGGAAACACGACATGTAAAATAAAATTAAGAAAAATAATTTTATATTTACCGTAATGGGAAATGGTGGCGTCATCCCGCAGGGCGGCGCACCCACGCATAATAGAAAAGAATCATCTTTCGCTTTTTGCTCGACAAGCTTGGATGGAAACAGATGAAAAAAAAGTCCTCTCGAAATCAACCTCAACGGAACAAGGAAAAGAATAAGAAGATTTTCTTTTTTTTTAAAAGTCATCTGTCAGATGAAACTATTGCCAGTTTAGGGAACTTCCACAGCAAAACCATTCGAGACATGGTGAAAACGTCAAAAATCGAATCCAAACGGCGCATAGGAACTGTCAGATGACAGCCAAGTGACAGCCATCAAATATAATATTGAAGTAAACAAACATCATGTAAACGGGTTAAATTAACACGTTACATCACCCCCTTCCTCGAGAAAATAAAAAATAGGAACTATTTTTTATTAAAAAACCAACGATATAGTTAAGAACCAAGTCCAGGGACTACCCAGAGCAAGGAAAGTTGAAATTCGAAGCATCGAACCAACAGCAGGCATACGACATGCAGAAAATAATAATATCTGAAACAACGAAAATCGAACAAAGAAGGACGTCGTGTTGTCAATAGATACGGTTGGGCACCTTCGCCGCCGACTACAACAGACGAAACAAAAATGTTGAAGCGAAAAAAACTTCTTAAAGTTAGTACGGTTAAGCACAATAGCCACCGAGTAAAGGAAAGAATACAAGTTAAAGTACAAAATTTCCAAACATAAGTGCGGTTCGGCACAATAGCCACCGACTATAGGATATAATAAAATTGAAGCATAAAGCTTAGAAGTGTAAGTGCGGTTCGGCACACTAGCCACCGACTCATCAAATCAATAGAAAGTCCAAAACAGTCCAGATAGAAATAACTCACAGCTGGTCGTTGTAAAAGTACAGATAGGCACCATCGCCTCTGGCTCAAACTAACAGCGAGAAAAGTTGACTAAGCTGGAAAAATAACAAGATTTGAAAGAATATTTTCTTACGCCCAAGCGAAGAAAACAAACTTAATAAGTTTTAAAACATTAAAAAGCTAAGCACAATGCTAGCAGTTTCACTATGTGACTGGCTCAACCCCACCAATCTTCCAAACACATAGGGAGAAAAGATACCACTATGTGACTGGCTCAACCCCACCAATCTTCCAAACACATAGGGAGAAAAGATACCACTATGTGACTGGCTCAACCCCACCAATCTTCCAAACACATAGGGAGAAAAGTGTTTGACCCTCCAAACATTGGGGTACAAACAAGAGCTTGCTCTGTTGAGGGACAGAGACAAGAGAGAGGACAACCGCGTTGTAAAGACAACGTAAAACCGGAAGCCAAAAAGTTCAGTATAACTACCGCAGTGATCAGCTGGGCAGGAAAAGTCGAACTAACGAGTCGAAACCGAGAAAATAGTCAAGTCCAGGATAACTTAAGTCCTAAACTTAAAAATAGGTACTATGCTAGTACTTAAGAAAAAGGTACGACACTCAACTTAACTATTTAGAGCACGCACAAAAAATATGTACACAAAAATTACAAATGTACACGAGAAGTATACTAAAGAGTTGGTAGTAAATACCACAATAGAACAAACGAGAACAAGTTAAGACAGGTAAGAAAGAATAAGTTCTTATCAGGAGGAATGTAATTAGAGCAAAAATAGACAGATAGAAATGTCCAAAGTTTAATTTTAGAATAACATCAAGCGAGAGTGCAAATGAACGAGTCTTCCTTTCATACATCACTCTCATTGACCCTAAAAACACTAAACACCATACATCCATCCCACACAAGGGTCGGTGACCTATTCAAATCACTAACTAAATGAAGTTAAGAGAACCAAGAAGAATTAAATTTTAATAATGTCTTTAACATGATAACGGCCAGAAGTGCCTTTAGAAAGGTCTTTTAAAACATAGACATTGGCAGAAATTTTATTAGTAATTTCGCACTTTACGAACCTTGGAGCTAGTTTAGCCGAAAAATAGTGTGCAGCGCTAGACTGAACGAAATTTCGTCTCCACACTACATCTCCTACACGATAAGAAACAGCTTTGCGTCCTTTATTATAATAGACGGCATTGCGTTTATAAGCCTTAAGAATAGAAGAGGAAACCTGTTCATAAATGGGTTTCAAGGAAAGAAATGAATTTACATAAGAATGACGACTATCTATAGTTAGATCGTCTAAATTATCAAGAGAGTCGCTAAAGCGATGTAAAGCAGCATCAAAAATAAGTTCTCTACCGAACATTAAGAAATTTGGACTGAATTCAGTCGCAAAGTTAACAGTATTGTTCAAAGCTAACTGAACATGAGGTAAGAAATTAGACCAAGTTCTGTGATCGTCTTTGACGAAACAAGAAATACAAGTTTCTACTGTTTTGTTGTACCTTTCAATAGGATTGTTTTGAGGTGTGTACAGGGTGTTATAAAATATTTTGTTAATGTTAAACTCTTTGAGAAAATCCACAAAATGTTTAGAAGTAAATTGGGTAGCATTATCGCAAACTATTACTTTAGGACTGCCAAACTTAAGAAATATATCCTTTTCTAAGGATCTACAAATAGATTTTGTAGTTGCATTAGCTAAGGGAAAAAGCCAAACATACTTGGTGAAAACATCCACCACTGACAAAATAAAACGATGTCCAGAATAAGTCCGAGGTAAAATTCCAATTATATCCATGGATAGCATTGTCATGGGGCGATCGACGACTTTAGGATTAACCATTATACCGAAAGGTGGAGAGTTAGAAGACTTATAGGCTTTACAAGTGTCACACATACCAATGTATTTTTGAACATCTTTAAACATCTTATTCCAAAAATAATGAACTTTCAATTTGTGTAATGTTTTATGAATACCTAAATGTCCAGAGTTAATATCATCATGATTGTCTCCAATAGTGCTAATAATGTTGTCTTGAGGTATAACAATTTTCCAGTCTAAGCGTGAATTTTGATTATATTTTGGTTTGCAATATCTATATAGTGTATTATTTTCAACCTTATAGTTTTTATACTTAGTGGGAAATTTTTGACAGTTAATAAAAGTCTTTCTGTACCAAGGATCTAAAATTTCATCATCAGGAGTTTCAATAGTAGAAGTAGCATTAATAGCAGCTATTTCAATACGGGAGAGTGAGTCAGGAACTACATGTAAAGAACCTTTTTTATGAATTATGTCAAACGTGTATTGAGAAATTCTAGCGGCCCATCTAGACAAACGTCCACTAGGATTAGTTAAGCCTAACAACCATTTAAGACTAGCATGATCGGTAATGACGGTAAATTTCATGCCTTCTATATAAGGTCTAAAATGTTCAATGGAATTTAAAATAGCTAACAATTCACGTTCAGTGGTACTATAATTTCTTTCACATTTATTTAAAGAACGAGAATAAAATGCAACAGGATGCTGTTCACCAGCGTCGTCTTCCTGACATAAAACGCTGCCAATTCCAACAGAACTAGCATCACAGTGGAGGAAAAATGGTTTTTCAAAATTAGAACACTGTAAAACAGGGGCGGTCATTAAAACTGATTTTAATTTTTCAAAAGCTTCATCAGCTTCAGAATTCCAAACAACTAGCTTTTTCGAATTCTTACTACCTCCAGTAAGGCGAGTTAAGGGTGCAGCTATATCCGCGAAACTTGATATAAATCTTCTATAATACGAACTAAGTCCAAGGAAACCACGAAGTTGTCTAACAGTCTGAGGTTTAGGGAAATCTCTAATAGCTTCCAGCTTTGAAGGATCGGTATGTAAACCTTGGTTATCTATTACATAACCCAAATATCGAAGTCGGTCTTTACAAAATTCACATTTTTTCAAATTAACGGTGAGTCCAGCAGCTTTTAAAACTTTATGTACTTTACGAAGAAGGGAAATATGTTCAGAAAAGTCTTTAGAAATCAAAACTAAATCGTCAAGATATTTAAATAGAACGTCATCAAATTCCGGACCAAATAATCTATCAACCAAACGTTGAAGCTCTGCCGGCGCATTTGTAAGTCCAAACGGCATTCTAATGAATTCGAATAAACCTTTACCGGGAACCACAAAAGCGGTTTTTTCACGCGATGATTTCTCTAACGGAATTTGCAAAAATGCCTTAGACAAATCAATAGCGGTAATGTAATTAGCACCACGAAGGTTATCCAAAATTCTAGAAGTAAAAGGTAAGGGATAAGAATCTCTAACGGTAACTGAATTTAAACGTCTAGAGTCCAAACACAGTCTAGTGCTGCCGTCCTTTTTCGCAACAGCCAAAACAGGAGAACACCAAGGAGATTTAGAAGGTTGAATTATTTTTTCTTTAAGTAGTACTTCCACTTCAGCATATAACTCGTCTTGTTTAGCCGGACTAAGTGGCCAATAACGTTGCCTAATAGGATCACCAGTAGTAGTGATTTTATGTTCAGTTAAGTGAGTTAGACCTAAGCCTTTCTTTTCATAGGAAATGTCTTCAAATTCTTTAACAATTTCATCCAATTGTGATTTTTCCGAAACAGATAAGTAAGCTGCAGAAGTAACAGAACATATAGAAACCTTAGGATCCGTTTTATAAGTTATATTTTTGAAAAGTTCTTTCGCTAAACCAAATTTTAGCCAAAAATTAAATCCGAGGATAATAGGTGTTTCAAAAGATGGTATAACCATAAAGGGAACAGTATGAGTTATGTCGTCGACAGTAACAGGAATATCAATAAAACCAAGAATATTACGAGACGTGCCGTCAGCGGTACTAGCGACTACGCTAGGATCTTTTCTAAGCGTAAGACCAAGATTCAAAAATGTAAGGTGAGAATTAGAACCAAGAACACAACTATTTGCGCCACTATCCAACAGTCCTGAAAATATGTGTCCGCAAACGCTGAAAGTTAAATAAGGTCGAGCATCGAAATTATTCACAAAGAGCACAGGAGCTATTTTATAAACTTCAAAAGAAATTTTCAAATGATCAAGCCAATTAGAAAAATCCTGCTTGATTTCAGCATCAGAAGGTTTAAAATTATGGAGAGGTGAATTAACGTTTTTATCAGCCGAAACACGACGCATTTCAGTACGAAACGGTGTTCGACTGACGCCTACAAGTTTTTTGAACTACTAGCAATAGGAGTTTCAGAGTGAGAATTGCAATTATCGCAGGTCTTAGAAGTAACGTCTTTCTTATTACAATTAAAACAAATAACACCTTTAACAGTCTTACAATCTCTATAATGATGGCCAGTCTTTTTACATTTAAGACAAATATGATCTTGAGTAACAGTAATCTGATTAATCTTCTTAGCAGTTTTATCAAAAGAAGTTGCAGACGAAGTGTGCAAACTTGAAGCTACAGAATTATAAGCATCGATTTCTTTACTGAGCCTAACTATGGCATCTAAATCTGGTATCGGTCTTCCAATGAAGTGTACCATCAATGAAGGTAACATATTGTGTCTAAAAATATCAATTAGCACAGAATCCGTTAGCGGAAAGGTAAGCTGACTTGATAAGTCCATAAGGTCAATCACAAATTCAGACAGTGTCTCTCTTGTCTTTTGCTTGCGAGTGCGAAGTTGATATTCAAGCTGGTAGTCAAAATCGTTTTTATCAAACCGTCTCAGCAACGCAAGTTTAAGCTGATACCACGTTGTGAATTGAGAACGAACCGAGCGGAACCATTTCAACGCGTGATCCGAAAGTAAGCTAGAAAAAGCACGAACCAAATAAGATTCATCAATGTTACGAGCATACTGATATTCTTCAACTTGAATTAGAAATTCGCGAACGCAAGTTTTAGCATTAAAATTTATTTTACTCTTAGCCAAATCAGGTTGTTTCGTATAAGTAGGTGTTCTATTGACACGATTATCCAAAAGCAAAGTGTTGTTATTAACATTAGGTAGATTTAATATACCAGGAAGTTGAGAATTATCACGATTAGTACTATGTGAATTATCAGGAAGCTGTGACAATGTAATTAAATCGCCATGAGAAGGTATAAAATCCATAGAAGGTTCTGGGTCAGTACCAGTAGACACAAATGCTGGTCCAGGCAAATTATCTTGAGGAGCGTCTCCCTCAGACATAGTGAAAAGTTAGTTAGACAAGGTCACTTTAAGTAAATAAGTAAATTGATAAGTTAAATCACTGTACTATAAACTAGGTACACAAATGTAACGTCCTGCAAAACAATACGCAATAGAAGTACAATACAGTTAAGAACAGAAAAAGTCAGAAAATAAACAATGTATTTCTTAAGTAAAATACAAAGTTTCAAAGTAAATAAAGCGTCTCAGATGAATAGCCAAAATAACAAAATTAAAGGTCAAGAACGAAACTCAGCATAAATAACAAACAAGAAAATGAATTCAAGTCCCTGTTCGGGCGCCACTTTTGTGACGAACCACTGCGTCCACTAGGGTAACGCACACTCGTCAACAATAAAATTAAAGTATAAGATTTATCAAGGGATATCTCATACGTTGGCTGAAGAGACAAAAGGTGTAAGTCCGCGCTCAAAAAATAGGTAAGTTAAATTAAAAAGAATCGGGCGCCATGAGCACGGCCGAAGCTAAAAAGAAAAAAATAGTGTCCAGATGCTATTAATAGTCGGTAGTAATTGAACCTTTAATCTCAAGCCAAGGCAATTGATTAAATAGAATTAATAAATGAAAATGCTGTTTTCGGGCCAGACCGTTTAATTCGAGCTATAGGTAAACAGGTGGTAACAATACTAGCATAAGACTAGTTATTAAACTATGGTAATCTAAATTTTCTTACATTTTCCTAAGAAAAAAACATTATTTCTCGAGTAAAAGGTTGTCCGTAACTGAAGGACAGATAACGAACATTAGTTCGATGCCGGAAGTACACAGATACAAAAATTTTCACAATTTACTAAAATGGTCTCAAGTTACTAATTTGGTCTCAAGTAGTTTTTTGATCCTAAAAGTGTTTATACATATTAACTAGGTAGTTGGCACATCATCTGACGCAATTAGACATTTAAGAAAGAAGTCACTGACCTTAAGATAGGCGATAAACTAAATTAAGTTAAATTTTACAACGCTCGGAGCAGGAACGTCGATGCAAGGCGATGAGGCATCGGGAGCTGGGGAATGACACGCAGGCAGCGGTCCATCAGCGTCCGTAGTAGATGGTGAATCACGTTCCAGGTGGAAAATGGTTCTCCGGTAAGCGAAGGCTTGCTCCGGGGAGCATTCAAAGTAAAAGGAAATAAACCCGTAGGCAGGAAATATATGGCTTAAAGCCGTAGAACGGAATGCAAAGAAATTATGCCATTCCGAAGGAGTTTTCAATGAGTTTTAAATTTATAAATGAAAGCATAAAGTTATACTCGGGATTACCCGAAGGCAGGAAAAAATGCAGAAGGATAAGTATCCTTGGCAAAGCAGAAAATAAGCTTTTTAAGGAAAGCAGCGAAAAATCTTGTTTGAGGAGAACAAGGGAAAGATTGGTTTAAAAAACATTGAAGTTTAACATCCCAAAAGGATTATTAAAGGTTATAAACCAAAGGAAAAAATTAACCCATGATAAAAGGCATTTGGTAAATTAAAAAATTAAAGAAAGCCAAAGAAAGGCAGAGAAAAAATAGTGATAATAATTTAGGCGCAACGGGAGCTGTAACAACACACATTGGCTGTATTAGCTAGGCGTCGTAAAGGTTATAAGTTTATATTTCCTACAATTCACTTTTTCACTTTTAAACAAGGGCAAAAACTTACCGCCTTGTTAAGTAGAATCTATAACATTACGCCGGTGACCGTCGCGAAAGCATCAGGTAAACACACAGCTGGAAATAATAAAAAGGAGTCAAAATATGGCGCGTGGAAACACGACATGTAAAATAAAATTAAGAAAAATAATTTTATATTTACCGTAATGGGAAATGGTGGCGTCATCCCGCAGGGCGGCGCACCCACGCATAATAGAAAAGAATCATCTTTCGCTTTTTGCTCGACAAGCTTGGATGGAAACAGATGAAAAAAAAGTCCTCTCGAAATCAACCTCAACGGAACAAGGAAAAGAATAAGAAGATTTTCTTTTTTTTTAAAAGTCATCTGTCAGATGAAACTATTGCCAGTTTAGGGAACTTCCACAGCAAAACCATTCGAGACATGGTGAAAACGTCAAAAATCGAATCCAAACGGCGCATAGGAACTGTCAGATGACAGCCAAGTGACAGCCATCAAATATAATATTGAAGTAAACAAACATCATGTAAACGGGTTAAATTAACACGTTACAACTGGAACGTGGCAATTTGCAAGGAAATATTAAGTTGCTATAGTCCGGACGGTAGGTAACGCTAATAGCGGCTATTAAGCACTCTACTCGAATCGTATATGTTTTTTAACGGAGAAACTGGCTTTTTTACCCGACTGTCACCGGGAGGGTTAGGTTTATACTATTAAGGGTCGTTTAGGTATCAAGGTGTTTTAACAATGCTAAGTTTACTATACTTATTACATTTATCGGGACTTAAACGCCATAAAAAAGTGTTTATTTATTTATCTCGACGTTTAAACATAAACAGTTAAATAAACAGTTTTTTATCGCGTTTTAGTCCCGATAAACGTAATAAGTAACTTTAAATGTTTCGGAAACCCTACTTTTCCTAGGAAGTCTTTTTGTTTAAATCAGAAAAAAACTGTTTTTTTACAAAATAGGAAGGAAAACGAGCAAGTGGGTCACCTGATGGTAAGTAATCACCACCGCCCATAGACACCCGCTACACCAAAGAGATGCGTTGCCAACCCAGATGACTAAGATGGATTACCTCTTGTGCCAGTAATTGCACCGGCTGTCTTGCTCCCCACGCCGGAACGCAACAGTGTAAACACTGCTGTTTAGCAAGCATGGTTGTCGTGATTTGGACAGACTTTGCACAAAGTCCTACTTTTGAAGTGTAATAAAATTATGCTTCGTTTCATTTTTGATCACAAAAAGTAGATTAGGTATTTCAACATTAAAAAAACCTCGGTGGCCGCATAAAAAATGCTGAAAATCTTTTTTTCTCACATCACAATTATTTTTAACCATTTTCTGATCTCTTTTACTGCATAACGGTTATTTTTATTGACAAGAATGAAGTGTCGCCTATACAACCTTTTTATGATGACAGAAAGCGATAAAATTTTATTTTTAGAGTTTCGTGACACAAATCTATCGGAAAGCTGCGTAAAAAAAGAAAGAAAAATGTATCCAATAAATATTATTATTCTGCTATTCATCTTCTATCAAATTGATCTCGAATCTAGTGTTCAGATAGGTTCGAAGTGTTTAAAACTACATTTTTATAACGTCTACGGGACTTGACGCGATAAAATCATTGAAAATTTACCTCTACGCTGCATGCAAACAGCAACAGACGGTTCGTTGGGGCGATCCTTGGGGAAGGCCTATGTCCAGCAGTGGACGTCTTTCGGCTGAAATGATGATGATGATGACGATTTACTATAAAGCTGTAAAATATTTTCTATTTTCTATAAGACTGTAAAATCAATTAAATTAACTGCGTACTATCCTGAGGCTAATTCATTCAACGTTCCTGAAATACTGAAGAGAGGCCACAATTGAGAATTACCCAACTGCTTTATTTGATTGATTGTACCATGTCTTTATTTAGAGCTTGTGGTTCATTATATCTTGAATCTCCCAAGTTTCCAAGTCCAGGCTATATTACCAAAATTGCCGGCCACAGATGGAGCGAAGAACTGAAAAGTTAAAAGTTAAAGCGCTCAGTAAAAGTTCGGAAACAGTTCTTCAAACTTGATAATATTTCTTCGCCTTGCTCATATCGTTGGCTCATTATATACAGGGTTTTCTTCCCCATTCGGGAACTCACAAAATAACTTATTTCTTTCTAAACTGGATAGTTCCACTGCTAAACATAGCTGGCTACCAGAATCTTCTACAACGCATGATCGGTGCACCTAGCACGAATATTCTCGATACGCGTTAACTCCCTACGTAACTCAGTACGTCTCTCTCTTACTGGGCTAGTTAAATAGAGAAGGAGAGAGAAGAAGAAAAAAAATAAACTGCTGAGTTTCTTGCGGCGTTTCTTCTCAGTAGTATCTTCCATTTTCCGAAGCGCTAGTAGATTCAGACATGTAAAAGAGCCTAAATGGCCTACATGCAAAATAAATTCCACGGATTTCCATTTGCTACGATCCTGACATACAACTTTCGCTTCACTTACTCTCATAACATTCTTCATGCATGCTCGTCGGTTTAGGGTACTCCTGACCTGGCCTTTCTCCAGAATGTCTCCGATTTCCGATTTGGTCGGAGTACGTTCGCCGAGTTTCTCTAAAAGATCGCATCCGTAACGAAGTGATCCGACAGAGAACCAAAGTTATCGACATAGCCCACCGCATTAGCACGCTGAAGTGGCAATGGGCCGGTCATATAACCCGAAGAACCGATAACCGTTGGGGTAGACGAGTTCTTGAGTGGAGACCCGGATCGGCAAACGTAGCGTGGGACGTCCTCAGACTCGGTGGAGCGATGATCTTCGCAGGGCGGCTGGCAAGAGTTGGATGAGAGTGGCCGAGGATCGTGCTCAGTGGCGTGCCATGGGAGAGGCCTATGTCCAGCAGTAGACGAACATGGGCTGATGATGATGACGTTCGCCGAGGTCTTCCCTATCCAATTTTTCCATCCACTCTCCCTTTATGATTCTTTTTATATATTCGTTATTGTATTAATTTATAACTTGTATGTACATAAGGTTGCAATTGAGTTGCCCTAGAAATGAAACATACGTATTTGATAAAGAGCGATATAATAAAGCTTGGTATCCAAATATCGAACAGCAATGAAATACAGCCTTCAATCATTCATAACTGGGTCGGTATCGAAAATACGCCAATAAAACATCAAAGAATTGGCAATAAATACTTTATTGGTATTTTTATAATAAATACTGAATAGTCTACAAAATTTTGAAATAGTAACAAAAAAAAATTCTGTCAAATAATATATTTTAGTCTGAGAAATTTTTGTGGCATTTGGGGTCAAAACCCTGGGGCCTAGTAGGATTACAGTAAATAAAATAAATAAATAAATATTTTTGGGACAATTAACATCAACTGACCTAGTCCCAAAGTAAGCAACTAAAGCTGCTTGTGTTATGGGTACTGGACAACGGATATACATACTTATATTGATAAATATATAATTAAATACATATAACATCCAAGATTCGGGTACAAACATTCGTATTCATCATACAAACATTTGCCCCTCCCGGGAAACGAACCCGGAACCTCAAGCTTTGTAGTCAGGGTCACTAACCACTAGGCTACCCGGTCGTCAAAGGATTGCTATTGATTTATCATCATCATCATCATCATCATCATCTCAGCCACAAGAAGTCCACTGTTGGACATAGGCCTCCTCCATGGATTTCCAAAGTGACCGGTTGGAAGCAGCATGCAACCAGCGCCATCATCATTTATTTATTGCTTTCATGGGTATCTACACTTCAGTTTTTCCCCTTTTATACTTTACTAAATTACTGTGACTTGTATTTAAAATACAAATGCACTCAAATAAAAACAGGACTGTGCATAAAATCCAAAAGGAATGTGCAGAAACTGGAAACAGTTTTTTATTCGTACAAAAATGGAAGAGAGCGAAAGCTATCAACTTTTTGCAGGGATTGCGATAGTATTTAAAATAGACTCTGTAGATGCCAGTTTTATTCAAAATTTTTTTGCGCAGGTAACTGGTTTTTTTTAGTTGAATGTTTTTGAGACGTGTTGTGTCGTACAAAATAACGTAACGATCGTTCTCGAGAAGTTATCGGTTTTTTTGGGGGGATTTTATAAGTGTTTACTTAATTAGGGTAAGTGAAAGATCCGGAGGTCTACGTGAGGGGGGAGCTAAATACAGACAACAGACCAGCGGCTTTCTTGGTGTCCCGGGTTCCCATGGACTGCGGGAATCTGCCGCTAAGCAGTGCTTGAACTGTTGTTCCGGCGTGGAGAGCAAGACAGCCGGTGACACTACTGGCACCTGAGGTATCCATCTTAGCCCTCTGGGTTGGCAACACATCTGCAATCTCCTTGGTGTTGCGGGTGTCTATAGGCGGTGGTGATCACTTAACATCAGGTGACAACTGCTTGTTTTCTTTACTATTATATGGGGGGGGGGGTGGCTAAAGCTCACCAAAATAGCCGTTTTTCATAGAGATTCGGTCATTTTGGTGAGCTTTAGTCACCTGGTTAGATTTAAAAATTGCACCTCTGGTTAGTGGTTACCTGGCTGTACGAACCTCTATCCCTAAACACACAATCACTAATTTCTGCCGCATTCAAGCAGTAAAACAAAGAAAGCATTTCAATAAAGCCCATCGATTGGACCCGAAACTTCGCAGTCCCAGCTCTCAATGTGAACAATAACAGGTATTCATTAAATTGTCGTTGGCATTCGCAATAAATTAATAATTAGCAAAGTTCCGCGGTGGATGGCGTTTTCATTTTCTGAACGAATAAACAGACAGGTAAATACGTTGATGAGAAAAAAACAGCAGAAAAAAGTGTAAACCTCCCCCTATATTCATAAAAAGTTAACAATATTTTTAAGCTAACAAATGTTTGGTCCCTTCCATTTGAGGGCAAACGTCACAATGACAGATAAAGACATAAAACATGTTAACTAACAAACGTTTATGAAGCGATAATAAATAAGGGGGTAGTGTTTACTGTTGCCTATTTCTATTTACTATGCAGTGGGTTTTTTTAGGAATAAATCGTTAGGAGTTTCTATTGTTTGCGACATATTCTGCCTAGATATCACTATTTTGTATCCCGCAACAACTATACATTTTTCTGGAATAAAAAACCGTTTAAGCCTATGTTTATGAATTTAGCTTCAAAAATTACTGAACCCCATATAAAGTGATGACCCTCTTTTCCAAAATCCTTTATTAGCGTATCTGAATGCCCATCAAGAACGAGTATATTCCAATTTCAGGTTCTTAAACTTACGATTTCAGCTCTTCGTTGATGTTGAATTTAAACGTATCTTAGTGCATCCTGGTCTTATGACTCTAGACATACTGGTTCAATTGAACTTGGGGGTCATTCTAGGTTCGTTGTAGAAAAGTTTAAAAATCGTCGTTGACCTACTGTAGTAAAATATAGTGTAGAGCATCCAAAACCCGCGACCTCCTTTTCGTTTCGATAAATAAAGAGGGGATTTATTAAAAAATGTTTTGTCGTTTGTTTTGTTTGTGTTTAACGAAACGTCTTAATAAGCTTGGCCTCTTGTTTGTTGAAGTTTAATAATATAATCAAGAGTTTCAGGATGAAGATGTTACAGAGCCTTAACGAAAATCTTTGCACCTTAATTCTAATGTTTTGTAGTATCGGTAGGAGACGTCAGCGCTTTCACTGTGATTTTCGACCCATTTATGAGATGCGAAAGCCACATTTTCTTAACAGTTTCAACCAAAACCATTCAATCAATCAATTTATTTATTTGTTTTTACAGGTATTCATGGGCATTTTGTAAATATTCTGCTATTCTCGATGGGAATTTCCCACCTTGCATTCGTGGCGTGAATCTCGTTTTCTATAGCCTCTTATAAGGATACAAAAAATCCTTCACAAGTCTCGGTTGAAAAAGTTCTGTTTCTTTGAAATACTTTCCCTTCTTAGCAGTTCCTTCCCCCAACAGATTAGTTTTCCAAAGTTCAGGATAGACGTCTTCATTACCCGGGCTTAAAATAAATCGTAAATAGGTCGTGTTCGCAAACTTTCGTTACCAATTATTAATTAAAGTTCTGGTTGAGGTATATTCGTATGTACCTAAACTAGTTACTTGGCGCTTCGCACATAAAAACCATCGTTAAGAAGACAATAGATCTGCTTACTTGTTCGGATTGTTATGCCTAGCGTCACCACTTTGCGAAGGGGTGAAGCAGGTGAAGAGGGGCTTTCAAATTTAGCCATTGGTTCAACTTTGAATCTTATCGTAAGTGAATAAAGTGCTTCCAAGTTTTCTAACTAGCAGCGACACAGGCGTCGGACAGTAGAACTAAAAATATGACGCCAATGTAAAACGTACAAAACGCAGAGCTGTTTACTTGACAATTGGCACATACAGTTTTATTCAGGCTATCCAACATAGTCTACCAAATAGACTATGGTCGGCTACTCTGCCACTGCGTTGTACACAGTTCGATAGTTTTCTCATTTCGATGATAAAAACCTTACGAAAAAATTATCAAAATGACAGCAAAATCGTATCGAAATCCGTTGCGTATAGTTAGGGTTGCCAACATTTTTTCGGTTAAGCATAGTATTATTGAGAATAAGCTAAGAAAATATAAACTACGCTTCAAAAAAATAAAGTCTTTTGGAAGGATGAAAAAGGCAATGGTGTAAGTTTGTTATCTATTTATCTATTCTATCTTTTTTAATAACGTTACAAGTGCTCGAAATATAGTATATTTGCGTACTATATACCTATTCAACAGTATATGTATAGTACAGACAGCCGACATATAGTAAAATACTACATAATATAGTACGGTTGGCAACCCTACGTATCGTAGTTAAGGTGGATCGCTGCGCATGAGGCGGAAGTTTTGAAAATGTTGTAGTTTTTAATTTATTGCGGCTAAATAGTGTGACATTTTATCAATTCAAGTAGATTCCCGGTAACAAAACACCGTTTTTTAAGAGATTGTGTTATGATTTTGGAAAATCTAGTTACTAGTTTTAAATAATGATTCACTTTATGTTTCAACCGACTTCTACGCACTTAATTCACAATCATTTAAAATCAAGCTTGGACTTCCAAAAACAAAACACAGTGCCTTAAAAAAAAGTGTTTTACTACCGGAAAACTATTTGAATTGATTTAAAATCACACCATTTAGCCACAATAAATTAAAAACTGTGAAAATTTCGAAATTCCCGCCTCATACGCAGCGATCCACCTTCAGAGAGAGTCTGCGGCTGTAGATATGAGGACAAACCGGAACGGATAGCGACTTTGATTTATACTATGTAGAGATAAAGATAAAAATAAACAAAATAAATAATATTAATAAAACGGATCACTCACGTATTTTTGCGTCGGGAAATGTCGTCGTCGCGCCACCGCCGCGGTCGCTCATGATTAAGGACCACGGACTGGTCCGAGACATGTCGGGCATTTCCCGACGCAAAAATACGTGAGTGATCCGTTTTATTAATATGTCTGAGTCTCACGGTAGTTTTATGTTAAAAATAAATAATAACCTTTACTTTAAATAAAGGTCGAATGTATTTAAAATCAAACGCGCATTTAGTAATAGTCATTGGAATTTATTATCGCGTTGAAACGTTGGACTGTAAAACGTAGCCAAGTCGACTAGTTATGGTCAAGTCCTTTGTAATTACGTTTGATCATACTTTAATCCTAAACAATAAACTGTGTGTGTGTGTGTATGTGTGTGTGTGTGTGTGTGTGTGTGTGTGTGTGTGTGTGTGTGGGTGTGTGTGTGTGTGTGTGTGTGTGTGTACGCGCTTAATGGATTTGAATTAGATACACCATTCGAGGATAAAACAAAGGATATATATGTTTCGTCCCAGGGAAGCTTTACATTTTCCTAGGACAAAAGCAATACTCACATTCGAATTATAAGCAAACGCAGGCTAGTAGTAGAATAGTCTTACATTTTCAGACATGTCCATAAATATTGTCTTCCTCTTAACCTCAATTACTTGCCCATGAGTTCCGTGACCCAAAGTTCCTATAGAATTCTGCTAGTACAACAGAAAACCCTGTACTATCCCTTTCCAGGATTTATTTGGTCATACTTTTCGCTTATTATTTGCTTTTTTGGCAAAGAGCGGCGTTCTATCTTTCCCTCAATAACAGCCCTATAGTGCAAGAGCTAGTCACAGTACTTTATACAGGCTTTTATTTATCTTGCAATATTCGTATGTAAGGTGTCAGTTGCAAATGTGCAAGTCAATTTTAACTTACTTCCTGTGGTCGGATTGTTACCAAATTTGGTAAGTATGTATTAGAAATGATAGGGTTCCGTACCTCAACAGGAAAAATTGAATCCTTAATTGAATCTATAGGGTAATTCCTGTTGACCTAGAACCGTGAAGTTTAGCAAGAAGCAAGGTCTCACACAGGGACAACACTTACCCAATAACAAAGTTCAATTTGTCAATTAATTTAGTTTAGCTTTTCGTTAGAGCAACGTTCGGTGCTTATTAGGATTGTACGGAACCCTCGGTGCGCGAGCCCGACTCGCATTTTGACGGTTTTTGGGATAGAAAGCATTTTATGTTTTAATCCATCTATCTGTCTACCAAATATCATCTTCATCAATGTTAATACGTGGTTGAAGAACAAACAACCAAATACAGAAATATCATTGCTTTCGCATTTATAATATTAACTAGTAGAATATATTTACGTAATGACAACACAAAGTAAAAACTTGGACAAGATTATATTTAAATTTGCAATGTTCATTAAGTAGTTTGTTTGCATCAAATCTTGCAAGTTAATTTTTTACCAACTTTCAGTGGCCAGATTGTTTCTAAGCTTAGTATGTCTATGACAATGCAATGATAAAGTACAGTACCGCTGACAAAAAATATTTGTATTAAAAATTATTTTTGTAAAAAAGAACTCATTACACAATGGCACATCACAGGACGTATGCTCTCGGCCTACATCTGTGTATCACATCTTGTTATTGACCACCCATCCTAATTGATTCCCTCCCCTCTGTCGACAGAGAGAAGCGCGAGACTCCTTTCATTACTATTTCTTTTAATATTTTATTTTATTGCATAATACCACTAACCTATAAATAATGGACTTCTAGTCAGCGCTTAAAAAATGGCCGCATCAAAAGTCGAACAAAAAGTACAATAAATCGACAATCGCTCGCGCTGTCAGTCTATCGGACCGACGGCGCTTTTGTCAAAACTTTGTTAAAAAAAACCTATTTGCAACGAAACTTAATAAATTATTATTTTATGCAGTTAGACGTAAAGTTGTAAATCAAATGACTATAAGTGGTAAACTAATAATTTAATTTTTCTTTGTGTTGTCATTACAATTTTAATTTAATAATTTGCATTTGTAACATTTTCGTCAAGCTATATTCTTATGTCGGTCCGTTCTTCTGCTGTCATTTAGTATGACACTGTACATCCATGTATTATAATATCATTGCTCCCTTTCGAAACATGACACTTTATCGCAGTTCCGTCTTTAATGGTAACTTAGATGTTTTCGATTGTAGCACGCTAGCGTTTATAGCGCACATAAACGCTTTCGTCCCTCTAGCACACGCATACTGGTTAGAAAGGGATACTATGCTTTATGTCAACGATAAGCTATTTGCTTGTTAGGCCCTCTGTTGCCGGTGATTAATTACAGAGAAATTGAGAATCACTTCCTGTATCTATGAGTCCCTTTCTTTGACTAGTTTGACAGAGACGCATGGAGGGGTAAATTAAACCTGAGCCTAAAAATAATGAAACAAACGAGGTCACCAGAGTCTCCTTGCGAATAAAACGTCGGAAGACGAATAGACCGGCCAAATGCTCAAACACCGTGCGTGCCTTCGTCAACCTCGACATTGGGGGTATCATCGAGAGTACCTACCGATGGCGCTATAATACAAAGATTGAATTGAATTGAATTGAACCAAACGAGGGTAGTTGTTCACCGCCGGAGCCCGCGCCGCCTGCACCGAGCAGCCGAGCTGTCACTTCGGTACGCAGTCGTCGTCGCGCCACCGCCGCGGGGACCATGATTAAGGACCACGGACTGGTCCGAAACATGTCGGGCATTTCTTGACTTCAAATACGTGAGTGATCCGTTTTATTACTATGTTCGAGTCTCACGGTAGTTTTATGTTAAAAATAAACTTGAGCCGGTCACGTTAGGACCACCGAAATAAAAAATATGCTTAAAAAAATATTAGCATCGTACTGAGAGTCACAAAGTACGCGAATCACTTCATACCTTCTTTTAAAAAAATGTCACAATAGACTTACGGTTCTAACAGCTAAATATTACATACCTAGTAATAAAATTGTAACTGTCTGATGTCTGTACAAAGGAAATATTTTAGAAGGAATAATAGGAGGGCTCTTGATATAGAAGCCAACCCAATTCTTTTAGAATCTTTGTATGTCTACACGAAATTTGTTGCGTGTTTTCACTGCTGAAAGTCTAACTTAAAATCTTAGACCAATTTCATAAACACGACAGGCGACAGGTAACAGTGACAATTCGCCGTACATTACTGTGTTGACAAGTAACGCTACAGACTTACAGACTTAACATCATAGTGGGCAAGCAATGTATACCGAATTGTCACTGTCACCTATCGCATGTCGCGTTTATGAAATTGGGCCCGGTGTATATTTTATCTTGATACGCCGCTTAGAAGCCAAGTAATAAATACATGGGTATGTATAAAAACCTACTTCCAAAATTCCACGCATACAAAATTGCGAGCAAAAAGCTACATTAATAAAAATAACTCTCTCGCCATCATCTCTACCCGAATAAGAATCCCGGAACAAATCGTACCACTAGTGTACAAGCATAATTATTTTTCCCTGCCCTTGTTTAGCAATCGGTTTATTATTCCCTCATAATTCCATACTTGCCCGGGAGTTGGCACACGTCGCGCCTCGGAAGGGAATTGATATAAAAGGTCAACCATTTGTAATAGAAGGAAAACATGAACAAAACTGTTTTTTTATTATTCATTAAATTTCACAGCATAACAGTAAAACCAAAGCACTATGAAACTAAGATAAATACAAATTTTATACAAAGAAAACACATAAGAACAAAGGAAGTAAGTAAGTAATTACAAATTCACAGAAGAAGGCCGTGCAAAGTAATAGCAAGTGACCTTGTCTTGACATCCTACCACGTGTCTAGATTTTTTTGAAAAATCCTTTGATAGTGAAATAGCGCTATTTTATTTTAATTAAAGGAAAAATCCGACTTTCGTAATGTTAACCAGGTGTATCCAGAATCCTGAGGGCTTTTCTAAATAAAAACACGTCTTGATTGAACAATATAACTCTCTCTATTTGAGTACCGTCTTGTTGTTATTGAAATTTTCAGTTAATAAAACAAGAATAACAGCCAGCAGTTTCGGGTGTTGCCGCATTTACAAACATTAATTAACCATTTCAACGCCAAAGACATATATATATTCTCACTATGAGTTTAACGCCAATTACCTATACAGGCCCGCCGTAAGCGGGCGTGCAACGCGTGTACCGCACGAAGGCGGCGGCAATAAAATGGTAGGTGGCAAATAAAAATGGTAGTCGTATAAAGAAACCAAAACGACCTGACGACCTGTATGGCACAGTGGCACATGTGTCTGCTTACTGTGCAAGAGGTTCCGGGTTCAAATCCTGGTATGGGCAAATATTGGTGTGATGAACACGAATGTTTGTACCTGAGTCATGGATGTTAGGTATTTGTATTTAAGTATGTATTTATCTATATAAGCATGTATATCCGTTGTCTAGTAGCCATAGTACAAGCTTTGCTTAGTTTGGGACTAGGTCAATTGGTGTAAATTGTCCCAAGATATTTATTTATTTATTTATTTAAAAACACAGTTTTTCTTCTTTCAACGAATGACTTCAATTATTAAAATAAATAAAAAACACTAGAATACCGTATTGTTAACAAAGTCCTTCGAAAAACCTAGTTTTCACTGATACAATTAAGAAAGCTTATCGCTCACTGAACAATGCGTAGCGAAACTTGCAGAGCTGTATCGTGTGAAACAATGACGTTTTGATGACTTTCTATTTTAACGGTTATTTTCAACGCTTTTCAAAGGTTTTAATGGAGATGTCGTTCACAGGATAATGCTTATCGCAATATAGATAAAAACAGAACCGTTTCTTGTCAGAATAAAATACCATTTACCTATTGCATAGTGTTACCTTTAGTACGTTGTAACAGGTAAATAATATTATGAAAAGTATCAAAAAATTATGAAATGAAACGTCAGTTAGGTCTCTGGATTAAAAAAGAACCTTTAAACGACATTAACTTCTATTGACACTGTTCGTAAGTTATTTATTTATGTTATATAGAAGCATTGTAGGAGTACAGGAGTGCAATTTTTCAATCTCACCGGGTGATTAAAGCTCACCAAAATGGCCGTTTTTTATAAAGATTCGGCCATTTTGGTGAGATTAGTTACCAGGACCCCAATTCTCAGTTCAGATGCGTCCCACCTGCGAAATACGTTAAAAAATTACAGTTTTCCAAGGGATTTGACAGTTGTTTTCTTGCGAAATGAATCTCGCATAAACCGAAAATCGCTTCGCTGGTGAGATTCAAAAGTTTCACCCCAGGAGTAGATACGGTGGCACATAGAGGCCCTGATTCTATGTCCTATGTATCACACAAGTATTTATATTTATTTATTTGCACACCTTAAACACAATACTTATATTAGTAGATAGTCCTAATATTTAATATCTTTAAATAATTTATAGATTCAGGTGTTACTTTGCGGAGGTCCATATCAACAAACTGCAACAAATTACCTTGCTGCTCCGCGAAACCAATCACTCATACTCACCACTTCACTCACTTCCCTCACTTTCGTCACTTTTTGTCACCTAAACACCTTTTATGCCTAAATAAAACAAATCGAAGCTGTCAATAGAAGAGGTAAGTAATTTATAATTTGCTGCTTTAGAATGTTTTATTTAAACAATTAACAATATTTTGATGGCAAAAACTAAAATTTAGGTTAGAACGTTACTTACCAAGACAAAGTGAAGATAAATTATGGTTTAGTGACGGAACTGCACTGTTATTCTCAAAGCGCATCAGCGTCGAGGCATCACGCTGTCCCGCTCACTCGACACTCGAAGACAGGCGTTGCCTCAGCGACGAGCTCGTCGCTTTTGCACTAAGAGAACCACTCTGCTATACTGGAACCGGACATTAGCGCCATCTTTAATAAACTCACTAGTCTACCTCGCGTCTAAGCATTGCAAAACCTGTATTTTTTGAATGACCAATCCCAGGATCACGGTATTCGTGCATACCTACTAAAAATACCGGTATTACAATCCCTACTCACGTCTACCTTCTGTTCTTATCTTATCTGTGTAATCCATGAATGAAAGCATTCCAAGAAATCAATTAACGCGGCCCGATCGTGAGAGCGTCTTTGTATGGACGTTGTATAAAATGAAAGCAATGCGTATTGGAGGCGGAAATGGGCTGTAAGGATGTCCATTCACGCAGGGATATTGACAGTGGGTAGTACATAATACCCACAATATTGGGGCCACACTTTTGCTTAGGTATAGTCTACCAAGTAATTGCTCGACCACTTTTGAACCTTATCCCTTTGTCATACAGTCGAAAAGTGGTCAAGCAATTTCTTGGTCGACTATACAATTAAGGCAAGTGTTCCGGAGTGTCCTGCTTTTGGATTAAGAACTAAAGCATGGATATAGCCTCAGTACATTGGTCCAGCAGCCCCCGCCTGTTTTTTTAAGTGATTAATAACAGGATGAATCTTCGTGAGTTCGTTCGGTTCCACGAGACGCCCAAGTTTTTCCTATATGCATATTCTCAAAGAGGTAGGTAATGTAGTGCCGTGGAATCGAAAACTTCCAAGCGTAGGACTAGGAAAACGTAGCACTACATTTGTAAGACTTTGTGGCCTGACACGTAACACGTCACACCAAAATATGAAAAATGACCATTTTGGTGAGCTTTAGTCACCCGGTAAGATTCAAAAATCACAGTCCTGATTCTTAAGTAATACCTGTTCAATTTTTTAAGTACCGAGGCACTTGAACAATTAAGTATTTAGCCAGTACCTAATGTTGTTTGCCGTCTATATCGGAGAGTTATATTTATTTATATCTATTTTAAACAGTAACAAAACCTAAGTAAATGCCTCAAAATAATTTAGAAAAATTACTTTCCTCGTGTAATGTTATTACAATATTACGTTAAGTATCTTCTGCCCGGCTCTCTCGGCGATTTAATTACACACAACAATTAAGAATCCGGTTTAATTTTGGACTAAAATGTTGTGGAGCCCTGCAAGCCGAAGGGCAACGAAGGGCAGGCCTCTCGTTAACCTATCCGCGCGAAGTAAGGTCAGACATTATCAACCTCTTGTGCTACGCGAAAATATAGTTCTTGATTAAACTTTTACAACATGTTGCGTCTGGAAAAATAACGTTAATTGACTTCTATTATTTACAATAATTGTATATTGCTCAATAAATACCTTGGCAAGTAGTAGGTATTTATCTCTCAAATTATTTATTGTTTCGTTTTTCTTTCTTATTGGTGCTAGTTTTGCTAGATATTTAATTTAATACTAACTTCCAATTTACGACTTGAAACTATAAGAATAGCTCAGAACTGGAATACACACACCTGCAATTTACACAAGTCATATGAAAAAAATTAATTACTCACTGGCTGACTGACAGATTACACAGCCTAAACTGCCTAAATTAGAAACACGGATTTTTGTAAATTCCATCATGAAGGGGATTAAAAGAGGGGTGGAGTGGATGGAAGTTAGCTTTGAATTCAAAATTGACACGGACAAAGACATGGATCAAAGCTAGTGCAATAATAAACGTCGAACGAAGGGCGTACGTTTAGTATCTAATAGGATCCTTTTGCGGGTGGTAGGACCTTGTGCAAGGTCCGTCCAGATCGCTACCACCATCTTGCTCGCTAATGTAGCCGCTAAGCAGCAGTGCTTGCACTGTTGTGTTCCGTCGTGGAGAGCTAGACAGCCGTTATAATTACTGGCACAAGAGGTATTCCATCTTAGCCCTCTGGGTTGGCAACGCATCTGCACTCTCTTTGGTGTTGCGGGTGTCTGTAGGCGGTAGTGATCACTTACCATCAGGTGACCAACTCGCTTGGTTGCCTTCCTATTTTATAAAAAAAAAACCCTATTAGCACCCTTTGGGTACGGAACTACTTACGTAACCTTAAAAAATCAACCACAACATTTTTTTCAATGTTTAATCAACAAATGCAAATCCATACTCTTTGAACACATTAGGACAATAGCGGTCCGCCATATCGGCGTACGTGGAGTTTTCAGGGTCGGCGCCTCTATCGCTTTCGCTGTTCCAAAAGTGCAAGCCCAATGCCATGCTGCGGGGTCGTCCGGACACGGAGTATTTAACCCAATTACTGTGATTCCCTGTGTAGAACAACTTGATGTCGTGGAACTTGAAACCTGGGGAAATATAGAGCAAAGAGTATTGTAATATAGAATGAGAACAGTGGCAACTCTGGGTTTTAACTTGCATGTATGGAAAGTGCTGCTGTTAGTGTCAGGGGATTGAACTAATGCAGTGTACTCGTATAGCTATAGATAGGCATATATACATGTACGTGTGTATGCGCACTTGCGCGTGTGTGCGTGTTATTTTTAGGACCTAATGTACTAATTAAAGTTTTATTCTAGAACATAAAATTTGCTAGAACAAAACCTTGATGAGTAAACAAAAAGAGATAACCAAGAATTGATGCGTTCTCTGTTGATGCGTGGTTGGTTCGTCAAAGCTAACGAAAGCCAGAGTTGACAATGGCCGCCTCCGACACGAGTGATTAGCAGAGTGAGATAGTTTTTTTTTTAATTTTGTAGTTCAGTAACCAACCGCGAGGAGACGCTGCTAACTATCAAAATTAATGAAATTTTAAGAGTGGCCCCCCTGATGTAAAGCGATTTGCAACTGAGGTGGTCAACTGTCCGGTATTTTACAGGACGTCCCGTTTTTCAGCTATAATTTTTGCCGTGTCCTGTATTTTAATAAGACAAATACAGGACCATATTATATACTAAATGTGCTGTCCTGTATTTTTTCCACGAATCCTGTAATTTTAGATCAGAAATCCTGTAAAATGAGCAGAGTTGGTCACACTATTCGCAACGCCATTGGATGTATATATCCGTCACTATACATCGTACAACACTACTTTTCAGGAATGCTGTGACACAGTTGTTTTTTAAAAGCTTTAAAAAAATCCAACAAATCTATGCTGTCCAGTATGCATTTTTGTCCATAGGCTAGGGACACGTTGTAAAAGTAGGTCTAACGCCAATGGCGGATATATCTGTACACGCGTACAGTCAGCTAATAAATACATCGGAGCAGGCAAGGCGGTCAAAAACATCTGAACTCGACTCTTTCAGGTGACGTTCAGGCGAGGGGTCCCACTCCGCATTGTACGTAGGCTCGGCCGCCTTGCCTACAGAGTGGGCAAATCGCAGTGGTAGTCGGATCGCCGCGCGCCCGCTTCCTCGCCCTCGCCGTGTCAATGTAATTGAAAACGAATGCAGCACAACCCCAACGTGCTGCCAGCGAATTACGGGGAAAGGCTGACGCGGGCGGCACGTTCCTTTTGACGCGAGCCGCCTGGCGGATGTGTATCAAGTAATAAGAACATTTTGTGCGTGTCCATAAAGTCAGAATTCGTTTAATCGCGGTCGAAAAAGAGAAGTTTGGTCACAATAGTGCTATTATTTATTCAGTGCCACTGCATTGATAGCATATAAGCACACTACCCTGCCGATTAAATGGGGATATATCCATTATGCACTCGACAAAAATAAGTGAGCTAGGGTAGGGCTGCGGCCTTGTGAATCACAACCCTTGTATTAGACCAAAGCCGGCTAATAGATTTTTCAAGTGGGCAATTTTTTGAACATGGTTTCGTCGCCGGGCTACAAATTTCATAGGTAACTCTATCATATCCATTAAGAAGTACATAATAGAAAAAAACGCGACAGCAGAGTCGCGGCTGGCCGGGTTTGGCGGCCTAACTCGTGGACCGCGGGTCTGGGTTTGGCCGGCCTTGTATTAGACTAATAAATGTGTTCCTGGAGTGCGATTTTTGTATCTCACCAGGTGACTTTAGGTCGCCAAAATGGCCGTGTTTCATAAAAATGCGACCATTTTGGTGAGCATTTGAATCTCACCGGGTAACTAAAGCTCACCAAAATAACCGTTTTTTTTATAGTGATTCGGCCATTTTGGTGAGCTCTAGTCACCTGGTGACATTCAAAAATTGCACCCCTTTGATAACCATATATGTTTCATACCGTCACAGGTAGTAGAACCATCCATTTGGTCGATATCCGAAGCATTACAGACGTGTTCGAGTACGTTGAACAGCACTTGGCCGCCATCGATTCCTGATGAGTTGGAATTATCCCTCAGTGTCCTGCAATTAATACAATTAATGTGCTAAGCTGAATAACCTTCCCTTCTAGCGGCAGTCGGGTAGAAAGTTAACCCATAAACTTGAATGTAAATACTACCCAAAGCCGTGTATTTACCGTTAGCATTCCCGTGTAATATATTGGCTTAGATTTAGAGCTTAGAGAGGTTATGATTTCGAGTCTATGAATGTCAATTTCTTTGTCACGCACTATACGGCTTGATAGATTCAAAGCTGAGAGGGATTTTTTTCTCACCGTTAAGCCAGTTTAACACCTACTTAATTCTAAACAACATTTTAATTCTACCAATTTTGACACAAACTACGTTAGGAAATTCTTTGTAGGACTGCTAGGTGACCATCTTATTCATGTATTTCAACTTTAATTTATTATTTTAAGCTCACGCCTGTTTCCCTTTGGGGTAAATTTCATTTACTTTTAAGGCAATCAACTAATCAACCATCAGGTAAAACAGAAAAATAGATTGGTGCTGGATCGTGACTAAAGAAAACAAGAATAACACGAATCAGTACGAATCTTACTTGAGTAACATAGGCGTCATCTTCGTCCCCAGCTTCCCTTTGGACACAGCAATAACAGCGGACCCCAACTTCCCATCAGCCTCTTTCACCGCCCAGTTGTTCCCTAAATTATCCGTGGGCGTCCACAACATTATATCCAAGTCCACAACCATACCCCCAAACCGATGCAGGGTCAAAAACTTCAAGTATTCTGCGACGCGTCTGTGATGGCGTTTGCCGTAGGCAGTCAAGCTGGTATTAAAAACATCTTGCAATGGAGTATTTAAAGCGTAAGTACTTATATCAGCTCTGGAAAAACGCACATTAACCAGCTTGTTTATTACTCTCAAAGGCCCTCGCAAGCATTCGCCCTCGGTCAGTGGTTTAACAAACAATACGTAAACGACTTTATTGGGGTGTGATCTGGCGGCTGCTTCTATTGAACACGCCTCTCTGACGCCCAAGTTTCTTTGGCAAGTGGTCTCATGGAAGAATATGGAATCCGGATACACAGGTACTTTCTCGATTGGCATTAGATAATCTCCCTTCCTGTGATAGCATGATGTGTCGTCAGGGTAAAAAAGGTTTAGGGTAGAATGCCATAGTTCTGGAATGTCGTGTATATCTTGATAGCGTTCGACTAAATAATGCGTAGCTACAATATAGCTCACACAGAAAACTATTAGCCCAAGATAGATTAAACATTTTTTCATTTTTCTCAGCATTATTAAGTTGTGAACATAACTATTATTACCTAATTATAATGATTGGACTAAACCTTGAAACTAAAGTGCTGTGTCCTCTATGTGCCCTGGCTACCGTTATGTTAATGTGACAATGTCATACATAAGATAATGTCTATGGAGCCTATGAAGTACGAGGCTTTATGTTTTAAGACATCGATATAAGAAGACAAGTTTTCTCATTTCGATGGTTTTAGAGTCTTTAACTTAGCGGCCGAAAAGGAGCGAAATTACGAAAAACGTACCATTGCACTTCCGGTGAAAAAAAACGACTACGGTATTTTTTTTCATCACATCATCTACGAATCATCATAGTTGACATTGATGCATAGTACTTAGGTACCTACCTTCTGTGACGTGATTGATTGGATACTTTAGCCGAAACCCCGCGGTAATTGCTTAGCGAAATATTCGATGTAAGTAAAATAGAGAGATTTTTCTAAGTTTTTATTTTTAAATTCAGACAACAGCAGTTAGACAAAACTCGGTTAAATTTGAAATTTAACCTTTATTTTAAATGTAATGTTATTATTTAATGTAGGTAAGTCATATCCGAAGACTTATATTTTCCCAGCAGAAGTAGCTGAACACTTAAAGATGTCAAAAGATTTACTCAAGCTGTGTAGAAACTGTTGCCAGCTGTATAAGTGATTAATAATAAAACACGAACATGATCTTTTACTGTTTTTAATTCTTTTAATTTTTTGACGATTAGACACTTCATTCTATTCATATTTCATAGTACATCCTTAAGACATCAGTCAGTCAGTCGTTACCCAACATTTCAGATTTACAAGAATAGCTAAACAGAACAACATATATTTATTCGCAATGCCGCGAGGTATAGTTGCAGGCAAACAACTTGAGTATAAATCGAGCGGAGTGGTGGTAAGTCGCATACACATTTGTACTAGAAACGGCTACTGCGCAGTCAAGGTTGTTTGCCAGGAACTATAAAAGAGTGGATGTTACAAACTTAGTCATTCTGTACTCTTCTATTCAACAACGGCCGAAACTTTCTAATCCTAAGCCACTTGCCCCCTTCTCCAGATATGGCCCTAACATGACCGGTCAACTTTAACTAGTACTTCCCTGCATCTTTCCTCCTGTCTGAACGATCATCTTTGGGCGGCATATTCCCAAAGTTTCTACCACGAATTCCTATCAGTAAAAAAAAATGGGAATTTTCTTCCCATTATTGCTACCAATTTTTTCAGTCTTACCGTTGATAGTAACACCGTGATTTTTTTTCCCACTATTTCTACCTATAGATTAATGGTAGTAACGTTGAGAAATGTATTTCCCACTATACCTACGCGTGGGAATTGTGGTAATGGCCCAAACCGCTTATTCCCACTATTACTACCCCAAATTCTTACCAGGAGGAATGCTGGTATTTTTTCTCACTATTCCTACTCATAGATATAATGGAAAAAACATTTCTCAACATAACTACCTCGATAACCGGAGATCTCGGGTTGATGCTTCGTTAAAACAGTTGCAAGGAATTGAGTTATAAACAAAACACTATCTACAATGTACACGCTACAATACGATGGTACAGCTGTAAAAACATATATACAGGGACAGCGTCAAAATATGTATACAGGGACAGCGTCAAAATATGTATACCTCTGTCTGTTTAGTGGCATAAAGGCATCGATATAAGAAGACAATAGATCTGCTCACTTGTTCGGATTGTTACAAGCCTAGCGTCACCACTTTGCGACGGGGTGAAGCAGGTGAAGAGGGGCTTTCAATATTTAGCCATTGGTTCAACTTTGAATCTTATCGTAAGTGAATAAAGTGCTTCTAAGTTTTCTAACTAGCAGCGAAACAGGCGTCGGATAGCAGAACTAAAAATATAACGCCAATTTAAAACGTACAAACCGCAGAGCTGTTTACTTGACAATTGGCACAGACAGTTTGATTCAGGCTATCCAACATAGTCTACCAAATAGACTATGGTCGGCTACTCTGCCACTGCGTTGTACACAGTTCTATAGTTTTCTCATTTCGATGCATAAAGGTGTATAGATATTTTTGACGTCTTGGTAACGTATATATATTCATGATGCTGACCGTACGACTAAAACATTTGGACTAAAACAACTAGGGACTCTGCTTCCTCTGCCGTTGGCCGAAAGGCATCCGCTTCTGGTAGGAGCCGGGCATGCCTTGCCTCGCATCCTGCTTCTTGGCGGCGGCAGCTATTTCGGCGTTCAGTAGCATGTCTAACGTCTAGAAGAACAGAATTGTCTTTAAAATCAAGAAAGGAAGAATACATTATCCGTACAAAGCCGCGGGTCGCTAGTAAGCAATATTTTGACGGCAAAAACTTGAGATTTTAGGTTATAACGTTGGTATATTTAATACAAGTAAGAATTAAAATAATAAAGGTTACCTGTTTGGAATCTATCAACTGACGATCCGCCATTGCTTTGACAATGTCATCAAAGTCTTTCTTCACGTCTTTGTTGTCACTCTTTTCGACAGCTTGTCTCACTCTTGATATCTAAATCAAAAAACACACCAAAACCTGAATATTATACTAAGCATGTATAGTCGACCAAGTAATTCCTTAGCCACTTTTCAACTTTATCCCCTTGTAATACGATCGAAAAGTGGTTAAGCACTTTCTTGGTCGACTATACTCGAATCTATGTGTACAAATATGTATTTAAGCTATTTATATAATGATATATTATCCGTTGCCTAAACCGATGGTACAATCGAAGACATATAAGTCACCATTAAAGACGGAACTGCGAGAAAGTGACATTTTTCGAAAGAGAGGCCTTTAGTATGCACTATGAAGTTGATAATCTATCCCTTTCGAGCATAGACAATTTTTCTCTTTCCCCTCTTTAATGGTGGCCTAAATTTGTTGCTGTTTGTACAAGCTTTGCTATATTCGGAACTAGCTTAATCTTAGACCAATCTAAGATATGTATTTATCTACACTCCTACACTAATATAATAAAGAGGTAAACTTTGTTTGTTTGTATGTAGGGGGTAATCTATGGAACTACTGAACCGATACCAAAAATTATTTCACCAATAGAAAGCTACACTATCCCTGACGGACATAGGCTACTAATTCTACGCGAACGAAGTGGCAGGGGGCCGTTCAGTAGTTCCAGAGATTACCCCCTACAAACAAACAAAGTTTACCCCTTCTACACTAATATAATAAAGAGGTAAACTTTGTTTGTTTGTTTTTATGTTAGTTTGTTTGTATGTAGGGGGTAATCTCTGGAACTACTGAACCGATTTCAAAAATTCTTTCACAGATAGAAAGCTACACTATCCCTGACGGACATAGGCTACTCATTCCACGCGAACGAAGTCGCGGGCGTCCGCTAGTTTATTATATTAGTGCAGAAATGTAGATTTAGAAAGTCATAAAACTTACAGTCTCTTCAAAGAATGTGTGTTTGTCCTTTTGTTGCGGCGAATCTATTTCTAATACCGCCCTCAGCACCGGCAGTGCGTCGTCAACTCGGCCCATGTCAGCTAAGGCCATTGCCTGGAAACGTACTAATTTTATTTAACCTTAATTAATAGATTCAAACGTTACTTTGCCTATATAAACAAACTGGAAGAAATTACCTTGCTACTCCGCGAAACCAGTGTCGTGCACGTGCAAGACAGCTGCGTCTGTGCGACACATTTTTTTAATGCATTTTTTCATGGAGGAAGGTGGGTTTTTGCTTGAAAAATATGTGTCGCACAGACGCAGCTGTCTTCACAGTAGCATGGTAATTAGTTCCAAATTGTTCATTTAACCTTATCGACGCCAAGAATAAAGTACGATTTTTAATTTTAAAATTATTTTTCAAAATTATGTTGTTTGTGTTTTTAAATATTTTTATCTACACCCATATCATAAGTGCTCAATAACGCGTTCAAAAACCGTAGGAAATGACCAGCGTTATTACAACCAATTTTACAATGAGAACTTTCTTGTCTGTGGTAGTAGGTAAAATTTTTATTATAATTATCATTGCAGTATCTAGTATGTACCAGTATTTCAGTAACGTTATGAGTTTAAATTTGGAACAGCTGTCAATATTCAAGACGGTCTCTATTCTAGTATCCATAGATATTAAAACAGTTATCGATACGTAACGTCAATCCAGTATGTTTCTTTAATATTAACCGCACGACATTTGATCTCGAATGACATGAGAATAAGGAATTCATTCGTTTGTCTATGATTAAAAAAAAACGTTTAGCGTGACAGAGGATCGAATTGCCGCCATTACTGTTTTCATTCGTTTATTGGTGTTTGCTGTTACGATTTTTTGCTGTAATGATATGTGTGTAGATAAAGTAATGTATGCAACTGTATTTAGGCACTGGTCCCACCAAGAGCGAGGAAGCGATTAGCTATCGACTATTTTCTCGCTCAAGAAACGAACAAAAGATAAAGATCCCCGTGACGGTAAAAGAGAGAGACATATTTATAGTTCATCGCTGGCTGTTCACACTGCCGGAGAGGACTCTCCCTTCACTAGTTGAGCGCAGCGATAAAAGCTAGAAACGATAAAACTCGCTCAGCGGTACTCGCCAAGCGATGCCCGCTTGCCACCAGAGCGATTATCAGTGTTGCCGTTTTGTAATTTAGAAAAATGCTAACTTTCCGCTAGAAAAATGCTAAAAAATGCTAAGAACAATTTTTAAAGTGCTAAATGAAATGGCAATGCTCATTAATCAGAAATTACACACTCAATATCATATTTTCTCAATTACTTTAGAAGTCCCGAGGTCGAGGAATCAAATTGCATACCAATTCCCGAGAAATAGGTGCACCGTTTAGGACAAAAGTGTCAGTAATGCTTCGTAGGACGCCATCCTGCTCTGTATCGCTTTTTTTATTTCTTTTTCTGGTTTTTCACTTTTATTGTACCTATAGATTACACTCTTAAACCTCTTGGATGCTTGGCAAACAAAAAATGCTAAATAATGCAATATATGCTAAATTTAAAATTTAACAAGCTAATTAAGGTAAAAATGAGCCAAATTTAGCATCAAATATGCCAAAACGGCAACACTGGCGATCATTTTACTGTACAACTGTATCAAAGAGTTTTGTATGTAGAAAGAGAAGAGTGGCAACTCAGAGTTTTAAATAGCATGTATGGAAAGTGCTGCCGTTAGTGTCAAGGAACTGAACTAATGCAGTGTACTCCTATAGCTATAGATAGGCATTTATACATGTACGTGTGTATGCGCACCTGCGCATAAATGGACTAAATCAAAGTTTTGTTCTGGCAAGTTTTATGAAAACTTATACAAGTAAGAATGCCATAGTCATAAAATATGCAAGGATAAATAAAGTTTTGATGAGTTAACAAAAAGAGATAACCAAGACCGTATCGACATCCAAGCAAACCTTAGAGCATTAGGAACGGGAGATGGCATTTAATGACTGACCCCTCTGCCAAAGGTATAGGCACAATGTGCCTACGTGACATAAAAACTAATTTACAATCGATTAATTTGTCAGTCACTAAATCGCCACCGAAGAGATTACAGCTCACCAAAAATGCCTACATACTCGTATGCTATAAGCACCTATATAACTTGTTCTAACACATCAAGTTTAGAAAAGGAGGGTAGAAGATATCATTTTTCAGTTATTTTTCTAGTCATATGTAGCTAAAACATTATTTCTGTGAAATGTTTTTAATTACATAAAAAATCGAGTCAAAAATAAATCGTTTGCTATCGAGTGTAGCCGATATTTATTATCTGTGGAGTGTCACATTTGCATTAGTATTCAGTTATTCAGTGTGTGCGTAAAAATAAGAATGTGTTGTACTTTCTAAAGGCGTGAGTGCATAATAACGCAAGCGAAATTGCTTTAGTGTGATAGGTTAGACATTCCCCCCCCCCCCCTCGCGAGAATCGGCAGAATTCTGTGTAAGCAAATAATCACACAAGGCTACTCCCGTTCTTAATGCTCTAAGAAGCAAATAAAAGCCAGAGTTGACAAGGGCCGCCTCCAACACGAGTGGCTAGCAGTCACAGATAGTTTTTTTTAGTTATTTTGTAGTTCAGTCAACAACCGTCAGGAGACGCTGGTAAATGTCAAAATATATTACTGTATACTCGCCGTCCCGCCTGAGCGAGTGGTGCGAGTAATCGCCCGTTGCACTGGAATACTCGCTTTATAGCCGAGCGCCCAACTATCAGAACTACACACTCGCTCCTCGCTGCTCGCCAACTCGTTTCTAGTTTCTAGCTTTGATCGCTTCTAGTTCATCGTCGGTGGTGGGACTAGTGCCATAATTAGGCCTTAAAACACTCGTGTGATCCTATTATAAAACTTGCTGATGCTCGTTTCATAAAACCACACTCGTGTTTTAAGACCCCTCATTATGCAACAGTTGCATAAAATACTATTATAACTCACCTTGATGTTCCTGATTGTGACGTAATGCTGCTTCTGCGTGGATATTGACTCCAGGGCTATGTGAGGTGCGCCCTGTTTTAACGCTAAAGCTGAAACAAGCACATCAGTCGATTTAGCAAAAACGGCGTATGCGGCCTAATCAACTATTTCACCAAACCTTCAGATTTCTCTACCGTAACCAATGATATTATAATACATGGCTGAACAGCGTCATACTAAATGACAGCAGAAAAACGGACCGACATAAGAATACAGGTTGACGCCAATGTTACAAAATACAAATTATTAGTTTACCATTTATAGTCATTGGATTTACAACTTTACATCTAACTACATAAAATAATAGTTTAGTAAGTTTCGTTGCAAATAGGTTTTTTTTTATAAAATAATAGTGTTGACAGCAGCGCCATCGGTCCGACAGACTGACAGCGTGAGCGATTGTCGATTTGTTGTACTTTTGTTCGACTTTTGATGCGGCCATATTTTAAACGCTGACTAGAAGTCCATTACTTATAGGTCAGCGAGCGTTACCGAAATTGTCTGTAGCATTACCGCAAAACATTTACTGTATATAATAGATTCAACTTTTTACGACATTTTCATTTCATTCACAGCGTGAATTAACCTACGGCATAGACATGAGCGCCGCGCCGGCGCGCCGTCGTCGCGTGAGTTCAACGGCGCGCCGCCACGAGCGGTCGCAACTTCCTTTCCTTGTCGCATTTATATGTCAACACCGAGGCATCCCTTAATTTTTCACTCATAACGTTGCAATATTTACTTCAAATTAAAATTTCCTATAAACCTCGTTGAGTTTCTTGCCGGTATCTTCTCATCAGAGATTTTACCGAACAGTGGCCCGTTTCAGGAAGCTACAAGTTACAATTTTATAAGTCTAAACCGGCAACATTGGTCAATAGTGCCAGGCATTCAGGCATAGCTTCGTGAAACGGGCCACTGGTGGTAAATTTTATGACATTTATAAGTGCTACCTGTAAGCCTAATCTGAATAAAAATATTTTGACTTTGACTTTGGCTTTGAATGGAACCAAACTTAATTATAACCAATTCAATTCAAACCGCCCAAGGGACTCGCGCATTGTAGGGTTTTCGTATTTGTACAAACTAACCGCAAACATAAATCATAAACAGTGTCAAATAATTGAAAATTGTACTGCATGTATGCGATTAATCTACACTATCTACACTAATATAATAAAGAGGTAAACTTTGTTTGTTTGTTTGTATGTAGGGGGTAATCTCTGGAACTACTGAACCGATTTCAAAAATTCTTTCACAGATAGAAAGCTACACTATTCCTGACAGACATAGGCTACTAATTTTACGTGAACGAAGTCGCGCGCGTCCGCTAGTAAACAATAAATAAATATTAAGAATATTGTTTTGGTGGAACATACCAGCAAAGAATGTGCAGGCCCTTCGGAGCGGTTTTGTGCCATTTTTACTCATCTCCGTCCACAACTTCGACGCATACTCCATGCTTTGTGGGGTATTCTGAAACACAAGAAACGTAGTATGTACAGCGTCAGAAGTAGCTGAACATTTTAGTACCTTGTCGCTGTCAGTAATGTGACAATTTCGAGCAACTCTCATTTCATACGTTACTGCGACAAGGTTCTTAAGTGTTTAGCTACTTCCGAGGCTGACTGTACAGTTAGCAACTGACAGAATATTCACTATTCATGAGGGCAAAGGGATCAATACACGACGCTATTGTCAAGAGAGTAAGAGCCATACATCTTTTTGACCTCTTTAAGTTATCAGCAACCTTGGCTGGTTGGCTGCTGATTGTATAGGATTTATTATAACTGGGTAGATGACACCCAAAACCAAATGTCGTGAAAGTGTAAAATTTATGTAGATCGTCATTTTTAAATAATATCTACATAAAAAAATGCATGGTACGCAGCATACGTAGGGTTGCCATCTTTAAAGCTTGGCAACCAGGACAAGACGCGTGAAAACCCCGGATTTTAAAGTCTAGAACCCGGTTGATCGCGGCTTGCGGGCACAGTGCGTGTGTCGCGGGCGGACCGACTTAAATTTTTTAAACCCGGACTACAAATGAAGCCCCGCCCGGACGCTCCTCGGATGTCCTCTAAACTAGGACAAATCCGGGGAAATCCGGACGGATGGCAACCCTAAGCATACGGTGCGTCACTCCGTTTAATGCGAGTTCGACGGCATACAAACGCATGACACCCCGCGTGAACGTGTGTGCAGGCGGCTATTTTTGTGTCTGTGTCGGGCCAGTTACGGTCATGGTATGCTCCGGTCTAGTGAGCGGAAACCTTAAAAGACTTGACGTGTAAATGACGATGTTCGTCTCTGACAGGGGCGTATTTACCTTAGTCACAGAATAAATAACATACGGAAACATCTCTTTACGACCGCGATTAAACGAATTCCAACTTTATTCACACGCTCAAAAAGTTCGTATTACTTCATACACCATGCGCCAGGCGGTGCGAGTCAAAAGGAACGCGCCGCCCGCGCCCGCCTCCCCCCCACTACTCCCGGCGACACTTTGGACTGCGCGGCATTCGTTTTTAATTACACTGACACGGCGGAGGCGCGCGATCGAGCGCGCGGCAAGCCGACAGCCTACTGCGATTTACCTATGCCATAGCTAGGCGGTCGAGCGTACCTACAGTGCGGAGTGGAACCCCCTGCTTAGGGCCATCCTGCGTGCCTGCGTGGGGCGGCAGCCGCCCCTAAAATGAAATACTTTTCGTCATTTAATGGGGCGCCAAAGCTAAATGGCCCGGGGCGCCAAATCCTTAAATACGCCTCTGGTTTCTGACATCGTGCTTAAAAGGTTAGAAAAAACCACATACACATACCTGTTTGTAGCAAGCAGCAAGTATCAAAACAACTGGATATTTGGGATACTTGGTCATGTTAATCTGACGCTCCTTCACTCTCTCAAACACTCGGTACATTTCATCATACATTTGGTGGCTGTAGAGCAGGTCTAACAGCACTTGGTATGTGACTTGCTGGTCGAAGAATCCGTCGTTGGCAGGGTCTTCGAAACACTGAAAAGAAATATGATAAACTAGCTTTTACAACCTTCGCCTGCGTCATAATGTGATGTGATTGTGTTATACAGGAAATTTCCACAAACAAAACTCTATCTGGAGGAAAAGTACGATAAATATTGAAGATAGCAAATTTTACTCAAAGGAAACAATCCATCATTTTTAGAAATAAGAATAGCTGCATTCAGAGATTTAAAAAAAAGGCTAGCCATAGCTGATAATCAAAGTAGTTTTTATTTTATTTTTATTTTATTTTATGTTTTATGTGTTTGTAATATTTTTATTGTGACACATTGATTTTTATTTTTGACATCCTGACATTTTCTAGACTAATTTTTAGATATTATTATTTTTTTATTATTTTGTTTACCTTTTTGACGATCTTATTGTGAATTTGTTAAGTTTGACATTCTAATAAAAAATTAATTAATCAATCTATCATTATTTGCATTTTAAACTCATTCATTAAATAAATAATAAGTTATAAATTAAAATATTCAAATCAGTTTCCTCAATGTTATATTAATAAAATAATAAGTAGGTGCTGTGACCAAAAGACATGGATATGGACAGGTTTTTTGCTGGTCTTAATGCTGTTATTACCTGCATAGCCTCTTTGGGTGCGTCTAAGAAATGGAACATCCTCATCACAACTGGCCCGAACACAAAAGAACCAAACCGGTACTCTGACGTCTGTGTGTTGAATCTGTAAAATAAAAAAGAATAGGTACTCTGTAAAAATTTGTGTACACATAAATTACAAAAAAACAACAGGATTACAGGTGAACTTGAGAAGCTCCTCCTATTCTTTTCATACATTTATATCTTTGATATTCATAACATAGAGGGGGACGAAGTGGCACTTTTAATTTTTTTTTTCCCTTCATTAGATTGTCTGTATTTTTTAAGAAATAAAAAAATAATTTAGAAATTTTTAATAATAGTAACCTAACAAGTTTTTAACATAAAACTTAAACATTTATGGTAATAAAACATAACTTAGAAATAAAACTACAGACATTAAAAAACTGTTATTTAGGTTTCATGTGAAAAACACAAAAATGTACCTTAATAAAACATTGCAATTTATGGAACTAAACTTTTAAATAAACCTTTTAAATTTACTTTTTTTTTTAACTAATTACAGTTATTCCGCTTATATTTTTCTAACAAGACGAATCATTATATTAAATTCATAATGTAACTTACTTTTTTATCATTTTTAGGCATAAGTCCAAGTCCGTGGGCTCAGCCAAATGTACCATATTCTTCAGATCCTCAGTAAATATCATGTTTTTGGGGTCTTCCACAAATTCAGTCATCTTGGTCCTGAACTTATCAGAGAAATTGACGAATTGTTCTTTTACCTTCTTCCTTGAATACAGAAAGCCATCGATCCCCAGGGCCGACGGCGCGTATAACTGCTGAACTGGTAAGGGAATAAGCATTCTAAGATCCAAAAACATTACTGGTTACATTGAAACCGGCAGATTTCCAAATACTTAATTGTAGCGAATCAAGAAATGGTTACCTCGTGTTAGCTGAATGGCTCTACATGGCAAAAAGATACGAAAATTGTTCACTATTGGATTTCTTATCAAATTGTTCATTAATAGAGACATTTTAACTAATAAATTTAAAGTTATTGTTTAAAAATTATTTAAAAAGGTTAGAAAGTATTTGACATTTATTTTAATTTTTTATTCTCTTCTCTACCACCAGCCAGATACGAAATGAGTGACTTTGAGCCACTAAAAAAAACGTTGTGTCCAACTAAATAAAAATCAAGCATGCGAGCAAGTTATAAGAAAATAAAAACATTCAACACATTGAAACTGCTTAAGTATTATTCTACTAGAAATCAAAATAAACGTTAAACTCTAGCATATTTTATGGTTTATTATGGGTAAGTTGTTTTCTGCATTCAGTGATTCTAATACCAACTAAACCTTCCCTTCCATTACCTTATCTGTGCATCTTGCAATGTCAAACGAACGTGACACAATATTGTGGAATTTTCTCTCATTTTTGGCCAATTTAACTCAAATAATAACAATAGAGGTGTGAGAATTTTAACTGCAAATGCTCACTGGGTCACGGTGATCATTCTCAGATAAAATTCTTAATGGTTGCTTTTGCACTGTTTAACTTTTCTCAAAACTTGGTGCCCATATCATGAATTTCAAGCTCCTTTCCTCGTATATATTTAGAGTTGCAGTGACGTGTTAATTTCGTGGTAAATAAAGCTGGACACAAAATGTATTAGTTGCATTAAATGGTAAACATTTTTAGTTAACTTACAATTATTTAAACGATCACAGAATATATGCAATGTGGCAGTAACAGTGACGACCTGGTTTTAAACTTCAATATTTTGGGAATTGCGAATTGCAAATTTTGGGAAACTAATCTTTATTTCAAAGTGGTTGTTATTTGCTTTGGTTGGTAAATAAATAAACAATAATGCATATGCCCTGTGATATCAATTGTTAAGATTTGGTAATTGCTACCCATAACTTTTTCTTTATTGTCAAAGAAATAAGCTTTCATTCTCATTATCTCGAATATAACGAGATGACAAAAGTAATACTTAAGACAGAAATTAGATATTTATATTTTTAATAACAAAAATTTGTACAACAACAAATATACTGCTCTTCCTAGGAAGCAGCGGTGGTTGCTTCCCATCAAGAGACCCACATGCCTATTTTCCTACCTATTTGATAATATAAACAGGAGAGATCAAACTTTCATCCTACACCAGTTTAAGCAAAAGGGATTTAATTACTTAAATAATATGAATGTAAAATTAAAAACCATATATAATTGAAAACATCCCTCTGTTTTTTTACGTCTGTTAATTTAAAAAGCTATTACGCCGACCATTGCGCAACATTATGAAAGAAAGTCAAATACTATACATTTCATTGGAAATGATCCCGACTTGCATTGGTGAGCCCTGGCTCCAAATTTAATAAACCTAGTGTTACACACTTCAGATGTGATGTGAACAATAGTATTGTGATAATATTTTTAGAAGAATTAAAACTTTTGAGTTTTTGAGATTCAGTAGGTATGAGAACCTTATTCTCATCATAATCTTTCCAAATGAATGGTAATTTTTTTGAAACTGTACTTGTACTTTTTTTAAAGTCTTTAAGAGATGTATATTGTATTTTACTTTAAATTTATTCAATACAATTTTATTTTACACCTTAAAAATATCATAAAGATGTAATATGAAACTTTCTAATAGTGACCCAGAGTGAAATATTATTTTATTCCTCTACCCTAACGAAATTCATGCTATGCGTACTGTTGGAATAACCATAAAATAATGGATGAGTACATATATGAAATACTTCACATTATATTTAAAAAATATCAATATATAGCAATTGTTAAATAACTTGCATTCATTTGAGCTAACATTGTAATTTGTATTTTTTCTAGCCAAGAATGCAAAACTTGTGATTTACACAGATATCTTAAAACCATGGATGGTAAAGTAAAATGAACATTGTCATGGAAATGAATGGACGAAATTTAATACATGTCGAAGGATGTGTGAAGATGCCAAGTCATTTTCATAAACACCTACATAATTTATGAAAGAGTCATGTTGGCCCTGACTGTACTGATGTTCTCAGGGAGGGAAAAGTAATCACCGATATAGTTACCAATACTTATTTCCTTTCTGCAACACATCAACTTCATGAGAGTTACCAGTAGCATGTAGCATACAATCTTGCCGAACTTCAGTCACTAAAATAACTTTCATGAAAGTGACAGGCAACGCTTGCAAATAAAAAATATTCAAAAAACATGATATTTTATTAGTAGTCATTATTGAACACGCTAATTTAATTTTATCGTTTAAACTTTGTTTCATTGAATTATTTTTTACAGATTTCCAATAAAATCTTCAGATCTGAAGTTTCAGAGAATATATTTTGAAGTAAAGCGGCATCGAGATGGCTGAACGGAAATATGAGAGCCCCAAGACTAAATCCTTTGATGCATTCAGAGATGAAGACCCAAAAAAATCCAAAAGCAGGAGAAGGTATGATTCTAAAACAAAACAACACCATCTAGAATCAAAAACGCCACCACTCCCGACTGGTGTAAGCAGTATTGAAGAACTAATCAGACAAAGAGAAACTCTCCAAGAAGAATTAAATAAAATGGCAAATACCAATGACAGTGAATCGAAAAATATTCATCTATCTAAAGACAGTAACAGGAAATCCAAAGATTTTAACGATGAAAGTAAATCTAATAAAAAACGTAAAAGTATGTCTTTCGACAATACAAATTTATCTAGTACAAGAAACAAGAAACAAAATGTTGTGGAAGATTCTCCTCCCCGTTATGATGATAATTCAGAAGATGAAGAAAACATTATTGAAATCAGACGGAAACGACGCAAACAACTTTTAGAAAAATTAAAATTTACTCATGAAGAAAACCATGCAGATAAAATCACACGAAACATTATTTCAAGTCATAAACACGCATGCGCTGATAATTTCAGCAATCAAACGCACAAAACTGATATTAAGAGAGATGTTAAAGGATCAACTGACATGTTCGCTGAAATAGACGATTTTGCGCCTAAAAGAGTACCTGATGGTGTGACAAAGGATAACAATAATGAAAACCCACAGCTGACTGATAATTGGGATGACGCAGAGGGATATTATAACATTAGAATAGGCGATTTATTAAATAACAACAGGTATACTATCAAGGATACCTTAGGCCAAGGGGTTTTCGCGAATGTTGTCAAAGCTCAAGACAATAGTAAACTAAATACCGAAGTGGCCATAAAAATAACAAGAAACAACGAATTGATGCACAAAACAGCGTTAAAAGAAATTTCTTATCTAAAAGAAGTGAATGCCTCAGATTGCGATGATAAATTTCATTGCGTTAATTTGTTGGGTAGTTTTACTCACAAAGGCCACCTGTGCCTGGTATTGGAACCACTTCATATGGATATGAGATCTGTTATAAAAAAATATGGCAGACATGGAATAAACTTGAGCGCGTTAATAAGCTACAGCAGGCAGTTACTTTTGGCATTGAGGCATCTTAAAAAAGTTGGTATCATCCATGCTGACATAAAACCCGATAACATATTGGTTAATGAGAAGAAGAACATTTTGAAACTGTGTGATTTTGGGTCAGCTGGAAAAACGAATGAAAATGAACCAACGCCTTATCTAGTATCTAGATTTTACAGAGCACCGGAAATAATTCTAGGAATAACATATTCGCACGGAGTTGACCTGTGGTCTGCAGCTTGCACAATTTATGAAATGGCGGCAGGTAAAATTATGTTCACTGGGGGTTCAAATAACAAGATGTTGAAATGTTTCATGGACGTAAAAGGGAGGATGCCCAACAAATTAATAAGAAAAGGCAAATTCAAGGACCAACATTTTAACTACAATAACAACTTTCTGCTCCATAAAAAAGATGAGGTCACCGGAAGAGACAAGGTTGTGGAGTTGGTCAATGTAAAAGTAACTAGGGATTTAGCGAAAGAGCTTAAAAAGTATGTAAGCAATGAAAAGAAATCGGCACAGCTAAAAGAATTGCTAGACAAAATGTTAATGCTAGACCCTGGTCAAAGAATATCAATTTCAGACGCCTTGAAACACGTTTTTATTCAAGAAGAATTGGAAAAATAATATCCACAAAGACGCAATAAACGAAGTTGAATTTTATATTTGGTCATTTTATTTAGATTTGCTAGTGATTTCCGAAACCTATTTAAAACGTTTATCTACACATATATCATAAATGCTCTATTATGCGTTCAGAAACCGTCGGCAATGACCAGCATTGTAACAACCAATATTATTATGAGAATTTTTCTATTTTGTTTCTATATTTGTTCAAATTCATTTTTTATTACATTATTTTAATGTGTACAGTCTACAGATATTTAATAGGTACCAAGGTACACTAGTAGCTAGTAGCAATGCAGGTCATTGCCCTATGGCTTCTGAACCCATAATAGAGTATTTATGATATATGTAGATAAAGATTGTTTTGAAAAGAGAAGAAAAAAACAGATAAACTGCTGAGTTTCTTGCGGCGTTTCTTCTCAGTCAGTAGTATCTTCCATTTTCCGAAGCGCTAGTAGATTCAGACGTGTAAAAGAGTCTATATGGCCTACTTGCAAAATAAATTTTTCATTTTCATATCCCTTCATGCAGTGGCCTGCCGTAATGATTTGTATCGAAACGGATATATACAGCGGAACATACAAACAACCATTGCTCATATGCATAATATGCATTCGGCTAGATAAAACCGGAAGTAGATATGAGCGCCGCGCCGGCGCGCCGTCGCGATGTGCTTTCCTCGTATTTATATGCAGACAGCGGTTCATCATTCAAAATTCAAAGAATTATCGAAATCTGTTAACAATTGGCGGAGATATTGCGTAATAATGTAATAACAATATGGTTTTCTTTGAAAAAAATATAAGAAATCGACCCCTGATAAAAAATCTAAAGTACAAGTTCACGCCGCCGCCGAAGAAGTTTTGAGACCAAGCTGCCGCCGTGGAATTGGCCATCGGCGCTCATATCTAATCAGAAGGCCAATCCATTAGCTCCGTGTCCTTCGGTATTGGGCTTGAGGAGTAAATAAATAAAACAAAAAAACTTTCGGCCTATACTCTTTATAAATCTCTCTTTGACAAATATTGTTTGCTTACTCTAAATAAAAGTGATTATCCCTTGACCATAAAACTCAGACTGCGCAAAATATTACAGACTGCATAAGGCTCTCCATCTACTTTAATCTACTCTATGCTGAGCTTCGTACATCTTCCTCACCTCTATTTTGCGCAATTCAAATTAATCACCAACCTTAATACCTACATCTGCTTAGAACAAATACAATAGATTCAATATTCGACTTTCGAGATTAGTTCTGTAAACAGAAAAATTATAAAAACTCAACAAAAATAAATAGAAGGCATACCATCACAGTACAATATAAAACCAATTGGCGTCATCACAACATATAAGTCGTAGCACTAGCTTAGCGAACCTAAAATACAGGGCAATAAACATCTGTAGCACAATAGGTTATTTCATTCGTCTTCAACTGCGAACTATCAAATACAATTCATTTTCAGATACAACTTCAATAGTGCACCTAATAAGGGAATCTTATGAGAGTATGGTTACAGTTAATAGCCTTATCCAGGTCAAATCATAGGTTACTTAATAATCTATGCTGGCTCTCCAGCATAGCTCAGTTTGACAGGACCATACAACACCCCCCCCCCCCTCCCCCTCCCCCACATTGCACATTGACATTCAATGCTTTAAGCGATATGGGGCTGGGTAAATATTCGGGCGTTCTAACCGCCGTCATTATCGGCAACAATTTTTATAATTTTTTTTAAGAAAGGGTAGGCAATTAGCATTGACATTTGTCATATACTGACGCTTTGCGGGGAGAAATACCTGATTTGACTTCAGAAATTAATTCAACAATCACCATACCTTCAAAAATCTGTCAACAAGTTGTTGTTGACAATGACGGCGGTTAAAACGCCCAATATTCGCCCGGCTTCTACATTACGTTGTCCGAATACGGCCCAAACAGAAATCTATCTCGTTTTTGTCTGGGCCTTATTAAGACACTAATTAATGTAAACGCCCCATTACAGTCATACAGATATCCAACATGCTTATTTAAATCAAAAATACTGTGTAGACACTTTAGGCAATAGTATGATAAGTAGGTATTGCCTTGAAATAATGCATACAAAATTAATGACGCTTCATTCGGTGGTTTCAAACACGTGAAAAACAAGTTGGCTAGCTAGAGAAAGCATGGAATAAGCGAATGAAAATATTTCATATAATTAATTAATTAACTTTATTTCCGTTATATCTTTCATACGTTTTTTTTCCAAAGTATAAAACACGCTAGATATGTCACACTGAGGTAGACGAAATGATATGAAATGAAACCTTAATTTAATCAACATTTCTAAATTAATATTCCATCACGTAAATAGCCTAATAGTCTACTGAATGTAAGAAATCAAGCTGCATCAGATCATAACATCATGGTGTATTTAGTAAGTGACATTTAATTTAAAGATAAAAATTCTAGACTGAACAAATATTCAAATAACGGATCGTTAAGTAGAAGACACACAAAGTGCATTCATTTTTCGAAAGCGAGGCATATAGTCTTTTTTGCAAAAAATTGCAATCGGTTGTGTTCAAATGGAAAACGCATAAAACTGGATTCACAATGTAAATGAAATGAAATATATTTATTCAAAAAAAGTAATACAAATACTCATAGCGTTTTTATTGCAGCAATGTCGTATTGCCGCAATAAAAACGCTCGTCGCTATAGCAACGCTAGTGCTGATTGATCGATGCGAAAAGATCGCGCGTTTATGTCGCTCGCTACTTCGCTTTTTTTAATTCAGTCAATTATATAACTTGGCAAACTAGTGCATTAACTTTACAGCCAGAAAAGAAGCACTAAGTAGCTTCGCAAAAGTGCTACAAACACATTTCGAAAAATCAATTACTAGTTGATAAAAATTTATTGTATTTAATAGGACTTGAATATGTGCACATCGTCATTAAAAGTACAACTTAAGACTAGATTCACAATCAGCAGTTACAAGCGATAAAAACGCAGGAATCGACCAATCAGAGAAGACTATTGCCGGGCGAATTTTTAGGCGTTTCAACCGCCGTCATTGTTTAATACGGGATATTGACGACAGAGATGACCGATGTAATCAAGTTTGGATTAAAACAGTTATTGTTTAGAGCAGTCTGTTGGACACAAATAAACGTCCATCGCCATTCTTATCGCCAATATCCCGCAGGGAATAATGATGGCGATCGAAACGCCAGTATATTCAGCCTGCCTCGTCTTTGCGTTTTTTTTAATATACAACGAGCAACTGGGTTACCTGATGGTAAGTAACCACCACCGCCCATAGACACCCGCAATACTAAGATATTGCAGATGCGTTGCCAACCCAGAGGGCTAAGATGGAATTCCTCTTGTGCCGGTAATTTCACCGGCTGTCTTGCTCTCCATGCCGAAACACAACAGTGCAAGCACATATGCTTAGCAGCTGGATTAACAAGCAAGATGGTGGTAGCACAAGGTCCTTCCACCCGCACGTTGCGTTTTTATCGCTCGTAATTTCTGGTTATGATTCCATCTTAATTCTATTTCAAAACTGTCAATGTCAAACTGGGGAATTGACGTGATAGTTACCTTAACATATTGGATGGAGTAGAATTGAATTCGTAGCTATTTAGTAAAATATTGCATACTTAACCTCGTAAGGCCCAAGTCCTACATATAGAACAAATGTCAAACTGACGTTGAACTGACTGTCGACGAAATTTAACGTAGGCCTTACGAGGTTTAACACAGAAAATGTCCAGCCCCCCAATACCACTAAAATTACAATTGCTACAATTGTGACAATTTTGTAAAGTCTTTCATACAAAAACGTTATAGTGGCTGGCAAACAACTTGAGCATAAATCGAGTGGAGAGGGTAAATTTGCGCATACACATCTGTACTAGAAACGGCTACTGCGCAGTCAAGGTCAAAGCTCAAGTTGTTTGCCGGGAACTGTACAAATATGTTAAATTGCAATTCTTGTGGGTTTTGTGGTATAGGACCTAGACATTTTTGAGTTGGTGTTCGAAATGGCGAGTTGCATTTAATGATACTTCAGTATAGATTGTGCTATACTTCCATTTACCACGATTTCTGATTTCCAAATTGGGCTTCAAACTCCGATCAGACGCTAAAAATTGATGTGTGAGTTGAAGGCGAGGGAGGTATGCCAAGACCGAGGCCGCGAGGCAATACTGGTCCCTGCCTACCCCCAAAAGGAGACAGTCATGAGTTCAAATATTATATCACGAATAATAGATTCCTATTTTTGACATGGTAACCACCAATTAAGGCAATGAATGAAACCGTGGCAAATGAAAGTAGCAACAAGTCATGCCTATCCATGCGAACATGTTAAAGAAATTCATATGTCATGTCGGTGAAGGTTGAAGACAATTTACTATGTCACAGCAAAGTTTACAAATCCCTACAAACCTTAATCAGCTAAATTACGTCTAATGTCAGCTTATGGATGGATCCATTACATATCTAAGATGTAGAGAAACTGAGACTTAAACAAATCAATCTCATTCCTTTGATCACTGGCTCACGATATCACAAAAGTAAAGTATTTACATGACAAAAACGTCAAACGATTAGAATTAGAGATGCGCCGAGTAACACTTTTGCCAAGTAACGAGTTTTACTCGGTTCAATTTTTTTTCAACCGAGTTCTCGGCCGAGTAGCTTGGTTCAATCAAATTCCCATTTCGCGCGCGTAAACAAGTACAAACAGGTTCGCGCCGGTCGAGCGGCCGGCTCGCGTTGATACACCCCTCACCCCGCCCGCGCCTTTCAACTACCAGTCACTTGATAGTTTGCAAACAAATACTTCACGTTGCGCGTCATAGTAGATACATCATTGAAAATGTTTTTGTTAATTAACGATTGACTGTGTGTAGTGATCTGATTTTGATTAACACTGTTGTTTTAATTATATCTATCTAAATATATTGCTTTTCTTAAACCGAGTATACTCGGCATTCAAACCGAGTTATTCGGCCGAGTACGAGTATCAAAAAACCCGCCGAGTACGCCGAGTACCGAGATTCAACCGAGTACTCGGCCCATTTCTAATTAGAATACACGTCAGAATCGGATCGAGATATACCTACTAATTTAAGTAGCGCTATTAAACCATATTCAGCCCTACCCGTCTTGAGTAGCAAACAGCATTCTAACGTAAAAGTTCAGTTTTTGACATCAAAATATTGTTTAGCAATCACCTCTATTTACAGCCACGATTCGTTTTATATAATAAACAAACGTGTGCTAAGTCGGGGCACAGAATAAATAGTACTAAACGCGCGTACACGTAAACGTACGCGTCTCTTTTACGACATCGATTGAACAAATTCCAACTTTATTAACACGCTCAAAAAGTTCGTATTACATTATACACCATGCGCCAGACGGCGCGAGTCAAAAGGAACGCGCCACCCGCGCCCGACACGCTAGGGTTGCGCGGCATTCGTTTTGAGTTACACGGGCACGGCGAGGGCAAGCGAGCGAGCGCGCGGCAAGCCGACAGCCTACTGCGATTTACCTATGCTACAGGCAAGGCAGTCGAGCGTACCTACAGTGCGGAGTGGAACCCCCCTGGTCTGGGCACGTTCTAGAGATTTGACATCGATAAAAATAATGTCGATATAGTCGATGTTTTAATTCACCCTTTGGAAATCCTCTTCTAGTCTACTAGAATAAAGAGGCATGATATCATAGTGGACATTTTTATCTAGACGACAATCTCTATTATTATTATTTTTTTTATAAAATAGAAAGGCAAACAAGCAAGTGGGTCACCTGATGGTAAGTGATCACCACCCGCAACACCAAGAAGATTGCAGATGCGTTGCCAACCCAGAGGGCTAAGATGGAATACCTCTTGTGCCAGTAATTACACAAGCTGTCTTGCTCTCCACGCCGGAACACAACAGTGCAAGCACTGCTGCTTTGCGGCAGGATTAGCGAGCAAGATGGTGGTAGCGATCCGGACGGACCTTGCACAAGGTCCTACCATCCGCAATTACCGATAAACACGGAAAAAATATTAATTGTATTAAGGTGAATTGGGGTAAAGTCGTTACATGGGGGAAATTCAAAAAACGCAATTTTCTACCAAACAGGGAGTAATTTTTACCCTGGCTGCATTTACCAAAAATTTAATTTTATAATCTGGATGTAAATAGCAATTTTTGAACTTTCCCCATGTAACGACATTATCACAATTCACCTTAATTTGTCAATTGCTTTTGTTAAAAAATGTAACTGGAACGATTAAAATTTATTATTGTTAAATAACATCTTGATCTCGACAGTATCAATAAAAAAAATCCCGCAAAATTATTCTGCTACATCATTTAAGTATTTGTGCCGCAAGTTAGCAAACGTTCGACAATAAACGAGTATTAGATGTCAAAAAGTAAAAATCTAGAACTTTGTTTACACGTCAAGACGTGTAGGATGAACAGACTATGTCCTATCATATCATTACCGTATAAGCTATCACTAAGTGTTTTCTTTGGATGAGATTCAACGATACCCTGGTTGCTATGTCGAGGGCACGGTCTGTGCTGGGAAGCCGGGGGCTCCTATGTCTATGGACTGCCCGGAGGCTATGGAGTCAGGGCTCTGCAGGGACGCGCTGTACACTGGGTTCATTGGAGTGGTGCCCCCCGCCTCGAAGAGAGTGCTGTCGTACACGCTGTTACTCTGCTAAGAGACAGGAAACAAACGAGGTTATACACTCATTACACTTGTTACAAACAAACATGTTCAAAGACATCTGAATTAAACTTATAACCTTTATCTACACACATATCATAAGTGCTCAATAACGCGTTCAAAAACCGTTGGAAATGACCAGAATTATTACAACCAATTTTATTATGAGAAATTTCTTGTCTGTGGTAGTGGGCAAATCTGTACTGTAATGGTCATTACAGTACCGATTTCTGTACCTTTATGAGTTGAAATTTGGAACAGCTGTCAAAATTCAAGTGGGTCATTATTCTAGTATCCATAGATATTAAAACAGTTATCGATACGAAACGTCAATCCAGTATGTTTTTTTAATATAAACGCACGACATTTGATCTCGACATGACACTCTGTGACATGAGGATAGGGACTTCATGCGTTTGTCTATGATTTAAAAAAACGTTCGGCTTGACGGATGGATCGAATTGCCGCCATTACTGTTGTCATTCGTTTGTTGGTTTTTTGCTGTTACGGTTTTTTGCAGTTATGATATGTGTGTAGATAAAGTAATGTATGCAACTGTACATGTAACTGTAAATGTACATAATTAGGTCTTAAAACGCTCGTGTGATCCTATTATAAAACCACACTCGTGTTTTAAGACCCCTCATTATGCAACAGTTGCATAACATACTATTATCTTTACATAGTGTACAGTACAGTCATTATACGTTTCTGTCTGTCCTAAATCCTAATGGTGCATATTCGGCCTTCTCCTTCGAAACCACGCAACGGCTTTTAATATGGTTTCAACTGGCATTTAGATATTCTTTTGCGGAAGGTTTTTATGTCCAGTACATCTTACTATGGTATCTACTACTATAGTATCGATAGTATAGTCATTAAAATCCAATACTATCGATAGTATTAGTTATAAACTATCTATACTATCGTTAGTAGCAATAGTATTGGATTTGATGACTATCTATTTTGTTTTAAACTTTCGCGACTTTCACACATATTTATAACATTATCGGGACTTAAGCTTAGCTTATCGGGTGTCTACTCGTGACCACGGCCATTGAAACATGGCCGAAACGTCGAGGTAAATCAACAATATATTTCTATCCCGCTTAAGTCCCGATAATGTTATAAATATCTATATTGTGACTATTTTCGAGTTCACAATACTATCGATAGTTCGATTGCCGCAACGCTAATGACAACCCCCCTTCCCCCCCCCTCGCTTGATCCTCCAGTGCTTTGTAAGTAGACATTACCCAATGATATTATAATGCATGGATGTACAGTGTCATACTAAATGACAGTAGAAAAACGGTCCGACATAAGTATACAGGTTGACGTCAATGTTACAAATGCAAATTATTAAATTTTGTAACCGAAATTTCTTTCGATTTTTATTTTTAAATGTTTTTAACAATCAAATTACGCGCACAATTATTTCTTTCATTTTATATTAATTTAAATTCAACTAAAAACTGTACTGTGCTGTTTATAAAGCAATTAAACGCAACATTTGGAAGTAACCAAATTTTAATTATTGCTGATCCAGCTCTACGCCGCAACATAATTCTGAATCATGTTATTGCCCATTACTTATAGGTCAGTGACATTACCTGATAAATATAATCGGAGTCTGTCTTGAGAGAGCTGAAGCTCTGCTGGTGCGGCAGGGAGACCTGGTCGTCGTCCATTGGCTCGTCCATCTGGGCCTTGTACGAGAACATGATGCTGGGCTGGGACACGCTGCGGAAGTACAGGCTCAGTGGTTAGCAGAGCAGGGATGGACTTGAATACTACTCGGGTACTTAGAAATAATCCATGTTATTAGGTCAACTTCTAAAAATTTACTTAAATTACTCGTTTTTGACCATGCTTATGCGACTTTCCTGAAGTGGGTTCCGTTGACGGATATTTACGGTTCCGAAACTAGCTTATAACGGTCAGAGCATGACCATTACAGTGACGTCACACAGCTACACTATTAATTTTAAAAAATGGGCAAAAATTTACCATACTACAGGCCCATTAGTTACGGAGATAAAGGAATAGAAAATATAGTTCTTTACCTATAGATTACAGGAAAACCTATAAGAAATCAGTGATATTTAAAGCAACATAAGAATTTTTCTCAATATTTGTGAGTATACGGAACCCTCTCTACTTGTCCGGTTTTTTTCTTTAGACATAAATGTTTAGTGATTAATGATCTACAACAATTTTAATTTGTACCATTAATGAGTGGCTACAGTGGTCTGTAGCGACTCGAGCGCCATCTAGTGTAAAATGGAGGAAATTAACTGACATGCGCTACATCACGCTAACGAAGTTTCATAACACGGACGCATATATTATTTGATAATTTCCAACTTTCATCCTTCGGGCTTCGGTCCCCAGGTACAGTCAGCGTCCAATATATCGGAGCGGGCACGGTGGTCAAAAATATGCGAACACACCGGAACGTATTTGACAATAGAGTCGAATTCAGATATTTTTAACTGTCTCGCCCGCTCCGATATATTTGACGCTGACTGTACCTAAACCTACACCGGCCTACCTGAAGAACTCGCTAAGGAACGTGTGGTAGACGAGCGGCGTGTACAGCGAGAAGTAGAGCCACGTGGTCACGTCGACGACGCACAGCCCCGAGGGCAGCGGGCCCCACAGCAGCAGCCCCGCGCCCGCCGCCTGCGTCGTGTCCAGCAGCGCCAGCAGCAGGATGTACAGGTAGAACGACAGTTTCGCTGAAACAGAAATTTACAGGCGGTAGAACCTTGTGCAAGGTCCTTCAGGATTCCTATCGCCATCTTTCTCACTAAGCCTGCCGCTAAACAGCAGCGCTTGCACTGTTGCAACTGCAAGACGGCCGGTGCAATTACTGGCACAAGAGGTATTCCATGTTAGCCCTCTGGGTTGGCAACGCATCTACAGTCTCCTTGGTAGTGCGGGTGTCTATGGGCGGTGGTGATCAGTTACCATCAGGTGACCCACCAGCTTGTTTGCCTTCCTATTTTTTACATAGAAAACAGAACAACAGACTGCGAGTTCTTCAAACAGAAGGCGAGTGTGACCCCGTCATTACGCGAACTACATTGCTGCCTTCTACATCAACATCTATCTATCTACTTGACCTTCTATCTTAAAATACTTATTTTACGTCACCCCGGGCCGTAAGTAGAAGTTTACCGCCCGCTACGCGAGCAGAAATTTCTATTTCCTGGCCAGGGGAAGACGTAAAATTGTGTACACACCTCGGGCGGTAATAAAGAAAACATCAGGTCGCATGTTTATCGCCCTCGCTTTTGGCTCGTGCGACAAGTTCCTGCGATCGGAGACATTCTTTATTTCACCACCCTCAGGGTGTAATGTACTATTAAAGTTGGTAACCTTAGATCTTGGCTAGGGAATCTAGCCTGAATAATGGTTAACATCCAACACAACAGTCATAAAGAAGTCTCTGGAATTATCAAAGTAATATATGTGTCTGTTTATATCATATACCAGAAACAATTGATGTCCATTCTTATCATTAAATATTGCTACATCAACTGCACTCATGTTGTTTGCAGAAATTAAAAATAATACACTGTATTAATGAACACTGAATTAGATAATAATTGCTACTAAACTATGTACATGAGTTCATTAGAATTAATGAGTAATTTAAAATGCTAAGTTATTAAGAGATTACTGTGTCGTTAAGAGTATTTAACAAGTATAAAGCATTAAAATGGCTATTGAATTAATTGTAATAGTTCATTAACAATAAGAAGTATAAGAACAATAAAAAAAAATCTAGATATTATAGTTTTTCCATAATTTTTTATCTGTGTACATTTTCTAATACTAATTTTCCAATATTATTGTCAGTGGCGTCATTATTGCGCTCTGAGTTTCTACCGTTTGGGGGTTACACCCAATTGGGGGTGACAGCCATTTGGGGGTGACACCCGACTATGTGATTACAGTTTTTTTTTTATTTAGAACAACTTGGATCACAGTATTAACTCAATAAATCTGTAACACTTAAATAGCTTTAATTCATGGATTTAAATAATCATTAAACCATTGAAAAAAAACTAACAAATAATTTAAATTGACTTTGAATTTCATTAAAAAATTATGTTTAGAGAAATCTCACTTTATTTTATTTTTTACATATTGTACTTTTTTTTATTATTATTTATTAGGATATCCGCCGTAATGACACATATTGTGTGACAATTTCTAGTGGCTTTCTATTATGGTTAAAAAAAATAGCTTTAAAGTTGGATGGTCAGACGGACAGTGCAGGCTTATTAATAGAGTCCCATTGAGCACCCTTTGTGTAGAGAAATCTAAAAAAGCTTAAAACATTTATATCCATATTTGTTTCAATGTATTCACAGTAATCATAATGGTTTATGCATTCATTGTGTAACAAATGGCAAACTTTCTCACATAATGATCATAACTGACCTACTTTAGCTCTCCACATTATAATACGACAGATTTAATGGCCTGTGGTCATCATCTTACTTGTTTTGTTTGGTTTGGAATATTTTTTAGTATGCGTTTATCTCAAACAGTATTCTACACTCAAGGCTATTGGTTTTGCGTGTCGATAAAAAAGTTATAATGATAATAAAATAAAATACATAAGTAATATAATCCTGGCATTTTTTTGTAAATGTGATGATGTTTATCAGACTGTCACCAAAAAAGAGGTTATTGAGTTTAACTAACTCATATTATTATCTTTTCTCAGACTTGAAGACTGACAAAATAAAATCTGAGTTTGACATAAAAGTTGAATTATACTAAAACCAACCTGCATTGAAATACTGCTAAGTATTAATGATAAACACATATTCCTTACTTGGTAGTGCTAAATATTCCCTCAGCGGAGTCCAAGGCAGGATCAGTATTAGAAAATAGATGAAGGCAAAGACAAGGGAAGATGTGAACCAGAACAGCACTCCTCCGTGTTCGAACAAGTCAGCGTGATCAATCAGGGTGTCATTATCGTCTTTTATCAACTCCAACGTGCCCTGCGTTATAGTGAACGCGAGAGATATGAAAGACGTCGCCAGCAGCACATATCTTATACTGCTTCTGCTATCCATGTGACCTGAAAGCATAAATCATGCGTTGTGTGATTTATGAATTGGAATTATCAGTGGCCCTAACATGACTGGCCAAGTTTAGTTTATCTCTAACTGCGCCCCTTTCTTATGACACTGTTAGACAGAGACACAGGGAGGGGTAAAACTAAACCTGGGCTGTCATATTAGGGCCACTGTGTTTATAAGAAACTACCATTTTTAAGAGCAAGTTCATGTCAGAGATATCATTTAAAATACAAAAATTATTTGTTATTGTTGATGATACTTTTTCATTGTATTATCATCAGATCTTCATACATGTAACGAATTTCAAGTCAATCTGACCACTGGAAGTGGGTCAAAATTCTCTATCATGATGACAAAAAAAATGTTAGTACAGAAATCAGTTAATGGCTTTCTTGAAACAATTTTATAGAGTAATTTTTCTACTTTCATTGATTCAATGCTCAAACTACAGAAAATTTGAATAGGTTTCTTCAAATTACCTGAAAAATGAAAAAGAAAACAATAGGGCACTTTTTCATATCTGACTCTACCAGCACTTTGGAAAATTGAAGATTCTACTAAGGAGATGAGCCTGCAAGAAACTCAGCAGCTTTTTTTCTACTCTTTTCAAAACAAGCTGGTAACTTGGAATATTAGCTTTTAGTGATAAATGCCGGATTTAGAGATCTGGCGGCCTCGGGCCCACAAAGAGCCTCCAGGCCCCCTGGCCGCAAAATACTTTCCAAATAAAACGGTAATTTTTTTTCAGTCTTGTTTTACAATAAAAAAAAAACCGAGTCTCTATTGTGGGGGCCCCTTTCATGTGGAGGCCCCGGTGGCCCTCCCCTCAATTCAACTCATGTGTACACAGGACTCTTACTTCTAATGAACTGTCACAAAGGGCCAGACATACCACAAAAACAGAAGCATGTACAACAACTGCATACTCACCAAACGCTAATCCAAATATCACCACACTCATCTCGGTGGCCAGTAGGAAGAATTTCACTGTGACCCACAACACTTTGTCCACTTGTCCGCCCAGCGGCATGGACGCTGTCACTGTCATGGCCACAGCACATCTTACAAGACTAATGATCACATTACCCCAAACCAGAGAATAGAATGTCAGAAATATAGGACTACTAGTCGCTCTCAACTTCAACTGGGCCTTATTAAACCTCACAAGTAAGAAAAGCACAAACAGAGCATTCGGTATCAATATTATCAAATCCCAAATACGGACCCTGCAACAAAAGCTAACGTGAGCACAAGAACACACATAAAAACAAACCGCACAAGGCCACTGCTGCTTTACCTTGAGTTATTTATCTTGTAATACAAGACGTGTTTACAAAACGTATCCTCGCTGACGGGAGGCAAATCGGACCCGTTCATCACGTTCATTTTTACACTTCAATGCTTTTCCATCTAGTGCAATGAGGGAAATATTGGAGTCGTATGCGAAAGAATCATAACTCAATTTGATTAATCGAGTTAGCGATACTGATACCTGCCCCACTGCGCTACGTCAGCGTCAACATTTCCCGATATTTATAATTCATAACACTTGAATCTCGTCTTTCTTGGCTTTCTACTGTGCTACAAATTACGAAACGTGCAGGCAACGTATCGCATTATCAGTGTAAGAATTGTAGCCATCGCTTCGCGTTTTTATGTAGATTGGGAAATCACAAATCAGTCACATCCATCATACGTAGTTTTTTGTTGGCTTAAACTATTAAAATTATATTCGATCTCATTTGCTCAAAGTTATTCCAGAACTGCATTTTTATTGGCCAAAGACATATTTCGGGTGGTATCAGCCAATTACAATTATTCTGTTAAAAGCCTGTGATACACTGCTAGGCACTCAGATTGTAGCTTTATTATTTTCCTTTATTATACAAACCGGAGTACTAAAAAAATGAAGTCCAAATGGAGAAATAAAATCATTTAATTTTTGTTAAATAGTTTATTTTTATGAAAATGCGTGATAGTGTATATCTAACTTAACGAGTATTACGAAGGTTCTACAAAATAGTTTCTATTAACAAAACCTAATCAAAAACAAAAAGATGGGTCTATGGTACTTTGGGTTACCACCATTACAAAATACCGCAAAATAAGGGATTATGTAGATAAAAATACCAACTTTAATTATTTAAACAGATGTTTTCTTCTTTTATTATTACATTATGCTGTCTTATTCTGATAAAGATTAGTTGATCATTAAATTTTATAGGAGATTACGTGTAAGCAACCCTGAATCAATGGAGAGGTGAACCGAAAAAAAATCAATGCAAATTCGGGGCTGTGTGTACGATATATTTTTTTTTTTTAATGTCTTTAGTTACATTAGCCAGTGTGTACGATACTGTCAGAAGATTTGGTTCTTAAAAAAATCATGCACAAAACAGATGGGTTAAAATTGACGCAAAAGATACTAAGACGGCTGAAAATTTATAAATAAGCCACGCGCGTGCAATGCCTTACATGCCCTTAAAAATGGAGATTAACACTGGACCAAAGTTTACTTGAAATATTTGTTGCTCATTTGCTCTTGGGTAATCTATGAGATTTCAAAAAAGCTCCAACTGGCAATACTACTTATAATTGTCACCATAGATAAAATATAGACATGACAGCGACAGACAAACGAAACTGTCAAAGTCAAATTCATGTGGAAAGTTATTGGTTGGGAATTCAAACGATAAATAAAATTAATGTATTTGTATTTTGATGAGTTTTAGATATTTATCAAGATTATCTTCTTACGTTAGACATCTACAGACCCTCAGTACACAAAATGTATTTTTATTACGTAAATACATTGAGGTCTTAAATAAACTTTATGTTCATAATAGTTACATAATCGCAACTTGTATTTTGAACAATTATGTCGTCAAGATACAGGCTTCTGTGGAACAGGATATCAAGAATTAAATTTGAACACAGATCGCTTCTTAGATTGAGTATGCCTAAAGTTCTGCCTAAGAAAACTGTCGTGCCGTGTACGCTCGGGTTTTCTCTCTTTACTTGGCTGGGATTCCAGCCTAAACTGAGCGCTGAAGATGAGCTCATCCAAACCATAAAGCACTGCATACTTTTTATTCAAAGATTGGAATATGAGAAAGCTGAACAACTACTTCATATCGCGTTACGGCAAGCACAACAAATCCATCATCAACTTGGTATAACCTACATCTACGATGTTATGGCGAACTTGGCGCTCGAAAGAGAACAACTGGACAAAGCCAAACAACTGTTCATCTCAGTTACTCAAAGAATAATGGCAGATGGAGCAAAGGAGGATGACCCTAGGGTGGTTCATTTGAGTCTCAAACTGGCCAGGATCAGTCATTTGAAAAAAGAATACACGACGGCGCAGCTTGGTTACGATTGGTGCATACAGAAATTAAATGATGCTCTTAGTAAAGACCCCAACGAGGATACAAGGAAACTCCTTGCCATGACAGAGGACTGGTATGGACGTTTGTATTTAGACTGTAATAACATAGAACAAGGTTTAAAATTATTGCTCAGTGCGTTAAATCGCATGCAAACAGTGGAGAGTGTAGGCCAAGAGCATATTATGGTGCAGTTGAATGATATTGGCACGGTCTGTGACCAGCTCGGACAAACTGACGAGAGCATAGTCTATTTTAAACAAGCCATTGATATTGGCAAGAGTTTGCCTGAAGTAGAAGATTTGGGAATCATGTATGTCAATCTAGGAAGAGCTTATTTGAAGAAAAAATTGATTGTAGAAGCTAGGAAGACTTGTGGACTCGGATGGAAGTTGGCGGCCCAGGGGAACAATAAGGAGATTAAAAATGAAGCTGAACAGTGCTTGAAGGAAATCAATAGTTTGAGCTAAAATGTTAATAGGACATTTACCTAGAGCAGCGTTTCTTAACCTTTTTTGTCCACGGACCCCTTAGGAAATCAAGCACAATTTTATGGACCCCCTTAACAAAAAAAGCAGCAATATAAATAAATTTCGGACCATTTATTTTAGTTACTACAAATTACAAAAAAATATGTGTGAGTAGCGATTACAAGACTTTTGATGGCATTTATTTATGATTGTTAAAGGGTCCATAGATAAGACTGCGGACCCCCATACATATGCTCGCGGACCCCCAGGGGTCAGAGGACCACAGGTTAAGAAACACTGACCTAGACTGTAAGTTTTCGTCACAAGAAACAAACTGGCATATTTACCTTAAGGTCAAGGGACTCAGACTTAACTTTGGGCACTTTAATGTTTATGTTATCTATTTCATTTATATTTTATGTTCCTCTTATAAGTGAGATTTTAAAGCTAACATTTTGTTTGTTGTGACAATTACACTCAATGTAAGTACAGTCAGCAGCAGTCATGTCTATACTTCTTTTTTTAGGTGAGAAATGTTGTATAGTGACCGGCAAACAACTTGAGCATTGACCTTGACTGCGCAGTAGCAGTTTCTAGTACAAATGTGTATGTGCAAACTTATCCCCTCCACTCGATTTATGCTCAAGTTTGCTTCCCACTATAAACAATCTTGTAAGTATTTTTAAGCAAAAGTGCTATTTCAAAAGAAATAAGAGCTGCTAACAAAGATATTACAAATACATCATGTTATTTTAGTTAAATCTATTTGAAAAAGGCTATTTACATATCGCACGCTTAGTAATTAAGTGACCCATTTCCCAAAATATCACCTTAATTAAAAGACATAGGGTTTAATTTTGGAAAATATCATATTCAGAATTGAGTCGCTTTAATTCTAAGGGTGCAATATTTTATTGTCGCACTTTTGCAAAAAAAGTCTTACTTGTTTACAATTCCCATCTTAAATAAAATACGAAGTATAAACAGACAGAGATCAACAAATCCACAAAGGCTCTATTGTCAATATAGCTAGTCTGTCTAGATCTGTTAGACCTCTTCTAGTGTTTAGCTACTACCGATGCTGACTGTACTAGATAAGGGACCACTTTCTCAAGTGGTGCAGAATTGCTTCCGATATCCATAAAACTAATAAAGGATATATCCGTCAAGGTGTACATACATTATAAAAGTAACATACTTGCGTTCACGGTTCAAATTCGTTACTTACAAAAGGTTTGGTGCAATACCGTCTTTACCATAAGGGCACACGGGGCCCGTGCCCAGGGCCCCCATTCTCAGGGGGGCCCCCGAAGGACCTAAATTTGTCTCTACCATTTATTCTCAAAACATTTTTGTCGGACACACTAGACATTACTTTTTTTCGCAAATTAGTAACTTTATAAGAAGGTATTTACATGGCATAAACTACGCCATTATATCAACGAAGACAGACGGTCCAAGAAGGCTCATTTCTATCTGGAAGCTGAGGCCGAGAGACGCCTATGGATTTGTAGTCCGGGATTCCAACAACTGAAGTGCTAGCGTCGAAATTGCTTAATTGGTAACGTTATTTTAGTGCAGTATACCAACCGCGGGATGGCGCAAGCTACTGTAAAATATATTCTGATGTTATTTAAACTGAAAACCAAAGCCGAAAAAATAACGCCGTTTATATCGGCTACTATGCGTCATACGAGGTCGCTTTTGGTATTATTTGAAGTGCCGAAAAAAATTAATAATATTTCCGAACGCATCCGACCTAATTTCTTCAGTACACCATCTAGCGATCACTCACGCAATCACTCCAATTGCAAAGTCAAGCTGCACCGTCTAAACAAGGCCTAACATAAATGTCGACATCGTCTATGGTCGGGGAATCCCCGAATGATGTATTAAACTTTCAGTCTGTTATGAGTGAGTGGAGTTATTTTGTTTCGTTTTATATTTAAAATTGAGTAAGATAAACAGAAGTTTTGATTTGTTCGTTTGTGGTTCGTTTAAACATTATTTCATTATGTCAAAAAGAATAAAAGGAAAAGTTTCGTGTAGATACTTTCATTCCCATAATTGACACATTAATTACACATTTAAAAAACGTTCGGCAGCATACCAAGAAATTGATTGTCGATTCAGTTTTCTTTGTCAGTTAACAACAATAGAATCTGATGAGTTGACCAAAAAATGCAAAGAATTTGCAGAATTTTATCATGAAGACATAAATGCAGATGAGTTCAAAACAGAATGTTTTCATTTAAGTCAATATGTAAAAAACATAGCAAAGCAATCGGCGGATTTAAATATCTCAACCTTACATAACTTAATAAAAGCAGATAAATTGGAAGAAACTTTTCCAAACGTAGAAATTGCTACAAGAATATTCCTTTGCCTGATGGTTACCAATTGTAGTGGAGAGCGATCATTTTCGCAGCTTAAGAGAATAAAAAATGAATTGCGAACAACAATGTTACAAGAACGACTAAGTAATTTGTCGATTATGTGCATTGAAAGTGATATCCTTCAAAACATTGACTTTAATGATATAATAGTGGATATAATAGAAGATTTTGCTCAACAAAAATCCCGAAAGAAACCATTATCGTAATCAGAACCAAAAAATAGCAGCATTCGAATATCATTAATGACGTATAACATCATACTGTGTCTGATTTACCTATAATAAATGATTAAACTTATTTTAAAAATGTTAGTATAATTCGCGTTTTTTACTTTCCAAAAGGGCCTCCAATTCTTGTGTGCCCAAGGGCCCCAACTTAGTTTAAGACGGCGGTGGTTTGGTGTGAAACTTTCGTAATTGCCGTGGCGTTGAGATAGGCAAGTGATTAGTGGCAGACAAGTGGTCTTATAGAAAACCTGTCATTATTTATTACCGAATGTACCTAAATAAAAATAAAAAAACTATTATACATTTTATTTAATTTTTTATTGAAATTTTTCTTTATCTCATTGTGGCACAAAAGTGAGAACTTATAATAAATTACAGAGAGGCTTAGACTTAAATGCACTTAAAGTGAGCTATGAAATCAACTAAGTTGGTTCACATTATCGACCACTATCTTTTGTGACGTAATCAACCAATTTGGTTGATGCTATTGTGCACTTTCTTTTGTGACGCTGAAGGGTTCCGCGACGATCTCTGCGCGGGAGTCGGTGATGACGACGTCCTTGACCGGCCGGTCGTTGTTCCCAGTGGTAGTCTTTTCAATTTGACGTACTATGTCCTGTAACAATTAACACGTAACTATAAGTTGTTTAATGCATTCTATTCAGTCATTGTTTTTTGTGATTGTTCGACTTCAAATTGCGATAGCGGCTGGTAGGACCTTGCGCTAAGTCCGACCGGATCGTTACCACCATCTTGTTCGCTAACCCTGCAGCTAAGCAGCAGTGCTTGCACTGTTGTGTTCCGGCGTAGAGAACAAGACAGCTGATAAAATTACTGATACAAGATGTATTCCATTTTAGACCTCTCGGTTGGAAACGCGCAATTTTCTTGGTTTTACAGGTGTCTATGGGTGCTAGTGATCACTTATCATCACGTGAGCCACTTGCTGGTTTGCTGTCCTGTTTTATAAACAGGGAACAAAAACGCCACACTGGATGAAAGTACCGACCGTAGCGAAATAAGAAAAAAGAAAGATAACATCATTGTTACTAGGTACAGTCAGCGTCAAATATACCAGAGCGGGCAAGGTGGTCAAAAATATCTGAACACGCCCGAGCGTATTTGACAATAGAGTCGAGTTCGGATATTTTTGACACCTTGCCCGCTCTGGTATATTTGACGCTGACTGTAGCAATGACATCGTGTTTCTTTTTCTTTCTTACTTTCGCAACTATATTTTATAGTTTAAACGTGGGAAAACAAGCCACAAGGGCAGTTTTGGGTGTCTTTTACCAATTGTATCTAATATCAATGTGTTTCATTATGAGTGCTGATACTAGGGCGTCCCTCAAATTCGACGCAGTAGTCGCGACAATTCTGAAAGAACAAGGTGCCAATGATGATACTTTGGGTTCCAATAAACTAGTTGTTTACCCTACCCGATGGTATCACTCATCACAACAGCCTGTTAATGGAACTCGGTCTCAATTTAACAGTGTTGAGTTTCCAAGAAAACTGTCAACAGCCATACTAACACACTTCACAACTTAGCTTTGCGAAAAAATTGTAACAAGAAGCCATTGCGTACATAACAATGGCTACGGTTCATGTTTTCAGGCTAACAAGGCAATTAATGCGGGTGTGATGGTAAGTGATCACTACCGTACATTAACACACGCAACACCAAGGAGACTGGAGATGGAGATGTGGCGTTGTCGGCTAAAGGGCTTTGCACCCATGGCCAAGAATAAATTAAAAAAAAAAAATGTGGCGTTGCCATCGATATAAGAAGACAATATATCTGCCTACCAGTGTGACCATATGTGGCAGGATCCTGCCTTTTTGGCAGGATTAGACCGTCATTTTGACTTCTGGCAGGATCGGTTGAAGTTTTCGAAATCTGGCAGTATTTGGCAGGATAGCAATATAAGCAGGCACATTTGGCATTATAGCCTTAGATTGGGTTCACAATAAGCATTTGCGAGCGAGAAAAGCACAAAACACGGCCATTGATCAACCAGAGACAGCCATTGCCGTGTTTTTGCGTTTTTATCGCTCATAAACTCTAATTGTGAACCCAGTTTTAAAGGAGTAGGTTGCAGTATCGACATTAGAAAAAAAGAAACTTAAAGAACTCTGTTTTGGCTTAGAGTTTATAAATATTCTTAGTTTTTGTCGTCTATGGTTTTGAGGATTTCCCTTAGCATTTCTTATTGTATTTGTAGCTCATTCAATTTTCAACTGTCACTTGTTTTCTTAATTAGTCGGAAACACTACACATTTATTTTCATTTAAGATTTCGTGTTTTGCTGATTTATCATGAAACGCAAATATGAAGGATTATATCGCCCAGAATGGGAGCAGAATCCGGCACTTTCGTCCTGGATATGAAAGATGAACATTTTGTATTTTGTAAAACATGTAACTCGAAATTGGTGTCTAGGTTGTGTATAATAATTTTATTTCTTCCCTTTTTTCTTTCCTTGAATTTAATTGTTTTAAGTAATAGTATAAAAATATGTGTGTATCAATTTTAAATCTTAAAAGTATTTTGGCAGATTTTCGACATTTTGAGCATATGAGTTTGGCAGGATTTGTCAGTTTTCTTGCCTAAGTAGGGCAGGATCTCTAATTTGAAGTTGGTCACACTGCTGCCTACTTGTTCGGATTGTTACAAGCCTAGCGTCACCACTTTGCGACGGGGTGAAGCAGGTGAAGCTTTCAATATTTAGCCATTGGTTCAACTTTGAATCTTATCGTAAGTGAATAAAGTGCTTCTAAGTTTTCTAACTAGCAGCGACACAGGCGTCGGATAGCAGAACTAAAAATATGACGCCAATTTAAGACGTACAAAACGCAGAGCTGTTTACTTGACAATTGGCACAGATAGTTTTATTCAGGTTATCCAACATAGTCTACCAAATAGACTATAGTCGGCTACTCTGCCACTGCGTTGTACACAGTTCTATAGTTTTCTCATTTCGGAACACAACAGTGTAAGCAGTGTTTAGGGACTGTATTAGCGAGCTAGTTTTTTTTTCAAATATAACATAGGAAGGCAAACGAGCAAGTGGGTCACCTGATGGTAAGTGATCACCACCGCCCATAGACACCAAGGAAATTGCAGATGCGTTGCCAACCCAGAGGACTAAGATGGAATATCTCTTGTGCCAGTAATTGCGTTGGCTGTCTTGCTCTCCACGCTGAAACACAACAGTGCAACCACTGCCGCTTAGCGACAAGATTAGAGAGCAAGATAGTGGAACCACCCGCAAAAACCGTGCACGTGCTCGTAACGTGCTAGATGGTGCTAGCGATCTAGCGATCAAACAAGTGGGTGGTACAAGATCTTACCTAGGCGGCAATATATCGAACTTTTGATAGTATTGCTAATAGTATCGTGACTTCGAAAAATAGTCACAATATCGATAGGCCTATCAACAATATCGATAGTATCGACAGTCATTGAAATCCAATGCTATAGATAGGCATCAATACTATTACTACTATCGATAATATCGCGATACTATCGATAGTATCGACAGTCCTTGAAATCCAATGCTATAGATAGGCATCAATACTATTTCTACTATCGATATTATTGCTATACTATCGATAGTATTGATGCCTATCGATAGTATTGGATTCTGATGACTATCGATATTGTGACTATTTTTCGAGGTAAACTATCGATAGTACAGCAACGCTAGTCTCACCACCCGCGTTAGTTTATAATGACATACCATGCCTTCCAAGATCTTGCCGAAGACGACGTGGCGGCCGTCCAGCCAGGGCGTCTTGGTGGTGGTGATGAAGAACTGCGAGCCGTTCGTGTCCTTGCCCGCGTTGGCCATGGACAGCCAGCCGGCGCCGTAGTGGGGCAGCTTGAAGTTCTCGTCCTCGAAGCGGTCGCCGTAGATGCTGCGTCCTGTGAACCAATAAGTTTGTTGTTTATAAATAGTAGTGATGTATAGTGATGTATATGTATACATAGTTGTGATGTAACGAATGTCATTTTTTGAACATTCGCGGGTGCGAATGCGAATATTCAGTTTTTGTTCAAATTTGGCGCCAATTGTTTATGGCTTGGTGGCAGTCTCGTTCAAAGGAGATATGCGTTCTGTTTGTATTAATAAGTTCTAATGAAAATTTAATTGCTGCCCAAACTAAAGTAAATAAATAAATAATACCAAATGATAAAATGAAAACTGATAATGGGATTCCGAGGTTAAGTTACTTTTTGTTGCATTAAATAACATAAGAAATGAATGGATTTTGATTTTATTAATCTACTATTATCTCCAAATTGTTTTTTTTTCTGATATTCATATTCGCAAAACGTTTGCAAAAATTTTGCGAATGCGAGTATGAAAAAAATATGCGAATATCCGCGAATGCGAATATTCGTTACCTCACTAATACATAGTAACTCCTACTCTACATCTCACGTTCATCAATTGCATCGCCTAACGTTTAATAATAAAAAATTCAATACACGTGTAAAACAAAACAAATTATAAGAACAGATTTTTTATGCGCCGCTTTAATTACCACATTACTTTCGACGTTTAATAGCTTTGTTTTAAGTGAAATCTTATCCGGTCGCAGATTAATTGGTTGTTATAGAGCAATAAAAGGAAATCGCGTGTTTCTAAACAAAAAACCGTATTTAAACGTTTCCTTAACAGAACCCACGCTCTTTTAGGGTTTCATTATCAACATCAACCTGGCGCTTTTCCTGTTCCTTCATTGGGATACGCTTTGGGCTTGATCCCTGATTTGGCAGGTCAGGTTTATTCAGTACCTGCTTACTAGATTAATGGCCGAGCCACGCCAAATGCGTATGCAGCTTTACGAAGCTAGTTGGAGCCGCGATGCGTACGCGACTGGTGTTGCCTGGCCCAAAGTGTTCTAAACCAAAAACCATGGTCCAAGACTTTAATACACAACTGCAGTTCCGGCAACTCAACTTTCTAGCTCTGTCTCGCTAATGCTTGCGGGAAGCGCTTATACATCAAGCGCCTCGTTGCACGCATTAGTGGACGCGCGAGGGCCACGATCATTGCTCAATGTCTAGTCTAGTGTAAACTAGACTTCAATGGGTTTAATACATTGCAGCAACTGCCATCTGACCTCTGTACCCCTGTGACAGGAAATCGCAGAAAACCTGCCAAATTGGGATTTCTGCGAATTCTTTAAAAAGCGTACTCCGAATGAAGATCCGCCAAAAAGCGCTAGAAGGTCAGGGTCGTCTTTAACCTATTGGAGACTCTGGGTTAAGACAATGATGTGACAGAGGAGTTAGGTATTAACCAGTTGCGGGTTATGCCTCAGGCAAACTAGGCACGTGCCTAGAGGCGCAAGGTTACAAAAAGGCGCGAAATTACAATAAATCATACTTTCTATACAGATCTAGCGCCTGAGGTTCGCCAATGAGGTGCTAGCCTAGGGCGCTTTCAACATTTAATCCGCCTTTGGTATATTAACAGCAGGTAACACAAGTAGGTTGGTAATCTGGCAGGAAATAGAAGGCCTATGGATCATGGGGCCCTGGACAGATACCCAGGGTGCCCAATGGAAGAGGGCCCTGAGAAAGATGAGTTCAGAATAATAAACTGTTTATTGCGCAGACCAGATTATTATGAATGCAGTTTATTTTGGGCAATATTTTGCATCAAATGCTTTCAAGTTCGCAGTTCCTTTGTTCCTATTGGCTTGTAGCCAAATCTTCCCTCCTGATAAAGGATCGGTTTGCCAGATAGTAGTTTTTCACTGTTTTTAACTAAGGTTTATAATCATCGCCCAAAAAGAGTCAAATTGTAAACAACAGTAAAATTTGTAATATTTATCCCAGAATCTAACCATAATTCTGTAGGTATCAACTAGGTAAGTTGTTGTAAGTTCGTCTCAATTTTTATCCCTATGCCGAATTAATCGCCGATTAAGAGAGGTAATGAGGTGAGTAAGTAGAATAAAGTTATTAAGATTTTTTTTCTATTTTTGAAAAATAATTATTTAAAAATTATACCCATTCCTAATTTAGCGTTAGTGTTTGACAAGTTTGTTACATACAATTAGGTGTACACATACATACAGCTACTAGCAGAAGAAGCAGAATAATCAAGGAGGTTAATAATTATACACAAGTTCATCTGTTGGCAATACAGCTGTGTGAATCCCTTTTTGACCTCTTCAACTCTATACAGTAGTAGATCAATGGGAACACTAAGGGGTCAAGTCCCCCTTCCTCCCAAAGAAGTTAAAAAAACTTCCTCCCTTTAGAGCTAAAATTCCAAATATGTAGTATTTCATCAAAATATTTACCGCCAGTTCCATCACCCTTGGTGAAGTCACCGCCTTGGATCATGAAGTTATCAATCACTCTGTGAAACTTGCTGCCCTTGTACCCTTCACCGGCAGGCCTCTGCGCCAACTGGAAGAAGTTCTCGGCGGTTTTTGGGACAGTCTTCCCGAAGAGCCCAATAACTATGGTGCCTAATTTCTGCTCCCCAATGGCGATATCAAAGCTAACCTGTAGAAAATTACCTCAATCAATAACACAATACAAATTGATACACAAAAGTTTATCTGAATGGTGTGACCTGTTGATAGATTACACTCAAGTGGCTTGGAGTCTTGTATTGTGTACCTACTTAATAGTGTCTCCAATCTAAGGTACCGTTAACCGAACAAAAGACTTGCCGCGTCATTGGGTAAGGTCACCAACCTTACTATGGTCATCAAATCTCATTAAAAACGAAACTATTAAAATTAAAAAAAAACTGAATAGTTTAGGAAAAATTCGTAAGTGACGTACCTTGTGGGTAACTTTGGGTCCCTTGCCTGCTTCCTCAGACCGGGCGACGACGATAAATAAGAACAGACCAAAGGCCGTCGCGAAGGTACCCATGATGAGTAGGTGTTTAAATTTTATTCTTATAATTTTAATGAATTAAAAATCACGGCAACTTTTTATTAAACCTGCTCGGCAATGGAGCAATACTAGAGTGCCGCTGGCTAAATAACGAGTGCGCTGCAATGAGCTGATCGTCGCCACCGATCGCGAAGCGCCACGTTACCAACGAAACGGAAATGAAACGAACATTACAGCGAAGCGACTCCACCACCCACGTACGGGCAGCGCAACGCTCTTCAGATTCAAAAGCGCATTGTTATCGTAAAATAGTCTCTATAATAATTAGCTACGAATGCCTTTAGCTTAGCTAGGCTAATAAAATAAAACTGCATCAAGGCAAATACTTTGACAGACGCAGCTTTTTTTAAATCTAAATTAGCAAAGAAATCTATATGCATACAGCCACATCTAATATATAAAGCCGGAAATCATGTCTTCAGTATTTACTTAAATAAGGTAAAGCTAAAATGAAGGTTATAGTTTTAAGTCTCTGAGAAGCTGACCAAGCTAACCCACGCATAGGTGGCAAAAGCTTTAGCCAAACAGACTATGAGTCCTACGTAACTTTTTATCCCCCCCGTCAGATGTAATTAGTGATAAACTTAACCACATCCACGGTAAACTGTGAGACAATTTACTAACTACAGAACGTCCACTTCTTCGAGATGTTGTAAAATAGTAAAATTCGCTAAAAATGCCATTGTAATCAATTTGCAAGCAAGACAATGATACGGTAATTTCAGCCTTGCGTTCCCGCCAAAAATCACCCCACCAACGCGTGCAACGCCACTAGCTGATGACAGTGACAGCCAGAGGTCAGGGTTGCTAGATCAAATGATAAAAAGAATGTGGAAAATGATAATATATTTACAATTTATTTTTATTAGTAGTACTTATGTTTTCCAAGTAAAATTTTATTTTTAGTCTTTTAAAATAAGTCTCCAAACTGGAATACGCCTGAAAAAAATAATTAAATTAAGTAATATATGCTCTAACTTAAAAATAATAGTTACATCGGTACCCAAAACAAATCAGTAGATCTATGTAACTAGATAAAGTATAATGTTTTATTGACATGATGCATCTTCAAAATTAAGATAATAGAATGATATTATATAAAAAGTTAATGTCAATATCATAAATCTGAAGCAAAAAATAAACGGAGGTTCAAGCAAGACTACAAGTCATTCCTAGTTCACGGTTTATCTGATCGAGCTGACAGATGAATGAACCATGCTGGTATAAAACTTGCATGTTCCTCAAAAAAAACTTCAAATCGATCAAAAGTTAAAGTTAGAAAGTGTAAAAGGCGATCTATTCGACACGCTTCATGCTTAATTTGATTACGTACAAAATACTTACAACTTTCTTATATTATCAATGTTATTGTTAGTTTCTATAGAATCCCGAAGACTATTGCATCTATTGGTCCATTGTTCAGTAGGCCTCAATACTCCACCATGAGTCGGAGATCTCTTTTCTTTTGTGTCTGCCGAAATATTACTAGCAGCATCGGTATCATAGTTCATGTCAATTTCTGTCCGATATACAAAATTTTCATTTTCCAACGACAAGTTGCGAAGAGCACTGAAGCGATAAGATAAATTTTATCTTGAGTAACAAGTGGTGTATCCAAAAATATCACTAGAAACTGTAGATCAGCGTGAATTATAAAATTTCATATTAATAAATACATAAAATTCTTTCAGACAGAATTTTTATTTAGGTGCATTTATTAAGAAACTAAATTCGGAAAGTACACATAAACCACATTACCAGCTATAATTAACATAACGAATAAATACCTATTTGCTAACCTTACAATCTCTTCTGTATCATTTGTTTCAACTGGGCTCATTAAATCTGCAAACAAGAAGTTAGCAATACTGATTAAAGGGTTATATTTAAATTTATAAAACACCAGCCAAGTGTGATTCAAACTTGCATACGAAGGGTTCCGTACAAAAAATGCGGAAAAACACGTTTCTTGGATGAGTGCTCCCTTTTAATATTAAGTTAAATTAAATATCATTATTTCGAATTATGCATACATATATGTGTTAGTAACAATAATAAAATATTGACAATAATACTGTACCAATAAATTACAAATGAATTTTACAAACTATTAAACAGAGAGGAGCACTTCATACTAGGTTTTGTATTATTTGCTTTTATACCTAGCGGCTATGGTAACACACTCTGATTGAAAATTTAGAAAGTCTATAGCTATATGTTTCAAAAGATACAGCCTTTTGATAGAAGGACGACGAACTGACAGCGGAGCTTTAGTTATACCACTTACTAAAACCAATTTGCCTTAAAAATTTAATGAAGACTCTATAATTGCTCCCATTACGACTCATGACAAACGCTCTGTTGGCCAACCGCCGCTTCCGTTTATGGTTAATATAACCAACCAACTTCAGAAAAAGAAGATTGTCAACTCGTCTGATTTTTTTGTATGTATGTAGCGCAATATCATCACCAATTGATAGCAGACTTCAATGATTTTCCTTTCTCATGCTGCTGCGGGCATGTAGGAGCAGTGGTGATCACTTACCATCAGGTGACCCACTTGCACGTTTGCCTACCTATAGAATTGGTTATACTCGAGGTTGGTCCCATTGAAATTAAAGGAGTTATTAACCAACTTCAAAAAAGGAGGTCCTCAAATTTAAATGATTTTCTGTTAAAATTACATTAGGACTTTACGTCAAAATAATTAAATAGCTTAATACTTTGTTTTGACTGCAAGCATTCATGCTGAGCATGATAAGCAAACTACTTAAACGATGAAAGAAAGGTAGTAACCGTAATCTATGGAACAAATTGAATTTGCAGCACGTGCTTAAAGGCTTTGTACGAGATTTAAACGCTCGATGGCTCGAATAAAAGCAAATCTAATAGCTTTTGTCACTGACATAATTCATAATATTCCTGTCTAATCAGCGGAAGTGTGTGCGAAAGGGATGAACGCCACCTACCAATGCCGCAGGTAAAGTGAAATGAAAAATACGCGTGCATTGTAACACAAAAACAAAACAATGCTTTTACTACGTCGGTAAAACCGCGCTGGTACATATTTTCAAATATTTTGAATGCATCCAAATTCTTATACTTAACTGTACGATACTAAGAAACTAAATTATTAAACTTCAGTTCTACAATAAAGAGTACGAAATAAACAAAGTAGAACCACAATAGTTTCTATAAGTACAACATTGTTGAGATGTTCATCAAAAATGTGACAGTTACGAAGTGCCCTCATTTTATTTTTACTGTTTACTGTGGACTGTTGTGTTCTTTTAATTGGAACTTTTTAAAAGTTTATAGTCGCCGACTTGAACAGTTTGCTAGTTGCCTTCATTCTTACCCAAAATTTGAGAATTATTTGAATTGAACGGCTTCTTTTTATCCAAGATTCTGTTCTGATTTCCCTGAAAGTATAAAATATACATAAAATCAGGGTTAATTAACATTGAATCATCATCCCAGCACTTTTTTCTGTTACTTTATTCGGGATGCATTTTGACAATGATCCCAGATTTGAAAATTTAGATTGAATACAATAGAATAAGAAAATAATAATATATTTTGATTATTATAATAAACTTGCAAATTATGATAAAAGCATGATAAAAGTTGATGTTCGTCACTGGCCTTCCGTTGGTTCCCAAATTAATATCTACGAGTAAACTTACTTGGTGCTTAATATTATTAGTTTTTGTAAGTATCCGTTGATTCTTTCTCCATTTGTTAAGAGCAGTTTGTTGCTGTTCCTTTAAATACAAATATTTCGAATACCAGTGACGATGGGATATTACATCTTCTGTCGTTGTACCTGCAGGTGAATTTCAATTTTCTTTTAAATACAATGTAAAACTATTTTTTTTATGTATTTAATACACGTTTTTTGCTTACGATAACGTACTACATTGTCATCGGATTTACATATATACACATACCAAATTTGGAAAAGATTCGACCACAGAACGAAAATCAAAAATTACTTGCAAATTTCAACATACATTGCGTAAGTTAAATTAAATGCCTATTCAGTTATTATTTCGTCTGGTTGTAAAATTGCAAAAATCGATTTAAACTTATAAAAAAAGCACTTAATTCATGCTTCTAAAATTTTACATAAAGAAAAGAATTCACACTATGTTTCATTGCTCCCAGGAATTACGAGTACGGTCTCATAATATTGACCAAATAAACAAACAAAAATGTACTGTACTTGCCTGCTATTCTGTGCAGAATCTCTTTTACAAAGGCTTCAATGTTGTCAACTGCAATATCAGGGTCGTGATTTTTAAATTCATCTTTCCTTACAAAGTGTTTTTGCCAGATTTGAACGAAGATATTGTGGTTATATTCATTCCAACCTCCGTAGCGATTGGTACTTTGCATCATGAATTCCTGTAAATCTTGGACTTCCTTAAACAGACACATATATTATTAAACATAATGATAAATACTAATGGAAATAATTACTTTGCTAATCCGCGAACCCAGTGTCAGCAATCGAGAAAAAGACAACGCCTGTGCTGAATACCTTATAAAAGAAATAAAACAAACAACACAAAACGCGACCACAACCCAATTACCAACACCAAAAATACCACTCGACACGTGTTTCACCTCTCCACGAGGCATCATCAGGAGCTGACACTGGGCTCGATTGCTGACACTGGGTTCGCGGATTAGCAAAAAAATTGTTTCCTTTAGTATCAATATGAGCTTCCGCAAAGTAACGCCTGAATCTATAAACTATTATGATAAATCTTATAGGACACCCGCCAATTATTTTATCCATAAATGTAAAGTCACATTTAGTATATAAAAAAAAGATTAGTCAAAATCGGTGCAAACATCGTTGTGATTAAACTATTCGTGTTTAATTTGATAAATAATCCCCTCCATAACATATAAAAATATTTTAACAGTAAAAAAAAAATAAGCCGAGGTCCATATTTTGCCATTTTAATATCCAATTATTCATTTTCTAAGTTATTATCTTCTTTGGCTTTCGATTATGTATTTAGATACTCCGCTACAAATTACCTTGCACCTAAATGGAGACTTAATAATAACTTTTACAGGACTAGGCACAATATGCTTGTATATATTTTTTCTTAATTTGGCTTTAAACATCGTGTTCGTTTGTCTTTCTTCCGTATTATTTATCTGAAAAATTAAAAAAGATAATTACCGTTATTATTTTTATGTTGTGTGTTTTTAGCTCTTTGTTTAATTTGTTACTCACCCTTTTAGTTAATTCTTCGTCTTTGGATGTAGTAGACATCATTTCTGACTGAAGATAATTCTTAAATGTGCTTATTTTCTCGTCTAACTTTTCAACATCCCTTCTCATTGTTTTAATATCTACGATTAAATATAGGATAAATACTACGCAATCATTATAACTAGTCGTTTGTCTCATAGAGTCTTGAACATTGACGCGAGGATACGTTTACTTCAATACGTTAGAAAAACCGGCGTACTCGCCCCGCACCGTGTGCAAGTCCAAGCATCTACGGGAGGGAACACTAGTGTTACAAATTTAATAACTGGCAACCCTGGAAATACCAGTAAAAGGATTCCCATCTAGTCGCATAATTTTTGAAGTCATAATGTTGTTTGTTGATTTTTCTTTTCCGAAACCTTAAATTTTTAAGGAATTATGAATGGTCATTCTTTAGAACTCCTTACATTCGGTGCAGTTTATTTTATAAAAATCCTGAACAAATAATGGTGTCAGAGAAAAATAGAGTTACATATGGCTTTGAAAAACTGTTCTTCCACTCTGAACACCACATTTTTCAAATCTGTTCTACTTACCCAGGCAGCTTAACTTTTCTTCAGCCTCAGATTTTATATCTCCAAACTTAATATTAATTTCAGCAAAGGAATCCTTTACCTTCTTAGCAAAATGATTAAACTCTAAACTATAAAACATTGGCAGACCAACTTCACCATCGTGTTCCTTTGGGCCGATTTTATTGATGTTCTTTACCAGCAAACCTTCCTGAATTTTTAACTTCCTCAGCTTAGCAACTACATTGCAATCTGAATTTTCAAGGGACGAATCAATTACAGAGTCAAGTTTGCGATTCATTTTGTATTGAGAAGTATTAAAGCTTATCGACAAAGCTGTTTATAATTATGAAACACACTTTTAAATATTGAACACTTTTATAATAATATGTTTCGTTATAAATATCGATCAAACTTTGAAATTGACCGCCATGTCAACCGTGAACTTCGCGACTTCGCAACCGGAAATGTCAAAACAAGAATAGTAAGCCGTTGGGTAAAAAAACAATACTTACGTACACTAAAAATTGTATAAGTTTTATTTTAGCTATCGAAATTGATACGTAGAAGTAAATTATGAAATATTTAGAAAAAAAAGTTAATTTTCAATAGTTTAGAAGCGTCGTAAACAGATGGAAATAAAATACTATATTGGAACGTTTCCGGTTCAGAAAAGTAAACTGTCAACTGTCACTGTCAGCTGTCACCGCAACGGGGTTGATTCGTTTCGATTGCTTTCCTCAAATTCCGGAGACATAGAATGGATTGCGAGGATTACGGTCTATAAATTTAAATCCGGAGAATAATTTTAAAAATGTTCACTCGTTCTAGACTATTCCTTACAAAAGCGCTGCCTTTGAGAGTATGTATCGACACTTGTTTGTGTATTAAACTTGTGTTTTGTAGTTCATTTATAACCTTACCCGTTCTTATGTTTTCAGAATGCATTTAAAACAGAATATCAGAATGAAACGCGGATCTTATTTAGTGTAACAAATGCACGATTTCGTTCGACAACTCCGCTCAATACAGTAGTTATGTTCGTTCCACAACAAGAGGTTTGTAACCTTATTTCAATTTACATAAGTTTATTTATTATTACAAACAAATTACGTTTTTCGACGCATACCGTTCGCAATGATAATAAAACATAGTTCGGGTCAATACTTAATTGACTTAATTTGACTTCTTGTTTTATTATTCTTTCATTCAAAATAGTTTCTTTAAAAAGTGGTGGGAAAAGTTTAATTTTCGTTTTTAAAATGATTCTTGCAATCTACCATTAACTATAAACGTCATGTAGTTTCTATATTCAACCGTTACGTTACGATAAGTTAAAATGAATCATATGGATATAGTAATAAAATGATGAAACTCGTGAAATTATAATGAAAAATTTACAAATTCTAGAACCAAATTTCGTATGCATAAACAAACCTTAAACTTTTTCATTATTTATAGTAAAAAAAAAACTGAAAACGATCTTTGAATTTTCTAGGCATGGATAGTGGAACGCATGGGGAAGTTCCACAGAATTCTGGAGCCCGGCTTGAATCTGCTCTGGCCTATTGTGGACAAGGTGAAATACGTGCAAAGCTTGAAGGAAATAGCCATAGACGTACCCAAACAGAGTGCCATTACTTCTGACAATGTCACGCTCAGCATTGATGGGGTGCTGTACCTGAGGATTATTGATCCGTATCTAGGTGGGTATTTGAAAATATTACTTTGTGGTCATCTGTCCTGTCAGTTTCGGTAGATATGAGTGTGTATAAAAAAGCGTTTAAAAAAAATGTCATTGAGTGTTTTAACTGAATAAGCCTTTTTATAGTTTTTCAAATGGTTATGAGCAAAAAAGGTGTTAATTTTTTTTGTATTGTTACATTATTTTTTTATACACAAGCAATTGTGTACCATGACTTGTGGACAATATTGTTCCATTACAAAACTTGTGACAAATTTTACGTTATAAAAAAAATTACTCTTTCTGAAAAAAAAAAAGTGGTATTTTTTGAAAGACGCTTAATAGTAGACTTTTAGCTTTCCAAATTTGAATGTTTTCATTGTATTAGGAATGTGACCATATAAATGATATTTAAAATAATGATGTGGCAGCCAAGTACATTGCTCCCTTTAGATAGAAGGTCAATTATCATGTAATGGTCCAAAGGAGCAATGTAAATCAAAAACAAACTTGGCCGACCATCGTAAGATGTGGCTTATTTATAATCAGGGATCAGATGTTAGGGAGAGGCATCTACAAGCGTTGTCCTATTTAGAATAGTATAATTATTATTGATTATCTAGGACAAATTTTTAGGAAATATGTGAATCCGCATGTCAGGCACACTTGAAAACAAGATTTAACTGTGTTCCACTCTGGCAAATGTATAATTATTGCAAATAGTCATACACTCAGGCAGGGGGTTCCACTCCGCACTTTAGGTACGCTCGACCGCCTTGCCTATGGCATAGGCAAATTGCAGGCGGGAAGGAAAGGAAAGGAAAGGAAGGCGGGCGTGGGCGCCGCGTTTCTTTTGACTCGCGCCGTCTGGCGTATGAAGTAATACGAAATTTTTGAGCGTGTGAATAAAGTTGGGATTTGTTTAATCGCAGTCGTAAAAGAGAAGTTTCTGGACTATTATTTATTCTGTGACTCAGGGACAATATCAAAGGAATGATTATTAGGCGAAACGCTATGTCAACATTCCTTTAATATTGTCTCCGAGTACATTACACTATTAAACAACCTTTAAAGATTTAATTTCTTAATTTCCCAGCATCCTATGGTGTAGAGGACCCTGAGTTTGCTATAACACAATTGGCACAGACAACGATGAGATCGGAGTTAGGCACAATATCCCTGGACAAAGTCTTTAGAGAGAGGGAGTCCCTGAACGTATCCATAGTGCATGCTATCAACAAAGCCAGCGAAGCCTGGGGCATCACATGTCTTCGGTATGAGATCCGTGAGTATTATTTAAACATATTTAAAAGAATAAAAGAAAGAAAATATTTATTCAGCAAAACAGAAAAAAAGATTAAAGGTAATAAATTACATTATTAATGCTGAAAGGTAGTATTGTAGCACTTTTGCATAAAAATACTTACCAAGATTGTAAACTACATTACTCATCTTAACCTCGTAAGGCCCAAGTACCTACATATAGGACAAATGTTAAACTGACATTGAACTCACTGTCTCAAACGATATGGTTCAAAATTCACAGAACAAAATTTGACCTGGGCCTTAGGAGGTTAAAAAAAAAAAACGAGTTATAGTATGTAAAAAAAGTAAGTAATTAAAGCGATCATAGTTATATCTATGTATTGTATTATAGGCTTTGTATGTATGTAGTAGCATTTTGTCATTGTGTTTCTATTACTCGTTCTCTATCCGCACCACCCACAACCTTTCTGTTTACGCCCAAAGGTTGACTGGCAGAGAATGCCTTAAGGCCTTTTGTACATTTTGTATTTTTTGTGCAATAAAGTTTAAATAAATAAATAGTTCTTAAACTATACATATTACCAGTGACAACGTGGACTATGGCTGTGACGTCAACTGGATCGTTTACGTTTTCGTGATTCATGCATACTGTTAGTTTCCTTGTAATATTTCAAAAGACTTTGGAAAAAACCCAAAAAACAGTTTCTTTTAAGGTCTTTTAATCTTTTGTAATAAAAAGTACATGGGTATTGTCTACTGTGTTTTTATTATACAACATAGGAAGGCAAACAAGCAAGTTGGTCACCTGATGGTAAGTGATCATGCTCACCACCGCCTATACACACCCGAGATTGCAGATGCATTGCCAACCCAGAGGGCTAAGATGGAATACCTTTTATGCCAATTTCACTGGCTGTCTTGCTCCCTACTGAACACAACAGTGCAAGCACTGCTGCTTAGCGGCAGGATTGGCGAGCAAGATGGTGGTAGCGATCCGGATGGACCTTGCACAAGGTCCTACCACCTGCATGTATTGACGACCGGATAGCCTAGGGAAGGTTCAAGTATTACGTAACGCAATTTTTGAAGATTTTTGACCCCCCCCCCCCCCTTGTAACACACCGTAACGTTTTTCTGTACCCCCTCCCCCTCTCTAAACGTTACGTAACACTAAATGACAAAAAAAACATTAATGACAAAAACAACATTAAATGACGTACAATGCCATCTAGGGATTCCCCGTGAAATATAAACGAAAAGGTTTGCCAACTTGCGAGGACAAATTAAAAAAAAATTACGACCAGACTAATACAATCGAGGGATTCCCCGTAACGTAAATGAAAAGGGTTGCCAGTTTGGAAGTTTTAATTCCCTAATTATTTAGAAACAATGTTACGTTACGTGTTGTAAGAAAGACCCCCTCCCCCCCTCAAATTGCGTTACATAATACTTGAACGCTCCCCTAGTGGTTAGTGACCCTGACCATGAAGCTAGAGGTTCCGGGTTCGATTCCCGGGAAGGGCAAATGTTTGTATGATGAATATGAATATTTGTACCCGAGTCTTGGATGTTATATGTATTTAAGTATGTATCTATCTATTTAAGTATGTATATCCGTTGTCTAGTACCCATAATAACACAAGGTTTACTTAGCTTGGGTCTAGGTCAATTGGTGTGAATTGTCCTGAGATATTAATTTAATTTAATTTATTTATTGAAAGGTATATTGTTCTGTATTTTGCAGGTGATATAAAGCTGCCGTCCCGCGTGCACGAGGCAATGCAGATGCAAGTAGAGGCCGAGAGGAGGAAGCGAGCGGCCATCTTGGAATCCGAGGGTGTTCGAGCGGCCGATATTAACGTCGCCGAGGGCAAACGGCAAGCGCGAATACTGGCTTCCGGTAATTAAAAAAAAAATTATATGTCGTTATAAATTGTCAGTTGTTTGGATGCTGACTCTCACTGAGTACCAGGGTGAAGTATTTTTTTTATACAACATAGGAAGGCAAACGAGCAAGTGCTTTACCTGATGGTAAGTGATCACAACCGCCCATAGACACCCGCTACACCAAAGGGATTGCAGATGCGTTGCCAAACCAGAGAGCTAAGATGGAATACCTCTTGTGCCAGTAATTGCGCCGGCTGTCTTGCTCTCCACGCTGGAACACAACAGTGCAAGCACTGCTGCTTAAGGGCTGGATTAGCAAGCAAAGTAATAGCGTTTCGTATGGTACCGTCAAATGGAGTAGCTATATAATGTAGAGTGACTTTGAAAATTCTTTGAATCCAGTTGATGTCTTCACAGGTTGTTTAGTTGTCTATATGACAAAAACTCGCTTAGTAAAAACTGCATTGATTTTATGACGATTTCGAAACTATCAAACTAGCCCTAATTCTTATTAAAGTCACCCCATTTTACGGTAAGTGAGAGATCTCACGGGGAGTGGACTAAAATGCCGGCAACCTACCAGTGATTCTCTTAGGATCGCGGGTCCCATGGGCAGCGGTATTGTACTGTGTAGTGGGCACTGAACAACGGATATACATACATACTTAAATACATATGACATCCAAGACTCGGGTACAACCATTCACTGCTGTGCTATTTATTGTTATCTTTTTTTATTGTTTTTGTATTGTTTTGTTATGTCATGTACTATTGTGAAAATTATGTATATTGCACTGTAATCTGTTTTGAAAAGAGAAAAAAAAAAAATAAACTGCTGAGTTTCTTGCGGCGTTTCTTCTCAGTAGTATCTTCCATTTTCCGAAGCGCTAGTAGATTCAGACATGTAAAAGAGCCTATACGGCCTACTTGCAAAATATTTTTTCATTTTCATTTTGTCATTTTCTTATTCATCATACAGACATGGGAATCGAACGCAGAACTTCAAGTTTTGTAGTCAGGGCCACTAACCACTAGGCTATCTGGTCATCAAATAATGATTTTATTGACGGCCATTTTCAGAGGCCGAGAAACAAGAACAGATCAACAAGGCTTCTGGAGAGGCGAACGCTATGCTCGCGGTTGCAGAGGCGCGCGCCAAGGGGCTCCGGCTCGTCGGGAATGCGCTGGGACAGAAGGTAGAGTCATTATCTAATATAGTAAACGAGAGTTATTTTAGAGATAAAGCAAATTAAAAGGAAACTCTGAATTAGTTTACTAATACGATCTTTATAATTTTAGTTAAGCGACATCGACACCTTGTCAACACAACCGTTGCTAGGCATGTAAAGCTGATACCCGCGGCGTTTTCTATGCATTTTACGGAATAAAAAGTGACATCAATGATCATCATAGTAGCCAAAAGATATTTACTGCTGGACATAGGCTTCTCCCAAAAATCGCCACAACGCCCGGTCTCGCGCTGCTCGCATCCAGTGGGTTCCCGCAACCGTCACCAGGTCGTGGGTCCACCTTGAGGCGGGTCTGCCCACGCTACGTCTTTCGGTACGCGGTCGCCACTCGACAACTCTTTGGCCCCATCGGCCGTCCGTTCTAATTTTGAATACCTTTATAGTTGTATTTGGTCTCAAGCATCAGTCCACAAGACGTTAAATGCGTGACTAACTGCACCGGGTTATTAAAATCATAGAAATGTTTGCCGCACGCGCAGGGGCGTAGCGACGTAAAATGGCGCCCAGGGCTCGCATCCAAACTGCGCCCCTTTCCCTTTGTACAATGCCTTGGTCCGCCAGGGTTCATGGAACTGCTTCCATCCCAGTGACTCTGTAGCCTACAGGCATGTCCGCCACGACAGACCAACCGACGGAGAAAGGCCCAACGGATTCACTTTAGTTAGTGCCTTAAGTATTTGGATTGTATTTTTTAAATAGGTAGTAAATTTCGTTTTTTACGCCCCCCCCCCCCTTATTTGGCGCCCAGGGCACATGCCTTGCCTGCCCCACCCTAGTTACGCCCCTGCGCCCGCGGGATTCGAAGTCAGAGACACTATGTGGTCGTTAAACATGCTTTTTTACTTCCAACAGGACACAAAACACGCGGCGTCCCTCACGCTGGCCGAGCAGTACGTGGCCGCGTTCAACAAGCTGGCCCGCACCAACAACACGCTCATTCTACCGGCCAACGCGGGCGACGTGTCCAACTTGGTGGCGCAGGTGAGACACCATACAGACACGCGGCGTCGCTCGCTAGCTCACTCATTTTAAACAAAAAACTGTATTAGTTTTACGCAGACCATTCAAGCGTTAAAGTGGGTATTACACTAGACGGTATTCAAGGCCCGGTAGTTAGGGAGGGCGTGGCCCCTTGCAAGGGCGTCGATTACTACACCGGCTCCCTCACTCTCTGTGTACAGTCGGAATTTGAACGCGGATAGAGACGTGACGTATCATGGCAACTGTTGTATCTAAATTTTAAAAAAAAACAGCGATTGCCGTGGCTGTAGTTGCATCCATGAATATTCTAGAAGATAAGAGGAGAAGGAAGCCGCGCGACGACTGAGTTCCCTAACTGTCGTAAGTGTTATTACCAGTGATCGGCACCATGCGTGCAACACCGCGGGTTTCCGAGTAGAAATCTTAATATGGACATGATTATAATCCCGTGATCGTGTTCGAAAAAATAATTGTATTGAGTGTTATATATTTGTAAATAGACGTTTGGATATTTAATAAACTCATAAATTGTATCATTATCCATTATAGAAAATATTGATATACTTTGAATTTTGATTATTTATATTTTACATTTACTTTTTGCACTCGTATAAAATATGTATGTAAATGCTAAAATGTAATCATTTGAAGTGCAACAAAACCAGTGCTATTGTAATTGACTATTTTTTAACTTTATGAGTCGAAATGACTTGAAATAAATGAATTATTCTTAAAACCCTTTGCTAGACTACCTGGCTTTTCAAAAGTCACTTTCTGATTTTCTATTGTTTACGTTTATGACCAAACGCATAGTTGAAACTTGAAACTGGTGCGATAAAGACTGCTAATAGTAATATTCACATAAAGAGTTGATGCCATCCTTTTCTGATTTACTGAAAAGGATTAAAATCACAAATGTTGATTTCCTTTTACGACTCGAATCCCGGAATCCCGGGGCATATCCATATTAACATAATGATTGAGGTCATTGACACCGTGTTGCACGGACGGTGCCGATCACTGGTTATTACACTACTCGGTCGCAAGGGCGATTAGGGAGCAAGGCTGCCGGGACCGTCCGGTCGGCCTAGTTAGGGACCTTTACTCTCCAACTCTGATTACACCACCCGTAGTTAGGGTAAGGCTCCCTTAAAATTGGGTAGTGTAATAAGCGCTTAAATCCGTTTTTTCAGGCAATGTCCATCTACTCGACCGTGTCACAACACAATTTGCAAGCAGCGTCAGCTCAGACCGACGCATCGGAAGCCGTGTACGATGATCCTCTAGTCAAGATAAACGCTCTCACTGAGAGAGGCACGACCCTGGCCGGCCAGCCGGTCAGCAGCGAGGACGACAGCTTAGCGGAATACTTCTCTGATGACGAGGAGAGAGAGAAAGCCCTCCAAGCTCAAAAAGAGAAGGAAAAAGAACAGATCGCCCAAAAGTACGAGAGAGATACATAAGGGTTTTAGTGATAGTAGAGGTTGCTTGTTGTTAATAAATTTACGTTAATAGTCACTTGTATTACTGTTATCTAACGACAAAAACATATTTCCACTTCTTTGAGAACTTTCTGCAACTTGTCTATCTATATATATGAAATCCAAATCCTATATAAGATACCAAACCAACCATATGGTTGGCGGAAACTTTCCAAAATAACGAGGAAGAATCCTTTGGCAATGTGAAAATTTTTCGTCACTTGTCTTTTTGAGAGTTCTTAGGTGCTATATTAGTAGGTATAAATGAATGAATATTAGAGTTGAGCCGAAAGTACTTACTTACCTGCCTTTGTAAGTGTAGTGAAATAAAAACGCAGGTTTTTTGTATATAAAAGTATAATTAAAGTCAACAATTTCACTCAGCCAATTGAACAGTCTATAAATTGTAACAAATTGTATAAAAGTACACCCAGCCTTTAAATATTCCGATTTACAAACCATTATACTTAACATAACTGTATTCAAATATTCATATGAAGATCGACACGAAAAGCCATATCACAGCAGTAAATAAATAAAAAAATACATGGTCACAATATACCAATTGACCTAGTCCCAAACCACGAAGTATATAATACCCCAAACTAAGCAAACAGGAGGGGAAGAATGATCGGGCACCTTGTATGACACGATAATTTCATTGCAAATATTATAGAAGATAGGATAGAAGGAAAGAGAGGAAGGGGCAGACCTAGAAGAAGTTATATGGACCAAGTGAAGGAGAAGGTTTGTGTCGTGTCGTACAGAGAAGTCAAGGAGCTGGCGGTCGATAGGGAGGCTTGGAAAGCACTACACCCACAAGACTAAAAGTCTTAAGTTGAGAAGAAGAGAAGCAGACTTAGTACTCTAGTTACTTGACAACGGAAATAAATACTTATATAGATACTAGCGGACGCCCGCGACTTTGTTCGCGTGGAATTGGTACCCTATGTCCGTCAGGGATAGTGTAGCTTTCTATCTGTGCAAGAATTTTTGAAATCGGTTCAGTAGTTCGCGAGATTACTCCTTACATACAAACAAAGTTTACCTCTTTATTTTATTAGTGTAGATATATGGTGGGGTAGGTACGATTAGGATGAAATGTACATAAAAACATTCCATAAAGAATTATCTAAATGACGGTGAAAACCGAATCAAAATCCGATGCTTGGTTTAATAAAAAGCTAGAGATGAAGACAGATTGGAACGGATAGAGACTTGTTTTGTACTGTATAAACATCCACGACTTAGCTCATAGACAGACATTGATATTCATCATACAAATGTTAACCCCTTCGAACTGAAACCGCAACCTTCATCATCAGGGTCACCAACTAGTGGTTATCAGGGGTGCAATTTTTGAATCTCACCAGGTGACTAGAGCTCACCAAAATGGCCGAATCTCTATGAAAACCGGCTATTTTGGTGAGCCTTAGTTACCCGGTGAGATTCGAATGCAATTTTTGAATCTCACCAGGTGACTAAAGCTCACCAAAATGGACGTATTTCAATGAAAAACGGCCATTTTGGCGAGCTTTAGTCACCCGGTGAGATTCACAAATCGCATTCCTGCCCCTCGAGCACACTAGCGTTTATCGCTGACATAAAACATTCGTCCCTTTCGCACACGCATACTGGTTAGAACGGGATAAATGCTTTATGTCATCGATAAAAGCTAGCGTGCTAGCCCCCCTGGTCGTCAATTGGATAGCGAATTAAAACATATCTTGCTGTTAGATCTCTTTTCGAATGGATGGTCATAAACATACACACCTCAAGGAAAGAGCTAGCACGGTTGGGATATGCCATAGGAAAGAAAGATGAATATTTTATTGTGACGTAAAGTAATTTCAGGTAACTTTGGATACTCCGATAACATTAAATAATAACCCCCTTATTCATAAACGCTTCGTAAACGTTAGTTAGTTAACATTTTTGGTCTTTATCTGCCATTTTGAGGTTTGACTTCAAATGAAAGGGACAAAACATTTGTTAGCTTAAAAATATTGTTAACTTTTTATGAATAAGGGGCAAGTGTTTTTTTTTTTATACCACGTCGGTGACAAACAAGCATGCGGCTCGTCTGATGTTAAGCAATTACCGCCGCCTATGAACGCTCGCAACACCAGGGGAATCACGTGCGCGTTGCCGTCCCTGCAAGAACCTTATAATACCCCTCTTGAAGATCCTCATGCTGTACTCCGCTGGAAAAACCTCAGCAGGGAGCTCATTCCACAACCGAAGCGTCCTCGGAAGGAAACATCTTTTGAAGTGTCCATAAAATATATCATAACAGCGACGGCATCACAGATATGTCGAATGTAAAACCATAGTAACGAGTGCAATTTTTGAATCTCACCGGGTGACTAAAGCTCACCAAAATGGCTGTTTTTCATAGAAATTCGGCCATTTTGGCGAGCTTTAGTCACCTGGTGAGATTAAAAAATTGCACCTCAGAAACTTATCAGAGAGTGGTCAAATAGGCCTTAAACGTTCAAATACTTTTAATTGGCGGATAGGTGAAATAATTCATAAGATTAAAGCCCTTATAATACAAATATGAGTATACATACCGCAGTGAAATTTAATATACTGCGACGGCTGTTTGTAAAGGATATTTAAATTATTTTAACAGTCTACGTCGCTTATATTGCAACGTATTTAATTCTATGGAAATAATGACAGCGCCTCTAGCGGCGCGTATTCGCAACTAAATCGATACTAGAGATCTGAAATGTCGTAAGGGACATCAAGGAACATGTCCCTTACGACATTTCAGATCTCTAGTATCGATTTAGTTGCGACATGTGAGATTTCCACTGTCGAAATGTTACAAAAAAAACACATTGTACCAAAGAGTATAGTTGACACTCGCAGCCAGTCGTCAGAAATTCGTCAAAAGGGTGAAAAGTATGAGTGACATTCAAGCGCGGTAGCTCTTTAGTTAACAACCTTAACACTTAGGTACTTAACATCATTTTTACTTAAATCTAAAGAGTATAGGCACGATACGGAACCACTTTAAGATTATAGGATTTTGTTTCTCGCTAAACTCAGGTAGTCTTTATGAAACTGATAACATAAAGCGGGAATTACACTACTTCGTTCTAATGTGGTCGCCGAACTTGTTTCAAACTACTTCGGCCAACGAACGTCGTCTTCACATTAGTCTGTCCGCCGACTGCGGTGGCAGTATTAGGCGGTTGCAGTGTCGCTCGCCGAATGCGGCCGACTGCTGTGTTCTTTGCACTGTTGCGGCCACCAGATGTTACATGGGGCGATCGACTTAATGTCATTGCCGCTTTAAGACGGATGTCACAAAAGCCCAACGCCGATTTTTCGATATTTAACAGAAAGCGATGTTGTCAAGCTTAGCTTTTTTAGTTTTTAACAGCCCTTTTGATTGTTTTTACCCGACTACGGCAAAGCCAAAAGGAAGGGTTATGTTTTTAGCAGTCTACGTATGTATATCTGTATTTTAAGTCATTCAGGATTTACATATGAACATAACCTAATCCCATTGGTTGTTAGTTGTATCAGTTCTACGGCACATCACACTTGACACTTCCTAATAGCTAAAAACCTAAGACATTTTGACGAATTTTCCCCGATGATTAAAGTAACTGACGGTGCCGGCTTCTGCATTGCTTTCTGTAGGTTTAGGCATTTTGTGGAGACTGACGTAAGACGCCGACAGTTCCGTGTCATCGAACTGACGGAGGTGGATCTGAAAAAAAACCGGTTCAAACTGGTTTTCCTGGTACATTGATCGCACTGCTGCCTTCACAGTAAGAAAGCATAAGGAGGGCTTTGCAGCGGCCACTGGTTCCTGTATCTTTAGCTTCGGTTCAGCTTTTTTATCGAGACCATGGACCATTTAGGACCTAGGTATTCATTTACCCAGTTGACTATAAAGTAAGTATATAAGTGGTATATTTGGCGTGAAATAAAATACATCATTCATTCATCCTACTAATATTATAAACGCGAAAGTTTGTACGCATGGATGGATGGATGAAATTTGGCACACACATAGTTTATAACCTGGACTAACACAGAGAATACTTTAGTGATTCACCTGATGGTCAGTGAACACCACCGCCCATAGACACACGCAACACCAAAGGGATTGCAGAGGCGTTGCCAACCCAGAGGGCTAATGACCAATTTTATGCCAAAACCTTTTTTTACTTTTTTTAAAACATATGTACAGTAGAGGAAATATATTCACGTACCACCTTAGAACCCTATCGCAATGACGCGACATGTTAAACGCCAGGCTATGTCATACAAATGTCATGCGTATGTCTCTTCGACTAGGTTCTACGGTGTCACGTGTTTCGATTTTCTTGACAGTACATACGTTAAAAAAGTTTAAACATATACGTACGCTCAGCATCATAAATACATATACGTTACCAAGACGTCAAAAATATCTATACACCTTTATGCCACTAAACATAAGGTCGATGTATACGTTCTGACGCTATGGCTATATATACAGGGTTGGTATCAAATCGGTATAAATATGTGAAAACAATGCATTTTATTCATTTTAGACATCATGTTTCATAGAGCCATTTACTGCTTAAGACCTACACAATCGATATCTAAATAGAAAGTGTAAAAAGTTTTTTTTTTCAAAACAACCGGGTTCGAGTCCCGAGCTGAGTACAGGTTTTTTTTAAAATGTATGAATGCAGTTTTTCTTCTTATTAAAATCGATGACATGGTTCCTAAGAACAGATCTTCGTATGTCTTATAGTTTCAGACTTTCCTATACTGACCGATTTAAATGAGACAACTTGTATACTTTTAAAGCTGACTGTACACAGAGTCTGAATAATAAAAGACTTACTAGTAAATGGAGATTAACTTCATCGCTTCTGCTCAAGTAGGGGAAATTGCCTCCGCTCTTGAGGTGGGCCAGCTTTGCGTGGGGGTAAGACTTGTACAGGTCCTCGCGCACCCGGGAGCTCAGGGCACAGTCGTCCCACACGTCCATGATGGTGATCGGCAGCTCGGCCAGCAGCTGGGGCAGCATGAAGCTCGGGGAACAGTTGAGGGTCAGCCTAGACGCCAGCTCGGCTTGGTTGAGCGAGTCCAGCTGAAAGGGTCAAAGTCAAAATATTTTTATTCAGTTTTTTTTTTACGAAATAGGAAGGTAAACAAGCAAATGGGTCACCTGATGGTAAGTGATCACCACCGCCTATAGACACCCGCAACACCAAAGAGATGGCAGATGCGTTGCCAACCCAGAGGGCTAAGATGGAATACCTCTTGTGCCAGGAATTACACCGGCTGTCTTGCTCTCCACGCCGGAACACAACAGCGCAAGCACTGCTGCTTAGCGGCAGGATTAGCGAGCAAGACAGTGGTTGCACAAGGTCCTACCACCCGTTAAATGGGTTTAAAGGAAGCACTTATGTCACAAAATTTACCACCGGTTCGGAAAAACCTCTGATGAGAAGATACCGGCAAGAAACTCAACAAGGTCAAACAAAATCAGTAGAAAAATTGATGCGAGCTTCTTCGAGGGCAAGTTGTTATTAGATCTTAGATCATGCACGTTTTTTTGGAGACATTCCGACCACTGGAGGAGAATCTTTATTGATATGCAAGATTTGAACTAAACATATAGATAGATGTACAAAACACGTGTTAAGTTTAGTAAAAGCAAAAGTAGCTTTCTTTTTTACAAGCTTTTACTTATTTATTTATCTAGCTTTTATTTACTTGTCAGTGTGATAGTTTATTTTAGTCATGTTCCAGTGTTTGTTTAGACATAAATTTTGATATGTGTAACTATGTAACAAGTAATTGCTTGACCACTTTTGTACTCTATCCCTTCGTAATACGGTCGAAAAGTGGTCAAGCAATTTCTTGGTCGACTATACATTCAATGACAATGGAATAAAGTACAGGCAATAAAAAACAACATGTAGAATATCCTAAAGCAATATAGGTTTTTTCTTTAGGTATTTAAAATAAGGTAAACAATATAAGTCACGTGACTCGGCAAATCAACCAATCAGATCAATTATTTTGGGTCTCCACAGATACAAACGATTGACTTGATTGGTTGATTTACCGAGTCACGTGACTATTTTGTTTACCTTATTTTAAGTACCTAAAGAAACAAAGTACCTATTGTATGAAATTGTCACAGTAAAACTAGAATGAATGGAAGAAGTTCCCAAATACTTTATTATTGATGAAAATTTTAACTCAAACTTGTTGTTTCATAGCCATTTCTGGTTTTTATGAAAGAATAATGAACCATTTAAAAACTATTTTTTGTTTGAGGTAGTATATTAAGTTACGCAGATATTTTGCACGAGCTCAGCACTGGTTTCGCGGAGTACGTAGCAAGGTAAGTTTGTTGATATGGACCTCCGCAAAGTAACGCCTGAATTTATTAATTATTCAGTTCTGTTATTAAGCTGCGCATATCACAATTAAACAAGTATTATCACATTATTTACTGTAATAATTACAATCCAATTTGTTGTCACACATCGACAAAATTGCCTTGTAATCTAAAACAACATGGATTCTAACATAGACCTTGGCCTCAACGGCTTTGTACATAGGTTATCACACATAACATTATCTTTTCAATATCGTTGTTTACCGTATTCTATAAATCATGTCGGAGTATCTGCAATTAGTTAAAATACTAGCCGATTGGTAAAGTAGCATTGCAGTCATGGGCGTACCCAGGGGGGGGGGGGAGGGGCAGCTGCCCCCCCCTGGAAATCTCGCAGAACATGTATGAACTCGCCTAATTACTTATCAAAGTGTAAACGGGGCCTTATGCTCTAACTTTTAAATAAACTGCGCAGTAGGCAATGGCAAAATGCACGGTGCAATTGCCAAAAAACCGCGCGCGACGATGGTGGACGAAGATTACCGAATCTAGCATCCGACTTGCCCCCCCTAGGCCAGAAGCTGGGGATGATTGCAGTCCAACTGGGTTTTTATTTGGTCTTTACCGCAACCAGTTGAGCACTAGATATGAGCGCCGATGTCCAATTCCACGGCGGCGGCGTGGTCTCAAGATTTCTTCGGCGGCGGCGGCGCACGGCGGCGTGACCTTAGATATTTTAACAGGGGTCGAAATCTTGTATTTTTTTAAAAGAAAACCATACTGTTGTTACCAAAGACAGTGTTATTCTTTAATAAAGAAATGGAAGACATTAACGATCGTAACTTTAATTAAACACCTCGTCAAAATTTACTTTTTTAATTGACTCCTTAAAAGGAGGAGGTTCTCAATTTAACTGAATATGTAATGTTAGTTTTTATTTGCTTGTCTGTTACGCAATATCTTCGCCAATTGTTAATAGATTACAATGATTCTTTGAGTTTTTAATGTTCAATTGCTGTCAGCATATAAATTCGAGGAGGAAAGCAAATCGCGGCGGCGCGCCGTACGAATTCACGGCGACGACGGCGCGCCGGCGCGGCGCTCATATCTATTGAGCACGGATGGCGCAAAAGAGAAAGCCAGAACACTAACCCTTTCAGCCATAAAATCTGCAGCTTCAATGATCCTCTTGTCAGCTTTGTCAACGGAGAAGTTGCCCATTAGCATCTTCTTTAGGACTAGGGAGGGGAGCAGCCAGAACAGAGCTGAGGAGTCTTTGAATTCAAACACGCAAGTATCTGCGAATGTGTTACACAAAATCAGTGACGCAACCCGAGGGCAGTTCAGCGTTAGCTCGGCCAATTTCTGTGCGAGGAATCCACCTGGAATGAGAATTGAGACAAGTTAACAAATAAAATAAATAAATAAATATCTTGGGACAACTCACACTAATCGATCTAGTTTCAAACTAGGCAAAGCTTGTACTATGGGTGGGTACTATACAACGGATAGACATACTTATACGGATAAATACATACTTAAATACACTTAACCTCCAAGACTCGGGTAAAAACATTCATATTCATTATACAAACATTTGCCATTGAAAAATTATTTTAAATATTTAAGTTTTCGAAGTAGCATTTTTTGTTTATACAACATAGGAAGGAAAACAAGCAAGTGGGAATAAAAAAAAGGGCCTATGAGTTAAGTTTCTGTTCTTCTTCTGGTGTATGCTGAGTGACAGATACATGAAGAATCTCTTGCATCAATTTTAATTTTTTTTTTTATATACAACATAGGAAGGTAAACAAGCAAGTGGGTCACCTGATGGTAAGTGATCACCACCGCATATAGACACCTGCAACAACAAAGAGAGTGCAGATGCGTTGCCAACCCAGAGGGCTAAGATGGAATACCTCTTGTGCCAGTAATTACACTGGCTGTCTTGCTCTCCACGCCGGAACACAACAGTGCAAGCACTTCCGCTTAGCGGCAGGATTAGCGAGCAAGATGGTGGTAGCGATCCCGACGGACCTTGCACAAGGTCCTACCACCCGCAACATGTTTATAGTATCGCTAGTATTAGTCATAAAGGCATCCAAAGTGGATCATGAAGTGAGTGGTGCATACTTATGCGTCTACGGAATATAAGTCCCGATAAATGTAATAAGTACGTGTGAAAATTGCATGGTGCATGTTTTATTTTATGGAATAACTTTTAGATACTTAAATCAGGTGTTATTTCTACCACTGACAAATGGCTGTTGGTGGTCTCTGGCAAAATAAATCAGAATCGCTTCTTTCCTTCCAAAAGACTAGACTAGACCCATAACAATATATAATTTAAATGAAGTTCAGTATAAAATGAAATAAAATGAGGGAATAATTAAAAGTCTATAAAACACTAATTACCTCAACTCTATTAAAGATTGGATGATGACACCTCATCTATAGCAGGTTAAGAGGTTGGGGTATAGCAAATGGACTATTAGGTTTAGGTTAGGTTAGGTTTTCTAAGTCCTATTATATGGCCCCCCTTTGCTATACTGACCAGTTAGAGAACCAGAACTACCGAGTTAGAGAATATCAATTAATAACTCACCTAACGATGCTCCAAACACATGCACTTTATCAAGTTCAAGGTAATCCATTAGTCTTTTGAATCCGTCACACCATTCTTTTATATTCCAGTACGGCGGTGGTTCCGCTGCAATCACCCTGATACCCCGCGAAGAGAGACCCATTACTTGCTTGAAGAAAACGTCTGCCGTCCCAGAAACTGGCGGCAAACAGACCAACGGGCAGGATACCGATCTCGGGCCGGAATCGAATATCTTCCAAGCCTGGGCGAACGAGCATAATAATTAAATTAACTTACTAACAGACAGAGAAAGCTGGAATTTGCGCAAAATGTTTACCTTGCAACCATCGGAATCGACCACGATTTTCCTCAACGGAATGCTGCTTCGAAAACTTAAATATTCATTTGATTGCGATAAGTCACTCACGCAGCTCATTGTTTTATTATAGTTATAAATTCGAGTTAATTACCCTGCTAAACTGATAATATGTGAATAAGTTAAATAAATAAAATCAACAACTTCGACTTTGAGTGACAGCTGACTGACAGTTCAGACAGTGACAGCTTGACTTGTCATTTTTTTTTCAATATTTTATGGCCTGGAATCCAAGTCCTTTAAGCCAAATCCGTTTTTGTTTTAAACAGTTTAGTTAAAATTATAAAGTTTTTCAGTCACTTCACTTTGTCAAAATCTTCTTTTTTCCATTTTTATTAGTTATACTTGTATAGCACTTATTAAATCCTTTCCACAGTACTTTTAGTATATTTGAATATTGGTTGATAACAGTCCACATTTCGAAGCATATCAGTTAAGCGGCGGGAGGAATAATTTTGCACTGTTTCACTTTCACTCAATTCACTTGCCAGTATGAGTCTTTGGATATTAAAAGCAGGGCAGTGGAATATAATATGATCAACATCACCTATGCTACCATTTTGACAATGCGGGCATGTATTATCTTGTATTATGGCGAATCTGGCCAAATGCGCTGGGGCAGTGTTGTGTCCGAATCTTAGTCTATTGATTGTTGTGATGAAGTCCCGAGAGCCTTCCTTCATCTTTTCATACCAAGGTTTCGCTGGTAAGTTACATTGTATACTCGCATACCATCTTCCTTTAGTTTCTGCTTCTCTTAACCAAACTTCTTCCCATATCTTTGTAACTTCTTCTGCTGCAGATTGGCAGTCAGTCAAAGGAACTTCAGTTGTGGATTTTACATCTATCTCATTAGAGCCTAAAGATGCAGCCTTATCAGCTATCTCATTACTTCTTTACACTTCATCAGAATACTATATTGCCAGCGACTTCTTCCGTCCCATAAAAAGTTTCATCTCTCATTTCACCCTGTTAGGGATAGAATTTTAAAAAAAGGTAGCCCATGTCCGTCCCCAGGTGTAAACCTATACCCGTTCCAAATTTCATCCAAATCGGTTCAGCCGTCTAAGCGTGAAAGCCATACAGACTTCTGCATTTAAAATACTAGTTCGGATTCTTAATTTTTGTCTATCAAACGCAAATAAAACAAATGTTCGCATCCAAACGTTTGTAGTTTATTATAATTCTATTATTAATTAACATTCTCGTGTAATTTACCTACAATGATTTGCCAAACCACTTATCTAACTTAAGTTTACAATTCTGGACGAATCATGGGTTATGGTTAACACATGTAATTTTATATAAATTTTATTAGCCATGACTGATAGCATAGGAATTTAATAGGTACACTGAACATTTTTACAAGGAATTTTGTTATGAATCTAATCAGGGCTTGGAACCGGTACCAAGAATACATGTACTATACCGGTAAATACCTAATGTCGTTGCTGGAGTCCAAGCGCCAACATGCAATACCTTTATTGAGTACCGGTACGGAAATGAAATCGGTTTCAAATGGAGGCGTCGCGCACGTGAGCTATGTCACGTCATGCAATCCAACAATATATCTCACTTACATTTATTCACTTACTTTACTTGGTACCGGTATTTACCTCTATTAAAATCGGTCTGGTACCGATTACTTTAGGATAGTACTGGTAAAGAGTAAACCAGAAAATACCGGTAACTCAAAGCCCTGAATGTAATTTGTAAGCCAAGAATTCTGTTATCGTTCTCATAGTTCAACAAATCCTAACTTAGTGCACACTATCCATTAAGATTCATTTTTACTTACAATGTACATTACGAATAATTTCGTTTATCAATTAAATCATATAGGTAGGCATTTTGTTGTAATCTGGCTATATATTAGTACGATAGCCGGTAATTTTATTAGTCTAAATTACTTACGGTATTTCTTTATAATGTTGAGCATACTCATAAATCTCTGAACAGGTTTGCTTTCAAAGTGTCTATCACAATGCAACGGTTGATCATACCATTTCTGAACGACATTTAAAACAAACATTTTATCAGAAAGCCAAAGTCAAAGGATATGCTCAATATAAATCAGTACTCAGGAGAATTCGTAAGCTAATGTGATGACAAATACATTAATATTACGTAAAAAATAAAGGTGACATTTGAAAAATTCGCTAATAATTCAATAAATCTTAAATAACCTAACTAATGTTAAGAGATAATTCAAATAGACAATGCTTTGAATCACAGTAGTGGTAGAGATTTCTATGTTGTCTATTTGAAGGGTCATATGGAACATATTTCCGCTACAAGTATATAAAAATAAGAGTTCCTTTTAATCATTAAATTCTTTTTACAATTGCAAGATAATCTATCCAGTTCGGGCAAGTGACACGGACGACTAAAAACATTTTTCTAAAATACATTTTCTTAATCCCTTCAACGCCAAAGGGGTCTATTAATCAGTCGAGAATCGAAAGTAAGGGGAAGAGGGTTCGGAAACATCACGAATACCACAGCGGGGGAAGGGCGGTGTAACGAAATATCACGTGAATTTATTTTGTTGCTGAACGTACCTAATCTTTTTGTCTGTACTTAAACTGGGGTGCAATTTTTGAGTCTCACCAGGTGACTAGAGCTCACCAAAATGGCAGAATCTCTATGAAAACGGCTATTTTAGTGAGCTTTAGTTACCGGGTGAGATTCAAATGCAATTTTTGAATCTCACCTGGTGACTAAAGCTCACCCAAATGGCCGGGTTGGGCCAAGGGGCTGGGTTAATCTAAAACCTCACAAGGTATCACCAAGAGGGAGGGAGGGTTTATAAAGTTACTAAAAAACATCACGTGATTAATGGACGACCCCAAAGACGGATATATCCGACACTACAGGTTTAACGCCAATACGAGTATATAAGTGACCTTGCACTCGCATAAAGGGCCGTTTCATGGTGCGAGTTCGCATACGAGCTGCATTACATTACGGAGTACCAGGGTAAGACGTGTGCTGGACACTCGCAAGTAGCGAGCCAATCAAATACTCGAGCGTTTGTTTTAGCCAGCTGTGATTGGCCGAGCGCTCGAAAATCAAAAATGGCCGCAATGGTCGGTCGATTGATCGACCCTGCAATGCAATGCAACTCGCAACCTAGAACTCGAACAGTGTAAAAGGCCCTTAAGGTTCAACTTCGACACTAACTCCCTTATTCATAAACGCTTCGTAAACGTTTGTTAGTTAACATGTTTTATGTCTTTATCTGTCATTGCGACGTTTGCCCTCAAATGAAAGGGACCAAACATTTGTTAGCTTAAAAAGATTGTTAACTTTTTATGAATAAGGGGGGTAAGTTAGGCTTGCCATGTGAAGACTTTTGTATTAAACGTGGCGTTAAAAAGGTTACCCTATTGACTGCGATGTATTTCAAGTTTAGGATAAAAATAGCTGCATTACCGAAAGAAATCCATTCCTTCGTTGAGCAGCGAAACCACTCCACCATGAAGATGAAGTAATCGATCGATGATGAGATCGATAAATCTTAATCGATATTTTTGAGGCTTACGCCATCTTGTCGTTCGCTTCTAATGTTGTTAGGTAACTATAGCGGTTAAAAGGTTTAAAAGCCATAAACGTGAGGTTCATACTTTTCTAACTCGTCCTACGACAGTTTTCCATATAGTTCTCTGGACAGTCAGCAGATATTTCTACACAGTCCTAGAGGACAAATATCCAACTCTATTACAAGAGAGATAATTCCTGGAAATTCTCATTCCCCCTGGCGCATTTTTATTTGCTATACATAATGTAGGTAAATGTTGAAAATATTGATTCCCCTGGCATGTATTTGACAAATATTTACACATTATGTTTATTACGTATTAGGTAAATATGCGCCAGGGAATGAGAATTTTCAAGAATTACCGATACGGCTCTATTGTTAGGAGGGTAAGAGCTTCTCGGCCTTTCCGAATGTTAAGCTAGATCTGGTGTTTACTGCTGACTGTACCATAATGGCCCTAACATGACCGGCCAAGTTTGGTTTATCTGAGTTTATCTCTGTCACTTTTCTTATGACACTGGTTTGACAGAGACCTGGGCCGGTCATGTTAGGGTAATTGCATTATATTCCTACAAATACACCGTAACACCAAACTACCTACTTGTATCATAAATCATAAATCTAAAGTTATACAATGCAACCAATCTAAATTCTGGGCCACTAAAGAACTTTTTTTCAATAAACGCCATAATTACTTTTAATTGTAAATGTAATTTCATTAACACAACAATTCATTGCGACAACGTTCTAAAGTGGCTTTGAATTTAGTTGACTTTACCAGGTATATACAGTGCCGGATTAATACTACTTGATGCTCTGTGGTCCTAACATGACTGGCCAAGTTTAATTTATCCCTATCTGTGTCCTTTTCTTATGACACTAGTTAGACAGAGACACAGGGAGGGGTTAAACTAAACCTGGGCTGTCATGTTAGGGCCGCTGAGCCAGTGTTATTCAATCTTTTTAACACGCGACCCCATTATGAGCTAAAAAATCTGGCGACCCTAAAGACCATGACAATGCGGCAAGGGCGGGCGCACTCCACTCTGGCGATCAATTTCTAGCGCTCGCGACCCCCTCTAATAAGGCTTCAGGAGGCCCCTTGGGATTGCGACTTGCGACCCACTGATTGAAAAACAATGCCTTAAGCGATCCACGCTTATGTCCTGACCACTAGAAAATAGTTCTGTAAACAAGTTGCTGTTTATGATACCCGCAAGATATCCCTTAAATCAGCAATTCCTAAACTTTTGCCTGCTTGGAATTATGGTTTCCAATACCGGTATTTTTAGTATGCACAATACCGGGTTCCCGGGATTGGTAACAATACCGGTATTGGAAGCCTTGCTTGGAATCCTTTCATAGTCATATTACAAGCTGTAACAGTGGCAGCAGTGGTTTACACAACCCCTCAGTAAACGCTAGCTCGGGTAGCTTCTTTGTTCCAATCCAATATATTTAAAGCTGACCTCACTGGAGTATTTCTAATGAGATAAACTTGGCTGTTTCCACTAGAAGTGCACAGTGTACACTGTAACATGACTGTAATGGACAAAGACGGCGACAAACAAGAAATAAATGCATTTATTTGCAAGCAAATGCCAACAAAGTGGTTAGTTTCATGCCAAGAAAAATCATGTGATCTGTTGACGACGTTACGTGTGCCTTAACATTTCTCTACCGTATCTGAATATCAACTAGCGAACCGCCCTTGTTTCGCGCGGATACAACTAGGATGTAATGTAGGTACATAAAAACCTTCTGTCATAAATTCTCTAAATGACAGTGAAAACTGTTTTTTTAATGGCCTTGCGATGGTAGCCTCAAACGGCTTTGTCAGTTTACCGGAGAGACGAGATAACCGTATCAAAATCCGATGCATGCTTTAGGAGTAAACGGCCGAAGTATGGGATTTCAAAAACGACACCTCGTATATCCTTTGTTTTAAAATGGCTTAGAATGTCACGACAAATCAATGAAAAACTGTTAGTATCCACGCCTCATTTCTATTGGATTGATTCTAGTATGACGTTTATAAATACCACATCTAGTGATTAATCTATGAGTTTTTAGATGATTCCTACATTGTATGAAAATTGATAAAATTTAGTAGGCAAGATTCCATTTCAGTTTTATATACAATTCAGGTTTCTACAAATAGTTCAGGCAAGATAAAATGAACAAGATATGCAACGATATAATGAGAGAGATATATCGCCACGAGAAAATTATCTATTTGACAAGTCCTCTATTGCCAATGAAGCCAGCTTATTGGTCAATGTTTGGAAGCAACGGGGCCAACGCATCAAACGCAATTGCGTTTACAACGCGACTATTCGCGCACTACCAATTGGTAGTGCGCGAATAGTCGCGTTGTAAACATCGTACGTCATGATTTATGGCGCAAACGGCGCAAACGCACTAGCTTCTGTACTGAACTGACACGTGTCATTCAATAAGAACGCAAGCGTTACGCTAAGTGGGAAGCGCTTTGAAAGCTGCCTGAATAACCATGTCTTTGTTAATTCAATCTACTTATATATGTGGTTGGTCGCCGATGAGTATATTTTATGATGAAGCTATCCACCCGCGCCGGCTTTGCACGGGTCAATTAAGACGAAATGTACATAAAAAATCTTCCGTAAAAAAATCTCTAAATGTCGGTGAAAACAGTATCAAAATCCGTTGCGTGGTTTAAGAGTACGCGGCCGAAAATATGAGGATACACAGGAAAGGATAGCCACTTTGTTTTGATCATATCTGAAGATGTTTAGATTGTCCAGCTGACGCTGACAGCGGCTCTAAGTCGGTTTTTGAGACAAATCACTTCAGAAAGCCAATGGTAATATCAATGTGTTTTGTGAGCGTTGACCAAACAATACGGCTTGATTTATCAAATCAAATAGAGTTTATTAAGACCAACAGGTTCACCTGATAGTTGCGAAGAGAAGCGTAACTTGCTTTTAGCATGACACTTTCACTGTGGCCGTTGGTTCAGGGGTACTCTGGTAATACAAATTGGTTATTAAAACACGACTAACGCACCGAAATATCTATTTTTCATTCGCGTATTGTTAAATCCAAGAGTGCCTTAGGTATTAAATGCTTCATGCTGTATATTGTTGATGAAAGCTAATCCTCTTTATTAGCCATGGCTTAAAGATGAAAACAGTTCTCGTGTTGTCTGATAACGAAAATTAGAAACATTCACACTTGCAAAAAGGAAGATGATAATTTAATACGTATCTTATACTTTACAATACCAAGTGAAGGATTTACAATTGAATATCGCACACAAAGTCATTCCAGGGCTGTGCCTTAATATTGACAGTCAACAAAACTGATATCCGAGCAAATGAGAACCTTTTTTTACAACAAATGCCACAATTTTACAGAAATTATTAATTGCAAGATTGATTCTGGATTGGCTCAAAGTTCAAATTGGTTGACCATATTGGTTGGCACTTGGCAGCAATTACCTGCTAAATAACCAAGTATTTAACAGTAATTAATTACGTATGATGGCTACCCTCGACATTTAATTAATTTGCCTATTAAAATTATAAAATCATGCAATTATTTTAGTAATTTATTTAAGCAAGCTCTAAGTACCTACTTACATAGTGATCGAGAATAGTAAGAAAAAAACATTTAATTTTATAATACAGGCAAAATATTATAGTATGATGCTTTACAAATTTCACATGCTCCTAGTGTAGCATAAACCCTGCAGTTACAATCAACAACATTTTAAAATAGTGACCTCAGTTCATGAAAATAGAAAAAACCTATATCATATTGTTTTTTGATGATAGTCAGACATATGGAAAAAATACCTACCACAAATGGCCAAAAGTAGTGTAGAGCCAGAATTTCAATTTTAACAAAATTTTAAAAAGGACCTCAGTTCAGACGTAAAGAAAAGCCTGTATTACGATGCTTTTTGATGATTACGAGTCTTACTTAAAATGAGGGTTCCGTTATTTGCTATTTAGCTACGGAACCCAAAAACGGGAGGATTGTGGAGCCACAACTTCCCGGTATACCTCGCTTTTCAGATGAAAAAAATTAACGGTCGAACTTGCACATGTTTTAGATGAAATTTAAAGATGTGTCAACTGCAGCATTTTGACCGTAAACAACAACCATAAATCAGTGTTATTAGATAACCATTTGTCAGTTTTATCTTCAAATTACTGAGAGAAGTTTGCATGTTAGACCGGTATATTCTCATCTGAAAAAAATTAAGTATTAAAGTATTTTGTGATGGTTACGACGCGTCCTACGCAAAATGTCCGTGAATGGCTGAGGCAGGTAGCTCCAGCGCCGCCTGCCCGGCGTGGTGCTAAGCCAGTTTATATATGTCTAGTGGTCCGTGGGTTGCGGGTGGCCGGGGGCGGCCGCGGCGCGCCTCACGACTCGCCGTTGCCGCTGTCGTCGCCGTCCTCGCCGGCCTCCAGCTCTTCGTCGGACGTGTCGAGATCGTCGTAGTCGTCGTCGTAGAAATCCGTCATGTCCAGCTGGAAAGACAAACGGGCTAATTAGATGACATGACGAAACATCAACAGCAAAGACAGCTTGTAAATGAGAGACAATCGTACCTATGTATGTATTTGAATTCTTAGTTGTACAAAAAACATAACTGACAAAAAGAGACTCAGAGATACCAAGGCGAACGTATCCCTTTAAGGGATCTCTTCCAGTCGCCCGTAATCGTCTTATAAAATGTCCGCCTGTAGGGTATTCGATCAACAAAAATATGTGCTCATAGTTTAAAAGCAATTGGCCTTCTTTAAAGTTTATTGTTAAAACTGAGGAAAACATGAGTGTTCCTCAGTTTTAACAATAAACTTTAAAGAAGGCCAATTGCTTTCAAACTTTGCAGCCGTAATGCAAGAACAATGCAATTAGTGATTTGAGTGTGTGTGAGCATAAGATGCGTTTAGTTTGTAATATCTAAACTGAAACATTATGTAAAAAAAAAATACATCGAAACAAGGCTTCATCTTCAAATTAAGCGTAACCATGATCCTACCAGCCTGGTTTTCCTGTCACAGAGCTTACGGACGTCAGATGACAGTCGCCCCAATGTCACAACCTGACCTGCCGAATCTGTATTTCGAATGTAGGAACGGGAAAAGCGCAAAAGGACGATGATGATGACAAATAACAGTTAGAACGGAGGCCACCTAAAAGTGTTTACAAACAATAAGGAAGTTGCACGTCACTGGTAAAATGGCAATATCAACTTGGGCGTGAAAATGCCACGTCAAAACATATAGTATTTGGACGATAACATGTTTTTTACACATCCATGCATACCTATTTTTGTGACAGCGAATAGATAAAGAGGTGTGCCAGAAATGTGGCATTCTCGATTGCTCAATACATTTTATCATGATAGATATTTAGCAATGTCAAAGGGGTATAGGTAAAATTAAAGCGATAAACATGCCTATTGGTACCAAACTTGAGTTTTGCGGCGTAGCAAGTTAATTGTTCCATTTTACAAAATGTTCATGTAAAATTGGCCAAACAAAACGATTCGGCCAGCAGCGGAAGCCACTTTTTGTCGCATCTATCGCATTTTGCTTTAGAGAACGATCAACCATATTGCTATAGGTAAATTGAGTGCTCGATGAACTACAAGGTTTAAACGATATTTACGATAACAAACTACGTATGACTAAACAAAAGTAAAAACTTGGAATATACGTCAAGCATGACTAAGAGGCTACGAGGCGCTGATGCTTCAAATTATTACACCCCTGCGGTACTAGGGACCCAGGTTTAATTTCTCCCTACCTGCGTCTCTGTCAAACTAGTGTCATAAGAAAGGGAAACACATATAGACAAACTGTACACAGTAACGGCATAGCTTTAAGTTAAAAAAGGGCACCAGAGATGATCTTGAAATGCAACTGCCATAAAAGGAAAGAAACAGGCAAACAAGGCCAGACGTCCGCCGGTTCGGCAGCGGATATCGATTATTGACGTATTGCAAATGTTTAGCTGCTTTACATAACCGTGTCACGCATCTCCGATTTACGCCAGGCAGACAGACTTATCAAAAAGTTTTGCCAGGCATTGACTTTTTGTTGCAGTCTAGACTGGGGGTTGCACGCTGCATGCATACGTTTGGACGTTTTGTCGACAGCCAGTTGATTAATACCTATTTAAAGGGATGAAAGATGGATCGCAAAACGTGCACGCTTTGTTGACGCATCGGCATAAGCGTACGGCGCCGCAACTGTTTGCGAATTTATACATACACCAGAAATAAATTGCATAGCACGTATTCATAAAGTATCGTGAATAATGCTATTTGATGTACCTACAATAATGACGCCTCGTGCTGTAACCTGTAAGGTCAGCTTCGAACAAAGCGGTATAGTAAGGCATCAGGGATTTTGTGTCTTCTTGAAATAAGTATAAGTGTTGCTTACAAGAGTTGGATCAAAATCGGCCTATAAAAGTAAACACAGGTGGATTTGTTGGATCTATGGTAAGCTATGGTCGATTCGGGATTCATGAAAGAATGCAAAGCCGACCGAAAAAAAAATTCATTAAGTTTGTTGACAACAAATCGGGGTGAATGATAATTCGATGAAGATAGATTAACCTTGGCGTTTTATGTTGTGCAAATGAAATTAAACATTAGAATGTAAAGGCATTTCGTAGTACAAATATTTCGAAGAGAAAAACATGGAAATAACTCAAGTGCAGGTTGATATTTGTATAAAATCGTATGTTTAGGTAGACTAAATATGAATAAATCATAAGTGTTACAAAACGGACGTTGTATACTTACATGTGGCTCATGCATGGTAGACTTGACTTGTGTTTTGATACAGTAGTCTTCTAATGTGAGCGGTACAACTATGCCTTCCCTTTCGGCATCTATGCGCGCCACCTGGGCTTGTTTCCTGCAAACAAAGAGAATGTAAATAATACCCATCATAATCATCATCATCTCAACCAGTCCACTGCTGAACATAGACCTCCATGTAGATGTAAATAATATTGTTTATTACAAGATCGTTAGGTTTGAGAATAATTTATTAGGCGTTGATGGGTTGGCGATGATTTATTTATTTTATTTTTATGAAATAAGAAGGCAAACAATCAAGTGGTTCACCTGATGGTAAGTGTTCACCACCGCCTATAGGCACCCGCAACACCAAAGAGATTGCAGATGCGTTCCCAGAGGGCTAAGATGGAATACCTCTTGTGCCAGTAATTACACCGGCTGTCTTGCTCACCACGCCGGAACACAACAGTGCAAGCATTGCTGTTTAGCGGCAGGATTAGCGATCAGCGAGATGAGTTATTTAGTGAGTGTTTTGACTCTGAAGTAGGTATTGCTACTGCATACTTCAAACTGCAGTGTTAAGGCACACAATGGTTGCGTATGCAGCACGGCTCCGGAGACACGTGCGTGCATACCCCGGTTGTAATGTATGGTATTATGTGTTGAGGTTTGAGGTTGCACATCGCTTGCGTTACGTGGACGCGACGCCGCTCTAGGAAGCGAGCTGTTGACGTGCTGCAACCTTACGACGTGCAAAATTTTACAATATAATATGCTTTATTGAATACTACATTACAATTTCACAGAATTACAGATAAATCTTAAATATAGGTATCCAAAAGGCAGTCTTATCGCTTGAGAGCGATCTCTTCCAGACAACCTTTCCAAACGAACAAACAAACATAGGTAGTTTTTAATTTTCGGGCATAAACGGAACTTCGCTTGTAAATAGTGCTTGTTGCAATTAGAGACATGTTATAAAGGCTCCGCCACCGTACGTGTCTTTTCAGAGCTGTGGTCATCTTTTATGGAAAAGGGAGGAAAACGGGCAAGGGGGTCATCTGATGTGAAGTGATTACCGCCCCCACGGAAACTAGTGGCCCCAAAAGACTCACTGATCCGTTGCAATCTTTTAGTCACCCATTTATCGTACGAAACGCAGTAAAAACCCAGTAGGTATTTCACGCCAGGTATTAACTGTTGTAAAACTAAAGTTATTCGTAAACCAACATTTCCTAGTTCTGTTCTTGCAATTTTTATGATAGGCGAGCGTGCATATAAACAAGCTAATTTAGCGTTTCAAGTGTAAAATTTGATCGTTATCACACTCATTGCCAATTACGCAGTCGGTTCCGGCTAATTTTATTATGAGGCACTGGTCCCACCAAGAGCGAGGAAGCGATTAGCTATCGACTATTTTCTCGCTCAAGAAACGAACAAAAGATAAAGATCCCCGTGTCGGTAAAAGAGAGAGACATATTTATAGTTAATCGCTGGCCGAGCGACAAAACTATCAGAACTACGCACTCGCTCCTCGCTTCTCGCCAACTCGTTTCTAGTTTCTAGCTTTAATCGCTTCTAGCTCATCGTCCGCGGTGGGACCAGTGCCTAACGTGTATCGTAATTCATAGATTCAGATATGCGTTGATTTGCGGATGTCCACATCAACAAATTGGAACAAACTCCCCTCTACTCGGCGAAACCAGTGCCGTGTTCTCAAGTGCCAAACAGCTGCGTCTGTGCGACATATATTTTTCATGCAAAACCCCACCCTCCTCCGCTTCCGCATGAAACAACATACGTCACACAGACTCAACTTTTAACCACCACCACGAAACACTTACTCCCTGGTTCATAAAACTTTACCAATCTTTTTTAATTAACAAATGTTTTGTTCCTTTCATTCTAAGGCAAACGTCATACTGACAGATAAGACCAATAAGAGGGTCAATCTACACGATAAACGCGTGTTTCGCCTCTATAAGAGGCATTAGTAACATGTTCCAATTTGTTGATAACGTGAATCGTGATGAGCAAGACTTATCGATGCTTTGTTAGCATATAAAAACATTTTCTATTGAATTTCAAAACAATCGCGCCGGCGCACTGTGCGCATCATTCTTAACAGTCATGACACGAGACACTCGTCATTTGAAGCATTTAAATGAGTGTACAGTCAACCAATTTGATTCATAGGCCACTGTAGAACGTTGTCGCAATGTGTCATCGCTGTGATATCATGACATTTATTCAGAAGTCATTATGACATTTTTAACCGACTTCAAAAAAAGGAGGAGGTCCTCAATTCGTCGGGATCTCTTTTTTTGTGAAAAGGTTCCACAGTGGCCTATGCGTCAAATAGGTTGACTGTACATAAATTGTCATTATCGCCATCAGTATCCGTCTACTCTTATTTATTAGGTAAGCGATAGCAATGATTGCGGTAAGTCTACTAATCTACAAAACTTCTAATGTGCATCACGAGTGCATAAAATTTTCGTTTGTTAGACGTGTACCTCGAAATCATGAGAAAAAACCGAAAAATAAAGTGCGTGTAGAATTGGCGTATATTTTTGGAAAAAAAATAACACAATCGGACTTTGGATAAAACTTTCTTCTCTTACTAAATGAATTATCTAAACTAAGAATCTAAATAAGAATATCTCAAGGAAGAAAGGAGAGAACTAAACCATGACATGAATCATTTTTTACCCGCTTCAGGGCCTCCGCTACGTCGCGCGGGTGCACGGAGCGGGTGCATACCTATCGAACAAAAGTATGAGCACCCGCGCGAGTTAACGGACGCTCTCATACTATTTTCCTATAGGCTCTGACCGTCTTGAGATGCCCTGGATCCCACGACGCCCCGACATGCCGGTCGAGCGGGTGACGCCGAGGAGTGATTTTAGTTCGAGTATGCCCCCTATTCGGGGGGTGAGTCCCACGTAACCCCTGAGTCGCCCCAGTCCAGGGGTAGCCATAAAGCTCTTTACACCTCGTTAAAAAAAGTCCTGAGATGCCGACAGCAGAACTAATCAAGTGCGATTACTGATTGCACGCTTTCAACCAAGTCGTTGGTCCATCTTGTCTTGTAAGGGTCACGCCGCTGTCAGTGCATATAAACATTGCAACTCACCTTATAATATTCTCATACTCCTTATCCTTCCCTTTCGAGTCACGCCAGCGCCTGTACATGACGCTGGCGTCGACATTGGCCGGGCTGAAGGTGTTTGGCTCGTTGAGCAGCGAGATCACCGACAGCAGCACGGTGCGGACTGACTGCGTGGGGTTCCAGCGCTCGCAGGGCAGCTCGCCGGACTGCGGGTCATCCACTGGAGGATGCAGGATTGATATGCAGAGGTCGCCGTTCTGGAAAGGTAACGAAAAGGTACATTGCTTCAGCCGTCTACAAATTATGCGTTTGGCCTAAACACCAGTGAAGACACGGTCTAAGTTGTAGCATTGCAAGATAGTTCACCACTGCCTTGTAGACACTCGAGATTAACCTTTAGATGCTTTAGAACTCCAAGAACACCTAAACATGTCGTATGCTGTCGTGCCTACTACGCCTCCGACCCATATAACGTAACTACACGCTGTTAAAGCTACCTACGTGCATACGGTTAAGTTTCAAGTTCGCGTTTGACATTATGACGAAGTGATGCGTGAGGGACGATTAGCCAACACGGTCGGACTGGGTCTGGGGGCATTATGGTTAATTTGTCTCTAAGTAGGTATGAATGAACAATTTTACATAGTCGTTACTCGTAAGCATGGGGGTAGGTTGGATAGGGGGCCCGCATAGGCGGGGGCCCGGCTGGCAAACTCCTCGACCACCTCGACTATATGACGCTGATCGGCTATGCATCGTTGGTGTTGAAAAGATTGTCTCCATTAATATACGTGGGATATACGCGAACCAGGTAGGAGACGTGGTAAACGGTTTGGTATGGTGGAGCTCATGGCGAATTTCACAAAATACGTGTGGATTGGTTGGGAAGTTAAGTTTCATCCGTATAGCTGCAAGCCTACTTACAACACCAACATAGTCTGCGTTGCGTTACATTGGCTATTGTAGAAACAAAGATCGTAAAGGTGTGAAGAGCTGGTTAGATTAAAAAGGTTTTTGTAACACGTGTCCCAATTACTTGAAGTACAAAACATTATCGTACTAAATTTAGTTTTGTTGGCAGATCAAAGTAGCATTCGCAGGTTTATGTTCTTGCTGGAGTGTTTTATGGAAACCTTGTAAAGTGTTTGAGCGACCTACTTCTCGTGAAACTGGCACTGCAAGATAACTGCAAAAGCAAAACGGGCGAGGTCAAGACTAGAAAATATGAATCAGGAAAGAGACTAAAGGATAATCGTGTACAGCTGTTTCCTAGCAAAAACGGGGAAAAGAAAGACTACTATTCCGAATTGTGCAAGTGAAATTGTGGACATAAATTACATATTGTATCGTAGAGGATGCGAGCGGCACAGCAGTTGGGGCAATACCGTTATTGTCTCGCTAACAGTCAACTTCTGCTATAATACCTTTAAGCCATTTAAATTGAAGTAGGCAAGTACTTAAACCAGCTTACTCACTGCTGTTCCATAACGACTATATTTAGATCAGAAATTTCAGCTTTCGATTTTACAAAGCGTTTAATGCGATTCGCTCCTCAGAACAGATATGAAATTGCGTTTCCGTTTTGCGTTAGTGCGTAACCAGGTGCGTTACATAAATTCCATTGTTACCGGCTTACTGGTTACCTAAAATCGTCATAACAACTTACGTCTGCGAACAACTCGCTACAAGTAACTAGGGCTTCTTGTAAAACATTATGAACTCTGAGTAAATTTATTCATCGTCAAACTTTATAGCCGCTCCAACTGGTTGCCAAGCAATTAGAAAGGGAGAGTATGATTGTACATAACCGCGTAAATATCGTTACCGAAATATACTTTAATAATAATTCGAAACTACGGCTCAGGGGCTTTTCAATTTCAATCAATAGTAGTCAATACTTGATAGAGCTGGCGTATTGGTGGCGTAGAATCTATCATCAAGGGAAGAAACCTGAGCCCTGGATAAAAGTAGAAAAAAGTTTCATAGAATGCTGCTTACCGACCTAAGAACTACTGGGAATAAGGCTGAATAAGGGGCCGAGTCTTGCCAGTGGCCCAGCACGTCAAAGGGTTTTGTAAGCGTAAACGATTTTGAGCCTCACTGCCCTTAGCCCTCACATCTCGTTGATATTCAAAACCTACTTAAAAAGCAGCTTCCCTTAAGACATAAACGATGAGTGCCGGGAGTTTTAAATAGGTTCAAAACCATTTAAGTTTACAAAAACAGTCTCTATTTTTCAATAACCCGCCCTGGCTTTGCACATGAAACGAAAACTTAATTAGACCGCGTAGTACATAAAAACCCTTCAGTAGAAACATCTCTAAACGACAGTGAAACCTATTGAAAACCGTATCAAAATCCATTGCGGGTTTGGAAGGAATAATCGACCAAAGATATGCAGGCAGACAGAGGCAGATATAGCGACTATCGGCTATTATGTAAAGAAGATGAACTAAACTGAACTGAACTTAAGAAAGTTTAAGTCTAAGGGCCGTAGTTTTAAACCGAACTCGAGTTCGATACTAAGATAGTATAGAACTAGAAGTTCCTTGCGCAACGGATTGGCATATCAATCCAGAGGGAGAACGCAGCCAGCATCATGGCAGACCTCCCGCAGGGTTCTGACCTGGGAGACCTCACATTGTTTTAGTTATTCATTGACGACCGGATAGCCTAGTGGTTAGTGACCCTGACTATGAAGCCAGAGGTTCCGGGTTCGATTCCCGGGAAGGCCAAATGTTTGTATGATGAATATGAATATTTGTACCCGAGTCTTGGATGTTATATGTATTTAAGTATGTATATCCGTTGTCTAGTACCCATAACACAAGGTTAGGTTTACTTAGCTTGGGACTAGGTCAATTGGTGTGAATTGTTCCGAGATATTTATTTATTTCTGCCTGTATTGTTAAATTTGTTAAAATCAAATCACTAATAAAATGTAAAGATGGTTAAGTAAGTCAAACTCCCAATTCATTAATCCCGATTCATTAATTCATTAGTTGCATTACTTGGGCTACACAGGTATATGAGGATAGGAGATTAAGTATCGGAAGTTAGGTTTTAGCATACAGAAGTTCTTTGCAGCGTCCGTGACGTTTCCGCGTCTGTCAAAGGAGATACCGGAACTCGGGCGAGCAGTTGACCTCTGCTCGCGCCCTTGGCTGCTAGGAAAAATGCTGTATTATCGTTGTCACCACCCCATTTGTATTGCAATTTGCTCGGCGGCTCGTAAAGGCCTTGCTAGCTAAATTGCGCGACATATGGAGGGATAGGCGTTCGGATTAGATGCAAGATGACGTCATTAATGTAATATTATCAATGCGAAAGTGATTGTGCTTGCCGTTCTTTTGTGTTAATTGATTATTGCGAAATTTAGCTCACGGGCTGTAAATGTAGAGCTAAGAGTTGACAGACAGGTAAAGTTAAAAAACTCTGAGATTTGAACAGATCCTCTTATTGTATTCCTTCATATTCTTAATTTAATTCTTTAAATCTTTCCTGTTCAAACTGACACTAAACAGTTATAAAATTTTCCGTTCCTCATTAGGGAATTTTGTTGTTTTTCTATGGATCTCGTGACCATATCTCAACGAACTTTCAACAGTACCACCTTTGAGATATAACTTAAAGATACAAGAAAAAAAATATTAAAATCGGTACACAATTGGGAAAGATTCTGCGGTACTTACGCAAAAAATACAGTCAATTTGAAAACCCTTCTACTTCTTTTGAAGTCGGTTCAAACACTTTGAATTGTTAAGTAGGAGAGGGTGACATGACGGACAGTAAATACCGCAAAACACACGACCTCACCTTCAGTCCGCGGCTGGCTCTAGGGTTGCCAGATAGCAAGACAAAAATATCTGGGTAAAATTTAAAAATTGGGGGTTTTAGTATTAGGTATTAGCGGGAAAAATAAATATCACAAATTAAAATGTTACTTTCATCGAAGTGATTAAAAAATTGCGCGGTATTTTTTAAATTTCTGTTTTATTAATCTTTAGAGGAAATGTTTGTCGGGACACTTTCTATTTAGTCGTGAGTCTGGTCATCAAACTACAACAAATTACCTTGCTACTCCGTGAAACGCGTGAAGATCGTGTGGTTTTAGAGGTGGTGGTTTATAGTCGAGTCTGTGTGATTTATGTTGTTTCGTGTGGGAGCGGAGGTAGGATTTACTCATGTCACACAGTCGCAAGGTAATTTGTTCCAGTTTGTTGACACAGACGCAGCGGAGTAGCAAGGTAATTCCGCAAAGTAACGCCTGAGTCTGGACATTATATGAAATGTCGGGACAAACCCGAGCATCTGTCAACCCTAGCTGCCTCCGAAGCCAGTCTGTGGTGCAGAAAGTCGTGGCCTACTCCGAATAATCGCGTGACCCAGATGACGAGAGGCTGATACCGTTTCATAAACACTTATTAGTTAATTGCATACTCGTTCTAACTTACTATAATGTGCAAGGAAAATTACAAAACATTTTAATACCAGCCTTTCCCGCGTCTTCTTCCGTGTAGATTACATACTAATTTTCCCTCCCTTTGAACCCCCTTAATGGTAGAAGGAGGTGGGAAATTCAAAGCGCTTAACAGATTTTTCTTAGGCTGTGCGATGTGTCAGTCAGTCACGGAAGCCTTTTTGGTATATGTATAAACTAGCAGACGCGCGCGACTTCGTTCGCGTAAAATTAGTAGCCTATGTCCGTCAGGGATAGTGTAGCTTTCTAAGATGAATTTTTGAAATCGGTTCAGTAGTTCCAGAGATTACCCCCTACATACAAACAAAGTTTACCTCTTTATTATATTAGTGTAGAAGTGTAGATGTAGATTACATACACGTTCTAACCCATGTACAGACATCGGCCAGTTACAATTTTCTTCTTCATCTTTACTTAGTACAAATTAAAGTCGCTATTCGTGTCTGTCTGTCCTAAATCCTTATACGTACTTAGTGTATGTTTGGTCGCCCTCTTTCTAAACAACGCAGCGGATTTTAATACTGTTTTCATTGTCATTAGGGGCCGTTCAAGTATTACGTAAGCAGATTTACTACAATTATTTACCCCCCCTTCCCCCTTGTCAGCAAAAGTAACCAAAGCTCTTACCCCCCCCCCCCCCCATGCTTACGTAAACATTGGTAGGTATATCCATTTTTCTTTTATTAAAAAGTGCTCCTCAATGTTGTATGTCTGCTCACTTTTATCCGATTTTGGAATGCCTACGTCGTTCTCATCTCATCGAACCATTCAACATCTTGGTGCTCTAAATTTTGAATAATGCACATAAGTTCCATATGTGTAAAAAAGTAAATAACTACTGCTGACATAATCACCATCTAGACCCCCCCACCCCCCAAGTCATCAAAAATAAGCACAGCAAACACCCCCCCCGCCCCCCTATACTGCTTACGTAATACTTGAACGGCCCCTTTAGAGATTTTTTAACGGAAGGTTTTATGTACTATACATCTCGATTTTACCGGTGCGAAGGCAGGGCGGCGCGCTAGTTTTATTACCCGACTACGGCAAAGCCAAAAGGAAGGGTTATGTTTTTAGCAGCCTATTTATGTGTCTATTCTGACGTTAGTCTTCAGAAGAAGGAAACAAAACATGCTAACTAAAAGAGGTTATTAAACCTTAATAAACGCGGAAGTTAGTGCATACATGTCAAGTTAAATAGATAAATATCTTGGGACAATTTACACCAATTGACCTAGTCCCAAACTAAGCAAATCTTGTGTTATGGATACTAGACAACGGATAAACATACTTATATATAGATAAATACATACTTAAATACAAATAACATCCACGACTCGGGTACAAACATTCGTATTCGTCACACAAATATTTGCCCATACCAGGGTTTGAACCCGGGACCTCTTGCACAGTAAGCAGACACATGTGCCACTGTGCCATACAGTGGCCCGTTTCACTAAACTACAAGTTACAATTTTACAAGTCTAAACCGGCAACATTGGTCAATAATGACCAATGGCAATGGGCATAATGACCAATGTTGCCGGTTTAGACTTGTAAAATTGTAACTTGTAGCTTCATGAAACGGGCCACAGGTCGTAATAGAAGCTTGTAACTTGTAAGAACTAGCTCACAACCCTTTTGTGATGGTGACCGTTAAGTCTCGGTAATTTTATCAGTGACGAGCATGCGCGGGCCTAGCACACATCGTTCACCGAGGTTATACGATGTGCCAATAAGTCCCGGATGAAATGGACTCTATGACTGTGTAAATACAGGGCACGATTTCGTTGGCCACAGCTAACGGGTTTGAGCTGGGAGCGGTCGGTCAATAAATACAAGAGAAGGTGTATATAAATGATAGTAATGATTGAAAGTTGTGACATGGGGGAATTTTATCATTCCCCTGTGTTTGATTTCCCTGCATTAAGGGCGGGCCACACCGTAAGCGAATGCAGTACGGCTTTGGATTCACACGCTGCTGAGATGGCACATCGCTTGCGTTGCGTGCACGTAACGCAGCTCTATGAACCGTGCTGCATACGCATCCGGTCTGGCCCGACCTTAAGAGGAGTGTGAACCCAGCGCTCCCCATACAAAAGGCGATAACGTTTTCCACCCTCTAAACCTTAACGTATAACCATGATTTTTTTTGTACGTTGTCATTATGCCCTAGAACTAGGTTTGTATGTTTTGATTTTTTAAAAATTCTTAATAGTTTCGAATATATTGACGCTTTTTTGTTTTGTATGAAACTCCTAAAATGCAAATACATATTGTCAAATCTATGAAGAATTAAAAAAAAAACAAAACATACAAACCTAGTTCTAAGGCATAATGAAAACATACCAAAAAATCATTGCCATAGGTTAAGGTTTAGAGGGTGGAAAACGTTATCGCCGTTTGTATGGGGAGCGCTATTTGGGACTGGGTTCACACTCCTCTACGTCACTTACAAAAAAAAAGGCTTGGCGTATGAATATGAATGACGACTTAGGTATTTGACGTGGCGTTGTAAAGGTTACCGTAATTTTCAAGTTTAGCGAATATCATAAGCGTGGCCTTTTTAGGGTTCCGTACCTAAAGGGTAAAACGGGAATAGGGTCCCGACCCTATTACTAAGACTCCGCTGTCCGTCCGTCCGTCTGTCACCAGGCTGTATCTCAAGAACCGTGATAGATAGACAGTTGAAACTTTCACAGATGATGTATTTCTGTTGCCCCTATAACAACAAATACTAAAAAGCAGAATAAAATAAATATTTAAGGGGGCTCCCATACAACAAACGTGATTTATTTGGCGTTTTTATAGACAATGGTACGGAACCCTTTGTGCGCAAGTCCGACTCGCACTTGACCGGTTTTATTTAAAAGTATTGTTAATGTTTAATCCCAGAGCCAGTGGAACTAAACGCGTAATACAATGGAGCGGACAGTGAAAGCCGCATAACGGTCGCGGCGACGCCATCCTATACAACGAGCGCGTTGGCACTGTTCCTACGGACTATACTTACCTATACTATTGGGATTTGGACTATCTAGGTTGTTTGTTACCTGCGCGTATTGTCAATGTCGTTCACTATTAGGCAAGAGATTATTTTGATATTGCATTCAATCTGCGGTATACCCCCCTTATTCGACGCCCCCCCTTATTTTGACGACCTGTATGGCACAGTGGCACATGTGTCTGCCTACTGTGCAAGAGGTCCCGGGTTCAAATCCTGGTATGGGCAAATATTTGTGTGACGAATATGAATGTTTGTACCTGAGTCATGGATGTTATTTGTATTTAAGTATGAATTTATCTATATATGTATGTTTATCCGTTGTCTAGTATCCATAGTACAAGCTTTGCTTAGTTTGGGACTAGGTCAATTGGTGTAAATTGTCCCGAGATATTTATTTATTTATTTATTCATAAAAAGTTAACAAACTTTGTAAGCTAACAAATGTTTTGTCCCTTTCATTTGAGGGAAACGTCACAATAACAGATAAAGATATAAAACATGTTAACTAACATACGTTTACGGCTTTACCTGGGAAGTGGACACTTAAAATGTAGAGTTTTGCATAATTAATAGATTCTGGCGTTAGCTTGCGAACAAACTGGAATAAATTCCCTTGCTACTCCGCGAAACGTGCAAAACAGGGCCCAATTTCATAAACGCGACAGGCGACAGGTGACAGTGACAATTCTGTATACATTGCTTGCCCACTATGTTGTTAAATCTGTAAGTGAGTAGCGTTACTTGTCGACACAGTAATGTACGGTGAATTGTCTATCTATTATAATAACGTGACAAGTGCTCGAAATCTACACTAATATAATAAAGAGGTAAACTTTGTTTGTTAGTTTGTTTGTATATAAAGGGTAATCTCTGGAACAACTGAACCGACTTCAAAAATTCTTTCACAGATAGAAATCTACACTATCCCTGACGCACATAGGCTACTAATTCCACGCTAGTATAGTATATTTGCGTATTAAATATTACTTCAACAGTATACAGTACGAAGAGCCGAAATATAGTATAATATCATATAACATAGTACGGTTGGCAACCCTACGTGAACCTAACCTCGTCAATCTAATCCATACAAAAGTAAACTTGCTCTATCTGGCCCAGGTAATATTTGCTAGACCAAGCGGAAAACTTTGGTCATATTTATTGTGTTGGAGAAAGAAATATCCTTTACAAAATTAAGCTAAATTAAGGCACATTCAAAGGCGTACAGTACCATTACCATGCGTTTCTATCGAAAATTCGTATTACGTTACTACAGTCGATAGCGGTTAAATACGCTCCCATTTGTCAGTGAAAGAGTTAACCATAGTCGATACGGTATTTTTCGATGACATGTGTCAAATTTGTGACTCATGGTACCAATATTCTACGGCAACAGCTAAAAAACGTTAGACACTGACGTTCAGATTTCGATAGGTAATTTACCGTTGGACTCATACTAGCGATCTTTAGTTATCTAAGTGAGCGCTAGAGGCGCTGTGCAATTTCCCATACGAATCGTTTTACGCTGTCGCTAGCGAGTATGGTTACGGCTAGGTGCACTGTACTCATGGTAAGGGTACAGGTAGGTAGATTTTTTTTAGAGTTTACGTTTGTTGTACGATTCGTAATGCTCCCAAAAGTTGGCACGTCGAACCGTTAAATGAAATGGTTATTACGCCAATTTCTATTCTTTTGTCGTTATCGTACAAAGCTACACGGATTTTACAGGTATAACAGAACAAAGCAACAAAGGTAGGCGGAATACATGTTAGCCCTAACATAAACGCGCAAGCTTTATTTATACCTCCCTGCGGCTCTGTCTGACTACTGATATAAGAAAGAGACGCACATAGTGATTAATTAAACTTGAGCGGTCATATGAGCATATTAGCCTCTGTGGTGGTGGTGACGCTTGTACTTTGATAATGGATAAACAAAGCATACTTAACAGTAATGCAATAATTCCGAAAAGAGGTCTCAAATAGGTAAATATCAGCTGAAAAAAGACTTGGCATATTTGTTAGAGAAACTATACAAATTGGAACAAATTATCATTATGGACCTCCGCAAAGTAACGAATATTGCTTTATCTATTAATTAGCCTTACATTTATTTTGACAGAGATTCGCCCATTCCATTGTGCTTGCAAAGCTGTTGCATAAATATTCCAAGACGTCACAAGAAAATGCTAGAAACTGTTGTGAATAAAAACGTTCCGCAATAGTTTGTCGTAGTGAATAAAGAACGGTGATAGTCAGAAACGCCTCGCTTATGCCGCGAGCGGAGCGTCGCCCTCGGCTAAAAATATGCCACCGGTTCACTGCGCGCTTCCTCACAAAGAAAATACGTGCGCCCTGACCTCCAAAACACTCCAAATCACACCGTCCATGACGCCCTGCCAGAAATATCATGAAGAAAGTGGAAGTGTTCCTCGAAACACCTGAACATGTTGATTCCGGGTAACGTTTTTGGCTTTTTCATACTCCGAAAAACTTTTTTGTGGCAAAGGAACGCATTAGATGCGACCAGCCGTGCCTAACTTCAAACTTTGAAGGACGTATCCCGGATGCTCAGGTACCTACTGCAACCGTAACCGCGCAAAAAACCACGTTGAGAAGGCGCTGAGCCCAGCTTGAGGCTTATTTTTTTGCTAGAGAGATTATCCACTAGGTTTTAGTTACAGGAAATTCTAGACAAACGTAGAACATTGTTCTTTAGGGATATGTAAACATTGTCTTTTTGCGTCGCAATATTTTACAGGGAATTGCTAATATTTCGGACTTAATGCTGTTCGTCTGGCAAGGCATTCACGGTCGCCGGCATGGTCACAGAGGTTAAGGTCCGCTGACGCATTGTCTACGGAAGTGTATATGTACAGTGTTCATTAGAAGGTAACTAACACGCGGCATCGTTACCAATACTGAAGGGTGTGTCTTTTACATAATGACGTGCAAGGCCGAATGACACGAAGTTTAAAAAACTTAACAACCTTTTATGGGATCTAAGGAAATGTGAGTTCGCATAGTTAGTCTGATCTTAACAATAGATGATTTGCTAATCGCAACTCCGACGTGAATCAATTCAATCAACGATAATAGGCACAAAGTATAGTGGGGTTGGATTGGACATCATCTTGAGGCAGACGCTAAAAAACTGGTCACGTGGTGCGAAGATATGTGATTGAAATGTTGGCACGATAGTAGTCCGTTGGGATAAGTATTTAAAGAAGCGAGTGTTGAATGTAGTACAAGTTCAGAGCGAGCAGCGCGCCTCTAGTCGGTCGCATTAATAAGGTTAATTACCCCAAGGCCGGGGAAGTGCCAACGACGGACAAATCCGCGATTTCAATAAGGAAATGAAAACAAACGATCGGTGACATTGCGCCAGATAGCATCTAGCTCCAACGCGCTGGACTGTGACGACATTCAGCCATAGGATTCTGATGCGATTTTGTTTTCCCGTTTCAAACGCAAGACTATCTTATCGCAGTAGTTATTATGAATTCAAATACATAAACTGCAGATAATGAGCTGCGTCGTGCCTTTTGAATTAAGCGGAGTGATATAAACAAAGTGTGTTGGTTAGTTACCATCGCTAGTGCTGAATGGGGCGGTCATTCAACCTCTTTAACAATATACGTAGGCACTACATTACATCCTGTTTCAATATGGAACTTTGTGTGGACGATTGACTATACGATATGATTTATTTATGATTCAGGAAACCAGGGAGGAACCAATTGCGAAGCGATGTTATAAAAATTGCTGGAGAGCTTGAACTTAAAATACTAAGTAAAAAACATGCAATAGTTGAGTAGCCATAAAGACACCAATGAGAAGGTTCAGCGTGCTGGCTGATGATGGTACCATATCGCCGCCCAATTTCATAACGCTATAGGCAGGTGACAGTGACAATTCGGTATACATTGCTTGCCCACTATGATGTTACGTCTGTAAGTCTGTAGCGTTACTTGTCGACACACCAATGTAAGACGGATTGTCAGTCACTTGTCGTCTGTCGTGTTTATGAAATTGGTCCCTGGCCACGTGTTGAGTGCGGCACGAGTATGACATATAACAACAACAACAACAAATACTCTTTATTGATTTACACAAGTAAATAAAATAAAATATCAGTACATCTAGCACGAATCTCTCCGACACGACGTACTCGCTACGTAGCTCAATGCGTCTCTCTTCTACTGGACAAGTTAAAAAGAAACAGAGTAACTTACCGAGTAATGGTGACTCGAAAAGTTTCGTGTTAGGTAGGTATAGAGTAGAGCTGGTTTAACTTATATACGGGGAACTGCGTCCCGGAAAGCGGTAGAAAACATGGCAGCGCATGCGCAATAGCAGGGAGTGGACCGGGATAACCAGTGCAGGCCGCAGGACAACTGTTCCGGTTGACTCAAAATATAAAAAAATTTGCTGAGCTAACAGCCAACCAAGACAAAGAAGGCGATAGCGGGATCACTTAGACGCGCACGATAGATACTGGCCTGATACTGCGGCAAACAGGAAGTTGTGGAGAGAAGAGGAGAGGCTTTGCCCAGCAGTTGGCCACAATAATAGGCTACTAAAAAAAACAGACCTCCAGTAATGGCCAGGCATTTCAAGAAGAACAAGCAATAGTAGGGAAATCCACAGTGTTCCTTTTGCCATTTCTATCAGGAATAGTGACTAGATTTTAACAAGATTATTGTACAACCGTAACTAATAATCGCGTACAATAAGACCGCCTTTTCGAATACTCATGTTCAAGGTTTATCTGTAATCCTTTGATCTTATTAATGTGGTATTCAATAAAGCATATTTGTATTGTATTGTAACTATCGTTTCATTAAATACATGGCAATCTCGAACTATAAAATCGTGTACGAACGAACTTTAACAACCACAAAATGGCCAGGCGTGGCGCACCTCGTGAAGCTACAAGTCGCTACTACCCCTGCACTGGGGCCGCCCCGAGTTGCCGTGTGTGCGAATGAACACGAGTTAGAAGATAAACAAAGAGACATACAACAGTTGGACGCTTCGTATACCTAAACGCCGTTTCTGTTTGAAGAGATACTTCTGTGCCAACTTGTACAGCTTGTACTACTATTTATTCTGTGGCATACTCGTAGCAAAGTATGCTTTTGAGCTTGTCAAATAACTATACAATGCAACTTCATTAACCCTGTAACGATTAACAAACCACCTGAAAAAACTGTACCTACCTTGAAATTTTGCGAGGGCAGAACCTTCTAGATATAGGCGGAGTTGACACTATTCAGTATATTTTTGTGCCGTTCGTGTTAAGGCGGGGGCAGCCTGCGCCTGCGCAGCGTCACACGGTGAATCAGTCGCCGTGGATTGATGACCCCGCTTTTCACATTGAGTGAGCGTTTCTAGACGGTAACGGTAACCGCAGAACGAAATACTCGAATGTTGTTTAAAAAAGTGGAGCCTAGTTTCGTTAGGGTTATCGTCTTACTGGATATAACCGGTTTTAGCCGCACTTTACGGGTTTACGCCGGATTCTGGACATATTCTTGGCATAGCATTAAATTACGAAGTTGAAGAAAATCGGCCAAGACTTTCTGTTTCGAAGCTGCTGCGAGTGACCTAATTCAGGCATTTCTAAATCTTGACTTTTTTTTAGCCGTTGACTTGATACCCTAAGTTTATTTTCAACTCTATCAAAAGACTGCGGTAATATTTATTTTTGGTATAATAACGTTGTTCACCCTCTAAACCTTAACCTATAGCCATGATTTTTTTTGTATGTTGTGATTATGCCCTAGAACTAGGTTTGTATGTTTTGATATTTTAAATATTCTCAATAATTTAAAAAATATTGACGCTTTTTTGTTTTGTATGAAACTCCTAAAAAGCAAATATTGTCAAATCTATGACGAATATTAAAAAAACCAAAACATACAAACCTAGTTGCAATGCATAATGATAACATACCAAAAAATCATTGCCATAGGTTAAGGTCTAGAGGGTGGAAAACGTTATCGTCGTTTGTATGGGGAGCGCTTTTTCGGGCTGGGTTCACACTCCTCTTAACAATCGAAATCGTATTTCCAAGGCCAGATGACTTGCAAAGTGCAAATAAAGATATTATAAAAAAAAAAATTGTATTAACTCCAAAATCTAGTATTCCCAACACGACGCCACTGTGTAATCTGTACTTTACATCAGCTGCATTAAGTTGAGTATCCGTGATCGCAAAATTACAACTACGTCCACAGATATCATTTAAAAAAGAACGCGCACTAAGGCTGCTTTTCCACCAGAGATGCGCGAGGATGCGTAGCGAGGGATGTGTTTGTAAGAATCAATAGAATCGCTTCATTTACCTCGCCTCGGTCAGCATAGCTCTGGTGGAAACGGCTCATTGGTTCTTTACAAACACATCCCTCGCTACGCATCTTCGCACATCTCTGGTGGAAACGCAGCCTATAGGTACATTATGTTCGTTAGTGAACTAACCTCGAACTAAAAAGTTGGTAATTTATTCGTGTATTACAGCCGAAAATGGGCACGTCCGATGTTGTGGAAGCAAATGTATAAATATTAGTTAAGAAGGTCGCCAGTGACGACTTGGTCATTTGGAATGGGCCACTGGAAATGCTAATGCTGCCCTATCAGGTCAGTTCACTTACTTGCGATAAGATCATATCATACAAATACATTTAAAATTCGGTGTTCCTTTACATTCAATATCTTAAATACAGAGCTTACAGAAGTATAAAGTTATTCATGAATTATTATAAAAATTACAAACGAAAAATGCATTACAGATTAGCGATTAGCAAAAAATAATGATGTATCTATAAGGTAGTAAGAAATTGTTTAAGAATAAAAGCGTCCTGCTAAACAAAACATAACAGTTAAAAATTACAGTTATCCAACAATGCCAGCCGATAATCCTGTACCATTACCATGAGTTTCTATCGAAAATTCATATAACGTTACTACAGTCGATAGCGGTTAAATACGCTCCTATTTGTCAGTGAAAGACTTAACCATAGTCGATACTGTATTTTTCGATGACATATGTCAAACTTGTGACTCATGGTACCGATGTTCTACGGCAACAGCTATAAAACATTAGACACTGACGTTTAGATTTCGATAGGTAATTTACCGTTGGACTCATACTAGATGACCGTGAAGTTAGCCACCCCATTTCGTTTGCCCGCAAATTCCAACTAAAGATCGCTAGTATGCCCATTCATACTAGCGATCTTTAGTTGTCTAAGTGAGCGCTAGAGGCGCTGTACAATTCCCCATACAAATCGTTTACGCCGTCGCTAGCGAGTATGGTTACGGCTAGATGCACTGTACTCATGGTAAGGGTACTGTTCCCTTAGAGGCCTAGAACACTAGCGTCGAGCATCTACTAGTGTGTTATAATATAGGTTTACTGAGGGTTTATCAATAAGGGAGACTAGACAATATTGAAATAACAATTTAAGTATTTTTTTTATGAAATAAGAAGGTAAACAAGCAAGTGAAGCACCTGATGGTAAGTGAACACCACCGCCTATAGACACCCGCAACACCAAGGAGATTTCAGATGCGTTGCCAACCCAGAAGGCTATGACGGAATACCTCTTTGTGCCAATAATTGCACCAGCTGTCTTGCTCTCCACGCCGGAACATAACAGTGCAATCACTGCTGCTTAGCGGCAAGATTAGCGAGCAAGATGGCGGTAGCGATCCGGACGGACCTTGCACAAGGTTCTACCACCCGCGAAAATATTTTTTTTGTTTATTAAAAAAGACGTATGATTACCAAAGTTTTTAGGCAATAAAGCAAGGGCTTTATTGCCTAAAACCTGTAAGGCAAGGGCCTTACAGGTTTGTTTAGTAACATACACAAACGCATCAATCACGTCTACAGCGTTAAGTTTAGTAATCGTGTCATTAGTTTAAATTAAATCAAACACGTTTCTTTAACCTCATTATGTATAGGTAAGTACGTATTTTAATGAGGCCGGTGTTGTCTACATATACAAAACAATGAATTCGATCAACAATGAATCACGAAGGTAAATTGGTAAGCGTTTACCAACAATGGGGACAGTAAAGTTATTGGGTCACGCTCGATGTGGATTAGTGAGGTCACGGCGAGATCTTGGGGTATCGAAGCTAGAGACCTTTTCAAAAAGCTTGGTCACGGCTTAGGAATAGGAGCTGCGATTTTGTTCTGGATCGGGGCTTCGACAAGATTCTATTGCCAATCAACGAGGCAATACTCCCAGTATAATGGGTACTTCTGGGTGGTAGGACCTTGTGCAAGGTCCGTCCGGATCGCTACCACCATCTTGCTCGCTAATCCTGGCGCTAAGCAGCAGTGCTTGCACTGTTGTGTTCCGGCGTGGAGAGCAAGACAGCCGGTGTAATTACTGGCACAAGAGGTATTCCATCTTAGCCCTCTAGGTTGGCAACGCATCTGCACTCTCTTTGTTGTTGCAGGTGTCTATAGGCGGTGGTGTACACTTACCATCAGGTGACCCACTTGCTTGTTTGCCTTCCTATGTTGTATAAAAAAAAATCCTACTAATATTATAAATGTAAAAGTTTGTATGTTTGGATGTTAGTTACTCAATCACGCAAAAACAACTGAGTGGGTTTGGATAAAATTTGGCACACATATAGTTTATAACCTGGATTAACACATAGGATACTTTTTATCCCGTAAAAATGCATAGTTTCCACGGGATAGCGATAAGCGAGTTATACGCCGCCGCGACGTCATGAGCAGCAAAGCAACTAATTCTCATTAATTTGTCCAGGTAAATTGCATGTTTCAATTAAACAAGTCTACGCGGACGAAGTCGCGGGAAAAAGCTAGTTATCTAAAAACGGCAAAAAAATCACGTTTGTTGTATGGGAGCCCCCTTAAATATTTATTTTAGTCTGTTTTTAGTATTTGTTGTTATAGCGGCAACAGAAATACATCATCTGTGAAAATTTCAACTGTCTATCTATCACCGTTCTTGAGATGCAGCCTGGAGACGGATGGATGGATAGCGGAGTCTTAGTATAGGGTCCCGTTTGGGTACGGAACCCTAAAAACATACTGTATAATGTAAGTAGGTGAGTAAAAAGATTTAGTATACCTAAGTGGGGTTTGCGCCAACAATTGCTATTGTTCTAACCGTTTTTCCAGCAAATAATCACTTCTGAAAGGCTATTGTACCAGTTAAGAAATATTTAAACTACTTAAAGCTTTTGTGCGTATGCGCCGGTTTTATTGCGGCTCTCGTGTTGGATTCAGCATCAGACAATAGACAATATTCATGGATTTTTTTATTCCAAACATTTAAAAGAAAAAAACTGTTTTTTCGAAGGTTATTATTTTTTTCTACATTACAAATAGAAAAATTGGATAGTACGTCATTGCCCATGTTGTCGCTGTTTTAAAACTAAGGTCGCGTTTATTATAAAATAGAATCTGTTTTTAACTAAGTACTCTCAACTGAGATTTTCTACAATCTTTATCTGGATTAAATTTCAAATAAAATATTGCACACGAATTTCTAAAAACTCATGAGGTAAAGTCAGCAACGAAAATCCATAAACAAGTCTTTAATTCCATTCAAAATATAGACAATAGTACTCGTGGGGTTCCTTTGCTGACCGTAGAGCCCTGTCATGCCAAGGCGACAGTGTGTCATACAAATGACATGCGGGTATTTTTTTTATTATATGTACGTTTTAAGGGTTCACGTGGATGCATTTCTTTGACAGCAGAAGCTCGGGTTCGAACCCACGACCCTCAGCTTGAGAAGCGGAAGGTCAACCATCAATGCAACGTCATAACCGCGATAGCAATTTGTACGTCAGTCGGCCTGTTGACTGGGTAGGTACGTTTCCACGGCTGAATAAATAAACGGAGAGTGATAAAATTTGGCATACCTACCGATAGGTTATTAACGTGGAAAAGTATTGCCACGCGAGAGAAAAGATAGCAAATGGTATGGCAACGTAGGTTGGGACAGTTAATACTGCGTTCCCACATTCAAACAATATTCTGCCTACCCCAAAAGGAAACAGGCGAGCTAATAATAATGAAAATATATTCAAACAACGGATCGTATTACCTACCAGCCTTTCAACTTTGGCCGCGGTTACATCGTTTAGAGCGCTCAGACGGGCGGACCAAATAATGCCCTCATCACTAGCAAGACATACTGTGACGTCATAGGTTTGCCTTACGAGTACATCGCTAACACTGGCAGGCAGGTAAGCACTGCGAGCGGAAACGTGAAATTTACGTATATTAAGTTACTACAGGCGCGAACCCGGTTGATGATGAGAGAGCTCAAAAGGTACGCTTATTTTTCAAACTATGTTACCTATCAGCAATTTAGAAATGCATATATATATTATATAGTATCCGCCCGCGTCCGCCTTCCCCCGCAACTCTCTGGCGAAACATCAGGGTTGCTCTGCATTCGTTTGCACTTACATTGACATGTCAGTGTAAGGCTGCTTTTCCACCAGATATGTGCGAGGATGCGTAGCGAGGAATGTGTTTGTAAGAACCAATAGAATCGCTTCATTTACCTCGCCTCGGTCAGCACAGCTCTGGTGAAAACGGCTCATTGGTGCTTTACAAACACATCCCTCGCTATCGTTACGCATCCTCGCACATCTCTGGTGGAAAAGCAGCCTAAGTGCAAACAAATGCGGAATGCTCGCTCTCGCGGTGTCGCGATCGGGTGCGCGGCAAGCCGATAACCTACCGTGATTTGCCTACTCTGTAGGTAAGGTGGCCGCGTAGGTACGCGGCCCGGTTTCTACTCCGCACTTTAGGTAAAGTGCGGAGTAGAAACCCCTTCTCTGAGGTAGGTCAGGAGAAGGTCAGTACCAGTACCTCATAATATACTAGACTAGAGACTGCGTGTGCAAGTGAGAAGTACTATATTATGGAAATCGCACAAGTGACAACGAGACAATGAGACAACAAACACAATGAAATTGAAACCTGTGAATATCAGCTCACCCCAAACAAACCCGCTTTAAAGTAGAACAGTCATTTATTATTATTATTATAAGCTCACGCCTGTTTCCCTTTGGGGTAGGCAGAGACCACAGAACGCCATTTGCTCCGGTCCTGGCATACTTCCCTCGCTTCCTCCACATAGTCATTTATTTCCTAGAATATGGTAAGTACATGATTAGAAGATGGTAACAGTAATTCAGTTTAGCATATCCTGCCAGCTTTAGCGCAGAAATGTTAGAGAAAGTTTGTTTGATTGAGAATGTTTAAGTAACTTTCCAATTAGTTGGCGCCTTGCCACTTTGACATATAAAAAATTGTTACACGCAATGGCATTTTTGTATGATTGTATTAGATGATGATATTAGATGAGTAACTAAAGCATATATGTAGCCTTAGTACATCTCTAGCGTCCACATCCGTAACTGTCAAAATGGTTACCTTTGATGTGCGTCAATGTAGTAAAACCTTTAAATTATTAAGAAAAACTTAGATTTTACTACCATAATGTACACCAAAGGAGACTTGACAATTTATGTGTGTACAGGGTGTCAATTGAATAGGAAGCTTAGAGTATGTAGACGTCTCTTTTCGGCACATTGTGTGGGCATTTAAAGTAAAGAGATCGGCTATTATAATTTCGCGATCAATTTTAAATCTCCTTCTATGCTTTACTATTTCTATGTCTATACGGTACTATATTAAGCCTATGCTCAGGACGGAGGAATCAAAATTGCCACCGTATAGTGACATAACTGTGATTAAGAAGCTTCACTACTGAGGTTTCCAACGGGGATGATCTGTATTTATTTAATAACTAGCTGACCTGACACCGACAGACAAAATCCTAACAAAATCGTTTGAATCGTGAATTATAGCGTTGACACCATTTGTATGAACTTATTTACTTTAAACCTTAATTATCCCATAGAAAAAGGACGAAGGGTTTCAATGTTAATTTACATTATGCATGTCTTTACGACAAAGCACGCATTTCTGTACCATGTTTGAGCAAATAAATTACTGATTACTGATAACGTTCAGTGTTTCCCTAAGTTGCCAATTTTCTGGGAAACTTCTCGGACTTTGTTGCCATAAAAACCCAACTCGGACTATTACGAACATATTAAAACAAAAAAAATGCCAAATCGGTCCAGCCGTTCCCAAGTGATGCGCTAACTAACGAACAGCATTTTATTTTTATTTATGTACTTAGTGAGTACATTCTGCGGGTGTTAGGACCTTGTGCAAGGTCCGTCCGGATCGCTACCACCATCTTGCTCGCTAATTCTGCCGCTAAGCAGCAGTGCTTGCATTGTTGTGTACCGGCGTGGAGAGCAAGACAGCCCCGCGCCGGTGCAATTATTGGCACATGAGGTATTTCATCTTAGTCCTCTGGGTTGGCAACGCATCTGCAATCCCTTTGGTGTTGCGGCTGTATAAGGGCGGTGGTGGAATCAGGTAACCTACATGCTTGTTTTTCTTCCTACTTCATAAAAAAATAGCCAAGTAAAGTGTCAATAGACATTTTCTGCACTTACCTCATAAACATTTGGATGCCAAACTTTTGTTAGAAACCTAATTGAAGGCGGCGAATACGGGTAGTCTGGAGGGAATTTCATATGTGCCTGAAACAAATACAAAATACACATTAGTTTTGCACGCAATGAGAAATGCATACAGAAACATTAAATAACCGATACCCATCCTTCTGGCGGCGGTCCGTTAAAAAAAAACATTCATAAAAAAAACCATAAATGTAAATCAGCACAATAATATATAATAACTACTTAGCGACCCACCCCGGCTTTCCACGGGTAAATTTAGGATATAATGTACATAATTTAATTTGCTCATTTGCTATCTTTGTTTTTAGTGATATTGCTTTACTTATTTTTTTTTATTATTTTAAATTTTGACATGCTATGTATAGAATAAAGATATTATTTTGAATTGAAATGTTATTTATAATAGTTTTATTCCCTCATTTACTTACAATACCGTGTAGGGGAAATATATTTACGTACCACCTTAGAAGCCTATCGCAATGACGCGACGCGTTAAACGCCAGGCTATGTCATACAAATGTCATGCGTATGTTTCTTCGACTAGGTTCTACGGTGGCACGTGTTTCAATTTCCTTGACTGTATGTAGCGTTTTCACGGAAGTACCACGTCAACAATGTTAATTTCTCTTCGAAATCTTCCAGCGTGTTTATATCTCTAGATAGGAAACGTTGTATTTTATGAGCGTTGATGTGTCCCCATTTTTAATTAGGTCAGGACACCGACCGAACCCTATCCAATACCCTTGCAATGGATGGATATTATACGGAGATGACGTCCTATATCCCAACACTACATCTTCGTACAAACAAACCATAGAAATAGTGTAACATAGAAAGTTTAAAATTGAAATGATATTTTAACTAAATGGCAGTACAATGTGCCTTTTGGCAAAACCAACTACATACTCTAACTAAACCTCCTCTTCAATGGACATCCTGTACACATGAATGGACAAAATGGTTACCTTCGGTGTGGGTAGTATAATCCACGTTTTTCTTATTAATTTACTGGTTTTACTATCTTGACGCACACCAAAGGTAACCATTTTGACAGTTTTGGGCGTGTATGCTTGATATGTACTGAGGCCTTATCCATGCTTTAGATCTTCATCTAAGGTATAGTCGACCAAGTAATTGCTTGACCAGTTTTAAACCTTATCTCTTTGTAATACGGTCGAAAAGTGGTCAAGGAATTTCTTGGTCGACTATACAAACAGCACCAAACTTACTGAGCGAAATTGTCTATGGCCGAAAGGGATAGGGTATAACAACTACATAGTGCATAATATATATATATATTTTTCTACAACATAGGAAGGCAAAAAAGGAAGTGGGTCACCTGATGGTAAGTGATCACCACCGCCTATAGACACCTGTAACAACAAAGAGAGTGCAGATGCGTTGCCAACCCAGAGGGCTAAGATGGAATACCTCTTGTGCCAGTAATTACACCGGCTGTCTTGCTCTCCACGCCGGAACACATCAGTGCAAGCACTGCTGTTTAGCGGCAGGATTAGCGAGCAAGATGGTGGTAGCGATCCGACCTTGCACAAGGTCCTACCACCCGCAACCGCAATATATGCCTCCCTTTCGAAAAATTACACCTTGTCTTTGCCTGTAATGCAGTAATTTGGGAAGATAACTAGCCAGTATTCTATTAATAACGTAAACACGTTCACTCAGAGTTGCCAGGTGTTCGGTTAACAGTTTCGGTATTTTCATTTATTCTTGGGGTGAAAATAAAAACCGGAATCTCCGCAATCTTTTGTAGCACCTCTCTGGTAACCCTGTATGTACTTGAATGAAAGTGCCGTATTCTATAGATAGTGTAATACAGTCCGTGCAATGGCAGTGGAAGTGATTTGATGAAACAGTCAAACAGAACATATGATTTTTAGATAGGCTCAAAGGGATATAATCCAGGGCCGTTAAACACCAAAAAAAATATTAATGATAGCATACTAGAGTCATATATAAAGATGGATTCACAATGCAAAGTAGCCAGCGATAAAACGTAGTCCTAGATATATCGCATTGTTCTCAAGGTTGGTCGAAGCGAAATGAACCGTCGGCCATAAATTGTTGACAGAATTTTGAGGGAACGCATAGTTCGCAAAGGGACTTGTGTTGTGGCAATTTGTAATCAAGGCACAGCTTAGAAGCAAAAGCCTCATAGGGATACCATGCCTTCATCATGAATATGGTTAGAAAACCCTTCCTCGACGTATTATGAGCAAATGAACAAGTTTTCGTCCCGTTGACACTGTGAATGCATTGGCGACAGCAGTGATTTCGGTACAAATCACATCAGAAGGCCATTCTAATCATAATCATGTGTTCTGTGATTCCGTACGTTGACCTGTCATTTGTCTCCGTCGCAAGCGCAAATATATTTCCTAGCACACGCGCAGATCCGCAGATAGGTTCAATAGATAGCGGTAGTAGAAAAGAAGGACGAATGCTCATGCTTTTAACCGTCGTTATTATTTGCGACAATAAAATTGATGTCAGAATTTTGTCCCATTATTAGTCGGTTGCATATGTGCGAGCGTGATAGCAATATTTTTGTGCGCGTGCGACAGAAACGGTGACGGGTCAATGTACGAAATGCTTCTTGCCAGATGTCAAATTCTCATAGATGATACTGCGGGTAGTTATACCCTAAAAAATATCAATAATGTAATGACCATAAGAACTAAACACATTGAAAAATTTGCAGTGTATGGTAGTTGGTAATGTGGCGAAACTGGAAAAGGCAAGGCACGGAAGGTGGTGACATTGCAGGTTCGAGTCCTGCCATTACCCTATTTTTTCTTTGTGTTGCCATTATCATTTAAATGCTGGCATTTAGCATCTACAGCTGCACGCCCGTATTCAAAAACGATAATTAGGCACAGAACTGCAATTTCGGAAGACAAACGCGTAAAAGCGCCTAAACGGCGCATGAGCCCTTTTTGTCGCAAGCTTGAATAGCTGCGTTAGATATCGTAACACTAAATTATTATTATTATTAGAGTACTTCTTTGTTGTTCTAATTAATTAATTTAACAAATAACTATTAAGTATTGTGTAAAAGATAATGATCTAAGCAAAAAGCATTAAGTACTCGAATAAGTAGGTAGGTAGAATAGTTTCTGAGCCACTTGGTCACTTTATGAAACGACCGACTAGATTGATGCAACTGTCTATCTGTTAAAATAAGGTCAACATTTTGTCATCTAGGTCAAATTAGGGCTGCTGAACAGCTGAAAAATAAACGGTTTGTTAGGGCAAACTTAATGAACTTTCATTAATTTATATTGTTTGGTTTTTTCATGGGGTTAAAGGGAAGTTTCAGCTTCATTTAATTAATGTCTTTTGTTGACCACTGACACAGATTACATACAAGTTATTACTGGCACTCAAGGTGGCAGAATAACAGTCTCTCTTTGCTACATAATATGAAAAAAAATTTTTTTTTTTTTGCATCTAGGTCAACTAGGTAAACATACAAACCTAGTTCTAAGCCTTCTAAGGGATAATGACAACATACCAAAAGATCATTGCCATAGGTTAAAGTTTATACAATGGAAAACGTTATGGCCGTTTGTATGGGGGCGCTTTTTGGAGCTGGGTTAACACTTTTCTTAAGTTGTTGTGGACCACCTCAGGGCACCTTCATCAAATAATTATTATCTTTGGCCTATCTCGTAGACAGGATGACAGCCCTGAGTCTCAAAGTGTCAATTTTATGAAGCAATAGGTACTTTGTTGAATAACCCATAAATTATTGTTTTGTTTCAACCTTGACTTGCAATAGAGATAAGGAAGCAGTTTCATACATACCTACATGCCTATTTTTATAGACTAAAATTAAGCTAAACTTTAACTAAACGGAGATTTAAAAACTAGTAAATAAAGCAAATTACACTTCTACACTAATATAATAATGAGGTAAACTTTGTTTGTATGAAGGGGGTAATCTCTGGAACTACTGAAACAATTTCAAAAATTCTTTCGCAGATAGAAAGCTACACCATCCCTGACGGACATAAGAAGGGATACTAATTTACTTTTAGGGTACTCATTTTTAACATAAAACTACCGTGAGACTCGGACATATTAATAAAACGGATCACTCATGTATTTTTTTTCATGTAGTTTTATGCGTGAGTAATCCGTTTTATTAATATGTAGGGTACTAATTCCACGCGAACGAAGTCGCGAACGTTAGCTAGTTTTCTATAAAACCATACTATCTATCTACTTTGTACGGTCAGCAATCAATGGTTTACATTTGAGGCCTATGGCAAATTCATCAGATGAGGCCATGATGAGGCCCCATTAATAAATGTTAGGATCCTGTGCCCAGTCCTCTCGGGCTGAGCCTCCACCCCTAACTTATGGCATTTTGCCCATTCTGCCACCCTATGGCGAATTTGCTAAGCCATTGTCAGCAACAGAAGTACAGTAGGGGAAATATATTCACGTACCACCACCTTAGAACCCTATCGCAATGACGTGAAGCGTTAAACGCCAGGCTATGTCATACAAATGTTAAGCGTATGTCTCTTCCACTAGGTTCTACGGTGGTAAGTGTTTCAATTTCCTTGACTGTACCTAAACATTTGAGTAGGTGAAAATGACCTAAGTATACATAAATAATAATAAAATCATTTATTTTCAGGCAACAAGGGCCCCATAGATAAATACCTTACAAACTAACATGTACATAAAAATATACAGATATAAATGCTCTTGACAATTGAGTCAAGTGTATATTTGACCTTTTCAACTGTGTAGATATATCTGGTGCTACTGTAATGTAAAGTTAAAGCCACATTACTTTTACAGATATAGGTAAATACATATTTTAACGCTGACTAGTGTTTCACTGTAGCCTTTCAACAGTTCACAGTAGATTTTAAGAGTTTCTTGGCATTCTGAAGTCAAATCTGAAAATAGGATTGGATCGGAATGGAAACGCTGTTCAGTTTCAGTTTTTAAAAGATATTTTTATAAAGATGAAACGTATAATAAAATTGACACACAAAAATAATTTCCAGCTGGTCCTCATGACTTTGTCAGTAGAATTTATTTATCGCTATCCTGTGAGAGTTTTATATCTTTTTTGGGATTGATTGGAAGATTCTCTGTTACCTGTGACTTCTTGTTCTGCATTTAATTTTCCCTTTTCTGTGACTATACTGTGACTAAATATTATTTTTTAGGATGGGAAGCTATTTCAGGAGTAAACTCTCACAAATTTAGCTTTAAAAATTACAGACTTTCATAGACAATTACAGGAGTTGGATTATGCAAAATACTTTCTTAGTGCATCTACAATATTTACAAAACCTACAATCGTTATTTAATTTTTAGTTTAGAATGTTTGATTTATGATCTTTAAACTAGCCGGCTCCTTCGTTTATATATACAGATTGCCTTTCGCACACTCTGCTGTTTTGCATGAGAGTGGCAGTTTTCATTTACAGTGTAGCAAAGTAATTACTTTAAATTTATTAATAAGAACCTCTTCTAAGTAACACTTGCAACTATTTTGGGGTTGGCAATATTTCACTTTATATCTAGCTTAAACTTTGTTTTTTTAATGTGTAAAGGAACGCAAAAACAAACTGTATTCCCGTTAATAGAGACGTTAAAACATGTAACTTTATAAATATATATTACATACATACATACATATATTACACGTAATTAAATGTGAAAATGTATTTGCACTTCAAGAATGACTTTAAATTCTCTTGTTTATACCAAAAACATCTGAATCTGAAAATGATTAAGAAAAGTGTTGATGACCGCATTCTTAAGTTTATTTTATGTAGCAGTTTATGTTAAATTAAAACTTCTTATGTAATCACTCTAAAGCTAGATTGTAATATTAATAAGGTCACAGTATTTGTAACTTTAAGATTAATAAAAAAAGTGTTTTAATTAGATCAGCATTGTTGAAACTGGTCTTGTTTCTTCACATGGTAATTTAATTGAAATGAAAGATTGTGTTTGTTGCATTGTGAACAGGAGAAACAGGACAGAATTTAAAAAAAATACAATGTGAGTCTGACTTGTGCATTGAAGGTTGGCACAATTTGTTTCTTGTTATGTGATATAAATGCAAAATTGACAGTTTTCGGTGTTTTCCTTTACTTGTACTGTGAGACCCTGCTTTTTGCCAAATTTCATGATTCTAGGGAGGTACCCTTAGTGTCGACAGCAGACACATAGACGGACAGCAAAGCGGTTCATTTATTAGGGTTCCTTTTAAGAAACAGAACCCTTAAAAACAACTTAAATATTATAGAAATACTCCTATATCCATGATGTGCAAATATGTGTGTAGTGCAAATTCCAACTATGAGATCAAATTAGTCATGACTTTTCATGACAATGCAGTCATTAAACAAGGAATAGTTTTATCTGTCAATCACTATAATGAATATGTCTGTCTTCATTGATAATCAGTTCGGAGGACTTAATAATGTAAGTTGTTATCAGGTTGGAGTTGCAGGCAAGGTTGTTTTGAGAATGGTTGATTTACGATTACAAACATCAGAGAATCCAAAGCAGGAAGACTTTCATTTGAGTACTAATGAATTACAGGGTAAACGTCATTTTAGTTTTTGTAATTTGAAGGTGTATTTGTTTGAGGCTTACCTTAAAGTATCCGCCTTGGTACAGCGTGTCCGGGGGGCCGAATATCGCAACTTCCCACTCAAACAAATTGTCTTCGCCACAAAGTTTCACTCTGAACCCCTCCACAGGCTCTTCTTGCAAACTCTTGTACTCCAAGGCCAAAGCCCTGAGGGCAGAACTGGTCGGAACTGCGCTAGACATTGTCAATTACTAGTTCAAATTTTCACTAAAACCACTATCTACGAAAAGAAAAAGATTTCATCGACATAACACTTTGTAACTCTCCTCACGAACCACGTATTCACGAAGCATTTCGACGCGAGTCAAAACAACGACCGACGAATTTTGGTAAACATATCGCCAGCATAGCTACGGATTATTTATGAACACACTTCGAACGCCAATACTTAAAACATATAATTTAATATGCAGTAGCAATAAACGTTTGAAAAATGCACTGGTCCAATCTACGCGGCGAATGATTTAACAATGAGCACAAGAAACTGTTCGTTGCAACTCTGCCCAAACAATCGCAATTCCAAGGAAATCGGCTGCGTGTTCGTACAACTGCGCTGCCAGCCAGAGTAAAGTTGCCCGACCGAATATTGTGGAACAGCTGTTATTTCCGTGCTTGCTTGATTGCGCAGCGGCGTGACGCACGCATCCATTATATTGACTTGAAGAGGCATGGCGCCGCCATCTTGTAATTTTATCGTCTTTACTGAGAAAGTTTACATTTCTATCTTTCTAGGTGTTGCTTTGTTGAAGCGATAGATGGCAATGTATACAGTACAGTATCTGGTTAGCGTCTAATCATCGTATTAACACTATGTCGTTAGATGGCGCTGGTTCACACTTAGGTTTATTTATACGACAAACAGATGGCAGTAGCTGCTAATGTTATACCGTGTCGCTAGATGGCGCTTTTGTACTGTTTGCTTACTTAGCTAATAATATTTATTAAAATTTTAAATAGATGGCAGTAGTTGTCGAAGAAGAAGCTCTAAAATTGTTCTTAGTTCAAAACTGATGATAACGTTTTCCTTGAAAGAGGCATCTGCAAAGATCGGGGGGAGGGCAAAACTGTGTGCGGGGCTACGGTCCGAGGGTCAAGTCAAGCAAGGGCAGCTGTACATTCTTTTCTTAAACCAACTCGGGGCACTTTTGATTTAAAAATAAAACTTTTTATTTATTTTATTTTAACCGTAATAATAAACTGTTATTAAGGTTTAAGTGTTGTCTAATTTCTGGTGGATGTATCTACTTTAGATACGCACTACAACTACAACACTATCTGTCGTTATTCGGGATCGGGTAAATAATCGACGAGTACGGGAGTATACGTAAACTATATAGGCGCATTAAAAGTAATCTACAGATTATTAATTCGAGATTTCATGTACAGTTAAAACCTGATTTCAGTGTCCATTCCACCTACACCAAAAATGGCTGTCTGCCAAACCGGTACGCCGACGAAATCGTGCCTTTGCTCTCGGCTATACGCAGTCCGCACCGCTCCGCGACATCCAGCCGACAAGGAATGTCCTGTGGCTCCAAAATGACCTCCCAAGTTTTTTTTTCTAAAATGCTATGCAATGACAACACAAAGAAAAATTAGGGTAATGGCAGGACTCTGACCTGCAACATCAGCATTCCGTGCCTTGCGTTTGCCAGTTTCGCGACATTACCGCTACCATACCCTGCGATTTTTTTTCTATTAAAAAGGAGGAAAATTTTTGAACGGGTTACGTGATGGTAAGCTATTACCGCCGCCCATAGACACCTGCAATATTAGATCAATCGCAAGCGCGTTGCCAGCCTTCATTTAATTTATCTCTCCCAGTGATGTTAAATATCACCGCTTAAGTATAGTTTATCTCACTGTCTGTCCGTTTCTTATGAGACTAGTTAGGGAGCTGCAGTGAGGCGTAAATTGAATCTGTTCGGCCATATTAGGGTCAGACGGTTAATACTTTATCCAACAGTGTTTGCACTGTTGTGTTCCGGTGTGAGAGCAAGACAGCCGGTAAAATACTTGTACAAGATGTATTCCGTCTTAGCTCTCGGGGTTGGCAACGCATCTGCATTAGCCTTGGTGTTGTGGGTGTCTAAGGCGAAGGTTATCACTAACCATAAGGTTTGCCTTCCTATATTACACTTTTTTTTAAATTATTTTATTAAATGCATTCACTTCTGAGGTGCAATTTTCGAATCTCACCGGTGACTAAAGCTTACCAAAATGACCGAATCTCTATGAAAAACACCCATTTTGATGTGTTTTAGTCACCCGGTGAGATTCAAAAATCGCACTCCTGGTATTGTTTGTAATGTATTGAAAGCATTCCGTAATAGTATTTTATGCAACTGTTGCATAATGAGGGGTCTTAAAACACGAGTGTGGTTTTATGAAACGAGCGTCAGCGAGTTTCATAATAGGATCACACGAGTGTTTTAAGACCTAATTATGGACAGTTGCATACATTACTTTATCTACACACATATCATAAGTAATCTATGATGGCTTCAGAAGCCATAGGGCAATGACTTGCATTGCTACTAGCTACTACTGCTAGGTACCTATTACATATCTATAGACTGTACACATTAAAATAATGTAATAAAAAATGAATTTTAACAAATATAGAAACAAATTAGAAAAATTCTCATAATAATATTGGTTGTTATAATGCTGGTCATTGCCTACACGGTTTCTGAACGCATTATAGAGCATTTATGATATATGTGTAGATAAAAAGTATTATTATATCTAAATAACAGAAAACCGTATTAAAAAATGGTTTCAAAGGTAGCTGGCCAAAGATATGAGGACAGATAAAGGCGGATAGCGACTTTATTTATACTATGTAAAAGAAAAGCAATTAACTTGTAAGTAGGCTAGGACTAACGGTTGATTAATCGACTTATTTGTGCAAGTTGCAGACAATCGGCGGTGGGCGATGATTCAGGCTCGCCCACCGTCGCCGAGTATGGGCTTGCGCAACCCACGGAGAGCAATGGCTGTCGCGACCAACATGTATACAACCATACCAACCTTGATAGCTAAGTTAGCACGACAACCTTCGTCACTCAGTGCGTTTCTTTCTAACTAACTCAGTGGGAGAGAGACGCCATAACATGACCAAGTCAAGTGTAATTTATCTGAGTTTTTCCCAATGGTACTAGTTCGACAGATATGCAGGGAAGGATAAAATAAACCTGGACCGGTCATGTTAGGGAAAGAGGTGACAAAATGAGCAGGCATGCTAGCTGTTCTATTGTCAGGAACGCCAACAGTCATTGAATTTTTTAGCTAGCAGCTGCACCCCACTGCATCTCTTTTCGAGTCAAACTAAAGTACCTGTTTTGCCGACAAACTATTCGCAGAATGTTCGTTACCCAGAATGCTATTTTCTTAGAATGCTGAAAAACCTACTTAAAAAAAATCTACAAAAAAAACTATTTTGAAATGTAGCATGCATGAAGAGAGGAATGTGTGTAGGTCAGGGCGTACATAAACAAATGTACCCTACCATTACATTATTGATTTTGTTTGGGAAAACTACCCTCGGTGTCATCTATTAAACTTTATCAAGTTGCGTCATTCAACTTGACACTTGACATTGAACTTGAGCTTCTCATAGATGACACCGAGGGTAGTTTTCCCAGACATAATCAATAATGTAATGACCGTAAAAACGAAACAAAATGAAAAATTCGCAGGGTATGGTAGCGGCAAACTGGAAACGCAAACGCAAGCCGCAAGGCACGGAATGCTGATGTTGCAGGTTCGAGTGCTGCCATTACCCTAATTTTTCATTGTGTTGTCATTAATTATATAGCATTTTAAATCTATTTGGCGTTGTCATATAAATTACGTTACACGTTTAGGAATAAGGGCTCTGTAAGGAGTGAGAGAGAAGTCATACTTCCTGCTATGCTCCCACGCATTGTTGCAGTAGATATATCCGCACTTGTTTCTTCGAGAAAGGCTTTGTGCTTGCTATTGATGATGATGATTGATGATGGTTCATTAACAATGCCCTGTTAGGTTGATTAATTAGTCTTGGAATTGAAAAACTGTGATATTGTAACAATGAGTACTTTTGCCAATTGTTATCTCTATCATATATCCATTCGATCAGGATCAATATATAAGTTTAGGGGTTGGAAATACCTACTTAGAAATATTAGGCGAGTTAATATGAAGCATGCTAGTTATTGGTGAAGCAGGATATTGTTCTTTAAAGGCTTCCGTACCTCAAAAGGAAAAATGGAATCTCTATAAGATTACTTCGTTGTTCATCTGTCCGTCTGTCTGTTTATGCGAAGGAAGGTAAACGAGCAGGCAGGTCACTTATGATCACCGCGGCCCATGGGAATCAGCAACTACAAAAGAGTCGCTGAGTTGCTCCGTCTGTCCTGATATCTTCAGCCTCTATTACTCCTTCTAAACCACGCAACGGATTTTGATATGGTTTTCACTGGTATATATATTTAGAGTTTTTTTATTCAAAAGCTTATTCTTAAAATAACATCCTAATAAATAAATAAATCTTGGGTATAGATGCAAGCGGGAATCTTTCCGAATGTTTCCCAGGGAATACTTCCCGTAACATTCGGAAGCATTCCGAAACATTCGGAAGTTTTCGATGGCCGAAAAATACGAAAATTTCGTTAAAAACCGACCAAGTGCGTGTCTGGCTCACGCGCCGAGGGTTCCGTACAAACCTAATAAGCACCAAGCATTGCTTTAATGAAAAAAGAAACCGAATTGAGGGACAAACTTAACTTTGCTATTGTAAAACTCTTGGTCCCATACGTACTAAGTGCAAATATAAGATTGTAATAAATACAAAATGTGATGTAACATACCTTACAAGTTTACAGTTTTCGGACTTTTCCCTTTACTTGTGAAAAAAGTAAAAAATGTATGTAATTCTGAGGTTATTACTCATTATTTACACTATAAGTTAAGAATTATGATACATAATTATAAAATATGTAATTCCAACTTCCAATAGAATCACTGTTTAAATAGTAAGTAGTGATGCAGACCGATAAAATTACCCTGGTAAAATACGGTAAAATTCACTATTTTTCATACTTACTTCATTACTAGCACAAGTGGTATTCCATATTAGCCCTCTGGGTTGGCAACGCACTGCAATCTCCTAGGTGTTGCGGGTGTCTATGGGCGGTAGTAATCACTTTCCATCAGGTGACCCACTTGCTCGTTTGCCTTCCTATGTTGTATAAAAAAAATTGGTAAGAGTAACGCGATAGAAAGAGATGGAAATTCGACAGGGCTGTGCGAGCTGAATATTTCTTTCATCTTAGAAATAATTCTACACTTCAGCTTGATTTCGAGGTACCTACCTAAGTACCTTGCTTAAATTACTTAACTGTAATTCAACACGAAGAATAGGCGAATAAACTGAACGGCGCGTGCGGCGTTTTACAAGCTCTCACACACAACGCAAGTAAACGAAATCAAAGACGCCGTGCGCCGCCGCCGCCGCCCCGACTATATCTCTCTAATCTGTGCCCCGGCCCGCCAGCTCTGCGCGCCGAAAACTTCCTTGATTGATTCCATCTTCGGTAACATTCGGAAACATTCCCAGGGACGTATGAGGTGGGGAACTATTCCGGGAGGGGAGGAAGTATTCATTCCGTTTGGCCTCGAGCTTCGGGCTGTCATTTTTGAATGTTGAAAGGCAAAGGTATCTTGGCACATACAACCATGTTTTATATAACACACGCCGCAAACTATCGGTATTTTACGCGCCTTTTTGTTAAAATTACTTACGTAATTTTGCAACCGTATGTACATTACACGCAGTACGTCCGTAGTTAGTAGGGGAAAAACCTAAAAGTAGATATCCACTGGATGGTTCCGGCAGGCGATTACCGATAAAGACTTTCTTTGTAGAAATCCAAAACAAAATAATAAAAACTACGACGAAATTGTTTTTAAACACTTAATAAAAACATCGTTTTAATCATTCCAATCCTTACATAGGTACATACCTACATACTCGTGCACAAAAATAACCCTACTACTGTTATGGTATTCTTTTATTGTAAAATTAACAAATTAACAATGAACAAGTTACCTGGGCCCAATTTCATAAACGCGACAGGTGACAGTGACAATTCGCTATACATTACTATGTCTACAAGTAACGCTACAGACTTGTACAGACTTAACATCATAGTGGGCAGGCAATGTATATCAAATTGTCACTGTCACCTGTCGCCTGTCGCGTTTATGAGATTGGGCTCTGGGACTAATTTCATAAACGTGACAGGCGATAGGCGACAGTGACAATTCGCCGTACATTACTGTGTCGACATGTAACGCTACAGACTTACAGACTTAACATCATAGTGGGAAAGCAATGTATACCAAATTGTCACTGTCACCTGTCACATTTATGAGATTGGACACTGGTACTAATTTCATCGACGCGACAGGCGACAGGTGACAGTGACAGTTTTCCGTACATTATTGTGTCAACAAGTAACGCTACAGACTTAACATCATAGTGGACAAGCAATGTACACCGAATTGTCACTGTCACCTGTCGCCTGTCGCGTTTATGAAATTGGGCCCTGGACTACAAGCGTTGACTACATTCAAGACGAGGATGTACGTAACAAGTATCTGTATATCTACGCTTTTCTACATAAATTCATGGGACAGAAGAAAAACACACGGCGGCTAGGTTTTTAAGTTGCGTATTCGATCGAATATAACAACATAAGAAAATCATGATTAAATTACAAAAATTGGTACATAACTTGCCCTGACATAGGTAATACGATAAATATTTATGTTTTATTTACGCTTTTTTAACATCAACACGGGTGGAAACTTAATTTACCTACTGGGAAGTATTCCCAGGCAAAGACGAAAACTTCCTTGATTCCTTCGGAAACATTCGGAAACATTCCCAGGGACGTATGAGGTGGGGAACTATTCCGGGAGGGGAGGAAGTATTCATTCCGCTCGGCCTCGGGCTGTCATTTTTAGTGTTGAAAGGCAAAGGTATCTTGGCACATACAACCATGTTTTGTAATAATACAAAAAGCCTGATCCTTTTTTTAAATCTATGTTTTCAGTGATCATAGATTAATTTGATGATGATTAATAAAGATGAAATGCTGGTGTTACGCATTTTAAAGTCTCTGGGAGGTTGTTTAACCAAAGTCACATCGCCGACGAAAGACTTGACTAGCGGTCGTAAATAGTCGTAATATAAGCCTGATTGGATATTATATGTATGTATAATTTCATACGGACATTTTAAAATCAAAATATATCACTTTAATTCCAAAATGGCCGAACCATGAACTGATGGACTGCGCGCTGTGAACAGCACAAACGGTCTAAGCGAAAGACTCGAATTAAACGCCTCTGTCTCTTTCTAGTGTTGACATCATTAGAATCGAATTTCCTGTCACTTTTTTTAATTACTCGTTCTGAAGTAGAATGACTAAATGTATGCACCCTTATGATTAAGGAATGTTTTCTGTTAAATATAATAAAAGAGTCCAACTCGCACGTGACCGGTTTTATTACTGGGAAAGTTTCCGAGTAATCGAAATATTCCCGGAAGTTTTCCGGAATAATTCCGAATATTTCAGAAGTTTTGCAACTATAATCTTGGGACAATTTGCACCAATTGACCTAGTACCAAACGGACCAAAGCTTGTGTTTTGGGTACTAGACAACGGCTAAACATACTTATAAAGATAAATAGATACTTAAATACAAATAACATCCATGACTCAGGTACAAACATACGTATTCGTCACACAAATATTTGCCCACACCAGGATTTGGACCCGGGACCTCTATTACAGTAAGCAGACCCATGTGCCACTGTGCCATACAGGGTCGTCGAATCCTAATTTTAACCGTACGAAGCCGAGGCGAGTTGCTAGTAAGTAAAAAAAAAGCTTAGCAACTTTAGTAATAAATTCTTTAGTGATTTTGATTAAGTATTTACCTTCAAACGCCAAGTAACAGGCATAATTACATATGTTCTTTTATTCATTTAAGGAAAATAAAATACCTATGAATAAATTCTTGCCTCGTTGCAAAAAATGAGGTTAATTCGTAATGACATACGTACACACATATACTTATATATTTACATACAGTTACTAAAGTCTATTCATCAAAACTTGTCTTAAGAAGTAAACAACATTCTAACCTAAAATTTCAGTTATTGTCATGAAAATATTGTCCATTGTGTAACTAAAACATTGTAAAGTAACACATTATAAATCACCTCTCCTATTTACAGCCTGGATATCTTTTATTTAGGCGATAAACGCTGTTTAGGAAACAAAATAAAAAATCCTTAATAGGAGTGTGAACGCATCGCTCTCCATACAAACGGCGATAACGTTTTCGCCACTCTAAACATTAACCTATAGCCATGATTTTTTTGATGCTGTCAGATGCCCTAGAACTAGGTTTGTATGTTTTGATTTTTAAAATATTGTCAATAGTTTCAAAAATCTTGACATTGTTTTGTTTCGTATCAAACTACTAAAATGCAAATATTGTTAAATCTATGAAGAATATAAAAAAAATCAAAACATACAAACTTAGTTCTAGGGCATAATGACAACATATCAAAAAGTCATTGCCATAGGTTAAGGTTTAGAGGGTGGAAAACGTTATCGCCGTTTGTATGGGAAACGCTTTTTGGGGCTGGGTTCACACTCCTCTTAAGGCAGTTCCCGTCTGAGGCCTTGTTCAGGGATGGATTGTAGAAATTGTGTCTGGCTAAGGCTTCTTGACTGAGATGGTAATTGTTATTATTAGTATTTATTTTTATGTTTATTTTATATTTAGTGAATATCTCTATTTAATGTTCAGGTTTCATTTAGTTTAATTTTATCCCGAATCTGATTTAATATTTCATTGTACATAGTTGTATTGTTTGCGTATTTCACCGTACATATGAGTAAATCGTCCCTCTTTTGTTCAGCTGGAACAGAACCCTCTAAGGGATATGTTCGCCTTTGTACCACTACCTGTATTTTCTGTGTATTTGTAAGTGCTTATGTAGGTATAATAAAGAGTTTACATACATACAGTCAAGGAAATTAAAACAGGTACCACCGTAGAACCTAGTCGAAGAGACATACGCATGACGTTTGTATTACATAGCCTGGCGTTTAACGCGTCACGTCATTGTGATAGGGTTCTAAGGTGGTAAGCGAATATATTTCCCCTACTGTACATACAAAATTTGAAATTTTAGGTTAGAATTTTGTTTACATAATAAGACAATTGTGGATGAATACACTTTAGCAGGCGCGACGTTATTGACAGGTATCGGAGGTCGCAATGAACCAAAATCATATGCAAATGGTTCCCGCTTGGTTATTCTGGGCTCGTACCACTTACATAACTATTTAAGTACCTTTAGGTCTTAAGGCTCTTAACATAATATTTGCAGAACCAGTTTTTACTGGATAAATAAATGGAAAAGATTTTTATGATGCCATTTTTTTGTTGACAACTTATTTTTAAATCCGAGTTAATCTATGTTTTAGAGCAGTTTACGAGTAGGTATTAGGCAACATTTCTTTTTTATTTCCGCGTGGTAGGACCTTGTGAAAGGTCCGTCCGGATCGTCATACTACCATCTTGATCGCTAATCCTGCCGCTAAGCAGCAGTGCTTGCACTGCTGTGTTCCGGCGTGGAGAGCAAGACAGCCAGTGTAATTACTGGCACAAGAAGTATTCCATCTTAGCCCTCTGGGTTGGCAACGCATCTGCAATCTCTTTGGTGCCGCGGGTGTCTAAAGGCGGTGGTGATCACTTACCATCAGGTGACTCACTTGCTTGTTTGCCTTCCTATTTCATAAAAAAAAGTACTTATTCCGTTTTACTTTGCTCTATTTCTACCCGACTAACGCCAAAAGGGAGAGCTCTGTTTTCACCATTAGAATGTATAGTCGCCCAAGAAATTACTTGACCACTTTTAAACCTTATCCTTTACGTAATGATCTAAAAGTCGTCAAACAATTTATTGGTCGACTTATTTTTTATTTACAACAAAAGAAACAAAGCGATCACAGAAAAGAAAATAGAAAAGTTAAAAATCTAATTAAAATTAAAGTGAAAAATGTCACCCAAGCCGCTGTTTCTGGGCAGAGTGCCCGAAAGGCTGGCGGCGTTACTTCTCTGAATGGCAATGCCAATACGTTGGGCGAGGAACGCGCCAGTCCTTGGGTCACCGGAGGTGTCGACAATTTTTTTCTTTATTTTTTTGAACAACGTGTGGGCGTCGGGTCCCCATGGGCCCAGGGTCTCCACGGGGTCGACTATATTTATATATATGAAAATGGTTTTGGTGACCCCGGTTCTGGCTCTTTTCTGGTCCAGAAGTAAAGTTGTCCGACCTAATGTGCTCCCCTTAGAGTAAACATTTTTATTCTGAAATTAAAATGTACTTCCACATGGTTTGAATGTTTAATTTTCGGTCACGTCGAGTGAAAAGATTTGTCAGCAATTCGGTGATTCTTAGGTGACAAACAGGTTAGCAGCTATCGAATATTTTCGTTTTAACATATATCAGTTGTCTATTATCTTAGTAATAAATAAATAAATATTCGATCCGTGATTTACTATCCGATGTTATGTTTTCATTGACTTGTCAAATGAAATCCCGAGCACAGCTATTTTCCACAATTCTATTTCGAACTAAAACAAAATTGGCTGTGTCTGTTTTTAATGCTTCGCTGAACCGCTCCAAATAGTAGTTTATAATAATTATTGTGCTATATTATCATACACTGCTCTATTTTTTAGCATGAACTAGGCAGTGCAGTGCAATGATCCCTGTCTATACGGTGACATAAAAATGTGCAAGTCACGAGCAGAATTCGTGCGGTGCCAACCAATAACAAGGTCAAAATGGAGTAAAAAATAAATGTGTGTATATTGTAAATAGATAATTAATTAATAGACTGTAGTAATTACATGGCATTGTAGATATTATATTTGATGTCAACATTGCTATTATGATTATTTATTTACTGATAAGTTTTATAGCTAAATGTAATATTTTGCTCCTACTGACTAATAATCGAAAGTCATTAAAAATACTATCAATAATATTGGCAGTGTGAAATAGCTGGCAACCAACCAAGATGTTACTCACGCATTTACATACTTTGATGACAAATAAAATACCTCTAAACCGTTTGAAAATAATGCGATATTGCATCAGGATTTTCTGCGAGGCCTGGGGACTCAATTCTTGAGCATATCGGAGTCATTTACACCATTTTTGGTATGAGTCCAACGAGATGTAAGCGCTTACGTGTCTCGAAGGTTAGTGGGCGACGCGTCAAGGTGTGGGGGGCGCCGGCGCGGACAGGCGCGCGCGCAGAATCCGCGGGCCAGTCGCGAGGAGCGCTCGCACCGGCGACTAACGAACACGAACGACTCGCGATCTATAAACACGGCAATTGTTTGACTATGTGATTTAACATAAGACTAATCAAAAAATATTTACTCATAATTTAAGGATCTCTTACGACGTTAAGTTTATACTCGTGTATTTATTAGTGGGACCAAAATGACGATAAAGAATAAAAAGACTAAATCTAAGACGTCCGATGTGGCGTCTACCAGTGCGTCGAGTAGCGTGCAGAAGTCCAGCACCTCGACTACCGTGCAGCAGAGCAGCAACACCCTGCAAAAGGTGTCCTCGGGCAAGAAAGTGCGCTACATCCAGGTCAAGGTGGAAGATGAGGATCCTCTCATGATTACTGACATTTCGGACCACGCGTCTCACAGTGGCTCTACAATATCGGAGGCCTACAACAGCCATCCGCACTATATCATCGCTGAAGCTCCTTCCATCAGTGATCTGTCTCAAACTCGACTGAACGAGCACCACGTGAGCGACATGGTTCAGTCTACAACCGGTGAGTTTGTCTCCAGCTCTCAGCTGCAGTCGTCCTCGTCGCACCAGCAGAGCTCTACCAGTGAAACATTCCAGTCATCGTCTACATCTGTGCAGCGCTCTGGTTCTAGTCACAGCCAAATTGACAGGACGATCGACTCTACCGGCAATCATACTCTTAATACAGGCTTTATTGACAACTCCAGTCGTGACAACTCGGGTGCCAATATAAAATTTTTGTCGAAATCACAAAGTGCTAATTCGACAAACTCGTTCCTCGATATGGAACGGCGGGAGTTAACTTCTCAGTCGACGCAGGCGCAAACTAGTGCTACAACGGAAGCCACTTCGACGACTAGCTCAACTCATCAATCATCGCAACAGAATCCACAATCAGCTTATCAACAGCATCAGCATCATAAAAACAACCCAACTGGTGGTAAAATAACGGGTCAAAACTATTTTCCTAATCCGAGAAACGTGCAAACTGGAAGATCGGATTCTTCGAACTTCTATGGAGGCGAAGGTACTCTAGATAAGAATTCAAAGCAATACAGTAGTACTTCTCAAACAAGTGAGGCAAAGAGCAGCAGTGTTACTAAGTCGTCATCTTCGTCTTATGTTGTAGAAATTGTAGATGGCAAAGAACGAATAATTGATAGCTCAAGCCGAGAATGGGGTGATGCGAAAGAGCAAGCCAGCAGTGAAGCCTACGCAACTGTTAGCGGCACTGATATTAAACCTCAATCTTTACATAGCGTCCAAAATTATGATATGAAGTCTAAGTATGACACTGGAAAGCCTGGACAGAAACCCTCCAGTGAAATGAGCATTAAGGAAGGCTCAAAGCTTGTGAAAGATGGGAATCAAGTCACAACTCATTCTAGTGTCATTTCAGAGAAAGATAACGTTAAACAGCAGCAAATTAGTTCTACACAAGAGCAACTGACTTCTTCTGATCAACAGTTTAGTACAACAACGTCTGATTCATCAAAATACGTTCGGGATCAACAGCACAATGTATCTACATCTGATAATTCGAAACATTTTCTCAATCAGCAGCGTAACACATCCACGCCTGATACTTCAAAGCACATTCTTGATCAACAACAGAACATAACTTCAAAACACGTCGCAGATCAACAGAGCAGCATTACGACGTCTGATACATCAGAACGCATTCAGAAAAGTAGCAATATTGTCGAGAAGACTAAAAAAATCAATGAAACCGTCGACGAAAGAAGAAAAAACACAAATCAAACTGACTCATCAAACTTTTATGGTTATGACTCGACTATTCAAAATGAACTGCAGAAAGTAGGCAATGTTTTAAATGTAGGAAATGTTGACAATTTTAATTTCTCCACTAAAATTATGAAGAGCAACACAAGTAGCGCGCAAGAAGCGTCTACCTCATCATATACAGTTGAAATTGTCGACGGAAAAGAAAAGATTGTGGATAGCTCCCACAGGGAATGGGGTGATAGCAAAGATCACTCGACGTACGAAAGGAGCCACGATATTAGTGGAACTGGAATCAAACCAGAACATGAGTATCGTCGTCATGTATTGGATAAAGAATCTCATTATGATACAGGTAAGAAAGGAGTACCTACAAGTTCAAGCCAAATTACTGAAGAATCACTTTTGGTCAAGGACGGTAAAGAAATTGCATCAACTAGTAATACTTATATCGGAGATTTTACCAAGAAAAGGGCCATAATTGAACATACTGACACAGAAGATATTCTAAATAAGCGAATCCAAGACGTAACTGATAAAAGTAACATCACTGATTCAACCACATATCACTCAACAACTAGTGACAATCAATCATCTAACGTTGATATAAGAGAAACAACTGAATTTGTGAACACGGAAAAGCAGAGTTTGATACAAGAAACAAGTTCTACGTCTAAAAAAGATAATCTAACGACTTATGAGCAAAGTACTGGAACGTGGAATGGAAAATTCACTTACGAAACTGACGATGATAGACCAAAACGACCAAAACAGATGTCACCTTTCGGTAGGCCAGAACAGCCAAGGCACCATTTGAAGAGACAGGATACTGAAGAAAATATAATACTGTCCTCAAGGGATATCAAAGATTTTACTTCCATCACTGACTTACGGAAGATCATCGAATCATCGCAGCATACGAAAGATGTAACAGTCAGTGACAAGAGCATTGTCATCAAACGAAATATTGATGACAGAGTTTTGAAGGACATTCTTGAAACAGTCAAGAAATATCCATTCAAAAGGATCGAAAAGGTTACATTCGGAACCAAAATTAATGAAGACGTTAAAGATTTGTATGAAGGAATAGACACTGAACAAATAACCTCCGTAATAAATACAAGCAACGCAGAAGTCATAAAGAAGTCATTTAATGTGGAAAAGACAAGAAGTCAGGTAGAGGTAGTTCGTTACGTTAAAGAAAACGGTATTACCACAAGAATCGTCACTTATGAGGATGCCAAGGAAGATGACAAGGTGAAAACAAACGTATACGTGGACAATACTTCGTCGTTAGACGTCAAAAACTTGGTAAGCATATTTATATAAACAAACCTAACAAATTAAAGGTAATTTATTGTGGATAGTCCAATATTGATGGGTTAATTTGCTTTTAGAGCGACGTCCGTACGACGAAAGACGTATTGCGCGAATATGATGTGGTCGACCACGCTATCACCGAAGATATCACCACTGTCCGCACCGTTTACGACGAGTCCATCGACAATAAAACAGTGCGGGACGACAGGACCACCATCGACAAAACCGAGATCATCGAGTCGACAAGACCTCGCCACGGTCCCAAGAAACCTGAGAAAACTGTCACTAAGGAGCAGTGCATTTGCGAAATTTGTACTTGTGGGTGAGTACTTTTAAATTTGATCTGTAGACGCGAAGAGTTTTAGTTTCATGACGGATTTATTTACGTTTCTATTTTGTTCAATATCACACCTTTTAGCACTATATGATGCAGTAATAGAGTCTGTTATTACGTGAAATTGATTCATCAGTGTACTTACTCCATATACAATGTAGTTTAGTTACTGTTGCGTGTATTCAATGTCCATGAGTTAATTGAGTTTATTGTGTGTCGTGGTCATAGAGGGTCATCCCGACTTCTAAACCGAACAAATAATCGTCATATGGAAAAATAGATCGTTCATACCAATACCAATCTATGTACACGCGTGACAAGAGAGTAGGTGTATTTTGCATTAACTAAGTAGCCAGTTTACCTACATATTTATGTCAATTTTACGTGACTAAGAAATGATACGATGTTTATAGTTAGCAGTTCAGGTTACAATGATTTCATTTCTATATTCAGTCATTACATCCTTCGTTATACCTACGTTTTTAGCCACACTGAGTGAGATTTACGAGTACTCAAGTATTGGTGATATCTATGAATAATTTGTGATTACGTGGTGATGGTTTCAATTGCATTCAGAAAATACGTCAGATTTTATCTCCAGCATGTTTGTTTGTGAGATACTCTATCTCCAAGGTAATGGTGATATAACGAAGACTGTTTTGATAAATATTTCTTCATATCATATTAACTATAGATAGGGAACATTGACCGTGAATTATTTTGCTGAGCTAGGAAAAATGACACTCAAATGATGTCAGGAAATTCCTTTTCGCCGACCAACCGAAGTAACAAATAAAGGACGATTAAACATAATTTAAAAGTAAAAAACTTACTTAAATAGTAGTGTGCAATTACGACAGCTAATTGGGTAGATAAAGATATACAATTGCAAGACTTAGCAATGGTATATTAATAAAACAATGAATGTTTTAAAAAAGTAGCTGATATCAACCATCTTGCTCAATATCCAGTCGAGTGTGTTTCTTTTTTATTATTAAGTGGTAATGTCTATAAGCACAGTGAAAGACTGTTACGATAGAAAAAAAGCAAGTCAATGCCCAGATCTCATACGTGATGTTTAAAAAACGTTAACTCTGCCAATTGTTTCTGGCATTGTAACGCTAAAATTACTTATTACTTATTATTGCTTTATTGAAGTCACTTTAATAAAATTCGTTTTGCTCTCACTTCTAACTTCTAATTCAAGCTTTATATTTATAGCTACTTAGTGCTAGTGTAGCTAGATACGAAAACAATATGCCGTTGAGTCGTATTTACAATTCTAAAATTATGTAAGCAAGGTTGCAATCACCTTTAGCGTTTCTATAACATTCGTCGATTATTTACCAATTCACTCGTACATACATTTACTACGAACGTGTGATGCGATTTCGTCATATGTCAAAAAACCTTGAGTTCAGCCGTTGGTTTGCTTCCAATCTATGGTAACGGATGGCAAAGAATTCGTTCGCTTTTTCTGAATGTGGTTACGTAATGCCTTCTAATGACTAAATGTCTCAAACGTGTCTTGCTAACAATCGTATAATAAAGGCCATAGGTATAAATAGTTACACGTTATTGTGTGGTAATTTGCTGTTTGGACGGTCAATGTAGAGCTTAGAAATAAAATTTATTTTCACCCGCGATGCAACGCAAAGAATGGTGTTAGAAGTTTGAAGACTGTCTCTTTGTATGTGTCTCGTAGCTCTAAACCAGACGAACCGATTGCAATACGTTTTGTTTGATAGTTATCCAAATATAACAACCATCTTGCTCAACTCAGCAACTTTTTTCAATAACATTTAGTGTCACTGATGAGACTAACAACAACAAATACTTTTTATAGATGTGATAGATGTGATGAATAGAAAATGATGGTAAACGTGAATTCCTAAATTAATGACAGTAATTTTAACCATGTTCTAAGAATTGCCAGCGCATAAATACAGATGCCACTGACGCTATAAGGTAAACAATAAAAGTATTCTAAAAAGTATCTAAAGCAGAATAAATACCATCGTTGCTAATAAGCTGAGTCATGAATGTCATCATAATACTTGAAGGTACATTTATTGGTTTTGTAAGACCATTTGTGAAGGACGTGGGCGGAGCTCCGAGTTAAGTGTCATTTAGTTCTACAATTTAAAACTCGTTTGAATAATGAGAAAGTATATATTTTTTGTATAATTTAACATCTTCTCTATTTTTATCTCCTTTTCTTTACAAAGTTTTTTTTTAATCTGTATTTTGCTGATCGTGGTCCTCCCAAGAGGTACGGGCAGCTATGATCGCTGAACAAATAACTATTTATATAAACACTAAAATACGTGATTTACCAATATTCGAAGGGCAAATCTATATTCGATCGGACAGTACTTAACGCATATACCGCATGCTTAGTATTAAAGTGACCCATTTCTGAATAATGCACGTCCCAAAATATCACCTTAATTAAAAGACATAGGGTTTAATTTTGGGAAATATCATATTCAGAATTGAGTCTGTTTAATTCTAAGGGTGCGATAGGTATACGTATCGTAGACGTATAAAGACCTGCACCAAAAGATCACAGAGTTATTTGCCCTTTGACTATCAACTTTATGATAGTAAATAACAAAGTTGCTATCCGTTCATGTTCGTCCTCATCGTATCTTCGGCCCACGCCTTCTAAACCATGCAACGGATTTTGATACAGTTTTCACTGTCATTTGGAGATTTTTTAGAAGGTTTTTATATACAATGCTTTATAATAAAATTTTCGTTAGTAAATTGAACCCGTGAGCAGCTGGGGTAGGTCAGTAATCATAATAATCCTAGTCAACCGCCCTAATAGACGCAATCTTTAAAACTACCTCAGTTAAAGTGTGTTTCGTCTTTATCTGTAACTATTACCCTTGTCTTTAAAGAAAAAACAAAACATTGCCGGTGTAATTACTGGCACAAGAGCCAATTCCATCTTAGCCCTCTGGGTTGGCAACGCATCTGCAATCTTCTTGGTGTTGCGGGTGTCTATAGGCGGTGGTGATCACTGACCATCAGGTGACACGCTTGCTTGTTTGCCTTCATATTTCATAAAAAAATGTTTGAGTTAACAAAATAAGCCGCCATATAAAGTAATACACACTGTGAAAATTTCATGCTTTCAAAAGATAATGTGAAAATGTAGCACCGTGACAAACAGACCGACACACAGCGGAGGCTTTAGTAACATGATACCTTTGGCACTGATTGTGTATAGAACACGAAAAATTTATATCTATACCTATTTATTTATTTATTTTCTATCTATTTATATTTATATCTTATGAGCTGTTTTTAACTCAAATGGCTGCTAAAACAACAAACAAGCAAAGCACAGCTTTGCCTATGCCTAAAGTCTATATATTTCATCAATTATAAGGAACGGCGAAGACGTTTGAAAATGACCAAGGTACATAATGGGAGCCGTGCTAGGGCAATGACCCGAGCAATAGAAAAAAACTGCCAAATTGTTTAAGTTATGTACCTAATCTCATCTAATAGTTAGCGATAGAGCTTAAGTACTCAACACGAGTGTGAGAAGAGTCCACACTAAAATTAGCCGCACTCGATACCGGTCTTAAATGTCAAACGTTGACAGCAATGGCACTAACATGGCCGTCCAAGTCCAAATTATCTCTATGTTTTTATTAATTACTAGCGACCTGCCCCGACTTCACACGTCTACAATCGGTATGTATGTAAAAACATTCTCTAAAATTAATTTTGAATAACAGATCAAAATCCGTTGCGTGGTTTAGGAAGAGAAGACGGCCAATGATACCTATACAAAAAATCAGAACAGACAGGAAAAGATAGCGACTTTAGTTTATACTAAGTATGTAAAGATTGCAACTGAAACAAAAATAAAACACTAACACTAAATGAACTAAACAATCAAACAAAATATAAACCAAACATTAATACTAAAAGATATCAATAACAGAAGGCCCCCTTGATTTCTATGTTTTTGTAATTTGAGGGAGCAAATGAGCAAATAGATTTCGGCCATTTATTATTAGGTTTTCACTGTTATTTCGACATTTTTTCACCGAAGGTTTTTACACATCCTAATTGTCTCTGCGAAGCCGGCGCGGGTCTTTATTTCAAAATGAGATTGAAGTTCTTATTTTAAGTTTTTTTTAAACATGAGAATAAGTGGCAAAGGCTGTTCAATTTGCCAGCCGTAACTGAATGTAAATGCTAGAATGCCGACAGGGATATATCGCAGGCAGCGAGTGTGAGTAGGAGTCCGTGTAGGTCACGCCTACTCGACCGTGCTACTTACTCGGCAGACACTATTATCCGCTATTACCTTAGGCTAATACTTTGATTGATGCCTGACAACAGTTAGCCGACCAATGCTATCCTTGGTGGTATTTTTATAGCGTCATATAATTCAAAAAAAAAAACAATTGAAACGGTTTATATCGCGTTTTGCTACATTTGAATCCTTTTCAGGCCTCGGGTTCACTGGGAGACAATACAATTATTAATATTACAATAAGCGCGTTAATTCAATGTTCACAAGTCAGGAAAAATGCTTTATTCAATGTTTTAATAATTTGACTCAAGCGGTGCAGGTATCGCTCTATAATTCTTCCTTTCTTGAGAGTTATTTCACCTTCTGCTGCCCAACATGTAGATAATTAAAAATACTCCTCAACGTATCCTTGGATATTCTTGGGGAAGGCCTATGCCCAGTAGTGGGCGTTTTCCGGCTGATATGATGATGATGATGATGAATGTATCCTTTGCAAATGACTTTTAACATGACTAGTTGCAGTACTTGCAGTGAGTGTACGTTACAGTCTTTATATAATTATCCTATATCTCTTTCCTAACGGAGTGCGCTTTTTGAATCTCACCAGGTGACTAAAGCTCACCAAAATGACCGTTTTCCATAGGAATTCCGTCATTTTAGTGGTTAGTCCTGTTGAGATTCAAAAATTGCATCTCAGGACCCATTATTAAAGGATACCCCGTAGTCCTAGAGTTTTGTCGCGACAAGTTGTGCTTTCGGTACAGTTGGGGAAAACGTGTGCCTATGTGAATAAATAGATCCAGTGGAATCAGATATTACATAACAAAACGAACAAAAACCTGACAAAGCGCGGTTTATATTGTTTTGTTATTCTAGTTGGCCGTTTCGCTTCGTAACCAGCTACGCTAGTAACCCCATCTGATCAAACACTCATGCAATCCAAACCTTCTTTCCATATTTTAAATATTTTTTCTTCATCATGGCGACGGGAGTCCATTGACTTAAATTAATCTTAGCAAAAACTGTGTTAAATTATATCACTAATCCAATTAGAACTATTCGATAAGAAGTAATTTTCAATCCATTAAGAAAATTTATGGTTTTGAAGTTGAAAGCACGTGTCTGTTTATTACTTCTTAGGGGCCAAACAAACAACCAATTTTGATTTTTTTTATCTGTATTTGGAAGTCGATATTTGTGTGCTAATTTTCAGTTTAGTTTGATCTAAATCGGTTCAACGGTTTTTAAGATATAACCCTTTCTAAACTACAGTTTTATTTATTTAAGTAATTTACATTTCAGTTTCATGTCTCTTCCGGCTTCTTTTTGTATTATCTGTCTCGTTAGCTCATGTCTTACCTACTAACCTGAGGAATTCAAAATGCAACAAAAGGCTTGGTTAATCTTTTATTTGGCTTTTAGCTAATCTAGTGTTTTTATTGCCCCAGTCATTAGCGCAAGTGGGTCGAATTGCAACATTTAACTTTTATTGTAACAGCTAAACATTTCGCGTTTTGATACAGAAGCAAAATGTATCTGTTGCTAGTGTGTTTAATGGTTACTCATCACGCGATAGTCTGTTCACAATTATAGTGGCTTTGCGATGTATTTGGTGTGGGTGTCAAAAGTTCAAACTAAAAAGAAACTATCAGGGTTGTATATTTTTTTAAATTTTGCCTTTTCTTGCTCATAAAGTAAGTACTTACGAGTTTATAAGTACAAGATATGGTACGACGTTTTTTTGGTTTTGACCCAATTTTACAGATTGACTACAAAAATTGATAAAAGTCATGCTACGAGTTACGCATCTATTAACATAGATTTTAATACCAAATGCATAATGTGTTACAACACCTATCTTTCGAAAACCATTTTCTGCTGCACGAAAACTATGATTCGGATGATGTACAATGGCACCAAATAGCTTTCTGGAATAATGCCAACGTACATGAATAATGCATACGAAAAAATAAGTTCTTTAAGAGACACTACGGACCCCATCTCAAGTCCTTAACTTTTAGGCATTATACCTTCTGATGCAGTCTGCAGTCGTATAAAAACTTTCTGACTATTTTTGCGAATTATTTACCAGCAGATATCTATACCTAAACTGTCGAAGAGGTCGTCTATGGACACTTCTTTCGTCTCTTAAAGAGCACGTGTAGATTTTTTCGACAACTTCAAGTGTTTAGCTATTTCTGCTGCTGACCGTAGGAATTAAAAAGTAAAAATCATCTATCTATACCTGTTTTCTGTTTTCAAATTCTACTTATATACTAGATAGGCAGTGCTTGTTGGGAATTCGTGCCTTCGGGCGCCTGGCACGTTCGATTCCAACGGCCAATTAAAAATAATTACCTGCCGTCTAGATAGTATACATGTGATTATACATATATATTATTTGCATCTAGCGTAAAGTCATTTATAGGATAACGTAAAGGGACAATAAGAAATAGGCTTTCTATCGTAACACATATCGAACTAATGTTATTCAAGGATCAAGTAATAAGTGACCTTTAAGAAAGCTTCCACTAATATTTATCTAGAAATGCATACTTAGAATCATTTTTTTATTCGAATTCGATTAAAACATTTGATTAGGAACGTTTACCGCTAAAGGAATGTTAGGTTTTTACAGCCTTCTTTACGACTTGTTCAAGAAATCGGAAAGCGCATTCCGATAAGGTCCGAGAAAGCTGTTCGCATTTCTATTCGATATGGGTATCCCTTGATAAGATATATATCGTTAAGGAGCAGTACCTAAAGACAGTTCTTTATCTCTGAGTACCTTACTAAGTTACATACCGACCAGCCTTAAAAGCTGTTTTATCTTTTAGCAAACGAACTATTGAGTTCTTTGACAGATAGCAGTTTTGGAACAAAATAGGGCACATAAATAATAATGCCACTCTCTCAATCGGGCTTAATATATGACACAAAATATGAGCAGACATTTTATGTATGAATAACACTAAGTAACTCTTGATAACGAGCTATCTTGGCTACTGTTTCAAGTACAAGGTTAATCGAGTTAATTTATAGTTATTTATGTAACTGTCACTTAAGATAAACTTTTATTCTAACAATTTTTCATCAACAATTTTTTATAATTACGAGAAAAACTTATGGAGTAAATTTTGGTTACCGTTACTTACAGTTCGGACTTACAGTCCGACTCTTAAAATATCCTTCGAGTTGCAAACACCGGATTTAAATTTCGGAAGTAAAAGTTTGAGCGAGAATACTTTACGATGAAAACTGAAGCCATAAATAACGTCTTTTCCCTTTAAGTTTCTAAACACAGCCGACACAATTAATTACCATTTCAACTGATTAAACGCCTGACAGGATGAATCAAATGCAAATTTACTGGAATGCATGAATACCCCAGTTTCCTCGTAAGGCATGACGTAGGCTTTATTAGATGCGCTAAGTCCTGACCTCACTCAGACCTTCATTTTTATCTCACCGCATTGTAATATGGGTTAAATTTAAATACCATGGCCATTCGTATACAAAAATATTAAATTGTTACTCGCAAAAAGTAAGCTAATTAAGGTCAAATTGGACGTTTTAATATTCACCACGCTCGTATTGAAAATTGTTTTGTTTCATTAACCAAAATACAGCAAGATAGCCGAATATAATGTACCTGCTTCGCCAGCGGAAGGTCGTAGCTTCGAATCCGGGCTCGCACCTCTGAATTTTTGGAAGTTGTCTGCGAAATTTTTGTAAGTCTGTTGCCAGCCTTTATTCCTTTAGTTTGGATTAAATAAGCAAGGGCAAGATATTTAGTGACATAAAAACTATTAAACACAAAACGTCTGAACCTTCTATGATCTCTGGCCCTAATATGGCCAAGTTTAGTTTATCTGAGTTTATCTCTTTGTGCGTCCCTTTCTTATGACACTAGTTTGACAGAGACCCAGGGAGGGCTAAATTAAACTCGAGCCGGTCATGTCAGGGCCATTAAAGAGAAACTGGGTATCGCAAACGTCCCCACTTTTCTCGCTGTCGCGTCTCACTTCGCAGTACTGTTTCAATTGTGGCGATGTCCCGAACGTTCTATCTTTGGATGTGCACTAAAGGCGACCGCCGGGTCGCATGCGCATGACATCACGTCTGAACGAGATAAACCCTATCCATTAGCAAAACAAGCTTCATTATTCCAGCTAGTCTGCTTACTGCTTTATAGGTGTCTTATAGCATCAACTTAAGTCTTAGCCAATTTTCAAACACGATGTTTTTATTTATGGAAAAGCATCCCATGGAAACTACAGTTGCCTCAAAAGAATCGCTGATAAGTACTTTGTTAGCCTTTAGTTTAACCTCCCTCTCGGGCCTGTGGGCCTCCGCATCTCTTACCGTACGAAATGCAGTAGCAGCAAGTAACTTCACGCAGAGTGTGGTTCTGCTGTCTAGCTGTCTAGCAGTCTAGCTGCTCCATTCGTACCGCTATCAGCAACTAGCTAAAGTCTCTACCACTATAAAAACTATAGCATAGAGCGCTGAATAAGGTCAGAATAGCCTTCCACAATGACTTGTACTGAAGCTGCTGTCGTCGAAGCAGATCGCTTGCACGCGACTATGAAACGCCGCCAGTGTATGTCAGCGGAATAACACGAATATTTGACCAAATCACAGCAAAAGGCCATTCTCCGTGTGTTCTATTAAAATTAAAAAATATATATTTTATTTATACGCTTTTTACAGTTTAGTAAGTACATTAAACACTGTTCTACGTTCTACCTTATTTATGTATTCTGTGTTAACTAGGGTAATATTAATAACACTTCATTAATTGTGGCAGTTATTATAGTCTGACGATTCCACGGCGTTGATTGAAGCGATTTAATACAAATGATACAGTATACAAAGGGTTGAAAACAACGGTATTTACGAACGATACTAATCTTGAACGTGGGATCTATTTTTGTGTAATTGAAAAAACTACATAATGATAAAACAACTTTTGCACGCCACTTTGCTTGCGTAGGTTTCGAATTACACTAGGTAACTTCCACATTCCTTTTAGCCTCGTTTAATAGTGTAATTTCTGAAACCCCTGTCTTAGAGCTCCAACACATTTAGAGCCAGGACCTGCTTGTCGGGTTCTCTGTTTGTTAAACTACTGCTTCTAGCTACGAGTGTAGCGCATAGCTCGAAGTGGCAGTAGATGTGCTAAGGAATAAATGTTTCAAATTACGTAATATGTTAAGGTAATACCAGGAGTGGCGATTTTAGAATCTCACCGGGTGACTATAGCTCACCAAAATGGCAGTTTTTCATAGAGATTCGGAAAAAATGCACCTCATCGCTGGACACACATCGCTTGATGCGATCGCTAGATACAATCTGTCCAGGAGAAAATGGAGAAATTTTAATTGTTCTAAAGTTAACTACATCAATAATAAAAGTAACTTTTATCAAACTGCCATCAACTAAAATAATCATGACAGTGACTTTAAACTAATTGCTTCTTCCTTAATTGATTGTTGAGATTCTTTTTCAAAGATTTCTTTTTTTTACAGTAATGACTATGTTGATCACTGTATTGATTAACAACCGAAAACAATATAACAAGTGGGTCAATAAAACTTGGCCGAGTGAACCCATTAGATATTTAGTAATGTGTTGGATCGATGACGTCGTTACTATTTATTACCACCTGTCACTTCTGTACTTACTTTGTTCGTTGTCATATTTAAGTACCATCAGGTGACCCACTTGCTTGTTTGCCTTCCTATATTGAATAACAATAAAATAAGTAAAGATTAGTAAGCTACTAAGTAATTTGTTGTCTTGACCAACTGCTTAAAATGAATGGGGATTGATTAAAAAAATATTTCAACTGTAAAATATTATGTTTATGATCACCGCTTTTATGTTATTTATAAATTATATTGAAATATGACCTAGCCTAATGGGATCTAACCTGTACTTACCTAACCTTTTAAAAGTCCTGAAATAAATTGAAACTTAATTACTATAATTTGCCACTCCGTTATAACAGCGGCTACTCTAATAAATATGCGGAACTCTACACCCTACTCGAAATCCTGAAATATATACTTTTCGCTGACAAATTGACTATAGCATCTATTATGGGAAAACAGAAGAACATTATTAAGAAACAATTAAATATTTCTGTCTGTACGAGCCACGTATGCATTTTGTTTGCATTATGTACTTACGAGCATACATTCTATGACTTAAGTTGATATAATCAATCGTCCAGTCACGACTTATTAACTATTGTAATACCTTCCAATCATTAGCCGCTTCGTTGGTTTTTAGTGATGTCGGCAAGTTAGTGAGAAAGTACGCAGGAAGATTGCCCGCGTACTCTACTGTGACACGTGCTCTTGCGCACCCAGCGTGACGGACGTTTGCTTTAGTTACAGTCTGTCGTTAGCTATGCTAGGTATGCTATTATGCATATGATGGTAAAGTATAAATGTTCGTCTATTTTGCCACTGTTTTATTTAGAGCGTCGCAGACGAATTAGGTGTTAATTAAGATTTTACATAAAAATACATTTAAATTTACAAAAGGCGGACTTAAGTGTTATTAGTCAACCTTTAGGCAAAGCGGAAATTATTTTAGGTAGCGCAACGCGATACATATAATGTAATGAATATTAATATTGTATTATTTATGAAATGAGACGTGTAATGAAAATTACCTATAAAGTTATGATTATGATGAATAAATCAACTTACTTAATGTCTCTGTAACGCTTGGATTTAATTAAGGATTACTGTAAAACTGTATGCAAAATCAAGCTTCAAAATGGAAAAAACAAGCGGGATTCATCTAAGCATGAATCATCTGTTAAAATAATGCCAATTAAACACCTACTGAAAAAGTCACTTCTCGCCACCCACGCCTTTTTTGGCGGTTTTACTGTTACTTTGTTTAGCAGTCATAAACCTCTGTCTGTTACAAGCCTGCTGTCCGTGACTGGATTAGCTCCTGGATGATAAGGTCATTTAAGGATCTGCATCGAAATTCTGAACACGTCTGTCTAAATCACTAGTGCGTTCATGTACTTCACAAGGCAGTTGTTTCAACGAATCATACATACGCTACGTGAACCTTTTTTTGCCGAGTTGACAGGTGTTTTGAAATTTTTATGACTTCATGCATCAGTAATGTCCGTGACGCGGCGTCACGGTTGGGATGGAAAAAACACAGGTCCAAAATAGGTTATAAATATACTTCCTAAGTATAATTACTATGATTCCCTTGTGGCTTTCAAAATCCCGTACGTACCTATGCGAGTGTCAAGTTAACAAGCCGCGGAAGGTCATTGTATGCAAATCTTTGCTGGGAACAATCCATACGTATATAGTTTAGTAGACTTCATGAAAGTTAACGTCCCACGGATAACTTAATAACAATTAACAAATACTCAAAGAAAGAATATTTTAATTTCTCGCTGTGCATGAATTTATTGTTAGATGAAAGAGGCATTCAGTGTCTTAATTAGTGAGCCGTCTGTCTGACAATGCGCTTCAGACGTTTATGAAAGCAGCTGTTTGATTACTTAATCTGGCACCAGAGAGATAGCGTCAACACTAACTGGAGGAATGAAATAAGTGTCAGACAACACGAAGTCGCCCACTCGTCGCCAGTTCCTCAATTGAAGTGGAATATACTGCATCATTGAATTGACCTTAGTCCATCTCATGGGCAATATAAACATTACCAACTTCGTTCCGTAGCTCCTTGCGAATGTGCACGCGTTCACAATGTATATAATTGGTTAATTTACATAACAGAAACTAAATCGATTCCATGAATTACATTACGTCAACCAGCCTTATTTACGAGCAACTGAACAGTTGAGCTAGAATGTATGGAAGCGAGACATGTCCTTAAAAGGTTTTGGCGTAGGTTTTTACACGAATAAAAATCAGCCTGCATCGGACCTTTTAATGGCGGATTAGCCGTCGTCTTTGGCTCCGTGTTTATCATATGATAGCTCTCACGATCGCGTATAGCTATCAAGTGAAAATTGTAAACAGAATTGGCATGGCAATTTAGAAAGATGCGTGACGCGTAAATGGTGCAGGCTGCGACCTCAGACGGTATTCACGGCGATGATCTCACCGAGCCCACGTCCTCGCCTCAAACTCGTTTCTTGTTTACTTGCCGGCGCACAGAACTTAACGTTGGCAACACAGGACGTACTGTATCAAGTGGAAGACAGGTTACGTCACCATTTCGTCCTATATTCAATGGAAAGAACTGCAGGGGGCGAAGTAGAGGGTATTACATTAACGTGATGTTAATTAAGATACTGAGGGGTACATTGTAAAGGTGCATAATGACCAATTGCATATGGTGTGACACTCTCACAAAGATATCATCGGGTCCAGGAATTTAGTTGTTTTGCATGGATTATTTTTAATAAACGTGTCTGAGTTTTGCCTTTGCTATTGTTATTCATTTACGTTATCGGGTAAAATATATACTACCTCTATATTATATTTATTAAATGGGCTTAGATGTCACGAGAAGATTCATAAGTCGTAAGGAAACATTACTTCGCGAAACATTACTTATATTATTATTTCGCGATAAAGTCTCGTTAGTATTATCTCAATATCGGCATTCACAGTATTCAGTCTTCGCAAATTATGCAATAAAACGTTTAATATATTTGAAGGTAGAGACTTAATATGTCGAAGTTGCTTTGCTTTAAGAACATTAGTCATGACGATAGAGGTCAAATTCATTCTGTAATCAAGCGGCTCCTAATGGATTTAAAACTGATTGTTGTTTCCTGATTTGGCTACAAACCATTTATAAAAACTAGATTCTACAGCAACATTTGTTTACCCTTGAATACTTTGCGAGGTGTAGTAAATTGCAGAAAAAATGCAATTTGTTTTATCAGGATACAATAATATGCTTTTCTACTAGTTCATTCATGATTTTATACCGTGTGGGTTTCAATGAATCATATTTTCCTCGTTGGTTGTATTTGGTTGTATTAGTTACCAAACAAATTCTGCAGCTTTCAATATACTTGCTGAATCATTTTGAACAGCCATGCATTGAAGGTGTGATTCGCTTTCTAAAGCTTACTTAATTAGCCGATTGGATAAGAATTCCAAAGCTTTAGTCAGTGCTTTGGGAATTAGATTGCGTGGTAATTGAGCTCTACGGACAGGTAGGCCATATGGTCGACGACCTTGCATGGCCGATGTGACGGGGAACAGTGCTACACCCACTCCTATTAAAGCCGAATTGAAAACTTGCCGATTGTGTGCGCCGATTATTTGGATTGCCTTTAGCTAATATTTCAAACTTATCTCACTGTATGACATGTACATAATGTAATGTACATTACAGTGCATGTTGTTTATCTGAGTTTAAGGAGAGTCTCTTTGAATAATTACTAAAAGAAACATGATTTTTGACTTGACAATAAGATAGGAACCTACAGTTACTTGTTTTGCTTATTTTTTATTAAGAGTAACGGTCTAACGGTATACTTTTATTTACACAAATTGAGTGTGGGTTTACCTCTTTCTTGATTGTCGTCATTAATTTTATTTTCATCTTCGTAAATGCAAGAGCTCGTCCGTTGCTTACCTACTTACTAAATTTGCATAACAACAAAAATCATCTTGGTTTTTGGTTTTGGCTTGGTTTGGAATTTGCAGACTCTATTTTTCTGTTATATGCGAGTTTTTATTCCGAAATAAGCTAGTTTTGCAGTTGTTTTTGATTCCCAAGTAAGCAATTCAAAGACTATATAAAGTTTTAAATTTAAAATCACTGTTTGTCTGTGTAAAATCACATTTGTCTGAAATTTTAAATTTTGGTAATTTTAGAAACAAAACCTGCACTTTTCAAAAATATGACGATCTAAATACAAATGTAATTTTAACAGTTGGAGTAATGTTTGTTTATTTCAGTTTCATAGCAACTTGTTTGCAAAAGTCTTATAAATACACGTGCCTTTCTTACTGTCATTATGTAACTGCTAAGGCCTTCGAACTTATCTCTATATGTATACGTACATGCTCCATACACACACTGGTTTGGTTGCCGCCAATCCTTTTTCGGACGCGCAACTTTCCAGCTACCGCAATGGGGTCGTTTTTTTTGCTTGCCATATAAGTATGGCTTCGATTCCAAGATAAAATCTTATTGATACTTTACTGGACATATTTTTGGTCAAATCTTCTTAACTGGACAGGCTTCATGAATTTTAAAAGAGATTTTTACAGATTCCGTGATAATGATAACTCTTTTACCTAAAATATGATTCGTTTGTATGTGGCTAAGTCTTATAGAATTGCGATGCTAGGTAGAGTCAATAAGTTTACGTCATTAGAAAGCTTTTATTAAACTTCCTTTAAGCCCATTCGTCAATAATAACAACGTGACAATTACGTGACGCAACGCGACATAAATGCTTTCGTGTTACCAGTTTACCACCTCTACCAATGATCTGCTCATAAGGCTAACTATTCAAAAAGCAATATTTATAAACAAAAACAAATAAATTATATGTTCTTATCAAACCTAAAGCATAACATAACCGTTTCAAAACACAGCTTAGTCACGGTTTTAGCTACTTACTCAGCAGTTACTCAACTTGGCCAGATATAGCCGTCGCCGGCGCGGGCGCAGGCTCGGCTGGCGCTCTGCTGAGTCAGCTCCGTAACAGATGGGCTTGCATCAGATGACATTAATGGCGTGATTGTGATTTGTTTAGTAGAATTAGTGGGATTTAAATTATGAGACTGTCTGTTACTCAAAGTTAACGACATTTTAAATAAAATAAAATGTCTAGAAGAATAAGTAAAGCAAATTAGGAACAAGTTTTCATTGTCACTAAGAACACTATGGGTTTTGCGCCGGAAATAAATTATTTGAATCTTGAGAAGGGTATTACTGATTATAAAAGGTGATGATAGATTTGTTTATTTATTTGAGCTTTATTGCACAAAAAATACAGAATGTACAAAAGGCGGACTTAATGCCTTAAGGCAATCTCTGCCAGTCAACCTTTGGATGGATAAATCGTAGAGTTCAATCGACTACAAAAAGATGTGTATCCGTTTTTTAAATATTTTAATGTAATCAAGTGCAAAAGTCAATTCCTACATCTTCTATTTCTTGTTGACCTTCAAATGTACAGGACAATCGTTTGTGGCCACTTGTTTCAAAATTTCACTCATACTTAAATAGATAACATAGGTGAAACATTTTGTTTACCTTCACGTTCCGGTTTAATTACAAAACAGGATGATTAATATTATATTTTGTAATTTATTTGTTTGTAATCGCGTTCTCGAAAACGGCTCTAACGAAATTCGATTAAATTTACAATGTGGGAGTTTACGGCCATTTTGGTGAGCTTTAGTCACCTAATGAGATTTAAAAATTGCACCTCAGTGGCCTTAACATGACTGGCCAAGTTTAGTTTATCTTTTTCTGCGTCCCTTTCTTATGACACTAGTTAGACAGAGACACATGGAGGGGTTAAACTAAACCTAGGCTGTTATGTTTGGGCGGCAGGTCTCATTTCTGGGAAAATTGGTTTTCTCCGTTTTTTTTACACCAATCCTGAGCAGGTACTTACGCTCAGGTACTTACAATGTAACTAAGTTGAATATCCACATCATGTCTCGTTGCACGTACTATTGGCTGACAACTGATGAAATGCATGTTACTTCCTGGCACACTCACAATAGAGAACGTAAATAGATACCAACCGTTGTATAGTTATCTACTAATCTATACAATACGCATACGACAGATCTGCATTACGCTTTCACAATGGCTCACATGTGGTACAGTCAGCCTCAGATACTGAACATTTTAGTACCTTGTCGCTGTCAGTAATGTGACAAATTCGAGCAACTCTCATTTCATACGTTACTACGACAAGGTCCTTAAGTGTTTAGGTACTTCTGAGGCTGACTGTAAAGTCAGCATCGGATACATCGGAGCAGGTTAGGTGGTCGAAAATATCTGACCTCGAATGTCGAGTTCAGATATTTTTGAATCCAGGCAATTTTATTTAGTAATGTTAATTATTTTTTTTAGTACAAGCATTAAGGCTTATGACACTCATTAGGTTAGGTTAGAGACGGATGGACAAGTTGCAGAAAACCATAGTTGCTGGCTGGTAATGATAGGGTTACAGTAGGTAAGGTTTGTTCTGTAAGAATCTGAAGTTTACAGTTTCAGCATAATACGCTACCATTACGTCAAACTTGATAATCTTGATATTCTATGTAAAAGCATTCCCAAATAGACACAAGTGTTATTAAAGCTGTATAGTATAGCAGCTGTATGAAGACGATCAAATCTATACAGCAACTATGCAGCTGATAGAGCACTTAGTGTGCTACCAGCGGCCCTAACATGACAGCCCAGGTTTAGTCTAACCCCTCCCTGTGTCTCTGTCTAACTAGTGTCATAAGAAAGGGACGCAGATAGAGATAAACTAACCTTGGCCAGTCATGTTAGGGCTACTGGGTTAATTTACTATTAATTTTCCATATACATACATACCGTGTAGAGTACGCCAATTGCTCGTTTGTTAACATACCTACTGCGTTGGGCATAATATGTAATTGCTAATGTTTGTCAATTTCGGCTAATTATGTAACCGGCGACGAATAAATTATACGTGTTTCCTCCTTAATTGCCAACAGATGGCGTTCGCGGCACTTTTGTGAAAGGGTGGTTTGGTTTCGCTTCGCAGTTTGTTGTAATTATTGCGGTCGCAGTAAAGAACACATGTGCTCTTTGTTACATAAAACATACACAGTCGTTGTTTCCTCACATAGGTACAAAACGTAAAATATAACTTTAAATTAGTTATTCTATTCGTTTTACAAGTTCTGGGGTGCAATTTTTGAATCTCACCAGGTGACCAGTGCTCACCAAAATGACCGAATCTCTGTGAAAAACGGCTACTTTGGTGAGCTTTATTTACCCGGTGAGATTCAAATGCAATTTTTGAATCTCACCAGGTGACTAAAGCTCAACAAAATGGCCGCATTTCTATGAAAAACGGCCATTTTGGCGAGCTTTAGTCACCGGTGAGATTCAAAAATCGCACTCCTGATCTTAAAAGTCATGGACTTGAAGTAATTTTAAGCATTATTTTTACGTTGATAAAGACGGATTCATCCTACCATGCTTGGCCAAACCTAAGAATATATTTATCAGTGACCTACGTACAGTAGCTAGTCGAACTTCTGCGTATGGTTGTCATTATAAAACTCAACTATCGACAGTTCTCCGAATCACTCCAGAGTCCAGACGACCCTGGCCATGTATGAGTCTTCACTTAACCCTTCAAGTCAATAACAACTCACTTTAAATATGGAGAGATGTGGCATGTACAGCCAGCCAGTCATTTTCACGCAGTATGTCATGGCCACGTTCGAGGAACATCAATGACTCACGATTGTCTCATTGGCGGCTATTCGTGTTCTCGGTTTTCAGAGACGCATCAAAAGTCCTTTTAAGCGTTTATTTAATGGGAACTAATCTGAGTAAGTTTTTTTTTATAAAATAGGAAGGAAAACAAGCAAGTGGGTCACCTAATGGTAAGTGATCACCACTGCCTATAGACACCCGTAATACCAAAGAGATTGCAGATGCGTTGCACACCCAGAGGGCTAAGATGGAATACCTCTTGCGCGAGTAATTACACCGGCTGTCTCGGTCTCCACACCGGAACACAACAGTGCAAGCACTGCTGCTTAGCGGCAGGATTAGCGAGCAAGATGGTGGTAGCGATCCGGACGGACCTTACACAAGGTCCTACCACCCGCAAGGCGTTCTAAAAAATAAAAAAATATCCCGACGAATTGAGAACCTCCTCCTTTTTTTGAACTCGGTTAAAAATGCCATTCCATGGAGGCACCTCTGTGAATGGAGACCTTGCGTAGCACACTAACGTTTATTTTGAACTAAAAGCATCCGTCCTTTTCGCACACGCATACTGCTTGGAAAGGGATTTAACTTCATTTCCGCGACAAACAAGCATGCTGGGGTTTTTGACAAATTTAACTTTGAGTATGAGGACAATGACACTAAGGAAGTTCTCGTATGAGAGTTGCACTCCATTGCGCTGCTCGGTCAATCGATCAATCACATTATACCTTTGTAGCCCGCAATGTAATGCAACTCGCATGCGAAAACTCTTACCATGTAAATGGCCCTTAAGCGTTTGATTTTTATGTCATGTGCCTACCTATAGTTTTAACTCTGTCTTTATGCTATTTGATGGGTCAATTCTCTTCAAGGAGGAAAAAAGAAAGCGGTGTAAATGGTGAGATCACAACCATTGGCGAGTAGTATCTGACCCAACATAGTTCTTCTATTGTTTCGACCTCATTGATTACGTTACTCAATAATTCAGTGAGCGAGTCCTTAGCCTTCATTTCTATAGACAACTAAAACCAAGTGATTTATCATGAAACCTATTACTAGACCCTTTACCTCTTAAAGTCTCTGGTTCCTATGACTAGCGGCCCTAACATGACAGCCCAGGTTTAGTTTAACCCCTCCCTGTGTCTCTATCTAACCAGTGTTATAAGAAAGTGACGCTGATAGAGATAAACTAAACTTGGTCAGTCATGATAGGGCCACAGCGGCGATTACTTGCCATCAGATGACCTATTTCCCTTTTTCATTAAAACACCTGCTTCTACGGCGTAGGCACGCATATCGTCACATTTTCAACTACTGATAAGAAACAACAGTACATCTAGCACGAATCGTCTCGATACGCGTTAACTCGCTACGTAACTCAGTGCGTCTCTTTCTAACTAGCCCAATAGGAGAGAGACGCACTGAGTTACGTAGCGAGTTAACGCACATCGAGAAGATTCGTGTGAGATGCACAGTTTTACACAGAGGTTTTTAACTTTTGCATTAACTTTGACCAGATATTATTGGTTAGACTTCAGTCACAGAAGATGTAATAGTATTTCATCCCCAGAAATCGAGTGTAGGGGTGTAGCCAAACTCGTTTGCCTCGCTTTACCATAAAAAATCCATCATTATTATTTTATCGTGCAAAGCTCCCTAGTAATAACAAAAAAGAATAATTTGAGAAATGGGACCCCTGATTGTATGGCGCTAGATTCGGTCCACGATTCGCTACTCGTCTTGCAAACAAAACAAAACTGACAAATGAAACCTCCTTTTTTGAGTCGGTTACAACACTTTTACTACGTGATAAAATTAATAACAACAGATTAGTCATAGTATTAACCTGTTATCAACATTACATAATCGAATGAAGCTTACCTACCCCTGTAATTGATCTGATAGCGCGTATCGCATAGCGTTATGCTCGGCGACTTCCGCAATCAGTCTAATATAGCTTAATCTAATATAGCTAATCTTACTCGTAATCTAGGGACACTCCCTGATTCAGCTGCAAGCGATTCTGCTTCCGAATTCCGATGCAAATCTTGAATATAACAAAAAAGTGTCCAGCGGCCCTGACATGACCGTTCAAGTTAGGGGTCATCTATTAATCAAGTGATGTTTTTTAGCATTTTTTAACCCCTCCCCCCCTGATACGTAGTGAAGTTTAAGACTGACCCCCCTCTCCTACCCAAAAATTACGTGTATTTTTTGCTACAAACTATCTTAAATAGGTACCCTTTATAGCTTTTTTTAAGTTTTGTGGTTTTAAGTTAATTTCGATCCGTTTATAAAAAGCGCTATTTATGTAGTGGCATGTTTATTCCTGACTGTAAGAAATAAATGAATCATGGGTTAAAATTACAGACTACAAATTCATTGGAATTGTCACATTTAATTTTGTTTGTGGGACATCAACACTTTCATACTTATAAATATGTATGTGATTCTTTACCCACGTCATCGAAGATAACGAATTTATGAATACGCTATTCCAATTACAAACCACATAGCATAAAACTGTAAAATTTTTTGGGAATCATCATTAAATACATTTATCTCATAAACGGAGAAAACAACGTTTTAGAAATAATAAAGATAGTTACAAAGTTACAAAAATAATGAAGATTTTTTTAAAATACGTTTTTAGGATTGGGAAAAAATTTTAGAAAGCAATGATTTGAAACTGACAGTTTTACAATATACGCAACTTAGTGTTGCGCTCGATAAATTACAACACTAGCTGTCATTTTGCTTCAAATGATCGTAGAATAAACCAAAACAACAGTTATCGTTTATCGAGTTCTTTTAAGAGGAGTGTGAACCCACCGCTCTCCATACAAAAGGCGATAACGTTTTCCACCCTCTAAACCTTGACCTACAGACATGATTTTTTTGTTTGTTGTCATTATGCCCTAGAACTAGGTTTGTATGTTTTGATTTTTGAAATATTCTTTATAGTTTCAAAAATATTGACGCTTTTTTGTTTTGTATGAAACTCCTAAAATGAAAATGTTGTCAAATCTATGAAGAATATTTAAAAAATCAAAACATACAAACCTAGTTCTAAGGCATAGTGACAACATACTATAAAATCATTGCCATAGGTTAAGGTTTAGAGGGTGGAAAACGTTATCGCCGTTTGTATGGGGAGCGCTTTTTGGGACTGGGTTCACACTCCTCTTAATTTTGAAAATAAACAAAACATAAGCATATGCGACGCCACAAGCGAGCGATACTGTGGCACGAGAGCGATCTTCTAAGTGCAACAGCGACGAGTTCGACGCTGGCTCAAGTGAGCGAGACGGTGATGCTTCGACGACGAGTCCGACCATGTTACGCTTAGAGAATAACAGGGTAGTCGAGTCTCGCTAATGCCTGCGGCCTTACCGAGTTAGATATTGATCGCAATTACAGCTCGCGCTGGATTTAGGACATCAGACGTGTTTGTGCTCCATCACTAGGCGACACTGAAATAGACTGAACTATGGTTTTGTTTAACTTTGATCGTAACTTGTTTTTAACTCGTCCATTGATTGAAAAAACTACGATATCACCTAGATCTCGTTAACAGAGTCAGGGGCCGCATTGTTAATCGTTAATTTAATATTGGGTGGGTACGTATGTACCTATAATCGGCCTAGAAATGTTCTTTTATACAACATATGAAGGCAAACATGCAAGTGGGTCACCTGGTAGTAAGTGAATACCACTTCCTTTAGACACCCGCAACACTAAGGAGATTGCAGTTGAGGTGCAGACGGCTGGAACTGGAAGTTGAATTACCTCCTGTGCCAGTAATTACACCGGCTGTCTTGCTTTCCATGCCGGAACACAACAGTGCAAACACTGCTGCTTAATGGCTGGATTAGCGAGCAAGATGGTGGTAGCGATCCGGGCGGACCTTGCACGAGGTCCTACCACCCGCAAAACTATCGGCTTTACTCTACCATTTTTCGACGGTATTACAAAGGGATGCGAATAACTTTACTGTTACAATTGTTTTATTTAAATTCGTGATCACTTCTTTACTTACCAAAATAAAATGGCGAATCACTGCAACCTCCAGCAGATGTGGCTCCTTGCGCGTTCTCTCGGCCTGACTCATAACTATATCGGGCTTGGGTGTTGCAAATTGCACTCGCCCACTCTTCCTTACATTGCTCTGTCTTGAGATTGCTCTCTCAAATATACTTATTAGGTTTCGAAACGAATTCAAAACGAGAAAGCGCGGTCCAGGAGTGCGATTTTAGAATGTCACCAGGTGACTAAAGCTCGCCAAAATGGCCGAATCGTTATGAAAAACAGCCGTTTTGGTGAGCTTTAGTCACCCGGTGAGTTTTAAAAATTGCACCTCAGTAATCGTACTTACTTATTTACTTTTTATGTTTGTTAGATGGGAATCAATTATAATTATTTAATTAGAGCAAGAGAAGATTTTCGGATGTAAATACACCCTGTTTCTCCAACATGCCCCTTAAGGTTTAATGAATCCCTCCCTGCTTGGGAGACATGTTAGCCACAGGGTGTATTCAGATGTAGAGTCGTTTTGAGCTTAGGACTCTAGTATAATGATAATTAAACCCTTCACATTTATTTTTTTATTAATTGCTTTTCACTCTGTATTTAATGTCAGTTTTACAAGTGGTGTCCACTTGTAAAACGAACGGTACAAATTGTTACAAGTTGTTTTTTTGCACTGACGGTTTGTATGGGTGGGCGACCATTGTTTTGTAAGCGTCTGTCCGGAATTAATTGAAATTCTTCTTAAAAGCTGTACATGAATAAATTGCGAGGCGAACTGACTCTTCGGCGATACAGGCTTGGCACTTATTGACATTCAGACACGAAACTTAAACCTAATATTTAGTCTGTATCCGGTTATTAAGCTTTGTCGGTGTTCAATATTTGCAATACAAAGGCAAACCAAAACTAAGTTTATGCATACGAAGAGAATAACATCAAGAGGCGTACTGATGTATTTTAAAGCGCTTAAAAAGATTGAACCATCACAATTAATCCATATTTTCTTAGTAAAAACATACTATAAATATGTTACGGTACTGAGAGAAAGAGTACTGACAGACAGACGGACAAAAATAAAGTATGAGGTTCCGTTTTATTATAACTTGGAACACTAAAGATGAGAAAGTAGGTTCCTAATGGTTGTGCTCGTTGGGGCATCGGAATGGCAATTGAATCCCTGATCCACCGTGGGTACCTTTCGTCGTGAATGCTCTTATGGATCATAAAGGTTGCATGTCCCAGGGGTGCCATTATTTATGTAAGGTTAGTGTTGCCCAGGCAACGGCGGTAGTAGGTCAGGCGGCGCGTTCATCAACCCTGGAAAGTTGGAAACACGTACGACTTACAGCGTTAAAGAGATCTTAATTATTGAAACGAGACTAGATGGCCCTCTTTTCGCGTTCATCGAGAATCATATTCAAAAATTTAGGACCTTACGAGGATACAACAGTTCTTTTCGACATAACTTGAACTTGAATGTGACTTCATTTTCACTATCGCGATAATTGAATGTGCATCAGGAGACAACCATAATTCAGAGTCCACACACTATTTAAGGCAATTTAAGCCCGAAAATAAAAACTCCCCGAGTTAGCCATGTATTTCGAATTGTCGTTATCGTATGTCATCTACGAGCTTGGTAAAATAAAGGCATGGAGTGCAATTTTTGGATCTCACTGGGTGACTAAAGATCACCAAAATTACTGTTTTTGAAATTTTAAAATTGCACCTCTGATAGTAACATTATATTAGTTAGCGGTGCCATATATGTACGCATATTGCTCTGTTACATTCAGTTTGTATTAGACTAATACTTTATATTGATTTTAAAGTCTAGATAATAATAAAACCCCATTTAATCTAGACGGCTAGGTCAGCTTGAAACAACGAAGCACTAAAAAATACATAGACACCAATTAAATGGTCCGATAGAAGTTTGGATAGCCTGAATCTGTCTAGGTTAGTACTATACATACCTTATGTGGTTAATTTGAAGTTGAACTCGCTTCAGTGTTCAGCCGACAGCGCAATACGGCAGTGCGCGGCTCGCCATGTAAAGAGCGACACGGTCACGCGGCATCAAAGGCTTTAGAATTTATTTGAACTTGATAAATTTAAATAAGCACGATATAATAACAAAACCGACAAACTATAAGATTTGTTGGAAAGTTGACGACCGCATTTTTCGCCTTAAGGATGAACATAGCGAAGTTATCGTACTGGGTGATTAGAGTTTGTTATTGTGAATATCGGTGTATCTCGTAAGAGTGGCCAGAGGCGAAGCGAGCGCGATGGACGCGTGCGATGGCCGAACCGCTCACGCTGCCGCCTCTGCCGCCGCCCAGACGTTTCCACATCTCACTGCATCCTTACCGTGTCAAAAGGTGTGATATACTGTTTGTAACACGTCTACGCACGCATGTAACTTTTAGACATCGGCAAAACGTATAATAAATAACAATAAACTTCGTAATGAATTCGTCTTCAGTAGACTTATTATTTTAAATTACGTTTTCAGGCGTCACCGTTGCCCACACAACGATGTCCCGGAGCCATTGTTCGATGTGGCGCAGACGACGAGCGTGGTGTCCGCGTACAAGCAAGATTACGACGAAAAGCATATGAGTCGCACCACTGCCGTCCACCACGAGGACCATCTACGCCTCGAGGGCGACTTCCAGGCGCCCGAGCGCCCGGAGTGGCACCCCGCCGAGCGGCCCAAGGCCACCAAACCAGAAGACAATCTTAGACCTGAGGGTGACTTCGAAAGGAGGCGTCCGGAAGAATGGCGTCCGGGCGACAGAGCTCCCGTGAAAAAACCAGAAGACAACCTCAAGCCTGAGGGTGACTTTGAAAAGAGACGAACAGAAGAGTGGCATCCAGGTGACAGAGCCCCCATTCGACGTCCCGAAGATAACTTGAAATCGGAAGGAGAATTTGAAAAACGACGCCCAGAAGAATGGCAGCCGGGTGACCGAGCCCCTATCCGCAAGCCTCAAGACAATCTTCATCCTGAAGGCGACTTTGAAAAACGGCGTCCCGATGAGTGGAAACCAGGTGATCGGGCGCAGGTCCGGAAACCTAAAGATAACTTGAGACCCGAAGGTGAGTTCACATCCCCTGAAAAGCAGCCCTGGCAACCAGCTGACAGACAAAAACCTAAAAAACCTGAGGATAATCTGAGACCAGAGGGCGACTTTGAAACTCAAAAACCTGATCAGTGGCGTCCAGCAGAACGCAGAGAGCCAACTAAACCGAAAGACAATCTCAAAACAGAAGGTGACTTCGAAAAACCCAAGCACGAAGAGTGGCGCCCTGCTGAAAGGCAAAAACCTAAAAAGCCCGAGGATAATTTAAGACCTGAAGGTGATTTTGCTCAACGGCATCCCGAAGAATGGCGCCCTGGTGATAGAGCTCCTGTCCGTCGCCCCGAAGATAACTTGAAGCCTGAAGGAGAGTTCACGTCTCCTGAAAAACAGCCTTGGCAGCCTGCTGACAGACAAAAACCTAAAAAACCTGAGGACAATCTTAGACCAGAGGGAGACTTTGAAACACAAAAGCCTGATCAATGGCGTCCAGCTGAACGCCGAGAGCCAACTAAACCGAAAGACAACCTTAAAACAGAAGGTGACTTTGAAAAACCCAAGCACGAAGAGTGGCGTCCAGCTGAAAGGCAAAAACCTAAAAAACCTGAGGATAATCTGAGACCAGAGGGTGACTTCGAAACTCAAAAACCTGATCAATGGCGTCCAGCAGAACGCAGAGAGCCAACTAAACCGAAAGACAATCTCAAAACAGAAGGTGACTTCGAAAAACCCAAGCACGAAGAGTGGCGTCCTGCTGAAAGGCAAAAACCTAAAAAGCCTGAGGATAATTTAAGACCTGAAGGTGATTTTGCTCAACGGTATCCCGAAGAATGGCGCCCTGGTGATAGAGCTCCTGTCCGCCGTCCTGAAGATAACTTGAGGCCAGAGGGAGAGTTTACATCCCCTGAAAAGCAGCCTTGGCAGCCTGCTGACAGACAAAAACCTAAAAAACCAGAGGATAATTTGCGACCAGAGGGAGAGTTTCAAACACAAAAACCTGATCAATGGCGCCCAGCTGAACGCCGAGAGCCAACTAAACCTAAAGACAATCTTAAAACAGAAGGTGATTTCGAAAAGCCTAAGCATGAAGAGTGGCGTCCAGCTGAGAGGCAGACTCCAAAAAAGCCACAAGATAATCTTAGACCAGAAGGTGATTTCGACACTCAGAAACCAGATCAATGGCGTCCAGCCGAACGTCGAGAGCCAACCAAACCCAAGGATAATCTTAGACCAGAAGGTGACTTTGAAACGCAAAAACCAGATCAATGGCGCCCAGCTGAACGTCGTGAGCCTACAAAGCCGAAGGACAATCTTAAACCAGAAGGAGATTTTGAGAAACCTAAACATGAGGAATGGCGTCCAGCTGAAAGGCAAACTCCCAAAAAGCCAGAAGATAATTTGAAGCCCGAGGGCGACTTTGCTCAACGTAAACCTGAAGAGTGGAGTCCAGGCGACCGAGCTCCAGTTCGTCGTCCTAAAGATAATTTGAAACCGGAAGGTGAATTTACATCTCCTGTAAAGGAAGAATGGAAACCAGCCGAAAAAGCCATAGTTAAAAAACCAGAGGACAACTTACGACCAGAAGGAGAATTCACTACTAGAAGGACAACTGATTATACAGTCGTCACCGGTGAAAGAGCTGAAATTATTCGACGCACTGACAACATCATTACTGAAGGAGAATTCACAGGTAAATATGATAATATTTTAGCAGCAAATAATAATCTTACTTTAATTATTTAAATAGTACAAATAAAATATACAAACTGTTAAAAACTGCCATGTCGGATAGGATATTCTTGGCGACACAATTGAATATTCGGACTATTAAAAACAATTAACCCCCTAACAAACAGAACCTCTTCCTAGTACTTTTTCTCCATTTCGTTATTTGGAGTACGATTTAACCACAATCCCTAATTTGTCACAAATAAAATATATCTTAGTATGAATAATCATTATTACTTTTTCAGATACTACCACATCGCGCTCTGAATATACTCTAAAACCAGTTGAGAGACCAAAACCAGTCCGGCGTAACACCTGGACTAAGATTGAGGGCGAAATGACAACAGATACCACCTCGAAAACAGAATACGTAGACTACACAGATATCGTTGAAAGAACTGTTATAGCCACAAAGAAAACTGACAATTTGATTCAAAAAGGTGAAATAGAGTTTGTTACATCCAATCAGGAGGACTACACACAAAAAGTCACTCCAGTTGAACGTCCACAAAGGCGTCGAACCTGGACCAAGGAAGATTTCGAAAAGTTCTATTCAACTGACGAGTTGCAAAAAGTAACCACTTCTCAGGAAGAATACAGGACGTACGAAGAAACTGATATCAGGCAACAACAGATTATAAGACGAGATAATTTACACATGGAAGGAATTTTTGAAACTCACACTGTGTCGCATGATGCTTACCAGGGTGCCGAACTCACTGAGAGACCAAAACAGAAGAGACCTATAGACAATCTTCGACCTGAGGGTGAATTTGAAACGCCTAAACAAGACAAGTGGCGACCGGCTGAACGTCGCGAGGCAACTAAGCCCAAAGACAACCTAAAACCTGAAGGAGATTTTGAAACTCAAACACCGGATCAATGGCGTCCGGCGGAACGACGTGAGCCGACCAAGCCCAAGGATAATTTAAAACCTGAAGGCGACTTTGAATCTCCCAAGCAAGAAGAGTGGCGTCCAGCAGAAAGGCCTCAAGCCAAGAAACCCACTGATAATCTTAAGCCTGAAGGTGATTTCGAAACTCAGAAGCCTGATCAGTGGCGCCCAGCTGAGCGTCGAGAGCCCACTAAACCCAAAGATAATCTTAAAACGGAAGGTGATTTTGAAACACAAAAGCCTGATCAGTGGCGACCAGCGGAACGGCGCGAACCAACCAAGCCTAAAGATAATCTTAAGCCTGAAGGCGACTTTGAAACTCAGAGACCTGATCAGTGGCGACCGGCTGAACGCCGCGAACCAACCAAGCCCAAAGATAACCTTAAGCCTGAAGGCGATTTTGAAACTCAGAAGCCTGATCAATGGCGTCCAGCTGAACGCAGAGAGCCAACTAAACCCAAAGATAACTTGAAACCTGAAGGAGACTTTGAAAAACCTAAACATGATGAGTGGCGTCCAGCCGAGAGGCAAACTCCTAAAAAACCTCAAGACAATCTCAGGCCTGAAGGCGACTTTGAATCTCCGAAACACGATGAATGGCGACCAGCGGAAAGGCCTGAAGCTAAGAAACCGAAAGATAATCTTAAACCCGAAGGTGACTTTGAAACACAGAAGCCGGATGAATGGCGGCCGGCAGAACGCCGAGAGCCAACCAAACCGAAAGACAACCTTAAACCTGAAGGAGATTTCGAAACTCAGAAGCCTGATCAGTGGCGCCCAGCTGAACGTCGAGAGCCCACCAAACCGAAAGATAATCTTAAAACGGAAGGTGATTTTGAAACACAAAAGCCAGATCAATGGCGCCCAGCTGAACGTCGTGAGCCTACGAAGCCGAGGGACAACCTTAAGCCAGAAGGAGATTTTGAGAAACCTAAACTTGACGAATGGCGTCCAGCGGAGCGGCAAACTCCCAAAAAACCAGAAGATAATTTGAAACCTGAAGGAGACTTTGAAGTTCAAAAGCCAGATCAATGGCGGCCAGCAGAACGCCGAGAGCAGACTAAACCCAAGGACAACCTTAAACCGGAAGGAGATTTTGAAACGCAGAAGCCAGACCAATGGCGTCCGGCTGAACGTCGTGAACCAACCAAACCCAAAGACAACCTTAAGCCAGAGGGAGAATTTGAGAAACCGAAACATGACGAGTGGCGTCCGGCTGAACGTCAAACTCCAAAGAAGCCACAAGACAATCTTAGACCAGAGGGCGACTTTGAGTCTCCTAGACACGAAGAATGGCGTCCAGCTGATAGGCCTGAAGCTAAAAAACCGAAAGATAATCTCAAACCCGAAGGTGACTTTGAAACACAAAAACCGGATCAATGGCGGCCAGCAGAACGCCGTGAGCCGTCTAAGCCTAAGGACAATCTGAAACCTGAAGGTGATTTCGAAACTCAAAAGCCTGATCAATGGCGTCCAGCAGAACGTCGTGAACCAACCAAACCTAAAGACAATCTTAAGCCAGAAGGAGAATTTGAGCAACCGAAGCACGTTGAATGGCGTCCAGCTGAACGACAAACTCCGAAAAAACCACAAGATAATCTTAGACCTGAAGGTGACTTTGAATCTCCTAAACATGAAGAGTGGCGTCCAGCAGAAAGGCCCGAAGCTAGAAAGCCGAAAGATAATCTCAAACCCGAAGGCGACTTTGAAACTCAGAGACCTGATCAGTGGCGACCGGCTGAACGCCGCGAACCAACCAAGCCCAAGGATAACCTTAAGCCTGAAGGCGATTTTGAAACTCAGAAGCCTGATCAATGGCGACCTGCAGAACGCCGCAAACCAACGAAGCCCAAGGATAACCTTAAGCCTGAAGGCGATTTTGAAACTCAGAAGCCTGATCAATGGCGACCTGCTGAACGCCGCGAACCAACCAAACCCAAAGATAATCTAAAACCGGAAGGGGACTTTGAGAAACCTAAACACGACGAGTGGCAACCAGCTGAGAGGCAAACTCCTAAAAAGCCGCAGGACAATCTCAGACCAGAAGGTGACTTTGAATCGCCAAAGCACGAAGAGTGGCGACCAGCTGAAAGGCCTGAAGTGAAGAAGCCAAAAGATAATCTGAAACCCGAAGGAGATTTTGAAACTCAGAAACCGGAGCAATGGCGACCAGCTGAACGCCGTGAACCAACTAAACCGAGGGATAATCTTAAGCCTGAAGGTGATTTCGAAACCCAGAAGCCAGATCAATGGCGCCCAGCCGAACGTCGGGAGCCAACCAAGCCTAAGGATAACCTTAAACCTGAAGGTGAGTTTGAGAAGCCAAAACACGATGAATGGCGTCCAGCGGAAAGGCAAACTCCTAAAAAGCCGCAAGACAATCTCAAACCAGAAGGTGATTTTGAATCTCCGAAACATGAAGAGTGGCGTCCAGCGGAAAGGCCTGAAGCTAAAAAGCCGAAGGATAATCTTAAACCCGAAGGTGATTTCGAAACCCAGAGACCAGATCAGTGGCGACCAGCGGAACGGCGCGAACCAACCAAGCCCAAAGATAACCTTAAGCCTGAAGGCGATTTTGAAACTCAGAAGCCTGATCAATGGCGACCAGCCGAACGCCGCGAACCAACCAAACCCAAAGATAATCTGAAACCTGAAGGAAACTTTGAGAAACCTAAGCATGATGAATGGCGACCAGCTGAGAGGCAAACTCCTAAAAAACCTCAAGACAATCTAAGGCCTGAAGGCGATTTTGAATCTCCCAAGCATGAAGAGTGGCGTCCAGCAGAAAGGCTTGAAGCCAAAAAACCAAAAGACAATCTCAAACCCGAAGGTGATTTTGAAACCCAAAAGCCTGATCATTGGCGCCCAGCGGAACGTCGAGAGCCAACTAAACCTAAAGATAATCTTAAAACTGAAGGCGATTTTGAAAAGCAAAAGCCTGAGCAATGGCGACCGGCCGAACGCCGCGAACCAACTAAACCCAAAGATAATCTGAAAACTGAAGGCGACTTTGAAAAGCCAAAGCATGATGAATGGCGTCCGGCTGAAAGGCAAACTCCTAAAAAGCCGCAAGACAATCTCAAACCAGAAGGTGATTTTGAATCTCCGAAACATGAAGAGTGGCGTCCAGCGGAAAGGCCTGAAGCTATAAAGCCGAAGGATAATCTTAAACCCGAAGGTGATTTCGAAACCCAGAGACCAGATCAGTGGCGACCAGCGGAACGGCGCGAACCAACCAAGCCTAAAGATAATCTTAAGCCTGAAGGCGACTTTGAAACTCAGAGACCTGATCAGTGGCGACCGGCTGAACGCCGCGAACCAACCAAGCCCAAAGATAACCTTAAGCCTGAAGGCGATTTTGAAACTCAGAAGCCTGATCAATGGCGACCAGCCGAACGGCGCGAACCAACCAAACCCAAAGATAATCTGAAACCTGAAGGAGACTTTGAGAAACCTAAACATGATGAATGGCGACCTGCTGAGAGGCAAACTCCTAAAAAACCTCAAGACAATCTCAGACCAGAAGGCGAATTCGAATCTCCTAAACATGAAGAATGGCGTCCAGCGGAAAAACCGGAAGTTAAGAAGCCGAAAGATAACCTAAAACCTGAAGGTGACTTTGTAACGCAGAGGCCGGATCAGTGGCGGCCAGCTGAACGCCGAGAGCCAACCAAACCCAAAGACAATCTGAAACCTGAAGGAGAATTTGAAAAACCTAAGCTTGATGAATGGAGACCAGCTGAGAAACAAACGCCTAAAAAGCCCCAAGATAATTTACGCCCTGAAGGCCAGTTTGAAACCCCTAAGCAAGATAAGTGGCGCCCTGCTGAAAGACCTGAAGCTAAGAAGCCAAAAGATAATCTTAAACCTGAAGGTGATTTTGAAACTCAAAAGCCGGATGAATGGCGGCCGGCAGAACGCCGAGAGCCAACCAAACCTAAGGACAACCTTAAACCTGAAGGTGAATTTGAAAAACCTAAGCACGATACGTGGCGTCCAGCTGAGAGACAAACTCCTAAGAAACCCCAAGACAATTTACATCCCGAAGGAGACTTCCAGAAACCGAAACATGACGAGTGGCGACCAGCAGAACGACAGACTCCTAAAAAGCCTCAGGATAATCTCAAACCTGAAGGAAAATTCGATCGACCTGACAAACCAAAAGCTTTGCCTGCAGGAGAAAGGCCAGTTCAGAAAAAGCCCGAGGATAATTTAAAACCTGAAGGTGATATGGATATTGTGAGACGAAGCGATTACACAGCAACCAGAGGTGATCGCGTTGACGTAGTAAGGCACGAGGATCACCTTAAAATGGAAGGAAAGATTGATACTTATCGTTCTAGAGACGACTATAAGCGCATTGAAAAAACAGAAAAAGTTGTCATTACAAAACATGAAGACAATCTGAGAACTGAAGGCGAATTCATTGATCTTCAAGTTCGAAATGATTACAGTGCAACTAAAGGAGAAAGGGCTGTAGTTGTTAAGCCACAGGATAATTTAAAACCAGATGGTAAATTTTATAGACCTGAAACCATACCTTCGCAACCGGCTGAAAAGCGAAAACCTTTCAAATATATTGATAATATCACGATTGACAAAGATACAGATATAAGACGTAAACAAAACATAGAAAGAGTTGACATAATCAGACGTGAAGATAATCTTAAAATAGAGGGTGAATTTATCGATCTGAAACAGCGAAATGATTATCAAGTTGTCAAAGGAGAACGTACAGCTGTAGTGAAACATCAAGACAACTTGAAAATGGAGGGTGAAATGGAAAATATTCGATCGTCGGATACTTATCGTCTAGTCAAAGGACAAAGGGTCAAATTGACACGCAGAGAAGATAACCTTAAAATAGAAGGAGTATTTGAAGATCATTCTCGCAGAAATGACTATAGCGTAACAAAAGGTGAAAGGTCAGCTATAATTTACCACCCTGATAACCTTAAACCAGAAGGTACTTTTGAAAAGAGGCCTGTTCAAGAACCAGTGACTGGCGAAAAGCGAACACCGATCAAGAACACTGACAATTTAAAACCAGAAGGAGACTTTGATAGACCTTCAAAACCAAAATGGGAGTCTGCGGAAAGACCTGATGTCGTTAAGCCTCGTGACAACCTCCATCCTGACGGAGAATTCGACCGACCAACAAAAACAAAATGGGTTCCCGGAGATAGACCAGATCAAGTTAGACCCGTTGATAACTTGCACCCTGAAGGTGAATTTCAAGACAAACCCAAACAACATTGGCAACCAGGTGAAACTCCCACCCAGACACGCCCGAAAGATAACTTGAAACCAGAAGGCGATTTTGATCGACCATCTAAACCACAGTGGCAATCTGCTGACCGACCAGATCAAGTCAGACCAGTAGATAATCTGCATACAGAAGGAAAATTCCAAGACAAGCCTAAAGACCACTGGCAACCTGGTGAAATCCCATCTCAAGTTCGTCCAAAGGATAACTTAAAACCCGAGGGTGATTTTGACCGTCCAGAACGACATAAATGGCAAACTGGCGAACGGCCGAACCAAGTAAGACCAGTGGATAATCTACATCCTGAAGGTAAATTCCAAGACAGACCTAAAGAACGCTGGCAGCCTGGTGACACTCCGGCACAAGTTCGTCCAAAGGATAATTTAAGATCGGAAGGTGAGTTCGACCGTCCAGAACGACCTAAATGGCAAACTGGAGAGCGACCGGATCAAGTACGACCAGTAGATAATCTGCATCCAGAAGGAAAATTCCAAGATAGGCCTAAAGATCACTGGCAGCCAGGTGAAACTCCATCGCTAGTACATCCAAAAGACAACTTAAAACCGGAGGGTGATTTTGATAGGCCAGAACGACCAAAATGGCAACCTAGCGATAGACCAAGTGCTATAAAACCAAAAGACAATTTGCACCCCGAAGGCAATCGGTTACAAACTGATAAGGTAGATTCACCCGAACGTGAGCGTCATTCCAACTATGTCATAAATAGAACTAGCTCCAACCAAGTAAATGATATTTCTAGAAAGACAACAGAGACGATTACTGGCCAAAACATATACAGTATTGACTCAACTCCAACGACTATCGTTAGACACGATACTGACATACACCATGATCATAGAACGCAAGGTATCCATGATGAAACAAATTTGCAGAAATCGAGCTCTCGTAGCGAACACTCAACAACTAGACATATTCAATCTGGAACTCGAGTTACACACTCCACAGTGACTTCACAGAATTTAACTGATCGTACGGAAACGGAGAATAATATTGGTAAAATAGGTTATGATCAAAACGATAAAGAGCGTTCCGTCACTAGACATGTAGACAAGAATACTGTAAACAAGCACGGATCTAAGAATATTAAAAATGTCCAATCTTCGACTACATCCTCTACAAAAACAACAAAACAAGTAACAGAAAAGAAGCTCATCGGTGGAAAATGGGTAACAGTAACGCGAAATGTGGAAACTAGTATTATCGGTGGAGAGTCAGGTCAGGATAGGCAGTCCGGCAAGAAACCGAAAGATAATTTGCATCTAGATGGTGATTTCGAAAGGCGTCCGCAAACTAAGTGGCAACCAGGTGAAACTCCCGCCCAAGTACGTCCTAAAGATAATTTACGACCAGAAGGAAATTTTGACCGGCCAATACGACCAGAATATCAAACAACCGATCGACCAACTCCGATAAGACCTAAAGACAATTTATATCCTGATGGCGAAAATTCACAGAATGCACCGGGACCACGACGTTCAAATGACTTTAAGCCCGACGGCAGTCGTCGTACCGATAGCCCGTCGGATAGATCTGGACCTATAAGACCTAATGATACTCTTACATACACAAATGGAAATATTACACATGACGCCACAAGGACAAATCAGACGCACGACCTTGCCAGAAAAACAACTTTAACGAAATCTCAGACTGGTCATGATGATTTTAATACTCAGTCACGAGATTCACGTGTGCAAACAACTTCGAGTGGTACATCAGTTCATCATGAAGGACAGTCGCAAACAACACACACAGAGTCTCATACTAGCGTGCAAACTGGAGTTCAGTGCTCTACCACTAAACATTCAACTTCGGGTGCCCAGATAACTCAAGCGACGTCCCAGAGAGGTGATCGTACTGGATCACAGCGAAATGTTAATCAAACATCGTCACAGGACGTTACAGACAAATCTTCTTCTCGAGCTGTCATAGACAGAAATAAGGTAGTCCAACATTCTGATTCGCGTAACATTAAAAATATTTCATCTTCTTCGATCAATAAGACAATGAAGCAAGTTTCTGAGAAGAAACTAATAGCTGGCAAGTGGGTAACTGTAACTCGCAATGTGGAAGTTAACGTGGCTTCGAGTGGCGGTGATACAAACAATCTTAAGACCATACAAGATAAGGATGTGGTTGACAGATCAGGTCAAAATAGACAAACCCGAGGTGATTCTAGTCAAAGAATAGTTTCATCAGAAGACTTGGTTACATCTTCATCTTCACAACATGGAACAAATGTTAATCAACGTACAGCCCATAGTCACACTCAACGTAATTCTTCTAATATTATGAATGTTACAAAAAGTAGCAAAGTTCAAGAGCACAGCTCGCAATCGACTCAACACGTTGTTGGAAGGAATCAATTGAGTGACAGCGTCGCACGAACCAGTGTTGAGTTTCAGAAAGCGATGCACGGTGGTGATACATCTACTCCCATTGTCGATCATTCGAATCGTAGCGGGCATCATAAGCGGACATCTGATCTAGTATCTGACTCATCAAACGCAGTTCTTCATCGTAAGGGTGTCTCCTCGGCTGCTGAAGCTCAGCACTCTATAAGTTCTACGGCATCCGCACAGCGAAAGAGCATTGGGAATCTATGCGACCGAGGCGAATACATCAGTAACTCAAGCCATAGTACTGACAGAAAAAGCATTAGTTCCATGCACCGATCAGCCCGCGACAACATGGCGGTCATTTCGCAGCATACGGAAAGTACAGATTCGCAGCGTCAATCAAGCAAGCGCGACGGGCAATCTACGTTGGCTGTGGAAAGGCAGCCACGGGTGACTATGCGGGATAATATTCAAGTCGGGGGAGAGTTCTACGGACGTTCGGAAGCGAATGCTTACGGCAGTTTTTCGCGTTCGGAGAATTCGCAGAAAGCACGTAGCGAGCGTATGGAGCGTACGGAGCGTACAGAGCGTGTGGTGCGTCATGGGACCACGTCGCATTTTGTGCTCGGCAACGACAACACCAGCTACAAACAGGAGTTCACTTCACACGTGCACGGAACCTGCCCCGCCACGCTCATAGAAGCTCCGCGCACCCCCTTCAAACACACTCGCGACTCTCGTGAACACAAATTCTACGCGACAAAAGCCTCTCGATAAAATTCCTATGATGATGACCCAGTTTTTCAGTTTGTTCATTCCTTTCGACTGTGCCTTATTAGAGCTTGTTTATTTTAAGGGTTTAGTTTAAGCATAATCATTACTTTTGTAACGCAATCTAACATTGCTAGTCCTATGTAATTTTAATACGTCCGCTTTCAATGCATTATAATCGTTAATAATTAACAAATTATACTTGATACAAAAAAAATATTTATCATTGTTTATTGTAATAATGTAAAACATTGCCAGGTAATAAATTTTATATTAAATAAACGAGGAGTTTTATTTATTTTCATTTGCTTGCGATACGCAAAATAAAAAAAAGGAATTGAGAGTGCGCTTTAGCGCCTTAGATTAGCTTGGATCTTTAGAATAAGAGCAGCACCATTCGTCAAACCATACCACAAAAAAAATTACAAGCGGTAGACATTTGCTGTACTTGATGGGATACCTCATCTAAACACTGATAGACCGGCGATTTGTATGGAATGACTGTTTGAAGTTTTGTGCCGTAGGACCGTATTCGTGATATACTTACTCGTAGGTTTCATGCCCAAGGTATCATTTTAGGGCGCGTGTATTATTCAGAAACTTGTCTCTTTCAATCTAAAGTTGCATTATAGAGACGAGTCAAACCCTGCGGAGATGCTGCGGGGCAACTCTCGCCTCAGTAGAGATAAAGTCACGTTCGAGACGTGCCAGATATAACTGTCATTATATCCGTTTCAATTCTACCATTTTATGACATATCTCGAGTGTAAGACCAATGATGTGAGACGAATCTTAATGAACGTGAGATGTCATTAAAAACTATTATAGCCAGCATTGTAGAAATAAAATACAAAGAAAATTCTTAAGAATATAATAACAAAGCTAAATCGCATTTAGATAAGAATATTTCAACAATTATATTGAAACTTAAAAAGAAATTCTAAACCCATGTAAAGTAATTAAAACTATTTGTTCCTCAAACATTAAAACGCTTACGAAGTATTGAGTTACTCGCCTGTTTGTTACTTGGTTGTTTTGGTGGAGGAGAGTTCATCAGGATTAACAGACTGCTTCAGACGCCTTATTCTTTTGTATCGGCTGAGCTCTCCGTCGTAGTTTTTAGGAATAGGTCCGAAAGCTTCATTGCCATTGTAATTAACTCCATTGGTGAAACTCTCCGTTTTCTTTGTGCCATCAACAGTGGTAGTTGAGTGCTGAGAGCATGTTAACAGATCTTCCTTGATGAGGTCATCTGCTGGTTCAAGCTTTAAACCTCTTTCTGCTGCTCGTTTCTCTCTGGCTCCACCGTTGAACATCAAGTTATCGTCGACCCCTTCAACTCCGGACAAAACATTGTCTGTATCAGATCCAATACTCATAGTATCCCTATTTAAACTGTCCACAAAGTTTGATCGCTTCGTTTCGTTTGGAGAGCCTTCAGCGTTTAATCTAAGTGCTTTGCGCCTAGAATCACTTAGTTTGTTAACATTCTTCGCGAAGTTTGCCGTACGATCGAAAAAGCCATCATCATAGAATTCATTGCCTTCATCGCTGTCCTCGTCTTCATTTTCGGCGCGGTAAGGTACGTAGGCTACCTTGGATTCTATCGGTAGAATAGCAGCTGCTCGTTTCTTTACTGCGTGCTCTCTATTTCTCCTCTTCACTCTAATCAAAGGTGCCATATCTGAGCCGACATAGGACCCGGAATCATCGTATGCATTAGAATTAGGAAATGATTCTTGCAGAGACCTTGATAAACTTGCATCATTCCCTTGTTCAGTGTCCCGTTTGTGCGTATTTCGAATGTCATAATGTAGTTGTTCCTCGTCATCCATTAGTTGAGACAAATCGTCATCCCGAGAGCAAACATATTCATTTAAAGTATCTTGCGATTCGTCATGATTTAATTGATTATCAATTGATTCATCGTTAGTAAGATCGTTTAAATTTACTTCTCTTTTATTTTCACTTTTAGATGTCGCTGATTCTGCAGTTGCTGCGTCCGACTTATCTTCGATGTTATCTTGGACACTTTCTTCAATGTTGTTAGTCGATTCTTTGCTTACGGAATGAGCAATACTAGCATCAGCGGTTTTTGTACTTGATGTGTCCCCAATATCACCTGGGCAAACGGTTGAATTGATATTTTCAGTCGTTTCAGTGTTTTGAGATGCAGCATTATCTGTGTTCATGTTTATTGATGGCCCTGCAATTTTATTCGTATCCAATGGACCACCGTCTAAATAATTATTCTCTTCAACAGCTCCAGCTTTTTTAGTTATTTCTCGTTTGTTTAAGTTATTACCTTCGTTACTTGCGTCATTATCTATTATCTTCTGTAACAGCGCTTTTTTCTCTTCAGAGAGAGAATTCAACAACTCCTCTAGCTCCTCACTAGATAACTTTTTAATATGCCTCTTTATGGCAGCTTGGTCATCTTCATTTGCAATACTATGGAGATCTTTATTTTCTTTGGTTTCCGATGGAACAGGCTCTTCTGCGGTCTGGCTTTGTACCTCGCGTCGATCTCTGTTGGACTCATCCTGATTTTCTTCATTTTCACTGTCTTCAAACTCTATGTGTTCAGTTCGTAGAGGGTTATAGTATTTTTTGTAAAAGTGAGACTGTGCACTAGGTTCTGCATTAAAATCGTTGGGCTCATTTTTCAGTACCTTGGTGACTTGCCCTCGTTTATTGTCGCCACTTTCGAAAAGCAAGTCCCTATCATCTTCTAATCGTCCACCATTCCTGCGTCTGTTGACTGCGTCATTTCGCAAACCAACGGCTTCTAGTGGGCTATCCTCAAACCCGCTGGATGGGACTTCTGGATTCTGTACAAGTTCATCGTTGCCATAATTGTTACTCGCAAATCTGCCTGGTGGTCGTCGTTTGAAGTAAGGTTGCTCAGGTTCCTCAATCGCAGCATCATCATCACGCACTTTGATTCTTCTACCCGATTTGTACTCTGCAAACTAGAAAAAATATTTATGTTAATTAGGCAGACATTTTCTAGAAGGGAAATTAGCAACGCTCTTTAGGTATTTCATGAGGAACGAAACTGATAATTGAGCAGTTATACGCGTCGCTGTATACCATTAACGTTGCAGCACAAAGTATATGAACGAAAAGCACAACAACACGGGACTCTAGTGTCAATAGAGTAAAGGTTTGTGTAGTTTTTATAGCTCTTCTACTTTGTGGATATTCTTTGCTAAAAAACTTGCATTTTATATACGTAGGCAGGCTTGTAGCAAAGCTAGGTTATTTTTTGTTGTCGACCTTTTTGATTGTCACTCACACGCCATGTCGTCCTAATATCAAACGTGAACTTAAACTTTAAGTGTTGGAACTTAGATCTCTGTTACACTATGACGTATTAGGACGACTATATGCGTCGGTGGAAGCACAACAGTAGGTACACGATACCTTAAGGTATTCTTGGCGTTCAAATGCTTAATAATTTAGGTATTTATATTTATAGCGTTGTACTAATCTAGAATATATTTTACGTTATCGTATGTATTCCTCCTCGTCATGTGCCCGCCAGGTGCGCGTCCACTTTGTGTTAAATACTCATTTCTGTTGGAATGGGCCTGCGCAGTGTCAGCTTCTTCATGATTATTCTCTTTCGAAACCTGAAAGAAGATTTTACAGTACAAGGTCTGGAGAAAAAAATATTTGGGGCCCTGATCATTTAATGTGTAAGCTATGTCGAAGATTTCTAAGGGGTCTTTTGAGTTTACCAAACCCACTACGTGATAAAAAAGTTTAATTTTAAGTTTTAGTATAATAAAGCGCTGCCACAAAAAGTGCAATCAATATACCCTCCAAACAATTACTACCCTTTCAGAAACCTTATCAATAACAATGACAAAATTCCTTTGAAAAGTTATTTTATAAAGTAAATTAGGTACTTGCCTATCTACGAAGAGGGCACCTTTTAAAATGCTACTTACTTGAATGGCATGGGATATCAGCGAAGTTGTTTATGTACCTAACCAGAGTTATTAGGTTAGGTACTAAATTGATAAGATAACGAGCGATTTGGTCAAGGACTGGGTTGTTCTATCAAGTAATGTCATCTAATTTCAAGCAATAGCCGCAGGCTTACTTTGTCCTCGAGTGGTGCGTCTTCGTCCTCGCGGCGATCGTCTTCAGATGCCTCGTCATTTCTATCGTATTCGGTCTCCTCTAGTTCACTAGAAGCAGTCATAATTATGGAACATCAAGTTCACTATACTTCTTATATTGTGCCAGCAGCTGACATGGTGATTTGGTAAGTCTTTTGCACAAGTTTAGCACTAACTGGGTTATGAACTCATGCGTACAAATAAATTGGGGCTAATTTGAGGAGCTCTAAAAAAATGTTACCAATGGAAGTGTTGCTGTCAACAGAATATCTTTGCAGATTTTACATTATCATTTAGGTTTAACTAAACTTGGTCGGTCATGGGGGCCACTGGAGGCTGTTGTTGCTTCCTCTCACTATAAAGGTGGTTCCACAGTCAGAAATATCTGAGCGATAAAAATGCAGAAACGCGGCAATGGCCTCCTAGTCTGATTCCTGCGTTTTTATTGCTCGTGTTTTCTGGCTCTGAATCCAGTTTAAAATTCGTCTGCGTGAGCATTGGCACACATGCCCGAAGCGCTGCGGTGACGAGGAAGTTTTTTTGTATCAACTAGTAGGGTATGTAGTATATTGACACCTTACCTATCTTGGAAGCTCGGGTCCGCTGGGCGAGTGCCTGCCCGGTTCAGAGTACAGCATAACAACATCAACACCAGTACAATTCGCATTTTGTATTTTTGCATCAAAACCGTTTATAAAAGTTTGACAACTGAGTGACAAGTTAACGAATTCAAATATTCTTTTTCAAACAGCCAGTGAGAAAAACCAGATTTGTTGTAAAGGTTCTTTTCAACTTCTTATGTCACAGATCAATGGTCCTTCGAACCAGATCCTTACTTCAACCGCTTTAACGACAAAGATTACGCTTGTTCGCCGTCGGAGCCCGCGACGCCTGCACCGAGCCGAGCTGTCAGGGCTTACGTACGCAGGCGTCGTCGCGCCACCGCCGCGGGGCTCATGATTAAGGACCACGCACTGGTCCGCAACGGTGAGTGATCCGATTTATTTATATGTCAGAGTCTTACGGTAGTTTTATGTTAAAAATAAGATTACGCTACGCATACAAAACGAGGAAAGGGAACATCATCAATATTTCCGAAAGAGAGACTCGTATCTTATAAATAAGAAGCTCCGCTGGTGGTAAGAAACAACTCTGCGCGTTTTAAACCTTGCAAGAATCTCTTTATGTCCCATTGCTATCCTGATTTAATATTGTTACTTCGTTTGAAACAAGGGTTTTTTATGGTATGCTTACCTGTTTCATTCATTTATCCACCAGGGCCCAATTTCATAAACGCGACATGCGACAGGTGACAATTCTCCATACATTATTGTGTCGACAAGTAACGCTAAAAACTTACAGACTTAACATTATAGCGGGCAAGTAATGCATACCGAATTGTCACTGACACCTGTCACCTGCCGCGTTTATGAATTTGGGCCCAGTTCGAATGTATACATAAAAGTGCAGACTGTTAAAATGGAGTGATTATTTATTCTCTTTGCTTATGAGTATGACAATAGAATATTTTTCTGGTGACCCAAAAAATCAACATTTTGCCAATATTGACTTTCGTACTTCATTTTTTAATTTTTAATACAGCTCTACAAAGGAGGGGAAGTAGTATTAAAATAACAGAACTAGGTACTTACAACAATTTTATTTTAAATGAGACCGTTTCATCTCTATCACACTTATTATGTACATGTATTTTGGTTTAAATAAAACAAACCATTGAAACATCTTACTTCAATATTCTCAATAAGTTTGTGCATATTTGAGAAAAAAAAACATTACTCTCTAGATTTAATGTCATACAAATTCATCAAAGGTCAAAGAGTTTTTAGAAATACTCATCACACGATTTGGTGTATCGTTGCCTTGAAGGAGCAAGCTATCTCACAACTGCACATACATTAAAAACTATTACTATCTCGTAACCTAAATCCAAATGCGAAGTCGAACGAACGTCGGAACTATAAATCGTCAAGTGCAATGTGACAGCGGCAACTGGTTTCTGGATCGTCCACTATTGATAGTGTTGTCAAAATTACTAATTAAATCATCAAAATAAAACAAGCTGAACGGTTTTTATCGTGTATATTCCAAGGAATTTATCCCGGGTTCGAGCGCTTTTCAAGTCGCACGTTCACGGGCAGAAAGAAAAAGTAGTTAAAATTAAGGAATACCCAATCCTGAAAAATATTTTTTTAATTAAAAAACTTTATAATTAACGCAATTAGACTACCTAACATAAAATTCAACTTTAATAGCTACACGTACGATACCCGATTGTATTAACGTGAATAATGACTTTTGCCAATAAATTGATTCCCATTGGTAACAAGATTTTTTAGGGAAACTTATAGTTTCATTTGGCCTGGAAAAGGGTTTAACATAGGATACAATTTTACCATGAGACGTTGCAGTCTCTTTTGACAACTCTGAAAGGAGAGTAGCATCTTAAATTTCTGTCGCATGCCATCTGCAGCACGGGTACCATAAGTTCAATATAGTTAACATAGGTCAAATTAGCATCGTTGCGACACGACGATGCAAAAACCAGAACCGCAACCTCAACACTTCGGTGTGCAACGATGACGGTAGATTCGTTTACAGACGAAGTAAACTTAGAGGCTATATAAGAATAGATTTATGGCACATCACACTAAGGTTAGGATTCACGTTCGTCCCCAATACAAATTGCACTGGGCACACCAACAAATCTTACCACACATGGCTTTTCTATGACACAATTTGCAACTTTGGAAATGGTAAATTGCCTCCATCTGTCACATTCGTCTACGTAAACGTATCTAAGTTAATACCGAAACCGATTTCATTGGTTTTCAGTTTCTACAAAGTGTTAAATTATGATTATAATACGACAGACACGAGTCGGATCCAAAATTGAGGTTGGGGAGGGAACCAGCTGTGAGTGCCTAGGCTGTTAGAGATTATTCCGGTACACACCCATATGGGGGGGGGGGGGGCTTGAATCCCTAAATCTACTCCTGGATACGCTACTGCAGGTCGACATGTCTGATTAACCTTTTGTTTGACATAGTGACTTACCACAAATAAATGTATATTTTTCACCACTCGAAAGGCGCAAAAAGTGCTTAGGGGCATTACAAGTTTGAGTCTCCAAGCTACCTATCGTCAGTCTGCCCGTAGCGTTGTAACTTGGCCATGTTTAGTTGTAAACGGGTCAGCTGGTTTGGAAATATTACATTATTTTATCTTAAGTGTTTCACACGAGATGGATACTGCACAGACTTCATTTTAGATAAGTGCATTCATATAAAATTAATCGATTTGTAAGACAAATCTGTATCTACTCTTACTGACTGACACTGCGCTTTTGTTTCTGCTTTTTGTAATAAAATACATTGACTTCTTAAATATACTTTGGAGAAACTGAACACCACGCACCGACTTTGCTACAGGTCCTTGCACGACGAAAACGGACAATGTAGTTTCAATATTTTTAATATTATCGTTTTATAATACAATGAATCACATCTAATGGCATGTCCATTTTTCTAACATAAAAAAAACCATATTGCACCTCATCCAGACTCAAACTAACCCGCGACTTCTAGCCTATATACTGCGACCCGCAGCCTAGCTTACAAGGTACATAACATGTACATAACGTATCAACTTTAGAAAAAAACTACGATGAACTTTTAAGAAAAAAATAATCTTACATTATCATCAGAATTAGGCTCCTCTAGTACTCAAGTTGTGCTTTTTTTCCTTTATCACAATTATGATACAATAACTATTTTATACAATTACCTGTCATACAGTAAGATATTGCGGTGAAATTAAACTTTAGACCACATCAACAATATTATTTAGTGAATATAAACATAATTATATGTAAACTTTAAACAACACACCAAGCATTTGGTTCTTTGATTCTTTACAGTTCAAACTCAAAGCAAGCTATATTAAAAAATCTGTACACGTTTCATATTTCATAGTCACAAAAACGTTGATTTGAAACAGTAAATTATGTCTATGAGACACATGGGCGTTACCAACTTGTGTAACATATTCAAGTCATACATAAAACTAACGTCACAACATAACAAAAAATACAGACGCTAAAATTGTCATCACTTCAGAAGGCGAGACACAGTTGTCGCAAAGAACCCGACACCACTCTGACATAACCATGTCCAATAAGGCAATAAGGAACTTTTTTGGGCAGGTAAAGCCAGCAACAATTATGTATAATATATCTAAATGTAGAATGAACTCAGAAACGTTCACACAATCACTAACTTAGCGTTGAAAATGCTTAAAAAAATCTAAGAATGTTTTTTTTTTAGTTTCCGGTAAATAAACTGTAAAATAAATAAATAAGATAGCGAATAAAAAAAATGCATTTTTGGACTCGCGAGTCTATTGCAAAATTAAGTTGTATTTATGACGTAAATCGGGACTTATAGATAGCAAGACTGTTCGTTTACTTTGACGTTTCGACCGTATGTATAAACAATGTTATTATAGAATTTAAAGTCCCGATAAACGGTAGCAATATGAGTGGAAATAGCGCAAGTTTAAAACAATTTATCGAATGAAATTGTTTTGGAATGACATTTAAAATTTGGATACCTACTAAAGAAACACCCCGATTCTTTTTACATATCATACAAAATTCCATTGAAAATATTGCGGATAATCTTTGGATAAGTAGGAAGTTATTTAACCGTCACTGTAGGCCAAATATATTTCTTATCCCTGTTACAAACTCGTTCACAAGACCTCACCCAACAATGTCATTGTGAATGTGTGAACAATATCACGTGGATATTTTTAACGTGCTGCCGACTGTACGCCCCAACGGTACTTTTTCCGCAGACCCTACCGTAAACTTGTATTTGAAATCAAAACGTTTCAACACATTTGAACTAAAACAAGTTGTTATAAACTTTATGAATAAGTAAGTGGCGAGTAAAGATCTTCACATTATAAAAACTCAACGGCGATTCGATTTTATGCCAAATATTGAAATTTAAGCCCTATGTCATATTTTCTAGGTTTAATTTCAAAAACCACACGTCGTCCCCGCGGCGACTGTGCGCTTGCGACTGCCACGTGACGGGCAACCATTTGCGTTGACGCCGCGTTGTCCATTTGTGACCAGTGGGTGGATCAACTAGTTGACTACTCATCGAAAGTGGGAGTAGAGTTGCTGCCGCAGTGGCGTGGAGTTGATATAGTGTGCGAAGACCTTATGGGTCCCGGGTAGCTTTGCACAACTGAGCCGTCGTCTTTCCCCTCATATTAACGGAACCATTCCCCATTGAACCCATCCATAATGTACGCAATCAAAATTCAACTCTTGGAATGGAATGGAAGGCGCTGTTTGAACATTCTATTTCGTTTGGAACTCATAACTTGCTGACTAGAATCTTAAAACATAATAAAATGAGCATTTTTACAAAACGAAAAAAAGTGCCTACTCACTCGAACGCCACTGCAATCGCAATATTTATAAAATTTATAAATATTTAAAATTAATTTGTACTCTGCGTGTCAAGTACACCAAAACGATACATAGTTCAAAACAAAAGACCGAGAATAAAATATTGCGAATACATTGTGTTGCAATAAACATTTTAAACTTAATATCTATACAAATTTCTACTTCGGATTGTCTACTGATGTGAATTCGGTCTATAGCAGGTTTTGAGTATTTATACCCAACGCTTAAATAAAAATTACACGTCAAATTTAACAAGGGTGAGGGTACATAATCAGTTCCATGGAGCCAATTCTCGTATACGAGTTGCATTACATTGCGCGACTCGATCAATCATTCGATCACGTCTTACTTCAGTAGCCCGCAATGTATCGCGTACCATGTAAATGGCCCTTATAGTTGCAGGCAAACATCTTGATTATAAAGCGCATACATATTTGTACTAGAAACCGCTACTGCGCAGTCAAGGTCAATACTCAAGAAGTTTGCCGGGAACTGTAACTGACAAGTGATTAGATAGTTCTCTGAGGGTAAGTAAAGTAAGCCTATCGTCACGGATGTAGGTATATTTACAAAACATATTAACGGAGATGATAGAAGTTGATATATTTGGAATGAAACAGGGTAAAGCAGCGTGTGTTCAGTTGTAACGTTTACCCTATCGTTAAAAGTGGTTTAAAATTGACCTCAACACGGACACGAGTCTCGCAACCACACATAAGTACATAGATATGTTCGCGACAAAAGCCTATAATTTTTTAAATAACAACTCTATAATTACAACGAACGTCGCCGGTCGAACAGCAACGGAACACATGGGACTCGCACAACGAAGTTATTAAGAATAATCCAGTGAAATCTGCAGACATCACAGCAGTGCCGACAAGTCTAAATGTTAACGCCAAAACAATATGTACATACGTTAACTAAATTTGCTGACGTTTTTGAGTAAAGACAGAATTTTGATCGTAAGTAAATATGTGTTATTAAATTAAGTTTCGTCTGTTTTATTTATTAAGAAACTATGTTAGACTGCAATTCTAACCTGAAAAAAAGGAGTAACATGTATGGGCTTTTTTGAAAATTACCTCTTGTATTTCTGGTTAAGAGTTACGCAACAAGTTGCCGACTTTTGCCTTAAAAATTCTATTTGTATTAGTTAATAAAAAAACGGTAAATGTGACATTATGTTTCTTGCCGTTATGGACAAACTGTCTTCATTGTGACATTTGATTTTTTTCATCTTGCCATTTTTCTAGACGTATTTTCTAGATATATTTATTGTTATTATTTTGTTTACCGTTTTGACGATCTTATTGTGAATTTGGTATGTTTGACTTTCTAAATTTAATGAAATTTCCAATAAGTAACAAATGAATCTAATCTAATCTAATGGACATTAGTTTATAAGTGAACCGGTAATCGGAATTCTATGTTAAATATGTTAGGTACTCAGAATTTTTGCTTGTCTTTAGCGCTGATGATAATATCTTTGGATTTCACCAGAAGACAAGGACAGAAAAGTTATTCAAGTTAATCTTAAAGATAAAACGGACCCTAAATGGTAACTAGGGTAAAAACTCTGTCATGGCAACTATCGTATAAAGAAATCTACATTTTGTTACATAATTCGGAAAGTAAATTGTCATTACAAAAACTGTCGTTATAATTATTAATCAGGTACAGTCAAGGAACTTAATTCCCTACCCATTTCGTTGAAATGTCGTCTGACATTCTCAATGCATTAAGGTCGATATGTCAAACTAATGTCTTGCTCTAGTTAGCTCTTATGGTGACAGTTTGCTATACGATATTGAACCTTAGGTGGGTTGGAAATTAAATTCCTTGACTGTACAATAGTGTCTGTCAGATAAGACACAAATTGTCATAGATAAATAACTAAACTTTGCCATGACAAAGTTCCTAGACCCACAACCCGTTGATAATCAAACATGTGCTAGCTTGGGGCACAGATACTAAAGTGAAAAAATATAAATATTATTCGTTCTCTTTTTTAAGCAAAAACAATAAACAATTATTTTTATTTTTGAAATGGTTTTCATAGTATACCTTTACCTTTTTTTCCTGTTTGTCGATAATAAAGATTGCCGTCCAGATGAAAATGTCCACTATGATATCGTCCCTCTTTATACGAGTAGAAGACTAGTAGAGGTTTTCCAATTTTCCAATGGGTATATTTATCGATATCAAATCCCTTGAACGTGCCCCGAGTTAGCGCACGTTTGTTGATTATATTTAAAAGGAATTGGGGCACATGAAACCATGCTGTACAACGAACGTGGTGCAGAACAATTTATCTATATTACAAAATGTACCCGGATAGAAGTTAAAAATTTAACCTTCAAATGCTTAAGGAAACAGCGTCACGTTAATTTAGAGCATCAGTCAACGCTTGAGCAATCGTTGAGTGACAAATACGCATTACAAAGATCAAAAGAGATTTAGATAGCAGTCGAAAATTTTGTATTATACTTTCCTTGGCCGTTTGCTGTTATACTAGCATGCAACATTAGCGATTTAAATGCAATTTTAATAAAGTGAACACTTTCAAATTTTTATGTATAAGAAGACGACCGTCGCGGTCTCGTACAAACGAAAAAAATATCTCCATTAGATCCGAATCAAATTCCCTAATGATATTCGAGTAAATATTCACAATACTTATTTAAAAAATAATTACTCCACGCTGTACAAGAACGATCGATAAAGTAATCGATTCGATAAAAAAATCTACAGCTACATTATACCTAACCCCTCGAATAAGAAACTTGAGTAAAACATTTAAAAACACAATAGACGGTCGCGCCCGCCCGGACGGTCGGTCCGCGGCGAGCCCGTCCTCGCGTCACTCCGGCCAGTCTCGCTACACCGACCACGTTCACTAACTCAGACTTGAAACGATACAAATTGTCATGAAGCATAGGGAGTCTCTCGCTCGGCCGCCGCCCCTCGGGGCCGCACTACAAGCGGTCGAGCAGCTCGTGCTCGACGGCCGAGTCGGGCAGCAGCGCGCCGGGCTCCTCCAGCAGCGTGAGGTCGTCCAGGTCCAGGCCGGCGCGCAGCTGCGCCTCCTCGCCGCCGAAGATCCCCGGGTCCAGCTCGCCCGAGTAGTCTGCGAACGAGTACTCTGCGCATTACGTAATACGGTAATTCCATTCGGAAATCTAATGGGATAAAATTGTTGCGAACGACCACTAAAAACATGCTCACGTCCGAAGAAGTAGGTAAAAAAATCTGATATTTTAGAAGTTCCAGCGATACCAAGTTACAAAAATGACGAAGAGGAAAAGTTCTCTTTCTCTGTTTCGAAGTATGTCATTCGAATCCAAATAAAAAATGTAGAAAATTTTTGTACGCGAGTAACTAATTAAAAGCTTACAGTATTAAAATAAACACGATTCAGCGTTGGCTCCATACCAAATCACTATAGCGACGTCACCGACGCTGCACGCGGCGCGGTGGAGCGTTTTCGCGACGCATGCCTGTTGTCATTTTATTACACGTGATATTTCGAAAAATAATGATCGCAGGGGAAAACTAAAAACGCAGTTTTTATTCTTTTAACCGACTCTATCAATTTTGGAAATAAAAAAAGTAATTAAAGTAGCGTAGCCGCCGCCCGGCACCGGGTCGCGCGCGCCGCGCCGCAGACTCGGGCGGGACCTCGCTCGGGCGGGGCTCACCTGTGAGGATGATGTCGGGGATGCTGGGCGGCGTGGCGGGCGCGGGCGAGGCCAGCGGCGCCAGCGCGTAGCCGCCGCCCGGCACCGGGTCGCGCGCGCCGCGCCGCAGACTCGGGCGGGACCTCGCTCGGGCGGGGCTCACCTGTGAGGATGATGTCGGGGATGCTGGGCGGCGTGGCGGGCGCGGGCGAGGCCAGCGGCGCCAGCGCGTAGCCGCCGCCCGGCACCGGGTCGCGCGCGCCGCGCCGCAGACTCGGGCGGGACCTCGCTCGGGCGGGGCTCACCTGTGAGGATGATGTCGGGGATGCTGGGCGGCGTGGCGGGCGCGGGCGAGGCCAGCGGCGCCAGCGCGTAGCCGCCGCCCGGCACCGGGTCGCGCGCGCCGCGCCGCAGACTCGGGCGGGACCTCGCTCGGGCGGGGCTCACCTGTGAGGATGATGTCGGGGATGCTGGGCGGCGTGGCGGGCGCGGGCGAGGCCAGCGGCGCCAGCGCGTAGCCGCCGCCCGGCACCGGGTCGCGCGCGCCGCGCCGCAGACTCGGGCGGGACCTCGCTCGGGCGGGGCTCACCTGTGAGGATGATGTCGGGGATGCTGGGCGGCGTGGCGGGCGCGGGCGAGGCCAGCGGCGCCAGCGCGTAGCCGCCGCCCGGCACCGGGTCGCGCGCGCCGCGCCGCAGACTCGGGCGGGACCTCGCTCGGGCGGGGCTCACCTGTGAGGATGATGTCGGGGATGCTGGGCGGCGTGGCGGGCGCGGGCGAGGCCAGCGGCGCCAGCGCGTAGCCGCCGCCCGGCACCGGGTCGCGCGCGCCGCGCCGCAGACTCGGGCGGGACCTCGCTCGGGCGGGGCTCACCTGTGAGGATGATGTCGGGGATGCTGGGCGGCGTGGCGGGCGCGGGCGAGGCCAGCGGCGCCAGCGCGTAGCCGCCGCCCGGCACCGGGTCGCGCGCGCCGCGCCGCAGACTCGGGCGGGACCTCGCTCGGGCGGGGCTCACCTGTGAGGATGATGTCGGGGATGCTGGGCGGCGTGGCGGGCGCGGGCGAGGCCAGCGGCGCCAGCGCGTAGCCGCCGCCCGGCACCGGGTCGCGCGCGCCGCGCCGCAGACTCGGGCGGGACCTCGCTCGGGCGGGGCTCACCTGTGAGGATGATGTCGGGGATGCTGGGCGGCGTGGCGGGCGCGGGCGAGGCCAGCGGCGCCAGCGCGTAGCCGCCGCCCGGCACCGGGTCGCGCGCGCCGCGCCGCAGACTCGGGCGGGACCTCGCTCGGGCGGGGCTCACCTGTGAGGATGATGTCGGGGATGCTGGGCGGCGTGGCGGGCGCGGGCGAGGCCAGCGGCGCCAGCGCGTAGCCGCCGCCCGGCACCGGGTCGCGCGCGCCGCGCCGCAGACTCGGGCGGGACCTCGCTCGGGCGGGGCTCACCTGTGAGGATGATGTCGGGGATGCTGGGCGGCGTGGCGGGCGCGGGCGAGGCCAGCGGCGCCAGCGCGTAGCCGCCGCCCGGCACCGGGTCGCGCGCGCCGCGCCGCAGACTCGGGCGGGACCTCGCTCGGGCGGGGCTCACCTGTGAGGATGATGTCGGGGATGCTGGGCGGCGTGGCGGGCGCGGGCGAGGCCAGCGGCGCCAGCGCGTAGCCGCCGCCCGGCACCGGGTCGCGCGCGCCGCGCCGCAGACTCGGGCGGGACCTCGCTCGGGCGGGGCTCACCTGTGAGGATGATGTCGGGGATGCTGGGCGGCGTGGCGGGCGCGGGCGAGGCCAGCGGCGCCAGCGCGTAGCCGCCGCCCGGCACCGGGTCGCGCGCGCCGCGCCGCAGACTCGGGCGGGACCTCGCTCGGGCGGGGCTCACCTGTGAGGATGATGTCGGGGATGCTGGGCGGCGTGGCGGGCGCGGGCGAGGCCAGCGGCGCCAGCGCGTAGCCGCCGCCCGGCACCGGGTCGCGCGCGCCGCGCCGCAGACTCGGGCGGGACCTCGCTCGGGCGGGGCTCACCTGTGAGGATGATGTCGGGGATGCTGGGCGGCGTGGCGGGCGCGGGCGAGGCCAGCGGCGCCAGCGCGTAGCCGCCGCCCGGCACCGGGTCGCGCGCGCCGCGCCGCGCCGCGCCGCAGCCCGAGCCTCCCGACCCGTTCGCGCCGCAGTTGCCTGGGGACTGCACCAGAACGTTTGTCATTCATCACCGCTCCACGGACTGATCGCCGACGAAACTATTTATGAGATGGAGATATGGACTTGGCCGATGAAAATGTATTGCCGGTTAGAGAGGGTTGGATTCTCAGGTTGCGGCCTTTACGCCTGTTCGAACCCTCTGAGCAGAGCTGCACGCCTTCGTTAGTGTTAACTACGTTGGACAAGCACATTACTGTTCGTTCTTCCGACTCTTGTCTCAGTTTCTTTTTCCAAAATTCCTACTGGCACAAAGTACATAATACTAATACAGAGACAGCATCGCATACTAACTTTTGGTACGTCTCTAAGGAGCGCAATAGGGAGCGCAATTTTTTTGCCCTAGTTGGGTGGAAAAATGGCGTAAGTAATAGGACCGTTGGAACGTAACGTCGAAAAGTATCTTCTTCAGTAGTACATCGTAGTGTTAATAGATGGCATTATTTTACAAATTTCTTGAGACTAACGCGTGACCAACTCGTCATATTATGAGCCATGAATGTCAGTGTCAAACTATAAATAAATGGTAGGTAGCCGAATATGGCCTGACATATGAGAATAGATTGACGGTAATGTAACAAATTCACACTAGTATTGACCATTTGTTTTTGTTGGATTTCTAACCTTATTGCAGCGTCAAACTATATAAAATGATAATTTATTAAGTTTCGTTGCAAATAGGTTTTTACGTAGTTTAATTTCAAAACAACAAATCCCACAAATATTACAAATGGGCAAGAGTTCATGTCTGAATGTTTATCACGCATAAACAGCTGAAGGGATTTAAATGAAATTTGGCAGGCAGATATACTTTGTTATGGATTACCTAAGATGTTATTTCACTATTTACAACAGTTTCATTTCCGTTTGATAAGCTACAATGGGCGTTAGGCAGTTCCTTTACTGCAGTTATGTTTCAAATAACTGATATTATTTAGCCCTCACTCACTTTCCGACCAACTCATAAGCCTTACTTACAATTCTTTGAAATTGCAATTACAAAAATTTACACGTGATGCACATTCCACTCGACTGAATTTAGATACATCTTTTGGGCCATATGGATTTTAGACTTGTAATTAGTTGTAATTTTTTTAAACATAACAAAACAGCAATATAACTCTTCAGTCATTTAATAACGATTTGCGTATTTTTTTATACAAAACGCTTTGATGTTAATGCGACCAACGCCGTCACCGTTTCACTAACACTACGCTATTCCGGTTGAAATAATCGCGATCACACCGTGTGTGTCACCGGCATAAGAGTAGGAAAACACACACGATGTGCTATCCGGTATTGCGTAAAGGCGAAATGGTATTGTTTTTTGCTGGTCCTACATACATATACACCGTTAGTTACGCATTTCACGGCTTATGATATAGTCGAGCCCATTTACAAATATAAAAATATTCTATAAACACTAAAATGGAGGAAAACGGCAAGTAAATCTCCGCGATCACACACCGTGAGTCACCGGCATAGGAGTATGAATTATGTAGTCACACCGTGTGTGTTACCGGCATATGAACATGAATTGCGTTGATACACCGTGTATGTCACCGGCATAGGTGGATGAATTGCTTGGATACACCGTGTGTGTCGCCAGCATAGGAGTATGAAATAATAAACTACACCGTATATGTCAACCGGCATTGCACAAAATATATTTTTCAAATAACAAACAATGAGAATTAGAAACAACTACACCAGACATCAATTGATATTTGGAGGATTTTACTATACTGTTAATCATATATTTTTATATTAACAATTGCCAGACAAACAGAATAACACATAATAATCACACAGGGTGTGTCACCCGCTGCACATAATTTTATTTGTAAAATTTCAAATATGCAGAGTGTCTCATTTAAATCGGTCAGTATGGGAAAGTCTGAAACTATAAGATGTTTAAATGTTAAATTTTGAATTTTATAGATGAATTTGAATGAGGAAAATATATATAAACTTAATTTAAGGTCAATTTGCACACCGGAATTCCGGTAGAATATGAAAGTACTGATATAATGTATTTACATCTTATGTTCACTATATTCTGCGAATAAATAATCATTTCATTTCATTTCAAGACATACGAAGATTTGTTCTTAGGAACCAAGTCACTGATTTTAATAAAAAGAAAAACTGCATCTATACATTTAAAAAAACCTGTACTTAGCTCGGGAATCGAACCCGGTTGTTTTGAAAAAATAAACTTACACTATTTCTATTTAGATGTCGATTGTGTAGGTCTTAAGCAGTAAATGGCTCTATGAAACATGATGTTTAAAATGAATAAAATGCATTGTTGTCACATACTTTCATTTATTTTAGTAGGTGTTGGAAGTGATCGCCGTGACAATATTCAGCAAGTCCAGGCATGTAAAAAAACGGTATGAATGCAGTTTTTCTTCTTATTAAAATCGATGACATGGTTCCTAAGAACAGATCTTCGGATGTCTTATAATTTCAGACTTTCCCATACTGACCGATTTAAATGAGACACCCTGTATGGAATTAGTAACCACGGCAGAATAATATTCATTTTTAGGTTACCTTACTGTACACTTCATTTAAAAAACGTATATTGTGAACTGGCTGAGTGACAGACAGAAAAATAAAATCACACCGTGTGTGTCAATGTAATAGGGGTAAGATTCTATTGGTCACACCATATGTGTCACCGGCACCGAACGTGTTAATATTTAATATCAAAGACTCCATATAATTTTGTTCTTCCTTCAATAGTTTTTAAAGTTATTTTATTTTATTTTATTATAACATAACACTGAACTAAATACCATTTATAAATGCAAATAATATAGATCCTTTATTTCACTTTTTAAAGTGTAGCTTTTGTAGATCTTTATAATATGTTTATAAATAATGAATTCATCTTGAAACGTTTTGAACAAAATGAAGCAATTGGGGTGTCCAATTGCATGTTGGATGGTGTCGCGTGTCGTATCAATACGTTTTCAATTATTTCATCGTTGGGAAATCTAAAACAGAAACAACCCGTTAACGCTTCTTTAATGACATCTACCTACCAAAGGATATTGTTACGAGCTACGGGTTCGGGATTGAAATTATAACCTTCTTGTATCGAATTTCACGGGATTTATTTTTATTTTTATTATAATTACTAAAAAACACAAAACACATAGAATACAGCACTAATTTCCACGCTAGTAACGTTCACAACAAAATGCACTATTTTCCAATCTCACTTGCACTACTATTCACTTATGCTTATGACACTTTTCTCACTTAGCACTCAGTTTCGCTTTTTTTCCTTTGAAAACCGTTCCCTTCGACCTCTTCTAAAAAAAAACCTAACAAATTGACTGCCTCAGCCGGCCGCGGCGCGCGCTTATATACCCTATAGTTTTCTTCTAGAACCTTCCAGTATGCTCGATTTCTCGATAATTTTAGAATTTCTTTAATTTTATAGAAATTCTTCGTTTTCGAGAAATACACTTCAGAACCTACAGGAAAGGTCTAGAAAAACCCTTATAAACACACAAAAAGCACTTTTGCAATGCGGCCGGTATGGGATTCGAACTCCGGTCATTCAGTTCTGTAGACCGCTGTAGAATCAACTACTACGCCACCAAAGTTCATAGCCCCGCGTGCGAAATTTTGAATCCTAAGGCGGGAATGTCATCTACGTCACAATATTGACGGTGACAGCGGTGCCTATGGAGGTAATCTATTTAAGCACCATCTAGCAACATTGTGTAATACTACAATGTTAAATGAATAGCTAAATATTATGGTGATAATCATTGTAATAACTTAATAATAATTTTATGAAATATTGTGTCAAATTCATGTGATAGCCATTTTTAGACATTAAATAAGCAATCCGATTTTTTTTACCAGCCTATTTTCTTTTTATATGTACTTTTAACACATGCTTATTTAGAGATGCTACCTATTATGCCATCTATGGATCGTCATTAAGACTAATTATATTTTGTTTGAGTTGGGACCCCATGCTACTGGTCTACAAAAAGTTTATGCTTAGTTCATTAAAACAACTCGAGGGCAACTCACCTGGGGATACGTGTGTTGTGAATTCGTTGTCTGCGGTGAACTGTGGTTCATGTACGTCGCGTTATAACTCGACACCGGAGAGTCCAGCTGGTGAGAACAAACGGCAAACATTAACTAAACGAAACATAAATAAACGGGTTGCAAGCGTGAAAAAAAAATACGATCAAAATGCAGCAAATCCTGAAAAATATAAACGGCATGAAGTAACCACTATCTACCATGACAGGATAAAAATCTAAAACGGTTCAAATTAAAGCTATATAATGAAGAAAATTTGACGTCGCTTTACATTAAATCTTTCAACAGTGGCCCGTTTCAAAAAGCTACAAGTAAGAATTTTACAAGTCTAAACCACCAACATTGGTCAATTTGCCCATTGCCATTGGTCATTATTGACCGATGTTGCCGGTTTAGACTTGTAAAATTGTAACCTGTAGCTTAGTGAAACGGGCCACAGGTCGCACAGAAGATAAATACATATTCCACCAAGAAAACTTTCTCTTTCCTTCGTCTTTTTGTAATCTCACGGACTGTATTTTTTTTCAAAAGCGACATCACACTTTCTAGTCTATTGTACAAACTATACGAAATACTACAAGATAACTTAAATCGAGAGTACAATGTTGCATTTTTATAATATTATCGTAAGTATTTACTCCTGGTAGTTGTAACAAGACTGACATAGATTAAATGGGAAGCGTTTTTAATAAGAGCACAGTGACACGAAAAAAATAAAACTGTTATAAAAATAAAAGGCCAAAGAATACTAGTGACAGTGTTAGTAAAGTATTTTGTTCTCTCTCACATAACTAAGACGACTTGCTCAGCTCCGTTTGTAACTGCGTATTTATAGTGTTGGTCTACATACAGTAAGGGAAATATATTCACGTACCACCTTAGAATCCTATCGCAATGACGCGACGCGTTAAACGCCTGGCTATGTCATACAAATGTCATACGTGTATCTCTTCGACTAGGTTCTATCGTGGAAACAACGCATTCATCCCATTTGCACACGCAAACTGGTTAGAAAAGGACATAATGCTTTGTCTACGAAAAAAACTAGCATGCCAAGACATCGACAATACGCAGAGTGAATACTGTACTCCACTGTCACCATTACTGAACGTTTGACCGCCTTATTGAAATAAGAGAGCCTTAGAGAACAACTAAAAACTTAGTTTTTCTGAATGCATCATTTGTGAACAAAGAAGATTATGGTTTAGTGTGGATATAAAAGATAAAGGTTAGGTTAGTTTTATTTCTATATCCAAAAGTAACAGCTATGAGGAAAATAACGCATAGGTAATATTCAACCGCGATTAGAATATAATTGAAGAGTAACTTCAGCCCACTATCATTTCATAAATATAGGAATGAAGCTTGACACAAGTCCATGAAATGACAGTGTGCTGACGTTACTCTCTCCAGTTATATTCTAATCAGGTTTGATAATACATAAGGTCAAAAAATCGACAAATGATGTATTCGGACAAACGGATTCAGAATAATGAAGTATATATACCCCCTAGATTATGGTGCTAGAAAAAATGAAACACATGCTTTTATCCCAGTGTTCTACGAGACTGCATGCGTCTAAAGACATGACGAGTATTGCAAGGTTAACTATAGCTAACGTACCGGATAAAATTCTAAAAAGGTAGGTAGATACCAAAATAAATACTAAATTTCATAATTTTACCTAACCATTTTTCAATAAAAACAGTTGTACAAACGCAAATAAATCTAATTGCGTAGCATGCCGAATGTGGAATATAAGATATTTAAATACATAAATTGAAGCTGTGTATGTGTGGTTGTTTAAGTCATTATAGCACTAAGGCTGCGTCTCCACTAAAGCGGAGAGGAGTGGGGACGTGCGGCGTTTCCATACATTAGAAACTCCGCTCGACTCCGCCTCGAGTGTGACGTATCTGGAAACGCTGCATAGCTCCGATCCGCTCCGCCTCAGCGGAAAGACAACCTAACTGTCTATTTCTGATTTTTTAATTATAACATTAACTGTCGTAATTAGAGACGTTTAACTGGCATTAACTTTTTCCTTAATAACTATGTTACAGGATAAAAAGTAACAGTCATTTATTTTAATGATAGTGCTACCAATGACTTTAATGTATGGTAAAAGACACATTCTGCAAAGACGCCATAGAGCCAGCGTAATAATGCGAAAATGAGGTTCGCCTTATTGCAGAGTCGTGCTTATTACATGTCCAGTTTCTATATTCAAACAACGTCGTTTTTATCTACCAACTGTCAAATTTTGGCAAATTATCAGTGGGAAATCTATCGGCTGGCTGGGCCCAATTTTATAAACGCGACAGGCGACAGGTGACAGGGACAATTCGGTATACATTGCTTGCACACTATGATGTTAAGTCTGTAAGTCTATAGCGTTACTTGTCGACACAGTAATGTATGGCCAATTGTCACAGTCACCTGTCGCAAGTCGCGCTTATAAAATTGGTCCCAGAACTTACATGTGCCACAATTTAACATATTTGTCACATTTTTTGTACGATTCTTTTACAATTATGTCAAATTGTAGGACTTGTAAGTTTTGTGGTATACAGGCTTGGTATGAATATAGAAACGAGACATCATAAGAACCGCACAACTATCACGACGGGCCGCTACTCTCGTTAGTTGTGGTTTGATAGCACACTCGTGTAATGTCTATGAGAACAGTTCGCCTTTGTTAACCCGGTCGATAGAGCAGGCCAACTTTACGTAACTGTTTTATCGACCTGGTTGGCAAAGGCGAACTGTTCTTAGAAGGAACATAGACGAACGGTATTACCCCTTCGCCGGATTTGGCCACCTAGACCTTAACTCGAGTTTTTAGGATGAGATATATAGTAAACAATATTGGTTAGTCCTTTTTTGCAAAAGTGTTACAATGAAAAATAAAAATATAGCCTTTTCAAATAGATACTAAAATACCAAGATTTATTTGTATCATCTTTGTTAGCAGCTCTTATTTATTTTAGAATCGCACAAAAAAAAAAATTAAGAATGTTTACTAGAGGTTCTAGAATGTTTAGATCATTTTGTAGTCTTAAAAAAACGAGGTATCAAGGTGAGCGTAAAATTAGACTCTAAAATATGCATAATAATTTGTTTGTATTAATTTCATGGCAATTTACATCGTATTTAATCTGCATCTGACTGATATTGAAATAAATAAGAATTTTAATTGACTACTTTAAACGATATGCTCATAAATTTAATATATTTTTATTATGGTTATAATGGAGCATTTATTTTAAAGTATTTGATAATCCTATTATCACAGAATTGGTTATATTTTTATGTGCAATCGTGTTTTTGAAAACGACTCTAACAATTTCGATGAAATTTACAATACAGAGGTTTACGGGGGCGAAAAAAGAGGGGTAGCTAGGTCTAATGTATGCTATGAAACTCCGGTAAACGAGTAGCGGCCAGCTGTGATAGCCGTGGTGACTCAATAGTGTTGAATGACTTCACACCTTGGAGGTAAACCTACAATAGTTTAAACTTTGAAACTATTAGCATATACCGCCAAATTGCTATATCTTCTAGATTTGTAATTAAATTTCTACTACAGTATTTGATGGAGCTACTGTCAACTTTTAAGAGTAAATTGTCGAAAAGGATTAATTGTCTCATCGTATGCTATATTCTGATTCAGTTGCTGTAACGCGATGTTTCTCAGAAACTATTCATTTTACAGGACTTATAAAACTTGTAACGTATAAATGATTCATTTTATATCAAACAAAACCTTACAGCATTTAATTATAAAAAATATAAGGGATCATCCAACATCATTTAGATGTCTCAACTTAAATTGAACAAATACGAATCGAAACGTAACGAAAACGAATCCTGCGCACTATTTATCGTATAGCTCGTATTCATTCGCTATCGCGACAACTCAATTGCCGCTGCCCCATTGCAGAGGTGCGCCCAACTACTTGTAGCTTCGAGAAGTGCACCCCGCCTGGTTTCATTGTACACTTCCAAGGTGTGAGTTCGGGGCCCATACAACGAAACTTAGAAGTGTTACAATTTAACATATTTGTCACATTTTAGTAATCGAAATGAGCTTCCGATTTTTTTAGACGTAGAAATAAATTAAAATGATAATGACAACACAAAGAAAAATTAGGGTAATGGCAGGACTCGAACCTGCAACATCAGCATTCCGTGCCTTGCGTTTGCCAGTTTCGCCACATTACCAATCCTGCGAATTTTTCAATGTGATTCGTTTTTACGGTCATTAAATTATTGATATTTTTTAGGGTATAACTACCCGCGGCGTCATTTATGAGAAACTTAATCAAGTTATCTCATTCAACTTGGTCATTTATGAATGCCCGTTAGCTGACGAGAGATGACGCCATTTGTTTTAACAACATTATCATTTAAATTTATATTTGTCACACTTTTTATATGAAAAACTTCACCAATTATGTCAAATTGGAGCACTTGTAAGTTTTTTGGTGCAGGGGGCGGGTGTGTGTATTGTAAACGTGTGTGCGTGTGTGTGTGTGTGGTTGGTAGGTGGGCGGGGGGGAGGGGCGTCGTACATTTTCCGCGACCTGGACGTGGGCCGTCCACCCGGACTCCACCAGGCTCTGCACCAACTGCGCCCAGTCCTTGGCCAACATCCACCAACGTTATACTCAGAAATGCTCGCCAGCAACAACTTACAATCTGTCAACGCCGCTGCCATCGCTTTGGTGCTGCGGGGCGTTTCCAACTCGCGATTGGTTAGGTAGCATCTCAGTAGTTAGTCCCATTTCTCAACTTCTATAGAGCTATTGAGGCTTTAAATTGGTATTACATGTCCCATCAGTTTTAATAGAGCTTTGTATTTTTAGGGCCTTCAAAAGATATCTCTGTGATGCCGTCTCTGTTTATTCTACGGACACAAACAGGGACGGTATCACAGATATCTTTTAGATATGATATCGGGAACTTATCAGAGAGTGGTGAAACAGGGCCTTAATCTTGTTTCTCCTCTAACAGTAGAGATTAACGTCCTCGTACATTTCTGGCCCACGGCGTCGTATGGCCGTTGTATTTTTGTTATACACGGGCACAGGGATATCTATCCATACTTTCTGGTCTACTTCAAGTTGTGGGTCACTACAGCTTAACAATTATGACTGAAGAAAGTCAAGCATACAAACTATGTTGTAATAGAACTATTGATACAATTTTCTGCCACCTCGTTAGTAACCCAACAGTTGTTTAGAACAAAATAGTATCGAACTACTGGGATGCACCCATTTATTAATAAAACGTAGGTGAAAGCAGGCGTGCTGTTCGCCTGACTGTAAGCAATTCAGTAAGCACCGCGTATGGACGCTTGCAACACCAGAGGAATCATGCGCGCGTAGTTCTGACATAACTGTCAAATCATTTTTTTTACATTAAATTGGTACAAATTACCTTACTATTTCGCGAAACCAGTCTAACACTCGTGTAAAGCAGCTGCGTCTGTGTGACGTATAGGCACTTACATGCAAAACCCGCCGTCTACTTACACGTTATAGTACATTATGAATATTATGATACGAGTGTGCTATGTTGGTTATTACTCTCGAGGCGGTATTATTCGCGCGAGCGGTATGAGAGCGCGATAAGGGAGCCGAGTGTGCAATGAAATGATCAATGCACACGCGTTTCATACGACTTTTTCAACACACTTGCGAACAAAAAACAGACTTCTCTTTCTCCGGTAAGCTGTCAAAGCCGTCTGAGGCTACCAGCGCAAGTACACTCGAAAAAAAAAGGTATTACCCGGTTGAATTAAGAATGCTTCGTCGACATACATATGTATAACTTGCAGTGAGGTACAAACTTAACTTAATTGGAGGAATATTGTAAAACACTAGTGCGGTGATATACAGAATGAAATACGCGTGTTCAATATCTTGGATTACGAGCCTAAAAGCGTGGTAATAAGATCCACGTAACGAGCAAGTGTGTTGAAAAACAAAATCCACCACACAGACTCAACTATGAACCTCTACCGTTTAATACCAAATTAAATGGGATTAGAACGTATTAGAAAGATACAAAATAGCAAGTAAAGTTGATTTTTACTGTTAGCCTTTGAAAGCTAATGACAGATTGTGAGTTCGTCAATAACATGACTAACAAATACGTAAACTCAGGGATTTCGACGCAGGCGTCGGAAGCACCCACCATTTCCAATCGTAGCGAATAAATCAGCATATAAACATTGTTGCCTCTACGTGTGCTATCATCACATGATGGTTATGTGCTAGGTTCTCAAATAGTGCATTTTTGGTTATTCAGTGATTTCTCATAAAATGGTGAGTGGGGTTTAACAGCTAATTTTGAGGTATACGCTCAATTGAATTTTGACCTAAACTTAGTTTAGCGTTTGCAACTGTCATGACATTTAATATTAAGTCTACGATTACTTACAACTCCTTGCTATTATTCCGTCGTAGCATAGTGATGTGTAACAAAGAAATATGAATTACGGCCAAGTTTCTTTTAACTGCTACAGCTACATTAACTGTCACGAATAAATACATTGATGGCTGTGGTTTTATAAAAGTTCGCAAGAACAAATGTTAGAACAAGATTTTAACAACCGAGTACAGTTTCTGACATAACTTGGCGAAATTTTATCCAAACCCACAACCTTAACCTTATGTGTTAATGTTACTGAGCGAGCTGGGGCCTGTACCACAAAAGTTACAAGTGCTCCAATGTAGAATATTTATAAAAAAATTGTATGAAAATATTTTGCAATTATGTCAAATTGTGGCATTTGTTAGTTTCGTGGTACAGGGGGCTGGTGCGTGATCGGTTAGGGTGCAGACTCACCATGGTGATTTGCTCGAAGGGCTGCAGTAACGCTTGGTGCAGGTTGTTGTAGTCAGTCTGCGGAGACTCCGCAGGGCTGCCTGGACTGTGCACCATCTAGAACATGTCATAAGTAACTTTTTTTTATCAAAATAAGAACTAGCCATCGAGCAAGTAGGTTTACCTGATGTTAAGTGGTCACCACCGCCCATAGATAGCCGCAAAACCAAGGAGATTGCAGATGCGTTGCACACCAAGAGGTCTAAGATGAAATACCTCTTTGCCAGTAATTACACCGGCTGTCTTGCTCTCTACTCCGGAACACAACAGTGCAAGCACTGCTGCTTAGCGGGTGGATTAGCGAGCAAGCACATTAATAGTATCAAGCTTTTTTTTAATTACTTACCGTAGGCGAAGGTATATTGATGTTTGACGTAGAGGAATATTGCGAGGGCGGACTACACTGCGTTTGATAACAACTCGATGACATCCAACTGGGGTCCAATGGTGACATGTTCTGTAACCAGATAGAACGGACGGTGTATCTAAAGCCATTAAAAAAAAATCGGACTGTATCAGCAGAACGCATTCTGCAGTAGCCCAAAAACAATGTGACAGTATAAAAAAGACGAGAAAGGGTATGGCAGCAACAGAAAAATTATAGTAAGTGAATTTTTGGATGTTTGATTCGTACCGAATTGGGCACTTAACTTTCGAAACATTTATAGACTTTGCAAAGTCACCCGCAAATATATTGGAGCGGGCAAGGTGGTCGAAACTATCTGAACTCGACTCTATTGTCAAATACGTTCGGGCGCGGTAAGATATTTTTGACCGCCTAGCTAGCTCCGTTATATATGATTTTTTTATTGGACACATTCTCGTTTAAACAGATTTATGTTTGAACAGATTCCGAAGACTGATTTTATTAAGTGGTTAAATCGAAGTCTATTCAAGAATGGAACTGGCCGTAAAGGAATGCATCTAAACAGGAATCCGTCCGATAAGGAATTTATGTATATCTTTTTACCTACATACCAGAACATTGCACGCGTGCCTTTCTCTCGCTGGTGGCTGTTTTTCTTTATAAGCTGAGTGAAAATTAGCGTTACAATTTACAATTTTAAGTATAAGATAAGATTATTTAATTAATCAAGATACGTTGCTTGCTACGGTACGCTCAAGTAAGTCTGAGTTCTATTACTGAACACGATGAAACATTTTTTTGCTCCAAATATTAAATTTTCACAAAGAAAAACTGTGGGTTGCTATTGACAAAACACTAAATTTCTAAACGTTAGTAGGTATTTTACCTTATCTTTTTCCATAAATTGTAATGCTAACTTCAACTTCATTACTCGAATTCCTTATAAGTCAGTTGTATTAAAACTTTTTTTCTGGTTTTCCTAGCAAAAAAATATTTAAATTAAAAACACCCAAAATAATATTTATTTTCTATTAGCTGCCAAACCAGTCACAGGGGATAGTAAAAATAAAGCTTCGGTCAGCGATGTTATTGTTAATTATGCTACATAATTACAGTCACAAGGTTTTTGTACAAAGCAGATGCATGCAGTTAGAACCAATGAATCGAGAAGCTTAATACAAAGTTAAGAAGCGAACCGTCATTATCTGTTGCCGTGTACGCAAGTAAATAATGGGGCATTAAGAGTAATAAACATCTTAATATTTGAGACAATCATTTCTCTAAATTGTTTGAAACTTTCGCGATTTTAACACATATTTATAACGTTACCGGGACTTAAACGCGATACAAATATATTGATGATTTACCTCGACGTTTCGGCCATGTTTCAACGGCCGTGGTCACGAGTAGACTGAAGTGAAGGGTATTATTTCTGTTTAGCCGCGCAAGTTTTACGAACTTGATTTTATAATTTCGAGTGACTTATGCCAGCCGCGGGCCAATCAAATACGCGAGCGTATTTTTTAGTCGGCAGTTTTGGCTGGCGAGTTTCGAGCGCTCGAAAGTCAAAAATCATTCCAATCTGTACCCGTACTGCAAGCTTTGTTTAGTTGGACTAGAGGAATTGGCGAGCAGAGTTTATATTTCTCTGTCGGACAGAACGCTATCGTTTTCATATATTACGTTGAGTGACATTTACACCTGAACTATATGCAACTTTAGTTGTCTAGTAGTAAACAACATTTTAGCCTAAAAGGTTAGTTTTTGTCATAAAATAATGCGTCTTGTTTAGATAAAACGCTCTAAAGTCCACACGACGCCAACTTATGCTTGTGCAACGTGTTAGCACAAACAAAGTTTGTGCAAAACGGAACGTGTAGACGTCAAGTTTGCAGTTGGCGCGAAAGTATGTGCTTGTTTGTATTTCGTATCAAAAAATCGACGCCAACATATTCGCGTCAACTGCAAACTTCACGTCTACACGTTCCGTTTTGCACAAACTTCGTTTGTGCAAACACGTTGCGCAAGCATAAGTTGGTGTCGTGTGGACCGGCTTTAAAACTCGAATTATAAATTACCGTTTCTATTTACAGTCTCAATTAATGTTTTTTAAGCGATAAACGACTTCCTAGGCGACAAAAAGATATATTTTAGGTTAGAATTTCGTTTACATTATAAGACAAGTATGGATATACAGAGTTTACATTAGTGTGCAACGTGTTCCATTTACTATACCATTATATATATGAAAGCGACGACGACACGACACATCTGACAAACATAAATCCGGTTTCAATTATCCGAAAATTACAAGACTGTTAGCTCCACATTCTAGGCAGAGAAAGACTGTCTCAAATATGTATAATCAGCCGAAAAACAATTGCAAATGTACGTTTTACAATTAAAGCAAGGGACTTCTGAACAAGCAACATTTTACGGCAACGCAAATCGTCCAGTTGTCTTGCTCCATTTCTCATTAAAAAACGACACGGCTTCACAATATAGTATTCGTAAGTTTTAAAAACCGTTTTCATTTGCCGTTTTCTAAGATCATTTTATTTCGTAATTTCACGAGTAGCAAAATGACAGCCTTGCGCCGGCGCTACGTCGTGCTCCATACAGCGCTAGTGGCAATAAATCGCATTTATTTTATTGTTATCAGCTTTTCTTTCATTGCTCTCGTAATAAAACTTTCTACATTTTTATCTGGATTGTAATGAACCTAGTAAGAATAAAAAAAAACTTTTCCCCCTCAATATTTTTTTTTTACTTTGTATCATTACTATTTTTAAAATATTCTTTTATTTTTGACACTATTTTTGATGAAGATTTACAACTTTAAATGGAGTGCGAAATACCGTGTTGTGTAGCTGCCTTTGTTCTATTTCTCATACTAAAGTGAGACAGCTGTACAACTGCGGCCGCATATTGCCGTAAAATGTTGTTCGTTTACAAGCCCCTTAACGCGTTCACTGTCGGCAACGCATACATGCGTTTACGGCATTTTCACCAAGTGCCGCTGTCACAATTTTGAAGCCATTTGAACGCACACATGCGTTTGTGACAACTGGCAAAAGTTTCGCAGCAAATGAACGCGTTAAGATACGATATTTTATCATCCCATACAAATTAACCCTTTGTTCGTGTGTTACTTCTAAAATATCGACTAGTGCTAGCCTGCCTGCGCTCTTATTTTCGCTAGACGTTAGTGTATTAATAAACAACCAATATTAAATACAAGAGGGTTAGTCAAAATATAAAATCGTAACCAAACATGAAAACGGTAAAACATTTGGAAATACTTTGTGCGGTGGAATCGAGTATTCGTAAGCTGAATTTGAACCAGTGGAAACGTATTAGTTGAAGCATTCATATTGGAAAAAAAATGACATGCAGACTTTTCCAGTATTAGTTAGACCAATGTTAAAATAGATAATTATAAATGAGAGGAACGTTTTAGTGTGAATTAGTCGGCAGCGGGCATGGCCTGTTAAATCTGGCACCAACAACATAAATTACAGCGTTCTCAAAGCACTCAAGCGTTCGTCCATAAAACTTGATGAACTGGAAAAAACTTTAAAAGGAGGTTAAAAAAGAAAACGAACCTTACTATGATGAAGATAATTATTTGTGTTTGGTACAGATAAGTGATTCTGAAATAAACAAAAAAAATGGTCTGTGTAGAAGGCAAATAAACACAAACGAAAACAACAAAAATAAAATGTTAAATGCCTGCCGGTAAACTAGTGCTCGTTGGAAACAACCGGGTTATATTCCAAAGCCATGTGTTATTACTCGATTTATTAGTTATATAAATTCGGATTACAATGGTAACTTTGAGGGGAGATCTGAATCTGTAGAACTTCCTAATTTGGAAAGCAAAAAAACTTGATAAAATTTAACTACTACTTTAAACACTCCGTTAACTGTGTCTTGAAGTGTATCAAAACCACCTGATAAAATCTTACTTTTACTTATTAAAGTAGAGAGTACAATTATTTCAACAAGTGCCATCAGTTTTAGCAATTTTAGTTATTGCTACATTACTTCTTTAAATCATCACATATTTAATATTATATCTGAACGCAGCAATGTAGTTCGCATATATTGTTTTTACATTATTACCGCTAAAACATGATGTCACTTCTTGAAACAATTACAAAATGTACAGTCGAAGACAATTGTTATTGACCTTTAAAAACAGCACTGAGGGATATTAGCTGATGCTCGAAAGGGATAGATGTATCAACTTCATAAAGTAAATTATATGCCTCCTTATTCAAAAACAACATCTCAGTTTCGTCTTCAATTGCCACTTATGCGTCTTTGACATTACAGCAGATGTTTCTTTGGTTAGACCGAAGCCGTTGACGCTTCAGGCTTCGATGCTTTCTTTGGGAGCTGTTTAAGAGCTGCTAAGGTACATATACACGTTAACTACATACTGTCCCCGAATCTAAAGAAGTCGTACAGTCAACTAATCTGGATCCTAGGCTACTGTAGAACTAGAAGAGAAATGTCATAGTAAATTTTATAGTAAATGTCATAATATTACAGCGATTGCGATAGTAGTGGTCTAGAATTCAGATTGGATGGCCGTACACGAGTTACGACCTTTGCTGCAGCGAGCGGAACGGTGGGGCCGACAGGGAGCCCGAGCCGGAGGCGGGGGACAGGCCGCCGGTGTACACACCTGCGTGTCGTAGAGCTGCGTGTGGTCGTGCGGGTGCTGCATGGCGCCGGCGAGCGGGACGGTGGCGCCGACGGGGAGCCCGAGCCGGAGGCGGGGGACAGGCCGCCGGTGTACACACCTGCGTGTCGTAGAGCTGCGTGTGGTCGTGCGGCTGCTGCATGGCGCCGGCGAGCGGGACGGTGGCGCCGACGGGGAGCCCGAGCCGGAGGCGGGGGACAGGCCGCCGGTGTACACACCTGCGTGTCGTAGAGCTGCGTGTGGTCGTGCGGGTGCTGCATGGCGCCGGCGAGCGGGACGGTGGCGCCGACGGGGAGCCCGAGCCGGAGGCGGGGGACAGGCCGCCGGTGTACACACCTGCGTGTCGTAGAGCTGCGTGTGGTCGTGCGGGTGCTGCATGGCGCCGGCGAGCGGGACGGTGGCGCCGACGGGGAGCCCGAGCCGGAGGCGGGGGACAGGCCGCCGGTGTTCACACCTGCGTGTCGTAGAGCTGCGTGTGGTCGTGCGGGTGCTGCATGGCGCCGGCGAGCGGGACGGTGGCGCCGACGGGGAGCCCGAGCCGGAGGCGGGGGACAGGCCGCCGGTGTACACACCTGCGTGTCGTAGAGCTGCGTGTGGTCGTGCGGCTGCTGCATGGCGCCGGCGAGCGGGACGGTGGCGCCGACGGGGAGCCCGAGCCGGAGGCGGGGGACAGGCCGCCGGTGTACACACCTGCGTGTCGTAGAGCTGCGTGTGGTCGTGCGGGTGCTGCATGGCGCCGGCGAGCGGGACGGTGGCGCCGACGGGGAGCCCGAGCCGGAGGCGGGGGACAGGCCGCCGGTGTACACACCTGCGTGTCGTAGAGCTGCGTGTGGTCGTGCGGGTGCTGCATGGCGCCGGCGAGCGGGACGGTGGCGCCGACGGGCGAGCCGGAGGCGGGGGACAGGCCGCCGGTGGCCGGGGAGCCGCTGCCGGCATTCGGGGACACTGCCCCGGGGGACGTCGGACTCTGGAAGTATATGGGTTTCTTATTTATTGATTTAAATCAGGCAATAAAATGACCCATATATTCTATAATATCCAATATTCGAATAACGTTCAAAAACTACTCCAGTCAACATCAAATATATCGGAGCGGGCAAGGCGGTCAAAAATGTTTGCGTCAAGTTCATTACTATTAGTTTAGCTTTAGTAGATTACTTCTGTGACGAGGTACTGGTCTCAACATCAGTCCCCGAAAACGCCAGAATACGACACCTTTCGGCCTAAAGTCCTACTTTGTAAAGGCCGATAGATGGTCGGTCGGTACCCGCATCACAAAGAATGTAAAATTCACACTGTAGCGGAACTCAGAGCGCTCGACCCGTAGAGTAAAACTGGTTTAACTCGGATATTCTCTTTTTAAATGAGCTGTTAGAAAATTTAACTGTAACCATGACAGTAATTTTTTGTAGCAGTTGCACAAATAAGACAGAAAAGAAATACAACGTGATTTCTAACCAGTTTTGAACGAGCGCTTAGCCCGAGTTAACGCGTTTTTGTATGAACTTTCGCATTATTTCGAACCTTATAAAACACTTTAAAGATGGATATATATGCCAACGAGCTCTTTGATTATCTATAGGCTACCATAGGTACTAAATTTATGACTAACGAAACTTTTCTCTCTTTAAACATTAAGAGAAATTGACTGAATGTATTCTTGAATTGTTAGTGCACCTTATGTTTTGTATGGGTTTAATTAATTCAATATGTTGCCATGAAGAGTCGTTAAATGTTTATCTAAGCAAAGCAATAAAAAAAACATAATTGAAGGTCTTACCGCAGGGGACAGACTTGGGAGATATTTGTACATATAATTAAGTTTTTGTATTTTCTATTAGGTTAAGTTATTAATATTTAAGGTCTTACAAGGAAAAAATGTTGCGTTCAACACATAATCTAAATAGTTGATAACGGGTTACAAACGCTCCATATCTAAGTATTATTGGTGATTTTAAGACGGCACATGAATTTAATGGGTTAGCTTGCTTCCGATAAATACCTAATTAGGCAAATTTCTTGGAAATTGATGATTTTTTTTTAATCAAATGAGGAAAAAACTAACTCAGAAATGTCAGTTTCAAAATAAATAAGATTATAATAATAATTACTTCTGTAGACTTGGATCAGTATTATTTATAATTGTGGTTCCTGGCATATTAACAGACGGGCGGATGAATAGACAGAAAAGCGAAACCATATATTGTATATTTTTAAATAAGAATTAATGGATGATCTCATTGGGTTGTATGGTGTATAGGATAATTTGACTTTAGTTTCCAATGAACCGGAAGGGATCTATTAACAGAACTGAACTTCCTTGTTATTCGCAATTTGCCTGAAGATGAGTTACAGTTCGGCAAATGACGGGGATAAAATGATATTTATTAATATATTGCCGTGTAGGAAAATTAGTGATTGTCTCTTTTGTACGTCACCTCTCGATTTTATCACCTGTGTGACGTTCGAAACATCAAATAATAAATTATTTTAGTTTGTTATGCAAAAACTTTACGGTTAGAAATGTATTAAGGAAAACCATTTATGACTGTGAAGTGATTTAAATGTGAATAAATTACCCAATGTTTTCTAATTAACGGTTCAATATCGGTGTTTTTGTTTCAAACATATTGTCTTTTGTGGTCGGTACGTTGGTTATCAAGGGAACTTTGTACTGGGCCGAGGTAGCAACAAGCTTGCATCACGTAGAATGTTTGAGGCATAATTGTCACAAAACGGTGTGACCCGGCTTGTAGTGTTTTGTCGTAGGCTCGCACTGTAGTACAATATGTAATGTTGCTCATATGTTGAGTTTTAATTTAAATATGTTTCTCTGGTCCCTCGCTGGCGACAGTGAAAGTATACAAATACAGCATCATTGAGGGGTTATGCCACCAATAGATCACTTGAATACATACCCGACTAAATATGGCGCATTGGTGTGATGGTAAATCTTGCTTCTTGAGGGGGGGGGGACCTAAAGAACCCCCCTCCCCCTATATTTGCCTATCGCCTATGCCGCTCTCACTTTCAGCGGCGACGAGTCGAGTGCGAGCGATACGAGTCCCTTGCAGGTATTATCTGATCAGAGGGTTTTTCCGAACCGGTGGTAAACTTTCTGACATTCACAAGCGCTTCCTGTAAGCCTATTCTGAATAAAGATATTTTAACTTTGACTTTGATATGGATTGAGGACAGCGGTTTTTGTACAAATCAGGATGGAAGCCCACTCCTTGTATACCGCAACTCATCATCAGTTCACCATCATACCAGCCGAAAGACGTCCACTCCTGGCCACAAATTTGTAACGGTAGGAGGGGGGGGGAGGGTGCATGATCGCCACGCTTGGCATGCAGGTTGGCGATCGCAGTTAGCTAGCTAAGTTACTCGGGAGACGCTGCTGCCAACCTCCAGATATTCCCTTGGTCCCTCTTACGACACGGAAGAGATGGGGTGATATAGTTGCAGGCAAACAACTTGAGCATAAATAAAGTGGAGGGGGTATTTTTGCGCATACGCATTTGTACTAGAAACCAGCCCCGGATCTTCAATTATTTTAGGTGGGACTTAACTGAAAAATGCCATCCCGCCCGCTTACAATTAGTCAAAGTTAAGTAAATGATGAGTTGTCCATTCGTCTGTAAAGTGAGAAGTTGGCTGCCCTCTGAACTTGCCCCCTTGCCCCCCTCCCACTTAGATCCGGGGCTGCTAATAACGCTTACTGTGCAGTCAAGGTTAGTGCTCAAGTTCATTGCCGGGAAGTGTACTATTCTTAGCCGGCGACTATTTAACTTTTTTTTCATGAAATAGGAAGGCTGAAGCAAGTGGGTCACCTGATGGTAAGTGATCACCACCGCCTATAGACACCCGCAACACCAAAGAGATTGCAGATGCGTTGCCAATCCACATGGAACACCTCTAGTGCCAGTAATTACACCGGCTGTCTTGCTCTCCACGCCGAAACACAACAATGCAAGCACTGCTGCTTAGCGGTAGGATTAGCGAGCAAGATGGTGGTAGCGATCCGGACGGACCTTGCACAAGGTCCTACCACCCGCAAACTATTTAACTTCAGATGTAATAAACAAGGTGTTGGACTCACGTATCGGCTCTGGTAGTCGGGGTCGGTCCGGTGCGGATGCGAATGCGGATGCGGGTGCGGATGCGGATGCGGCAGGTAGTGCGGCGGCGGGAAGTGCACGGAGGTGAGGTCGGGCAGCGAGCCGCCCGGCACCTGCAGCTCGCCGCACGCCAGCCCGCCGCCGCCGCCGCCGTCCCCGCCGCTCTCGTACACGCTGTCGCGACACACACGCAACGTTACATAACGCATTTTATCTACACGCATATCATAAGTGCTCTATAATGCGTTCAGAAACCGTAAGAAATTACCAGCATTATTACAAACAATTTTATTATGAGAAATAAATTTCTTGTTTGTGGTAGTAGGTAAATCTGAACTTTAATGGTCATTACATACCGATTTCTGTAACGTTATGAGTTTAAATTTGGAACAGCTGTCAAAATTCAAGTGGGTCTCTATTTTAGTATCGACGTCGTCGTTTCGTGCGTTTATATTAGAAAAACATACTGGGTTGACGTTTATATTTTTTCTAATATAAACGCACGACATTGATCTCCAGCGACATAGAGACTTCATTCGTTTGTCTATGATTAAAAAAAAATCAGCTTGACGGATGGATCTCATTGCCGCCATTACTGTTGTCATTCGTTTGTTGATTTTCTGCTGTTACAGTTTTTTGCAGTTATGATATGTGTGTAAATAAAGTAATGTATGCAACTGTACATAATTAGGTCTTAAAACACTCGTGTGATCCTATTATGAAATTTAAGGTAATTTACACTGACGTTTCGACCGTGTCGAAGTGGCTGTGGTAACGAGTATACAAGAGTAAATAAAAAATGATTTTATTGCCTTAAAGTTTCGTTGACGTCTATATCAATGGGGCTTGCAAAAGGGTTAGGCACACCACAGAATAAGTAATAGACAACAGTAAAAGTACAGTCAGCTGTAAAAATATATATACAGCCCTAGCGTCAAAATATGTATACATCGATCTTATGTTCAGTGCCATAAAGGTGTATAGATATTTTTGACATCTTGGTAATGTATATATATTTATGATGGCAACCGTACAGAAGTCTCTTCTCGAACAAAAACAGCTTTTAGGTGTCGAACTTCCTACTATACGCCTCTCTGTGTATCGTATTCATTCGCACGGGCGGCAACTACATTGTGCCGGCCCCAGTGCAGAGGCACGCCCAACGACTTGTAGCCGCGCCTGGTGACATCTAGTTTTTTTTAAACATACGAAAATCACCGATCTTGCGCTTACTTATCTTGTTGCAAGGAACTGTCGCGACAGATACGGAATCAAATCACGACTCCGCAGTCAGAGGGAGATAGGGTCAATCGTTCGATACGATGACTCATTATTAGATAAGCGCGCACGCATGGCGCATAGATAGGAAAGTAGTGGAATGTTATGCCGCATCTTTGCCGCATAAACATGTCGTCTTGATCTTAATCGGCGATATGCGATATATTATATTATATTATTATGCGATATATTTGACTAATTTGATTAATATTTATGTTATGGTTGGTTAAGGCAATTCAGTTTCTTGTTAACCCTTTACTTTTTAAATTTTTATCAGATATGCCCGTGTCGTCACCTAACAAAAACTACATGAATTGAATAATTTGATTTCTACATTAAAAATCGGAAATAAAATTGGTTACAAAATATACATGGCCTCTGTTTAAAGAAAATAATATTTTACAGAAGGCAAGTAAACACGACCCTATTGTCAAAGGCGTTAGAGCGTGCATAGATCTTTTAAACACCCTGCTCGCTCCGATATAACTGAAGACGACTACGTAAAGTGTTTATAGAAAGTATTATTTTACCTATTTTATGAAGAAAAAAAAATCAAGCACTCATTTTCTCTATGACAGATGTTTTCACTTCCTTATTTCCTACGCAGTAAAGCCTACCCCGAAACGCGATAGACTCAATGGTGTAAATAGCAAGGAACAATCTAAAAGAAAACAAATTAAGGACAAAATATTAAGTATACATTCAGGGAGGTTCCACTCCGCACTGTAGGTACGCTCGGCCGCCTTGCCTACAGCGTAGGCAAATCGCAGTAGGTTGTCGGCTCGCCGCGCGCCCGCTAGCTCGCACTCACGGTGTCAGTGTAATTGAAAACGAATGCAGCGCAACCCTAACGTGTCGCCGGGAGTTGCGGGGGGAAGGCGGACGCGGGCGGCGCGTTCCTTTTGATTCGAGCCGCCTGGCGAATGTACGTAATATGAACTTTTTGGTGCATGTTAATTCGTTTAAACGCGGTCGTAAAAGAGGAGTTTCTATACGTTACGAAATGCCATAGTGAATAAAATTAAGAGAAATATATTGCTGCCTTTAAATAGAATGCCAAGTATCATTAATAGTCTAAAGAAGAAATGTAAATCAAAAATGACCTGTGTCGACCAACGCCGAGATGCAAGCTTTAAATAGGTAATCGTACTTTATAGTCGACCAAGTAAGCAATTAATTAAGTAAGTAATTGCTAAGCCACTTTTGAACTTAGTCCCTTGTAATAGGACCGAAAAGCGCTTAAGTCATTTCTTGGTTGACTATACATGTATAACATATATTTGAAATTGAACCGCCCTGATTTTCCTCTCTGTAACCACAATGAAACATGTGCTTAGACAACGTAAGTGACGTGTTAACAATAATGTTACGAGTGTGCCAGTCAGTGTTGTTCACGCAAACAACATAATAATTCATCAGTGATTCATTATTGTTACGAGCAATAGCAACATGTTTGGATTATGTAACAATCATTTTAGATAACACGCGTCATTCATTCATAACGGCAGAACTGGGAGGGGGTGGCGGCGCGGCGCGGAGGGGGAGGGAGTACAGGCAGCAACGAAAGTCTATGAACACTTGTGTACGAGCATAAATAAAAATCAATTATCACATGTATGAAAGATCAACTGTTGAGAACGACTCGACCGATTTGGTTGTTTTTTTACTGTGTTCGCAATTTTCAGGACAATGTTTGTATGAAAGTAGACTTAAGCCTAATTTACACAGGGTAAGTAACTGATAACAAATTCGAGACAAGTCAGTACTGACCCGTTACTTACCTAGTGTAAATTGGTTTGGAGTCGGTACAGCGCTGTCGCGTCAGTTCTGACTTCAATGTTCACTACGGAAATATTCGGGTCAGCACTAACCTGTCTCGAGTTTGGAGTCAGTTACCCGGTATAAATCAGGCTTAACGGATAATTTAAACTTTGTCAAGTGTTAAGTGTGAGTTCATGCATCTGCTACTTGCACTTGACAGCAAATTTATTAACTTCGCACTTGCAATAATGGGATTTCATGGTTCAGATGGGCGGTGTTGAACACCTCAGGCGAACCTCGTGCTAGTTTGCTTTCCTTTCCACAAAAAAAAACTAGTTCCAACGATCATCGCATTCCGGTTACGTTATTTCTATTCACTGAGCATACCACCTCACCTTCACCACTGCACTGGGGCCGACGCAATTGAGTTGCCGCGCGTGTGAATGAATACGAGATACAAGATAGACAGAGATGCATACAGTAGGACGCTTCTCATAACTAAACGCCGTTTTTGTTCGAAGGTCTGTTATTTATTCTGTGATCATACGTTTCTCTAGACTTAGGTCAGAGTCAAGAGAACTATAAGCCAGGCCCAAGCCTCGAATGGAAACTTTAAGTCGCGTGCGACCGCACACGAACGCACCAATCACAGCGGCGTATGCATGCACCAATCACATACAGGGTAGGCTTCAAGCATTAATAACTAATAAGGCTTGTAAGAGCGTCCGCTACGTTGCGAAGGTGCACGCCTGTCGAACAAATAGTACGTGCCCGCAACCGCCCCCGCGCGAGTTAGCGGAGCGTTAGCTCTCATACTATTTTTCTAAAGGCGTGCACCTGCTCCGTGCGCTCGCGCGACTTAGCGGAGGCCCTAAGACTTTTTCTCGAATGTGCGCTCTAAAAACAGTCCAAGTGTGTTTAACTCGCCCGCCGAATCAAACAAATGAAAAAAATAGGACGAGTTGCATCAGAAAAAAAAGAGCCTTCAAAGTCATCACATCATCCATCCATAACACATAAGTAATATTTATAAATAATAGAGAAAGTAGGTTACATATATTTAAAAGTATGTACAGCGAGGTTTTGATGGTCCATACGTCCGTCTATCCATTCATCCATCCCTCGTCACTCAAAACGCGCCGCAGCTAAAAATCAGCGCTTGCGTTGCAACATACACGCTGAGCAAGTCTTTTCAATGTCAGCTAACAACATTTTTTTCATTTAATTCCATTTGTTTTATTTTATTTCTACGTACTTAATAGATTCAGGCGTTACTTTGCGGAGGTCCATTTTAACAAATTGGAACAAATTACCTTGCTACTTTGCGAAATTAGTGTTGTGCACGTGCAAAACAGCTGCGTCTGGGCGATATATATTTCTCATGCAAGAACAAACCCTCCTCCGCTTCCACACGAAATAACACATCGCACAGACTGAACTATAAACCACCATCATTAAACACTTAAACTATAAGTATATAATCTACGCGCGTTTCGCCTCTGTACGAGGCATCATTCGGATCCGGATGATGCAAGGTAATTTCTACGTTTTTTTTTCCTCTCTTTATAGATACGGTCTGCGGGTCTGTGTTTCTGTGACACGAAGATGGAGCTACACGCAAAGGAGGGTAACTTACTTGTTGTTGTTTGGTATTCGGGGAATTTCGCAGGAGGAGCGCGGCCGGTTCGTGGGATTCATACCCAACGCGCCCAGCACGTCCAAATGGATGTCCGCAGCTGCAAAAAAGGCATTTAAACGTTATACATTACTAGTATGTTATGCTATGGAGCGCAGCAAATCGTCGGATCGCTACCACCATCTTGCTCGCTTATCCTGCCGCTAAGCAGCAGTGCTTGCACTGTTGTGTTCCGGCGTGGTGATGGTTCCACCATCTGGTGGTAGCGATCCGGACGGACCTTGCACAAGGTCCTACCACCCGCAAGTTACGTAGCCACCATGTAAGCTTGGCAAAGCACAAACTCTTCAACTTAGTCATGTACCTACTTATTTATGCCGAATTGTCGTTGTCATGTGTCACCTTGTGAAATAGGGGTAAAAAAAAAATATTTTTAGGTCAACGATCGCAACATGAATCTGTTATAGATTGATGAGTTTCCTCATGTAAAGACAATCGAGTTTATAAAATATTGCTCTCAAGACCGCACTTTCCTGTTGTACTTTACTTCATCTACACTAATATAATAAAGAGGTAAACTTTGTTTTTTAGTTTGTTTGTATGTAGGGGGTAATCTCTAGAACTACTGAACCGATGTCAGAAATTCTTTCACAGATAGAAAGCTACACTATTCCTGACGGACATAGGCTACTAATTTTACGTGAACAAAGTTGCGCGCGTCCGCTAGTTATGAAATATAGTAGTTTAAAAGTGATTGACTTTAGAGAATTATTGCACTGTAGTCAGTTGTTGGTTGCAGTGCCGGCACAACCGGGGTAGTACCACAGTCTCACTGAATACCGGTCGAGTACTAGTAACGAATTCCTGAGGTCCTGGGTATCGGAGCTATAAGTTTGGCAACGGATCAGCGGCTATTGAAGTTAGTGGATCCTATAGACGACAGTGATTACTTGCCATCAGGTCATCAGGATGCTCGTGTTCCTCTATTACTTAAAAAAATCTATCTACAAAACGGTCGGAACAGGCACGCACGCCGTGACATTTTTTCTTTTCTCAGATCTCTAACTCACCATATGAAGCGCAGTAACAAGGCTACTACTTCACGTCGGTGATCTGTGAGAGTGTGTCACTAAGGCTGTAGACAGACGGACTGCAATCTGACTGCCAAATTTCAGTTTAAATGCAGTTGGCTTGACAGCAATAAATCTGCAAGTCAACTGCCCGCAACGCGCAGTTTGTGTGCAGTCGTCGTGCTCTTACACCGACTGCACACTAACTGCAATACAGTCATCCTGCAGTCAGTGTGCAGTCGTAACTGCACGCTGTCTGCTATCAAACTACTGCAATCAGCAACTGACTAGTTTGGTACGACAGTAAAGGTTAGGGGTTAGGGAGTTAGGATTACGATTTAATTTGCAACTTGCGGCGCCATTCCCATCGCATCCCACGTGACGTCGAGCTCGCTCGCATACTTTAAGAGATGCAAGGACACATCGCACGCTTAGAATTAAAATGACCCATTTCTGAATAATACACGTCCCAAAATATCACCTTAATTAAAAGACATAGGGTTTAATTTTGGGAAATATCAAATTCAGAATTGAGTCGCTTTAATTCTAAGGGTGCGACATCACATTTTTGCGCATAGGTGACGATAGACTCAGCATTACCTTGTAATGAGCTTTCTACCAAAAGTGACAGCTCACAAAATTAATAGGAAAATACATGCGCATGCGTTTAAAAACTGCGTATGCTCGCTGTTCTGTTACAGATGAATGCTCGAGTCTAGCAGCACCTTTACAGCCCTAGGGCTTAGTTGATACGCATATCATAGTGGGTGAGACTACAAACCGACGCGCCTTATTTAATTTCAGAAAGAACGCGATACCATGTTACAAAAGTGAACAGATATAATGTGAACTAATGATATTCTCATGCCACATTATCTGCTAGTGCCAAATAAAATCGATTTAACACGGTCGAGTAAGCAATGCCCTATTATGGAGTTTGTTTGTTGTTATGTAGGAAATTAGGCGAAAGACTGAACGATATACGGTAAATTTTTTACCATGAATATTTTGGATTATCCAATTTGGATAATCCGTGAATTAATGGTAGGAGTAGCGCTCCTATTTTAATTTTATTTACTGTCCGTGAGAGGTAAAGAAATTTATATCCATACGGTCATAGCGAGCGTGCATGTGCGAGTGTGTCACTTTGCGGAGGTCCATATCAACAAACTGGAACAAATTACCTTGCTACTCCGCGAAACCAGCGCGGACCAACCAACCAGGGTTTCGTGGAGTAGCAAGGTGATTTGTTCCAGTTTTTCGAGTGTGTCACCTCTGCGATGGTTCTGGTGCGGCGCGTGCGGGTGCGCGTGCGAGTGCAGCGGGTGGTGCGGGGAGAGCGGCTGCGACGCGGCCGGCTGCTCGCCGCCGCACGACTGGTGCAGCGCAGAGTCCGAGTTGGTCCGCCGCCAGTTGCTGTCCGGGGGTGGGCTGGAACAAACGGGAATTTATTCGTCGGCGTGTTAATTTTGTTTATACAATATAGAAGGCAAATGAGCAAGTGGGTCTCCTGATGGTAAGTGATCACCACCGCCCACTGCAAAACCAAGGAGCTTGCAGATGCGTTACCAACTTCCCGATTCAGAGGGCTAAGATGGAATAGCTCTTGTGCCGGTAAATGCAGCGGCTGTCTTGCTCTCCACGCCGAAACACAACATCGCAAGCACTGCTGCTTAGCTGCAGGATTAGCGAGCAAGATAGTGGTAGTGATCCGTACGAAAATAAGAAAGTCTATGGTTATATTTACAGGAAAATGTAGATTCTTCTTTTCACAAATAGTATGAGCGATTAAAAGCTGTTCAAAACGCTATATCATCACATCCAAACAACACTGATTATTCCTTCCATTCAGTTCAATCCGCAGAAGTTGTTGCCGTTTGCTTTCAGTTAATCCTTAGCACAAAACAGCTCGAATAGGCTAATGCAGCTAATAAAGCTGATGAAATGACAAATACATATTTTCTTTGCAAAACCTCGTGTAGTTTTCCCGAGCATTAGAAGTAAAGTTTATTGCCCATATATTAAACATAAAATAGACATGAACAATTAACCTATAAAATTTGTAGCAAATTGTAAATGATACAATACGTGTAAGGGCAAGTAGGAGAGGAGAGAGAGATTTCGCATTGGACAAGTCCTGACAAAACTCCGGGCATATTCAAATGTCGATATTTTATTAACAAACTTAAAAACAAAAATCTCACGTGAAGCGGGCGTTCAACTTGTATATAAGTATTTTTATCTACACAAATATCATAAATGCTCTATAATGCGTTCAGAAACCGTAGGCAATGACCAGCATTATAACAACCAATATTATTATGAGAATTATTCTAATTTGTTTCTATATTTGTTCAAATTCATTTTTTATTACATTATCTTAATGTGTACAGTCTATAGATATTTAATAGGTACCTAGCACTAGTAGCTAGTAGCAATGCAGGTTATTGCCTTATGGCTTCTAAACCCATCATAGAGTACTTATGATATGTGTGTAGATAAAGTAATGTATGCAACTGTACATAATTAGGTCTTAAAACACTCGTGTGATCCCATTATGAAACTCGCTAAAAACCACACTCGTGTTTTAAGACCCCTCATTATGCAACAGTTGCATAAAATACTATATTTTAATCTTTAAATAACCTTATTTGTAAATAGGTCCATAGATTTGTTACTGGAGCTCACTTAGTAAAAAAAACACTCAATTTAAACCTGTAACAAGTATAAAATTGGTATCCGTTCCTGTCTGCCCTGAATCCTTATAGTATATGTTCGGCCGCCTTCTAAACCACGCGATGGATTTTGATACGGTTTTCACATGTCATTTAGAGATTTATTTCCACAAGGTTTTAATGTACATTACATCCTTATGGAACTCGTGCGAAGTCAGAGCGGGTCGCTAGTAATTAAATAGTACAGCTGCTTGTCGACAGAAGTTATGTTTTGCTAACAAGCACCTGTAAGTGACTCATGATGGGGGAGTCATATCTCCCGCCACGGTCTTCAGGATGGAGAAGAGAGAGAAGTTATATTTTATATGTCTATAGTTGTTGCATAGGCAAGCGCGGGAGGAGTTGCGTGTGCGCGGGGTGCAGGAATCTTTTTCCTCCAAGCAAAGGCCGAAAAAATGAAGATTTCTGACGGTAGAACATTCTGCCGCCAAAAGTCATAGCCAGGCCGTAACATTCGTCGCTTTAACGCCTCCAAACATCGCTTCAGAATTTTTTCTCTCCCCGATTTTTTCTCTTCCGGGGTTTTTTTATCAACGAATGTTGTAATCTTATTAGGTACATAACATGGCAGCGGTAATTTTGCTTCAGGAGTCTCAGCTGTTTATTATTTTGGCCTTATTTATTTAGGGCCAGTATAAATAACTCGAAACATTGGCTTCAAACTCACAACATTCTTGCTGCCGTAACGTTAGCTGTTAAATGTGACACAAATAGTGGGAAATGCAGCGAATTGTTTGACTTTAGCACGGCGGGCAGGATTTGGCGCAACTTTTTAGCTTAACTAGTTTATTCCCGCTTTTACTACCATCTTATGTAATCTACTGGAGGTCTTTTCGGATATGCTTCGATCATTAGATCTTTTGTAAGTGCCTTAGGACTTCCATCGCTCTTTCCACCTTCTCCATGAAGTGTCTGATTTCCCTGTAGCTGGGGTTATGGATGTCAGATGGCAGTCGCTCCAATGTAATAACCTGACCTGGCAAAACATGGCCAAAGCGTACCCCGAACTAACCGAAAAAGTGCTAGGAAAATGATGCCCTATAGGATAATCTGCCATAATTTAACGGCTGGTACTGTATCGATTCGTTAATGAATATCTATAAGAACGCGGTATAAAGGTGTGACCAAGCCGCTGCTTAAAACACGGAGACGACACGTAATCGCAGTGACATGCCGTAAACGGCACGACTTTACCGCATGCTCTCCACAGCGCTGCTCAAGATACGCTGATGGTACGGAATCGCAGTGACGTGCCGTAAACGTCACGATTTTTTGAGCAACGGTGTGGAGAGCATGTAGTAAAAACGACACGGATACGATGCGTTACTGTGATTCCGTACCGTCTCCGTATTTTAAGCAGCGGTTTGGTGGCACCTTAATTATATTTTGCGATTTTGACGCAGCTCAATTAAGGTGCGTCTGCGTATTTTGAGCAGCGGTGTGGGGGCATGCGATAAAAACGGTACGAATACCATGCATCACTGCGATTCCGTACTGTGTCCGTATTTTAAGCAGCGGTTTGGTTGCACCTTAATTATATTTTGTAATTTTGACGCAGCTCAATTAAGGTGCGTCTGCGTATTTAGAGCAGCGGTGTGGAGAGCATGCGGTAAAAATGGTATGGATACGATGCGTCACTGCGATTCCGTACCGTCTCCGTATTTTAAGCAGCGGTTTGGTCGCACCTTTATTCACGTGTTCTGCGGATCGCAGTGTAGGTTAAAGTCAAGCGTAAGCGCAGCCTTGGTGAATGCTGACAATGACATTAAAGCCATGCCGTACAATATTAACACCGAACGTGCTTCGAGGCAAGTGATAGTGACCCGCGCAAGGCCACTACTTCTTACAAAAGCGATTGGATAAGGTCAATGACTCTCGATTGTAATACAGGGAAATGGCCAAATAATTGATACTATTTTAAAGTATGGGTCTGTATGAATTAATTACAGTTAATCAGACTTAATTGGATGCATGCGTATTTTTACCTGACGAAAAAAACGGAGGAGGTTCTTAAGTCGACCCGTATATTTGTTTTTTATTTTTATTTATGTATGACCAGTGATCACCGATAACTTCTTACAGAGCAGTCCGAGTTACCGACTAATTTATGATACTTTACAATTTATGATAGTTTCAAGTTTGTCCAATAATAATTTGTTAGCATTTAGTTTCATGATTTGTTAGTGACAATGAGAATTGTCATCCATCACTGTATCTCTTTTTGTCGTTTATGTGTTTTGTAGGTACAATAAATAATTCACATACCCACGTACATATATACTCGTCTGCAAGTAATAACTACCGCCGGGAACCAGCTATACCAAGCAGGACTCGGAGCCAGGGTTGAGATTGCTCTAAAAATCTATGTTTTTTCTCCTCCTAATACCATGAAGTGCAATGCACTTGTAATGTGTCCAAGAAGAATATAACTTGGAAACAAAAAACAGACATTTTCATAAACCGGTTTTGTCAGGTTTCAAAATACCGGTGATTCAAACCCTGTGGGGTGATTTGAGTTTCGAGCGCACGAGAATCGCTGGGCTCGCGCTTATCAGTGCCGGCTAAAATATACGCTCGCGTATTAGATTGGCCCGCGGCTGGCTTGTGTCGAGCGCTCGAAAATCAAAAATCGACCCGCTGGTACAATCGCCAGCAATAAATATTTTATCCTGTGTTAGGCTCAAAAATATATGACACTTCTCTATTACTAAAGGCATTAGGGCGTGTCATATATTTTTTGAGCCTAACGTTGTATATGATATTATTGCTGGTGACTGTACCAAGTGAGTCCTGATAGTCCCTCCTCCCCCTCCCGTCTTTATCGTTCTTCATCAAACAAAACGCAGTACTTAGCACTACTACAGGTTCATGGTGTATTGAGTGTGGTAATGCCCCGGTCGAGCCGGCCCTATAGTACTGCAACCAGTATCTAGCCAATCTGATCCTCCCTGTATCACGGAATAAATAACAGTACAGTACCTACAGAATTATTACTTTGAACAAAAACGTCGTTTAGGCACAGTGGTGTGGTGCGCCGATATACTTGTAGATCCGCGAAATGTCCTGACAAACTTAAGCCAGAAAAAAGGTAGCTCCAAAAACCTCGAATCACCGACTGGTTATTATATTTTCGTCGACAATTAATGAGACACGTCTATTTCTTCTACCGTTCAAACGTGCCTTTATATTAATTAAAGTTTTTTTGTCGTGTCATTGATATGGTGCCACGAATGCCACAATGGATCGAAGCACACACGAAAGGGAAATACTTCCTGTTAATCACTTTACCTACGCCAAATTGGTAACAAACAATTTATTAAATTAATTATGAATGAGGTTTCTGCCCATGAGTTAGTCAGTGCATTCGAATAAGAATGGCGTGTGTCACCGCCGCGTTTCGCTCAGGCCACCAAAATAGTCGGTAATTGTTGTTTACACGGCCACAAACAACGACGTGTCTTTCAAACGAATCTATGGTTATTTTGTTTTTATTTCCTGGTACGCTCTTCTGCGCGAGCGCGTGTAATTTGCTTAGCGATCGTGATGGCGATAATGATTCGGAGATAATTGAGAACGAGCAATAAAATACCTGTTAAATTGAGTCAATAACTGAGTAAATTTTAGTTAACAGTCGGGCTCAAGAGCTTAAAAAAATTAAATGTTCAAGATCAGCCAAACAAAAACCAATGACAATTAGCTGGCTGTTTTTTATGATTTATTATGGATTTGTCGGAGCGGTAGACACCTTTGTGTATGTATACTCAAGAAAACAGAGGTGAAATGATGTTCTATTCTATACACACAATCATTTAAACAAGCACAACGCTGTCTTTCTCTATCTTCTAAGGATAGAACGAAAAAGAAAACAATATTTATGACAAACTCTGAAGCCGGGCCGCCATTTATTGCGCTCGTCTATTGATTTCCATTGGTCCATTTAGACCAAAATCTGTCGTGTGAGTATTTGTAGGTGATATTGTAATTAATATGAAATTATCTGGAACTTTTGGCGCCCAGTCGGCTTCAAAATGTCTATGGCAAACACTTGAAATAATATGAAAATAACTTATGTTGCCAGTTTTCAAAACTTCTGGAATTATTATAATGTGGTCTCTGGTATATTTGATATTGTTATGTTGACGACTATAATGATCATGGGCATAATCATTTAGGATTACCAGTGAAAATTAATGAAACTGAAGGAATTTCATGGAATAAGGCTAATTAATTTTATTTATTCTTGACCATGTCCCAGTAAACATAGCTCATATTGCCAACACTGCAGCAAGCTTTAGGTTTGAAACTAATAGTCGCCCACTATGACAATTAATAAAAAATGAACTGAAATTAAGATTTTCACGAGAAAATCACAAACTCGGCAACCCTGAAAGTCGTGTCCCGAACTACTAACGGGCGCCTGCAGTTCGAGCTCGTCCGCGTCTACCCCCTACCTACACTATTGCCCTGTCTGGAGGTCTTTGTAACTGTATGCGAACTAGTGTCCGCTACTCATTAGTTTTTCAAACCGAAACCAAAGCCGAATTTCGGTTTTTGTTTTAGTTTCGGCTGAAACCGAAACCGAAATTTATATCGAGGGCAATTCTAGTGTACCTATATTTTAAGCTTTTGCTTTTAGCTCTAACATCTAAAATGTTGTACACGCACCGCAGCGCAAAACAAACAAACAAGTAACAACGCACGACAATGGTTGTTCGTGAGGTGAAGCCGACAGTGACGCTGACACTTTCTGCCACTCCACTACGCCAATCGCTCCTAGTAGCTAGAGCTAGTTTCGGTTTCAGGTTCGGGAGATATCTTGCCGAAAACGAAACTAAACCGAAACTCCAATTTCACACCGAAACTCGCCGAAACTGAAAGTCCAGTCGGACACTGACGCGAACTATGAACAGTATGCTGTAACATCAAGCCTCACCTCAAGTACACCGTGCTGCCGTAGGGACTCGTATCGTGCTTGCGGTCCGCGGGCCGCCGCATCGGTCCCACGGAGGACGAGGCCCGCCCCCGCTGGACCGGCGAGCGGGACGGCGACGCGCCGCCGCTGCGCCCGCCCGCCATACCATACTGTGCCGCTAACGTCACTTCTTCAGGCTGTTGACAAGACGAAATTAGTTAAACTAGCCGCTACCAGGGGGATTCCACTCCGCACTGTAGGTGCGCTCGCCGCATTACCTATGGTATAGGTTAATCGCAGTAGGTTGCCTCACTCTCTGTCGCGCGTTGTGATAGTATTATAGTAAGCAGCCCAACCCCAGCGGTGCGCCAGGGCATTGCGGGTGGAAGGCGGGCGCGGGCGGCGTCTTCCTTTTGACGCATGCCGCCTGGAGAATGTTTATGAAATAATACGAACTTTTTGTGCCTGATCATAAAGTTGTAATTCGTTTAATGGTGGTCGAAAAAGAGAAGTTCTCGTACGTTAGTACTATTATTTAATCTGTGCCGCTACCACAGAATAATTAATACTAAGCTACAGAAACTCACTTTTATGACGGCTATTAAACAAATTCCAACTTTATAGACACGCGCAAAACGTTCGTAACACTTTGTACACATTCACTAGTCGGTTTGCCTCAAAGGCTCTCCGCGCCGCCCGCGTGCGCCTTACCCCCGCAACTTCCTGGCGAAACGTTAGAGTTGTGGTGCATTCGTTTCAAATTACATTGACACAGCGGGAGCGAGCGGGCACGCGACAAGCCGACAACCTGCTGCTACTATAAGTTCATGATGGCTCATACAAAACAAACAGTCCATAACATGTAGGTATGTATCTTAAAAAAACATAATAAAAAATATGGTTTGGAAATAATTGCCTAGCAAAAATTTACAGCATGACTTAAATTTTTTTTTCAAAACTTTGAAATGTTATGAAATTGAATCTCCTTTCATTTAACAATATTGATGCTTAAAAGATACCAAAAGCAAAAGTGTACAGTGAACTATTAGCCACTAGAAGGGCAACATAACAGTATTTTTATAGATACCACTCATATCAGTGACTTTTATGATTTGACATAAACTTGAAACAATGGGTGTTTATTTACTTACAATTCAAATACTATGAGTAGTTGATTTGTAGACGAACATTCCCCAGAAATGAGATCATTCAATAGTCAAGACTGTTCCAATTAATCAGGATGTAAATTTTAATTAATTTGTGAGTCTCAAGGCTAATGTTTATATAGCGACTGAAGTTCTATACGAACTAAATATAACACTAAGATTTGTTTATAAATATAATTTCTAACTAAAATTATATCTATGATGTAAATTAAGGGAACTGGTCCCACTTACATTACCATACATAACCTAATACATATTTATGAAGTATTTAGAACAGATTTTTAAATATCTTATCATTTTATTCAATGAATCACACCATATTAGACAAACAAAGAAAAAATATGAATAGAAAATTTTATTTCATAGAAAAAAAATAACATGTCATTATCAACAAAAGTTAAATTCAAAAGATATTAAAAAATTATTTTAAATATTCCAAAAATATGTTTTTAACTTTTGTATGGGAGTACTAGTGGGGTTTAGCTAGCAGCACCCTAAGGGACAAAATGATGGGGTACATTCATGGATTTGAATTAATATTCTAAACCTTAACAACATGCCCATAAGCATTACAATTAATCACATGCTTTTTCATAGACCAACTAGCATACCCTACAACAAAAATATGGCTTTCAAACTAAATTTAAACAAAGGGCTGAAGTAATAAAAAACAATTCTACATGGCAATGGTAATATTACAAAAGTACTCATATCAATTATGTAAACATAACCCTAAATACCATTAATGTGTTCAGCAGTGAACAGATGAAGCCAATGCCATGAGCTAACAAAAAAAAACTTTACGGCCACATGGCACAAAGCAAATACGAGTTTGAACGCAGCTTTCTGTCGTACTCCACACATTTGTGTGCCTAAAAATATTTATTATGAGAAGCATTAAGTCTTATTTAGTAACTCTTATGGATATTTTGCGAGGTGTCAACTCAATTAACACCTATAGTTGAGCAATTTAACCTTTGTATTTTTTCTACAAATTATTTTGTAACATATTTACTTAACCCACACCATAGTTATAACGGTATATAATAAATGTGATAACGGAACAGGGACTAACAATAGCCATCTACAACTGCACCACTACCATAACGAAAAACAGCAAAGTCTACAACAACGTATGAATTGTAACGAGCAAGAGTCCTGGGGAGGAACCTTGGTATTCTCGGGCTCCACGCAGGCTTGTGGTGCAGCCACATTTGGCAGGGAGCCACTGCGGAACGAGCCCAGCCCCGCCGGCGAGGGTCTGAGCATACAGTCATCATTCTCCACTGGCTTAGGAGCCTTGACCCTTGCATGTCTGCTACTTGAGTTTACCTGCAACCATGACTTCAACAATCTAGCTACAATTTTTCAGAAAAAAATACTTTCAAACAAAAACTGTTGTTAAAAACGCCCGGTGACCTTGGCAAATGGTCTATAAAATAGGCATTTGAAATTAAATATTGTCATGTTTAGAGGTTCATGTTTCAGTGCTGTTATTGAAAACAAATAAGATTCTTATTAGAATTTACATATTCCATCATAATATTGTTTATTATTTGGCGGCAACGATATTAGGCACACCTTATGAACACTTAAATGCTGTATTGTTGTCTTCGCAAATGTTAAAGGATTCTGACAATGACAATTATCTATTCCTGCACAGTAGAGCTGCTATAGAGCAGCAATAACAGTTTGTATTTAGATAAGATTAATTAGTCAGTTAGTTATTGAGTCGCAATATGAATATTGCAACGATTATTGTTTACGTCTCGGCCGCACATTTGACGGCCAGGAAGCTATTGCCTGAGTAAATAGGGGACATACCTTATTGGTTGCGTCTGAAACTTCACGCATAATCTTTTCAAAAGCGGCCGTTTCCTCGGCCTGCTTTTGATTGTGAAGAGCGATTTTTTCACTAAATTTTCTAGGGTTCGCCATGATGACCGACAAACAACAGTTTTTCCCTTTTTTACATCACAATTTTATTCGTTCGTAGGACCAAAACGCGCTTGCCTGTCATGTCGCAAGTAGTAAACTCAATGTTGCCATACTGCAAAATTGCAAAGCCAAACCTTCTATTAGTCTATGCTTAAGCAAAGACAAAAAAGACAAAATTAGTTTGTACGAGTTTATATTTCATTGTTTAAATTAAAATTATTACGATAATCATATTTATGTGTTTTAGTGTTAAAATTTACGAATTTTAAGAGAGGAATTTTAGATCATCCTTAAAAATGTTTACGAAGTATATTGTATTTTTTTATGTATTCGTACCCCACCAAAACACACACACACTGTCAGCATAAACTGTCAGGCAGTTGTCAGGCGCAGTTATACGTCACTGACATCTGTGCTGACATGTTGGTAGATATATCGCGTGTTACGAAAAATAAATTATGCAAATTAATTCAATTGCTTTTTATTACATAGGATATGAAACTACTGTGCTAGTTAATAATTGAAGAATTTATGCTCAAGCGTACATCCACTACAATGGCGGAAAAGTATATATTGACTCTAGACATCGGCACCACCACGATTCGGTCTTTTATTTATAATTCTAAAACCGAAACAGTTGGAAGCGCGGTTGATCAGGTATGTATAATATTTACAAAACTTAATAATAAAACAAACTAAAGTTTATGCCAGTAGTATTTTGAGAGTGTAACTTCAAACTCAATAATAATTCAAATAAAAAAAAGAACTTGCTTATATTGAAAAAAAAAACAATTTAATATAAATTTAACTATATCTGGGTCATATACTTTTGTTATGTTTTATTTAATTTTATAGACATTGTGCTTTTAGCACCTCAAGAAAAGATAACAACTATTGAACCAACTAATTAGATACACTTTATCAGACAGTGGCCTACTTATGTATGATTGATTTGGTGATTTCCTAAGAGTTTAAAGGGTAATTTATAACTTAAATTATCATCAATGTTTTATTGTCTTGAGTAACCTCTTTGTATTAATTTATTATGGGTTTTAAAATGTGCTGCAGATATTATGCTTAAACAATATACACAACTAAGTTTGTAGAGAAATAAGTGTTTTTCAATTTTTTTTATTGTTTTTTTTTTTGTTTGCAGGTAGTTTTGCACTATCCAAGCCCTGGCTTCGTTGAAATTGATCCAGATGAACTATGGATATCAATTAAGCAAATTGTAGCAAATTCCCTTAAAGGTATGACCGTGTTACTATAAAGCTAGATGCTAAATTGACAGTAGGGTTCTGCCTCTGTACTCTGTTGCAGATTGCAATATAAATGGATCGTCTGGAGGGACCTAACAGTGTATTCACAGTATCCAATACAATATCGTTATAACAACAATATTCTATTATCTATGTATGTGAAAATGTCTTATAGTCCATGACTATAGAAGACTTATAGAATATTTATTAATGTAGAGAAAAAAACCAAGTTATTACAGAAAAGAAATGACGATAGTGATTAGCTGCTTTGATCAGCCGGTGGTGATCACTTCTGAGATGGTAACACACTTGCTTGTTTCCCTACCCATCCCAAAAAAAACGAGAAAGCCAAATGCTTTATCTATTGCCTAAATTATGCTGAGAACAAAAACAAACATATGTTTGCTGTTTAAGTCAATATTATTTTATATTATTACAAAGTATTGGTGAACACCAAGATGTATCCACTTAGGCAATATATTGTTTTGAAATATAAATGAACCTACAAATTGGATACATCTTTATACAGTAGAGACAAGAAGGTATGCTATACTTGAAACGTGAAAGTTTTTATATGCATGATATATGAGGTTGTATATTTTTTTTCTCAAAAATAAACCAAAGAAAATTGAGAAAAATCTAAAATGAAACATCATAAGTATGATTACTAAGAAATTGCTTAACAACTTTTCGATTATATTACAAGGGCATAAGATTAAAAAGTGGGTAACCAATTACTTGGTCAACTATACCTAATGTAATAATAATGCTATTTATAAAATTGGAATTTCTTATTATGTGTAGTCAATTGATGTATTTTTAGGCTAAGGTATTTATCTACACTAATCTACACTTCTATACTAATATAATAAAGAGGTAAACTTTGTTTGTTTGTTTGTATTTAGGGGGTTATCTCTGGAAATACTGGCCCGATTCCATAAATTCTTTCACTACTATTAATCTACACTATCCCTGACACACATAGGCTACTAATTCGCGGGCGTCTGCTAGTATTTATATATTTTTATTACCAAAGAAAACGAAACACTTATAGATGATACAAACGAAACTCATAAATTTGACTCAAGATCTACCAGAGCTAAACAACTAAAGCATATATACCTTTCTAACCAGTTAGTGTACGCGTATTGGCAAGCGCAGCGTAGGACGACCAGCCACAAGATGGTCTGATGACCTCATACAGGTGGCAGGAAGGCGCTGGTTGCATGCCGCTTCCAACCGGTCACTTTGGAGAATGCCTATGTTCAACAGTGGACTTCTTGTCGCTGAGATGATGATGATGATGATGATGAGTGTATGCGAAGGAATCGCATGCGTTACGTCCTTGAGAAACACTATAGTGTGTTACCAAACCCATAAAAGCTCAAGAACCCTTAAAATTCTTATGCCCGCCTTCCACCGCGAATGGGAAAAGAGCGGAGCGGGCTCCGTTGAACCCGCAAATTTCATACCAGTTTATTCGTTGGTGGTGGAAGCGCTTGCATGGAACTTAGCGTTGCAAGTTGAACGGGTCCGTTCCACTCATTTCTCTCATTTGCCTTCCGGGCATTAAAGCCCTTTAAAACTGGATATTGTTTCAGATGCCAACCTTACGGCAGCTCAGATATCCGCCATGGGCATATCGACGTTACGAAGCACCTTCATCACTTGGTCCCGGGAGACGGGGAAGCCATTCCATAGGTTTATCACATGGAAGGACTTGAGGGCCGACAAACTTGTTAATCAATGGAACGAGTCTTATACTTGGAAGGTAAAAAAGGCTATACTTATTGTATTGAACAATTAATTTTAAAATTAATTAATTTCAATTTAACAAAGCCCAAAAATTATTATTGGTACATTTAACTTATATTCTTCAGTTTAACATAACATCAATATTGCTTTATTGGCAATAGAGATGTGTGCAGATCTGTTTGACCTCTTCAACAGTGAAGATCAGTGTTTTTTAATCTTTTTGAATTCGCAATCCCTTTGTATGTAATAAAGACTGGGAACTATACTATAAAAAAACTTACTACGATTGTTGACATTTCACATCTTAAAAAAAGAGGTATGGTCAGTCTCAGTAGGAGCTGAACATTTTAGTACCTTGTCGCTGTCAGTAATGTGACAAATTCCAACAACTCTCATTTCATACGTTACTACGAAAGGTTCTTTAATATTTAGCTACTTTTCAGGCTGAGTATATTTATAGGACGTTACCAATGCGGCTAACGAGCGGCGCAATCCTCTTTGGCGATAAATTTTTTGCGATCGCGGCCCCTCTAGCAAGGTTTCGGGACGCGGGGATGCCCCACATATTCCCCACAGATTAAAAACCGGCCCAGTGCGAGTCGGAGTCGCGTACGAAGGGTTCCGTAGCATTATCTATATATAACGGTATAAAAATCATGTCTGTTGTATGGGAGCCCCCTTAAATATTTATTTTATTCTGTTTTTTAATATTTTTTGTTATAGCGGCAACAGAAATACATCATCTTTGAAAATTACAACTGTCTAACTATCACAGTTCATGAGATACAGCTTGGTGACAGACGGACTGACAGCGGAGTCTTAGTAATAAGGCCCCTTTGGGTACAGAACCCTAAAAACACCGGTCAATGGCGTAGCTTGTCCTAGACGGGCCCTGAATTAAAATTTGTCGGGGGCCCCTCTACCCGATTGCGGCGAGGCCAAAATGGAGGGTGAAGATTTCTTGGGGCATGTTAGGGCGCCAGTAGTTCGGAGGCCCGTATCATTGATACTGTTGATACTACGGTAGCTACTTTTCTAACACTGTTAGGGTTGCCACCTTTTTTTAGGGCGAATAAAGTATTTTTCATTTTGGTAGAACAAAAATAAAGTACACATCATAAAAAAAGACTCTTTAACATTTTTTTCCATTATCCATTAACAATTGGTTTTACGTGCATAGAGTATTTTAGCGTACTTCATTGGTGTCGTAGATTATAAAGTACGCGCATGAAAAATAGGACAATACTCTATTTTAGAGTTGTCTTACCTTGAGTAATTGTGTACCTGTTTTTAAGATAACTTTTTTTTCAGTTATTCAAAGCGGGCGCTTATGTACTGTATTTAATATTGAGGAGTCAAAAATTCCGGGCTGGCAGCGTATTGAAGTTCATGAACACACAGGCAAGTATATTATTTTATTATATTTAAACGCAATTTCATAGTACAAGTGTTACACTATAGCGATGCAGCTGGTTGCAGTGCGAATAGGCCGGCCGAACCGGGGTAGTAGCACATTGTTGCAAAAAACTGCCGTGAAGTATCATGTCGTTTTAATTAATGACTGTAAAGGGCGGTACCGTAGTATAATAAGGATTAATAATAAAACACCTGTCTTTAATTCTTTATTTTATGCTACACTAATCTACATCTACACTTAAAACTAATATATAAAGAGATAAACTTGTTTGTTTGTATGTAGGGGTAATCTCTGGAACTGATGAACCGATTTCAAAAATTCTTTCACTAATAGAAAGATACACTATCCCTGACTGACATAAGCTACTAATTTCACGTGAACGTATTCGCGGGGGTCCGCTGGTCTATAATAATTCTTACTTTGGTTTTCATTAGATAGAATAGTTATTTATTATTATTTAAATCTATCCTTAATGAGTTTCAACTATACAAATCGAACAGCAAATGATTATTCATTTTTAGCTCAGATATTTAGTAGTGTTCAGAACTCGTTTTTGCGTTCTTGAGAAATGTCAAAAGTCTATTGGAAATAATACTTTTCTGTCAACATATTCATTTGCATATTTATATTTGTTTGTTGATTACATGCAAAAACATGCCTTTTGTACATTTAAATGTATTTTTTTTGTGCAATAAGGTATAAAATAAACCGGGTTCTGCGGGTGGTAGGACCTTGTGCAAGGTCCGTCCGGATCGCTACCACCATCTTGCTCTCTAATCCTGCCGCTAAGCAGCAGTGCTTGCACTGTGGTGTTCCGGCTTGGAGAGCAAGACAGCCGGTGTAATTACTGGCACGAGGGGTATTCCATCTTAGCCCTCTGGGTTGGCAACGCATCTGCAATCTCTTTGGTGTTGCGGATGTCTATAGGCTGTGGTGTTCACTTACCATCAGGTGACCCAACTTCCTATTTCATAAAAAAAATAGATAGATATAGGTTGAATAAAGATTTACTCTTAACGAAAAAAAACCTGGAACATTTTTATCTAATAAATAATGCATTTTAGTTAATTACGTTTAGAATGTAGAAGTTGATGCATTTTCCAATCTCTTTGTTTTACTTAAAGTACAGTTTCTCTTTTGTTTGTGTAGTTGCGTGCGAGACATTTTGTTTGTTGAACAGAGAGGCAAATTAGCCTACCGGTCACCTGGGACCAATTTCATAAACGCGAAAGGTGACAGGTGACTGTGTCAATTCGCCGTACAATGCTGTGTCGACAAGTAACGCTACAGACTTACAGACGTAACATCATAGTGGGCAAGCAATGTATACAGAATTGTCAGTGTCACCTATCGCCGGTCGCGTTTATGAAATTAGGCCCCGATGGAAAGTAATCACTGCCGCTCATAGGAACCGGCGATCCCAAGAGAAATTGCTGATCCGTTGGTCGCCTTAAGGTGCAGCCACCGCATCTCACTCATCGTACGAAACGCAGTACCAAGCTACTACTTCACGCCGGCATTCGACGTTATGAATCGACGACTGCGGTTTCAGTACAGATCTATACATATAAAATTCAAAGTCCTGACTGACTGACTGACTGAGTGATATATCAACGCACAGCCCAAACCGCTGGACATAGAGACTTGAAATTTTGTACATAGATATTACACTGTAGGCATCCACTAAGAAAGCATTTTTGGAAATTCCACCCTTGTCATTTGTTTTCTGTAGGCCACGCGGGCGAAGCCCTGGGCAGAAGCTAGTCACCCATAAAACTTTAGAGCTTGTTTCTAATAAATACTAAGTAATAAATTATTCTTACTTAGAACAAGGACTAAAAACTCGCCTGACTCGCCTCTTTATTTCTTTTTTAATGGTATAATTTATAGACGCTTGCGCCAGTAGCCCTAACATGACTGGCCAAGTTTAGTTTATCTCTATCTGCGTCCCTTTCTTATGACACTAGTTAGACAGAGACACAGGGAGGGGTTAAACTAAACCTGGGCTGTCATGTTAGGGCCGCAGGAACGTTAACTTCCTAATTTACGATCGGAAATGTTTTATTGAATGGTTATAATTTAAAATAAATAATTAATAAGTGTTACTAAATGCCGATGCCGTCACCCTCGAATATTAAAATAAATAAATATCTTGGGAGAGTTTAGACCTATTGACCCTAGTCCCAACATAAACAAAACTTGTGCTACTGGTACTAGGAAACGGATATAAGATAACTGTCCCAGTGCTTGACACGCGAAGGTCATTGTTGACATCATTGTCTCTAGTTTTTATGTATGTTTCTGTATGTTTTCGTCAATTATTAGGTCACTGTCAACGACTGGGACCATTACTACATGCTTTTGTAGATAAACCAGATTTAAATACATATGACATCCAAGACTCAAGTAGCTACAATCAGCCTATTTGATCCATAGGCCACTGTAGAACCTTTTCATAATAAATGCCACAATGACTTCTCAATAATGTCATAATTTGCCCGCGATGGCACGTTGCGACAACGGCGCATGGTGGCCTATGAATCAAATTGTTTGACTATACAAACATTCTTAATAATAATAATTTTCTTTAGTTTTACCCCCTTATTCATAAAAAGTTAACAATCTTTTTAAGCTAACACATGATTTGTCCCTTTCATTTGAGGGTAAACGTCACAAGACATAAAACATAATAATATTAACTAACAAACGTTTACGAAGCGTTTACGAATAAGGGGGTTAGTATTTAATAGTTTTTATTTTTTACAATGCTGACATTCCAATCTTAATTTTGTTTTAGTTTTTTTGTTTAATGCTTTTTATGTAATTTTGACGATCTCAATATAAAAACGTGTAATTTGACATTACTGTGCAATGTATAATGCTATTTTATATTGACTGAATAAATAAACTAAACATCATACAAACATTTGACCCCTCACGGGAATCGAACTCTTGGAGTCTAGCTTCGTCACTAACAGCTAGGGTTGCCCTGTGCTCACAATAAGTGAATAATAAGCGAATATATGTTTACAAGTTGTCAGCAAACGTTGTATAAGTCACGGGTCGACGTGTGACTTAACGAGGTAACAATGCACTGCAATGATCTCCAATGACCATTGCACCATTGTCCTCGACTATGCCTTTGTTACATGTTACCTGGGACCAATTTCATAAACGCGACAGGTGACAGTGACAATTCGCCATTCATGTCCGTCGCTGTACGTGTCCACAAGTAACGCTTCAGACTTAACATCATAGTGGGTAAGCAATGTAAACCGAATTGTCACTGTCACCTGTCGCGTTTATTTTGCACAACCTTGACAGGTGGTATGTGACAACAACGATTCGGGATACACATATAAGTGACCGTTAGAGTCGAAACCACAGAATAAATAAGAGCACCTACTTTACTCACGTACAGGACCGCGATTAATCGAATTCCAACTTTATTGACACGCACAATAAGTTCGAATTACATCAAACACATTCGCCAGGCAGCTCGCGTCAAAGAGAACGCGCCGCCCTCGCCCGCGTTCTCCCCGCAGCTCCCGGCGACACATTAGGGTTGCGCTGCATTCGTTTTCAATTACATGACACAGTAAGGGCGAGCAAGCGAAGCGCGAGGCAAGCCGACAACCCACTGCGATCTGCCTACTCCGTAGGCAAGGCGGTCAAGCCCCTGTCGAAATTGAGAGTTGTAATTTTTCGACAAAGAGGCATAGAATATGCACTATGAAGTTGATATACCTACCTATCCCTTTCGAGCAGAGCATAGACATTTTTTTTTCAATAATCTTTAATGTTCAATTAAGTTTGTTAAGTTTTATGATTTATATGAGTGAATAAATAATAAATAAATATCTCGGGACTACTCACACCGATTGACCTATTCTCACATAGCTTGTATAGTCGACCAAGAAATTGCTTGACCACTTTTCGACCTTATTACAAAGGGACAAGGTTCAAAAGTGGTCAAGCAATTTCTTGGTCGACTATACTATGGGTACTAGACAACGAATATACATATTTATACAGATAAATACTTAAATACATATAACATCCATGACTCTGATACAAACATTCATATTTATTTGCCACTCCCGGGAGTCGAACCCGGAACCTCTAGCTTCAAAGTCAGGGTCACTAATCACTTATGTCGTCAAACAACAGTTCTGAGAAGCTTAAACTAAATTTTAAAGTTTGATAGGTAACATAATATGTGTTAACAACAACAAACAGCTCTCGGAACCAGTTGGCAAACAAACACGCGTCAGCAGGGCAGAGGTTGAAGTGAACTGTCTTCTCACAGCGCATGCGCATACGTTTCAGACAACCTTGCGGTTGAGTTGGGCGCTTCAAAACATAGAACCATTAAGAGAGGCCGTGAAGAAGGATGACGTCATGTTCGGGACTTTAGACACGTGGCTACTGCATAAACTTACAGGTACGTTTACTATTTAACATAATAATTTAATTCCCTAGGAATGAACACCGGAATAGAGCTTAGCTATTTTTCGTTGCAAAGTAATTACCTTCCTAAGTGGACCAAAAACTATATCAGATTTTTTGGTTGCGTCATTTAATTATAGAAAATAAAAACATTCTATGAAATCTGGGACGGATTAAATTACATATTAACCTTAGTCCATCACATATTTAAAAAAAAACTATGACATTTACATGCCATTGACAAGTAAACTGTCACAGCGGCGGCGTTCCGAATCACATCTACATCGCTCACACCTGAAGTCGCGTGAACGCTCTGTGTGCTATATGGGCGGTGATGATCACTTACCATCAGGTGACGCGCTTGCTCGTTTGCGTGCTATTTAATTTATAAAAAGAAACTTTACCTCTGAAACCATAATTTTTTCAGGAGTTTTAAAATGCTTATCCTGTAGAACTCTATAAGTTAGGGTAGGTTTATTTAGTAAAAATTCGGATCAATTAATGGGTTCAGAGAAATAAGGGTTCAGTTTTCCTTTTGAGGTACGGAACCCTAAAAGAGATGTGACAAGTAAAACTTTTATGAGCTTCGAAAATATGGCTTTAAAATTTATGCAACTACTTAAATAGAAAACCAGAAAAGACTCAGGTTAGCAAAATGTCTATCCTGTGGCCCTAACATGACTGGCCAAGGTTAGTTTATCTCTATCTGCGTCCCTTTCTTATGACACTAGTTAGACAGAGACACAGGGAGGGGTTAAACTAAACCTGGGCTGTCATGTTAGGGCCGCTGCGGACGACAGTTAAGGATAGATTCAGGTCCATATCAACAAATTGTAACAAATTCCTTGTACCTTGTTACTCCACGAAATTTTATTTTTTGCAACATTTTTCTTGTTCGTTTTTTTGGTGTGGTTTTTAAGTAGCGAGATAATTTGTTTATAAAACAAAAATGTACTGTAAATGATTTAGCTGTGTACCTTAGTCCTTAACAATTAATAGTGCTGCGAAGTTTTTTAATTACCCATAAAACTAGCTGTCTAACTCGAGTAGTGTCACATATACTAAATAGTGATAACACGTTTGACACGGGTCAAGCAAAAACGCATCCTGTGTCAATCCCACAAAGACTTTGATAATTGTGTCTGAGGTTTCTTCAACTTTACCTATAGATGTACAGAAGACTGGTTTGCCTTGTTATAATGGTTTTATGATATTTTATGGGTTCCGCAACACTAATTAATACCGGACGGCCTTGTGTGAGTTACGTCAAGTTTTAGCTTCTTATCTCAGCCATTTTACATTAAAAAGTATCCAGTTTATAAATAATTTTAAATGTTATACCGTCTCGGTATTACAGAATCAAATGTTTAAAGAAAAAAACTGTCACAATGAGATCCTCTTTCTTTTTGAAGTCAAATGATAATTAAATATATTATTTTGTTTAAATAACACTGGTCTACAGTAGTTTGGTTGCCCTAGAAATAAGATTGATTTTGGATATATTTATGGAATAGAACCATTTATATCAGACTGCATAGGCCCATAGAAAAAATACCTTAAAGACTAACATACATATTTATAAAACAAAACATTAAAATTATGTTTATGCTCACAATTCATGAAACTATCAATGATTTTGTAAGATTTGCTCTCGTTTTTTTTTCAAATATTAATTTTCATTTTACATAACAAAAATCAAAAAACAAGAAACTAAATAACAGATATATTTATAATGTCAGTTTTGTTTTGAAAAATTAAGATACATCGAAGTAAATAGAGAGGAAAATGTCGAAAACATACGTTATATTTCCATAAAACGCCTTTTATGAGCTTTTCTTTTATAATTTTTCAGGGGACAATCTCTTTTTAAAGACCAGCGGTAATCTGCCATCGTGTGACATGTTATGTTCGAAACATATGTAAAAATCACGAAAAAAACATAAACACATTCAGTACATTCATGCATATATTCGTAATTTGGGCACTTGAAAACAAAAATTTTCAAAGATATCCAGGGCAAAACAATTTTTTTTTGTAGAGCTGTGTAATTAACGCAATGACGACAAGGATAAGTCTTGATCGTATCGCAGGACTCGGATCTTCCTCTCGTTCCCCACCTGAACAATCAAGCACTTTTTAAGTTGCAACAGCACTACCCTTTATGCTTCAGGGGGTAAAATCCACGTGACAGACGTGTCCTCAGCCTCGGCCACTGGCTTCTACGACCCCTTCTGCATGGAGTGGGGGAGCTGGGCCCTCGGCCTCTTCAAGATCCCGCGGGGCGTGCTGCCCGAAGTAGTGGACACGGCCGGGGAGCACTTTGGCACCACCACCCCCGATATTTGGGGCCACCCCATACCTATCAGAAGCTGTGTGAGTATCATTATGTCCTGTAAAATAGATGTCAAATAACCATCTACTTCTGTGCATTTGTTCCTCACAGATAAGCAAGTTAGTTAACCAGCAGCCATGAAGGAAGTTATTTTCTTCCTAGATAACTAGCTTTTTAACGGGAAGGATTTTTCCTGCACGATAACCAGCACTGGTCTGGTAGTTTACGAAGCATAAAAATTTCTTCCCAGATAACAGGTTTTTTAACAGGTGTACTAGACGCCCTGTACGACACAGAAACATTGTCACACTGAGGTCCGCTACACGGCCGCAACTCGTGTGCGCATGCGTAATCAGCAGATGGTGTTATATATGACACCGACACTTACCAAATATGTGAAAATTCTTCAACAACTCAGCATTTCCGGGTTCAAAGGACAGCCGCTGTCTTTTGAAGCCGCAAATGCCGTGTTGAGTTGCCGACTTAAGGCGTCACTTTGCGGAGTGCACAGCACTGGTTTCTGGAAAACTAAAGCGATTAAAAGCTCGTCTGAAATAAATGTCTGTTTAATTTAGTTGTGTCGCCATAGACACAGCTGGGGGGTTTCACTCCGCACTTCAGGTATAGTAGACCAACTAATACGGTCGAAAAGTGGTCAAGCGGTTTCTTGGTGGACTATACGCTCGGCCACCTCGCCAACCGGGTTGGCAAATCGCAGCGGGTTGTCGGCTCGCCGCGTGCCCGCTGGTTTGCTCTCGCTTCGTCCACAGTTGGCTTGGCTACTAGGTATGATTTCCTCCGGGCAGATGGCGGACCAGACCGCGTCGATGTGGGGCTCGTGCTGCTTCTCCCTGGGCGACGTGAAGCTGACCATGGGCACGGGGACTTTCTTCAACATCCACACGGGCGGCGCGCCGCACGCCAACGTGGCGGGCCTGTACCCCATCGTGGGCTGGCGGCTGGGCCCGGAGCTGGTCTACTCCGCAGAGGGCTCCAACAACGACACGGCCTCCATCATCAAGTGGGCGCAGAACTTGGGTGAGCGGCACCCGGTCGTCTTTACCTAAACGTCTACACTAATCTACACTAAATATATCTACATCTACACTAATCTATACTATTATAATAAAGAGGAAAACTTTGTTTGTTTGTTTATTAGCTTGTTTGTATGTAGGGGGTAATCTTTGGAACTATAGAACCGATCCCAAAAATTCTTTCACCAATAGAAAGCTTCACTATTCCTGACGGACATAGGCTACTAATTCCACGCGATCGAAGTCGCGGGCGTCGGTTAGTCTTTAGTATAAAGTAAGTCTCCGTTCCTGTCTGTCCTAAATTCTCAAAGTATACTAGTGAACTCGCGCGACTTCGTTCGCGTGAACTTAGTAGCCTTTGTCCGTTAGGAATAGCGTAGCTCTCTATTAGTGAAAGAATTTTTGGAATCGGTTCAGTACTTCCAGAGATTACCCACTACATATATAACAAACAAACAAAGTTTACCTCTTTATTATATTGGTGTAGTTAAGTCGCTGTCCGTTTCTGTCTGTCCTTAAGAGGAGTGTGAACCTACCGCTCTCCATACAAACCGCGGTAACGTTTTCTACCCTCTATACCTTAACCTATAGCCATGATTTTTTTGTATGTTGTCATTATGCCCTAGATCTAGAATTGTATGTTTTGATCGTTTAAATATGTTCAAAAATATTGACGCTTTTTTGTTTTGAGATTTTTGAGAAGACTCCTAAAATGCAAATATTGTCAAATTTATCAAGAATTAAAAAAAATCTAATTCTAAAGCATAATAACATACCAAAAAATCATTGCCATAGATTAAGGTTTAGAGGGCAAAAACGTTATCGCCGTTTGTATGGGGAGCGCTTGGGGCTGGATTCACACTCCTCTCAATTCTTATAGTATGTTCGGCCGCCTTTCTCTAGACCACGCTCCGGATACGGATTGATACGGTTTTTCACTGTCATTTAGATATTTTTTTACTGATTGTTTTTATGTATATAACACTCTAATTGTACAGTCAGCGTCAAATATACCAGAGCGGACAAGGTGATCAAAAATATCTGAAAACGTCTGAGCGTATTTGGCAATAGAGTCGAGTTCAGATATTTTTGACACCTTGGCCGCTCTGACTGTACCCATTTTTGACGCTGACTGTACCCAGGTGAAGCCGGAGCGGGTCGCTAGTGTTGTACATATCGAGTGTATTTAGAAAATTAGCAATCAAAGTATGTTTATTTATAACATTATCGGGACTTAAGCGCGATAGAAATATATTGTTGAAATCCTCTCTACAGAACGACATTATTATCCTAGAATAGTACGTGAAGCGGTTGAAATTAAAAAGTACAAAAATTTCAACCGGGAAGACGGATATAAACTCTCTTCATCATGGAATCCTGTAATCAGCAAGTGTAAGCGTCGAGATATATCTTCGGATAAATCATCGGACATTGTGAGCATTGTGTGTCGGTGTAGTGATATGCCGGTGGAAAATAAACAAGACAAAGTGCGGGTAGTTCGTAAAACTCGCGCGGCTAAACAGAAGTAATACCCTCCACTTCAGTCTGCTCGTGACCACGGCCATTGAAACATGGCCAAAACGTCGAGGTAAATCAACAATATATTTCTATCGCGCTTAAGTCCCGATAATGTTATAAATATGTGTGAAAGTCGCGAAAGTTTAAAACAATTCAAAGTATGTTTTTTATTTTGCAGGATTATTCGATAACCCGCAAGACTCAGCAGACATTGCGGAGTCCGTTCCTGATTCCGACGGCGTTTACTTCATCCCAGCCTTTAGTGGATTAGGGGTAAGGAAATTTTTAAACGCTTCTAAATAAACCTGTGACAGCTCGTCCGGGATAGTTACTGTAAAGAATTAGGCAGATGAAACCTAAAACCAAATGGCGTGAAAGTGTTAAATTGCTGTAGATCATAATTTTTAAATAATATCCACCAAAAATACGTATATTATGAGAGCTACACCGATTTAAAAGTACAAAACTTAAGAAAAATAAAACTTAAATTTTTTTGGTTTCTAGTTTAGTTTAGTTTAGTTTATTTATTCAGTCAATATAATTACATCATAAATTTCACAAAATGTCAAATTACACGTTTTTATATCGAGATCGTCAAATTTCATAAAAAGCATTAATCAATAAAACTAGAACAAAATCATATTCGAATGTCAGCATAATTAAATAAATGTACTATATGTAATATATATGTCTAAATGCTTATTAGAACCCTGATAAAAAAATACAACAATTTTTACTTTACTATAGAGGTAACCATATAAACACATTAATTATTCTAATTAACGTGATATAGTTGCAGATTCCATACTTTGAGTAACAAAATAACATGCGTGACCCAGACGTGACGTCATCTCTCTGTAGCCATTTTATTAGGAGCGTTTTCGCGGGGCTTGCGTTGCATCGTTTTCAATTCGTGATACTTCAACAAACAGTGATCGAAGACGAAAACTAAAAATACTTCCTTCTATTGAAGAGTTCTTTCAATTTTGATAACAGATACATTTTATTAAAATTGTAATGACAACACAAAGAAAAATTAAGGCAATGGCAGGACTTGAACCTGCAACATCAGCATTCCGTGCCTTTTGTACCCTTAAAATCAATAATGTAATGACCGTAAGACGAAGCACATTGAAAAATTCGCAGGGTATGGCAGAGGCATTGTGGCGAAACTGGCAAACGCAAGGCACGGAATGCTGATGTTGCAGGTTCAAGTCCTGCCATTGCCCTAATTTTTCTTTGTGTTGTCATTACAATTTTAATTTAATAATTTGAATGTTAAAACATTTAGAAATAAAATCGAAAGAAATTTCGGTTACAAAAAATTTTGATACATTTTACTCACCATGCCCATTTCCTTAATTTCATTTATTAATAGCGTTAAAGTCCCGATTGACGTTATGAATATAAAAAAGGACCCTCATGTTATTAGGGTCTGCTTACCCCTTCCAGGCGCCGTATAACGATGGTTCCGCAGCCTCAGGCTTCGTGGGCATGAAGCCGTCGACCACCAAAGCCCATCTGGTCCGCGCCGTCCTCGAGTCACTCGCCTTTAGAATAGCACAGCTCTACAACTGCGTACGCGCAGAGAACGCTTACGAGTTTAATATTATCAGGTAAAAATACTATACGTAGCTATTTCTAGCTCTGTCTAATACTAAAGTTTCTAAAATTAAGAGCTTCTATTGAAAAAATCAAAACACGCAAACCTAGTCCGAAGCCTAATGAGGACATACCAAAAAATTATCCGGTTTTGACGACCGGATAGCCTAGTGGTTAGTGACCCTGACTATGAAGCTAGAGGTTCCGGGTTCGATTCCCGAGAAGGGCAAATGTTTGTATGATAAATATGAATATTTGTACCCGAGTCTTGGATGTTATATGTATTTAAGTATGTATATCTATCTATTTAAGTATGTATATCCGTTATCTAGTACCCATAGCACAAGGTTCACTTAGCTTGGGACTAGGTCAATTGGTGTGAATTGTCCTGAGATGTTTATTGTCATAGGTTTAGAACAGCTATACTCAAAGTGTTCTCCGCGGAGCCCTAGGGCTCCCAAAGCCTCTGAGGAGGCCTGACCTAAGAAAAAAAATCTGAAATCTACCTCTCATCTCAGGACAATAGCTCCGTCAAATATTTCGCTTCCCGAAAGGGTTTCGTGGGGAAAAAAATAGGAGAACCGCTGGTTTAGGGAGTGGAAAACGATATCGGGAGTGCTTATTGGGGCTGGGTTGATAATCCTTTTAAGTTTATTCCTGTTTGTACTATAAAATAACGTTGTCACGTTTCCAGAGTGGACGGCGGCGTGTCCAACAACGATTTCCTGGCGCAGCTTGTGGCCGACCTGACGGGGCTGCGCGTGGAGCGCCCGCTGCACACCGAGATGTCCTCGCTCGGCTGCGCGCACGTCGTCGGCCTGCAGCTAGGTCGCTGACCTTTACTCTGTGGACACACGCACACACACACACACACACACACACACACACACACACACACACACACACACACACACACACACACACACACACACAAACACGCGCGCATGCCATAATTTTAAACGACTAACCCCCTTATTCATGAAATATTAACAATCTTTGTAAACTAGCAGATGTTTTGTCTCATTCATTTGAGGGTAAACAACACGACACGAGGGTCACGACGCATAAAGACATAACACTATGTTAACGCACTAGGTTAACGCAACGTTTATGAATAAGGCGAGCTACTATTAAATTGAATGTATACTGCTATTTCTAAAGAAAATGTGCTTTCGTCTGTTTTATAGTTTGGCCTTGCTTCATAAGAAAGCATATTGAATATTATTTCGTTGCGTATTGGGACTTCCCATGTCAGTTTTCGACGGTAAACTTTTATAGTGCGAGTGACACCTAACGCTTGTCAGATAAACAATAACCAGTTTCGGAATTAAATAACCAACATTACCTCTATCAGTGGACCTAACATGACTGGCCAAGTTTAGTTTATCTCTATCTGCATCCCTTACTTATGACACTAGTTAGACTGGGACACAGGGAGGGGTTAAACTAAACCTGGGCTGTCATGTTAGAGCCACTGTTATGCACTCGATGCTTAAACACCCGAAACTAACAGAACCCATGCTCACATTCTCACCCGTTCATCCGTTGTATTCAGTGAAAAAGAATATTTGGACATTTTTGTTTAGTTTTTATAAGTGTAATTTGACATTTTTTTATTTTATCTCTTTCTTTTTTTTTTTGATCCCTATTAGAGACGAATTTTTCATGTTGACATTCCAATTCTAATTTTGACTTAGTTTTAGTGTATAATGCTTATTATTTTTATCAGGGGCGTAGCGACGTAAAATGGCGCCCAGGGCTCGCATCCAAACTGCGCCCCTTTCCCTTTGGAAATTATTTAAAAAACAGATACCTACACATTTTTTTTACTAATTTTACTAATTTTGTAATGTAATGTATGTAAAACAAACAAAATACCACAAATATATCCCCGTCTGGAATAAATGTATCTACAATAAGGATTAAAAGACTTATTTGGCCATATATACGAATTTGGATTGTATTGTTTTTAATAGGTAGTTAGTTAATTTCGTATTTGCGCCCCCCCCCCCCCCCCATCTTATTTGGCGCCCAGGGCACATGCCCTGCCTGCCCCACCCTAGTTACGCCCCTGATTTTTATTATGTTGACATACCAATATTAATTTTGATTAGTTTTAGTATTTAATAGTTTTTTATTTGTTTAATTATGCTGACATTCCAGTATTAATTTTGTTTTAGTTTTATTGATTAACGCTTTTTATGAACTTTGACAATCTCAATATAAAAACGTGTAATTTGACATTTTGTGCAATTTATAATGTAATTATATTGACTAAATAAATAAACTAAACTAAACTTAACATTCCAGGCATCTGGAAATCGAAGGAGGAGCTGAAGGCGATGCGCAAAGTCGCCTGCGTGTTTAGCCCTCGGCCGCACGTCAAAAAGGCGTACGAGGTCACCTGCGCCCGCTGGGAGGACGCCGTCAAACGGATGTGCGGCTGGTACGTAGCCAACAGCTCCTCACAATCCCTCAGCACCGTCTCCGATTCCAGCAGCAACTCCTTCACCCCCCAGAGCAGCTTCAGACTCAGCTCAAAGAAGAAAAGAAAAAGTAAGCATTCCAAATAGCGGTGGCTTATCTGCTTGCTTGCATTCCTTGCTTGCTTGCCGATCAGTAGGTGATATATGTCTTGCCCTGACTTAATTAGGCTGTTTCAGTTGTTGGTTCATTTGTAGGTTCTATGAGACTTGTAGTTTTAGTCACAGTGTATAAATAAAGCAGTACCGAACCTATAGTTTATTTCTTTAGGTATTTAAAATAAGGTAAACAAAATAAGTCACGTGACTCGGCGAATCTACCAATCAAATCAATCTTTTGGGTCTCTACAGATCCAAGAGATTGACTTGATTTGTTGATTGCCGAGTCACGCAGTTATTTTAAGTACCCAAAGAAATAAAGTATAGGCCTATTTGGTATCATAGATACCTACGCTCTGGTGGAGCGTTAGGGTTGTGCTCTTAAATGTTTGAGCACTCTCTCGGGCGCACGCAATAACGATAAACACAAAGCGCGTCAACTCGTCTTGACGCGGCAGCCGCCAGGCGGGGCACACTTAAAACTTCATAAATTTTGATAGTTAGCAGCGTCTCCTCGCGGTTGGTGACTGAACTACAAAATTAAAAAAAAAAAACTATCTGTCACTGCCAATAACTCGTGTCGGAGGCGGCCATTGACAACTCTGGCTTTCGTTTGCTTGGATGTTGATACGCTCTTGGTTGTATAAACTTTCTTTGTTCTTGCAAATTTTGTGACCATGGTATTACTTATATAAGTTTTCACAAAATTTGCCAGAACAAATCTTTGATTGAGTACATTTAGCTCTAAAATAACACGCACACACACGCAGGTGCGCATACACACGTACATGTATATATGCCTATCTATAGCTATACGAGTACACTGCATTAGTTCAGTACCGTGACACTAACAGCAGCACTTTCCATACATGCTAGTTAAAACCCAGAGTTGCCACTCTTCTCATTCTACATACCCATCGAGATGAGAAAACTATAGAACTGTGTACAACGCAGTGGCAGATTAGCCGACCATAGTCTATTTGGTAGACTATGTTGGATAGCCTGAATAAAACTGTATGTGCCAATTGTCAAGTAAACAGCTCTGCGTTTTGTACGTTTTACATTGGCGTCATATTTTTAGTTCTGCTATCCGACGCCTGTGTCGCTGCTAGTTAGTAAACTTAGAAGCACTTTATTCACTTACGATAAGATTCAAAGTTGAACCAATGGCTAAATATTGAAAGCCCCTCTTCACCTGCTTCACCCCGTCGCAAAGTGGTGACGCTAGACTTGTAACAATCCGGACAAGTATGCAGATTTATTGTCTTCTTATATCGATGTACATACTATCTTTGGCCGCGACTGACAGCACCGCGAGAACCCCTTAGCGGCCGTGTTGAGCGTGCGGCTGTGTGAGTGCGTATGTATAGTCGACCAAGAAAGTGCTTGACCACTTTTCGACCTTATTACAAAGGAATAAAGTTCAAAAGTGGGCAAGCAATTACTTGGTCGACTATACGTAAATTCCGTACTGCTTATATGTATACTGTGTTGTAATTGGTATGACGTAAGCTTTTTTCCTATAAGGTGCAATCCAGGTGTAAGGTTTTTTATACGTAGAATAAGGGTACTACAGGCTGTCACAATAGAGTTAGTAAATGTTTGAATAGCTTTATTTTAATATTTAAAACGTTTTGGCCCACCTCACCGCCATCTTTGATTAAGGTTTTGAGCCATACTCCAAACTAGATAGTTTTGACATATAAATAATAGCATTAAAATAATGATACTATATGACTAGCGGATTATACTAATGATGTAATGATATAGTTGTGCCATGTTGTAATCGCACAAATTTATTGAATTAATCATTCCAAACATTAAATTATATTTTGCAATAAATTAAAAGACTTACTGTTAGTATATGTAATGCAGCGTTACATTACAGACCATTTCCACGGTATATATGTTAGAAAATAGTTGTTTTATTCCAGAACAGATCTCGTGCGCGCAATATTTTGTGATTATAAGTATAGATAAACTCTTGCCTTAGCTCAAAATTCATGTCCTATTAATAGTTAGTTAGTTAGTTTGTTAATTTGTGACAGCCTGCATTGTTATTAATAATAAGGTGGTAGCGGAGTGGAGGCCTCATTAAATATATCAAGTGATGTAATTTTAACAGAATTAGTAATAGATTTTTATTGATAAAAATATTTAGAGAGATTGTAAAATATCATTAAAATATTTTTTACACGTTGAATTCCGATGTAATTAAAAAAATATCTTGCAGATTTACTTATTCAAGTTTATTAATTATCTACGAAATAATGTGCTGTAATATTTTCGGTTACCTTTAATGTATAGTCCCTTTCAATGAAACCTGGGAGTTTGAAAGCAATTATGGCCGAATGACATTGACACCTGTTTGTTGTGTTTTTAGTGATTGAATATAACCCTCTATTTCGCTACAGGACTTTAAACCACGTTAGGTATACTATACTTTTTGATTTGTACCGTGTAGTTTAGCTCAAAGTATGTGTTCGTAAAGAAAGACAAGTAGGTTTATTTGGATATTTCTGAATGAAGGAGTTAGCACCATACGTTTAATTGCTTTACTTATATTTACGTACATTTATGAAATAAATACAAACATAACTCGACAGCCAAAACATTGCTTTTTCGTAGCTTTTTTGCTCTTAAAAATCTATATTTACTTAATGAAAAATAGTTACAGAGCCATTACGGGGCATTCGCTTAGTAAGAGAATGTTTTTATTTCTACGAATTTGTAATAAAACAAACAAATTGAGTAGTCTAACATAAGCTTATATCTATATAACGGTAACTATGTATTATATTATTTATAAAAAAACATATCTCTTTCTAAATTAAATATTGATAAAACATTTGTGGCAATTTCCAATTTGGAGTCAAACCCGGTATTTTCAAAAGCTTTACAACGGTATGGCGTATAAGGATGAAGTAACATCCCAAAGGGCTATACAAGCTTCATAATAGCTGTTTAGCTCTATCTTTCTGTGGTCCGTTTTTATTAATTAATTAAGAGTGTGAACCTACCGGTCTCTATACAAACGGCGGTAACGTTTTCCACCCTCTATACCTTAACCTATAGCCATGATTTTTTTGTATGATGTCATTATGACCTAGAACTAGTTTTGTACGTTCAGATTATTTAAATATTCTTAATAGTTTCAAAAGTATTGACGCTTTTTTATTTTTGTGTGAAACCCCTAAAATGCAAAAATCTGTGGAGATTATTAAAAAAAACAAAACATTCAAACCTAGTTCTAAGACATAATGACAACATACCAAAAAAACATTGCCATAGATTAAGGTTAGAGAGTGGAAAACGTTATCGCCGTTTGTATGGGGAACGCTTTTTGGGGCTGGGTTCACACTAATATAATAATACAGACCATGAATTGGTCTGCTAATTCATGGGCTGTACTATATTTTAATACGTGAATTTAGCGAGCTTATGCCAAATTTATGTAATGTATCTTATCTTATCTTAAACAGTATCTAAATATATTACAAGATTTTCGTGGTCGAGTCAGCAAAAACCGAGTGTACCATTCCAATAGTCTGTTTATTTACTATGGGAAACATTTTTCGCTAAAATACTGTGCCCAACAGACTTAGCTTGTTTTTTAAGTGATAACAATATAAAAATGCTTTTTTTGTGATTCAATTTGTTAAGATGCCACCAATTTAAGACATTAGCAACGTTGAAATGCCGTGATATAATTATTTCAGTTAAAATTTTACAGTAATTGTAGATTGTGCTTGTCATTCCGCTGGCGAGATGTCTGTCAGTTAAACTTGCCTATTTTTCAAATGATACTCCAGGTGGCCTAGCACGCTAGCTTTTATCGATGACATAAAGCATTTATCCCGTTCTAACCAGTATGCGTGTGCGAGAGGGACCAAAGCGTTTACGTGTGCGATAAACGCTAGGGTGTTCCTATAGCTCCATACATGACATTATTTAACTAGTGTTTTTAAAGTTTCTGTGTTTATAATTCTGTGATATAGAAATGAGTGTAAAAAGTGTACAGAGACAACATAATGTTATGGCTTTTCGTTATATGAATATTCCAAGATTTATCGTCATTTAAAAACCTGGCTAAGAAATAAATACTGTAAATAATAGAAACCGCAATACAAACAATTTTAAATGACATCTGTTATTATGCATGAAATTACATAAAGGTGAATGGGCATTTTTGTATGGGCGCTGTCCCAACCCTTGTATACAATAGTGAGTAGTATGGACGTGTAGTACTCGGTGTAAGGATCATCATAGGCTATGTTTCGAAGACCAGGTGTCTGCAGCATTAATAATTTTTTTGTATAAAAAAAAAAAAAACAGCTAATTAGACCTATGCTCCCATTACGTTTTTTACATCTAGTGGCCTCAGTAATGCGTGGTTAAAATCTTTCGGCTATATCTCGAACATGATTTTACAGATACTTTTCATACAACTGCTAGTACAAAGTGAGGTATAAAATGGGCTGTAGCTTTTTCCCTGCAAACATCTCGGTTTTGCTGTCATATAAAAAAATTAAGCTCTTATTGAGAGCTTTCAAATAAGATATAGCACAACTGTATACAGCACTTGGGACAATTTGCCCATTCTCCTTTATTTTGAAATAGTTACACTTTTAAAAAGCTGTAATCAAGGTTAGATTTGGCTCTTGTCAGCATCTTAAAAGTGTATGTGCTCACTTATAGTGTGTTGTAGGGTAAAATAAAGGGTAAAGTATTGTCAGCACCCTAACAATGATGAGCACATAATTAATAGATTCAGGCGTTACTTTGCGCGGGTCCACTTCAATAAACTGTAACAAATTACTTTGCTACTCCGCGAAACTAGTGCCATGCAAAACATGAACATATATATGTCGCACAGACGCAGCTAACGAGCACGGCACATGTTTCGCGGAGTAGCAAGGTAATTTGTTCCAGTTAGTTGTTGCACGTTCAAAGTCGAAGTCAAAGTCAAAATATTAAGCTTACAAAAACACTTATCTATTCTTATAATAAAATTCTAAATTACCGATGTTTGTACATAGATGATGTTTAAGAAAAAATATACGAGGGGTCTTTGTAAGAGCAATAGAAGCCAAAATAATTATCTTAAGAATTTTTGTCTGTCTGTATGTTTGTACGTGCATCACGCAAAAACTACCGCACGGAATTGAATGCGGTTTTCACGGTTGTATTGCTAGAGGTCTAGAATAAAATCTGGTGCATGTTTCAACTTGATACGCCGCCTAGAAGCCTAGTTAGATAGGTACCTAAAGTCTAATTATCCATTTTTATCTAAGGTCTCTTTATCTTTCCTTGTCTTAAGTAAAACTAAAATTTCAATGTCTGCCATCAAAATATTGTTTTCGTCACACCTATTCGAAAAACAACAATTGGCTTTTAGAAGATAGCGGGGACAAAATTCTATTTTATCCCCGTGGGAGTTTGAGTTTGTGTCTTCTGATTGGTCCGCGTATCTAATACATACGAGTTTTAAGACGTAGTTCTTTATTTTTTCATAGGTAGTGATGAAAAATAGTGTGTGTCACTTGAAGACAAAATATTTAATTCTCGGGCGACGTATATTGAATTTCTCGCTACGCTCAGGATTCTACTATAGAATCTTTCGCTTCGCTTTGATTTAAAAATAGCGCCCTCGAGGAACAAAATTTTACTTTGTCCCCTTGTGACGCAAATAACTTTTATTGTTTCAATAAAATATTACAAAGCAACAAATTATTAATCACCTCTTCTATTTAAAGCTTGGATTTACTTTATTAACTTAGGACAAGTGAGAATGAAATAGACTTTACTTCCAAATTTCACGCGTACAAAAGCTAGTGAATGTCTAAAAATTTACCGCCTTTTATCAATTCAATCTTAAACTAAGGCAGTAGTGGTGCCAATAACTGGCACTTTGGGTGCCATTAGAAGGGGTGTTTACCCTAGACAGAAGTGCTCAGTTCTTCTGTTGGATTATGAATTATAGTTACATTAATTATCATTAAATGACAGTAACATATGACATAAGCTAGATAGACCTAGATGACAATATGTTGGTTTAATATTAGTGATACTATTTTTTACCTAAAAGCTCAATGTAATATTATTAAAATTTATTATAATCATGTGTTTTTTTATGCTTTTTTTTAGATCTAGTCTTAGGAACTCAATTGGTTTTCATTCTTGCCATGTAATGGACAGGTGTATATTATTAAAGTTAAGTCTAGTGAGGAATGAGTGGAAGGCCCCCGTGCCAAAGCAGAATCACACGTATTAGGTAGGAATTAGGGACTTTGACAGAGGCCTTTCGCTCGTTCCAAAAAGGTAAATTTTGTTATTATGTCATTGTTAAAGTTATATATTTTGGGAATAAAAAGACATGAGGAATTAAATGCAGTTTTTTATGGACCTTGATATACCTAGTCTTTATCTAATTATATATGATGCTGTATGTAGGTATTATCAAACCGCGATTAGAATGGGATTGGAGAGTAACGTCAGCACATTGCATAGATATAGGAATGAAGATTGACGCAAGTCTTTAAATGACAGTGTGCTGACTGATGTTACTCTGCAGTCCTTTTCTAAACGCAGTTGGATAATACACCGACTATGCCCCATACATACAAATGTGCTACATAAAATTCAAATACAGCTACATATATATTCACAATGCACTGGAATCCAATGACTGGAGAATCTTTGCAAGCGTAAGCATTATACCAAAAGCACAGGATAAATATTAGTACTAACGTACAGAAACTTCTCTTTTACGACCGAGATTGAACGAATTCCAACTTTATTAACACGTTCAAAAAGTCCGTATTACTTCATACACCATGCGCCAGGCAGCGCGAGTCAAAAGGAACGCGCCGTCCGCGCCCGCCTTCGCCCCGCTACTCCCGGCGACACGCTAGGATTGTGCGGCATTCGTTTTCAATTACACTGACACGGCGGGGGCGAGCGAGCGCGCGGCAAGCAGACAGCCTACTGCGTTTTGCCTATGCCATAGGCAAGGCGATCGAGCGTACCTACAGTGCGGAATGGAACCCCCCTGTCAAAATTCTTCAATTTGAGGTAAGTTTCATTCATAATAATAAATATCTTAGGACAGTTAACACCAATTGACTTAGTCCCAAAGTAAGCAACTAGAGCTGCTTGTGTTATGGGTACTAGACAACGGATATAAATACTTATATAGATAAATACATACTTAAGTACATACATATAACAGCCACGACTCGGGCACAAACATTCATATTCATCATACATACATTTGCCCCTCCCGCGAATCGAACCCGGTACCTCAAGCTTCATAGTCAGGGTTACTAACCACTAGGCTATCCGGCCGTCATATATACATGCATATGTTAGTACATGTGTGAAACTCTAAAGTAAAATGTTCCCTCTTTACGGAAGGTACGGAAAAAGTCGAGTTCTTTTTGCTGTCCATATTTCAACGACCAACACAGTCGCAGACAAGAAATAGCCAACTAGCAGCATACTGAAGGGGACGATTTGCGCATCCATGGTGATTTCGTGGGCTTGTCGCGGCTCCGAAGTCATGCTGGGCAGGGTCACGTCCAGACCTAGAGAGCGGCTGGTCCAGGTGTAGTACATCTTCGGCAATCCCGACTCTACCAGGCGCATCATAAATACATGGAGCAGTTCTACGAACGGGAAACCTGTGGACAAAAAGGTCTGTTACATTTATCTAGAGATTGTTAGGTTACGATTGATTAATATGCAAAGAAATGAGATAGGTCAGTGGTGTTCAAAATTTTGAGGAACCATTTGAACCATTAAATATTACAAGACAAATAGGTACTCTTTATTGAAAACCACACGGAAAATAATTAACAAACATTCATTAAAAACAATTTACAAAGTTAACAATTGGCGGTCTTATCGCTTAAAAGCGATCACCTTAAACCTTATGCGAATGCATGCACTTAGGTGCATTCGCATATAAGGTTTAACTACGTTAGATTAAAAAAGGCTTGGCGTGTGAATGACATTTTTTTATTTGAGAATTAAGTATACAATTCTCGTTAACCATTCCAACGCCACATCAAATGAAAAGTCCTATATAATCAATAACACAACAAAATGAATAAATTTAGCTTGCATGCGAGATGTAGGGTTGCCAACCGTACTATATTATATAGTATTGTACTATATTTCGGCTCTCCGTACTATATACTGTTGAACTAATATATAGTACGCAAATATACTATATTTCGAGCACTGGTCATGTTATTAAAATAGATAGAATATGGAGATAGACAGATAGATAACAAACTTACCCCCTTATTCATAAACGCTTCGTAAATGTTTGTTAGTTAACATTTTTTCTGTCTTTATCTGTCATCCTGACGTTTACCCTCAAATGAAAGGGACAAAACATTTGTTAGCTTAAAAATATTGTTAGGTTTTTATGAGGGGTTACACTATTGCCTTTTTTTCATCTTTCCAAAACATACTATATTTTTTTGAAGCGTACTATATATTTTTTAGCGTATTCTCAAAAATACTATATTCAACCGAATAAATGTTGGCAACCCTAGCGAGATGTAAAGATATTTTTTTAAATTTGATCAACTGCTATACGAGTTAAATATCCAGTACGATAAAACACTGAAGAAAACATTACATACTTAACAAAAATTCAAATACTTACTCCTATTGGTAATATAGGACAGATAGAATACGCGAAAGCACTCGTTCGCAACATACAACTGTGGCCTGCCGTCTTCGCCAGTGTACTCCATCAGCGTCATAAGTATGGCGTCAGTGTGTCTCTCCAAAGCCGCCGTGTTACGATGCTTGGACACGTAGTCGAAGAAGTTTAGGTTTTCCGAAACCAGGGTACGAGACTGCAGGGTGGCTTGGACGTCGTTGCTGGGGATCTCTAGCAGCGCGTTGACGGAAGGCGTCGTCAGTATCATGGTGCCCGCGTTCACGAGGTCCGAGAGCGTGTTGATTGATCTGAACCAGCGTGTCGTGAACGTATAGTTGATGTAACTCTAAAACATTTTAATAAAATATTAATATAAAATGACTGCGATGTCTAGACATTACAATTCATTAGGTATCTAATGCAGAATGTTATTAATCGAGGTATGTAGTTAGTACAACTCTTCCGGTGTCATATATTGAATGGGTATGTTTTTGATGTGGCAGGTAAAGGTGACCACGAAAGACCAGCGTCGTGTTACTAAACTATGCCTCGGCATTATGCTCCGGTACAGTCAGCCTCAGAAATATCTTAACACTTAAGAACCTTGTCGTAGTAACGTATGAAATGAGAGTTGCTCGAATTTGTCACATTACTGACAGCGATGGTACTAAAATATTCAGCTAGGTACTTCTGAGTCTAACCGTACATTTTCAATGCCTTTGTTGTAAGTTTTTACTATGTTCTTCTTGGTGCCGCATACCATTTCCTTTCTTTCAAATGAAGTTGCGGGTGGTAGGACCTTGTGCAAGGTCCGTCCGGATCGCTACCACCATCTTACTCGCTAATCTTGTCGCTAAGCAGCAGTGCTTGCACTGTTGTGTTCCGGCGTGGAGAGCAAGACAGCCGATGCAATTACTGGCACAAGAGGTATTCCATCTTAGCCCTCTGGGTTGGCAACGCATCTACAATCTTCTTGGTGTTGCGGATGTCTATAGGCGGTGGTGATCACTTACCATCAGGTGACCCACTTGCTTGTTTTCCTTCCTAAAAAAAAAGTATAAAAAGTGTAGAAAACTCGAAAATATGACTTACTTGATACGTCGCTAACAGCATTATGGAAGCGTATAAGCACGCCCCTCTCAATATCAACAAATCATTTCTGCGTACTAAGAAGAAACCAAATAACCCAGCGTTGACGGAGTTTCTAATGTAAGAGAGGAGCGAAGACGCTTTGCTGGGATACAATCTCTTTCTAATCCTCGCATACATCCACATAAATAAGCCTACAGCAATGAGTGCACCGTAAATACATAACCATTGCGGTAAAGTATAAGCCTTGTACGGATATCGCCAAAGCGGTTCTTCATTAGGATGTTTCAGTAAAGCACACAAGGAATCCTGCGACACGGGATGCAAGAATAGGTAAAGCCAGGCTCCCTCAATATAGTTCACCATAAACCTGGAGTTAAAGGATATATCTAGGTCACCCCTTGCAACGTATCCCAAACTTCCAGTAATGACTCCATCGTCTTGCTGATAGCCGAACTTGTCGTAGCCTGGTCCGAGATTCGGTATAGACAAATTGAACTCAAAGTGTCGGACAATATCTGCCATTACGAGTGCGTCCATCCCACAAAATTGGTTGCCTAAAATATCCCTCGTTTTCAGGTACATTTCTGTGCTTGAACAATTCATCATAGCCGTGGGGAACCGATTGAAAATACCCCCTTTCAGGGGATACATTCGTGTTAACATTCTTCTGGACTTTTTTGACACTAACTTTGACAATTGTTTAGTCGTATTAACGAGTTTGATCGTCCTGTTGTAAAGGTTGCCGTTGGATGATTTCGAATCATTGTAAATGGCATATTCGTTTGGACAAACGTAGGGAAGAGTAAGAATGACCATTAGCGTACGATGCTTATGCCATAAGTCGTTTAAAAATTCTTCTATTCTGCTGTGAGCCTCGTCGCTAAATTTTCCATGCTCACATTTGTATAGACTATCCTGAGTAGATACTGTGATCAATAACACTGACCTTTGTGAACGAAGCATGAACTTTAATACTGGGGTGTCCAGTAAGCTTGAATTTAAGTATTTGGTGCTAAACATCAGGTTAGCGCTCCGAACTAAGACCTTCATCAATGTTTCTTCGGTGATCAGCTCTGGCATTTCCTTTCCTCCCACTAACATTACTGAGTGATCTTCGTGCATTTTTTTTATAATGTGGTTTTTAAATATAACACTGGTTTCATTTTCGACATCTAATACCACTGTATGAGGACGCCTTGTAATTTGGAATATACTTAACAATTGTGGTGATATATCAGTTTCTAAACCAAAATTGTAAGCATCGCAGGAAATCGCACATAAAGTAAAAATAACGTTAAATAAGACATGGTTAGACAATCTCATTCTCAGATAATTCTAAGTTGAAAACTCCTAACCTGCGGACCAACGCTGTGTTAATAATAAGTTTAACAACCAAATTTCATGATAAATTTGATTCTTTCTTGAAGTGATTTAATAAATACAAGCCATTACATTGATTATTATGGGAAATGACGACGGAAACTGGACAGGTGCTTTTGTGAGACCATCGCCAGCGTGTCAAAAAGATAAATATTGTATCAGACAACGAAGTTCCAATCTAGAAGCATCAAGATAAGAATGAAATCATCTTTAGTTGATGTTACCTTGCGACATTAATCGAGGGGAGGTCCAATATTTACCGACAAGAGTTTTATTAAGTGTCCGCTCTATTTACCTGTTTGTACTTAGTCAACACTAAATATAAACACAGTCTAAGAGGTCAAAAATACAACGACACGACTGCAATACGACTTTATTGTTGCCTAGCTCGTTTTGACGTCTTCGTATGTTCTGGGGTGCAATTTTTGAATCTCACCAGGCGACTAAAGCTCATCAAAATGGCCGTTTTTCATAGAGATTCGGCCGTTTTGGTGAGCTTTAGTCACCTGGTGAGATACCAAAATTGCAAACTTTGGTACTTCTATTGCTGACTGTACTTACCAGCACCTACAATAGTAGAGATATGCCTATGCAACCAGATAAATAAAATAAATGTTTTTATTATTTATTTTATTACTGCCGACCCCCCCGGCTACGCAAGGGTACAATTGGGATTAAATGCACAAACTTTCCTTATAAAAATCTCTAAATGACAGTGAAAACCCCATCAAAATCCGTTGGGTGGTTTAGAAGGAGAAGGCGGCCGAAGATACACATTAAAAAATTCGGACAGACAGGAATAATAGCGACTTTACTTTATACTATGTAATAGTATTTTATGCAACTGTTGCATAATGAGGGTTCTTAAAACACGAGTGTGGTTTTATCAAACGAGCGTCAGCGAGTTTCATAATAGGATCACACGAGTGATTTAAGACCTAATTATGAACAGTTGCATACATTACTTTATCTACACACATATCATAAGTACTCTATGATGGGTTCAGAAGACATAGGGCAACGACCTGCATTGCTACTAGCTACTAGTGCTAGGTACCTATTAAATATCTTTAGACTGTACACATTAAAATAATGTAATAAAAAATGAATTTGAACAAATATAGAAACAAATTAGAAAAATACTCATAATAATATTGGTTGTTATAATGCTGGTCATTGCCTACGGTTTCTGAACGCATTATAGAGCATTTATGATATATGTGTAGATAAAGATAGTTTAACGGCTCTATTTCCAGCCAGATCCAGGATACATCGGGAATTCAGATTCAGCTACCAGAACCTATATTATGGTAAAATTTGCATGCTGAATGACCGGCTGAATACTGTTCTCATAGTTTATATTAAGACCTGTATGTATACGTATTCTTAGCAAATAAATATTCTTTCTTTCATTCTTTCTTTCACATTAAAAGAACTTATTAGATTAACCTTAGATTAACATAGAGTTTATGGCATTTAATCTATTTTTGCGTTAAGCACAATGATATCGGGATATACATATATTCAGTGGCCCTAACATGACTGGCCAAGTTTAGTTTATCTCTATCTGCGCCCCTTTCATATGACATTAGTTAGACAGAGACACAGAGACGGGTTAAACTAAACCTGGGCTGTCATGCTAGGGCCGCTGTTTGACGCAGATGCAGTTTTGACCGGCCTAGGTTTAATTTGTCCTTCCATGCGTCTCGGTCAAACTATAGTGTCATAAGAAACGGACGCACAATAGATACTTAACCAGTCTTGTTAGTCTGTAGCCCTAAAATAAATTTTAATTTATCTCTCCGTGCCATTTTTTTTTTGACACTCGTCAGACGAAGCCGTATTTAAGGCTTAATTATTTAAACTTCCGTAATTTTCATACATATTTATATTTAATGTCAAACGGGACGTTAACGCGATAGAACCATTGTTAATTTACCTCGCCGTTTCGACCGCGTTGCAACGGCCGTGGTCACGACTCACGACTAGACCATGGCCGCTGTAACGCGGTCAAAATGCCGAGGTAAATTAACAATGGTTCTATCGCGTTAAAATCTTGTTTGACGTTATGAATAGGTCTCAATTAAACTTAAACAGTTTTTAGAGCTTCTCTTGTAATAAGGAATAAACAAGGATATGATCTATTGTCGTGAAAACTCGTATTGACCGTTTCAGTTATAGCTTCTACAGTTCCATTTATTCCATATACGTATATGCGAGACACTGTTTACATATAAATAAACGAGTTTAAATTGGAATTATCACTTGTGCAGTATAAAACCTTTGTTCAATACTTTTGTTGTTACATTGCTAAGCGTCGTTGAGCATGGCAAATATCTGGGTCCTGTTAACACTCTTCATTGTATTTAAAATTGCAAATGGCCGAATGTTGGACGGGTTGTTCATCCACCCGGAGATGATGAAGAGCAGAATGGAGTTTCGGGCTAGCAATGATTATTTGGACTATAATCCAGCGCATTATTCTAAAGATATTATTGTAGTAGAAGTACCAGCAGCAGAAAGTAATGATGTTGAAACGATTATTGAAATAAAACATGATAGAAACGCATTGGAAAATGAAACCCAGGACGCTGTTGATGCAGATGAACCTCGGGATGAAGAAGTGATCATTATAACTGATTGATACGTATTTAAGCAGCTAAAGGAAGAAGTTGTAAGCACAAGGATGTTATTTTGATTGTGTTGTAGCTTTAATATTAGTTACTTAGTAGTTTGAGATTATTTTGAATGTATATTAAAGTCTATATTTAGGTACTATTCTTAATCAGAGATAATAAATAGTTTTAAACATAAACTTATTTTGTTTCAAACTCCTATAGAAGATTTAGTGTTTTATTAACTCCTATATCTGATAATTTACTGTTTTATTAAAACTGGGTAGACATTTTAAGAGAAATGGCGTAGGCTGGACATTTAATTATTGTGGTAATTGAAACTTTTTAGTATGAAGAGGAAGTAACAAATTTACCCGTGTTAATATTAATCAACACCTAAACAGTGTAATTATCTATTATTTGATTTACCACCATCGTTTTATTCTTTGTCATTTTGTAGTCTTTTTCTGTCCCGTTTTATGACGACTTTCGTTTATTGATAAAGACATGAGCTACTTTTTTATCCCTTTGGAAAGTCAAAAGTTATTTTCTTTTTTAAATAGGATTACACTAAAAAATCATTAACAAGTTCCTTGTCTGGTTACTTACCTAAATTAAATAGAACAGTACATTTTCACTCACAATAAATGTCATACAACTCCCCTGGCAGAAATTGCCAAGTCATTTTAGCATTTATTGTGAAAAGGTTACATGGTGAGTTAAGATTGGAATGGTTCTACTACAACTACTTATACGCCTTTATTTCGAGGGAAAAAGGGCGTTCAGGCAGCCCAAGTGATATATGGGACAGGAAAGCTTTTGAGTAAAGGAGATGATGAATTGGTCAATAATTCATAAATTAATTAATTAAAATGACGTACAAATATTTTATTTCAATAATAAAGTACATATAAATTGCACAATTAAGCTTGACTTATGCACCAAAAAGTTAAATATGCTTAAGGCGGTTTAAACTGGCAGTCTTTGTACAAAAATCTGACTTGGTTTAGCGTTTCACACATTTAACTTTGTTTTGTAAGTCAGCCCTAGTCTTATTCTAAACTAGACGTAATTTTTTTTTTATCTCAATAATAAAATACTTACACATAAATTGCACATTAACAGGAGCTTTGAATAACTCTGGCTCCATATTTAACTTAAATCTAGTATAAATGATAATAAATAAATCTATATAAGTATGCAATCATCGTTTTACCAAATTATCCCAACCAGGTGGGCAAGAATTTGATTCTGCGGCCAGCGAGGCTCGACAGTCCGTTGTCATCCTGTTGTCCTTCTTCGATACCTTCCAAAATATCGTTGCTCGGGTTATCCCCTCGAAGAGACCTCCTCGCTACCGTGTGTTCAGGCTCTTTGGTTTCAACCTCAGTGGTAACCTCTGGAGTATCAGCCACCAATGGCACCAGAACTGGTACGGCATCAATGACTTCTATCACCGCGAACAGCGGCGCGACGTCAGCGGCTGTGGTAGTTTCAGCGTCGTCTTTAGGGACCGGCACCGCAGTAGCCACTGCCAGCACCAGCGAGAGAAGGACACACAACGGGGAAGCCATGTTCTTGATGGGCTTCGAGAAACTTCTCTGCGAATGGGAATGAATCCCACGAACTTGCTATTGGTAAGCTGCCTTGCGACTGTGTTTTGTTTTTGACAATACACCGACCCGTGATTAGGTTATATACCCGTTTTGTAATTGTGCTAAATAAAGTATTGTCCAGAATTGGACTCATTGACGCATTGTGTACCTCGGGCTCGATAATTGTGTCGGTAAATAGTTTCAATATCATAACGACCATGAATGTGTTTTGTTGTGGATTACAATGAAAAATGATGAGGAATAGTTTACATAATGTCTCACTTCAGTGTACTAAAATATCAATCCGTGACAGTATTGTCCTTCTATTCAGTTTATTGTGTTCCTTGTTAGTTATCCCACTGAATAACAAGGTGTATTTATTTGTTATATAGTCATATTCTAAGTCCTTCTATGACTGTGATTTACTTGTGGAAGTTTTCTTGAATTTCAAAGAAATAAAGCCGTGTTTATATGACTTGAAATTAATAATAACTAATTTAGACCTAAGCAGAACGTACAGCCATCGTCATTGGAGTGAACAAGGAGTTAAAAAATTATGTGACCACGACTCTTTTGCGAGTAGTATTAAGCTGATTTGATGGTAGCAGAACAGTAAGGCAGAATAGTCAGGGGTGCAATTTTTGAATCTCACCAGGTAACTAGAGCTCACTAAAATAGCCGAATCTCTATGCAAAACAACTATTTTGGTGAGCTTTAGTTACCCGGTGAGATTCAAATGCAATTTTTGAATTTCATCAGGTGACTAAATCTCACCAGAATGGCCGCGTTTCTATGAAAAACGGCCATTTTGGCGAGCTTTAGTCACCCGGTGAGATTCAAAAATCGCACTCCAGGACAGTCAGGAAGTCAGTTGGCGTTCAAATGTAAATCGTCAACGAATACAGGGTAGCAGCACTGTCCTGCTCATAGCACTGCACTGCGCTACCCTCGCGTTCATATGAGTGCAGCTGTTCTGTCTTGGCGTGTGCATTCAGATTGCATGAGTACTGCACTGTCCACTCTACTGTCTGACTATGTGTGTTCTTGTTTGCTATTCACTTTGTTTAAAAATTAACGTACTATAATTGTCTGGTCGAAAATTGACAGTAAGTATAATATTGAATGGCATAGCTACTTTAATTTTAACTTAAATAGTTACCTACATATTTTTTGTCCTAAAGCACTTTTGAGCTAAAAAAATAATAGTCTGAAATTTAAATAGCTTAATATTTTTCGGCCAACTAGTTTCTTTACCCTAATATAACAATTTCCTAAATTCATTATACCTGCAATGAGTATAGTATTTTCATACAATATTATAAACGCGAGATTTTGCGAAGGTGGACGGATATATGTAATGTATTTTCCGAACCGCTGGTAGAATAAGGGGTCATTTACACGAAGCGAGTTCTCGTATACGAGTTGCATTCCATTGCGCGGCTCGATCAAGCGATCGATGACGTCGTACCTCGGTAGACCGCAGTGTAATGCAACTCGCATGCGAGAGCTCGCGCCATCTAAATGGCCCTTAAGACTTAAACAAGGAGCCTATGCGGCCTATACTTTCAAAATATTTTTTCTATTTCAGATAAATAGGTACACCTATATTTCTGTGATAAGGTTGCCTGGAAGAGATCGCTACTCGAGCAGTATTTTAAGTCTACTTTCGTTTGTTTACATGTATGTAGAGTTCCTTTACTAGTGTTCAATAAAGAGTAGATATATTATTATAGTTCTTTTAGTCTATCTATGTAGATATATGTAATTGTGGCTCTAACACGACTAGCCAGTTTTAACCTATCTCTGTGTGCGTCCTTTTCTTATAACATTAATAAGAAAGAGAAGCAAGAACGTATAAATTAAACTTGGGCAGGACTTTGTGCATTGTCCGTCCGGATCGCTACCAGCATATTGCACTGTTGTGTTCCGGCGTGGAGAGCAAGACCTCCGGTGCAATTACTGGCACAAGAGGTATTCGATCTTAGCCCTCATGGGTTGGCAACGCACCTGCAATCCCTTTGATGTTGCGGGTGTCTATTGGCGGTGGTGATCACTTACCATCAGGTGACCCACTTGCTCGTTTGCCTTCCTATGTTGAATAAAAAAATTGTTAAGGTCACTTTCATGGGTTAGATAAACTATGACTGATTATGTTAATATAATAGGTATAGGTAAAAGTAATTAAATAATATGTTTTTTTTATGAAATAGGAAGGCAGACAAGCAACTGGGGCATCACCACCGCGTATAGACACCTCCAACAACAAAGAGTGCAGATGCGTTGCCAACCCAGAGGGCCAAGATCCCCGCAAATCCGCAAAAAACAAAAAATATTTTTTGCCTTTTTACTTAGACAAAACAGGCAAAAATCAAAACTTGTTGTTTTGAATTTTGCCTTCATAGTATCAAATAACATAAATATTGCACCACATTACAATCACACAATTTACACGAGTAACTTTTTAACGTATAAAAGCCACCTAAAATGGGCTTTCTGGCCAGGTGCTAACTCTCGTGTTGCCTTATATCCTTATCAGGTTTATCAGACGAGTTTTGTATTCCATTAACACCCCTATAGTATACTTAGTCCTTACGAAACGCAGCAGGCTCAGTAGCAGAAAACTCGTGCGTCAATGCGGCGTTTACAAACAATAATATATATCAACTAGTGTACAGTTTCAATAACAATAATGCTTTGTGTAAATCCAAGATTTACTTATAAGCCGTACTGAGAGGCCATCGGTATGTTACTTTCAAGATTTAGTCGAGCAATATAGGATCTATTGAAAATGCGTTCAATGTTCTTTGCCGTCGCGTCGCTGGCACTGCTGGCCGCCTGCGCTTGCGCTCCCGCCGAGCAGGATGTGATCCAGCACATACCCCAAAAAGTAGAAGAAACACCATCAGCTACAGGAAGTGGAGCTGTTCCATATGGTGCTGCGGTAGGAAGTGGTTCTGAGCACCATGAAAGAGTCCGCCGTGATATTGGTGGCCAGGAAAGTGACTTGCTGCCGTCTCCCAATCAAAACGACGCTTCGCCCTTCGGTGAGACATCACAGCTGATGGGCCGTGGAGGCATCAGGGTGCTGCCGGCGTATCTCGGCTAAACAACTGACTATCTGCTCTGCGGCCCTAACATGACAGCCCAGGTTTAGTTTAACCCCTGTGTCTCTGTCTAACTAGTGTCATGAGAAAGGGACGCAGATAGAGATAAACTAAACTTGGCCAGTCATGTTACGGCCACTGTAAGGACTTGAGACACCAACGCAAAGATGCCATGATTGATGTAGGTTAAGTACTCTCAGTGAATGAATTTATCAAAGCCTTTACCTTTATTAAACCCTGTTAAATATCGAATTAAAATCTTGCTGTTTGTTCTTTTTTTCCATAAATAAATAGTTGATTTACAAATGTCTCTGTTGTTTGACTTACCGTTTTTTGTCATTTGTTTTACTTATGCTGACTTTACTTCTATGTGAAATAAACAACACTTAGCCTTACGATAATCGTACGTAGATAAACACTAATTGATTTAAGTTAGTTACCAGTAATTAACGTAAAAGTGCTGATAGGTCATATAAAAGTAAATGTGACACTCATTCCATAGCAGTTCTGGGTTTGCTTATTCCAATGGGTACTATCAGTGTAATAGTTGTTATTATATTGTATTCAGTTTTTTACATTTATGCTTTGAATTTACCTGATAATTTAGACATAAATAAAACTGAAGAAAAAATTCCTGATGATAGTCATCACGTTTCAACACATAATGAAGTCAATAATAGAGATGAAAAGATCAATACGAATATAAAGCCAATTCGGGTAAAAGAAGGTGCAGAGGTTTTTGAAACAGCAGAAAGTAGAGATTTTGTGTATCGGCCTCTTTTCGTATACAGACGAATAGAACATAGTAAACGGAGAATTACAATGTATAACGCATTCGCTGGTTGAATAAGAAATATGTATGAATGTGTAAATTGCTCGGTGAGTACATACATAAAGTCGATCGATAAAATTTTAATTAATTGCCAATTACTGTAACAACGGCAACTTGAAATCTGAAGATCAACTGCTCAACTAAAACATTTGAACATTTTGTGGTTGTACGAATGAGAGTTCGGGTGATACCCGACCACTTTGCAAAATGAGTAGAGTTTTTATTGGTGTAGTTGTCTTGTACATGTTTGTAAGTTACTCTTTATTGAATAAGAAAACAAAAATATATTTGATGTATCCTTTTACGTCTAATGGGACTTTATGCGATAATGACATTGTTTATTTACCTCTAAGTTTCGACCGTATGGTTACTCGAGCGGTGTGGAACGTCGATGTAAATAAAGAGTGTTATTCCTTTTTACGCGTTAAAGTCTCGATAGACGTTGTACATATCTGTTCTTCTATTCTAGATTTCTACAGCCACCGCTGGTATTTCTCCTGTCCACGATCTCAAAGCCAAAATTGATTCTACGAACTTCGGGGAACCAACTCTTTTCAATTCTCCACACAAAGTTCTCCAGCATTTAGATAATTCACTATTGAAAGCAACAAAGAATGTCACACAAAACCCGCAAATGGAAGAAAACTTGTACAGTATCTCTAAGGATTTAGTATCTGCTATCTTATCGAAATTAGAAATTCAAGACAAAATTACTAGAATAACTAGAGAGGCCCTCGAAGCACCCGGGAAAAATAAAGGTATCACAGCTATTGAAACCAGGAGGATTTTGGATTACATATCACGGACGTTATCTAGCAACATTCTGAGTATTACTAGAGCTTCTACTGAACCAGAACTCCATCGTTTAGTGTATGGGTTAGCCCAAATTGCTGCTGAAGTCTCCATTGTTTCAGCTCTGAAAGACATAACTTACGCAACCGCTTTATCGAAGAAGCAGTCGGTTGATTTGGCTTTACGTAAAAAGCGTTCGATTGAGTCTGAACCACATAAAAATCAAGTGACAGTAGCTCCAGCCACTCGTACCTTCTCCACCGTTTATAGCGTGATATTAAATAAGTCTAGAATTGACGCAACACCTGCAACACCTTCTAAGCACGGTGGTATATTGGTTCCTGATTCACCGTTTGCAGTTTTACCACGCAGCAACAGAATGTCGCTCCATGTTTTGAACTCCAAGCCAACTGATAACGGCAATGTAAAGGGCTTCCTGAATCAAACTGCATTAGATATTGAAAACAATATTCGAAATGGCAACAACAGTGATCCAATTCTGTTGGAAAAATCTGTAAATGGACCTCATGAGTTAATAGCAGATCCACAAACCTTGGATACGCAAGACACTCTCACAGATGAATGGATCGATACAAGGTCACCTGGACTAAATCCTGATGTCGTAGCAGAGATCAATTTAGATCAACCCGATTTTGAGGATGATGTCAATAATGATAAAAGGGCTAAACAGAAAATGGATAGACTTGAAGCCAAAGCGAAGAAGGCTATTCTGTTTGCTGGTGATGTAGCTTATTTGACTGCCGCTAGCGTCGTTGCAATGCGCCGCGCGTTGACGGCTTCTATTGAGGTACAGATGTCAGTGAGGTACGCTAAAAATGGCATGTCTAATCATCAGGAGTTGATGATGAATTTGGCTAAAACAGCGGCGCAACAGGCCGGTAAGGAAGCTAAGAGTGCGGGGTCGAAATCTCTTGCTTGTGAGAGGATGATCAAGCTAGCATTAAAGTACACGGCTCAATCTCACGGAGCTAAACTGACCCACGTCGCGAACAGAATTATAATGGACTCTCTGTCGTTAGCCACTCTAGCCAAATCTATGGCTTATGTGTCTTCCGATATTGCCATTAACTCTTTGTACCAAGCCACAGACGTAAAACCTCCATCGTAAAGTGTCTATTGAAAATAATTAAACTCAAGATTTGTATAGAGGTTTATTTTTAACTTAATTACATGATTGCTCGTACATCAGAGTTTTGATTGCATGAAAGTATTGTTCATATTGCCTTACATTACAAATATTGTCACTGTAAACTTAAAAACGTTTGTTTATTTTTTAGTTAAAATATTAATCCTGTGCTATTGAATTTCAAAAGTCGCTATCCGTTCCTGTCTGTCTTAAATCCTTATAGTGTATGTTCGGCCGCCTTCTCCTTCTAAACCACGCAACGGATTTTGATATGGAAGTTACTGTCATTTAGAGATTTTTGTCCAGAAAGTTCTTATGTATAGTCGACCAAGTAAGTGCTTGACCACTTTTGAACTTTATCCCTGTGTCGAAAAGTGATCAAGCAATTTCTTGGTCGAGTATACATTACATCTCGATTGTACCGGTACGAAGCCGGGGCGGGACGTTAGTCTACACTAATATAATAAAGAGGTAAACTTTGTTTGTTTGTTTTTTTGTTAGTTTGTTTGTATGCAGGGGGTAATCTCTGGAACTAGGTACTGAACCGATTTCAAAAATTCTTTCACAGATAGAAAGCTACACTATTCCTGACGGACATAGGCTACTAATTTCACGTGAACGAAGTCGCGCGCGTCCGCTAGTTTTAAATAAATATCTAATAAAGCGACGAAAGGTTATTTAATAGCAAAAACGTGACTTTCACAATTTAAATATCACAATTTAATGTCACCAAGATATGATGGGAATAGTAAACTTTTTGACCAAAATCTATATTTCTAAAGCTGCTCGTGTGAGTACTACCGTCGTTGTTTCAATTAAGGAACTCCGCCTTAATGTGCGACGAAGAAGTATTCATTTAATTATTCTTTGCATTGAAATTAGAGATCAACCAGAAAAAGTGTTATCATCAGAGTGCAGATGTGTTACCAATAATAGTATCGGTAGTACACCCTGAAAAAGAAAATTAAACAGTTTTAAATCACAAAAACATCTGAAAAACAGAACTACTTCTAAACTTTTTGAATCCCACCCAATATTGTTGACATTACCTCATTAGGTACTTATACTTTAAATTATTTATTTCCACAAATGACAATGCAACATAAACAAAAGGTGGAGTTGATGCCTTGACGCATTCTCTGTCAGTCAACTTTCGGCCATCATTAGGGACAGTTGTGGACGCAGATATAATGCATGTATGGGCAACGTATGTAAAACATAGTATAGTCGACCAAGAAATTGCTTGACCACTTTTCGACCGAATTACAAAGGAATAGGGTTGAAAAGTGGTCAAGCAATTACTTGGTCGACTATACATATATTAAGGAGCTCCTTCGGCTCGGCTACTCCTTCTAAACAACGCAACGGATTGTGATACGGTTCTCACTGTCAGTTAGAGATTCTTTAAAGAAAGAAAGAAAGAAAATATTTCTTCAGCAAAGAATAAGAAGCAGAAAAAACAAAGATAGAAAATTACATTATTGATGCTGAAAGGGACCTCACTGAGCATGCTGCTGCAAGCAGCAGCACTGATTTTCAGTGGAGCCCTGAACTTAAAAAAACTAAAACTAAAAAACATTATACCTAAACCTATCGGGTGACGCCACGCTCACCATTTTTTACGGATAGTTTTTATATGTAGGTACAATACATTCTGATTAAGTTTTCGTTAGTAAGTTGCATTCGGCCTGTTACCTGGGCCTGTAGTGTCGGTAGTACGGATATCTGTAGAACGATCTGTAAAAAGATGGCCACCAAAACGTAGCGTCAGTCTTCAGGTCCGTTCCATCTGGCTTTAGTCCTTTGGACGCCAGGCCTTCTTCAGACATTTCATCAGGCAATAGTCCATCTTCTGAGGTTACAGGCACGTCCTCAACAATCTCAGGGACCAATGGTACATCCACAGGAGTCAATGGTACACTCTCAGGGTCCGATGGTACACCTTCAGGAGGCAACGGTACACTCTCAGGGGCCAATGGTACGCCCTCCGGAGTCAAAGGTACACTCTCAGGGACCAATGGTACATCCTCAGGAGTCAGAGGTGCATTCTCAGAAGTTAATCCATTCTTATCAGTTAAAGGTACGTTGACTGAGGCGGAGGGGCCAAGTTTACTCTCCATTTCGTACGGAATGGCGTAACTAGCGCCTGCCATTATTAGTAGAGCAACAAGTTTCCTCATCTGAAAAGGTGGATAGTGTTTTAAGAGGAGTGTGAACCCAGCGCTCTCCATACAAACGGCAATAACGTTTTCCACCCTCTAAAATGTAACCTATAGCCATGATTTTTTTGTATGCTGTCATTATGCCCTAGAACTAGGTTTGTGTGTTTTGATTTTTTTAATATTCTTAATAGTTTCAAACATATTGACGCTTTTTTGTTTTGTTTGAAACTCCTAAAATGCGAATATTGTCAAATCTTTGAAGAATATTAGATAAATCATAACATACAAACCAGTTCTAAGGCATAATAACAACATACCAAAAAATCATTGCTATAGGTTAAGGTTATGAGTTATGAGGGTGGAAAACATTATCGCCGTTTGTATGAGGAGCGCTTTTGGGGCTGGGTTCACACTCCTAATGCCACTAAAATAGTTACCAACAAAACATTGCTAAAAATCTGGATTCAGGAGCCATTACATTAAAAGATTACATACATTAAGCAGCAGTTAAATCGCCTACAGAAAAGTCTTTGAGAGTTAACGTGAATACAATTTAATTGGATAGGTAAATTCAAGTTATTGCTATGGCCTTTGGTTCGGTACCACGACAGCCTTAGCTAAAAATTATCCCCCTTATTCATAAACGCTTTGTAACCGTTTGTTAGTTATGTCTTTATCTGTCATTGTGACGTTTGCCCTAAAATGAAAGGGACAAAATATTTGTTAGCTTATAAAGATTGTTAACTTTTTATGAATAAGGGGGTTTAAGATTAAGCCTTTTAACTTAATGTTCACCCAAACATTCAGTCTACATTTAAAAAACCTCACTGTTGGTCACGATTTTATTTAAGTTTCGAAGAGTTTATATGGTAAAGCCATGACCAGTGGCTGGTAGCAAAACGTATGAGCTAGCTCAGTCAGGGTAGTAATGGTACTACACTGTTTGAGCCAGTTCCTGGTTGAGACCACACTCGCGTAGAATGCCGGGGTGAAACAGCTAGCTACTGCGTTTCGTACGATGAGTAATGAGATCAGCAGGCTCACAAATGGGAGGACGAAAATAGTGGCACTGGATCACCAAGTCTCTGCTGGTACAGTCAGCTTCAAATATATCGGCGCGAGTAAAGTGCTCAAAAATATCCCAAATCGACTCTAATGTTAAATTCGTTTGGGCGTGTTCAGATACATAAGAATATTATTTGTAAAGTCGATTAAGAAATTGCTTGGCCACTCTTCGATCGTATTACAAAGCACTTACTTGGTCGACTATACCAAAGCCAGATACATGCATTTCACGAAGCTGCAAGTCGTTTCATGCACTGCACTGGCACTGACAATGAAAGTTGAACTTTGCCGGTGGTAGGACCTTGCGCAAGGTCCGTCCGGATCGCTACCACCATCTTCCTCGCTAATCCTGTCGCTGAGCAGCAGTGCTTGCACTGTTGTGTTCCGGCGTGGAGAGCAAGACAGCCGGTGTAATTACTGGCACAAGAGGTATTACATCTTAGCTCTCTGGATTGGCAACGCATCTGCAGTTTCTTTGGTGTTGCGGATCCATGGGCAGTGCTGATCACTTACCACCAGTTGACCCACTTGACATTTACTTTCTTGTTTTATAAAAGAGTTAAAATATTTCAAGCTACTTACCATTTTGCAATTTAATTCCAAGGTACTTCGACTTGAAGCAAACCACGTCAAATAAGCGTCCCAACCGGGGCCCGGTTGTATTTATTTACCTGGAGTGTGGGACAGAGACCGAATCAAACCATAAAATCGAAATTTCCAGGGCCCAAGTTCATAAACGCGACAGGCGACAGGTGACAGTGACAGTTCGCCGTACATTACTGTGTCGACAAGCAACGCTACAGACTTTCAGACTTAACATAATAGTGGGCAAGCAATGTTTACCGCATTGTCACTGTCAGCTGTCGCCTGTCATGTTTATGAATTTGGGCCCAGGTCCAAGCCCGAATAATTATTAAGAAAAACCTGTCTGAGGGCCTATTATGACCGAACCATAACCCTCTCTGCGTCTCTGTCAAACTAGTGTCATTAGAAAGGGATGCGCACAGAGAGAAACTAAACTTGGCCAGTCATGATAGGGACACAGATGTTTACATTTTTATTTTTAAATAATGATCCTAATCTGGGTTCTCGTAAATTAGGAAAAAGGGTTTCATCGCCAAAACTTTTATTAGCGTGTGTGTTTCACTTAAGAGGCGTTCAGCCGCTAACACAACCGCCCAACTTTAATTTATCTCTCAATGCATTCCCCTCAAAAGTATGTGCTAAATGCTCTTACCAGCGCAATAAGGGCGTCGCTACAAATCATACTATTTGAGCTTTAAAAAAACTTTACTCAATTTTAACAGAAATGTATTTTTTTTGGTTTTTAATACTCAGAATTGTTTAAAATACCGGGATTCACGGAAAAAAACTGTATAATTTTTGTTCCATTACGCCGTGTTTTATATGTATAGAAGCAATGCGTATTACCGTGACGTAGGTATTGGAACATATTTTACTATAGCAAAATTTGGGCCAATTTATTTTTCGGTGAATCCCAGTACGAGAAAATATTCTCTTTTTTCTTCTCTATTCTCTTTCTATTATTTAAAAATACGCTTTCTGAAATAAGGGTAAGTGCGTACGGGTTTTTTTAACGTTCATTTCTGGGCGCTGTATAACTTTGTCGCCAATTGTAATATTAACTTAGTATTAGCATTGTGACATTTCTTTTGACATTGGTTGACTATATACGTAAAACTTAGAGCATGAAAGCTCTAAGGCGTAAAAGAGTAACTTCACATAATCATAATAAGCCACAACACACTGAACGAAATAAAAAGCAATCAAATTAAGCAGTGATCTCATCCAAATTTATTTTTAGCTCCGGCGAACACAAAATATTTTCAAATAAGTGCCTGCTTACCTCACAACTTTGTTTTTTTTTCTTGCAATCATTATTAATCTTAATTTAGGTATTTAGGTAAAAACTAGTCTATACATCTTTAAATTTTGAGCATGAACTTCAAATTAAATTTTAGGAAACAAAATGAATACGACTGTATGGTGTACAGTAGGTAGCTACAGTCAATAGCAGATGTATATGTATAAAATAAATAAATATTTTTGGACAATTAACACCAATTACAACAACAGATGGCCGATAGGGCAAGAGTTAAAGAGTTCTAGCGTGGCGACCGCGTACCGGAAGACGCATCGTTGACAGACCCGCCACAAGGTGGACCGACGACCTGGTTAGCTAGCATGACACACCGCGACAAGCTTTGTCGCTCAGTGGGTCTATTTTTAACAGTCGAAGAGAGATGCACTGAGCGACAAGCGAGAAAGTGAACACTCGTGCTAGCCGTTCTGGGGTGCAGTTTTTGAATCTCACCAGGTAACTAAAGCTCACAAAAATGGCCGAATCTCCATGAAAAATGGCCTTTTTTGAGCGCTTTAGTCACCTGATGAGATTAAAAAATTGCACTCTTGGTGACGGTTGCGGGAATCCACTGAGGGAGGCCTATGTCCAGCAGTGGACACTTTTTCGGCTGATATCAGCCATCATCACGTGATGATGATGATGATGAACACCAATTAACCTAGCTCCAAGTTAAGCCACTATAGCTGCTTGCGGTATGGGTACTAGACAACGGATATATGTACTTGGTATATAGAGTCAAATATGTGAAAAAGGTTGGATCAAAGGTAGGATTTTGCGGACTGTACTTTTACATATTATCTAGAGGTACAGTCCAGCTTACTTTGGTCAAGTCTATATCTGCATATAAGGCCTAGTTCGGGCGAATTAAAAGAAAACATAATATTGTATAAAATATATCGACACCCAAGTCGTTAACTTCTGACTACAGCAGAGGCAATTTTTGTTTATGAACACTTTATAACCTTTTGTATGTCAACAATCGATGCATACGCCATCTTTTGAAGCGACTGTGAGACCATTGCATTGCAGGTGTGTATCAAAGCTGAGGCGTGACTAGCCGAAAACAGTACATAAAGTTACAAAATAGTAACACAGCTTGACGTAAGATGGCGCTAGTAGATCAGAAATTTCGTATGGACGGCATGTTAGCTGTGAGTTGCTGTGAGCGATCTTTTGCTTTCAGTTGCTTTATTAGATACTCTTGCATGCAAGTTGTATTACATTGCGGGCTACCGACTGAGGTATGACGTGGTCGATCTTTACAGAGGGGCACGAGCCCTCACTCACACACACACAGGTCTGTACATTAGTAGGTGCGGTCGACATCAGTGGCCCTAACATGACTGGCCAAGTTTAGCTTATCTCTATCTGCGTCCCTTTCTTATGACACTAGTTAGACAGAGACACAGGGAGGGGTTAAACTAAACCAGGGCTGTCATGTTAGGGCCGCAGAAGTAACTGAACATTTTAGTACCTAGTCGCTGTCAGTAATGTGACGAATTCAAACAACTCTCATTTCATACGTTACTATGACAAGGTTCTTAAGTGTTTAGCAACTTCTGAGGCTGACTGTACTAAGGTAATGACGTTTTCTACTTAGGTTGACGGTGGCAGGTTACCGCCGGAGCCTCACAAACGGCTAAGGCCCTCCTGTTCCTTGAATCGCAGAATTTCAGTACCGCCGACAAATATAAAGTCGACCAAGTAACTCCTTGACCACTTTTGAATCTTATCCCTTTGTAACACGGTCGAAAAGTGGTCAAGCAATGTCTTGGTCGACTATAACCCGCCTAGACTCCGACTTAAGAAACGAAAAACGGTAATTCTCCAGCGTAATCACCGTTGCTCATTACCGTTCCTTAATTAATTGGCGAAATACAAACGTTTGACACCATTTTCTGCTAAAACTAGTATCAACTCTGAGTATAGCTTCTGTTCTTGCCTGAAGTCCATGCTTCTAGATTTGTATTTCAACAATTATCGAAGGAACGGTATGAGCAACGGTGAGACGGTGGAGAATTACCGAAAAGTGGTACTATAGTAATGTTGTATCGGATGATCGACTGTTCTTCAGCTGAAACAGATATGTTTTGTGTGGGTTACTTAGAACAAAATTAGTTTAGTTTAGTTTATATATTCAGTCGACATAAAATTACATTATAAATTGCATAGAATATTAAGATCGTCAAGGTAGTTAAGATTTTCCTAAAAAATAGTAAGAAAGCACAAAGAAAGAAAATTTGAGTAGATGGTATGTATTAATCGTAATCGAAATTATTTATTTCTAATTTTTTTCGATTTTTCTTTTTGTATTTTTTTACATTCAAATTAAATTTAAAATGCTATATAATGAATGACAACACAAAGAAAAATTAGAATTGAATTAGAATTGTATGTATTGTATTATTTCTGCTATGTGAAACGAGCATTAATCGAGTTTTAATTATATTTTGAAGCGTATTTGTTTTATGAGCGAGCGTTACATTCATTCACGACTCAAGGTAACTATAAGACTCATTATTTATTACCCTATCGAGACCGTGAATTGTAACAGTTCCAAAATTTCACAACTGTGTAAATATTACTGTACACATTTACCAAACCAAATGTGAAGAGGAAGTTACGATAGTGGTTTTTGAAGTTGTTCCTTCCTTTGGCAGCGCAGACTTCAGTGGCGTAACCGTAACTTGTATAATCTCTGAGGTGCAATTTTTGAATCTCACCAGTCGACTAAAGCTCACTAAAATGGTCGCATTTCTATGAAAAACGGCTTTAGTCAACTGGTGAGATTCAAAAATTGCATTTGAATCTCACCGGGTAACTAAAGCTCACCGAAATAGCCGTTTTTCATATAGATTCGGCCGTTTCGGTGAGCTCTAGTCACCCGGTTAGATTCAAAAGTCGCACTCCTGGGCCCGTGGCCATTAAACCTAGACCGGTAATGTTAGGGCTACTGATATTAAGATAATCAACTGTAATTAAAACTACGTACAGTCAACCAATTTGATTCTTATGCCACTATGGAACGTTGCCGTAGTGTTCCATAGCCGGAAATTAAGACATTTATTGAGTAGTCCCTATGATATTTATTGTGAAAAGGTTATACAGTGTGCAGTGGCCTTTGAATCAAATTGGTTAACTGTACATTTTAAATGATGACTGTTGTGGTTATCGCAGTGGGAGTCAATGATTACGGGACCCTTGGTTTCAGCCCAGCGAACTTAGGTAAGTGCAAGATCCAGCTGATAATGCTTCTGTCTTGTAGCAACTGATTTTGTATAAAATAAGTCAGTTACACTACAATACTGTTATACCACAAACAATTTAACATCAGTTACACACTACTGTTTATTTTATTTTCCTCGTATCAACATCAGTTAAGAAAGGACGTTACCATGACATGCTCGCCACAACAGTCCGCCTCGGACGTGCTTATCGATTCTAATGTAATGCCTTGCAATAGATCAATAAGATAGGTCATATTCTAATCCGAAGCTATTGTTACACCAGCATGAATACTTGAGTTTGAGCCCGATTTACACTTCGTTATTTTAATTAGACTTACGAAACATTGCAATTGAATTAACCAAACATAATCGTTCAGATATATGGGAGAGTTAAGTACCTAATACATAATAAGTTGACGCTAAATAATTAGAGCTGCAAAGATATTATATACGTAAGCCTCGAATATACCCAAATTGATGTCAATCATTGGTAAAAAACAATGTCCCACGGCAGCGTTTCTTAACCTTTTTTGTCCACGGACCCCGTAGGAAATCAAGCACAATTTAATGGACCCCCTTAATAAAAAAAGCAGCATTAAATTTCGGACCGTTTATTCTAGTACATACTACAAATTACAAAAAACATGCTTGCGTAGCGATTACAAGACTTTTGGTGGCATTTATTTATGATTGTTAAATGGTCCATAGATAAGACTGCGGACCCCCATACATATCCGCTCGAGAACCCCAGGGGTCCGCGGACCACAGGTTAAGAAACACTGCCCTACGGCATTTCCAGTAATAGGCCCTAACATGGCCGGTCAAGTTTAGTTTATGCGAGTTTGTCTCTATGTGTGTCACTTTCTTATGACATTGGTTTGACAGAGACGCAGTGAGGGATAAATCGAACCAGAGGTGTAATGTTTGAATCTCACTAGGTGACTAAAACTCACCAGAATGGCCGAATCTCTATGAAAAACGGCCATTGAGCGTTAGTGAACCGGTGAGATACAAAATACGCACTCTTGGGTCGGTCATGTTGGACCACTGGATACCTTATTTTCATAAAAGTGTGTGTGTGTGTATGTGTGTAATACATTAAATTCAAGAGGGAAGATGAAGAAATAAACTAGGTCATAGAAATGTTAAAAGTATCAATATCGTTGCGTATTAGTTAAACGAACACAAACAAGCATGTTACGGGTGCGGCTAACGCATGACGCTCGCTATTTAGCTGACGCGGCCATAGGGCTACCAACCTCCTGTACCACGAAACATTCAAACAGTGCTACAATTTAACATATTTGTCACGTTTTTGTATGAAATACATTACAATTATGTTAAATTGCGGCACTTGTTAGTTTTGTGGTACAGGCCTCAGCGCCTCAAAACGACAATTCGGTCGCAAGTGCTTACAAATCCGGATTCTGGAACAGTTGGTTAACTCCGGTCTTTCGATCACTTTAATCAATGAAAAAATAGTTATCCATTTTTATTACGGCTTATATTTTACAACTTAACTTTACTTATTTACAAATTTTATTGTGAAATTCTTCGCAAGTCGTTTCTTGAATGTTACACTGTGATTTGGCGTGGCACGCAAAATTGCGCGGAGATGATAGTAGATCAAATGTAATTAATAAATAATAGGATTTGGACCAGAAGTGCAATTTTTGAACCTCACCAGTTGACTAAAGCACACCAAAATAGCCGAATCTCTATGAAAAACGGCCATTTTGGGGAGCTTTAGTCACCCGGTGAGATTCAAAAATCGCACTCCAGGCGTGATGAATTATTGAAATCTGGGCAGAGTCCGGTCTGAGGTTTTAAAATCCGGTCGAGACCGGATTTATCCGGTGAGATGGTAACCCTAGACGCGACACAGTAACTTTGTTGACATGGCGCAAGCGCAGCATTCTGCGACGGCCTTCAACTGTTGCACGGGTCAATCACTTTTGCAACCTTCTAGAAACTTTTTTGTTGGGATGCGAACTCCACAGACGATTGGAGCTCAAAAATAAGGACGCCTTGGGCTCGGCACTCTATCCTTGGAATTCTTATACAGCATAGGAAGGAAAACAAGCAAGTGGCTCACCTGATCGTAAGTGCCACCGCCTATAAACTTTCCCAACACCAAGCAGATTGCAGATGCGTTGCCAACCCAGGGCTAAGATCGACTGGGATTTTTAACAAAAACATTATTAAAAACCTACCTACCTACCTTTTACCTAATCTTTATTAATCACGACACAAACAAAAAAATAATTTTGCAAAATATAATTAAAAAAAATTAAGTATAACATATAATGTTTATAACACCATTAAAAAATATAAGTACCTACATGATTTTTCAGTGAAGTAAATATTAAACAATTTCTTTTTATTAAATTACCTAGTGAAAAACACCGACTCTGATATTTTCTTCAAAACGTAAAAAGGTATGATTGAGTTGTTTACTTACCTACTGGTCAAACGCAAGTCGAGATCTTGAACCCAGGGTTCCGCCATCATGCTATTTTCGTACAGAACACGAAAATTCTAACAGACAGACGGACTGACTTCATTTATAGGCTCGGTAATAAAGCCTAAAAACAACAATATTTATTTTGTTTTCTCAGATGATGAGGTATCCGTAAAGTTTCTTTTCTGACATTAAATGTATACATATCGTATATTCCTATACTTTTTATTTTCTCCAACGAAAAAAATAAATATCAGGCGGACCAAAAGATGAACATTTTAATCATTTAGCTATAAAATCGACCGCCCATGTTGCTTCCTGACAGAAAAATTTGCAAACAATATCTAATACATTTTCGCTTAAATTACCATATAAAAATAAGTTCTAAAGACGACAAAGGCATACCTACTTACAGAAGTATATATGTAAGACCCATCATTTGACACATGACAACACCCATATAATGTAAATGTGCATTATCCATTGAAATTATAAATAAAATATTCAACAGCTTTTGAGCTTCACAGATACCTAAAAGCTATGTATATGCTCTTTTAAGGTGCAACTAAGTGGTTATTACATTTATTTCTATCATAATAATAAAGTATTTCATACTAAAAACTCAACACGTAAACAGTTACATATTGAGTCTTTTTTTTCTTAAACTTAGTGTAGTGACCAAGTTCTTCATTTCGATTCAAATGAAATTTTCGTAAATTTGTTGAAATCGATTAATTTATTACAATATCAAAACGATATCAAATCATTAAATCAAACATTAAAATGAACCAAAAAAATCCCTATGGCTAAGAACGTGCCCTTTTTAACCGACTTAAAAAAAAGGAGGAATATGTTTCGCGATTACTCGAACCGGCTGGACCGATTTAAAAAAAAATTGTTTTGATTGAAAGGGTATACTTCCAAGTTGGTTCCATTTTCATCAAGTCACGATCTGGTGGTGGGATCCTGGAGAAATCGAGGGAAATCTTTAAAAAATGCACACCTGTAGCGATTTGGATATTTTTTTTATAGTAACTTGTACTTTTGTTTTCGGAAAACTGGAACTGATAGTGAATACAGACGGCCTCTGAAACTACTCAATAATAAGCAGGTATTTCACGGGTGGCGATACGCGCGGTAATTGTAATATAGTTGCTAAGCAATTTATGCTAATTGCAATGCATTTGGTCAAGTGAGGCTGATGGTGAAGGGGTGCAATTTTTGAATCTCATCATTGGACTAAAGCTCACAAAAATGGCCGAATCTCTATGGAAAACGGCCAGTTTTTTGATGAGCTTTAGCCACCCGGTGAGATTCAAAAATCGCACTCCAGGAGAACTCCTCAAGAATTAACGTCCCTGCATTGGGAAAAGCAATATTTTGTAAAGGGTGATGAGCAATTGACATAACCGTGTAACTTAGATAAACAACCAGACTCACTAAAAAGAGAGAAATGGTTTTATTCATCGAATTTTGAATTTTCAAAGCATAGATTTTTGAACGAAACAATATCAGATTATGGTACCAGTCCGGGCGGAACCTGCACGAAGTTCTACCGCCTTAACTCAGATAAAAATATTTTTTTAAATCGTCACTATAATCGATTGCAATAATCTGCTACCCTTAGTAATCGGTAGATACGTTAATCGCCACGCCTTAGCCTCATCACTATAAACATCAATGGACAAGTCTCAAATATTGGGTCTTACATATATTCTTCTATAATGACAACTTGATTACTACGCAATAACGTACAGACCGCTGCTTTTATTCTAATAAATAGGTCTGTGTACATGTATATTTACAAACGCCAGGGTCCAATTTCATAAACGCGACCGACGACAGGTGACAGTGACAATTCGCCGTACATTACTGTGTCGACCAGTAACACAGAGTTAATCATAGATGGCAAACAATGTACATCAAATTGACAGTGTCACCTGTCGCCTGTCGCGTTTATGAAATTGGGCAGAGGTAATTGCAAAAATTAAGCACCGTAAACCGTGACAAGTTTATCTAAAACGTGCAACTCATTTTAATATTTTATCTGCGTCATTCTCTTTTTATGAGGTACGTCTTTTATTGAATCTTCTTTATATTTAATCTTTACATAATATAAAACAAAGGTGCTCTCCGTTCTTGTCTGTCCTATATCTTCGGACTTCATCTAAATAACGCAACGAATTTTGACTGTCAATTTTAAGATTTCTTTACAGCAGGTTTTTAGCTATTTTGGACCCTAATTTTACCCGTGTGAAACCGGGGCGGGTCACTAGTACATAGTATGTACATATTGTACGCCTCTAGAAGGCAGGATATGGCGCTTTTTAAAAATATAAATCAACCAAATTAACCCATAACCATGCAATAAAGATATTTTGTTTTTTTTTTAAACAAAATCGCTATTTGTTTCTGTCTGTCCTCATTACTCGTTGTATCTTCTTCCGCTTACTCCTTCTAAACCACGTAACAGATTTTGTATACCGAAGGTTTTTATGTACAAAAATACCAATTCATTTAGTATATTTTACCCATTTTGCCGGGGCGGGTTGCTAGTTAAGTTAAATTGGTGATGTGATATGCTTTTATTTTTATAATTTTTATTTTACTTTTTAATTTCTCAAATTTATTAACAGTTTATGCATCCAATTAATTGATTGACATTATTATTTCACTGATTGACATCACATTTACATATTAATCTTTTCATGACATGACAATGATGTTCTGGTATTCTTTGTTTTATGTATTACTTAGCATTAAGGACTTTAATATTGTACACCGGATATCGGTTGATTGTGACGCACTCCAAATTTGTACTAACTTTTACCAACTCGCAATCTGACAATAAATCATTTCATTTCAAATCATTTCATTTAGTAGTATTGTAAATTGTGTCTGATATCCCACTGTCCGTCGCGGGCGCAGGTCAAGTTGCCATCATCATGCCTGTGTTTGTGTACAGTTTACAAAAACTTTTGTATTGCATTTAACGGCTAAAGTAAATCGTGTTTTAATTCAGGACATGGTCTATCTGTCTGCCAAATTTCATCCCCATTCGTCAAGCCGTTAATAATAATAATTACATTTATTTATTCAAGTAACAGGACTCATTTAGTTAGTTCAAAAACAATTGGATTTTATACTATGTTAGTAAAATAATTAAAAATTATGAAATTAAAATAAAATTACATCAAGTAGCCATCCCACTGCAATGGAGATGGCTAAATAATATAATTAATGCATGATCGAGGAACAAATATCCAAATATCCACTTTCGCATTGAAGTATATATTGTTTTTAGTAAGAAGTAGATGGATAGATAGATAAAAACATTATTCAGATAGCCAGCCATGACAAATAAAAGAAGAACAAACAGTATTATAAAGGAGCAAAACGTTGAAAACTTAATTAAATTAACAGATAACAAACAATGATTATAATAAGACAATATTGAATTTCTCTTCGAACAGTTCACAACTAATTGCTAGACGTTTTTAACATAAAACTATCGTGAGACTCGGACATATTATTGAAACGGATCACTCACGACTCTCGACTTAAAAAAAAGTGAGTGATCCGTTTTATTAATACGTCCCTTGTTTTTTAACTACTTACTTATACTTACCGTCATTCGTCTTAAAATGCAGATCAACTCCAATATTCTTTAAGAGCCCAAATGGCGGGGATTACGGTCACGTTGAATCTTCTAGAAGCAAGCGAAAGGGCGGTCAACGTTCTATATCCGTCCCATAGACTAGTGGTCCGGCTAGTTGTCTCACATATAGGCATGTCACTCGAATACACTCGCGTTTCCGAGCCATTTATATCTTGGACGTTGATAGATAGTCCAGTAAAATAACTGGTTGCTTAATAACTTTCTGTTTTTTTAAAACTTGGGACATTTTTCTCATGCCAATATGTTCCAGTTGCAATTGCGATTAGGTAGAGAGTTTTATGTATATTTTGTTTGTAGGTTTAAAAATACACGCTTAAAGAAATTACGCAACAAAGCTTGTTTTGTAACTTGCAAAGTAATCTCTTTCATTAAGGTGTGATACGCAGACGATTAGGTTCGCGTATTTAGGACTACGACCTTTTGTCGTCAAAATTTCTCGCGTTCGTCGCGTATTTAGGGGATACACGGGCAATAAAGGTCGTCGAGCCCTAAGTACGCGAACTTAGAAATATTTAGATATCCCACTTGAAACTAGTAGGTACTTTAACTTTGAAAGTTTGCGACACATCGGTTTAGTAGTATTTGCTAAAATATGCCCCTATTACCGACAAGCGGACTAACGGACGAAGTCGGAACATAAGGGTTTATTTTTATTACGGAACTCTAAAAAGGAAGTTTCGTAGGTATTTTGCAAATAGAAGCGCATGAAGGTTAAATAATAAGACGCATAACGCTTCGTTTCAATTGTATGTAAACAATTAATTATGTATGCTCATGCATGAACGTAAAAACGGAAATTTATTCGAACAAGGAGGAAGCCAGAAACCTGACGAGTTATTGTGTTTGATTTGATAAATAAGTACCTATATATATCAGAACATTATTTAAACTTTGGGGTGCTTCGGGATACCACAAAATAATTTATATTATTTAAACTTAAGATCGGGATTGTTATTATTATGAACAACATTACCAATGCTGCTGAAAAATTATAAATGGGAATATGACTGAACTTATATTTTATATGTCAAAGATTTAACCCCTAATGCTGTAAAATAAAGGTTGACCGTCAATATTGCACCTTGTTCATTTGTGAATTTGAAAATTTATAAATTATTATTTGATTTTAGTTGAAAATTACATGTATACCTAATAAATAAGTAATTCAAAGATTGTCATAATGAGTGTTGTTATGTTAAAATTCATTGTTCTATTGCGGATGAATTCGCAAACATCAGCTAGTTTCAATAGGTATAGTATATTAGGTATAATAAGGTTTCATTACACGCTAATGCAGACCTTGGAAAGTCGGTGTGCATGTGAAAGCTATATGTATGTTAATGGAAGGTATAAAGCCGTGAGAAAATTCTCTGAAGAAAAGTTTAGTGGCCAATAAGGAGTCTTCCTTAATCCTTCTAAACAACGCGCCAGATTCGATCTTTCAGTTATCCATGATCATCTAAGAACTCTGGTGAAGTGGTCCTCTTTGGCATGAAATGGTTGATTTGAGGTGCAAATTAAAAATTTAAATAAACAAGTTTTAGCTCCAGGCTACGACAACAATATGTGAAAGCTCGGAAAGCAAAGTAGGATGTTAGTCAAGTTCCGTTCATTTCCATATTAGAAATGATATTTGCTTGCGTCATCAAAGACGTTGGTATTATGTAGATACTTGAACGCCTCTCCACGACTTTGAGGAGATGGTGGGCGGTCATAAACTTAAGAAACTTTGAAGATATTATTATAGTTATATACAAAGTCCATAGTAGTATAGGGATGCGAGGGTCCCTAAGGTTACAAATTAAGCACAAATAGGAAAACTTAATCTTTTTATTTTATCTCTAAACATTTTGTGACAATACCTAAGTCAAAACTGTCTACTTTTTTCCTCTATTACCAACTCTTCTTCTTGTGGCCAGCTCTAGAATAGGATGTAAGGAAGAAGTCCTTACAGTAGTAATAGCTGGTAGATAAGCATATAAGAAGATTTTGCCACGATACATTAAGTACTTATTTCTAAATACAAAGAAAGTATTTCTGAAACTTTTGAATTGTTTGTAGTTTAACTCTTTTTTTTTGTAAAACATGAGACGTCTTGTCATGTCTGTCCCATCTGTTTATCTTGTCATAACGGGATCCTGTTTCAAATTTTGAACACTTTTAAATATTCATCATCTAGCCTTATTGTAAATGAATAAATAAAAAATATATGTTTTTAGTTTCATTGTAAGCAGAACCGAAAAAGAGGGAGAAGATGAAATTTCGCAATGTTTAAAGTGAAGTTACTCTAAACTCTAAAACGGGTTCTTTTTGTTTTTATTTGTAAAATTTTAAAAAATCGTTAAAAGAAAACTGTGTTTTTGCAATTATTATTTTTGAATTATCATAACAGTGAGTATGTCTCCCGAATACTCTTTATCGTGCTCTATAAGAACTCGTGACGTCACTATGTAAGCACTAGTAATGTTCGGAGCGCAAAACTAAAAGGCGTATACTCAATGTCAGCTTTTAAATAATTGCTTTCATTGTAAAACTTTCAAATTGTTTTATCCGAATTTTGATAATTTCTACAATTGTAAAAATCTTCGGCTTTAAAAAAATCTTTTCGTCATTATTTTTGTAAATATCTATCACTATAATTTCTTAACTAAGCAACAATATAAAAAAACTTTATACTTATACACATCAATAATTTGAATGTAAATTTTTAATGATAATCTACAACTTTACATTTATAAGTCATTTGGATTGTGAGTCGAATACTTATTGCGGTAAGTGTTAAAAACAGAATCAACAGGTGCTTTTGCGCATGATTTTTTGTCAACAAAACCAATATATACCTCGATAAGGTACACAAACCGCCTCGATTCAAGAGGAACGGTGCAAATCGTGGTCGGACTTTGACCGACCTTGGTCAGCTCGCGAGAGTCAGTTCAAGCATACCCGTTACTCCTTAGCGAAATCGCGACGAGCTCAACTTTGTGGCATCACTCTGTTTCGCTCACTCTTGCTACCGCTAGAGCAGGACAGGGAGTTGCTTGGATAACTCTTTGCCGTTGCGCTTAGGGAATAACAGGTCAGTTTGGCCGACGGCATTTTTGCGCGCGCGGTCGCTTTACTCTTGTGAAACTACATTTTAATTATGGAAGTTCCTAATTTAGGCACATACGAAAATAGACAGGTTAGCATTCTTGTTTACGATTAAAATCGATTTTGTAATAATAAGTGTCTAAAGGTTACATCTATAGTAGCACATTAGCGTTTATCGTGGACATAAAACATCCGTCTCTCTCGCATACGCTAGCTGGTTAAAAAGGTGTATATGCTTTAAGTCAGCGATAAAAACTAGCGACCTAGGGTTTCAGTTTGTTCAGCATTATAGTCGGTGTTACACGTACTATTTAACACAAAAACATACATAGACTGCTAAAAACAAAACCCTTCCTTATGACCTTGCCGTAGTTGGGTAAAAAGGCTGGATTCAAGTATTCAGTTTGGTTCAAAGATCCCAAAAATAGAAGATTTTTATTTAAAGAATGTGTAATGACAATATTTTTTAATTTCGTTCTCATTTTTTTCTATCTAAACAATTCCTTAATCTTAACCTTGCCAAAGAAAACTATCAAATAACCCCCGAAATATTTTAATTTTAGGTTATCTTCGGCCTTCACAAAAAAACTTAAGTAAGCCAAAAAAAATGTTTTTATATGTTTTTATATGTCGGGAGATAAAAGACAAGTCTGTTGTGAAATGTGGTTGCTTACGAAATTATTTTAGATATTGAAATCAGAGGATAAGCCTGCAATGCAAGTCTGCTTTCGTAACGATGTTTTCCTTGACTTTGATTGAATTGATGCCAAAATCAAAACATGCTTACTTAGTGCACAGTACGCTAGTTGATTGCGAAGTTTTTATTTAATTAAAAGAAAGGTTCTCGTTAGGTAGGTATTTAAGATATGTACAAAATATTTATAAATTGTATGGATGTAGGATTAGTAGGGTCCTGTTGGCGTCATTTAGCAGTCCTAAATGACCGTCTAAGTATTTTTCTCTCTGTGGCTCTTTCTTACTAATGTCATACATAAGGAAGGGAAGCATTGACTGATAAGTTAAACAGGCAGTCATCTTAAAACTATGGGTTCGAAATCCTAAAAATAACGGACCTTTAATAATGACATATAGTACGATTAGATTGGTAAGGTTAGGTTAGTTTGCCTCTCGGCACTAGTCAACAAAGATCGTTTTTGATATGCATTGCTTATTTGGACCATATACGACATTTGATTTTCTATCTAAAGGTAGAAGTGTATTTCGCTTAGTTTTGTTTTCTGTAGCATTTCCAGTGACATCCGAAGTCACTTCTTGAAACAGTTGCGCTGTATCTACTAACTTACCCCCCCCCCCCCCCTTATTTATAAATGCTTCGTAAACCTGTGTTAATTATCATGTGTTTTGTCTTTATCTGTCATAGTGATGTTTGCCCTCGAATGAAAGGGACAAAACATAACTTAGTTAAAAGAGGTTGATAAATTTTATGAATAAGTAAGTTAGTCATTTTGTTGTTGATGTATATTTTTTGGGCAAAGACGTCATTCCGTCGCATATTGATCGTTTAATTCGATTTATCACGGATGTCCTTTTGAGTCTCGCAAATTCGTGGGGTTTCTGACCTTTGTTTGTCTGTCTATTTTTGTCATTCAGGTTTTGCCACATGTTTTTAGATAAATTGATTAAATTAAAATCGTCAACAAATTTAAGTTTAACATTAAAATATATAATGCTATGTAATGACAACACAAGAAAAAAATTAATTTAACATTTTCCGCGATTTTAAGCGCAGTGGATTCATTGAAACGGTCATATTCAGTGAAATTTTAGTATAACATTTTGAGTTCTGTAGTCAAACTAAATAGAAATTCTTACTAAAGTTCAGTAGGTAATTTCTTCTTCCTTTCCTAGTAAAATCTCCCCTTAAAATTCGTTACGTCCGCATAGTTGGGTTAAAACTTTCACGCTTGGAAAACTTTTTGACATTATAAAGCCTGTATAAGGGTCCTGTTTAGTGACCGTGACTACAAAGGTAGTGGTTGTAGGTTCGATTCCTGTAAATGGCAAATATTTATACCTAAGTCGTGAATGTTACTGTATTTAAAAGTATATTATTGATTTATTATTTATATAAGTATATTTCCATAGTCTAGTACTCATACTCGTAGTACAAGCGTTGCTTAATTTGAGACTATAGGTTAAGTGGTGTAAATTGTCCTTTTATTTATTTTTAATACCATATAGCGATGGTGAGGGTGCAGGTTTCAGCGGACTCCAATAATAACTAGATTCCTTGTAGTACTACTAGTTTATTGTAGTTAAACAATTAAGTTAACAATGTGGTGATAATATAAAAATGCGGTCTCTGCCGTCAGTCTCAAAATCCTAAGCACAACCACCACAGATAATCTCCATTTCTCTCCCTTGTTGCCCTCTTCATGTTCTATTCGGATGCGTGGCAATTCGCCACACCACCCCCCTACGGAGAAAAGAAGGGCATCAAAAGAGAAGAATTATACATGATAAAGTCATAAAAAAAGTTACAGCCGCCTTTAACTGGCGGTGCATGCGTTCCACCATCCCGTTAGCTTGTGGATGGTATCCCGTCGTTCGAACACGCTTCGTGCCGCAGACATCCATGAGACGATGAAATAGTGCGGATTCAAACTGACGTCCTTGGTCAGTGGTTACTAGAGAGGGTACTCCGAAACGGGATATCCACTCGCGAGTAAATGTTTCCGCTACTTCTTCCGCCGTGATGCCGACCATTGGCCATGCCTCAGGCCACCGAGTAAATCTGTCAACTGCTGTCAAACAGTACTGGAATCCTTTACTGTGAGGCATGGGGCCAATGATGTCGAGATGCACGTGGCGAAAACGCAAGGATGGACTGGCAAACTTCTCTAGAGGTGCGTTCACATGTCTGGTAACTTTGCTGCGTTGGCAGGCTAAGCAAGCTTGTGCCCATTTGCGACATTCCTTCCTTATGTTAGGCCAGACAAAACGGTCAGCCATCAACCGTGCAGAAGCTCTGGCACCCGGATGACTAAGACTGTGAACCTTCTCAAAGAATTTACGACGGAATTCTGTAGTCAAATAAGGTCTAGGCTTTCCAGTCGACACATCACAAAAAATGGATACATTCGTGCCAGATATGTTGACTTTCTTAATTTTGAGAGAGGAGTCAGTTTGCAACTTACGGAGCTCGTCATCTTTAGCCTGTGCCTCAGCTAATACCGCGTAGTCGTCCTCTATCTGGATGGCCTCAACTCGGGACATGGTGTCTGCCACAACATTTTCCTTCCCCTGGACGTGGACTATGTCCGTCGAAAACTGTGAAATAAAGGAAAGATGGTTAAGCTGTACGGGAGGCAACTTTTCCCGACGCTGAGCGAACGCGTAAATCAGCGGTTTATGATCGGTATATATGGTGGCATGTTGCACTTCCAATATGTGACGAAAGTGCTGCACTGCCTCATAGACTGCTAGCAGCTCGCGATAATAAGCTGGCCAGGTGGAGTGTCGCGGTGACAGCTTCTTACTGAAGAAGGCGAGAGGCTGCCAATGGCCGCTAACATTCTGTTGCAGACAGGCTCCTACGTGGCTCGACGATGCGTCGGTAAAGAGTCCCAATGGAGCATTATCAATGGGATGAGCTAGGAGTGTAGCAGTGGCAAGGTGTTCTTTGCAGGTATTGAACGCAAGCTCCAGTTCAGGCGTCCAGGGCACTGGCTTTGGGCCTTTCAGCTGAGTTGATGCCAACACGTCTATAAGTGGTGCTTGAAGTTTGGCTGCGTTCGGAAGAAATCGGCGGTAAAAATTTACCATGCCTAGGAATCTACGAAGACCTTCTACCGTTTTAGGTAAAGGAAAGTTTCGTAAGGATTCAATTCTATCCGAAGGAGGGCATGAACCATCTTTGTTAATACGGTAGCCGAGAAATGTTACCTCATTGGCCGCTAGTACGCACTTGGACGGGTTTACGACGACTCCATATTCCAAAAACCTCTGGAACAAGGCACGAAGGTGTTGAGCGTGCTCTTCAGGGGTGCTGGAAAAAACAAGGACGTCATCAATATATGGGTAACAGAAATTGAGTCCCCTTACGACCTCGTCCATAAAGCGCTGGAAGGACTGGCCAGCATTGCGCAGGCCGAAGGTCATAAAGGGGAACTCATATAATCCGAAAGGGGTTGTAATAGCAGTTTTACAAATGTCGGCCTCATGGACCGGTATCTGCTGGTAGGCCTTTTCGAGATCGATTGTGCTAAAAACTGTAGCCCCAGCCAGGCTGTGTGCGAAGTCACCTATATGGCGCACTGGGTAGCGATCTGGAATCGTTCTGGCATTCAAAATCCGGTAATCTCCGCAAGGACGCCACCCATGTTCGCCTTTCTGTGCCATATGCAGGGGCGAAGCCCAAGGGCTGCTTGAGGGTCGCGCGGTTCCACAATTCAACATCTCCTCAAACTCTTTCTTTGCGGCCTGCAGTTTCTGCGGTGCTAGTCTGCGCGGACGGCACGAAACCGGTGGCCCATCAGTAGTTATGATGTGGTGCACAGTTGAGTGTTTCACTGTGCGTGGCAGCCCAGGTGGTCGCAAAATATCTGGGAATTCCATCAAGATCTTGCCAAATGGTGACGCAGCCACAATGGTCTTAACACTCGTCTGGTTAATTTGGGCGATAGTAGCAGGAGCGAAGAGTTTAGTGCTACTATCGAGCAAACGCTGGTTGCGACAATCTGGCATCAGATGGCACTCAGCTAATAATTCCGAACCAATTATGGGTGCGCCAACATCTGCAATAACAAAATACCATTTAATATCCCGGCAGATGCCCAAATCTAGCCGCAGGAAAAGGGTGCCATAAGTTTTAATAGCACTTCCATTGGCAGCGCGAACATCATAAGTTGTGGGGCTGTATCTTCCCTTAAGCAAATTACGTGGAAAACAGCTAAGGTCTGAGCCAGTATCAATTAAAAACTGGTGGCCTGACCTGGAATCCCTCACGAATAAACGGCGGCCGGGGTTGGAGCAATCAGATGCCGCCTCTACTGATTGCTTGGTAGGTTTCCCTCTTGATTGGGTTTCCATGTACATGGAGGAATACATTTTGATGCATTCTTGCCATACCTCTTGTGGTACCAACACCATCGGTCACCAGATTTAGATGATGCCTGTGACTTAGGCTGGAAGCTGGCTGTGGACCTCGATTGTTGTGAATTATTTCTGCCAAGAGCTTCGACTTTCATTGATAAAGACTCAATACACTGTATAAGGGTACCTATTTCTGAAGGTGGAGGACCAGTGCTAACTGCAAAAGCAGCAGGTGTGAATTCTGAAGGAGATGCCTCCAACATAGCATCTGCTATCTCTGCTACTTTATCCAACCCTAAGTCCATCTGAGCTATAAGAATTCTCTGTACCTCAAGTGGCAGACGACGTAGCCATAACTCACGGAGAATGCTCTCATCTGCCATCTTTAACCCAGCCAAAGATTGAAGGTGACGAAGGAACACTGAGGGTTTTCTGTCACCGAGTTCCTCTCCACTAAGCAGTTGGCGCACTTCTTGGGGTCTAGAAATAGAATATTTCTTTATTAGTTCATTTTTTATTTTTTCATATTTTCCTTCTGCAGGGGGATTTATGATTAAATCCTCAACTTGAGTGGCTGTTTTATCATCCAAAATGGATAAAACATAACCATACTTTGTTCCATCTGCTTTAATGCCAGAAATATCAAACTGTGCTTCAGCTTGGGCAAACCAAAGCTTTGGTTTGTCTGCCCAAAAATTAGGGAGTTTTACTTTGATTTCATTAACCTGTGGAATTGGGTCTCTTGAAAGCTGCAGGACCCGCTCCCGGAGCTCCCTTAGTTGTTCTGACATTTCTGATGCTGTGGTTTGAGTATCCGGAGTTGAACCGGGGTCCCCCTCTTTGCCCATTATTATGGAAAAAAAAACTACAGTAGAAGAGGAAATAAATTACCTATGATCACTGGGCAAGGTACAGATATTTCTTAAAAAAAACCTAAAATGTTAGTACACATATACCATAGTTATTCATTATAAATTTTGTGCTCACACGTAATCTAAGGACAGCTACAAAACTATTATTACTACTATAATCTACGCTAGCATACGCGGTAAATACACATAAACTTGCCTAATGTGCGCCGAGCTGAACTTGCTTACATTACACTTGATTAAGATAACTTTATGCAACAAAAACTAAAAAAAAACAAGTCAATATTTACGATTCCGCTTAAACGAAAATGTAACCTCACTGACAGCTGAAGTGACAGATTTGGCTGTCAGAAGTTTCTTCGGAGAGCCGCGCGTGGCGCGCTTATTGTCACCCACTTGAAGTTGAATTCCCGCCGTTCAACACGAAGAAAAAAATATGGCCGTCGGAAAATTTACAACGAAATCGTAATTTTTTTTATCACCGTTACACTAATAGAATGCACTTCACCACTACTATGCACTGTTTTTGTTTCTTCTTTTAAAGTAGAAAACTGGATTTTTGTTCTTGTTAACTGACTCGCACTACAATGCTCACGAATGAAAGCCAAACGGACGAAGTAGGTAGGTTTTCTTGCAAATGTCGGCTGCGTGAATCTTTATCGCTGCAGAAGTCAGCAGGAACAAATTCGAGCTGTACGTGTGTAGACGCCACGGAGGATGTTCCAAAAAGCCGCTTCAAGCAATAACTGCACGGTAGTGCGGAATATGACTCCAAATCCAACGGAGTCTGGGGTCACCAATATAGCGATGGTGAGGGTGCAGGTTTCAGCGGACTCCAATAATAACTAGATTCCTTGTAGTACTACTAGTTTATTGTAGTTAAACAATTAAGTTAACAATGTGGTGATAATATAAAAATGCGGTCTCTGCCGTCAGTCTCAAAATCCTAAGCACAACCACCACAGATAATCTCCATTTCTCTCCCTTGTTGCCCTCTTCATGTTCTATTCGGATGCGTGGCAATTCGCCACAACCATAACAGATCGTGGAACTCTTTTATCTAACGCCGACATCAGATGATATTAATAACTAGTTTCAACAATATTTCGCGTTTTGCGACGTAATTCGATGACGAACTGGTACTCATATAATGACGTTATCAGTTGACAATATGGCTTATCATTGCTTGGAAACAACGACCCAATTTGGACTGATAACTTGTCTAGACAGTTCTAGGGCTGGCCCTAAAAGCATAGATAGACGGATAAGTACTTTTGCGTACTTATGGCTTTACGACCTTTTTTTATGTAAAGTTACTCGCGTTGTTTGCGTACTTAGGGTGAAAATTGGGCGATAATGGTCGTCCAGCCATAATAAGTACGCGAACTTACTGGTCCTTTTATCGCCAAAGTTACTCGCGTTGTTTGCGTACTTAGGGTGAAACTTGGGCGATAATGGTCGTCCGGCCATAAACTGTACGCGAACTTACTCGTCCTTTTATCGCCCAAAGTTAGTCGCGTTGTTCACGTACTTAGGGTGACACGGACTATAAAGGCTGTCGAGCCTACGCGAACCTACTCGTCCTTTTATCGCCCAAAGTTACTTGCGTTGTTCGCGTACTTAGGGTGATGTAGTCCAGCTATAAGTACGCAAACTTACTCATTCGACTATCACCCCTTTTAGATGTACCGTTTGATAGTTGATCTTATCTTCGTAAGACCCACGTCAAATTTCGTTCTATTTAATTGAAGGTGGATCGCTTAATTTGTGTCGAGAATAAAAAAAAACGCAGTAGTTATTTTATTGTGGCTAATTGATATGTTAAGGACTATTTCTTATGCGATTGTGTTTTGAGTTTGAAAGTTAAAAATACTAATTTTACTAATGTGACCTTTTTACGCATTTAATGTACAATTATTTAGAATAAGCAGCTTGAACTTCGAAAAACAAAACACGGTGCCCTAATAGGGAAATATTGTTTTACTACCGGAAAACTACTTGATATCTGAGTTTAACTTAAAAAGAGTGATGATTAGCCACAAAGCCACTTTGAAAATTTCAAAATTCCCTCCTTTTACTGACCGATCCATCGTAAACCATGTCACTTATGTCGCGACATAAATATGATTTCAACCCTTATCTAACCAATAAGCGTGTGCGAAAGGGACAAATGCTTCATGTCCGCGATAAAGTGTGCTACTAGTGCAGTTATTCAACAATGGATCATCTTCTCTACCAACAGTTAAATTATGACACGTTTTTTAATGGCCGGTTCCTATGTTCAAACAACAGATTTTACTTCCCAACAGTTTACGTCGGTCGCCGTTTTGGCCCAACTTTTCAACGTACCACGAACGCACATATTATATGTATATGTGCGCCATTGACTGCAGAGTTGGTATAGTGAAACTGGGTGAAAATACCGAAAACAAATTAATGCGTTACCGATAGTAAGGGTGTTTTATTAAAAATATATATATTTATAGGTACCTTCTTACTCGCTAATCCGGCCGAACCCAGCAATACTTACACTGTTGTGTGAGACAGCCGGTGAAATTGCTGGCACAAGAGGTATTCCATCTTAGCCCTCGGGTTGGCAACGCATCTGCAGTCCCCTTGGTGTCGAGGTCTCTATGGGCTGCGGTGATCACTTACCATCAGGTGACCCACTTGCACGTCTTCCTTCTTATTAAAAAAAAATAATTTTTTTCTTGGTTTTTTCTTGATTTTTTCTTGGTTTGCTATTACTGCCTTTTATAATGTGCGTCACCAGTTAGGTACTCGTGCTTTATAATTAATGTAAATATAGGAAAATTAAACACACAGGTTGTTCCGCAGTGAATAATTTAATAAGTGTTTACTAATTATTATAAAAATTATTCCACAGACGCTTGCGACGGTAATTACTTGTTTACAAAACAATACCAGCCGAAACGGTTGCGAGTCATTAAGCTAATCGATTCAGATATGTTGTGGGGTAGACGGATAGGAAAAATCCTCTTATAGCGATTGATTCGTAATTGAGAGGTCATGTATAGACATTCGTAGAAGACAGTAAACAGGTTAATTATATCCATACCTTTATATGAACATAACTTATAAGGTACAGAACAATGCCTAAAATATCTTCGTAGTATTTATGTGCTAAACAATTTGTTTTTGATTATTATTTTGTTTTCTTGTCAATGTAGGTACTTATTTACTATATCTATTATTGAGTTGCAAAGGCCCTATATGCCTATTCCTTAAAAAAAAATACTCGATCCGTTTGCCCCATTGCAAAGTGAAAGCAGGACAAAAGGACAACGTAACTAACAATTAATGGTTTTAGCGTTTTTTATATTTACTTACATTGGAGCCAAACTAAATTAATTAAATGAAAATGCGTACTTAATATATCAAAAATGATGTCCAGAGGTTATAAGTCTTTTGCTATTCCCAATGTCAAAATAAAAACTTGATTAGTTAAAAAGATTAACGCATTCTTATCGACTCATTACCGTTTGTAAGAACTGCACTAATTGGGTTCTTAACGATGTTTGTATTTAGTAATTCTTAAACAAACATAATAACTGCATCAATGTAAGAAAATTAACGGAAGATAATTAAAGGAACGCACTGAATAGTTTTGCCAAATGCTGAATGGAGAGGAAATTATAGTTTTAACCTTCGTTAAATAAGACTCATTGCCTAGCAAGCACGCCTATTTTTGTTATTTATTACACAATAGTGATGTAACGAATATTCGCATTCGCATTCGCATTCGCGAATATTCGCGTATTCATTGCATTATTCGCATTCGCCAAAATTTATGCGAATGTTTTGCGAATATGAATAGCAGAAAAAAAACCAATTTGAAGACAATAGTAGATAAATAAAATCAAAATCCATTCATTTCTTATGTTTTTTAATGCAAGAAAAAGTAACTAACCTCGTAATCACAATATCAGTTTTCACTTTATCATTTGGTATTATTTATTTACTTACTTGTTTTTTTTTGCAATGAAGCTTAACAATTACAGTTTCATTGGAACTTATAAATACAAATGGAACGCATCTCCTTCGAACGAGACTGCCTCCAAGCCATAGACAATTGGCGCCAAATTTGAACAAATACTGAATATTCGCATTCGCATTCGCATTCGCGAATGTCGGTAGCAGATATTTGCATTCGCATTCGCATCCGCGAATGTTCAAAAAATGACATTCGTTACATCACTATTACACAATATGCATTCGTACATTATTTACATATAAAGAAAAAAATAAAAAAATATATATTTGGAACTATTCAACATAATACACAAATTACACACATTACACACAAATACACACAACATGGGCAGAGTACCAACAAAAAACAAAACATTATGTTGAACAGAATCAAAAAGGGCCCCACTCAGCATACTGCCTCGGTAACCCGAGACTCTGATTTTCAGTGGGACCCTTGGGATTCCTAATACTAAACTAAAAACGAATGAACAATGACGACACGAACAAGTGCCACTTAAAAAACAATTTACATCGGTAGAAATATTATACAATTAAGACATTTTCATTCAATTACCACTATGAAATGTAGCTGTAGTGACGGTTTTTTTCTATTAAGTATGTTAATTGCTGGGCTTGAATAGTGAAGACGTAATATTTGATAAGGAGGTATGTTCGTTTGATGAAATAGAGGAGAAGAGGCCAGTGACGAAAAAGTAGAGACTACGCTATTTTTTACCCTACTACGGCAAAGCCAAAAGGAAGGGTTAATTATTAGTCTACGTCTTTCCGTTGGATTCCCAAGCGGATGCAATCGACTCGGTAAACTGCTACGTCAGCATTAGAACACTGGCAAGGAATACCTACGTTTGATTAAACCCGGATGTTTATTAGGTATTTAATGCATCTAATCCACGTAGGCCAAATCAATAATTTTATCATATTCACTTTACTGATATGCAACGGATACTGATAATTTACCGGTATTGTCTGGTATTACGTATCTCAGATCCTCCTCCTATTACATAGCTACTAGTACAGAGTACATAATACTATGTTAGTACCGTCTAGTACTGTACTAGGTACCGTGGAAGAATCTAAGGTTTGTCGCTTTTGCATCTTATCGTATTGCAATAGGATGTAAAAGTAATAAACCTATACGAGAACATTCCTTGAACGTTACAAAAGATTACAAGTCCGCAGAAATATCGAATAATTATTCAAATTAACCATATAGGAATACTCTAGAATGTTCTGCTACTCATATGCATAGTATATATGTATATTAAGTTACATGTTGTCTTGCGTAAACGAAGAAAGAATCTGACTGACACATCGATTAACGCATAGAACTAATGGCGGATTGACATTTCTAATCAGACATAAAGTTGTTAATTTTTTGTCGCCCTGTGCCTTACAATTGTCTAACAAATATCTATTTGAATTCTTGTTTTTTCTTATTAGAAAGATTTTGGATTTGTGTAAATGGCAAAAAAATATCGATCCCCAAAATTGCTGACCCTAAAATCTGCCTCCCTGGGATCAAGCCTACTCAATCCATCTGCTGGTGGATCTGCCATTGCAGTCTAAACCGGTGGGGGTAGAAAATGGAATTGGAAATAAAGGTTTCTCAAAGGCTATAAAGGTGCATGAAGAAAGGCTTTCGAAAAATTCATGCCCTATTTGGTAAAATATGAATCGCAATTTTTTAAGAAATTCTTTCTTTCTTAAAATTAAACTAAATCAATGAAAATCGAAAAAAAATGCTTAGTTATCGCGGGTAAGTGATAGTATGGCTAAAATATATTTCTACTTTTTATCTCAAAATATGCAAAATTCCTGCTGAACAGCGATAGATTGGTTACTTTGAGTGCGAACAGAAGAGGTCATTTCCGTTACATTACGGGTTTGCTATGGAGTCCAACCTGATTGAAGACAGTTGCAAAAATCAATGTATAATACTAGTTTAATATTCGCACAACTTTACTTCCCTCGTGAGACCAGGGCCCGATTTCATAAACGCGATAGGCGACAGGTGACAGTGACAATTCGGTATACAGTGCTTGCCCACTATGATGTTAAGTCTGTAGCGTTACTTGTCGACACAGTAATGTACGACCAATTGTCACTGTCACCAGTCGCCTGTCGCGTTTATGAAATTGGGCCCAGTGGCCCTAACATGACTGGCCAAGTTTAGTTTATCTCTATCTGTGTCCCTTTCTTATGACACTAGTTAGACAGAGACACAGAGAGGGGTTAAACTAAACCTGGGCAGTCATGTTATGACCGCAGGGTATAAGTATATATTATAGGTATAGTCGACCAAGTAATTGCTTGACCACTTTTGAACCTTATTTCTTTGTAATACGGTCGAAAGGTGGTCAAGCAATTTTTTTGTCGACTATACAATGTTGTAGGTTACGGTTGTATGGATTGTACTTTGGACCGAGCGATTTCTAACGTGTGTCTTATTGTATACGTGCATAGCTAAGTCGTGGTAAGCTTGTGTGTATAGAGGAATAAATTACATCTGCATATTTCTTTTATACGAATGACCATTACATTTGCAAATTTTCTCTTAAGTTTTTTACCTATATACCGTATGCAAAAAATATCGCAAAGAACTCGGAGATATCTTCATTTGTTTTATGCCTAACTTCCTCATGAAGCATTTAATAAAAGACTATTGTGTATCCAGCGCTTTCCATACAAACGGCGATAACGTTTTCCACCCTCTAAACCTTAACCTATAGGCATTTTTTTTTGTATGTTGTCATGTCATTATACCCTAGAAAACCCTTTCAAAAATATTCACGCTTTATAGTTTTGTTCGAAACTCCTGAATGAATTACAAATATTGTCAAATTTATGTAGAATATTTAAAAAATGAAAACACAAACCTAGTTCTAGGGCATACTTAATAACTACATAAAAAAAATATGGCTATAAATAGGTTATGGTTTAGAGGGCGGAAAATGTTATCGCCCTTTGTATGGGGCTGGCTTCACACTCCTCTTAAGACTATTATGAGGAGTTCTTCATACAAACGGCGGTTCTCCACTCCATAAACCTTAACGTTTAGTCATGGTTTTTTAGTAACTATGGTGATGCCATGCCTCAGAACTAGGTTTGTACTACTGGGCGAGAAAGGCACATGCCCTATACTCCATAGCGAAAATTTGCCGCGTTATTTTTCCGCAGACTCGCCCCTACAATCATTTTCGCGCGCGCATGAATACTTGCTTTTCTTCACTATACGTTCTATTCCTACTAAGTACCTATGTAACATGCAAATAATCAACCGCATAATTAAGATGTTTCTTTGTTTTTATCACGTTTTATTACGTAGGTATAATTTAATTATAATTACAATTGAAATGTTTTGTAAAGGTAATTTATTGGCAGCTGAACAATGGCTGTTTAATATGTGGGTGAGGTGACGTCGGGTCGAAAACGATGAAACACTGTGATGTTATGCCTGAAAATAGGCAAATCCATTTATCAGACCATGTGGTTCAGTCAACCTAACATGACTGGCCAAATTTAGTTTATCTCTATCTGCGTCCCTATGACACTAGTTAGACAGAGACGCCGGGAGGGGTTAAACTAAACCTGGGCTGTCATGTTAGGGCCGCAAAGAAAAGTAACTTTTTGCACGAATGCATGCAAAGGGGGTTACTTGCGGGTGCCAGGACCCTGTGCAAGGTCTGTCCGGATCGCTACCACAATCTTGTTCGCTAATCCAGCCGCTAAGCAGCAGTGCTTACACTGTTGTATTCCGGCGTGGAGAGCAAGACAACCGGTGCAATTACTGGCACAAGAGATATTCCATCTTAGCCCTCTCAATTGCAATCTCATTTGTGTTGCAGGTGTCTATGGACGGTGGTGATCGTTTACCATTAGGTGACCCACTTGCCTGTTTGCCTTCCTATTTTATGTTAAAAAAAACTTTTCTCTGCAGCAGACTGTTTAGTTACCTATCATATATTTAATACTGGCTTTTTTAACAGGAAAGTTTTTTAACAGATAATTTGTAACTTTTAATTGACCTTCACTAATTTAATGTGTTTATTTACTATCTAGGTAGGTACTTAATTAGTTCGGTAAGGGTAACTTTGAGGTTACGATAGCTAATTATTGCGTTAATCATCAGACTTTGTTGAAAAAAAGGCAATTATTTAAGTCTGTTAAAATTAGTTTATCTTTCCACAGAAAGAATATTTCCACTAAAAATATTGTTTTAAACGAAGATTAATTAAGTAGTTATTAGGTTATAATACACACAATACATACGGCTAAACCACAAGACTCTCAATCAAACCACAAGACCCAAATATTTCTATAACAGCCATCATTCGGGTATGCCTATGTCATCCTAAATTTAAAGATAAAATGTTGTTTTAAGAATATCAGAATAATTAAAAAATATGCGTTAAAATGTACAAGGGACGTTTTTATAGGCATCAAAAAGAATTTTGGCCCATCTACCTACTTAAGTATAAGTAGCTACCGTCATCAGATGCATAGGTAACGTACCTATGTAAAATTTATGTTTCTGCCTACCCTATTTTCAACAAATTAAAACAATTATTCTTAGTTAATGTATGACAGAACATTAGCAGCAATCAGTTTCTTATCGAGGGCTTCTTGTTCACGCACGCTTAAACAAATACGAGAAGAAGGCCAAACTATACATTAAGTACACCTACCTTAGTACATATTTACTTAGGCCTACGCCCAATAAATACTCATTATGGATTCAATATTAGGCAATTAAATAGAACAGTAACCTAGAACAATCTATACAATGCGCGCAAATAAAGTTCAAGATAAAGATTTTACAAAGGTGGCAGCAGGAGGTGTGTTTGTAAACCCACTGTTGTGACGTCAAGCTAGATAATTTTCGTTGTGTCGGTGGGTGTGTATTTAATATCATTATAACTCGGACGAATTATGTGTCCATGCGATTATTAAGTTGGCTGTCTAGTCTCTTGGTGGTATCGGTAGTTTTTATTTTAGTCGTGTAGCTACCAAGGCTTCGTGTTTTACCGCCGTGGTGTTGTGTATAGCGGCATACCCCACTAGGCGGTACGATCGATTGCACGCGCTCTCACGAGTTTCACACGTTAACCGTCCGCGAAATCGGATATTATTCACCTCTTTTTTACCAAAAAGAATCACAGAAATGTATTCAATCGCTGAAGCTACCCTAGCTTTCATTGTTCTTTATCTATTTTCGTTCCTTTTCGAAGTCGTAACGGGATTAGTGGTGTAGAAATGTAGCGTCCAAAATAATAGCTGTAAAATGTGATATTTAATTAAGTTCTATTTTTAACTTTAACTTATTTGTAAGTCTTGTTTTAAGTGAAAATATCAATGCAATATTAGGATAGGTTTGAAAATAACTAGAATAAGTATTTATTAAATTCGTTCACCATCATCAATTCATCATCACGTCGTTGGCCGTGCAAATACAAGTAAGTACCTACTTTGCTTACACATAGTTACAATTTCTATTCTACCTTATCTAATTAGGTACGGGTACCTGGCTATGTATGAGAATCCCTTAGTGTTTGAATATCTTTACAATAATTAAAGTATAAATATTTATTTTATTTTTGTTAAAGTGTTTGTCTTTCGATCAGCGATCACGATGAATTTTTAAATTGTGTGCGGCATTTTTCGATACGTTTCCCGCGTTCTGCCGTAGTAGCGCCATCTATTGGAAACACCCGTTTCTAGCTTCTTTCTTCAAGAAGACCTTTGCTCGCAGATGACGTGTGAATAAATATTGCGTATCGAATAAATTACTTAAATATTTATTTTGAAGTGATGTTATAATTAAATTGTGATTAATTATCACTTAAAGTATCAGTGTCAGATTTTAGGTTTCGTTAATTACAAGTGGCATAATGATAAAATTTGTCTAGTCATTGCTATTATTGGTTTAAAAAAACTATCTGTCAAAAAAAATACGTCAAAACATCGATGTTTGAACTTCTTCGGTCGCAAATTTTTTATTAATTTTCAATTAAAAAGTTTTAAAATGGGTTTTCGGAATATTCCTAGACATCTGTACTATCGATACAAACACCCTTTCACGTGCAAATGCCATTATTCAACAGTCTCCGATAAAAAGTGGCAAACTGTTGTGGGTTTGGAGGTTCACGCGCAATTAAATACCGAAACTAAACTGTTTTCTGGTGCTCAAAATACATTTGGTGGACTAGTAAATAATTGCGTAGCTTTAGTCGACGCTGCGGTACCAGGTACTTTGCCTGTATTGAACAGAAAGTGCGTAGAATTAGGGGTGAAAACTGCACTTGCCCTCTCCTGTAAAGTGAATGAAGTGTCCACATTTGATAGAAAACATTACTTTTATGCTGATTTACCTGCTGGTTATCAGATCACGCAACAAAGAGCACCCTTAGCTAGCGACGGGGTCATTAATTTTCAGGTAACTAGATGTCCAGATTTTCAAATAGCTTAAAAAGCTTAGTCGTTTTTATGCATTGGGAAACACAAACTGAATCCTCAGAAGACTGTAAACAACAGGGAAAAGTTGGGGACAAGCGAAAGTTGTAATTGGTTAGACAATATGTTTGATTTTGCCTTGGCCCGGAGACCTTTGGTTCATTCCCCAATGATACTTTTTTCCTCCATCAATAACTGATATGGTTGTTTTAATTTTCATTGATAATAATGACATGCTTATCTTTTGTTTATGTCATATCATTTTAAAATCATTAATCTTTATCATCTTTTCGTTATTTTATATTTACATATTATAAAACAAAGTTGCTATGCATTCCTGTCTGTCCCTATATATGCGGCTACCTATTCCTGAACTAGGCATTGGATTTTGATACCGTTTTCTCTTGTCACTTAAAGATTTTTCTTATGGAAGATTTTTATGTTTACATCCTGATTGTTTAATGCTGTGGTGGATTGCTAGTTATAAATAAAATATTATAATATTTTCATTGTTCAGTTTTTAGACCATTAAGAATGCACCCCACTCTTAGAGGAGTGGGGTGGTTATGCAAATTATTTTCATATGGTTCAAGGTCTCAAGTCAAATACTATTTGGTCAAGTCTAAATCTGCATGTATAGTCGACCAAAAAATTGTTTGACCACTTATTGACGGTATCACAAAGGGATAAGGTTCAAAAGTGGTCAAGCAATTACTTGGTCGACTATTCAGTACAGCTGGGCCTAGTTTTGTCACAGAAAACATAAATTGTCATTACATTAACTATCAAGCATAGGATAGAAAACTTTTGTTTAACTGTGTATTTAACCCATCCGAGGCTTAAGCACGTATCCATGCCTGTCCATGGATGGCTTAAGCACAAATACGTTCTATGGGTAATACACTGTGCAAAACTTCATCAAATAGCCACACTGACGTGTCGAGTTTTGATTTCGGCCCCTACTCAGATAGGTTAACCAACACTCACATAGTGTATGTGACCAAAGAGAAGGAGTGTGTCTTTGTGTATTCAACGAACTAAACATGACTTTGTTTTTGCTGTAGGTATTTACACCGGGCATTCACAAGAAGCCGTATAAGAAGAGTTCAAAGATCAAGCAGATCCAACTAGAGCAGGACAGCGGCAAGTCTCTGCATGATGCGGAGCTCAAGCGCAGCTTGGTCGACCTCAACAGGGCCGGGGCTCCCTTGATCGAGTTGGTGTTCGAACCTGACTTAGAGGTAGGATTCATGTAACTGTGTGTGTGTAATGAAGTAAAGTTTATCAAATGTGTATCACAATATCACACTATCACGTGGCGTCACATCATCACATCACGTCACATCACACAATCATATCACAAAATCACAGAATATTATGAAGCTAAAAGTTTGTGTCTTATTGTTACTTCTTCACACTAGAACAGCTGGTCGGATTTGGATGAAATTTAGGATTGCGAAAGATTATACCCTGGATTAACACATAGGGTATTTTTTATTCCATAAGAATGCGTATTTACCGCGGGATAGCGATAAACGAATTCTACACGGACAAAGTCGCGGGCGACAGCTAGCTGGGAGGCACCGGGAGCAAACGTGTTTGAATGCTTTCGTTTATTTGATCCTACGTCATCAAATATTAAAATAATCAAAAAAGAAAAACACAGGGTTGTTCGGAATCACTCACTCTATCACACTGTATATGTTTTTTGAAGAGTTTTGGGCCTGTATAGTATAAAGTAAAGTCACTAGTTTTTTGGGCCTGAATTTTTTTTATAGTGCATCTTTGGCTGCATTCTCCTTCTAAACCACCCATCGGACTTTGATGCGGTTTTCACTGTCATTTAGAGATTTTTACAGGGAAGGTTTTTGTGTGCATTTTATCCCGATTGTACCTGTACCAAGCCAAGGAGAATAGCTAGTTAAACATCAAACTTTGAATATACTAGATGTCTGCATGCAAGTGAGAAAATACACTATTATGACACTTACCCACGGAAGAAAGAGAAATCATTACCCAACATCATATCATAAAATATTGTTCTGTAGTCATGATATCCCTACCCTTTCCAGGATGGCGAGGAGGCAGCAGCGCTGGTAAAGGAACTGGTGCTGATCGTGCAGCGGCTCGGCGCGTGCTCGGGCCGCATGGAGCAGGGCGCGCTCCGGGTCGACGCCAACGTGTCGCTGAGGCGGCCCGGGGAGCCCCTCTCTACTCGGACTGAGGTAAGTGTCTCACTTTTTTTTTTTATGAAATAGGAAGGCAAACTAGCAAGTGGGTAACCTGTTGGTAAGAGATCACCTGAGTGGGTTTTATAAGAAGCCAAAATCTTTAGAGTTTTGTCTCAATGTTTGTACCCGCGTAATTTTTGAATTATTGACTTCCTTGTGTGAATTTTTTTGTGGTCTATTTATGTTGTCTACTTCTGGGTCGACAATCGCTGCAACCGTTCGCGGGCTGGAGTTGGCCCACGGACCGTAGTTTGTCCACTGTTTTAGACTATAAACATATGCGTGGAAAGCAAGACAGCCGGTGTAATTACTGGCACAAGAGGTATTCTATCTTAGCCCTCTGGGTTGGCAACGCATCTGCAATCTCTGCGATGTTGCCGGTGTCTATAGGTGGTGGTGATCGCTTACCATCAGGTGACCCACTTGCTTTTTCGCCTTCCTATTTCATAAAAAAATGAATTTATAACACTAGAACATCAAAAAAAAAGCATACTGAAGGTTAACTCTAAGATTTTTTTATGATTTTAAAATGCACGGCATTGTGTTACAGATAAAGAACATCGGTTCGGTGCGAGGCGTGGCGGGGGCGATACGGCACGAAATCGAGCGGCAGACAGCCGTACTGGAAGGCGGCGGTCGGATCGTGAACGAGACGCGGTCGTGGGATGCCGTCGCTAGAACCACCGTCGCCATGCGGGACAAAGAAGTTGTACAGGACTATAGGTAGGCTAATAAATTAAAAAATAACAATTTTGTCCATTAAAGTAATTGAGTATTGGCAACTGAGCAAAATGATACAAAATTCAAATCAATTTTTTGTTATGGAATAGGAAGACAAGCAAGTGGGTCACCTGATGGTAAGTGATCACCACCGTCTATAGACATCGCAACACTAAGGAGATTGCAGATACGTTGCCAACCCAGAGGAATATGATAGAATACCTCTTGGGCCAGTAATTACACCGGCTGTCTTGCTCTCCACGTTGGACCACAACAGTGCAAGCACTGCTGCTTAGCGGCAGAATTAGCGAGCAAGATGGTGTTAGCGATCTGGACGGACCTTGCACAAGGTCCTACCACCCGTTTTGTCAAGACTTAATTTCTCGGGCGTATTATAATATCAATGACTATATCTTGGGATGTTTTGAAATGATCTCGACTTGCATTGGCGATCCCTAGCTCCAAAAGTATACATATTGTGTTAAATATTTCAGACGTAAAATAACAATGTAATTTTGGTTTCTTAAAAAAAGTCCACCTCGTTGACTTTAATGCCGGTACCTTTTCATCAGAGGTTTTTTCCGAACTGATGGTAAATTGATGACGGTAGACCTTCATAAGTGCTTCTTGTAAGCCTAATCTTAATAAAGATATTTTGACTTTAAACTAAATATTTAGCAATACAAAAATGTGCAAATATATAACGCTAAGACATCTCCATGAGGGTAATAAACAAGTTATAAATAAAGGCGGTTAGCGCCATAAGCTGATTTAGATGCGTCTCTAAGTTCATGCTTTTTAATTCATTCGTTCCAAAGAAAGCACCTGGACTTAAAACGGGCAATGATATACTATCTGTGTCTACTATTCGATGGCTGATGGAACTAAAGGCAAGTTTAGTGTCTAATAGAAATTGATTTAATACTATTTATTGTTTTTTTCAGGTTTATGCCAGAGCCAAACCTCCCGCCGTTACGCGTAAACTTAAACACCAAAGAAGGCACTCAAGACGTTATAAGCGTGCCTCTCATACAAGACAGCTTGCCGGAACTTCCAGAAGAGTCGAGGAGACGCCTCGTCGAAGATTTTCATCTTCGTCCAGACACTGCCATACAGCTTGTAAATGAACCAATCCTTCTCGAATACTTCCACAGTTTGACATCAGAAAAGACCCAGAATTCAATAAAGATTGCCAATTTGTTAATCAATGATCTGTTGACTGTACTTAACAAGAAGAATTTAGATGTCGAAGAGTGTAACATTACCGTAAAACAATTGAAAGAGCTAACCGATATGCTTGGACAGAAGCAAATAAGTTTGGACGTTTGTAAGAAAATTCTAAGTGAACTCATTGATTCTTCTGACAGCTTGAAGTCACCTGCAGATATTGTCAATGAAAAAGGATGGTTATTGATCACAGATGAAGAAGAAATAACCAAGAAGTGCACAGAAGTGATACAGAATAATCCAAAATTGGTGAAGCAATACAAGGAAGGCAAAGTCAAAGTGTTCTCAGCGTTGTTAGGGGTGTTAGTTAAGAGCACCAACAATAAGTTAGATATGTCTCTAGCATCCAAAAAGATGGAGGAATTGTTAAAGAAGTGATGATTAAATGTTGAAAAGTTGTTCTTTGTTTTTATTTAAAACAGCCTCAAATTATAATCTCGATTTGAACCTTGGACTTGGAGATATCTTTCGTGAAGTCGTGTTCATTATGAATTTGGCAAAAGTACCGTATAACAGTTGAAGGCCTTTTTTACGAAGCAAAGCCAAAAGAAAAGGTTATGAATTTAGCAGTCTTTAATTATACGTTATAGCTCTGCTCATTCAATAAAGATGAAAAATAAGAGGACCGTGATATTTATTTACCGTTCTTATTGGGAATATTACCAATAAGTCTTTCTAACTTACTTACATTACCTAATTACTTTAGTAACCAACGCTCTTACAGTGAGGAATTCTGTACGTAACCATACGTAACCATACGTAACTGACCTGTGCAGCTGTGAGGTGCTTCTTGACTTTCGTGCGCTCGATACTAAACAGCCGCGCGCCAATCAGTGCCGGCTAGAATATACGCTCGCGTATTTGATTGGTTTGCGGCTGGCGAGTCAAAAATGAACCCGCTTATGGGCTGTCGCAGTAGCTTTAGGGTAGCTCCCCTTTAATAACTTAATGTTTTGCCAAATCTGAGCTAGACCAGAAGCGTAGGTATAGGTACCTACAGTCAAAGAATTTAATTCCCTAACCATTTCGTTGAAATGTGTCGCAATGCATTAAGGTCGATATGTAAAACTAACCTCTTATGGTGACAGTTTGCTATACGATATTGAACCTTAGGCGGGTTGGAAATTAAATTCTTTGACTGTACTTAACTTGAATAAAGAAACGGGGAAAAAGCGCAATAAGGATAACGATTGCGAATTATATTTGTGACTTTATTGGTGTGCGTGATTAAAAACCTAGTTAGAACGCTAGCAACAAAATCTAATCCGCTCCGCTAAACCGAATGGCGTCACTTAACCCTATTTGCTTATACTAGTCTTTGTTACTGATTCCACGTTGGTAAATAATATGAATGACATAATATTTATGATTAAGTTTGCAAAAAAAATAGTTCTCATAAATAGGGAAATAAAGTAAGTGACCAGTGGGAAATACTTTTGCTATTTCTTTTTACCAGGCTCTTGTACAAGCCACTTAAGTTTATAGTCCGGGGAACACACCATCTGCCCCAGGATGTGAGTAGATGATATACACGTGGATATATATTTTTTAAATATCCCTTTTTAGAGGCTTTCTTGGTCCGCGGCCGCGACTTATTGAACTCGAAAACTCAATTAAGGACCGTGAACATCGAAACGATTTTTGACATCTGAGCGCTTGCCATCCGCGAACCAATCATGCGCGAGCGTATATTTTAGCCGGCAAAAACTACAAAAAAATCAAATTGTATTTTTTTACTGACTACCTAATAGGTATACTTACTTAATTGTTTACTATGTTTGATTAATCTAAAGGCAATTTGTTAAATAGCGCTTTTCAGTGGATGCTTTGTAAGCATCTGCTGGACCAATAGTCTGAGACTGACTGAGTGGCCTATGAATCAAATTGGTTGACGCGTACATGTTTCATATTATGCTATTATGTAAAAAGTATTTGTTATAACACGTTGCACTGGCTACAATGATTTCTACTTTCCTTAAACGTTGACCGGTAGAGAACGCCTTATTAAGGCATTAATTCCGCCTTTTTTACAGTTTGGTGTCAGCGTTGTGCAATAAAGATTAAATAAATAAATGAACAGGTGGCTGGCGATCGTCTTTTTTCTTAACCACCTACCTAGGTAGGTACATACCAACTTAATATAAAAGCAATAAGTAGATACACGTAACTATTTACTGTACTTAGATGTGTAATGTCCAGTATGCCATTGGAACGTCAACATTTACTATTTACTCACTTGATATTCGAGCTGACGAAGGTTGTTTGTGGACGCGGCGCACGCGCCCCGAATATTGTAAGCAGCGGCAGGGGAGCTCAACCGAGAGGCGCATGGACTTAGAGATGGACACAGGGTCCCAATTCTTCATCTCACATTTGAGGTATGTCGAAAAAATGACAGATTTTGAAGGGATCTGACCGCTCTTTTTGACATTTATATCTTGAGTTAGACTTCATCTCTTCTGAGGCGAGAATAAAGCGTAGGGCCTCCATTTGACATTGTAGGTTTTCAAAATCAGTAGTAAATTTAACAAACTGGAACAAATTACCGTGCTACTCCGCGAAACCAGTGCCGGCCTCGTGCAAAATAGCAGCGTCTGTGCGACATATATATATATTCATGCAAAACCCCTGATGGTAAGTGATCATCACCGCCTACAGACACCCGCAACACCAAGAAGATTGCAGATGCGTTGCCAACCCAGAGGGCTATGATGGAATACCTCTTGTGCCAGTAATTGCACCGGCTATCTTGCTCTCCACGCCGGAACACAACAGTGCAAGCACGGCTGCTTAGCGGCAGGATTAGCAAGCAAGATGGTGGTAGCAATCCGGACGGACCTTGCACAAGGTCCTATCACCCGCAGTATATTTCAACAGCTAATTAACGTCCTAAATTAGTTCAAATTGCCAAAGTTATCTTATCTTACGTTATGTAATTTGTGTTGTAACCTAACCTAATCTACCTAAGTTACAAATCACTTCCCATTAAATAAACCACATGCTCGTCCGCCCGCTTTTTCATAAAAAGTACCAGACTAACCAGTTGATAACCCCTGCCAACTCTCATTCTGTTGTTATAAACAAACAAATAGCAGGACAATTAACTGAATCACGCGCAGTTGCATCACACACCCTTACTCGCCGCTGGGCCTTCGCTGCCAACTTCAGAACACCTCCGACTACCAACAATGTTGTCCGAGGTTACTATCCTCTCTCTATTGCTAGTGGTTACGCTAGGGGAACCAACTGCCCCAGGGTTCGACAGAACTGTGAGTGAAGGAGTGACCAGCTTGGGGTACAAAGTGGTTTACGGAGATGAAGACCTGACGATCATTAACGAGGTAGTCGACGATGTTGAGAAGAAAGCATTGAAGAGTAAAATTAGACTGAACAATGCTATCAAGCCTCTGCCGGCAATGGATGTGAAATGCCTGATGTCTGCTGACACCTACTGCTCCAAACCGATGAGGGAAACTAAAAGTAAGAAGTTCTTATTACGTTTAATATCAAAACCCCTAAAGCCACATAACCATAAGGCTGAACTTCAGCCTTAATGTCCTACCATGGTTCATGAGTAGCTAAGTTTAATTATCTATAAACTACTCACTTTTTTGTACCACTAGTTAGACAGTCCTGACGTGACTGGCACAAGAATAACTTGCATATCCTTTAGCGTGTCTCTTTTTTACTAGTGTCATAAGAAAGGGATACTAAGGGAGAACCTAAACTTGGTCAGTCATGTTAGGATCTACTTTCTAGACTTTACTTTCTGCCGGTATTTGTACCGGCTAAACTCTCATCAGCAGCTCTGTGAAGTTGATAGTTATTAAATCAATGTAACGTGACGTGCCAATAATATTTATAATGTATGTTATCGAGTTACATTGAGTGGAGTTGTGGAATAGGTAAAAGGAGACTTTTGATATCCTGATTCATCAGATTATGTTTAAGTAAATTCAATTCTGATCATGATTCTTTTCATCCTAAATAATCACTAATATGCGAGTAGAGTTCCGAACGTCTATAGGCTGCAGCAAATGCTTACCAGGGTTATAAAATTTATAATTATGTTTGTTGCAGGTGTCATAATTCAAGCTATCAAAGATGATTGCAAGGAATGTACTATTGCCCAAAAGGAGGGTGCTGGCAAGGTGATAGCCGCCATGATGGCTCACGATCCTGCGGCTTGGAAGCTGTTCCTCACAAGGTACCAGGGCATCCAGAAAATTCAGAGGATCCTAGGATAAAAATCGTAAAGAGACTTGTAACGTTAGGTTTACAAATAGCATCGATATTTATAAAGAAAAATAGAACACCCTTTCATTTTGGCCTCGTATAGGTAACTTAATGGTTATAAATTATTTTCTTATGTATATACCTAACTGTATTTATTCTTTTTTAGCCATTTCTAATTATTTTTATATGATTCTTCTTGAAGTCTTTAATAAAGTGCTTATATTGACAATATTTTTGCAACTTAAGTATTTAAAATATGTATATTACAGTTTGCAGCAATATACAAAATTAAAATAAAAGTCCTGCGTAATCGCTGTACCAAAAACAACAATGTAGCATTTAGTTAACGACAGTATTGTACAAAGAATGCTCTCATGTTTCTTTAGGACAAAAAACTACACAAAATTGTACCTACAAACTGTAACCCATTGTCCCTAGTTTGCAATTACTATTGGAGATGACAGTAAAGCATCATTCCATAACCTTTATAGGTCGGCTCTCCAGTTGCGTCCCGATTCTGAACAAACTACCCCCAAGCCTGACGCCGAGCTGTATAGAGAGGTAGGAGAACCAGAAGATGTCTTAAGCTCAAACCGTTACATTATGCCTGGAGTCAAAGTGAGAGTAAAGAGGTATAACATGGAAAAGATTGGCCTTTAATTAACTGCTTTGGAGCTATTGTCGGTAAAAGATGATGAAGTGATTGTGACAAATTCCCGGCTAGGTATTGTTGGCATGATCATTGCCAACCGCTTAGCGGTGTTTTGGTTCATATGTTTGGAATATAAAGATCGTTACAACCAATAAGGAGGCCAAAAGCATAAAGAAACTATAAGTTTTGAATGCCGTATATCTATTAGATTCTTTTTTTACATTTAGGGCGTTATGTGGCTATTTAAAACTTATTGTGGTAAGAATACCCAACCAGCAAAAATGTTGTTCACACGTCTGAGAAATTCTTATAGCAAACACTTTTATATGTTGTTTTTTATGGTATTTATTGATTGAATAATGTATTAGTTTATTTGGCAATAGGTCAGGTATTTATTTAAATTTCCTCACAAATCAATGTGGTCTCTGAAATATTATGCCAATTAATATTAAGAAATGCAAGCAGAAGTGCTAATACTAAGCTTAGTCGGTAATTAATGTAATATTGTACTGATTAAGTATTTAATAAATGAAATTAAAAATTGGCCTAGCGTTTATTTAGCGAACATGGGTGTTAATGCTGACGTAACCCTCCAAGTTCACTTTTCTCTGCCTGCTCTAAGGCCGCAGAGGCAAATAGTCCTCACACACACCTCACACATACTTGATTCAGGTGGCTACTTTTAACAAAGTTAAAAGTACTAGAATTCTTAGAACATCTTTGGAGAGTAGTGAGACTTTCCAATAATTATATTCTAGAGGACAAAAAAGGAAATTTACTTAGGCATTATAACTAGCTTAAGGAAAGGGTCAAACATTGGATGCAATTGATTTTACTAAATCCCCATTTATTAGCGACTTTCTTTTTTTCCACAATTTATTGTACCAGTAAACTCAGAAATGAAATTTGACATCAAAAGTTTGGGTTTACAGATGACATTATCTGAAGCCTGGTCTGGTCAGGCCTTGATGTGTCTGTCCGAGAGATTTATCAGATGACAGCCTCCACACCACATGATATTGCTTTTGATCTGACCGTGACATTCACCAGATCAAGTCATCTGTAGATACTTTCTTTTGATCTAGGATTTCATTTTCGAGTTTAAAGTGCTAGTCATCGTCATGATGGTTAAAAATCGTCACTCCTGTTTTGCTTCCATTGACGAGTGGTTTTTTATTTCATCTTCATTGACGTCCTTGGTAGTTGAGGTTTCTTGTGTATTTGCCTTCTTCTCCAAGTATTTTCTCTTATAAGTGCCGTCGGAGTTGTATCTAAAATGAAACTTAGGAATAAGCGCCTGATCTCAATGATAGTGAGCAGTCTCTTTTGCCATTGTGTAAAACGCCTAAACATATGTGGCTGCAATGAGAATCGCAGTGACTACGATACTTTGAACTTTGATTTAGTGATCAGCGGTCATAATATGGCGGTCCATGTTAAATTTATCCCTCCCTGCGTCTCTGTCTAACTATGTCATAAGAAAGGGACGAACATAGAGATAAACTTAAATTGGCCGGTCCTGTTTGTTACGGCAACAGGAGTTTAAAAATATGACTAATCAGCAAAAATGGTATTAAATGCAACGGCCCCGGTTTGTCCCGAGGGATCCGGGGCTGCCTCTATGTCATTACACTTTAATACAGCTTATGGTTTGGTATCCGTAACTTACTTCTTCTCAAGTTTGACCCAGTCGTCCGGGCGGTGGTCGATGATGTACTGCATCACTTTGTCAGCACCCTGCTGCTGGCGTTCCGTGCATTTGCTGCAGTCATTCGATATGGCGTCCGGAAGATTTTCTAAAAAACGTATGCTTTAAAAAAGATTTACTGTCTTTTTTGCTTTGTGACAAAATCAAGAGATACAGAATCTGTGACTTCAACATGACCGGCTGAGTTTTATCTGAGTTTATCTATGTGTAATTGTATATGCGTCACTTTCTTATGACACTAGTTCGATAGAGATGCGGGAGGGATAAATTAAACCTAGGATGGTCATGTTAGGGTCACAAGTTGATATTTAGTAGGGTACTGAAATGTAGGCAAGCAACCGATGCGATGGACTGACGACCCTGTCAAAGAGGCGGGGAGAAATTGGAAGGCACTAGACCGAGGAGTATGGCGTGCATTGGAAGAGACCTACACTCAGCATTGGGTGGGTAATGGTTGAAAAAGAATACGAAGAAGATGGTGGCCATGGTGGGTATTAAATTAAGTTATCAACGCAACGCCAACCATTTTCCCTAGCCTGAGTACTTACTTTTCAGTTCTTTTCCATCAGGCGTACATGGTCTCAAATCCATTAAGCAGTTCACGTAGCCAGTCAGCAGGCGGCTGCTTGCTAAAATCTCGTCCAGGTCTATTCCATCATACTTGGTGGTGTACGTAGGAGCTTCGGCAAGGCATTGGCTCGTGAAGTAAGCGAAGAAGATGAAGGCAAGTCTTTTCATTGTATTGCTTCGTCATGCAGCACTATTTGTATTAAGTACCTGTTTCTGCTTCCTGAATTTGCAATTAAACATCATGTTTAAATGTAGATAAATACGTCCGTACTCCTTTGCGCACAATCTATCTCACTAGACTCTGGTCTTGAATTCAAACATCTTAAAAGTTACATAAATTAAGCCTCTTTTTCATTACTCACTGATAAGTTCCCGATATAAAGCATCTAGTAGATATCTCTAAAACAGTCTCTGTTTGTGTCCATAGGATAAACAGAGACAGCATCACAGATCTGTTGTATATAATACCAGAATTTTATCAGAGAGTGGTGGAACAAGCCCTAAGTATTTTATTATTAACTCGAGCACCATAAAATTATTATACATCCCCGTGAAATTTATATTATTTGGAGACCCAAGACATCAAAATTCTGACTTCCGCTTCGAAATAATGGACACAAATCATAATGATCTTGATGGAAACAGCAAATAAAACAGTAACCGACTATTCAACGTACAATTTATGTCTAAACTTGGGACAATGACAATTGTCACGATGATTTAAAATAAATAATCAATATGTAGGCTGCCAAATCTAAGAAAAAATTTGCGCTTAAATTTTGCCCTTATTTTACTACACTTGAATAAGGAAGCAAGGTTTTCTTACCGCGAGATGACGTCTTATTACATAACAATGTAAATTTCTACTGTTTGCTTCTTGTGCGTGCAGTCGAATAGCTCTTCTTTTATAAGGCCAAGAAAATTGTTAGCCAATTTGCTCTATAGTCAGTCGTTGGTTTATTTTTCTGTCTGTGTTGAGAATTCAAACAGTAAGTACTACAGTACTTAGTACTCTAAACAACAGGGAAAACCAAGGGAAAACCTTATCAAAATCCGTTACGTGGTTTCGAAGGAGTAGGCGGCCAAAGATACGACGACAGACAGGAATGAATAGCGATTTTGTTTTATTCTATGTAAAGAAAGAAGATATATAAAGATACCTACCCGATATTAACTTAGAGAATTCGCTGGTCTTTAAACAAACTGGAACAAATTACCTTGCTACTCCGCGAAACCAGTGCCGGGCTCGTGCAAAATAGCTGCGTCTGTGCGACACATATATGTTCATGCAAAAACCCACCCTCCTCCGCTTCCACTGGTTTCGCGGAGTAGTAAGGTAATTTGTTCCAGTTTGTTGATATGGACCTCCGCAAAGTAACGCCTGAATCTATTAATTATTTTTTTACCTAAATAAGGTAACATCTTACTGACTGTACGTTTATGGTAACGACAGCATCCACACCCTATCTTAGTTTGAAACGAGTAAACTCGAATGCAAATCATATCGCTAAATTGATGAAATTATCCTAAAGTAGTTGTAATTTTACATTGATAGCACAAAATTGCTAACAAGGAGAAGTTGTTGGTTAGGTATATGTATACAACGGAGCGCATGGAGAGGCGATATACCTGATTTGTACCACAGTATATGTAGATATAACCAGTAGGGAATCTACGTACAAACGCTCGGAACCGACGCACGCACACAGACGCACGCTCAACACGGCCGCTAAGGCTGCTAACGCGACTGACGGCCGCCTTAGCAGCCTTAGCGGCCGTGTTGAGCGTGCGTCTGTGTGCGTGCGTCGGTTCCGAGCGTTTGTACGTAGATTCCTTACTGGTTATATCTATACTGTGTTTGTACTAAAACTGCTGTCGCCGAAGCATATCGCTCGCACACTGCGCTGGCTGAAGAACACCTCTGATCATTCAAACCTATGGGCATTTGTGGGAAGGCTATGTTAAACAACTTTTTCAAGTTTGTTTGTTTAAACAAAGTGCTGTATCAATAAAGAGTATTTGTTTTTGTTGTTGTTATTGTAGTAAGATGGCGCCCAGGAAAGTTATGACGCATTATTTCTAAAATGGACCTTTGTGCTTCCCTACCATACCCTAAACCGATGAGCATGCATGAAGAATGTTATGATGAGCATAAGTGAAGCAAAGGTTATGTGTCAGGATCGTAGCAAGTGAAAATCCTTGGTCTCTGCGTACCCCTAAGGAAAACAAGCGTGATTTTATGTAAATGTATTTATGAAACGTTTATCAGCATATGAGTTGTGACTGCTGTGAGTCACTAACATAAAAACAAATGACTAATCATAACCCCTCTTATTACCTCCCCGACCTCAGTTTAAGAGGTGCAAGGGTAAACATTTGCATTAAAATGAGCATTAAGTCAAACTACCACGTCTAGAATGAGGAATTGCGTCAGTCCTTTAGTTTTAAAACTGCTCGAAGTTTATTTAAAGATTTCATTATTATAAGGTTTTTTATGGTTATAGAATTGAACACATTTTATAAAATACATACACATACATACTCATGAAGTCACGCCTGTTTCTCGGAGGGGTAGGCAAATACCACAGCTTTCCATTAGCTACTTACGATCCTAACAAACAGTTTTTGCTTTACCTACTGTTATAACATTCTTCATGCATGCTCGTTGGTTTTGAGGAATATCTGGACTAGCCAGGGTTCTGGATCAAGGAGAAGCAGTAAAACACGTTCATCATTTTAGGCTTGTATTCCAGAACAAAAGTTAACGCAGACATTGCATGTCAGCTGGACGTCTGCTAGCTGCCAGTACATCACAGGTTTAGGGTACTCCTAACCTGGCGTTGCTCCAGAATGTCTCCGATTTGATCGGAGTACGTTCGCCGAGGTCTTCCCTTACCCATTTTTTAAAACTAACACTAACAAGTGGCTTAAAAACTAAACTAAGTCTAAATAGGGTATCCGTGGCATCGTGTCCAAAATGCTGGCAGCGTTCTCTTCTTGTATCGCATTACTAATTCTTTACGATAGGTCCCAGACCTTTGGTTACCTGTCACGTCGACCAAATGCTTTTGCAACTTTTTCAAAAGTTTATGAGCGCCAAATTGACCGAGGGTTTCGACACCAAAAACTTGTAAGTTGAGCCGAGCTAAGTATTTGTTTGTTCATTCTTAGTTTTTAACCGACTTCAAAAAAGGAGAAAGTCCTCTTTTTGAGAACCGATTTTGATGATTCTTTTTTTAATCTAATTGGTTATACTTGAGGTTGGTTCGGCTTTTCGTTTGAATGAGTTATTTAATTTTAATTTCTTTTTTCTGAATTGAATAGTTTGTATGTTTAATTATTTTGTAAAAGGCTGTTTTCATCTCTGTCTGACAACTAGATTACGTATAAAATATTCAAATGGAAGTTCATAAATTTTGTAGTATGTATATTTGGCGGGTGGTAGGAACTTGTGCAAGGTCCGTCCGGATCGCTACCACCATCTTGCTCACTAATCCTGCCGCTAAGCAGCAGTGCTTGCACTGCTGTGTTCCAGCGTGGAGAGCAAGACAGCCGGTGCAATTACTGGCACAAGAGGTATTCCATCATAGCCCTCTGGGTTGGCAACGCATCTGCAATCTCTTTGGTGTTGCGGGTGTCTATAAACGGTGGTGATCACTTACCATCAGGTGACGCACTTGCTTGTTTGCCTACCTATTTAAATTAAAATCTATGTATAAAGTTATATTATTCAGCCCTGCCCTGCTCTGCGGTTGACCACCAATCATGGTCAACATCTATTATTGTTAAGTAACATGGTTATTTTATATTGTCCCATTACGATTTTCCTCACGATAACAATCGAGAGTTTATAGCATTGTTCTAACATCAGTGGCCCTAACATGACCGGCCTTAGTTTAACTTAACCCCTCCCTGTGTCTCTGTCAAACTAGTGTCATAAGAAAGGGACACACATAGAGACAAACTTAGGTCAACTAAATTAAAATGCTATGCAATGACAGCACATAGAAAAATTAGGGTAGTGGCAGGACTCGAACCTGCAACGTCAGCATTCCGTGCCTCGTTTGCCAGTTTTCGAACACACATTACCGCTAATTAAATTGGCAGTTTCGAGTCCTGCCATTACTCTTATTTTTCTTTGTGACAACACAAATATCCATCATAATAGCATTTTAAATTTAATTTGAAAGAATAATAACTTTATTGACCTGGTGCTAGTGTTAGTATCATAAAAAACATAACCCTTCCTTTTGGCTTTGCCGTAGTCGAGTAAAAAGGCATCTAATTGTAGCTTTTGAACGTAGTAACGTAAATCACCCTACAAAAAAAAATTATTACAGAAAAGGTGAAAAGGTTTGATGTAAAAGTTTTATTACATAATAAATAACTGATAAACACAGTCACAAACAGTAAACACAGTCACAAAACTGTAGAGCATCGAGATTATCCTTAAAAGGTCCCTTCCAGGTAACCTTCGCGAGAGGAAAGTTCAGAAAACTATAGGTAAATAAGTTATTTGCGAATTGCATAACCAGTTATTCATACATGAATTGTTAACTCAACAATTACAACATGCCAGTTCCGCGACTGAATCTAATTGATCCTTATCACCTCTAGTTATTACCAAGTATTCTTGGTACTATGACAAAACTAAGGCTGCCTTTACGCTGAGGCGGAGCGGAGCGGAGATGTGCGGCTATCCAGTCCTGTGCATCTAAGGTTGACAGGTTCTAACCCCGAATAGCCGGACAGACCAGCCAGTTTAACCGGACACTTGGGTAAACAGGCCGGACATGCTTAACTATTAAGGATTTTTGTATTAGTAGGCAGGAGGAGCGGGACCGACTCCGCCACTTTGGTCAGATGCAAAAAGCCTAACAAAAGCCGGACACCTAATTTGCCCGGTCGCGCAATCAAAAAGCCCAACTATGTTCGGTTTTATCCGAACGCCTGGCAACCACCGTATTTGCCAATATGTTTTGTTTTAAATTAATCTGAAATTACAGACAAATCGCAGATTATACATCCCCAACACTTACTCGTACCTCTTCTAATTTTCGGAGTAGGATCCAGGCTATAATTAGTGAATTCGTTTGTTTTTATGTGGCGTCTCAGATGGATGGAGAAACTGAAATGCGGTCTTTTCATACAAAACCAAGTTACGTTGTGGATGTTTTAGTCATGCTTGGGAAAAACCATATTGGGGGTTTGGGCTATTTTAACTTTTACAATACATCGAATCTATAATATACATCGAATAACCTAATTCACAAAGTTTTGTTTGGTTAGGTAGGTAAAAGCTCCTAAAAAGATGGCATCACTTTTATACAATAGTGACAATTCAAAGGTGACAATACATGACATATCCGATGTTTGCCGACGAAGCCCGAAGAATTTATAAAGTTATCGCTGACTGTGTTAATAAAACCTGACCTTATTTATAAAAGTTAACCAACCTATTTTAACTAATCATATCTTTTGGTCCTTTCGATCTGATGCAAACGTCACAATGACAGATAAAGAAGACAGAAACACGTGTTAACTAATGTAGGTTTATTAAGCGTTTATGAATAAGAAGGGGTTAGATGTAATCTTGCTAAGCAGGTATTGACTTTACCATCGACCGACTGACGTCAATTTAAAAGAAATACTTCTTTATGTTTACAAACACGGCTACAGAGTGGCAAGTAAACTTTAAACGAGTCATGAACTGGTATAATAATACCTGCCTCTTGGCTATGACGGCAATACTTCTATAGTTCTTTATAAAAAATCTGCAAAAAAGAACTTGACTAGTATCCAAGTTTAAATCGGCCTAGGTTGGTTCTTTGTCGGTTGATCACTCTCACGACACGCTAGACTATTAGATGTATGGAAGAAATCGCTGTTTAGCGGCCATTATTACCGTTTAATATCGAATATTCTCTATTTATTTGTCTAAGTCTAAGTATAGTAAAAAAAGAAAAAGAAAAGAAATTTTAATTTACCAACACAGTAAAAGTAAAATGTTACAAAAAAATACAAGTAATAAAACGCAATAATACAATGTGGCAAAATGGAAATGAGACTCAGCGACCGCTAGTTTTTGGTCTCCAACCACCACTATAACTAACTTAACTAGCTAAGGTAGGTTCGCTGCCAAAGCGACACCACAACTACGACATAATTTTGAATGTTGAATCTTCTACATTTGATACTCAATTTACAGATTGATAAGTAGTAGTAGATAATTACAATAAAAAATCAATGGCATGCACTTATATTTAATTGCGTCGCGTGTAACTGTATCCAGGAACAGCTTATTGGGATTTCAACAAGAGTTCTGCCTGTGCCCACCTAGCCCTGTGTGATGCTTGCAAAGGCCCAGCGCCCCCTCGATCCCTGCGCCCTAGGCTCTAGCGTAGCATGTAGGTAAATTAGGCCGTGCTCAAAAGCCTGTTGTTGAAGTTGCCGTGAACGCCTCATCAGGACAGCTAGCAGGCGTGGTTTTTTTCTCGTTTGTCACTCAGTGTCAGGCTGTCAGGTCTCTTTCCTACTGGGCAGGTTAGAAAGAGACCAGGGTTCGCAATACCATAATTTTTTGTATGCACAAATACCAGGACCTACGGATTGCAATACGTGAAAGAACAGCAATGAACGACGAAGCGAGGCGTGTCGTATTAGCCATCCAGGGATTTACTAATCCAGCCGTAAAGCAGCAGTGCGTGCATTGTTGTGTTCCGGAGTGGAGAGCAAGACAGCCGGTGAAATTACTGGCACAAGAGGTATTCCATCTTAGCCCTCTGGGTTGGCAACGCATCTGCAATCTCCTAGGTTTTGCTGGTGTCTGTGGGCGGTAGTGATCACTTACCACCTTATCCACTTGCTCGTTTACCTTCCTATGTTGTATAAAAAAAAGAAGGTAAAGTTGATTTTTATTTTAATTGTGTTGTAATTTGTAAATAAAGAGACATATTAGAATAATGTCATGATAAGTGCATAGGAAACATGTAATCATATCGACAGTGGAAATGACAAATATCGTAAGGGACATGGCCCCTAAATGCCCCTAATGTCCCTTATGACATTGTTGATATAATTATGTAATTACCTCACATATTTTAAATAACCCCTGTCTTAGTTTTATTAAATTTTTTGTAGTTGTTTATATTACCAATAGCAATAATTACATTTATTACTAGTTTTGCCAATCTACAACACTGTCTATCGGTCTGTTTGTTACGTTTGGCAGCTAAATTATTACGAGTAGGTATATAAGATTCAAAATTGTACAGAAATGTAGCTTTCGTCTAGGACAGTGAAAATTCCATGGACCCCTCAAAGGAAAGTTCAGGAAAAGAAAACTAAGTTATTTTAAAATGGCTTTAATTTGTTTGTTTACAAAGTAAAGGATTAAGAAAAGGATGCTATTTTGGACATAGTGAGACAAATTGAGGAAAAAATATACTAAAAATTAAATTTAGAATGAGTTCAGTGGCCGTGAAAACCTGCCCCTTGTACCACAAAAATTACAACTGCTACAATTTGACATAATTGGTAAAGTTTCTCATACAAAAATGTGACAAATATGTTAAATTTTAACCCTTGTAAATTTTGCAGTATAGGCCCCTGGCACTTGTTTCACAGACGCCTTAGGGATTCGTGGATCCCACTTTAAGAAACTCTATTCTATAGTTTGGGATTGGATATTGGTTCCGCTTTGAACAACACTGCAAGTAGGCGTCATGACAAGATAAAAACTTTCAGCTGTTAAAGAAACCACTTCCTTCATAAAACTACTCCTTCGAAACCATGCAACGGATTTTACAGTTTTCACTTTTTTTTATAGATTTTTTACGGAAGGTTTTTTGTAGGTATACATTACTTCCGGATTGTACCCGTTTGAAGCCAGAGTGAATCGCTTGTCTACATCTACACTATCTACATTAATCTACATCTACACTATAATAATATAATAAAGAGATAAACTTTGTTTGTTTATATGTAGGGTAATCTCTAGAACTACTGAACCGATTTCAAAAAATCTTTCACTAATAGAAAGCTACACTATCTAGGCTTCTAATTCCACGCGAACGAAGTATTTAATAACGCTAGTATTTAATAAATGTTTTAAAAATTATCCTATTTGCCTTATCCTCGGTTGCTGTCGCGCAACCCCAACCAGGGCTCCACGGAAAACCAGCGTTGCTGCACTGGTCTCGTGTAGCAACACGTGCTGAGTGGAGATCCCTTTATTGGTGTCAAATTGTGTCACCATCGATAGTTAGGTTGTAAATATTTTAATTGTGTTGTAATTTGTAAATAAAGAGACATATTAGAATAATGTCATGATAAGTGCATAGGAAACATGTAATCATATCGACAGTGGAAATGACAAATATCGTAAGGGACATGGCCCCTAAATGCCCCTAATGTCCCTTATGACATTGTTGATATAATTATGTAATTACCTCACATATTTTAAATAACCCCTGTCTTAGTTTTATTAAATTTTTTGTAGTTGTTTATATTACCAATAGCAATAATTACATTTATTACTAGTTTTGCCAATCTACAACACAGTCTATCGGTCTGTTTGTTACGTTTGGCAGCTAAATTATTACGAGTAGGTATATAAGATTCAAAATTGTACAGAAATGTAGCTTTCGTCTAGGACAGTGAAAATTCCATGGACCCCTCAAAGGAAAGTTCAGGAAAAGAAAACTAAGTTATTTTAAAATGGCTTTAATTTGTTTGTTTACAAAGTAAAGGATTAAGAAAAGGATGCTATTTTGGACATAGTGAGACAAATTGAGGATAAAATATACTAAAAATTAAATTTAGAATGAGTTCAGTGGCCGTGGAAACCTGCCCCTTGTACCACAAAAATTACAACTGCTACAATTTGACATAATTGGTAAAGTTTCTCATACAAAAATGTGACAAATATGTTAAATTTTAACCCTTGTAAGTTTTGCAGTATAGGCCCCTGGCACTTGTTTCATAGACGCCTTAGGGATTCGTGGATCCCACTTTAAGAAACTCTATTCTATAGTTGGGGATTGGATATTGGTTCCGCGCTGAACAACACTGCAAGTAGGCGTCATGACAAGATAAAAACTTTCAGCTGTTAAGGAAACCACTTCCTTCATAAAACTATTCCTTCGAAACCATGCAACGGATTTTACAGTTTTCACTTTTTTTATACATTTTTTACGGAAGGTTTTTTATAGGTATACATTACTTTCGGATTGTACCCGTTTGAAGCCAGAGTGAATCGCTTGTCTACATCTACACTATCTACACAAATCTACATCTACACTATAATAATATAATAAAGAGATAAACTTTGTTTGTTTATATGTAGGGTATAATCTCTAGAACTACTGAACCGATTTCAAAAAATCTTTCACTAATAGAAAGCTACACTATCTAGGCTTCTAATTCCACGCGAACGAATGTTTATTTAATAAATGTTTTAAAAATTATCCTATTTCATGTATTTTATCGTTATTGTATAAAGATTGACAAAAACCATGCACTTTGGATTCCAGTTTGACGCAAGCACGTGTATTTGCATACCTATTACTTCGGCACATAATAAGTGTTATTTGAGAGGCTGTTGATGTGTGTATGTAACTATCCTCTTGAATGACGAATATGCCAAAAAAGCTAAAAAACATGTTGATGATGCTCATATACATGACGCAGAGTTTAATGAATTCCATTCTTAAAATAGACTGATAAAACTTTTTACTTCACTTATTTTGAGGGCCATTTCATTCCATTACATTTTTTCTTCTTCTTATGGCCGTTTCCAATATACAAGCCACGGATGGATTCCGTAGTTTTTTGTTACTAGCAGACAAGAACCATTTTAATTAATATATCCGTAAACTGCTTACGTTAAGCACTCATTTATATAATGTTTTTCTATGCGTTCTATGTGACGTTAAATATGGAATATGTCTTTGCATAAAAACTTGCCTAGTTTTTATTAACCGCATTTGCAAAGGTGTAGGCATTTAAAACATTACAACTCCTGTGGCTAATATGCCCGGCTCAGTTTAGTCTATCTGTGTTTATCTCTATATGCGTCTCTTTCTGATATGAAAGTTAGAGAGAGACGCAGGGAGGGCTAAGTTAAACCTGGCTTGGTCATGTTAGGGCGAAACGTTTCTAGTTAACACCTTATAATCATCTATGCATTATTCTATAAATATGACAATTATTTTGAAAATTTTCATCAGCCTGTTTGAGTTGCATCTCTATGTTTATACACGCATCATACAAAAACTACTGCACGAAATTCGATGTAGTTTTCACAGTTGTGTGCAAAAAGTCTAACTTAAATTCTGGTGCTTGTTTAATCTTGATACACTTACTAAAGCTGAGTTATTTTTAACAGGAAAAAAATGTAGATAACGACTTTGAAATTCCAGAGTACGAAGTCGCGGGCATGTGTTTCTACATTATAGCAGTGGGTCTAGCCAATAACAAAGACTAGAAGGTTCTACTAAGTTTCTGTATTCTGTGCCAACAAAGATAATTGTATGAGTATGTGTGATTGTGATGCCCTCGCCAGAACGAAAATGAAACTCCTTGGCAACGGATACCCCGAACCAGGAGAAGTAGAGGCACTACCACTGCTCCACATCATCCACTTTATGGAGGAAGTGGAAAAAGCAATGGAATAAGTGCGAAGGAGGGGTAAATACATAAAAGATGCCAATGGGTCGAAGTGTATCTGTAAGGACCCCTAACAATAAGATAAGATAAGATGTGTGGAAAAAAAAATGAATAAATGAATGTTTACAAATGCATATCAAACATTATTAACGCAATTTTCCTCCTTAAGACTACTTTCAAAGCCTTGTGACTTCTCCGAAATCAACGTACCTCAATAAAGCCACGGAAAACTACTGGTACGTGTTAATTAAGTTCATAGGAAATTTCTGAACTTAGCTTAACGATACCTTATTGACGATAATAACCATATTACTATAACATCTTAATTGACTGACCATGTAATTATCAAATGACGAGTCATTATCAAATGCATCCATTTAAGAGAGTTTTTCTTATACAAAGCTAAGCTGTACATTTGTTTTCTTTTTCTTCGTTTTACACGATAGGAAGACCAACGAGCAAGTGGATCTTCTGGTGGTAAGTGATCACTACCGCCCACAGACACCAGCAAAACCTAGGAGATTGCAGACGCGTTGCCAGGAGGGCTTAGATGGAATACCTCTTATGCCAATAATTTCACCGGCTGTCTTGCTCTCCACTCCGGAACACAACAATACACGCACTGCTGCTTAACGGCTGGATTAGTAAATCCCTGGATGGCTAGTACGACACGCCTCGCTTTGTCGTTCATTGCTGTTCTTTCACGTATTGCAATCCGTAGGTCCTGGTATTTGTGCATACAAAAAATTATGGTATTGCAAACCCTGGTCTCTTTCTAACCTGCCCAGTAGGATTGGAAATTAAATTTTTAGTGTATTTTATCCTCAATTTGTCTCACTATGTCCAAAATAGCATCCTTTTCTTAATCCTTTATCTTTGTAAACAAACAAATAAAAGCCATTTAAAATAAATTAGTTTTCTTTTCCTGAAATTTCCTTTGAGGGGTCCATGGAATTTTCACTGTCCTAGACGAAAGCTACATTTCTGTACAATTTTGAATCTTATGTACTCGTAATAATTTAGCTGCCAAACATAACAAACAGACCGATAGACTGTGTTGTAGATTGGCAAAATTAGTAATAAATGTAATTATTGCTATTGGTAATATGAACAACTACAAAAAATTTAATAAAACCACATAAAACTAAGACAGGTGTTATTAAAAATATGTGAGGTAATTACATAATTATATCAACAATGTCATAAGGGACATTAGGGGCATTTAGGGGACATGTCCCTTACGATATTTGTCATTTCCACTGTCGATATGATTACATGTTTCCTATGCACTTATCATGACATTATTCTAATATGTCTCTTTAATTACAAATTAAAACACAATAAAAATAAAAATCAACTTTACCTTTTTTTTTATACAACATAGGAAGGGAAACGAGCAAGTGGATCTTCTGGTGGTAAGTGATCACTACCGCCCACAGACACCAGCAAAACCTAGAAGATTGCAGATGAGTTGCCAACCCAGAGGGCTAAGATGGAATACCTCTTGTGCCAGTAATTACACCGGCTGTCTTGCTCTCCACGCCGGAACACAACAGTGCAAGCATTGCTTAGCGGCAGGATTAGCGAGCAAGATGGTGGTAGCGATCCGGACGGACCTTGCACAAGGTCCGCGCACCTGTTTGCATATACTTACCCCCTTATTCCTAAACGCTTCGTAAGCGTATGTTAGTTAACATTGCACTGCACTCATTGCACTCAAATGAAAGGGACGAAACATTTGTTAGCTTAAAAATATTGTTATCTTTTTATGAATAAGGGGGTTAGAAACTACACAAAAAAAATCACCGTTGCACCTACATAAGTGGATTAATTTACCACAACATACAATACATACATGTTGATACATTTTAATTGTATTTTAATCTATATATTTTTTATGTATGTTAGTTTGTAAGGTATTTATCTATGGGCCCTTGTTGCCTGTTAATAAATGATTTTGAATTTTGAATTTGAATTTTGTTGACACTGAGGCATTACGCACAGATAGAGTTCTGGTCAAATATATTATATATTATACAAATCACTGCGTTTTAGGTAAAAAACTTATCGTCAATATTAAATGCATATACTAGACCATCGATTACCCGCCAATTGAGGACAGGTAACTTACGTTCGAACCCAAAATGTTATGACGTCTTTAAAATAAATCACCAATTTAGTAATTAAATAGTAAATACGTGATAGGTATAAAAACTACCCAGTAACACTGGCACTGTGTCGTATAATATTAATGGCCACTGACGACACGTTTCCATGAAGAGACATAGTAAATGGCCTAAAACTGGTTTTCTGTTGTTTGACGGCGTAAAGTTCTCTTCAGTATAAAAAGTCGGCGAGTTCTGCATGTTGCATCACAAAGTAGACGCCAAGGGTGCCGGCCAGTACTGTCATATACCTAAATAATGTGAGTACAGATAAATATTAAACATTTAAATCGTCTAGAAGCTTAATCCCGGAACAAAAGTGTCAATTTTATATTTATGTACCCACCATCGGGGATGGCGATCAGTCTTATTCTAAGGCACGGAGCTTTGGGTTGAATTCTCTCAGCCATTGTTAATTTATATTTTATTTAACTTTTGTGAATGTGATTAAAGATTTTTATTTAATTTTAAAGTAACTTCACGGTTTAACGAGTAAATTGTTTATTTTTAAATCGCGATAAATGTTTTTACGCGTTGTGAAGTATCATACTTATCCTTAAGTATCTAACTAAACAGGACCTTAACTTGACATAAATATAAAATAGATCTAATTTGGAATCCCTAACAACGTTGGTTCTAATTATCATTTGTCTTAAAATATTTTTGCTGAAACTGTAATCTTTTAAGAGATATTTTATAACAAACTTAACCTAACCTAATGAATTCACTACTATGATATTTTATAAAATCCTGAAAAGTTTACGGATTTAGGTACTGGTATCCCAAATAGACCCTAGATTAAAGAAAGACACACAAAAAAAAACAAATACTGAGGTTGAGAGATTTCCAAATGTCTACAGAGCGCAAAATATGACTTCATTCTTGAGCTCATTTACTAGCATTTGGATAAAAATTAACCAGAAAACCTTCATTGAAAAAAGTGTCCGCAAATCACGAAGGCAACATTTCGTAGTTAATTTCACGCACACATCTGTTTTGTGTATAAAACTGGAACAGCAGCACAAACATTTTAGAATTGAAAACTACATTTTTACAACACTTCGCACGCTTAGTATTAAAGTGACTCAATTCTGAATTTGATATTTCCCAAAATTAAACCCTATGTCTTTTAATTAAGGTGATATTTTGGGACGTGTATTATTCAGAAATGGGTCACTTTAATACTAAGCGTGCGACTTATTTTTTTTAGCCATAACTATAACGCTTGATCGTCACAAGGGACATTAGAGCCAAAATAACTTTCTTTTGTTTTCTTTTCAACAAACATAATGTAGGTACGAATTTTTCGTTAACCTTCTAAGCTTTTTTAATTAATCTAACTTGTTTAAATAAAAAAGTGATTTTACTAAAATTTGACATCCGAGCTTTTAGTTCTGATGTCCAGTGTTTTAACTCCCGACGAAAAAAGCGGTTGCGTTATAAGTTTAATGTACGTTTCTGTGTTTGTGTGTGGCATCGACGCTTCAAAATGGATGAACCGATTTTGATTTTATTTGTTACAAAGATGTTTTTTCTTTTCCAGCATGAAGAGCTTCATTATCGTCTGTTTGTTTGCCCTGGCCGCGGTGGCCTACGCCCGCCCCGGGGACCTTTACACCGACAAGTTTGACAATGTCAACTTGGATGAGATCCTGTCCAACCGCCGCCTCTTGGTCCCGTACCTCAAGTGCGTCCTGGAGCAGGGGAAGTGCACCGCTGACGGCAAGGAGCTGAAATGTAAGTAAAGGAGAGTAAATAGACTTTTTTCTAGGTAATCGCGTCCCTTTGGCCTCGTCAACACTTTCCATCAGGTGTGACAGTGGTCAAGCGAGAACCCATCATCAATTTAAAAAAAAGTTGCGAATGTCAAATGTGAAAAAGTACCCATTTATTTTCTTTATCTTTACATAGTATAAACTACGAGTATAGTCCCATTTGTCCTGTATCTCCGAAATCCCAATAGTGTATCTTCGGCCGCCTTCTCCTTTTAAGGCAAGCAAGGGATTTTGATGCGGTTTTCACTGTCAGTTAGAGATTTTTATACGAAAGGTTTTTGTCGACCTGTTTGGCACAGTGGCACATGTGACTGCCTACTGTGCAAGAGGTCCCGGGTTCAAATCCTGGTATGGGCAAATATTTGTGTGACGAATACGAATGTTTGTACCTGAGTCATGGATGTTATTTGCATTTAAGTATGTATTTATCTATATATGTATGTTTATCCGTTGTCTAGTATCCATAGTACAAGCTTTGCTTAGTTTGGGACTAGGTCAATTGGTGTAAATTGTCCCGAGATATTTATTTATTTATTTATTTTTATTTATTTTATGAGCATTTCACCTCGATTGTATCCGTGTGAGGCCGGGGCTGGTCGCTAGTTTGCAAAAAATTGAGTAAATATAGAGGTATCTCGTGTTAGTCGTAAAAAAACTATGTGCTGTTTTGGACGTGCAAGTCACTGGTTTCGCGGAATCGGAAGGTAATCTGTTACAGTTTGTTGATATGGACCTCCGCAAAGTAACGCCTGAATCTATTAATTAGGACTTTAATAAGTCATGCGGAATTTTGATACAAACTCACAATTACCACTCAACTCACGTGATGACGTTAAATAAGACAAAAAAAAAACAAGAAAAGTGAAAGTTTTAGTCCGATTTGATATCTTTAGTGGTAGTAATTTCTTATGTTTTCGTGAAAATATAACAGTTTAATGTAGATTATTCGAATTATATGGAAGTAATATTAATATTCTTACATACATAAAAATATTGTTTTTGTGACTTAAAATTAAACAATTTTAACGGTGTACATCACGGATTGTAAGGAATCTAATTACCAACATTTCTGACCTTTTTCTGGGAGACACATTAGTTATTATTAAACGATGAATCAACAAAAACCAGCTTTGTTGTTGCTAGAATGTAAACTCATGCATGACAAAGTTATTTTTAACTGGGCCTGCGAAATGCATCTCTCTTAAGGAAGATGGTTTCTCCCTTTGTATACTTCTTCTGGAATCCACAACTGGTGACCTATTTAAAAATTAAAACATTTAGGGCTGGATCTTTAAAAATCTGCTACTTAAAAAGTCAGTATGAATTTAATCTCGGTAGAAATATTGACATTACTAACCGAAATTTAATCTAACAGAGCTTCAAAAACCCAGTCACATTGTGTCAGGTTTAGTGAAACCTAATTTTATGCAAATGTTGTAATTTGCATTCAAACGTGTTTTTACTATAATTGTTGTAGTCAATTGATTTCGTAACATTGCAATTTAATCAAAGCTACAATGTAGCTAATTTAACGAGTCTATTAAGGCAAATGTCAATGACATATCAACTTTAAACCAATAAGATTTCTAAACATAAATACGAGTATATAAATATAAGTTGCAGATCCTTAAAATGAAGTTTACGATGAAAATAATATACTTAATGCTTATTATGTGCACCCTGAAAATGTACGAAATGTACTAGACTAGTTTTTACCCTGACTTCACGTACTTCGAATGCTAAGTGGGGAGTTCGGACCGCCAAAACATCCCCTTACTCGTACATACGACCATGTAAGCTTAGATCCCACTCCAATTTGGACACACCTCAACTTGGCTTCCATTTTTAAACATTTCCTTTTTTTCCAGCCCACATCAGGGAAGCTCTGGAGAACAACTGCGCTAAGTGTACTGAGGCACAGCGGAAGGGCACCCGTCGTGTGATCGGACACCTCATCAACAACGAGACTGACTTCTGGGGCCAACTGTGCACCAAGTACGACCCGGACCGCAAATACGTCTCCAAATACGAGAAGGAACTAAGAACAGTCGCTTAAATGACTACAAAAGCCAAGTACTAAGCATTATATAGCTGTATAATAGGCTTCTGTTTAGCTAGTATACAGCTTTTATAGAGCTCAAGTGCTACGGTGAAGTCGACAGCAACTCGTGCAGTTGCTAAACTTGTGATAGAAATGCATAGTGTGATTTCGGAATAAATTATTAAATTGTTATTTAAACTTTTGTGTTTGAGACTGAACCTTGCCTCCCCTATTTATAGTTTAGTTTTCTTAAAGGGATTTTATGTGAAAGCATGATAGACTGGTACAAACAGCAACAAATTTAGCCGACCATTAAAGAGGGAACTCAGAGAAATTGTCTATGCTTGAAAGGGATAGATTTATCAACTTCATATTGTGTACTATAAAGTACACAATATGAAATGCACAATATGCCTCCCTTTTGAAAAATGATACTTTCGCGCAGTTCCGTCTTTAATCGTGGCTTATATGTGTTTTCGATTGTTTTGGCAACGCAACGACAGTTGAGATGGAACTTCAAACACACATACACAGCTCCATACAAAACAAAACAAAAAAAATAAAATTCGACCGAAACTCCGGTACACACGTGACATACAGCAGTGCGTGTCCTTATGTCTTGTTGCGTTACCTTAACAACAACAACAACAAATACTCTTTATTGATTCACACAAGTAAACAAAATAAAAGAACACACACAGGGAAGTTTTACATGGGATTCAACAGGCGGTCTTAGCTACCTTAATACATGGTTTCCATCTATCCAAAAACATAACCCTTCCTTTTGGCTTTGCCGTAGTCGGGTAAAAAGCAGCGACGACGCGGATTGTACAGCCAATCAATTTGATTTATTAGCCAAGCTCTGATATTATGATTTAGTTTAGTATCAGTTTTATTTATTCCTCAATGTAATCGTCAAATATAAACTACCGTATGTCAAGTTATATTACTTTACATGTAGTTATTACAAATAAAGTGCTATTAGAAAAAATACATTAAAAACACTTAACTTTAAAAACATTAATTGCAAATAAAATAATGCCTCCATATCAGCGCCAGGCAGAAGAGTACGCAACAGGCTGGCAGCATTGTCCCGCTGCACGGCAATACCGATGAGCTAAGCTAAATACGACCCAACCCATAAAAGTACCCAGCCCCAAAAAACACTCCCCATATAAACGGCGGTAACGTTTTCCACCCTCTAAACCTTAACCTATGGCAATAATTTTTTGGTATGTGGTCATTATGCCCTAGAACTAATTTTTAATTTTCTTCATAGATTTGATAATATTTGCATGTTACGAATTTCATACAAAACAAAAAACGTCAATATTTTTGAAACTATTAAGAATATTTAAAAAAATCAAAACATACAAACCTAGTTCTAGAGCATAAAAATGATAACATACAGAGAACTAATGGCTATAAGTTAAGGTTTAGAGGGTGGGAAACTTTATCGCCGTTTGTATGGAAAGCGCTGGGTTCATACTCCTCTTAAATCTCTCGTCGTTTCAACAAGGCGCGTGGACAACTCTTTAAAAATATTTTGTGTACGAACTTATTATGACATTTATTGAGATAAGGTTATACATTGGCTTAAAATTGAAAAGGTTAACTCGATTAGACGCATGTAATGTGTTTGAAGTAGACTTGCTCGCTAATCCAGCCGCTAAACCGCAGTGTTTGCACTGTTGTGTTCTGGCGTGGAGAGCTAGACAGCCGGTGACATTACTGGCGCAAGAGGTATTCCGTCTTAGCCCTCTGGGCAGGGGCGTATTTACCCTAGGGCCATCCGGGCCATGGCCCGGAGCGCCAGGCTGCGAGAGCGGCAGCCGCCCCTAAAATGAAATACTTTATCGTCATTTAATGGGGCGCCAAAGCTAAATGGTCCGGGGCGCCAAATCTTTAAACACGCCTCTGCCTCTGGGTTAGAAACTTATTTGCAATCTCCTTGATTTAGGTTTAGCGGGTGTCTATGGGCGGTGTTGAGCACCTACCATCAGGTGACCCACTAGCTCGTTTGCCTTTCTATTTTGTATTAAAAAAACTTGTCGGTGATGTCAGGCGACATCGCGCGACAGCGGCAGTAACGTCACGTGTTAAGCAAAGTCCGACGTTTCGCTACTTCGCCTGACGTCGCGGGTGATATGTGTCGCCACGCATTTGTCTTCTAGTGGACCCCTAGCTTTAAGTGTTCTATGTTTGTTGTATGATTACGAATTACATTTATTTTGGGATTAAAAATAATCTTTTTTAAATAGTTTTTTAACTCTAAAGTAAACAAGCAAGTGGGTCACCAGATGGTAAGTGATCACCACTGCCTCTAGACACCTGCAACACTGAGGAGAGTGCAAATGCGTTGCCAACCCAGAGAGCTAAAAGGTGGAATATTTCTTGTGCCAATAATTGCACCGGCTGTCTTGCTCTCCACGCCGGAACACAACAGTGCAAGCATTGCTGCTTAGCGGCAGGACTAGTAAGCAAGATATGCTTCAAGGTATGCTTTGGGGGATGTTCCTAAAAGGCTGGCAGCGTTACTTTTCTCCTATAGCTATAAAAATATAGCTAGCCAATGCAATATATGTTGATAATAATAATTTAAAATGTGACGTGTAATGAATATTACCAATAAATTTATGATTATGATTATGATTATGATATCCAACTGAGCGGTATAACCTTCGTATTTTATATGTTTATTTTCCATTGTTTTGTGTATATTTCTAATACGTTGCAATCTGGACTGTGTTTCACCTCTGACTGCGTGGGGGACCCGAATTTTCCACCTCGGATAATTCCATCTCCTTACTCCTACCAATGATATTATAATGCATGGATGTGCAGTATCATACTAAATGACACCAGAAAAACGGCCCGACATGAGAATACAGGTTGACGCCAATGTTACAAATGCAAATTAATAGTTTACCATTTATAGTCATTGGATTTACGATTTTATGTCTAACTGCATAAAATAATAATTTATTAAAGGTGAATGGGCATTTTTGTATGGGCGCTGTCCCAACCCTTGTATACAATAGTGAGTAGTATGGACGTGTAGTACTCGGTGTAAGGATCATCATAGGCTCTGTTTCGAAGACCAGGTGTCTGCAGCATTAATCATTGTTTTGTATGAAAAAAAAAAAAAAAACACCAAATTAGACCTATGCTCCCATTACGTTTTTTACTTCTAGTGGCCTCAGTAATGCGTGGTTAAAATTTTTCGGCTATATCTCGAAAATGATTTTACAGATACTTTTCATACAACTGCTAGTACAAAGTGAGGTATAAAATGGGCTGTAGCTTTTTCCCTGCAAACATCTCGGTTTTGCTGTCATATAAAAAAATTAAGCTCTTATTGAGAGCTTTCTAATAAGATATAGCACAACTGTACATACAGCACTTGGGACAATTTGCCCATTCTCCTTTGTTGCAAATAGGTTTTTTTTACAAAATAAGGGTATTGACTGCGGCGCCATCGGTCCGATAGACTGACAGCGCGAGTGATGGCGATTTATTATACTTTTTGTTCTACTTTTGATGATGCCATTTTGTAAACGCTGACTAAGAAGTAGTAGAAGTCTATTATTTTTAGGTCAATTCTTACCCTAGAAATTAAGGCATGCACCAGCTGGGAAGCGAAAAATAAAAGCAAGTGCAGCGCAGCAAGGCACCTGTAGCGTCAGTTTGGATGAAGTAATTTTTTTGACATATTCCAAAGGTGAAATGAGTCTCGATGATCTGGATGAACGCCGAAATTGGTGGTCAGAACGTGGCCAGAACATCTAGAGTACCTACGAGTACAAAAAGTGTTGAGCTTAAATCAAAATATGACGCTATCCTATAAACCAAACTAATGTCACCACTTTTTTGTACACGCGGAAAACGAGCAAGTAGGTCACCTGATGGTAAGTGATCACCACCGCCCATAGATACCCGCAACACTAAAGGGATTGCAGATGCGTTGCCTACCCAGAAGGCTAAGACGGAATACCTTTTGTGCTAGTAATTGCACCGGCTGTCTTGCTCTCCACGCAGGAACACAACAGTGCAAGCACTCCTGCTTAGCGGCAGGATTAGCAAGCAAGACGGTGGTAGCGATACGCTTTCTTTTGATATTCCACAAGGTCCTACCACCCGCAGAATATGTTTCATCTTGATACGCCGCCTAGAGCCGAGTTAAATGTCTACTTCTAAATTCCACGCGTACGCGGTTGCCGGCAAAAGCAGGTAAGTAATAAAATCAAGATTTGCTGACGTCGGTGGCTGACGGCATCAGATCGTGACGACAACGCCGGCCTCTCAGACTTTAGTCACTGAATCATTAATTGTTAGTTATGTTAAGATGGGATCAATTCTCGGAAAGCTTAATTCTCACAGGATGTTTTTAAGTCGGCTTGGAGAATGGATTAATGGTAAAACTATTTCGGCATTTTATGACGTGTGATAAATTAGGATTTTTGCATTTTAAAATTCTCGATACGCGCCCTAAATGCGTCCAGTGTGGCCCTAACTTAACCTTAAACGTTATATCAGGTTAAAGGGCGTTTAACGGGTTTAGTGTGTACTGAACTTGCGAACCAAACATTGAATATGTTACTATTATTTTTGATCTAGCATCGCTGTCAAAGTGGCTACGAAAGTCTGATGGCAGGTCAGTGTTGCCAGGTCCATTTTTGAAAAATCAGAAGATGCAACTAGAAAAAAATCAGTAGATGTATGGTGAATATTTTCAAAAAATCAGTAGATGCCTTTTTAATAGTAATTTTTTTTATATATCATATACAAATACGCATAAGTGAAAAAAAGATGGTATCGCTTTCTTCATGAATCCCATTAAGTGATATTTAATTTAGTCATGTAATCATTTTTCGCTGACTGTGGAGCAAGATTAACTATGTGTCCACCCCGTTAAGTCCATTTTACGATGACAAATTTATAGTGCCAACCAAACCATGATAATTTTGTTTGTCATTTCACTCAGATTTTTATATTACATATCATATTTTAAAGAAATCCTAGTATTTGAAAAAATCAGTAGATTTTTAGTTAAAATCAGTAGATCAGTAGAATTCTGGAAAAATCAATGAATCCCCCGAAAAATCAGGAGACCTGGCATCACTGTGGCAGGTGCTCCAATATAATAACCAAACCTGCCTTTGTCTAGTCACGGTCAGTGTCAGTATAAAGAAACGGAAAAAAAGGGCAAAGAGGAAGATTTATTTTTGAATGTATGTATGGATGTATGACTCTTTATTGTACAAAACACATAAAATAACAGATAACAGGACAAAACAGATGTACAAAGGCGAACTTATCCCTTTAAGGGATCTCTTCCAGTTAACCTTTGCGCGAATGACAGGACCCAAGATCTAGCGTAGACACACAGAAAAAAGAAATAAAAAGCAAACTAAGCAAACCCTACTAAACTTCATATCATATCCTTAATACCTAAAATATTCTATATATCCTTCATATCCTATCACAAAATATAAATATCAGCCATCAAAGTCGGTACTATGAACTGTGGCAACTTTACCAGCCGTGTTAACTTTACCTCCGCATACATCTACGGACCACTACGATATCAGAAACAAATTATGACTATTAAATGAGTGACGTAAATAAGAGAATGACGTAGATAAAGTAATTACTTGATTATTCTAATACAGTTTTTTTTGGTATGGAAAAGTTGTCACGTTTTAGGTAAAGTTGCCACGTTTTTAGGTAAAGTTACCACGGTATACGGTAGTCGTTCTCCATTACGCAGTTCATTAAACCCAACGCAATCAACTTGTCAACGGAATTGGCTAATACAAATTGTGTCCATATAAATTTAGTCTAAATCCATGCCAAATGCTAATGGAATCTGTATTTTTTGGTAATGAAATAAAATTCAAATTGACACACCAAATTTTAATGACTTAAACAAGTTAACTTGTGTCCACAATTGATGACATCGCGTCTATCGGTTTGTGTACCGCAAATTCTTGACAACAAAACCTGTTTAACAGTTCTAGGGACCATCAATTTACTAGTATCTATAAAAGAAAGAATTAACCGTCGATGTGCATAGCGAACTGACCAGTGGCCGGGTATAGTACTGGCTGGAGAGAATTTGAATTTCGAAGCCGTATAAAAAAGAAAATGAAGACCGTTATATTGCTCAGTTTTCTGGCCATAGTGGTGTCAGCGCGCCCTGGAGAGAAATACACTGATAAATTTGACAGCGTGGACTTGAACGAGATTTTGAATAACCGTCGGCTATTGGTGCCGTACGTCAAGTGTCTTTTGGGCCAGGGGAAATGCACGCCGGACGGCAAGGAACTGAGATGTGAGTAAAGTTCAAAGTTGAGTCACAGGGTCATCGGAATCACTAATAAACGCTTGTCCTAATGAATCGCTGTCATAACCATCATTTGTTCTAAAGGATTTTATGCAGAGACCGAAAACTTGTAAGAAAACTTATAAAATCAAAGTAACCTAACCCTAATGAACTTAATACAAATCTCTTAAACAACTATTTCGGAAAAATGATGATTAGAACATACGGCTCTTAGGGAACGGTTCTTGATTTATATTGATCCATTAACTGGATTGAAAAACAAGATTATGCTCCATTCCGATCCATCGTTGGATACTGGATGCTGTACTGGGTTGAAACCAGCTACTGGATCAATGTACCTTAATCAGTCATAAGCGGTTGACATTACTATAAACTTTCAAATCGAACTTTTTGTCTAAAATATTCGCTTAATTTTTGTTTCATTTATAACGGCGAAATCGTGTCACTAAATTTAATTAATTATACTTAATTAAATCAAAAATTATAATTATGAATGTTACGTATTTATAAATTCGAAGATTAGGGCAGGACATTGTCCTCGTTTTTAATTACATAACATAATTTTAACTTCATCCGTTTAAACGTACCAAACGTAACTGGTTTTACGAGGTGTAAGGTTCGAAAATTTTTACTGCCGTATGCCGTCAAGCGCGGCTTACTTGCGGAGCTATAAGAATATCGGCCCACCACTGCACTGGGGTCGAATGAATACGCTCTATACGATAGATAGAGAGAGGCATACAGTAGGACGATTCTTAAATCTAAGCGCAGTTTTTGTTTTAATTAAAACTTCTGTACTTGTATGTACTATTATTTATTCTGTGATGCTGTGTCACCATAACTAAGAGGCTTAGCTAACCAGGGGATAAACGGGGCTGTGCCCCAGGGCTCTTTAGCTCAGGGTCCCCTGGTCAGCATTCCACTAACTCTAGATTTCCTACTCGCAAATATTTTCTGACTACCAGAATTACATGGACCTATTTGTATAATTTGACTATCGGGCCCCAATTTTTTATTGCCCCAGGGCCTGTGACCAAGCTACGCCACTGCCATAACTATAACATAATCCTAGTTGTGGCATTTAATGTTTTCATTTTGAAGTTCATTTTCGTCCAACAGACCACGTGCATACATGGTGATCATATTTAATAATACTTAAAGAGTGAGATAATATTTGCTGGACCTTCAGTGCGAATATATGGACTTTAATAGTGTTTGTTTAACAGTTGTTTATGCGGAGATCTATTTAAATTCTTATTACTTTATGTAGGTACTCAAATAGACGTTGAACTTAAAGATAGTCAAGAGTCTAGAATATATATATATATATATATAAGCGCTTGAGTAAATTTTCAATCAACTAGGGCCTATTTAACCACTCTTTGAATCTGTGATGCTGTCCCTGTTTATTCTATGGACACAAACAGAGACCATATCACAGATATTTGTTAGATATGATATCACGAACTTATCAAAGAGTTGTGAAACAGGGCCTTAATCATCATTTATTTTTATAAACGGTTTTTCCAAAATTTTATTTTTAGACTGACATTTGCTTATCAACTTTAAATCTTTGATTCTCGGCATATTTAGAAAGACGTACTGAACGACCAAGTCAGTCCCGTCGTGTCGTCCTAGCTCATAGAAATACCATAGAAGGAGTTCTAAAATTGATAGAGAAATTATGGTAGCTGATCTCTTTACTTAAATGACAATACAAAATGCGAAAAAGAGACGACTATTTGCTCTAAACCTCCACTTCAATTAACACCCTGTACCTACACAGTACACACTTGGAACGTCAAAATATTACCTTTGGTCACAGACACTTTGGTAGTTTTATTATTCTATGCCTTTGTACATTGTTGGTGTACATTAAGGTAGTATAGATCTACGTTTTTCTTATTATTTTTATCTAGGTTGTGGCCATGATGCACACCAAAGGTAAACATTTTGACAAATTTAGGCGTGTACGCTTGACATGTACAGTCAAGGAATTTAATTCCCTACCCATTTCGTTGAAATGTCGTCTGACATTCGCAATGCATTAAGGTCGATATGTCAAACTAACGTCTTGCTCTATAGCTCTTATGGTGACAGTTTGCTATACGATATTGAACCTTAGGTGGGTTGGAAATTTAATTCCTTGACTGTACTGAGGCTATATCCATGCTTTACTTATTCGTCCCAATTCTAGCTCTACAGGGATCCGAGGGGTTCATACCACGTCATCATCGAAATTATATCTATTTCTATGTCTAAAAAACGGTTTTTCTCCCTTCCCCAGCTCACATCAAAGAAGCTCTGGAGAACTATTGCGCCAAGTGCACAGACACGCAACGCAGCGCCACGCGACGTGTCTTCAGTCACCTTATTAACAAGGAGGGGGCGTACTGGGGCCAACTCGTGGCCAAGTACGACCCTGAACGGAAATACGTTGCCAAGTACGAGAAAGAATTCAGAACCGTTAGAGCTTAAGGTTTTAGGTTAGGGTTTCATAAGACTGATGTGTTGTTTTAAGAGTAATAAAAAACTATAAGAATTGTTTTGGTTTTTTTAATCTTGTATGGCATTTAAAAGGCTTAAGAGATACCCTCGTCAGAGCTCGCTATACGTAAAATTGGTCCTAGGTAAAGTAGGAATAGCTTGTGGGGAACAAGCTGCTTGCTCCCCGATGAATCGAATAAAAGTACAAGCAAAACTACCAGGCCCCCAATTCTGGCGGTCATCGAGATTCATCTCACATTCGAGATGTGTCAAGAAGTGATAGATTTTGAAGGGATCTGACAACTCTTTTTGATATATCTCGAGTGTGAGCTCATCTCTACTGACGCGAGAATTGTCCCGCAGTTACTTAGCTAAGGCCCTAACGTTTCGCCAGGGTGTTGCAGGAGGATAATAGCCGCGGCCAGCGCGGGCCCTTAGAGGCGAGCCGCCTGACGAATATGTATGAAATAATACGACCTTTTTGAACGTGTCAATAAAGTTAGAATTCGTTTAATCGCTGTCGAAGCACTGAACTTTCTGTACGTTAATATAATTATTTATTCCGTGCCTGGGCTGCAATTTTTGAATCTCACCAGGTGACTATAGAGGTCACCAAAATAGCCGAATCTCTGTGAAGAACGGCTATTTTGATAAATCTTAAGCTCACTTTAGTTACCCGGTGAGATTCAAATGCAATTTTTGAATCTCACCAGGTGACTAAAGCTCACGAAAACGGGCGAATACGCATCAAAAACGGAAATTTTGGTAAGCTTTAGTCACCCGGTGAGATTCAAAAACCGCACTCCTGCAGTTTTATCTAATCATCACGGGCCAAGAAAGCCTCGTAAGTCTCCTTATAATTGTCTCCAGGGTCATATTTGGCCTTCATCTGTTCCCAGTATTCCTGTTCATGCTCCTTGAGGTGCTTCACGACTTTCCTAGCACCCTTCCTCTGCCAATCGGTACATTTTTCACAGGACGAAGTCATGGCGTCTTTTACGTGATCTGGAATGCAACATAAGATTTATGGTAAGAAAAAATCAAGACAATTATAGTAATAAATAGAGAGCGGATTTCAGTTTAAAGATATTTATTTCCCATAGTAAACACATTTCACTTTAATGAGAATTTTTTACAAAGAAGTTTTAATACTGTGCATTGTGCAAAAGAAATATAAAAAAAGAAGAACTTAGAAAAGAAACTATGTTAAAAGGTAACTTAAAGGTAACGTAAATTATGTTTTTATTTATTGTCATTATAATTTTTTCAAAAATTTATAAAGTCTTCAAGTAGGTTTTCCTTTTGTTCCGATAAGTAACATTCTTTTTGTGTTTTGCAAGAATAACAAATTGCACTACTTAGTCATCCATATTTAAAGTATAATAGCTACTTCAAATCCGCTCTCTAGTAATAAATCTAGTAGTTTAATAGAGAGGAGTACCTTTGGCGAGTCGGGAGTTAAAAAGAGTCCACAAAGTAACTAAATTTTAGTTAAACAACTAACCCCCTTGTTCATAAACGCTTCGTAAACGTTTATTAGTTAAAAATTTTTATGTCTTTATCTATCATTGTGACGTTTGCCCTCAAATGAAAGGGACAAAACATTTGCTAGCTTAAAAAGGCTGTTAAGTTTTTATGAATAAAGGGGTAGGTTATTAAGTGGCTTTTAAAGCGATTCTAGTGTTTGTCACGACATTTAAAGCCGCACTAAAGTGGACTGAACTAAGATTACTGTACCAGTGCTTGACATGCGTATGAGATTGTACCAGTGGTTGACATCATTGTCTCTTGTATGTTTTGGTATCTTCTAGTCAACTATTAGGTCACTGTCAAAGACTAGGACCGTTACCTTACTTATAAAAATAAATAACTGAATGAAGGAAACTTTTACTGTTCAGACTGTATGGGATCCCCAGTAAACTGACGTCTGTGCGAAACTAAACCAGAAATAGCAAACCAGTTCCTGAACTGGTTAATTCTTTTGCACTTGTAGTAGTTTTGCAAAAAGTGGTTTTAAATGTCTCCAGGTAAGACAGGATACAGACAATTTATGTTAGTGGGATGTTTTATTGGGCACAAAAAACGTGAATTAAATATGGTCCTTGACTGGTCATTTTGAACACCTGTTCCTATCTCTGACCAAGTGTAAGTAGTTCATATTATTAATCGACGGAAGCGAATAAAATTATTATGCTGCCATTATTTTTGTAGTATATCTGTATGTTAAACTCTTTATTGCACATAATAATTAAAGTGACAGTTTACAAGAAAAATAACATGTACAACAGCGAACTTATCCCTTTAAGGGATCTCTTCTAGTTAACCTTTGAGCAATTGACAGGACACTAGAGTCAAGAGTAGACACGCAAAAAGTAGACAATGAAAGTAAATAAATACAATAAAAACAATTACAGATACCTTAAACATTTATAACCTTTTAAGTACTCAAAAGTTGTACTAAAACAACTGCTTTCAACTGCTTTGCTTTGCTGCGTGGTCTAATCGTGACCACGGCCATTGAAACATGGCCGAAACGTCGAGGTAAATCAACAATATACTTTTATCGCGTTAAAGTCCCGATAACGTTATAAATATGCTTTCAAAAGCTTGTTCTTAATTTTAACTGTATAAAATATTATCTTAAAACAACTTACTTTTAAGTGCCTTTCCTTCTGGCGTGCAGCGCCCCTGGCCCAGCATACACTTGACGTAAGGCACCAACAATCTTCTGTTTGACAGAATTTCGTCAACATCTATATTATCGTATCTGTCAGTGTACTGCTCTGCGAGTGACAGGCACAAGACGCCAAAACCTAACAGCACTAACAACCAATTCATCTTTCTTTTGCTAGCAAGAACACTGAAGTGTCATTGAAATCCGATTGGCTTTTATCCCACCTTGTTAAACGATTAAATTGCGCTATTGCACCTTTATAATTACTCCAATTAATGCTGGCTATTGTTCTGGGTTCAAAACGGATATTTATGTGATATTATAGGGTCTATTGTCTTCTTTAATTGATAAAATGTAGTTTAGGTATTCATTGTTAAGGAAGCACTATACAAAGTTGTTGTTATTTTCCGTAAGTTTTTTCTTGCGCAGCAGGCAGTTCTGTAGTTAGTTTTAGAATTAGACCTTACGTGCTTTTACCTAAATCTTAGCTCAATTTCAAGGCAATAGTGACTATCCTGCAAAAACTGCCTAAAACCGGTACTCAGGTGCCAACTGAAGGGGTGTTTATCTTACGTGGCAACTTTCACAATAGCAAAGGATGTCCGTATACAACTTCGAATGAATGAAAATGAGTAACTCAATTGACACGTCAATATTTTATTTCAATGTGTGAAACAATATAAATATTATTAATCAAATAAACAATATGAATGTGGAGCGATTGAAGTCAAACGTATGTAATAGATGTAAGGAACGGTATGACATGTTACGTATAATACAGAGAAGTGTTAAAAGATGCCTTAAGGTATCAAAAATATGTACCAACGCTCTTAATCTGGCCTTATAATATTTTTGAGTTTTGATTGCACTCATATTTAAATACAGTTGACAGAACAGGCGCCATAAAGAAAGGAGCGGAAGCGGCCACTTGCCTTACTGTGGGCAGCTGTCTTTGGACACTCTAAATTTTAGAGCTATACTCTCTCATCGTTCAGGGAATCCCCATGTTTCTCTATTCCCTGCCTTCTCTTCAACCTTCTGAAAGCAGGGAATAGAGAAACATGGGAATATCGATTTCGATCGATTATCGAAGCATATCGATCGCTCTAACGACGAGAGAGTCCACAATTACAGCTGTCCACGAGGAGAGCAATTGCCCTTAAATATGCTTAATAATAATAAAAGAGGGATTGAAAATTGTAATATGGCTATTTTGTCGACCGAGCCGGCGGCCTTATTCGGGGATTTTGATGCCGTTAGCTTTGGCGCGCTCTTCATAGATTTTCTTGTATTTTCCGTCAGGGTCGAAGCGCGCAGTCAGCTCTTGCCAAATCGGCTGTTCGTTCTTGATGAGGTGCTCTATAACCTTCGAAGCCCCCTTCTTCTGGGCCTCGGTGCATTTCTCGCATCCCGTCTTGAGAGCGTCTTCCATGTGATCTGTAATGGATTCTTTAAGTTAGCATGTACCTTTTGTTTTGTAAATTACGAAAACGAAGTTTCAATAGGGTTTCAGTATTTTCATTTCATCGATTCTCGTACAGTCAGCGTCAAATATACCAGAGCGGGCAAGGTGTCAAAAATATCTAAACTCGACTCTATTGTCAAATACGCTCGGGCGTGTTCAGATATTTTTGACCACCTTGCCCGCTCTGGTATATTTGACGCTGACTGTACAAATGTAATAAATATTTCGAAGACACGCTGCAGCCTGTAGCTTGCAGGGGAGTGATTCTCTAAGCTCAACAGCGATAACTCGACGCCGAGTCCGATGCTGACGCGCTCTGAGCATAATAGGACTGTATAGGTCTGCTCGACTAGGCCCCCAATTCTCGCTTTCATCGACTTTAGTAATACTCGAGACATGGTCAAAAAGTGACAGATTTCTCAGCGACAAAATTTTTAATGCCACTACCAAAAAAAGGCACAATTTGGATAAACGCAATGCAAACAACACAACGCATAAACAAAACAAAGTAAACTAACATTTTCTCCAATTTCAAGTTATTTTTAGTTTAGTTTTATAATTAATTTATATTTAGTTTAGCATTTAATCATATATTTACTTTCTCTCTTAATCTTTATAGAATAAAGTCTATCCGTTCGGCCGTCCTAAATCCTTATAGTGTATGTTCTGCCGCCTTCTCCTTCTAAACCACGCAACAGATTTTGATACGGTTTTCACTGTCATTTAGAGATTTTCCTACTGAAGGTTTTTATGTAGGTACATCATCATCTTCATCATGATCATCATTTTAGCCGAAAGACGTCCACTGCTGGACTGGTCTTGTGCTGCTTGCATCCAGCGGGTTCCCGCAACGATCACCAGGTCATCGGTCGACCTATCGATTATGTCGTTTATTTCGATTATTTCGCGGGTGGTAGGGCCTTGTGCAAGGTCCATCCGGATCGCTACCACCATCTTGCTCGCTAATCCTGCCGCTAAGCAGCAGTGCCTGCACTGTTGTGTTCCGGCGTGGAGAGCAAGACAGCCAGTGTAATTACTGGCACAAGAGGTATTCCATCTTAGCCCTCTGGGTTGGCAACGCATCTGCACTCTCTTTGTTGTTGCAGGTGTCTATAGGCGGTGGTGATCGCTTACCATCAGGTGACCCACTTGCTTGTTTCTCTTCCTATGTTGTATAAAAAAAAATGTACACCACTACATAGTATAAAGCAAAGTCACTTCCCGCGTCTGTCTGTCTGTATGTATGCTTAGATCTTTAAAACTACACAGCGGATTTTGATTCGGTTTTTTTTAATAGATAGAGTGATTTAAGAGGAAGGTTTATATGGTTATAACGTAAATAAATAAGTAAAAAATTTTAATAAAAATAAGAAAAAGAAAAGTAAAAATGTTGTCTATGAATTTCGATATACCAAAGATAGCAGGAAATCTTCATAGTATAGGGAAAGGGATTCCCCTTTGTATGTATTACTACGAATTTAACGCGTGCGAAGCCGCGGGCAAAAGCTAGTTACATAATAATTGTACCCGTACGAAGCCGGGAGATTCGCTAGTATCAAATTAATAAAACATACTAAGATTGGAGACTGAAATTGGTGGTTTAAAAAGCAACGGAACTAGGAGTGAAGCAATAGCAACGGTCTTAAATCCGGAGACGGGGTCAAGGCGAGTGACCTGTTCTGTTAGACAGTCAAAAACAATTCATAATTTATACATTTATCACCAATTTTCAACACCGCTCATACCATAAACTTAACTTTTATACTAGCTTATAGACGAACAAACAGCTCGTCGACGTGCAATAGTTTTTGCTCTGTCAAATTGTGTTATAAGGTTCAAGATAATGCGACAGTGCATTTTTAGGGTTCCGTACTTCTAAAGGAAAAGGAACCCCTATAGGATCCCTTCGTTGTCCGTCTGTCTGTCTTCTGTCAAGACCGTTTTCCTCAGATACGCGTGGAGGTATCAAGTCGAAATGAATATCGAAAACTCAGGTTTGCAGTTCTTTACAGCTGTGACAGAATCAAGGTTTTTTAGTCAAAGCGATCAAAAGACCGAGAGTGCTCAGTGGCACTCCTTGGGAGAGGCCTACGTCCAGCAGTGGACAAACATGAGCTGATTATGATGATGATGATGATGATGATGAATCTAATGATACGGCCTTTATGCCGTATATTGAATACACTCGCAAGTAAATCAAACACTTAACTTCCTGTTGACCTAGAACCATAAAATTTGGCAAGAAGCAAGGTCTCGTAGGATAAATAAAGGAAAAAATCTGAAATATGTAGCTACATCACAAGAAAATGTTTGCTATTACAAACTTATATTTGCGCTTGGTTTGTCTGAGGACAACAGTTTTCCAATGCCAAAGTTAAATATTTGTCTGTCAATTCGGTTTATCTTTTCGTTACAGAAATATTCGGTGCCTATTGAGTTTGTACAGAACCCTAGGTGCACAATGAGACTCGCACTTGACCGGGTTTTGTATTATTATAAAATTACCTTTTTACCGGTTTTTGTTATTGCAAAAGGTCCTGAAACTGGAACAAAATATTACCTTGCTACTCCGCGAAACCAGTGCCGTGCACGTGCAAGACCTTCATGCAAGGTTTTCATGCAAAAACCTCCTCCGCTTCCACAGGAAACAACATAAGTATATCACACAGACTATAAACCACCACCACTAAATACTAAAACTACACGATCTACGCGTGTTTCGTCTCTACACGAGGCATCACCCGGATCAAATAGTACGACCGTTCGCTACTTGAATGGAATACACGTGCACGGCACTGGTTTCGCGAAGTAGCAACTTATTTTTTTCCAGTGTTCACCTCCGCAAAGTAACGCCTGAATCTATTAATCATAAAATTGGATTACCTTTTAGCTCCTTGCCTTCAGGGGTGCACTTCCCCTTATCGAGTATGCAGTTAACATAAGCCTGTAGCAACCGCTTGTTGTCAAGGATCTCGTCTAAGTCGATGTTGTCATACTTGTCCGTGTATTTGTCCTCCGCCAGCGCAAACCCGGCGCAAACGCAGCACAATATCACGTAATAATTTGATCATCTGAAATCATGTGCATGATTTAAAAGATGGCCAGTATCAGCAGTTCTAAAATGACCGCCAAAGTTTAATTAATTCCTCCCTGCGTCTCTGTCTAGCTAATGGCAAAAGAAATGGATGCGCTGCGTTGAAAGATAAACTAGGCAACTGCTGCACCTTTTTTTTTATATACCACGTCGGTGGCAAACAAGCATGCGGCTCGCCTGATGTTAAGCAATTACCGCCGCCTATGAACGCCTCTCGCCACCTCTGGACAGCTGTATTTGTAGACACTCTCTAAATCTTAGAGCTATACTTATTTTTATAAATTAGGAAGGCATACAAGCAAGTGGGTCACCTGATGGTAAGTGATCACCACCGCCTATAGACACCCGCAATATCAAAGAGATTCCAGATGCGTTGCCAACCCCGAGGGCTAAGATGGAATACCTCTTGTGCCAGTAATTACACCGGCTGTCTTGCTCTCTACGCCGGAACACAACAGTGCCAGCACTGCTGCTTAGCGGCAGGATTAGCGAGCAAGATGGTGGTAGCGATCCGGACGGACCTTGCACAAGGTCCTACCACACTTAAACTTTGTTTGTATGTATGTAGGGGGTAATCTCTCGTCTTAAATAAAATCACTGTTTGTATAAAAAACAAAAACAAATATTCGTTATGCCAACGTACCATTCTGTCAGCGTCAGACTAGGATGTGTGATGTATGGTTGTTGGCTGCAGTAACCAGTGTTTATATAGCAGCTGCGCTTGCGCTTAAAACATCTAATTTGTCACCAAGTACAGTGTCCCTGTGATTGATGTATTGAACGTCGTCGCTACGTGCACAGGATGTTTGAGTTTTGTAATAAAAATAGAGGTTTAACGGGTGTTAGAACCTTGTGCAAGGTCCATCCGGATCGCTAATCCTGCCATTAAGCAGCATTTTGCACTGTTGTGCTCCGGCGTGAAGAGTAAGACAGCCGGTGAAATTACTGGCTTAAGAGGTATTCCATCATAGCCCTCTGCGTTGGTACAGGTCTAGGTTTGTGGGCGGTCATGATCACTTACCATCAGGTAAGTTAGCAAGCGGCTAGGTTGGTTAACCACACAGTCACTTAAATGTGCTGGTTTGGTCACGATATGTTCCACTCCACGCTCCAAGGTGGAACGATGATCTGGCGAGGATCGCGAGGAACCGTGGGATGCGAGTAGACGACGCCAACCGTCTGCGAGATTCTTGGGGAAGGCCGTTAAATATCCAGCAATTAATGACTCTGCAAACGATGAATCTACAAAGAATATTGGACTGGTAACATCAGCTAATTGGTACCTTTTATTTTTCGTAAAGATAAAGCATAGAACAACAACTGAACTAAAAACCTAAACATTGAAATAAAACTAAAACTAACATATTAATAAAACGGATCACTCACGTATTTTTACGTCAAGAAATGCCTGACATGTTTCGGACCAGTCCGTGGTCCTTAATCATGAGCCCCCGCGGCGGTGGTGCGACGATGAAAACTTACATGTAAGACAGTTGTTCCAAATCGTGCTATGGTGCTCAGAAGACTGGCAGCATTGCCACGTTGTATGGCAATGCTGATGCTTTGGTCAAGGAATGAACCAGCCATCTTGGCAGCTTCGCCGCTGCTACAGTCTTGAAAATAGTCAAAGCGCTAGACCCCTAAAGCCCCAGCGTTTAAATGTGGAAGTTTGTATGTTTGGATGTTTGTTACTCAAACACGCTAAAACAACTGAATGGATTTGGATGAAATTTGGCACACATCTATTGTTTATAACCTGGATTAACACAAAGGATACTTTTTATCTCGTAAAAATGCATAGTTCCCACGGGATAGCGATAAGCGAGTTATACGGCGCCGTGACGTTATGAGCAGCAGATCAACTAATTCTCATTAATTTGTCCAGGAAATATTGCAGATTGCATGTTAGGTGGACGTTTGCTTCAGTCAATTAAACAAGTCTACGCGGACGAAGTCGCGGGCAAAAGCTAGTATTCTCATAAAATATATATTTTCATTGGTATAAATAAATCACAATTTTATAAGGCTAGGGGTTCTGAATACAAGTTGAATGTACGTAAACCGTGCCTCATACATGTGCTCCATTACGTATGACATTTTATTGGACTCCAAGACAAGAGTGTAATAGTCTCTAATGTTATATGTTATGGATAGGGTGACCAAGTTTTCTGTATTTTACAGATGTCTCGTTTTTCAGATATTGTTTTGGCCGTGTCCTGTATTTTAATAAGAAAAGTACATACCATACCATAAAACGCGTTGTCCCGTATTTTTTCCATGAATCCTGTAAGTTTAGACCACATGTCCTGTATAATGAGCAAACAGATTTAGTCATCCTATGGAGTACAGCATAGTTTCTCTCAATAAACATGTCTGACTCACTTTAAAAATACTCATTATGATCAGATGACGACGTTGTATAATTAATTAATCACACCTATATTTTCACTTAAACAGGTTTCAATAAAACCCAAAACCGTAAGGAGAAACGAGAAAAAAACATTAAAAAATATTAAATCCAACCACCTGTATAACGATATTAAGGGGAAATACGGCCATTCAAATACCTCCATGAGTTTTTAAGTACAAACAACACAATGCTGTGGATAATTAAGGATTGACTTTGATATTCAATTAACCTTAACGATTAGCTTTACTATTAAGAGACAGATAAAAACGACACTTACGTTTTGTAAATTGGATGCCTGCCTCCTATTGGCAAAATTCATATAGTTATGTGAATTACATGTAAATCATTACTGTCTGTCTTCTGTTATATGCTGTATGTGTAATTTTATAGAGAAATAAATTTGATTGATTGATTGATATATTATCTTCAGTATAACATTTAAAAAAGGGGGCAAACAAGTATACCAGCCAACTAATAGGAAGTGATCACCTCAAAAGAGTCTTGACCCGTTGGCAACCTTTAGTTGCTCTAATAAGCTACCCAAATGCATTTTTTTATGAAATAGGAAGACAAACAAGAAAGTGGGTCACCTGATGGTAAGTGTATACCACCGCCTATAGACACCCGCAACAACAAAGAGAGGGCAGATGCGTTGCCAAGCCAGAGGGCTAAGATTTAATATCTCTTGTGCCAGTAATTACACCGGCTGTCCTGCTCTCCACGCCGGAACACAACAGTGCAAGCACTGCTGCTTAGCGGCAGGATTAGCGAGCAAGATAGTGGTAGCAATCCGGACGGACCTTGCGCAAGGTCCTACCACCCGCAAATTTGACATTTGACGTCTTATAAAAATAAACATTTATCAGTATGATGTCAAGTTAGCCTTGGATTGCTTACATTGGAAATAACATTTAACTTGTATGAAAAAATCAAATTAAGACTGGAGATGTTTTTAAAATGTTGTAGAACAAAAGATGCTGAGTTTGTAGAGCACAATTAAACCTTGCATTTAAAGCCCCTGTCAGAGTCACCCTGTATAAGAAAAATTTGCATGCTAGTATGAAGATACAAATAGCGGAAAAAGCTGCCTTACGTCTGTACCACCTTTTTGACATTGTTTTATGTAAAAATGACTTGTTCTATGCAAATAAAGTGTTGTATTATATTCTATTTCTGGACTTTTGGATCTCTACTATTTACAGAAATACTTCGCACCATACTTATTAAGTTTATCGGGAATTAAACGCGGTAATAAACTGTTTATTTATTTACCTCGAGTCTGCTCGTGACCACGGCCGCTGCAATGCGGCCGAAACGTCGAGGTAAATAAATAAATAGTTTATTATCGCGTTTAAGTCTCGATAAACGTAATAAGTATTTGTGAAAGTCCCTGAAAACTATCTTTATATAGTATAAAGTAAAGTCGCTATTCGTTCCTGTCTGTCCTGAATTTTGATTGTGTAAGTTCGGCCGCCTTCTCCGTCTAAGCCACGCAACGGATTTTGATACGGTTTTCACTGTTATTTAGGTATTTTTTTACAAAAGGTAAAGGTTTATGTACATTACATTACATTTTAATCGAACTCCTGCAAAAGCCGGGGCACGTCGCTAGTTGCTAGCTAGTGGCATAAGAAAGGGATGCGTTGCGTCGAAAGAAAAACTTGGGGCAACTGCTGTAGCTCTCGATAGTTGTACCTGTAGACACACTCTTAATCTTAGAGCTATACCACAGAATAGATAATAGTACTAATGTACAGAAACTTCTCTATTACCACCGCGATTTAACGAATTCCAGCTTTATTAACACGCCTAAAAAGTTCGTATTACTTTATACACCAAGCGCCAGGCGGCGCAAGTCAAAAGGAACGCGCCGCCCGCGCCCGCCTTCCCCCCGCTAGTCCCGGCGACACGCTAGGGTTGCACGGCATTCGTTTTTAATTACACTGACACGGCGGGGGCGAGCGAGCGAGCGCACGGCAAGCCGACAGCCTACTCCGATTTGCCTATGCCATAGGCAAGGTGGTCGAGCGTATCTTCAGTGCAGAGTGGAACCCCCCTGGTTATACTCTCTCATCGCCCGAGCAATCCCCAAGTTTCTCTATTCCCTGTCTTCTCAGCAGGTCAAAGATGTTTTTAAAATGCTGCAGAACAAAAGATGCTCAGTTTGTAGAGCACAATTAAACCTTGCATTTAAAGCCCCATAGTCCAAGACACCCTGTAAAAGAAACATTAGCATGCTATATTTTTTTAAAAGATAAAGGTTTATGTACGTCACATTCTAACCGAACCCATGCAAAAGCCGGGGCAGGTTGCTAGTTGTTTATAATAAGGATGAAATCATAGATAACGTTGTTGACAAACTGGAACAAATAACCTTGCTACTCCGCGAAACCAACGGCTCCGCTTCGCTTTTGGTTTCGCGGAGTAGCAAGGTAATTTGTTCCAGTTTGTTGATATGGGCCTCCGCAAAGTAACGCTTAAATCTATTATGACAATGTGTCATTGAATATCGTTGCTGACTGTACATTAGGGGAAATATATTCACGTACCACCTTAGAACCCTATCGCAAGGACGCGACTCGTTAAACGCCAGGCTATGTCATACAAATGCCATGCGTATGTCTTTCCGACTAGGTTCTACGGTGGTACGTGTTTCAATTTCCTTGACTGTACTATCCTATTAAATTTTTGTAACCGAAATTTCTTTCGATTTTTTTTTTAAATGTTTTAACATTCAAATTATTAAATTAAAATTGTAATGACAACACAAAGAAAAATTAGGATTAGGATTTTATTTAAAAATAAAATCGAAAGAAATTTCGGTTACAAAAATTTAGTAACAAAAACGGCGCCATCTCTCGTCAGCTTTCGGTAGCTGTAAAGGTACCCAGTTAAATATGATAACTTGTTAAAAGTTTCATATATATGACACCGAGGGTAGTTGTACTCTTAAAATCAATAATGTAATGACCGTAAGACGAAGCACATTGAAAGATTCGCAGGGTATGGCAGAGGCAGTGTGGCGAAACTGGCAAACGCAAGGCACGGAATGCTGATGTTGCAGGTTCAAGTCCTGCCATTGCCCTAATTTTTCTTTGTGTTGTCATTACAATTTTAATGTACTATCCTAGTTAACCTGGCCCATTCGTACTGGAGAGTGATTCATTAAGCGTTACAGCGATGAGCTCGATGCTGTTGCAGCAGCCTGCTTGCTCTAGCCCGCTAGCTCGAGTGAGCGGGACAAGGTGATGCTTCGACGTCAAGTCAGCCGCTGATCCGCTTAGATAATAACGGTGGAGGAACTAGCTACACTGCACTGGGTACAGTCAGTTGCAAATATTAGTAGAGTAGTAGCGATCGAGCTCTGTTCAGGACTATCAAAAAAACGCGAAGGAAACAAAATCAACAAACTGGAACAAATTACCTTGCTACTCTGCGAAACCTGTGCCGGGCTCGTGCAAAATAGCTGCGTCTGTGCGACACATATGTTCATGCAAAAACCCACCCTCCTCCGCTTCCACACGAAACAACATATATCACACAGACTCAACTACACACCACCACCACTAAACACTAAAACTACACGATCGACGCGCGTTTCGCCTCTATACGAGGCATCATCAAGATCGAAGATCTTCGATTTTGCACGAGCCCGGCACTGGTTTCGCGGAGTAGCAAGGTAATTTGTTCCAGTTTGTTGTTTATCATTATCTTTAGAATCGTTAGAGTCGTTTTCAAGAACGCAATTACAAATAAATCAATTAAAAAAAAAATAAGAATTGTTTTCTGATGATGGTGGTGATGATAAGAATTGCTCGTATAAATGATTATACGAGCAATTCTTATACTATGAAGGTTTTTTTATGAAATAGGAAGACAAACAAGCAAATGGGTCTATAGACACCTGCAACATCAAAGAGATTGCAGATGCGTTGCCAACCCAGAGGGCTAAGATGAAATACCTCTTGTGCCAGTAATTAAACCGGCTGTCTTGCTCTCCACGCCGGAACACAACAGTGCAAGCACTGCTGCTTAGCGGCAGGATTAGCGAGCAAGATGGTGGTAGCGATCCGGACGGACCTTGCACAAGGTCCTACCACCCGCAAAAGGTATAGGATTGTACGTCTGAGGAAGGTTTTTACGCAACTCAAACGTAAAATACGTACATAATATGCAGTTGGCGTAAAGTTGGCGTAATTAATCTAATGGCGTATTGTGGTCCCGGGCTATGCGTCACCGGCCACGAGATGCAAACAAATGTTGCTTAATGCTCTGATTCATACAACCTTCTTGATTCGGTTTCTTCCGCTTGGAATATAATAAGTGTATAATGCATTGGTCTTTAACTGTGAGCTCATTATTGTGTTTATAAATAAGCTAGCTCTTCAAACCGGAAGAAATTACCTAGCTACTCCGCGGAACCAGTGCCGTGGACGTGCAAGATAGCTGCATCTGTGCGACATATATATTTTTCATGCAAAAACCCACCCTCCTTCTCTTCCAAACGAAACAACATATTACACAGGCTCAACTATACATCACTTGCACCACAAACACCACAAACAACATGATTACGATTACGAGGACTCTATACGAGGCATCATCCGGATCAAATAGTACGATAGTCGAGTTGTAGATCTTGCACATGCACGGCACTGGTTTCGTGGAGTAGCAAAGTAATTTGTTCCAGTTTGTTGATATGGACCTCCGCATATTTGACAGTGATTGGATATTATTGATTTTAATAGCACGTAAACAATTGCGTGCTCAAAACACTGTTAGCTTAAAATGTAATTGAATAAACGAAATTGAATTTGAAATTACCAGTATTTTCCTGGGCACGCATGAAAATAATTACTACAAAAAACGCCATCTATCAAATGGTTTTCGCATTAAAGAGCTATCAACTAAATCTTCGTGTCTGATCATTAACTCTCGTGCATCATTCGAGCTGCTTCCAGGAACAAAACATAGATGGCACTATACTTTACCTTACTTTGTATTCTAACCGATTTGAAAACTCAACGATCTATGTATGGTGAGTGAGACACCATACAAAATAAGATAAGTCCTAAATAAGCAATCATAGAGGGTATCATAGGTACCATCTCTTACCCTGGTACTTGGTTTTAGAAATATAATATTGCAGATTGAAATTGTATAAAATACTTAGTCGAACTGAGAATCTCCTTCTTTTTTAAATAAATAAATATCTTGGGACAGTTAACACCAATTGACCTAGTCCCAAAGTAAGCAACTAAAGCTGCTTGTGTTATGGATACTAGACAACGGATATAAATACTTATATAGATAAATATATACTTAAATACATATAACATCCACGACTCGGGTACAAACATTCGTATTCATCATACAAACATTTGCCCCTCCCGGGAATCGAACCCGGAACCTCAAGCTTTGTAGCCAGGGTCACTAACCACTAGGCTATCCGGTCGTCGTTTTTTGAAGTCGCATAATAAACGAAGAATAAATTTAAACTTTTATTCGTATTTAAATTCATCGCATCGCTGCATCAGTGCATCGTTCGCAGGGTCAGCTCTCTGTGTCGCGTGCTCGCTGGTGCTCGCACTCGTATCTCTGTGTACTTATCCCCTTATTAATAAACGCTCGTAAACGTTTGTTAGTTAACATTTTTTATGTCTTATCTGTCATTGTGACGTTTGCCCTCAAATGAAAGGGACAAAACATTTGTAAGCTTAATAATATTGTTAAGTTTTTATGAATAAGGGGGTTAGACTTATTCTATTTTAATTTATTCCATTCCATTGCATGCTATTCCTTTATATTCCATTCCATTCCATTCTGTTGCATTATATTCCTTTATATTTCATTTTATTCTATTATAATGCTGGCGTATCGTTGAACGCAACTATGTTACATTTGGGAACCACACTACAGTAACGTGAGAACGAAGCACACACAGGACCCCAATTCTCGGTTCATGCGAGATGCATCTCACGTGCGAGATCCGTCAAAAAGTGACAGATTTCCTAGGGAATTGACAGTTGTTTTCGTGCGAGATGCATCTCGCATAAACCGAGAATAGCCCCGCAGATAATTTTCCACAGTTTATCAACGTTAAAGTCAAAATGTCTTGTACAGCTATTATAACAATAACATAGGCATTGCAATTCTAGCTTGCTAATTCTTTGTTTTCTTCTGAATGATTTTTACGAAACAATAACCGCTTTTATGGACTTTGTGCAGAACCTTCTGTTGTTTTAAGTAGTGTCAAAGGTCTCCCAGGCCGCGCCCGCTGCACTCTTGCGCAAGTGCTTGCATCAATGCGCCAGTGAATCCTTATTGCTTTGCTTGATCCAAACAAAGCTTGCTTATTGTTTTGCGATAGTTTCTAAGTATAACTGTTACGGAATGAGCACAAAATTTTTTCGTCGCTGCTACTGCGAAGATAAAATTTTAGAGTATAATTATTGCTTTTGATTTAAGAAACGGGCCAAGTTCTAGTCGACTTCGTACTTGAGGGGTTTCGTACCACTGTATAATATAGCACTACCAAATATGTCGAAATTAATACAGCTACTCTACAACAGATGGCGTTATAATTAAAAATCTTTTTTTACTGAGTAGAGAACCCCATTAATTTTGTTAATTTTTGTTTTATTAGTTGTCATAGCGGCCATGTACACACTCTGGTAAGATTTAAAGTGTCTATCAATTACGATTCAAAAAATACAGCCCCGTGATAAACGGACAGACGGACAGATGTACATACGGAATACTAAAATGGTGGTGTGGCAAAATGTTACGTCTTAGTTTTTGTTATGGATGAGTTTAAAATAATTTTACCCTTCAGTAAAAGTACCTAAACATTTTCGGCTCTGTTAGTACGTACGAGTATTTCAGGTAAATACTCAAATTTATTTTTTTATATAATTTAAAAAAGTTACCTTAAAGATCAAAGTTGAAGAAATAATTATTTTATAGATATTTTATTAAACTCACTTGATAGCTCTGTCTTAATTATAAATAATTTAAAAAGTAGAATGAAAAACATAATTTATTTTAATTATCTTTTCATCGCGATGATTCGAGTAGATGGAGGGGTACATTATCAGAATGAACAATACATCATTTAAATAATTACCTACTTATGTTACAATTATAATTAAATTAAGTTAAATTAAAAATTATTTATTTTGCATAAAGATGTAACAAAATTTGTCAGGGGTCCCCCACACTAGGCAATGCCTGTTACAAATTAAAAAGATCAAAACATACAAACTTAGTTCTAAAGCATTAATCAGATATAAACAAAACATGTCTATAGGTTAAGGTTTATAGGATGAAAAAGGTAATTGCCATTTGTATAGAGAGATAGAGAGCACTGGGTAGACAATAAAAAAAAAGTAAAGTCATAATGAAAATAGATTCAAGCGTTACTTTGCGGAGGTCCATATCAACGAAATGGAAGCAATGCAAGGTAATCTGTTCCATGTTATTGATGAAACGTGATGTACACCGGGCGGATGCCGCCCCTGCCCATATCATTTTTGTTTTTTGTAGTCTTGTTGAGTGTCCTGTCCAGTGGCCCTAACATGACTGGCCAAGTTTAGTTTATTTCTATCTGCGTCCCTTTCTTATGACACTAGTTAGACAGAGACACAGGGAGGGGTTAAACTAAACCTGGGCTGTGATGTTAGGGCCGCTGGGCTATATCCGGCCAATCCTTCAAATAGGTGTCCAGATCGTCTCGCCATCTCCGCCTGGGCCTCCCTCGCCGCCGGTGACCGTGCGGTACCCAACAGGTGGCTGAAAGTGCCCATCTTTGTGGGTGCATCCGGCAGACATGCCCAGTCCCATTTAAGCTTGGCGGTAGTTTTTCCAACATCGGCCATTGGAGCACAATATTATTATTGGGTCTATTATGGTTTGTCTCCTATGACAAAGAAAGATGGGCAATTAATGCTAAGAAACTGGTCAATTATGATAATGACGAAACACAGGGAAACTCCGAAGTCAGATAGAACGTCACAGAGTTCTGATTTACGTTTCAAAGCAATTTAGCAATTAAGTTTATGGTCCGATAAATCATCCGTAATCCTATTTAATTTAGCCTTAGAAAGAAATACAGGAAAATAATTATAAGATTTACGATACTCGTACTAGTTACCTGAAAAAGAAGATTTATTTATTATTGCATGAATATATAATGTGCAATCAGACGCAGTTTGTTTTGCACGAGTCAGACAAGCAAAATTTAGCAAGCAAATGAAATAATAAAACAGCAAGCTAATAACAAGACTGTTTCAACATTTCCGTATCCAAATTTTAAGGCCCGCAAAGTCCTGTAGAAAATGCAAAATTTTTTGATTCAAACATTAAAGATAATACGATTTTTTTCACCCTTTCAAACCGTTAACGTAGAGTTATTACCCGAGAATTTCGTATCCAAATGGAAGGTAAAAAAAACCACTGAAGTCTGAATTATAAACGACTAGCTGACCCGGCGAACTTTGTTCCGCCTTAGACGCCATAAATGAGCAGATTTTTGATTTTTTCTTTCATAAGAACCTTCTCCTGATAATAACGAACAGAACAAAAAATAATTAGCGAATTCGGTCCAGCCGTTCAGGCGTGATGTCGTGACCAAGGGAAATAGGGATTCATTTATATATATATTATAGATTTTCATTGCCTATTACTCGTGCCCTTTTTTTTAATTCAAGACTTTGTCTCAAGGTGAAGGTGCGTTTGCGTCACGATTTTCCCGAAACGTAGGTATTTTTGTAACTGGTCATGAAATGTGTGAGAAAACCCAGCACTGAAATAAAATTTTCACTACCTTAAAGAATGACCTAACAATTTTGCCGACGATAATCGGCTATAGTTTATCGTCGGCGTAGCCTACTGTGTCATCGTTGGGCCACAGGAAGGGGGGTTTGCATCTGTCATATGCTAGCGACAGCTCCCTACCTCGCGACCCTCTGTAGATAAAATACTCCAAAGGATGGAGGTCGCGGGATCAATAATCTGCGATCGAGGCAATTGAACTATGTGTGTGAATTTCCCAATCCGCAATGGGCTCGCGTGGGAATTAAAGCCAAAACCCTCTCATTGTGAGAGGAAGCCTGTGCCCAAAGGCAGCACGCTAGGTTTTTTCGCAGACATAACGTATACCTCTACATCCCTTTGTAACCAATTACGTGGGAATGATTTGTATGATTAATAGATTCAGGCGTTACTTTGCGAAGGAGGCCCATATCAACAAACTCGAATAATGATTTGTGTGCTTTCTAAAGCTATAATAAACTTTGTCGTGAAAGAAACGCCGAATCGCTACCACTATTCTTGGTCTACCGATCATCCAAGATCCAGTTTTAATCCATCTTAGCCCTCTGGGTTGACAACGCATCTGCAGTCTCCTTGGTGTTGCGGGTGTCTATGTCTATGGACGGTTGCGATTATTTACCGTCAGGTGAACCACTTGGTCGTTTTCCTTACTATTTTATTTAAAAAAGGATACTAACTCCGTCGAAATGTCGCAAAACTGTTCCGCGAAACGCCAAATCCTGGCGTTCAGATTCATCTCATATTCGTGATTGTACAGATTTAGAAGAGATCTGAAAGCCTTTTTGGCATATCTAGAATGTTGTTCATCACTATATGTATACTGATGTAGGAAAAGGGAATTGCCCCGTTAAGCATATATGTACGAGTATATATTATATCTCTTTTTGACAGTTGTAATTTCTCAAAGACATGGGTGCTTCATCTCCCTAACTACTAATTCAGCTAGCGTTATATTTTCCATGAATCACAGCATCATCGTCATTTCGCAATAAACTAGGTAAACCTTCCGCATGAAGAAACACCATTGTCTGATCGATACATATTTAGTCCTGCTGGTTTCAACGCTATGATGACGTTGTTGATCCTGACTATAAATGGTCTCTGGCGGCGACGCAGGCGCCACAGCTGAGAGGATCGAGCACTAACACGGTGAGTTGTTGAGTTCATTCTCTTAACATCAGCCAGAGCTCGTAAACATTGTATCGATTTCATTGATATGTTGGGATGGTGTTAGGTACCTACTTGATTTACTACTTAAATAAATACAATAATTTGAGTTATTTTAAATATCAATTAAAAAATATATTATCACTCTCACCAACCAAGAAATGACATAGTTAATCGTGTCCATTAAAATCAAGTTAAAGTTTACGATGCATGGCAGCTTACGCGCAACTTTTTAGCGCCTCTGGTACAAAAACTGCACTATTGAATAATTAGGTAAAGTAGCGATCCCAGTGTTTGACAACGCCCCGATAGTTGATGAGAAGAAACAAATAAGTTAAAACGAGAGCCAGTTATGTCAACTATTGGTAAAAACAATGTCCTATGCCTGTTGAGCACTGGTACAGATTACCTTACCTAAAGCAATGCCGTAATTAATTAATTAATTAATAATTTAAACACCAATTAATTAGGTAATTTTGAACACCAGTTCAGTTCAGTTGTTCAATGGTAAAACAATAATTTTATAAGTCAATACAGAAAAAGAGGTACAAATAACGTTTTAACCAATTTTGTCTAACTTGTCGCTTATCCAGTCAAGCTAGTAGCATAGGAAGTTAGATAAAAGTTTACATTCAATGCAATGTTACTCAGGTCATTCAAAGTTATTGACAATATTGGATACTTATCCAAAATTTAAAGTGTAAATAGTGCCTTTATTGCACCACATCTGTGATTTATCTACAGATGGTTCATTTAATCTACACAAGTTATTGATAACGACTTTACAATGGGATTCTAAATGATCAAAATTTGGATATTATATAGTATATTTTTAAAATACTTTATTAAAGCCAGAATTGTCGAACTTTTTATGACAGTGTTGTGTTTTCTTATATAAATAAGGACCCTAAAACGGTGACACTTTGAAAATACAAAGGCTACTGTGATAGTTTTAAGATTGGCATAAAATAAATAAAGTCTTTATTAAGCGAGTTTTTGTTATAAAAACAACTAGACAAAACTACTCATGGAGACATCAACTTTTAAAAAAAATATTAAATTGCCTTTGAAACTATTTTTTAAAGTCAGCCTATTTTAGTCTAATTTGGTATGAGAATTACTCACTAAGTATCAATTTAACAAATTCTATGAAATCAATTCCATTGATAAGTAAAGTTAAGATGTTAATGTGATCTTAACTCAAATATGTAGTCGTTAAAATATAGGTAGCTCCAATCTCTAAGAAGACAGAAATATTTAATTTAACTCTAGCTATCCCGTTCGGCGATCGTAGTCGTTGTTATAAGCGTTTACTCCCTTATAAACGCTCACTAAACCCTATTTAGTTAAAATGTGTTTCATCTTGTTTTGTTGTTATTGTGACGTTTACATTAAAAATAGTGAAACGCAATATATTTTAAGGTTAAAGAGATTTGTAAGTAAACTTTTGTGAATGAGGGTTAGCAGCCATTTGGATTAAACCCTATTTGTACAAAATTTTACGGTAATCCACCTTAGAGAAACTACAAGAAAAACCTAATGGAGTATCTGTTTACATAAAAATACAGTTTAGCGTTCCATTAATACTAGATCTCCTTGGTAACATTATAATCGCTCTATTATTTTATAACCGCGCGTATCATGTTTGCATTGATTGGATATTCTTAGAACTATCGACAAGGTTTTCTGATCCTCGATAAACAACTAGCTTCTTGGATGCCGAAGATTTTTCTTTGTATTGTCATTGGATACCATTTAAACTGGCTCCAGATTATAATAAACCAATACAAAAATACAGCTGTATCGTTGCAATGTTACCAACGACGGAAATTTTCCAAAGTTACAAAACTATTGACGTGAGAATTTTTTGTAATTTCTCGGAACTTTCTGGATTTTATCAGTTATATCAAAACTTAAAGGTCTTAAGAAAGTATTCAGACCTGGAACATTATTTTATCCTTTTTTAAACATTCTGCGATTTGCACATTGCTTCCGAGAATGCCTATAGCCTAGCCCATTCACTTCACGATACTGCAATTGACACATTTTCTCATGCATTCAATGGCAAATGTATAATTACAAAAGCACGTGTGATTGTACATGTCGCAATGCAGTTGCGACCTGCGCAGGCGGCTAAATAGCACCCAGTAACGTGTCATCTTGCGAGTTCCAATTAGTATAGTTTGACTGTTTAACTGACCTATCGCCTGCGCAGGAGCAGAGAAGGGGGTTGAACAAATCATATAGATCACATAATAATATAGAAGTACAGATACACAATCTCATATAAAAACGGTATTTATTTGCGCACATTGCGGGCGATACTTATTTTTAGTTCCCCAGTTAAGGAATAGAGGGCATTAGTAACACTGTCCACAAATTCTTTTAAGACAAGTAGCGCCATCTGATCATATTTGTAAATACTACCGTCTCTGTCTTGCTTAAGGATTTATACGAATTTCATGAAATAACGAGTCGAATTCGTATATTCAATAATTTATGCATATAAAATGTGCATGCATTTTTCATCATCTGTTTTTTTCTAAGCTTGCTGTCTACTACATATTTACATCTACATATGCTTTCATAGAATACCGACTTGAAGTAGCAGCTTGCTACCGTTTTTCGTACGATATGTCCATAGATCCGGAGGTACTCGTACATAATGATGGGTAATTTTCAGAAAAAAAAAATGGAATGATAATGGAAAAATATAAGTAATATAAATATATGTTTTACCGAAAAAAAAATACTATACCAAAATGACAAGAGTAGTATTTTCTTCCGATTTCATCATTCCTATTGTATAAATATATTTTTAATCGTTAAAGAATAAATGACAATTTTATTGCAGTACTGCAATACTTATTTTTAATCATAATTTTTTCCATTACCCATCAGTACTCGTACACTACTTAAAGCCCTTCAACGGAGCAAGCTGTTTAATTACTTGGAACGTGTTTTTATTTCAGGAATATCTGAATGTTTCTTTGATTATACCCTGTCTGTCTTTACATATTATTATGCAACAGACTCTTAAATTGCCGTAGTAATTGTTTCCGTCTTGAACAATGGACAATAAATATTAATTTCCATTAGGCATTAACACATAATATAGCGCTATTAGTAGGAAATGCAAACGGTGATCGCATCTTCTAATGTACCTACCGTCATAGGCAGAAAAACCCCACGAAGCATACAATTTAAGCGCTATAAAAGTTGTATAATACCTGTATAGATGCGATCACCTATCTTCTTCTTCTTCAGCTTGTATCCACCCAATGCTGAGTGTAGGCCTCTTCTATTTCACGCCATTCCCTCCGATGTCTAGCTTTCCTCATCCATCCCCTTACCAGCAACTACAACCAGATCGTCTGACCATCTCATCTCACCTATACACAGCTACTATACAGCATCACGTAAAAACTGCTGCATGAAATTGGATGCGGTTTTCACAGATGTATTGCGAGGTCTAATACGTAATTTAGAAACCGAGTTAGATGCCTACTTCCGAATGTCATGCGTATAAAATTGCGAGCAAAAGCTAGTGTTAAATAATTCAGTAACGAAAATATTTTTGATTGAAAACAATTGTTTTAACAATAGATCCTATAAGTATTATTTGCAACAGTCTTGGGACTGTAGAGTATGTTTTTTTACCAACCAACTCCAACTCCGATACCGTGATGCCAGTTTTTGTTTTTTTTACATTCTTGACCTTACCTTATTTTTAAAGTAACACTTTAATACAAGACAGAAAGTGGTACAAAATATTTTCGGCCCTTTTTCTTACTTAACACTTTCGCCGTCGGTAAACGGGTATAACCGTTAGAACTATAGAACTATCTGTTTTGTCTGGATCGCCGTCGGCGAAAGCCTCAAAATTGGATAGAGCTTGACGGAATCCATATCTCAATACTCAATACTCAATATCGTTTGATTAAAGTGCCAAATAAACCAATTGAATAATTTAATGACAATGCCACCGTTTTAACTTTGTGCCTTTTATATTTCCAGATACTTCATCATGAAACTTCTACTGGTCTTCACTTTAGCTTGCCTGGTCGCAGTCGCATTCGGCCGGCCGCAAAGCAAGTACACCGACAAATGGGACAACATCAACATAGATGAGATCTTAGAGTCCCAACGTCTCTTAAAAGCCTACGTAGATTGCCTCTTGGAGAGAGGCCGCTGCACACCCGACGCGAAAGCCTTAAAGGAGACCCTCCCCGATGCCTTAGAACACGAGTGCTCCAAATGTACCGCCAAACAGAAATCAGGGTCCGATAAAGTTATCAAACATCTTGTGAACAAACGCCCTGAAATGTGGAAGGAACTGTCTGTCAAGTACGACCCGGATCATATTTATGAAGCGAGATACAAGGATCAACTGCAGAAAATCAAGGAGTAAATCTGTTTTAGTGGATAATGGTTTAGATCAAAAAGGGGTACTCCAATAGTCAGATGTTTTGAGATTGGTGGACAATGTTTTGTTTAATAAACACCACTGGACCTTAATCTCGCTTGTTTTTTTTTTCAAACTACCTTTTTTTAGCCATGTGCTCATTGATCAGCCTTTACTACTAGTCAGTAGTCTACTACTACTTAACATATGTTAATTTACTGCTTAACTTAACTGCTAACTTAAGTACAATGGTTCGTAGTACAGTGCACCTAGCACGAATCTTCTCGATTCGCGTTAACTCGCTACGTAAATCGATGTGTCTCTCTCCTACTGAGCTAGTTAAGATGAGATGCACTGAGTTACGTAGCGAGTTAACGCGTATCGAGAAGATTCGTGCTAGATGCTCTTTTCCCTTATCTGCTCTATCTATCTACATTTACACTAATCTACACTAATATAATAAAGAGGTAAACTTCATATATTAATAAAACGGATCACTCACGTACTTTTTGACGTCGAGAAATGCCCGACATGTTTCGGACCAGTCCGTGGTCCTTAATCATGAGCCCCGCGTTTTATTAATATGTCCGAGTCTCACGGTAGTTTTATGTTAAAAATTGAGGTAAACTTTGTTTGTTTCTATGTATGTAGGGGAAATCTTCAAAACCATTGAACAGATTCCAATAATTCTTTCACTAATAGGAAGCTAAACTATCCCTGATGGACTTGGGCCACTAATTTCACGCGGACGAAGCCACGGGCGTCCGTTAGTGTAAAATACATATTACGCAAATACCTCGTATTAAGCATCTATTAAGAGCCTATAATTTTCTAGAACTTACCTACTTATTGATAGGTAACAACTTCACTTCTACTCCACTGACGCAACCTTTAATCCCATCTACTTAAATAAAACGACCGCCAGACTAATATAATATTATATTCACAAGGTAAGTTTTTCATACATCCCACTCATATTATAAATGAGTAGGTAGTAGATGAAAGTATGTTGAATGTTTGTTCTTTAATCCGCTGAACGTATAAACTTGAACGCTAGACGTATTTAGCTGTGATAGAACACGAAACTGTTTTAGATAGATTAATTTGTACCTTCAGAAAATCAAAAGTTCCCCTGGAATAGCTATAAACAAATTCAACGAAAACGGATTCGTGGGCATACATAGCTTAATGACCTAAAATTATGTTTGACAGTCGTGCAACCCCTGCAATAAGGAAAAAATAGATTCATCAGTTTGTCTACTTTACATTATATGCTATTACGAATAAAATTGAAAATACAATATCTTGTTTTTGTGACGTTATTTACTATATCACTTAAACGGCACAAATACAGATCTAGTGGCCCTAAACCTACCGCTCTACCTTAATTTATCCTTCAACGCGGCTTTGGCTAACCCGTGCCATTAGTGAGATAAATAAATTAAATTTGGCTGACCATGTTAGGGCCAATAGGAACACCTACGATGTCTTATTAAAACAAGTCAGAATTCAGTTTTATTATTTTCTATCTTCAGCTAGAAACTTGTCAAAGTTATCTCTATACTTCTTGTCCTTGTCGAACTTCTCGACGAGTTCCTTCCAGGAGTCTGGATGCTTCTCCATAATGCCTTTGATGACCTGCTTGATCAGCTGCTTTTGCTTCGGGGTGCACTTCCCGCAAGTAGTCTGCAGGGCCTCAGGAATGACCTCTGGAAGTGTTATCAGTAATTGATAAGTGCAATTAGAATCATTAAGATTTTTATAAATATTCTCAGATCAAACAACTATCAAAGTAAAAGTCAAAGTCAAAATATCTTTATTCAGATTAGGCTTATAGGAAGCACTTATGAATGTCAAAAATATTACCACCAGTTTGGAAAAATCCCAAAGTGTCAAATCAAAATCTACAACTCCTAAAACTACAGCCTAAAACTTAACTATAAACAACATGCCATCAATAATATAGTTCCAATATCTTATTAAAGGTTTTTTTTGTAATGAATTATGATAAAGCCCAGCTTTACCACACAAATGAGTAAAATAGATTTGTAAAGCGTGCCCCGAATTAAGGGACGCAAAAAAAAGCTAAAAGGAAAATGATGACGCAAATCAGTAAGATGACACCAAAATGACAAAGAATCATCATCATCATCCTCCAATCACTGAGAAAAAAATAATGTTTGGCTTAACAAAGATCTTGATTCAATAGAGTTTAATAAAAAAATAGCTACAGTAACTAAGATTTTTAGCACAGTAACTCAGATCTTAACTACAGTAACCAAGATCTTAATAAGATCTTAAAGAAGTTACATAAGATCTTGAATTGGGTTTATATGGTGCCAAGACCTTTATTAAACCAAACATATATTTTTCTGACTATAGTGCTTATTTCCGTATCTTCATTCATGGTAGTAAAATAGCATTAGATAATAAAAGAAAGTTCAATCTTCTTTGCCGTCTCAACAGTACTTATACCAACTTTTGAAATCCTTAGCGTCGGGTGTGCATGGACCCTGGTCCAGGAAACATCTGGTGTAGCCGAGCATGATCCTGTCGTTCTCCAGGATAGGCTGGATGTCGAAGTCATCGTACTTGGAACTGTAGAAGTCCGCGACAGCCACTGTCAGTACAGTAGCCAGAACTAAACTCCTCATAGTCATGGTTAAACTGTAAATAAATAATTTATGAGGGTTTCAATGGGACTATACCATAACCATACTTATACTGAATAAAAAAGATGGCGCCATAAAATAAGTCGCGGTTATTCCATGAACAAAAAAGAAAACGGTTACTATCAGAACTCTGCGTCTAAGCATAATCACACGTATTGTGCAGGAAATAGCGACGCTAACAGGGGCCTTCTACTTGTTCCCAAATTTATCAATCAAATCTATAACTTAGGTAGCATTTTTTCTTTCCTTAACGCGTTAGTTATTTCTCTTTAAAGGCACTTTTGGTACATTAATCTTATTTTTGTAAGTCCCAGATATTTTGCTCAGTTTTATGCTCCCAGAGTGAGCATAAAACTGAGCAAAATATCTGGGTTCTGACGACTGCGAACACAATAATCTACGAGCAATCAGGCCAATCACAATCACTAACAAGCAAATGACATATTTTCACTTTTTCTGCATTCATACCCCACAAATGGCGCATTCCATGTCTTATTCCCACACAAAATACAGGTTGGTAAACAATTAATCACTGTTAAGTATTTACACATTCACAAATTAAACTAACCTTTTACCAAGCCAGGAAACCTTCGCAAAGACTGTGCACAAGGTGCTGCTACATCCTCCATTTATAAGGCTCGTTGTCATTGCAAATAAACAGGTATTAAACAAACGACAGACAATTATTATGTTTGGATCGTGTGTGCGATTCTAATGGACAATAAGTATCTAGTGTTTCCGCTGTGATTTCCTAATCATTGTATGTCTTTGTGTCAGGCTCTTAAAACTACAGATATTTGAAAATTATTACAAGCATTCTTGGTCTACAAACTGGAACAAATTATCTCGCTACTACGTTAAACCAAGTCTTTTGGTTTCACGGAGTAGCAAGGTAATTTTTTCCAGTTTGTTGATATGGACCTCCGCGAAGTAACGCCTGAGTCTATTAATTATTTATACTTGGTCTTATTAAAGTATTTCATTAAATTAACCCTAAATGTTAATGATCTGATGAAAGCACTCAAAATGATTTGTCTTATCAGTGGACTATTAATAATCCTTTCGACGTCTTTCAAGTGATTTCAAGGTCCACTATCTATAGCGATACTAATCGATAATTTGACAGCACCATTGGGGGCACTCTAAAGGGATACACCGCTACGCTACTGATAAGCTTTAAAAAGGATGGACGCAATCTACAATTGATTTCTTCCAAGATTTGAATAATATTTGTAATGTTCAAACTTGAACAAGTTTTAAAGTTATAATACCATCAGATAACATCGGAAAATTGACAATCATTTTTAAACGTAAATACCAACACGTAACAATAACGTATCAAAAGTAAAAACATGTGTTAAGTAGATAAATGTTCCAATTATATTTTTCTTCCACTTAACTAGGTTATTATTCTAATATCAAGAAAAAGAAGCTTAAGTTACTATAGAAGAGGTAGAGCTCCCAAAACACGGCGTATTTCCCTGCGGGAACAAATGGTATCATTTTCGCATTAATTTAACAAAAAAAGTATCTTTCTACGCTAGCCTTTTTCTTAATATCTTTTAAAATCTTATCCATTATTGTTATCATGACATTGGCATCACAATTGACAGCAATTCATTTCTCCATAGTCAGCGTTAGGTTCATGTTAGGTTCATAGGTTAGGTTACATTATAAGTTCTACAGTAAAGTCTCAGCAAGCATGTCGAAAACGTGTAAACGTCAATTCACAGGTGGTAAGGCTAATTTAGGAATGTTCATCGATAGGCAACCGAACGTCTGTGCTGCAGGGGTTCCAAGTGCACTAAATGAGCCTAATATTTCTGATGTCCTTGGACACTATTCACTCCAGGATGAAGTGGATGCTCTAGTTCATGACAGCATCGTACCACCATCTAAGCCAGTCCAGCGCCCGCTGCGCCGTCAGCCTATCCTCGATATGCGTAATGCCGGCAGCTACACTGAAGCACGAAACCTAATCAACCCACCCGTCAAAACAAAGTTCGAAGTCCTCGTGGAAGACTTTAAAGAAACCGTTTACAGTTCATACTGGAAGAAACCCGTTGGCATGATTTCTGATCCAGCGCCAAACCTGCCGGGAGGCGTAAATATCTATGAAACAACATTTGGTCACAAGCCTGTCAGGCGTGAACGTTTGTACGATATAATTATGCCTAAAATTCCCTTTCAAGATCAACGTGAGATGAAACCAGGGTGTCGTACTAGTCGCAACTATTGCCCGTCAACTTACAACCCAGACGCCACCTTTGGTATAAGGTATAATGTTGATAAACGAGGATGTTTAGTGAAACGCTGCCTGACTGACGATAGAGTAGCAATGGGTACACATTTAAAAAAACCTGTCCTTGCTAAGCAACTTGAGTACTTGGAAAAAACACAAGCTAATTTGGCAGTTCCTCTGACGCCTAATAATAATTTAGTAGCAGTACCGCAAGGTCATGTTTTTGGAGTAACAACTACTCAAAATGCTCTCAGTGTTTTAGAATGCATGACCGATTGTGAACTTAACCCACAACGGGAATTGTATATGAAAAGCTTGGCTAATTTAAACTCACTTCGAAAGTGTTTATCAAAACGATTTGATAAACCTTTCTTTAAAAAACTCTACTTGGGTTTGAAATATGTCGACAATCACAAGAAAGGGTGGCTGCCTAAAAAACTTATATATGATTATTGTAAAGCTAGATTCATTTACATTGATGCAAATTTGCTAGAACCTCTGATGTCACTTTGGAACATCTTCAACGGCTCAGAGATTGAATACAAATCGTTTGTTAACGTCATCGATTTTACAGAGCCGTCGCCAACTTTACCTCCAATTGCAGATGTACAAAACGAGTGTATTGACCATCGGACAACTTATTCGGAGATGACGAGGCGTGGGCAAGAAGTTGACAAGAATTTGAGGGCTGGTATTCCCTCGGGGCTGTACTTTGACAAAGATATTCCAATTATACCTGAAAAGTGTTGTAAGGCAGACCAGAGTAGCTTGCCTCATGAAACCGATGCTAGAGTCTGCTTAAATCCAAGTATCTTGACGCTCTTTGGCGTGACTCACCGAGACATGTACGCTAAAAGAGAACCTTTGGTCGTCAGGAAAGTCTTCGAAGCAGCAGGAGAAGATTTTAGCGACGAATCGTTTGACATGGTTTGGGAATTGGCCAAAAAGTACCATTCGCGTGGATTTGTGAGCTACCAGACTTTCCGTCAAGCGCTGGGAGTATTTAAAGGAAAACAATAGAAGATAAACAAAATAATGACTAAGCTATAATGCTTTCAGCTACCGAATTCTAAGATTTCAGATTTTCGTTCATAAGAAGTATTTTCTATTAGTTTGTTAATTTTAATATTCAAATACGAGTACGCAGAAAGTTTTATGATAAATGTGTATTAGGTAAGCTTAGTTGATACCACTGTGCTTTCAATGCAAATAACGGTAACGTTTTGCACGCTCTAAACCATGCACTTTAGGAGTTTCATACAAAAAAAAGTGTCGAATTTGCAAATCCACAAAGAATATTTAAGAAATAAAAAGATACAACTTTAATTCTAAGGAATAAAAACAGCACAGTAAAAATTCGTGGCTATAAGTTAAGGTTTAGAGAGTAGAAAACGTTACGGTCGTTTGCATAGCGAACGCTTATTAAGGTTTGGTGCAATCCTCTTAAGAAGACTGTTTTCAAATTGTTTTTAACTATACGTATGAAGCTGAACAGTCCAATAATGCACATATGCCTTACGGACGCTCTTATTTCCTAAGTGATAAGGCTTATTTTTATATGCCGGCGGCGGACGGAGTGAATTGAGACGTAGTATTTTGTGAAATTTTTATTTTAAAATTCGTTTTAAACTACAAACAAATTTTATCCATACAATTTAGTGTCTAATACCTATTAAATAAATTATGCCTTACATACTATTAAATGCATTGTCTCTGAACAATAAATAATAAATCTTCAAAAAGTTATTAATTACATACTTAAGACTGTTATTCCAGGTAGCAGAAATAATAAAATACGCGAGTTGGATTGCATAAGTAAAGTAACATAAATAAAATAAAATAAAATATCTTACATGGGCAAGTTTACTTACTAAAACTATCCAAGGCCGTGTCGTACAAAAATTAAAAAGTTGTAACCTTAAGAAGACAATACTAATTCAATCAATGACTTTAACGCGTCACTAATTTACAGCATTATTGTGTTTATAGCCTCAAATGCAATCAAGGAAAGCGAGTATGTTTGTGTGTACCACTTTCATAGCTGACACATGTCCGTGAAATTTAGCACACAACGTGTCATGGACCCATGGTACAGTTGAGAAATCTAGGTTGGTCAGTGTTGCACCTGCAATAGGGTTCAAAAATGACAAACCTCTTAGATTCCCCCACTTATGATAGAAGTAACAGCACAGTTTTTTAGAGTTAGGACAAGTGCAAGTTAGACTCGCGCACCGAGAGTTCCGCTGTACACATGTAATTGTCATCAGGTGCGTTCCTAAACCATAGCTACTCAAACTCTTATTAATAAATATAATGTTAAAAAAATACTGACCCATACATGATTTAAACTTTGAATGGACACGCGTAACAATAACGCGTGGCTAATTTTTTTGGGTTTAATTTTGTATAGGACTGTGCATCTACTTTTGTTTGGCAATATACTTCTGTAGTCTTATACAGCTCTATGATTAATGAAGCTTATATCTAGTTGCCAGTGACTAAGAACTTGTAGAGATCGTCGCGGTTAGAACGGTCGGGGTCGTATTTATCCAACAGCTCGTTGAAGCGAGGCTCGCTCTTCGCACGGATACCCAGTAGAAGAATGCGCACGAGATCCTTCTGCTTAGGAGAGCAGCGCGAGCACGCCGTCGACAGTGTTTCTGGTAGGACGCCTGGAACAAGAACGTTAAAGGGAATGCTGTTATTGTCTACTATCTACACCCATCATCATCATAATATCAGCTGGAAGACGCCCACTGCTGGGCATAGGCCTTTCCTAAAGATTTCCACGACGGTCGGTCTGTCTACACTAATCTAATCTAACCTAATCGAACTAATCTACATCTACACTAATCTACACTATAATAAAATAAAGAGGTTAAGTTTGTTTGTTTGTATGTAGGGGCTAATCTCTGGAACTACTGAACCGATTCCAAAAAATCTTTCACTAATAGAAAGCTGCACTATCCCTGACGGACATAGGCTACTTTTTCCATGCGGACGAAATCGCGGCGCCCGTTTATGTGCAATATTTTAAAACAACACTTTGATTCGATAATTGAAGTGTTGTTTTAAAATATCGATATTATTCAGCTATCTGAATACTATCTTTTACTGGCGTTAAGCAGCAGTGCTTGCACTGTTGTGTTCCGGCGTGCAGTTACTGGTACGAGAGGTATTCCATCTTAGTCTTCTAAGTTGGCAACGCGTCTGTATCTGCTTGGTGTTGCGGGTGTACATAGGCAGTAGGTGGTGATCACCTACCATCAGATGACCCGTCCTATTGATTACCTAGTCGGTATTATGCTTTTTTTTAAACTGACATTAAATTTGGCCCAAAAAGGTCATCCATCCGCGATTCATGGTTGGAATAACGCTTCTTTGCAAATAATATTGGAATGTGAAATTCAATCGACTGGCTCTAGCGGTACTTTTGACGTGATATTACGTGCCAACGTTTACTACTGCGCAAACATCATTCATTCCTTTCACAAGAGGCAAATAAAATAAGAACTAATGTTTTCATTTAAAACATAACGGATTTATCATATAGGAATCGTTAAGCAATGCATTCGTCGTTTTGACCACAAACTGCGGGACAAGTCTCATGTCAGTGGAGATGAAGTTACATTCGAGATATATTACGTCAAAAAGAGCTGTCAGGTCTGTTTAAAATCTGTAATTTTGGCATTTCCGAACGTGAGGTGAATCTCGATGAACACCGGAATGTCGAACAGTTCTCGCTGTAAGCACGGGAGTAATCCGTTATGTTTTAATTTAATATACATGTCCGAGTCTCACGGTACTTTTCTATTTAAGAATGAATGCTTTTTATATAAAACAGGATGACAAACGAGCAAGTGTGTCACTGATGGTAAGTACATCCGCAACGCCAAGGTTAGTGCAGTTGCGTTGTCTATTCAGAGGACTAAGATGAATACCTCTCGTGCCAGTAATTTCACCAGCTATCTTGACTTCCACGCCGGAAGAACAGTGCAAGCACTGCTGCTTAGCGGCTGGATTAGCGAGCTAATTGATAGCAAATAGGACCGATCTTGCACAGGGTCCTGCCATTACAACTGTAGCCCTAACATGACCAGGCCAGGTTTAACTCATCCTTCCCTTGGTCTCTATCAAACTAGTGCCATACATAAACTGTAAAGGGGGCCTTATGCTCTAACTTTTAAATAAACCGCGCAGTAGACACTGGCAAAATGCACGGTGCAATTGCCAAAAAACCGTGCGCGACGATGGCGGCCGAAGATTACCGAATCTAGCATCTGACTTGCCCCCCCCCCCCTAGGCCAGAAACTGGGTACGCCCATGGAAAGTGACAAATAGATAACGCCTGAATCAATTAATTAATTACATAGCTTTCGTCAAGCCATTTCGCAGTTTCATGGTTAACTCTGACTTACTAAACTTAGCCAATCATGGTTCAGGCCACAGGAGTACAACCCTACAACTTTTTCTTTATGAAATAGGAAGGCAAACAAGCAATTGGGTCACCTGATGATAAGTGATCACCACCGCCTATAGGCACCCGCAACACCAAAGAGATTGCAAATGCTTTGCCAGCCCAGAGGGCTAAGATGGAATACCTCTTGTGCCAGTAATTACACCAGCTGTCTTGCTCTCCAAGCCGGAACACAACAGTGCAAGCACTGCTGCTTTGCGGCATGATTAGCGAGCAAGATTGTGGTAGCCATGCGGAAGGACCTTGCACAAGGTCCTGTCCGAGTTTGAAACTTAAAATGAAACATAGGCTCACGTTTAAAGTTCCGTCCATCCTTGGTGCAGGGTCCTTTGTCCATAACGCATTTGTAGTAAGCGAGGAGGACCCGCTCGTTCTGCACGATGGAGTCTGCGTTGAGATTGTCGTAGCGGTTGTTGTAGTACTGCTGCTGCGCCGCACAGGTCACCACCACCGTCAGCACGAGACACAGCACGCTCCTCATGTTTATAACAGCCTGGTACCTGGTGAGAGTTAAAGGGCAACCCTTAATCTACACTATCTACACTAATATAATAAAGAGCTAAACTTTGTTTGTTAGTTTGTTTGTATGTAGGGGGTAATCTCTGGAACTACTGAACCGATTTCAAAAATTCTTTCACAGATAGATAGCTACACTATTCCTGACGGACATAGGCTACTAATTTAACGTGAACGAAGTCGCGCGCGTCCGCTAGTTTGATATTGTAAAGAAAGAAAGAAAATTTATTCGCCAGAGACATGGCAACATAAAAAAACAGATATTATGTAAATAACATAATATGATGTACTTACATATCTCGACAACAACATCGGCAACAAGGGAAAGAGGTTTGAATTGTATATTTTGTTCAAAATTGTCAAATTATTATGGGTTAAGCCAGTTAAGCTTTTTATTCTGTGACACCCAAATGAGTTCAAAATCTCTTGAAAAATACATATGACGAACGTGGTATATACGTGTTTGTATATTTATGATATAAATGTATTTTTTTTGTATGTGTAGGTACGGCAATGAGGTATTGAAATGGCCAATGTCGCAGCATTTGACACAACCCTCAATTTAAAATGAAGGTGTTTATTGAAATAACAGATATTGATAGATATTTTGACTTAAAACGAATGATACAGTGTATAAATCATTAATGGGAATTTAGTCGTTGTTCAAAAGTGCGTGATTACGGAGTGATAATGGTAAATTGGTTTGTTTACAACATTGGCCAACAATTGTACATTGTACAACAATTGTTTACAAGCCGGTAAAGGATGAATGAGGAAAGCTCCAAATCGGAAGGAATGGCGTGAAATGGAAGAGGCCTACACTCAGCATTGGTGGATACAAGCAGAAGAAGAGATAAGTCTGTGTAAGTATAATGGACTTTCTTTAATGTCAAATAATAATAATTTAAAATGTGACGTGTACCTAATGAATATTACCAATAATTTTATGATTATGATTAGGTACCCACCTACCCTACTTTCAAGACTAGTAAAAATTCATATTTATTTTTATGTTTGATTTTTCCCGAGAAAGTATACTTAATGCTGACAGCACATAGTGACTGCTGGGAGTCGAACGCGGTACCTCACGATCACGAGTCTATTCCCCTAACTACTAGGCCACCGTCACTCTTCACAAGTTCACAATCTAATCTAAATAAATCTATAAATTCTATAATACACACAATCAATAGAATACACACTGTTTATAATGCACTGACGTTGACCTCGCCCAACACTGTACTGTTACAGCTTTCACGGCACTTTCTAAAGCAATGCAAATACCGTTTACTTCACTAAAATAAATAAAAATTCTTACTGGGATCCGAGTGAGTCCTGCCGTCGTCGGAGGCGATGTGAGTGGTGCAAGCATTTCTCTAAACCAGTCCGAGTTCAGTGTAACGGGACCGCGGGACGCGTACAATGTAAAGAAGAAAGCAGTTTGGTATACGTAGCCCGTTCCAGTACCACTACCATGGGTATTGAAAACTCGTGTTACGACTATGGTCGATAGCGAGTGAGTAAATGTAAGTATACAGAGATAAGATTTTTAACTTTTTTATTTTATTTTCTGTGATCGCTTTGTTTCTTTTGTTGTAAATAAATATATCTGCCAATAAAAAAAAAATATACAGTTAGATTTGGTTATCGTTATATGTATTATATTATCCATTCGTCTTCCAACTATAATAACTGCCCTGATTCAACTCCCAAATTCCGTATTATGCCTTTTTTAAATCCCATTTTACAATTATCACTCCGTAATCACGCACTTTGGAACAACGAGTATGGTCCCATTACTGATTTATACACTTCATCCTTGTATTTATCTTTTTTAATCCGATTATCTGTAATTATTTGTTATTTCAATGATTCGTTGAAAATTGAAGGTGTCAAATGCTAGCCATATTTGTTTACAATATTGGCCAGTTATATTAAGCCCGACTTAGTCGATGCGGTATTTTGCGATAACATTTGTGAATCGTACATGGTACCGATGTTCTACGACAGCCATACTCAAAGTGTGCTCCGCGGAGTCCTAGGGCACCCCAACGCCTCTGCGGGGCTCCATGTGAATACTTGTTATAATGAGAATAACAATTTTACTTAGGGGTCCGTCTAATATTTCGCTCTCCAAAAGTGTTCCGTCTGAAAAAAAGTTTGAGAACACTCTACAGCAACAGCTACAAAACGTTAGTCGCTAGGGCTTAGATTTCGATAGGTAAGTTACCGTTGGACCACGTTGGACTCATACAGGCGACCTTTAGTTCACTAACTGACCGATAGAGGCGCTGTACCACTTTACGTACAAATCGTTTACGTCGTCGCTAGCGACGTAAACTCATGGTAGGGGTACAAATGGGTTTAATAAACATATAAAGTGTAACAAACGTGTCGTTTACTCGGCCATACACTGTTTTGTGACAAATCTTAGAGTCTACCCTGGCTTCGCATTGGTAGAAGTAGGATGTAATGTACGGTCAGCCTCAGAAGTAGTTGAACATTTTAGTACCTTGTCGCTGTCAGTAATGTAACAAATTCGAGCAACTCCCATTTCATACGTTACGCCGACAAGGTTCTTAAGTGTTCAGCTACTTTCGAGATTGACTGCACAGAAAAACCTTCCGTAAAATATCTCTAAACGTCGGTGAAAATCATATCAAAATGCGTTGCGTGGTTTAGAAGGAGTAGGAGAGAACAGACAGAGCCGTACCTTGGATAGTATTCATTAAAAAAAGGTTTCATTAACGTAATTATTCGATTGGCAAATTAAAGTTTTTGCCGCCAATTTTCAAAAACAATTGGCAAACCATTGAAATGAACTGCTATTAAAGAGTTCCATTTTTAAATTTGAAGATTTTTTTAAGTATATATCGAAGTGGCCAGTACTAAAAAACTTTCGGTGCAACTCGCCTTGCTCTTAGCAATTGCGCTACAGATAACTCTACCAGACACCAGGAACTTTTCAATGTCCTTTGTTTTACTGTCATTGCATTCTTGGTTTCAAGGGTTGTTTGTAATAAAACATACTTAGCAAGAATTTATATTATAACTATATTCTCCAAGTAGTGTAGAAACAGCAGCACATATTGTGCTTTTTGTGAAATTTATAGAACTTGACAGCTGTGCTGCCACAGAGTAAAAATGTTGCCATACACAAATTTATGTTATTTAAAAAGGGTCTTAGTTCCTACGGAACCCTAAAAACAGCCGTTCCTGGTACACCTTTAATAACCAGGTCAATCTTAAGGTATGAATAAACGTACAAGTTTAGGAGAAATTAATTATTTATTACACACATCTCTTATTTAGTCAGACTTTGAAGAATACTTTTTAAACACCATTTCTAACTCTTTGGGGAACTTTTCTAGAAGCAGTTTGTTGGCTTGCTCGAATTTTTCCTTCTGTTTCGGGCTGCACTGTGAACACTGTGTCTCTATCATTGCGGGCAACACATCTGGAAAATTGAACAAAATGGCGCTTAGTTTATTTCCTGAACTGACATTGCAGCAGGAGTGCGATTTTTGAATCTCACCGGGTGACTAAAGCTCGCCAAAACGGCCGTTTTTAAGAAATGCGGCCATTAGGTGAGCTTTAGTCACCTGGTGAGATTCAAAAATTGCACGCCAGCTCAGTAGTTGTGAAAGTCTGATGGGGACGCTTTTTTATAATTTGAAATATTCTCAGCAGTTAGATACAAATATAGACTAATCGACTCGCCCCGGGTTAGCATTGGTAAATTATAAAGTAATGTACATATAAAGCTTCGTAAAAAATCTTTAAATGACAATGAAAATAGTATCAAAATCCGTTGCGTGATTTTTAAGGAGAAGGCCGAAGATATGAGGGTAGACGAGAACAGATAGAAACTCTATTTAATACTATGTGAAGATAAAGCCAAAGATTATAAGTCCTTTGTTACATAGAGCATACCTATTTGCAAAAAAGGTTCTATCGATAGTATCTATAATGTTAATATTTTCCAAGGTTGCAGTATTAGGTATCGATAGTAGTATCGATAGCCCAAAGTATTGTCGCATCTTGCATTTTTTAATTTATTTAAAAAAATCTAATATGCCATTGATCTAAATCGCTAAGAGGCTGAACATAGTGCCACTATCGTATTTTAAACCACCACTATAACCAAACCCCTATTTAATAAACGTGACAAGTACCTACAATAAGCTGACATGCTGGGCCCAATTTCATAAACGTGACAGGCGACAGGTGACAGTGACAATTCAGTATACATTGCTTGCCCACTATGATGTTACGTCTGTAATTCTATAGCGTTACTTGAATACACAGTAATGTACGGCGAAATGTCACTATCACCTGTCGCATGTCACGTTTATGGAATTGGTCCCTGGCCACATTTTAGCGCGGAAAAGTTTACATTTATGTCGAATTGTCAAACCTTTAACGTTTACTAAACAGGGGCCGCTTTGATTCTGAAACACTTCAAACCTCTTAGTTTCTGGAACTCTCCACAAGGCCCGCGGTCCATAAGGCATTCGAAGATCGTCTTCACCGTTTCTGGGTGTTTCATTATAATGTCCTCAAAATCCGTATCTTCCAAGATTTTGGCTTCCCCACCGAACACCGCTCCCGACAACATCAAACTCAGACACACAGTAACGAGAACTCTCATTTTATCACCTGAAATAAAGTTTTGTTAAAAGAATAAGTTCAGGCCCCCAATTCAAGCGCTCATCGAGATTCATCTGACGTTCGAGATGTGTCAAAATATGGTAGATTTTGAAGGGATTTGACAGCTCTTTTTGGCTTATCTCGAGTGTGTGTGAAGTCTCATCTCTACTGACGCGAGAATTGCCCCGCTGCTCTTTTAGCATTTTGTCTTGTCTTTGTCGCCAGTGATGACGCTCCCAGCACTCCAAATTCTATGTCTGACTTTCAATATTAAAGCATCAAACTTAACGCCAATTTTTTTTTATTTAGATTAGGTTTACAAGAAGCACTTATGAATGTCTGGAAAAACATCTGATGACATTTTAATTATTTAACACAGTAGATATTTACTATTTGGAGCCAGGTATCGACAAATGCAAGTTGGAACCATTTCCAAACATCCCTGTTCAAGACTATGTAGACGACCTATCCATGGTATTGTTACTAGTGCATTTTCTGAAGTGCTGGTAGACTGGGACATGTAAAGGAGCCTGTGTGGTCTGTATAAAAACTTTTTCACATTTTCATCCCGACTTGTTTTCAAGATAAACCATCGATAGCAGGCCTATTCAAAGCTCGGCATGACTGGTGTATTTGTTACTCAGTACCATTAATAGAACATTATTTATTTATATTTCTTTTGTTTTGATGAAATACATCAAACCAGATAAGGTCCAAAATGTAAAATAACACATATATTAGGGAAATATCATATTGCATATTCAAGTCTTAGAAGTCGATTTTCACGTATTTCTAATGAGTTTTTTCTGATTAAAATTCAATAATAAAATATTGGCAACTAACAGCGCTTGTAAATTTTGACATAAAATCTTATTTAGGGACAAAAAGACCACTGGAAGTTAGTTAAAATTGACTTGCAAGATTTGATCCACAAATGACAAGGCAAATTAAATGGAGCTTGTAAAAACTAACCTTAATTGCTCTTATCCTGCGCACGCGAACTCCTTAGGATTAATGATGAGATCTTACATTGTCTACTTTATATAAGTGTTCAGGACATCTGCGCGTACGATTTCTTCAGAACAATTCCAGAACACGAACATCATTGTTGCAGTTACAAATACGATTTAATCATAATTAGAGATCCGGTTCAAGTTCACTTAAGTCAACGTCTGATTGCGTCAGCTTTTTTTAATTAGCAAACGAGCAAACGGGTCACATGAAGGGAAGTCATCCCCGCCTAGCGTTGCCAAATGTCCCGTTTTTGGCGAGACGTCCCACGAAAGAGCCGATTTTGTAAACTTCTCGCCGGGACACGTATATGTGTCCCGCATTATGATATTTTTCAGTAGACAGAAAAACAAAAACAATCAAATATTTAGTAATCTTTCACCGAATATACATTTTATCAACCATTTTGAGCGCCTACCTCAATTTTTGTGGGTTTAAATTACCCGCGCTAGGAGGCATACTGATTGAAAGCGCTGTTCGCTGATTGGCCAGTCGGATAAAAAGGAATATGTTATCAATAAGAGCAATAAATAATAATGCTAGCCTGGAATCGTGTCCCACTGCTGAGCAAAAGTATCTCTAACTTGGATTTCCAGTTCCCTCTATAGCAATCTCTGGCCAGTCGTTCGAAAATGCGTCCACATCATCCCGTCATATCCGCCTCGGCCTGCCCCGTTGCCGACTACCATCTTGTGGCAACCATTGGTTGGCAATCGATGCCCATCTGTTTGGGTGCATGCGACAGACATGGCCAGCCCAGTCCCATTTTAGCCTGGTGGTCTCTTTTGCCTACGTCAGCGACTTGAGTTTTTGAGCGCAACGTCGTGTTAAAGCATTATTAAAAATATATTTTTCATTTTATTACCCTTTTATTTCTTGTTGTGCTGCGTCAAAATGCTTTGCCCCGACTTTTTTTTTCAATTTAAGCACGAATTTCTGAAACAAATGCCTGGTAACCCTATCCCCGCCGCTTAAGGGAACTAGCGATTCCAAGAGAATTGCTGAACAGTTGCCGACTCTAAACAGTGAATGGGCCCCCGATCCTCACTCACCGTACTATCGTATCGTATCGTATCGTATCGTGGTGAGTCGTATCCGCAGTAGCTGCTTTACACCGGTGTTCTGTGAAAGTGTGTCACTACCCCGGTCGAGCCGGTAAACGAATGCTTTACCACTACGAAATAAGGGTAATTTCCGTTTGTCAAAAACACCTATCCACAATGATTAAGTTGGTTGGCCTGGATAACATTTTAAAAAAGTTTCCCGTTGTTTTCTTATTCAAGATTTATTTGGTTAGCAAATAAATCTTGAATAAATAAATAACTAAAGCATGGCTGTAGCCTTAATTATTAAGGAAAACGTAGATTATACTACCTTAATGTGTTGTACATACACCAAACGAGATAATTTTGACAACTCATGTGTGTACAGGGTGTCCATTGAAGAGAAAGTTTAAAGCATGTAGTCGTCTCTTTTCAGCATATTGTATTGCCATTTAAAGTAAACAGATCAGCCATTAAAATTTCGTTTTCAATTTTAAATTTCTTTCTATGCTATAACATTTCTATGAAATAAATGGATGTCTTTACCACTGTTTCTGACAGTCTTCTTCAAAACAGAGACAGTTCTTGTCAGTTTTCTTGTTAAATATACCTTATGCTACACGACACTTATGGAATCAAATATTATAGGTAAACCTTATCCATATAACAACTAGGACCTCTAAATTAACCTTTACGTATCTTCTTTCTCTTTATATAGTCTACACGTCTACAGTAATGTTAAAAGGTCAAATTTATTTTTTGTTTATAGTTATAATAGCCATTATGAACACTATGTATTATCACAAACATCTATTTACTATTCAAACAAACTTTCTTGGGGTTAAATAATGCTTGTTTTTCTCTTTTCATTTGTTTCATTTTTTCCGTAGTACGGTTATTTTTAACAACTACACGGGTCTTCAAAACTATATCTTTGCAGGGTTATACTTATTGAAGACCTCCACAAAGTCACTGGGGTACTTTTCTAGAATCAATTGACAGGCTAACAGAAATTGTTTCCTCTCCTTCATAGTGCATCGTGCGCATTGGGTCCTTATCATTGTGGGCACCTTATCTGTAAAGAGATAATATAAAACAATAATGAAAAGATCGATCAATCGACCAGCCATCAAGATGGTCCGATGACCTCATACAGGTGGCAGGAAGGCGCTCTGGTTGCATGCCGCTTCCAACCGGTCACTTTGGAAATCCATGGAGGAGGCCTATGTTCAACAGTGGACTTCTTGTGGCTGAGATGATGACGATGATGGATAAAAAGATAATATATAAAGTTTCATTGTCATGTACCACACTCACTGTATGTGAGTGTGGTACACAAATATTGTAACACTAGTGATACAATATTTCTATACAATACACAATATTTTATTTTGCACGAGCCCGGCACTGGTTTCGCGGAGTAGCAAGGTAATTTGTTCCAGTTTGTTGATATGGACCTCCGCAAAGTAACGCCTGAATCTATTAATTATTTACAATATTTCTACTTCATACCGCGTGTCCAGTGTATACATAGGAGTCTTTGAATATAAATTGCTTAGTAACCAACAAACCATATTAAAGTAATCACTTATTATTAAGTAGTTCCAGTGGCCATCTATGGTCTTTATCATCAATTCCACTTCACCAAATGGTATCCGAAAACAAATGCACGAGTTACTATTAAAATATCTAAATCGCTATAACTGTGCCTATAATATTTGAAGAGATCCTTAGATTAATACAGGATCCCATCTTCGAATCCTTCGGCGTTCAGTTCTATCAGCGTTTTCGTTTTATTGTTGGTTTCAGGGACATATTATATCTGCCGATAACTAAAAAATTCTAGAGCCTATTGAAATCAAATTTCAATGTTGATATTTTAAAGTAATGTTCTGCCTTACCAGCTTTTTTGCAGGCGCTCGCTTAGTAACATGCTAACTTGCTCGCCCCTTTTTAACCCCTCTTCAATATCAGGGGTTACCCTGTTCAATATTTTTTATGCGAACTTCAACTATTAGCTTCATATCACCTACCCTCAAATCCTTTATACACCTATCCCGGTAAACGCGGTTAGATACAAGCATAGACTTACTATTGAGAAGACTAACGCCGAGCGTGTCTCCGAAAGGGACAGCAAATACACACACATGAATATTTAGGGTTACCATCTTTAAGGCAGTTTTCCCTGGGGTCATTTACGATGTCAATAAAAAAAAACAATCTTTTTATAAATTGAAAAAAGAAGAATTACTTTTGGAAAATGTTTTTAATAATTAACAGGAATTTATAAAATCACTCTTAATAATAATAATAATGGTTAGTTAGTCTCGACCAACACCTTAAGAGACTCTCGCTAGAAGGTTGGATCAAGGGTCAGATACAGAAGGCGGTACTCCTGGACACGTCACGAAACCCACACTGTAACAATAGATTTCGGTCAAAGTGTTAACAACACATTCTGGAAGATTCCAGTAGGTGCAATCCATGATTCCCGTATATGTGGTTCGTGGGGGAATCTGGAAGTTAAATCCAGAATACACTTCACGGGGCTTCATTTCATACAGCATTTGAGTCGACCTCCGAGTTACACGAGTGCATATTTTATCTGTGTACTAGTGTTTTATCTCGTAAAATAAACGATTAAATGAATCAAAATACTAGACTAACATGCTTTACAAAATAGGGTCCTGTATAAGTTTTTTCTATACCAATATTTCATCAACGTACTATTTACCAGCATGAAATCGCTTCACAGAAACAACGCATTCTAGAATTAGCTCAAAGTGTTCACAACTTACGTGACTATGAACGGCAACTCCCAGGAACCATGCGACCATCCACTCCTACACTACAAATTCCTCAGAGGTTCACGAACACTATTTCACTTAATGAGTCCGGTCCCCAAGGTCTCGGATACATAGACGGGACAGGTGACTCACAGAGCGTCCACCAACAATGTGTACACCATCAAAGTCCGCTAGTGGGAATACCAGGAGCCGGCGTACGTGACGCAACTAGCAGTGCTGCGGAGTTGACGCCAATGGAGCCACTGGAGTCAGCTGATCCCGGCACGAAGCGGCGCCGCGGCCGGCCCTGTCGTGCGACGCCTATGATTACCAGCTCAAAAGGAAACACAAGCATACAGAGTAACGCTGCGGCCAGTGGATCGTCTCCATTTTTGGCAGTTTCCAAGGAGCCACCTCTTCAAAGCGCACAGACACCAAGTGAGGCGCCACGCATACATCCGGGCCTCCGAGCAGCCGCGCCTCGCCCCGTGAGCCTGCACGTCTTCAACCTGGGCGAAGGAACCACCGTGCAGGACGTTCTCCAGCATCTCCGGGTCGAGATTAATGTCACAGATGTGCAGTGTGAGCAGCTAGTGGTCACTAGGGGTCACTACACCTCCTTCAAGCTTGACGTTCCAGCTAACAAGTTGCAGTTGGTAAAAAACACAAAGCATTGGCCTGCTGGTGTATCGGTTAGACGTTTTAATATTGTCACGGAAAAAAACTTACTAAGTCCTGCCACAAAAACAAAACCACACTAGCGTCACACACGAACTTTAAAGTCCTACACCAAAATGTGCGATCTATTTGTGGTAAAACTGCGTTGTTGGATTTGTTACTGAGTACCGAGAAGCCTGATGTATTAGCTTGCAGTGAAACTTGGTGCAAAAAACATGAGATTGAGCGAGTTAAGCTATGTGGGTATGAGCTGGCGGGTAGTTATTGCCGCACGAATATCGCTCACGGCGGTGTCGCGCTGTACACACGGGCCGATATTATCTATCGCCAGCGAAACGACTTGCAGAGTTTAGCTGTTCAGTTTCACTTTGAGTTCACTGCCATTGAAATTTGTAATTTAAAATTGATTATTATTGCATTATATCGCACCGGAGATGGTGATTTTGACATTTATTGAAATAATTTGGAATTATTATTAGGTAAGCTGACTGATGAAAATAAAAGGTTTATTTTGGTCGGCGACCAGAATGTTGATTTTTTAACTGATAACATACCGAGGCGGCGGGTAGACGAAATATTGCAAAGCTACTCATGCACTAATTGTGTTGCGTTTCCAACCCGTGTGTCTGCGCACAGCTCGACTTCTATTGACTGCGGACTGATCCCGCGCACCTGCGCCAACTTCACGGCGGTGCCCATTGATACTTTTATAAGTGACCATAATGCACAGGTGTTTACTCTACCAGTTGACCCATTATATTGCGACAAAAGAAATAAATATATTGAAAAGAGATTATTTAATAATGAATCGATATTTGCATTTTATACTGACATTGAAAATTATAATTGGGATTTTATTTTTTTGACTACGATTTCTATTAATGATAAATTCAATAAATTATTTAATATTTTGACACACTATATTGACATCCATTTTTCTGTAAAAAAGATCCACGTTAAGAAAACTAAAAGTGTTCCGTGGTTGACTGATAGCCTCTCAAAATTTATACAAAACTACAATGACATGACGGTAATGAAACGACAATATCCGGACAGTAAGGTTTTGATAGAAGGCATCGATCACTATTGTAAACTGATTAAGTCCGAAACTTTGTCCGCCCGGCAGCAGTATATTGAAAGTCGTTTACAAAATAGTAAAAACCCATCGAAAGAGTTGTGGCGCGTTGTAAATGAGGAAATTTCAGCAAAATCGGGGATCCACACCATTTCATTAAAGGACGAAAGTTCAAATGAAATCCCCGATGACAGAGTACCTGAACATCTCAATCAGCATTTTCTGACAATAGCATCTAAATACACTATTCAAATTAATAAACGTACGTCTGTTAACTATCTACAGAATTTCCTTCACGATGTTAATATACCTGACTTCGTTCTGCCCACCGTTACACTTGCAGACGTCGACCGCGCTTTGCGGCTGATGATGAAGACGCGCAACACTCTTGATATATACGATATTTCTATTAATATACTTATGTGTGTCTGGCCGGTCATTTCTGGTTTGCTGGTTGAACTCGTGAACAGTATGTTTTTGTGTGGAGTATACCCTGATGTACTGAAGAGCACACGGGTATGTCCTGTGTATAAAGGAAAAGGTGAAAAGTGTTCCGTGGATAACTATAGACCTATAACTATTGTGCCAAATATCTCAAAGATTGTTGAGTCGATTTTATCCGACAGCTTAATGCGACATCTAGAGACAAATGACCTACTGACGGACGAACAATTTGCTTATAGAAAAAAAAGGTCTACCACATTAGCTGCATACAAAGTGTATGATTGCATCGCAACAGCTTTGGATGAGAAACATAAAGTTGCAGGGGTATTTTGTGACCTATCCAAGGCGTTCGATGTAATTAACCATAAGTTATTGCTAGAGAAACTGAGGCACTATGGCATTAAAGATAAGGACCTCCTACTTTTTAAGTCTTTTCTTGAAGGTAGGCAGCAGACGGTTGCAGTTCAAATTGATGGTAGGAGGGTAAAATCTAAGGCAGGCGATGTGAACGTAGGCATCCCACAAGGATCGTCCTTGGGGAATACCCTGTTTTCATTATTTATCAATGATCTTGCAGCCTCTGTCAATGAGGGTCAAACAGTTTTATTTGCGGATGATACCACGGTAGTAGTGACCGCCTGTACATATGAACAGCTTGAGCACGGGTTGGGAGGTGTATGCAATCAGCTGCATGAGTGGTTCACTGCAAATGGTTTGGTCCTTAACGTGACCAAATCAAATGTTATCTTGTTTTCGGCCAACCACACAGTGGCTCCACAACTACAGAGTTCGATGCCAATGTGTGAAACAAGTAGGTACCTTGGATTCATCATGGACGATAGGCTAAATTGGAAACCGCATGTGCAAAAGCTTTGTGAACGATTAAACGGCGTGGTATTTGCATTGCGAAAGCTCAAACCACTAATTTCCAAAAAAGCACTAGTCCAAGTGTACCATGCTCATTTCCACTCACTCTTGTCGTACGGCGTTATATTGTGGGGAAACTCGACGGACTCCGACAGAGTGTTCAAAGTCCAAAAGCGGGCTCTACGTACATTGGCAGGTGTGAAACCTAGGGACTCCTGCAGAGAGCTATTCAGGAGCTTTGGGATATTGACGCATTATTCGCAATATATTTACGATGTTATAATGTACACACGACGTAACATTCATTTGTTTAAACGCGTCAATATCCCAGGCAGAATAACCCGCCAGACGGGGCGACTGCAAGCGGTGCCGCGGCGGCTGAAGCTGCTTGACAAGAACCCGCGTGTCATAGGCCCTAGGTTTTACGAGCGCTTACCCGCCGACCTAAAGAATGAATGTTCGGACGAAGCATTTGGTAGCCGACTAAGAATTTTTTTGTTAAATAAGTCATTGTACTCTGTAAAAGAGTACAATGAAAACAGTTGACATTTAAATTAATTTGACATATTATTCTTGCTTATTGTTTTAGATTATTATTTTGTACCTGATTGTTTTTGTTTTGTTTTCATTTTATTATTTTTTGCCTATTTTGACATTTTCACCGTTTGTGACTTTGAATTTATATTTGTATTTTTATTGTGACATTTAAATTTTTTATTTTTGAATTTTTGACATTTTTCTAGACGTATTTCTAGATATTTTTATTTTATTATTTTGTTTACCTTTTGACGATCTTATTGTGAATTTGTTATCTTTGACATTCTAAATTTAATGTAATTTCCAATAAGTAATAAACGAATCTATCTATCTATCTATCTATCTACCCCTTAACGTGGGGTAATGTTCGTGGGAAAAAGTGACAACACTGAGTTTTAAGGTTATGTAAAAAGCACCAACTAAAAATGCATAAAGCAGCTTTTATTTGATCTTGAAACACGTTAGGATGTGTATGTAAAGCGGGAAGAAACCACACAATATGAAACATCTGTTCTAATAAGTCAAATAAGATCAAATTTTTAAAAACTTCAGAGTGAAAAGATAGTTCATCAATTTTCGATTCACTGTCACTTTTGCAGCCTAAAACAGAACATCGCACCATTCTGCAGACTCGTTATATTGTTCTTAACGCCTGTATAAACAATAGTCCACGTAATTTTAAATAAATCGGACATTTTTTGTAATTTTTCCGGTGACATGGATTGAGCTTGTCACAAAACGTCAAAGTCTGTTTAGCATAGAAGTATGCCTAGCAAACTTCACCTTGAAAAAATTAAACATGCGATGAGGGACAAAACATATCAAGCTCTGTCTCTTTTTTTCACAAGCAAATTCATATTTATATCTTATTCTTGTGCAAATGAAAAGGAAGACGTCCATCATTCTATAGCTTTCTCTTTCTACGGATACAAGACTTCAGATTAGTGATGTGCCAACTCGTAAAAACATAACTCGATTTAACCCGAGTTAAATTTCGTTTAACTCGAGTTGAACTCGAGTTACGTAACTCGGGATAACTGGAGGAAACAGAGTGAATTATTTTCAAAAAATTACCTTTTTATCCCTCAGCTTCGCATTAATAGTTAAAAAAATTGGAACAGACAAATTATATGTATGTCTGTTTCAATTCTTTCATTTTTTATATGATTTATTTATAATATGTACGTTAGGAGAGTACTCTCAAATGATCGGCAACCTTCGCCTAACTTCGATTTTATTCGGTTTTCCAACTCGAGTCGGAGCGTATTCAACTCGAGTTGATTCGAGTTAAGCCCAACTCGAGTTAATTACTCGAGTTGACCATCACTACTTCAGATGCCATCGACTGACTATCGTTCAGGCCTCCAATTCTGGCGTTCATCAAGACTAATCTCGGGTTAAGATATTTAAAAAAACGACAGATTTTATAGGGAACTGACAGCTCCTTTTGAGATATCTTTATTGCGACTTCATCTCTACTGACACGAGAATTACGCCGCAGTTCAGCTTACGACGGGGTTCGAATCAGCCGATATGTTGAGTGGTCGTCTCCATCCCGTCATTTGCCCAAAGACTTCGAACAGCCATAACATCAAAACCAGCAGGTACAGTCAGCCTCTAAAGAAGTACCTAGCTTAACACTTAAGAACCTTGTCGTAGTAACGTATGATAAAAGAGATGCTTGAGTTTGTCACATTGCTGACAGCGACAAGGTACAGTTCCCGGCAAACTTCTTGTAGCCGTTTCTAGTTTCAAATGAAACACCAATTAAGGTTATGGTCCCAGTGTTTGACAGTGACCCAATAATTGAAGAGAAGATATAGAAATATACTCGTAAAACCGAGAAACAATGATCGACAGTCATCATTGTTTCTCGGTTTTACGAGTATACCCGAGAAGCAACCGAAAAGTAAACCGAGAAGCACTGAGACGGTTACCTTAGAAATAAATAGTACATAAATTATGTATGATCGAGGTTTCAAACCTTTAACAATCTGGAACTCCCCACAAGGCCCTCGGTCCATTAAGCAAGCGAACATGATCTTCGGCTTCACTCGGTCGTTCACAAGGGCCCTCACGTCTATATCTTCAAGCTTGTTACCCACGACGATTGCTAACGTCAACACCAAACTCAGAAACGTGAATAAAAAAACTTTCATTTTGCGAGCTGAAATAAAAAATTGTTTTAAACTTTCGCGATTTTCGCACACATTTGTAACGTGATCGGTACTTAAACGCGATAAAAGTATATTGTTAATTTACCTCGACGTTTCGGCCATGTTTCAACAGCCGTGAGTTACTCGTGACAATTATAACGACCAGATAACGTTACAAAATATGAAATAAAAAATCGCAAGTATTACTCATACTCGTAGTGTATGTCTGGAATGGGCAACTGTTGATACTGTTTTTTAGTTGAACCTATAATTGTACGCAGTCAACATCTGATGCTATTCTATTTTATACGTCTACTGTCCGAGTCCAAACTAACCAATGTTTGTACTATGTGTTCTAGGCAACAGATATACTGTAATATCTAATATATATACTTATATACACGGCAAAAATCAGGTACAAATATGTATATTCATCATTCAAATATTTGCTCCTTGTGGAAAATTAACCCGTAACCTCCAGCTTCGTAGTCAGGGTTATTCGATCATCAAAATAAGAATTGTTATTTTTTGTCGGTTTTAAAATTCGTTTTTACTGAACTGTTTTTCTTACCTTAATTACGTCTATCCTTTAGACGCTGAGTTCTTCAGATTATTGATAATATCTGACACTGTTTAGCTTTTATCTAAATCTAAAGCATCTTTAAAAAGAATTTGTTGAGGAAAAAGAGACAATGGAAATATAATTATTATATATATAAATACTACGATTTTATTAGAGATCCTTTCCAATTAAGCCCAGCTTTTCCATCAATCTCTTGTTTACTGTTAGCATTTCTAAGTTTAACTTCCAATGTGTGGTTGTAATTGATAGTACAAGTGGAACCATAACGCGTTATTTGACAGAAGACAGAAACAAAACAAAAATATTTGTTTTATGTGTGAATTTTTTAAGTGTCTTTACTAAACTCCTCAATTACATCAAGTGGAGAGAGTTAACAGAACCCATGAACAAGAACAGTAATTTAAGAGTCAGGATAATAAATAATAATAGGAAAATGTTTAAATCAAGTACAATTAATTGTTTTTAATGCATTGATTTATTAATGTTTCATGTGAATCTAATTGATATATCTCTTAGAATAAAGATTTCTGTTTTTTTATGATTATTATAATTTACGAGGTTTTATCCGCAGCTTCAATCGCGTGATGGCATTTTTTATTCGTATTTACGGGATAATTAAAAAGTATCCCATGTTTAAATCCAGAAGATGATTTATCTGTCCGTGATATACAATTTATGTCACGAATATTGAATCGAATCTAATTTCCGATTTTTTCAACTAACTAAACTAAGGAAATAAAACATGTTATAAAACGTTCACGGGTATTGTTTATTATTATTTTATAACCTATATATACAATCGAAGGCACATAAGTCACCATTAAAGATGGAACTGCGAGAAAGTGTAATTTTTCGAAAGGGAGGCATTTAGTATGCACTATAAGTTGATATATCTATCCCTAGACAATATATCTCAGTTCCCTCTAGCTAAGTTTGTTGCTGTTTATGCAATAAATATGGTTTTCTTCTATCTTAAGAGTATTACAAATGATTCCACACTACAAGAACCATTGGTTTTTGGATTTCTTGATTTCTGTACGGCCAATCATGGTACAAACTGATACGAGTAAATTTGGGAATACTGAGTTCAGCGCTTCTTGAACTTCTGGTGAATCTTCTTCCAGGTTTTAGGGTACTTCTGCTTGGTAGCGCTGACGTATGTACTGATGACTACCTTTTGCCGCGGGGAGCAGTGGGCGCAGTGGTCCTTCGCTATCTCTGGTGCCAGCTCTGAAACAAATGAAACACCAATTTAGGTTACGGTCCCAGTTTCTGACAGTGACCTAATAGTTGACGAGATGATACGGAAACATACGAGCTAAAACGAGAGACAATGATGTCAACTACTGGTAAAAACAATGTCTTACGCGTGTCCACTGGGACGGTTATCTTGGATAAGAATACTAACGTATCGCCAGTTTCCGTTGGACTTACATAATTACATTGCCTGTAAAGACCTCCATAAAAAACTAACACTAAAGCGATTTTGTATAGCCATTGTTGGATTTAGCTCCGCTTCTATGTACATAATTCAGTGTTATATTTACTCATGTACTAATTGCGTTAGTGTAATTATTCAATATGATTTGAATATGTTTGTTAAGATATTTTAACTTAAAAAAAATAAGAACGCAAACGAGCAAGTGATTTACCTGATGGTAAGTGATCACCACAGTGACTGTAGAATTGCAGATGTGTTACCAAGCCAGAGGACTAAGATGAGATACCTCGAGTGCCAGTAATTTCTTCTTCTTCTTCGCGCTGGAACACTACAGTGCAACCACTGCTGCTTAGCGGCTGGATTACCAAGAAAGATCACCTGGTAGCGATCCAGAAGGACCTTGCGCAAAGTCCTTCCACCTACGGGTGGTATATTTTAAGACATGACATTTTACGAAATGTCATATTGTAAGTCTTAAAATAAGGTAAAAGATTTATTTACCTCTGACTTCATCCCAGTAAGGGCCGCAGTCCACCTCGCCGAGTATGCAGATGTTAACAGCTCGATGTATGAAATCATTCTGGACTATGTTCTCTATATCTATTAGATCGTATTTCTCATCGTAGGCGTAAATGAGACCGACTCCCACGCACATTAACAGTACGAGCGTTAATTCCATTTTAATCCTGGAAAAGAAAATACTGAAATAAGAAGATAGCACGGGACGATATACAATTGTAAACCTACTGGATATTTATTTTAGATTTATTGCTACGAAAGCTACTTTTGTCAGAGATGAAAGATATAAAATTAGATTAAGTTATCTTTTTGTATTACATAAACAGTTGTTCTTGCTTTTAGTTAAGCTACTTTTTGTTCTCGACAGGTTATGATATCAATTATTTCAATACATTTTTGGTGCACTCAGAATTTAGATAAAAATAACACCTGATACCTGCACTAACTAACAGTCATATTTTGAAACGAAAAGTTAGGCTCAATAGTGCTCAAATGCTTGGACCAGGAAGTACAAAAGTATGAAAACTTAAATATGACCATTTTGTTAAATGCCTAGGAAACCACTCACGGCAAAAAATTCCACAAAACAAAAATTGTTTAATTTGTAAAGAAGCACGAACAGTACTTTGAACATAAGGAAGAAGGTAATCTACTATAAAGTCGTTTAAATATAGATTAAATATAGTATGTATGTATGTAAATTCTTTATTATACAAAAAACATAAATTACAAAAAGAGATACAGTGATGTACAAAGGCGAACTTATCCCTTTAAGGGATCTCTTCTAGTTAACCTTTGAGAGTGTGAAAAGACTATCATAGTAGGGACAGACAAAGAGCAAGAGCTAAGTAAAGAAAAGATAAATTAACATATAATAAACTAATAAATACAAGTGATATTCTAAAGAAATTTGCCAAATTTGTTACTTCTAAACTTATTCACACTTACTCGGTTTCTTTTTGTATAGATATATAGTCACTGGCACCGCACACTTCGTTACTGTTTTTAAACACAATGTACACCTCTTGATTGAACTGTTCAAACTGATATAAATCAAACGAACGTGATCCTTTTAAATTCTAACGCGTGCTGGAGACATTAGTTAATTTATAGGCCTAATTAAATATGCCAAAAAAACCGAGCGAATTCTATTTTAATGCAGAAGGTTCCGCACAAAATTATAATTAAGTTGCTTTCCAGCGGTATTACGTTGATATTGGATTACAATTTTCGTTGTCGGATTATTATAATTTTCACTCTCTTTTAACTCTCTTAATGGTGGGGTTACCATAAATCCTTTTTTAGTTCACTTCTTAACCCTCTAAGAAACACATGTCACAAATTTAATGTTTATGCCTTCAGCGGATTTGGTTGTGCATTGTCGGTTAGCCAGTCAGTCCGTAACAAACTCTTTTACATGTATAAACTAGCTATTGGCCGCAACTTTGTCCGCGAAGAATTTGTTTATCGTTATCCCACGGTAACTGCTTATGCCTATTTATGGAATAAAAAGTATCTTATGTGTTAATATAGGGTATAAGCTATTTCCCTTTTAAATTTCATCCAAATCTGTCCAGCTGTTTTGACATGAAGAATTAACAAAAATTGTATGTGTCTTTGGCCGTACTTAGTTATTGGTTTTCACTTTGAGACAGAGAACTCTAAACATACCAATAACAAATGAACTCTTTATAACGAGACTAATTCTCTAATGACAACTAATTCCTTCCTTACACTTAATGGGTGCAATTAGTAAATAAAATATAAGTAATCTATTAGATTATCGCTCGTTAGGTTTTGTATCGTTACGCTAAATACGGGTGGTGATTAGATACGTATTATGATCCTGCGTGCTGCTTAAAAAAAGTAATATTTATGACATGATTCGTCTATTAAGTAAGTAGGTATTGTTTTATTTTAGTCTATATCTTTTTATGTATGTATGTTGTAAGGTTATCTATGGCCCTTGTTGCCTGAAAATAAATAATTTCATTCATTCATTCATAACATAAAAACCGGCCATTTGCGAGTCGGGCTCGCGCACGAAGAGTTCCGTACCATTATCTATAAAAACAAAAAATCACGTTTGTTGTATGGGAGCCCCCTTAAATATTTATTTTATTCTGTTTTTTAGTATTTATTGTTATAGCGGCAACAGAAATACATCATCTGCGAAATTTTCAACTGCCTAACTATCACGGTTCATGAGATACAGCCTGTTGATAGACGGACAGACAGCGGAGTCTCGGTAACAGGGTCCCGTTTTACCCTTTGGGTATGGAACTAGAAACGTTGATAGTGGATGGGGCAGCTATCGTTTAAAGGGCCATTTAGACGGAGCGAGCCTTCGGATGGGAGTTGCACTACATTGCAGACTACAGAGATATGACGTGGTTGATCGAACGATCGAACCCGCAATGTAATGCAACTCGGATGCGATAACTCGCACCGTGTAAATGGCCCTTAAGACAAGTGTGAACCCAGCGCTCAACATACAAACGGCGATAACGTTTTCCACCCTCTAAACCTTAACCTATAGCCATGTTTTTTTTGTATATTGTCATTATCACCTAGAACTAGGTTCGTATGTTTTAATTCTTAATAGTTTCAAAAATATTGACACTATTTTGTTATGTATTGAAACTCCTAAAATGCAAATCTATGAAGAATATTAAAAAAATCAAAACATACAAACCTAGTTCCAAGGCGTAATGACAATATACCAAAAAATAATTGCCATAGGTTAAGGTTTAGAGGGTGGAAAATGTTATCGCCGTTTGTATGGGGAGCGCTTGTTTGGCTGGGTTCACACTCCTCTTAAGGGGCTAAAGAGTGTTCGAGTGACTACTGGCAACCGCATACCGGAAGACTTAGCGTGGGAAGACTCACTACTAGCCACAGCACAAAACATACAAGTAAGTGCTATAATTTAACGCATTTGTTATATTTTTGTACGAAAAACATTACAATTATGGCAAATTATAGTGCTTGTAACGTTTGTGGTTTAGTGGCCTGTGGCATGACCGGATCAGATTTGCCTTATTCCTTTCTGCGTCTCTGTCAAACTAATAGATATGAACTTAAATAAGTAAATATACTATTTGATTCATACACGAACAAGTGGAATGACCTTTATGAAATGTTTAATCTGAAATACAATCGTTATAGCGATAACATCATATATTTGAACCACCATTGGCTAGGGTAGTCCAAGGTTATTTATATCTACGTAATATAAGCTATAGTTGTAACTATTAATATAAAATACTGCTTATGTCGAAGCGATAAAAACATTATGCAGTATGGAATTTAAATATTTCGTATTTTGAAACTCAATTTTTTGGCTGTATGAGTGGTATACAGCCAAAAGATAGTTTTAAAATACGAAATATTGTCATAGACATTATGACTTCGGTTAATAGAAAATTTAATTTTAAAATTGAAAGCGAAATTTTATTTGCTGATCCCTTTCTTTACAATGTGCTCAAAAGAGACGACTACATACTCTAAACCTCCTCTTTAACGGTGGCCCTGTACTCACACGAATTATCAACGTGGTCCTTTTGAACACTAAAAGATACCATTTTGACAATTGAGGAAAATAATTTCAGGATAATAATTTAAAGATTTTACTACCTTGACGCACACCGAAGGTAACTATTTTGATACTTTCAAGTTTGTACGATGGACATTACTGGTGCTATATCCAAGTTTTAGTTATTCATCCAAGGACCTGTAAAATGACACTATGTAACTTTCGTCGAAAAAAAACATTGCCTTCTATCATGCTGAAATTCAATATATTTTTCAATTTTAATCGTTGTATTCTGACCGTTATGACCAATAGTAATTCTATTAGTATGTTTCTATTGGAAAATTACGCCTATTGGCGGAGCCATGCAGACGCCTGACTAATAAAAATATCTCAAGAGCGCGTAAGTATCATGTGTACAGAGCGACATGTAAAATGGCTAAGGCAAGGGTAACACTGGTGCACAAAGCTAAGGGTAGAATAGTGTCGAAGCAGGCTTTAAACTTATCACCAACTTTCCACTTATGCTTCCACATCTACCTCAAACATACAACTCTCGCGTTCCTAACTTAACGGATCATTTAAGAGTTTTGATTTCCGAGCGCACGACATTCGCCAACTGCGGGCCAATCAAATACGCGAGCGTATATTTAAGCCGGCACTGATTGCCGCGGCCAGTGAGTGTCGAGTGCTCGAAAGTCAAAAATCGACCCACTGGTCTTTACGTCTGACCTCTATAACATGGAAACCAGACCGATTGGATTATAGTTGCATTATCATAAATGTGCAGGTTTCTTCTTGAGGAAATTAATATTATTGCAACTGTAATGCTAAAACAGCGCCTAACATAGTTAAGAGGAAACGTCTTGAATTTATATGTTTCCTCCTCACCATTTTGCCACACCTCAGAGTGCCATTAAAGATGACAAATCGAGCCACTGGTCTTTACATCTGTCCCCTACAACCCCTGCAATAAGGAAACCAGACCGATTGGATTATACTTGAATTATCAAGAATATGCAGGTTTCCTCTTGAGGACATTCATGTTATTGCAACTGTAATCCTAAAACAGCGCCTAACATAGTTAGGAGGAAACATCTTGAATCTTGATGTTTCCTCCTCACCATTTTAGGCGTTGTTTGTGAAGTAAATTGTTGGAATAGTACAGTAGAATACATGAATTATTATTATTATAACAAAATGAGTATTATTCCCAAAATAATTCCTAATATATTACGCGGCCATTGTCATTCAAATGGCTGAAGGTCTCTCCTGTAATTTACATCAGCAATTTAAATTACATTTCAAATCATTATAACATGATCATTACTAACATAACAATTTCATCGGCACTTTTATAAAATTGCCCAAATAATGAATTTCCGCTGTGTTTTAGTATTTAAGTCCCAAAACATCATCCAAATTTATCATCGTCTCGACAGGCCCTCTGCTGCCACATTGGAAACGAGGTAACGATATATTTTTGATATAGCTTTTATAGATTGGACTAAAACGTATGAGTTAAGTACCTATGTACTTTTTTTGCTAAAGTCCAAGCCCTCTCACTATGAGCGGTTTGTGGGAGTGAGGTGTCTACACGCTTTAGATGATGAATGATGATGGTGTTTTATTTTTAACTTTTTCTTAAAATTTTCCATTACATTTCAAATTGAATTAGTCTGGCTGAGTAAGCTTTGAATCACTACAATAGCTTATTAAATATTTTGTTGAAGCCTAACTTTAGAATGTAAGACAATACAAAATAAACTGCATGCTGCATTCATTTATTCGACTCACAAGCATCCAAAACAAATTAATTGTGCTTAATTAACCTTAAAATTTCACTTTCATCATCGTCATGATTATCTCAGCCACTGATGGGCCTTAGCCAGGTGAAACAACAGTTTTTAGTACAATTTGGTAACGGCTTTCCATCTACAACCCTTCATTCATTCATGCCCATATGGGCAACAATATTGTTGAGATCACGCCTGGTGACTTTAGCCTGGGTTTTCGTCAGGTTTTCTTTCTAGACATTTCTTAGGCACTCTGGCCTCATCGATTCATAAAACATGTCCTAGGCATGGCAGGCGTCCCATCTCTATGGCCTTGATGATGTTAGGCTCAAAGAACTGGTACAGCTGGTAATAGAATAGCGTATGCACGAACACCGGCAAATTCGCTTTGGACATTCTTGAACGTATATCTATTTCCTACCAATTGAACATCGTTCGTGCATAATTGGGTATACTGTAACTAAAGGTGTCCCACTGAAAATCAGCACTGTGGTTGGTTCGTGTTGTCATGTGTCATCAAGTTGATCCGAGTTTTTTTTACACAAAAGATCCCACTAGGTCGAAGTTTTCCGAAAGGACCCCTAGCAGATAAGACACTGTATATTACCGATAAATGTTGAATAGAAACCTTTATCGGTGATTTATACAGGTACAGATATCTTAAGACTTTTACTACATTTGTTGTTCAGAACATCCATCAAAATGCAAGCCTTATTCCTGGTCGCACTGTTTGCGCCGCTCGTGCTCTGCTATGACGCCAAGTACGACGCCATCGACGTTGACAAGATACTCGGAGACGAGAAACTCTTCGACGCCTACATTGCCTGCATGCTTGACAAGGGACCCTGCTCCCTCGAACATTCGGCTGATTTCAGACGTAAGTATTGTCTGTCCTACCTAAACAGATGGGTACTTAGCATTTCTATTGAAGCGAAGCCGAATGGAGATGTGAGGTGTTTTACCACATTGGAAGTACCGTTCGACTCTGTTTGGAGTATGAAATGTATGGAAACGCTGGATATCTCTGTTCCGCAGCTCCACCTCAGTGAAAAGGCAGCCTTAGAGGTAGTGATAAATCTACACTGTAGCCAGGTGCTGGGTACAGTACTGATAGGCATAGTATTGACTATGCCATTGCCACTATTGAGTGTTAGAACAGTTTTTAGGGGGTGAAATGGGGGATGAAACTTTGTATGGAAAATGTCAAACTGCTGACTTTTGGTACAGAAGAAATTTGGGGGCCATAGACAATCTTGATGAGGTGGGCGATGTTTTTAAATCTAGATTAGACATTGGCTACTTTTATACCGAAAAGATACAAAATGGTAGCAAGATAGCGAGCGATAAAAGAATACTAGGCGAACAAAGTCGCGGGCAACAGCTAGTTAGTTATGCTTATAAAAGTATAATTATCAGCTTGACTAAAATAATGGTCCCAATCCTTGACTGTGACTCAATAGTCGACGAGAAGATACGGAAGCGTACGATTAAAAATGTCACATAGTGATGTCAAGTACTGGTAAAAACAATGTTCTACGCATGTCAAGCACAGCTGGCTTTATCATATTCATACAATTTCAGAACTCCTGCCAGAAGTCATCGCAACTGCTTGTGAAAAATGCTCGGACATACAAAAAGGAAATGTAAGGAAATCTGTGAAAGCCCTTCAAGAGAGAAAACCGGCTGAATTTAAAGAGTTCAGAAATAAATTCGACCCTAAGGGAGAATATGAAGAAAAGTTTGCTGCTTTCATCCTCGAATCAAAGTAAATTACCAAATATCTTGTTCCTACATCATCCATGGGAATAGTTTCACTTTTCCAATAACTTATAAGTATCCACTTTTTTATTGGAAATAGTGAAACACTGAACTCTCCGACGACTATAACCGCTTTACTTATTGGACTCTAGTTATTAACCAGTGCATGAACTATGTGGAGCTTTGCATAATGGTGACAATGGATTCTGGAATGTATATTAAACTGTTGCAAATAAACTAAGAAACTGAGAGGTTTTATTTTCACTTAGATATTTAACCCCACATCAGAACTCTAAGTGTAAGTTTTTTGTCACAAAAAACGTGTTAAACGCGGTAGCGTTAATTTCTAAAGTACTATGGAAACATTTTGTTGCAAATACGCGCCGCAAGAGGCTCTGTCATTACTTCCATAGTAATTGAGAAGTTAACGCTAACGCGTTCGAAGCGTTTATTGCAACAAAAACTTACACTAGACGCTCAATAGGCAGGTCCTACTAAATAAAGTATCATTCGTTAAAGAAGTATTAAAACAAATGGCCAGAAAAAAACAGTCGATAAATAAACTTCACCGTAATACTATAAAGCAGCTTTTTGTTACTCCTTCACGCTAAAACAACTGGGGTTAAATTTTTAAATCTCACCAAGTGACTAAGCTCATCAAAATGGCCGAATCTTTGAAAAAGGGCCATTTTGGTGAGCTTTAGTCACTCGGTGAGATTCAAAAATCGCACTGATGACGGATTTGGATGACATATTTGGAATAACGATAACTTTATACCCTGGATTCACACACAGGATACTTATTATTTCGTAAATTTTTATTTTTTTTTCGTAGTTTCCACGGGATAGCGATAAACGAATTCTAAACGGATGAAGTGATCAAACAAAAACAACCATTTCGCACTTCGCGATCGTTAGCGAGTTTATCGGCTTGTCCGCACAGCAAATACCGCTTAGCTTATGTAACCATCTCGACTTTGACCTTAATTAGCATTCGGTGGTTTTGGATTACCTTTACCTACGTCTTTATTACGAATCTGCACAGAATTTGGGTTGTCGCACTTACGATAGCTGTTTATTTCACGTTTTCTTAAGGAGTTTGTGTTACGGTTTTTCCTTAACAAAAGTCGTTGTAACATAATATTATTTACGAGTATATGGTCCTTTTGGCTGATCGATATTTCAAGGCAATATCGGTCTATTAGTCTAATATATATGAACCTGCGGCCCTAATTCAAATTCAAATTCATTTATTGTAGGATCTGGGGTGCAATTTTTGAATCTCACCAGGTGACTACAGCCAAAATGGCCGCATTTCTATGAAGAACGGCCGTTTTGACGAGCTTTAGTCACCCGGTGAGATTCAAAAATCGCACACCTGATCGCATTACGTGGTAGTAGCAAAAATTACGTACAAAACTATGTTACTATGCATAAAATATAAATTAAAATTAATGACAGCCCAGGTTTTAATGATTTCTCCCTGCGTCTCTGTATAACTAGTGCCATAAGAAAGGGACACAATACAAATAATACTAAACTTGGCCAGTTATGTTAGAGCCACTGGGTAACTAGACGAAATGACACATAGTTAACGTCAACGCTAGTAGAAATGTTAGGATGCATAGGTTTGATATCGACGATCGATTAATTTTGAAGTTTCCTTTCGCTCCCTTACATCAAGTCACTATCCTTTCTATTTGAGTTTACGCTAACAGAATATCACCATGTCTAGACACCATGGTCTAAGGTAACTGCACCGGTAAGACCAATTAATAGAAAGCTATTTTTGGGCTCCAAGAAGTAGTTTTTAAGTTGGCATGTCCAGTGTAGCAAATATTGCCAAATGAATAATATAGTTTGTTTATTTTATGGCAATATGTCTAATAGTCCTTTGATATTGTCGTGCCCTTACAGAGCGTCATACGAGTATGTATACATAGCTTAATTTTACCATCTTAATATGCCTGTAATGTGATATGCAATATAGTATGATTCTGATCACAGAATAAATAATAGTACTAACGTACAGAAACTTCTCATTTTCGACCACCATTAAACGACTTTATGATCAGGCACAAAAAGTTCGTATTACTTTATAAACATTCGCCAGGCGGCATGCGTCAAAAGGAAAGCGCCGCCCACGCCCACCTTCCACCCGCAATGCCCTGGCGCACCACTAGGGTTGGGCTGCTTACAGTAATTCTATCACAACGCGCGACCCAAAGTGAGCAAGCCGGCAACCTACTGCGATTAACCTATGCCATTGGTAATGCGCCGAGCGCACCTACAGTCCGGAGTGGAACCCCCCTGTTCTAATTCTGATTCAGTACTTGACATGCGAAGAGCATTTGTTTTTATTTAGCAATTATTCACATCAATTGTCTTTCTTTTATACTCGCATGTTTACGTATCCTCTCATCAATTGGGTCACTCTCAATTACTCTAACTTGAACACCTTATTTGTAATTAAAAACTACAGTATAAAAGCTTATGTCATGTACTATGCTCCATTTTAAAGTAGCCTGTCTTGCTAATATTATGGTGACATATGATGCAGAAAGATTGCGTGGTGTCCAAGATTATGCGGTGTCATTATACAACCATAAGCCAATGAAACTGTTACGTCAGTGGAGTCGGTTCATGCGCCCCGCGCCTGCGCAACCGGGCCACGCTTGACACACAAATCGACACGCAATCGCGCCAATTACAATTACCACGTGCATTGCAGAAATCTAAACGAAGTCTACAGCAAGACTAGCATTAAATTTAGTCGGTCCGTTTGCGTCTAGTGGGGTCTGGAACGGACTGGGTGATAAAAGTGGTACTTAGGTATAACAAAATTCTTATCTATCTTTCACTCTGATCCATAAAATTGTCCTCTAATTCGTAAACGCATGGTAAACCTACGTTACTTAACACATATGTCGTCTCATATGTCATTGTGATTTGTGATATATGCCTTCAATTGAAAGGCACTAAACATGCGCTAGATGCGTTAGTTAATAGGTCTTGGTAAAGTTTTACCATAGTTTTACGAATAAAGGAGTTATACAAGCCTATCTACATATAGACAAACAAAAAGGTGGTTCGAGTGTTACCATTGTTGGTCTGTCAAAGCTTACTTGGTTCAAAAAAGAAGGTTCGTACTAAAGCAGGATTACCTAAAGGCACCTGTCATTGTAAAGTGGTAACAAATGGCGTTGTGTTAGTTATCTCTTTTTTACTCTTGTAACTGTCATAATAGATTACTTTCTCACTCTAAGACACTAAGTTTTACGCCCTTACCTTACCTAAAACTGGTAGCGCAATGGCAATGCAGAACGGAAAATGGACTGCGTCCGTTTTAAATTTAGCAATTATACTCTTGAAATTGTCTGAAATAAGTTGCTTGACATTCACAGGAAAATCATTAACACAAACTGTACAGATTCCTTTTATTACAATATCAGTCTATTTTGTGGATTTACAATAAATAAGACCTTTCCGCACAGAACTGGTGCCGGCGACATGTCCGCCGTCTAGTTCAAAGGCAATTTTGATTCTTCAAATTCTGTGGATGTCTGTTTTTCAACAAGATGTACTTAGTGTCTAACTTAAGTAAGTGTTTCTTGAAGTTTAACTTTCAATGAACTTGTTGAAGTTGGCGATGTTTTTGCCGGTAGGGTCGTTTTTCTTGACGAGCTCGTCCCACTGTCTCGGGTGCCTTGTCTGGATGGCTTTGATCACTTTCTTGATGTTTGTCTTCTGTTTTTCTGTACATTTTTCACACGTTGTCTCTACAGCCTCTGGAAGGGTCTCTGGAAAAGAAATAAGAAATTTAATCACCAAAGTAGAGCCATCAGGGAAAACAGTTGAACACTCGAAAATGTCAAAAAGACCTACACAAACTCTTACTTTCTTTTAATAAAATGTATGATATTTATAAGCACTTTTTGAAAGCCTCATTTGAATGAAGACATTTCGACTTCGACTTTTAATATACTCTTAAGAGCAAAAGTCCAATATTACCACCAATGCTAAATCGATTGATACAAAATAATAATGTGGAAAAAATAGTTATCCTAAGATGGATCTAGTACTTATTATCTCGAGAAAATCTTATGAGTCCAGTAAGTAAGGTTCTTCCTTAACTGTGGCCTTAACATGACCGGCCAAGACTAGTTTATCTGAGTTGATCTCTATGTAGGTCCTTTTCTCATGCCACTAGTTTGACAGAGACGCAAGGAGAGATACGTTGAAGCTGAGCCAGTCATGTTAGAGCTACTGTAATTCCCTGCCGCACTACCTCGCATCATACTCCGAATACCTTTAACCCTCTCAACTTAACCCTTTTGCTGCCCAGCGATCCGCTAGTTAGGCTAGGTCAAAGGTCTGTTAGATCAAAATTCAGTTAGCTATGCCAAAAACTGTACTAATGTTACCGAAATCTTATTGACTTTTAAAACTGGTCCTTAAACGTTTAGGCTGGATTTAGAAGTATTCAGTTGCTGGTGTCAATATCGCTGGCATGCCAGCGCTAGCTGGGTACTGGCAAATATTTACTCATACGAGTAAACGTCCACATACACATGACAGTCCACACAGTCCAGAACAAAATAGAGCTCGTGCTATTTTTCTTGACACCACCAGGGAAGCAACTGGATACGTTTAAATCCGTCTTTATAGTCACGAATTAGAAATTCGAATTAAGGGTCCTGCAGAATTAAAAAAAAACGAAAGCCAAGGCAAAAATTATAGTCACCGACATAATTATTTTTTCTCGATATTTAAGGTACACACCTTGACCGCGGCCTCTTTTTATTAAAACAACATTCAGTGTGGTTGTGTTAATTTTTAAAACAAGTTTTGTACTTGCAACACGATAATAAGAACTACTCATAATGGTTTACGTCAGTACTTATGTTAAATATTATTTATAAGGAAAATACTGACCAATATACGGCCAATAATCTATCAATGACGTAATGAATTTATGACGTGCTAGAAATTTTATTTAAATGTGTGTAGGTACTTAAGTTTTGATTTCAGTAAAATTTTACATAAAATAGTATATTTTTTCTCCAAAAATTGTGTGTTAAATTGGCGTATTTTGTAAAAAATATACAAAGTGCAGACACAAAATATGTTTTGTCTTTTTAATATTAAATTTGCATAGAAATTTGCATAGTCATGTGAATAGGAGGAAAAACGCGCGGTTGCAAAAAGCTACAGTGGGAATTTTTGGAGTATTAAAAACGGATTTCCTTCGTACGTATCGTATGTTGTATGCACTCAAAAACAATGAGAAAACGGTTAAGGTTGTACAAAATCTTTTATGTTTTGAATAAATATCAACAGTATTTTTAAATGATACTCTCATACATGTACTCAGAAAAAACATGCCTAGGTGACTAGTCACTTTTTTTAATAAGATTTTAATGTCAAATTAGAGTGAACTACAATTTGAGGTTAAAAACACATTTACAAAAAAATACTAGACCACCTTTACATGATATGCATAAAATACAAAAAAAAACGTAAATATGCATGTTCTTCAGGAAGCCAATTCAACAATTACAAACTTTTTGAAAAAAGAAAAACATTGATACGATATAGAACACAAATGTGAACAATAAAATCCTCTTCGTCGTTTATAACTATTTGATATAACATTTTTTTAAGTCAGCATTTCAGCCTTATAACAAAGGCCACCTGGGGTGCAATTTTTAAATCTCTCCAGGTGACTATAGCTCACCAAAATGGGTTAATCTCTATGCAAAACGGCCATTTTGGTGAGCTTTAATCACCCGGTGAGATTAAAAAATCGTATTCCTGGTGCTTTTTAGATTTTGTCTCGGGCATACAGCATATATCCCTTTCTAACTTATAGGCGTGTGTGAAAGGGATGGATGCTAATATCTGCGATAAACGCTCGTTAATAAACGAAACGGAAGTATTTTTTTATTAGTTAGTTTCTGTTACATGAGACCTGTAGAGGGCTCGAAACGTCGGGAATTAGATTCGTTTTAATACCCGCGATATAAACCGTTTAAATTGTTTTATTTCAATAGTTTTCGTTACTTTGACAAACTGACTTTGACTTAAATGACATTTAATCTTTTTCTTTTTATCTTCTTTTGCTAAAAATTATATTCATAATTAGCTTGAATTGTATCTTCGATCAACAAAGGGGACAACTTATTATTTAATGTATTTGTAACACACTCCGAAACGAGAAGTTTTTGATTTTAAAATACACTTTTTTTGGATTTCATAGTAAAACTAGGAACCTTTAAAGTTTCGCTATCTCCCTCTATCTGTCTGTATGTCAAACTAATTTTTCTCGAAAAGTATAAACTTGTTAGAGCTGAAACTTTACACACATCGTTTTTAAGCACAAAGACCAAAAATGTAATTGGTTTTAACGTTTTTCGAAGTGTGCCTACCTCCTGTACTAGTAAAACAGGGGGAATGTCGTAATGGTTACGGAATCATACTGTATAACGAGCATATAGTCCGATATGCTGGCCTGGCATTGGCTGGTTTTGTCATTCAATCGATACAAATTTTATTTCCATCGGACAATGGCTTGTTCAGAAAGGTATGTAACAAATTAACAATCGATTATTGTGAACGACGTATTAGGTATCAAATACAGTAACACTGAAACCATGACACAAATCCAAAATAAATTAATCTACTTACTTTTAAAATCCGAGCCTTCAGGCGTGCACCTGCCTTTGTCCAAAAAGCAGTTCACATATGACTTCAGTAGCCTATCATTTGTGATCAGGGTCTCCACGTCAAAGTTATCATATTTCGAGTTGTATTTGTCAGCGGCGAACACCGACATAAGCAGGCAAGCGAACACAATGCAGCTCCTCATTTTGATTCTGCAATTAAACGCTACTTTAACAAAACGAAACTTACAATTAATCTAATTGATTATAATGACGCGTGCGAGACGAAACGAATGTCAAATGACAATGAAACCCATTCGACTGGTCCTCATGGACATATACAAGATTCATGTGTCTTGAATTTAGATGAGCTACTTGACCAGTTTGATAGCAAAGGCAATCAAAGGGAAGTAAGTAAGGACAGTGGATTTTCCAACAAACATATGGGCCAAACTATTGGGCCAACTACTTCTAAATGGTTCCACTCTGGTTCACGATCACAGTATTTCACAGAGCATGAGATAACAGACACTGATTGCCGCAGTTCGTTCACCCACCTTTTACTCTCAATGGCAGACCCTAAGACTAGCCCGGCAGAAAGCGACAGTGCTTTTATATCGACGACGTTATACCCACCACCTTCACCTGTTGACGGGTCAACTTTACCAGCAAGAAGCCGCTTCAATTTGAACCTTTAACTTAAGACCACTTGGGTGGTTATTGAACTGCGCAATCGTGACATGGGACCTTTGTAACAGTGGAGTTTGCGTCTGTCTCTTACAAGCTATAATCCAAACATGCGTGGATTACTGCATTACTGGGAAACTTGAGTAACTCTTGGTTTGGGTTCTTGCGTTGTAAGGAAAACAGTACACTCGTAAAGGTGTTACTTGTTTTGTTTTGCAAACATGAAGTTCAGTTCTAAGTATGATGGTATCTAATTAATCCTAGTAAATAGATAAGAACATTTAACTATTACCATACCATATTATTAACTATACCATGCTAAGTGAAACTCTATTTGGCACTGTTTTTTGTAACTTTTGTATGTATTTATATAATGTTATGTGAAAAAATTTGCGTCACATAAACGTTTTCTTTCTTTCCTTTCCTTTAATTGCATTAGTAGTAGAGGCATTTTAAAATACTTTTAATATTAGTTTGTTTAATATTACTTGCATTTTTAATTAACCGTTTCTTAAAATCACTTCCTAATCTAGATTTATCTTGAAAGAATATAAGTAGGGAATAAGTAAATGAATCATGAACTGCTTATGTGTAGTTGTTTAGTTCATTAATAATGGCCAAGTGTCCAGTTTTAAACCCAGACAATAAAGGGCATGTACCTTTATTTAATGGGAGGTAGTTGTCAGTGAAACAATGGAAGAGCCAAACATAGATGTCTATAACCACGATTGTATGACATACAAGGGGCTAACACATGAAGTACATGAAATGACCTTCCGGCATGATTTGTGTAGCCGATCCATATGAGCAAATGCTCATATATTTGTATGGTCCTTATCAACAAGCTAACGCTATCTAAAGCTAACGATATTTAAAGCTAACGCTATTTCAATTACCTCTATCTGAAGCTAACGCTATCTAAAGCTGACGCTATCTAAAGCTAACGATATTTAAAGCTAACGCTATCTCAATTAACGCTATCTAAAGCTAACGCTATCTAAAGCTAAAGCTATCGCAAGCTAACGCTATCTAAAGCTAAAGCTATCGCAAGCTAACGCTATCTAAAGCTAACGCTATCTAAAGCTAAAGCTATCGCAAGCTAACGCTATCTAAAGCTAACGCTATCTAAAGCTAACGCTATCTAAAGCTAACGCTATCTAAAGCTAACGCTATCTAAAGCTAACGATATTTAAAGCTAGCGCTATCGCAATTAACGCTATCTAAAACTAACGCTATCTAAAGCAAACGCTATCTAAAGCTAACGCTATCTAAAGCAAACGCTATCTAGAGCTAACGCTATCTAAAGCTAATGCTATCTAAAGCAAATACTTTACATGATGTCATCTATGATGATTTATTTAGAATAGAATAGAATAGAATAGAATAGAAAGCTTTATTCCACATAATAGTATACATACACAAAAAGAAAGGACTTAAAGTTAACACTAAGTGCTTATAAGTATACAAAACGTGGAAACGGAGTCCACTCAGCATATGTCGAGTCACCCAGGGTGGCACGACGCTGATATTACGTGGATCCATGGTGGTGTGCGACGCAGAGCCGTACGCTACGCAGCGTGACACAGGCCCACGTTGAAAATCGGTTTCAAACTTATGACAATCTAAGTAATAATAACTTACAATAACAAACTCTCGATCTATTGAAAACAATAATAACGTGAGAAAACCAGACCATAAAATTCTTTTATTCCCCCAAAATAGATTAATCCCCTATATCTAGGACACAGAAGTGCTAAACTGGACTTACTTGCAAACTTAATAAGTGGTTTATGAGATCTTTTTTGAACTTAAACAATGACTGTACATTTCTAATAGGGGGTGGGATATCATTCCAGCATTTCGTGGCAGCATACTTGAAGCTACCACGAAATGAGGCACCTCTGTGTGGGGGACAGATGAGACGGGGGGCTCGTCTGACGGGCAGGGTGGAGAAGGAAAGTTTTTCATAGAGGTATGAAGGTTTTTGAGTTTTAATAATTCCAAATAGAAGTGTAGCAAGGTGCAGCGTACGACGAGCCTCCATTTTAAGTAGTTTTCCCTTGTTAAGGAAAGGGGTCACATGTGATCGGCGCGGAATCACAAAACAGAATCTTGCACAAGCGTTCTGTAAGCGTTGAATCGTTTTTCTAGTGCGGGCCAGAAGGCACGCATGAAAGACTGTATCAGCGTAACTGAGTTTTGATAAAATTAACGAATCACATAATTTCACCCTGAGATCAACGTTTAGATAATTTCGGACTTGGTAAAGCACTTTGAGTCGGTAAAAGCAGTTCCGCACAGTTTCAAGTATATGATTTTCAAAATGTAGTAAACCGTCAATGAGGACACCCAAATTTCTGGCCTCAGTGACGTAATTCAAGAGGTCATTGGCTATGCGTACTTGTGGGTTCCGTGTTGTAATCGCGGCAATAATTTGTTTTGTACCCAACACCAGAAACTTCGACTTAAGTGGGTTGAGGACTAAACTATTCCTTTCTGACCAGCTTGCTATCCGGCTCAGATCCTGGTTCAACTTTGCAACAGCTGATTGTGTACTGTTAGGCTTAAAAGAAAAATAAATTTGTAAGTCATCAGCATAAAGGTGACATCTACAGTCCCTGACACAATCCGTTATGTCGGCACTATAGAGAATAAAAAGGATTGGACCAAGTATGGACCCCTGAGGAACTCCTCTGACAACCGGCTGGATATCAGAGACTGCAGACGCTCCATCCATATGATGAACCTGAACCTGCTGACTGCGCCCATCCAGATAGCTGGCAAACCATTTCACGGTGCCAGGGTCAAAACCGTAATAAGAAAGTTTGGAGAGCAATAGGGTAATGTTGATAGTATCGAATGCACGTGAGAAGTCAAGCAATGCGAGAATGGTTCCCTCGCCACTGTCTTGAGCTCCCAGGATGTTATCAACAACATCCAACAAGGCAGTTGTTGTGCTACGACCTTTCCTGAAACCCGATTGGCTTGAAGGCAGAATGTTGTTATTCTCCAGGAAATCTGTCAGCTGTATGCTTACAGCTTTTTCTAAGATTTTAGACATAAGTGGGAGTATACTGATAGGTCTTAGGTCTTTAAGGTCCACTGGAGAAGAAACTTTAGGAATAGGCGTAACGGAGGCCACCTTCCAGCACTCAGGGAATTTGCCAGTCACCATTGATTGGTTCACAATAGCCGTTATGATATGTAATGTGCGGGGGAGGGTCAACAGCAACATGTCAAGAGTTATTCCATCGACGCCTTCAGCGTTGGTTTTAATAGTTCGGATTATCTTAGCTATCATCGATTCCGTGACCGGTTTCAAAGCAAAGGTGGCAGAACTGTGTCTATAAAATTCAAAGTAGGTTAGCTGGGATAAGCCGATCCTATCCCTGCCAGGAACGTTGAGAAAATGGGAATTAATACAGTCCGGATCGCTTAAATGTTGAGGCAACTCTAAGTCTTTCTGTTTTAGTACTAACCTTATTTTTTGTGAGTTGTGACGCCAAGATCAAAGTCTACAAGTGCAATTAACGAGTCGTAAACATTTTTATTATGATTATTACGCGAATGCCTGTTATAGAAATAATTGCAGTAGTTCTATCCAAATATAGACGCTGCCCATTAATTTTTTAAACGCAAACTAAATTGTTTTTCCTAGCAAAGTGTTTGGATGTTTTTTTTTTGGTTCTTATTCATATAACGCGTGGGAAAGTCAAGTTTGTTGCTTTGTGCCCGAAAACACGGAGATGAGGATTTTTTCACCAAGCGATCACGACCGCCCATAGACGCCCGCAACACCAAAGAGTTTGTAGATGTGTTGCTAACTCAGAGGGCTAAGATGGTATACCTCTTGAGCCAGTAATTTGACCGGCACCGGCTGTCTTCCTCTCTACACCGGAACACATTAGTGCAAGCGCTACTGCTTAGGGCAGGATTAGCGATATAGATGCAAGCGGGAATCTTTCCGAATGTTTCCCAGGGAATACTTCCCGTAACATTCGGAAGCATTCCGAAACATTCGGAAGTTTTCGATGGCCGAAAAATACGAAAATTTCGTTAAAAACCGACCAAGTGCGTGTCTGGCTCACGCGCCGAGGGTTCCGTACAAACCTAATAAGCACCAAGCATTGCTTTAATGAAAAAAGAAACCGAATTGAGGGACAAACTTAACTTTGCTATTGTAAAACTCTTGGTCCCATACGTACTAAGTGCAAATATAAGATTGTAATAAATACAAAATGTGATGTAACATACCTTACAAGTTTACAGTTTTCGGACTTTTCCCTTTACTTGTGAAAAAAGTAAAAAATGTATGTAATTCTGAGGTTATTACTCATTATTTACACTATAAGTTAAGAATTATGATACATAATTATAAAATATGTAATTCCAACTTCCAATAGAATCACTGTTTAAATAGTAAGTAGTGATGCAGACAGATAAAATTACCCTGGTAAAATACGGTAAAATTCACTATTTTTCATACTTACTTCATTACTAGCACAAGTGGTATTCCATATTAGCCCTCTGGGTTGGCAACGCACTGCAATCTCCTAGGTGTTGCGGGTGTCTATGGGCGGTAGTAATCACTTTCCATCAGGTGACCCACTTGCTCGTTTGCCTTCCTATGTTGTATAAAAAAAATTGGTAAGAGTAACGCGATAGAAAGAGATGGAAATTCGACAGGGCTGTGCGAGCTGAATATTTCTTTCATCTTAGAAATAATTCTACACTTCAGCTTGATTTCGAGGTACCTACCTAAGTACCTTGCTTAAATTACTTAACTGTAATTCAACACGAAGAATAGGCGAATAAACTGAACGGCGCGTGCGGCGTTTTACAAGCTCTCACACACAACGCAAGTAAACGAAATCAAAGACGCCGTGCGCCGCCGCCGCCGCCCCGGCCCGCCAGCTCTGCGCGCCGAAAACTTCCTTGATTGATTCCATCTTCGGTAACATTCGGAAACATTCCCAGGGACGTATGAGGTGGGGAACTATTCCGGGAGGGGAGGAAGTATTCATTCCGTTTGGCCTCGAGCTTCGGGCTGTCATTTTTGAATGTTGAAAGGCAAAGGTATCTTGGCACATACAACCATGTTTTATATAACACACGCCGCAAACTATCGGTATTTTACGCGCCTTTTTGTTAAAATTACTTACGTAATTTTGCAACCGTATGTACATTACACGCAGTACGTCCGTAGTTAGTAGGGGAAAAACCTAAAAGTTGATATCCACTGGATGGTTCCGGCAGGCGATTACCGATAAAGACTTTCTTTGTAGAAATCCAAAACAAAATAATAAAAACTACGACGAAATTGTTTTTAAACACTTAATAAAAACATCGTTTTAATCATTCCAATCCTTACATAGGTACATACCTACATACTCGTGCACAAAAATAACCCTACTACTGTTATGGTATTCTTTTATTGTAAAATTAACAAATTAACAATGAACAAGTTACCTGGGCCCAATTTCATAAACGCGACAGGTGACAGTGACAATTCGCTATACATTACTATGTCTATAAGTAACGCTACAGACTTGTACAGACTTAACATCATAGTGGGCAGGCAATGTATATCAAATTGTCACTGTCACCTGTCGCCTGTCGCGTTTATGAGATTGGGCTCTGGGACTAATTTCATAAACGTGACAGGCGATAGGCGACAGTGACAATTCGCCGTACATTACTGTGTCGACATGTAACGCTACAGACTTACAGACTTAACATCATAGTGGGAAAGCAATGTATACCAAATTGTCACTGTCACCTGTCACATTTATGAGATTGGACACTGGTACTAATTTCATCGACGCGACAGGCGACAGGTGACAGTGACAGTTTTCCGTACATTATTGTGTCAACAAGTAACGCTACAGACTTAACATCATAGTGGACAAGCAATGTACACCGAATTGTCACTGTCACCTGTCGCCTGTCACGTTTATGAAATTGGACCCTGGACTACAAGCGTTGACTACATTCAAGACGAGGATGTACGTAACAAGTATCTGTATATCTACGCTTTTCTACATAAATTCATGGGACAGAAGAAAAACACACGGCGGCTAGGTTTTTAAGTTGCGTATTCGATCGAATATAACAACATAAGAAAATCATGATTAAATTACAAAAATTGGTACATAACTTGCCCTGACATAGGTAATACGATAAATATTTAAGTTTTATTTACGCTTTTTTAACATCAACACGGGTGGAAACTTAATTTACCTACTGGGAAGTATTCCCAGGCAAAGACGAAAACTTCCTTGATTCCTTCGGAAACATTCGGAAACATTCCCAGGGACGTATGAGGTGGGGAACTATTCCGGGAGGGGAGGAAGTATTCATTCCGCTCGGCCTCGGGCTGTCATTTTTAGTGTTGAAAGGCAAAGGTATCTTGGCACATACAACCATGTTTTGTAATAATACAAAAAGCCTGATCCTTTTTTTAAATCTATGTTTTCAGTGATCATAGATTAATTTGATGATGATTAATAAAGATGAAATGCTGGTGTTACGCATTTTAAAGTCTCTGGGAGGTTGTTTAACCAAAGTCACATCGCCGACGAAAGACTTGACTAGCGGTCGTAAATAGTCGTAATATAAGCCTGATTGGATATTATATGTATGTATAATTTCATACGGACATTTTAAAATAAAAATATATCACTTTAATTCCAAAATGGCCGAACCATGAACTGATGGACTGCGCGCTGTGAACAGCACAAACGGTCTAAGAGAAAGACTCGAATTAAACGCCTCTGTCTCTTTCTAGTGTTGACATCATTAGAATCGAATTTCCTGTCACTTTTTTTAATTACTCGTTCTGAAGTAGAATGACTAAATGTATGCACCCTTATGATTAAGGAATGTTTTCTGTTAAATATAATAAAAGAGTCCAACTCGCACGTGACCGGTTTTATTACTGGGAAAGTTTCCGAGTAATCGAAATATTCCCGGAAGTTTTCCGGAATAATTCCGAATATTTCAGAAGTTTTGCAACTATAATTAGCGAGCAAGATGGTGGTAGCGATACAAGGTCCTACCACCCGCAAATTGAGTCTAGAATTTAGTAATTTCTTTACCTATATCCTAACGAAACAAAGTTCAAGCGTTAGCAATCTTCTTCTCGAAGTTGTCGTAATATTTGTGACTGGGGTCGAGTCTGGTCTTGAGTTCGGTATGGCTGTCAGGCAGGTCCCGCTTGAACGCCTCGAATGTTCTCTTAGCGAAACGCCTTTGCGACGGCGAGCACTTAGCACAACCGGTGACTATTATTTCTGGCAGCACACCTGTAAATATAATTTATGTATTAGACTGGATTCACAATATTAAGCATTTACGAGAGATAAAAACGCTAAAATCAACCAGAGCCGCGTTTTTGCGTTTTTATCGCTCGTAAACTCTGATTGTGAACCCATTCTTAGCGTTTTAAAGGTTGCTTTATTGGTTTCTAATTGATAGTTGTACTAGATTTTTTTAAATATAGGAAGGCAAACGAGCACGTTGGTCAGCCGATGGCAAGTGATCATCACCGCCCATAAACACCCGCAAAACCAATGCAGTGCATTGCCAACTCAGAGGGCTATGAAAAAATATCTCTTGTGCCAGTAATGATCTCCACGCCGGAACACAACAGCGCAAACACTGCTGCTTAGCCGCTGGATTAACGAGCAAGATGGTGGTAACGATCCGGACGGAAATTGCACAAGGTCCTACCACCCGCTGCTGGTAGCAGTAGGTATGAATTTGCTGGCTCGACCAGTATCTCTTGGATAGTATCTCTCTCACAGAATACCAGCCTGAAGTAACAGCGTTGCTACTGTGTAACGGATCGCCGATTCTCATGGAGTCTTCCCTTGGGCAGCGGGGATAACTTCCCAACACGTAGCCCGCATGCTCGTTTTAAAAAGGCGTCTTGACATAAAACAACAGACAACGAACAAAACAACAGTAGGTTTAAGTTTAAAGGTGAGTGGTTAGCTCAAAAGATTGGACTTTTCAAGGTTACTAGTTAAAAAAACAATCCTTTTAGAGCTACGAGTAAATGGGAATAAATTAACAATTCAATGTTTGTAACCGAAATTTATTTCGATTTTTATTTTTAAATGTTTAACATTCAAATTATAATACTAAAATGCTATGTAATGATAACAAAGAAAAATTTGGGTAATGGCAGGACATACATAGCATTTTAATAAATAACAATACTTATTTTTAAAATTATTTTTATGTTCCAAATAGACTACAGTGACGGAAAACATCGCATGGGATCCTATACTTTACTAATCTGTATGTATAACCATTATCCTATCGGTCTGGATTCACTGAAAAAACAGTTTCATTACACGTAACAAAAGTTTTGTTTACCTCTACTACACAAAACCAGTGACTACCGAACTATTATAAACCTTGCCTAACTCTTGATTTGTAAATAAATCAAATGTTTATCACCAGCAAATAGTTGTGCAAATTTAAATGAACTTTGATCACCATTAACCAAAATCACGAGTAACCAAACTATAACCAAAATAGGACCTCTGCTTTTCTAAGTAAAACCAAAATATCTTCATGATCTAAATCATATTTATGTAGTAGGGTTTTTTTAATTGTTTACACATCAAATTAATAAAATAAAACCCTACTTTCAATACGTGCAATGTTAGAATCACCGGGCCTTATCTTCACATTTTAATTTTACAGAGAAAAGCCAATTAGGCTATATTTTGTTTTGAGTAGTTTAGTTCAGTTGTCCCTTTTTTAGTGTTCCTTTAGGGTTTACGGAAAGCAGATGGCAGTAGCTCCGATGTAATAACCTGACCTACCAAATCTGGGATCATAGTTAACAGTGTCCTCCGAATGAAGAAACGGGAAAAGCTTAAAAGTAAGTATAATCATTACGAAATTTCCAAAATTGCAATTTAAATTCTATGCAACGAAAATACAGGGAAAATCTTGGACATTTGTTGGGACTCGAACCTGCATCCTTGCCATTCCGTGCCAACTCTTACTACTAAGCCAACGCAGCCACGTGCCCCCTTTATCTTCTTTGTATTGTCATTACATAAAATCCAAAACTACAAATACATTTAATCTGAAATTTGGTATGTAGGATCTTTTTTCATAACAATTTACGTCCTGGGCAATACCATATCAAAATATTTAACTTTTACTCGGACCTTACGACCCGCCCCATCTTTGAACGTGTAGAATTACTATGAAATGTTTATACAAACTTTTAGTAAAAATCTATAAACGACAGTGAAAACCGGATCAAAATCCGTTGCGTCCTTTAGAAGGATTAAGCGGACGAACATACACCGTAACCCAAATTCATAAAAAGTTAACAATCTTTTTAAGCTAACAAATGTTTTGTACCTTTCATTTGAGGGCAAACGTCAGACATGACAGATAAATACATAAAAAAATTGACTAACAAACGTTGACGAAGCATTTATGAATAAGGGGGTAAGAATTTAGGACAGTCAGGAATGAATATAGCGACACATAAACTATTTGGGCCGCTGAAGACAAAATTAACCGAAATCTCGCATGACCATAGGGCTGGTGCATTTCTTGGTCAACGCATTTTAATTGCGATCCAGCGTGGAAATGCAGCCAGCCTTATGGGCACTTTACCGCAGGGGACAGACTTGGGAAATATTTGTACATATAATTAAGTCTTTTGTATTTTTTATTAGGTTAAGTTATTATATTTTAATGAACTGTCATATTATGGTTGTATTTTAATTGTAATAAAATAATATATAAAATAATAAAAAAGGAAACAAAGGAAAGGAAGGTTATTTAAAATAGGAAAACTAAAGCGTGTCACTTGCTGAGAAGTGGTCACTAGCCCATAAGACCCCAAGAGAATAACTGATACGTTGTCGGCTTTTAGGTTAATAGTCCTCCAGATCCCTCACTCACTGTACGAAACGCAGTAGCAAAAGCTAAGAATTCACGCCGAAACTCTGTGAGAGTGTGGTACTACCTTATTAGAGCCGACCAATTCTAATTACAACCAGTAACTGGCGACAGTGTGGCTCTAACACTATAGAGGTTAGATAGGACAAAAATATGAAAAAAGTACTTACGTTTAAACACTCGTCCAACCGGAGTACAGGGGCCCTTGTCCAGAAAACAATCCATATATTTCTTTAGCAGCCTAGGATTCTGAACCAGAGTTTCCACGTCGAAATAATCATACCGTCTATCGTAGTAATCTTCACACAAAACAGTACAAATCAGCCAGATAACAGACAAATAAACTTTCATTGTCTTGACCCATGAAGAGCTTTAATAACAAGGCAGTGTCTACGAGCAAATCTGTGCCAATCCCGTAAGATTACAATGCAGTTGTTGCAAAATCCAATTCGCACTGTGATCGATCTAAACCTAATGACGTAATCCACGGAATTACATCTATTTATAACCATCCCATCTCGTACTTAATGTATGATTAAATAAAACGATCCTCGCGTACCAAGCAGCCTTCACTCGATCTTCACACGAGGAAACCGACGCGTAAATAATAATAGGTCATATTTAAACCGCTTTGTTCGCTTTGTTTGAGTTCTCTAGAGGTTTTGGATTAAATCGAATAAGTCTTATAAGAGTCCTAGTTTTTTAAACGCGGCTACGATCGTTTAACTAATAAAAATTATCACAATTAACCCTTCCATGAAAGAAAAATTACTCATGTTAATGACCGAGGTGTCTAGTAATCTAGTTGTTAATAAGTTGATAGACTAATTTGTAATTGTTGATTAGTTAATACGTTAGTAATGAATCTAATTGAGAGCCTAATTACTGGAAGTAAAAGTCCACCAGTGTCTTATATTTCCATATAAATAAGTATTTTTATTGTGGTACCCTCCGGGTAGAGGTGCCCACAGAAGACCAGGGGTGCAACTTTGGAATCTTACCAGGTGACTAAAGCTCATCAAAATGACCGAATAAAAAATGGCCATTTTGGTGAGCTTTAATCAGCCGGTGAGATTCAAAAATCGCAATCCAGTGTCGTAGTACTTAACCCAGCGGGGCTATTCTCGATTTATGCGAGATGCATCTCGCGAAGAAACAACTGTCAAATCCCTTGGAAATCTGTCATTTTTACACGTAAGATGCATTTCGCATGAACCGAGAATTGGGGTCCTGCTTCGGCAAAATTCTAAGTGTCTTAGTTTTAAGTTTATTTTATGTTCTTCTGGACGCCATATAAGCTATTTTCTTTCTTTCTTTCAATTGATTTAAAAATAGTCAAAAGCCAATCTTGCTTTCGCTCATATTGAACTTTACGCATTTTCGGAGTCAGGGGTGAACTTGTATACACATAAAGATTACCACCAACTTTTTAAGGTTGTTTTGGGTCTAATCTGAGGTTGCTGCAGGTGATTTCATGGTCAATCATAATTGCGAGTGCTATTTGTTTGCTAAATATGTGTACGTTTTCTGGCTGTGATGACATGTATACGGAAGGCAGCATGACATGCGATAGTCAGAGGCATTTTAACTGTTATTTTTGAAGCAAACGGAACCTTAGGCCGTCTGATTTTAATTTATTTCTATGTGCGTCCCTTTTTTATGACACTGGTGAGACAAAACCGCAATAAGTGATTGCGTGTCCACTATTTAAACACAGCAATACAATAATTCTTCGAGTTAACCGTGTATTCCAAATGGTCGTTGTCACATGTCACCTGTCAGATTAGTAAAATAGGAGACAGATCGTTAAAAAGCTTGCTTAGTTTAGGACCAGGTCCATTGATGTCATTTGTCCCAATATGTATTTATTTCAAAAACCACTTACAAATTGGGGTAATAAAATAGCATCATTAAATTCAACTTTTTATTAAAATGTCTGTAACAATTGTGTAATTATGTAGTTTGCGGTGTTTATGCCGCAATAGCCTTCTCCAGTGGCGCAAAGTATTTGTTTTCTGGGTCGTACTTCTTTTTGTAGACTTCGTAATTAGCAGGAGCCTTCTCCTTGAGCCCTGCGAGGAACTTCTTGAGGATCTCCTTTTGAGCAGACGTGCATTTTGAGCAAGCTTGTTGAATAGCCTCGGGCATGTCCACTGAAAACAAAAAAAAACATAAGCCTATCTAGTAGACAGCATATCGACCTAAAATGGGACTTTTAAAGGTGTATTCACAATGCAAAGTTGCAAGCGATAAAAACGCAGCGATCTTGACGCGTCGACCAATCAGAAATAGCGATATTGCTGAGTTTTATCAAACGCAACTTTACATTTTGAATCCACCTTAACAGTCAATGTAGTTTTAACGTGCTAACGTTTTAATAGTCGCCGTACTAATTGATTACTTTCGCAATTCCTTATGCAGGAACCAAAACGTAACAATTTAATTTATAAGAAGAGTTTACGATAAATGCAACACTTCTCGTCTGGTAAAATGAACCGAAATCGGTAATTCTCAAGTGTTTTCACCGTTCCTAATTCCTATTTCTTAATTAATTGCCAAAATACCTAATAGAACCTATCCACGCTGAGTACAACTACTGTTCATGTGTGAATCCATGTTTGTAGACATATAAAATTTCGGCAAACGGAACGGAGACTACATTTGAAAATGACCGAAAAGCACGATTGGACAGAAATCAACCATCAAATACCTATACAATCTTTTGTGGAGTCTGGTAAATACAAACAATCTTATTCCAGTGTAGGACCGCCGTTGTTTACCAACTGACTCGAGTTTCTTTTGACAACATGTCTAGTGACTCAGGACTCGTCATGAGATCAAGGCAAACCATAAGCCGGTGTGTTCAATAATCTGGGTGCCCTTGAGCATTAACGCCCAATTATTCAATGCACATGTCATTGTTTACTCAGTATGCGGAAATCGTAGTTAATGCTAAGCATGGAGCATAGTGACCAACGAATGTGCGCGGGATTTAAATCATTTTAAATCAGTACAAACCTGCATCATCAAGCAAGAACAGAATCAGAAAATTCATCAGAACACAATGTGAGATCCGACATTTATAAGTGCTTCTTGTAAGTCTAATCGGAACGAAGATGTTTTGAATTTGGCTTTGAGAACATTAAGACAAAATTCATATTGCATGTTGTACTTAGCATCCTTTAATAAGAATTTGTTGGACTAACTAAAGAACTGATTTTTTGGAAGTAGCAACTAAAGTTCTGATAATAACCAATGATGATGTTAACCGGACAGGTTAGTTTATTTTTAATACGATAAGTTACTGATAAGACAATAAAAACAAAAACGCGTAGCAACAAAACAATCCTATCATTATCTATTAACTACAACAAAAACAATTGTATACATTGTCTGGTAATGAACTGCATGCGATAAAAGAGACGTAACATTGAAATATTTGGTCTGAAACATCTTCGGGTAATATTTTCATTTTACTCTATTAAATATAAAATCAGCCGAAGGGTTGTCTAAAGCCGAAAGTTTGTACTTGTATTCAATGCTTAGTGCTAGTAGACGGTATACTGGCCAATCATAATCTAACCAAAAAATCTTATCCCCTAGAATATCTCCTGACATATATTTTAAAAGTGCAACAAACAATTGCAATGAAATTTTGTTTAAAATACAAAAAACGGGATTCTTATCGATAATACATACCTACACACACAGACGCATGAGCTTTTAACTTATAACTGGCCTCTTTTTTCGGCGGGTGGTTACAATCAAAATCATGCAGGTGTTATGCGAGTCAATTACATACATTACGATCAAATTTGCGAGAATAAACATTCAGCTATGGCTCCAGCCGAAAGTAATCTCAAGAGTCGAAACCATCGCCTTCACTTTAGGCCAAAAATAACCCATCGATCGCACATTACTTACCTTTGAAGCTAGACTGGACTTTGTCGCAAGGGGTCTTGTCGACGAAGCAGCCGAACCAAGCTTCCAGCTTCTCCGGGGTATTCACGATGGCATCGATATCCAGGTCATCATTCTCGGAGGTGTAAGTGCCCTGACCAACAGTCAGGACCACCAAAGTTGAAAGGACGATGAGTAACTTCATATTGAACTGTGGAGTTAAGAATAATTTATTACTATAGTCTAGTAGTAGTAGGTTCATAACGCACCGTGGGAGAGGCCTTTATCCAGCAGTGGACTGAAATAGGTTGATCATGATGATGATGATGCTGATGATGATGTTGAATTAGTATACTTAAATATGAGGGGCTTTGTACATGCAATTAAAATTATACATAGAAACGTGTAGTGACTTAAGAGAAATGAAGAGAACGCGGAGATTGATCGTCTGCTTGCATTGCAGTGTCAATTACAGTCACGCGCGCATTAGAGCTTGAAAGTAAATAATGTAAAAGCCAATATGATACAAAACAAGAATTATGATAAAAATTAAAGAAATTCAAAAGTTTGCAATTTTACATATAAACGCAAATACGCAAAAAACTTTTCTTAAATGAAATTAAAGTACAAATTTTAAATAGAGCAATACTGAAAACAACGTTTTAAGGTTTTCTGTTGGGCGTTCATTATAATAATTTAGTTATAGATAGAAAGCTTACCGGGTGCTCGTGCGATCTACTCTTAGTAACAACGTCAAAATGCAAAATGCGACTGAACGAAAATACAAACGGTTTGACTTTGACTAAACTTATCTTTCACATTAATAATAACAAACAAACACGCCACCAATATCATTATCAGGATGGAGACAACGTAAACAATTCCATTACTTAGTAACGAACGAAACTAAGATTCTGTTTAAAAGGAAACCTGTCTTCAGCTTAGTTACTTAGATACCTTCGATTAATAAATGAAGGTACAAAATAGCACAAAGGTAGCACATATCCATAATGGCATGGTAATGTTTAAAGCCACATGCGATATTAGAAAAAAAAAACCGGCCTTTATATTCCTGGCTTAAGCATAAATTCGGCAATTTCTCGGTGAGATGAATTTTACGTATTCCAGCAAAATTGTATAACCACTCGTATGCTTTGTTTTTTTTAGCCGACTACGGCAAAGCCAAAAGGGTTATGTTTTTAGCAGTTTATGAATGTATTTTGCCTATATGAGTTTGCCTTTATGAGTTGGCAACCGTGGTTGCCGGAAGCATCTCAGTGGTTAACAATACTTCAAATGTAGGCATAAAACGACAAATTTAACAACAAATTTTACTATTTGTTTCCGATTATATTTGCGTCGGCTCCTACAGTTTACCGAACAACATTTCAAATAATTTCCTCTAAGTAAGAGGAGTGACTAATTTGAGAATGGAATAAATAAATAAGTAAGTGACGAATAAATGAGTCCAATTATTTATGACCAAAATTATCCACGGCTGTACCCTCGTGAAAATATTTTCTATGCATTTTACGGGATAAAAAGCATTATATGGTTTAATCTAGGACATGATCAATCTTTCTACCAAATTTGATCCAAATCCATGTAGCCGTTAAAGTGTAATTAAGGAACAAACATCCAAACATTCAATCATCCTAACATCATTACTTTTACATTAATAATACTGGTAAGAATAGTAGAATTAAAAAGTCTTATTATTTTTTCGTTAGTTTCAGTATATTCGCGAACTTTTTAAGCAAGTTCAAAGGTGAGCTGACAACGTTGCGTTTTTTTGGTTTTCTGGATGAGGCATTCTTAAGAATTTTACCTTAAGGTAAAATTTTATAAAAATTCTAAAATTTGTTTTTTACACGTTGTGCATTTGGTGTGTCTAATGTGATGTGATACATAATGTAGGTACTTACAATTGAATATAGTTATATATTTACTTCAAATATGACACAGTAAATTTGCCATGTCAGTTAAATAGCCATAACGAGGCTCTCAATTGGGTTTCTAAGCAAAAAAATGTTTTTTAAAGAAATTACAACAAATTAACTTGCTACTCCGCAAAATCACTCGGCGGTAGTTGCGAGAAGTAGCAAGGTAATTTGTTCCGATTTGTTAATAAACATTTTAGAATTTCATTCAATTTCACTTATTTTCTCTAAGAAATAACCGGTTAAAACCGGTTTTTCTAGAGAAAATAACCGGGATTGCATTCCTTAATTCCTGGCCTACACAGTACCTTAAACAGACTTCAACTTACCTGGATTGCCTTAAAGTGAGTGAGGACCTTGCCGTTTGCAGTCGTTTTATACTTGAGCTCTGTAGGTGACTCCAGTCAAGGTTGTCTGGGTACATTACAATATCTTTTTTTACTAAATTTTGGATTTGAAAGATAAGAACATAATTCAATTGTTGGATCGTGAGGCGCGTGCAACTTACTAACTTACGCGCGGGTAAAATCATGCGCGTAATACATTGACTCGTTGAACAGTCGTTGTGTGTTGGAAACTTTGATAAGCCCGCAATGGAAACCAACTCTACTTTCCAGCTCGCATATGTTTCACGCTAAGATAATAGAATTCGAATCCGTGGACTCATAGAAACGAATGATACTGTTTTTTATCAACCCTTATTTGTGTTCTTAGCAAATATTCTATAAAACAGAGTTATAATATACTTAACGTTTAATTCCAGTCGTATATTTAAAAAGTCTTTATATTTCTTTATTTTTCTTTATAAAATAGGAAGAAAAACAAGCAAGTGAGTCACATGATGGTAAGTGATCACCACCGCCTATAGACACCCGCATCTCCGAGGAGATTGCAGATGCGTTGCCAACCTAGAGGACTAAAATGGAATACCTCTTGTGCCAGTAATTGCACCGGCTGTCTTGCTCTCCACGCCGGAACACAACAGTGCAAGCACTGCTGCTTAGCGACAGGATTAGCGAGCAAGATGGTGGTAGCTATCCGGACGGATCTGAATATCATGAAGTTAACTTGTAATCGTATTCGGTAGCTGACTTTGAATCATCAGATACGAGTATGTGCCTAATTTTAATAAATGTCGCTTGGATAATAATGACTCATTTTTTACTGAAAATATTGTTAGCATTTTTTTAATAAATAAAATTGAATTTTAAAGATCTTCCTCTCGATGTTGGTATAGTAACAAACAACTTAGTCCTCGTTGGTATACTTACAATTTGTATGGCCACCGGTTTCTAGAACGTTATCTTAATAGGTGTTTTAAACATCTCACACACGTTTAAGGAAAATGTCAATTTCGTTACATTATGCTCGTTAGGCAGCACTTTACTTCAACATTATGCTTTTGTTACAATAACCTTAAGACCCTGAATATATAACCCCTGACAAAAAACCGGCTAAGTGCGTGTCGGGCCATGCACAGTGTAGGGTTCTGTAGTTGCCTGATTAGCTGATAACTCGGAAACGTGTAAGGCCTAGTGATAGATCTCTATGTATACAAGGTGTCCCTAAAACCAACGCTAAAACTTCGAGGGCTAATAGAACAGCTCATAAGCTATCAAATTAAATAACATGACCCCAATGAAAAGTTCATAGTTTTCGAGTTATTGGCACTTTCGTGATAGCACAGGAGGACAATTCCCGCGTTAGTAGAGATGAAGTCACACTCGAGATAAGCCAAAAAGAGCTGTGAAATCCCTTTGAAATCTGTCATATTTTGACACATCTCGAACGTCAGATGAATCTCGATGAGCGCCAGAATTGGGGGCCTGTTCTTTAGTAACATTACGCAAAAATTAGATTATCAAAAAAGACTGGTCCAGGGTATCAAAAAACACGATTTTTTAAAAAGTGTCAATATCTCGAAAACTGTGAATTTTTCATAAAGGTCACGTTTATTTAATCCTTCTTTGCCCGGGGATTTTTTATTTGTTAGGCTTTAAACGTGTAAACTGTTATTATTCATATTGTTTTCTGAATTTTATGTTTTCTTCAATACATAATATAACATCCAAGACTCGGATGCAAACATGCATATTTATCATACAAACATTTGCCTCTCCAGGGAATCGATCCTTCTAGCTTCGCAGTCAATAACCTGCGACGATTTGTCATTCACACTTTCGATAAATTTGTGCAAATTCTGCGTAGATAAATCGCTGCGATAATCGTTGTGGTGTGTAGCGGGCTTTAGCTAGCAGAACGTTGGCCTTACGTAGGTAGGCTACAGATAATACACTGAAGTGTAATTGAATGAATACGAGCACTAATCTCGTTAACGTTTTAATGGAAGTCATTTTCTTGCTCCTAATGATACTGCCTACGCACTTTTTGGAAAGTTTCTCAAAAGGGAATGCAAATTTGTGAAAGTTTTTGACATATAATAGGTGATATGATTTTAACAATGTAGCATTTTTAATGACATAGGAAGGCAAAGAAGCAAGTGGGTCACCTGACGGTAAATGATCACCAACGCATATAAAAACCCGCAACGCCAAGGGAATTGCAGATGCGTTGCTAACCCAGACGGCTAAGATGGAATACCTCTTGTGCCAGGAATTGCATCGGCCGTCTTGCTCTCCACGCCGGAACACAACAGTGCAATAATATAATAATATATTAATGATCTTTTTAACATGAAACTACCGTGAGACTCAGACATATTAATAAAGCGGATCACTCACGTATTTTTGCGTCGGGAAATGCCCGACATGTTTCGGACCAGTCCGTGGTCCTTAATCATGAGCCCCCGCGGCGGTGGCGCGACGACGACTGCGTACCGAAGCCCTGACAGCTCGGCTACTCGGCACAGGCGGCTCGGGCGGCGGCGAACAACTACCCTCGTTTGCTTCATTATTTTTAATGTCAAATATAGGGTTGCACACTACACTAACCACATCACTCTCTAAAGGCTCGGACACACCCGGATATATTAATGATCGATCAAGAAAAAAGCAGATAATTCGGTATTTCCGGTACACGGCGTTGTATATTAATAAAAACTATGTTATAATAGTTATAACGTGATATTTGAAAATTGTCATATAATGTGATTTACTAGGAAATTATTGACTTACCAGGATTTTTAAAAGCTCAAACGCATAGATTAGATTAGGGACAGTAAGAGTTATTTTACTATCTTTTCTAACCGACTTCAAAAAAAGCAGGAGGTTCTCAATTCGACTGAATTTATATTTTTGTTTTTAAAAGATAATTCACACCCATTGGCCTAGCAAACTGCTTAGTTTTCATAAAAAGCGATAGAAATAAAAATAGTCTTAATTGTAAGATTCTAACAACACATATTAAGGTTGACTGGTAGAGAATGCCTTAAGGCATTAAGTCCGCCTTTTGTACATTTAAATGTATTTTTTTTGTGCAATAAGATTAAATAATAATTATAAATAACACATATGTGAAAATGCTACAAGTCTGAGTCGCATAACCTGAGATGCAATTTTTGAATCTCACCGGGTGACTAAAGCTCACGAAAATGGCCGAATCTCTATGGAAAACAGCCATTTTGGTGAGCATTAGTCACCTGATGAGATTCAAAAATCGCAGTCCTGCCCATTGGAGCAAACAACAGCAAACACAAAAGTTATACATTTTGTATATTTATGTAAGTGTAATTTAGAGCCTTGTAGTAAAACAAGCGCTTATTAAGTAGGTACATGATCTGTTGGAACGATAAGGTCATCTTTAGAAGTAAATAAAATTAACAAGGCAACTTGCGAGCGGTGAGGCTAGTGGAAAGTTACTGCAATTTGTTTTTATACTTCTTTTTTCGTGGTGGATTTGGCTTTGACGTCATTCTAACGTTAGTAAACGATGATTCAGAACTTTGAGGTAAAGCTCGGCTACAAAAAAGTTTCTATTTTTTGTTTTTGGTCTTAGAAGAGCATAAGATAAAGTTCGAAAACAATTTCTTACTCGGTATAATTTTTGATATACTAATAATAATTTTATAGGCCAATTAAAAACTTAGCCTTACTGACTGTTAGTTTGTAACAAATTTCTAATCTTGGAAATAGATTTAACCCATTTCTAGTAGTCTGATTGGCTTGAAAATTAGTAAGTACTTATGTATATGGAGACTTTGTTGTATGTTTTTTTTAAATATTCTTTATTCTTTATTTTTCTTTGAGTAGTATATACTCAAAACAAAATAGGGAACAATCCAGTTTTCTTAGTAAATCAAAAAAATAAAAGAAGGTTTGTATGTGTCAAAATATATTTTTATAGTATGGTTTTATTAATTGTTTACACATCAAATTAACAAAATAAAACCCTACTTTCAAATTGTACAGTCAAGAAATTAAATTTCCAACCCACCTAAGGTTCAATAGCATATAGCAAACTGTCACCATAAGAGCTATAGAGCAAGACATTAGTTTGACATATCGACCTTAATGCATTGCGAATGTCAGACGACATTTCAACGAAATAGGTAGGGAATTAAATTCCTTGACTGTACATTGTTAGAAACACATACTAATTTTCATAGCATTTTCATTTTACAGAGAAAAGCCGGGTGGACCCTATTTTGTAGTTTAGTTTAGGTATTGATTGACGCCTGCTTTTTATGACGCTGTAAATATTGTAAAATCTTCAGAGTATAATAAAAACATTAAATACAAACCTAGTTCTAAAGCATAGTTGCACAACAGCATATCTACTAAAGAATCACGGCGATACGTTAAGGTTTAGAGCTTTAGAAGGTGGAAAACGTTACCGTCGGTCGTTAAGAATGGAGAGAGCTTTTCGAGGCTGGCTAAACAGTCCTTTTAATCCAGGATGTAGTAGCCCTACTTTTATAATATACGTGCCATCCTAAAATTGGTAGGGGTTTAATTTTTAACGTAACACGACGTCGCTACGCTCAACACAGCACCGGCATTCTATCTCGGTTAATCTCGCACAAATTGTATTACCTAAACCTACCTTACTTAACTGTTACCATTGCCGATAGTAATAAACTTTATAATATAGAAAGAAAGAACGGAAATACATTTATTTGACGCATATGACAACAATATCATACAAACTTAATAATTAAACAAAAGAAGTCAAATATTTTTTTAATGGTTGTTGGCCAACGTCAAAAAGGCCGCAGCTCAGCATGTGCTGTAACGCGAGTCACAGACACATTTTATGAAATAGGAAGGCAAACAAGCAAGCGGGTCACCTGATGGTAAGTGATCACCACCGCCTATAGACACCCGCAACACCAAAGAGATTGTAGAAGGCTACAGAATTATTTATAAAGATTATAGAATTATTTATAAGATATATATTAGATAAAGAATTTAGAGGGCTAAGATGAAGTACCTCTTGTGCCAGTAATTACACCGTCTGTCTTGCTCTCCACGCCGGAACACTACAGAACAAGCACTGCTGCTTAGCGGTAGGATTAGCGAGCAAGATGGTGGTAGCGATCCGGAAAATACAAACAGTTACGTAATTAGTAAAAAAAACAGATAAATACAAGTAGGAATAGAATTAAAAACATACTATAAAGAAAATAGCTAGCAAATCAAATTAAAATTTAGCAAATCTTTCTCCACATAAATTGGAAATGTTGAATGTTTAGGCGCTCTGCATACGTCCGAGTTATTCTCTAAGTAAGCAAATCAGCCTACCTATGCCGGCCTATGTCCAACAGTGGACTTCTTGTGGCTGAGATGATGATGATGATGAAGCAAATCAGCGTCGAGTTCAATGTCGAAGCATCATTCTGTCCCGTTTTTTTTCATGAAATAGGAAGGCAAACAAGCAAGTGGGTCACCTGATAGTAAGTGATCACCACCGCCTATAGACACCCGCAACACCAAAGGAGTTTGCAGATGCGTTGCCAACCCAGAGGGCTAAGATGGAATCTTGTGCCAGTAATTGCACCGGCTGTCTTGCTCTCCACGGCGGAGCACAACAGTGCAAGGACTGCTTCTTAGCGGCAGTCATTAGCAAGCAAGACGGTGGTAGCGATCCGGACGGCCCTTGCACAAGGTCCTACCACCCGCACACTTCACCTTCGCTTGAGTTTGCGCTAGAATAAGACAGAACGCTCCCCCTGCGTCGAACTCGTCGTTGTTCTTAAACAATTATACTATTTCAATATTTCTAACTAAGGAGAGATTTTTTTGTGCTAATTACATCAAATGACTTCATTTTGTAAATAAGATGTTTTTGCATCGTTTCCGCCTCGTACTAGGCCGGTTGACTGCTAAACATAGTATTTTAGTGTATATAGGTACAGTAGGGGAAATATATTCACGTACCACCTTAGAACCCTGTCGCAATGTCGCGACGCGTTAAACACCAGGCTATGTCACACAAATGTCATGCGTATGTCTCTTCGACTAGGTTCTACTGTGGTACGTGTTTCAATCTCCTTGACTGTACCTGCTATAAGTTTTTTGCTCTATAATTATTTTCGGATAAGTTTTTCTCGTCCGTACATAACTTAGTGTTTGTTTATCGTTTCGACTCTTTTTTGCTCAAAATATAGCTGGTAAAGATATTTTTAAACGATTCACTCACTTTTGTACTGTTAAATGTTTATTTTGAATCACTTGTTGTTTATAACTGAAGGTAATCAAACCGGTAATCTCTGAAGCGATTTCAATTAGGTTACTAATTTCACGCAAACTAAGTCGCGCGCGTCTTCTAGTCGTATAATATAGTAAAATAATAAAATATAATAATACATAAAACAGAGACTGTTTGTGTTGCAGACGAACGAAAGTAACCGACATAGCCCAGCGGATTAGCAAGTTGAAGTGGCAGTGGACAGGGCACATAGCACGGAGAACTGGTGGCCGATGGGGTCGAAAAGTTCTCGAATGGCGGCCGCGTATTGGCAAGCGCAACGTAGGACGACCAGCCACAAGATGGTCCGATGACCTCATACAGGTGGCAGGAAGGCGCTGGTTGCATGCTGCTTCAAACCGGCCACTTTGGAAATCCATGGAGGAGGCCTATGTTCAACAGTGGACTTCTTGTGGCTGAGATGATGATGATGATGAATACATAACATACCTACATAACGTGCGGTTAAAACGTCCAGTATTCGCCCCTTAAACTTTAATCCACACACAAACATTTAGGGCATAATGGGGATTAAAAAGCAATAAAAAAAGGATAAGATATCAGATCAAATTACTAAATGCCATTTATTTTATTACAATGGTTTTACAACTAAATAAAATATGTACATCACAGAAATGCTTTGATAAACTTTAATACATGAAATAAAAAAAAATCAGCCCAGCCAGTCACTGCAGGACCCAATTTCATAAACGCGACAGGCGACAGGTGAAAGTGACTATTCGGTATACATTGCTTGCCTATTATGATGTTTGAAGTCTGTAAGTCTGTAGCGTTACTTGTCGACACAGTAATGCACGGCGAATTGTCGCTGTCACATGTCGCCTGTCGCGTTTATGAAATTGGCGCCAGGTAGTCAGAAAACTGTGTGCTCGCACTCACAGCAAATGCTGCGTCAGCTCCTTTTGTCACACAAAGTTTTTATTCTTACTTTTACTGTAAACTACAATAATTTTACATTGTGTGCTAATAAACGCATATTGTATTTTATTGTTTTACCGACAAAAGTTTCACCAAATGTATCATTTCGCAGAATTTTCATTACATCGACGCCGTTTTCTGCTGAAATCGAGCACTTTTCAAGATATCTCATAATTATAAGTATGTCTCGTGTTGGTTAGGTTAGGGTAGCATTTTATCCAGAACAAATATCCTTGCGGAATAAACTTTGCTAAAATGAAATTCGCTAAAATGATAATTCAATGATTCGTTTATCGGTATTTCAAGGGCAATTATATTCATTAGGTGCATAGGTGGTCAGATAGAAAATGCCCTACGAGTAAAATGGTAACCTTTTCACCTTTCTTCTCAAATCAGATAGTTGAATCTAGATTGAATCTTGCAAGAACTTGGTCAAGGTTTCCTTGTGCTTTTCTCCAGGGTCGTACAGCTGCACCAGCTGGTCCCACTCCTTGGGAAGCTGTTCTTGGACCGCTCTGATGACCGAACGGATGATGTGTCTTTGTTTGGCAGTACACTTGCCACAGGTGGTTTCTATCGCTTCAGGAAGGATTTCTGGTAACAAAAATCACTGTTAAGGAAACTGAAAATGAAACTAATATTTTCCAAGTAGGCCATAGGCTCTTTTACATGTCCTAGTCTACCAGCGCTTCGGAAAATGGAAGATTCTGATGAAAAAAACTCAGCAAGAAACTCAGCAGGTTACCCCTTTTTGTTCGAGTGGTGATAAAAAGTGACAATACAAATAGTTTTTATTGAAACACCTTAAAAATTATCGAGAAAAGATACAGACACACAATAGGCCGATTTTTTATCTTAAGACCGAATTAATAAAATTGTTACCAAACACAATAACTGCGTAAATTCTGGGTACTTAGTTCTACCACATTGTTTGTGTATTACTAATTAACTACAACAGTGCTAAAAATACCAACAAGGAAACAAAAAACGTCGAAAATAACAATAAAGAATTAATTACCAACTTAAACAAACAGGCGATACGGTTTTATCTTGAGGTCAGATCCCTATCATACTCTGTCACCTTTTTTATTGAATGTAGAGGAAAATGAGCAAGCGGGAGACTTGATAGGAAGTAAGAACTGACCTTTATAGGTGCCAGCAAGCCCAGGAACCACTAACCCGTTGCGTATCTTTAGGTACCACCCCCTCCATGGGCCTCCGGATCTCTTCCTTACCGTACGAAAGGCAATAGCAAGCTACACTTCATGCTGTTATTCTATGAAAGTGTGGTACTACCTACTACTCCCGTCTTAGTTCCATTTATTCCATACTAAGTCCATCTGTGTTACTTAATTGATCCAAAATATTTATTATTATTTACTAGCGACCCGCCCCGGCTTCGCACCGGTACGATCAGCCTCAGAAGTAGATGAACATTTTAGTACCTTGTCGCTGTCAGTAATATGACAAATTCGACCAACTCTCATTTTATACGTTACTATGACAAGGTTCTTAAGTGTTAAGCTAATTCTGAGGCTGAAAGTACAATTAGGATGTAATTTATATAAAAACCTTTCTAAAAAAATTTCTAAATGACAGTGAAAACTGTATCAAAATCCGAGAGAGGTTTAGAAGGAGTAAGATCCGAAGATATCAGGACGACAGGAACGGATGGCGGCTTTACTTTATACTATGTAGTGATGATAGTGATAATGATTATCTTGTTAAAACTATCGACGATGAAATGCAATATCGAACCTTAAGGCTCTGGGTTTTATAAAAGACGTTAGATCAAATTTTGGTCGTCCTGCTACCGCCTTTTTCGTATCTTCGTTCAAGGTACGCTTTGACCAAGATGCTAGACTTTGCAGGTCAGGTTACTACGTTGGAACGACTTCCATCTGACCTCCGTAACCCTTGTTACCAAAAAACTAGACCGTGAGAGGTAAAAAATAGTCATTGGTACATGAAGACTGCTGGGGATCGAGCTCAGTACCTTAGAATCATGGGTGCACTAGCTATAAGGCCACTAACGCTCTTAAGGCCACAATTGCCGGTCCCTACCAACTTACTCTTAAAACTGGATCCCTCAGCGGTACAACTCCCTTTTCCCAGCATGCACTGGGTGTAGGACTTCAGCAATCGCTGGTTAGACACCAGGGTATCCACGTCAAAGTCATCGTACTTGGTGTCATAGTGGTCGCCATCAGGACGCGCCAGGGCAACCGCTGCCACCACCGAGAGAACGATCATAAACTTCATAGTCGAGAAGCTTAGGTTTTTAGATCTGGAATATTCGGAATTCAGTTTTAAAACGCCAATCCAAAGAATAGTTGTCACTTGCAAGCCTCGTCGTCATATGTCAAACGCGAACTTGATCCCTAAACGTAGTTGGACGACTATATCGTTGGCGTGGTCGTCATAACAGACCACGACGCTTTTAGGTGTCTTTTGAGTCGACAAGGTTTATGCTTTTTGGTCCTAACAATGACCAGCCAAGTTTAGTTTACATAATTAATAGATTCAGGCGTTACTTTGCGGAGGTCCATATCAACAAACTGGAACAAATTACCTTGCTACTCCACCAAACCAAAAGTAGCTGGTAGTTGGTTTCGCGGAGTAGCAAGGTAATTTGTTCCAGTTTGTTAAGTTTAGTTTATCTTAGTTTATCTGACTTTTTTTTGACTAAGATGCAGAGAGGGTTAAGTTAAACCAAGGCTGGTCATACTAGGGCCACAACTGCATACACAAAATGTATCAAACCACGTAATTTAGACGACCGGATAGCCTAGTGGTTAGTGACCCTGACTAAAGCTTGAGGTTCCGGTTCGATTTTCAGAAGGAGCAAATGTTTGTGTGATGAATATGAATGTTTGTACCCGAGTCTTGGATATTATATGTATTTAAGTATATATTTATCTTTATAAGTATGTATATTCGTTGTCTAGTACCCTTAATACAAGCAGCTTTAGTTGCTTACTTTGGGGCTAGGTCAATTGGTGTGAAAAGTCCCAAAATATTTGTTTATTTATTATTTAATTTAGACGGGCTTTTAAACTATTCACTTACTTTTAGAGCTGCGCTTGCGCAAGTGCCGGTAATACTAATGCTATCCATTTGTTTGAATAAGCCTTTTATATTTTCCCGGTAGATTCGATCCTTGAGCACTCACACGTCACCACATAATGAATCTACCTTGACTAATACTAGAAAAACTGAATAGTTACCCAAAGTCTACAGTTAAAAACCTAATGTACTTACTAAGGATTTTTTACATACTTCAAGATTAATGTGCATCACGATGTCGTTCAAAATGACAAGTCATTTTGTTGTGTTTAAAAAAAGGATACGTGGTAAGAAAATTTCTGGATCTTTTTGTAGAGTGATCTTGTTCATGTTTCTCGCCGGGGTTTGGGTGCTATTATAAAAAAGTAGAGTTTGTGTAATTGTATGTGGGAGGTAATCTTTGAGACTACTCAATCGGTAACAAAATTTTGACCAATATTTCGACTAATTAATAGATTCAGGCGTTACTTTGCGGAGGTCCATTTCAACAAACTGTAACAAATTACCTTGCTACTCCGTGAAACCAGTGCCGCGCTTTATTTAAGACTATATTAAAATATAAATTAGGTCAATATTTTCGTGCCAGGTCCGTCCGGATCGCTATCGGATCTTGGTCGCCAATCCTACCGCTAAGCAACAGGGCTTGCACTGTTGTGTTCCGGCGTGGAGCGCAACACACCCCGTGCAATTACTGGCACAAGAGGTATTCCATCTTATCCCTCTGGGTTGGCAACGCACCTGCAATATCTTTGGTATTGCGGGTGTCCATTTTCAGTGGTGATTACTTACCATCAAGTGACCCACTTGCTCGTTTGCCTTCCTATGTTGAATAAAAAAAATCGAACTTCATAAAATCTCAGATCTTCATAAGATCTGGGATATATATTTTTAGTCACTTTTGAACCTTATCCGCTTGTAATACGATCGAAAAGTGGTAAAGCAATTTCCTGATCGACTATACGATCTGCGATGACTAATAGTTATACCGCTATACTTACCAGAATAACATTGTATTCAAACTTATGCGATGTTATCGTCCATTGTAATAATTATTTACATCGATTTAACATAAATCCTTCATAATTTCCTGCCGTATTATACCGAACTTAAATTAAAATAATTAATTGTAATAATGATTGCTAAGATGTTTTATTTATTGGTACTTAGATATTTGAGCTTGATTCTATCAGTCTGCTTTCCCTGACACTTGGGTTGCCAACCGTACTATATTATATAGCGTTGTACTATATTTCGGCTCTCCGTACTATACATATATATATATATATATATATATATATATATCGCACGCTTAGAATTAAAGTGACCCATTTCTGAATAATACACGACCCAAAATATCACCTTAATTAAAAGACATAGGGTTTAATTTTGGGAAATATCATATTCAGAATTGAGTCGCTTTAATTCTAAGGGTGCGATATATATAGTGATCATTGCGTGTCGGTGTGGTGATATGACGGTTAAAAATAAACAAGACCAAGTGCGGGTAGTTTGTAAAACTTGCGCGGCTAAACAGCGGTGACATCCTCCACTTCAGTCTGCTCGTAACCACGGCCGTTGCAATGCGGCCGAAACGTTGAGGTAAATGAATAAACAGTATATTATCGCGTTAAAGTCCCGACAAACGTAATAAGTATGTGTGGAAATCGCGAAAGTTTAAAACAATCAATCATGAAGAAGACTGCACTTCAGTTACCATAAAATAGCGGTCTCATTGCCCTGTCCCAGGTATTACGGAAGTCAGGTGGCAGTCGCTCCAATGTAATAAATCGCACCCTTAGAATTAAACCGACTCAATTCTGAATATGATATTTCCCAAAATTAAACCCTATGTCTTTTAATTAAGGTGATATTTTGGGACGTGTATTATTCAGAAATGGGTCACTTTAATACTAAGCATGCGAAATAACCTGTCCTGCCCAATCTGGGACTATAGGGTCAACATAATTTTTATTATGCACAAGCTATGCTCGGAGGTTTTTAAGTAATAGCAATTAATGGAAGAAAAACTAGAGTTATTCAATTAAAAATATTTATTTATACAAAAAATAAATTAGAGGATTACAAAAAGAAACACAGCATTTGACCGTATTATTAAATAAATTTAAGCATAAATAAATGTGATGTTTTTGTAGAGATTCTTATAAGATAGATCGTATAAATTGATTCTTTGACTTCACGATGAACATTCTGAAATTTTGCCCAACTTGTATGTTAGTCTTCAATATTTAATGTTCCCTTACAAAACCTCCTTTCTTTGAAATCGTTTTAAAACATGCTCACCATGGAGACAACGCGACCTAAAGCCACTTTTAAAGTTTCAAGAAAGAAGATAATTATGGAGCGCGATTTTTGAAATTCACCCGGTGCTAGCTCACCAAAATAAATGGTCGCTCTTCGTAGAGAATCGGCCGTTTTGGTGAAATTTATCACTTGGTGGGATTAAAAAATTGCACCCCGATTCTTCATCTTTGGACAAGTCTAGTCGGATGCGTTCAGGAACTTGTTGAAGTCAGCTTTGTATTCGCCGTTGGGGTCCTCTTTGGCGGCTAACTCTTTCCAGAGCTCTGGCAGCTTGGTCTGGAAACCTTTGACCACTGTTCGGATGAGCTCGCGTTGCTTCGGCGAGCATTTTCCACAGCTAGTCCTTAGAGCATCGGGGATCGTTTCTGTGGAAAGAGACCAAGCATAAGGCCGGAACCCTATTGCGGCGCACGCTCCTCACGCTGCATACAAAAACATAGTTAGCGTGGGACAGTTTGCATGCACCGTGCAGTTAATCAAATCATAGGGCACTGTAAACTTTCACAATAAACATCATAATAACTTCTTTTTTTATGAAATAGGAAGGCAAACAAGCAAGTGGGTCATCTGATGGTACGCGATCACCAGCGTCTATAAACACCCGCAACACCAAAGAGATTGCAGATGCGTTGCCAACCCAGAGGGCTAAGATGGAATACCTCTTGTGCCAGTAATTGCGCCGGCTGTCTTGCTCTCCACGCCGGAACACAACAGTGCAAGCACTGCTGCTTAGCGGCAGGATTAGCGAGCAATATGGTGGTAGACTTTGCACGAGGTCCTACCACCCGCGAGTTTCTCAACAAATGTCATAATTTCTTGATGATGACACATTGCGACAACGTTTTACAGTGGCCTTTGAATCAAATTAGTTGACTGTACATATTATGGAACGAAGCCGCTATCCGGCTCTGTCATGTCTTTGACTGCTTACACTTCTTTAACCACGCAACGGATTTTGAGATTATTTTCACTGTTATTTAGAGAATTTTTAACGTAGGTGAGGTTTTATGTACAGTAGGGGAAATATATTCACGTACCACCTTAGAACCCTATCGCAATGACGCGACGCGTTAAACGCCACGCTATGTCATACAAATGTCATGTATGTCTCTTTGACTAGGTTCTACGGTGGTACGTGTTTCAATTTCCTTGACTGTACAATACGGCGGACCGCTATATAGTTATTATATAATGTCAGTAATTGACACTAACCACGGGCTATCTGTACTTCAAGTACAAAATAGGATCAGTTTTCTTAATGATCTACAAAATTAACTTAAAAAAATAACCAATTTTACTACAGACAAACTTCCATTATCATTAGGAACTTACTTTTGAAGTCGCTCCCCTCAGCAGTGCAAGGTCCCTTGTCGAGGAAGCAGTTGCCGTAGCTCTTGAGCAGACGCATGTTGCCGACCAACTCCTGCGCATCGAAACTATCGTAGCGAGCGCTGTAAAACGGCTCGTCGGGCCGCGCCAGCGCCGCTGCCACCAACACTGACAGAACCAAAACTGCCTTCATAATGGATCACTGGAACATAATAATAACTTTTTTTTTACAACATAGGAAGGCAAACAAGCAAGTGGGTCACCTGATGGTATGTGATCACCACCGCCTATAGACACCTGCAACAACAAAGAGAGTGCATATGCGTTGCCAACCCAGAGGGCTAAGATGGAATACCTCTTGTGCCAGTAATTACACCGGCTGTCTTGCTCTCCACGCCGGAACACAACAGTGCAGGATTAGCGAGCAAGATGGTGGTAGCGATCCGGACGGACCTTGTACAAGGCCGCAAGTTTTGTTAGAAAATAAATTGAATATATATATTTTTGGTTTGTTTACTGACTGTCTGACTGATATGCACTGTCATCGTCTATACATAAACCAAATATCAAGTAATCTTGAAATGGAATCAGATATCAAAAGTAAGGGTCTACAGATGACATTGATCTGGTTATGGTCAGATCAGGGCCCGATTTCGTAAATGCGACAGGCGACAGGTGATAGTGACAATTCGCTGTACATTACTGTGTCGACAAGGAACGCTACAAACTTATAGACTTAACATCATAGTGGTCAAGCAATGTATACCGAATTGTCACTGTCACCTGTCGCCTGTCTCCTGAAATAGGGTCAGGTAGAATATCATGTGCTTGCAGGCTTGTCGCCTGATACATCTCTAGGATAAGACAGATCAAGGCCTGAAGACTTCAGTCATTGATAATGTCATCTGTAAACCTCAATTTTTATTCTCGAATTCATTTCTGAGTATAAATAAAAGTATTGAAAGCTCGAAACGATTTCCCCTGACAGCCCCTTAAAACGAAAAATTATTATATGGAAGAAAAAAACTTAGTGTTAAATTCGCCTTTAATGTTTATTTTTTGCTATCAAATCAAGGAATCTGGATTCGGAGCCGCTTTGGACCTTTTTACAATAAATATCATAAGATAATAATTCTCAAGAAGATATGGAAATACACATTTTATGTCTTCTTCTCTCTAATTAGGTCAATGACAATTACCATACCCTATAATTCAATTTAAAAAACAACACAAACTTACCAATATAAATTAAATCCACAAGACGCGTTGCTTCTCTCTTAGTTTTACCACTACTGTTTCAACGGACACCTAGGATCCTTATATATAAAACGAACAAGTAAATACCAGGCTATAAATGAAATTGGTCAGCAAATTGAACGTGAGTAAACAGACTTCAATGGGCATATATCAAACTGCTGACGCGGGCACGATAATAAAAACATAACAAGACGTGCAAAGTTCCAGTATCGAGAATGACATTCTACAAGATTTGCACCGACGTGATAATGCCGATAATCAGAAGTGTCACTGAATGCTTCCTAGTGCATTCTTGTCGATACAATGTTAAGTATCATCAGTCTTCTATGGCTTGTGTTTTATGGTTGTACACGCAAAGCACAGAATAAATAATTAGCAGTAACAACGCACAGAAACTTCTCTTTCACGACCGCGATTAAACGAATTCCTACTTTATTAAGAGCAGTGTGAACCCAGCGCGAAAAAGCGCTCCCCATACAAACGGTGATAACCTTTTCCACCCGCTAAACCTACCTATGGCAATGATTTTTTGGTATATTGTCATTATGCATTGGAACTAGGTTTGTATGTTTTGATTTTTTAATATTCTTCATAGATTTAACAATATATACATTTTAGGAGTTTCATACAAAACCTAAAAGCTTCAATACTTTTTAAAATATTAGGAATATTAAAAAATCAAATTATAAAAACCTAGTTCTAGAGCATAATGACAACATACAAAAAAGTCATGGCTATAGGTTAAGGTTTAGGGGGTGAAAAACGTTATCCCCGTTTGTATCGAGAGCGCTAGGTTCACACTCCTCTTAACACGCACAAAAAGTTCGTATTACTTCATACACATTCGCCAGGCGGCTCGCGTCAAAAGGAACTCGACGCCCGCGTCCGCCTTCCCCCCGTAACACCTTGTCGAAACGGTAGAGTTGCGCTACATTCGTTTTCAATTACATCGACACAGCGAGGGTGAGCGGGCGAGCGCGTGGCAAGACAACCTAATGCGATTTGCCTACTGTGTAGGCATGGCGGCGGAGCGTACCTAAGTACAGTGTAGAGTGGGACCCCCCTGCCCAAAGGGGCAGGCAAAAGAGCGGTGGGCCGTAGGAAGAAATCATGGTTGCGCAATACTTGGTGATGAACCGGAATCTCAAGTGTCACTGAGATTTTCAACTTCGCAAAAGACCGGAGAAAATACAAAGAGAGAGGCACTACAAAAAGAAGACCCAAAGGGTCGTAAGGGGATCCTATTTCTACACCTCCGCCTGTCCGTCCGTCCGTCGGTCTCAGGGCTGTATCATGTGAACCGTAACAGATTTTTGTCAAAAAGGGCGTTAATAAATATATGAAAAAGTGCTAATAAATAAAATATTACTATAAAGTAGGTCCCCAACAATAATTCTCAGAACTGCTTAAGGTCGTTACGACGAAATATCGTCGTATCTGTTTCGTGATCGCAGCATCAATATCAATTCTGAGAATTATATTAATTCACTTCATATCGTTTACTTTGTTATGTCTATTTAAGTCACACGTCAACAATATGTTGTTTTATATCAGCTTCATATTATTTTGTAAAAACAATCATTTTTGATTATTAACTCCACTATATGTGGAGAGGAGGGCTAACTAGTGTGTATCCTCCTTAATGTCAGTTGTTAATATTGTTGTTTCTATTTTATTGTGTCTACTAACACCATTCTTAAGTTTTGCATCATGTTACTAACACATGATATAGATTCATTAGTAGAAGTTAATTTATTTACGTGCGTCTCTTTCTTAAGATATAAGTCAGATAGAGCTGCAAGGAGAGATAAAATGAAACTCAGAAGTTGAGAGGTCATGTTAGGATCCACAGGGCCTTAATCGTGGGTGACCCGATTTTGATAAGCGCAGCGTCAGCCAGCAATCATGTCCCACTGCTAACCAAAGGCTTCTCCTTCGGATTTCCAGTTCCCTTTATCTTTAACAATCTCTGGCCAGTCATTTGAAAATATGCCCAGATCATCCGCCATATCAGCCTGCCTCGTCGCCGGCTATCATCTTGTGGCACCCACTGGGTGGCAATCGATACCCATGTGTTTGGGTGCATGCGGCAGACATGGCCAGCCCAATCCCATTGCAGCCTGAACGTTCTAGAATAAATCATTACACTTACATTACTCCTAAATAAAGATAATCAGATAAACTACTAAATCTGCCTGTTTCATCATCTGCTAACCTAGTCATGATTGTCATCTGCCTTTCGTGAGTCAAGAGGAAGAGATAACACATCGGAATCTGTAGTTTATCTATATCTTGGTCACGTACGTACTTACTAGTTACTTTAGAATTAAATATTTAATAATTAATTTTTCATAATATGACACTTCATTAAATATAATAACTTAACCTAATAAAAATACAAAAACCTAATTATTTGTACAAATATCTCCCAAGTCTGTCCCCTGCGGTAAAGTGCCCATAAGGCTGGCTGCATTTCCACGTTGGATCGCAATTCCAATGCGTTGACCAAGAAATGCACCAGCCCTATGGTCATGTGAAATTTCGATTAATTTTGTCTTCAGCTGTCCAAATAGTTTATTTGCGTCTGGGCTCCACGGTCCCAACGTTTCAACGGCAAAATTTAGAATTTATTATTTCCTGAGGCCCTAATATAACTGGCCCAGGCTTAACCCTCCCTGCGTCACTAGTGTCAAAAGACAGTGACGCACAGAGATAAACTAAAGTTGGTCGACCACGTTAGGGTCACTGCATTATTTTATGTTCGCATTTCAGTGTTTTGAAGTGTGTGCCTTTCGAAAACTTTTACTATCCTAAAAAGGGCTCTTTCAATAAGGCGAGCTTTTAATGCGAGTAGCATTACATTGCGGGGTTCGGTCGTTCGATCGATGACATCGTACGATGGTAGCCCGCAATGCAATGCAACTGGCGCAATTGCCGTTACGAATATGTTTGCGATTAAAATATTGCTATTAATACTATTAATGAAGATCGTTGGAAACCGGTGGATGCGAGCAGCACAAGGCCGACCGTCGTGGAGATCCTTGGGGAACGCCTATGTCCAGCAGTGGGCGTCTTCCGGCTAATGTGATGACGATGATGATTACCTTCTATTATTCAGGTTTTTTGTAGGTTGCTATTTATGTTATGATTATGGGATTGCTATTGATGCAAAAAAAGAGAATCCTTCTTAGTAAGTCAATGCTTGATGTTAATTGTCCCGACTGCTGCCAGAACGGAGGGTTATATTTATTTTATTTCTACACATACAGACTTCAGTTTGTTAACGTATTAGGCCATTATAGATGCGTAAAAGCGTTCATATCTAACCACCACGGTCAGGGGGTTATCCACTATTTAAAATAAGTCAATATTAGCTCCGTATTGGTATATAAAAGACTCGTGGACGATTCACGCGACAGATATATCTTTGTTTTCGTGCAATAAAGTTTTAAGATAAAAATCATCATGAACAAAATTACTGTGAGTAAGAAAACTACTAACTTTTACTATCTTCCTTAGTCTACGTCTTGTTTTGTAAAATGGTATATTGATTAAAACATCAACAGTTCAGTAACCGTACCCAGTGATTGACTCGTATGTGTACGTAACTTCAGGTCAATTGTTGTGCTACTGTCAACCCTTAAGTACTTTAATATCCAATATCACAATTTAGCTAGGAGCTAGTTCAGTGGACTGTATCAAGCAGGATGCCTCAAAAAGCGCTCCCCATACAATCGGCGAAAACTATTTCGACTCTAAACCGTAATTAATAGCCATGATTTTTTACTATGTTGTTGTTATGCATAGCTTATATATTATGTCAATTTATGTAATATTATTATGTCTTTATTCTATTATGTATGAATATCAAACCGCGAAGTGAATAGTATTGGAGAGTAACGTCAGCACACTGTCATTTCATAGATATTGGCATGAAGCTTGACGCAAGTCTACGAAATGACAGTGTTGTAATCCAAATTTTTTATTTTCGTTTTTTTTTTGTTTTTTTTTTGTATCTCTCGTCAGCTAATAGGCAACATAAATTATTATTAATATGAATACGAACATAAATTATTTAAATGAAATAAGATTCAGAAGTGGATACGTCCTTATGTTATCGACTGTACACAATCCTCTTATTAAATAATTCCGTTTTCAATTATACATATACAGTAATGTTGTATCCTGTTTTGGTTCATATTTAATTTATTTGCTTCTAGTTTGTTTTGCTGCTGGTGGCTTTGTTTGCAATCACCAAGGCGCATCCTCAAGGTTAGTCAATATTTAACACACTCATACTTTTATAAGTACCTATACTTATCAATAACTACTAAATTAGGTACTGTGCAAAATTTGCGGGTGTTAGGACCTTTCTGCAAAGTCCGTCCGGATCGCTACCACCATCTTGCTCGCTAATCCTGCCGCTAAGCAGCAGTGCTTGCACTGTTGTGTTCCGGCGTGGAGAGCAAGACAGCCGGTGTAATTACTAGCACAAGAGGTATTCCATCTTAGCCCTCTGGGTTGGCAACGCATCTGCACTCTCTTTGTTGTTGCAGGTGTCTATAGGCGGTGGTGATCACTTACCATCAGGTGACCCACTTGCTTGTTTGCCTTCCTATGCTGTATAAAAAAAATTTTTTTTTACATAAAATAGGAAGAAAAACTAGCAAATGGGTCACCAGATGGTAAGTGATCACCACCGCCTATATGTAGACACAAGCAACACCAAGGAGATTGCGAATGCGTTGCCAAATGGCTACAATGGAATAGCTCCTGTGCCAGTAATTGCACCGGATGTTTTGCTCTCCACGCCGGAACACAACAGTGCAAGCACTGCTGCTTAGCGACAAGATGGCAGTAGCTATCCGGACGGACCTTGCACAAGGTCCTACCACCCGCAAAACCATAGTATCCTATGTACGAGTACATTTTGTGACCTAGGTTCACAATGGGTTCGAAATGTCAGGGCTTAATTTATGAAATGTGATGTTTCCCATCTGTTGAAATTAGTTTCATTTCAACGATGACCGCGAAAATGAATAACTATAAATTATAGTCAGTGGTACTTAAAGCCAAACCGCATAATCATATTTATAGTCAAGACTAGAGATGCAACGGATAGTTGTTTCGCCGGATACCGGATACCGGATATTCGGCCTCATCTTCGGCCGAATATCCGGTATCCGTCCGCCGAATATTCGGCCGGCCAAACGATACCTACATTTTAGTTTGGCGGCGGGCGCGTCGTTTAGGTTTCAACCTGTTATGTATTGTAGGTTCGCGCGGACCGTTTTCTAGGCAAGAAACGAGTTTTATTAGGTCAGTGTACGGAACTACTTCGTTCTTATGCAGTACACGTATTTTGCTGAATAGATAAGTTTCTTGTATACTAACCATTTTTCAAAGTTAAATACCAAACAGAGTCACTATTCGGTATCCGGCCGGATAGTGCGCAACTATCCGGTATTCGGCCGGATAGTAAAATAATGGCCGGATAGGCCGGATACCGGATAGCAACCGGATATCCGTTGCATCTCTAGTCAAGACATGCAATCATCGTAATACCTGTTACAAGGTGCAAGTACGCGAGCGAGTTAGTGCAGCAAGCTACTCGTAATGCGAGTCTGAATATAATTTGCGGGTGGTAGGACCTTGTGCAAGGTTCGTCCGGATCACTACCACCATCTTGCTCGCTAATCCTGTCGCTAAGCAGCAGTGCTTGGACTGTTGTGTTCCGGCGTGGAGAGCAAGACAGCCGGTGTAATTACTGGCACATGAATTCCATCTTAGCTCTCTGGGTTGGCAACGCATTTGCAATCTCTTTGGTGTTGCGGGTGTCTATGGGCGGTGGTGATCACTTACCATCAGGTGACCCACTTGCTCGTTTTCCTTCCTATATATGTTGTATAAAAAATAAAAAACCGGCAGTCTTGACTCTTGCTCGCTAATCCAGCTGCTGAGCAGCAGTGTTTGTACTGTTGTGTTCCGACGTGGAGAGGAAGGCAGCCGGTGAAATTACTGGCACCAGAAGAGGTATTCCATCGTAGCCCTCTAGGTTAGCAATGCATCTGCAATCTTCTTGGTATTGCGAGTGTCTATGAGCGGTTGTGATCTGATCACATACCATCGGATGACCCGCTCGCTCGTTTAGTCCCGTTTTTATAAAAAAGAAAACTGTTACAGAAACCAATTTAACAAGCAGTCATTTCGCCAAAAAAAGTGCGTGTTAGTATAGTCGACCAAGCAATTACTTGACCACTTTTGAACCTTATCCCTTTGTAATACGGTCGAAGTGGTCAAGCAATTTCTTGGTCGACTATACATAGTTAGGTATAGTAGCGTATAGTTACGTGACAGAAGACACTTAAGAGGAGTGTGAACCCAGCGTCCTCCGTACAAACGGCGATAACATTTTCCACCCTCTAAACCTTAACCTATAGCCATGATTTTTTTGTTTGGTATCACTATGCCCTAGAACTAGGCTTGTATGTTTTGATTTTTTAAATATTCTTAATAGTTTCAAAAATATTGACACTTTTTTGTTTTGTATGAAACTCCTAAAATGCAAATATTGTCAAATCTATGAGTAATATTAAAAAAATCAAAGCATACAGACCTAGTTCTAAGAAATAATGACAATATACTAAAAAAAACATTGCCATAGGTTAAGCTTTAGAGGGTGGAAAACGTTATCGCCGTTTGTATGGGGAGCGGTTTTTGGGACTGGGTTCGCACTCCTCTCAGTAAATATCATTAAAAAAGATTTTTTTTTTTCAGTAAACGTGGTTGACGGACAGGACCAAGGTAAATGAAAACAAGTGTGCCAACTAAACAAGTGGCTAGCTAAAATTAATAAGTAATTAAGCTGTAATTTGTTAATTAATTTACATATAAGTTTTTTGTTGCAGTACACGTTGTTGATGGACAAGATCAAGGTAATTTAATACTCTGATATAATTTTAACTACTTTTGCTATTAATCGAAATAAAAAGCTGCTTCCTTTTTAGATATTTTTAATGTTTTGTATATAAATTGTGTTTTAGTTTAGGTTTGTTTTTAATTTTTCAATATTCATGTTAATTTTAACTGTAAATATTTTGTTCATATTATGTAAATAAATATAAGTCATTAAAAAAAGCTTAAATAATTAAATATAATAAATACCTACTCATAAAGAATAATAGTGCTCCATTCAGGCATTTTAACATTATTAACTTCCATTTGTAGAGAAAATTTGTGAATCAATTCATAACTTTAATTTTTTTTATTTATTTTTCAGTACACGTAGTGGATGGAGATAACGGAGGTAATTATATAAATTCAAATATCTTCCAACTAGCACACTAAGCACTATAGCGTAACGTACCAGTGCTTGACACAATACGGACATTGTTGTACCAGTAGTTGATATCAATAGCCTGTCAATGACTGGTACAATTACCTTCTCAGCTTCTCTTAAATTAACCACTCAACTACAATATCACCTAAAATGATTTAAATAACAATAAATATAATAACTTAACCTAATAAAAAATACAAAAACTTAATTATATGTACAAATATCTCCCAAGTCTGTCCCCTGCGGTAAAGTGCCCATAAGGCTGGCTGCATTTCCACGTTGAATCGCAATTCCAATGCGATTGATTGGAATTGATTCACTAGCGGCGCTTACATGACCGCCTAACTTTAATTTATCCCTCCGTGCGTCTCTATCTTACTAGTGTCAAAGGTTGTCTGAAGAGATCGCTGCTTAGCGATAAGACCGCCTGTTGACTCCCATGAAAAATTTGCCTGTGTGTTTTTTTGTTCTGTTTACTTGTGTAAATCGATAAAGAGTATTTGTTGTTGTTTTGTTTTCATAAGACAAGGATGCACATAGGGATAAACCAAAATAGGGCGATAATGTCAAAACCACTGGATTTATTTTATACACCCACTATAGTTGCATAGTTAAGAGGAGTGTGAACCCAGCGCGAAAAAGCGCTGCCCATACAAACGGCGATAACGTTTTCCACCCTCTAAACCTTAACCTATGGCAATGTTTTTTTGGTATGTTATCATTATGCCTTGGAACTAAGTTTGTGTTTTGTTTTTTTTTTTATTCTTCATAGATTTGACAATATTCGCATTTTAGGAGTTTCATACAAAACCTAAAAGCGTTAATATTTTTTAAACTATTAAGAATATAAAAAAAATCAAAACATACAAACCTAGTTCTAGAGCATAATGACAACATACAAATAAGTCATGGCTATAGGTTAAGGTTTAGAGGGTGGAAAACGTTATCGCCGTTTGTATGGTGAGCGCTAGGTCCTCCTCTTAAGATTGTTCGTTTGTTTCAACGACCTTCTAAACTATGTACTATGCACGCTAAACAATATCAAGTGTCAAACACGGCACAAGCCTCTAATATCACAAAGTCCGCTATGGCTGTTTTGGCGGAGTTTTAGATATGCCACGAATGACATGTATGTCATTGTCCACTGGTGTAGTTGATCGAAGGGTATAAAACTACCGTGAGACTCGGAAATATTATTAAAAACGGATCACTCACTTATTTTTACGTCGAGAAATGCCCGACATGTTTCGGACCAGTCCGTGGTCCTTAATCATGAGCCCCGCGGCAATCATCGTCGCGCCACTGCCGCGGGGGCTCATGATTAAGGACTACGGACTGGTCCGAAACATGTCGGGCATTTCTCGACTTAAAAATACGTGAGTGATCCGTTTTGATTTTTTAGGTTAGTTTATTTAATGAAGTTAATTAATCGAATGTTGTTATTTGCTTTGCAGTGCACGTCGTGGATGGATCGGGTAAGTCAACACGACATCGTTAATGGCTACTTTTCATCAAATTACTGATTATCTTACTAACTATCTTTATAATTATAAAAACTCAGTTAATCCAATTAAAGACGTAGCGTATAATTTGTATCTACTCATGCCCCAATAGAAAGATTACATTAGCAGCTTCCATTTGTACTATTTACCTTCCACAACGTACCTACCATAGTCTTAAATTAAAAACAGTGCGCTTATAAGTAATGAATTAACATAAATTCCCGCGTAATGTACAGAACAATCTTCCGTAAATCTAAATGACGTTGAAAACCGATTGTTCAAAATATCAACCCGTATTTGACAACACGTTGCATGGTTTAGAAAGAGTAAACAGATGAAAATGCGAGGACAAACAGGAAAGGATAGCGACTCTTTTTTATAGTAACATACTCGTACAAGTGTCCCGCCAGCTTCGCAAGAATAAAATTAGAATGTACCTAATGTAACATTAAAACCTTCCGTTAAAAAATACCTAAATGACAGTGAAAACCGTATCAGAATACGTTTCGTAGTTTAGAAGGAGTAACGGCCGAAAATATGCCTTAAGGCCTTAATACCTTAAGGAATTGAGTCCGCCTTTTGTACATTTGATATTCAGCTTTGTGCAATAAAGATTAAAGAAATAAATAAAATATGAAGACAGAAAGGAATGCATGGCGACTTTGTTTTATACTATCTAAGGATAAAGAGGAAGATAAAGGTGATGGAGCGATCAATCTTATTTTTGTTGCAGGACCACAACCGCGGGGCGGTCCCCAGAACAAGTGATAACCATTAAGAAGTTTTAGAGCATTATATTAAACCTTAAGCCATGAGTATAATAAAGTTTTTTTAACATTCAACTTGCCTTTCTTAACATAACAAGCGCCTGAAAGAATTATCAAACATAATACTCAAGTACGCGTACATGCCATGAGCCTGAATACTGGGTATTTAACAAAGGTATAGGGTAGTCGATAATAATTAGAATTATCTGTAAACCACTGATTTAAGGTGAATTTAAGTAATAAAAAATCCAGAAAAGAGGGGCACATTTGCTAAAATATAACTAATTTAGTAATGTAAATAAAGCTTGTATTTACTTCCCAAAAATAGAGGAATTAATTTCGTTTAATTAACAATCAAAGGGCAAAACGATCTGGGGATTTTTTTTGTCATTTCCTACCATTAATTTTCTTACCGGGAAATTCGTCTTAAAATAATTACTATACAATAGTTCTTAAATGATCACTACATAACCGAAAATGTACAATTTAGAGAAAATTCTTTAGCACACAATAGGCGTTCTTACCGCTTCGAGCGAGATCTTTCAGACTTATATTTTGTCAGCATTTGATCATTTTAAGAAGTAAACAATCGAAGTTCTGCTTCTAAAAATAAACTACTGACCATGCGCAAGATTCCTCCATATTATATTGTATGATGTATTGTCCAGACCTGTTGACCCGCGGTATTGGGCAATGAGGTCAAGTCCGAACCGCATCCGTACCACAATGCCACACCAGCTAGATTGGAAAATAACCACATACAAAATGTCACATAATTATACGATCCGAAGGAAGCTCCATTACAGAAATACGCTATCATGTTAATTAATTGATGCCTTTAAATGGCGTGACCACTACGCTGTCGTTTGTCTCTTTTTGATGCAATAAATGGACAGAGATGACATGATAAGCGACTGGTAAGAGGGAAGTGTGGGCGCTGCTTAGTATTATGCAAGTTTTAGTAAACACCTGTCTGTGTTTAAGAGACTTACACTTGAGTTATGATTAACAATCAGTTTCATTGTAAATGAATCCATTCTAATAAAGCTCTTGGTGACATCACGCACTAAGAGTCCAACTGACATTAATTGAGTGCGGCGAGGACGGGTGCGCTCGCGCAGACGGTCCCCGTCCAACCTCGCTTGCGACACTCGCCTACTGACGCCGAGACGGCCACGTGAAAAATAAACTTGTGTAACGTATCAATATTTACATAACATGACCGAATACATCGCTGGATTCATTGTAGCTATAGTCCTGGTAAGTTAGCTTTACCTCTTTAATATTTGGTGTCCATTTCCTTAACGAAACCGTTCCGAGGGCTCATTAAATTCGTATTGCAGGCCGTGTTGTTGGTTCTCTGGCTAATATACTGCATGTTCGTGAGAGAGCGGCACAAGACCCATGCACAGTACAGCATAGGGGATATAATAAAGAGAAACCAAGAGCTTGAACTTGAAGCGAACCAAGAAACCAGCCCTGAGAAGAAGAGTGGGCTATCGGCTGGGATATTCATACTGCCTACCCGCCATAGGCACAAGGATGACTATTACGAGAAGAGGCCCGATTATCCGGAGAGTCCAAAGCCAGTGCCGCTGCAAATGAGCACCGACAAGCTTGTGGAATTCTTCGACGACAGTGCAACCGATGATTTCTATAAGGACGGCACCCTTGAAATAAATTCCAATGCTACGTACGTTAGTGATGTCTGATCGTTTAACGCTCGATCGATTTAATTGTCAGTATCAATATTCTTTAATGTTATAGCCGTTTGTTCTCCACGTGCACTTGAATATCGCCACTCTATAGTCGCATCAGAGCACTGATTTACACGCAAAGTATTTTTGTATGATTTTCTCTAATTAAAACAAATAATTGAGTTAGGTAGTGTTTAATTTTATAATCCCCTGTAATTCCGTTATTGGTACATAAACATGATACACAACAATAAATAAATTTATCTTAGCAATAATTATGCTTAAATGCAATATCATTTCAAATCAAATTAAAATCACTTAGCTATTCCGAACGATTACAATCTGGGTAGTGATACCGACAGCTTACTTACGTATTAAACCGGTACAACGGAAAGCAATATGCGTAGTATTTATCCGAATTTATACTATCCCCTTGACCCCGTCGGCCATCTTGTCCAGCACGCTCTTCTCAGTTGGTTTGAAGACGTGAACGACTGCGTCGCCCGCGTCGCTCAAGGTTTTGACCATTTCATTCCACGCCCCCTTCATCGACTCCATCACATCTCGCTTCTCTCGGAGCTCGGCTGGCGATGCCACTACCAGGGCGAAGAGGAGCTAGAACAAACGGTAACATTAAAATACACGAAAAAAATTGAGCAATAAACTGTTTTTTTTTTGGTTAGTCAGAAATCCTGTCACGAAAATCTAATTAATAACACTTTTTCTTTTTCTGTTAGCCTGCAATACTGTACCTACCACTGCTTAAGAAAAAATAATTATAATTGTATAAATTAAGTAGGTACCTATGAGTTAACATGATTCAGTCATCAAATAAACCCTTCTTAGATGATACAATGAAGAAGTGACGCCTGGTTTTTCGAACACGTCACAGTTTTGTATTAATGTATCCAATTTTGTTTTCCGTTAGTTAGTTTACACAGTTAAAGTCAAATTCTATCATAATACTATAAACCCTATGGACATGAACAAGTGAAGATTAAATCACCGCCAATCCTACCGATTGAATCCAGATAAAACTTGGTTATTTTCGCCATTAATAATTAATATTATTTATTCAACAAAAACATACATTAAAATAAAAAATACAAAAACTGAAAGTCTTCGTCAGTGGATTTTTACAAAACAAATTGAAATCCACAAAAAGTTTCGTCAATGAACCTAACTAGCTTATCCCAACAAAAATTCCCGCCGTGTGCCGTGCCCGGTTCAAAAGTTCCCATTATACTGGCAGCATTGCCCCGGTAGATGCCAATAGAAACTTTATTTCTATCATATTAGAAACTAAGAAAGCGAAAGAATTTAAGCAAACCTACTCATACCCCTCATTTTTAAATGCTAACTAAACCTGCTGTAGTAAAATGTGCCTTTACGACGACATGTGGATATCTAATGTATCCATAATACTTTCTGGCTGCATTGAGATCTTACGCACAATGACCAATCAATTTGTTTCAACTCGTTAACCGTCTTAATTAAAAACAAAGTTCTAGTCTGAGTGAGACCAGTACCAAGTTGATATGTACTTATTCAATTCAATTTATTTATAACTTGGGTCCATAGTTTGTTAGTTACATACTTATATCTATGTTTTAATCTTATAAGTGAGTCAGTAAATTTACTTACAAAGCACATCAGGATGGTCAATCGGTAATCCATTATACGTTAACAAAATTTCACTGACGCCTCTCTCGAAAAGGTCGGTGCTGCTCGGCAGTGGGCTCTTATGTATAGTCAGTCCAAAGCCTTGGATCCTACTGGTTCTGGACACAAAGGATCAACAGGATGCTCCGATTTCGCCCGTAACACGCACGTGTGACATATCATAGTAATCAGGCGGTGAAATTAGAGGACAATGGGCTCGACGTGGTGTTTAGGGCTGTGCCAACTGAACTGCAGTGTATTGAAGTTAATGGGTCACTCACGTATTTAAAATAGAGTTATTGCTCGACGTTTCGGACCAGAGCGAGGCGATTCTCGGATCATACGAGATTCGTCTAGCACAAAAACAACTGTAAAGTCCTTTTGAAATCTAACGTAGCTTGAATGTGAGATGAATCTCGCATGAACTGAGAATTGGGCAAGGGGGACCCAGTTTTCGTGTCAGGGGAAAGTCACTTAGTCGAGGTCTACTCAGGACAAAGTCGTAAACACGATTAGAAAAAAACAATGATAGATTCAAACCCAGCCCATGGGGGAGCATGAACCCACGATCCGCCCTTCAGATTAGTGTCCAGACGTGGCCCGTTAATGCCATCCATGATTCCTCGGACCTGTCCGAAACACGTCGAGCGAAAACTCGTCCTTAATGCGTGAGTGATCCATTTACCTCAACTTCCGAATCTCGCGATAGTGTTCTGTTTAAAATAAACAAGTGTGTTTCTCGTCGCGTGCAAGACGCAATAAACCGTCATGCACATCCCACGGTTATAAATAAATATTGCTTTTTGAGACGTATCAAATTGTGATCGATATGGGTTAATGAAAAAAAGATCGATTATAACCGGTTGCCATTATTGGCAGATTGGCAAAGAATAAAGAAAACTTACCGTCTAACATTTTTGCTACTTATTCTGTTCAACTACTTTTGTGGCTGGAGAGTCCTATTAATTAACTCGTGAGTCGCTAGCAGAGTGACTTGAGGATTAGTAAGAAGAAGTTGAGAACGAGTAGAGTTGAGTCTCAAAGCGCTAAAGTATTTATGTATGTATTTAAACTCTTTATTGCACATAATAATCAAAAAGATAACAGTTTACAATAAAATAAGTAACATGTACAAATGCGAAAGGCGTAAGTTGTAGAGACGCCTAAAGTTGTAGAGAGCTGTCGCGTCTACAACACCTCAGACCTGTATAGTCGTCCAACTACACAGTGCAATAGCGACCTACGTACAATTACTTTAAGATTCTAGTTCGTGATTGACATTATGACGACGTGGCTGTAGGTGATAACATTTGTAGGTGTCGTTAGTGTCGAAAAGGTTACTGATTATATCATTGAAAAGGTAGCGTGACGTCTGAAAAGGTTAGGTTATCTTATCTTATTTATAAGGGGTCCTTTCGGATACACTTCGACCCAGCGGGATCTTTTGTGTAATTACTCCTCCTTCGCACTTAGTCCATCGGTTTTTCCACTTACTCCATAAAGTGGATGATGTTGTTTACCGGTAGTGCCTTAAATTCTCCTTTAGAGAGGTTAGTTTAATAAAAGAATAGCAAAACATCTCCTTAATTTTTTCCAAGTAGAGTCCCAGCTAATAATTCTGCTTCCTATTAATATTATAAACAAGAAATTAATCTAATGAAGCTTGGAAATTTGGATGTTTGGCTTGTTCCTTAATCATGCATAACGACTGGACGGATTTAGACGAAATTTACCAGGCAGATAGATAATTTCCGGGTTAAAGAAATTTTATTATCTCAAAAGAAATATTACATTTCACTAAATGAGACTAAAGTTATCATGCCTTAATATCTATTACGCCCGTGAGCGCTAATTTATACAGAGTAACCCCTAATTCACAAAAACAACCCACGGACCCATTCTCGCCAAATCACTTTGTCCCTCATTATTATGAATTCAAACGTAATAATGACGGACAAAGACAAAAACATATTACTTACAATCTAAACAGACACAGTGGGCGCTTATGAGTACGAGGGTAGTAATATAATTCGTTATACTCGTATTAAAAATATGCATACATTTAAATTCGTGTTTTGTACAACGTGGCTAACCTATAGATCCTTGTTTTACAATGCTTGTTAATTCGAAAACCATTTGGAGGAATAAGTAGGCTTCCTGAATCACTTCCACTTGTCAGATTTCAAAAACATCATTTAACAAAAAAAAAAGATACAAAGACTTTTGTAAATTACTTACATTTTACACCTTTTTGTTTTTGTTATTAAACACTAAGACTATTGTAACATTACTGATTTATTAGTTAGTAAAAATATACATTACTTATTTATTCAACACATCGGGTAGAAACCAAACAGAACATCGGGTAGAAGCGGCTAGATAAGTTGCACACCGGGCAAAGCGGTAACCCACCAGGGCCGCATTCTGATTTTGATTTAGATGACAGGGACGTTATTGTAAACATAATCTTTAAGTTTGTTTTTGAAAATTCTAAACGAGTCAACCTCTTTTAAATTTTTTGGTAAGCTGTTGTACATTCGAGCCCCTTCAAACCTTATATTTTTAGTGCCATAGTTTTTTGTTCGGCGAAACGGTATGCACAGATTGTCCGCGTTACGAAGAATTCGTCGTCCCCTCTCTCTATTGGTATGAAAAGTAGTTTGACAGTGAATTTGTTTTTTTATAATTTTCCTAATTAAAATACATGTACTAAAGTTATATAGTTGATTGAGACTCATGAGTTTAGTTTCTGTGTAAATTTTCTTAGTAGAAGTGAGGAAGTCATAGTGAAAGAGTACCTTAATTATTTTATTCTGCGTAACTTGAAGATCCTTTAAATTAGTTTTGGCGGCACTACCCCATATCTCAATTAGGTAGTCTAGGTGCGATTTGACTAGAGAACAATAGATATTACATCGAACCTGGCGTGGAAGACATCTTACAATGCCACGTAGCGAGCCTAAGAGCGATGATAATTTTGACTTAATTTTATTGATGTGTGGCCTCCACGTCAGGCCACTGTCCAGTACTAAGCCGAGATATTTCTCCTCATTTGACTGCTTTAATGTTATTTTATCAATATTCAATGGATTATGACTTTCAACTTTCTTATTCTTGGCCTTAAATATAATATACGAAGTCTTAGCTGTATTTATGGTAAGTAAATTGCACTGAAACCATCTTTGCAAACTATCTAGATCATTCTGTGCTGATTCAAGAATGTTTTTAATTGAGTGCCCAAAGTAAAAAATGCAGGTGTCATCGGCATATAACGATATTTCACCGTGCAGTGTCAATTCACTTATCGCATTTACATATATTAAAAACAACAGCGGTCCGAGTATAGATCCTTGAGGGCTCCGAAAGATAAAGGCTGAGGTGTGCTTTGATACCTATCAATTTTGACTATTTGAAAGCGATTAGATAGATAGGACTTAAAGATTTCATGTGCTTTTCCGATGATTCCTATATTAGTGAGCTTGTTTAAAAGAATACAGTGGGAAACAGTATCAAATGCCTTTTTCAGGTCAATGAATACTCCAAGACCAATATTTTTAGTGTCGATGTTTGATTTTATTTTAGTTATCAAGTCAATAGTTGCTGAAAGCGTGCTAGATTGCTTACGAAAACCGTATTGACGTGCAAATAAGAAATCAATTTCATTTAAATAGATTTCGAGTCGGTTATAAATAACCTTCTCAAAAATCTTGGACATGACAGGTAAGACCGAAATTGGTCGGTAGTTATTCGGATCCGTTCTAACGCCTGATTTATAGATAGGACTAACTTTTGCTATTTTTAAATCGTCAGGGAAAGTACCTTCTTCCAGATGTTTATTGATGCATTTAGTAAGTTCTTTAAGGATATATTTCTTTATGCATTTAAGGGCTTTTGTGCTTATATTATCAAGGCCAACGCTGGTATTTGAGTCTAAATTATCAATAATTTTCGAGATTTCTGTCTCATCGCATGGCGCAAAATTCGATAGCGCATGGTTTATATTATAAGCGCGACTAACGGTGTATGTTTTGTTGTTATGAAATCTAGTTGGTATTTGATTAGCTAAATGCGATCCTATGTTAGAAAAGAATTTGTTAAAGATTTCACACACCTCGTTGCCATTAGTAATTAGTCCAGATTCAGTTAAAAGTTTTGGAGGAGCAAGATCAGATTTTATTTTATTTTTAGACAAATCATTTATTAAAGCCCATGTTTTATTAGAATCATTGTTACATTTAGCGAATTGCTCATAGTAGTACTTGTTTTTAGTTTTAGTTATAAGTTGAGTTACTTCGTTTCTTTTCTGTTTAAAACATTCCTCTATCTTTTTATTCTTCGAATTTTGTTTAAATAATTGCCAAAAGTAATTTCTCTTATTAATATTAGCAATAACGTCTCTGTTAATCCAATCATTGCGCGGTTTATTTAAAATTTTGGTCTTGGTAGTTGTATTATTACTAATATGAAGTTTTACCCATGTCTTAATTTCCGCATAATCTTGTGTTCTAGAGTTGAACTTGTCGTTTTCAACAGATTTAAGCAATTTTTCATAGTCGAGAGCCTCATATTGGACACGCGGAAGGGTTTTGGGTCTATGCTTTTCAACTCCCAGAAACATCTGTGCGTGATCAGAAAGTGAGGAGTCTAACAAATCAAGTCTGAATTTCAAACCATTTATGTTGGTGTGGATATGATCAAGGATGCTTTTAGTTGTAGACGTTGTGCGTGTAGAGTATTTTTCATGAATCTTGTTAAGAGTTGTATATCCAGATTCTCGCAGCATATCCATGTATCTTTCGGTCGGTTTGTCTGGTGTTAGCAGATTAAGATTGAAATCCCCAAAGACAATTGCTCGTCGTCTTTGGAGTAGTTGATGCTCAAGATCTTCTAAGAAATTTGTAATATTTGTATCGCCTGGTTTGTATACAATACCTATGTCCATTGCAGGTTTACAGATATGGACCCACAAGTAGTTGTTACCATTCGAATATTTTTTCTCTATGAGATGGTGCTGTAGTTCATTGCGTACAAAAATGGACACTCCTCCTCCTCTCGCATTAATACGGTAGCTGAAATGATGAGTATAGTTTGGGATTTGTAGAGTTATTGCTTCTTGTTCTGTTTTTATCCAAGTCTCAGTCAGTAGAATTACGTGCACTTTATTTTCAGTTGCTTTTAGGATACATTTGAGTTCATCCAGCTTGCCGGGCTTTACAATGCTTCGAATATTAGTGTGGAGGAAGTTGAGTGTCCCTTCATTAAGCTTAAGATCTTCGTAGGAGTTTAAGAGGTTGTAGTTCGCATCAGTATCATTGCATGAACTTACATGAATTCTTGTGTCTAGTTGCTGTCGTTTTTTGCCAATGTGGTTATTTGCACTATTTTTGGAGTACCTTTAATGTATTTAATGGTATTATATATTTCCGGGATTTAAACATAAGAAACTTTAATCCCGTAAAATACTTAAATAATCCAGCGCAGACGCAGCTGCAGGTAAAGGCTTGTATAATATATTTGCAATTTCAATATATAAATTGCTATGTTGAGTAAAATGATTTCACTCCTTTGTTACATCCATATCGCTTTGTGTTTATTTCTTGGTAATATCAACACGTGATGACATAATGACTGTTTAAAGAAGTTCCCAGTTGCCACGGTGTAGAAGAAATAAAACAATAGCGAAATTTTAAAAGCACGGTTCCGTAGCAAAAATGAGAAAAAAGGAATCCTTGTGTTGCTAGTCCGTCCGTGCCCCCCTGCCAGGTAAATGATTATTTTTGGACAAGTGGAAAAATTCACCGTACCAACCAGTATAATATAACGAAATTCAAAGGAAATCCGTACTAGTGCTTGACATCAGTAGAGCATTGACCTTTTTGGAGTCCTAAGATGACAGCTAAAGTTTACTTCACCTCTTTATGTTTCTCTTTCTTATATCAGCAGTTAGGCAGATCCACAGGGTGGGATAAATTCAACCTGAGCGGTAATTAGGGCACTGTGATTGACATCATTTTGTCTCGTTTTTACCCATAAGTTTTCGTATTTTTTCGTCAGTTAATGCTTAGCGTCTGGATCAGCGACTAAGATGGTGGTAGCGATCCGAATGGACCTTGCAGAAGGTCCTACCACCCGCAAATATTGTAAGAGCAGCTGCTCTTCGTCTGGACAGCTGTAGCCGTGGACACTCCTTTAATCTTAGAGCTATACTATAACGTTAGAAACATGGTGATGAGAGCATCATCCGAGCAATCACCATGTTTCTCTATTACCTATCTTCAGGAAGTCAAAGAGAAGGCAGGAAATAGAGAAGCATATCGATTGCTGCAACGTTGAGAGAGTATAACTCTAAGATGTAGAAAGTGTCCACGGGCACAGCTGTACGCAAGTAGAGCAGTCGCCTCTAATTGTAATACGGTATTCCACAAAAAAATCGAATGGCATAAAAGTGCCAAGACGACCACTGAAAATATATTTATGTCCAAAGAAGTAGGTAGAAAACCTGATATTTAAGAAGCTATAGCGATACAAAGTTACAAAGATGACGAAGAAAAAAGTTCCTTGTTTGTTTCGAAATACTCTCCTTCGAATTTAGATTAAAAACGTAGAAAAATTTTGTATGTGAGTAATTAGTTAAAAGCTTACAGTATTTAAATAAACACGATTTACTATTGGCTCCAAACAAATGACACTTGTAACGTCGCTGGCGCTGTATGTAGCGCGATATAGCGTTTTCGCGTTGCACGCCCTTTGTCTTTTTATTGTTCGTGATATTTCGAAAAATAATGATCGTAGAAGAAAACTAAGAACACAGTTTTTCTTCTTTTAATCAATTCTATCAATTATGGCTATAAAAAAAATCATTAGAATATCGTATTGTGAGAAAATTAAAGTTTTGATAATTCCAACCTAGTTCATGTTGAGGCGACATCCATCACTATCGCCACATTGGCTACGCACAGCCGGCCACACCTCATTATGCCGCGGTGGGCGATGATTGAGTTACTGCGACCATCATTGCGGCGGCGAGAGGAAGTGTTTCGTTACGGTCACCGCTGAATGGCTCAGTTGACATGACATGTGAAAGTTGCAGTGTTCTCATCTGTAGACGGTAGCAGTATTGAAACTGTTAAACTGCTAAGTGTTGCCATACAAACCTAGGGTTATAAGTATTGTTAAATATAATTTGCTGCCTTAATGTCCTGATGTAAATTGTTTGTTAATCCGCGCTTTCGTTCGTGTCATCATTGTTCATTAGTTTTTAGTTTAGTATAAGAATCCCAAGGGTCCCACTGAATATCAGCGTCTCGGTTTACCGAGGCAGTATGCTGTGTGGGGCCCTTTTTGATTCTGTTCAACATAACGTTTTGTACTCTGCCCGTGTTGTGTGTTTTTGTATGTATTATGTTGAAAAGTTTTAAATAAATGTTTTTTCCTTCTTTCTTTCTTTCTTAGACTTTAGCAACTACAGTAGAAGATAAGTCTACCAAGTGGACTTCAGGGGAGCTATTCTTTAGCAGCGACGAGTTGAAGGCAATGTTCTGCCCTGTTCTAGCACCTCACATGGCTGACGTCAGGGGGAGAGTAGAGACATAGAGCTTCCATATGTGGGTAATCTACCAGACCGTTTTAAAAAGTCCCCTCCCCCGTGACTCGTGCTGAGGGGCGGGGGGCTAACACGAGCCAGGAGGGTGGATGGCTGGCGACAAGTGGCACAGCGATGCCTCAGCACCTAGCACGAATCTTCTCGATACGCGATAACGTAACTCAGTGCTACTCGCTCTTACTAGCCCAGTAGGAGAGAGACGTACTGAGTTACGTATATAAGTGTAATTTCTTTTCTATAAGACATGGCAACACACCAAATACATTAACGGTGCCTGCCGAAAAGGCCTAGGGGGTAAAAGTCTGAATGCATCCCTGAAACGTTGTGTGTCTACATTTAAGGACTTGTCCTTAAATGTACTTAAAATAGGTGGTCGCCCGAGTGGCTCAATTCTAGTAATTCGGCTGCACCGGAGACGACGAGGCTCAACGCAAACAACACTTAGACTCCATGATTTAGACCTGTAGGTCACTGTTTGGAGCTTGGCCTGAAACTGTGAGGGTCATAGTTTACGTCACAACAGAGGGGATTATATTGCTTTAAGGTGTCGATACAACTTCGCATTCACTCGAGCAGTAGGTACCTAAGTTTTGTCACAATAAACGTCCAGAAGTGCGATTTTTGAATGTCACCGGGTAACTAAAGCTTACCAAAATAGCCGTTTTTCATAGATATTCGGCCATTTTGGTGAGCTCTATAGTCACCTGGTGAGATTCAAAAATTGCACCCCTGAACGCGTTAGCGTTAAATTCTCCTTACTTTGGAAATGTCCGTTCGGATCGCTATATCCATCTTGCTCGCTAATACTGCCGCTAAGCAACGGTGCTTGCAATGTTGTGTTCCGGCGTGGAGAGCAAGACAACCGGTGCAATTACTAGCACTAGAGGTATTCCATCTTAGCCCTCTGGGTTGGTAACGCATTAACAATCTCTTTGGTGTTGCGGGTGTCTGTAAGCGGTGGTGACCACTTACCATCTGTTGACCCACTTGCTTGTTTGCCTTCCTATTTTCTCTAGCGGCCCATATTCACAGGAAACTTTAATAATAATTGAGAAGTTAACGCTAACGCGTTGAAAACCTTTGTTGTGACATAAACTATCACTTAACCCTTTCGACGAGCTTTCGAACTTGTAATGTAACACTCGTGCGAGTATTCGTGACAATTACAAGTAAATGCTCAGGGATCAATTTCATAAAAACGACAGGCGACCGGTGACCGTGACAGTTCGCCGTACATTACTGCGTCGACCAGTAACGCTACAGACTTACAAACTTAACATCATAGTGGGCAAGCAATGTATAGCGAATTGTCACTGTCACGTTTCGCCTGTTTATCGCCTGAGATTGGACCCAGGATTGTCAGCACCTTCAAGACTTCTTGACCGAGGTAGTAAAGTAGTATTTTACTGCTGCGTTTCGTACGATGAGTGAAAGATCTGAAGGCCCACAGGGTGCAGGACAGCAAGGAATCAGTGATTCTCTTGGGTGCTCTGATTTCCATGTGCAGCGGTGATCACTCTCCATCAGGTGACTCCCGTGCTGGTCTTCACCCTTGACATAAAAAAACAATCGGCTCACAGAATCAACAATATAGACGGTGAAATAAAATCCAACATATTAATTATCCTATATTTTCCTTGATCCAGCGGCAACCTCTATTCATAGTTGATTTTGCATTGGATACCTGTTGGTCCAACCATGTTCTGAAATTCTTTAGCTCATCTCTAACACCTCCGTTGACAGAGAGAACAAATGTTTGTAGAACTAAAATCTGCAACAAAAAAGACACTTTTTTTATACACTTTTATAAAAACTTAGTATAGCGACTCTCTTGGGGTCACTGATTACAATGGGCGGTGGTAATCACTTTCCATCTAATGACCCGCTTGCTTGTGGGCTTCCTTTTTCCACAAAGCTAGGAAGCCAAACTTTTGCGGGTGGTAGGACCTTGTGCAGGGTCCGTCCGGATCGCTACAACCATCTTGCTCGCTAATCCTGCAGCTAAGCAGCAGTGCTTGCACTGTTGTGTTACGGCATGGAAAGCAAGACAGCCGGTGAAATTACTGGCACAAGAGGTAAACCGCGAAAGTTTAAAAAAATATAACGAAGAAAAAAAGTTATATTTACCGCTATTAATAAAACTGCAATCCCTCTTCTCATGACTTCTTATACATTTAAATTATTACCTCCTAAAGACCGTTCAGTGAAACTGTCCGGCTCTGCCCAATCTTAATATCTGACTAATGATTGATATTTCACTTATTATGTGCGACAGCTAAGTATGATAAATATCACGTAACCATTATGTGTCATATCTTTCTTACATGAGATAATTGTCATTGTTTACTATTATACTTGTACTTCATATTAGGATTCCGTAATCAAACTTTGTTTTACTTTAGCTAAAACACCTACAGGGAAGTGTTCAAACTGGCCCGACTTTTCACCTAGCCTTTTAAGAAGATTTCCAGCTGAATGCTATATTTTCTCAATCCTCGAATCAAGATAGATTTGTAACTGGTTGGTATTTTTTCATCATCATCATCATCATCTCAGCATCATAAGAAGTCCACTGCTGAACATGGATTTCCAAAGTGACCGGTTGGAAGCGGCATGCAAACAGCGCCTTCCTGCCACCTGTATGAGGTCATCGGACCATCTTGTAGCTGGTCCTCCTACGCTGCGCTTGCCAATACGCGGCCGCCATTCGAGAACTTTTCGACCCCATCGGCCATCGTCATTGGTCTTTGGTATTTTTTTTCAACCCTCAAATCAAGATTTCCAGCTGGTTGTCATTTTTTCTCAATCCTCTAGAGGTTTCCAGCTGGTTCGTGTTTTTTCTCAACCTCAGAACTAAGCAAGATTGCCAAACAGTTGATATCCATGTTTCCAGTAAGTTGATATTTATTCTTAAATAATGAACCAATGAAAATGAAAATGAAATGAATGAATGAAATGAAAATGAAAATGAAAATGAAAAATTTATTTTGCAAGTAGGCCATATAGGCTCTTTTACATGTCTGAATCTACTAGCGCTTCGGAAAATGGAAGAATCTGCTGAGAAGAAACGCCGCAAGAAACTCAGCAGTTTATCTTTTTTTTTCTTCTCTTTTGAAAACAAGATTACAGAGCAATATACACAATCATAACTATAGTTCACATAAATAGTGAGAAAAAAAAAAAAGATAATAAATAGCACAGCAAGCTTTAAGCATATTGAACGAACTGGCACTAGTACAGATTCACCAAGAGATGTATAGGGTCCCCAAGTCAATATTTCCAGCTGATTGGTATTTTTTTCTCAACCTCCGAACCAAGATTGTCAAATGATTGGTATTTTTTCTCAACCCCCAAATCCATGTTTCCTGTTAGTTGATATTTATTCTTGAATATGGAACTAGTATTTCCAGCTGATTGGTATTTTTCTCAACCTCCGAACCAAGATTGCTAAACGGTTGGTTTTTTTTCTCAACCCCCAAATCAAGGTTTACAGTTAGTTGATATTTTTTCTCAAGTATCGAGGTAGGATCATACGAAAAGCAAATGTCAACCTGAGCAGAAGACGATTTATCGGTCAAATTCAATCCGAGGCTTCCGGTGGTCCTCACACAACGGTGTTTGATACATCTATAGTCGACTAAGAAACTGCTTGACCACTTTTCGACCGTATTACAAAGGGATAGAGTACAAAAGTGGTCAAGCAATTACTTGGTCGACTATACAGTCAACTAAATTGATTCATAGGTCAAGTGGTAGAACTTATGTGAACTGTATGACTTTTGAATAAATGTCATAATATCTCAGCAATGACACATTGCGACAACGTTCTACAGTGCCATATGTATCAAATTGGTTGACTGTATATATAATTTTGGTACATAACTTTTACTAGTGAAAAACGGCTGCTTGTCTCCCAGGTAGATATGAGCGCTGATTGCCAATTCCACGGCGGCAGCGTGGTCTTAAAATTTCTTCAGCGGCGGCGGCGCACGGCGGCGTGACCTTGTACTTTAGATTTTTATCAGGGGTCGATTTCTTGTATTATTTTTAATTAAACCCATATTATTATTGTTGTTGCCAAAGAAAGTTTTATATTCTTTAATAAAGAAATGGAAGACATAAAAGATCGTAACTTTTAACTCCTAGTCAAAATCTACTTTTTAATCGACTTCTTAAAAAGGGGAGGTTCTCAATTTAACTGAATATGTAATGTTAGTTTTTGTTTGCGTGTATGTTACGCAATATCTCTTGCGAGGCGTATTGGCAACAACATGTTTCCATACAATTTAGAAGTTAACGCTAACGCGTTCGAAACGTTTTTTTGACAGAAAACCTACCTACTCTAAGGGCTCTGATTGGTCGAAGCGAAAGATCGCCCGTTTTTATAGTTCGCTACTTCGCATTGTGAATCTACCTTTATGCACAGCGGGCATAATAAGAGTGGGTTCAAGTCTCTGTTTTGTGCGGTGCTGACCGTATGGGGTTGTACAATGATACAAATTCGTATAACCTCCTATAACCTCGTACGCTAGAAGGTTTGGCACAAAATAGTACATTACACCCCTCTAGAGCGGTAAAATAAAGAATGTCTCAAATCTTAGATAGGTACTTGACGCACGAGCGGAAGGCGAGGGCAGTGAATATATGACCTGAGACTTTATTTGCACCCAAAGTGTAACATATATTTAGGCTTCTGGCTTTTAAGTTGAGTTTTTGCCAGCAGGCGAAAAATGTTATTTACAGTCCAAGGTTTCGTTACTAAACTAAACTATTTTATGTTTGTACCTGTCATACATATTATATAATTATGTATTTAAGCAGTAGTGCTTGCACTGTTGTATTCCGGCGTGGAGAGCAAGATAGTCGGTGCAATTACTGGCACAAAAGGTATTCCATCTTAGCCCTCTGGGTTGGCAACGCATCTGCACTCTCTTTGTTGTTGCAGGTGTCTATAGGCGGTGGTGATCACTTACCATCAGGTGACCCACTTGCTTGTTTGCCTTCCTATGTTGTATTAAAAAAAAATAGGTACACGTATATTCTTTGTTCAGTACCTATAGAACAAGTCTTGCTGAGTATAATATAATAATATCTTGGGACAATTTACACCGATTGCTCTAGTCCCAAGCTAAGCAAACCTTGTGTTATGGGTCCTAGACAACGGATAAACATACTTATATATTGTTAAAAACATACTTAAATAAAAAAAACATCCATGACTCAGGTACAAACATTCGTATTCGTCACACAAATATTTGCCCATACCAGGATTTGAACCCGGGACCTCTTGCACAGGAAGCAGACACATAATTTGTGCCACTGTGCCATACAGGTCGTTTTTTATGTACGAGTATTTTAGAAAAGAAATAATGTTGATACAGTCATTCAAGTTTTTTTATTATATAGTACTATTCTTTTGATACATTAATCTGTTACAAAACATTATAATATACTTATGCATAATTGACAACAGGCACATATGATCGATTTTTTTATTGAACAACATATTACAAAGTAATACAAAGTGAGTATAAAACTAAACTAATTGTAAAGTCAAGTATTATCATAAAAGACAACTGTTAGACTTCGTTTACACGCTAATTCTGGCGTCAGTTCAGTCCATTATTCCGGTATAGTTTTGACTGATGCCAGAATGATGACAAATGGACACGGTTACGATCAGTTCAGACTGACTCGACACGAGACAGGTTACGCGATAATTCTCTCGTCATTCTGACCAGAATGATGGACTGAACTGACGCCAGAATTAGCGTGTAACCGAAATCTTACATTTCATAGTATAAAACAAAGTGGCTATCCGTTCCTTTCTGTCCCCAGATCTTCGGCCGCTTAGTCCTTCTAAACCACGCAACAGATCTTATGCAAAACTGACACTTTCTGTCACTTTATTATAAACTGGTACCATTACCATGAGTTTCTATCGAAAATTCGTATTACGTTACTACAGTCGACAGCGGTTAAATACGCTCCCATTTGTCAGTGAAAGAGTTAACCATAGTCGATACGGTATTTATCGATGACATGTGTCAAATTTGTGACTCATGGTACCAATATTCTACGGCAACAGCTACAAAACGTTAGACACTGACGTTCAGATCTCGATAGGTAATTTACCGTTGGACTCATACTAGCGATCTTTAGTTATCTAAGTGAGCGCTAGAGGCGCTGTGCAATTTCCCATACGAATCGTTTTACGCTGTCGCTAGCGAGTATGGTTACGGCTAGGTGCACTGTACTCATGGTAAGAGTATAGGTGCCCGGCTTCGCATGAGTACAAATTGGATCCAATGTACGATAAAAACCGTCTGTAAAAAATCTCTAAAAATGACAGTGAAAGTTTAATTTAGTTCGGTTTCGTTTATTCAGTCAATATAAAGTTACATTATAAAAACTAAATTAAAATCAACTCCAATATTTATAACACCATATTAGATACAAAATTATGAAAATTACAATAGAATGTCAAGGTAAATTAAATTAGTCTCCAATAGGAATCGTCAAAAACACAAACAAATGGAACAAGAAAAAAAACATTATTAAATTTAATATACCTAAGTCATTAAATATTATGTCAAATTATGTATATTTAAAAAAATGATCTAAAAACTCCTTAACTGAATATAATGGATTGTCTAACAAACCGTATCAAAATCCGTTGTGTAGTTCAGAAGAACTTAACGGCCGGAAATATGATGAAGATAAACGAGAAAGAATAGCGGACTTTGCTTTAAACCATGTAATCGCTCATTTTATCGCTCCTCAAAATTGTTTGCACGCCTGCATGCAGGCTGAATGCACTGGACATGTTTTATTTGTAGCACCTGAAGTCTGTATTCTGAGCAAATAAATTCTTAAAATCTTTGGAAAAAGGTAAAGATAAAGAAAACTCAACTACACTTGGTATTGAAATGCGAGTTTGGCGAGCTCACACAACTCACTCACTCATTTAAGCACTTTGAAAAGCTTGCAAGTTTGTATCATTGTGTCTTGAAAGTCTTGTTTTAGATTCGATGTCACGTCGCGGATCCAATAGTTCATGTTCTTTAGCGTGTCTATCACACCTGCCCTGACCCAGGGACCAAAAACTTGTGAAGTTACAAACTGCAACAGAAGGCGAGAAACATTAAAGGCATAATCTACACTTATCTACACTTATCGACACTTATCTACACTTATCTACACTTATCTACACTTATCTACACTTATCTACACTAATCTACATTAGTTTACACTTGCACTCATTAATGATTACCTAAACTACAAATTTCCTTTCATACTAAATTCCACCTTTTAAAATGCCTTTTTTAGTTGACTTCAAAAAAGAAGGCGGTTCTCAATCCGGTTGAACCTTTTTTTTATGGTGGAATTTTCAAAAAAAAATTTGTAGTGCACCTCGACACCCTCACATGTTCTAAACTGTTTATATCTTTGGCCATTTAGGCTGCGCAGTGCCTGCCAGGCATTCGGTAAAACAGTTCTAATATTATATTAAGTCATCATCATCATCAGCCCATGTTCGTCCACTGCTGGACATAGGCCTCTCCCATGGCACGCCACTGAGCACGATCGTCGGCCACTCTCATCCAACTCTTGCCAGCCGCCCTGCGAAGATCATCGCTCCACCGAGTCTGAGGACGTCCCACGCTACGTTTGCCGATCCGTGGTCTCCACTCAAGAACTCGTCTACCCCAACGGTTATCGGTACTTCGGGTTATATGACCGGCCCATTGCCACTTCAGCGTGCTAATGCGGTGGGCTATGTCGATTACTTTGGTTCTCTGTCGGATCACTTCGTTACGGATGCGATCTTTTAGAGAAACTCCGAGCATAGCCCTTTCCATAGCACGTTGAGCAACTTTAAATTTGTGGACCAGCCCTACAGTGAGTGTCCATGTTTCGGCACCGTATGTCATGACGGGCAGGACGCACTGATTGAAGACTTTCGTCTTTAGACTCTGTGGAATTGGCGATGTGAAGACTTGACGCAGTTTCCCATACGCTGCCCATCCCAGCTGTATTCTTCTGCTGGCCTCTTTCTCGAAGTTGTTTTTACCCAATTGCATAGTTTGCCCGAGGTAAACATACTCCTTAACAACCTCGAGAATATTGCCTTGAACTGCAATTGGTTCCGGACTTACATGTTCATTGAACATAACCTTGGTTTTATCCAGGTTCATCCGAAGACCAACGCGTTGTGAAGAATTATATTATTATATTAAGTATGTATTATGTATAATAGAAGATAAAAAAAATCAATACTTTTAATAAATAAACACAAAAGTGAACACTTTATTGTGAGTGTTATTTAGATGATGTTTAAAGTTTTTAACGTGACAAGTCAATTGAAAACATTTACACCTGTGTAATAGTAATTCTAAATAGTTGTTCCTTTTATACTTATAACTTCATCAATCACTACACCAATCAATAATACAAAAACTAGAATTAAAAATCAACACGTTTTACCGCTATTAAAAAAACTACGGTCCCTCTTCTCATGATTAACTTTACTTATTCCGAAAAATTGTTTTAATAGTCCAGCTCTATCCAATTTTCATAACAGACTAAGGTATTATCTAATTAATATCCTTGCCAACAATGGTGTTGATTTCATGCAATTATTAAAAAGTATTTGATAGATGCCGAGGTATCGATAGTCATACTATCGATAGTTGACCTTAAAGAATCAACCAAAGTAGGTATCGATATCGACGTAAAATCACAGAATTTGATTGTTCAAAAAAATTGCTTAAGAACATTTACTAACCACTAAGTCCGGCTTGGGACAGACCCCATTATTCATAAACCCTCAGTAAGTCGTCTTTATTTGTTATTGTAACATTTGTCTTTAAATGTAATGAACAAAATAGGTATATGTATTATTATTCGAACTAAAAGAGGTTGCCAAAAACGAAATTGCAATACAATCAAATTCCACTATCGATAGTTATTAGGTAGTATTGGTTTATATTGATAGTCCCGGTAGTATCAAACTTAGATAATTGGTAAACGTTTGATAATGTTGTACGCCAACTATTATACCTAAAATCATCACAACTGCGTTAAAGGTACTATCAGTAATACTAACTTTAACATTCATGATATTTGCCCTATTATCAAACTATCGATAGTTTATCAATACGCAATTCGAGTAGCAACACTACCTTTGTGTCATATATTTCTTGTATGATACAATTGTTGATTTCAATGATGTCATCAATCCAACGAGACAGGTTTCGGTGATGAAAATCATGCCATGTAAAAGAAAATTTTACAATTACTATAATTGACAACGTTTAAACAGACAGGCAACGTAATTTTTTAAAATGATTTCATAGAATGACGTAAAAAAAATTTTTATTTTATACTTATATTTAAAATGGTTTAAACGAATAAAGCGGACGTTAGAACACAACCCCTGACAAATTCTACGGTTTTTTCAACTACTTATTTACTATTAGCGGACGCCCGCGCCGTCGTTTACGTAGAATTAGATACTGTAGCTTTCTATCTGTGATTTTTTTTTTTAAATCGGTTCAGTAGTTCCAGAGATTACCCCTTACATACAAACAAACAAAGTTTACCTCTTTATTATATTAGTGTATACTAAACCCGTTTTCTAACCAATAAGCGTTTGCGAAAGGGACTATTTTTTTATATCCGCGACGAACACTAGAGTACTACTTATTACAATAAGTGTTAAGCTACTTTTTCAGCTAACTGTACGTTCAAATCGTTAGCATTATTAAGTTATTTAAGTTATTGTCGTCGATCGTTAGTGTTATCGTTATGTGAAACGGAAAGGAAATGAAACCGTGGGCCATATAGCAGACCTGTTTAAGTTTTATCGAAATTGCGATTAATTTCTTTCTCACAATTGCGTAATTTACGTTAAAGAACAACGAGGGTATAAAAACGACTAACTGTTCGCTATCGTTAGACTTTATATGTTTCAACACCTAACCAAGAAAATGGCTTTTAAGGTACGTATTAAAAAAACAACGTAAGAGAATGCTAACTACCTTCAGTATTCCTGTAAACTGTCCATAGCTACTTACTATTTTAACTCACGTAGAGCATCATCGTAGTTTCTTAATTCGGGATACTCTTTGATAATGGTGCCAGATTTGACGGGGTAGTTTATAATATGAGCGACAGGATCACAGTTACACATTCATCCACATATACAGGTTTTCTCGTGATATTTTTCCTCACTGTAAGAGCGTTGGTTACTACAGCAGTTAGGTGATGGTATGTACTTACGTTAGAAAAACTTATAAGTACAAGACGACTACTGATAACTTAACTCTTCCTGCTGTCTAGATAGTGTCAAAAAAGGGACGCACACACTTAAACTAAACTGTGACGGTGATATTTGGGCCAAATAATGACATATTACCACCTGTTACCGTACAATCTTTTTTTTTCAGGTAGTATGGCCCATCCTGCTGCTGACCCTGTGCATAAGCCAGACACTACAATCCCCCAGCCGCAAAAGTAAAGACAACGATGCAAAGAACATGATTTCCGCTCCCTTCGGTATCGATGAATGGATAAAAAGAATCACTAGTTTCATGAACTCGAACCCCATGTCGAGCGGGGACTCTGGTGGTAGAGACACAGATGACACAGATACCGACGACAGTGACAATGCTACTAGTACAGAAAAGACACCAGAGAAGTCCAAGGAGAAGAGCAGAGCAAGGAAGTATAGAGATAAAGCTAGAGATAAGGCGGCGTGTATCTTATGTCCGGATTAATGTGTCTATTTTGACCACAAACCGACTATTTTACCACAAAAAGAAACAATTCAATTACAAAATTTAAAGTTATTGTATGGTCTATAGACGGTGAATTGATTCCAGCGGCCGTAAAATGACGGCTCAAGTTTAACTTATCTCTCCCTGTATCTCTGTCTAACTAATGTCATAAGAAAGAAACAGCCAAGTTTAGTTTATCTGAGTTTCTCTCTATGCGCGTCACTTTCATATTTGACAGAGACGTAGAGAGGGTTAAGTTAAAGCTGGGCCGGTCATGTTAGGGCCACTGATGCTACAATTATTCATAATACAAGTAAACTTTTGGTAACAAAATATTTATTAAATTTACAAAAATATTTATTTATAAAATATTTTTTAAATATGAATATGAATATTTGTCCAGCATAGGTAGAGCACAGATATTATTGTAACAAATCGTACATATACGGAGTACCATCTTTTTTGTGTCAATGCAAACAAATAGTCACAATGTAGGATTTGGCATGCCTGTAGGTACGATATGTCAAACTAACGCCTTGCTCTAGTTAGCTCTTATGGTGACAGTTTGCTATACGATATTGAACCTTAGGTGGGTTGGAAATTTAATTCCTTGACTGTACTTATCAACGTGTTTTCCCAACAATTGGCCATGCAAAAAATAATAAATTAAAATTAAACCTAATATTGGTTCTTAATATCAATCTTAATGTATTATTTTCCAAATAAGTCAAAGGCACCCCGGCAACGATGTTCATCCATGCGGAAGAGTACATGAAGCGCATTGTGCCTCTTCGATAATGAGTACATCTGCCAAATCGGTCGTCGCCGAACTCTGTCAGCAGGAAGTCCAGCTGACAGAGGTCGGTCCGCCCATGCTGCACTGCTACACGTCAGCCTGTACCAGCGTGCTGTTCATAGACAGCATCATGTTGCAACGAACCTGACTGCCACAAGCGCTCGCCGCTGCCTGTGCACCAAATCTTAATTTATATAATTCTTCTATACGTGTATTTGTCACCTAACTCCTCCTATACGGCCGGACCAATTTGGATGAAATTTGTGTGCCTATTTCAATTGGTTCTTGGATGGTTCGAAAACCCAATTTGATCCGGTAGATAGCGCTACTGTCGGTGCAGGTGCGGCTGCATTTCCGGGGCAGAACTGGGTCCGCTAGTAGATATATATTTATCATCATCACCATCATCATCATCACTTCCAGGCTGTCTTCGGCCACGGCGACTGGCAACTAGCTACAAAGAGCGTTGCTCGTGTACACTCAATTTAGCGCCACGATGTTAATTTTGACAGGTCATCTTTAACCGACTTCAAAAGAAGAAGGAGATTCTCATTTCTTCGGGATCTTTTTTAAGCCTAGATAATAGTTTGGTATTTCTTATTACATTGTATTATTGTATATAATTTATTTTTTTTACTATCAGAAGGTCCCGCTCATCGAAACCATCGCGCTGTTTAAGTCGATTCAATTGAATGTTTTTTTTTATGTTCATGTATATTTAATTTGGTATTTATGGAATGTACATAGAATATTAGTAATATAGTACGGTCTGATGTTTTTACGATTATTTAATATTGAAATAAAAATTGTTTAAAAAGTTGCAGTTTCATTACATTATAAGTCCCGATATTTCGAATCCTTTGCAGGTCTCCGTGGAATGAGATAATGATCAATAGATATCCTAGCGGTTTTGGCCCCAGGCAACAGGATAGAAGCTAGAAATTGCAGGTTTAGTTCTTGTTAACGGCAGGTATTTTTATTTTATTTTTTACTGAAGATTTTTATGTGCATTTCATCCAATGCAATGGCTAATTGTACCCTTGAAAAGCCAAGGCGGATCACTAGTAGTGAATCTACATAGAAGTGAAATAGGCGAAGTATGTATGAAAATTCTTTATTGTACAAAAAGAACCAAAATAGCAAAAATTAAAAAGTATTCATTGAGAGATTAAATTGCAATAACAGGAAGGTTGGGATATCCTAGTAGGTATACGGAAAAACTGTGTCAGGAGATCCCGCTCTTCTACATAAATATATTCTCAATTATGTAATAAACACAGTGATGTACGAAGTATGTTTGCTAATTTTGGTGCTCCAGATGCTTCCACACTTTGTTGCTTATCAGAGTTCCTCATAAGTGAAGGCGCACACTACTAACGCAGTGTTGATAATCAGCAGAACAATTAACGGTGGTAATAACCCAAGGTAGTTTGTAAACAACAGAAATAAGGTATTTCCGATGAATGATACCCGGGGAACCTCTTGTGTGACGACACAATACGGTAAACTCACAACCAATTGGCATCAAAGTGTAAAATTGTTGTAAATCATCAATTGAAATACTTATGTAGGAAGAAGTACATATAAGAAACTAAAGTTTAGAAAGTACGGCTAAATATGCATTGACTTGGCCATCGCATGTAAATACAATGTTACTCAAAAGCAATACATATTATAGTTAATGTAACAAAAACAATCTAAACAATCTTATTTACTATAAGATGAATTGCTTGTGAGTTACATTGTGTTTTCATGCGATGGCCAAGTCAATCTATTTTATTTAAACATAAAAGATTTTTAATATTAATGTGGTCACTACAAGATGTTGTTAGATTAGCTAATTACGTAATAACTTAAGACAGAAGATCCATTAAATTAGGGACTGAATAAGCCAACCGACTTGGTATAACATGGATCTCACAACTTTTTACGGTAGAGAACTTAGTTGCGAGACTTGGTTTTTTTTACAAGTTTTGTTTTTGATGGCATTAATTTTAGCTTTAGCCTCGAAAATATTGAATGCACTCCACAACGTAAAACAAGCACACAAGTAACAATACACGACGGTGTAGACTTAGCAGGGGCGCGAGTGGAAGTCTTGGATGAAGAACTAAAGCATGGATATAGCCTCAGTAAACGTCAAGCATACACACCCAAAACTGTCAAAATGGTTGCCTTTGGTGTGCGTCAAGGTAGTAAAACCAGGAAATTAATAAGAAAAACTTATATTATACTACCATAATGTACAACCAAGACCAAAATAGGCATTTTGTATATTCCGTTGTATACAGGGTGTTGATTGAAGAGAAGAAGAGAGGAGAGAAGGAAAATAAAATAACAAATACAATTATTGCCATTTAAAGTAAAGAGATTGCTAAAGATAGAGGGAACTGCAAATCCGAGGGAGAGGCCTTTGCTCAGCAGTGGGACACGATTGCAGGCTAGCATTATTATTAAAGTAAGGAGATCAGCTATTAAAAGATCGCTTTCAATGTTAATACTCTTTCTATGCTGTACTATTTCTATGGGGAAAGCCATCAGTAACACTGATGCTAATTCTCTACTTCGATCGCCCCCCAAACGACGCACGGAAGCTTATGAACCTAGTTTCGGTTACGTTCCTAGTTTCGGCAGTTTTCTGAAGAAATCGAAACAAAACCAAAACTATAATTTTACGCTAAAATTCGCCTAAACGTAAACTGAAAGTTTGGTCGGACACTAACAAAGTCACGTGTATATCTTTTTGACCTCTACGACTGTGTAGATAATTAGGGTGCGACTTTGAGACTCACAGCAGGCGAGAGATGGCAGCAGCAGACAGCCGACGGCATGTGTCGCGACGGCAGACTATATAACTTAGCACACACTAAACACGGCGCTCTACGTGTCGCGCCTGTACCACCGGAAGTCCAGCTATACAACCTGAGGGTATTCCAGCTTCGTTCGCGCTACTACGTGCACATCGCTTCATTCGTGGTGGGCGTGCCGCGGCCTTTGCTGGAGAGCATCTTATGCGTGGACTACTGGCCGAAGGGTGCCATGTTCAGGCGGTTCAGGAGCAACCTGCCACTGGAGAACTTGTCACCAGAATCGACGATGTGACGGACCACGCCGAATCGTCACCGAAATAATTTAGTTTTATTTTTGTGTTTTATATCATAATGTATGTTAGTCTGTAAGGTAATTATGTATGGGCCTTTTGTAGTCTGATAATAAATGATTTATGATTATAATTAGCAGCATAAATTTGTAGGGGTTTCATTCCAATCACGGCTGCTATTGCCGCGCGGCATATCGGCACTTGTGTGGTGGCAGTTGCAGTCTTGCAAATCCAGATTACTTGATAATGTCGTCTGCCGTCGCACCATATATTATTATGTCGTCGCGACACATGCCATCACCCGTATGCTGCTCCAATCTGCCGCCTGCCGCAAGGCTCGGTATTGCAGCTTTTTACTTATTTTCTGCTGACTGTATAATGGAGAACAGAAGTTTTAAAAATATTGTTATTAAAGTCTCAATATTCTCCGTTTAAAATGGCAGTGACTTACGGACAGACAGGCGAAGTTACAAGGGTTCTGGATTTTGCGAACTGGCTACGGGACCCTACAAACTGGAAATGACTGGAGTTGAAACCTTGTATCACTTTTTTTTATCGCAATTCATCGCAAAGGATATCTAAGCCTGGCACCGGAACTAAAACCAGTTAAATTTTTATCAAAAGTGCACTTGCCAATATTTTATTTCTTATCATTTTCACTAATTGACATTCACTTTTTAACATAAAGCGACACTTAGTATAAATACAAAGACTCTTTCCTTTACCACAATACTTCATGTTTGTTTTGACTTCTGTTGGAAAAAATGGTTTCTAAGGTTTGTTTTAAACATAAGTGCATTTAATTACTTATTGCTGTGTATCCTCGCTCTGGGTCGTGGTTGTTCAGCAAGTTTCCATTGCCATCGAACGAGGCAATGCTGCCAGCATAATGGGAACTTTTGAACCAGTGCACCTAGCACGAATCTTCTCGATACGCGTTAACTCGATACGTTACTCAGTGCGTCTCATTATAACCAGCACATTATTGAATCTCACCGGATGACGAATGTTCACCAAAATGGCTGTTTTGGCCGCACCAAATTTTTCATAGAGTATCCATTAGGCTTTAGTCACCTGGTGAGATTAAAAAATTGCACCCCAGGCACGATACACGGCGGGGATTTTTATTAGGATAAGTTAAGTAGTTAGGTTAATTTTAGACGAAACTAGTTGTGGATTTTTTTTTGTGAAAACGTATTGACGAAGCCTGGTGCTGAGTTTTAGTTTTAATGGTTTTTATTTAAATGTATGTTTTTATTAAATAAAATACTTTGATAGGTGTGTTACTTTTCATATTAACTTACGAAAATAACAAGTGCTTTACAAACATAATAAGTTCACATTACTTTTTTTAATATTTAACTATAGCTGTCAGAGTGTGTTAAGTGGAAATCAAAGAGCATTAATGTTAAAAAATTAAATTAATAATATTTAAATTACAATTATGAAAACAAACAAACAGTGTAAACGTGGTGTAAACAGACAAATAATTACTGGCACTAGAGGTATTCCATCTTAGCTTTTCTTAATTTGGTAGGGTTACAATGTTGGCGACCAACTTTTGGCCGCCAACTTCACAATTGGCCGCCAACTTTTGGCCGCTAACTTCACACCGGTTTCCATCTTAGCCCTCTGGGTTGGCAACGCATTTGCAATCTTCTTGGTGTTGCAGGTGTCTATAGGCGGTGGTGATCACTTACCATCAGGTGACCCATTTGCTCGTTTGCCTTCATATTTCATTAAAAAAATCAGTGTACTTTATATAAAATACTTGTAAAACAAAGTCGCTATACGTTCCTGTCTGTCCGCATATCTCCGGCCGCTTACGCCTAAACCACGCAACGGACTTTGGAACGGTTTTCACTGTAGCTTAAAGAACTTTATTTAAAAAGTTTTTATGCACATAACATCCTAATCATACCCAAGCAACGCCAGGCCCAGTCACTAGTATAAACTAAAACATTATCCTCAATCACAGAAATGTGTCATACAGGAAAATGTAATGCAATCAGAGCAGTTTATCACGCACACGTCTGTAAACGTATTGTCACTTCCTTTATGAACCAAGTGGCCCACTGCTGCGCCTCGTCTCATTTTCCTTAACTTCAACCATCATTCGTATCTTTGCTCTTTCCTTCTTCCTTGTTACGACCAATACACCCTAGATTTATCATTTCTGGGAATATATTTCACGGTCATAACATACCGACTCCAATCGCCATGTTGTCTGAAAGATCAACTCTCTGTTCCAGGTGACTTTGTCCATTCTTGCGCTGTGTCTCTGCCTTCAGGGGACCCTCCAGTTCCCAGACCACAACCGCAGCCGCAGAGCCGATGACAAGCCAAGTCTGATCCCCTCGTCTCCCATTAGCATCAGCGACATCCAAGGCTGGGTTAATGTCATGACTAGCATGATGAACTCTGTCCCTGGCTCGTCTAGCTCGAAGGCGGTAAATGACAAAGCTGAAGACAAGACTGTGGATCATAAAGACTAACATGAACACGATACAGATGACGATAAACGTAAGACAGGTTGAGATGCTAAGGTTAAAAAACATGCGAATATTATTGGCAAGATTTCAAAATGTTCAGTGGTTGTGAAGAAATTCGAAATTCAAAAATAAATATTTCCGTTGACTACTAACCGCCTTTTTTTAGACGAATTCCTTTGCCAGAAAGTTTCCCTAACTACTTGACACGATAGCAAAAAAAATTTTATTAGACCCCCCACTCTTTTGGATGTAACATCGGTCATATTGATGTTGGTCATATAAAATGTAGCCTATGTCACCCGGACCATATAACGAATCGATGGACACCTAATTCATCAAAATCAGCTCAGCGGATTAGTCACTACGGTGGAACATACCTAAATACATACATGGACTGCTAAAAACATAACCCTTCCTTTTGGCTTTGCCGTAATCAGGTAAAAATTAAAAGGAGACTCATGCTCGTGTTTGTGTGTCATCAACTCATCAATTTAGTAGCAAATTCTTTTCGCATTTATACAATCGGATCTGTAGTTATTAAAGTTGAATTTTAAATAATGTTATTGGCCCAGTCCTTGACAGTGGCCCAGTTGACGAGAAAATGCGGAAACATACCACTAAAAACGAGAGACAGCTACTGGTAGAACAATACTACGCGTGACCAGCACTGGTAGGTACAGTACTTGAATTGGAGATACAATACATATTCCTTGAGTCTGGGAAATGGTTAAGGGTAGCTACTTTTTTTCTTTTGATGCATTTGCCTTCATTCATTTTAAACATAAAAAAAACTAAGTATCTTTCTTATATTGAAACTTCCACATGGTATATTAAAAATACGCCAAGCAAAATTTTAATATATACAAAAATAATGCTATAATTTTAAAATTAGGAGTTTAATTTAGGTACTTACAGAAAAGGACTTAAACGTACAAATATGAATGATATTGTTGAATCTACATGTACCTATCTTCACTAATATAATAAAGAGGCATACTTTGTTTGTTTCTATTTAGGAGAAAATCTCTGGAAATACTGAACCGATTCCAAAAATTATTTCATTAATAGAACGCTACACTATCCCTGACGGACACAGGCTACTAAGGCTGCGTTTTCACCAGAGATGTGAGAGGATGTGTAGCGAGGGATGTGTTTGTAAGAACCAATAGAATCGCTTCATTTACCTCGCCTCGGTCAGCACAGCTCTGGCGGAAACGGCTCATTGGTTCTTTACAATCACATACCTCGCTACGCATCATCGCTCATCTCTGGTGGAAGCGCAGCCTAATTCCACGCGAACGAAGTCACAGGCGTCCGCTGTATATATTTTACAGGATAGTTTAGGTAACCGTCCCAACCCTTGACATGCGTAGGACATTATTTTTACCAATAGGTAGTTGACATTATTGCTTTTCGTTTTTAATCATAGGTTTCTATATCATCTCGTCAATTATTGGGTCAGCATTGAAGACTGGGACCGTTATTCATACACCTTCTGTATTTTGTTAAATTAAATTGTGGCTAAGCAATGCGGGTGGTAGGACCTTGTGCAAGACCCGTCCGGATCTTGCTCGCTAATCCTGCCGCTACCCAGCAGTGCTTGCACTGTTGTGTTCCGGCGTGGAGAGCAAGACAGCCGGTGTAATTACTGGCACAAGAGGTATTCCATCTTAGCCCTCTGGGTTGGCAACGCATCTGCAATCTCTTCGATGTGGCGGTTGTATATAGGAGGTGGTGTACACTTACCATCAGGTGACCCACTTCCTTGTTTGCCTTCCTATTTCATTTATAAAAAAAGCAATGCAAAGTTTTGTTTCCTATATAAAATTACTGCAATTCCCTCGTTTGCTTACTTTACGATCGTTTCAAGTAAGGCGTTTCTTTTTAATTCCTTGGCATGACCAATCGCAAGTGATCTAAGCCTTTAGTGTAAGTTTTCTGTAAAAAACGTCTCTAACGCGTTAGCGTTAACGTCTAGATTGTATGGAAACATTTTGTTGCAAATACGCGCCGCAAGAGGCGCTGTCTTAGGTAAACTTTGTTCTTCTGTTTTTTTGTATGTAGAGGGTAATATAATGGAACTAAGGAACCAATTTCAAAAATTCTTTCAAAAGAAAGCTACGCTATCCCTGACGGGTATAGACTACTAATTCAAGATACCGAATTTAAATAAAACTGAGCAAAAATAAAAGATGTGGAAATTGTTATTTTTTGAATTCGCGTTATAATAGAAACTGCAAAACATTTTCTAGTATAAGACAATAATATTTAAGAATGTTGATGGTCTAAAGCAGAGGTCACCAAATGGCGAACCGCGGTCCGCATCCCGACCGCCGACCCATTTTGCGCGGACCTCGAGAACACAGCAACTCGCACTACACGTAATTAAGAGGAAACCTCAAGGCTAAGAGAATTGAAAAATAGGTATTTGTAAAATCTATTGCTGCCTCCATCTATCAAGCCTCCCCCCGCAGAGCGCAATAGAGACAGCTGCAGCTTGGACTGAAAATACCTATTTAAAGTACACAAAATCAACGATTTGTAGACCCCTGATTCCTTCTCCAAAACTTAACCGATTTAACTACTTTTTTCATTAAAAATTAAAGAAAGGCTTTGGCAGTGTTCCTATTTTTTTCCTTTTTTAAATAATGTAGTAAAATTTGTTTTCTGAATGTATGAACGCAGCCGAAAATCTGGCCAATTTTTAAAGTTTTTGAATGTTCATATCTCTTTTAATAATTAATTTATTGAAAAAAGGAAAACATAGGGACATGCATAATAGTGGCCATCGATTTTTTGGAAAAAAATTATTGCTCTATTGACATTATCCAGAGAGGAAACAGGGGACCACGTTTGTATGGAAAAACGGCCCTTGTGTTTCCTCTTAAATGTAATTTTTACATTTGTTTAGTAAATATTTTTTTCTATAAAATGTTGTGCGGACCGCGATGGTCATTTCATTTCTTAAAACAGACCCCGAGCTAAACTACCTCTAATTGGTGACCCCTGTTCTGAAGTATCCACTAAATCGACAATTTCGATACGGTGCCTATTAAAACTCTTGATTATATTAATTACACAGTTTACTTCGTACATAATATTATTCACTAAACTATCAATCAGGAACATAATACTTCTGCGTCGTCGATGGTATCAATTAACATGGTATAATTTTATATGTAAATATTTATCACGGATCTTCTAATACTTGGAAAGGGGAAAATCTTACTTCAAATAAAAAACAAGCGTATAATGCACGGTATTTAGATAAACAGCGGGTTTTTGCAACACCAAGGGCGACGATTAAAACGACACTTCAGCTAATGAGTAACCTGAACACAGATAATACTAATTACAACTGGTATTTACCCAGAGAAATACTTTAAAAATACGCCATTTTTAATTCCTACCAGCCAGTTGCATATTGGCAGTGAAGAATGCAGTGCGTGATTGTATTCTGTTTGTTGCTGGCCACAAATATTCAGAGCTATGAAACTGACAGTGAAGTATTTGAAAATCGAATGCCCTCCCAACTGTACCCTTGGCATCCAGTAATGGGGCCACACGGAGACCGATCGAGAGCGTCGAAACCAATGGCTGTTAAGCAACCGAAGTATGATGACGGGAAGTTCATCTCGTTTGTTCAAGATGGCAGTGCTGCGAGACCATTCCTACCTTCCCCGTATTTGGGAGGGTTATACACCGTACCCTATTACCCCTCTGCTGACACTTATTATTACCAACCTCCCAGCTATGGGTATCCGCAGAATGTAAACTTCGTGATACGGAAAGACAACAAGGAGAAAACTGATTCGAAATAGGTATAGCTTGCCGGGCTTCCTTGCTGTCCAACCAGCGTCTACTATGGCCACTTTGCTATGGACAGCAAGTTATCAGTTCGATCGACCTAGTAACCAAGCTATTTATTAAGGTTTGGTCCGTAATGTAATTTAAGTCGATTGTAAAAATAAGGACCTATGTAATTTTTTTTAATAATAATAATAATTGCAAATCATACAGTTTTATCATTTATTTACCAATCTCTACCACTGGTTTGGAAAAACTCAATGAAGTATCTTTAAAAGTTACAAAAGCTTTGTCAACATAGTGAAACATTTCTCTTCATAAACTTAACTAGTAGTAGTACAGTATTACCAAAAATATATTGTGCCACGATGTACCTGCGCAGTAGACCAATTTTAGTAGCGCGAGAAATTTCGATCTACCAATGATAAAGTAGAATTTTACGCGCTCTAAACTCTTGCGCTTTTATTGGTCTATCGATTTCGGAGCAACATGGCGGCAGCCCGTGCGCCACAGTGTACGAATTGTGTAAGCGGGACAAAGCTAAGAATGCATAGCAAGTAATACTCTGCCAGTTGCGCTTGCCAATAAAGTACAATATGGATTATTCACGTTCGGCTACTGTCGGAAACCGGTCTGCGCTTCTCTGCGCAAACGAATACTGCCGAAGCACAGTATATTTTTGGTAAAACTGTAGTACTAGTGTGTTTTCTGTGTGTGTGTATTTCTTATGTGGTGTACAATAAAGAATATTTTTTGTTGTTGCTATAGTAAACAGGATAAAAATCGATGATTGTCATTGAAATAGCATTGCCCTTGAAATCCGGTTGTTTACATGTTATGTAAAATATCTGTAAACTAACCTAAATGTGTGAACGCTGACGTATTAAGATACACATTGAAATAAATTCATAAGGCTATGTTAAATTTGATACGTTTTGTTTGTGTTCAAGTTCCCAGTGATAGTCAAACTGTTGTTATTAAAAACTTTTAACAACATATTGCGTCTCTATCGAGAAGCATCTTGAAATAAATGTTGTACATCGGGGAGAATGGGTAACTTTAAGATAAATATTTACAAGATATATTAGTCCCAACAGCTGTACTTAAGCCTAATTAAAATATAAGAAAAGAAAAAGAAAAAGAAATAAAGTTTTTATTTTATTTTATTAATTTCACGCTAAGATATTATAGTGAGTTTTTTTAAAAGAACAATCGGACAACTTATTTTACTTTGCCCTTCTTTGAGTTTAACACATGAAACCTATACTAAGTGTTAAAACTGCATAAATTATTTAAGTATTCATATGTTTGAAAAATGTATTTTTTTGCAGTCAAACATATTTTTCTATTATAGCTGATAATGAAAATAAATAAAATCTTCCTTGAAATATTTACACGAGTTGACCGTCACAAGCTAGGCAACATTTGTGCTAGGCAACGGATATAACATTATGTATGTTATATATTTTTTATTTTTTTATTAATAGGTAAGTTAATAAATATTTTCCAGTTTCTCGAGAATCGGACTTTCCATAATCGAACCTAGAACTTTATGGTTACGTAATAAGCGTCTTTTACCACTAAGCTACCCGGTCTACAAGCAGTAAGAAATACACTAAAATACTTACTTATAGTGGTAAAGTTTGAGCACCCACGTTCTTTCCTACATGCTAAAAATCGTATTCATAGAAACTGGACTTCGATAAAGATATACAAACTTACCAATTCAGCTGACGAGAGCCCATTTAGTTAGCATGGCCCAAAAATAGTATAGCTCGGTTTTTTTAAGACTGCAAGGATAAAGTTGCACAGTTTAATTGTTCGGTTACTAGGATTCCCCAATTTGACAGCAAATTACATATTTAAGCGAAGATCTCTCGGTGTTATGATCAGTGTATCTCTAACTAGTTAGTGTTGTTACTGCAAAAATGTTGAAAGTAAGTCTTTATTACACAAAGTGCGTGCTTACAACAATAATTTAACCCTTCGGAGCCTGCGTCAGGAGTTGTCAATGTATTTTATTGCGGTTTTAAATTTAAGCCAAATGTCTATAAAACTCATTGTCAAATTTTGACAGACGTTTATAACAGCACCACCTCGGTATCGTAGTGGTCCTCCACTGCGCGTTTTAAACGCTCCTTTTTACCTCGGACGCGCAAAATCTGGAATGGGCCGCCGGCTAGGGTTTTTCCATCTTGCTTTCACATGGGTGCCTTCAAAAGGCGAGTGTACCAAATTTTTGCAAGGCCGGCAACGCACTAGCAGTCCTAATGATGCTGTAGGTGACCATGCGCGGCGGTGATCACTTAACATCAGGTGAACCACTTGTCCGTTTGTCGGCTTAAGTTTAAAAAAAACGGCCAAGATTAGGTAAAGTCGACACTTATGATAAGTATGTACTTAAAACAATATTAATACCTACTAGTGTTAATACTTCTTTGTTTTTTTCTTTATTAAGAATCGCTTCTTTTAATATAACAATCACTAACCCAATAATATAGTGATCAATTGGCATAGAGTAGAAATTCTATACACTTAAAATGCTATCTAATGAATGACAACACAAAGAAAAATTAGGGTAATGGCAGGGTTAAAAAATACAAAAAGAAAAATCGAAAAAATTTAAAAATAAATAATTTCGATTACAATAATTCTATACACAATAGTTTCTTACGATGAGTTATTGTTGAAATTTTACGAATTTGCTAACTTTCTAGGAATAAGATAACATATTAATTTACTTACCAACCAGCGTGCTAAAATAGTAACAATGCTTAACATTGACTATGTGTTGGAAATTAGAGATCGACATCATCAATTTCTACGTAGTAAATTGTAATAACCATGATCATTTACTCAGAGATTATTTGTTACGGCCACTTGCACAGCAGTAGTAGGGATTCGCCGGTTCTGGATCACTTTTTTTTCGCTCAAAATGGCGGATTTGGGGGCAAAGAAATCTAAAAAAAAAAAAAAAAAAAAAAAAAAAAAAAAAAAAAAAAAAAGGTCAACACCCCATTTAAAGCGATTGGACGGGGTCTCATCACGCTCCGCCCACTCCTTCACGTATATATGTACTTCCATTGCAACATAATACCAACACTTAATCACATACTCATAAAAGGATAGAGACCCTTTCCTTTGTTTCCTACTCACCCTTTGTTACGTTCAACTTCTTACCTGCGCCCACTTCGACTGCCGACCTTTTTTTTTCCTGGGTACCTGATCGCCCGCCACGCTCCGTACAAATAAAATACCATGTCTTTTCATAAGTCCACTTTCAATTCATTATTCTATCAACACATAAATATCCTATCGCATTATTCGCAGTACACTTTTATTCGTAGCCTATAACTTTTAGGACTATCATAAATCTAACCTAACCTAACCTACATTTTGGAGAAATTCAAACCTAACTTAACCTAACCTCCATTTTGGAGACATTCAAACCTAACCTAACCTACATTTTGGAGAAATTCAAACCTAACTTAACCTAACATCCATTTTGGAGACATTCAAACCTAACCTAACCTACATTTTGGAGAAATTCAAACCTAACTTAACCTAACCTACATTTTGGAGACATTCAAACCTAACCTAACCTACATTTTGGACAAATTCAAACCTAACATAACCTAACCTAGGTTTTGGAGAAATTCGCAAGCCATAACTTTCAGGACTATTTTAAATCTAACTTAACCTAACCTACGTTTTGGAGAAATTCGTAAGCCATAACTTTCAGGCCTATCTTAAATCTAACCTAACCTACGTTTTGGAGAATATTGTCACGCTATACTTGGTTTGTACTTTTGATTCGCAACTCGATGTTTCGTGGACATATCTTTTGACAAATTCTTATTTTGCAAACTACTTATTTTATTCTGAATCCATAACTTTCAGGACTATCATAAATCTAACCTAACCTAACCGACGTTTTGGAGAATATTGTTACGCTAAATAGTAAATGGTTTCAGTTAAAAACAAGAATTTTGTTGCTTTATTGCTTTTTACTTCTAACCTTATTAAGTACTCCTTAGAAATACTAGTTTTAACGTGTTTGTTACGCAATTCGATTATTTAAATACTAGTCAAAACTTGTAGGATTGCACTATGTACAAAGGATATTAAGAACGCAGCCTTGTGTTTCGCTTACACAGTAGGTACTATCCTACATTTTGTGGACATATTATATAGCTAAAGTTTATTTTATGAATATACATATAGACAGAGAGTTTACATAATACAGTAAACGGTTTCAGTAGCTTTATTGTTTTCTTTGTATCAAACGCACCACGATCTTTTATTATTTAATTACTTAACATCAATACACTATGCAAAGAGAGCTTTTTGAAAAAATAGCTAGTTTGAACGTGTTCACTAGGCGAACCGTTTACCTGACCATCGTCAATAAGAGGAGCGTTATGTTTTTTTGAGTGTATGTCTTTGAAGATACTGGTTTAAACCTGCTAAATTGCACTACGCATAAAGGACCTCAAGAACGCGGACGGCATTGTATAATTGCTTTATTGTTGTCTTTGTATCAAAAGAACCGCCGCTGTCTTTTGTTATTCAACAAACCGCGTCTGGGGAATACGAGTTTATACCTGTTCAATAAGCGAAGCCCTTCTTTAAAAAAATACCTGTCCCAACTCGTAGGGATTGCGCTGGGTATAAAAGCCCGCCATCACATCTCGGCTTCATTGCGCCCCAAACAATTCTCCGAGCAAGATCTTCCAGTAAGAGAGTCGTGAGTCGTGAAGTTTAGTGCAAGGTTGCTGAAAGCAGTGTTTCGTTGCTGAAATGGATGTAAGTATGTAGTCATAATTTTATGTGTGCCCACTTATTTCAGATTTTGATTGATTGTAACATAACCTTCATCTATGTTTTATGTGTGCCCACTTATTTCAGATTTTGATTGATTGTAATATAACCTTCATCCATTTTTGTGTTTACCATGTAAATCTACTTTGAAGGACCGTTTGAATAACGTTTTTATTTTGTTACAGGAAAACACATTTAAAAATTATTACTATCCCGACGACGAAGCAAGTGATGAAGAAGGAACGTTGGCCTATAAAGTCAAAAAAGCTATTGCTAACACTAACAAGAGGCCTAATAACAGCATAGATGGCTTCTTTGAAAAACGGAAGAAAAGGAAAGTTGCTGTAAAGTCGTCGAGCGTCAGCCAAGCTACTGCGGAAGGCGTGGCTTTTATAAAGTCCAATAAAGACGATGCATCATACGCCTCACATCTTATAAAAATTGAGGTGTATGATGCGCGGAAAATAAAAAATGTTCCGCCAACGGAGCATTGGAAACATGCGGAAGTGCGTGTTAAATACTACGCGCACTCCGAAGAGGATGCTCACGTGGAATCCACAAGAGATGTGATTTACCAAATCACCAAACAGTTAGCGGAAAAAAGTGATTGTGTCAATTACGTTATAGACAATACAAAATAAGTGTAAAAGTAGTTTTAAGATCTTCATTTGTTCCTTTTATCTTTTTTTACTCGATTGTTTGCGTTTTGTTTGTTAATTGCTTTATAACTCGTACCGAACATTTTTCTTTGTATAGCGAACACCTTTTGTATTCTAAGCTTCCTTTCTAGTTATTATTTTTCCGACAAAGAGTCATTGTCTTTCATATTAGATAAGTAACACAAGTTCCAAGCGCCGATGTTCATTGTATAAATAGACCATAGCCCGCTTTAAAAAAAAACACATTCTAACGAAGACGTAATAATGGACGGACAGAGCTGCAACTTCTTCGACCAACAACTTGAACAGCTTACTGAAGACCAAAGGCTATACGAACTCTGCGAAAAAGTGGAACAAGAATATTTTAAAACGTAGGTTACTTACCTTTGTTATAATTCTGCTTTTGTTATAATTGTGCTATTGTCATAGATATCCATCCTACTGAATCATGCTTCAACTCATTTGATGCTAATAGTTACCTTTGTTATATTGTGTCATTGTAATGGATACCCATCCTACCGAAACATGTTTCAACTCGTTTTTTGCTAGTTGTAGCTGGTAGGGGTGGATTTTAAGGTATTTAAACCGAATGCCAGTTGCTTCAAATCATTTGTTACTTTTCTCGCGACGGCATAAGACTAGTTCTATTTAAGATGTATTTCAATTTGGATCTATCTCAAAGTGAAATTGCAAGCCTAGATAAATCTTTGATCTTGTCCAAATTCCATAATTTGATACGATTATGGTATTTAAAAAAAGTTTTACCACTTTCGTGGTTAGAGGATACGGAGATTATGCCATATTTCACACCATGCAGTGGACACATCATACACACTCATCAATCTGACACATCCGATGAAATTGATGGTGTACTGCCAATGCAGGCATATTGTTTAAATTGTAGACGAGAAATGAGTTAGTATTAAACTTTTAGGTGTTTTTGTTTATGTTATAATTGTCAATAATTTGTAATATTAATAATTGTTTTATTTTTGCAGATCTTTACAAGTTGGCCGAGGAGGTGTAAATAAAAAAAGATCAGCAATGTCTACCGTGACTGCCGAACCACCAACAAAGAAAAATAAACCTTTGAACAATTCAGCTAGCTACGCTGCTGTGGCAACGTCAACAGTATCAGTTGGACACCAAAACGTGAGTACAGAAAGTAATCACAAAATTGAATGTCCTGTGTGTCACGTGTCAGTATCTAGAAAATATTATTCCAACCACTTGAAAAGTAATACTCATAAAAACAACGTGATAAGTTCTGACAAGGAATTTACAAACGTTCAGTTAATTGAAAGCGCGTTCGGGAATAGAATAGTTACTTACAGAATTTTACCTGATTCCGTTACTACCAATGCATTTGAAACACCAGAATTATTTTTGCATAATATCAAGGGAAAAGTGTTTAAGTTACTAGAACGATCCATAGCAGAACAAACTGTCGTAAAAGTAAATTTCATTCTTAATGCAGACTTTACACAACAAACTAAGCAACTTAATAATGTTTTTGACTTTCAATCGTTAAATTACGTCGTTTGCAAGGGGGACGCCACAGATGGTATTTATGCATCACTTGTAACTGAAATTGTTAACAAAGTAACCAATTTTGAAAAAAAAGACAGCGGATGGAGTTTAGTTAAAATAAAATATTTAGACATGAATATCAATAAATTCAATCCTTTGCGTGGTTCATCTTACATAAACTTACCATTGGATATAAAAAACAAAAAAGCAGTTATCAACGTTAAAAACAAAGACCATGAATGCTTCCGTTGGGCTATACTGTCAGGTTTATATGAGCCAAATAACAACTCTAACAGGGTCTCGTCGTACAAATTGCACAGAAATAAATTGAAATTTGAAAATCTTTCCTTCCCAATAAAAATAAACGATATTCATAAATTCGAGAAAATGAATGATCTAAGCATTAATGTTTTTGGCTTGGAGTACGATTCGAAAAGCAAGCAAAATAAAGTTATTGGTCCGTTACACTTAACGAAAAGTAGGAAAACTATCCATTTAAACTTGCTGTATTTAAATCACGGTACTAAGGGCCATTATTGTTACATAAAAAGTCTATCGCGATTAGTATCAAAACAAATGACGACGTCAGAGCATGCAATCCACTTATGTGATGGTTGTTTAATTTATTTCACTTCACATGAAAAATTGCAGAAACATCAAAAACATGACTGTTTTCATGTATGTACAAACTTACCCTCTGAAAACGATAGTAAAAGAAACTGGTTTAATGAATTAGTTCCCTCTAACCAAATATCATTCAATAACTACGATCGTAAATTGAGGGTCCCATTTGTTATATATGCCGATTTCGAAGCATTTTTAAAACCCATTGAAACTTGTATCAACGATCCGAATAAATCCTCAACAACCAATGTTCAGGAACATGTAATGTACAGTTTTGGATACTATATTAAATGTTCATATGATGACAGTTTATCTGTATATAGAACATACACAGGTCAAAATTGTGCCGAATCATTTATGAAATTATTAAAAAAAGATTTAGAGAACATTTGCAAAAAGAACACTTTTGTAAAATGTCCTTTGCCCTTAACGGAACAAGATAAAGTAACCATAGCACAAAGTGATACCTGTTTCATTTGTGAAAAAAAATTAAATGAAGAATTCATTGTGTCTCATAACCAACATACCGGTGCTTTTGAAGGAGTCGCTCATCCATCCTGTTCTGAGAAATATCGAACCCCTAATTTCTTACCTGTGTTTTTACACAATTTGAGTAGCTATGATGCTCATTTTATTGTACACGGGCTTGGATTTGAAGAGGGGGACATAGAAGTTATCCCACAAAACAAAGAAAAATATATTTCTTTCTCCAAGCAATTTCACATCAATAACCATGTAATGAAATTAAGATTTCTTGATTCCTTAAAATTTATGAGTAGCAGTCTTGATAAGTTAGCCAAAAATTTACTGCCCGATCAGTTTCATGAACTTCGGTTAAATTTTCCATCTGAAGAAGACTTCAAACGCTTAATACGAAAAGGAATATATCCATATGAACATATGACATCTTTTGAATCATTAGAATTGGTTAGTCTTCCCAATCACGATGATTTTTACAGCTCATTAAATGATAACCACATTTCAGAAAATGATTATAAACATGCACGTGACGTATGGAATCACTTTAAATGTAAAAACATGGGGGATTATTCAAATCTTTACTTAAAAACTGATGTTTTGTTGTTAGCAGATGTGTTTGAAAATTTTAGAAATGTTTGTAAAGAAACATATGGATTGGATCCTGCACAATATTACACGGCACCTGGATTAAGTTGGGATGCTATGTTAATGTCTACTAAAATTAATCTAGAACTTCTAACGGACATTGACAAAATTTCTTTTATTGCAAATAACATAAGAGGTGGTATTTCTCAATGTAGTAACAGACATGGGAAAGCTAATAATATATTTATGTCTGAATATGATCCTACGTTACCATCTTCATTTTTGATGTATCTAGATGCAAATAACCTTTACGGTTGGGCAATGTCACAATGCCTTCCCATTGGCAAGTTTGAATGGGTGGATAATAATACCGATTTTAATGTTTCTGATGATGCTGAACACGGATACATTCTAGAAGTTGATTTGGAATACCCAAATAACTTACACGATTTTCATTCTGATTTACCATTCTGCCCAGAAAACGTTTGTTTAGGTGATACCAAAGAAAAAAAGCTGATTCCTAATTTAAATAACAAAGCGAACTATGTGATTCACTATCGAAATCTAAAACAATGTTTAAAATCTGGTTTACGTTTGCTAAAAATTCACAGAATTTTAAAGTTTGAACAAAAGGCATGGTTAAAGACTTACATCGATTTAAATACACACATGCGTTCGTTGGCCAGATCAGAATTTGAAAAAGACTTCTTCAAACTCATGAACAATTCTGTTTTCGGTAAAACTATGGAAAATATAAATAAAAGAGTGAATGTTAAATTACTTAACCACTGGCAAAACCACGGAAAAACTCAAGGAGTTCAATCTTTAATAGCAAGACCTGAATTTCACAGCCTTTCTATATTTTCGGAGAATTTGGTTGCAGTACAGTTGAAAAAAACAAAAGTCTTGTACAACAAACCTATTTATTTAGGATTTTGTATATTAGATTTGTCAAAAACTTTAATGTATGAATTTCACTATGACTTCATGAAAACCAAATATCCAGATAAACTGAAATTGCTTTACACGGACACGGACAGTTTGGTATATCAAATATTTACGGATAACTTTTACGCTGATATACTAATAGATCTAGAATCTTACTTTGATACTTCTGATTATCCTCCTGACAATCAATACGGTTTGCCATTAGTAAATAAAAAGCAATTGGGTTTTTTTAAAGATGAAAATAATGGTAAAATTTTTAAAGAGTTTATTGGCCTTCGATCAAAAATGTATGCAATGGATGTACAAAACGAATTTATAGCAAAAGCAAAAGGAGTTAATAAATGTATTACTAAAAAATTTAACATTGACAATTACAAAACATGTTTGTTCAAAAAAGATAATCTGTTGTGTGAAATGATGCGGTTCAGGTCTATAAAACATGTTATATTTACACAAAAAATAAACAAAATATCTTTATCACACAGTGATACAAAACGATATTTACTAGAAAATTCCACTGACACGCTTGCTTGGGGCCACTACAGAATAAAGGACATTCAGTGTTAATATTACTTTTCTGTACTTGCGATTGTTCCTAAATTCGTAACAAATTTTTTTGTAATTATTGAGTATGGACTGGTAATAAGATAATAGAAAGTTGTAATTTATGTATAATTTAAAAATTTCAGAATGTTTTTAGACATTTTTTTTTTATAAATTTAAGTTTTTTCTTTGTAGTATTATGCATGGACTAGTAATAAGATTACAGAAAGATGTAATTTACTCTTTTTTTTTTTAAATTAAATACAGTGTTTAGATAAATTTCATGTGTTTTTATTTAAAAATTATTCAGGTGTGACAAAACTATATAACCTTGTTTGGACTTAAAAAAAAATCATTAGTGTTTTAGTACTTTTAGATTCAACACGTATAACAGATTTATATAATGATTCACTTTTGTCACCCTTTTACGGCCATTGTTGCTGGTCCCAGTGGGTGTGGAAAATCAAAATTTGTCACAAACTTTTTAAATGATTGCAAAGTACTATGCGATGTAAATTTTTCGGAAGTTATTTGGTGTTATGATGAAATGCAACCTTTGTACAATCTGGAAAATGTTAATTATAGTCAAGGAATACCTGATATTAACATGTTTGATGGGAAGCAACCTAAACTTCTTATTATCGATGATTTGATGAGGGAGTCAGATGGACGGATCGTTGATATTTTCACGAAGGGTAGTCATCACAGAAACTTAAGCGTGTTTTATATTACACAAAATATATTTCACCAGGGACGAGGTCAACGTGACATCTCGCTAAACACAAGTTACATTGTATATTTTAAAAATCCTAGAGATAAAACTCAAATACGATACTTGTCGCGACAAGTTTATCCTGAAAATTCAAAATTCGTGGATGAAGCCTATAAAGATGCTACTAAGGATGCCCATGGATATCTCATGATTGATCTGAAACAAAATACAGATGACTTATGTCGTTTCAAAACTAAAATATTTCCGTTCGATAAAAATTGCACAGTTTACATTCCTAAAAAAGGATTTAAATATAACAGGAATCAACAAGTTTTAGTCAGTTCTAAATGATGCACTCGAGTGTGAGCACATATAAACACTTACTTGAAGCGTTGCAAGTACTTAAACCAAAATATCGCACGGCTTTACTCAAAGCTTGTGATGATGATGAAATCAATATTATTTGCGAGTGTATTTATAACGTGCTAAAAGGAAAAATTCCATTAGAAAAAAAAGAAAAATCTAAATTAAATAAACACAAGAACATATTACGCAAGCTAGTTTCAAAGGGAAAACAAAAACTAAGAAAAACTATCATCATTCAAAAGGGTGGTGCATTTCTACCTGTTATTTTAGGTGCAGTTTTAAGTGCTTTAATAAACTCTTTATAACCAAAATGGAGAACACAAAAAAAATGCTTTTGGTAGAACAAGATTTTATTGAAAGACTTAAAAATAATGAGCTATCAGAGAACTCATCGTCTCGTCTGGATGGAGAGATGAAAAAAATATTGAAAAGTAAAATGGATGATCGTGAAAAATGGGCATTATATTCCCAAGCACTGCAGCGATTTTTACATTTTGCCGAAGCAGATCGAAAGCCTTTCAAAATACCAATAGTAATGGATGGAGTTGATCACTTAAACAACCTCAACAGTGACTTAGATTCAAAGGTAAAAAAGCAGGAAAATGCAAATAATGACTCAGTCGCAAGCCCAACTTTGCTGGAAGATGATGTTCCTGCTACACCACCACTTAATAAAACGAATCAATACTATCCTGTGGAATTAACTCCATCTCATATCGTACAAGGAATACCGAAATCTTATCGATCGAAAACCCAAACTTTAATGGACATTATTATCCTTAATAAAAAAAAAATTTGGTGGAAGACAGGAGGGGAAGTTGTGTTAAACAATCGAGTGATCCCAAATAGCAATATTGTCGATCTGATAAACGATGTAACAAGACCTCTAAAACGCGCAAAACCAATAGGTTGGGAAGAATTTGCATTGGTTTTAAAAGATATAGGAGTTCCTACATTTTGTATTGGTAATCCTGCTAACTTGGAGTATATGAAGAGAGATTACACCAACGAGTTTCGCGCATCATCATCATCTTCTAAAAATACAAGGGATTCATCATTTAAAGTAAAAAACGCATCTACACCTATTTCTGCTAAAACAATTGAGTCGACCAAAAAGAAATTAGATTGGGAAAAATGGACCCCCTATTAGATATAAATAAGATTTACTACGATGTGTCCAACCCAGCTGGTTACAGTAGTATAGATAAGTTAGCGAAGGAAATGAAAGGTAATATGAGCAAGGAGGAAGTAAAAAAATGGTTACAGTCTCAGGAAACGTATACTTTACATAAACCTGTCCACCGACGATTTACTAGGAATCGATACATCCTATCTAATTATAATGAACTCTGGCAGGCTGATCTCAGTGATATGCGTACTTATAGTCAATATAATGATGGATATAAATATATTCTTTGTGTTATTGATGTTTTTAGTAAATATGCTTTTGCAAGAGCCATGAAAAAGAAGGATTCAGAAACAGTTAAACAATGTTTTGAAAGCATATTTGCAGAAGCCAAATCTACCCCTCGTCACATCCAATCCGATAAAGGCACAGAATTTGTTTCAAAGGTGGTAAGAGACTACTTTAAAAGCAAAAACATTAATTATTACACCACTAATAATCCAGACATTAAAGCAAGTATAGTTGAAAGGTTTCAAAGAACTCTTAAAATGAAAATGTGGCGTTATTTTACTCATAGAAATACTTACAACTACACTAATATATTACAAGATCTTCTTCACTCTTATAACCATAGTTATCATTCTAGTATCAAAATGCGACCAATTGATGTTAATTTTAATAATATCATGACTGTTTGGTGTAACTTATATGATAGAAAAAAAGACAAACAAATTTCATTAGAAACCACACAACTGAATGTAGGTGATCATGTTCGAATAACTAAATATAAACACATATTTCAAAAGGGTTATGAAACTAATTGGAGTGATGAAATTTTTATAATTGATGCAATCATTAGACGATCTCCGAGACTTGTTTATACCTTAAAGGACTTGGATGGTGAACCAATCGTAGGTACATTTTATTCTAAAGAATTACAAAAAACAACTTATCACCCCTCCATGAAGTATAAAATTGATAAAATAATACGCTCTCGGCGTGTTGGTGGCAGAAAGGAAGTGTTAGTGAAGTGGCAAGGTTATCCGAGTAAATTTAATTCTTGGATTCTTGCATCAAACTTAGAAAAAATATGAGTGAAGGAAGTTTTTATGTAACTTTGTTAAGCAATAGCTCGACGGCTTATTATACTGATAATACAACAGCACATTTTATGACCAAACTACCTAAGACCGTTAAATTAGAAGGAGAATGGGTTGTTGGTTTAGTGGAATTTCAATACCCACGTTCCATGTACAATGTTCAAGATCAAGAAAATATCATCTATATAAAAAAGAAAGTACGATTACCTAATGACAAGTTTGACAAAATCATAGATATAAAAACTCACATACCTGCTACTACATATGATAGCGTTGACACTTTCCTTGACGCGTTCAATGAAAACCCGCAATTAAAAAATAAGGTGAAATTTAGGTGTGATAAAATATCAAAAATGGTGGCTATAACTGCAACTGAAGATATAACATCTATCATAACATCACCGATACTGAGTTTGCAGTTAGGTTTCAAACCACGATCTAATTTAAAACAAATTTCAATTGGGAAAAATCCAGTAAATTTGTATTTAGGGTTACCATCACAAATATTTGTGTATACCGATATCATTGAACCGCAAGTAGTGGGGGATGTTATAACATCATTGTTGAGAATAATTCCATTGGATCCAACTCAGTTCGTTTATGGAGCTTACAAAATGCATGTCTTCTCACCTGCTCATTATGTACCTGTTTTACGTAGAGAGTTCGATACGATTGAAATAGATATAAGAACGACTACCGGTGCCAGAGTACCATTTCAATTTGGATCTTCTTGTGTGAAGCTACATTTTCAACGAATAAAATGACTCACAAACGATCGTCTGCCTCTTGTCCATATGAACATTATTATTTACATCAAGCTGGCTCTGGTGTAGGAATTGTCTATAAAGGTGTTCCATTTCAACGAGGTCATGGGATTGGAAGCTTTTTGGGTGGGCTATTTAGGTCTGTGATTCCTTTGTTATCCAGTGGTTTTAGGGCTGTAGGGAAAGAAACATTAGATGCGGGGATCGGCCTGCTGTCTGATATGGTAAATTCACGTCCTATGGAGAGTTCGATCAAGTCTCGATTCAAAGATGCAAGTGCTAACTTAAAAAGAAAAGCTGATGAAAAAATTGATTCTCTAATGTCAGGATCTGGGTATAAAATGTCAACTAAAAGACGAGAACGACTCATTCCGTTAAAAGCATCACGACGAAGAGGAAGTAAAAAAATTAAAAAGTATAACGTCGAAGATATATTTTCATATTAAATAATGTCATTCTTACATAATCATTCATGTGAATGTGCAAAATCTGAGTTAGATATATTTGCCCTGCCGTCAACTCAAACCAGTATTGAAAGTGGACAATGGGTTCATTACAAACCGATTTCATCTTTAAACGACGACGGCCCTATAGAATTTCAAGTTCCCGGATCAGGTGATGACTATATTGACTTGTCACATACGTTACTGCATGTCAATGCAAAAGTATTGAATCAGGATGGTACAAATTTAAAAGCAGATGTCCAAGTTTCGCCTGTTAACAATTGGTTGCATTCCCTTTTCAATCAACTAGACATATATTTAAATCAAAAACTCATATCACCTCCGAACAACACATATGCCTATCGTGCTTATTTGGAGAATCTTCTTAACTATGGTCCAGCAGCCAAAGAATCTCATCTAACTTGTGGATTGTGGTACGAAGATACTGCACATCATATGGATGCCGTTGACGCAACGAACAAAGGGTTTCACAAAAGAATGGAATTTGTGAAAGAGAGTAGACAAGTTGAAATGATTGGTCACTTGCATGGTGACATGTTTAACCAAGAGAAATTTTTAATAAATGGCGTAGAAATGCGTGTTAAGTTAGTGCGCTCAAAAGAAACATTTAATCTTATTTGTCATCAAGATAAAAAATTTAAAGTACAAATAATGGATGCTAGTCTTATTATAAGAAGAGCAAGAGTCAACCCTAGCGTTTTGTTAGCCCATCAAAAAGTACTAGCGTCAACAACTGCAAAGTATCCTATAACAAGAGCGGAAGTTAAGGTTCTGACAATACCGGCAGGTGTGCAAGGTAAAACATTAGATAATATATTCCTTGGACAAGTTCCTAAAAGATGTATTGTCGGTTTTGTCTTAAATTCAGCGTTTAACGGTAATTTAGCATTGAATCCTTTCAACTTTCAACATTTTAATATGAATTCATTCAGTTTGTATGTAGACGGTCATGAAATACCTTCTAGAACATTACAACCATCATTTAGCTCTGGTTTAATAGCATCACCATATCACACTTTATTTTCTGGGACTGGCATTCATTTTCACAACGAAGGTAACGCAATAAGTAGAACAAACTACGGAGACGGATATTGTTTGCTATGTTTTGATTTGACTCCTGATTTATCTGCTAGTTCAACGTCACATTGGAATCTCGTCAGACATGGAAGTGTTCGGTTAGAAGTTCGCTTTGATTCGTCTCTAAGTCAAACTGTTAACTGTATTGTATACGCAGAATTTGATAATGTAATTGAAATAAACAAGAATCGTGACGTAACTGTGGATTATAACAGTTAATAAATACTTTGTTTTTAATAAGGATACATCATTTGTTCTTAAACGTTGTTAACAGAATCATTTATAAGCTGCTAAATTTATATTTATCATGGATACAAATGAAATACAGCTCTGTATGAATAAAATAAGTTCCAGTTTTAAATCAAATGTTTTTGCTGCAAACCGATTGCCTATTTGGGTAAATTTACCTGCTTTTATTATAAGCAATTTAGATCCCGACTCAAAACCGGGGTCTCACTGGATAGCTATACACATTGATATTAATGGCATTGGTGAATATTTTGACTCATTTGGTCGAAAACCTACAGGTAGTCATAAGCTATTTTTGAAAAGAAATTCCAGGAGATGGGTTTATAACCACAACTCATTTCAAAATCCTTTTACCTCGGTCTGCGGGGAATATTGTTTAGTCTATCTGTATTTTAAGATTAAAGGAAAAACTATGTGTGACTTGGTAAATGTGTTTACTGAGAGTTCTCTATGTAACGATCTAATTGTAAGAAATATGTTTAAGTCTATTTTTTTGAAATAAACAATTAAATATAAAACAAACTCTTTTATTGTTCTAAGTTAAGTCTACATTTTCGTCAAGGGAAGTGTATTTGTGAATAAAACATAAAAAATGTAACATGGTATTCATTAAAACTTTATTCAAAGTCATGGCTATGGTCTATTTATACAATGAACATCGGCGCTTGGAACTTGTGTTACTTATCTAATATGAAAGACAATGACTCTTTGTCGGAAAAATAATAACTAGAAAGGAAGCTTAGAATACAAAAGGTGTTCGCTATACAAAGAAAAATGTTCGGTACGAGTTATAAAGCAATTAACAAACAAAACGCAAACAATCGAGTAAAAAAAGATAAAAGGAACAAATGAAGATCTTAAAACTACTTTTACACTTATTTTGTATTGTCTATAACGTAATTGACACAATCACTTTTTTCCGCTAACTGTTTGGTGATTTGGTAAATCACATCTCTTGTGGATTCCACGTGAGCATCCTCTTCGGAGTGCGCGTAGTATTTAACACGCACTTCCGCATGTTTCCAATGCTCCGTTGGCGGAACATTTTTTATTTTCCGCGCATCATACACCTCAATTTTTATAAGATGTGAGGCGTATGATGCATCGTCTTTATTGGACTTTATAAAAGCCACGCCTTCCGCAGTAGCTTGGCTGACGCTCGACGACTTTACAGCAACTTTCCTTTTCTTCCGTTTTTCAAAGAAGCCATCTATGCTGTTATTAGGCCTCTTGTTAGTGTTAGCAATAGCTTTTTTGACTTTATAGGCCAACGTTCCTTCTTCATCACTTGCTTCGTCGTCGGGATAGTAATAATTTTTAAATGTGTTTTCCTGTAACAAAATAAAAACGTTATTCAAACGGTCCTTCAAAGTAGATTTACATGGTAAACACAAAAATGGATGAAGGTTATATTACAATCAATCAAAATCTGAAATAAGTGGGCACACATAAAACATAGATGAAGGTTATGTTACAATCAATCAAAATCTGAAATAAGTGGGCACACATAAAATTATGACTACATACTTACATCCATTTCAGCAACGAAACACTGCTTTCAGCAACCTTGCACTAAACTTCACGACTCACGACTCTCTTACTGGAAGATCTTGCTCGGAGAATTGTTTGGGGCGCAATGAAGCCGAGATGTGATGGCGGGCTTTTATACCCAGCGCAATCCCTACGAGTTGGGACAGGTATTTTTTTAAAGAAGGGCTTCGCTTATTGAACAGGTATAAACTCGTATTCCCCAGACGCGGTTTGTTGAATAACAAAAGACAGCGGCGGTTCTTTTGATACAAAGACAACAATAAAGCAATTATACAATGCCGTCCGCGTTCTTGAGGTCCTTTATGCGTAGTGCAATTTAGCAGGTTTAAACCAGTATCTTCAAAGACATACACTCAAAAAAACATAACGCTCCTCTTATTGACGATGGTCAGGTAAACGGTTCGCCTAGTGAACACGTTCAAACTAGCTATTTTTTCAAAAAGCTCTCTTTGCATAGTGTATTGATGTTAAGTAATTAAATAATAAAAGATCGTGGTGCGTTTGATACAAAGAAAACAATAAAGCTACTGAAACCGTTTACTGTATTATGTAAACTCTCTGTCTATATGTATATTCATAAAATAAACTTTAGCTATATAATATGTCCACAAAATGTAGGATAGTACCTACTGTGTAAGCGAAACACAAGGCTGCGTTCTTAATATCCTTTGTACATAGTGCAATCCTACAAGTTTTGACTAGTATTTAAATAATCGAATTGCGTAACAAACACGTTAAAACTAGTATTTCTAAGGAGTACTTAATAAGGTTAGAAGTAAAAAGCAATAAAGCAACAAAATTCTTGTTTTTAACTGAAACCATTTACTATTTAGCGTAACAATATTCTCCAAAACGTCGGTTAGGTTAGGTTAGATTTATGATAGTCCTGAAAGTTATGGATTCAGAATAAAATAAGTAGTTTGCAAAATAAGAATTTGTCAAAAGATATGTCCACGAAACATCGAGTTGCGAATCAAAAGTACAAACCAAGTATAGCGTGACAATATTCTCCAAAACGTAGGTTAGGTTAGATTTAAGATAGGCCTGAAAGTTATGGCTTACGAATTTCTCCAAAACGTAGGTTAGGTTAAGTTAGATTTAAAATAGTCCTGAAAGTTATGGCTTGCGAATTTCTCCAAAACCTAGGTTAGGTTATGTTAGGTTTGAATTTGTCCAAAATGTAGGTTAGGTTAGGTTTGAATGTCTCCAAAATGTAGGTTAGGTTAAGTTAGGTTTGAATTTCTCCAAAATGTAGGTTAGGTTAGGTTTGAATGTCTCCAAAATGGATGTTAGGTTAAGTTAGGTTTGAATTTCTCCAAAATGTAGGTTAGGTTAGGTTTGAATGTCTCCAAAATGGAGGTTAGGTTAAGTTAGGTTTGAATTTCTCCAAAATGTAGGTTAGGTTAGGTTAGATTTATGATAGTCCTAAAAGTTATAGGCTACGAATAAAAGTGTACTGCGAATAATGCGATAGGATATTTATGTGTTGATAGAATAATGAATTGAAAGTGGACTTATGAAAAGACATGGTATTTTATTTGTACGGAGCGTGGCGGGCGATCAGGTACCCAGGAAAAAAAAAGGTCGGCAGTCGAAGTGGGCGCAGGTAAGAAGTTGAACGTAACAAAGGGTGAGTAGGAAACAAAGGAAAGGGTCTCTATCCTTTTATGAGTATGTGATTAAGTGTTGGTATTATGTTGCAATGGAAGTACATATATACGTGAAGGAGTGGGCGGAGCGTGATGAGACCCCGTCCAATCGCTTTAAATGGGGTGTTGACCTTTTTTTTTTTTTTTTTTTTTTTTTTTTTTTTTTTTTTTTTTTTTTTTTTAGATTTCTTTGCCCCCAAATCCGCCATTTTGAGCGAAAAAAAAGTGATCCAGAACCGGCGAATCCCTACTACTCACAGCAGTGGAAAACAATTACTCTGACTTTGAAGATGATAATTATGATCACGATTCTACTTTCGAGAAAAGATACCAAGGTAACTTTTTTAAATGTCCTAAGGTCGCTAATTACGGCAGCCATCATGGAATTCTGCGTAACTTAGTTTCGTGTGATACTAATTCAAAACACGTCAAAGTTATAAGTTAGGTTATAACTAAAGGATTGTTAAAGGACTGTTATAGCAACAATCGGTTAGTAATGTTAAAAAAAAAATACTGAGGTACTGAATTTCAGTTTATTAATCTAACAGACTTCTATAATTATAGTACCAGGGGGCCTAGCACGCTAGCTTTTGTCGATGACATAAAGCATTTATTCCGTTCTAACCAGTATGCGTGTGCAAGAGGAACCAAAGCGTTTGTGTATGCGATAAACGCTAGCGTGCTACTATAGCAGATTTACGTTTTTAACGGCATAAAGATGTTTATCTAGGTCACCAAATAAAATCTAACCTAACTTTAACTATGCTGACAGAATATTTTACTGTTGACTAAAAACTTTTTACTGACCAAAAAGTCAATAATTATTGCCAAGCAATATTAACTTTCATAGTCATCTCTCTATGTGCCAAGATAATAAATATACATTAAGCTTTAGGCATATACTTAAATTTATAACATTTTAATAAAATGAAACCAATTACGCGGAGCAGAGTAGCAAGGTAATTTGTTCAAATGTATTGGTTTGGACCTCCGCAAAATAACGCCTGAATCTTTTAATTATTTATGTGCAAAAAATCAACTCTCGTCTTTCTTTTGTTTCCAAATTCCTAAACGTTTCGAGCATGTAAGCCTATTGTTTTGGTTCGATTTACGAGTATATCCACATTCCATCTTGCTTAGTATAGATTTGGTCAATCAGCAAAAATTTACTAAACATGCATCAGCAATACTCTAGGATAAGAAAAGCGGAAAAAGATGAAAAATATTTCACTTTGTGTACGTGCACACGTATTAATGAACCAACTACATCCATCCTCTGTCTTTTTTTATTTAACCCAAGTACCTCTGCCCTAACATGACTGGCCAAGTTTAGTTTATCTCTATCTGCGTCCCTTTCTTATGACACTAGTTAGACAGAGACACAGGGAGGGGTTAAACTAAACCTGGGATGTCATGTTAGGGCCGCTGGACCTTGTCACTTACCAAACGAAACGCTACTAGCAAAGCTACTAATACATCACGTCGGGTATTCTGTCAAAATGTGTCACTACCCCGGTCAAAGACCCATTCATACTGCAACCAGTAACCCAGTAACCCAAACAACCAAGCAAACAAGTTTGGGCTTTACCAAACAGGATCTCTTAAAAGCTATATTGTAATAGACTAATAATGCTTGTTGCAGATTACGCTCGTATTAGCTGTCGCAGTGGTGCTGGTGTCCACGGTGTCCGCTCAGTTTGGGGGCAATGGTGGCTTTGGTGGTCGCGGAGGCGGCGGCTACGGCGGTGGCCGTGGTGGCGGCTTCGGCGGCCAAGGTGGCTATGGACGGAACCAAGGTGGTTTCGGTAACCAAGGTGGATATGGGCAACGCGGATTTGGACAAGGCGGATTTGGACAAGGCGGCTTTGGCGGTGGCCAAGGCGGCTTTGGCGGTGGCCAAGGAGGCTTTGGCGGTGGCCAAGGAGGTTTTGGCGGGGGCCCGGGAGGATTCGGACAAGGCGGTTTCGGACGTTAAATCGCTATATAAAAGTATCAAAGACTTGGAAACAGTGAAAAATAGAAATTTTGTACAGAAGTTTTATTACGTAATTTTAATTCTATTTCGTTGTGACTAAGGTGACGGTCCTAGTCCGTGACAGTGACCTAATAGTTGACAAGAAGATACGGAAACATACATAAAAACGAGAGACAATGATGTCAACTACTGGTAAAAGCAATGCGCTACGCAAGTCAAGCACTGGTACAGTTACCTTATGACTTAATTAAATAAATATTTTTTACATAATGTTAACAACTGTTTAATTAAAAAATATCCATATATAAAATATCCAGGCAAATCATATCGTAGATGGCATAGAATATTGACTAAACGCAGAACGAGCACTGCCGATGGCTTGTGACATCACTTGTAGCAGAATATTGCCAAAATACAACGCTAGGCGCGATCCTCTTGCTAAGGAACTTGTATCTACCTTGTTATCAACACCCAAATCTTTTGGGCCTACTGCTTCTAAACTATTCCCAGGAATGACTTGCAATACATTTTCTTCTAAAGGTGGTTTAACCAAAGGCAGAGCATCTACAGCTTTGAGATAAGCATTTATATCATTGGCTCGGGCGATATTAGTAAGCAAAGTACCTCGAGGGGGCGCGCTGCTTGATTGTATTCCCTCTTGGGGAGGTTTCAATAAAACTGGAAAGGTACCTTGCCCTGGAACTTCTGCTGGCGTGCGATGGGGATGCACACCAGTAAAAGGTACTGTTTCTTCTTTATGAGCTGCCAGCAATCCCTCTAACGTACCTTGATGTTCTATTCCTGGAGGCAACTTATTGACTTCCGGGAGATGTGGTTCTCTCTCGTGTTGAATAATCGCTTCGGGCGATTTAGGCAATCCTAGAAATGTGCCTTCACCTGCAATGGCTGCATGCAACGCATGGTGAGGATCCCCAACCTCTTTTGGCTTTGGCAGTATCTGTAAATTGTGCTCATGCGCCGCAATAACTTGGGGTGGAGGCGGACTTTGCGGACAAGGACATAAACGACCTTCCTTATTCCCAGGTAATCTTCCAGGTAATTCTTGTGGCGGAAGCAATATAGGTGAAACTGTTGATATTCCAATATGAGGTGGAAAATGGGTTTCAACAGGCAATACAGGAGAATGATGTATATCAACTTGAGTATGGAGTTTACTTTCATGAATTTCTGGGTGTGGTTTTGGTGTTATAGGAAAACGTTCGTGTTGAATCTCTTCGTGTAATTTTGGATTTGGTGGTAAAACAGAAACAGGAGTTGCTTCTTTTTTAATTTCCACTTCCTTATTTAAATGCAAAGCCGGTGTAAGTGGGGATTTAAAATTCACTGATTTCTCTAAGGCCACGTTAAACAGTGGCGCTGGAGACGGTTCGGGGCTGACTGGGGGTACCGCAAGCGGACTCCTCTTGGCTACGGCGTGCTTAACTTCATAGATCCCCAGCGGTGACCATTTCTCTTTAATAAATAATATTGGTTTTAAGAATGGTTTTAACGAAAGTTCAAAGTTATTCTTCAGTTCCAATTCTTTAAAAACAAATGGCTTCGAATATACGACCTGCACTGCGACGAGGAAAAATAAAATCTGTAAAGAAAACACTGATTCAGCGCATTTATCTGACTACCGTTAGAAGAGAGGGTTATGTTTTTGCATTCGTAGAGATACTTAACGAACTATACTAGATCTAATTATTTTCCGCGAATGATTTAAGGTAATGATAGTTTGATTGCAATTTTAAGGAGCTGATTATTGTGGATAGTTTTTTTAGTTTTATCGGATTAAAATAAAATAAGAAATATATAAATAATAATGAGTTTAAATGCTAAACAACTCCAAAAAAATAAAAAATATACATTTTATAATATTACGTCCCACAGCATATCTGATGCATTCGTTCTCACGCAGTATGGATTCGAAACTACATTCAATAAAAATGCTCTGCAGGTGCAGGTTTCCTCACTATGTTTACCAGCAACGCAAAACTCACGACAAATAAATAAAGCAAAATCCTTTACCTTTAAGGCAGCCATTTTACACTAAATAAGGTTACAATGTGAAAATTTCCAAAGACGACCACTATAAATAAACTCTCCGTTGTTCTGACTATCAACGATACCAAAATTATAACAGAATAACCTTAGAACACGCTATGCCATTGCATTCAACTGTAATTAGAATTACCAAGGAGACAATACTGTTTTATTCATGAGTTATGACGACACCAGCCCTGATTTACATTATAAACTGCAATCTGGAAGGTTCTCTAAGCGACGAGCTCAACGACGAGGCAGCGCCATCTTGTGCTAGCGCAGCGCAAATGAAGTGAGATAGAGAGATGCTTCAACGTCGAGCGGTACGATGTTAGTTGTACTTGGTGAATGTCGCGGCGGTTCCGATGCCTGAACAAAGGCATACGACGACTAATTAAACATGCAAATTAGCGAAACGCATTTAATCACTTTAATTTAATCCTTACTAATCTTATACTATTGTGTGAGCAATAAGGCAATGGTCCCAGACTTTGACAGTGACACAAATAAATAATAATAATTTTATTTGGCAGACGTCCGGATGTCTCACGCAATAGCCCGGCCATTAGCCCATCGTTTTCCTCCCCATAGTTTTGTTTGTTCAGGTCTCATCTTTACACAATAGTCTTTATGCCTGGCGGGGACTGCTTCTGCTTGCGTCCCTAAGGCGCGGGCAGGAACAGCACCCGCTCGGTGTAGGTACAGTCACCAGCACCAATATCTGACACAACAAAGCGTGCATAAATATCTGATACGACTCTATTTCTAGGGCTGGTAGGACGTGTCAGATATTTTTGCACGCTTCGCTGTGTCAGATATTGGTGCTGGTGACTGTACACATCACATTTCATTGAAATGTCTAAAGTAGTAGTACTGTTCTAAAAATAATCCATACAAACATGCCTGTTAATATTTTTCCTACCGTTTCAAATTGATATACATGTTTACTTAAAAAAAAAACTTTTCATAGGATACATCTTAATATACCTACGTCACTCAACACATTTAGGGAAAAAATGCGTTTGTTACCTAATACATACCAGGTTAGCCTCATGTCCAGCGCAATTTCCCCATACCCAGTATGAAATGAGGAAGTGTCAACACTTTTGAAAGCGAAAGTAAATGCTTAGAAAGATTATAAGTAGGTACCTAATTAAGTAAGTTAGGTATTACAGTAATAACTTTCTATGATTCTATGATTTTTGTTTTTATAACCCTTATATTACCTAGTAAACATTTTGTTTGGCACCAATCAGGTTTAGCGTTAGCATGTATTGGAAAGTGTCAATTCAAAACCACGCATGATCAAAATAATAAGTTTCCCTTCCCATAAAAGTAGTAAAACTTTGATTGGACTCCGAAAGGCGCAGAACCTGTCTACATAAATTTTATTGATGGTAAATAAATAAAGCCGGCTGCACATGTATCACAACGCGCAATAGCGGAAGAAAGTAATTGACAATGTATCCTAGCTTTATCATACTAGCGACCTGGTTCAACTCCGCACGGGTGTAGTTAAAAAATATATAATTTCCTCTACATACGAAAACTTAAAATATAGATCGATTTATTAGAGCTGGCACCGAAATGTGTGAAACTGTCATTAATTTCATAGACATTCCGTGCCAGCTCTTATGAATTGACCTATACATAAAAATACAAAAGATATAAAATCCTTCCATAAAAAAATGTTTAAATAACAGCGTTACCGTTTAGAAAGAGTATATAAAGTAAGCGGCCAAAGATACGATGAGGGCAGATAAAGGCGGATAATGACCTTGTTTTGAGTACTGTGTAAAAATGTAACGAAGATATTGTACAATACCCAATAGTAATGTTTCTAATTGAGAAGTTAAACTTGATAACACTGACATTGTATACGCGTTATGAGGGTGTTTACCTTTAGGTTTTTGTCGTGTACACTAGTTTTCGACGAGTTTTTAAGTAGTAAAAGCCTTCGTTCCTTTATATCTTTTTTTCTATCTAGCCAAGAACTTTAGAGCCTATCGATATTTGCCTTAATTGCCTTAGCGTACCTATAACTAAAAGAAACAACAATAATGATGACAGATGAAAAACTTAAAGACGACAAGTGGATTTTATTTGCGGCCAGTACAAAAATAGTTTAATTTTTGTTACCTGCCAGTAGCTACTTACATAATAATTTCATAAATTATCATCAGAAAATGTTCTTTTTAGCACAGAGCAGAAATTTAACTTCCCACAGACTGTTAAATGCAACCAGAAAAAAAAGAAACGAGTTTCAAATTTTACGTAAGCTTCGGTTGTCCGTTGAACCCCGCTCCGCCGGCAGTGGAAACATGGTTTAACCACCCAATTTAGCCAACGTGGTGGTCACATGTGGGTGCCTTCATGACTTATGCATCGCCGCCACACAGCCGGCGACACGCGGAGTGGCACTGTCACCTTTCACCACGCGCGGATCCTTGCCTCGCTTTGATATTTAAAAAAAAGTGAATCTGTGCAGTGAAGTGAAGCATGATAAAATAGTTGTGGGATTAGTTGCTGAACTGGTTGTCAACTGAGATACGCAAGGTGAGCAACTTTCGTTGTGGTTGGCAATTGTTTTTCGATACGTATTAGCTAATTATCAGATTTAAGTCAAATTATTTATTCAGCATAAAATGTAAACATAGGTTTTTTCACTCGCAAGCATATTGCCTGCCTAGATATAAATTTAAAACGTGGGAAACCTGGAACTTGTCAGTTACTGCCTATATGCAGTTTCGAGCATCTTGGCTGAAAAATACTCGTAGAGTCTAAACACATTTTATTAAATTATAATTGTAAACCGGCATAATGAAACAAAAGTTAAGCAAGAAAATAAAAATAATGATAAATTAGACACTTGTATTAATTTTAAAGTATTTAATGAAAATGAAAATTCCTTTAAATTGGCTGAATAAATACTTCATGACAAATCTTGCGTTCGAGTCGAACAGATTTCTCCAATGGCAAATAAAAATATTTTAAAAACCCTAAATGTTATTATGATTTCTTGTTTAATGCCTGTTTTTAATTCTGTCATGTAATATGAATATATATTCATATATTAATGTATGTATGTAATGTATTCACATTAATCAATACCTAATGATTATTTAACTGGTTTGTTATGTTTATAATTTCGCTTTTACAAAACGCCGCGCCGCTCAGAGAATAAGTTATCAAACTTTTCCTCTAATATTGAGAGAGTATGGGACTTGGTTATTGATGCTGAGTTTAAAGACGAAACAATGGGTTACATAGAAATGGTTACAACGATGATATAATCATTGAAGTAGACTTGGGTGTAAGATGACTCAGGTATGAGCTCTTACGTAACCTGAATACTTGACCTCAAATTGATCTAGCAGCGTACGTCTGCTTATTTCCAATTGACAACTAATACCTATACTTAGATATAATTGTCATGGTTAACACATATATAAGAAATATTTTTTCCCACAAACTCAGCCCTGAAGATTTGAATTAGATTTTAACTACACACTAGAACAAATTAGTTTGCTACTCCGCGAAACTGCTTGCTTGCTTTCACGGAGTGGCAAGGTAATTTGTTCCATTTTGTTGATAAAGCCGTCCTTAAATTAACATATATTAATTGTTAACCCCCTTTTTAACCCTCTTGATGTGACATTTTAGATAAATGTTTTTTATTCTACTTCTACACCACCTAAGAAACACATATTCCAAATTTCATTTTTCCATATTCAGCAGTTAAGGCTGAACGTTTTCTGTCAATGAGTCAGTAACGGAACTTTTTAAAAGTAAAGATGGCCTGCTTACCTGTAGAGCATGTATAAGTGAAAAATCAGGTCCTGAGTTATGAGTCAGTTCACGTGTGGTTTAATTTCCTGGTCGCAATCCCACAGTCATTGTCAACTGAGTGATTAGCCTTCCATTTACCTAATGACACTGATACCCTTTTTTTATGGAGAGGGAAATCTTTATCCCTCTTATTTATAAAAGCTGCATAAACCTTTGCTAGTTAACATATGTTATGTCTTTATCGGTAACTGTAACATTTACCCTCGAATGAAAGGAACAAAATATTAGTTCGTTAGAGGCCGCCTATCTTCTCGAATTAAATTTCGCAATTTCTTTTATTAAAGTCTAGCAGAAGCCTAACGACTTCGTTCGCGAGGAATTAGTAGCCTATGTCCGTCAGGGTGTTGCTTTCCATTAGTAAAAGAATTTTAGGAATCGGTTTAGTTCCATAGATTACGCCCTGCATACAATCAAACATAGTTTACCTAGTGTAGAGTAAATTATTTCTTTCTATAAAAGGCTTGTTGGGCAATTGCTATCCTTGTTTTGGTATCAGCTGTGCATCTCAAGTCTTTCGTTACATTCATTTCTCCTAACATTTCTTCATTCGGGGTACCCTTTGAACATGATCCCAAAGGCAGGTCAAGTTATTACATAAAAACGACTGCCATGCCATCTGACCTCCGTGGCCTTTGTTACAACTGTTACAAGTCCCTGTATCGAGACTTTCGTTATCATTGCTTCCGTTACTATACATCAAAAAAAAAACTTGCTGTAGGTTGTTTAATTGGATTACATTTCGTCAATTGCCTATACTCACAAACTCTAGTTTGGTTAAGGTAACCGGGAGTTGTAGTCACAGACTGCTGCAGCTGTAGTCATGTGTGTCTCCGAGTTTTATTCCAATATTGAAATTTTTGTTTTGTGTTGTACGGCGCCACGTAGTTGTGTAATCTTTCATCTAATCTCTCATTGCGTTACCTATTTTAAGCATAGATAGAGCATCAGTACTCGTCAAGCGTACACACCCAAAACTATCAAAATGGTTACATTTGGTGTGCGTCAAGGTACAAAAACCTGCTAATTAATAAGTAAAACTTAGATTGTACTATCTTAATGAACACCAAAGGAACTATTATGTCTATTTCTGTGTACAGGGTGTCAATTGAAGGGGAGCTTTAGGGTATGTAGTCTTCTCTTTTTGGCACATTGTATTACCACTGGTAGTAAATTTAGATCATCTAATAAAATAAAGTTTTAAATTTTATTACTCTTTCTTTGCTATACTATTTCTTTGTTACTTATTACTGCAACTTTTTTTAAATAGAAGCTTTAGTTATACTAGACTTATATCGTCGAAGATAAAAACCCCCATATTGACGGCACACCAACTTAGAGCGTGCAGACAGAGATTTGGCAACGTCGCTTATGGCTGCCAAATATTCAGATGTTTTCATTGATTTATCAAAATTAATGAGTTAAAATACGGAATATAGCAACGGTATGTACTAAAATATTGATAAAGCATTGCAATAGTTAATAAAGTTATACTAAATAGTTATAATTAAGTGTAAAACAAGCATTTGGAAACTTTCCATTTGTAAATGTGTACATTTCGGTATAAGAATATAAGGTTTACTACTTACCAACAAATGTAAGAACACAAGTTCTAGTACATACCGTTGCTTTGTTCCGTATTTTAACTCATTAACTTTGATAAATCAATGAAAACAGCTAAATATTTGGCAGCTATAGGCGACGTTGCCAAATCTCTGTTTGTACGCTCTTAAAGAAAATATACAGTTTGCGCGTGAGTTGGCTGCAATTTTGCTATATGCGCGCGCATGTTGATGTTGATACAAAAAACTCTGCAGCCAACTAAGGTAGGGAAGAAATTTCTAAGTAATTTTAATCATTTTAGTAAAGTATCCAATTAAATTTAAATGGTGGTTGACGCAGATTTCCCTAGAGTAGGTAATAGAGCATTTACATAAAAAAAAACATTAACGACGAAGTACAACATTAAACGACGATAAATGCCCGTTTTGCCCGCAAAAGAGCATTTTTTTTATAAAAAGTGTAGTTAATGAGCGGTTAGTGGCCGAAAATAGAGCCTCTTTAACAAAATTGACAATTAATATGTTTACCATGTTTACATTACATTATGACAATAAACTTAACTGGACAATTTAGTAATGGACACAAACAGAGACCTCTATGCCATCATCCCGTTTGGGATATTTTTTTTTAATGTTGATTAAGAATGTTTGTACCAGAGTCTTGGATGTTACATACATATAAACAAACATTACTGTTTAAAAGGCGCTGTATGTATACTATATTTGAGGAGTTCCCTAAATTCTTCAAGGATCACAGAATCAGATTTGATTTTTAAAATAAATAAAACCAATCTGGAAGTATGTTCTTTCAAATAAAATAAAAAATCCAAATCGGTTGGTAAATGACAAAGTTCTGAGGTAACCTTTTAAAAAAACCGAATTGACAACCTCTTCCTTTATTTTGAAGCCGGTTAAAAATAGCATTTTTAGTTATAAATAGCAGGCTCTTAACAGGATTGTGCACCTAGCCAGTAGCCACTAAACCGCTCTCAATACAAATAGCGGTATCGCTTTCATGTTTTGATTTTTTTGATTTTCAAAATATTTGAATTTTAGTAGTTCCTTACAAAAAAATATGCGTCAATATTTTCAAAACTTTAAGAAATATTAATTACAAAAACAAACAAACCTTGTTCTAAAGCATAACAAGATCATGTTCAAAAATCGCAGTTAATAGGAAGGAAGGAAGAGTTTTGCCCGAAAGGTGTCGCATTCCGGCGACTCCGTGGCCGGTTAACTGACATCGCGAAACTGCGCACGTTAAAGACTTCACGTGCTAGTAATTAAGTTAATAACTATTTATGTTTAATAAATATTTATGTCAGTCTTTATGGTATTTATCTATGGGCCTATGCAGCCTAAAATAAACTTATTATATTTCTATTTTTGTTTCTAAAGGGTGGAAAAAGTTATCGCCGTTTGCACGGCGAGCGCTGGGTACACAATAGTATTAAGTGACTGCTCACTGAACCGTGTTATTTATTCTTTTTGTGTGCTATCCTCATTTGCTAGGACATCCTGTTGTCCGAGAAAGTGCAACGTGAGACGCGGCTTAAAAAACTGGAGCGACAAAATTTGCGGTTTAACACCTTGCCACGAGAAATCTATGATAATTACGTAAAATAAACAACTTTACTATAAATGGCTTTATTTCTTTTAAATCATTGATACAAGTTTTAGTGAAATCTGTAATATGTAGGTAAGCGAATGAAACAGATCTATACTTAAAGTAAGTAAGTAAGTAAACACTTTACTGTACATAAAACAAGGTACATATCGCACGCTTAGTATTAAAGTGACCCATTTCTGAATAATACACGTCCCAAAATATCACCTTAATTAAAAGACATAGGGTTTAATTTTGGGAAATATCAAATTCAGAATTGAGTCACTTTAATACTAAGCGTGCGATATATAACATTACAATTAAAAGAAAATGGTACAAAGGCGAGCGATCCCTGTAAGGGATCTTTTCCAGCTAACCTAGGAAAAATGTATACACAATTTACAAGGAAAGACAAACAACAAGTGTCACAGAATAAGCGTCACTATTGTCACAGAATAAGTCGCAAAAACATAAGTCTATAATTTGGTTTGGTTAAGTGTAGTTGTCTTGGGCTGGGCACCTCCTATTTCCAATGAGAAATAATAATTGTTTCATTCATTAAGTCACCAGTAATAGGTGATTATATTATTTCAGTAGGTACTTGTACAATTTTTATTTAGGCCAAAACTTCACCGCAGTCCACACTGCAGAACAGCCAGATTGTATTTTTTAAGTATTTAAAAAAACTAAGCCAAGTATTTTCTTTTTACTGTAAAGCAATTCTTGAATCAGCAAAGGCAAAACTATCGAAATTCGAACCCTAATCGGCTTCTTTACTCGTTTGTTCTATCTTTTTCGCACTCCGGTCATGACAGAACTTAGTATAGTCGACCAAGTAATTGCTTGACCACTTTTGAACCTTATCCTATTGTATTAGGGTCGAAAAGTGGTCAAGCACTTTCTTGGTCGACTATACAAACACTGCTTATCTCTGGTGCTAGAAACAGAACTTCAAAGGAGACATATTAATAAATGATACAACAATAAAGCAAAAATCATATTCGAAAAACAAGCCATGTAAGTGATTAACAAAAAATATTGTCGTATTTGTTTCGGATTTTTTAATCGTCGTTTGTATTTTGTAAGTAAATTTTAAAAATACGACTGAGTAACAAAACATGTACTTATTGTGTTCTCGCAATGACAGCCCTGCCACAAACGTTCTTGTTTGGACTGTTCGCTTTTAAATTCCTCTTACTTAAGAACAAGAAATGCTTATACGTTTTTCTTATTTCATATTCTGTTATGCAACGTAAATATTATAGCTAATGACGGCGGAATTTCTTATGCATTTCAAATTAGATCTTACATAAACATATTTAAAATATCAAACACGTCACTCATTAAAACTCGCCTTCGTTATGTTACTATCTGCATAAATATGTGATTTCTCAGTTTCGCGGCCAGAGCCAAGTTCGATACGGCCATTGACCATTTACTTTATAGTTAAACATCTGGGTTACAGATTTAATTTAAGCAATAAAATTAAGGATTTAATAAAAGTAATAGCCATTGCGTTCAGTGGCCCTAAAATGACCGGCCAAGTTAGTTTTTATCTTAGTTTATATGTTCGTGCGTCCCTTTTTTATGACACTGGTTTGACAGACCCAGGGATGGATAAGTTCAACCCAAGGCGGTCATAAAGGGCCACTGAGCCCCAGTGAGGGTCAGTTTTGTAAATTTTACTATAAAAACATGAGTCATCCATAAGAACCCCTCTTCGTTTCTTTTATGGAGATACTTGCGCTTTCACATTCTTCCTTGTAATTTGCTTAACTGCATTATACGTATCTGATAAGTAACTTTTCACAAGACCATATTCGATTTAAGACTTAACGCGCATTGCACAGGTATTTCCTAGTTTTAAATTGCTTCCCAAATACAGAATTAAGCGCTCCAGTCTCCAACCTCCAATAGCGTGACAACTTGATATAGGTTTATTTAAATTAGGTTCTTGGGGGCCTAGCACGCTAGCTTATCGTCTACCATATATCCCTTTCTTACCAGTAGGTGTGTGCGAGAGGGACGGAAGCGTTTATCGGGCTCGTCGTTTATAAGCTCTGGAGCTGAACGACTGACCTCTGTACAATGGCCTTAATATGACCGGCCAAGTTTAGTTTATCTGAGTTTAACTCTATTTCCGTCCCTTTCTTATGACACTAGTTTGAGAGAGATGAAGGGAGGGATAAATTAAAATCGAGCCAGTCGTGTTGCGGCGATAGGACTGTTGTTATACTAAATAAAATCATTTTTTCTCAATAATTCAACAACAAGACAAAGATACAAGATAGATTTGTTACCCTGTGAACTTCCTTATTGTTTATTTCATCGCAATTGGTAGGTAGAGTCGTTTTAGAGAAAACGATTAAAAACCAAAAACTAATATAATATACATTGCTAGTTAATTATTTAGTATAGAGTATGAAACTTTACGTTTCACACTAACTTTTTGAAGTTTATTAAATTATATAAATTTACTCATTAGGTGACCCGTATGCCAGTTTACCCAAGTATTCCATTTCTTTTTAATAAAATTAATTTAAGCCTCCATATTTTAAAAGAAAAATATTGCATTCGATTTCCACGACGACAAAATCCGAATCGGTGATGCAATATATTTAGCATAAAACAGAAACTCTGCGAACTTTCACGAACATTCGGGAAACTCGCACGGCACTATATTACTGAGATAACAGTTATTTATAATCCCACTTTCGCTTTGTTTACAGATTTTGAACCATGTCCGTCGGCTGGCAATTATTTATTATTGGCATTGCTGTCGCGTCTTGCAGCGGCGGGTTGCTAAGCGGCGTTGAAGACTGGTTACGAGATTCCATTGAACCGAGCCAAGCCGACAACCGAAGCAGCATGTCCGAAAGCCGAATCAGCGTGTCCAAAAGCCGAAGCAGCGTGTCTGAAGGCCGAAGCACCATGTCCGAAGCTCTCGTCAAGTACTTAGACCTCATTTTTCCTAAAGATGATTGGACTTCTAGAATATTGAAACATTTGTTCATATTGTTCACAACAGATGGAATAGTGGCGTTTAGCAGCGAGATGATAGGGCTGGAAGCGAACTGGTAACCATAAATTTAAAAGGGATAGTTAAAGTATTATTTTGTAGACAATAAAAGAGAATAGAGGCTTTAATATGTTAAGTATTTATTTATTAAATTATAAGATTTAAGAGTGAATTTATTTCTGCCCTCTCCCCCCTTTAAACACTTCCTACTGTTAGCCACAGGCCCCTTCTCTGGCTAGGGCTTAAGTTACCATGTAGGTTAATGCGGATTGGAAACTTACTACACTGCACCTTTGATGATATGATATTTTGAAAATGTAAATTAAACGCATATATAAATCTTACAAAAGTATGAAGTGCGTTTAAGAAGTTTTTATTGGAGTAAGAAGGCCAACACCCCCATTAACTCACTTTGTTCTTTTTTAAATAAAATATGAAGGAAAACAAGCAAGTGGGTCACCTGATGGTAAGTGATCACCACCGCCTACAGACACCCGCAACACCAAGGAGATTGCAGATGCGTTCGCAATCTAGAGGGCTAAGATGGAATACCTTTTGCGCCAGTGATTTCACCGGCTATCTTGCTCTCCACGCCCGAACACAACACTGCATGCACCACTGCTCAGCGGCAGGATTAACGAGAAAGATGGTGGTAGCTATCCGGACGGAGCTTATACAAGGTCCTACCGCGTATTTAGACGGCAACTTTTCACATGAAGAAACCAGGAAACCAAAGCAGCACATGGGTCCCTGATACGCAAAAAAGCAGTGATCAACCACCGCCTATAAGCATAAATGACTTAATAAATCAATGAAAAGAATGAGTTTGTGAAACGTTGGTAAACCTATAAGTATAACTACATAGAAACAGTAATAGGAAGAGTGGTTTTTGACACCTACCAATGTCAAAGTGGTATTTTAACTACAATAAAAGGCAGTCCAGGTGCTATGTCTAATTAACATAAGCGTGAACTTCCTTCATTGACTTCGATGAGGAAGCCATTTTTGTAGTGAAAATAATCACTTAATTAGCATAGACACTTCGTAGGCTCCGAGTAATTAACACCTTTGCTTTTCCAAACTAAATTGAACGTTAAAACCACTTATTTTTATGTAAAAAGGAGGAAAACGTATACTGGTATTCTGATGGGAAGTAATTATTCCCGCCCGTTTTAGTAAAAGTAGAGTTCGTCGGAGTTGAATCTCGAGGTTTAATGCCATAAATTTAAATGCTATGCAATGACAACATAAAGAAAAATTCGTTTCGTCAGTTCCGCAACTGGCAAACGCAAGGCACGGAATGCTGAGGTTGCAGGTTCGAGTCTTGCCATCACCCTAGTTTTTCTTTGTTTTGTTATTTCATAACGTTTTCTGTGTCTCAAGATCTCTCACTTTCCGTACGACATGCAGTAGCAAGCTGCTTATTCACGACAGTATTCAGTGTGAGTGTGGTTCTACTCCGATTCAGCCCGTCCTTTCGTACTGCAACCAGCATGCGGCTATAATGTGGCTCGATCATTCATCATCATCATCATCATCTCAGCCACAAGAAGTCCACTGTTGGACATAGGCCTCCTCCATGGATTTCCAAAGTGGCCGGTTGGAAGCAGCATGCAACCAGCGCCTTCCTGCAAGCTGTATGAGGTCATCAGACCATCTTGTGGCTGGTCGTCCTACGCTGCGCTATTGGCTCGATCATTAATGCAAAATAATTATTACTTAGGTTCAGATGAATCACAAGGTTAGATAAGAAATAATTACAATGTTCTTGAAAAATAGTTTTACACCATTGTTATAGTAATAACAGGATTATGGTAAAAAATTATGGAGTACGCCATAAACAGTCTATTCATCCTCACTTGTCTAAGTAGTAAACAATATTCTTACCTCAAATTTCAGCTTTTGCCTTTAAAATATCGTTTATGTTTGAATAAAACAATTAGAAAGTCACAAATTATAACTCACCTCGTCTATTAAAAGCTTGGATTTGCATGCCCGCTCCGATATTGTTGAAGCTGACTGTACCAACGCTCTTATTAGACCAAATTTGTTTGAAGAAATCGGCTTCGGCTGTCATCGCAAGTGTCAGAGTAAATAAAATTAAGCGAAGTATATTATTACTGCCTTTATATAGAATCAAGAATCAAGTATCACGTATTGGTCCAAAGAGGCAATGTAAATCAAAAATGATCTTTATCGACTATCTTTCTTTCTTCTTTGGCCTCGCCTTACAACGTTACGCAGGATAAACTTTTTGAACAATGCGACGCCATTTGCTTTAGTGTGTAAACAGACGGACTGCAATCCGACTGCCAAATTGCAGTTCCGATGCAGTTTGAATGCAGTTGGCACGGCTGCAAGTAAACGGCACACCAACCACCCGTCGACGTGCAGTTTGATAACAGTCGGTGTGCAGTTACAACGATTGCACACTGACTGCAGACTAACTGTATTGCTGTCGTGCCAACTGCATTCAAACTGCATCGGAACTGCAATTTGGCAGTCGGATTGCACTCCGTCTGTCTACATATTTACTCTTGTGGGTCATCCACACCACACTAAGGCCCTACTACCTCATGTCCTTTTGGAATTCGTCTAAATAGATAGAAAAAGCCCTAACATGAGCATTCAAACGCCTTGTATTTCTAAAATAGCAAAATACTAACGTTATCTTTTCATGACGAGTCGAGTAGGCACTCCCATGCATTACTATCAGCGTAAATAGTTGGAGGCGATACGGATTCATACTAACGGTTTCTCTGTTATGTTGGGCAGGGTAGTAATTTTGATGCCGGGTGCGAAACACTGGTAAAACTTGATACATCCCTACCATTATCGACAGGTTCCAAAGCCATCAAGAATACTCGACCGGCAAACGCTATGTTTGGTAAAGGAGAAAAATAATTCTTTCAAAAAAACTAATAACATTATTCTACGTTACTGCCACAAAATATGATTTTGGTTCATTTATATTTTTCCTTGTCATATTTTCTATTACTGAGAATTTTTTGTGCATAATGGTTAATTTTATTTATTGTAAAGTTTACTAAAATTTGTGATCTACTGATTTGTTCCTATTCTAATTTTGACAAACTTTAGCGGCCCTAACATTGACGACATGAAGATAACTTATTCCTCAGTGCGGCGCTACGTAACTAATGGCAAGTTAAGGATGCACTGAGAGATAACTCAAAGTTGTGTAATTTATGTAAGACCTACAGACAATATTAAGGTTCCATACAATCAAGTTTGTCTACAAACTACACGTGAATGAATTTCCACACACTTAGTAACGCCGACGTATTTTGGTACTGTCACGGTGTGTTTCAATGTTTCTTTACTGTTATATTCCACAATATCTTCAGTCTTTTCAGTTTCGGGGACTGGGTCAATGTTATCTTCCTGAGGGACGTTATCCCAATGGGCCGGCGGTCGGCGAATACCCTCGTAAGGCCCCTCAAAATACCCGCATTCAACTCTCCCTCCTCGGAGACGGCACCCTCCGGACAAATGCTTGTATTGCCCTCTGCTCTCTGGCATGCCCTGATTCCTGTTATACCCACACAAAACTCTATCATCGATCATCTTGCACAAGCTGCTGTCAAAGTCGTAAGGACAACACCTCTTTCTTGGTTTTGACCTCTGAGTAGTGTCTATTATATTTAGCTGATCTCTAGTGCGACTCTTCTCTTCTCTAGGGATACATTCTGTAGAAGCACCATGAACTAATGCCACGGTCATCTAGAATTAAATGATGTATTAGTTGCGTATTCAATTAAATTATTTTGTTCAATTTCACAAACAGTTACTAACTATGAAAATGTGAACATGGCACAAATTCATCTCTCTCCTTATCACAGTTGTACAACAAGCTTGACATTTCAATTAATTTAGCCGGGAAACCGGTAAAGTCAGCAAAATGATTTTATTTAACGGTATTTAAACTCAATTCGCAGTCAATCAAGTTTTTTATAGTGACGGCTCGTCCTGACTTTCATTAACCTCGATAAACTTTCGTCATTAAATCTGGACATAGAGCCGAATGTCTAATTTACCAAAATCACTTTATACACTTTTTTTTTAAAACATTCATTTACTTACACCTTTAATCCTTCTTTTTAAGTAATCTAACTTGGTCAATAAAAGTTATAGTAATTAAAGGTATACATATTATGAGTAGATTTCTGAAAGAGGACTGAACATTGAGTATGGTTTAAAAAAAAATATTTTGGTATTACATAGACATCCGACCTGTTGGTGCTGATGTTCAGAAATGTTTATTCACTTAAGTATCTGGTAAATTGTTTTAAACATTCGCGATTCTTATACATATTTCAAGGCTATCGGAACTTTCACGCTATTATAACATTGTTTTGTTTACCTCGACGACGTTCTACTCAAGTCTTCTCGTGGCCACAGCCGTTCGGTGGAAACGTTGAGGTGATAAATACTTAGATGACCGAATAAAACAATAGTTTCAATTTGAGCACATTATAATTGAAATAACAAACAAGTACAATCATCTGTTAAAATCACCTTCATTAACTATTAAGCTACAGGTGAAATTTATGCAAATAGGAATACATTTCTGCCCATTTTTTCAGTACATTGGAGATAGGATAAGTCTTTGACCTTTTATTCTTTCTTTCAATCTCATAATCCTTTATTAACTTGAGCAATTGCCTTTTTTTGATTTTGCTTTTCCTTCTGTTCTCTTTGTTTTTGTCAATGATTTCTTTTAAACTATTAATTCTTGTTATTTTGTGCACCCCAATAATTTCCTGTAAGGTGTCAGCCTGAGATTTGGAAAGAGAGTATTTTCTCATAATTATTTCCGTTAGTTTATAACGATTTGATGATAGTTCGTTTGCGGAAAATGTGTATTTTATATTATTTCTAAGTAAAGTTATAATTGATGGGCTATATTCGCCGTCGAAGGTGCTTTGTGTGCCTTTATTTTTCTTTTTATTTCTAAAATTTTCTACTTTTACAAGTATTGGGCCGACTAAGTATTTCTTTGAATATTTGTTGAACTGCTTCTGAATCCAGAGGGGGATTTCGTTTTGCATCGTTTGTTCTTAGTTCTTGTCATCGGGTAAACGGATAAAGATCATTTGTCCTTTCTCCATGGTAATAGAGAGCACCAGTGGTATAGCAAATGTTTTGATACGTCTGATTAACTCTTCTTTGCAGTAGCATGCACAATTCGAAAAAATAAAAGTAAGAACTTGTTTATTTACTCTTTTCTTTCCAAGAGGTCCAGTATTGTAGATGTGGTTCTCAACGTATGGTCTTCTTTTAAGGTACTCTAAGCACGTGTACGGAACTAGAATTACGATAAAAGTATGTAAAGTTTTAAGTTTATGTAAATTTCAGTAAGGGGGGCGCTTTATTGACTACATTTTGTGTGGAATTTGACATACGCTGACAGCTTGATTGATGATTGTCTGACAAATTCAACTGGCATTATGCCATAAGTCATGATATTTTGATATTTTGACGTGGCCACAGTGACTGCTTACGTATTTAAAAGTTAGGTCGAATATGTCTACAGAAATCAAACTTTATTTATTTATTGAAATCAACAGTAACTCTCATAAAAATGAGGGGCGTAGTAAATCATATATTCTAAAGGTTAATTGTTTTTAAACGAATTATAATAGGGACTCAAAAACGCAAAAGAAAAAAAACATTTGGTTAAAAATGGAATCAACTATTTTGCATAACAAACGTACCTGTCAAAAAAAAATGCATAGAAAGTGGTGCCGCTGCCAATGAGTTTTAGCTTCTTGAATAAGTACTGTATTTTGGTCAGATGCGGTAAAACAACAATAAAGTTCTTTTTCCATTATAACTGCAGCCAGTACTTTTCCAGTAAATAATTTCTACATTTATTGTTCATAAAATCTTAAACAATCAATTCCATTTTTTCCAATGAGATGAGATGCATTAAACGATGACAATTCCATTATTGGTGAGCGATTCTTCTAACAATAAAACCTTTTTTAATATCCTTAAGAAGTTCTTAGCAGGTATTTTCATTTGTTTTTTTTTATAACAACTTTTCCCTACGTAGTATTTGCCGTTCGTTAGCATTATTATAATTGTTTGGGCGATACCGTAATTTTATGGCACGAGCGTTTTTTGTTTCGATGGTTATTTTAACGAGGAAGTTTATCTGTTATCAACAAGATTCTTGATACCAATTCTAAGCTGAAATTCATTATAATTAGGTTATTTTACGACATTTATTACCATTGCAGTTATTGCTGTTGACTAACATATTGCTACTTTTGGACGTCACTAATTGCGCACCGAAAATCGGAGGTATAATGTTCGAACCGATATTATTTGAAGCCTTTGAATCCGATGAGAAAACAACAAGTCCCGCAGTAAAGGAACGCTCAACCACGGTAAAAGAAAGCTCAACCACAGTAAAAGCAAGATCAACCACAGTAAAAGAAAGCTCAGCCACAGAGTCCACAAAAGACTCAACTTTGCTATATGTGATAACTGGAAGCTCCAATGAAAAAGTAGATAATCTAAGATCCAATGTTGAAATTGAATATTCTGAAGAAGAAACTATAGTAACATCGCCACATACAACAACTGCTTTCATATCCGAAATAAACATCGAAACTGTTAGCACGCCAAACATCACAGCATTTTCTTCTAATGACTCTTTTGAAGATCAAACCACATCTTTTAATACTACACAGAAAACAAAGAAAGTGCTGCTATTCGCAACGATAACTCCAGATAAATCAAAAAGGTACGCGCGAGCGCGTGGTGAGAGAACTACAGACAATGTGCTTCTTAATTTCCTGGGCTATAACTTCGATGATACAATATGTCGGATAGTAGATGATCGAGTCCTTTGTGGTTATAACCGTAATCCACAACTTGTACAGCCTATACAAACTGTGGAAGTAGGAAATGACTGTCGACTTCGAGGCGATAGGATTGAATGTGGTTACGTGAATCCCCCTTTCGATGGCATTAGGCGACCAGCACTGAGACCCGAAAGCCTAAAGAAACAAGAAAGGCTTGAATTCAAAAATCGACACTTTCTACAAGATTCCAGCACAGATGAGAAAACAAAGAGAACTGTTAGACAAACTAATAAATTATCATTAAGTTTTTTTACTACAAAGTGGACGACTGTAGTAACACGCAGTACTGCTAGAACTAGTACTACTATTACTCCTACATCTACTTCTACATCAACCAATAAGCCTACTATTCCTACTACAAGACCTAGTACTACAACAACTTTACGAACAACATTTAAAAGACAGGAATATTGTGTAGAGAAAGACAACCGAATCGTCTGTTATGATGTGAAGAATTAACTGAATAACTCTTATAACTGTATTTATCAAAAACGTTCATATTTTTTAAAGTTTATTTTTATTAATTCCAATAAACAAATTAACGGTTAGAATTGACGCCGCAGCCGAGTTTAGGGTTGCCAGATGCAAATCTAAAAAGTCCTGAAAAAAAATGATTTGCAGAAAAGTGTCCATAAAACGAAGAGCTTGAAGGATGACATTGCCATATAAATTAAAATAATGTTCGCAAGCATTGTTGCGAAATAAGTATACCTGGGTGGGTATTATTATACTGGGTGGTTCCGCAGAACGGGCAGCGACGACGAGGCAGACCAGCCCCTCTAGCACACTAGCGTTTATCGCTGACATAAAGCATTCGTCCCTTTCGCACACGCATACTGGTTAGAACGGGATAAATGCTGTATGTCATCGATAAAAGCTAGCGTGCTAGGCCTCCAGGGTCCAATTTCATAAACACGACAGGCGACATGTGACAGTGACAATTCGCCGTACGTTACTATGTCGACAAGTAACGCTACAGACATACAGACTTAACATCATAGTGGGCAAGCAATGTATACCGAACTGTCACTGTCACCTGTCACGTTTATGAAATAGGGCCCTGAGGCCTGTAGCACAAAACTTAAAAGTGGTATAATTTAACATATTTGTCTCATTTTTGTACGAAAAACTTTACAATTATGTCAAATTGTAGCAGTTGTAATTTTTGTGGTGCTGGGGGCAGGAAGGCGACGGCGGGATGACTTAGACGCGCTACTGCGGCAAACAGGAAGTTGTGAAGGCCAAGAGGAGAGGCCTTTGCCCAGCCACTGCCAGGCTGCAGCCACTGCTGCTGTCCCATAATAATCTATATATATAAAAATGAATCCCTATTTCCCTTGGTCACGACATCACGCCTGAACGGCTGGACCGATTTCGGTAATTCTTTTTTTGTTCTGTTCGTTATTATCAGGAGAAGGTTCTTATGAAAGAAAAAATCAAAAATCTGCTCATTTATGGCGTCTAAGGCGGAACAAAGTTCGCCGGGTCAGCTAGTAGGCTATAAAAAAAGGCACAATATTGTAAATGTTAACATAGTTTATATGAATGGGTAACCACGTAGTATTTTTTAAAGGAAAAGTTTATAGCAGCAAGTTTAAACCTGCAGTTGAACTAAAGTAATTACGAAGCAAAAACCAGTTTCTTGACTCCATTCGAGACATGACCATAGCAAGCCCCGGCTTGAATAATAAAAGACTACTTACAGGGAATTCCCTGAGAAAATGTAGCTTTACGAATACGATAATATCTGTGCCCCTAGCACGAACCTTTTAGACACGCTGTAACCGATACCGCAGAATAAATAATAGTGCAAAAACTTCTCTTTTACGACCGTGATTTCCAACTTTATTATTACGATCAAAAAGTTCTCATTTACTTCATACCATGCGCCAGGCGGCGCGAGACAAAAGGATCGCGCCGCCCGCGCCCGCCCTCCCGCCGCTACTCCCGGCGATACGCTAGGGTTGCGCGGCATTCGTTGTTAATTACACTGACACGGCGGCAGTGTTGCCAGGTCCATTTTTGAAAAATCAGTAGATGTAACTAGAAAAAATCAGTAGATGTATGGGGAATATTTTAAAAAAATCAGTAGTTGCATTTTTGATTAAAAAAGCAGTTTGTATATATTAGGTACAAATACGCATAACTGAAATAGAGATGGTATTGCTTTCTCATCATAATCAAGTAATCATTTTGGCGTAGTGTGTTCAAACCAGTTTATTTCGCTGACTGCGGAGCAAGATTAACTATGTGTTCACCCCATTAAGTCCATTTTTCGATGACAGTTTTATAGTGCCAACCAAACTATAATAATTTTATGTGTCATTTCACTCAGATTTTTATATTACATATCCTCTTTTAAAGATAAGTTAGCATTTGAAAAAATCAGTAGACTTTTAGTTAAAATCAGTAGATCAGTAGAATTATGGAAAAATCTGTAAATCCCCCGAAAAATCAGGAGATCTGGCAACACTGCACGGCGGGGGCGAGCGAGCGCGCGGCGAGCCGACAGCCTACTGCGATTTGCCTATGCCATAGGCAAGACGGTCGAGAGTACCTACAGTGCGGAGTGGAACCCCCCTGCCGATACGTAACTCTGTGATTCTGACGAGGCAGACGCACTGAGTTACATAGTAAGTTACGCTGTGCCAAAAGGATTCATGCTAGGTGCACTAGTTTGTAAGACAAAAAATGGAGTTTAAATTACAAAAGTTTTGTAAAACGTTTTTATAATGACTTGGTAGAGACCAATGATGTTTTGGCAATGTGACACATTGCGACAACGTTCTACAGTGGCCTATGAATCAAATTGGTTGACTGTACAGTAGGGGGAATATAATCACGTACCACCTTAGGGAGGAGGCCTATGTCCAACAGTGGACTTCTTGTGGCTGAGATGATGATGATGATGATGACCTTAGAACCCTGTCGCAATGACGCGACGCGTTAAACGCCACGCTATGTCATACAAATGTCATGCGTATGTCTCTTTGACTAGGTTCTACAGTGGTATGTGTTTGGATTTCCTTGACTGTACATAACTCGAGGTTTTCTCAGGACGTTTTTCTTTGCCGGCACTGTAAGAGCCACGTAGGAGCAGCAGCATGAAGCGAGTGCAGGGGATGAAGTCGCATGTGTATAGTTCTTTGCCCTAAGTATAACGAAGTAATCTCACAAGAAAATAAAAAACTTCAAACGATTGAATAAAAGCTGAAAGTCATCTTCTAAAAGTACCTAGGTTTGTATGAGTAATACAAAAAGTGTTGCACAATGTTATGAATAAATATGACCAATAATTGGTAGCAATGACCCTTTCTCTGTTTAGGAAGGTTGGAGGTCAATTGGATTTCATACTCGTCTATCCACGCGAAAACCTAGAAAATTGGCCAGTTTTAATGTGTTTCATTTATTTAACAAAATACTGGCAACTTTTAAACCTTTGGGTCTACTGTTATTGAAAGAAGTTAGGTGTGGTCATACATTAAAAAATATGTACGGGACGAATTGCTAACCTCCTCCGTTCTTTTTTTCGTCGGTTAAAAAGCCGCTTGGTTTTTCGCATTCTAAGCAAGTCACAATATCCAGATAACTCTCACCGAAAACCTTTCCAAGCACAGAAATCTCGGAATACAAATTAAAACAAAATTAATCAATATAAAAGTACATTAGAAATCAAGTCATCTAAATTAAATTATAAAAAAATTAACTTAAATAAAAACTAACATTAAAACAATCAATAAAATAGATATTTATTTAGATATATTACATCAAAGATGAAATTATAATATTATCACATTAAAACACAAACAACACACCCACACATTATAATGTACCCTTTAAAGAGCCCTCAACACAAGTCCTTACCCACGGATTACCTTTAGCATAGTGATGGGTTATTTTTCAAAAATTTCAAATCATGGAAAATTTTCAATTTATTTTCGGAAAAATAAATAAATGGAAAAATAATGGAAAAATATTGTTTAGAGTAAAATATTGTCTAAATTTACGTTATATTGAAATAAAACTATTCAATAAAGACAGAAGTAGTATTTTTTTCTGAATTCTTTGTTTTCTCTTTTATTCCAACGTATTTTTCCATTACCCATCAGTACTTCAGCATCCATTTCGTCATAACTCATCAGATAACGTGTAATTCATGTAAATAAATAGGTGAATTAAAAAAACACGAGAGGAATGCCCTGAGGGATAATTTAAACTTGGTCAGTATTTAAATGGCTTAATATCATTATTATTATTCAACAAGAACGGTAGACCATTTAAACATTTGAAAGAGAAACTTAAACACTAGACAATCATCATAGAATTAAGGACGATGTTAAAATCAAGTATAAAAATAAACATGGACAAAAACTTAAAACATCATTCAAAAACGATAAAAAAACTTCCATGAAAAACTATGATAGGAAAAAACAACTTTCTTACCCTAATTTAATTCTCATGTAAAAATAATTGTCATTTATTAATCACCTCTCAGACTAATACATGTATATATATCGCTATTATACATAATTAATATAATTATGTAGCAAATCTTTAATCTTTCTAAATCTATAAGACTTAGTAAAGTTAGTAAAATCTCCGTTCTGTTACCAGCAGATAAAAATTATAATTGAAAAAAAAAAACATGTTTTTCGGAAATCCCATTAGTCACTTTTAATATGTCGCATTGGATGACTGTATCAAAGTTTGTTTTCGAAAAAAACTTTAATACAATTTATCACGTTTTTGTCCTTTAAAATTTGGAAACGCACGCGATAAACAAAATCAACAACACTCTGATTTTCTAAAATCATGGCCGCATGGGCGTTCCTCTGTGACGTACGAACAACGATGCGACCAACTTAACTCCAAGAGTGCGATTATTGAATCTCACCGGGTGACTAAAGCTCACTTAAATGGCCTTTTTCCATAGAGATTCAGCCCTTTTGGTGAGCTTTAGTCACCTGGTGAGATTCAAAAATTGCACCCCAGCACTATTATTATCTAAGGAACTCGGCGTCGCACTCAACGTCGAAGCATCGCTCCGTCTCATTCACTCGAGCTAGCGCGCTAGAGCAAGACACGCTGCCTCAGCGCCGAGCTCGTCGCTGTTGTACTTAAAGAATCACTCTCTCGCTGTCACCATCGTTCGCGCCCGAATATCTTTTGTATCTTCAGTCTTCAAAGTCAAGGTCAAAATATTTTCAAGGGCTTATTACACTATGCGGTATTCAGACAGTCTTAGTAAGACTGTCTAAGCACGGCCGAACCCATTCAGTCGGTCTAACTCTTGTTACACTATGCTAAACCTTAGTAAGACTGTCTGAATACCGCGTAGTCTAATAAGCTCTTTATTCAAAATAGGTTTACAGGAAGTACTTATAAATTTCATAAAACTTACGTCCGGTTCTGAAAAACCTCTGATGAGAAAATACCAGCAAGAAACTACGAGGTGTAATTTTTTAAATAAATCAAAATTACAATGTTATTTTTCATCTTAAATATTTTTTTTTTATTAATTTAACACAGTAGGTATACAATATTTGGAGCCAGGGATCGCCAATAGAAGTCGGGATCATTTCCAAACGTCCCTGTCCAAGATATAGTCATTGATTTTATAATACGCCCGAGAAATCAATGTCTTCTTGACAATAAATTTGAATGTTGCATCATTTTGTTCAGTAATATTTTTTGGAATTTTGTTGTAAAATCTCACTCGATTTCCCATGAACGACTTCATCGCTGGCGTATCGTTGAACACAACAATGTTACGTTAAATAATCACAAAACGTGATTTTCTACGATGGGAAATCTGTTATGACGTCGAGACGGGCACTGTTATATGTTAATGTTGTTTTGGCTCTACGACATAGTGAGGTCAGTTAAGATACGTTGTGCCGGCTGTGAGTCATCAGCGTGGATATAAAAGACTTCTTCGACGGGAACACCACATTGCTCCTCAGAAATTGACACCATGAACACGGTGAGTGCTAAGGATATGAGTTTTTTGATGGCGTATGTTTAATTGAAACTTGGTGGATGTTAAAAACTCTTTGAGAATAATAGTTTGCAATTTTTTATCGCCTTTTGAATTTTGTGTTTAAAAAACTAATAAAATATGTGTAAATATTTGGGACAGGGGGTGAAAATGTGGGGGAAATTATATAATTTTTAAAATGTAAAAATTGATGGCTTACAGTGACTTTTCAACTGACAGTAAATGAATATTTTTTTGTTAATATTATTATGTATGTATAGTAATGACGCTGAAAAATATTTAAATTAGTTTCTCGAAATTATGGACAGTTAAGATTAAGTCCAGTACTGACAATTGGTAATGATGGTTCCAATCTATAAATTATGCTAGTAATCAGAATCACTATCTTTCAGATATCTCTCTTACCCAATAATTTGAAAAGAGTTCACAGTTTTAACTGACTTCAAAAAAAGGAGGTTCTCAATTCGACTGAATATTTTTTTAAATAATTCATTCAATATTTTAAAACACCTTCAATATTTACTTTGGATAGAAAGATAAATGTTTTTTTTAAGTTTAATTTATTTAGGGCTTTAATCACAATTCATAACTAAACATTTCAGCCTCATTGGAAAACAATAAATACAAAAAAAAACAACGCATAATAGAACCCCCATAAAAAACTTAACAAACACTGAATTAAAACCAATATTTATTTAATTCCATGATTTTCCAGATACTTTGCTTCGGTCTGCTCATCTGCGCCACTTTGGCGTTAACGACGGCGTATCCTGCGCAGGAGGACGCGTCGGCGCTCGCGCAGCCGCAAGAGACGGGCCTGGAGGCAGAAGAGAGCCTGGAATCTGCCGAGTCAAGATACGGGCATGGTTGGGGCGGCGGCTACGGGCGCGGTGGCTACGGCGGCTACGGCGGGGGCTTCGGTCGCGGAGGCGGTTGGGGTTACGGCGGAGGGTACGGAGGAGGGTACGGAGGGGGGTACGGCGGAGGGTACGGCGGCTACAGACGAGGGGGTTGGGGTTGGGGCCGCTAGTTTAATTAAACTTTTAGCGCTTCCCTTATTGATGTCAGAATTAGGATGTAAGATTAACTCATAACTTTAGTGTACGACTGTGATTTATAAAATAAAAGTATCATAAATTATTGCTTCGGTTTTTATTTGGTTGCGATACGTCAGCTAAGATCAACATACCTATTTGGTTATCAACCTCAATGTTTTATAAACCGCATGAACAAATCTTATTAGTGTTATGCAAATAAAAAGTAGGTAGGCAGGTACCTAAAGAATGAACGATTTGTGGCAACTTTTCTTTAAGTACATTTGTTGAAGGTTTAGGGCTTATATTCTGATCAAAAAGCCTCTATTTTCACCCATTCCACTGATATTTCAGCGAACACTAATGTTTTTTTTTCGAGCGGGTCAAAAATTCATTGACATTGACTAAGCTAAAGATAGCCGTCCAAACAGATCCATTTTAAACTTCACAATTGTACCATAGGCCACAAATGCATACCTACAAGTTTATTATTCTAATGGTAAACAAACAACATTGTCTTGTTCAAATTATTTCTTCAAACAGTAAGCAATCTCTCAATTACGACTAAACGCGTAAATCAATCTGTTTGGCTGTCGTTTTAGTAAACAATAGGGATAGGCAAGAACTAGACAAGGTCGACCAACGGATGGAAGTGTATGGTTGTCATAAAGAATGGCCGAAATCGGCCAAGTCATCTACCGGATAAACATCGCTGAAACCATGTTGTTTCGCGGTTGCTTTGCCGAATTTCGTCGACAAGGTTTTGAATGGCCCTTGTATACCATGGATGTAAGGTACCAGGAGTGCGATTTTTGAATCTCATCGGGTGACTAAAACTCGCCAAAATGGCCATTTTTCATACAAATGCGGCCATTTCAGCTTTAGTCACCTGGTGAGATTCAAAAATTGCGTTGATATCTCACCGGGTAACTAAAGTTCACTTAAATAGCCGTTTTTCATAGAGATTTAGCCATTTTGGTGAGCTCTAGTCACCTGGTGAGATTCAAAAATTGCACCCCTGGTCCAAAAGAATATGGGGTTGATAATTGTAGCTCCTATGATGTGGATCGATTTGACTTTGGAGCGCTAGTCACTCGCCAGTCGTGGGCCAATCAAATACACGAGCGTATATTTAAACCGGCACTGATTGGCGGGCGGCCGGCGAGTATCCATTTTCGTGAATATTAAATTATGAGCCTTGGTACGTTTCAAATTTTCTCGGTTCTAATGAACTAAAATAAACAATTATTACTAGGTATTTTATGAAGAATTATCCCGTCATAACGCTTGTCTACGACACTGCAAAATAATATACAAAAACACGGAATTAACAAGAAGAGGTCATCTGGCCTTAACGATCCCCGTTCACCCAATTACGAGAATAATATGAAGGTAGATGTCCAAGAAGATGCGTTAAGAGACAATGTACCTATAACAATAATAAGGTAACCTTTAAAATTTCAAGGTACTAGGACATGTCGTTACATATCGTGTACAGTCAAATACACATATAAGTGACTGTTAAAAACGAAACAGAAAAAGTGTCGTGTTCCGAAAGGGAGACATACAGTATGCACTAAATACATAATTGAGGTATCTATCCTTTTCGAGCATAGACAATTTCTGTCAGTTCCCGCTTAAACGATCAAAGGTGCAATTTTTAAATCTAACTGGGTGACTAAAGCTCACCAAAATAGCCGAATGTCTATGAAAAACGGCCATTTTGGTGAGCTTTAGTCACCTAGTGAGATTCAAAAATTGCATTTGAATCTTACCGGGTGACTTAAGCTTACCAAAATGGCCTTTTTTCATACAGATTCGGCCATTTTGGTGAGCTTTAGTCACTCGGTGAGATTCAAAAATTGCAACTCACCAAAAATCACATTTCAGAAAGTTTGTTGCTGTTTGTACATGCAAAGAATGCGAGCATCTACAAATGGCACATGCCCACTTCTCGAACCGGCTGGACCTGTTATGAATATCAACAAGGACTTCCCTACGAATTGTTTGTTAAATTTTAATGGAGAAAAAATGCAGATTACGCCTTCCTTACCTACTTTGTTTCTTGTCACTGGTCATGGTCAGGCCAATCTGTAAACGAGTTTGACTTAGATAATAGATATAGGTCACTAAACTCACTAAGGAATCCAATTGATTAAAATCTTAGTTGAAGTCTGTCCATCCGCACATGTCTTCAAGTAAACAAAATTTTAACTTATTTTTTTATGTAAACATCGCTTTCTATAGCATAAATAAAACAAAATGTGGCTGTGAATAGAAGAGCTGCATGATTTCTAATGTTTTTTTTTATTCAACATAGGAAGGCAAACAAGCAAGTGGGTCACCTGATGGTAAGTGATCACCACCGCCTATAGACACCTGCAACAACAAAGAGAGTGCAGATGCGTTGCCAACCCAGAGGGCTAAGATGGAATACCTCTTGTGCCAGTAATTACACCGGCTGTGTTGCTCTCCACGCCGGAACACAACAGTGCAAGCACTGCTGCTTAGCGGCAGGATTAGCGAGCAAGATGGTGGTAGCGATCCGGATGGACCTTGCACAAGGTCCTACCACCCGCAAAAATTGAAAAAGTGTTATTTGAACAATAAACAATATTTTGATGGCAAAAACTGAAATTTTACGTTAGAATGTTGTAGATAAGACAGTATATGGTTTACCTAACCCAGTGACCCTCTGTCCCTGTACATGGGGCCGTCCATTAATCATTTGATATTTTTTAGCATTTATAACCCCCCCCCCCCCCTTGTGATACGTCGTGAAGTTTAAGACTAACTCCCCTCCCCTACCCAAAGTCACGTGTATTTTTTTGATACTAAGTATCGTAATTATTTTTGTTTAGAAATCGTGCGAACCACGAAAAAATAATTACACGTGATGTCTCACTACACCCTCCTCCCCCCTTGTCATATTTATTTATTTATTTAAACTTTATTGCGCAAAAAATACAAAATATACAAAAGGTGGACTTAATGCCTTAAGGTATTCTCTGCCAGTCAACTTTTGGGCATAAACAAAAAAGTTGTGGGCGGTGCGGATAGACAACGAGTAATAGAAACACAATGACAAATGCTACTACATATATACAAAACATAATACGTTACAATACATAGATATAAAGATACACACATTAATACGTATACTATACATAAAATACATAAATAAACATACATACAATCTGTCCAGAAGAAAGCTAAGAGGAGTTCTGCTTAGAGAGATGAAGAGGAACTAACTTTTTGAAAGAGAGTTATTATATATTTCGTGATTATCGCCGAACCTCCTCCCTTAGCTGAGTCATGTTAGGGCCACAGCGGCACTAACATAACAGCCCAGGTTTAGTTTAACCCCTCCCTGTGTCTGTCTAACTAGTGTCATAAGAAAGGGACGCAGATAGAGATAAACTAAACTTGGCCAGTCATGTTAGGGCTACAGGGGGGATAAGTTAATCCATGGCCGCCAGGGCCGGTTATGTAAGGGCCACACCACAGGAGGGGGCAAATTAAACTTGGCATGCTATTGTTGAATCTCACCGGGTGACTAAATCTCACCAAAATGTCCATTTTTCACAGAGATTCGGCCGTTTTGGTGAGCTTTAGTCGACTGGTGAGACTCAAAAATTGCACCCTTGGGCGGTATGTGACCCGCCGGTACCTACTTTTTTTAACGCCAACGCATTGATCTTGAGAGGTAAAAGATTCAGGTGTAAACGCGCCTTAGGTACTTAGTATAAATACATATTCTTTTTTTCCTTTTTTTCTTTAAAGGTATGGTTTAATGGTCGGTAAGGAATGTCGTTTCTCAGATAATTAGTATGTTATAAACTACAATAAATTTATATAAACTTTAATACGAGTCGCTGACATTCTGTAAAACCAAGGAAATCTAAAATTGTATGCACAGTCGATCACCCAAGGTTTGCCGTAATGAACGGTCGCATGCCTTCTACTTCCACCGGTGACCGACGATCCTAATCACATTGTCGGTACAACAGCAACAAACAATAAATACTCTTTATTGATTCACACACGTAAACAAAAGCTAAAAATACACACAGAGAAGTTTTATTGAAGATTCAAAAGGCTGTCTTATCGCTAAGCAGTGACGTCCAGACAACCTTTTAGACCGAGAGATAGTGACACAAATTATTGGGTCATTTGTACCAGTATGGCGGTTCTTCAGGGGTCTTAGTACGCAATGACAAAAAGAAAAATGATGGTCATAGCGCTGGTACCGGCGGCCCAATCACGTGGGCGTTAGTCGAACTCGTCGGATAAATTACGAGTGTCAAACGATTTGTACCACAATAATTTTAGTATTTTCCGATAGTCCTATCTATCACGGTTCAGCCTGGTGACAGACGGACGGACGGACGGACGGACAAAGGAGTCTTAGTAATAGGGTCCCGTTTTACCCTAAAAACTGAATATAGGCCTCAATTTTAGGCACCTTTACAAAATGACGCATGTTTTAATGAATGGCGCCGAAACCAGTTTTATTGTGTCCTAAATGTTAAGTCAGTTAAATTATTTCACTACAAGTGCGTATACGGAAAAGAAGAACTTTATGTGGGTCGTTTACAAATCAAACGAGCTCATAATGGCTTTTGGCGACGTTTTATATAATGTAATGCACATAAATTACACATTTGCAAAATGATTCGACTCAATTTGTTTAAGACAAAAACAAACGCGTTTACCTACATTACGTCACGCGAATGTAAACTTGTAAACGCAATCTAAGAGAAAAATAAGCCAAGTTAGCCCGCAAATTCCATTCAGATTAAATAGATTCCTAAAATTTGGAATTTGTGACATTTCATCAAAACCGGTTTAACAGTTTTGTTGTTAAAGGTAACAATAGAAGGAGATACTTTCATATTTCTTATATTTATTATGTATGGAAGGAATTATTATTAAACCATACTTAATGTTACGTTTACTTACAAGTGAATAATTTAAATGATAGACGCTGTGGATCATACAGTCTTCTCAGAATCAGAGTAATAAGTCAAACAATACAAATTTGGCTACAAAATTATATAACACTAGCGACTCGCCCCGGCTTCGCATGGGTACAATGGATGCATTGTACATAAAAACCTTGCTTAAGAAAATCACGTAATGACAATGAAAACTGTATCAGAATCTGTTGCGTGGTTTAGAACAACTTATCGGCAGAAGATACGATGAGAACAGACTGGAATGGATAGCGACTTTGATTTATTTGATTTTACTTTTTTTATTTATTTATTTATTTACTAATATAACAAAGAACTAAACTTTGTTTGTTTGTATGTAGGGGGTAATCTCTGGAACTACTGAACCGATTTCCAAAATTCTTTAACAGATAGAAAGCTACACGCCTGACGGACATAGGCTACTAATTTCAAGTGAACGAAGTCGCGCGCGTCCGCTAGTGCTAAATATGTCAAGATTTGTTATTTGTATGTATTGCTTATTCCATGCACACCCCTAAGAACATCTATTTCCGGTTGCGATATACTTACTCTTATTAACCGATACTATTTATATCTATCGTATCCTATTATACTCAGTCGCTTTAACAGCCTTCTTTATCAACGATTAAAATAGTGGCACAAAACACAGATAATGGCGATGGCCAGGAAGCGCATAAATACACTGTAAGTGCCTATCAATAACGAAAGATGCTCGGATTGCTTAGATCACATCCCATGATCAATGCACTTGGCTGTAGCACTACCGTGCGCACGTGCCTGTCAGAAAAACAGGGGTCATTAACATTCGTGTTGAACTTGCCCGAGCTTGAAAGTCATGGCTAAGTTATTTAATGAATTAAAGTGCACTTCTCGATTCAAGTAAAAACGGTAGGCGAATCAGAGTGATGAGCATTCCAAAAACTCGCGCACCGAGGGTTCCGTAAGCATTCTATTTATGTTATGTATTTGCCATAACAACCCGTAAAAAAACCGAATCGCAAAACTAGGTTTGTTTGTAAAGGAATTTTGATATATGCATAAAAAAAAAGCTAAATGCAAGTCGGGCTCCCCATGAAGGGCTCCTTACAAAAAACGTCGACAAAGACGTTTCTTGTATAAGGACCCCTTCGATTTTCGACTTTTGTAATGGAATGAAATGAAATAATGTATTGACGAACATGTAACATGTTATATTCTTATTATTGATAGTAATTATACATTCTGTGAAAGTTTCATGTGTCTATTTGTTACGGTTCAAAAGATACCGTCTTATGACAGAGCGGAGGCCTAGTAATAAGGCCCCTTTGGCACTTGACGGGTACGGAATTCTAAAAAACAGTGCTTTTTAGAAATAATTATCAATTAATTAATTCTGAAAAAAAAATCGTTTTGCTAATTGTGATACAGAACCCTAAAAAGCATATCATATTTTACTCGCTCAAATTTTATAAAAAAATATTACTAACAAGTACTGAACAATTGTATTTATTTGAAAATGACGGCGCATTTTCTCTTACATGGGTGAATATTTTAACAATTTAATGTTGTTTTGGAATAAGAAATTCTATCAATCGCTGATTAAAAAGTTGCATAATAATAATTCGCCGCTTTCTTTTAACATTATATTATGTATCTACATCTAAGCAATAGATTGATTAGTTATTCGAAGACTTTATTCAGCTACTCTACTACTTTAAGTGTCTCTAAAAACTACTCTAGGGTAGGGTCGCCGAACCTCCCCCCCAGACATGTGGACCTAGCCTACGGCAGACAGGGGTGCTCCACCCTAAGCCCCCGCAGGTCTCACTGGGGAAGTTGGCGGGCAGCGAACTAAACTCAGGGGGCCTAGTACGCTAGCTTTTATCGCTGACATAAAGCACGTATCCCTTTCTAACCAATTAGCATGTGCGAGAGAGACGGAAGCCTTTATGTGCGCAATAAACGCTAGCGTGCTACTAGAGCTGTTAAACTAAACTTAGCCGGTCATGTAGGGCCACAGAAACGCCAGTTTAGGTGTTAAGTGTTACTTTGTGCACAATTAACATAGTATTGTTTTCCACGTTTTGCTGTAAATATTAGCTTTGGGTGGGTTGTGGTTTTTCCTAAGAGCCTGTACATTACTCACTCATCACTTAAGTACCCGGTTATAAACGACGGAATACCTTCTTGTGGTCGGTCGTTTAATGTATTATTTACACAAAGATGACTCTTAGAAATGTTTATGGTTTATGGGATATTGCACCAGTCTTTATTACTATTACTAGTTCCTGTGAGTAACGTTTTTTTATTTTTATCTATTTTAAATAAATGATTTCTCAAAATACTTACAATATCAATCACTTACTAAGAAACACACATGTCTTCTATTAAGTTATACTACTACTGATGAGTAATGGAAAAAAAGCGTTTGGAAAAGAAAAAACATATACTTATTTTTCTAGTTGTTGTACAATTTTTCCAATATTTTTTTTACAGTTTTCCTAATCTGAAAGTGCAGTATGCTTAGGAATAAAAACAATTACACTAAAATAAAATCAACATTTATTCTTTAACGATATAAAATACTAAGTAAGTACCTACATATACAATTGGAGATGACGAAATCAGAAGAAAATACTACTCTTACCTTTATTGAATAATAGTTTTTTCAATAAAACGTAATTTTATTTATCTTCTTTAAACTTTAAACAATATTTTCCATTGCTTTTTTATTTATTTATTTTTCTAAAAATAAACTGAAATATTGTATAGTCGACCAAGAAATTGCTTGACCACTTTTCGACCGTATTACAAAGGGATAAGGTTCAAAAGTGGTAAAGCAATTACTTGGTCAACTATACCTAATGATTTGAAAAAAATTGGAACAATTACCCATCACTAAATCAGACAAGCTTATATAGAAAAAATATTGTAATTGTCCTAATTGGACATTTCTGCCAGCGGCACGGTGGTTTAAACATGGGAAATGCCCGGATTGTGTTGTTTAGGAACAGATCATAGCTTGTCTGATCTGTAAAATTGCAGAAATTGAAGCTATGACGTTTCAATTTCTTCAATTTTAAAGGGTACCTTATTGTACCTTATTTGTATAGCTTACAATAAAAAGCCGTTAGTCCACCTTTCGACGTAACATCCTATCAAATCTAATGTAACCAGACTACCACCTTAAAAAATAATACTTTATGAGCCAAGAGACTTAACTTTCACATTACGTAACCCAAGCATCGACCGCCCTTGGCCTCCGTTAGGCAATAAAACGGAACCATTGAGGTGGGAGAAAGCCTATCCCTGACATTCACATCCCAAACCCATTTCCATCCAGTGCAGTCAATGTGTGACCGAAACGTGTTCAATTGTTTCTTTATTCAACAATAGTGGACTTTAAGTGTTGAAGTCACGATCCTGTGGCTTTTAAATTGACCTGGATATGATGGTGAGTGCTAATTAAAACCGGGTGGGATTTGGGTTCTCATCGCTCGAAAGTGCGCTTGATTTTAAATTACCAATAAGTACTTTAAAAAAATGGCCAAGTGCATGTCCGTGTCTGGCTGCGGTCAGTATGGGGTTTAGTAGACAAAAACTGTTTTCTTTAGGTTTTTTAACGTTTAGCTACTTGGTTTTTCGTTCAAAGTAAATTTTGTGCTACTTTCTATGATTTTCAATTGGTAGGAAAGCCATATTAAGTTTTGATAGTTTTTGTTTTAATCCTTGAAATACTCCAAAAAATATCTTAGAGGAAATATAAATAAAGCTTTCATTTAAGATTTTTTACAAAAATTCTAACTTTTTATTTTGCTGTAGCGGGATATTTTTTTAAATTTATTTTTTTTACTTTGTTTTTTCTGGTATTTCATCTTTGCTGTATGAATATTTTGTTTCTTTATTTCGTTAAATCTTCAACCCCAAATCCAAAAAAAAAAGTAATATACAAATAATTATTTAACAGCTATCTAATGACACGTTAACTCGCTCAATATAGTAGATTAAAAAAAAATCTCGCTTCACAACAATGGAACAAATTAGAAATGTATTTTCTTAACTCATTATTTCACCATGGCTTAATTAATATTACCCAAATTCTGGGTGATCGTGTTGACATCATAGGCATGAAAATTATAGTCTCCGGTGAATTTCTAAAAAACGAACTTTTGGAACATTCAGCCTTTTCGATAATAATGCATCGAATAAGAATAAAAATATTTTTATTGCATAACTGTGTTAACAAGGATCATATCATCTCACTCAGTGACATTCAAAAATCAAGCCGCTCAAGTATCGGCAGCTCTATTTTTTTACAAAAACTAAGCAAACAGTCTGTGGTTAAGTTCATACTTATAGTAGAACAAATATGACTTACAGTAAGTGCAAAAAGGTGTCGAACTCACTGTATTTTCGAATAGGTACTTGTCTTATTAACACTCAGTGTAGATGAATCTAATTAACACTGATTAGGTATTCTCTAGAAACTTTGTTAACAGTTAACTTAGAAAAACATTAATACAAGTGTATCTACTTAACAGGTATCAGGTACTGTAAATTAGTAATGAATGTTTTGTTTATATTTTTATTTCTAACTTTATGAGACTGACGATATAACCCAAATTTTGGTTAACCGGAGACCCTTTTTGGAAAACACTCTGTAAACTTTAATCAGCATCATGCCCAGTAGCTGTGCTGATGTGCTGAATCACCCCACTCGACCAATGTTTGGGTCACGCATGGTCATGGGCGTACCCAGCTTCTGGCCTTGGAACAAGTCAGATGCTAGATTCGGTAATCTTCGTCCGCCATCGTCGCGCGCGGTATTTTGGCAATTGCATCGTGCATTTTGCCAGTGTCTACTGCGCGATTTATTTAAAAGTTAGAGCATAAGGCCCCGTTTACACTTTGATTAGTAATTAGGCGAGTTCATACATGTTCTGCGAGATTTCCAGGGGGAGCAGCTGCCCCTCTCTGCCCCCTGCCCCCCCCCCCCCTGGGTACGCCCATGCGCATGGTATTTATAGTAGGTAGGATTTCCCAAGGGCGCAGCTATAGAAGCTCGCATAAAAGGCCGTTTTACGACATTGCTGATGTTACGATGAAACTAGTGTTTAAAGATACCTATGACTTCACGGATAAACACTTAAATAACTTAGGAATTGTAGGTTTTCATCACGTTTTCATTATAAACGTAGGTACTTAAAACTCTGACGTGTTGATTTCTAATAAGTAATTAGGTTCATCAGTGATTTTATTGATTAATAGTCTTGTAAAGTTAAGATGATGATTAGTCGTAGGAAATAGATGTGTATTGAATACAACAGGATATTAGATCTAGTTAACTAACACTTTTTTTTATAAAGCTTGTTTGGGTAAGTACGGTCAGGCTCAGAAGTAGCTGAACATTTTAGTACCTTGTCGCTGTTAGAAATGTGACAAATTCGGCCAACTTTGATTTCATACGTTACTACGACACGGCTCTTAAGCGTTTAGCTACTTCTGAGGCTGACTGTACCACAGAGGTTACAAAAAGCCATAAATCGGGAGTGGCGGACCTTTGACAAGGTCCGCCCGGATCGATCCGCTAAGCAGCAGTGTTTGCACTGTTGTGTTCCAAGACAGCAAGACAGCCGGTGAAATTACTGGCACAAGAGGTATTCCATCTTAGCCCTCTAGGTTGGCAACGCATCTGCAATATCCTTGGTGTTGCGGGTGTCTATGGGCGGCGGTGATCACTTACCATCAGGTGACCCATTTGTTAGTTTGCCTTACTATGTTGTATAAAAAATCATGTTTCAGCCATACCTAACATGGTGTTTCGCTGTAACCCTGATCGAAGCAGCTGTTCTGGATCCAGCTCTCTACTTGTCTCCAAGTCCACCGCTATCAGGCACCCCTGCAGCGATGGAGCAATGGTCCAGAGCAATGGACGCTGAAGTACTGCCTCCGAAGCATGATGATGTCTTAATACTTCCAGATGAAGACGGTACGATGCGTTGATACGACGGATTTTACTAACTGCAGTTGCCTTAACTTGGAAGCCCAAGATCTCTGTCGTCCCTTTCCAGGGCCTCATTTCATAAAAGCGACAGGTGACAGTGACAATCGCCGTACAGTAGGGGAAATATATTCACGTACCACCTTAGAACCTTATCGCAATGACGCGACGCGTTAAACGCCAGGCTATGTCATACAAATGTCATGCGTATGTCTCTTCGACTAGGTTCTAAGGTGGTACGTATTTCAATTCCCTTGACTGTACATTACTGTGTCCACAAGTAACGCTACAGACTCGCAGACTCAACGTACATTGCTTGCCCACTATGATGTTAATTCTGTAAGTTTGTAGCATTACTTGTCGACGCAGTAATGTACGGCGAATTGTCACTGTCACCAAGCACTGTCGCCTTTCGTTTATGGAATTGGACCTAGGTGCCCTAACATGACCGGCCCAAGTTTAATTTATCCTTTCCTGCATACTTTCGCATTTATAATATTAGTAGCATTATTAATTGTATGAAAGTAAGAATCATCGCGGTGCCTCTTGCCTTAAGCTTACTTAGTACAGTCAGCGTCAAATATACTAGAGCGGGCAAGGTGGTTAAAAATATCTGAACACACCCGAGCGTATTTGACAATAGAGTCGAGTTCGGATATTTTTGACACCTTGCCCGCTCTGGTATATTTGACGCTGACTGTTCATGGGCATAGTTATGTACTTAGGTATTAAGTCAAACCTTGAATTTCTACAATGGAAAGGTTTGAAGGTACATAATGCTTAAACAATATCCGGATTTACGGGAATCACCGGCCCACGCACGATAAACGCAAGTCACTTAATTGTCACAGGGCTGATGACGAATGTTAATCTACTCATCAAACGCATATGCAATGTGTGATCTGACTACAGTGTAGATATTTTTGTTTCTAAGGAAAAGTATGAGTCATGCTCAGCACGTCTTTCTATTGCTGGACTAATTAGTTAGAATTTTGATTTGGAATAGAGTTAGAATAGATTTTTTAATCTCATCGGGTGCCTAAAGCTCACCGAAATGGCCGTTTTTCATAGAGATTCGGTCATTTTGTTAAGCTTTAGTCACCTAGTGAGGAAAAAAATGGCAGCCCTGAATGACGAAGTGAGTCACAATATGCCGTGCTAACTATAGTGATAGCACCTCACCGCAGTTTATTGCTTTTACGGGGTCTTAATTCGGAGTACGCTTTGACCATGTTCCCAAGTTTGACAGGTTAGGTCATTACATTGGTGCGACTGCCATCTGACCTCCGTAACCCTTGTAGCAAAAAACTGGGCCGACCGGAAATGCAGTGCAGAAAAGTACAGGTTACCACACGATGTTTTCCCTCACCGTAGGACCGTTGGTTACTACAGTACTTAGATAATGCACAATCACCCCCTAAACTAAACCTGGGCCGTCATGTTAGGGCCGCAGAAGTAGCTAAACACTTAAGTACCTTGTCGTAATAACGTATGAAATGAGAATTCCTCGAATTTGTCACATTACTGAACTGACAGCGACCGGGTACTAAAATGTTCAGCTAATTATGAGGCTGACCGTACATTATGAAATTATATCGGAGTAGAGAAGGTGGCCAAAAATATCTGAACACGCCCGAACGCATTTGACAATAGAGTCAAGTGCATAAGTCAGAAAAACTCATTGGTACATGGCGACCGCTTAGGCTCGAACTTGGTAGGTACCTCACGCCTCCACCCTTCAAGCCACTATAGACCATTAAGGCTCTTTCATTTCTTTCACTAACCTATTGAAATGTATTATTTTCCATCGCAGATACTACTCCTGACGAGCAAGAAGCGCCTATAGGCCGAACGTTCTGGCCGACGCGTCCCACCAACTACGGCATCAGGGGTCTTCACATCCCGCTGACGTTCAGTCTGACTGGCTCTTACGGCACAAACACAGGCCTCAGCACTGGAATTATAGGCAGCAGCTATGCTAGCGTAGACGATACCTTTAACTACGGGAAGTCAGGACTGGCGGGGAGCAGCTACGGTTTGTACAGGTCCGGACTGCCTGGGACCCGTGTGTATGGTGGCAGCGGAGGAGCAGCGTGGAGTGGATGGGGAAACGGGAAATGGGGGCATTATGGTAAGGGGTAAGACGAATAAATGCAAGTGACAAAAGCTGTTTGGTTTTACTAGAGCACCACCATCTTATTTTCCCAAAATATCTGCCTTTTAGCATTCTCCTATCGGTCTCACCCGTTTCTTCCCATATTTCATTCCCTTTAGTTTCATTTTCCCGACAAAAATAGTCCAAGTCCTTGACCAGTTGACTAGGAAAAAATGTTTCACTAAAACAGTACCTACATACTGGTCATTGCATAGTTACACCTGTCTCAGGTAATAGTAGAAATGAGACTTTTTTTTCGTCTGGCATACTATTTAAATATTCATCATCATCATCATCATCATCTCAGCCACAAGAAGTCCACTGTTGGACATAGGCCTCCTCCATGGATTTCCAAAGTGGCCGGTTGGAAGCAGCATGCAACCAGCGCCTTCCTGCCACCTGTATGAGGTCATCGGACCATCTTGTGGCTGGTCGTCCTACGCTGCGTTTGCCAATACGCGGCCGCCATAATGTAAATATTACCCAATTGGAATCAATTGATCTAGTCCCAAACTATAAGCAAAGCTTGCACTTTGAGCACTAGACGAAAAAAGGTATACAAAATATAAGTTATACTTACTTAACACGTACCTACTTACACATAACATTGTATTCATTATACGAAGTCAGCCCCTAGTGGGATTCAAACTCGCAACCTCTAGCTTGATAGACAGGGTCACTAACCACTATAGACTATCCAGTCGTCAAACGGTAGGTACTTAACTATAGCATAATGAATGCTTTAATTACGTATATACACCTACCGGCAGTGCCATCCCATTATCCTACATTTCTAAAGGCCATTCGAGTAGCATTGTCACTAACTAGAACCAATGTCAGCTCCCATACCGAAAAATATACGGCCGATACAACATCCAACATCACATTACAATAGTCTTGACAGGCACCTGTCAGCTGCGATGAACGCTTCCTGTACCAAGCTGCTTATATTCTAAAAAAATCACAATACGAAAGCATTCACTCTGCGATGTTGGCAGCAATCGTTATTCTAACTTTGCTGCCAGTACTGATTACATGTGCTGGTGATGGCAATATTCATTTGTTAGAAGACGAAATAGCGGAGGCGCTACGCTCCTGTACGAACCCAAGCGATGAAAGCAAGGAGCTCACCAACCAACGCTCGCGTCGTTCTGATGAATACAACGATCAGTATCCAGATCGGACTCCGCGCATCGATAATACGAAACAAGACCTAAACCAATATGGCCACGAGAGACGGAACACCACAGGCATGAAAGACCAGATGCACGTGCTAAACGCAACGGAGTTCGACTACGGGGGTTATGGTTCGGGGAATGGGGGGGAGAAACTGGTGAAAGCCGTACCACGGCCAGCGAACGGCGGCGACTACGGGAACATGACGGGCATGAACAGGACAAGACGCGGCGAGCCCCTCTTTGCCAAACAAGACTCCGATCAGGTAAGTGAACAAAACAATAAGTACCTACCTAATTAGAACACCGCCACCTCCGTATACGTCCACCATAAACCACCGCCATTTAGGATCGGAGATATGCAGTGTTTCCGTTCATTTCACACTTATATACTTACTACGAACCAGTGGTCCGTTTCACTAAGCTACAAGTTACAATTTTACAAGTCTAAACCGGCAACATTGGTCAATATTGACCAATGGCAATGGACATAATGACCAATGTTGCCGGTTTAGACTTGTAAAATTGTAACTTGTAGCTTCGTGAAACGGGCCACAGGCGGAATTGGGTTTGTTAGTAGTGGTGCAGTATGAAAATGTTTAACTCCTATGAAATTTAAATAGCAAAAGCCCTAATTTTTGTTTTCTGTTCTAGTGCCTCAGCCAATGCGTTTTCGCTAATCTGCAAGTGGTAAGCGATTCCATTAGGTCCTATAAATAGTTCTACGAGCGCCAGTAAATAATGCGGCGTTGTTTAACTCAACAGGTGGATTCGCGAGGTATCCCTCGCGAGAGTGAGCTCTGGAATCGCATACAATCATCTGTCACGTCACAGCAGTCCCGCGTTGCAATACACGACCAGACCAGAGCGTGCTTTCAGGAGTTACAGTCAGGTATAGCTGACTCAATTTACTATCTTGTAAGGTATTAAAAAATGTAGCGCCAGGGCAAAGAAGTACTTATAAGCGCAACTGAAGAGCAGGGCCGGTTTAATCACAGAGGCCCTTCTTCCCTTAGGCAGAAAGGCATCAAATTAAAACTATGTTAGCCTGCAAAAGACGATTCCCTCGGATTTCCAGTTTCCTCTATCTTTGACAATCTCTGGCCATTCATTTGGGAATGCGTCTAGCTAGATCATCCCGATCGATCCCGCTTGGCTTGCCGCGCTCTAGACTAGCATCTTGTGGCACACACTGGGTGGCAATAGATGCTATCCTCCCTGGGTGCATGCGGCATACATGACCTGCCCCATTTCTGCCTAACAGTATTCTTCGAGCCGTTACAATGACACAGACTTATTTTTGTCACGGGCCGCGCGCGGGCCCCTATAGGTGGCGCTGGGTCTACGGGCATTTATCTACACTGCCCATTAGGTATAGATAATCCGGGAACGCTTAAGAGAACCAATTTTAAAATAACCTTACTTATTACTTATCGCTTTCCTACCTACTTAAAAGGTTACATTTTATTAATGTACCTATAAATGCTATTTAAGTATAAAGGTTTCTACTAAAGTTTCTGAGCACCTATAATATGAGGTGATAATCTAGAACATACTTACACCGCACCGTGAAATTAGACCGTGTATGTTTTAGCTGGCGAGGCATATTGCTTGAAAAATACTTACTATTGCAGAAGCCGAAGACAATGGCTGTTTATATTCCAACAAACTGGAACGGTGTATGATGCTGCGGCTTTCTGATCGGAAGGCAGGCGGCACGACGCAGAGCAGCGGACAGAACTAAGCACCAACCGTTTAAACGCCATTTTCTCTATTTTAAGACACTATACTGAGCTCAGCTGTTGCAGCTATAGCGAATAGCGAGTTTTATCTGGACAGAGAACAGACAAATGAGGAAGTTCTGAGAATTGTACAGGAAAAAAGATGTTTCTTAAGAACAATTTAAAATAGACGAGGGAAAATGATAGGGCACTTGATACGACATGACACCTTCCCAAAAAACATCATCGAAGGGATGGTTGAAGGTAAAGGCGAAGAGAAAGACCTTGACGCACCTACTTCGCTCAAGTAAAGGAGAAAGTTAATGTCACGTCGTATCATGAAGTCAGGTCCTTGGCAGGGGAAAGAGAGAAATGGCGGATACTCCACCGACAATAGCTAAGTTCTTAAATTATATGATGATGATGATGATGTTACCGAGCTCATGTCGCCGAAGTCTTATCCTACTTCCTACTTAATATTATAAATGTAAAGGTTTGTATGTTTGGATGTTTGTTACTCAATCACGCAAAAACAACTGAATGGATTTGGATGAAATTTGGAACATATATATACTTTATAATCTGGATTAACACATAGGATACTTTTCATCCCGTAAAAATGTTCCCACGGGATAGCGATAAGTGAGTTACACGCCGCCGTGACGTCATGAGCAGCATAGCAACTAATTCTCATTAATTTGTCCAGGAAATATTTCAGATTGTATGTTGGGTGCACGTTTGCTTGATTCAATTAAACAAGTCTACGCGGACGAAGTCGCGGGCAAAAGCTAGTAACTTAAAAGACTTCGGCGACATGAGCTCGGTATCATCATCATCATCATATAATATAAGAACTTAGCTAGTCAAGTCATAGATTTTTGGCATAGATTGCATCACGGACATATCTAAAGAAAATGTAGACAGCGTGCAGCGGTCTAAAGGTTAATCTCAAGATCCTCAGGTAGCATCGTAGGTGCTGTCAGCACACGAAGAGCCCAAAAACGAACACGTGACTTTCGTTGTAAACAGAGCATGTAAATATTGCTGCCGACAATGAGAATGCACAAAATGGAAGACCAAGAGAAAACATGTAGTAGGGATGGTTAGGCATAATTGTCATTATCAACCATGTAAGGACCGCTGGGTCTGCTCGCTTTTCGACCACTCACGACTCAGTATACTGTTCACTTAACGATTATTCGAAAATACGAATTAAGGTTACTCCATGTACGCATTATTCTGTATGTCGGCTAGCGACGTTCGCAACACAAAAGATCATAATTATGTACATATTTATAAGTAGTACATAGTATAGGATAGAAGCAAATCAGAATACAATCTGAATAAAATTATGTTTGTTTATTTCATACAATTTTCACATGTACACTATCACTGGATATCCGGGGTACGCGAAAGGCATCGGGTGATAGACTATTGGTTTATCCAAGCTCACGTTTTTCAGTTCATGAGGATATACCTGCCTTGGGAGTTGGTCATTGAACGGTGGAGTTGATGCTAACTAAAATGAATACAACGAATATTAAACGCAACTTAAGGCCGAAACCCCAACTGGGGTGCACGCTATGCACAATACAAAAACAGCTAGCGTGGGTCGATTTGTATGGTGATAGGACTGCACGGTAGAGGTGGGCGTTGAATGAACGGACTAGTTGAAATCAACGTTGATCTACTGTTAACGAAACGACCGTCCACCGTCTACGCATGAACTACTTGAACGTTGAACTCGTTTTGTCACTTTCGTCGCGTCGACGCCGCTACGTCGGACTGGACGGTCGATTCATAAACGGCAAAATTTGGGAGTCGAATAGTTTAATGCAACGAGATACGCGAACTTGTAAAATGTCATTCGGCCGTTTGCAATTTCGAACTATGCGACGCGGGTTAAATAAAAATGTAAACAATAATAATTAAAGAATGTACATAAAATCGAAAGAACTTTTAAATGCGCCTGAATAATCCTGTAACTGTAAGTACCATATTCGTACCTACATGCTTAGTCATTTTTGTTTTTTTATAAGCACAGCCGAATTTTATTCAGCTTGGAAATAAAAGCATGAAGGAAAGTTCATTTGAGAATATAAGTACAACATTGTAATAAATTAAATAGTAAATTAGATTTATTTCAAACGAAATCATAAAAGTAACTAGTAACGTAGTAAATAACTGTTCTACTACTCGTTATTGCCGTCGGAGCGCCGATGCTATCGTTTACATAACTCCAGTTGATATCATTTTTGACGTCAACTAGTCCACAGATTCGACTAGTTAATCAACTAGTCGACGAACGACCGTCGACGGTCTCGTTTCGTTAACGAAAAAACCGTCGACGACCCACCTCTACTGCACGGATTGCTTCCACCATCTTGCTCGCTAATCCGGCCGCTAAGCAGCAGTGTTTGCGCCGTTATGTTCCAGCATGGAGAGCAAGACAGCCGGTGCAATTGGCACAAGAGGTATTCCATCTTAGCCCTCTGGGTTGGCAACGCATCTGCAATCTCCTTGGTGTTGAGGGTGTCTATGGGCGATGGTGATCACTTACCATCAGGTGACCCACTGGCTTGTTTGCCTTCCTATGTTGTACAATTTCGAACAATGCACCGCGTGTCGCTACATACGGACCATACAAACTGACCCACGCTAAAAAACAATATTTACACAAATTTCGCTGTATTTTGATAAGTGTATAAAAATGTACACTGTTAACCTTGTGAGAAACATTACTATCGCAAATCAATCTTAGGTAAGTTGAGCACAAAATATATCAAACAATATAAAACATATAATGCAATAAAGTGTAGCAGTTATTACTGATAAGCTAACTGAATCAAAATAACAACGTCACACTAGAGAACAATACTTTTGCAACCTATAAAAGCCTAAGGAATAATTTAATTACGAAACTTATTTTATTACTAGGGCTAAACCTTTGGTTGCATGCAATAGTTCTTAAATCCATGGAGTCGTCATTATTACAAACATTCTTTTAACTCAAAGGATAGGTATACAATGTTTTGTACATGGGTCAAAATCAAAAACATTGTACATACCAACAAAATGGAAAAAATTACATTGCTACTCCGCGAAACCAATGCCGTGCACGCGCAAGATAGCTGCGTCTGTGCGACATATATATTTTTAATGCAAAACATGCAAGGTAATTTGTTGTAGTTTGTTAATATGGACCTCCGCAAAGTAAAGCCTGAATCTATCAATTAAAATAATTACTATTTACTTAATAGTTTTGTACAATTTAAATCAGTTTAGTACTAAAATTGTTACGAAACTGACCCGTAACTATTTTATCTTCCATTAGTAAAATTATTATTATCAGTTTCATAAAGATTTAATGAGGTATTCAATGTTTATAATTTTGGCCCACTTATGTTAACTTATATTTTGAAAAATATTGTTAACTAATAGCGACTCCATGAATTCTAGAACTACAACCACGGTGTTCACGGTATGCTTCCAAAAGTCGGAACCCTATTTATTACATCAAAAACTGACACCATCACAATGTTTCTAATACCTATGACACTTGTCAATGCACTGCAGGCGCTAGTAACGTTAGGGTCAAAGTGTTCAGCGGTAGAGGAGGCCGGCTTACACACACTCTTGGCTGGGCTTGGACGTGTTTTGACCATCTACATAAGTGCAATAACGACTCCCTTTCGGATATCGAGAGCCGTTCCTGAAAAAGTAACAGGTTTTTAAATAAAATATGAACAATATGAACATGATTGAAATACATTATATATTTATTATATACAGGGTGTCTCATTTAAATGGGTCAGTATGGGAAAGTCTGAAACTATAAGACATACGAAGATCTGTTCTTAGGAAAGGAAAAAAAAAACTGTACTCAGCTCGGGAATCGAACCCAGTTGTTTTGAAAAAAATAAACTTACACTATTTCTGTTTAGATATCGATTGTGTAGGTCTTAAGCAGTAAATGGCTCTATGAAACATGATGTCTAAAATGAATAAAATGCATTGTTTTCAAATACTTTAATTTAATAGTGAAGTGATAGAAAAAATTATATTAATATTTACCAATAGAGGATATAAGACGTGGTAGGCAGCTACATCTGCTATGGACAGCACTTGCCCAGTTAAATACGTATTTATCCTTAAAGCTTTGTTAATATCCTGGAACAAATAAATGATGATTGTTAAATTAAGCATGGGCCAATTTACACTAATAACTTACATATAGATGACACCGAGGGAAGCCATACCCTTAAAATCATTAATGTAATGACCGTAAGACGAAGCACATTGAAAAATTTGCAGGGTATAGCAGCGATAATGTGGCTAAACTGGCAATCGCAAGGCACGGAATGCTGATGTTGCAGGTTCAAGTCCAGCCATTATCCTAATTTTTCTTTATGCTGTCATTACGTAGCATTTTAATTCATTAATTTGAATTTTGTCAACACATGAAAAATAAAACTCGAAAGAAATTTTGGCTACAAAAAAAAAACTTGGGCCCAAAGTAAGTAAAAATTGTACAAAGTTTATTATTTTGAACTTGGAAATAATATTTTGTGGGAAGGTAAGGGATTATTTATAAAAAATATAGATTTATTAAAACTAAGAATTCTTGTTAATAAAGCTCTAATTAACATAATGAGTACATAGGCATTTAATGAACTAGATACGGACTACTTTGCAAAAAACTGGAAAATATCCTCAATAAAACGAAAAGATAGGAAACACAAAGGGGTTGAGATCTATACAGCCAAGCCAGGTGATTAACAAAAAATTTTTTTTAACGAATTGCCGCCATTTTTAATCAGAGTAAAATAAAAAAATGAATTTATGGTAACCACGGTCTGTGGCCTGTTTCACGAAGCTACAAGTTACAATTTTACAAGTCTAAACCGGCAACATTGGTCAGTATGCCCATAGCCATTGGTCATTATTGACCAATGTTGCCGGTTTAGACTTGTAAAATTGTAACTTGTAGCTTAGTGAAACGGGCCACTGAAGGTCAAATTAATTTTCAACTGAAATTATACATACTTGCAAGAAGCTCTTAGCAAATGCAGGGTTGGCCGCAGCTTGGTTGGCGTACATGGAGATGTGCTCCAGCCACTGGTAGCAGAGCAGGGTCTGTTCCTGAGTGGTTCGCACACCGCTCTGCGCCACAAGATGCATTATTATTGTTGCAAAGCCTTCAATGCTTTTCTTGTTCAGAACTGTAGTTAACACCTGTAAAGTAAGAGAGAGAAGTGTTTAGAAAGTACAGCCTGACATAAACACACTTTAAATCATGGCTGTAGCACAGAATAAATAATAGTACTAACATACAGAAACTTCTCTTTTTCAACCACCATTAAACGAATTCCAACTTTATGATCAGGCATAAAAAGTTTGTATTACTTCATAAACATTTGCCAGGCGGCATGCGTCAAAAGGAAGGCGCCGCCCGCGCCCGCCTTCCACCCGCAATGCCCTGGCACACCGCTAGGGTTGGGCTGCTTACTGTAATACTATCACAACGCGCGACACAGAGTGAGTGGGCGAGCGCGCGGCAAGCCGGCAACCTACTGCGATTAACCTATGCCATAGGTAATACGGCGAGCGCACCTACAGTGCGGAGTGGAACCCCCCTGGCTGATGTGTCATCAGCAATTCTCTTAGGGGTTGGGGGACTATTAGGTTTAGATTAGGTTAGAATTTCTAACTTCTATATGGCCCCCCCCTTTGCTATACTCTGAACAAGAGTAGTTTGGTTCTTGGAAATCTAGCATTCAAAAGCATGCCACCTTCCGATTTCACGTGGCACGAAACGTAGCGGATCTCTAGAGTTAAACAGCGACAGACGTATTTTAAGAGTAGCTGCTGTTAATTTAACAAATATGGAATTGTAGGCAACCTACAAAAACATACTAATTGTTAACAATTGCTTACCTTTTCCGTGTTATAACACACTGTACCGACCGGTACGTTGAGGTACTTTCCAACGATTTTTATGACTTCTACGTTACAGATACTCATTCTGCTGTTTGGATTCTAAATGTAATACTAATCTTGTCCTTTTTTTTTAATGATGCTATAACTTATTCATTCAAGATTAAGTACAAACGTGCCACTTACAAACGAAAAATGGAGCAACCAAACCAACCAAACGCAAGCCTTCAAATTCGACGTTTTGTTTGACAGCTAGCTACAATCTGTGGTTTTGACCTGACACTAGTGTTGATGAATTATCGATAGTTTGACTATCGATAGTAGACCTCGAAAAATAGTCACAATATTGATAGGCCTATCGATAGTATCGATGCTTTCGATGATACTGGTGCCTATAAACACTATACACAATAACTAACCCCCTTATTCATAAACGCTTCGTAAGCATTTGTTAGTTAAGAAGTTTTATGTTCTTATCTGTCAATTTGACAATAAAAGACAAAAGGGACAAAAAATTCGTTAGCTTAAAAAGGTTATTAACTTTTTATGTATAAAGGGGTAAGTATATAATATATAAAATATATATTTGTTAAAAAATTATCAATACTATCGACAGTATCGATACAATCGAAAAGCAATACTATCGATAGTATTGGATTTGCTGACTATCGATAGCACCGATACTATCCATGCTATTGATAGGCCTAACGATATTGTGACTATTTTTCGAGGTCACGATACTGTCAACAATACTATCGATAGTTCGAGTGATATTGCCGCAGAGTTGCCGCAACGCTACCTGAGACTGACATTTGATTGACGTTAACGTTAGCGCTGCGTTTTGTTCCATAGAAGCACATAATAAAATAGAAGCACTGACCTATAAAAAATGGATTTCTACCACAGTAATAAATACAACAGTAACGAAACTGGGCCATTAGTTGAGATCAAGTTGAGATAGATACCTACGCTCCGGTGGAGCGCTTGGGTTGTCCCCTTATTGTTTTGTAAAATTGATAAGTTGTATTTTTATTATTTATAGCAACGTTCACTTGGGTTCTATAACGATCAAATAATATAGTGACCCTGTATACCATCATCGTGCCAGCGGTCAACAGGACTCTCATATAATGTCCGACATGCACCGCTCCTACACTGGGGTCCAGTCAACCAGCTAACTTTTTATACTTTTTCAATGAGTTAAAAACTTGGGAGCGAATAAGGAAAAGGAAGGGCTTCTATAAATTATAAATGATTTTTCATTCATGATGTTATAATTTAATAACTCCAAATATTTTACACAACAGTTACAGAACAAAAAACCTTTGGTATTGCGCCGTAAAGGTGGTAATAATTGCACGTAATTAATTTCATCTAACTACATTATGTACAAAAAATACAATACATTTATATAAAAACTGACTTCGCAAATACTAGGTATAGGTAACATTTTACTTCACATGAATATCATTGATTGCTATAAAATATTTTATGAGTATTTCATATTGGAGATACATTTATCGTAAGTTAAAGGTGTTTTTTCAATATTTTGGATTAGATTCACGCAACTGATAATTAATACAAGTAGTATATATATATATTATTCGTAGTCCATTCAGGTAAAAGGATCCAGTCAAACATAATTCGAGAATAATAAATAAATATCACAACAAAATAAAATATCACAGAAATTATTCACAATATAACTTAACAATCTATTTACTGTGTCCCTCAAACTTTGGTAAGAAATGCATTTAAATGGTTTTTAAAAGTCAAATAAAAGTATATAACGGACAGCACTCTTACAGTTGGACCCATTTCTGAGCTAGTATTTTGTTCTTAGAAGGCCAGAGATTTAAGTAACAAAAAAATCAGTTTGCAAATCACGAATTGTCTGTCTAGTTTTGATCCATCGATAATGAACAAGCTTCAAGAAAATGTTAAAAATTAAATTTGATAAAAAAATTAAAGCAATAGTTGAAAACTTGCGCAAAACTTCACGCATATTCATAATAATATAATAAGTACGCAAAAGATACATTTTTGGTTCACATGGATGTCGATAAACATCGAGGTGAATAAAAAAAAGTATTTTAAGACTATTAACTTGGCAGTTTTTTTGTATTTGTAAGAAATACGCAGATAACATTTCAATAAGATTAAATTCCCGCTTTATAACAGTAGATATATAACGAAAAACATGCGGAAAATAAACGTAATTTATTTATAGGTAAAAATTCAATACTGCACAGTTTTATTTACAGGACGAAGATCTGTCTTTTTTACTCGATTACGGCAAAGCCAAAAGAAGGGTTATGTTTTAAGCCATCTATTATTTTTCAAATGTCCTTTTGCTAAAGAAACGGACTACAAACACCTGTTGGCCAATCGAAGTATTCAGAACAGAATATTAATACAAAGCATTTATGCCCAAATAAAATGACATTTCGGTGACGAATGTTTTCCCAACTGTATCACTTGGCAACTTTTTCATTGGGTCGAAAATGGGTTTCCAAATATACTATTTATTTTAATAACAATTCGAATAAATAATTTTGTAGAGTTTACTCGTTGGTTAGGTTAGGTTTGTTTTGTGACCAACCCATAAACTTGACCGAAACAGCAGAAAATAACTAGGTAATATACAGTTCCCGGCAAACTACTTGAGCATTGACCTTGATTGCGCAGTAGCCGGTTCTAGTACAAATGTGTATGCGCAAACTTAACCCCTCCACTAGATTTGTGCTCAAGTTGTTTGCCTGCAACTATAAAAAGTTTGCCAAATGAAACATTTATACAAACATATATCGCCGGGTACATAACCAGAATTTTCTAGGTACCTGTGATGATTTTTAATACTGACTTGTGTATATTTCTAAAGATCAGGGTACTCTGACAACATCTCTTTCTCTTGGCATGAACGGTAATAGAAACGAGAAGGGTCAGTGCACATAGCACGAATCGTGCGTAGTTACGTAGCGAGTTGGCGTGTAATAAAGATTCGTGATAGCTGCTCAGTACCATTACCATGAGTTTCTATCGAATAGAATATTTATAGAATATTGGTACCATGAGTCACAAATTTGACACAAATCATCGAAAAATACCGTATCGACTATGGTTAACTCTTTCACTGACAATTGGGAGCGTATTTAACCGCTATCGACTGTAGTAACGTAATACGAATTTTCGATAGAAACTCATGGTAATGGTACTGTACGCATGGTAAGGGTACTGGATAGGTTTTAAGTTGGCGATATCGAAGTACGTTTGCTTTCGCCACCGTCAAATATTGTCGACAAATTGTCGTCACTACTATAGTTTTTTCTTTAGGTACTCCACAGATCCAAAAGATTGACTTCATTGGTTGATTTACCGAGTCACGTGACTATTTTGTTTACCTTATTTTAAGTAGGTACTAGTAGAGGAGACATGGAAGATCGACCTTCACCCATCAGATAACTAGATGAGACATATTTTTTATCAAATATAATTTATTAACAAACATGCCTATGATAACTTGCCTATCGAAAAGTGTTCATAGCTATTTTTAATAAAAAATATTTAATCCTTTTTCTTTATCACCTTCACTCTTTTCATAACCGAATGAATTTAATTTCAATTGATAGTTTTTAACACACAGAATGTGAAGACCATGAGACGTGAAGAAGAATTATTAGTATCTGAAGACTATGATTTAGCTTTCGATGATTCCGAAAGTGATTATTGAAAATTGTAATAAATAGTTTAATTTAAATTTTCTATGTATTTTATATGCTGTATAATAATAAATTCATTCGGTTATGAAAGAAAATGGATAAAAATTAATTTAATTAAAAATAGCTATGAACACTTTTCGATAGGCAAGTTATCATAGGCATGTTTGTTAACAAATTATATTTGATAAAAAATATGTGTCATCTAGTTATCTGATGGATGAAAGTCGATCTTCACCGGCTCCTAGACTATACCTAAAGATATAAACTATAGCGTCGACGCCAATAAAATGTTACCTTGTAAAGGTACCGAGGTCAGTGCTGCTAGTAGCACATGCTGAGGTTTCTTTTATCGCGGACGACAAAAATGCCTCTATTTCTGACTTTTGAATATTTCATGTGTTTTGCTTCTAAACGAAGCATCATCAGAAGTTTGTCGTTGTTAACGTTTATTAACACTTGTTGCTTGAACGAATGACATCTACTATGACCTTGAATTTTCAACGGTAAATATTTTGAAATTTAATTGTTGCTAGGTAATTTATTTGCGGTTTAAATGTTGTTCCAATTTTTTTAATATAGACCTCCACAGAGCAACGGCTGAATCTAATAATTGTGTTTTCGCATGTCTCATACTTTTTAGTCCGTCCGCGATAAAAAAAGTCTTACTATGTGCTAGTTGTAAAGGTATAAATAAATATCTACATACTTAGCAACTGAAATAGCTAAACCCTCGACGAGATCAAAAAAATCTATACTAACTCTTAGGGACCATTTACATGAAGCGAGTTCTGGTATGCAAGTTGCATTACATTGCGCGGCTCGATCAATCGATCGATACATCCGTAGGCCGCAGTGTAATTGAACTCGCATGCGAGAACTCGTACCATGTAAATGGGCCTTTAAAGGCTATTTACACCCAGCGAGTTGTCGTATGCGAGTTGCATTACATAGGGAGGCAGCAGAGCGGACAGTACTAATACAATTTGAACGCGCACGCCGAGACAGAACAGCGGGGTAATTCTCGCGTCAGTAGAGATGAAGTCACACTCGAGATAAGCCAAAAAGAGCTGTCAAATCCCTTCAAAATCTGTCATATTTTGACACATCTCGAACGTCAAATGAATCTCGATGAACGCCAGAATTGGGGGCCAGTACTGTCAGGGAACGTACCCATACTACGTGAACCATTTCATACAATTTTTTTACCCCCTCCCCCCTCTGTAACCACCCGGAGTAAATGCTAAGACCCCTCCTTTAGTTTTTACGTAGGAGGTAGTTCAGAAATATGGTTTTAGATCAGTTTTGGCTAACAGACATACTTAATACGGCGCTTGTAGCGTGATCCTAAAAGTGCGTGCATACCTATAGTAATTACAGATTGAATATAGCTTGAAAAAACGCGAAATTTTCCTAGGGATATTGACTACGTTATCAACCGCCCCGCCCCCCCCCCCCCACTAGTGATCAAGCGTGGTATTTTGAAGGCCCCCCACTAGTGATCAAGCGTGGTATTTTGAAGGCCCCCCCACTAGTGATCACGCGTGGTATTTTGAAGGCCCCCCCACCCTTAATGGGTTACATAGTATGAATACGTTGCCTTAGTACTGTTCAAATTGTATTAGCACTGTACTATCTACTCCACTTGCCTCACTGAACTGCCGCCGAGTGAAATCAGCATTACCGAGGTATGATGTGATCAATCAAGCCCCGCAATCTAATACATCTGGCATACGAGAACTGGATCCGTGTAAACGGCCCTTATTCTTTTGCCAATAGAATTGCCTGTAGATTTTCCCGACCACTCCGCCTGTGTAGATAATATCTGCTGCTAAATGTAGGTATAATAGGAGTTTATGTGCGCTGCGATAAAAATAATCGTGTTTACTAGTCGTAAAGTCTACCGCACTACAAGCGTTATCAACAAAGCAATGTTGTATAGGGCGTTGCGTATACATATCACAGGTTGCGTATAAAGGCATGTACGCAGTCGAGCCCGCTTCCAACCGATACACACCTCGAATATACAAATACTAGGATGACAATGGTCAATGGGTGCGTAGCCTAACATTTTACATTTAGGTATAAATATAAACAGATGCAATACTTACACTAAGATCTAGTTAAGACGGGATCCGCTTACTTCACAGTTCACAGACGGTTACTACGTGGAAACAGTCTCGTTTTAGCGTAACGCAAACTAACTGTCCGGGGAGTCTAGGCAAAGTGTCACTCTGTGAGCGTTAACGCTGACAGAAATTACAGAATGTATGGGTTTGACATTAACCATAGACAAATTGTTACGTTCGCTTTCGCTACCTTACGCCAAGTGCATACATGTTGTCGTTACTACTAACAGAATGTCACCTTATGCCAGGGAAGGCGATAGTCACTAGGAGTTAGGTATTAGACACGTACGGAATCCTTTGGGCTTTCTGCAATGGCAAGTGTCACTTTGGAATGTTTAGGTGCTAGAAGGTCCCTTCGTAGACTCTCCGTCACACGACGAAGCGGACGCTGCGTTCTCACGCGTTGTCGAAACCTTGGAAGTCGCCCGGCCAGTTTTCGCGGCGCGCGGCGCGGTCGGAACCAGTGCAAGCGAAGAAGTCATCACCCTCAAAGGGGTCAGATTCCCTGGTGAAGATGTTAACGGATTCCGATTTTTTTATATCCCTCTGGCTCGGTTGCGGTGGCGGTTTGGCTCTCAACGGAGGCACGTCTTCGTCCTCTTCGGCTATGGAAGCTGTTCGGCCTCTAGGGGTTGAAATGGTGGTGAAGTCATCTTCGAACATGGAACGAGGGGAGACGGAGTCGGAGTCGAATCGGAAACGTGTCGCCGGCGAATCGGATTCGTGGGCGCGGGCGCTGCCGGTCGAGAGGGGGGATGCTGTTATTTCTTCTGGTTCGAACGCGAATCTGAAATGGATTTTATAGATAAGTTACTGGGAGATCGCTTTTACTTTAGGGTTCATAATTCAAATTTCTTAACCCATTTTCGATCGTATTACAAGGGGATAAGATTCAAAAGTGGCTAAGCAATTACTCGGTCGACTTATGACGCTTTTGTACACTATTTAGGTGACAAAAAGTGAAATTTTAGGTTAGAATTCTGTGTATAGTCGACCAAGTAATCGCTTGACCGCTTTTGAACCTTATCCCTTTGTAATACGGTCGAAAAGTGGTCAAGCAATTTCTTGGTCAACTATACATGATAAGATGAAAGTAGACGAACAGACTTTGGGATAAGATACGGTCTCATCGCACTCACCTAGTCCCCTCTAGGCTGGCATAGGGCGCCCTCTTCTTCACGGCGGGCGGCGGCTCCTGAAAATCGTTATCGAAAGGGCTCGCGTGCTCTCGGTCCCTCGGCGAGAAGTCGTTAGAGAAGCGGTAGTCCCTCGGCCTCTGCCGGGGCTCCTCGCGGCGCGTGCGGCGGCGGGAGTCGCGCGGGTCCCGGGCGTCCCGGGGGTCCCGCGGGTCCCGGGGGTCTCGAGGGTCCCGCGGGTCGCGCGGGTCGCGGTCCGAATCCCGGCGGGACGAGCTGGTGGTGGACCGCCGCGCGGGCCAGGCTAGCGTCGAACCGTATCTAGAAAGAGTGTTGGTTTTTAGCCAGATTTCTTCCTATTGGGGAAGCTTCTGAATGGAATACGGAAAAGAACACCCAACAGTGATCTAATAGGTATTTTGCTGTCCATTAAAATTAGTATAATATTTAAAAAAAAATTGATTGCGCTGCCTTGTCGGACTTGATCGGACAACTTGACTAAATGTAATAAAATGTTTTCTTTTATGTACATCAGGACAATGATTGCATTCCTCCTGATATGTTTGTGGGAACACAAAGAGCGCAATACAAACGGGTCTTTTATATCAACCTCGTTGTCGTAGTGCCATCTACAAGAAAAATGCCTACAATATGTGTATAGTTCTGTATAATAAACTACCGTATGAATTGAAAGTATTGCAGGGTAATAAATTTAAGACAAAATGTACGAATTGGCTATTGGAACATTGCTTTTATAGCGTTAAGGAATTTTTGAATTGTAATTAAATATTTTAAATAGAAAATGTAACATATTAATTTTGAATTGTAATTGATAAATATAATTATAACTTAATTGACATTTAAATGAAATTTGATGGTTTTCTGTGTTTGTGTTGGATATTGTTCTTTATAAATTAATGTAACATAATCAAACAAAAATTTGCATGTCGCTCCTTTTCGACTGAATGCTGCACTAGACTGTACTATAACATCCTGTACACAAATCCAAGTATTCTGGCAAATAAATATTTCTATTTCTATTTCACTTGGTTACTGAAGTACCTAACGTTTTGTTAAATTTCCACCCTAGCTTTGAACTAAAAACGATTCAAGTTGCAAGATATTTCCCAAACACTCGTGTAATGTTAAATAAAACCTATTAAACATAACGTACCTTCGTTCGTTAAGGTCGTCAACCTGCCTCGCTTCGTTCCTGCGCCGCGTTTCCCGCCATCCCAGCGAGCCATAGTTTCGGTCTGAAATACATTACATACATCACATTGGTGATTATTGATTATGATTATCCCTTTTATGTCTCAGCAGGAACGTAGGGTTCTAGATAACTCTTCCCTCACCCCCTTACTATATAATATTGATGTAATGGTTGGTTAAGCCGCACTTTCGTTAGTGTCATCATTGTTCTTTAGTTTAGTATTAGGAATCTCAAGGGTCCCACTAAAAATCAGAGTCTCGGTTTACCGAGGCAGTATGCTGAGTGGGGTCCTTTTGAATTTGTCCTCCTCAGTACTTGCTGCTTAAGGGCCTCTTACATGGTACAAGTTCTCGCATGCGAGTTGCATGACATTGCGGGCAGCCTAGGTATGATGTGATCGATCGATTGATCGAGCCGCGCAGTGTGATACAACTTGCATACGCCCACTAGCTCCATGTAAATGGCCCCTTAGGCTCAAGCCTAGCCTGTGTCACAAAATAAATAATAAGTAGTACAAAAACTTCTCTTTTACGACCGCGATTAAACGAATTCCAACTTTATTAACACGCTCAAAAAGTTCGTATTACTTCATTTACCACGCGCCAGGCGGCGCGAGTCAAAAGGAACGCGCCGCCCTCGCCCACCTTCCCCCCGCCACTCCCGGCGACACGTTAGGGTTGCGCGGCATGCGTTTGCGATTACACTGACACGGTGAAGGCGATCGAGCAAGCGCGCGCGCGGCAAGTCGACAGCCTACTGCGATTTGGCTATGCCATAGGCAAGGCGCTCGAGCGTACTTACAGTGCGGAGTGGAACCCCCCTGCCTGTTTGTAAATCGGGCCTTGACTAATTGTAAAGAAAAGGTAAAGACAAAGAAGATTTACCGTCTCTCCTCCACCGCTGGTCAGCCCACCGATCGCGGGGGGACGAGCGCCCCGACCCGCAGCCGTCGCTGTAACTGAACAGTGCCACATGTTACAACCTACCCGACAGACACAGCCAGGACAGTGCCAAAAGTGTGAACTCATCTATCATCATCATCATGACCTGACACAGCCAGGACAGTGCCAAAAGTGTGAACTCATCTATCATCATCATCATCATCATGACCCGACACAGCCAGGACAGTGGCAAAAGGGTGAACTCATCTATGCCGTAAGAAAATCAATGCTCATCTATAATTTTAATAACACAAGCAGGGAAACTACCTGGATGGTTAGCACAACACACCGCGACAAGTCTTGCCGCTCAGCGTCTCCTAACTAGCTCATTAGGAGCGTGCTAGACATTCTGACGTGCTCATTTCCTCACCTGTCGCTTATTAAAAACAGACTTCATACTAAGTCAAAGTCAAAATATCTTTATTCAGATTAGACTTACAGGAAGCACTTATAAATGTCATAAAGTTTACCACCGGTTCGAATAAAACCTCTTATGAGAATCTTCTCATTTTCTTGCCGGTATCTACCGGCAAGACACTCAACTCAACGAGGTGTAATTTTTTAAATAAATCAAAAATTACAATGTTAATTTTACATCTTAAATATTTAACACAGTTCAGTTTATCGAAGGGGGTACTACAATATTCTATACATTTTAAGAGTTCCCTTAATTGTTCATGGATTCTAGCATCAGAATTGGATTTTGATAAAAACTGTACCAATCTAGAAGTATATGTAAAAACTCACTCCTCTTCCTCGTCATAAGAATGCCTCGGCTTCCTATGTCGGTCCCGTTCCTTCTCCTTGTAGTCCTTCGCGGGCCGCTCTCTACTCCTCGAGTCTCTATAATCTCTCTCCCTGCTGTACGTTCTGTCCCTGTCCCACGTGTCCTTCTCCCGATCTCTACTCCTTCGGTCCCTCCTGGCAGAGACAAAATATCTTTATTCAGATAAGACTCACAATCAGCACTTATGATTGTCGAGTTACCACCGGTTTGGAAAACCTCTGACGAGAATATACCGCCAAGTGACTCACGGAAGAAATCGGGCCACAGTGCATTTTTAATCCAAACAAGGTTTGGTTGCCAAATGACACCTTGGTTTCTTACCAGGAGCACAGAATAAATAATAGTACTAACGTATAGAAACTTCTCTTTTACGACCGCGATTAAACGAATTCCACCTTTATCCACACGCTTTAAAAGTTCATATTACTTCTTACACCATGCGCCAAGCGGAGCGAGTCAAAAGGAACGCGCCGCCCGCGCCCGCCTTCCCCCCGCTCCTCCCGGCGACACGCTAGAGTTGCGCGGCATTCGTTTTCAATTACACTGACACGGCGGGGGCGAGCGAGCGAGCGCGCGGCAAGCCGACAGCCTACTGCGATTTGCTTATGCCATAGGCAAGGCGGTTGAACGTACTTACAGTGCGGAGTGGAACCCCCCTGCCAGGAGATGCTTTGAGTGTGGTCTGATGATGGATGCACTGAGGTAAAGTTCCTAGGATACCTGATCCAATAAGCAGTTCACACCACTGCGGGAGAGTTTGTATCAGCATTTGGATCTCCATACATTTAATTGCTATTTTAGATATTTTTTGAACATGTACAACTCCTGTGCTACCCTCAAGTTTGATCAGTTGGGTATGTTAGAAACTCTGGATCTCTTATATTGATCCTAAATTCGCTTAAAAGCATCGCTGGGCAAAAAACCAAGGTGTCAAACTAACCTCGTTTGTATGAAATTTCCGCTTGCCCGATTTCTTTGTCCGTGAGTGTATTTAACACAATAGATACACTATTATGGTTGGTATACAATACCTGTGGTCTCTATGATCTCTCTCTTTACTGACGTCGCGGCGATCGCGTCCGCTCCCCGAGTCCCTTCTCGACTCTCTCCCGTCTCTACTGAGATCTCTATCCCTGTCTCGACTATCGCGTTTGTCTCTTAACTTGTCTTTCTCTCGCCCGCTGCCTGAATCTAAGCATTCTCTTGAACCGGAGGAGTTGTGTCTGGAGAATGAAATAAGTTTTGGTTGAACATTTCATTTTTAATACAAGCCTTTTGCCGACGGCACTTGATCATTGTATTGTCATCGGATATAGATACCAAAATTCAATTCAATCCGATCACTGGCAGTGAGTCAAAATTAACTTACTAGATTTGGATTAAACATACTCGTAGATACATGTGAAGTTAAGTAAAGAGTTAAAAACATGTAAAGGCTACCACACCGTGCAAGCGGCATATCGGAAGTAATATACTAGATCGTAAGATCTAGTTCTTTTGATGTAATCGTTTTGCGATTATGTTACTAAGTAAAAAAAAATGTAACTGAAGTACAATTGGAAGATTCAGTCAAGCGCGGCCTCGGCGAACATTTATCAACCACACAGGTGATGTGCTAAAAACAGGCCAAAGGAGCACCCGTTGAAGCATCATTAAAACCATGATTTTTTAAATACCTTATCTTAGGCAATGAAGTAAGTAAGGTAGCAAACCTGGAGTCCCTGTCGCGGTGGTGCGAGGGCGGGCGCTGCAGCCGGCTGGGCGGCGGCTCCTCCTCCCAGGGGGACACGTCGCGCGACGACGACGACGTTTGCACTGCAACCGTCCAACAACGCATTAACATCTCGACCTCCGATTACAAGTTTTACCGAGTTACCGAGCACCCCAATATCACTCCGTTTTATGCCTTCGGGACTTATCCATGACTCTTACTTCAATCGTTAACCATTGGGTGGATGAGAGGATAGTCACCCATGACTCTCGCCTTACCCATTACCCGTGGGGTAGATGAGAGAACATTCACTCATGACGCTCGCCTTAGCTATCACCCGTGGGGTGGGTGAGAGAACAGTCACCCGTGACTAGGATGACCAACTCTGTGTGCTCATTTTACAGGACATGTGACCTAAAATTACAGGATTCCTGGAAAAATACAGGACAACGCGAATACAGTACGTACGATATGGTCCTGTATTTTTCTTATTAAAATACAGGACACGGCAAAAATTACAGCTGAAAAACGGGACGTCCCGTAAAATACGGGACAGTCGGCCACCCTACCCGTGACGCTCGGCTCACCCATCGCCCTAGGGATGGGCGAGAGGATAGTTACCGGTGTTGGCGCGCGGCGGCACGGGGCTGTGGTGTTTGCGGCGGCGCGCCTCGCGCCAGGCGCGGCGCGGCTCGCTGTCGCGCGAGTCCGAGGACCACGGCGACGCGCCCGCGCCCAGCACGGCCCAGCGCCCGGCGCGCGTCGGGCCGCGGGACGACGCGCACTTCTCTGAACAGACGGGACGAGCCGTGAGCTTAACGCGTTTAGCCGGCGACGGCTCGATTCGATATTTTCACAATTGCCTAGGGATCAACTCCGGCCAAGTGCTTGGATATTTTTTCATTACAGCTTTTTAGTTGCGTAAAAAATAAAAACATTTTATAAAATTTGGGATGGATTTATTAACACAATTAATTACCTTAGATACTTTAGTCCATCACATTTAAAAAAAAGTGACAGATGTGACATTGGCCGCGTTCCGAATCACCTTTATTTATAGCGTTCAGAGCGTTCACACGTTCGGACGAGGTCGTCAGCACAGTAATCACTATGAGCGATGTAGACGTGATTCGGAACGCCACCATCGCCCCAAGTCTTAGACAATTTAGCCACAGGACCTCGCAAAGCCCGCGTTCCCTTCTGCCAATGCATATGACCTAAAACCGTGAGTTAAATCATAACGGTTTATAAAAACCAGTTCGCCGCGATATCGTGTGTCATTTTGCTTTAGTTCGTATCGCGAAAGCGATCTCTGCAAAAATGGTTAATCGTGCTGTATTTACCTTCAAACGGCTATCAAAAACTTCAAATTTCACTAAAGACGGATTTTTTTATCACACGTAAATAATTTTCTTCACAATTAATTTATTATTTACAACACCAAAAACATTTTTAATGAATAAGCTTTTTGACAGACATAACGTAAACATTTAAAAATTTGACATCATGGCATTCATGGCAGTGTTGCCGACAGCATGTTGTTATTTTATTCGGATATCTCATCTGGAGACTTCCGATACTGTTTACAGTTTTCGGATTTTTCCTTTTGAGGTAAGGAACTCTGAAAATATAGTAACACTCGAAGTCCGGGACTATAAAGTGTAATTCCTGGGCACGGGACAAAACACGTAATTCCAGGACAATCCCGAATTTCCCAGCCATCTGGCAACACTAGACCCGTCTCCCCCCGCTAAAATTGGCAGAAAAAATTGTTAGGTGATAATACGGCTTGGCATCTCAATGTTAAATACTCAAAGCCACAAGTCGGCTATCAATGGCATATCTGTCATAGTTTTTTTTAATATGTGATGGACTAAGGTAAGTATGTATTTTAATCCGTCCCAGATTTCATACAATATGTTTTATAATTATGATTTGTAATCAATCGAACGCATAATATGTGTTTGCGGAACGTCGGTTCCGGTTTCCGTTTCTTATGTGTTTCTGGAGCTCCTATGGGGACTGGATTACGAACAATGTGACATGTAGAGTTGGGCATTTATAAGAGACATAGGAGGGCACTAAAACATTTTGTACGGGGACTTTGGTCGTGTTAAAATGTAAGGAGTTAAAAAATGATTAAAACTAACCAAAAACTTTGAATTCAACTGGAATCTGGAAAATGAAATTGTGAATTTAGCTGACGTGGCTGACGTGGCTGACGTGGTGAATTTCTAAAACAACGAGGACATTCAATACCCTATTATGATTTTAATACAAAAACTACAGAAAAACGTTACCTTTAGTATCCGGTGATGAGCCACTAGCCACATCGCTGATGGAACCGGCAGACAGCCTCGCTGGCGGCTGCAAGTCCCGCACTGGAGCCAATTCCACCGGCGGCTCCTTACTAGGCTTCTCTTCCACCTTCACTTCTTCCTTCTCTTTGACCCCAGGGCTCTTCCTAAACGCATCCTCCACGTGTGAAAAAGACAGACTACTGTTATCGATACAATCGAAGAAGTCAGAGTTGTCGAAACCGTCCGATTTTTCGTCGGAACGTTTCCGTTCCTTGGGCACTTCAGGCGGTATCGACTCAAATTCATCAGGCGGTTCAGTTATTGTTATCTCTCGTAACGCAGCGTATCTATCGTTCGTGTTCTCAGTCTTGGCTTCGTTCGTGTTCTCTCTAGGCGATACGGATCTTCTAGATTGTTCTAATTGCAAATTCTTCATAACCGATTTTATGTCCTCTATTTTCGCGTCGATTTGAGTCGGTTTCGGACTGACCGATTTTCTGAACATGTTGAACGAGTCTAGCGTTAATTCGTCTAAGGTTTTCAAAGGGCTTCGATTGTTTTCTTTTATCTCTTCCCGCTCCTTGTTGGCTCGCATTATATCGTTGATGGCTGCTAACTCTTCTTTCTCATCGGAATCTTGTTTCGGTTCGGATTCTGCGCTCTTGTCGTCTACAGGATCTAGTATGGACTTGGCTTTCAGTTCTTGCTCCTGTATTTCTCTGAACGCCGCGTAACGATCGTAGCTGGGGTTAGCCTTTTTGTCGAAATCGTCAAAGTTAGCTACAAAAGTGTCACTAACGTCTGTCGGGGCGAAGTTGTCTTCGAATTGCGGTTTGAAATCTTTAGGTATCGCGGGGGCGGTTGGTGGGGGTTTATCAGTTACTGCAGTCGATGTGGGTATACTCAAGGAAGGTCTGTCTTTCTCTGTCTTCATTGACGGCTCTATGTGGATATGCTGGGGAAGATGCAATGTAATACAAATACTTTTTTTAAACGCAGCATACAGCAGAAATAGTTGTCAGGCTCGCAAAAGAACGGCCCTCGCTATTTTCATTCAACCTTTTATTTAATTAAGCTTTTAAGAAAACAATAAAATAAAAAAAAGTCTCAAAACAACTTAATCTTTTTAGTTACATTACTTTTACATATAAGCCCATAAGTTGTGGTTTTAATTACATTTTCATGTTTCTGAATGTATTTATTTTACATTGGAATTTAGTTTCAATAAATAAATAAAAAATTGTTTTGTTGACACTCCAAATTTAAGCACAGTAAAATATTTTTAATATTGTCCTAGAGACAAAACTATTTGATTTTGGTGTTAGATTGGAGGCGAAATGGTTAGTTACCGCTCTATCGTTGTCGGCCGCTAAGTAGGACCGCAGGTAGTCTGTGAGCTGAGGCAGAGTCATGGACGACAGCGTTGTGGCGGGAACTCGTAATCTAAAATAAAATATAAGGCTTTATACTTTAATCGCCTTAGGTCTTAACATGCGAGTGTATGTCTTTATTCTGGATTGTTTGTTCTAAAATCTTTGTTGGGAAGTCCTGTTGAAATTTGTAAACAATTGTTGCTTTTTTGTATAAAGGGGTTTGTGTTATAACTCTTAAAGTTCCATAGACCGGTTTTCTTTTAATTTTTTACCCGGACGTGACATAAAAATAACAAACTTGTGCGACGGCACACTGTCGTGTCTTCGAGGCGAAGTGTCGTGACTTGTATATTAGTGTCGCGGTGGCCAAAGACTGCTCCATGCTGGAAATACCTGTGCGCCAGCTCGTCCATACTGCATGTGAGCAGCTGGCTGAGCGTGATGTCGAAGCGGCGCGCGGCGGGCAGCGGCGGCGGCGCCGGCGACAGGTACTCGTCCTCACTGCTGGTCGTGGCGGCTGACGAGAGGCGCGGCTTCATGCTGCGGTCCGCCTGGTGACAAGTTTGTTTTCGTTAAGAATGATATCAGTCGATGCCGGATTTCGAGGTCACGAGACCTCGGGGCAACAAAGGAGTAGAGGCCTTTTGGCCCCAAATTATTTCCCAGCTTCCAGTTGCGTCTTCATAATATATTTCTTCCGAAGTCTCTATCGTGGGAGCCCCTCTCTTGTGGAGGCCCCGGGGCCGGAGCTCCCGTCGCCTTTCCCTAAATTCGGCTCTGATATCAATAGCATGGTTCGAGCGAGGCATTAACACGTGCCGCTAATGGACTTACTAACGGGCTACTGTCGTGTCTCTCACCAGGGGCTCCTTGTTGCGCGCGGGCCGGGGCAGCGGCGGGCCGTCGTCGTCGTGCGGCGGGCGCGGCGGCGGGCTACTGTCGTGTCTCTCACCAGGGGCTCCTTGTTGCGCGCGGGCCGGGGCAGCGGCGGGCCGTCGTCGTCGTGCGGCGGGCGCGGCGGCGGGCTACTGTCGTGTCTCTCACCAGGGGCTCCTTGTTGCGCGCGGGCCGGGGCAGCGGCGGGCCGTCGTCGTCGTGCGGCGGGCGCGGCGGCGGGCTACTGTCGTGTCTCTCACCAGGGGCTCCTTGTTGCGCGCGGGCCGGGGCAGCGGCGGGCCGTCGTCGTCGTGCGGCGGGCGCGGCGGCGGGCTACTGTCGTGTCTCTCACCAGGGGCTCCTTGTTGCGCGCGGGCCGGGGCAGCGGCGGGCCGTCGTCGTCGTGCGGCGGGCGCGGCGGCGGGCTACTGTCGTGTCTCTCACCAGGGGCTCCTTGTTGCGCGCGGGCCGGGGCAGCGGCGGGCCGTCGTCGTCGTGCGGCGGGCGCGGCGGCGGGCTACTGTCGTGTCTCTCACCAGGGGCTCCTTGTTGCGCGCGGGCCGGGGCAGCGGCGGGCCGTCGTCGTCGTGCGGCGGGCGCGGCGGCGGGCTACTGTCGTGTCTCTCACCAGGGGCTCCTTGTTGCGCGCGGGCCGGGGCAGCGGCGGGCCGTCGTCGTCGTGCGGCGGGCGCGGCGGCGGGCTACTGTCGTGTCTCTCACCAGGGGCTCCTTGTTGCGCGCGGGCCGGGGCAGCGGCGGGCCGTCGTCGTCGTGCGGCGGGCGCGGCGGCGGGCTACTGTCGTGTCTCTCACCAGGGGCTCCTTGTTGCGCGCGGGCCGGGGCAGCGGCGGGCCGTCGTCGTCGTGCGGCGGGCGCGGCGGCGGGCTACTGTCGTGTCTCTCACCAGGGGCTCCTTGTTGCGCGCGGGCCGGGGCAGCGGCGGGCCGTCGTCGTCGTGCGGCGGGCGCGGCGGCGGGCTACTGTCGTGTCTCTCACCAGGGGCTCCTTGTTGCGCGCGGGCCGGGGCAGCGGCGGGCCGTCGTCGTCGTGCGGCGGGCGCGGCGGCGGGCTACTGTCGTGTCTCTCACCAGGGGCTCCTTGTTGCGCGCGGGCCGGGGCAGCGGCGGGCCGTCGTCGTCGTGCGGCGGGCGCGGCGGCGGGCTACTGTCGTGTCTCTCACCAGGGGCTCCTTGTTGCGCGCGGGCCGGGGCAGCGGCGGGCCGTCGTCGTCGTGCGGCGGGCGCGGCGGCGGGCTACTGTCGTGTCTCTCACCAGGGGCTCCTTGTTGCGCGCGGGCCGGGGCAGCGGCGGGCCGTCGTCGTCGTGCGGCGGGCGCGGCGGCGGGCTACTGTCGTGTCTCTCACCAGGGGCTCCTTGTTGCGCGCGGGCCGGGGCAGCGGCGGGCCGTCGTCGTCGTGCGGCGGGCGCGGCGGCGGGCTACTGTCGTGTCTCTCACCAGGGGCTCCTTGTTGCGCGCGGGCCGGGGCAGCGGCGGGCCGTCGTCGTCGTGCGGCGGGCGCGGCGGCGGGCTACTGTCGTGTCTCTCACCAGGGGCTCCTTGTTGCGCGCGGGCCGGGGCAGCGGCGGGCCGTCGTCGTCGTGCGGCGGGCGCGGCGGCGGGCTACTGTCGTGTCTCTCACCAGGGGCTCCTTGTTGCGCGCGGGCCGGGGCAGCGGCGGGCCGTCGTCGTCGTGCGGCGGGCGCGGCGGCGGGCTACTGTCGTGTCTCTCACCAGGGGCTCCTTGTTGCGCGCGGGCCGGGGCAGCGGCGGGCCGTCGTCGTCGTGCGGCGGGCGCGGCGGCGGGCTACTGTCGTGTCTCTCACCAGGGGCTCCTTGTTGCGCGCGGGCCGGGGCAGCGGCGGGCCGTCGTCGTCGTGCGGCGGGCGCGGCGGCGGGCTACTGTCGTGTCTCTCACCAGGGGCTCCTTGTTGCGCGCGGGCCGGGGCAGCGGCGGGCCGTCGTCGTCGTGCGGCGGGCGCGGCGGCGGGCTACTGTCGTGTCTCTCACCAGGGGCTCCTTGTTGCGCGCGGGCCGGGGCAGCGGCGGGCCGTCGTCGTCGTGCGGCGGGCGCGGCGGCGGGCTACTGTCGTGTCTCTCACCAGGGGCTCCTTGTTGCGCGCGGGCCGGGGCAGCGGCGGGCCGTCGTCGTCGTGCGGCGGGCGCGGCGGCGGGCTACTGTCGTGTCTCTCACCAGGGGCTCCTTGTTGCGCGCGGGCCGGGGCAGCGGCGGGCCGTCGTCGTCGTGCGGCGGGCGCGGCGGCGGGCTACTGTCGTGTCTCTCACCAGGGGCTCCTTGTTGCGCGCGGGCCGGGGCAGCGGCGGGCCGTCGTCGTCGTGCGGCGGGCGCGGCGGCGGGCTACTGTCGTGTCTCTCACCAGGGGCTCCTTGTTGCGCGCGGGCCGGGGCAGCGGCGGGCCGTCGTCGTCGTGCGGCGGGCGCGGCGGCGGGCTACTGTCGTGTCTCTCACCAGGGGCTCCTTGTTGCGCGCGGGCCGGGGCAGCGGCGGGCCGTCGTCGTCGTGCGGCGGGCGCGGCGGCGGGCTACTGTCGTGTCTCTCACCAGGGGCTCCTTGTTGCGCGCGGGCCGGGGCAGCGGCGGGCCGTCGTCGTCGTGCGGCGGGCGCGGCGGCGGGCTACTGTCGTGTCTCTCACCAGGGGCTCCTTGTTGCGCGCGGGCCGGGGCAGCGGCGGGCCGTCGTCGTCGTGCGGCGGGCGCGGCGGCGGGCTACTGTCGTGTCTCTCACCAGGGGCTCCTTGTTGCGCGCGGGCCGGGGCAGCGGCGGGCCGTCGTCGTCGTGCGGCGGGCGCGGCGGCGGGCTACTGTCGTGTCTCTCACCAGGGGCTCCTTGTTGCGCGCGGGCCGGGGCAGCGGCGGGCCGTCGTCGTCGTGCGGCGGGCGCGGCGGCGGGCTACTGTCGTGTCTCTCACCAGGGGCTCCTTGTTGCGCGCGGGCCGGGGCAGCGGCGGGCCGTCGTCGTCGTGCGGCGGGCGCGGCGGCGGGCGCGCGGCGGGCTCGCTGGGCTTCTTGGGCGGCAGCGGCGGCGGCGGCGACGCGCTCTCCGCGCACAGCTTGCCGCTCGGCTGCGGCCGCTGCCGCACCGAGCTCGTGTCCGTGTTCTGGAAACACCGCCCTTGAGACTGACTGACACGGGAGGTATCCCATCTCAGCCCGGCACGGTTGGCGACGCATCTGCAATCTTTATTGCGGCTCACGTCAAAAGTAACGCGCAGAGTATGTATTGTTTTATGTTTACTTGTGTAAATCAATAAAGAGTACAGCACCCGGCAAACAACCTGAGCGTTGACCTTGACTGCGCAGGAGCCGTTTCTAGTGCAAATGTGTATGCGCAAACTTACCCCCGCCGCTCGATTTACGCTCAAGTTGTTTGCCTGCAAGTATATTTGTTGTCGTTGCGGTACCTGTCTCTGCAGCCTGGGCGACTTGGGCGCGGGCTCGGGCGGCAGCGAGACCTGCAGCGGGCCGTTGAACACGCCGCGCGGCTCGGCGTCGCGCTGCTCGCGCGCGAGCTTCCGCTTGATCTCGTCCCGCACCCCCACCCCGGACTCGGCGCGCGCCTTCGGGAACTCCTGCATACTCGTAAACGGATCCTCCTTAAACGACTCCGAAAACGGGTCCGTGCTATCGAACGGGTCCGTCTCTTCGAACGGATCGATCGCCTCGAAAAAGTGCCCCGGGCAGAGCGGCCGCCCGATGGACACCGTCCCTCCGGACTGTCGGGACAACGACGTCATCGTGGTCGCTCGGTAGCCCTTCTCCGCCGGTATATCGGCCGGGAGCTGTGTGGGTACGAGGTCTTTGAGCACTTTCTTTGGCGGATTTTTGAGCTCCTGAAAGAAGAGTTTTTTGTCAACGTAAGGTTTACTCCGGCCGGTGCCGAGGGGGTCTAGTTCGGTGAATACGTCGTAACTGAGGGCCGGGGCGGCGGCGGGCCGGACCTGCAACAGGGTAGCGGGTCAGCGCGGGCGGGCACGCGGCGGCAAGCGGCGACGGGTGCGGGGACACTGGCTACTGGCGGCGGGTGCACACTCGCGCACAGTTTACACCTAGCGAGTGCTCAGGGGAGCGACACGCGAGCCGACCACTCGCACGGTTTGCAACTGGGACTGTGGGGTTTATTTTCATTTAGTGCTCGGTTGCGCGTTAACTCGGTCGAGGACTCGTTGAGTGTAAACTATGCATTAAGTTTTAATTCGTTACATTTTATATAAATTATGTAAACTAGGTTAAATTGTTGAAGTTTGGGTTGTTACAGACTTTGTGCCACTGCATCGACATGACTCGGAATAATGCAAAGAAATGTACACTAGTGTTGACTCAAAAGTAGGTGCAAAAGCAAAAAGTTTATCGTACGTTTTTAAATTACACCGCCGTAAATTTTACAACGATTTTAAAGAAAGCTATACGTTTGTCAAAAAAAGAAGAAATAAGTCTCTACATCGATTTAATATTTATCATGGACAGTTTATTACCGATCAAGTTAGTTTTTTTTTCATAAAAAATAACGAATTAAGAACTAGTCTACTACCCTGTAATTCAAGCGCTATAATCGACGCTATACCGTTCCTTTAACCCACAAAAGGATCAACTGCAGTATGTATGTAGGTATGTAAATTCTTTATTGTACAAAAAAAAACATAAACAGTAATTTTTCAGAAAAGCTGGGCCAGTAACACTCACAAATTAAATACTATTTATTTATAGATAATAATTTTATAAAGTTCTCTAGTAAATGTAAACTACATAACAACGACGCAAATAATACAGAAATAAATGATATGACATGACGCGCTTATATGAAAAAATTGTTCCATTTTTAATCACGAGCATCTACTCGAGTAGTGTAAATTGATGTTTAGTTTAATACCAATCGAAATTTAATTGCAATATTATTCAAACAGTACATGGTCGAATAAATAACTCGATTTTTATAAAATTCATCCGAAGCACGCTATACTCAAGATTATTATTTTTTAAATCATAAGAAGAATAGTATGTTTAACTCAAATATAAGTTTGTGTATTTATGCGATATGGATATCACTGTTAATTCACCATGGCGGATGCTAAATGTCATCATCATCGATTTAACTTGATTTCACTTAAACTTATATATATATTCTAATTCCTTCATAATCACAGATTCTAATAATTTCAAATTAAAGTTTTTTTGCGCCTTTCGTCAGCTAACAATGAACGGTATAGCGAAGATCGAAACGCCTGGACAATCGCCCGTGTGCGGAGGGAAAGAGACGTGACTACTGCTAGTTGCCTTGTTACTCGCTCTATGGAGTATTCGAAGATCGACGGGCGGCCGTTGAAGCGAACATTCACGAACAACACCGAATATAAGGGGGCATGCAAGTGTGGTAGCTAAAGGTCACTTAATGAGATCAAAGATCACTTTTAAGAGTTCAGTGTTATAGTGTTACTTCATTTACTGTGTCAACGGGTCGGTTACGTAAAATAAAAGCTACAAGTGCCACAGTTTGACATAATTGTAAAGTTATTCATACTAAGATTTGACAAATATTGTAGCATTTGTAATGTTTATGTTACAGGCTCTTACACCCCCCAGCCCGCTGTCAGCGGAGCGCTAATAGTAACTCCAGTGACAATAAATAATAGTACAGAAACTTCTCTTTTACGACCGCGATTAAACGAATTCCAACTTTATTAACACGCTCAAAAAGTTCGTATTACATCATACACCATGCGACAGACGGCGCGAGTCAAAAGGAACGCGCCACGCGCGCCCGCCTTCGCCCCGCTACTCCCGGCGACAATTTACACTAACATGGCGGGGGCGAGCGAGCGAGCGCGCAGCGAGCCGACAGCCTACTGCGATTTGTCTGTGTTATAGGCAAGGCGGTCGAGCGTACCTAGAGTGCGGAGTGGAACCCCCCTGCTCCAGTGTTTAAATGGGTTTCGGCAATCTTCGTGCATCTCACTCGCTTTTGCGTCTGACAGTAGGCATATTTGTCATTCGTGTCTCTTAAGATCACGAAGTTTACAATAGAGAGAAATTTTGATATTGTGAGCAACGCTAATACGCTAGGAAGACTTGGGACAGGCACGAATGAAAATACCTAGAGAAAAGCCTAAGAAAACCTTAAGCTGTATTTTGGTATTTAACCATACTTGGTTGGTTGGTACGAGTATGTTAATAAAAAGCAATAATTGCGAAATCACTAACTATAATCATCTAACGCAATGTACGTTACGATTGGGATCGACAAAAGAAAAAATCAATAAAATTGCTGCAACCATATCGATAAAGCACGAAATGATATCTACATACATGATATGATCAGGAATGTTTTCTAATTAAAAACAATATTAGCAGCTATGAATATCTGAAATTCCTTGTCGAAAATGTAAAAATTAATTTAAAAACAACATAAAAAAATAAAAAAAATAATTTGATAAAAATTTCATTTTCAATAGAAGCTGTTTTGTTGGCGGTGCTTCATGATTACATTGTCAATATTCAAATAAATTCCAACTTTCAACTTTCGACTAATGATTTGACTAATTTGACTAATTATTTTTTTCTCTTGCGTATGTTGTATGTTTGCAAATAAACATAATTTCTTTCTTTCTTTTCTTAATAATATCATAATTTACCGCCATCATACATAAGATTTCTTTCAATAAAACTCGTAACTCTATGGCAATCATTAATTCATAATCTTACCAACAAAAAATAATCCGCAAATATGGTCGCCAACGGACAATAGTGTTCAAATCTGTATGGACATAAATGTAGTGAATTTCTAAATAGCATGCAGGTTTATACTTTGAGTATAATAATGTCAAGTTAAAGTGAGTTCGATAATATTCGGTGTAATATATTTATAATGTTAACGGGACTTTAAGGCGATAAAATCATTATTAATTTACCTTCATTGTTATTTGTCTTCACGTTACCACGGCCGCTGCAACATGGCCGAAACGTCGAGATAAATTAACAATGACGCCTTGGCCAGGTTTAGGAGAAACACCCGGGATTGATCGCTCTGTTGTGCTGTCTGCCTATCTTGTTGATGCTTTTGTTGGTGAGAAAACTTGTTCTTTTTCAATTAGCTGTATTTCTCAATTTGTTAACACAACTTTCAAAGTCAAGAAATTTAGAACCTGTATAAGGACCTGAAAACCTCAAACTAAATGTTTCTTTTTTTATATACAATTTGTTCTTCTCTTAATGTTAACCTAAGTTAAATTTCTTTTTACAAGTGGTGTTTGCCTTTAAGTAGCTGTGCAACTAGTACTTAAGATTAATTTACATGAAACTGTACTCAAATGTGTAAGTTGTAATTGCTGTTGGCAGACCAAATAAATAAAATAAAATAAAATTATTATATCGCGTTTAAGTCCCGTTAACGTTATAAATATGTGTGAAAATCGCGAAAGTTCAAAACAAATAGTTCGGTGTATCGTAAGTGAGAAAAGGACGAACTAACTTTGATTCTATATGTAATTAAAAGATCTTAACTAACCAAACCACGTGATTAAGTTTAACAGCCTGACATACCAGTATAAGAATAAACCTCACGTGTTATTTTTCTACCAAAAGTAAATTATGAGTTAACAAGTTACTGAAACCAGGTTGTTATTAATTGTGCTCGCCTTTTCAGTACTTAAATGTGCCAATGTGAATCTGTCAATGCTCTGTGATATTTCTTTTCACTAGAATCTCAAGGGTTCCCACTTGGGCGCCACTCAGTTCAGTTACAGTTTGGGCGCCACTCAGATCAGTGCAGTTCTTTATTGGTAAAACAATCGGCACCCCGGTTTACCGTAGCAATATGCTGTCAGGCGCTCCTTTTGGTTCTATACCACGCTTTTTTGGGATATTAGTGTTCTGCCCGTGTGTACAGTCAGCATCGACAAACTGGAACAAATTACCTTGCTACTCCGCGAAACAAGTGCCGTGCACGTGCAAGATACCTGCAACTGTGTGATATATATATTTTTTTTCATGCAAAAACCCACCCTCTTCCGCTTCCACACGAAACAACATATATCACACAGACTCAACTATACACCACCACCACTAAATACTAAAACAACCCGATTGTCGTGCGTTTCGCCTCTATATGGCAAGGTGGTCCAAAATATCTAAACACGCCCGAACGTATTTGACAATAATGTCGAGGTCTGATATTTTTGAACACCTTGCCCGCTTTGATACATTTGATGCCGACTGTATTTATATATATTTGCGTGTATTGTATTAAGTAGTCTTAAATAATACATTTTCTTCTAATAAAGTGTGCCAATTCCATTGATTAAATTCGTCGGAGCAAACAGCAAATTATATTCGTCTTTCGGCAGTTAATTAAAAGCACAGATACGAATGAGTGAACTTAGTTGGCTTTGCCGAATCACGTGATTGGTTTGTTTATCTGTTTTCAGTCACCAGGCCAATACAGTGTTTGGATCGCCGCCATTGTTAGCAACAACCTGTTAATAGAATTTTAAAGGGATGGTTGGTGTCGAATCCATTTTTGTAGTTAAACCAGGTATTTCTCCCAGCAATGCTTCGGAATAAGTAAAATGTGGACGCTAACTGTCATCCCTTTCTTCAAAATTCTGGTAACATTTGTTGCCGACAAAGGGTCTCCCAACACCAATCAACGCGGAATGGGTTTCAGCCGACCGTCGGCCGACGTGCAACGACGTCGACCGAGCCGATTGACATCTACTTCGCTCTTTTTGCGTAGACGTAAAGCGTTTTTTGATCGGCTAAAGCCTATTCCGCGTCTATTGGTGCAGGGAGACCCAAAGAAAGCTGTTAAAACGCCCGAATCACCCACGCAGAGAAACAAGGTGGGTCAGCCGTAGTAGTTGAGTGCCCAGTGTTGGTTAGTACTTTTGTTCGACACGATTCAGGATCCTATAGCATATAAAAACCGAGCTCATTGAAGATAGTCGGGTGCCCGTAACACATAGAAACATGTTCACTAAAAACAAGATTTTGACTGTAATCTCGCTATACCTTTACACCTTGTGTATGTACATTTTTAAAAATAAACAAAATTATAAAACTGTAGGTCAAGCTCAACATCATAATTTAAGACGAAGGGACAACTTGCTGCTTACTGACTTTGCCAGATACAAAAATTTTGGTAGAAGCTTTCAGAATACTTCGATACGAGCATTTAATAATCTGAGCTATCAATTAAAAACATGTAATGACATAAACATATTTGAAAAGAATCTAAGACATTACTTTATTAACAGACCTTACTATAGCGTCAATGAATTTTTTGCCAATGCCCTTGATTGAAAGGAAACATTGAATTGATTATCATTCGTTTGTTATTATTTTAATTATATTTTCTTATTATTTTAATTTTATTTCTATTGTATAATAATGTATTTGCATGCATGTTTTATGTTTTACGCAAATACTTTCGAGCATTGCCAATAACACTTAGTTCAAACTTTTACCTTTTAACAGTATTCATAGCCTAATTTAAGACACAAAAATATCCAGCTCATTTCATAGTCGTAGTATTCGAATCACATTTTTATCGATATAAACTGAAAATGTATGGAATCGTAATCTTTCAGCCGGTTATAGCTTGTTTTAGCTTTTAGCTAGTGTTTAAAAGCACTTGAGCTCTTGAATAGGCTCCCTAGAGGGTTACGAGTAATTTGACATCGATAGACTGTATTAAGTACAATTACTTCAAGAAGTAATATCGGCTTTTATCGGAATTGCCGTAGTAAACAAATATACCAATTATATTGCTGTCTTTTGATACGATGTCAAGTATTGCGTGCTGGTTTAAATAAGTAATGTAAATCAAAAGCAAAATCTGTCGACTAAAACCACTGTCTAGTGGTTGGGCTAATTTCTCGACAAATATAACCTCCAGATGTGTCGATTAGGTATTAATGATTCCCACGAAATTTCGCGTTTTTAATGTTATAAACGCGAAAGTTTATGAGGATGGTTTTTTTTAATAGGAAGGCCAACAAGCAAGTGGGTCACCTGATGGTAAGTGATCACCATCGCCTATAGAAACCCGGAACGCCAAAGAGATTGCAGATGCGTTGCCAACCCAGAGGGCTAAGATAAGATGGAATACCTCTTGTGCCAGTAATTGTACCGGCTGTCTTGCTCTCCACGCCGGAACACAACAGTGCTAGCACTGCTGCTTAGCGGCAGGATTAGCGAGCAAGATGGTGGTAGCGATCCGGACGGACCTTGCACAAGGCCCTGCCACCCGCGAAACAGGGTGGATGTTTGTCACTCTTTCACGCAAAAGCTAGTGACAAGATTTAGATGAAATTCGGCAGACAGGTAGATAATTTTCCGGATAAAAACATAGGATACTTTTTGTAAGCGAAAAATATAAAGTTGCCACGGGAAAGCGACAAAAGAATTATATGCAGAGGAAGCTGCGACTACGGTTAGTTTGTTTGTTTATTTTATGTAAGATACGACCCGCCCCGGCCTAGCTCGGGTGAAATTTACTAACAAAAACTTAATTCTATTGCATGGTTCAGAAGGAGTAAGCAGTCGAAGACTTGAGGACAGACGGGAATGGCTTGCCACTTATTGTATACTATGTAAAGAGTCAATAATGCCAATCCGTAAGAGTTAGATACAGTATCTGGTTTTAAGAGGACTATGAACCCAGCCCCAAAAAGCGCTCTCCATACATACGGCGATAACTTTTTCCACCCTTTAAACCTTAATATATGGAAATGATTTTTTTGGTATGTTGTCATGATGCCCTAGAACTAGGTTTGTATGTTTTGATTTTTTAAATATTCTTCATAGATTTGACAATATTTGCATTTTAGGAGTTTCATACAAAACAAAAAAACGTCAATACTTTTGAAACTATGTAGAATATTAAAAAAATCAAAACATACAAACCTAGTTCTGGGGCACAATGATAACATATAAAAAAATCATGGCTATAGGTTAAGGTTTCGAGGATGGAAAACGTTATCGCCGTTTGTATGGGGAGCGTTGGGTTCACACTCCTCTTAACTTAGCTTCTATCTCACTTAACCTTTTCAACGCCACGTCAAATCCAGACCAGCGTTCTTATGTAAGTTACGAAGTTGAAACTTATGCAAATACGCGTAGGTCACTTTTATATTATGCGTAGACGCACAGTCAAGGAAATACATTCATGTACCACCGTAGAACCTAGTCGAAGAGGCATACGCATGACATTTGTATGACATAGCGTGGCGTTTAACGCGTCGCGTCATAGCGACAGGGCTGTAAGGTGGTACGTGGATGTATTTCATTTAGAGCGGTTTCGCACTACGTCCGATCCGAATCCAATCCGAACCCGTGAAAACATGGGTCTAAAAATTCGGACCGAATTCCGATATTGCTTCCGCACTAGTCCGATCCGAATCCAATCCGAACACGTGAAATAATGGGTAATTTTCAAAATTTTCAATTTTAATTAACCGATGTTTTTACTTTAATTGAAAATTTTGGAAGGAAACAACGCAAATAACAAAGTGAATATATAAATAACACTGAATGCCTGCCGCTTTAAGTCACCCAGCCGCATACCCCGCCGCCCCGCCGCCTTTCTGCTCGTACGCAGCTCGGCTTTAACTCGGACGCAGTGCGCGAGCGTTCATACAAATAACACTATGGGCGGTCAAAAATCTTCTTCGGAATGAAGATTCTAGAATGACGGAAAGATATCGGGTCTAGTGCGTAAATTCCCATAGAAATAGCTCTACGGCTACTACGGACCATATTTTCACGGATTCGGATCGGACGTAGTGCGAAACCGCTCTTACTGTATATATCGGCCATTGGCGTTGAACCAGTGGTGTTGATGTACGAGTCGTTGGCGTCGAAAAGGTAAAACGGTGTCGTATAGAGAGCCCAGAGGTTGACGTTAAGCTCAGTTGTAAGAACCAGCACCGTTACTCTCTAAGCGCATGAGTATCAAATTAGGCGTCGAGGCATCACCCTGTCTCGTTCACTCGCGCTAGCGTGCTAGAGCAAGACAGGGCGCTGCCCCAGCGCCGAGCTCGTCGCTGTTATGCTTTGAGAATCACTCCCCAGCGGCCCTAACATGACAGCCCAGGTTTAGTTTAACCCCTCCCTGTGTCTCTGTCACAGAATAAATAATAGTACTAACGTACAGAAACTTCTCTTTTTCGACCACCATTAAACGAATTCCAACTTTATGATCAGGCACAAAAAGTTTGTATTACTTCATAAACATTCGCCAAGAGGCATGCGTCAAAAGGGAGGCGCCGCCCGCGCCCGCCTTCCACCCACAATGCCCTGGCACACCGCTAGGGTTGAGCTGCTTACTGTAATACTATCAACGCGCGACACAGAGTGAGCGGGCGCGCGCGCGGCTAGCCGGCAACCTACTGCGATTGACCTATGCCATAGGTAATGCGGCGAGCGCACCTACAGTGCGGAGTGGAACCCCCCCTGTCTCTGTCTCACTAGTGTCATAAGAAAGAGACGCAGATAGAGATAAACTAACCTTGGCCAGTCATGTTAGGGCCACAGCAGTCACCAATGTTTTAAATGACATGAAGCTTATATGTTGATGTATATATTTTTAAAAAGCAAATTAGCAGTTTTTAATAGATGTAGCAGGTTAGCATGCACAATGCAGATAAATAGCAATAAAAGCTGAATGATCATTGAAGGCATTTCGACGTTATTGTAACCTTTTAAATGTAGTTAGAATTTCTACATTTCGCTATCATTTTGGTACATAGAACACTAAAATATTAAGTTAGTATAGCACTTTTGCAATAAAAAATATTAGTAACAGTATTTATTTTTTAGTTTAGTTTATTTATTCAGTCAATAAAATAAATAAATTGCACAAAACGCCAAATTACACGTTTTTATATAAAAGTAAACTCTAACAATATTAGTCAAAACATTGGAAAAATTGTCAGTGCATGCATTTCCATTTGTTAATTCTATCTAATCAAGAATTCAATTCAATTCAATTCAATTCAAATATTTTATTTCAGACAACATTTTTAGAAAAAGGTCCATTTTATTGTTAGTTCGACTTAGTGTAGGGTGTTGATTTAAACCATGAATGATGAATAGCATCGATCATATATTGGAGCACAAATGGTCACCTATAAAAAAATGACTCTTCAATAGATGGCTATGTGAAAAAAGACGGCAAACGGGCATACGGGTCACTTGATGGTAAGTAACCGCCGTCCATTGGACCCAGCCCAGCAACCCCAAGAGGGTCACCGTACGAAACGCAGTGCCAAGTGCTACTTTACACCGGTATTCTCTAAGGTGTGCGTATACGAGCAACTTTTTAAGCAACTAATTGCCGCAACAGTCGCCTGACAGTGACACAAGTGAAGTTTTATGTCTGTGAATAAATAAACATTTCATTTCAGTGACAAAAGATATAGGAAGCTAGGGTGTCTGAGTTTGTTTTTAAGCTCTAACGCAACGCAAAGAGAGGTGTCATAATTTTGAAGGCACTGTATGTCAGTCTGTATGTGGCCTTGTAGCTCCGAATCCGATGAAGCGATTTCAACGCGGTACTATTTTTTAATTAAGCGAGTAACTCTAAGCCGTGTTTGGTGGCAAACGGGCGAGAGGTTTCCGAGATTCTACTTTTTTTTATGAAACAGGAAGGCAAACAAGCAAGTAGGTCACCGGATGGTAAGTGATCACCACCGTCCATAGACATCCAAAACACCAAACAGATTGCAGATGCGTTGCCAACCCAGAAGGCTAAGATGGAATACCTCTTGTGCCAGTAATTACACCGAGTGTCTTGCTCTCCACGCCGGAACACAACAATGCAAGCACTGCTGCTTAGCGGCAGGATTAGCGAGCAAGATGGTGGTAGCGATCCGGACGGACCTTGCACAAGGTCCTTCCAAAATACTATAAATATACTTTTGAAATATACATACATACAGTCACGTTTGTTTCCCAGAAGGGTAGGCAGAGACCACGGACTTTTCAATCGCCACGATCCTGTCATACAACCTTCGCTTCACTTACTCTCATAACATGCTTATGCTCGTAACTTTTAAAATGTGGGAAGGGTAAACGCCAAGTTTGTAATCTTAGTCTCGAATATAACATCTGTCTGTACATAATTTCTGATTCTCATATAATTTATAAGGTTGTAATTTTTTGGATTATTTAAACCTGCTTTTTTTTTTGTAAACTTGCTTATTTGCCGGCTATTCGTAGTCGGTATGACAGTACTTTTAACTGCATCTTTTATGCCAGATTTTGGCAAAATGTGTGAAACTAATTAACCTCGTAAGACCCCAAGTCCTAAATATAAGACAAATGTCAAACTGACGTCGAACTCACTGTCTCAAACGATATGGTTCAAAATGCATAGAACGAAATTTGACGTGGGCCTTACGAGGTTAAAGTGAACAAAATTGAAAACTTACAGTCTACTCGTGACCGCGGCCGTTGAAACACGGTCGAAACGTCGAGGTAAATTAACTATGATTTTATCGCGTTAAAGTCCCGATAACGTTATAAATATGTGTGAAAATCGCGAAAGTTCAAAACAATTTATATGCGAAGTAAAAATATTTTGAATGATTTTAATTCGCGGCTTCTCACGCTTCTACCAACTTACAACAAAAGTTACAACAACGTCAAAGCCTCGGCCACCGTTCAGCAAAGTGTCAACTCACCGGCGCCTCCGGTATATTGTCGACCAGGGACGGCGTGGCGGTGGTAGCCGGTTCGAAGTCGGCGCCGGTCGGCAGGTCGAACGGCAGCGGCTGGCTCTTGTTGGGGCTGAAGATGGTCCTCGGGGCGGCCGCGGGCGTGTTGCGGCCGCGGCTCGACGCGCCCGAGGGGGGAGGGGGGAGCAGGCCCTTCTGGAAGGGACACCCAAGTTACACGTCAGATTTATACCAGGATTTCCATTCCAAACCAGTGTCATAAGAAAGGGACGCACATAGATATAAAACTCTGATAAACTAAACTTGGCCGGTCATGTAAGGTCCCCTCCTGCTAGCAAGTGTAGCGAAAAATTACACGTTAAAGCAGTGGCATAGCTTGCCCTGTATCAAAATTGGTCGGGGGTTCTTCTACCCGACTGCAAAGCCTTACTGGCGGTAATGATTTTATGGTTCTAAAAGGCGGGGCCCCTGTAGCTTGGGGGCCCCGTATCATTGATAGGGCGGATACGGTAGCTACGCCCCTGCCTTATAGTATGGTATAGTTATAGGCATCAGAGTTGAGGCCACGCACACTGCAGCACGTCACGTGTATACAGGAGAGTTAGTTCCAATTTTAAAATTACTATTTTGTTTTGTATGGACTGTGTTGTGTGTGTTGTTTCATCTCAACTCTCGTTGCGTTACCCATACTAACCTGCGACGGCACAATGAACGAGTCCCCGAACGGGTCGCTGGAGGGAGTCAACCCCTCCACCTGGGTGAGTCCCCTCCTCAGGGAACTCAGCTCCTGTTCCAAGTCGACCAGCTCGGCCACTCCCCCCTCCGCCTCCTGAGCCTTGAAGGTCGAGGCACTGGTCTCGCCGATTGTTGCTATAGTCTAGAACGAAATAAGGATTGTTGTAAAGTCTCACACTATTAAAACAATAACAACGCAGGCTGTTTTGCCGTGAGATCAAAGAGGGCTGCTACAAAACAGAGCTGCCGACATGACAACTACAGCGGCCCTAACATGACAGCCCAGGTTTAGTTTAACCCCTCCCTGTGTCTCTGTCTAACTAGTTTAATAAGAAAGGAACACAAATAGAGATAAACTAAACTTGGCCAGTCATGTTAGGGCCACTGTAAGCTACACTAATATGATAAAGAAGTAAACTTTGTTTTTTTGTTTGTTCGTATCGTAGGGCTATCTCTGTAACTACTAAACCGATTCCAGAAATTATTTTACTAAAACGCAACACTATCTCTGACAGACATAGGCTACGAATTCCATGCGAACGAAATCGCTAGCGTCAGCTAGTTTTTGATATTTCAAATATAGGCACAAACAGAAGAGATAAAACAGTCTATTGTGTACTTTGTGTATTTTGTCTAAATTGCACCTATGGCTGAGGGCCTTAGGCTGCAAATAACTTTCCTAAGAGAAATAAAAGACCCTCTTTCTACGAAAGCTGTATTTGGACTGAATCGAACACTAATAAACAAAAGGTATAAAAATCAATAAAAAAGTTATAAAATACAATAAAGTTAAAAAAAAAGGTTGCGCCTCCGGCACAGCACCTTTTCGGTTTTTTTTGTGGTAATCAAAGAGTTAGGCACTGAATTAGTCTTCACACTTTCTGCCTCGGCTTTGTTTCGTTTATTTAGTAACCATGTCAAACTTCATAATTCAAAATATATGTGTTCAATACAACGTTTTGATATTTGAGGCAAAAAAGTATTTTTTTTTTTATTATTCTGCTTCTTTACACCACTAAAGGGTTCATTCACGTATAACAAAATATAGCATAAGTCAAGTAAAGACACAAAACAATGATCGTGTGAAATAACATTTGAGAATTTCAATCGATTTCACTTCCAATGCTCGCCAACGGAACCCGAAGATCATTTTAGGATTTCGCCAACTGTGGCTTATTTTTATTTAATCGCTTAATTTTTTTTGTTACTATCAATTGTGGCACTGACCCTATTCATAATAAAACCGTAAAAAAAATCTGCCACTGACTTGAATTTAAACGCCAAAAAGTGTGATAAAACCCAACAAAGGTTTTTAAATTACAGAATCAATATTATCATTCTACTGTTACACTTAAAAAAAACTCAAAACTCCAACACCATAACAGATACCACCAAAATAACAACCTTTCTTATCTCGCTGGGATAGGACTCACAAGAAAGCAGGCGCTTTTTAGACATTGAACAAACAACTGGACGAAACAATGTTCGCGATCGGAATGTGTCAACAACAATAATGTCAATTCATACGTGCAGTATTGACAGAGCCAATTATGCGATGTTTTGACCAAACACGGGAGATTCTAGACCAGCACGAGTCATTAGACAAATAAACAATTAACGGTCATTATTTATTATGACGACTATTGTTGAGAGTTGCCAGATGTCCCGCTTAGCGGGCCGTCCCATTTGCTAAAACGTTTCAGGATGCCTCCCGTCGGACCTCTGAGCGGGACGCCCAAAATCCCACTTTTTCATGAAAGTAGCCAATTCAGCGCAATAGGTACTTTGTCGAACGTCTGTCGAAGGTCCATCCGGAACGCTATCACCATCTTGCTCGCTAATCCAGCCGCTAAGTAGCAGTGCTTGCACTATTCGCACGCTTAGTATTAAAGTGACTCAATTCTGAATTTGATATTTCCCAAAATTAAACCCTATGTCTTTTAATTAAGGTGATATTTTGCGTGCGTATTAAGCGTGCGTATTGTGTTCTGGCGTTTAGAGCAACACAGCCCGTCAAACTACTGGCACAATTGGAATTCCATCTTAGCCCTCTGGGTTGGCAACGCATCTGCAATATCCTTGATGTTGCGGCTGTCTATGGGCGGTAGTGATCACTTACCATCAGGTGACCCACTTGCTCGTTTGCCTTTCTATGTTGTATAAAAAAGTATTTAAATGTTTGTAATTTTTATATGCAATTTGGAGAAAAACGAGCATGCGGGTCACCTGATGGGAAGTAATCACCGCCGCCCATAGGAACCAGCTACCTTAAAAGCATCACTGATCCGTTGTCCCCCTACAGGCCCTCTCTTCCAGTGGGCCTTTGGATTTCTCGCTCACTGTACGAAACGCAGTACCAAGCTTCTACTACACGTCAATCTTTTGTGAGGTATTTACAAGTGTAACAAGCTGGCAACGTCTTAGAATTTGTAAATGGCAAAACAGATGAAAGTTTTCTTCTTACAAATAGTTGAAATTGAGTTACCCTTACGATTTGATTGAAACGCTTGGGGTCCGGTCGCCATGGTGACAGCGTATTGTATGCACACGAATGTTTTCATACAATTCAACATTCAAAGGGTTGAGTATTGTTTACGCTATGTTGTGTATTTCGCCAAATTGAACATAATATTCGACAAATAGCATGTTTAGGAATATAACTAAATACAATCAACATATTCATATCGTAGCAGTCAGTCTCAGAAGTAACTAAACACTTAAGAACCTTTTTTTTTATGAAATAGGAAGGCAAACAAGCAATAGGTCACCTGAAGGTAAGTGACCACCACCGACTATAAACACCCGCAACACCAAGAAGATTGCAGATGCGTTGTCAACCCAGAGGGCTAAGATGGAATAATTCTTGTGTCAGTAATTGCAACGGCTGTCTTGCACTCTACGCCGGAACACAACAGTGCGAGCACTGCTGCTTAGCGGCAGGATTAGCTTCATAGATTTGAAAATATTTGCATTATAGAAGTTTCATACAAGACACAAAAGCATAAATATTTTTGAAACAATTAAGAATATTAAAAAATCAAAACATACAAACCTAGTTGTAGGGCATAATGATACACACACAAAAAAATCATAGCTGTAGGTTAAGGTTTAGAGGGTGGAAAACGTTATCGCCGTTAGTACGGAGAGCGTTGAGCTCACACTCCTCTTAACACTACTATGTTATGAAAATTGCGATGAAATCTCGGCTTGCAATGAACCGTCGAGGGACCGCTGAGGCCATCGGCCGGTACTATACACATATAATATAACAACCCATTCGCCCTTCCATTTCGCATAATGAAGCGTCCGGCGCATACATTATAATGACCGAGGATAATCCCACATACGACCTAAATATAGCACACCTTATTATGAGCACATTAAAGCATATTATGACTCTGAATGTCATCGGGATCAGGACCGAGTTATATTCTGGTTCGCGGGTTGAACGTACAGCTAAAGAACTGGTTTTGAAGCGGTAAAGATTTTAGCTGTTACAAAAGGCAGGATCAAACGTTTATTTCTAAGACGGACAATTTCTGCGCGAATTGTTTCTAGCGATATAAATCAGATTATTTGGAATGTGTCACTTAACAAGACTTGAGAGGAAAACTGATTACGTCGGCAGTGTTGACTTCTAAGACTATAGTATTGTTAACCGGAGTTAATTCTGGTTTTTGGTCGCAACTTACTTGGTGTCGTATTTTTCTTATACAGTACCTAATACTCTTATTTAAAGATCTAATTAATTCTGAAAACTTTTGTTATAAGATCCGTCGTTATCAGAATCAGGAGTTAGAGGGGTCGAGATGTTAAAGAATATTTGAATCAAGAATATTTTCAACGGTATAAGAGCGTATTCAGGTGCTTTTGCGCACTTTGTTTGCTCCAATCTGTCTGATGGTGCGGCAACTTAGGTATAACGAACATTCTACATTTAACCTGATTTCCGTGGCGGTACCTCCAAGAAATTGGCAATGACTGTATGGATAAAATAATTGATTGACCCATTTGAAACTTCATAATGTCAACTTGGAAACGAACTTACCTTGGCCTTGACATCAGTTGTGGTGGCGGTATGTCTCACCAGGCTGCTGGTGACCGATTTGCTTTCCAGCTGTTGCTTAGCCAGCTCAATTTCTTTCTTCTTCAGTTCGAAAACCACTTGGAACAGATCCCGCATTGCTATGACTACCTGTTGAGAACATTAAGGTTAAAGTTAGTCTGTTTATTCTACGACAAACTCCCAGGAGCCTCAAAGGGGCGTCTAGTTGTGATAATACAAGTAGGTATATATTTAAAATTGCATTATAAACGTCCATATGCTAATGGTTATTTCTGATGCAAGATTCTCGCTTATCTTATCAGTTAATGCTATGGCAGCAATATCTGCTGCTTGCTGTACAATATGACTGCTTCCTTCGCGTTGGTCGACGCTTGGTTAGCTCGATCAACTGAAATTTAATCATTCTCACAAGGATAGGTAATAATTCGGATATTGGACTGTTTAGTAATGACAAATCCAAGAGTAAAAATGAAATATCATCATCAGCCTGGATGCATCTAATGTTGGATATAAGCCATCCTCAAAGAGCATCAAATTACGTAAATGTCAAACGAGTTTGACCAGCCTCCTATGCCACAAATCTTAGAAGTGCCAGAATTTAACATAATTATAAAGTTTTTCATACACACCAACCAAGGAGAAGGCGTAACTATCTCGTGACTTAAAAACCTTGGAATGTGGCTCAATTTAAGTACTACATCTCTATTCCGTGCAGCAGGGTCTAAGATTAGGATAGCTCTAATGATAGCCGACCTTCGGTAGGAGATAGCTCCTTAAGAAGAAGATGTATGGCATATCGGAAAGTGGTCATTTTAGGAGTTGCCTTATCAGGAAATTCTATGATCAGGATGTAGTCGTTTCAGGAGCTGGTCTAGACGACCGTGAACGACGTCAAGCCATATTTCAAAGTGCATAACATTTTTTATCAATGAGCGCATTGCCAGATGATAATGCTAAGTTACATCTTATGCCAAACAAAAAGATTACACAATATCAACACAGACAGGTTCGTTTGTGTCGTATTTACCTTCATGATAGATAGGTTTGAGTGCGCGATAAACATTATATTAGAGCTGATATGCGATAAACGTGACGTCTCTGACGTTACCAAGCTCCCAGTCGATATTAATGCAGTTAGTTATTTAACACGTATTTCGATTACATTACACTGACAGTCCTGCTTCATAATAGATTCAGACGTCACTTTGCGAAGGTCCATATCGACAAACTGGAACAAATTACCTTGCAACTCCGCGAAATCCTGGTTTTTGGTTTTGCGGAGTAGCAAAGCAATTTGTTCCAGTTTTTTTTATACAACATAGGAGGGCAAACAAGCAAGTGGGTCACCTGATGGTAAGTGATCACCACTGCGCATAGATACCCGCTACATCGAGGAGATTGCAGATGCGTTGCCAACCCAGAGGGCTAAGATGGAATACCTCTTGTCTTAGTGGTTGGATTAGCGAGCGAGATGGTGGTAGCGATCCGGATGGACCTTGCACAAGGTCCTACCACCCGCGTAGGTAGTCTGTTGTCTACCACCCGTTTGTTTTAGTTCCCAATCATAATTTTACGATCAATAATTAAGTACCGCGTACAACTTTATTGGTTCAAACAATCAAACATAATGTCATTTTAAAACCCGTCTCGTGGCACCTGTGTATAGTCGACCAAGAAATTGCTTGACCACTTTTCGACCGTATTACAAAGCGATAAGGTTCAGAAGCGATCAAGCAATTACTCGGTCGACTATACACCACTGCGGTCCTAGCATGACAGCCCAGGTTTAGTTTAACCCCTCCCTGCGTCTCTGTCTAACTAGTGTCATAAGAAAAGGACGCAGATAGAGATAAAGTCACCTTGGCCAGTCATGTTAGGGCCACTGGACTCTCAGGGAGTTTACAGCGTAGTACATATATATACCACTGGAATTACAGGAACTTTTCAGAATAATACTCGTACATATATGGACTGGACTTGGACCGTGTTAATTGCTCGGATCACGTGGGAAGTTCTAAATTGAATGCTTCCTCATACGGGACGGTTATGACATTGACTCTTTAAACCCCAGCGGCACAAGTTCAATTTCAGAGGTTTCCAGAATCATTTTCTGGGGGGAGGTTTGTACCAAGAGATTTCTTTAATACGTGCTACTACAGGTGGCACGTGTTGGTGTGATGGCCAAGTTCTTGTTACTTGGGGGAGTGGTCATGCCCTCCCCCCCCCCCTCCCCACTTACCCCGCCTATATTCAATTTGTCCCTCAAGTTGCTCACTCTTTATAAGTAAGGAATGTACTGCAGGATAACTAACCAAATTTTGCGGGTGGTAGGACCTTGTGCAATGTCCATCCGGATCGCTACTACCATCTTGCTCGCTAATCCTGCCGCTAAGCAGCAGTGCTTGCACTGTTGTGTTCCGGCGTGGAGAGCAAGACAGCCGGTGTAATTACTGGCACAAGAGGTATTCCATTCCGTACGGACGGTTCCGTACAAATCACTTACCATCAGGTGACCCACTTGCTTGTTTGCCATCCTATTTCATAATAATAAAAAAACACATAATTCGCTCCCGCACACGATGCAATCATCAACGTAAAGTTTAGTCTTTTTTAAATAACCGCTATACAACCGCGTAATTGGTACCACCTTGTGCCAGGTGTATTAACATTTGGCTCCGTCCAATATCCCACGGAACTAACCAAGGACTCGCTTTATGGATTCAGAATTCGGAAGAGGTAGTTGGTTGAACATGAACGAGTTTGGAAACGTTGCAAGTTGATTAAATCGACTTACGGGTTACCAAATCTTAAAGGTCATCTTTTAATGGCCCTCGAACGTTCGACCTTGCTCATACCTCACCCTTACATTCATATACCTATAATCTACGTAAAAAGAGCTATATTTATAAATTATAATATAAAGAAATGTAGTAGCTAAAAAACTAACAATGGCATATTAAGTTCGGTTCGGAATAGTCAAAGAGACAGATTTTTTTTAACAATAGAGAGGAAAACAAGCGTGCGGGTGACGTTTTAAAGGCGGAACCCTTAAAACGTCATCTAAAAGTCAAAGTCAAAATATCTCTATTCAGATTAAGCTTACACGAAGCACTTATGAATGTCAAAAAATGTTTCTCCGGTAAAGTAAAGTAAAAAAGGAACCTATATTTATTTATTGGGATCACTTCGTTATCCGTCTGTTTGTCTATCAAGGCCTTTTTTATCAGGAACGCGTGGAGGTATCAAGTTGAAATTAATAACAAATACTCTGACACGGAAATTCTTGAAACTGTGAAAAAATCAAACTTCTAAGTCAACGCAATCAAATGATACGGACCTTTATGCTGCATATTCTGTCACTCACAGGAGACTTACAACCTATTTTAACAGTTTTCCAACAGCAAAGTTAAGTTAGTCCCTCCATCCAGTTTATTTTTTCGTTAGAGAAATTTTCGGTGCTTATTAAGTTTCCACGTAACACGCGGTGCGCGAGATGACTAGGACTTGGCCGGTTCAAATCAAAATCAAATATAAATATATCATAATGGTATTGACCATGTTGTGGCGCTTTTTGAGGATGGCTTAATCCAGCATTGATAGATTCCGGCTGATGATTGTTAAGATGATGATGATGATGAGATTAATTAAAATAAGATCTCACTTGACTAGCAGCTTTATCAGTCTTAATGCCGAAGAACCGGTGACCAGTGTCCGGGGAGCCGAATATATAACCGAAGGCCCTCGAATCGGTCATGTCTTGCGCGATGAACGATATCTTGTGCACTGGGTGGTGATACAGGGAGTCCTGTGAAAGTATATCACAATAAACAATAGGATCGCGCGATATTATAGTAAAAGATTTGTAACATCCATTGACACATGACAACACCTATAATCGACTGCATTAACCTGCCACCCTTAGTATTCGGCAGATACGCAAAACGACACGCCTTAGCCTCATCACTACAAACTTCAATAGACATGTGTCAAACGTTAGATGTTAGAAATGTCTTACTATACTCTCCGTTTTAACAGAACACCTTTAATTAAGGCTTTCGCCGACAGTGACCCAGAGACAACCGGTAATTCTATTGTTATAACTGCTATAGCCACTTATATATCACCGGCGAAAGCGTTAAACGCTAGTTTAAACGCTGAGTGGGTTATTAGCCTCGTATCCATCCACAACTCACGTGTAAATAAATTGACAAAGATATTTAATGTAGAAAAAAGGTGATATTTAAGTGCGAGATTTATAGACAACCAGAAAAAAACTATCAATTTGGCAAGACTCGCACCTTTTCTCTGCAACTTCGGCATTTCGTGTCAAGACCGTTTGAGTCTCCGAAGCTCAGCACTCGCCCAACGAAATGCAAGCTACTGCCTACTATATTGTTGTTTATATGGTACCTACTACCCCCTCGAACCTGCCTACTCGTACTGTCAGTAACTTAGCTACATTGTAGCTCTACTAGCTCTTACATTATTTTTTATTTTATTTTATTTATTTAATAGGACCTTCAACAATAGGTATACTGATACAAGGGAAGTTTTATACATGCACAGATTACGGCTAAGTATCTTATCAATTACAGAAGGACACCGCATGCGCCAAGTAAAAAAAAAAAATTTTTAAATTAAAATTAAACTTATTTAACACTTCAGAAGATTGGCCTTAATATATAGGAAGGATGATGAGTTCAAGTCAATACAATACAATTATGTAGCATATAGTCCTATTGGTACCTAGTGCTCTAATAACAACAAAACGTTTGTGTGATAAACAAAAATATTTGTTCTAGGGGTTCAATATTTATTCATGTTTATTTATTTATATGGAGCCCGTAGTAGTACTTTAGTTAGCGTTCAGATGACAGAATGGATAGTTATCCGCATAAATAAAGAGTTGGGAATTTAAGTATCGAGTCAACATGATTTTATCGACCCATACTTTTAAAACAATAATTAAATAAATTGTGCAGTTAAAATCGCGGTTCGACTGTAAATCTGATAATAAATTAGTGCATGATTATATTTTGGTCCCGTTTATTGTCACTTAATGCACCAACGATACCTCTTCAAGTCGATAAAACAGTCTGTTTGAATTTTTTATTAATGCTACGAAAACTCCGAGGTGTTTCGATGCAGGACGGCTAGCAAGCGTGCTCATTCTCGCTTGTCGCGGAGGGCTATTGAGAAAGAGATGCACTGAGCGACATAGAGTGGCGGTTTGTCGTGCTAGCCATAGAGATCCTACCAATATTATAAGTGATACAGTAATGATGTTTGGATATTAGTTCCTCAATCACGCAATAACGGCTGAACGAATTTAGATGAAATTTGGTAGACAGATAGATCGTGTCCCGGATTAAAACATAGGATACTTTTATCCCGTAAAACGCATATATAATCCCGGGTGAGCGAAGCCGCGGGTAAAAGCAAGTATGATATAATGGAGTACTCACGCCGGTCTTGTCGTCCCGCAGCCGGAGTCCGTCGATGGCAACGTGCACTTGGATCCGCTGCTTGTGCTCGCCGGCGGCCCGGATGGCCATCTTCAGGTCCGCGAGAGCCTCCTGGCACATCCTGTCGCCCCGCGCCTCTGGCACTTCCAACACCCCGATCAGTTTCGCACGAAACGAGACGCCTTCCCCGAGGAAACGACCCGGCTCGTTCTTGTCTGCACAACGCGTTTTCCATTTTTGAAATCCGTACCCGTTCCTCAAATTGTCTAAAGCGATCGTCATATTTTTTTTGTAACTCAGCGGCCAGTCGATTCGATTAAAGGTCATTCACTTTTAACGCTGCAAAACGTGTAAGCTCGTAGCCATCGTGAAACTCAACTACGTTAAACACCGACCAAACAATTGTGCAAGCATGCGATGTATAACAATGTAGAAGCAAAACATTTGGCAACAACATGTAAATTCACACAAAATACACGACTCGAAATAAACCCCGAAGCTTATGCGCGGTTCACGGTACCTTCGCCCAGGAGACTTTTGAGCTCAGAATTTTTAGGCGACATATCTTTATTCTATCTTGCTAAGCAAAGCTGATATCGCGAGTGGAGTGCAAAATAAAAGTGAGCTCGGTTGTCCTATTTCAGTCCCTGTTTACGGTGCATCGTTGCCGGTTTAATTGAATTTCCTGTTTTTATATTTAGAATCTCGGGACTCGAGGGACATGTATCTGGGATAATCCGTGACCTCTCGTTACAAATCATGACATCAATGATACAATCGTTAGGTTGAAACTTTACTAATTAACAACCACTACAAAGGCGAGAGAAACACGTTAAGAATGTTGCTAGAATCTACGTAAGGAAATGGCGTAATAATATCTAGAAATAGGAATGTTAATTGCGAAAGCATGCTTTGTTAAAAATACGTCGTTAAAATGCCTCTAACAACAACCATCTAACAACGCGTAGTTTATACGGATTTGTTACACTATTGGAATAAGTTATTAGTTTGTTTAGTTTGACAGTAGCATGTTTGCGTATCAGAAAAGTAAACAGTAATGTCATTTGCATTATCTCTAACAGAACAGAATGTTTTACGATAACGCTTCTTAGAAAGATAAATCACAATGTGCCAACTAAAAAAAGGTCGTCTGAGAGACGTTAAAGTACGAACTCCTTGCCGCATTGTTAAGGAACCTTTACCATTCGGTTAATAAACAGAGTCAACGTTAGTGGGCGGCATATAGCGAAGGCGGTATAAGTGGTAATGCCATTAGGAGCTCTTGCTAAAGTCAGTTCTGTTAATTCAGAAATGTATCATGTTAAACGACACTGCCCTTTCTGCCCAGCTGTACAATACTACAGCTGATCCGTGGTGTTAGGGCGACAATAAGCTGTTAATAAAAGACGTAGTAGAGAACAGGACAGTCGATCCACACCATGCGGGGACAATACACATCGAAGCATGAAAATTATCATTTGTGAACACGTTTATACTTACCGAACTGACGCAAGAGGTGCTGGAAATGACACACCTGCATTATTTCCCTTACAAAACGGAAAAATGTTAGATACTCCCCCCGCCGCACCGGTGCTCGCCGCCACGGGCCCACAACACACCCTCTGTCCAAAATACCAGGGTTCACTAATTATGACATGGGACTAGCAGTGAATGGTCGCAGCGGCTCGCTGAGCGAGCCAGCCAACTCAGGGTGAATCATAGCGGATCCATGCTTAATACAACATACATCGCAAATTATAATAGTAAAGCGAAGATGCTATGTGATTGGATTTACATTTAGGCGCTATCTAGAACACCGCATGGTCGTAAATGAAATAATAAAGATAGAAATAAAACGTAGCGTAAGCGTATCGAGATAAACACGTTGGTGCACTCACATTTGCAAGGGCTGGTTTTCTTACGGAGGGTTTGCATTGGAAAGTCAGTAGGCAACTTGTGATTGAACATCGGTAAATCGCTTTTTAAATCGCTTTAGACCTTTGGTATCACTGAAATGCAAGTTACACTGTTGTAATGCACTCCACACGGCCGCTTTCTGGGGGCACGGTCAAATATTGTGTTGAAGTTTCACTGGGAGATTTATTGATTTTTATAGTCGCGTTTTATGTGGATGATTTGTTTGGGGTTTCCTTTCGTGAATCGACATGGGTGCCGGGTTAGTCGGGTAGGATTACTCTTTTTAGTGCATTTAGCTTTTATGTTTATAAATGATGGGCGAGCCTCGGCTGCGGTCGCCGGCACATGGGCTAGGCTCGCACGCACACTAACGCCCTGTCGTGCGAGGGGCGCACCGCACACAAGCGCAGAACAACCCTTGATCAATATTCGTACCGAGACCCTACTCTATGCAACTTTTATGGTTCCCTCAATGGACATGCGTTCGCGTGTGATATACGATACTGTAAGTAACAAACGGTAAATAAATCAACTAGGTTTTTTATCTAATTCGACACAATGATTCACAGAATGTAGAAAATTGCGTATTGGACTTTTTAGGTATAGCAAGGTGTGACTTTACGTAATTTAACAAAACTTTTTTTTTGTTATGTTTTTGAGTTCAAAAAACTTCTTTGAACTGAAAAAAAAACCATTGTATTTTTCCGAGACTATACAGAATGGAAGGTTGAGATGGGTGAGTGAGGGCGGGTGTAGGTACTGGACTGCTTGCCACGCGAAAAACACCTTAGAAAACCATCGCCAAGTTTATAAGCTGTTTCCTTCGACATTACACATTTAATAAAAGTAGAGCCATCCAGGAAAAAACAGGTTGATTTTTGTAAGCCAATCGATGCTATTTGAATTAAGGATCGAAAGTAGTACAGTCAGGCATGTAATAAGTAGAGAAATATTAACATTTTCATCCATTTTTACGCCAATCAGTACTATTAGTCAAGGATGACAGGGATCATAAAACTGTATGGAGTCAGTCAACTATGATTAAAGCACAAAAAAAACATACATTTCCTTAAGACTTTTTTATGGCAAAGGCAGAGAAAGAAGCATAAGAGTCACCTGAGGCGAGGTGACCACCGTTGCCCATTGAAATCAGCGCCCTTAACAGAATCGCTAGAACGTTGCCAGCCTTTAGCTACCCTCGTTTACGGTTTTCAACATGTATGATGCTAAAGTCCTAGATTTTTATTCTATATTTTTGTCTAACTACACAATCGTGCCGGCTAAAATATACGCTCGCGTATTTGATTGACCCGCGGCTGGCAAGTATCGAGCGCTCGAAAGTCAAAAATCTGGCCCCCAATTCTGGCGTTCGTCGAGATTCATCTTGCAACGAGATATATGAGACAGATTTTTAAGGGATCTGACGCTCTTTTTGACATATCTCGAGCGTGATTTCATCTCTACTGACACGAGAATTGCCCCGCTGCAGACACTATCTCATATAAAAATTCACGTTCCTAAGTCGGGCTATTTATTTGCTCACTTTACGTACGCGAATGAAGTCTCTACTACGAGCCCTATGTCCCTGTTGAGGGATAACAGGAATTCATCATCATCATCACATACGCGAATTGGTATTTTTTGTTTCTTAATTGACCACTAGAGGGTAGTAGTAACAATGGAGCCTCCACAAATTTTCTTGAGACGAGAAGCGCTATCTATTGACTTTTGTTAATACTAATGTTTGTCATGTAGCTTAAGGCCCTTAGGGATAATAGTCATAATAATAATTTATTGTAAAGGGGATGAATTAATGTAAAAAGTCAATCTTTTTTTATAGGGTACACAAACATGTTTCAGTCTTGGTGTTAAGGGGTGCAAGCAAAAATATTTATGGGCGCGAAATTTAGAATGGTGCGGATATGAAAATGGTTTACAATTTTGTTACTTCAGGTGGGCCAATAACAAAGGCCTGGCAAATTGAAATTCTAAAAATTATTTGGCGTAAACGTAATTTATGGATAGAGAATTGTATAGGATTATAACCAGTAGCATTAATGGGTTTAGATTTGGCATTATCTCTGAACGCTATTATATTTAGACTGCATATACTAATTAAACATGTATTATCTAACTAGATATTAAAATATATTTTATATAGAAAAAGCAATCAGTGACGGTTGTTCGTACATTTTTTTTTTAATTTATTGATCCATCTGCTAGCAGCCTATTAACTATAATCAGATATGTTCTATGAATTTGGAATTGAAGAACTCACTTCCAGTGATGTGACATCCTTAATTCATTTTCATTTTTTTAAGTATGAAATTGCGGCAAGACGTTTCCTTTTCAGGCGGTTGTTTGTACATGACACAATTCTTTTTATAAAAGTATATGGCATCTGAGTGACCAGCTAACCAAAGAGGTAGCTACTCAACAAACGCATTAAACATCTTTGATGAACCTGCATTCTCGAGAGTGTGGCATGATCAGAATATTATTTTATTAATTTATTTTTTATTATTGTAAGACCAGGCCCCCAATTCTGGCGCTCATCGAAATTCATCTGACGTTCGAGATGTGTCAAAATATGACAGATTCTGAAGGGATTTGACAGCTCTTTTTGGCTTATCTCGAGTGTGACTTCATGTCTATTGACGCGAGAATTGCCCTGCAGAAATCCATTTTGTTAATAAGCCTTAAAATATGTTAACAAAACAAAGAAACCAATGTTGCAGTACTTATTATTTTTGTGTCAAGCTAAACATATTTAGTTAAGTTTTGAAACTAACTTTAATAATTTTAAAAAAAGATGTTTTTATTTTTAGTCTAAAATATCTGGTAGAAGTAGTAGTCTTATGATTTTTTTTTAAGTCCGCAGATTTTGGTAAATACCCAATATAGATCGACGTCGCGGTTGATAGTCACGATTCTAGATTTTTTTTACTAGAGTATAACTTTGGAAATCTCTTACCTTTGAGGGCCATGGTAATAAATTAGTTCAGTCCTTCGTGTAGTGATTAGTCAAATAAACTTCTTAACTATTCAATCATAATATTGAATACCAAAGGAACCAATTCCTTAACAATTTAATAAACACTATTCTCGTGTTACTTATACTGACATAGTTAGTCACAAGACAAATTATTCATACGTATACGCATTACATATTTGATATTCTTATCGCTTTAAAGATCATCATAAAATAAACTAGCACAGAAATCGGAAAGTATGAATTTTAAAAATACAGTCGGACGAAATTAGACGAATGTCATGTCGACCGAAAAATTTAAATGACATGCTTAGTGCTGCGTAATTAAAATATTACAAGTATCGATATCGATGTAAATAGATTTTTTGTTCATTCAAAGACGATGATAATTCATAACAAAGATGTTCAATGGGCTACGCTTGAATCATTTCTTTTAGGATAAATTTGCACAATTGTGTTGCTCAAATCATAGGTATCTAAAAGTCCAAAACAGAGTACTTCAGTAAAAATCAAGTCTACTCTATGAGGAAAATATTACAGTAAGCTCACATAGAATAGGTTGTAATAATTATAGAACAAAAGTACCTCAAGGTAGTTTTCTTGGTCTTATGATGTTTCGTCAATGACTGCCTGCGATTACAAAACATGATATTACTATTTGCCGATGCTAACTCAATAATAAATAATCAAAATGCTCAAAAAGGTAATAAGGTATTCTATACCGTTAATATTAGAATGAAAAATTAAATTAGAGTTTCTAAAGCAGGTGTTGATTAACTTCTGCAAAATTTTATCAGATAGTATAGTCTCTTAGTAGTATTATTGGACTTATAAAAATAAGTAACATAAAAGCATATTCGAATATCTGCCACGGGGTTAGATATTTTGAACTCGATAAGTATTTTACACTAAAACGTGCACATCACTGGTCAGTCTGAAGTATTTAAGATACACATAAAAACATCAACGATTGCAACTGAGAGTAAACCCTGTAATCGTTTATAACAGTAACTACAACATTCTGAGCTAAAAACCTACTTGAGGTACCATTAAAAACGCCGACAAAACTGTTTCTTAAACAATACGACTGGTAATTCTTCGATAGCGAAGTTTTCCAAATGGCTTGAATAATTTCACTTTGGAATTTTGACATTGACATTGACATTGATGGTTTGAATTTATTGTATTTTTCATTATCTCTCTTTGTATTTGTTTGACATTGTTCCCGTGTTTGGGTTAAAAATAAGCCGGCAATAAAATAAGTAAATAAAGTATGAGTATTTTATATAAGGATAAGAGTAATATTTTTATAGATCACTTCAAATTTATATCAAATATTTACCAAAAAGTATTCCTAAATGACGTCGAAATTGGGACTTACGAATTGAATAAAAAGTTGTTCTTTATATTCGGTGAAACCAAATCGTCTAATAGAAAAAGGAAATTCGGAAATGATCAGTTAGAAAACGAGGTAGGTACTATGTTTTGTTTAGAATTAACTAATTAAAAGGCTAAATAAATTCGACTACTTCACTTTTTTTTTAAATGTTTTATGGCCTGGAATCCTAGTCCTTAATAGAATAGCTTATAGTACTGTTAGCAGCAGAAATAGCTGAACAATTAAAAAAATCAAAAAATCTAGACCAACTTATTCTCTTGACAGTGTAATCATGTGTAAATCCTTTTGACTTCTTGGACTGTAGATCTATGTTTCTATTATATTAATAAAACGGATCACTCACATATTTTTAAGTCGAGAAACCCATGTATTGTATGTAACGTGAGTTATCCATTTTATTAATATGTCCAAGTGTCACAGTAGTTTTATGTAAAAAATATGTATCTGTTGCTGATTATACTTAATTTTAATGCCAGCTGTTTATTTCAGTGCTCGGAACTAAAAGGAATGTATGAGCAATTTTCAATTGATCTACCAAATAGTGTAAAGAGAGAAATGAAAATGAATACCGACTTACTAACCACTAGTGATATCCGGAACTTGGCACAGAATCTATTTGAGCAGACGGTGTTTGATCACAAGGGAAGTACTGGTGGCAACAACTCAGATACCGCATTGAGATGTCAAATTAAAGATGACTGTTTCTTAATACCTCCTCGGTCAAGGTAAATCTGTTCATTAACATATCTACAGTGTTTCACGAAAAAATGTCTAGTAAAATTTTCATGCCAGATTAGATAACCACATTGAATTATTCAATATAATAACTAAAAAAAAGCTTTTATTCACCAGTCTGTATGTTACACAGTATTTTTACAATAAACTTATTTTGATGCTTACTTTTTATCTAAAATTATTCTACAAGTTTCTTTCCAGTAAAAATCATTATTAGCATTTCATTTTATGCCATGATACCTAACAAACATGCCCTTTAAAGTAGACTGTCAAGGGACCAAATGGTTACTTGAATTAGGTACAGTTCAGACACCTTTTCCTTTTAATACCACACTAGCGGACGCCTGCGACTTTGTTTGCGTAAAATTAATATCCTTTGTCCATCAAGGATAGTGTAGCTTTCTATTAGTAAAAGAATTTTTGGAATCGGTTCAGTAGTTCCAGAGATTACCCCCTACATACAAACAAAAAACAATCAAACAAAGTTTACCTCTTTATTATATTAGTGTAGATTGTTATTGATAATGATCTATATCTATAGTTTCCAGGTTCTACTGTGGATGTGTGACTGAGCAATGTAAGAAGCTGGTCGGAGAGAAGTTTGACTTGTTGGTAGCGGACCCTCCATGGTGGAACAAGTACATACGGAGGCTCAAGAATGCCAATGAAAAGCTCAGGTATAATAACAACAAATATATTAATACAAACGGATCACTCACATATTTTAAACTCGAGAATTGCCTACTTGTCGTCGTCGCGCCAACGCACCGCGGGCTCATGATTAAGGACTATGAACTGGTCCGAAACATGTCGGGCAATTCTCGACTTTAAAATACGTGAGTGATCCGTTTGTATTAATATGTCCGAGTCTCATGGTAGTTTTTTGTTACAAACAAACAACAAATACTATTTATTTAACTCTTGCAAAGTAAAAAAAAATTATTTGATTGTCTATCTACTGAGACTTATAGCATTTATCAACCTACGTAATAAGCACCCAGAACTATCCTTTCTCTATTGTTTATCTTTACTACATTACAAATACACTGATTTAGTTTGTTTACATAATTTTAATAGTAATTATTCCATTTGTATCATAAACTCTCATTAATTTCCTAAGGACTAATGCTGAGTTTCTTACGGTGCATTCTTCTCAGCAGATGCCATTTTCCGAAGCGCTACTAGAGTCTACTCAATGGCGTTAATGGGAATTATAGACTTTTAATTTTATCAGTATTTTGGTCAGTCTGCCAGTGAACATGAGACCTGCGGGCCGATTCTCGGCTTATACGAGATTCATCTCGCACGATAACAACTGTCAAATCCTTTAGAAATCTGTAATTTTTTAACATATCTAGCACGTGAGATGCGTGTCGCGTGATGCGGGTCCTGAAAAGGACTCGAAACGTTAGGAATGAGATTCACTACAATATACGCGATATAAACTGTTTAAATAAGTTTATTCAATTTTAATAAAGGGCGCACTTACCATAATTAAAATCTTTCAGTTACTCCATGATGTATAACGACGACATCGCATCCATACCTGTTAAGGACCTGCTTGCCAAGAACTGCCTCGTAGCAATTTGGTGCACCAATGCACCGAGCAACATTGCTGCAGTCAAGGACCTGATATTCCCCAAATGGGGCATAGAATACGTAACCACGTGGTATTGGTTGAAAGTCACCACTGATCTGGAGCCTCTGTGTGACTTTGGAACTGGATCCCAGAAGCAGCCTTACGAGAGAATCATTTTGGGTAGAGTTGGAACCGTGCACATTCCTGAGAAGCAGATGGTTGTGAGTGTGCCCAGTGCGCTGCATTCACACAAGCCTCCATTGTTGGGTGAGAAGAGAATTCATAATTTGAGAATGTAAAAATTCATTCAACTATTATTCATTCAAGAACGGACCACATAAGTCATGCTTCCTAACTCAAGTAATTCACAGGCTCTAACATGACGATCCAAGTTCAATTTAATCCTACCTACGGAGCGTTATAGCTAATCTCATTTAAAATCAGGCATTGTCCTAAAATGGGATGTACATTGAGATAAATTAAACTTCAGCGGTACTGTTAGGGTAACTGCTTATGGCTTTAAAAGATAAATGCATGATGCAGCAAAAAAATTATACCACAAGATCTTAATTATCTTGTGACAATTATCTAATAGAGACAATTATCTATATATATAAAACTAGATGTCGCGTGGGGGCCGCGGGCCCCACGGGGCCCGCGGAGGGTGTCGTGCCCTCAGGATTGGGGGCCCAACTTCACATTAAGTCGTAGAGATGGCATCGAGACGAATCGAAAGAGTACCAACACGAGGGGTCTAGCATTTTCGGTTTCCGAGATAGAGCCCAGAGAAAGTACGGCTGCCTTAGGAGGGGGGAGGAAGGGGGGGGGATGAGTTCCAACTTCACACTGCAGCTCGCCCTCCGGGCTCGCAGGTGACTCGAGAGCATTTCGCGTCCAGTGGACGCTTCGGCGCACGCGCCTACGCGGAGCTCGCCCTTCGGGCTCGCTGGGAGGGGGGGGGGGGGGGGTAAAAATTCCAACTTCACACCCCAGCTCGCCCTTCGGGCTCGCAAGCGACTCGAGAGCACCGATGGGACGCTCCGGCGCGAGCGCCTACGCGGAGCTCGCCCTGCGGGCTCGCTTTCAAAACTCCCTTGTATGGCGGCCATCTTGGAAAACGGCGGAATCGAAAAACTTTTCCCGGAATCGGAACCAGCGGCCCCCAGAGCCCCCGGGTGCAAAATTTCATCCCGATCGGACAAAAAAAAATTTCGGCCGCCATTTTGGATCCGCCATCTTGAATTTTTTTCAACTCCATCAAATTTCCCCCCTCCGCCTGAGTGACATTTGGTCGAGCACCCCCCCTCTATCTCTAATGGTGTTTGAGATATTCCCGTTTAAAGTTTGTATGGCGGCCATCTTGTTTCGGCCATTTTGAAAAAATTTCGACCGGCTTACCCATCGGCCGGCAGTTCCCTATGACTTTTGTTTTGGAACTTGGCCGTACCTATCACGGTTTCCGAGATCCGCACCTCACATCGAGTCCCTTTCCACGTTCAGGTCGGTTTCGTATTTTTCCTCTACTCGTTGGAGCACCCTCTATACAAAAGTGTTTCCAGTTGCTCCCCACCCCTTCACATCTCTCCAAAAAAGCATGTCAATGACCCAGTGAGTCAGTGAGTGGTAATCGAGCTATATATATAGTAAAAAAAAGCTATATATATAGTAATTCAAAGTCCTGACTGACTGACTGACTGACTGACTGACTGACTGATATATCAGCGCACAGCCCAAACCGCTAGACCTAGAGACTTGAAAATTTGTACATAGATACCTTATATAGTGTAGGCATCCACTAAGAAAGGATTTTTGGAAATTCCACCCCTAAGGGGGTAAATTAGGGGATGAAAGTTTGTATGAAAGTCCGTCAGTTTTGAAGTTAGGATCTTGAAATTTTGTTGTTAGGCTAACGTAAAAAAATTAATTTATACGGGTCTCAGTGTTTTTGATAATTCCACCCCTGAAGGGGTGAAAAGGGGGATAAAGCTGTGTATGGAAAGGCCTACATTTTCATAGCAAAAATCACTACATTTTATTATTTAGGCTTATAACGCAACGAGTATATCGGGTGTTATTGGAATTACAATCCTTAAGGGGGAAAAGGGGGATGAAATTTTGTATTTGAGTTGTTCATTCACGATTTTTTTGTATTGAAGTAAAAATAACGTACGTGGTAACGTGTTATTACTAAGCCTCTATTGCCACCCGTCTATCCGTCTGTCTGTCTGTCTGCCACGCGCAAACATGTCCTGACTGATTTGCGATCATCGTCCAACCGAAACTATTAAATCAAGAAAGCTGATATTTGGAAAATAGGTTTATTTTATAACGTAGGCATTCGCTAAGAAACCATTTTTGGTATTTTTTACCTTTAGGGGGAAAACGGGGGGTGGGGGTTGATCTTTGTATTAAAGTCTTTGTTGATTGAAGTTATAAACCTGAAAATTTGAATTAGAACTACTGATCATAAATAGCTTATAAGTATTATAACGTATTTCAGGATTTTCGCTTTTTTACATTTAAAGGGGGAGAAGAGGGGGTGAAAGTTTGTAAGGACGTATTGTTTTTTTTTAATAAGAGCTTGTAATTTTGAAATACAGCTACTTATCATAAATAAATAATGTCGCGTCACAGGGTTTTTGGATTTTCAATTTTGTAGGGGGAAACGGGGAGTAAAAGTTTGTATGGATGGAGGTATCGGGTTTTTAATAGGAACTTGAAATTTTGAATTTTAGGTACTTATCATAAATAAATAATTATGTGTTTCGGGGTTTTATGACTATCGAATTTAAGAGGTGGGAAACGGGGGTGAAACTTTGTGTGGAGGGGAGGTATCGGTTTATTCAAAAATAAGGACTTCAAAATGATTGTTTGTTTTAGGGTATTTGGATTTTTACATTGGAAGGGGACAAAACGAGAGGGAGTGAGAGCACTTATAAGTTTTCTGATTCTAAAAAAAAAAACATTTGTTTTCTGTAGGCCACGTGGGAGAAGCCGCGGGCAGGAGATAGTTATAAATAAATAATGAGATATTTCAGAGATTTTAGATTTTTTATTTGAAGGAGTAACACGGGGAGGGGGGAGTTTGTTTAGAGGTATCGGCGTTTTTTAAAGGTAGAAACTTGAAAATTAGAACTATTGAGCATAAATGAATACCGCCGTATTTAAGGGTATTTGGATTTTCACAATTAAAACTAGAGAAAGGGGGTTAAAAATTTGTATGGAGGTATGGAGGCTTTTTCGAAGATATAAACTTGGAAGACTTTAAGGGATGACAGTTAATGTTACAAAAACGAAAGTAATGGTGTAAGAGAAGAATGAAGAGGTTTCTGAATGTGTAATAAAGATTGGTAATAAAAGAGTTGAACAAGTGAAAGAATTTTTGTATTAGGTAGTATGTTTACTAGGGATGGAAAGCACGATGAAGACATTGAAAGGAGAGTGAAAGCGGGAAATTGGGAGCTCTGCGTGCTATTGTGAGCAGCCAGAATGTCGCATCCAGCAACGTGAACAGCCAAACGTGCCTTTTACGACGTTCGGCTGTTCACGATGCTGTGTTAGTTTCCACGTTGATGTATGGAAATGAAAGCTGGGTTTGCGAGAAGAAGCATAGGAGTAGAATAAATGCCGTAGAGATGCGTTCTCTTAGTATGAGTGGGATCAAGCTGACTGAGAGAATGAGAAATGGTGTTATAAGAGAGAGGTGAGGTCTGAAAGAAGATGTAGTAACTAGAATAGAGAAACGAATGTAACGTTGGTTTGGGCATGTTGAACGAATGTGTGTGGAGGGAGCGAGGGAATATGCCAAGACCAGGGCAAATGACGTTCTGTGGTATCTGCCTACCCCAAAGGGAAACAGGCGTGAGCCTAGCTAGAATAATAATAAAAATAAACTTGAAAATTAGAATTGCAGCTGCTCATCATAAATAAATAACGATGTTTCGGGGTTTTCGGATTTAGATGTCATTTGTTTCCTGTAGGCCACGCGGGCAGAAGCTAGTCTAAGATAAAATCGATTTAGTTAGGTACTTAGTGCTTAATGTTTAGTTTTTTTTATAGTCCTTTATTAATAACAAATACTAATATAATAAAGAGGTAAACTTTGTTTGTTCATTTGTATGTAGGGGGTAATCTCTGTAACTACTGAACCGATTTCAAAAATTCTTTCACAGACAGAAAGCTACACTATTCCTCACGGACATAGGCTACTAATTTTACGTGAACAAAGTCGCGCGCGTCCGCTAGTAACAAATAAAGGAGTATAAAACTATATTCTCACTGCTTTTTTTTTTTCAGAACTGCTCACGCCATATGTGAATGCACCCAACCCTAAGACCCTGGAGCTGTTCGCCAGGTATCTTCTCCCAAATACCACCAGCGTGGGTTATGAACCTTTGAAATGGCAGCATATATCATTATATGATGAAGTTAGTTGAATAAATAAAATGATGGAGGTAAAATAAATTGTTTAACTTTATAGTGAGGGCAACATTTTCGGTTGTTGCTTTGTATTTTTATGTGGTGTACAATAAAGAATATTTGTTGTTGTTGTTGTTGCAAGATGGCTGTAACAAATCTAAGCACGCAACATGATTCCCAAAGAAGCAAGAACTTGGCACTGTTTAACTACTTGAAGCGCAAAAAAACAAAGAGCATACGACTATTTTTGATCTGCCATTGCCATTTGAAGTGCCATTCATAAGGATCTAAAAATAAATAATTGCGAAAATTCAAGCTAAAATATAGTAAACTGTGCTGGCGTAAGAGTAAGATCTAAAAGAAAAGCATTCTTTCATCCCAATAAAACAATCATCATCATCATCTCAGCCACAATGAGTCCACTGTTGAACATAGGCCTCCTACATGGATTTCCAAAGTGACCGGTTGGAAGCGGCTTGCAACCAGCGCCTTCCTACCCCCTGTATGAGGTCAATTCAATAAAACAATAAGCCATAAATATTTAAAGTACTTATTTATTAATTAAATTTATGAATAAGAAACGTCGCAACGTTACGACGAACTCTTCCCGTTGACGATGACGCTGGTTTTAACGTTCTTCTTGGCGTATCCGTCCGGATTCATGGTCTGCCATCGCCAGAAGTCAGTGCCTGAGAATTAATTCGTATGATTACTTAAATATATCGTCACTTGGATGGTAAAACTACTAAAGCGACATGTGAGTCTGTGTCGCTTTAGTAGTTTTACCATCCAAGTGACGAATGTATTATCAAACATAAACGAAACACATTGACAAATTCGCAGGGTATGGTAGTGGTAATGTGGTTACGAGGTTACGAGGCATCACCAGGAGCTATTGACCTCTCGACTGTCAGTCGAGGTGAAACACGTGTCGAGTGGTGTTTTTGGTGTTGGTAATTGGGTTGTGGTCGCGTTTTGTGTTGTTTGTTTTATTTCTTTTATAAGGTATTCAGCACAGGCGTTGTCTATTTCTCGATTGCTGACACTGGGTTCGCGGATTAGCAAAGAAATTGTTTCCATTAGTATTAGTGAGATATGTCCCACAGGATTGATAAGACTTGTCTAGTATAAATACTTACACATCTCCTCGATGGTGTATTTGGTGACCCATTGCAGCTCGTTCTTGGCGAGCGTGGCGTCGGCCCACATGGCTGTGATGTCCCCGACCCGTCTCTCCTCGTATTTAAGCGGGATCTTTGTGCTGGTCACTTTCTCGAACACTTCGACCAGCTCTTTTACGGAGACCCCTCGGCCTGTGCCTAGGTTGTAGACCTGGAAAGAATGGCCATAATGATTCAAATTTGTGTGTTATCAAACTTATCAAAATTGCAAGAACTCCTCAAAAGAAGAAAAACTGTATTTTTTGTTTTTGTTTACGTTCACTATTTGTTGAAATAACGTGAAAATGAGGGTGGTAGGACCTTCTGCAAGGTCCGTCCGGATCGCTACCACCATCTTGCTCGCTAATCCTGCCGCTAAGCAGCTGTGGTTGCACTGTTGTGTTCCAGCGTAGAGAGCAAGACAGCCGGTGCAATTACTGGCACAAGAGGTATTCCATCTTAGCCCTCTGGGTTGGCAACGCATCTGCAATCTCTTTGGTGTTGCGGATGTCTATAGGCGGTGGTGATCACTTACCGTCAGGTGACCAACTTGCTTGTTTGCCTTCCTATTTCATAAAAAAAAAGAATAGGAAACGATGCAACGCAAGCCCCGCGAAAACGCTCCATATAAAAGGCTATGGCTAGGTTAGGCTAGGTGTGAAGTCACGGCAAAGTAATTTTGCTCGTAGTATGGAGAATGATTAGAGCGTTTACTCCCGTTTAAAAAAAAATCGGGGTTCAAATGAGTATGTTTTTAAAACGAAAACAAAATAAAGTTTTTTTCTTAACTTTCGTACCTTTAAACTGGCAGCCACGTATATTTTTTTTTTGCGGATTTTATTTAAAAACAGCTATCTACCACAATTTTACACTTTCATGCCATTAGGTTTTAGACCTGTATGATCACTGTAGCTTTAGTAGATTTTTGAACACCTTAATGGCGGAATTCCCAAAATTTCTAAGTGCACATCTGCATACTCTTAGGAACACGTGTTCCAAAATTCATGTTTTTATCTTCGCGGGTTGTGCGTTATCTACTTAGACTTAGGCAGTCATAAAAAAATTTAAAACGAACTAAATTCTAGTACACACGTGACATGTATTTAGCAGTGTCAGGGGGGTTCCACTCCGCACTGTAGGTACGCTCGATCGCCTTGCCTATGGCATAGGCAAATCGCAGTAGGCTGTCGGTTTGCCGCGCACTCGCTCGGTCGCCCCCGCCGTGTCAGTGCAAATGAAAACGAATGCCGCGCAACCCTAGCGTGTCGCCGGGAGTAGCGGGGGGAAGGCGGGCGCGGGCGGCGCGTTCCTTTTGACTCGCGTCGCCTGGCGCATGGTGTATGAAGTAATACGAACTTTTACGGTCGTAAAAGAGAAGTTTCTGTACGTTAGTACTATTATTTATTCTGTGGCAGTGTGCGTGACCCTTGCCTGACCTCAACTCTAGTTGCGTTACGTAAATCAGGGATCCCTATTTTATTTTCAGCTATTGGCATTCGTAAATAATGACATTTCTCTTTTTAACAGTCCCAGGACATTCTAAACGCAAGCATGATTCCGCATTGCGGAATTGGCTAAAGAAAGGTCTGATCAATACACCTATCGTACGGACCTAAAGGGTCATTCTCTCATTTCGTGCAAATCGTCTTTAATTCAGAGTTGTTATAAAACTACCGCATTTATAAGAATTATTTTAATGCAAGAATGTTATTAAAAGCTTTAGAAAAATGTATCCAGACCAATTATAACTTTAAACTATCTTATTTTATTTATCCACAAAAAAAACCCCCTTCTTTTCATTCCTATCTCCTGGTTACTGTGTACATGTATGATTTTGCCTTTATTTAAAATCTAAACTACATGACACAGAGGTATAGTTTTAAGTGCGTCTAAGGGCTGATTTAGTCAGGATTCTAGATAAAAAATATAAAACAGCTTCAATGAAATCTATTTAAAAATATTGCTTCTTATGTCTTTGTCAACTGGATTTTTTCATTACCTGCGCGAGAAATGGATTTAGGTATAATTCGATGTAGGGCCAGGCGCGTGAGCGACACCGCTGATTTAAACATCGCTTATTGGCTAGTTGACCACGAGCCGCCACAAGTAACGCACGTACGCCGCTGGTAACAAAAAAAAATACGTTCTCTCGTGCTTGGATGAAGATTGTCACTCTGCATTGCTCATCACCATCCAGCTAGCCAAACAGTAAGTACCGAGTGTATTAATTGTATTTCTACCTATTTTATTGTGTCTTTGTATCGTCTTTCCGTCAACTGAATTTGCAAATTCAAGGTCAAGTGTTACACGAGATACGTAAACAAACCTTCCAATAATTCATTCATCTCGTAGTCATTACCTTCTTTACCTTCCAAATTTTGGAAGGATGGTAATGATCGAATACTGAACGTAATGAAATCACATTGGAAGGTGATGAATGTAGTTGGAAGGTGGTGAAAATATTCAAAATGTTGTACCATTGTTTTAATCCAAAAACTGTAGTATGAGCATTGATTAATGCTCATACTACATATTTATCTACACACATATCGTAAGTGCTCAATAACGCGTTTAAAAACCATAGAAAATGACCAGCATTATTATTTACAACCAATGTTATTATAAGAATTTTCTTCTCTGTGGTAGTAGGTAAATCTGTTCTTTATTGGGTAGTATCTCTTAGTAGTCTGTCTGTTTTTAAAGATTTTGAATTCCGTTCATGTTTATTTTTTGTTTATTACTTAAAATGCAGTAAAATTTCTTGTTTCTTTTTGTATTACAGAGTAATAATATGTCTAAAATAAAGAAAAAAATGTCAAAAGAAAAAAAAATGGCTAAAGATCCAACGTAAAAAAGAAAAATATGAAATTATTAAGAATGATCCGGAACTTTACGCCATACAAAAAGAGAAAGAACGTAGAAGGTATTTGTTGCGAAAAGAACAGAAAAAGATTTGTAGCATCAAAGATATGACATTAGGAGCTCAAAGAGAGCAAAGAAAAAGATGGCGAGTAAATAGTACCAAATATTTAAAAAGAAAGAAAGAAGTGCAGAATATTGAAAGAATTATTTTAGAGAATTCACCACCTGAAAGTGAGACAGAAATTATGAATATAGTAGGGAGAGTGGAAGAATGCGATCCATTACAAAGGCAAAATATTAAACAGCCTCTTCGGCAGACAAAAACTGCAAAACAGCAAATAAGGAGATTGCGATACAGACATATGAAAAAGGTGCGTTTGCTAAAAAAACAAATCAGTAGTTTGAAGAGGAAAATTAAAACTAAAGAACAGAGAGAATCACAGAATAAGCAAGAAAAAGAGCAAGTAAATAAAAATACCGAAGGCTCTGTTGAAAAAAGGGTTAATGAATTGGTGTCAGACGTACAAGGCGAAAAAATTGAAGAAATTAAAAAAAAATTGATTTTTGGAGAGTCCATTTCAAAGAATCTTAAACAAGAGTACAGTACACTCCATAAGAAAAATAAAAGGCCTTTCGTGGAACGAATCATAAAAAATAGAGACGAAATGAAAAAGTACCAACTTCTTGGCCAGGCACCTTTTCTATGTAGAAAAAAAGTTCATAAACAAGTAGTTCAAAATCCATTGCCAGAAAAAATAAGGACATTCTTCGAAGATGATGCTAATAGTTCAGTTGCTGCTGGTAAGAAAGAGTTCATAAAAAGCAACGGCATTAAAAACCAAAAACGATATTTAAGAGACACCATTGGAAATTTGCATGAAAAATTTTGCAGAGAGGAAGTCAAGGTAGGTTATTCTACATTTTGTAGATATAGACCTACTTGGGTAGTATCTCCTAATACAAGAGACACTTGTGGATGCAAGCTTCATGCCAATGTAGACCTTTAAATCGGATCATTGAAGAAAGCTCGTATAACTAAAGAAGGTTCAAGTTCAGAAATCCTTAAAAGCATCTGCTGCAATGCTACTAATGAAAATTGTTTAAATAGAGAGTGTATGCAATGTGTAAGCAAAACTATTGACTATCAAGAATTCAGTAATGATACGAAGATTATTTATTACGAGTGGATAACAGAAAAACAGAGTTACAAAGGCAAAGATGGCAAAGAAAAAGCAACAAAGGTCACTATAAAGAAGAAACTGGAGGACTATCCCCGGAACATAATTCAAAATTTGGAAAAAAATATTTTGCCCAAGTTTTTGATTCACGTCAGAAATATTGCTTTGCAGTATGCATCGATTAAGAAATTGAAAACAGATTTGAAAAATGATGAGATTCTAATTCACATTGATTTTAGTGAAAATTATTGTTTAAAATACAATTCTGAAATTCAATCGTTTCACTTTGGCGGTAGTAGAGGCCAGGTATCACTTCATACTGGTGTTCTTTACTATATCGATAGCGAAACAAAAAAGATCTCCACGAAATCTTTTTGCACCATTAGTAAATGTCTCCAACACGACGCCGCATCTGTATGGGCGCATTTAATCCCGGTACTGGACATGGCAAAAGCGCTGGTTCCTTCGCTGAAAGTTATTCACTTCCTTACCGATTCACCAACAAGTCAGTATCGTAATAAATATATATTTTACGTAATGACCAAGTTAAAAGATGTTGAACGTGTAACATGGAATTATCAAGAAGCAGGACACGGCAAAGGGGCTCCGGACGGAATAGGGGCAGTCGTCAAAAGAACAGCGGACAACTTTGTGAAGCATGGTGGAGACGTAGGTTCGTTTGAAAAGTTTGTCGAAGTCGTAAGCCAAAATATTCGAAATATCCAGATTGAGATTATAGAAAAAGAGACTATCTTGAATATAAAATTTCCCCAAAATATTCCAACGTTCAAGGGAACAATGAATGTGCATCAGGTTGGTTACATATAAACATAATGTAGCTTATTCAGTTTTATAATATAATTTGATTTTAGTATTTTGACAATGAGAGCTTTTTTCTTGTTTACAGGCGATATGGTGTCTCTCCTTGCCTCATACTGTTGCTTTCCGAAAGCTAAGCTGTTTTGAATGTCAGAGCAGTTATATACCATGCCATCATAAAAGGCATTTGGGACTATTAAGCATCGGAATCGACAGCAAAACAACATCAATATCAAAAGAAGTTGATGATGTGGACCTTAATAGATGCAAAGAAACAATATTTAATGAAGCAATGAGTGCAGATCTACCCATAAACAACGATATGACAAATGAAGATTCAGAAATCAGCATAACAAATAAAGAATCTCTAGATCATCCTATACTGAATGACCCGACATACGACCTATATCTTGATTCAGCAACCATTCATAACAATATCAGTAATATTGATGATGCTGCACTTCTTAATCAAATTGATGATCAGGCGTTTTTAAATACTAGCAAAAATGCATCACCACAAACAATTATAAATGAGACAATTGAATGCCCTAAAGTAACAATACTGTCCAACGTTAAATTTGATTGGCAAAATTATAAATTTCGTAATAAAAAATCCAGCGTGTTTTATCAATCTGGTCAAGAAGAATTCAAAAAATTCATATCAGGTACCACAATAATTGAGCCAGATCGACCCAAAAATCTAATTTTAAATGAGGAAAACAATTTAAACGTCGAACATATAGACAAGCACTCGAATGATATGAAAATCAATGAAGAAAGTCAGACAGAGAAGGACGGTAACAAAGAAAACGTGATTATTGAACCAAATGAATGTCAAGATTACAACATTGGAAATTGGGTAATTGTACAATATCAAATCAAATCCAAAGTATATGCGTACGTGGGAAAAATTACGGAACACTCTAATGACACATATGCTATACTTTTTCTAAAGAAAACTTCAACAAAATCAAACACGTTTTCTTGGCCTACTGTAGTAGATGAAGATACAGTACCAGAATCCCGTATTATGTGTACATTGCCAAAACCAGTCATAAATAGACGAGGACTGTATTCTTTTAATAACCTACCTGATTTAAATTATAAATAGACTTTCGTTGTATCGAATTTTGTTTATTACTGAATATTTCAAATTTTGAAAATAAACAGTTAATTATGAGAAATTTAAAGATTAGTCAAAATTTAAATTTAGTTCAATTTCAGCCTTAATAAGTTAATGAGCATAAAAACTGATTTAGTCATTTAAAGATAATTTTAAGACTGCTTAAAAATCTTAAATATTCTTGAAAATTAACAACTTTGATACAGTGGAAACTGCTGTGTTAGTTTTACAGAAACTTTATTTGTGTGTGATTATTAAAAATGTTTGGTTTTCCGTATTTTTTTGTTGGTAATAAGTTTGCTCTCAATATTTAGACTGCGAATAGCTAATCAATTTATACTACTCAAAAGAATATAAGGGCCACTTGACTTTTCTCAGTAAATTAAAATATAAAAATAAGAATCTATTTGTACCAATGCATATTTTGAAAGTAAGGTTTTATTTATATAAATTTTAAATTTAAACAATAAAAAAAACTCTTTTACAAAAATATGCATTGGAACATACATATTTTTATTTTTTTGTTTTACCGAGAAAACTCGAGTGGCCCATGTATTCTTTTGTGTAGTATATGAAGCGTTGTTTGAAAAAGGTAATAGTTTTTCTAATTACTTGTTACCTCTAGTTAAATTCTAATAATTATTAGACTTGAGACTAGACAAAAGTTGTCCTTCAATATGATTACATTATGTCTTTTAATTTTGAATCGATGATGTCGTATTCCTATTATGCTAATTTTAGAAAAAAACTTTAATTTTGATGTTTAATAAATAATTTTATTTTTATATTTGACAGCTGTATCATTACTATCCTTAGGTTATATTACCATCCTTGGCTGATTTCATTCCTATCATTTGTTAGTCATTACCATCTAAGCAAATTTCATTACCATCTTGAGCTTCATTACCAGCAGTCATTTTTTAAAGAAAGGAGAAAAGATATCAAGGTGCCTTTAGTATAAATATATTCACATACGAGTTTAGAAACATATAAAAGTTTAAAAGATACTAATTTTACGAAATAATCACAAAACCAGAGAACACTCCCGATTTGCACGAAATGAGAGAATGACCCTAAATTCTCTGCGGTCAAACCTCGGGGTCAAACGCCACACAAAAGATACAGAAAAAAGACAGTCTACACTAATATAATAAAGAGGCAAACTTTGTCTGTTTGTATGTAGGGGCCTAGGAGTCTTTGGAACTATTGAACCGATTCCAAAAATTATCTCAGTAATAAGCTACGCCACTAAGCACCATCCCTGGTGCCCTAACATGACAGCACAGGTTTAGTTTAACCCTTCCGTGCGTCTCTGTCTAACCAGTGTCATAAGAAAGAGACGCAGATAGAGATAAACTAAACTTGGCCAGTCATGTTAGGGCCACTGGCGGACAAACTCGTAGGCTACCTACTTAATTTCACGCGAACGAAGTCGCGCGCGTCCGCTAGTAAATGAAATAAATAAGGTAAACAATAGGTGCTCTTATAGCTTAAGAGCGATCTCTTCTAGACAACTGTTTTCATACTGAACAATAACCAGAGCAGCAAATTCAAGTAGGTGAGTACTTGATGAGATTAGAACTATTACCAGTGGTACCCAGAGGGAAATGACTTCATGGCCCCCCTGGATCCGCCTTTGGTTGCCATGCCAGATTTAGAGGTCTGGTGGCCTCGGGCCACCAAAGGAGTGGTGGCTCTCTGGCCCCAAATTATTTTCCAAATAAAATGGTAATTATAGCCAACCGTACCCAATTACTACCCAAACGGACATTGCCGGAGCGGGCCTCTCGCGGACGCACACCAGCAAGGTTACTGGTGTGAGTGTGGCGTGCGCGTTTCCAATAACTCGCAAGCTTTACCGTTGCACCCTCCGCGTCTCACCTCCGTTCCTTCCCAGCCGGCGTCTCTTGCGCCGGCCAGTCCGCGGCCCACCGTTGCCGGAAAACCACGCGCGCGCTAATCCGTTTGATCACATAGTTTTACTTAGGCATAAGGCACTAGTCCCACCACCGACGATGAACTAGAAGCGAGCAAAGCTAGAAACTAGAAACGAGTTGGCGAGCAGCGAGGAGCGAGTGTGTAGTTCTGATAGTTGGGCGCTCGGCTATAAAGCGAGTATTCTAGTGCGACGGGCGATTACTCGCACCACTCGCTCAGGCGGGACGGCGAGCATACAGTAATATATTTTGACATTTACCAGCGTCTCCTGAGGGTTGTTGACTGAACTACAAAATAAAAAAAACTATCTGTGACTGCTAGCCACTCGTGTTGGAGGTGGCCATTGTCAACTCTGGCTTTCGTTTGCATCTTAGAGCATTAAGAACGGGAGTAGCCTTGAGTGATTATTTGCTTACACAGAATTCTGCCGATTCTCGCGAGGGGGGGGGGGGAATGTCTAATCTATCACACTAAAGCAATTTCGCTTGCGTTATTATGCACTCACACCTTTAGAAAGTACAACACATTCTTATTTTCACGCACACACTGAATAACTGAATACTAATGCAAATGTGACACTCCACAGATAATAAATATCGGCTACACTCGATAGCAAACGATTTATTTTTGACTCGATTTTTTATGTCATTAAAAACATTTCACAGAAATAATGTTTTAGCTACATATGACTAAAAAAATAACTGAAAAATGAAATCTTTTACTCTCCTTTTCTAAACTTGATGTGTTAGAACAAATTATACAGGTGCTTATAGCATACAAGTATGTAGGCGTTTTTGGTGAGCTGTAATCTCTTCGGTGGCGATTTAGTGACTGACAAAATAATCGATTGTAAATTAGTTTTTATGTCGCGTAAGCACATTGTGCCTATACCTTTGGGAGAGGGGTCAGTCATTAAATGCCATCTCCCGTTCCTAATGCTCTAAGGTTTGCTTGGATGTCGATACGGTCTTGGTTATTTCTTTTTGTTAACTCATCAAAATTTTATTTATCCTTGCAAATTTTATGACTACGGCATTCTTACTTATATAAGTTTTCATAAAATTTGCCAGAACAAAACTTTGATTTAGTCCATTTATGCGCAGGTGCGCATACACACGTACATGTATAAATGCCTATCTATAGCTATAGGAGTACACTGCATTAGTTCAGTTCCTTGACACTAACGGCAGCACTTTCCATACATGCTATTTAAAACTCTGAGTTGCCACTCTTCTCATTCTACATACAAAACTCTTTGATACAGTCGCACAGTAAAATGATCGCCAGTGTTGCCGTTTTGGCATATTTGATGCTAAATTTGGCTCATTTTTACCTTAATTAGCTTGTTAAATTTTAAAATTAGCATATATTGCATTATTTAGCATTTTTTGTTTGCCAAGCATCCAAGAGGTTTAAGAGCGTAATCTATAGGTACAATAAAAGTGAAAAACCAGAAAAAGAAATAAAAAAAAGCGATACAGAGCGGGATGGCGCTCTACGAAGCATTACTGACACTTTTCTCCTAAACGGTGCACCTATTTCTCGGGAATTGGTATGCAATTCGATTCCTCGACCTCGGGACTCCTGTAGTAATTGAGAAAATATGATTTTGGGTGTGTAATTTCTATTTAATGAGCATTGGCATTTCATTTAGCACTTTAAAAATTGTTCTTATCATTTTTTAGCATTTTTCTAGCGGAAAGTTAGCATTTTTCTAAATTACAAAACGGCAACACTGATAATCGCTCTGGTGGCAAGCGGGCATCGCTTGGCGAGTACCGCTGAGCGAGTTTTATCGTTTATAGCTTTTATCGCTGCGATCAACTAGTGAAGGGAGAGTCCTCGCCGGCAGTGTGAACAGCCAGCGATGAACTATAAATATGTCTCTCTCTTTTACCGTCACGGGGATCTTTATCTTTTGTTCGTTTCTTGAGCGAGAAAATAGTCGATAGCTAATCGCTTCCTCGCTCTTGGTGGGACCAGTGCCAGACCCCTCTCCTATATAATTTTTTTTCAGCCGCGTTTTCCACTAAATATTTTTTTCCGAAGTCTGGTGGAGGCCCCTCTTTTGTGGTAGCCCTCCCCTAAATCTGGCCCTGTTTGGTTGGCAACGCATCCCTTATCTCCATGGGTGTTGTGGGTGTCTATGGTCACTTACCATCAGGTGACCCACTTCCTTGTTTGTCTTATCTACATCTACACTAATATAATAAAGAGGTAAACTTGGTTTGTTTGTTTGTAGGGGTTATCTTTGGACCTACTGAACCGATTTCAAAAATTCTTTCACAGATAGAAAGCTACACTATTCCTGACGGACATAGGCTACTAATTTTACGTGAACGAAGTCGCCCGCGTCTGCTAGTTTTGTATAAAAAAATGAAATATCCATACCTTCAGACCAACATGGTTTCCACTGAGCAAGTTTAACGCCGCAACATGGCCGCTCGCTAGATCCATGACGTGAATGTAGTCTCGGACACCTTAACATACAAAAACTATATTAGAACGAAAGAAAAAAAATTCTAGCTCAGTTGGGGATTGAAGTAATTATTCCATTCTATTAGAAAGTTGAAGGGGTCGATTTACTTAACGGAACTATTATGGGTCAAAATAATCATATCAAAAACATTGTACAGGCTAGTATAGTTTATATGTATACTTTGTGGTACAGGCAACTGTAAAAATATATATATGCAGCCATAGCGTCAAAATATGTATACATCGAACTTATGTTTAGTGGCATAAAGGTGTTATATTTGACGTCTTGGTAAGGTATATAAATATTTATGATGCTGTCTGTACCGTTACTAAAATAATTCTTAATATTAGATACGTAACGAATATATAACGGTATGTATCAGTTAAGTAATGACTAGCGACCTACCCCCGCTTCCCAGGGGTATAATTATGTAATGTATTTAAAAACCTTCCGTAAAAAAATCTCTAAATGACGGTGAAAACCGTATCAAAATCCATTGCTTAGTTTAGAAGGAATAGGCAGCCGAAGGTTTGAAGACAGACAGGAACGAATAGCGATTTTACTTTATACTATGTAAAGATAAAGATAAACATAATATTCATAAGCTTTCAGCTGTTTTACTCGAGACCTTCCGTCTTGGCCTTTGAGGTCATTGACCGGTGGCCACCAAAAAATCTTCAAGGCTAACTCACTTACAGGCGTAACACAACCTTCTAAACTGCCAAAGTCAATACAATACACTAGCTAAGTAGCTATAGGTTATATAAGGTCTTCACATAATTTACAAAAAACAACTTTAAACTATCTTACTTTAGACAATACAACGTAAAGACGAAACACATTTGAAAAATTCGCAGGGTATGGCAGCGGTAATGTGGCGGAAACTGGAATACGCAAGGCACGGAATGCTGATGTTGCAGGTTCGAACCCTGCCATTACCCTATTTTTTCTTTGTGTTGTCATTCATTATATAGCATTTTAAATTTAATTTGAATGTAAAAAAATACAAAAAGAAAAATCGAAATTTTTTTAAAAATAAATAATTTCGATTACAATACATTAAGATTATCTTATTTTTCTTTATCTTAATATAGTATAAGACAACGCCACCATCCGTTCCTGTCTGTCCTAATATCTTCGGCCGTACGGATTTTGATAGGGTTTGTACTCTCATGTAGAGATTTTTTAAGGAACGTTTTTATAGGTACGTCACTTTTTAATTGTGCCAGTGCGAAGCCGTTGGTAGTTTAGTATTAACTAGCGATCCGCCTCAGCTTCGCATGGGTACAATTAACTTGTAATCTGCAAAATGCAACAACAAACCATCTGTGAAATTTTCTCTAAATGACAGTGAAAACCGTATGAAGTTCCGTGGCATCCGGTTCGAAGGACCATTTACATGTTTGGGTTGAAATAAAACATGAATATTAAGCGGAATGCATGGACTTTATCCCATTTATAAACTAAACAACAACACAATTCAACCTATCGCGGCGGCAAGTCGTGTGCAACTGACCGACTGACGTACGGACGAACGAGTTTGGAAGGAGTAAACGGCCGAAGCTTTAAGGATAGACCGAAATGGATAGCGTCTTGTACTAAGTATGTAAAGATTCTCCCAAAAAGAAAGGAAAGTATCAAGAAAAGTGATTGGTTGTTACCAGTGCCGTCAGGAGTCTGATAGTCGTTCCCAAACACAGTGAGGACTGGCTTCTTCCCCAACGCCACCTGTGCCATGAACGGCATCAGGTTTGTGAACTCTTTGGTAGGGTCCTCTCCTATCAGGCCCGAGGGATGCGCCCCCACCGGATTGAAGTAACGAAGCGATATTATGTTCCATCTCTGTAAATCAGATTAATATCATTGTTAAAAGTATATTTTTAGTACAAGTTTTTTTGCTAACGGCACTTTTTTAATGACACGCAAATAAGTCTTGGTCATTCGGCAAGATTCGAACCTGAAGTCTCGATATTACTGAGCTGCAGGTGACGATGACTGACTTTGCGAATTTTTCAATTGGGGTTTCGCTTGGAATTTTCTATTTGGTACTTTTTGTTGAAAAAAATAAAACGTGCCGTAATTCCATGGGGTTATATTGTTTAGTTACAGAGTTCCTGTGGCAACCTTTCGGATCTATAATAGACCAGCCCAATCATACCTTAATATAGCATTGTTATCCTTACAAACGTATGCGAAATTTCAGCTTATTATTTGAACACCTGGAAATTGGTTAAATTCAACTAGTGAACTTTCATTAGACTCGACGGGACAGTCAGCGGTCATAACATGGCTGCGTAACTTCAATTTATTTCTCAGTGCGGGTCCATCTAACAAGTATTATAAGAAGAGGACGTCCTGTGGAGTAACTTAAATTTAAGCGGTCTCGTTTCCTCTGTAGGTGAAGTTAAATAAAGCTTATAAAATTCAAAGAATCTCAGAGCTGAAGTTAAACTTGTCACCCATAATGGAACAAAGGCCAAACCATTCAGAGTGGAACAATGTCATTACACTTATCAAGTTCTCACGAAAAAAGCCACTTTAACCTCACCGTTATAAAGCATTTATAAACACGCGTGCGTACGCTATAATTCCCTGAGAAATAAATCAAGACTCAAAAACCTATTCGGGTTAAAATCATAGCTAAAACAAAAGTTGTGTCTCCTGTGGACCTAACATGACCGGCCCAGGCAGAATTTATCGCTCCCTGCGTCTTTCTCAGACGAGTGTCATAAGAAACAGACTCAGAGATTCTGAACTTGACGTACATGTTAGGGCCACTGTGGCAAGTTGCTTGAGTGCTTTGCTATTTTCACTTTGAATAGACCGAAACTAGACTAGGCACTAACTATAGTCCAAAAATTTTTGATCAAATTTCGCTCTATCCGCACTAATGTATACCCATAACTCCCATAAGCATCATAGGTAAACATTTTGCAAACGTATTCTGATTTTGAATTTCAGTTCTCGCTTTTACTTCTTTTTCTTCTCTCAATACTTGTTTCCTCCAGTACAAACCTTGTCAGCTATGCTGAGGTCCTTCAGCATCTCTTCAATGAAGTACTTGGTCCTTCCATACACGTTAGTAATGTTCCCTGTAGGATGGTCCTCTGTGATCGGTAGATGTTTCGGCTCTCCATACACCGTGCACGACGACGAAAATACCATTTGGAAGCAGTCGTGGGAACGCATTATCTAAAGAATAAAACCTTGTCAGTGAACAGTTTGATGTCTAAGGCGATGTCGGTGACGATGTGATAGAGGGTGAATATCAGATTTCGTCTGAAATTTTCTAATTTCTATGGCGCAATTTTTTTTAAATATTTTCGATACATGAGATAACATACCTTGTAAACGACTTAATTACATGTATAAATATGTTATTCTGCCTTAAATAACATCAGGAGTTTTTAAGTTTTAGCATTTTGAAAATTACATTGCCAAAGAAATTAGGACATGTCCAGAGAAATTAGAAATTACGCCAAAGAAATTAGAAAAATGCAAAACTTGCGCCAAAGATATTAGAATCATGCGCCATTCAAATTATGTATGTATAAGTTTAATCCCATTTTGTTTAATTATTTAATATAAATCAGTTATAATTAATATAAATAAATTAAAACGGCCTGTATTTCGATCAGTGTTTATTAAAAATGAGGTACGACATTTTTTTTAGATCTAAGATCTGAATCTCACTTGTATTAAATTATTAAACAATTTCTCTGTTTTAATTTCTTACTACGTATTAAACTAAATGCCAGTCTTCTTTTTTTTCATTGTAGTTATGATGAAACAGAGATATTTATCCTGCTGTAAATCTTTACACTAATTTTATCTTTTGGTTTTGATTTGGGTAAGACCTTAAGCAGGCATCTTTAAACTTATGATTAGGTAGTTTTTTTATTTATTCAAGTAAACAGAAAAACAGCTAAATTCTTTAAAAAAAAAAATCTTAAATCTACATTTATCCTGCTAATATTCCATCTTTGCAATATTAAATAAAAACAAGTTCTAAAACTTTTTATAATCTTTAATGAATTACGAACATTTTAGGTTATTATCTAAAAGAACAAAAAGTAGTTTGACTACACTTTGTAGTTTTAACAAGTTTAAAATATTATTTTCATAATTTATACTAAATGTCCAGGGCTATTTAGCTAAACTCTTTATAACTAATAATAAAAAAAAATATATATAATTATTTTTAAATTCTTTTTTATTGTAAAATAAAATAAAATAATGTAGTCTTAAAACTAAATTCACAAAAAATCAGTCTTTTTCTTTCTTCTTCAGTTTTTTGAATTAATTGTGTGTTGCGGCTGACTTCTACTACAAAACAGTATTATTTTTGGTTTTGGCTTCATTTTAATAGCGCACTTTTATTTTGGTGCCATTTTGATTTCAAATCTGTAATAAGTATTGATATATAATAACTCTTGTGTTCATTAGGTACTAGTAGAAAACTATATAAAGATTTCACTTTATAAAATATTTTTCACAATTTGTAAATTAAACAGTGAATGATCTTTTTTTTCTATTGTTGATCATGTAGAAAAGAAAACAATATAAGAAATATAATATTACGAACAAAATGCACCCTAAAATACCCAATAAAGTTAATCAAAACTCACTAAAGCAAAAAAATAAATCTTTTAGTCGAATTTTCAACCACGTCCTAATTTCTTTGGACAAAACCTAATTTCTTTGGAGCTTAATGCCAAAGAAATCCGAAGAAATTAGCTCCAAAGAAATTAGAAAAGCACCTAAATTATTTTTTAGATCTTCGAGTATTTAACGAATTGTTTTATCTTACAATTACGGAAGCGAGTAATTACAGCGTGCATACACTAAATAAGTTTAAAAAATTACAACTCGTGTTTAAGTATAAAATCGAATATCGAAGAAATTAGGCACTCACCGGAAAAAAACCAGTGCACACCGATAAAAAAATATTAATTCCGAAGCACGTTGAACTTTGCACAGGTCTGCACTTGTCGGGCATTAGATCTCAAGAAAACGGAGCGGGGTCGGGAGGTAGGGATTGTACACGTAACATGATGGCCTTAAGCGAGACTGCACAAATACGTCAAAGAAATTAGGTGTTTTTGGGGTGGACAAAATTGAATTAACAATAACTTTTGATTAAATGATCAAAAAAAATTGTTGTTAAAGCTACATATAGTTCAATATTCCTGAATATAGGAAAATCCGTTCAATAGGAGAATTTAGGAAAAAAATATTAAAAAATAGGCGTTTCAAAAACGGAACACAGTGAAGGACGCGCCAAAGAGCTTAGATTTTTGACCTTTGTCATTTTTTATAAGTATCTTCTATTCGAAAAACTGTCATTTTTATTAATGGCAATAATGGCTTTTAGAATGAGCTTCAACCAAAAAAAAACTTGACCGCAATAGTTCATTATATACGAAGTTAACATGGGTGGACAAGTGCAAAACACGAAATCTGATATTCACCCTAGAATGTTAATGACTCGATAATTGTAACTTCACGGTCGGATGAGGTGATTCGATTGCATCACTGACTTGAACATTCTTTTAAGATTATAGTAGAGAAAAACATATACATATTATGATTTATGTACAATAAAGAATATTGTTGTTGTTGTTATGATGGTCATTTAAACATAATTAATGCTGCGAGCATCTAAGTCATGACTCGACCGCAACTTCTTTAGTTACCCTGAGGGTCGAGCGGTTATAGATCCACCAGAATGTGAATTTTACGTCCATTGTGGTGCGGGTTCCGACTAACTATCTATCCGTTTTCACAGAGCGAGAATTCTGGCCGAGAGGTGTCGTATTCTACCGGTTTCGGGGATGGGTGCTGGTGTTGGACAACACGAAACAGGGGCACAGTCGCTGAAGTAACGTGCTAGCTAATAATTACTTCTGTTATGTATGTTAGTCTGTAAGGTATTTGTCTATGGGCCTTTTGTAGCCTGAAGATAAATGTTTCCTTTTATATGTTACAAGCACTCGCAGTCTCGCACACAGGCCCGCGCAGCCTTAATTATAAGGACGTTACTCATCTCTTCTGTGAGTTTCACTGATACTGAAACGCTGATATCACACAACATCGTCTCTGTCTACATATATATCTCTTAGCGGGTTTTTTTCATCTTCTCTGTTGATTTGAACTTACCTCGAGTAAATTCAGCATGCCCAGCAAGTTGTTCTGGTAGTACAGCAGTGGTTGCTGCATGGATTCCCCCACTGCCTTTAATGCTGCGAAGTGGATCACACAGTCTATTGGATGCTGAAAAATAAATAAAGGTACAAAGCGACATTACCTGGCGGTTACGGAGTTTCTTAAAAACGCACTTTTCTTTGGCGGAACCCAGAAAGTTCCTGTGATGAAAGCGATTGCATTAGGTACATACCTACGCGGACAATCACTGAACCTATTAAGTGTAAGTTTGTCACAACAAGCGCCTCGAACGCGTTAGAGTTAAGTTCTCAATGACTATAGAAACAGTTGGTTGCTGATACATGCCACTAGAGGCGCTGTCTATATTTCTATAATAGTTGGAAAGTTAACGCGAACATTTATTGTGACGAAAACGTACACTAAAGGCATTGAAGATTAACTAACCTTATCGAATATGTCTTTAATCTGCGGCTTGTCCAACAAATCAGCTTTGTAGAACGTGACCTTCTTCCCTGTTATCTCTTCAACTCTTCTGAGTGCTGGCGACCCCTCGTCGTCTCCGACGGCGTTGGCAAAGTTGTCAACAGCGACGACCTCATGTCCGGCGTTGACCAAATCCACTACGCAATGGCTGCCGATGTAGCCAGCTCCTCCGGTCACCAATATAGTCTTGAAACGTGGCATTATGCCTGTTTGTTCTGAAAAGAATAGATTATTGGTCATTATTTCAGAAAAAATATGAATTATTTTAGTCGTTGGCTTACATGCCGTGCTCGATTTGTCCTTTTTATTATTGTTGTTGTTTTCTATTTACCTATACTAAAACCAACAAACGGGCAAGCGGTTCACCTGACTTGAAGTGATTACCACCCCGCATTAACATCATATACAGCACGATTGGGACTGCTGGTCTGCAAAAGCAACGCGCTTTTACAAGAAGTGGTACACGCGCCTTTTGAAAGCATCCATGTTGGGCGCCCACTTCAGCTATTTCTCCTCCAAAATGTACCATTTTCTTTGTGTGTATACAGTCTTATTTTAATAGATTTAAAAATTCTCCGTGGGAATAATTTGAGTCAAATTGACTCGCTGCAGTAGGTACGTTAATTTCTCTATCACATAATAAGCATTGCGTGTGATTATTATTATTTAATATAATATGCACGGCATTTGATAATTTCGCTTAGATTAATGCTGTCCTAGTTTCTGCTACCATGCCAACGACCGGCAAAGTAAATAGAAAGTTGTCAGCAGAACCAAGGACTCGATCACTCCATAATCTCTTGATTGTTCCTCTTCGCATTTTTAATGTTTAGCGCGTTTTGCCGAATTCCGTCAGTCCAGCTTATACAACGTTAAACTATCACTTGTTCCAAGAAGCTTAGTGTTCCTTTATAAGACGATGTTTTCATTAGCAATTAAATATGTAGTTTAAGTAACTCGTAAACTTGAAAGATTAAACTGATCCTTTTTCTAAGACCCGTACACTTCCCATTTGTTTCGACGCATGTCAAGCTTTGCCAAGTCCTTAAAATTTGATATTGCAATTTGAAATCAACCTTGAGACCCAAACTGTAAAATTGTTTTAAACACTGAAATCGGCACAAGCCTTGAGACCGCTATTAAAGAAACACTAAGGTCAAACGTAAACACATCATCAACATAACGAAACAAGGAGGAAGTTACTTGTATGCATCCAAACACAGAGCCTGGGCTCTCGTGCCAGAACAATATCCCATTACTTTTGTGACCCTGGTATACCTACATCCATCGATCACGTACCGTCTAACAATCAAAGAGGAAGGCACGCCTCCTTAACATGGTTTTAACCTACGACAAATAATGGCTGGATAATTGATGATTGTAAACGAATAAAAGCGTGACCTAGGTGCTTACTTATTTTCCGTGTTGAAATATACCTACCTAGTATATGCGATAGGTAATGATGATCAGTAGTTAGAATTATGTTACCAAGGTCTGGTTTTTACGTATAAGATCAAAAATGACAGACCCAATTTCAGTAACTTGTACAATTCCTTGACTCATTGAGTCATAAGTCAGTAGGTTTATAAAGATAAAACCTAAACAAAAAAATACAAATCTAGCCGTGCATGGATTTTGTACTGATAAACACGTAAAGTCCAGTGTACAACAGTGGACTTCTTGTCGCTGAGATGATGATGATGATGATGAAACACATAAAAGCATTAATAAAAGAACGGACGATCCTACGGTCCTAGCACACTTCCATTGACAAGTAACTTGACCCTTCCGTAAGTTCCGTATATCTAGTTGAAAAGTAGCGAATACTTTTAAGCTAGTTTGTTCATCATACTAGCTTCCACTTCTATTTAGGGAACAAAGGGACCGTCTGCCATAGCCCTAGCACAGGCGGGGGATTCTAAGAGCGTCGGCTATATTGCGCGGGTGCACGCCTATCGAGCAATTAGTATGGGCCCTAGAGTCACCAACCTTGAGTGCTCATTTTACGGGACATCCGATCTAAAATTAAAGGATTCATGGATAAATACGGGACCAAGTTGTTTTTGGTATGGTCCTGCACTTTTCTTATTGAAATACAGGACACGGCCAAAATGATGGCTGAAAAACGGGCCATCCTGTAAAATACAGGACAGAGCCCGCACCCGCGTGAGTTAGTGTACGCTCTCGTACTATTTTTCTGTGGGCGTGCACCCGCTCCGTGCACCCGCTCCGTGCTTCCGTGCGACTTAGCAGACGCCCTAAGCACATTAGCATTAAGCACGCCGTCGAGACAGAGCGCCCTGTCGCACTCACTCACGCTTGCGTGAGCGAGACGACGCTGCCTCGACGTCGATAGGGACTTGCGGTTAGAGCATCACAGTTCAAGCCAAGCCAAGCCATTATCCTTACCCAGTTATTAGCGTCGGCTTGCTAAATGACGCCTGCGCAACCCGGCGTAAGGTTGTTTTAGTTTGTGTCGTTTTCTTGACTTAAAGCGTTGAACTTGAGTTGAAGTTTTACGGTTCTAACATGACCGACAAAGTTTACTTTATGTTTAAATGTAGGCGTTTATGGACGGCGGTTAACACTTAGCTTCAGATGAACTGCTTGCCTGTTTTTAGGCTAATGAATTAAAAAAAAAAACATGTCTAGAACCCTCTTATTATACCTTATTATGAAGTCTGTTAAAAATGACTTTCAATCTTATAAACATTCCACATATTTAACACAATATATCTATGTACAGTCAAGGAAATTGAAACGCGTACAGTCAATGAACTTAATTCCGTACCCATTTCGTTGAAATGTCGTCTGACATTCGCAATACATTAAGGTCGATATGTCAAACTAACGTCTTGCTCTATAGCTCTTATGGTGACAGTTTGCTATATGCTATTGAACCTTAGGTGGGTTGGAAATTTAATTCCTTGACTGTACCACCGTAGAACCTAGTCGAAAAGACATACGCATGACATTTGTATGACATAGCCTGGCGTTTAACGCGTCGCGCCAATGCGTAGGGTTCTAAGGTGGTACGTGAAAATATTTACCCTACAGTACCTACCTACATTAATAAAGTTTCGATTTACCTACCCTTTCTTTACCTCACTTAAAACGCAAGTCCTCCAACGTTGTCTACTCACAAACTACTCGTCACTGTATTTCACTTTAATTTCCATTACTAAAGTTAAAGTGCCAAATCCGATTGAACGAAACATTCTTATCGATAATCTCTATCATTTTAAATCACGGCATCCACTATAGATTAGATTTTAGTTAAACTTTATCGGCTAGTGGAAATATTTTGCGAACAGCAGACCTTTAACGCAAGTTCTTGTCACAATAAACGTCCGCCCGCGTCAACGTTAATTTCTCAATTGCTATGGAAGTATAGATAGCGCCTCTAGCGGCGCGTATCCGCAACTGTTTCTATAGTAATTGAGCAGTTAATGCTAAATCGTTTGATACATTTTTTGATACAAAAAACTTTCACATTAGGTTAACCTTTAACTTCTTATTCGTCAAGTCTAACAATCATTAATAAAACATAGTTTTCGTACTCCAACTTTCTTTACCTAGAAAATGGCTCGTAGACAGCTTTCCTATATTATTTCTCTAGCCATCATTTTAACTTTTACGAGTATTGCTTCAAGCATTTTACTGACCGTACTTAATTTCTCTCAAATTTTAAGTACGCTTTCTGTCGTTATAAGACGCATACTTTACTGGCTATCCGGTTAGAAGGACCAATAAAGCTAGCTGTAAAGCTGCTTCTGTTCTTCGTGTGCCATTTAGTAGGTACTTTCGTTTCGAGAGCATTCACTTAAAAAGGACGCAAGGAGTAAACGACGATAAAAAGCTTCTCATGCTAGTTGAGTAAAACTATCCGGTTGGAGGGACCAAAAAACTTCGATAATCCGGTTCGAACGACCAAAAAATTTTTTTACTTTTTATGCTGTTAAAAGTAACTTTTAATAATGAAAGAGAGATTCCTTTATATTTATTATTGATGTTTACCCTGGTCCCTGCGTCAAGACCGATTGTTTTATTTTACGTTTTCTGCCTTAGGGCGTAGCACTCAGTTCATCAACCCCGACTCGATGTTACGACTAAAGCCATAATTTTATACTATAAGACGTTTTGTAATATGTAATATATTACGACGATTTTTATTGAGCCGTTGACATTTCTGTAATACTCCAAGGTTGCATATCTTGAAACCTTACTAACTAATATGAATACTGAGATATAAAATTGGTTTGTATGTAAGTAACGTCTAAAAAATAATTCTAATAATTATTACACTATAAAAAAATACACTCTTGCAGCCGGCACTATAATGACTGATTGGCGTTATTAACATCAGAAAGGCATGCACTGATGAATAACTTAAACTTGATCAGTTATGGTACAGGCGCTGCGGCACACACAAACATAGGCTATAAGCGGAGGAGGGCTGGTTTTTACATGAAAATATATGTATCTATGATGCACAGTACGCACCTGTTTCGCGTGGGAGGGTTAAAAGTAAACACTGTGAGAAAGGTAAATAGGGTTGAGGATAAGTTAAAACATCCGCGTTTATTCATAGTTGGTTCTAGCATGACCGCCTAAAATGAAATTACCTCTCAATGAGTCCCTTTCTTTTGGCATTAGTTAGACAAAGATGCACGACGGAATTAATTACACTTGAGCAGCCATGTTAGGAACACTATAAAATATTATAACAAAAGCAGATGTGTTTCTGAGAAACCTATAAGGATGAAGTGAATGAGTGATTCATGAATACTAAGAAAGGACCGGTTTTACCCTCTTAATATGCACGGATGTACTTCTAATGATACCAAGGACATTATTGCTGATTAGTTGGCCTTTACATTTTTTTATTCGAACACTTTTTTAAAGAAAAACCTGAATATTTACTAGTGTATCGAACTAACAGTGCATTTTATAAATAAACCCTAAGATCCCAGTGAATAAGAGCTAGGAATTAAATTACTTGAGTAACTTATAATTTTTTCTAGAGCCTTACTTAATAGCTACAGTAAGGCTACGGTACTGATCTAAGATCTAATACAAAAATTAAAGTAAAAATCTCAACTATCAAGCAAATCATACGAAAGAAGGCCTACCCCAATGATCTCCAAGATGGTCGATCTTGTGCTAATCGCATATAAAAAGGGTTTACCGCGTTCCTCACTAATTCGTTAGTCCACCTTATAGAAGGATTACCAATACTTCGTCAAAATACACAAACACCTGTTTCTCTCATAGTCATAATGAATGACATCGCGTGCATCGAACTTAGAAATCGGTTAAAACCGGCGGATAGACTCTCTGGTCGCTTTCACACGATAAACAAATAAAATACTTACGTCGATTTCTTATTCCCATAAACTTAAAACACTGCAGCACTGGCACGTTACAAAGTTTACGTAAGTTACAAATTTAAAATGTTTTTGATTTAGGAACGCATTCGGGTCGTAACCGCGCGCGCGCGCATCTAACGTGCCGGCTCACACGTCACTGTTCATTGCAAACTTGATCGGCACACTATCACACCGTTGCTGTGATGCGAATTCTGGAAATCGGCTTTATTATAGAATGGCACCTTTAGGTAGGGTAGGTTACCCGAGTGCCTCATTGGGCACTCGGGTAAGTGTCCAGGGTCCACTTGTTAGTACCCCCCCCCCCCCCCCAACTGCTCCTTTTGCATTGTTGATAAAATAGCTCATCATACTCATAGGGGCCCTAGTATGCTAAAGGTGGTATTGAACCACCTGCTGCGTCCCGCAACACCAACGACGCAGCTGTACGTGTCCCGTCTGCATCACTCCACGAAGGTCGCGGACATCTTGGAATATGTGCGAGTGAAGACCAAGCTCACTCTGAGGGTCGAGCGGTTGGAGTCCCGCCATGATGTGAATTTTAATTCATTTGTGGTGAGAGTTCCGACTGACCAGCTGTTGACCTTCACAAAAGAAGAGTTTTGGCCGAAAGGTGTCACATTCCGGCGGTTCCGTGGCCGGTTAACTGACACCGCGAAAGTGCTCACGTTACAGACTTCACGTGCTAGTAATTAAGTTATTAAGTAGATTTGTATAATAAGTATTTATGTTAGTCTTTAAGGTATTTATCTCTGGGCCTATGCAGCCTGAAATAAATTAATTCTATTCTATTCTATTCTAAAGGACCGCTTGACTTATAGGCACTTTTGCTTGTAAGGTCATCATTACCGAGGCATAATCTCCAAAAAAACCGGCCAAGTACGAGTCGGACTAGCGCACCGAGGGTTCCGAACGAAGTTAATAAACACCGAACATTGGTCTAACGAAAAGATAGACTGAACTGAGAGTCAAACTTAACTTTGCCATGAGATAACTGTTGTAGTAGTAGACAAAAAAAGCTTTATGTACGGTGTTTGGTTTTTCCTTAATTTGCACAGTGAGACCTTGCTTTTTTCATTATTCTAGATCAACGGGAAGTACCTATTTACCCTGTAGGTTTTTGAATCCCCTGTAAGTGTATGAAATATGCGGTATAAACGTCCATATCTTTTGATTGCGTTGACTAAGGAGTTTCATCTCTTCATAGCTCTAAGGGGCAGAACTCGATACCTCCACACGTTCCTGAGACAAGGAGTCTTGACAGAAAGGCAGACAGACGGACAACTTATTCCTTTTACCCCTAAAAAGCAACTGTATATGCTAAGTCAATTCATATTGGCGTTCGCCTCGGTGTGAATGAGGCCGGGTCCAGTCTCCGGCAGTGACCCCGCCGCCATAGACGCCGCGGAATACCGTAACCGCGGCCACATAGCTCAGCCCGTGGGCCACTGCTGTCCCATCCCGTTACCATTCCGTCCTTGTGTGCATGCTCACTTTCGGCTCTAGATTGTGATCGCACCTACCTGTTTACTTTCCATCGGCAAGAGTATGAGTAAAACCGGCCAAGTGCGAATCGGACTCGCGCAGTGTAGGGGTTCCGTATTGCCTGATTACTCCTAAACTGATAAGGCCTACTTAATCGTGACAGTTTTCCTTTTAGTTCTGTTACATATATAATGCTGTGATTTTTTCAACAAATTACTAACTTTACCATTATTATAGGCCACTAGATTTATTACATTACAGTTAAGTATAATTAATTTAGTTAGTCTAACTATTCCTATTGATCCCTGTTGGGGGACTTTTCATGTTGACATTCCAATTTTTATTTAGACTTAGTTTTAGTGGATAATGCTTATTTTTATTTTGTTATGTTGACATATAAATATTAATTTAGTTTTAGTTTAATGTTTAATGCTTTTTATGTAATTTTGACGATCTCAATATAAAAACGTGTAATTTGACATTTATATGCAATTTATAATGTAATTATATATTGACTGAATAAATAAACGAAACTAACTAAACTATTAGTTTTTTGCGGGTGGTTGGACTTTGTACAAGGTATCTCTGAATTACTAACACCATCTTACTCGCTTATCCAGTCGCTAAGCAGCAGTGCTTGCACTGTTGTGTTCCGGCGTAGAGAGCAAGGCAGCCGGTGATATTACTGGCACAACAGGTATTCCATCTTAACACTCAGCATCCTCAGCATCTTCGTGGTGTTGCGGGTGTCTATGAGTGGTGGTGATCACTTACCATCATAGGTGAACATAGGTTAGCCTTTTTGTTTAAAAAAAAGAGAGGTAGATAGATTTACTGTAATTATTTAATTTCAATCAGAGTTTACATACAATATTCACCAAAATTTTTGTAATCTTTTTTTTTTTAGTTTTTGTTTTTTTTTGTATTTTTTATTTGTATTAATTAAATTTGTTAAAAATTAATTTAAAAATTAGGTTAATAGAACCTGCAACATCAGCATTCCGTGCCTTGCGTTTGCCAGTTTCGCCACATTACCGCTATAAAACATATTAAAAAATTCGCAGGGTATAGTAGCGGTAATGTGGCGAAACTGGAAAACGCAAGGCACGGAAAACTGATGTTGCAGGTTCGAGTCCTGCCATTACCCTAATTTTTCTTTGTGTTGTCATTCATTATATAGCATTTTAAATTTAATTAGCATGTATTGAATAATCACCTAGCTTATTTATCGTTGTAAAGCTCTTAATATCGTCCAACAGATTTGATCATCGATCAATGCGTCATATTCATATCTAATTGCTTCGGCTACTAATTAGATTTTCGAGACCGTTATCTGCGCGTACGCATTACGTCTGGACATTACAACGGAACTGTTTCGTGTAAAGCAGTACAGTCACGACTTAACGCGTGATTAATAACTAATAATTTAATCTCTATCATTAATTAATCACATAATAAGCGACTATCATCACCTCGCCTTGGAATTAAGCATTGAAATATAAAATACTAGCTTTTGAGCTCATAGCTTTTGGATTATTAACTTCCACTTCCCTTTTAATGCTTTGTATTGGTGGATTTTCAAAAATATTTTTTTTTCTTAGTGGCGACCGATAGACTAGTCGTTTAGATCATATTCATATAATTATGAGTAAAGTAAATTACGATCAAAGAGTACACCGTTCTAGATAACTTTTGGTGGTGGTTCGAACTGCCGATCGGATGCGTTGCACGGGCCGATGGACCCTTCGATCTTCATTATGACCCTTATGATGTATTTATTCATTTTAATTGATAAGCAATTGTAGTCGCCCGTACCTCTCGCGAGGACTACGATTTGAAACATTCAGGTCTCAAAAAAAAGTTCACTAAGGAACACCACACATACCTAAAGAACGCATGTTACAGTTTTCATGTTGCTTGCTTTAGCGGCTTGGACTATTCGTCCAGGTTCAGAATGCCGGATTTAGAGGTCTGAAGACCTCAGGGCAACAAAGGAGTGGAGGTTGCATGCTATGTACAGTCAAGGAAATTGAAACACGTACCACCGTAGCGTAGAACCTAGTCGAAGAGACATACGCATGACATTCGTATGACATAGCCTGGCGTTTAACGCGTTGCGTCATTGCGATAGGATTCTAAGGTGGTATGTGAATACATTTCCCCTACTGTACTTATCGCAAATATATGAACTGAGCTGAGGTGCAAATTTTGAATCTCACCAGGTGACTTAAGCTCACCAGAATGGCCGAATCTCTATGAAAAACGGCCATTTTGGTGAGATTTAGTCACTCGGTGAGATTCAAAAATCGCACCCCTGAACTGATCGCCAATGACCGATATACTAAGATAGATAACTAGGAGTTATTAGTTAAAATAAAACGATAAAATTATTAAAACAATTTAATACTTCCTTTCGCATAAGTGCATTAACAACAAATTTTATTTAAAACAATTATTATGTCAATTGTCGCGAAACGCGTCTCTCTCGCCGCTAACACCCTGCGGGTTGATGAAGCTTTTCACGTAAAAATACAAATAAGTAGGTAACTACAATTTTATTATATATTCAATACTGTTCATTAAATTCATTTATTATAATAAAATAAATAATATTCTAGCTAAGGAAGTCGGTGTCGGTATCGTTCGATTAAAACCTTAAATTAATAGTAACTGTACAATTGCAATGCCCGATTATTTTAGTATTTTTTCACACAAATAAACAACTTCATAGAGTGGTAACTTCATATGCGTCAAGAAATTGTTTTCTTTAGGTCACTACGGGTCACAGCTTAAATATAAAAAATATTTTAAGTACATCGCTTAACTTTTTGGCAATTCATAGGATTCAGGAATACAAACTTTATCTCTATATTACTTAAATAATTCTAGGATAATTATAAACTTAAATGACTAGTCAAACAATAGAAAAAAATAATAAAAAACTTTGGTCGTTGTGCCATTTTTTTAGGATTTAAATGTATTTTTCAATTTTTTTTACGTTTTTATTTCTTTTTTCGTCGGTATTTACCTTGCGACCGTTATACATTGTCGGTGTCAGTTGATAATGTAGCATATTTTGTTGATTTTACCTGGGAAAATAAATACATAGTTATTACAAACATTTCTTGAAAACACCATCAATTCAACGATTTATTAGGCTATTGGGACAGATCATCAATTAATGAACTTTCGAATACTCCAAGTCATTCCAACCATCCGTTCTAAGGGTGATAGTTATAGATAGTACTCAAGTTCCAGTTTGAAATAGTAGTTCATTATAAAACTGCATGGAACCTGAGTACCGGTGTATAACTACCCCCCTAGATATTTCTAATCCATCTTACCAAACAAAAAACTCTGTGGAATTCGGTTCACTCACCTTCAGCTACTATGCCACAGACCAGACAGACATAATATAGCGTCGAGGAATAATAATGAATAGGTACAATCATCAAAATGGAACCCTGACCCCACCATGGAACTATGTCCGAGTAAAGTTTTAAATGAAATCGTAACATGTCTCTTTTTATTTGACACGGTTCTGCGGTGGAACAGGGTTCTATTATGCTGATAGTACTTCACCCCGAGCCATAACTAGCATTTACCGCGCAGTAAGGCAGAAAATCTAACTTCCCTAGCCAGGCAAAAACTTACAACTGTCTAACCTCGGGCGGTAAATAAACCTCAAATCTGTAGTTTATCACCCTCGCCTTCGTCTCGTAGGTACATAAAGTGCCTACCATCTGAGGCAACCTTTGCTTTACCGCTTACCTAGGGGTATAGAGCATCCGCTAGAGTGCACGTCTATCGAACAAATAGTTAGCGGACGCTCTCATAATATTTTTCTATAGGCGTGCGCCCTCGCGGAGGCCCATAATGTACTATAGTTACTCACGAGTCGCATCAGTTGGTCTTTTTGACGTCCTTGCTCTCCTCTTTGGGCTGGCCCTTGCCCAGGAGCTTGGCCAGGGAGTCCCAGATGCCGCCCATAAAGAGAGCGCAGAACAGGTTCTCAAACGGCACGAAGGGGTCGTGGATGCCCAGAAGGATCGAGGACAGCTGAAATTGTACAAATGTAGGTTTTATTACTGAATTCAAAAACTGCTTAAGTTGTTTGTTTATTAATACTAGCTTATGCCCGCGACTTCCTCCGCGTAGACTTGTTTAATTGAAACATGCAATCTGCAATATTTCCTGGACAAATTATGAGAATTAGTTGCTTTGCAGTTCATGACGTCACGGCGGCGTATAACTCGCTTATCAGTGTCCCGTGGGAACTTTGCATTTTTACGGGATAAAAAGTATCCTATGTGTTAATCCAGGTTATAAACTATGTGTGTGCTAAATTTCATTCAAATCCATTCAGTTGTTTTTGCGTGATCGAGTAACAAACATCCAAACATCCAAACATACAAACATCCAAACATACAAACTTTCACATTTATAATATTAGTAGGACTAGTGAACACCCGCGACTTCATTCGCGTAGAATTTTTAGCCTATGTCCGTCAGGGATACTCGTAGCTTCCTATCTGTGAAAGAATTTTTGAAATCGGTTCAGTAGTTTGAGAGATTACCCCCTACATACAAACAAACAAAGTTTAACTCTTTGTTATGTTAATTAAAGTGTAATTAAGTGTATATTAGTGTAGACTAGAAACCCACCCCCCCTTAGCACGCTTACAACAAGGAAGTGATGTACATAAAAACGTTCCGTAAAAATCTCAAAATGACAATGAAATCAATACTTTGGTGGTTAAAAAGGAGAAGGCGGCCGAAGATACAATATATAGCTTAGCTTTCGCCTGGACTGGTAGTATGTACGAGTATATTTTAGGTTTCAAAGTTGTTGTTTGCGTTGTAAGAATTGGATGGTATTAGTTAGTATTATGTGTAGTCTGGGGACAGACTAGTTGCAGGACGGCCGATTGTAGGACTGAGTGTCAAGGAGCGTGATATGACGTACGAAGGTGTAAGAGAGTTAGCATGAGGGTTGTATGAACGAGTGTGAAAGAGTCAGTAGATGAGAATGAAAAGGATTTGAATGTTTTAAATATGGAAGGGGTTCGAATTTGATGGACGAAGAGAGAAAGACGTGTTAATTTGTAATGATTTTTATTTTATATTAAAAGACGTTTTAACTTATAATCAAATGGTTGTTCTTCAAATTTAACATCCTACATTTATTTATGTTTATTTATGTATAGTATACTTATTAATATGTGTGTATCTTTATATCTATGCATTGTACCTATTATAAGTTTTATATGTATGTAGTAGCTTCTGTCATTATGTCTCTTTTACTTTTAGTCTATCACCTCCCACAAATTTTCTGATTATGCCCAAAGATTGACTGGCAGAGAATGCATTAAGGCATTAAGTCCGCCTTTTGTAAATGTTGATTTTTTTGTGCAATAAAGTTTGAATAAATATTTAAATATACGAATTTCGGACAGACAGGGAAAAACAGCTCTTCCGCGGCTGCTGACTGTACCAAAACCGAATGGACACTGTTTCGGATAATGTATCTATTTAAGTAATCCTCCTTTAGTATCAGATTTGTATCGTGTCAAAGCCCGTTCCGTGATAATAATTGTTATACAACCTGATTTATCTATTTATCTGACTGCATAACGTATATTAGTCACAAAGATGCCTTCATATTGCAGACATGAGGTAAACATTTCGGCACTAAGTCAATAATTTTCAGCAACAAAGTTGCAAATAACTTTAACAATTAGCACTTCTCAAATCTACGAAAAAGTACAGTTAGCGGCAGATATCTATTCGGACAAAGAGGGAAGAGGGCATAATATAGATCTATACAGGACTTTGCTGTCAAGGGATTAAGGATTAGTGTTCATCTTTTCCGCTATTTCTGCTGTTGGTTGGCTGTACAATAACCAGTAATACGCCTCAGGAGTATTAATGTTTTCAAATCAGTTCTAATATGGGCGTACCCAGGGGGGGGGGGGTGCAGCTGCCCCCCCCCCCCCCATAACATCTCGCAGAACATTTATGGACTCGCCTAATTCCTAATCAAAGTGTAAACGGGGCCTTATGCTCTAACTTTTAAATAAACCACGCAGTAGACACTTGCAAAATGCACGGTACATTGCCAAAAAACGGTGCACGACGATGGGGGAAGAAGATTACCGAATCTAGCATCTGACTTCCCCCCCCCCCCCTAAGCCAAAAGCTGGGTACGCCCATGAGTTTGAATATGCTGCGGCCCTAAATGATGTCTCAGGAGTGCAATTTTAAAATTTCACCCGTTGACTAAAGCCGTCTATTAACTGACAAACCACTCTGTCCACCTGGTTGTGCGGTTATTAGTGGCCGTTTTTCATAGAGATTCCGCCATTTTGATAAGCTTTAGTCACCTGGTGAGATTTAAAAATGGACCTCAGGTTTAACTTATCCCTGCCTACGTTTCTTTCGTGTCAAATAAAAAAGCGAAGCAGGTAAAGATAAATTCAAATTAATAATTTTATGGCCACTGGGGTAGTTTTGGCCTATTTAAGGAAAAACATAACTTCAACTCGTAGTTAAATTTTAATCCATCTGCTCGAATGTGTAGTTGCAAAAACAACCCTATGTTGTATACTACACAGTGTTGGTGTGCCTACGAGTACCCAATCTTTCGCATAAAGTATAAAGTAAAGTCGCTATCCCTTACTGCGGCCTTAACATGACAGCCCAGGTTTAGTTTAACCCCTCCCTGTGTCTCTGTTTAACTAGTGTCATAAGAAAGGGACGCAGATAGAGATAAACTAAACTTGGCCATTCATGTTAGGGCCACTGTTTCATAAAAAAAAACTTACCTTAAAGTAGACGAAGAATATGACGATGCCGAAATAGACCAGCGCGTGCGGCGCCGAGATCAGATCGGTCTTCTTGTCCAGGACGAAGATCACGGATGCCACCAGGGATGCCTTCGTGTAGCTGGAATCATAAGAACGCTCATTAACTACTAGATTTCCTGCGTGAGCAACTGAGAGATGTAGTCAAGTAAAAAAGAGAAAACAAATGGAATGACATTGACAGATCAACACAAGTAAGTGGAGGACATAGTTAACTAACCTAAGCCAAAAAATTGCGCGTAGGGTCACGGTAGTTCTATTATTATTCATTATTATTATACGCCCACGTCTGTTTCTCTTTGGGGTAGGCAGAGACCACAGAACGCCATTTGCTCTGGTACGATAGCTCTGCCGTAAAAAACCGAATAGCCAATAGCTTTATATGGGTTATGTTATGGCATTCTTTATGACAAACCATTCAGTTTTTTTGTAAAGTTTTAAACCCAGAAACAAAGGCTAATTGTAAGTACCCGATATGCAATCCAGTCAACGTCAAAATTGGTTTAGCAATGTTCTGTCGTTATACTACAAAACATCGACAGTCCGTTAACCTTGTAAATGTGACAATCTTGACTATTGTTGTTACGCGTTGTCATGTTAAGTCAGCAAATTAGTACTTAGACCGACCATACAACTTTTGACGTCGACTGCAAGACGTTGCAAAACCCTTTCGGGACAGGCTGTTCACATGACTGAACGTCTAAATGGATCGATTAACTTTCGTATTGTATGTCTGTTATGCATTTTGACTCTCGTATTATTAATAATACGACATACAATACGAACAATCTAGTCTTTATGTAATTGTCTTTAGGTAATAAAATGGCTTATAATGGAATAAAAAAATTCTAACGGTTTATTTCCAATTGAAATGAATCTAATATCCGACGTTTCAAGCCCTTTTATCACACGACATGTATACGGGCAGAATGAGATGAAACAGCGTGTGATAAAACAGTTACAAAATACAAATTACCTTATCGATTTGCAATAAAAAATAGAAACGGTACTAGTCAAGTAGTTATTAATAGATTTAGGTCCACACAGCACTGGTTTCGCTGAGTAGGATGGTAATCTGTTGCAGTTTATTAAAAACGGTTCAGTTCACGCAATAAAACTGCTGACTCTATCAAATGGCATCTGCTAAATAGAACGTGCTGCAATACATACTTAGCATTCAACCTTTTTTTTAATACTAAACAAAATTATGCAGTAACAAACGTCCAAAAAGTTTTAATTTTCGTCAGGAGTTAGATTAGCTGCAATATAAATATCCCTGGACAATTCACACCAATTGACCTAGTCCCAAACTAAGCAAAGCTTGTACTATGGGTACTAGGCAACGGATACACATACTTATATAGATAAATACATTGTTAAATACAAATAACATCCAAGACTCTGGTACAAATATTTATATTCATCATACAAACATTTGGCCTTCCCGGGAATCGAACCCGGAACCTCTAGCTTCATAGTCAGGATCACTAACTACTAGGCTATCCGGTCGTCAAATATCCACGGTATAAATAGTTATCTTGCTTTATTTCCACGTCTACAAGACAGAGAAAACAAGAAATTATGAAGTGACTCACAAGCTAGGCTGCATGGTTTCCATGGCAGTGGGGGTCCAGGCGCCGCGGATGAGGCGCTCTACCAATTTAGTGAACCCTGCGCCATTGCCCTTTAGGGTACCTGGAAAGATTATGAGTAATTATGTCTTTTGGTATGAATTGCACTGTTTGGAAAAAACAAACGAACTCGATCGCAAATTGCAGTAAAGCAAGTATTCTGCTTAAGAAACTCAGAAACAAATTAAGCTCACACAGAAATATAAACAAATATGCGTCCCTTTCTTTCTAGTTACACCTGTCAAATATAGACGCCAAGAGGGATAAATTAAATTTAGACCGTCACGTTAGGGCTGCAGGGGCTCTCTTAACATAGTGTCACAAAGAATGGACGCAGTGAGAGATGAAATGAAGTTAGAGGGTCAGTCAGTCAGGGCTATCAGACTCACCGATGATGATCATGATGAGGTAAGCGTTGGGGTACAGCTTGCCGGCGTGGCTGACGCCGTCGTACACCTTCTTGGCGCGGTAGATCTCCTTCATGGCGGATGCTACCACCTTCACGGGAAGAAACTTTGCCACCTTGTAACCGACGTCGAAAGGCGTGTAGAATACTATGTACCTGGAATCATAGAAGATCGATTTGTCGCACTGCGAGAGAATAAATAATAGTACAAGTAACAGACGTGGGGGCGCGGCAAATAAATTGCGACGGCCCCAGTGCAGAGGCTCAATGAACGACTCGTAACTTGCGATGTGCGCCGCGCCTGGCATTTACAATTCTCTCGCGCCTGCAGTGCTCATGAAACAGTCGAGAATAAGCCTTACCAGGTGACGGTGCCGATGAGCAGCTGCGGTGTGTTCTTGAGCGGCGCCAGGATGGGCTCGCCCAGCAGCCCGTTGACCACCATGCCGCCCGCGAAGATGACCAGCATGGTGGACAGCCAGCACGCCAGCGGGTGCTTGCGCGAGAACGCTTGCGCGCCTGCCAAACATGTACAGTTACAGTTAGTTCAGTCCCCGAAGTAGCTCAACTATATAGCACACAAGCGCTGCATAGCTGTGAGTAGCTGTATAGATAGAGGCACCTCTATGCTACTTATTATACAGCTTATATTCATCATCATCATTTCAGCCGAAAGACGTCTGCTGGACATGCCCCAAGATAGCTGATATTGCTAGGCGGCTATTTTGTGCTAAGCGACTTGGCCAGTGGCCCTAACATGACTGGCCAAGTTTGGTTTATCTCTATCTGCGTCCCTTTCTCATGACACTAGTTAGACAGAGACACAGGGACGGGTTAAACTAAACCTGGGCTGTCATGTTAGGGCCGCTGGGCCTGATTTAGAGTTCTAAGAGCCCTAGGCTAAACTATTATACTACTTTATTTTAAAATACTTAGCACTTTTGCATAAAAAAAATTACCAACATTGCTTACAACATTTGTTATCCTAAAAAAACGAGGTATGCAGTGATAGAGTCAATGTCATAAAAATCTATACAGCCATATGACCAACAACAAGTAACCGCTAACCTTTGTCAGTGTCGTGCAGCGGGGCTATTCTCGGTTTATGCGAGATGCATCTCGCACGAAAACAACTGTCAATTCCCTTGGAAATCTGTCACTTTTTGACGAATCTCGCACGTGAGATGCATCTCGCATGAACCGAGAATTGGGGTCCAGATATTTAGACATCTCGGGTACGTATAATACATATCAATGACCTTGACTCTACATTAATGCATTTCCTTGAGCGTACAGTCGACTACACAAAGATATATCCACTTTTGTAGTTTATTTAGTGACCGACCGAAACATGTTATTTTGCCGAAACCGAAACCGAAACCGAAGGTTCGGTTTCATTGTAGTTTCGGCCGAAACCGAAACCGAAACCGAACCTTTTATAAAAAAAAAGTCCTTAAAAAGTCGAAAAAATGTTAGTAAGCCCGCTTTTTGCTAAAATTAATATCTCGCCGACCTATAATTACAGGTTTCTACTTTCAAAGATTTATCACAATAAAATTGCAGCACAGTTACAGAGGTTCTGTTTGAAAATTTAACTATCCTATAAAGTGAAAAAAATACATAATTTATTTGTTACACAAAGTTAGCAATTTTTTAATGGTGGTATAAAAATAAAAGTTTAAAAACTGTTACCCGACTACGGAAAAAACTAAAAAGTAAAAAATAAGTTATAATTGATCACTATAATTGTCCTATAGATTAAGGCATGTCTTATGATGTGTTAGACAGTACTGTTAATTAACTTTTGTTTAAGTCTTCTGGCAGTGTCCCATTAATAGCGTAATAATTCAAATCCAATGCCTTGGTCGTGCGTCAACTACAACTATCAAGTACAGCAAATACGCACGCTACGCTATTAATGGGACACTGCCAGAAGACTTAAACAAAAGTTAATTAACAGTAATGTCTAACACATCATAAGACATGCCTTTATCTATAGGAGAATTATAGTGATCAATTATAACTTATTTTTTACTTTTTTCCGTAGTCGGGTAACAGTTTTTAAACTTTTATTTTTATTTTAACATTTTCCGTTTTAACTAAACTCATCATCATCTCCAAAGGAACCCTTACAGAATAGTCCGTTTGTCAAGACCCTTTTGCTCAGGAAACCCGAAATCAGGAAATTCATAAAACTAAACTTAAAACCTAGTGTTGCCTCTACTAGCCCTAATTACAGCCTCCATGCGATCCTTCATTGACCTCACTAATGTCACGACACGTTCTTGAGGGATGTCATTCCACTCCTCGATGACGGCGTCCCGAAGCTGTTCAATGGTGGCAGGGGCAGTATCACGAGATCTCACCCGCCGTTTCAGGTCATCCCAAAGGTGCTCTATGGGATTCAGGTCAGGACTTCTCGCTGGCCACTGCATCACAGAGATCCCAACCTGATCCAGATAGTCCCGAACGATCAACGCCGTGTGGCAGCGGGCGTTGTCGTGCATAAATGTGAATTCTGGGGCCCTAGTGAAAAGGGTGTTAAGTCTGAAATAGTCATTTTTCACTAGAGCCAAAAAACAACTGATTTTCGAAAAAAAAATATTACTTTTCAATGGAAAACGATAAGCAAGTACCAAAACTACCGTTGTAAATATGAGCTTTTCCCGCTAATAAGTATATATGTAGCATTGCCCTAATGTTGATAGTTTCTGAAATTGGATCAATAAAGAAGGGTACAAGTACTAAAAAGGAATAAATCGTTCATGTAAAAGGTTATGACTCCGAAACATACCTTTTTACACAGTATATTGTCTTTGTGTAAGGAGGCACCTCACTAATTTGATCGGCGAATATTTCTAAAAGTCGTCAAAAGTTTGGAACTTTGTCCATATAAACAATCATTTTTATGTAAATGAGAACACATTTAAACAAAGAAATATGTAGTTTTATGTAAATTTAGGACTTACACCTTTATTCACGTTCTTGTTCACTACGCTGTAATAGATAAAGTATTCTTGTATCCTTGCTAAATTGCCGATTCTTCTACTTATACCTTTTAGACTCGTAAACATAGTAAAGCAAATACAACTGATACATTTTATTCATGTTGAGATCTGGAGGAAGATACTTCAATGATGTTTGCGAACGACAGTATTGGCTTTCGTAGGCAGGAAAACTCAAAATATGCTGTTTAACTTCTTCAAGTCTTGGCTCACTTATCGATTTATACTCGTAGTTTGGTTTTTTGCCACGGCCTTGCTTAGATTCTTGATTGCAATTAATTTACTGCACGCAATTTGAATAAATTTATTTGTTTCGTTCAATCAGAGAATCTTAGCAAATTTTTAAAAATTTCACCTCTTAAATTTAAATCTTAAATTTAAATTATAGTAGTTAGAATGAAAACTTTCTTAAACTCTTGCCTTTAGGATTGTTTTCTTATTCAGTTTTTTTAAATCTTCTACTACTTTAAGAGACTTCATGTATTCCACTCTTTTATCATATATTTTATCCCTAATCGCCAATAGTAATCAAACACCTTTTTCCTAAAATCTTCTGAGATCAGATCAACGCATTTTAGTCTGCATTGTTTTAATGATTTTTGAGACCTAGCGTCATTTGTTTTCCTTTTAATAATTCATAACTTTTTCCTGTATTCCTGCAGCGTTTTTTATTTTCTCTATATATTTTTCTCTCTTTTGTATTCGTTTTGTTTTCCTTTTTTTTCCACCTATAACTTCTTCTCTTTCCCAAAAGCTACATTCATTTTGTTCGTCATCTAAAGCTGCAATTATTATATTTTCTTCATTATTACTTTTGTTTTTCTTTAGATAATCACTTGAACAGGATAAATCTGTATTTGGTATAAATTTGTCACTACTTCCATAACTAAAATCAATCATAGATTGAGCAGAATTACTATCATCGGTTACATCAATATTACGTGATGTTGTTGGCACTGGCTCATCGTTACAGGTTGGTGTTAGATTTGCAGCACTGGTACCATCAATACCGTAATTAGGTTCCAGCAGGGGTGGTTTATCTTGTTGTAGTAAGGGCAAAGTTTGATGTTGTGCAATACAAACGGTTGACGCTGTAGTAAAACTTTCTACTTCGTTTAACTCAACTCCGATTGACATCGATTCCTCAGTATAAATGCCGGTATTACTGACAGTAATACATTGCAGCATTGCCGTTGCAAAACATTTATGGAGAAGAAAAACATCGCGAGGAAACCTGCATAAGCCGGCGAAGCAATTCAACGATGCGTCTGAAGTTACCAATCCATCTCATTGCGAGGAAAAGCCTGTGCCCAGCAGTAGGACGTATAGGTATTCTAAAGTATATTTTTCTATTTATGATACGTACGTATGGAACAAAAATTTGCAAAGCTACACTACTATGACTATTTAGTCTGTCTATGTACTGTGAATAACAAAAAAGTCACGTAAATAGACACGTTATATGATGAACCAATAACAAGTATAATTGTAAATTTGTAAAATTTAATAGTTGTACCAAGTAAACGTTATAGCCTGCCCTGTTAAGTTTCGTAGACTTTAGTGATAAATAAACAATTATTTACTCTTGCAAATTGAATCTTCACGGTCTTTTTTTGTAAATTTTACCCGTGTAGGTATAGAAAACGTAATTCTACAATACTTTGTGCGTAAGGATATAATTACTATAAACTACTTTAAAAGTACATCAGTTTAAATTCAAATTAGGGGATAAAATTGTGTGAAAGGGTATAAGTCGTCGCTTTGGTAGCCAACCTCACCACTCCGCAGCACGACGTCCATTGTCGACCGGCTAAGCGGGAAGCGGTCTAGAGCGTTCCCCTCTCCCCTGTGTCTCTATTACGTGTAAATCATAATTGTACCCTATTTTACGAAACTAAAACCCTACACGCTTTTTATAATTACACCTGAACCCAGATACACTAACTATACTTCGTTTTAATAGTGTGTATAACAACATAACATCAGTTAAAAACAAAAATATTTAATAAAATATTGTGTAAAAAGTTACCACTCAACTAGCAATTTATTACACGTTGTGAAAAATGAAATTTTTTCAAAAGTGAAAAACGTCATGTCACGACTTCTAGCGGTTATCACTTTTTTCTTGAAATAAATGGTATTTTAACTCGTTTTACCTCCTATAAATAAGAAAATAGCGACGTGAAAAAAAATACATCAAGTGTTATAACCTTCCGATGTGGTTTTTAGCTCTGACTTATATCCTTTTAACAAACAAAAGTCCATGTTTTAAAAGGATTATGTTATACCGTTGTACACCAACATATGCAGTTTTTTTTTCTGATTTCAACCATATATATAACTTAAAAACCGCCTATTTACACTTAACCCCCTTTTCACTAGGGCCCCAGAATTCAGGCCCGACAAAACCAGCATATGGGACCACATGGTCGTCCAGGATCTCTGTGATGTAGCGATGAGCATTCAGTGACCCCTGGCCACGTCCACCTCCAGTGCGGGTGACGCACACAAGGTCGGTTTTGCCCTGGGTTGAAATACCGCCCCAAAACATGCAGGATCCTCCTCCGTAACTGACGGTCTCTTCAATGCAGACTTGTGAGAACCGTTCCCCCTGCCTCCTGTACACTCTACGCCTATCATTGCAGAAAAGGCACACTCTCGTCTCGTCGGAGAAGAGGACAGACTTCCATTGGTCAAACGTCCAATCCACGTGGTCTCGGGCAAACTGAAGTCTGATTCGCCTATGCTCTGCTGTCAATTGCGGGCCCGTAGCAGCCCTACGGGGCAGCATTTTTTTCTCTCGTAGCCTTCTCCTGATTGTAGAGACGCTCACCGACGTCCTCCGAGCTGTTCGGAGCTGCTGTTGCAGTTCAACAGCATTGGAGAATCGACTCCGCAATGACGTCGACACAATATAGCGGTCGTCCCTGACGGAAGTGCAACGTCGTCTCCCGGGTCCATGCTTTCTGATGTAGCCTCCAGTCTCCTGGAACCGCTGGTATACTCGAGCCACCCGAAAACGGCTTAAGTTGAGTTGCCGAGCAACATCAGCCTGCCGTAGTCCTGATTGCAGTAGTGCTACCACTTGAGCTGCTTCTTCTGCCGTGGTATCCATTTTTCAAAGTTTTTTCTTACTGGAGCTGTTCAGGTGTGACCTCTGTAATGTCTGGATAGTAAATGACCCATAATTCATCGTTACCCCCACTTTTATACGTATCCAGGGTGGCACAATTAGTGATCCCACTAATGAGTATTTCAGCACTTTTTTTTTAAGACGCCAACATTTCGTGGAAAGAACGATCCTTGTTTTTAAAGGTCATTAATTGTGCTTTCAAATGATACTAATACTGATAGGGTACAATAAATAAGTTAAGAGCTATATTCCCTTAAAGTCAAAATTACAAAAGGTGCGTTTTTTTTGACGCCGAGTGTAGTTGCCGGCGGAGTCAGGCGAGCGGCGCCATATTGCCAGCCGTGACGAGCGCGCCCGACGTTAGCCGAGCGCGACCCGAAGGTACGATGTTGTAAGTTTCGGCGCGGCCGAAAGGTTCGGCCGTTTTTGGCCGAAACCGAAACTCGGGCCGAAACTTGATTTTTTGGCCGAAACTGGCCGAAACCGAAACCGAAACCGAAATTTCGGTCGGACACTAATTTTATTGCTTTGAAATAAGAGATCTTACATCTTTTACATTTTTTGTAGTCACTGCACTTAGCTACCGAGGCACCAAGAAACTACTCTTGTCTCCTTCTTTATTATGGTAGAACCACTATAGTTCGCAGCAAGCTCGCCAGCTACCTGGGAGTACAAGACAAGACAAGACAAATACTCTTTATTGAAAACCACACGGAAAATAGTTAACAAACATTACTTAAAAAACAATTTACAAAGTAAACAATTGGCGGTCTTATCGCTTAAAAGCGATCTCTTCCAGACAACCATTTAGCATGGGAGACAAGAAAAAATTACAATGTTGAGCAGGTGGTGCAAGTACAATTTTTAAAGTAAAAATAATTGCAGAACAATACCTATATTGGAGTACCTTATTATGATGAAGGTGCGATCCTATTATAGGGCTTTCAGAAGATCTGCTTAGTTGTGTCTGTCCAAACTCTACAAACTCTAGATTATAGGTAGGGTCAGTCCCAGAAGTAGCTGAACATTTTAGTACCTTGTCGCTGTCAGTAATCCAAACTCATTGCATACGTTACTAAGAGAAGGTTGTAAGTGTTTAACCACTTCTGCGGCCCTAACATGACAGCCCAGGTTTAGTTTAACCCCTCCCTGTGTCTCTGTCTAACTAGTGTCATAAGAAAGGGACGCAGATAGAGATAAACTAAACTTGGCCAGTTATGTTAGGGCCACTGAAGTTGACTGTACCTACTTAATGAACATGATCGCGAGCAGGTGGGATTGCCCCTATAAAAAGCACTGTTGCGCCATCTCCAGTGGGATGGCTAAATAATGTAATTTTAATTTAATTTCATAATGTATATTTTACTAACATAGTTTAAGACCCAATTGTATTTTTAACTAACCAAATGAGTCCTGTTACTTGAATAAATGAATTTAATTAATTTAATTTAATTTAATACTTATTAGTAAGTAAATAATCGCCGCAGAATCGACAATCATATTTAGTAAAATACCAATTTTCGTAGAAATGCTCTAGGGCAGGGGTGGCCAACAGGTCGATCGCGATCGACCGGTCGATCGCGACTGTTGGACCAGTCGATCGTGGCAAGGCAAAAAATATAAATACGTAAACCAGACTGTCCCACGTAATCACCTACTGCTGGACGCAGGTAGATCGCGCAGAGTCTCGTTATTGAACAAGAGATCTTGGGTCCAATCAAGTTGGCCACCCCTGCTCTAGGGTGACGGTGACCAACCCTGAGTGCTCATTTTACAGGACGTATAATCTAAAATTACAGGATTCATGGAAAAATACGGGACCAAGTTGTTTTTGGTATGGTCCTGTATTTTTCTTATTAAAATACAGGACTGGCCAAAATGATAGCTGAAAAACGGGACATTCTGTAAAATACCAGACAGTTGACCACTCTATCTAGCGTTCAGTTGTTACAATTATTTGAGGCGAGCTACTTCCCTACTTGCTCGGCCAACCGTGGCAATCTTATTTAACTTACCTTATCAAAGAAACGGTAGGTACCAGCTGATTATGAAACTAAGATCTGCCGCAGTGTAATCTTTGGTCAGCGGGGCGATTCTCGGTTTACGTGATTCATCTTACACGAAAACAACCAGAGGCGTCTCTAGCCCATGTAGCGCCCGTGTGCAAACATTACCCTAGCGCCCCCTAGACTAGGAGGCGCTAGGGCAATGCCGAGGGGGCACCGAGGGGGCTTCCGTAACGAGCAGCGCTAGGCACCCCCCAGGACCGCTGCGCTCTTGTGCAACGCACCCTGCAGTATACGTAAAGACGCCTCTGAAAACTACTGTCAAATCTCGTAGAAATGTATCATTTTTTGACGTATCTCGCGTGAGATACATCTCGCGTGAACGGAGAATTGGGGTTCACGGTCGTTGACCGAGTTGTGATATCGTACGCTGCGACCCTAATATTACCGCCCAAGTATTTATCCCTTTCTACAGCTATCTAGCTAGTGGCATAAGAAAGGGACGCACATAGAAATAAATTCAACTTGGGCAGTCATGTCGCTTCGGAGCTAAATGCACAAAATGCAAAATATATATATAAAATATATGCTATTTGGTTAGCAAATAGCATATTCCGTATTGTAAATTTTGCTATTGGTTGCATTTTGCGTGTACTTAGTGTATAGTCGACTGAGAAATTGTTTAACCACTTTTCGACCGTATTACAAAGGTATAAGGTTCAAAAGTGATCAAGCAATTACTTGGTCGACTATACATTTTGCGTTTTGTGCATTTTGCTCCGAAGCGGGTCATGTTAGGAGTACTGCTCGGTACCAATACGAGGTACGGGAATAGTTTTAGCCGCTAGATTAATAATATTACGTTCAATAAATATTTGTTTTTTTAATTTTTATATATTTAGTGACTTTGATCAAAACTAACATGGCAGCAAACATAAGTTAATTTTCTAAAAAGCTCAATGCGCTAATATAAAACGCTTCCGGTAGTTATAGCGATGACGTAGTCGGTTGTAGATTTCAATCGGTAATTTCGCGTTCAGTAGGCATGGCTCGTTGGTCTAGGGGTATGATTCTCGCTTCGGGTGCGAGAGGTCCCGGGTTCAAATCCCGGACGAGCCCGGAATGAATTTCCTTTTGTTGTTTTTGTGTACATTTTTTGACCGTTTTTTTCTGTATTTTAGAGTTTTTTTATAAAAATATGTTTGCAGTATTATTCATTTCGCGCCATCTATGTGACGCGTGCGGAGTAATACACTTTAGAAACTGGCTAAAGTCTAGTCTAGGCCCGGGTTATTGTCAAAAGCATAACCTAAAGTTTATAAGCAATATATTGTTTTCTCGAAATTTCCAGCATTTTTCTTACGTGCATTGAAGTGAAGTATTTATCTTATTTTGCGATAAGATTGCATTTTGATATGAAAAGCTTTGAATATATCAATCGTCTTGGTAACTACTTGGTTGTTATGCTTTATTTTTCAGTGATAAACGGCCTGTTTAATTTGAAATGTTTTCATACAAAACGGTGTATTATAATTAGCTTTGTCTGGTTAGCATTAGATAGAGCAGTTGTGATCAGGGAACTAGGCTATTTTTAAACCGGGCTACACATTTATTTTTGGTACATTCTAGTTTAAAAGATTGTTTACGGGCAAATTAGCACAATGGATGCGGAAGTGAAGCACGAAATTGGCGGGCACAGTTTAAATATAGAATAACCCTTACCAGAGCCCAAATCTTCTCTCACCGAGAGCGCGCACAATAAAGAATGTGCGATATCGAAATACGGGAACATTTTCAGTTTTATGACCTGGTTGGCCAGGTCTAAGAATGCTTCGGGATCCATGGTTGAAGAGTTTTGGTGGCTATTATTTTATGAATGGCACAACTAAACACCGACAATAGCGGCACGGTGGCACGTCCGCGACTATCCGCGGGCAGAGAAGCCGCGTGACTGACGGGGAATGGATGTGGAGTGAGCCGATTGAGCAGAACTTTATTATTTTTGTCAAACCACGCCGCCGGTGAATTCACAGATAAGATTAGCCGGTAACGAAATAGTTGATGGAGCCAGACTTTCTTTCGTTTTAGATTTAAAATAATATTTATGTCTGTTTAGATCTTATACCATATTTTCAATCCTGTTTGTACAGTTTCCGTAGTGTAGCGGTTATCACGTGTGCTTCACACGCACAAGGCCCCCGGTTCGATCCCGGGCGGAAACAGGATTCTCTTTTTGTTTTTTTCGATGCGTATTTATTTCATTGCAAGTCTCATTTTCTCAAGGAGGTTAGAACCCATGGAGCAAGCCTGAAAAATTGAGAAAAAGCGTGAATGTATCTGCTCCATTCACTCTTACGATGTAACAACGTGAAGGAGTGAACAAACATAGCTATTTCACACCGTCTCTAAATTTACTAGGGTACACACTCAGTGCTGACATTTGGTCATATAGGTCATTTTATTATACAACAGTTTAAAAAAGTTTCTTTCGTGTATTTAATATGCTGTCGAATAGCAGCCATTCCTTTTAGTCGCATAATATTCACGTCAAATTTTGATGACGGTTCGTAGAGCTCTCGGTGCAATTTAATAAAATTCTTATGGTTATCGTTAGATTTTTGAGACAAGCAAGTGATATTTATTGTGCGAAATGGTATACTTCGTGTATGGTTGCAGTTAGCATTCATCACGGTGTCCTAAAGAAAGCAATGAAGGACAACACATCAGCGTTTACAAGTAAGTATTATTTGGTATTTATTTATGGGAATGTCGCGTTTTGGACGGCTAGTATTATTATGTGGGTTAAATTATGGAGCAAAGACTCATTTGTGCTTGTAAAAACTAAGCTTATTTATTAATTTTAATAGTAATAAATGATTTATTATTTCTATAAGAGGTTATGGAAATATAGACTAGTGATGCGGTGCATCTGACATTTTGTAGAAATTATCGATAAGGTATCCGCCAATCTGATACCTTTCCCTACTATGGGGCAATAGTGTCCAGGACTTTTGGGAAGCGTGCGCGGAGCCGTTGCCGACACCTAGAGGCCCTATCGTCGATTTAGAGCGTCCGCTACGTCGTGCAGGTACACGGAGCGGGTGCACGCCTATCGATCAAATAGTATGAGCCCGCAGCCGCACCTGTGCGAGTTAGCGGACGCTCTCATACTATTTTTCTATAGGCGTGCACTCGCTCCGTGCGCCTGCGCGACTAAGCTCACAAGCAATTTTATGCCATTAGATTTTTGAGTGAAATACCGTATTGCTCTATTCCACCGATTCGCCTGATATGGAATTCCTTTTTTTTTCACAGCAAACTCACAACATACATGGGCCACATACGGATCAAACATGTGTCGGACTTCCTCTGCGAGCTCTGTGGGTACACGTTCGTTAGCAAGAAAGGGATAGACGTACACAAGAAGAAGAAACACCGACTGGCTGATAAAACGATAAGGAGTTGTTAAGAGGAGTGTGTACAGTCAGCGTCAAATATACCAGAGCGGGCAAGGTGTCAAAAATATCTGAACTCGACTCTATTGACAAACGTTTAAATAACGTTTTCCACCCTCTAAACCTTAACCTATAGCCATGATTTTTCTGTATGTTGTCATTATGCCCTAAAACTAGGTTTGTGTGTTTGATTTTTTTTTATATTCTAAATAGTTTAAAAAATATTGATGCTTTTTGTTTCATATGAAACTCCTAAAATGCAAATATTGTCAAATCTATGAGTAATATTTAAAAAATCAAAACATACAAACCTACTTCTAGGGCATAAAGGTTTAGAGGGTGGAAAACCTTATCGCCGTTTGTATGGGGAGCGGTTTTTGGGGCTGGGTTCACACTCCTCTTAATATTAATAAAAGAACCGGCCAAGTGCGAGTTGGACTCGCGCACGAAGAGTTCCGTACTATTATTAATAAAAACGGCAAAAAAGTCACGCATGTTGTATGGGAGCCCACTTAAATATTTATTTTATTCTGTTTTTAGTATTGGTTGTTATAGCGGCATTATTTCAACTGTCTATCTATCACGGGTCTTGAGATACAGCCTGGTGATAAACTGACGGCCGGACGGACGGACGGACAGCGGTTTTAGTAACAGGGTCCCGTTTTACCATTTGGGTACGGAATCCTGAAAAAACGAATTATGGAATTATTAAAGTTGTCCAGTGGTGGGTTCCGGCTGGTATAATGATGGAAAATTATGAAATTGTTGCGGGTGGTAGGACCATGTGCAAGTTCTGCCCGGATAGCTACCACCATCTTGCTAGCTAATCCTACCGCTAAGCAGCAGTGCTTGCATTGTTGTGTTCCGGCGTGGAGAGCAAGACAGCCGGTGCAATTACTGGCACAAGAGATATTCCATCTTAGCCCTCTGGGTTGGCAACGCATCTGCAATCTCCTTGGTTTAGTGAGCGCCTATAGGCGGTGGCGATCACTTACCATCAGGTGGCCCACTTGCTCGTTGGCCTTCCTGTGATGTATATATTTTTTTCAGGTTACACTAGAAGGCCCTTACTGCGAGGCGTGTGAAGTTAGGTTCGTCTCGGACGAGGCGCATGCGTGGCACTTGAAGCTATCTTCGCGGCATAGCAGCGATAGTGATCCGTGAGTAAAACGCCGGCCGAGTGTGTGTCACATTCGCGCACCGAGGGTTCCGTACCGCCGCACAAAATTGTTTATTTCTTTTAATTTCAACAAAAACACTGGCTCTATCAAAAGAAAAACTCAGATCATTTTTTACTAAAACTGTCATATTTAAGGGACAGTAGTTATATTAATTCCTTCTTCCTATCCTAATCCTACTAATATTATAAAGCTGAAAGTTTGTGACTTAGATATTTGTTACTTCTTCGACGTAGTAAAGTTTCTGACATTCATAAGTGATTCTTGTAAGCTTTATCTGAATAAAAATATTTTGACCTTTGGCTTTTGACTTTTGATTTCACATCACCACTCGCCTTTTGGGATTGAAGGTACGCAAAAGTATTTCCATCAAGGAGACGCTTCACTTATTTTCAGCTGTGGTTGTGTATTCGCTATGCTACAATTAAAGCTTTTATAAGACATTATAGTTTAGCAGAGTACAAGATTTTAAAATAGGTATCCCGAAAATGTCGTACTTCATATCAAATGTTCATCGTCAGTTTTCATCGACTAATGTACATCACTAGCAATTTGCAAAAAGTGTACGGGGCGGGAACGTCTCGGTTGACTCTATGGGTTCCTTTCTCTGAGCATTTTCTGCTTTTAAATACATCAATGCCGACATTTACATTTAAAAAAATGTTTTGCAAGCAACATGCATTTAAATCTCGTTACTTAATTACTGTTAACGATCATTTTTTTAAATAAAACAAATAAAAAATTGTACTGTAGTTGTGTTGTACAAAAGCAAACATATTTTTATGAGGATTCCTTCTCTGCCAGCTAAACTTTAAAGAAACTATTTGAGAGTTCACTAAACGATAGAGATAAAATTTAATTATTTCTGGACAAGATAGAATTATTCATAAATAAATTTCATAAAAAGTAGATGTAATGTAAGGTTTCAAAAAAACGATGTAATGAAATCATTATGAAATATATTTATAACAATATCGTTCACAATTCATAAAATATTCCAAAAATTCGTTACGCTTACAAAATGTTAATAAAGATTAAATAATATTCATAATTTACGAAACAACAAACAAAAAGAAAAGATGGTTACGTATAATTTTTACTTCAGTCTTCGCTTATCAGATTATTGCCTTTGATACACAGCCAAATCTTTGGAATTATAATTTTGATTATCAATAAATAAACATTTCACAGTATCTAATAAATAGTAATCTCTAATTAGCTCATCGCTTATTATTACAGAATCAAAAATGCTCAAATAATAAAATGGAATAAAAAATATACATAATCTAATCACACATTAATATTATGTTATGATTGTTACTTATTACATAACCCTATAGGAATGCTTTGACTAAGTCACTAGATCAGTGTTATAGGAACAAAAGTAAATTCGTTAACAACTGGAATTACTACTTAAAATGGCTTTATGCAACAGGACTGCAGAACTTTAGGTTTTAGGAGCATTTAAACTTTCGATAACTTAAAAATCTTTTGATAAAGCTGCTAGCTGCAATATTAAGTCAAAAAAAATTTAATTTCATATTTTAATTGCATATTGGAACAGCAGTGGTAACGCAACAGTGAGTTGAGATGATTACACACACAACTAACAGCGTCATACAAAACATTTAAAATTCGAACAAAACCTTCTGGTACACACATGAGATGCAGGAGTGTGCGTGATCTCTACTCCCGTTGCGTTACCTGTAACGAGGGTGGTGCCAGAGGTGCCCAAACACAGGACGCGGACCTTGGAGAGGCACAGAAATACCCCGGACCAAGTTTTGGGTCACGCATGGTAGTTAGTAACATTATTCATGGGCACTTATAAAGGCAATTATAAAAGCTAGTTATAGTTGCAGGCAAACATCTTGAGCATAAATCGAGTGGAGGAGGTACGTTTGCGCAGACACATTTGTACTAGAAACGGATAATGCGCAGTCAAGGTCAGTGCTCAAGAGGTTTGCCGGGAACTGTACAACACTGCCTCTCGGTACTATCTCTCTATCTCTTTTATCAAAACAAAAGCTGTTCCAGAACACTGCGAGACCCCGTTTTATTAAAAGTTACAGTCGTCATCGTTGTCGGCAATATTTCATCATCGATTTCTTGATGCCTAGATCACATAGCAAGTTGGGGAGATCAGTTAGGTTTTTTTTTATTCTTGGCCATGGATCACTTAGGTTACATTACTGGGTTACCATGGTTTACGAGGCCACTAGTCTATGGGTTTTACTCGCACCATGTGACTAGGGCTTTACTCTAGTATAGTCGATCAAGTAATTGCTTGACCACTTTTGAACCTTATCCCTTTGTGATACGGTCGAAAAGTGGTCAAGCAATTTCTTGGTCGACTATACATCGGAAATACTTAAAGTCCGCAATTAAGCCGATCTGTCAATGAGTGCGCTGATCTTACGTTCCATATGGCAACTCCAAACTTAGCTGTCATGACATGACACTGGCTGGAAATAACTCACGGCACTTTATCATAAATATTGCTAGATAAACCTGCCAATTTCAAAAGGTACACGTTAAATAAGGAGGCCAGTAAACGAGATTAACTACTGAATACGGTAGGATTTCACTTTTTACAAGCTTTTATTTAGCTTCAACGAGGCTTCAACAGTAAATAACTGACGTTTGTAACCAAATTATGAATATCTTTTATGAAATAAGGCCCACACCAGTAGATCGTGTTGCGCAGGTTGAACGTTAGAAACGTTTTGATGACATTTAGTATACATCTCTTTTTTTACAAAGTATCAAACTTTATTTTATTCACAAATCTTTAAATGTTGAATTGGCGTTAAAGACCCGGCTTTATGATAAATATGCGACTGTGCCTTAAACATTAACTGCAAGCAATTCTACGAACTAATTAGTCTATGTTTAACAGTTCTTGTGCGTTTGTTTGTTAGCTCCTAAAACCTTCAGCTCGATAAACTCGCTTTTTAGCTTTTTAGCGAAGCCAACGGAACCCTATTAAAGTTCTGCTGTCTGTCCGTCTGTCTGTCACAGGACTGTATCTTTTAAACCATAACAGGTAGAGACTTGAAATTTTCAAAATGTATTACTATGGCCGCAATAGCAACCAATAATAAAAATAATAAGGTTAAAAAGGTCCCTATACAACAAGGTTTTTTTCGGCATTTTCTGTACGGAACCCTTCGTGTGACTTTTCGCAGTTTTTTTTTGTTTTTATAACTCTACTTTTAAAAAATCCCAGTATCAAAAATATATGGTTTGCGCGCAAGACATTTAAATTGAACAAGTTTTGAGTTTAGAAATAAGACAAGGACAGAAATACAGCGTAGTGACGTCACGATCAAACCTGTAGCACCTTTTATTAGACCCTGTTTTTTTTAAAATAAACATTATGAAACATACAAGTTGAGATTCATTTATCATAACCACATTTTGTCTTTCTCGCGGTTCGACAAGACTTTTTTATTAATCGACTTAAAAAAGGAGTTTCTCAATTCAGTTGTATTTTTTAAAACATTTGTTACGTTAGAACTACGTCCTTTTTTTGAGAGGATATATACAGGGTGTTAGGTGATTAGTGGATAATCCGTGACGTGCCAATAGGGGGCACTTAGGATATTCTATAAAAATTTAAGTGTCATAAGTATCCCCCCCCCCCATCAGCACTACAAAGATTATAAACTCATTAACTAACACCTTGTATATTTACTTCCATGTTGGTCCCATTTTTAATAAAATCCAGTTCTGACGATAATCCTTGTGAAATTGAGGAAACTTCTCAAATATTATAGGCGATTATTAAATAGTTCTCTTTGTTAACTTATGTAAAAGCTTCAGATAAAAGCACAATGTATAAAGTCGGTTGTTAATTAAAAAAGTTATAGATTACGTTACCAATTTAGGAGTAGCTTATTTTCGTTATATTATCTTTAATGTCTACACGTGTAAGATTTTTTGCGAGCTCACGAGTAAACAAGTAACGGTCGATATAGGTGTTAGTAATTATACGATAACCTGTGAACTGCTGATAGAGTAATTTACCTTACAAAAATAAAACACACCTAGCTTGAGCATCACCGATTTCAATTCAAGCTGTTATTTCTTTTAACATCATTCAAACATCGAATCGTTTTATCAGCCAGCAATAAACTTAGAACATTCTCTATGCGCAATCTGTCACAATTAACGGCTGGCAGGTTACGATCCGTTGCTTTGAAAATAGAACGCGGCATCACTTCCTTTCCATAGAACAGGCATAGATAACGGATCGCATTTTTCAAATTTACCAAACACTCTGTATAAATATTGGACTATATCCACTGCTGTACACCGAATCATTAAATGATCATAAAATAAATTCAAGTCAAGGCACTACAATTAAATATTTAAACATTTGTCACTACGTTCTGCGTCCTGCGGTTCAGTTAAACCAGGGGTGCGCAAACTACGGTCCGCTACCCAATCCACAAGTAAATAACATAACATGAATCACGAAACAATTATATTGTATTCGAAAATTCAAAAAATAGGCCTTCGTTCTATTTGTAAATATTGGCCCACGTAGCACTAAGTTGGCCCATCTCTAAAGTGACTGCGTGTGAACATCACTTGAGTTCTCTTTATTTTTAACAGACTTAAAAAGAGGGGGTAAAATATTTACGTAAGTGTGCGCAGACGCAGAACGCATCAATGACATCGTGACAAATGTTTTACACTGCCACTTGTAAATAAAAATGAGCTGCAGTTTTTTCATTATAAAAAAAAACTTAAAATAATATATAACAAAACGTTTCGCTTAACATTATTGTGAGAGTCAAGTTGGTGTCCCGTAAAGATCTCCAGGATATACGTATAAAGATCGTGTCTCCGAAACGACAACTGCACTTTTAAATGCAGTTTTTTTTTTCTATCGTACAAGGGTACTATTTTTTTTTATTACGAGTAAAAATAGGATAGCGTTTGACTTAAACGCTGAATCTCATCAGTAACACGGAACGGCAAAATATATTGTAAGTCCAAATGGTTCTAAACCTTATTTCAATACCTTTCATTCATTTTGTTGATGGACATCCAGGGTTGATGACCAATTTGATCTGTTTCGCAAAGGAATTGACAGTTTAGGTTTACAGTAGAGATGGGCCGACTATTGGTTTGGCCGACTAGCCGACTAATCGGTTAGGAAAAAGCCGACTACTCGGCCACTAGTCGGAACATCTCTAGTTTACAATGTAAAAATAACTTAAGTTTAGGTTAACCAAATAACTTTTAAAAACAACCCTAACATTCAAAACAGGCTACGATGAAGTAGCTTTAATCAAGATATCAACGATGATTGCTTGGTATTAAAATCTCTATTGTTTACAAAATTCCTCTGCCACGCCTTGCCTCTGTGATCGCCGGTATTAACCCTAGTAAGAATGACGATAAGATAGAGCAACTCCTAAAAGATGTCTATTCGCCTATGCCCATTTCCTCTACGTTAGTACCCATAGTGGGGTTTTCTAGTATTTTCTGGAATCATAAAATCTTAAATATCTTTACGGTTACGTACGCCATCTCGACATTCACACATTGACCTCGCTAAGCTAACCATGAGCAACAATGAACAGTCTTCGGCACTGTTTGACAGTAGTTACTGCGAAGTGGACGGTTACGGCGTCTGTCTCAAGTTTTCTGGAAAAGAGAGAAGACATTCATTTAATCTTAACTAAAAAATACTATGTAGTAATTTTTGTGAAGTGGCACCGACGTGTATCAAGAACGCTTGTTTGGACGCAGAACTATCGCGATAATTGCGTCCGAACTAGCGATCAACACAAGACGGAGATGTGATAGCCAGAATGACGCAAATGGCCAAGTATCAAGCTAATTCGGACTAATTTAGTTTTACATTTATTCAGCCTGTCTTTCATACCCGCCTTTTATGCTACTGTCAATAAAATCTCTTGATACAGACTTTAAAAAGTAGGCTCCATCAATAATGTGACGCGATTGTATTTCTCGTTATGAACTTATGAAACGAAACAAACTTTGCACCTACTAATAAATTATCAATGTAAACATACACAACACGATTTTACTACCACAGTCCGAATAAAAATGCCAACTTAATACTTGTTTTTTATTTAATTGTGGTGCTCTTGTAACCAATTTGTTTTAGATTCCAAGGTCGCTTATCAGGTCATCATCACAGTGTTTCTTAAACTGTGGTCCGCGGACCCCTGGAGGTCCGCGAGCATATGTATGGGGGTCCGCAGTCTTATGTATAGACCATTTAACAATCATAAATACATGCCACCAAAAGTCTTGTAATCGCTACGCACGCATTTATTGTAATTTGTAGTACTGTATACTGTTTTTGTATATTGTTTTTGTGTACTGTTGTGTATTTGTATTTGTGTTTGTATTTGTATAAACGGTCCGAAATTTATTGCTGCTTTTTTTATTAAGATTGTCCATAAAACCGTGCTTGATTTCCTAAAGGGGTCCGTGGACAAAAAAGGTTAAGAAACGCTTATCTATCATACTATTACAGAGTGGCTAAGAAATAGTTCTTACTGGCAAGTGTATGCGTATGATCAGACACAGGAGTTGACCACTCGAAGATGCCAGCAGGATCTACAGAGACTTTTACTCTGTTGAGTATAGGAGACCTGCTTAACCTCTACAACTGTGTAGATAGATATCTGCTGCTACTATCTTTCAAACCAGAAATGGCCAAGAGATACAGCAGTGCTACCCAGCACTCTCCAGACTGCTGGTTAATGCATGTATGCTTAAAGATGCTCTTACGCGGGCAATATTTGCTCATTTTTCTCATACTAGGCTTAGGATTGTTAGGGCGAGACATCTACACAATTCTTAATCACTTCATTTCTAACAACATCCTGCCGATAAGGTACCGTAAAAATGAAGCTGTCTTACCTTTCCTCCCGCGAGGTGACAAATCAGCCGAAGCAGTTCGAGCCACGGCCGCTGCTGGGTCCCGCCTTTCGCCTCCTGCAGCCAAAAACACTGCTACAACAGCCGCTAACTTCCCCAAAGCAACAAGCCCCCTTAGCACTCTACATGCAATCTCATTTCTATGCCTATTCCATGCAGAATTATTCTAAATACCTATATTTTTCTCGGAGGTACTTTTGACCGTCCGTCCGTTGGCTGAAAACAAAAAGTTCATTGTCAAAATCTCTTAGCCGTGAGTTCTCTCGTGTCTCGCTCGAAGAGCTTTTTTAGTTTCTTTACGGGCGTGTGTTTTGGTAGAAAGAAAGCTAACACTCTTTTACCGATTTTCTGTTTCGGCGATCGCTGGTAGTTGGGCTGCTTTTCGTTTTGTAGGAACGCTTGCGAATCCAATATCGGGGACCTTTTAGTATCGGCGTTGCGCAAGGCTAAATCTTCGTTTGATTTTGGGGGTGTTTCTTTCTCGGGCGTTGACGTTGCATGGTCATTGATTGGGGCTGGGGCATCGGCTGGCTTTGGAGGCGTGTAGTTCTGCTCAGGCTCGGGTGTGATGTGCGTAGCATCAGCTTTAGGGGTGGTGGTAACATCGTCCTTCGTGTCCTTAGAGGAAGAGACATCATTTGAAGCGGGTTCATGATCAGATTCGGCTGTATCTTCCGACCTGTCGCTTTTTACGCTCGTGGCATTTGTGAGCTGAAAATAGAAATTTATTTTTTGACCTTAGGCTTTAACAGGTCCGTGTAACTGTTTCAATAGTAAACTTTCGATCTTAATTTTAAATATAACTTGCGGCGCTTTTTCTCAACAGGTTTTTTTTCTTTTTTCGTAGCGCTAGTAAAATCAAAAAGAAAAGTTGCATTTTCATGATGAACATGCACTCACTGTGTAACTGGAGTCGTCATTGGAGTCAGCATCTAAATCCACCATCATTTTCTCGATGAGCCGTTCCATGCTGGCCTCGCTGGTCGATGCCACCGGGCTGTCGTCCTGGCGGACTCGTTTGCTGCGCTTCACAATCTGGTGGAAATTGGTCTGGTTACATTTTGTAATCGTAATATCTTCTGATTTGAATTTTTATAGAACATTCAAATTGTTAATATTATATGTAATGATGAAAACACAAAGAAAAATCTTGAGAGGCATTTTTTAAAAATAGAATGACGCATTAAGCAACGCCCACACTTGTATCCCCGTCATGATCACGGAGACGTATCAAGATCGCTAGTCTGGATGCTAAGTTTGCCAGATCATTGGCGTCCACACTAGCGAACATGATAGAAGGTGATATGTTCTTAAAACCAGAAATGCAATTGGAAAACGCAAAATAGATTATTATGAACACGTAATGGATGCCTACGCTTGTGAAGAAAAACCACCTAAATCTTGCAATATCGATTCATATGAATTTCTATCAATCCATTTTGTGTTCCAGGCACACCGAAGGTGTATAAGACATACCAGGATTTCATCATTGTTGCTGACTCGCGTCGTATTATTGTTCCCGTAGTGAACCGACTGCCGTCTAAAGCACATAGTGAACTCGAAGAGCGATCTCAGCCCGCTGTACCAAGGCTCGTGCGCCGTACCCGTTCTCGCTCGCATCATCCTGTTACCCTGGTATTTCAAGGTACGAAGATACCGGCGTTTGCTTTGTATGTATGTCACCTGGAACCGTGTTAACATAGTAAATAGTGATAATTCTGTTTGCAAACCTAAATGAAGTGTTAAAGGATTAAGAATGAGTATGGCTTTGTCTACGGAATGTAACTGCGTGACTAAGATTACACGTTGTAAAAATGTTTAAGCTTTGTAGATTATCTACACTCTATTCTTTCATCAATGTTAATTTCAAGTTTGAATTCAGTATTTTGAGGTGACGTGTGCACGCGCCTAACATAGCTAATGATCTCTTTTAAGACTATTTAGTCCCTGAGGTAGGTATATTTTTAGCCACGCGTAATTAAATGGTGTTCTAATTCAAATCGGACGCTATTAAATATAATTCAAAGAAAAATATAAAAAATGTAAGCTATTTCGGTCGTTTACTGTATATTTTTCCATAAAACTAACTACTACACTAGCAAGCATCCAAAACTCAGCTTTTCACGTAACTACAGCAATTATTTTCTAGGGTCTCGACTACAACTCACCACATCGGCAGAACGCAACGGAGGCTTTCCTAGCACCAGATTGACTAAAGAAATGGATTCTCTCGTCACCCTGAGAGCTACTAGGAGCATCAGGAAGAATACCCACGGAAGGGGCCGCACTAACTCTGGCTGGGGCCTCTCTTCCGGGTCCACTGTAACGTAATTACGGAATTACTAAGGCATGTCTGATTAACTCTTTCACCGGTGTTGTATGAGGAGTTAAGCGGGGTGCAAGAACAATATCGACTAATGAAATTTATTTAATTTTTACTCTGTATTAACCTCGTCTGCAATGTGAATCAGGCTGACAAATGAATGCTTCGTCTAACAAGTGTTACTTAAAATTTCAGCTTTGTCATTGATACATTATATGATACAAATTCGAGTGTATGTACTCGTGCCAGGATCAGCGCACTCCGCACTTAAGGCACAAAGCTGCAAGTATATTGACGCGCCCCCGTCACGGGGCCTATTTAATGGATTGCGCAGTAACCGGAATACACAAAGATATACGGAAGATGGACATAGGACCAAAAGTGAAGAAAAGATAATTAACAATAAAGACTTACATGGTGGCGGCACGGCCCATCGCGCGCATTTCTCTACGACCCAAAGCGCTTTGTCAACGTGCCTGAGCACTGACTGTCCGATCCTGTAACTCACGGCATGCTCGGCGACTGTTTGGAGGCCTTCCTTAATAAGAGCTATGACATCCATGGCTGGGAAAAAAGGAAATAAGCAGACATAAGGCCCTGACTTCACACGGATGCAATTTCAGACTTTCCTAGTGGGCTTTTCTTTTCTTTCTCGTTGACAATCACATCAGTGTTAGGATTTGGGGCGCTGTTTCGGAATTATTGCTCGAAATAGAAATGTATCTTTTGAATTTTTGAGAAATATTACGTTTTCGATTTTTTATCTTTTAATTGTCAGGAGTTAAATAGGTAACAACTTATTTTCCCTCAAATATGGATAAAGACATTTTTGTAGAAACTTCTAGTCTGCCTCTAACTAACAACTCGTTAGCATTGTTTACAGTGGCGTAACTATACCATCTGGGGCCCGTAGCAAATTCTTTTGATGGGTATTCGGGTACAATGTAAAAAAATATTTTTGAGCTCGCGGCCTCTTGGGCCGGGGCCCTCTTGGGTCGGGGCCCTCTTGGGTCGGGGGCCCGTGGCATTTTGCCAGCCCTGCCACCCTATTGTTACGCCACTGATTGTTTATGTATAATTTTTAATTTATTCTCAACATAATACCTAATATTCTTAATTAACAAATGTCAAAATGATTCTGATCCCTCATTCTTGTTACAATGTATCACATCTGCGGCAATTATTCACCAATTAAATGGTAATCAGGTATATTAATGAAGATTATAGATAAGTATAATTTGAAGCAGCATAATGGAGAGGTCAGGTCAGGGATCAGGGTCCGAGACTCACTCACGGAAGTAGTGGAGTCTTTAATCATAATATCAATGTTTATAGGACCAATGTTTTTTCTTAACAATCCAAACAACAAACACAAATACTTTACATTGAGCGACAGACAATAAATAAAGTACAGTCAGCTTCAAATATATCGGAGCAAGCAAGGTGGTCAAAAATATCTATTCACGCCCGAATACTCGACAATAAATTCAAGTTCAGATATTTTTGAGCTCTTTACTCGCTCCTATAATATGTTTGAAGCTAACGGTAGGACAATTAATAAAATGGAACCCTAACTCACCATGGCAATATCGACAATGGAAATCTCAAATGTCGTAAAGGACATTAAGGAACATGTCCCTTACGACATTTCAGATTTCCAGTGTCGATATGTCAAAGTGACGTTACAAATCAAATCGTAAGAAAGGTTCTTACTATTTTACTTTTGCTCGCGATTGGGTACGCGTGGCATTTGGAAGTTAGTATGGATTCTAGGCGGCTTTTGCAAAGGAAACATTCATTAGATTTTGAGTTAGACCTCCAGCAATACAACTATGAAAACTGCATCAAAATTCGTGCAATTTTTTTGCGTGTTACTCAAGATACTTTTTAACATTAAGATGACCAAATTGATTTGTTCAGCGACCGCAGCGACAGATAAACTTTTTTCGGTTTTCGCTCGCTGCTTGTGTATTATTAAAATTGTAAAAATAATTATCTTGACTAAATTGAAAAAAAAAAACATTATTCTATTATAGGTACATGGAACAGTAATGAGGCAGACTGCGTCTTCTACACTAATCTACACTAATATTATAAAGAGACATACTTTGTTTGTTTCTATGTAGGGGGTGATCTTTGGAACTACTGGACCAATTTCAAAAATGCTTTCACTAATAGAATGCTACACTATCCCTGACGGACATAGGCTACTAATTCCACGCGAGCGAATTCGTTGGCGTTTACTAATACTTTATACTAATACTTTATATTAATACTTTATACCTTATGTACATAAATACTTAAATAATTTAATAAGCTGTTTGTAGTGGAACTGGAAATAGCTCATTAAAGTACTTATATGTATTAAAGTACTTATACTTATATAAAGTCTAATTTGTAAAATAATTAACCGAATAATAAAAAATGCTACCCAAAGACACTATTCCACGCGGACGAAGTCACGGGCACAGCTAGTATTACATAAAGGAGACAACTTTCAGATAACGTTTAGATAGGGAGTCTGTTTTGTAAACTTCTACCTATATTTAATACTAGCCTGTGTCTTCGTTAACGTGCAGTTGAAATACGCCATGCGCCACGTAAATCAATTATTAACAAACCGCGATTAGAATATAATTGGAGAGTAACGTCAGCCCACTGTCATTTCATACATATAGGACTGAAGCTATGTCTAAGTCTATGAAATGACCGTGTGCTGACGTTGCTCTCCAATTATATTCCAATCGCGGTTTGATAATACAGCAGAGCCCGAATACTACCGACTCGTCCCGTCGTTGCGCGGGCATAATTTACTAACGAAAATTAATTCAGAATGTATTGTAGACGTACCTTTAATTAAAAGAAAGATATTTAGAACAACTGCATTTTACATATTTACAATATTTACATTGGGAAAATTAACACTAATACAATATATAAATATATTTATTTACAGCAAGAACACGTCGTCCAAGCAGGGGCGTATTTACCCTAGAACCATTCGGGCCATGGCCTGGGGCGCTAAGCTGCGAGGGGCAGCAGCCGCCTATAAAATGAAATATTTTATTGTCATTTAATGGGGCGCCAAAGCTAAATGGCCCGGGGCGCCAAATCTTTAAATACGCCTCTGCGTCCAAGTTTGTGCTGCGAGGCATGGACCCCAGAACGCTGGCGCTATTACCCCGCTGTATGGCGAGACTGAGCCTCTGAGCAAAGTAGGCGCCAGCTCTGAGGTCTCCAGAAGCGTGGACCAGTTTTGTGCCAATGTCTTTGACTAATTTCAGACGTACCTTATGTAAAAAGTTCTCTAAATTAAAGTGAAAACCGTATCTAAATTTGTTGCGTGATTTAAAAGTAAGCAGCCGAAGATAATTATGAGGACAAACAGGGATGGATAGCGGCTTTGTTTTATCTACACTAATCTACACTAGTCTACACTAATCTACACTATTATAATAAAGAGGGAAACTTTGTTTTCTTGTTTTTTGTTTGTATGTAGGGGTAATCTCTGGAACTACTCAACCGATTTCAAAAATTCTTTCACTAATAGAAAGATACACTATCCCTGACGGACATAGACTACTAATTTCACGCGAACTATGTCGCGCGCGTCCGCTAGTACCATATAAAGTTCCATCAAAATCCTTTCAGTAGTCTTTGAGTGAAAGAGTAACAAACATCCATGCTTACTTTTCGCGTTTACGATATTACCTTGTTTACCATTACATTTATGCTAAAATGGTAAGAAAAAAAGTAGCCGGTTACATAAAGGCCATCAAACTTAGCATATTTGCAGATTTTTTGCAATTTCAGATGTTTTTTCTATCTTTTGTTTAAGAAAAATTAGTTAAGCACTTTTTGCGGAAGTAGCAAAAATGCAAACATAATAAAAGTATTCTATGAGTTAATCCAGGGTATGAGCTCCTTTACTGTAAAGAAGTAATAAAAATTTAACACATATACAAACTTTCAGTTTTATAATATCGATACGATACTAGAAATCTCAATTGTCGTAAGGGACATTATGGGACATGTCCCTTACGACATTTCAGTCTAGTTCTAGTGCGAATGAAATGTTTATACGACTGTTACAGATAAAACTGATATCCGGTAACTATCCAGTATCTGAGATTTACCATCTGACTGAATAACTGATAGTTAAGTTTTTTATTAAAGTTGAATTAAATGCACACAGACAATACTACTCTTTGTTTTTACATTAAAAGTGTGCAATATGACAAAGAAATACAAACATACATAGACTGCTAAAAACATAACTCTTCCTTTTGCCCTTGCCGTAGTCAGGTAAAAAGCTAAGCAAATGAGGATTTTCATTTTTTAAGCTTTATATTAGCTAAAGGTCGGAATAGGTCAGTGATTCTTAGAATTTCGCTAACCTGCATACTTATTTGCCTTAGTTTTGTAAAAATACCAAAGTCAAACTATTATTTCTATATTATAACTCTTATTCGATTATATACCAGAACTGTTTGTGTTGAAAAAAACTTCAAGTGCACTGTTATCACCAACTTAAAGTCACTAATGACTGCAGCAAACATAAATACATCATTTTGACTTCTTTATACCTTATAGATAATACAAGCAGTGGAAAGGTGCAGGGGTCACTGCAATCATAGGCTGATATGACGGACCACGGGACTGACAATTATCCGATCCTCGCTAACGTAATTTAGGTGGTCCGTTTGTTTGTCTTACTTCTACTAATTCAGAACAGCAAATAATTAAGCATTGTCACCAAAGTTTTATAATAGATCATCTTTTCACTTCCATCATAAGTTTTCAATTTGTACTTAAACAATAAAGGCATGATGCAATTCATCTAAGTATTTGTTTTCTATTCAACATTCTGTTATTCACAGAGTGCTGGAATCTTTTGCAACTCACTTTAATTTATTAAGTCCTTTAACTTGAGTTTTTAACTTATTCTTAACAATTTGGCAGATGGTTATTGCTATTAAAACGATAGAATTATTCATTGGATCTCAAGTAATGCTGGGAAAAGCCTTTAAATATATACTAGAACAACTGTGTGAATAATGTATCTAACTTCTACATAAGTAGTCCCAAATATTAGACCTTATCAATTATTAACAAAACCTGTAAAACCAATTAAACAAGCCCTTAATTGCTTAATTGAAGTACCTACCACACTATAGGAAAGTTTTGATAAATTAGTGATTTCAACCATAACCATTTATATATGAATTACTGAACTTATTAAGAAATACAACTGAAAGACAATTAAATAGAAAGATTATGTTGATAGTAGCCGATATTATTACGTCGTCTACTTTATTTATAATTAATAGGTAGTCGTAGATTACGTACCCCGGCGATAAATAATAATAATGTTAATCAACCAGTGAATAAATATAACCGATAAATTTTAATATGAATGTATAAAATAACAAGTCTTACCTATTGTTGTATAGTTTCCAGGGATGCAATTGAATGGCAATAGAATTTAAATGCACAGATTCCGGTTCAATTGCTATTGGTCGCACAATTAGAAATAGGTATCACATCGGCCCGGCAGCAAGTCTTTTCACATGCGCATACGCACCCCTGTTGGCAAATCAATGCATTTCAATGTGTTAACCGTACAATAGTGTTCAATTAAAATATTTACGTGTACTTACATAAATACCGATGAATCCCGCACGCTAACCGCCCAACGCACGAAAACGTAAAGCAAAGTAAGCACACACAAGCACAAAAAACTCCGAGCCGAGAGAAACTAATTTGACGTCTCCTGTCAAACTATATAAAGGTTTCAACACACTTGAAATTATTAAATGGAACTAAAATATTGTGTGAGTTTATTTAAATGTCTACAAGTTGTAAAAACTAAAAAGTAGTTTTTGTATCAGATAATATACTTTCTTTGGCGAAAACTACAACGCAAGAAATTATTAGTTGCTCTTTGGATGGATTTCCATTCATGAGACCTTTACATTGTACATTCTATCTCGTTTATGGTAAGTAATACAGCTTGTGAGAAAATACAGTTTTGTTTATGGCCGCTCGCTCGAAAGAGGATGGATGGCGGGTTGAGTTTGTTACCTACAGTTATTGTGGTATATTTTTGATCACTGTTCTAATTTCGTGCTATCATTTCTTAGTTGAATACAGTGAATAAAAAATCGTGTTTTAAACAATAACTGAGAACTTGAGTCTTAAAACCTCATGGAAGTGTGGATAAAATGTGGTGGTAATGGAATCCTTTGAAGACTCAAATTGCCGTTCTATGAGTGATAGTTTTTCTTTGTACGAACGTTACTTGAGAAGTTTTAATGTCGTTGATAATTTCCGTGAACAAATTGAACCAGAACCCGTATCATTATCAAGTCATTGTGATTATGAAAGCCCGAACTTAGGTGGTAACATTGACTTGTCAGCTGCTGTACAGACTAATATTCTTGAGCATAGTAAACATTACGAAAGCGGCCAAATAGACTGCGTTGCTTTAGCTCTTGGCGAGAATACTGCCGATAAAGGGAGTTCCAACGCAGATATCTGTAACAAGCTTGGGTCTCCTTGCACTTCTCTCGCGCCTTCCTTGTACGAGAGTTCGTCTCTGACAGTCGATCACGACAAATCCGACCCGACGGACGTACCGGTATCATCAGACGAGTTTAAATCTACTTGTTTCAAACAGCCAATATTCTTAACCTCAACTATGGAGAACAGCAACAATGCCGTCGACATGCTCCGTGACGTAAGACACTCTGAAAGTGTTTTTAAATTGCCCATCAGTGAGTTGTCCTTCAATGGTACTATAAAGCATGTACAGAAACTGAAGCCCATAGTGGATCCTATTGCTGCTCTCACAGCAAACGCGGGGCTTGTAATGGATGATAAGTCTCAGGACTTGGAGTGTTATGTTAGTGTCAATGAGAATAGTGAAGCCTATGAAGACAAGAGTTGCCACACCCCTTCAGCTAGTGAAGCTTCTGATGAGAGAAGCACTGAAAGAGATAAAGGCACAGAGAGCACTGGAGATTCCCAGTATGAAGATTTTGCTAGAAGGGGTAGCACGTTTCTAAGGCCTGAAGACAAGAGTACTAAATGGAGCAATGACCAAAGCTATTCATCATTGGAAGCGTCGTTTGATAGTGGAGTGCGGTCGCCTGACATGTTTGGTTCGGATGAAGAAGATGGAGACCAGAATCCAGCTCCCAAGCCTGAACCAGAGCCGTTTTGGAATTTTCTTAAAAATTTTGAACAATATGACAAGAGAATGGTGAAGAAAATGGAGGTAACTTTACAAATTGTATACTTTTTTTTTCATGAATCACTTGGTATCCCTTTTGGATTGACAATTATCATCTCTATCAAACAGTCTTTTGTTTTACAATATTCAACATTGATGATGCACATGTATGACTACAAAATTCTTACTCCTATGCAGGTGACACATGCATGAGAATAGTTGTTTGTAGATTATTTGGACCTCTTTGACTGAGTAGAATAATTATACACTGACAATACCTATCGGCAGCAGTGATCACTTCCCGTTAAGTGACTGTATGCTCGTGTCCCTTCAAACAAAATAAGTCGGTAAAATTTGCATGTACATACGTAGTGGTACAGTCTGCGTCAAATATACCAGAGCGGGCAAGGTGTCAAAAATATCTGAACTCGACTCTATTGTCAAATACGCTCGGACGTGTTTAGATATTTTTGACCACCTTGCCCGCTCTGGTATATTTGACGCTGACTGTACAAAGATAACATTTCTTCCCAGGAAAAGCTGAAAGGGATCCTACCACCACCCTCAGTTACAACGATGCGCATCGATGTCACAGAGATGCTGAAGAAGTACTATTGCTTCTTGCCAGCGTTCAATAATGAGGTTAAGGTCAATAACCCTGAATCTGATCCAGTGACACCCACAAAAAGGGTTTCCTTTGTTGAAATACCAATTGCACCTTTAGTTGCTGGAGAAGAAACAGCATATTTGTCTTCAAAGGGTAGAATAGAGGCAGAAAACATTGACCACTGTTTGAATACAAGCACAAATGAAAAGAGCATTGTTTTAGACATGTGCTCTGAAACAGAGGTGAAAGAGACAATGTGGCCTGATGTCTTAAAATGCAGGCATCATGATCTATAGTAAGTATTTTAAATTATTATGATTGACTCTACATAGGATTTTGCATGCAACTTCGTTCATGTGAAGATCAAAAACGCCTAGCGCCATGCTAATAAATGTTAGCCTATATGTTATTTTGATGCTGTATTACTGAACACCTTCATCAAAATGCGTACAGTAGCTTATGTGTGTAAGAGTAACAAACATCCATTAATCCCCACAAACTTTTTCATTTATAATATTAGTAGGATTTCTTTACTTTTATCATATTTTTAAAGCATTTCTCTCATTCCAGTAAATTTGGTTTGAATTGAATATCCTCCGTACATTAATTCCCTGTTCCTATAGTAAAAAAATGTATTATTTTACTTACTAGTATAATATAACCCGATTCATTGTTTGAACATATAGGAATGGGGCATAAGAGAATCATTAGTTTAATGTACAATTTAATAATGATTTTAATTCTGCGAATAAAGTTTTGATCTTTCATAATAACCTGTAAGCATTAGCTAATTTGATAATTAAAACTTAAAACTTCACTTTTCATTAGTTTTAGGAAAAGACCAATTAATGTAAAGTAATTATGAAATGATAGTATTCTAACACATTTTCAAAGTGGATCATCTGTGGCCCGTTTCACTAAGCTACAAGTTACAATTTTACAAGTCTAAACCGGCAACATAGGCCAATAATGACCAATGGCAATGGGCATAATGATCAATGTTGCCGGTTTAGACTTGTAAAATTGTAACTTGTAGCTTCGTGAAACGGGCCACTGGTTGATTGATCGGTACTTAATAACACTCAAATTAGAATGCAATCATGCTTTGATGATTAAAGTGCGAATGAATACACTTTTTATCATTCAGGGCCATTTTTAACCTACTGGAGCATTTTAGGGCTCTTTGTGACTACAAATACTAATAATAAATAATATTTATTTCACCATGATGCAACTGAGGACTATATTTTATTAACAACAGGCAAAGAAGTAGATTGGTGTACTTACAGGATTTAGAGGGTCCCATGGACCACATGGCCGTGGGCACTTGCCCAGTACGGCCAATAGAAAAGAGGGGTTTGCTTTGACCATTTATTAGTACTTAAAATTTGTGCAATTAAACTATGTCTGATTCATTATAGTCCTTGCGCCTTGTCATAGGTAACCTAAATGTGAAGTTTGGGAGTTTCAAAAAAACCAACTGGGTACATTGAGTCATGTAGTTTTTCAAAGTTTTTTAAGAACTAGGTGTCACTTAAATGACTTTTAGTGCGGCCATAAGCCAACAATAGATAAAGAACTCTTATCATTAATTCTTTTGAGGTGTTGAGTGTTGGGTTAGGTCATGACAGAAATCTGTTATCAGTTAAATTAAAACTCATACAGTTTACACTTAATGCAGTTCAACTGGCATTTATTGCATAGCTACCTAAAGACTCACTCCTTGAGAATAAGTTAACAAATTAAACTGGAACCAACTATTTTATGTTTTTATTTTGTGAAATAAAGAAATTGATAAAACTACTGCATAACAAATGTGAAAATTCAATCACACATTGTTGTTTAAATATTGTTTTTTTTTCATCAATATATCTTATTTCAGTTACAATGTGACAAGCTACTCTGAAAAGATGGAAATGCTGGCTTTGCGTTACGGAGAGCGATATGTTGGTGCTGAAACAGAGACCAGCGTCAGTGTGCATTCTGGGGGACTGCAGTCCCCAAGCAGTGCTCATAAGAGGAAGGCGCTCAGACTCAAGTAACTAACATTACTTACTGGTTTTTATAAATTGTTAACACATTTTGCGGGTGGTAGGACCTTGTGCAAGATCCGTCCGGATCGCTACCACCATCTTGCTCGCTAATCCTGCCGCTAAGCAGCAGTGCTTGCACTGTTGTGTTCCGGCGTGGAGAGCAAGACAGCCGGTGTAATTACTGGCACAAGAGGTATTCCATCTAAGCCCTCTGGGTTGGCAACGCATCTGCACTCTCTTTGTTGTGGCAGGTGTCTATAGGCGGTGGTGATCGCTTACCATCAGGTGATAGGAAATACTCCTATTCAAATAGATGATTCAACCAAGCCATTTTGACTGTTGGATGCCTCTTGAATGGCAATCTTTGCTATCTGCAATTTATTTTTATACAACATAGGAAGTTGTTTGCCTTCCTATGTTGTATAAAAATAAATTGCAGATAGCAAAGATTGCCATTCAAGAGGCATCCAACAGTCAAAATGGCTTGGTTGAATCATCTATTTGAATAGGAGTATTTCCACTAGCGATGCCGAACTGTTGATAATTCTGCTATTGATAGGTGATCAATCGACAATCTAGGACATCAATCGATAGGTTGCTAGTGAAATGACGACTCATCCATTTGGAGGGCTACATTAGTGAAACCAAACTACTTACCTCTAATATTCCCTTAATTTGCCGTACTTCACCTGAGAGTACTCCAAATGGATGCATTGACATTAAAAGGGAGCCAAGCCATTTGGACAGATGGACGCGTCATCTCAGTTGTTAAACTAATTTAAAACCAACTAACTTTCTAACTACAAACAACTAAGTTGCAAAACAACATACCGCCATTGAGTAATAGCACCACTCTCAAAGTAAAAGTCTCATCAAAAATCGAAATCTTACCCCATATTGGCTCATTATGTCAGTCCAGCATACCTTTTCAGTATGTTTTCTACTTTAGACAGTTCAATTCAAAAAAGGGTCCGCCACTTCTTTAACGCACATAGCAAAAGCGAGACAAGAGAACGAGTAGAGCACATCTTAGTGGACTGAATAAACTATAAAATCACATCTATTTATTCACTTGACAGCCAGTGTATAGCAATCTTAACGGCCCAATGCCCTCATACGCTGACACAAAATGCATGACCCTGTGGACCATAGGACACAGTTTAGCGTTGATCAATGAGTTAAGAAAGTTTTTTAATTTTTCAGGATGGCTCAAGCAAAGTCCCCTGGAAGGCGACTCTCTCATTTGGCAAGACGACGGCAAGCGTTCTGCAGTGCCGCTACGATTAATGAGAAAGCCCTGGCAAGTTCTGCCAAAATGGTGCTCATAGATAAAAAGTAAGTTAAATATTATACACTAGCGAATCGCCCTGGATTTGCACTAGTGCAATTTACTAATGAGGAAAAGCCATTTATTGAAGACTTGATTAAAAAAATTGAATTTTCTCTACTTTACGAAATCTTCATTATGATGTATTGAATACTAAATTTTGCCCGCGTCTTCGTCCGCGTAGACTTGTTTAATTGAATCAAGCAAACGTGCACTCAACATGCAATCTGCAATATTTCCTGGACAAATTAATGAGAATTAGTTGCTTTGCTGCTCATGACGTCACGGCGGCGTATAACTCACTTATCGCTATCCCGTAGGAACTATGCATTTTTACGGGATAAAAAGTATCCTGTGTTTTAATCCAGGTTATAAACTATGTGTGTGCCAAATTTCATCCAAATCCATTCAGTAGTTTTTATGTGAAAGAATAACAAACATCCATCCATACTTACAAACTTTCGCGTTTAGTAGGATAAAAACCTTCTGTAAAAATTATCTAAATAACAGTGCAAACCATATCAAAATCCGTTGCATGGTTTAGGTGTAAGTGGTCAAAGATTTGAAGACAGACAGACAGATAACAACTTTATTTTATACAATGTTTGATGCCAACTCAGTCACTTGGCATTGCAATGATGGAGCGGAGTATGAACTCACAGGAAAGTGGAGTGATGGATACATTTACTGCAGGACTCACCAGAGGCGTGACGTCAGTATAACCCGATTCCCGTAGCCTTACTATTTCAACTAAAATCCTAATGTTAAGCCTATCTCATCCGTCATTCTATAGCGAACGTCCCTCATCCCAGTCTTACTAAAGTGAAATTTCACGCCACGCCACTGGGACTCACTAGGAGTTCTCAGCATGGCACATAATTTAACATATATAGTACTGGACTTGGAACATGTTAATCTCTTAAGTCAAGCCTTTATTTACACTCTAGATACTCTTTACTAGTTTACAATATAATTTATCGCGCTTACATTTTGGTGGCCTGCCATTTTGCTTTTTAATTGGTCGAAATTTTGGTTATTGTTAGCAGATTCAGAGGCTCTAGTATAAAAATTACTGTTTTTTAAAAATCTCTTTTACCATTATTCTAACAAAGACAATTTTAAGTTACTTCCCTCACAGAAAATTGGTCAACACATCTGAGAGAAGGAGTCCCCGCCTTAGACGCACACCGGGCAAAAAAACCCCTATACGAAAGACCCCAGGCAAGAAAACTCCAGCAAAGACCCCTAAAACCAAGAGTGGAGGTTCCAGCCGGAAGAAAATTATGAGAAGACTGCTTATGGACACTGAAAGCATGACAAGGTCACAACCGACTCGAGAAACACTAAAAAGAGCTCTGTTTGTTAGTCCAGACAACAGAAAGTCCATACCTTCAGCTCCCAGCACGTCAGTGCCACTTCAAGCCATGCGGTCTAAGAGAGCTTTGTTCTCATCACCAGAGAGAACGGCTGAAACCAAAAGTGCTGACGGAACTCAGAGTGATCACTTCTTGAAGCGGAAACTGGATGCTTTGGACGAGCAACCAGAGAACAGCAGAAGCAAGATAGCTAAGAGCCTCTCGTTCGGAGGTGATACTATAGGCAATGTCAACCCGCACAGTTTGAATCGTCGAGCGTCGGAGGTGTTCAGTAGGAGGAATTCAGCGGAACTGAATGAAACCCATAAAAAGGTAAGACCATTCAAACATGATTGGGTCAACTTATTGTTTGAGTACTAATTTGCTGGCTCTAGTGCACGTTGGCTGTCGCGTTTGTACGTTAAAATTAGCACCATATGTTTTCCATCTCACATACACTGACATATAAACGCGTAACTCTAATTGACCGATAGGCCCACGTGTACTAGAACCAAGGGATTTTAACTCACGATTGTTACACATATTTCTGCCATCAAACGGGACTTTAACACGATAAAAACACTGGTAATTTTCCGACCGCATCGCAACGGCCGTGGTCACCGCCACCGACCCGGCCGTTGCAATACTCGTCGAAACGTCGAAGAAAGTCCCGTTTGACGTTCTAAATAACCATGGGATTATTCGTATTCGGCATTGAAAGGGCTAAAATTTATAATTAATAGGTCCAGACGTTAGTTTGAGGAGGCCCATATCAACAAACTGGAACAAATTACCTTGCTATTCCGCGAAACCAAACTGCCATGCCAAAGACGAATAATCCCTACAACTGGTTTCGCAGAGTAGCAAGGTAATTTGTTCCTGTTTGCTAAAAGTTATGTCAGTTCGTGAAATAATCGTGCTGTACAGTCAACTAATTTGATTCATAGGCCATTGTAGAACATTGCCGCAACGTGTCAACGCTGAGATAAATAAATAAATAAATATCTTGGGACAGTTAACACTAATTGACCTAGTACCAAAGTAAGCAACTGAAACTGCTTGTGTTATGGGTACCCAGACAACGAATATAAATACTTATATAGATAAATACATACTTAAATACGTATAACATCCACGACTCGGGTACAAATATTCATATTCATCATACAAACATTTGCCGCTCCCGGAAATCGAACCCGGAATTTCAAACTTTGTAGTCAGGGCCACTAACCACTAGGCTACCCGGTCGTCTAAAGACCGTGAGATATTATGACATTTCTTCAGAAGTCATGACGTTTATTGTGAAACGGTTCTACAGTGGTCTATGAATGAAATTGGCTGACTGTGCAATAAATACGTTTTCCGGTTAATCGCAGAAACTTCTGTGGGCCGTGTCGGAAGCGCTGCGCGTGCACGGCTGGCGCATGTCGTCGGCCGGGTTCCGCGAGAAGGCCGAGGCGCTGGCGCGGCTGACGCGGCGCCTGCTGACGCTGCCGCCGCACGCGGCCAAGTTCGCCTCGCCCAAGCTGTCCACCTCGGAGACCATGCTCAAGTATGTGCACACATATAAATTAAAAAAAGCCTTTATTCTACCATAATTTTGTTCCTAATACTAAGTTAGTCCGTTATGGAAGTCGCCTCTTTGGCGTAGGCCTCCACAAGTTCCCTCCATGTATGTCTATCTTTAGCAAGTCTCTACCATACTGTCTGAATATACCCTCCCACCGTTTCTTTGGCCAACCACTTTTCCTTTTCCCATTTCGTGGTAACCAATCTATGACTTTCCTTGTTCGTCTATTGTCATGTAGTCTACAGACATGTCCAGCCCATCTCCATTTCGGACTCCTTATTCTTTCTACAATATCAATTGTTTTTGTCTTTTTTCTAATAACATCATTCCTTACTCTATCTGCTATTCTGATTCCAAACATACTATGTTCCATCTTCCTCTGCTGTACCGCCAATTCACTCATATAGTGGACAGATAATTATAAGAATATAATGGAAAAACGAGCATTTGAATCACCTGGTGTGAAGTGATCACCGCCGCCCATGGGTACCAGCAACCCTAAGGGAATTGCTGAACCGTTGCCGGCCTTTAGGTCTCCCTCTCCCCCCGTAGGCCTCCAGATCTCTTACTCAACGTATGAAACGCAACAGTAAGCTACTAGTTCATGTTGATATTCTAAGGTTAAGGTTACATAAACGTTGAAATGTCACCGAATGCGGCAGTTAGTATTTCTCGTTGCAACCATTTTATTATCTCTTTACAGACTTGCACGCCAGTACGTCTACGCTATAATCCAGGGCCGCAGCATCGAGGATTGCTTCCAAGAGGAACAGCTGAAACTGTCCAACGAAACGACCACCAAACTCACCGGCTATATATCCGCGAACGCCTATCAACAGTTTAAAGCGAGGCAGGCCGCCAGCAGCACCCTCACGTCGCAGATAAAGGAGAACGCTTGCAACGGTATCAAGCAAGAGCAACCGAAAAGTGGCAACAAGAATGTGCTGCAAGACAAATTGATCAATGTCGATTCTAGCTCCAGTAGCAGTAGTGGGTTCAGTATGCTCGACAAGTCAGCCCTCTACAAATCCCACTCGATGCCATCTTTCGAGGAGGCCGCCAAAATGAGGGCCCGCCGGCAAATTAGTTTTGACAACGTTGATTTTCCTAAGAGGTGATATGTTTACAAAAAAACACTAGTTGTTAGGACAAATGACTGATTTTCCGTAAAAGTTTTTTTTTGTGTGTTAGCGAATTTTCATTGTATTTTGATAATGATAGGTCAATGATTAATGAATTTGGTGACTGGCTGATTCAATGGAAAGTGGAATAAAATACAAGCGTTTTTGAACTTTTTTCGTGTCGAAAATTGGGGAAAAAGTACATAGAGGTATAGTAACTAATCTGAAACGGGCTAGACTACATAAAGATAAATATTTATTTACGTAAGTTAAGGTCTATGTAAACCCCTGGAAGTGAGATTATCGATGTATTTATCCAAACTGACGTAGTAAATTTATTTGATATTAAACTACTGTTAATAAATAATGCATACAAGCTAACTTTACCATTTTCTACAATTATTATTTAAAACACCTAAATATTTTTCATGTAAAGACGTTCCAGGGAACTGAGAAGTTGTCTCACCCGGATTCCATAACCGACAATAACCGTACAAACCTAACTTACCGTTTGTTATGTTGAAACATGATATTCATTAAGTTAATTTCACTTCTTATTCTAAATCTTAGGAACGGTAACGTCGTGTACTGTTTGTTTTGGCGGTGATTGTAACGTAGCTGGCAGGGAAATGAGACAGGATTTGTTCGCCTGTGTTAACTGATAAATTAAATAATGAAAATTGAGACTTAACCTTTTCAACGCCACGCCAAATATAAAAGACGTCATTCACGCCAAGCCTTTTTTGAAAGTAACGATGTTGAACCTTATTTGAAAGCACGTAAGTTACTTTTATATTTTATGCATTGGCGGATATATTCGTCATTGGCGTTGAACCTATAGTGTCGGATATATCAGTCTTTGGTGTTGAGAAGGTTAACATAATTATTTAAGTTGCATTAAAATAACAAGCAAACGTTTTAATTAAATGAGGCTTATTTAGTTAAATTAGGGATTTCGCCCTCCTAGAAAGTGAGAGTTTAGCCCATTTGAAAGCATTTTAGTTTAATTACTTTTTATTTTAGTTAGTTGAATTTCGATGCCCAGATAAAAAATGACTTAAACTTAATTTATTGTTTCACAAAATAACTTTCATTGCTAAATTAAGGACTTGTAAAACAAAACCCTCAAAATTCCACTTTCTGTAGAATAAAAGATAACCCATCTATGACTCTAACATGACCGGCCAAGTTTAGTTTCCTCTTTCTTATGACATTAACATAAAATAAATAATAGTACTAACGTACAGAAGTTCTCTTTTTCGGCCGCGATTAAACGAATTCCAACTTAATTAACACGCACAAAAACTTCGTACTACTTCATACACATTCGCCAGGCGACTTGCGTCAAAAGGAACGCGCCGCTCGCGTCCGTTTTCCCCCGCAACTCCTGGCGACACGTTAGGGTTGCGCGGCATTCGTTTTCAATTACACTGACACAGCGTGGGCGAGCGAGCGAGCGCGCGACAAGCCGACAACCTACTACGATTTGCCTACGCTGTAGGCAAGGCGGCCGAGCGTACCTACAGTGCGGAGTGGACCCTCCCCCCGACATTAGTTTCACAGATACGCGGGGAGGTATAAGTAAAATAAGTAAAACCTGGGCCGGTCATGTTAAAGCTACTGCTGGTTGATATGATTGTGCTTGTATGTAGATAATAGAATGTTTAACCTTCGACGTTGATATTTCAACCTAATATGAACGTACATATAACTGGAAAGGAGTTTTTAATTATTGACAATTATATATTAGTTATAATTTAATATATTGAAGTTACAGGATGGCGTGTAACAAGCCTGAATAACAAATAACTGGGGTTCCGTAAGCACGCTCGCTAGGCAAAAGCTAATAAGATTTGGCACCTGCAACAATCTGATAGGAAGGACAGAAATACAGACAAACTTTCGCATTTATAATATTAGAAATCCGATAAACAAAGAAGCAGTGTGGCGGAACTGGCAAACGCAAGGCACGGAATGCTGATGTTGCAGGTTCAAGTCCTGCCATTGCCCTAATTTTTCTTTGTGTTGTCATTACAATTTTAAAGAAGCCGTGTTTGTAAACATTATTTAACAACAAATTTTGCGGTAATTCAAATACTTGGGCAGCGAATAATAAATTAAAAAAATTAAGTCACGTTTTGCACTCAATTCCATTGGTTTAGTCCTGTTTAGTGCTTTCATTGGATTATTTTACCTATTTTCATCACGAAAGAGGTAAAAAGAGGTCTTAACACGCTAGCTTTTATCGCTGACATGAAGCATATATCTTTTTCTAACCAGCTAGCAAGTGCGAGAGGGACGGATGCTTAAGGGCCATTTACATGGTACGAGTTCTCGCATGCGAGTTGTATTACAATGCGGGCTACCCAGGTACAGTTTTCTAAAAATATATTGAGCATCGGCAGTATTCGTTTGCGCAGAGAAGCGCAGACCGGTTTCCGACAATACCCGAACGTGTGAATAATCCATATTGTACTTTATTTGCAAGCGCAACTGGCAGAGTATTGCTTGCTATGCATTCTTAGCTTTGTCCCGCTTACACAATTCGTACACTGTGGCGCACGGGCTGCCGCCATGTTGCTCCGAAATCGATAGACCAATAAAAGCGCAAGAGTCTAGCGCGCGTAAAATTTTACTTTATCATTGGTAGATCGAAATTTCTCGCGCTACTAAAATTGGTCTACTGCGCAGGTACATCGTGGCACAATATATTTTTGGTAATACTGTACTATGTGACGGAAGGATTGATCGAGCCACGCAATGTAACGCGACTCTCATACGAGTACTTGCTACATGTAAATGCCCCCTTATGTACGTTATAAGTTATAAGCGCTAGTGACTATAGCTGGACAGGGGATCTATTACGCGTATCCAATTATCCAAAATGAATCTTTGTGGTTTGAAAGTTTGTGATCGCTAGATATTTTTAGACTTTATAATTCTAGATTGTTTTTTTAGGTGGAACGGGTCCGTGTTAGTGTCAGACGCCAGCCCCCTGTACAGTCAGCGTCAAATATACCAGAGCGGGCAAGGTGTCAAAAATATCTGAACACGCCCGAGCGTAATTGAGAATAGAGTCGAGTTCAGATATTTTTGACCACCTTACCCGCTCTGGTATATTTGACGCTGACTGTACCACATAAGTGCAACTGCTACAATTTGACATAATTGTAGACTTTTTCATACAAAAATGTGACAAATATATTGTATTGTAGCTTGTAAGTTGTGATATAGGCCAGCTGCCACATGAATATGTGCTTACGGAATCCGATGAAATAGTGATTTTTATTTTGTTTTCTAAGTATAAAGTGTTATTTAACGATTGTCAGTTTGTGTAATAAATGACCCAAGTACAACCAGCAACAAACTTAGCCCACCATTAAAAAGGGAACTGAGAGAAATTGTCTATGCTCGTCAGAGATAGATATATCAACTTCAAAGTGCATACTATATGACTCCCATTAGAAAAATGACACTTTCTCGCAGTTCCGTCTTTAATGGTGACTTGTGTCTTCGATTACAAGCGCTTTAAGAGCTGTACAAAGTATCTGTATAAAGGCAATCACCTGTATACAGCTTACAGCGCCTTGTTTTTTGGGAATAAGGTTTGCACGGAACGCTACATGTCTGTAGAGCGCTGTAGCCATATTGTGTGGACAGGAGGATGATTGGTCTCTCATTGACTCTACATTTTCATACTAGTGTCCGGCCGGACTTAGAGAGTAAGTATTTACATAGGATATACCTGGTCTTTGTGTGCTTCCTTTTATAGTTTCGCTTGTTGTTTTTATTTGTAGCCCATTTATTTTGTAAAAACAACTTACAAGTTACTCCGATATAGTGATGCCAATATTTTCCAGTCTTACTTTAACCCTTTATCAGGCAAAGGCGATTTAACGACAATATATGTTTATTTAGGGCTTGATTCACTACTCTAATAAGATCCAGTGCACCTAGCACGAATCTTCTCGACACGCGTTTACTCGCTATCACGGAATAAATAGTAGTACTAACGTACAGAAACTTCTCTTTTACCACCGCGATTAAACGAATTCCAACTTTATTCAAACGCTTATAAAGTTCGTATTACTTCTTACACCATGCGCCAGGCGATGCGAGTCAAAAGGAACGCGCCGCTGGTTGCACGGCATTCGTTTTCAATTACACTGTCACAGCGAGGGCGAGCGAGTGAGCGCGCGGCAAGCCGACAGCCTACTGCGATTTGCCTATGCCATAGGCAAGGCGGTCGAGCGTACTTTAGTGCAGAGTGGAAGCTCCCTGTCGCTATGTAAGCCAGTGCGTCTCATTCTAACCAGCCCAGTTGGAGAGAGACGCTTAGAGTTACGTAGCGAGTTAACCCGAATCGAAAAGATTCCTGCTATGTGCTAGTACAATGTCTAACCTACTGTCCAACGGATGTGATGTCGTCTCTATTTCTTCTATAGACACAAACAGGGACGGTATATGTATATCGGGAACTTATCAGAGAGAGGTGAAACAAGCCCTTAAAGTTTCAACTTTTATCCACACGATATGAAACAAATTGCTGGAATGTGCTTTTTATGATTTTAGACCGAATTTTAACGAAACTGCGTCTGTTTTTTTTTAAGTTATATCGGTGAGATCTGAAAAAGGGTTACTGCATCACTTCTGGCAAGGTAAATTAAGACCACTTTCATGTGTTTGTTACAATTGCTGAGTCTGATCTCAGAATATTTCTAGGTAATACATTATTTTCCTTTTAATCGTGGTTTTATTCCTTTACACTTGTAATTATGCTCTTTCGTTATCTATAACGTCAATTTACAATACAAAGATTTAAGCGATAAGATAATCCGCCATTAAAAACAATGTCAGCCTGTTCTTTGTTGATTCAAGTGAAGTGACTAAAATTAGCTTTTATTTCGTGTTGAATAATAAAATGGGTGGTTCGCAATCGTACCCCGGTCTTACCCAGGATCTGCTGGAAGATTATACGGCACTAACGTATTTGAATAAAGGAGAAATACTATAGTAAGCTATATATAAACAGTTTTTTTAATACTCTCTAACACCAGTCTACGAATAAATCGATACTTGTTCTAGTTTAATGAAGAAGTTCTATTCCATCGATCCAGAGAAAGTGACGGCGAATTATCATCACAGATTTGGTAAAGACGATCTGCTTAAAGTTTGATGTTCTGCGAGTAAGTATATACATGGTAGTCAGGGGCGTAGTGACGTAAAATGACGCCCAGGGCTCGCATCCAAACTGCGCCCCTATCCCTTTGTAAATAATTTTAAAAACAGATACCTACACATTTTTTTTTATTATTTTACTAATTTTGAAATGTAATGTATGTAAAACAAAAAAAATACCACAAATATGTCCCCGTCTGGAATAAATGTATCTACAATAACGATTAAATGATCCTCAAAAGACTTTTATTTGGCCATGTATACGAATTTGGATTGTATTTTTTTTAATAGGTAGTCAGTAAATTTCGTTTTTTGCGCCCTCCTTATTTGGCGCCCAGGGCACATGCCCTGCCTGCCCCACCCTAGTTACGCCCCTGATGGTAGTAACGTTATTGTTTAAGTCGAAAATAGTTTGGAAGGTAAACCTAATTTTAATTAGGCAAAATAGAAACACCTACTGTTTTTTTAAAATCGCGCTCTTGGCGCATTTACCTAACTCCTAATGTTGGATCTCTTTCAATATTGTCATGATCACGGGTTTAATCGTAAAAAAACATTAGGTTTTTATGTCTATCAAAAGGTTGTCTGCATGAGATCGCTCTCAAACAATAAGACCGCCTTTTGGATTCGTTCATTTAGGATTTTCTTGATCTGTTAGATTCTTAGTAGCATATTTATTTTGTATTGTATTAATTAGGCGCCCAAGTGTATCCGATAAAACTAGTTGGCTCTATTAAGTAGCACCGAAGGGTATTTTTAGTGTTAAAACACATTACTTACCCTTCTTTCAGTCGAGTAAAAAGAAAACAAATTGGCGTTAATAGGGTTTCTTTCGACGTTGTTATTGAAAACACCAGCTAAAGCTAAACCAGTTTTCTGAACTGTAATGCAGGAAAAATACCAATAGATGGTGTTGAACGGAATTACGCTTCAATGTATGGAGACCGTCAGTCTATCCAATACATTTTATTTGTTTATATCTGGTAAGCTATGCCCACTTGTCAGTGCATAAGGTCATGCTCTAAAGGTCAGGTTGGTCCTTTATGGTAAATTTTTATATCTATATTATAAACATTTACCATAAAGGAGCTCATGGGCGTATCTTCGTCCGCCGTCGTCGCGCACGGTTTTTTGGCAATTGCACCGTGCATTTTGCCAGTGTCTACTGCGCGGCTTATTTAAAAGTTAGAGCATAAGGTCCTGTTTACACTTTTATTAGTAATTAGGCGAGTTCATACAAACATGTTCTGCTAGATTTCCAGGGCGGGGGGCTGCCCCTCCCTGTCCCCATACGCCCATGAAGGTGCTTATACACTTGATAACAGCTTTAACAACATCGAGCATATTCGCCTGAATTCGCCATTTTTAAAAACCTGCACGCTGCGTGCTGTCTTCCAGTTTATGAATGTGAATCAGTTTGTGAATCATTCATTAGAAAGCTCATTAAAAGTGAATGCTCAAGTCTATATCTACCTTAAGTATCACACAGTTTCAATATAAATTAGGGGTAAGTAGAATAGCGTCCGCGTACACATTTTTCTTTTCAGACAAACCCGTTTCAAGACCGTCTCGTGAGAGTCTTCTCATCCCAAAACGACGAAAGCTTCTCCTTTGAAGACTTGCTGGACTTGTACTCAGCAATGAGCTCGGAATGCCCCACGGAAGTCAAAGCTGCATGGGCCTTCAAGATTTTTGGTAAAGTTTATTGACCCCTGTAGGTGACGCAACGAGAGTTGAGGCAGGGGGGTTCCACTCCGCACTGTAGGTGCGGTCGCCGCACCACCCATGGCATAGGTTAATCGCAGTAGGATGCCGGCCCGCCGCGCGTGCGCCCGCTCACTCTGTGTCGCATGAGATAGCTTACTATAATAGCAGCCCAACCCTAGCGGTGCGCCAGGGCATTGCGGGTGGAAGGCGGGCGCGGGCAGCGCTATCCTTTTAACGCATGCCGCCTGGCGAATGACGGGCGAATGTTTATGAAGTAATACGAACTTTTTGTGCCTGATCATAAAGTTGGAATTCGTTTAATGGTGGTCGAAAAAGAGAAGTTTCTGTACATTAGTACTATTATTTATTCTGTGGTTGAGGTTACGCACACTGCTGCATGTCATGTGTGTACCAGAAAACGTTCCAATTTTAAAATTGTTGTTTTGTTTTGTATATACTACTATATACTGTGTAGTCGTGTGTGTGTAATCTGTGTTGTGCTTAGAGCTTTCATACCGGGAGAGGCCTTGTGTGATTATTTGCTTACACAAAATTCTGCCATTTCTCGCGGGGGGTGAAATCTCAAACCTACCACACTAACGCAATTTCACTCTGCGTGTTTACAAACCCACACCTTTAGAAAATTACAACACATTATCCTTTTCACGCACATACATTCAATATATGTACATGCAAAGGTTATGTTGCGATACAGCGTAAGTAAACGAAAACGCAAATGTACGTCAAGGAATTTAATTTCCAACCCACCTAAGGTTCAATAGCATATAGCAAACTGTCACCATAAGAGCTATAGAGCAAGACGTTAGTTTGACATATCGACCTTAATGCATTGCGAATGTCAGACGACATTTCAACGAAATGGGTAGGGAATTAAGTTCCTTGACTGTATTTCTCCTAATTAACTGAGCGAGGGATCTGTCGATAAATAATATCGATATATTATATTCAGATATTACATCATAAATGTACTTATGTAAAACAATCAATCTGTCTAATCTATCTTGCTCGCTAATTCTGCCGCGAAGCAGCAGTACTTGCACTGTTGTGTTACGGCGTGGAGAGTAAGACACCCGCGAGAGAGAAAACTCTAAGGTGTTGTGTTACCTATAATAAAGGGTCATTTACATGATACGAGTTGTCGCATGCTAGTTGCATTACATTGCAGGCTACCGAGGTATGATGTGATCGATCGAGCCACGCAATGTAATACAACTCGCAAACGAGAACTCGCCCCATCTGAATGACCCCTAAAGCACAGTCTAAAGTACTTCCAGTTTTTTAATGGCTTTCAGCACTCTTCGTACATCTCACTCGCTTTTGCGTCTGACAATATATTTGTCACTCGTATTTCTTAGGAACACGAAGATTGCTGATAGCTTTTAAGAAACTGGACTTACTGTACGAATGACAATCATTTAATCGCAGCTGTTTACATACTTTCTGATTATTTGTGTTGCCTAAGGCGATGCACACACTGCCCGCGGTGCGCGGAGCGACGAACATTTCTCACGCACGGAAACGCGTCGTGCTACCGCGCGTGTTTTCTTTCTATACAAACTGAGATACTCGCTTAGGGTCTCCGCTAAGTCGCGCGGGAACACGGAGCGGGTGCTCGCCTATAGAAAAATAGTATGAGAGCGTCCGCTATCTCGCGCGGATAAGGGCTCATATTATTTGTTCAATAGACGTTCGTACAATGTTAAATGTGCGGCGTTGAGCACCGTGCACCGCGGCAAAGCACGGCCCACTCTCAGGCCGTCGGCTGTGACCTTAACATTCCTCTTATCCCTCAGGTAGTGTATCTCTTATAATTATGAAACCAGATATACCCGCCCTGAAGTTTAAGTTGTCGCTTGCGTCATTCACTGGAGTTTAAATGCATGCCATATCAATAAAGACTGTCGACATGGAATAAAAAGTGGAGTCTGTGAAACTCTGTGAAATGGACGAAACTCTTTAAGGCTTTCCATACCAACTTATACTTCTTTACAGATCTGGACGAAGACGGGCAGATTTCCGAGAGAGATATTAGCGAGATAATCGACAGACTGACTGCAGACCCCGAGAACATACACCACTGCATCGATACTAGCTCCAAGAAGAAAATTGCCGATGCGGTAAGCCTTTAGATTTTGTTTAGATTATTACGTAGGTAATACTAGCTTTTAATGCCTGGCCACACCGGTGCGCATGCAGCACGGCTGCGACGATATGCGCGTGCACACGCCGGTATTGTAATGTATGGAGTATTTGTTGGGATGCCACATCGATTGCGTCGCGTGCACGTAACGCAGCTCTACGAACTGGAGTGCGATTTTTGAATCTCACCGGGTGACTAAAGCTCGTCAAAATGGCCGAATCTCTATGAAAAACGGCTATTTTGGTGAGCTTTAGTCACCTGGTGAGATTCAAAAATTGCATTTGAATCTCACCGGGTAACTAAAGCTCACCAAAATAGCCGTTTTTCATAGAGATTCGGCCATTTTTGTGAGCTTTTCTCACCTGCGGCCCTAACATGACAGCCCAGGTTTAGTTTAACCCCTCCCTGCGTCTCTGTCTAACTAGTGTCATAAGAAAAGGACGCAGATAGAGATAAATTAAACTAGACCAGTTATGTTAGAGCCACTGGTGAGATTAAAAAATTGCACCTCTGGTTCCGTGCTGCATACCTACGTATCCTGCGTAACCCCCCTTTATCGTTTGTTTTAGGAACACCCCGTACGCTTGTGAATAATTGAACATGATTCCATGTTACAGATACTGAACGAGATGAAATTAGACAGCGCCGGAAGTATGGGCCTGAGCGAATTCAAAATAGTCATGTCAAGAATCCCCGAATTTCAGACTTCGTTCTATTTTAGGATTTAATCAGATAGTTACATTACCTACAATCTATGAATACATGTTTCGCACACGCTGAAAATAAATATACTGAACGTAGAGCTGTTGTTTCATTTTAATTGTTATCTTAGTTTTGGTGATAGTCATATTTCTTCGTGTTCATTTTAATACTGTCAGCTTTTAAGTAATTACTCAAATACTAAAATGTTCTACATTTTTTATTTGGATTCGACCCAGGGATTCGAATGACATATTTCGGAAAAAAAAGAACTTTTTCTCTTCGTCATCTTTGTAACTTTGTATCACTGTAACTTCTAAAATATCAGCTTTTTACCTACTTCTTTGGACATAAATATGTTTTAAGGGTCTTCTACAACAATTTTGCACTTTTATGCCATTAGATTTTTGAGTGGAATACCGTATTGTAGCGGAAGGGTAGTAAGTATGCTAAGAGAGGCGGTACAGTCAAGGAAATTGAAACACGTACCACCCTAGAACCTAGTCGAAGAGACATACGCATGACATTTGTGTGACATAGCCTGGCGTTTAACGCGTCGCGTCATTGCGATAGGGTTCTGAGGTGGTACGTGAATATATTTCCCCTACTGTACGTTTATCTGACGAAGGCCTTGCAAGCCGCCTTGTTGAACCTGCCGCCGAGGGTGCGGCTCGGCAGCGCCGGGATGCCGCTGGTGCGGCCCGTGGCGCCCGGCAGCACCAGCGGCTGCTTGTACTTCACGTGGTACTCCGGGAAGGAGAGGTACGTCCTGAAATATGTCAGATGGATGTGTTCACGAAGAAAATTAGTACCTATGTCCATGATCTTAACTTGGTCCTAAGATATTGATAGCTTGTGTTCACTTACCTTTGCACCCATGGGCGTACCCAGTTTCTGGCCTAGAGGGGGGGGGGGGGAGGCAAGTCAGATGCTAAATTCGGTAATCTTCGTCCGCCATCGTCGCGCGCGGTTTTTTGGCAATTGCACCGTGCATTTTGCCAGTGTCTACTGCGCGGTATATTTAAAAGTTAGAGCATAAGGCCCCGTTTACACTTTGATTAGTAATTAGGAGATATTTCCAGGGGGGGGGGGAAGCTGCCCCTTCCTGCCCCCCCCCCCTCCTGGGTACGCCCATGTTTGCACCGAATATGTTATGCTAACTATGATCGCAATAAATAGAAATGAAGGTAAATGCGCAAGATTACATTATGTTACATATATTATACAACCACCCAAGGTTCTTTCAGTGTATACTAGTAAGACAGCCGCACGGAGGGATAAATCAGATTTGGGTGGTGATGTTTCATTTGCCATAATTAAGTACTGTGTGTCATATTTGTAATGAAAACACGTGCAAAATACTTCAGGAAAATACACTTACGGTGTCATGTCTGGAGGGCATTGCCACATGTACTCCGGGTCTTTGAAGTAGACCAGTGGATGGTAGGCCTTCGGGTAGCCTCTGTAATAGTCCCTATGACGCTGGCACGCCTTGCAAAAACAAAAACAAACGATAATAAGCATAATTATACACGCTGCACGTTATTTACATTAAGTACCAAAGCGAAACTTAATACACACATCATAAAACATTTCAATTTCATCTTGACGACCATTATCAACGAATAGAATATCCATCGCTTGCAAAACTAAAATTTAATCTTATTCAGAAAATTTGAGAATTGAGAATCAACTAAATAAATTTGAGTTTTGGCGCTTCTGACAAATTTAGACACCACAGATAAAGCAAAGAGTGGTTCAAATTATGGATGACTATGGACCGTGAACAGGCAGCTTTATAGACAGCCGGTAGCACTGATATTTTAACACACTACTCTGCAATCATTTTGCAATACTGTTTATTGCCGGGCATTAGTTAGCCATCCATCTCTTTCACACACGATAAATTAGAAAGGGATATACCTATGCGGTGTACGTCCTCGACAAAAACTAATATGTTATAGCCTCAGGCGAAATTATAGCGCGATTCGAGGCGTGATTCGAACGAGAATGTGAAGAGGGAAGGAATTAAGGGAGAAGGCTTTCAGTACACTTCAAGAAATAAGATAAATTATTTTAAACTCAATCAATTGTAATTTAAAGAAACCCCTGCCAAACTTCAATCATGCAATTATTGGTGTGTGACACATGGTTATAGTACTAATTAAGTATTTATTTTCTAGCGACTATAAGCTTTACAAGCTGGTTTGTTGTAACGTGCAGCTAAACAGCGATCTGGTAGCGGTGGAATACCCGACGTGCGATCAGTGGTTGTAGCAAGAACTGCAGGTTTCTTATATTTGACATGGAAATCAGGGTAGCTCAGGTATACACTGAAATAAGTAGGCATAAATTTAGAATTAAATTTGTACGAAACCTAACGTTATTTCCTTAAAAATAAGATCTAATGAAAACTTACTGAGACATTTCAGAAGGACACTGATAAGCATATTCCGGCTCTCGGAAATAGCTTAATGGATGATGGGCTTTAGGATATCCTCTATAATAGTCTCTTTGCATTTGACAAGCCTGCGAAAATAATAGTTTAGTATCATCAATCAAATACTTAGTACAAATATAAACTGAAATCAAAATTTAATTAGCGAGAATCATTTTAACTTGTGTGTTACATCTTTATTATTATTAGCTTACTTCGTAGAAGTGATTTATTTCCTCTTGTCGCAATACATCTAGAAAAAGAATATATTTCACCATGATTATAAAATATTAACAAAGTTCCTTGTATTAAATTTCAAAATTATTGAGTCCGTTTAAATTGACAACCTTATTTTTAATTTCTTTCTATTCATAAAAGCTTGGCAAAAAAGTGTATAAAACAATTGAGAGCGCCACTTTCTTCGTAGCTGTCACATAATTAACACTAAATGCTTGATAAAAATTTAGTTCCACTTTTCACCGGGTCAAACTTTGTTTTGCCAGGCTGTAGTTTCATAGTCTATTCCATAGTTTTTTTTTAAGAATAGACAAGAAGATTTAAAACAAAAATGGCACCGTACGAAAATGTCAACTAGAAACGTCAAAACAAAATCCGGAATTTTGTTGTAATATTTTAATTCACAATTATTTCATTCTAGTTTAAAAATTTTACCTGCGTAGCACTACAACTATGTCTAAAAAGCGGTGCTTAAAGAATTGTAGGCTAGTACCGTAAGGTCGATTACCAGCCTTTGTTATTTTGGGTGAACTATTTTTGTCCGCTCTACATTCAGTGCATTGGAATAATTTTGACATCCAGGAAAAGAATGTTCTTCCTATATGGTGAGTACATTGCAGCTCAAGCTATAATGAGTGTTATTAGCGCGGAACTGGTTGAGTTGTAGCTAGCGGCTGATGATTTACGCCGCGTACCTACGTCGCATGGAGATCATTAACATATTTTTTACGTGAACGAAACGTCAACTTGGTGCATAGTTCTGCGGTAAGGTTCCTCGGTAATACATAATGCGGCAAGTTATCACTACAAAGCTGAGTAAGGCGCAGCTATTGGTAAACATTGCCAATTTGCTTCAAACAAATTTCAGTGCTGTTACTTCTAGTTTGTGTTCCTTAACCTTTTATTTACCAATCTTAACTGAACACTTAAGCTTTCAACAGTTTATCTCAATATTTCCGGTATGCTTAAAGATATGCTATTTAAAGTATCATAATATTGTTTAACACAGTACAGTAGAATATATTAAACAGAAACTAAAATATACAATTTGTGGTGAACATTTAAGAAGTTAAGATATATTTTGATCAAGAATATATAATAATATTTGTACTGCAGAGCTAGTCATTCCGAGTATTCATAACTGTAATGCTTGAATCTAATTTGTTGCACTGTATGAGAATGTTGGTAGTAAGTCTCTCCCAGCTTAAAGAGTCTGTATTAAAGTCGCTTTACCTGCTTGTATTTCACCAAGAATAAGCCAACTGTTTGAGTCTTACAGTGCCATAAACGACCAGGCTTCAAACTTATAAGTGTCTCCCCGTCCTCCCTTTTATTTTTCATGCCTGTATCCCTTTGGGGTAGGCAAAGATCATAGGAAAGATAGATATTTGACATCATAAGTTTAACAAAAATTTATTGTATTTCATACAGGAAATATTCAGTTAAAAATGTTTGTGTTGATTTGTTTATAATAATTTTATACCACTAAGGCGTTTTACCACTTTCATTGCCATATAGAGCTAAGCTCATAGCAGTGTTTTCTTGTCTTTAGCAAATAACCCAATATTAGTTTCATGACCCAGAATATGTTAAGAAACATCTTAAAATTGTAAAACAGTGGGTGCGTTAAACTTTACTTAAACAGATGTGACATGAATCATAATTACTGTTTATAGCAGTATTGAATCACATATATTGATACACTCGTAATTATCAAAAGTTATTTATCTTATCTCCTGCACATTGGCTGATTCCCATTCCAAATCTTTGTTTCATATCAAATAGATAACAAATTGTTATTACTGAGCGAGTGAGTCAACTGGCTACATCATTAGAAATAACTGCAGCGATTGATTTCTTTTCATTTAGTAAATTGCTGCTTTACTTAGGTGTATTTTTGTGAAAGAATACTGAAAAAAACATTTCAAATCACATGTCCTTAAGAATTACTGATGTGCTGAGCGATTTTAGCATTTTTGATTTTGACCCTTGACCAGACTAAAGAAAAATATCTCCCACATTATTGTATTTAAAATTATACATATGATACAAATTGGGGTTAAAGAATTATTTATTTCTCAAAAGAATTACGTTAATTCACTTAAATGAGAATGTAAATTAATAAAAATTCATTCACTGGTTAGTAAGCGTGCAGCAGCTGTAATAAACACTAACTTGCTACTAAATTGATTAATCTCCTAAATAAAATAATAAAATAAATATTAAACTCCTATCCTCCTGGAAATTGGCTATGCATACTAATAATTATGCATGCACAGCTGGGTTGCTTTTGTAACTTTTTCCTTTTTTGAAAAAACGAACAGCATTAAATATTACAAAATAGATATAAACAAGGAGAAAAAGTATGAAATCGGTACTTTATTATTTATGCTGCTATGTTATTTATTTTCTTTTGCAAAGCATTGAAATTGTTTTTTGTCATCTCACTGTAAAATATTAGTATGGGATTTACCAAAAATGTATAAAAGAGTAGTTATGTTAAGATTTTCGATGTTTAATAAAATAAAACTTAATTAAGCAGTAAGTTCCCAATTGAAACATTCATATATTTAATTTTTTTTTGTACAAAAATATTATTTACATTTATACAATGTCATTAATTTTAACTGGCAGATGTACATGCGTAGGAGATATTTAAGAAAAATCAGTACAGTAGACTCTTATAAGAGAAGAGCTATTTAAAGGCCAAAATAATTTTCCTTAGAATTTTTCTTGTTTGTTTGTTTGTACGCGCATCACGCAAAAACTGCCACACGAAATTAGACCCAGTTTTCACAGTGGTATTGCTGGAGGTATAACTTAAAATTTGGTGCATGCACGGAAATCAGAAAACAGTTATTTGATTTCCGTGGGTGCATGTTACATCTTGATGCACCGCCTAGAAGCCAAGTTAGTTACCTACATCCAAATACCACGCGTACGGCCGCAGGCAAAGATATTAAAAGGAAAACATGCCAATGTTATTGGCCCCTGATATAATGTATTGTGTTTGAATCAATTGTGTGACCCCTTCAATGCACGAATCATTGACTCATCAGTTTTGTGAGTGTTTCGCTTCAGTGACTGATAACATTTACATTGTTGGTCATACAATGTATAAATTTTGTGTGACAACAACTATTGTCATGATTGGATTACAACTTCGAACTATGTATTCATTGCTTTGTTTACAAGTATATTGATTTCTGAATGTTCAATGAGTATAACATTTGTTTTTGTGGAATTAAGGTCAGACAGATACCATTTCACCAGCAAGTTAAGTTATAAATATTACATGCTCATTAATGGCTAGTTAAAATAGTTGTATATTTAAATAACTGCGAAAATTTCGACATTTCCGCCTCATACACCGATCCACCTTATTTTTTTAAAGTGTATAATTTCACCTACTATATTTTTAGTGTATAACGATTCATTTAAGTCTAGATCTGAGGCTTTAGCACGCTTGTTTTTATCGCTGGCATAAGGAATATATCCCTTTCTAACCAGCTGGCGTGTGTGAGACGGACGGAGTTAGCTGTTATACAGAAGACTATAGCCAAGGGGGTTCCTCTCCGCACTGTAGATGTACGCACGGCCGCCTTGCCTGCGGAACAGGCAAATCGCAGTAGGTTGTCGGCTTGCCGCGTACCCGCTCGCTAGCTCGCGCTGTGTCAATGTAATTGAAAACGAATGCAGCGCAACCCTAACGTGTCGCCTGAGAGTTGCGGGGGAAGGCGGACGCGGGTGGCGCGTTCCTTTTGACGCGAGCCGCCTGGCAAATGTGTATGATGTAATACGAACTTTTTGTGCGTGTCAATAAACTTGAAACTGGTTTAAACGCGGTCGTAAAAGAGAAGTTTTTGTACGTTAGTAGGTACTAATTTATTCTGTGCTATAGCTGTTGTTCTCGAAAGGCGACCGCGTATTGGCAAGCGCAGTGTAGGACGACCAGCCACAAGATGGTCTGATGACAACATACAGGTGGCAGGAAGGCGCTGGTTGCATGTCGCTTCCAACCGGTCGTTTTGGAAATACATGGAGGAGGCCTATGTTCAACAGTGGACTTCTTGTGGCTGAGATGATGATGATGATGATAGCTGTTGTTGTCGCGGTGCAGGTGGGGCGTAGCGCGCTCGTGTGATGGTGATGGCGGCGGGCATGGGCGACGCGCGCGAGCGGCTGCCCGCGCTGTGGCGCCGCATCGAGGACGCGCACTACGGCTACCTCGAGACCGACGACAGCCCCGACAAGCTGCAGCAGCGGGAGAAGCTCGAAGGTACACCCGCCCTCGCACGTTATACTAAACAGGAGGAAGCGCGCGACTTCGTACGCGTGAAATTAGTAGCCTATGTCCGTTAGGGATTAGTTAAAGAATTTTTGGAATCGGTTCAGTAGTTGCAGAGATTACCCCCTACATACAAACAAACAAAGTTTACCTCTTTAGTATCTTAGTATAGAGTGTAGATTACACCCCGAGAGACGCAAGGTATAGCCAGTTGTTTGCAGTATGAATGCTGGCTCGACGGAGGTAGTACCAGTACCACATTTACACAGAATGTCGGCAGGTAATAGCAGCTTACTGTACCGCCTTTCGAATGGTGATGGAGGTCCAAGTATTGGGGGGACCTTATAGCCGAAAACGGATCAGCGATTCTCTTGGGATCACTGGGTCCCATGGGCGGCGGTGATCGCTTGGTGGTTTGTCTCTTTATACTAAATAAAGGGCAAAGTAAACAGTGTTTTAGATCATAGGTTCTTGACTTTGCAATCTTGGACTCTTCAAATGTAAATTTTCTATTAAATAAATTCATATTTTTTACTAGGAGCTTACATTACAGATTAGCCTATTGGGTCCTGGATGTAAAGCACATTAATAAAGCCATAAGGCCTGTATAGGTAACGCAACGAGGGCTGAGGTCACGCACACTGCCGCATAACATGTGTTCCAGAGAGATCCGTTCGAAATGTAAATTTAGGTTTTGTCTTGTATGGCGTTGTTTGGTCGTGTGCGTAATCGCTCATCTCAACTCTAGTTGCGTTACTTCTACAAGAGACGCGGGGCTCATGGGATGTATTTTGTCCAGGCTACATAATGGAGTACCTGTCTATCGTGCCTCACGAGTGCAAGTTCGGGCTGGCGGAGACGGGCAAGGTGTTCCAGCGGACCGTGACCGAGCTGTCCCAGTTCAGCGCGTACCGGGCCGGGCTGGGCTGGGCGGCCATCGCGCGCTACGCCGGCAACCTGCTGGCGCAGCCGTGGCGCGTCGAGTACAGACTCATACGGGTGCGTAAAGCTTCATACAGCACTTTAATATGGGTTCCTACAGCATTATCTACCTGGAATAGCTTAATACTTCTTGAAACGCTCTTCAACTACTTAGAAGGTTAGAGATACTTGACCCTGCTATACTAGCTGTCACACTGATCCTTTTTACACAGTATAAAGTCCCTATTTTTTCATGTTATTCCGAATTTTATATAGTGTATCTTCGGCCTCTTTCTTCTTCTAGATCACGCAACGGATTTCGATGCGGTTTTCACTGTCATTTACAGAACTTTTCACGGAATGTTTTTATGTACATTACATCTCGATTGTAACTGTGCAAAGCCGGGGCGGGGGGTCGGCTGTTAGATAATATTTTCACGTTCGGAGTTTCATACGAAACCAAAGAGTGTAAACATTTTCAAAACTAAAGAATGTTTTAAAGAATGTTTTAAAAAAAAAATCATGGCTTCAGGTTAAGGTTTAGATGCTGGAAAATGACTGTGCCGTTTGTATGGGGAACGCCGGATACACAATAGTCTCAAGGTTTCCACTGACGTGTATCCATTTTTCAGAGATGCGACTTATCTGAAATACTTGTATTTAAAATGCAAAATATCTATTTTCTATCTTGCATTTAAATACCTTTTTAAAAAGTATGGTATAATAAAATGTTATTCTATGCGGCTCGTCCCCTTTCCAGCTGTACTGCGGCTTCTACAAGCACGAGGTGGAGGCGAACATGGTGGGCGCGGAACTGCTGCTGCAGGCCATGGGATACCGCTCGGCCGGCGCCGGCCGCCTGGCGCTGGACGGGCCCGTGTGCCCCGACATGGCCGCCGCCATCTCACGGGACGCCATCATCGCGCAGTGCGAGTGCCAGGTGATGCCATGCCTGGTTTGTTTCGCTGTTCGGATGTTCCGAAGTGGAGAGAAGGGACGCCTGAGAGAGATCAAGTCAAGTCAAAATATTTTTATTCAGATTAGGCTTTCAGGTAGCACTTATGAATGTCACAAAATTTACCACCGGTTCGGAAAAACCTCTGATGAGAAGATACCGGCAAGAAACTAAACGAGGTGTAATTTTTTAAATAAATCAAAATTACAATGTTTTACATTTTAAATATTTGAAAATTTAACAATTTAACACAGCAGGTGTACAATATTTGGAGCCAGAGATCGCCAATGCAAATCGGGATCATTTCCAAACGTCCCTGTCCAAGATGTAGTCATTGACTTTATAATACGCCCGAGTAATTGATGTCTTCTTGACAATAGATTTGAATTTTGTATCATCTCATCGATCATTCTCGGCACTGACCTCCGATAGTTTGGAGTGGTTTACTGGGCAGTAACGTCAGCGCGGTGTCCCGCAGATAATGGGCGCCGTGTGGGAGCGCGTGTGGGGCGCGGGCGGGCGCGTGACGTGGGCGGGCGTGGCCCGCGAGCGCGCCGCGCGCGCCGCCTCGCCCGCCGCCGCCGCCGCCAGCCTCGCGCAGCCGCAGCACGGTCAGTCCGACGTTCCCTCGTTTACCTTCCTGTTTCATAAAAAAAATCCCGAGCCGTTCCCAGAGGGGTTCCACTCCTCGATGTAGAGGCGCTTGCCGCATGTCCTATGGCATAGGTTAATCGCAGTAGGTTGCCGGCTTGCCGCTTCCCGCTCGGTCTGTGTCGCGCGTTGATAGTCTTACAGTAAGCAGCCCAACCCTAGCGGTGCGCCAGGGCATTGCGGGTGGAAGGCGGGCGCGGGCGGCGCCTTCCTTTGACGCTTGCCGCCTGACGAATGTTTATAAAGTAATACGAACTTTATGTGCCTGATTATAAAGATGGATTTCGTTTGATGGTGGTCGAAAAAGAAAAGTTTCTGTACTTTAGTACTATTATTTATTCTGTGCCGTTACTGTCGTGGCCGGGGCTCGTGAGTTTCTCGCTCTGGGACGGCCGGGCGTCGGTCCCGCGCAGGACCGATTCCGCGGACGAATCTGATGATCGATCGTCGCGTTCTGTTTCAGAGATATACTCGAACCTCCAGGCGTCGACGGTTCCGCTGGAGCCGATCCAGCCGCGCGCGCGGGCCGAGACCCTGTATCACAACGCGGCGCCCGCGCCGACGCCCGCGCTGCCGTACGCGCTGCCCCCGCAGCTGCTGTACCCCGCGCACCCGGAGCTGGCGCCGTGCGGGCCCGTGCCCGTGCTGGCGCCCTACGGCCCAGTGCCCTACTTCTACCCGGTGCAGGCGCCCTACATGATACCGACGATGTACGCGCCCGTCAAGCCGGCCGGCGCCGCGCCCGTCAACGGGTACCCGCCGCACTACCGCTACCCGGCCGTGCCGACCGCGCGGCTCATCGAGCTGGACTCGCCCTGCGTCTACGAGAACGGGAAGTACGAGAGGCCCGGGGAGGACGCGGACCGGGGCCACCGGAGGGGCCGGCCGGAGGGCTCCCGGAGGAACAGCGCCTCCAGGTCCGGCTTCAGCGACGTCACGCTGCCGAGCCTGCCGCGCTCCGACACGCAGCCGGCGCTGAGCAAGGCGCGCGAGGACGGCATGGGCACGTACGAGAGCTGGGACTACGTGTTCCGGAACCTGTCGAGCAAGAACCGGGACGCGGACGCGAGGAGCGGGTTCTCGCCGTCCCTGGACCGGGATTCGAGGACCCTGGACCGGCTCGACCGGGAGGAGCGACGGGCCAAGTACCAGCCGACCACGCTGGACCTCGAGGACGGCCTGCAGGCGCTGAACCTCGACCGGTCGTACGACGAGGAGGTCTACCGGACGGCGAAGGTCAACGAGAACCTGATGAAGCTGAAGCAGGAACAGGAGCTGAAGAGGGCCAAGCAGCTCGCCAAGAAGCAGTCTGAGGATAAAAAAGTTAGGAGATCGATAGAACCGGTGGGCAATCCTAAAGCTGACGCTCTGATCACGCCCAAGGTGGCCCCCGACAAGGTGCGGTTGTTGACCAAAAAGGACGTGAGAGATAGGAAAGATGTAATAAAGCAACAGAACTCTGTGAACGGTTCCGTGCCGAGCGTCACGGACGTTAAGAAAGCGAAGAAACCCACCAAACCAGTTGAGGCGGAGAAGCCGCGAAGCAAACCGTACGAGAACGGTCACTCTACGGCGCACACATCTAAATCTAATTCAGGTAAGCTCCCAAAATACCCGTTTGCTTGATAGATCTGTACTCAAAACTTTTTTATCTGTAATTTAGACCTCTTGTTTGTGACTGTTTCTTTCAGTTTCACCTTACTGTTATGGCGCGAAAATGACTGTTTGTATGAATTAGTAACCTATGTCCTTTAGGGATAGTGTAGCTTTCTATTAATGAAAGAATTTTTGGAATCGGTTTAATAGTTCCAGAGATTACCCCCTACATACAAACAAACAAAAAACAAAGTTAATCTCTTTATATTAGTGTAGATTTATTTTGATCTATGAATTATGTTGATTGATTAATTTCGTTTTCTGTGAATATTTTTCCTACTGACATTAACTGTTAATTTCTTCCCCCACAGTCCCGAGCACAACCCAGCCGAGTTACGACCTAAAGGCACAGCTAGTAGTGTCGCTAGACGAGCCGGACGCGCCGGCACAGGACGTCGCGCGGCCACCGAGCCGACCGGCGACGGACGCCGGCCGCTGGCAGTGCGCCACCTGCACCTACCTCAACAAGCCCAGCCTGCAGGCCTGCGAGATGTGCGGTGAGTGCAGCAGTCTCTCTAATAGAGGCACCCGACGCCGGCCGCTGGCAGTGCGCCACCTGCACCTACCTCAACAAGCCCAGCCTGCAGGCCTGCGAGATGTGCGGTGAGTGCAGCAGTCTCTCTAATAGAGGCACCCGACGCCGGCCGCTGGCAGTGCGCCACCTGCACCTACCTCAACAAGCCCAGCCTGCAGGCCTGCGAGATGTGCGGTGAGTGCAGCAGTCTCTCTAATAGAGGCACCCGACGCCGGCCGCTGGCAGTGCGCCACCTGCACCTACCTCAACAAGCCCAGCCTGCAGGCCTGCGAGATGTGCGGTGAGTGCAGCAGTCTCTCTAATAGAGGCACCCGACGCCGGCCGCTGGCAGTGCGCCACCTGCACCTACCTCAACAAGCCCAGCCTGCAGGCCTGCGACAGGACACAAACTATTAACATCTTTCTATAGAGTGAAAATTGTGTATTTTTAATCACGTCTGAAACAAAAATATATGTTTATCTTTAATCTCGTTCGGCAGGCAAGTCCCGGCTGGCGCCGGAGCTGGAGCCGCTGGCGACGGGCGGGCGCGAGTGCGGCGCCTGCACGCTGGTCAACGCGCGCGCCGCTGACGCCTGCGCCGCCTGCGGGACCAGCCTGCACCACTGCCCCACCTACATCTAGAGCCCGCTCGCCAAGCCTGTCCTGGCATTTCAACACGATTCTAACCTAAAAAACACTTTGATACCTAAACCTCGTTTATCGCCCGAATCGATGCTGTAAATAGAAGAGGTGATTTATTATTTGTCGCTTTTGAACGTATTTTAACCTTCTCAACGCCAACGACGCGTGAACGAGTTGCCACTGACGCGCCGCGTCGTCATATTGTCAAACGCGAACTTGACACGTATGAGTCTGTCTTTTAACCCAGAGACTAAGTTGACGTTTCATCCCATGCATTTATGACATTACTCATATAAGTAATACCTATCAATTTAGTGTCCGGTTTAAAAAAATAGACTTATAAATCGTAATTACACCAGATGACAACATGGGTCGGTGGCGTGGTAGTCGCGACACCTTAAGAAATCCTAGACGTTGAAAAGGTTAAACGATAATTCAGCAAAAACTGATTTTTAGGTTAGAATGTTGTTTAATACTTGAGACAGGTAACGTTGTATCTGGTTCAGGCAGGCGCTGGCTGCGGCCGTAAGCCAGCAACACACGTGACAACGGGCCATTTACATAGAGCAAGTTCTCTTATGCGAGTTGCATTACATTGAGTGACTCGAGCAGTCTATCGATCACATCACACCTCGGTAGCCCGCAATGTCATGCAACTCGCATGCGAGACCTCGTACCATGTCAATGGCCATTAACTGTTCCACAACCGTGCGGTTACGTGTGTAGCCGGCGTCGTTTAGAGATCTTAACCCCTCGGAACACACCGACAAGCTCACGATGTCTGACAACGATATTGCTAAAAATCAACACTCGCGATCAAAAATTTAATAGCACTTGATATTTTCGCAAACGGGTGTAAATATTATTTACAAAAATTTAAACGTATCGTAACTATATAGGTACAGTACCCGGCCAAAAAGATTGCACATCGGTCTTTGGAAAGAGACTCGGCTAATTTCGACTTCATAGAGCGTTGTCACACGCTACCTATGTGACGTTCGTCAGTCGTTGTACAGATCCCGTAGGGTAAGGACGCATTTAGTTGAAAATATATAATATAGAGTTGTTGAAACCCCTCAACTTTAAATCGTGCGATGGCATCATTAAAAAAAAAAAAAAAAGAGGAAAACCTTTAGGAACGTGAAATTATTTACAATGTTTAATTATTTTACAAGTTTCAAGGGCGAGTTGCAAATACCACTGTAATTTCCAGAATAACTTTAAACAAAATATTAAACGAAGTCAGTACTGAGACATCTTCCACTTCAGTTAAGTTCACCTTCCGAAAAAAGCAATTTAGGTATGAACGATTTTGATTTTGATATTGTTACACTGATAGACTAGTAATAAATACGGTAGTGACAATGACATTGATCTCATTGAGAGCACAAATAATGAAATGGAAGGAATTGAATTTTTTTGAAATTATTAATTTACCATACTTTTGAAACCATTGGTCTATTTTATTCAATTACAAAATAATACAGAATTGGTTTACTATCCATTTTCTAGTAGTTGTAACAACTCTCTATAGATATTCAAAGTTTACATGTCATCGATTTGACGTAAACTAATTAAGTCCATAAAGTGCAGTATTTATTTGATATGAGACAACACTTAATTAATACGATGATTGATGGACGGCCGCCAGTGTTCGGAAATCTTCGTAAACAGCCAAATGTCTCTTTCCAAAGACCGATGTGCAATCTTTTTGGCCGGGTACTGTACGTAGTTTAACTGCGGGACCCTGAATATTGTAACGAAACTTTTTGACAACGCCTGACAGTGGGTTCCGAAAGGTTAAGTGTCACTTAACTCGTTGCTTGTAATAAAACCGTTGCTAAGCAACGAGAAAAGTGACGGTGCGGTTCCAAGACTAACTTTGCTGGAGATTCCACTAACATGGTTGCCAACTTACTTCTAATCATTTGTATAGGTTTTTTTTACGATGTCTCATACGGTCGTATTTGTGGGAGCACGGATAAAAGGGAACTAGCTTTTGTATCGAGCCGCCTGATTGGCCAAACTTGCGTGGAATACGTCCAAGTAACCAATGAGGTGGCGATTCTTCTGTCAGCGCTGCGATCGAATTCGAAGTGCCCTATCTCGCTTGCTCTCCCTGGAGCGCTGTCACTTTTAAACAAAAATAGGCCAGAATGCAGCTAACTAAGATAATAAATCGTCAGCTTACTTTTACAATCTAGTATCTACCCGAGTTACGTAGTTAGAGATCCGACTAAAGGCGCTTACGGCATCATATTCTCGGGTCATGCTACATGTTACCTTAATACATACTACAGACGGCGTGTTGATGTGATAGTTAAATTCTTGCCTTTGAGGGGTAGGTATGGTACCAACACTGATTTAATATACAGTTCTTGCGCCAGTTGAAAAAGAAAGCGGATGAAAGGGGTACTTAGTGATCAATTATCGAGCTGGCATTGAGTGTGTCTAAAAGCCATTTTGATTGCTTGCGTATAAAATTAATATATCACTTTTATCTTCCACTAGGGGCCATTCATTCTTGTTCCCACTATTCCGGCCTGTGGGTCATATTTTTAAGGGTTTATTTTAGGTTCATCAAGGCATAGCGTATTGCTTTGGGCCATCTATGACGCATTGTCACTGAAAGTAGCATGCCCCAATCCGGCACGATGTGTCTTTACTATTTAACCTTTTCAACGCCAACGACGGATATATCCGCAGCACGGGTTCAGTGCGAATGACGGATATATTAGCACCATGTGTTCATCGCCAATGACGAATATATCCACACTATGGGTTCAACGCCCAGGACGGATATATCCGTACCGTGGGTTTAACGCCAATGACGGATATATCCACACTATGTGTTCAAAGCCAAGGAAGGATATATCCGTACCACGGGTTCAACGCTAATGATGGATATATCCACACCATGGGTTCAACGCCAAGGACAGACATATCCGTACTACGGGTTCAACGCCAACGACGGATATATCCACACCCCGGGTTCAACGCCAATGCCGGATATATCCGCGCCACGGTTCAACGCCAAGGACGGATATATCCGTACTACGGGTTCAACGCCAACGACGGATATATCCACACCCCGGGTTCAACGCCAATGCCGGATATATCCGCGCCACGGTTCAACGCCAAGGACGGATATATCCGTACTACGGGTTCAACGGCAACGACGGATATATCCACACCACGGGTTCAGCGCCAATGCCGGATATATCCGCGCCGCGGTTCAATGCCAATGCCGGATATATCCGCACTACGGTTCAACGCCAATGCCGGATATATCCGCACCACGGTTCAACGCCAATGACGGATATATCGGTCAGTGCGTACACCGCAAAAGGGTTTTTGTATTGAACACGGCGTTGGAAAGGTTAAACCCTCGCTGCTGCTGTCACGGCTTCAACTAGCATATCATTACCATTAAACCTTTCTATTTATAAAAGCATTTACGATACTATTTATCGATCTGTGTCTAGACAAACTGACACTCTGTTAGCGTCTTCGCTGGTAGAAACGCCCGGATGTACACACAGCAACCAACCTAATTGACGATTACAGAGGGAGCTGTGCGAAATTGTCTATGCTCGAATGTGTTTGTGAAGTACAATCAGCTGTAAAAATATACATGTATTCAGCCATTGCGTCAAAATATTTATACATCGACCTTATGTTTAGTAACTTAAGGTGTATATCTTTGACGTCTTGGTAACGTATGTATATTTATGATGCTGAACGTCAAAGATATTTTAAGTGACCATTAAATAAGTAACTGAGAGGTGTCATTTTTAGAAAGTTGTTATCTCTTTCGAGCCAGGGGCGTATTTACCTTAAGGCCATCCAAGCCATGGCCCGGGGCGCCAGGCTGCGAGGGGCGGCAGCTGCACCTATAATGAAATAGTTTATCGTCATTTAATGGGGCGCCAAAGCTAATTCGCCCGGGGTGCCAAATTTTTAAATACGCCTCTTTATCAAGCACAGATAATTTCTCTCAGTTGCCTCTTTTATGATCTTTTATTGCTGTTTCTACATGTAACTAAAATGTTCATGTTTGGTTTCGAATACGTCAAGTCTATACATGACGTCGTTTCTACTAGCGATTACGCTGTCGGTCTGTCTAAGACACCCTGTTCTGTTCTTTGACACAAATCTTAAAATTCCTTGTGTGAGAGATTATTTAAATCCTATCTTTATACAATGTTGGGTGTTGAGGTGTTACAGTATATTGTCGTTAATCGAATATTACATTTGCTCATACATTCGATTCGATCCAGATAATCCAGAGGCTATAAACATGATTTTTTATATAAAGTAGATATATATCGGTATTGCACAGTGTATTAAAATTGAAAAGAGTATTTATTATTTATTTTCTTTCATTATACAGGGTAAACATTGGTAAAATAAATAAATTAGCGAACGAGACATTTGATGTTAAACAGTTTATTGTTTTGTTCCGGTGAAGTCGGTAGAGACTGCGGCGCACGCTATCGTCGTGAGGCGACGAGCTGTCATAATAATTATTATTGTAATAAATATAGTGTTCGTTTATTCGCCTTCTAAAAATGCTTTAATGTTAGTTGAAAATTAGATAATGCTTTTATTTTTGTTTTTAATAAATTATTGATCTGTGTATATAACTGTTAGAAATTGTAAATAGTAGATTTAAAAAAATATATTTATTTAGAGCGCAGTATCGAAGGATTTATGTTAAAGATGATTAATCTAATAGCGGTACCTTATAAATTGTTGCAAGTAATTGGCGAAATAATTATAAAATAGAATCATTTCGAGGGTGCATTAAATTGTTAAACACTAAATGTAATTTTATGGTCACGTTTTATACAAAGTAACATATGCCTTAAGGGTATAGACGTAACGCTGCTCACGGCCTGCTAGCAACTAGTGCTCTTGCCTCGATTTTAGTACAATCAACAGCAATTACTAGAAAGCCGCAGACGTCAAAAAGATATGCACCAGAGGTGGATTAAATGTCGAGAGCGCAAACTTGTTTCTAACAAATAAAATATATGGACGGATGTATCCGTCATTGACGTTTAACCTATTGTGACAGATATATCCTTCATGGGCGTTGAACTTTTAGTGACGGATATATCCGTCGTAGGCGTTGCAAAAACAGAGTATAATCCTAAACAAAAGTATAAATTAAACTCTGACTATTAACATAGGTAACGTTTGCAGAGTTAAACAGTTGGTTGCCATCATTAGAAGCCTGGGGTGCAATTTTTGAATATCACCAGGTGACTAGAGCTCACCGAAATGGCCGAATCTCTATGAAAAACGGCCATTTTGGCGAGCTTTAGTCACCTGGTGAGATTCAAAAATCGCACTCCTGATCTCAAAAGCCTGTTCGTAAATTAAATTATAGTTGCTAACTGGCCTTGATTGCGCGTGGAATATTCGCAGGCGAACAATTCGCCTGTCAACTGTAACATTATGCACAGTGTAAACATAAATATAGCTATCATGTATGGAGGCGGTCAACGCACTAAGGACGTGTATTTTTCTATAATAAAAAGTAGATTTCCATGCGACACAAATGAAAAAAGGTCGTGCTTGAAGTTGAATTGCGTTTAGTTCGGACGGCATTAATTCATCATTGTAATACTAATAGGTCAGGCGGGATGACAATTTGCAGATAGAAGAAAATATGTACCTACTAAAATAATAAACTATTGTTTTATGAATTCGGTGTTGTTATTTTTGCTTTCGTAGTTCCGCAAGTTTTAATCCATTTTTGTCCGGCAAAATTCGTCCTGCGTGTCCCGCATTCTTGTAATTCTAATATACGCACCAATAATCATAAAATCTGACTTTGTTAATCATCAAGTGTATGCCGCAACTAAGTAGTTATTATCAAACCGCGAATAGAATATAATTGGAGTGTAACGTCAGCACACTGTCATTTCATAGACTTGCGTCAAGTTTCATTCCTATTTGCAGGGGGGTTCCACTGCGCACTGTAGGTACGCTCGACCGCCTTGCCTATGGCATAGACAAATCGCAGTAGTCTGTCGGCTTGCCACGCGGTCGCTCGCTCGCCCCCGCCGTGTCAGTGTAATTGAATACGAATGCCGCGCAACCCTAGCGTGTCGCCGGGAGCAGCGGGGAGAAGGCGGGCGCGGGCGGCGCGTTCCGTATGACTCGTGCCGCCTGGCGCATGGTGTATGAAGTAATACGAACTTTTTGAGCGTGTGAATAAGTTAGTATTCGTTTAATCGAGGTCGTAAAAGAGAAGTTTCTGTACGTTATGCATTCTGTGCTATTTGTATGAAATGACAGTGGGCTGACGTTACTCTCCGAGTACGTATATTCTAATCGCGGTTTGATAATATTCATCGGAATCAAGAACCGCTAGAGGTCATATTGCACATATCCCTTTCTAATCAGCTAGCGTGTGCGAGAGGGACGGAAGCTTTCGTGAGCTCTATAAACGCTAGCGTGTTGCTATTTTGTCCTATTCTAAACGAATCAAAGTGATATTTGACCATTATTTTAGTTTCTGTCCCACGTCCGGCGCACTCTTCGCCCCAAAGCTAAAAGATTGTTCCGGATTCGAAGTTATAAAAGTTGGTAGTTAAACAAGAAAAATGCTTCATAACACTACTTAATAATTAATTTTATTACTGGTTTAGCAGTCGACCAATATCACATTTCTGAGTACATTATCTTTGAGAAGCATCATTTTGACCTAATTTATTTAGTAGTGTCCGCCGGCGCCGAAGCTCCCGTGGCTGCCGTGTCCTTCGTGCCCGCCATAATCACCCTGTCCACCGTATCCGCCATGGCCGACTTGCCCGCCATGTCCACCGTACCCGCCGCTGTGGTGTCCGCTATGGCTTTCATGTCCGCCATGTCCGCCATAATCACCCTGCCCGCCTCCGAATCCACCGCCGTGTTGTCCGCCGTGGCTTTCATGTCCGCCATGTCCGTGGCCGCCGTGGCCGTGCTCGTAGCCGCTGGAGTGGCCGCCACCGTGGCCGAAGCCGCCCTGCTCGCTACTATGACCGAAGCCGCCCTGGCTGCCACCGTGGCCAAAGGCGCCCTGGCCGCCACCTTGGCCAAAGCTGCCCTGGCCGCCGAATGCTTCGCTGCCCTGGCCGTACCCGCCGCCGATTTGGCCGCCGCCTCCGTAGCCTGTCATTAATTGAATTACGATATTAAGTATGTTAATACAGTTGCCATCAAATATTAGCAGCAGAGCCGCAGGGAGGAGTAAATTAAACTTGAGCAGTCCTGTTAGAGTCCAAGTTTATCACAACCTATTGATGGAATTTCTTCGGGTGTAACGAACTGAACTGCTGTTGCTTTTTGCCACATAATTTATGCTTATAATATTTTTTTATTTATAAATTGATAGAATTGGGTAAGAGAAGATAAAATGTGTTTTTAATTTTCTTCTACGATTACTATTTTTCGAAATATGTTTGATATATCTCAATAAAATTTCTTAGTAATTTTTGTAAGTTTGTATCGCTGCAACCTACGAATAAGAATAAGTAGCTGTAAGCTCTAAAATATCAGATTTTTTATCTGCTTCTTTTCTTTGGAATAGTTTAGAATGGTTAATCAACAACAATTTTACACTTTTATGACAATCTGCCCCTCTAGCACACTAGCATTTATCGCTGACATAAAGCATTCGTCCCTTTCGCACACGCATACTGGTTAGAACGGGGTAAATGCTTTATGTCATCGATAAAAGCTAGCGTGCTCGGCCCCCTGTTTGTGACCGTATTAATTTAAGGAGCTCACCTCCTGGCTTAGCCAATGCTGCCGCAACGATGACCGCTACAATTATCTGTGAATAAAAATAAAAAGTCAGTTATTATTACTTATTGTTAGTCCCTAACGTGATCGCCTAGGTTTTTGTCTACGATCACTATTGGTTGAAATATCGCGAATCCAAAACAGTCTAACGTAAGCCCCGCGAAAACGCTCTATACAAAACGTCTAGGTATGACGTCAAACCAATTTAATTTTGCTAGTAAATGTATGGAGTGTCAAACTAAATCATATTTATTATCTACACTAGTCTACACTAATCTACACTAATCTACACTAGTCTACACTAGTCTACACTAGTCTACACTAGTCTACAGTAGTCTACACTAATATAATAAAGAGGTAAACTTTGTTTGTTTGTATGTAGGGGGTAATCTCTGGAACTACTGAACCAATTGGAAAAATTCTTCCACTAATAGATAGCTACACTATCCCTGACGGACATAGGCTACTAATTCCACACGAACGAAGTCGCGGGCGTCCGCTAATAATAAATAAGTGCATTTATACGGACTCCCATAGTAAAACTGGTTCTATTTTTTATATGGGTTAGGTAGCCTTGAGATAAAGAAAAATGTTTTTTCCTCAACTTTCGTAACTTTCAATTGTTAATAGCCCCCAAAACTTAGGTATTTGACAAAGAAATTGTGCCTAAATTATTCTTAAATGATGACATTGATGACCTACAACAATCTTTCACTTTCACGCCATATAGTTTAAGGGTCATCTAACTCATCTATCTACCTACCCAATTAAGTATGTCTAGTTCAAATCTAAATAAAATAAAACGAGTAAATTTTGATTCACTTCCCGTGGTGGGATTTATCCTTTGTTATATGTATGCAGATCCAATGACATGCAACACGAAAGTACCGTCAACACAAAAGCATAAAAACGTTATTCTTCTAAACAAAAAACTAATTTCATTCTATCTGTACGACTCGCGGTAATAATTCGATATTATTTACAAAACATGAATTTAAAAACCACCAACACGTCTTACCAAGAACTTGGCCATTGCGATATACGGTAGGTACGGTCTCTTTGGATGCTGCGCGACACTATAGTCCGCAAAGTTCCTCTCAGCTTTAAATACCCCTTTGAAATGTGTCATCTATACTGACCTCTGATGGCTTTTACGAGTGATCTTGTTTGTTGCCGTGTATGTCGATGATTTTGTTTTCGATACATCGTTTTGAGGAAAACCATCAATGAAATGTTTCTTATCACGGGTAGAGCTTAAATATTTGACAATTAGGTAAGGACCGTAGAAATCCATGGAAGAGGCCTATGTTCAACAGTGGACTTCTTGTGGGTGAGATGATGATGATGATGAAGGACTATGTAAGGTAAAGTATTAGGATCATGTGAGCAGGTTGAAATTAAGAAATCAGATGAGAACAAATGGTTCTGTTGTTTGCGTGTCTACTACAGCAAACAACAGGGGTTTAAGCGTAGTAGCCCTATTTAATTTGCTCTCACTTATTAATATAAATCTCTGCAAAGTAGTGTTTAAACCTGAATTATTGAAGATATCATGATAACGGATATAAAAACGTAGCTATGTATATGTACTTATATGTATAGATAAAATACCATATTGAATTGCAATGCCAAATGGCAAGATTATGGATTTTACTGGTAACTATAAATGATTTTTTTTCGAACTTAAGGTCTTTAGAATATTAGGTTTTTTTTATAGTAGAGTGGGCAACCGAGTAGACGGCACGCGATGGCAAGCAATCACCGCCACCCGAGAATTGCAAGCGCGTTGTCGGCCTTTAAGAAAGGAATAGGCTAGGTCCTTTATCAAGTGATAACAGCTGTAATTACTCTAAGGAATCTTCATTTTAGTTAATTGATCCAGCTACAGGATTCACCCTGTACAACATTCATATCCTTCCTACAAATATTTGTCCCTCATGGGGAATCGGACGTGCAGCCTCTAGCCTCTTAAGTCTAGTCCGGGTCACTAACCACTAGTCTATCCGGTCGTCAAGTCCGCAACGTGTCGCGGCGCTTACTTTGTCCAATGCTCCCAGGGGGTGACTCTTAGCCCAACAGCGATGAGCTCGACGTCGAAACAACGCCCAGTGGCGGATTTGCCCTAAGGCCCAAGTAGGCCTTGGCCTAGAGCGGCCAAGTATTAGGGGCGGCTAATCGTGGCAAAAAATACACTGAAGCGGTAGGTGCGTGGTATTAAAGGGGCGGCTGGTACTACACGGCCTAGGGCGGCCAAGACTGCAAATCAGCCTCAGACAACACCCTGTCTTGGCCTAGCACAGGGGGCACAGACTTATTGGGGCCAGGGGCCTCTAAGGCAGATATAAGCTAGACGCTTAACGTAAAAAATATAAGCGACCTTAAAGTTTAGCCAAAAAATAAGGGTTTTTAGGACGTGGTTCCGAGTTCATTTGGTTTTTTCTTATACAGTCAGCGTCAAATATACTAGAGCGGGCAAGGTGTCAAAAATATCTGAACTCGACTCTATTTTCAAATACGCTCGGGCGTGTTCAAATATTTTTGACCACCTTGCCCGCTCTGGTATATTTGACGCTGACTGTACGGAAGATTTTTAACTTTTGTTGTTTCTTGTCATCCGCTTGGGGGCCGCACGCCTGGTGCGGGTAGTGCATTATTGCTCTAGTGCTAGAACGAATGAGCGAGGCAGAGAAATGTGCGGGTGGTTGGACCTTGTGCAAGGTTCGTCCGCATCGCTACCACCACCTTGCTCGCTAATCCTGACGCTAAACAGCAGTGCTTGCACTGTTGTGTTCCAGCGTGGAGAGCATGACAGCTGGTGCAATTACTGTCACAAGAGGAATTCCATCTTAGCCCTCTGGGTTGGCAACGCATCTGCAATCTCTTTGGTTTGGTCTATAGGCGGTGGTGATCACTTACCATCAGGTGACCTACATGCTTGTTTGCCTTCCTATTTCATAAAAAAAATGTCTCGACGTTGAGCTCGACGCTGTGGCGCGTTCTTTTTCCCTATCAGTGAGCAGAAGCGCGCTTTTCTAATCTTTTATTTTTGTTATTAGTCCTCAGCGCTTACCGGTTATGTTAATGTAACGGCATCTCGGACCTGTCCTGGAGCCCGCCGTGACAAAAGGAGAATAACATTTTAAACTTTATCTATGTTAATATCGTTAATTGATTATTATTTTATTTGAAAATGAATTTATAAAAACATTCCTGTGTTGTTTAAAACGTCGGTGCGTTTTGGGTTTTTATCCGTTTTTTAAAAACCATGTGTAATTTCAATAAAAAAACTAATCTTGGCTAAGACCAGACGAATAGCATAATATTATGACTAGATATTATTAGTGATACTATAGATAGACGAAAGACAAGTAAGCTTTAGGCTGCATTCCATCTGAGTTGTGCGGCGTTCTTTAAGTATACCTACACATTTCACACTCCACGCAGAGTCTCGAGCGGCTTCAATTGTAACTTTGTAACCCTCTGTGAAATGCCGTACGCCGCCCTCAAAGTTAAGTCAAAATACTTTAATTCAGATAAGGCTCATAGGAGACACTTATGAATGTCAGAAACATTTACCATAAAAAGCCTCTGATGAGAAGATACCGTCAAGAAACTCAACGAGGTGTAATTTTTTAAACGTCTTCGTTTCGTTCCGCCTTAGTGGAAAGGTAGCCTAGCGACGCCTGTGTACGTTTTCTTCTTGCTGATACGTAACGAACAGATGTGGAAAAGTTCTAAAATCATTTCTACTCGTACACTATTTAGTAAAGGCACTGTATTATTGTAGGCATTGTACATTTACTATGTTGGTTAAAGGGATCCAGAAGTTGTAGTTTTAATTTTTGATCGCTCGTCCGGACGCGTGCAAGCGAGACGGATAGGGCGTTGCCTCGATGGCCAAAGACTATTTTTCCGAGTTATCTCTATGGATGTCCCTTCCTTATGGCAATAGTTTGACAGAGACGCAGGGAGGGGTAAATTAAACTTAGGCCGGTCATGTTAGGGCCCGTAACGTACTAGTTCTACTACCTATTCGTACTCGGATTAATTCTGTGCTCTAACGAAAGCAATGCGAAGAATCGTTAAGAGGAGTGTGAACCCAGCCCCATAAAGCGCTCCCCATTCAAACGGCGATAATGTTTTCCATCCTCTAAACCTAAACCTATGGCAAAGATTTTTTGGTATGTTGTCATTATGCCCTAGAACTAGGTTTGCATGTTTCGATTTTTTAAATATTCTTCATAGATTTGACAATATTTACATTTTAAGAGTTTCATACAAAACAATAAAACGTGAATATTTTTGAAACTATTAAGAATATTTAAAAAATCAAAACACAAACCTAGTTCTAGGGCATAATGCTTGCATAATGACATTATACCAAAAAATCGTGGGTATAGGTTAAGGTTCAGAGGGTGGAAAAGGTTAAAGGTTATCGCCGTTTGTATGGAGTGCACTTGGTTCACACTCCTCTTAAAGTGATAATTAGGAGTTCACAACAAGTTAAAAAGCATGTCAACCATGGTAATCGTAATCTGCCGTCAACTAGCATCATAGTTAAAGTGAGCGAACCAATACTTAATCGCTAGTTATGAACAGAACAGGTTTCAAGACCAGTTATGAATTTATGCCGCTTGATTTATTGACGGGCATTTAACAATTAAATTATATCCGGTTATTATGATGTTGTAAAGTAAAATATTAATTAGTTGTTTGTATGATCCATTGTTGTATGTATGTTATAGTCGCCAGCAGAAGTAGTTGAACACACAACGAGACTAGCGTGGCAACACACACTCGACAAGTCACACTCGACATAAGCCAAAAAGAGCTGTAAAATCCCTTCAAAATCTGTCATATTTTGATACATCTCGAACGTCAGATGGATCTCGATGAGCGCCAGAATTGGGGGCCAGTACATCTGGCACGAATCTTCTCGATACGCGTTAACTCGCTACGTAACGTAACCCAGTGTGTCTTTCTCCTGGCTGGTAAGAAAGAAACTCACTGAGTTGCATAGTGAGTTAACGCGTATCTAGAAGATTCGTGCTAGATGCACAGAGAGATTTTCACAGTGGCCTCATGCCTGGCTTAGGTTTAATCATCCCTCCCTGCGTCTACTGTCAAAGCTAGTGTCATAAGAAAGGGACGCACAGAGAGATAAACTCAGACATAAACGAACCTTGACCGGTCATGTTAGAGCCACAGGTCCCTCGACAATAGAGTCGTGTGTAGTTCTTTTCAGGGTTGGACTGAGTTTGAAAGGCTCCACAAGCCTGGGATAAGGGTAGAACATGTAGGTCGTAAGCCAAGTAAACTAGGGCCTGGCTGGCAAACGCCACCTCGACTTTATGACTAGTCCTATAGTAGTCCTGTAACAAAACCTTAAGAAAACGTTGAGCAAATAAGTAACTCTTACGGAACTCTACACTGAGCATCACCCGACATGCTCTTACCAATACTAAGCGTCAAATAGAGCTCCCCATACAAATCATGGTAATGTTTTCCACACTCCAAATCTTAACCTATCCATGATTTTTTTTATGCTGTTGTTAGCTTGATCACTTTTCGATCGATTTCCAAGGGATTAAGATTCAAAAGTGGCTAAGCAAATACTTGGTCGACTATACCTTAGGATTAAGGATGAAAATTTTGATTTTTTTAATATTCTTAATATAGATATTATTTGCACTTTCGTAATTTCATACGAAACAAAAAGTATCAATATTTTCAAAACCATGAAGAATATTAAAAAATCATGGCTAATTACAGCTTAAGATTTAGAGGGTGGAAATTGTTACTATCGTTTGTATGGAGAAAGCCAATACACAATACACACAATAGTCTTAAGGTTCCCACTGACGTGTATCCGTTTTAACCTCTTTGACTGTATAGAAATATCCGAAGTGGACTGTACTCGTGATTATAAGGTACTTTGAGAGCCGTTGCAAAAGACGCGTCATCTAAACCTGACGCAGTTTTTTTATTTTATTAACGTATGGAATGGACGTTAACGATAATGGGCGTGTGGAAGATTATGGTATAAGTAATACATACATTAATTGTATGTCACACATGCAATCAGTAATAATTACATAGCTTAGAGTCAATAAGAATCCTTAATTACTCATTTTATGCACGTTTTACAACTATGTGTAATTAATACTACTAGTCCTCCTCATTTTGTATTAAACAATAAAATTGTGACAAATTGTAACCAGTCAATAAAACTTTTGCTACTACATTTTCAAAGGCGTTATCTACGTATAGCTTACAATTCTGGATTGAACTAAAGTAAGTAAACAATTAATTATTTAATTGTTTTATTATCTTGACAAACAACAACATTCTAAGAGTTATAATATTATACAATATTATTAGGAATAATTATTACGTCAACAATAATTTTGTAAAATTTGACTGTTTAGACGTTATAGAGTCAAATTATCACAATTTGTCATAGATAGACAATGCTGATTGTAGATTTAGTAGCACAAAAATTTAAAAATCATATGCCCAAGGACCTTGAATTAGTACAGTTGAAAATGATACGACAAAGTTTTAAATTACTTGTAATTCTACTAATTAACACTAGAATTGAGAATAAACAAAATCATCCTTTTAGTAACTTTAAGGCAAAGTCAGTAGGGTACTATTTAGAGTGAAAGAAAAGATATAACGAAGGCAAAAAAACTTTTATTTAGTTAAGAAGAAGACTATTCAACACGATACAATAATAATTATAAACATTATGGGTAGAAAACAAAAATATCACAATCATAACTGTATTGTATCGACAGTAACAAAAACACGCTATTTTTTAACAATTGAAAAAAATCCTTAATTCTCATTTCCTGAGTTATGTATTTTATTTAACACATTTTCACAACGAACTGTCTAACATTAATATACTTACATAGTTATAATCTTATACAAACGATACTTAATGGTACATTGACATTGGGCCATATACGAGTATTAGCTTATTTTCAGTCTTTACAATACAAATATAGCTAATAATTCAATAGTTAGGACGCTCGCCTCGTTGGTAAAATTTAATCATACGCAACCTTTGCTTAGGTACAGTCAGCGTGAAATATACCAGAGCGGGCAAGGTGTCAAAAATATCTGAACTTGACTCTATTGTCAAATACGCTCGGGCGTGTTCAGGTATTTTTGACCACCTTGCCCGCTCTGGTATATTTGACGCTGACTGTACGTCTAGAGTTATGAATTTTCGTTAGGTATAGATAAAACATTTCAGTTCCACTATTCAGGGTATGTTAGGAATCATGCCATACAACGAAATATGAAAACTTTATTCTATTAAAAGATGATTCAACAATAAAAAAACGTATTTTCTTCGTAATTTCCTATGTCAAGTTAAGGCTTGAAACTGTTCCGTTTTTTTTTAAATATTTGTTAAGTCCTTTTTCACTGAAAGAGTGGCGTAACAATGTCATTTGAGGCCTCTGTCAAATTCATCGGATGGGGCCCTCCATCTATAAATGTTAGAATCTTCCTATGCTCACGGCTCTCTCGGGCTGGGGACCTGCTAGTGCCAGGGGTCCCTCCGTCCTGCCACCCTATTGTTACACCACTGCAATGAACCCTAGTTGCCAGAGGCGTCTTTACCTTGTGGTGCAGGGCCTGTGCTGCACACGGGCGCAGCGGTCCTAGGGGGCGCCGAGCGCCGCTCGCTCCCCCTAGTCTAGGGGGCGCTAGGTCAGGGGGGTTTCACTTTGCACTGTAGGTACGCTCAACCGCCTTGCCTATGGCATAGGCAAATCGCAGCAGGATGTCGGCTTGCTGCGCGCTCGCTCGCTCGCCTCCGCCGTGTCAGTGTAATTGAAAACGAATGCCGCCCAACCCTAGCGTGTCGCCGGGAGTAGCGGGGGGAAGGCGAGCGCAGGCGGCGCTTTCCTTTTGACTCGCGCCGCCTGGCGCATGGTGTATGAAGTAATACGAACTTTTTGGGCGTGTGAATAAAGTTGGAATTCGTTTGATCGCTATTGTAAAAGAGAAGTTTCTGTACGTTATTTATTCTGTGGCTAGTGTAATGTTTGCACACGGGCGCTACATGGGCTAGAGACGCCTCTGCCAGTGGCCTGTTTTCGAATCATTGCCTCGAATCTTTCCGCATCCCATTCCTTCTTAGATTATTCTCCATCGGATAATTGTAGTAGGGGTAATAAGAACCAGTTTTTCTGTTATATACTAAATACGGGGCTGGATTATTGTACTTATCATATTTCGCATACGTTCCATAATCGGCTGACGTGGAGGGCCATTGTCTTCTGTAAGAGCTTCTTTTAGTTTTCTTCGTATGCTTTACTTTCTGTTGCAAATAGTTTTTAGCGTGCTCGTACGGTTGATGTAACATAACTTTTGAGGTTGCTAGGGTCTTGTAGCTATCGGCTTTTGTTTTCTTTGATGCTGCCATATGGAGCAGGAATGTTATAAGAAGGATCTGTAAATAAAAATATGTTAACTTTTTAATAATGAGGTACTTACTGTATTTCAGTACTTATAATAAATTATTTTCGAGGAGTAGGAAGGTAATTCGTTTCAGTTTGCTAATATTGATCTCCACAAAGTATCGGCTAAATACCTTTAAATAAAAATCTTAGTTTCGTAAGACAGTTAGATTTTTTAAGGTTTTTAAGGTAGATCTTCTAAAATATGTTATTAAAGTACCTACACTTTAGCAAAGAAAAATATAAAAAATAAAGATTGTAGTAGGAACAATAATACTTAATGCGATTGCAACAAGCGGAAAAGTGTAAATTAATTATCATTATTAATGTTACCATTAAATTTCTTTAAGTATTTATAACAATCAAAAATCTTACCTTTAGCAGAAAAAGTTTAAAGTGCACCATAGTCCGCCGTATTTAAATACTAAAGTTATGAATTTTCAAAAATACATTAACATCGAGAGCAACTGGGACGCGTGTTCAAACTGTGAAACATCTTTGAACTTGACTTTCGAATTTATAGCCGTTTACCTTTTGAACTGACCGACTTTAGCAGAACTGGGAATACGAAGAGTCGTTAAAAGAAAAAAAGGAAATTAAAATACGTACCAGTGTCTGACGCGAGGGACATCACGGTCGTCAACTATTGGGTCACTGTCAAGGACCGGAACCGCTACCTGACGCAATGTAAATATTTCGTCTTAATAGTTTAGGAATGCTTAACACGCTTTAGATATATGTATATGTACATGGGCGTACCCAGCGGGGGGGGGGGGGGCAGGGAGGGGCAGCTGCCCTCCCCTGGAAATCTCGCAGAACATGTATGATCTCGCCTAATTACTAATCAAAGTGTAAACGGGGTCTTATGCTCTAACTTTTTAATAAACCGCGCAGTAGACACTGGCAAAATGCACGATGCAATTGCCAAAAAACCGTGCGCAACGATGGCGGATGAAGATTACCGAATCTAGCATCTGACTTGCCCCCCCCCCCCCCCCCCCTAGGCCAGAAGCTGGGTACGCCCATGTATATGTAAAATAAAGCATACTTATAATGGATTCTGACTAATATAGAGATAAGGCAAGATGCCATAAATTCAAATTAATCATAATGATAAATATTAATGATCGCTTCTTATGTTACTAATTAAACTAATCAGACACACAACCGTACTTCTTAAAATGAATAACTGTCAAATAATAATAAACAACATAAATGTAGCTTTAGGTTTCCAAAATGCTGTGGAAATAGTTGGAGAAATATAGTTTGCTAAATATTTGACACAACACATAGCAAAATCATCATCATCTCAGCCACAAGAAGTCCACTGTTGGACATAGGCCTCCTCCATGGATTTCCAAAGTGGCCGGTTGGAAGCGGCATGCAACCAGCGCCTTCCTGCCACCTGTATGAGGTCATCGGACCATCTTGTGGCTGGTCGTCCTACGCTGCGCTTGCCAATACGCGGCCGCCTGTAAAGAATATATATTTTTTAATAATCTTTTTAAACATATAAAACTTGCAACGAGACTATAAAAGCTTAGAAACTCATTGAAATAATTTTTAAATATTGCAGATGTTGGCTGTGTTGCGTTCCTCTCTGTTAAAAAAGTGATTATTCATATCTACTTAGTAGGTACTTAGAAAAAGAAAAAAAATGCTAAATATCATTGCTGATTTCCTTCAGAAATTCTTTAAATTTATCTTATCTCGCAAACCATTTATTAAAAAACACCACGCTAATGTAAATAAACTATATTAATTAATTCGCGGTAATGTTATTAAATAGGTAAACAATGATATTTTTTACTACGTTTGTAGTATTAAGATGTAAGAATTTGTATACAATACTACTTTTTCCTGGTATATCGTCATTGACGTATATCGACGTATGACGATGACGTCCAAACAATAAAGCATTTAGTGATTAATTGCGATTGCGACGATATTTATCTATTTGTTTTTTTTTAAACATGGTATTCCACATTGGTTCTCTATTTGAACTCAACTGCAGTTGTTTTTTTTAAGAAGATCAATTGTTCCGGTATAGTACAATACTTTATTATGATACATTTATACATCTTACAATTTTATTTATTTTATGCAAAAATGTAAAAAATCTCGCTAACTTTTTTCGAAATTGTCAACATAAAGTTGTCTCTACAGGTTTTCTGTCACGGATGTGGAACAATTAACACCTACTTTGGGTGTCGCTCTACTTTCCTAGAGTCGTGACACTTCAGCGCAAACATCAGTGGAGACTCATACTTAGGTATTTAAATACCATGCTTTCCAAATAAACAATAATATGTTAAAATTATTGTAACTTATTCAAAAAAAGATTTCGACGAACTGAGAACCTTCTCCTTTTTTTAAATCGTTAAAAATATAGGGTCAAAAAGATAGTTTTCTATATTATGATGGAAAAACCTAAGTATGGCTTTGAAGCTTTAGTCAGACGTTCTGAAGTAACTATTACCAGCGAATGCATTCCTTTCTTATGACAGTAGTTAGATAGAAACACACTGAAGGATCAATCATGTTAAAGTCACTCTAGGTATATCTATTTTAAATGACTGCCACACTATAAAAATCTCATTAGATTCCCTAGACTAAATGAGTACTGTATTAAAATACCGCAAACCGATTAAAACTTGTATGTGACTGATCCATTATTATAACTGGCTTAGAACGACAATATTAAGCGTTCTGACAATCAATTAATTTTGCAATGTCGTGGATTAAAGTCAATAAATGACCTTCAACTTGAATGTGGCGAATTAGTTGTCCAGTGAAGGCAGACGTCGACGAATATCAAAATGGAATTCAGGATTTTTATACTTTCGGTAAGTGTATTTTTACTTTTAGTAACTAATAAAGAAAAATAAATGTACAGAACGCATTGAACTTGCTTATATGGCCTGCCGCTGTATTTTCTATAGATACAACTAATCCTATTCTTACCTAGCGAAATTAAAGAGACTCCTAGCCTTGCCCTTCCCTTAGCAACGCCAATGCCCATAGTTACTTTTTCTAATGATCCCACATTAAACAAAAGTTTTTTTTCAGTTGGCATGTTTCTCGTGCCTGGTGGCACCAACTCTCGGCAGCATCCACGCGCTGAAGGCGGCGGCGGCGCTGGGCGCGCTGGCCGTCAAGGGGGCGGCCATCAAAGGTAACACCATTGTTTTAAAACGACATTCTTCCTTTATTATTCCTTCTTTCCTTTTTTTTGCGGGTGGTAAGACCATGTGCAAGGTAGCACTATCTTGTTCGCTAAGCAGCAGTGCTTGCGCTATGGTGTGGCTGCGTGGAGAGCATGACAGCCGGTGCAATTACTGGCACAAGTGGTATTCCATTTTAGCCTTCTGGGTTGGCAACGCATCTGCAATCTCCTTGGTGTTGTGAGTGTTTATGGGCGGTGGTGGCCACTTACCATCAGGTGACCCACATGCTCGTTTCCCTTCTATTTTACATAAAAACGGTAAATTATATCTTTGGACGTCACTTTATTATGACACTAGTTTGACGAAAATGCAGAGACGGATAAACCAAACTGGGGCTGCCATTTTAGCAAATGTGTTGCCAACCCAGAGAGCTAAGATGCATGATGAGATGAGATCTCTTGTGGCAGTAATTATTGCACGTAAACTAAACTTGGCCGGTCAAGTTAGAGTCATTAATCTTTAATTACTAAAGGAGGTAAAAGTTACCAGCAATGACTTTATCTTGCTGCTGTTTGTATTCAGGCGCCGTCGAAGGCGCGGCTGCCAAGGGCGCAGCGCTCCTGGCTGCTAAGAAGGCTGCAGTTAAGGAGGCTTTGGCCAGCCTCGTCGCACACAAGCTGCCCGCCGCCAAGCCCCCAGTGATAATCCAGGAACCTGCGATTGTGGTAAGCAAGCTGCAAAAATAACCTAGAGGCTTATCAGGGCATAGAACTAGTATAGCATAGTTTTAAAATTGAAAGCGAAATTATAATAGCTAGATCTCTTTACTTTGAATGGCAATTCAATGTGCCGAATAGAGACGGCTAAATATTCTAAACCTCCTGTTCAATGGACACCCTGTATACATCTACTTTGGTGTACACTAAGGTAGAGTAATCTACGTTTTCTACACTAATATAATAAAGAGGTAAACTTTGTTTGTTTGTTTGTTTGTAGGGATAATCTCTGGAACTAGTGAACCGTTTTCAATAATTCTTTTACAAATAGAAAGCTACACTATCCCTGTCCCTGACGGACTACTATGACCACGCGAACGAAGTCGCGGGCGTCGGCTAGTCTTTAATAATTTAAAAGTTTTAATACCTTGCCGCACAATATAGGTCACCATTTTGACAGTTTCGGGTGTGTACGCTTCACATGTAGGCTACATCCATACTTTGGTTAATCATCTAAGTATCAGGGGATACGTTTTTTCCCGGTTCTTAGTTCGGGGGACGCTTTGACCGTGATCTTAGATTTGGCAGGTCAGGTTATCAGGGAAATGGATACATTGAGATAAGGAGAAAGTATTCCGCGCAAAAATACGACTTATCAAAGTAGCTTAACTCAGTTGAAGGTCATAGAGCAAGTTTTCGGTCTAAGCGTCACGGATAGGGTCTGCATGATTTATAAAAGTTAAGACAATTTATTTAAAAAAAATGAGTATTACAAATAATGGTAACAGTAATTATAGTAACATCACAATCAACCAGTTTTTGCGTATAATTTTTCCGTTTAAAGGTTTTTTAATTAGTTTAGTTTAGTTTATTTATTAAGTCAATATAAAAACAACATTATAAATTGCACAAAATGTCAAATTACACGTTTTTATATTGAGATCGTCAAATTTCATAAAAAGCATTAATCAATAAAACTAAAACAAAATTAATACTGGAATGTCAGCATAATTAAACAAATAAAAACTATTAAATATTAAAACTAATCAAAATTAATATTGGTATGTCAACATAATAAAAATAATAAGCGTTATACACTAAAACTAAGTTAATGGCCTCATAGTCATTGTCATTGACGAAAAAAAAGTTCTAGGAATACCAAAGTTGTCCTATAAATACCTATTGGACTAACGTAGTAAGTAGTAGTTATCCCTTGAATATAACATAATAAAGCGTTGTTCATCACTTCGTCCTTCTTGTTTAAGAGCAATTTTTTAATTTGGTCATTCATCTTTCAAGGTCCCAGCCATAGTTCCAGCGAACTCAGTGTCGATCAAGACGAGCCCGCCGCGCCTGCCCCCAGTGAGCAACAGCTTGTCCTCGCTGCTGAGCTCAGCTCAACAGGCTGTGCAGCTCAAGATCAACTCTTTGAGCGGTGCGCTGGCGCAGCGCCAACCCCGGCCCGCGGTCGTCGCAGCTCCCATCGTGGTCGAGTGAGTGCTACATCTTAACTTAAGAGGATTGTGAACCCAGCGCTCTCCATACAAACGGCGATAACGTTTTCCACTCTCTAAACTTTAACCTATAGCCATGTTTGTTTTGTATGTTTTCATTTTGCCCCAGAACTAGGTTTTTATGTTTTGATTTTCAGAATATTCTTAATAGTTTCATAAATATTGACGCTTTTTTATTTTGTAGGAAACTCCTAAAATGCAAATATTGTCAAATGTATGAAGAATATTAAAAAAAATCAAAACATACAAACCTAGTTCGAAAGCATAATAAAAACATACCAAAAAATCATTGCAATAGGTTAAGGTTTAGAGGGTGGAAAACGTCATCGCTGTTTCTATGGGGAGCGCTTTTTGGAGCTGGGTTCACACTCCTCATAACTTTTATAGTAATACTAGCGACCCGCTCGGCTTTACATGAAAACAATCGGGTTGTAATTAAAAATCTTCCCAAAAAAAATCTCTAAATAACAGTGAAAATCGTATCAAAATCCATTGCGTGGTTTAGCAGGAGAAGGCCGAAGGCCGAAGATGCACTATAAAAATTTTACACGTCTGACATATTCGCTTAGGGCGTAAACTTAGAAATATGTAGGTATAGTAGTACAAGTATTAACATTGTCGTACGGTTTACTCCTTACGAGGAGATCAGAAGAACTATAATCATCGACATATTTCTGAGAACTTTCTCTTTCGTTCGATATTTTAATTTTGCCATTATTCATACTTATTCGTATATAGTGCGTGTATGTGTCATCATCATCATTATCATCTCAGCCACAAGAAGTCCACTGTTGGACATAGGCCTCCTCCATGGATTTCCAAAGTGGCCGGTTGGAAGCAGAATGCAACCAGCGCCTTCCTGCCACCTGCTTCCTGCGTGTATGTGTATGCGTGTTCATTGATAGGAGGGCTGATCCTAAATAAGATGGGATAGCAGACAGGTGAAAGAAGAAGAAAACTTGTCCAACATTGATATGGTTAGAAGTGTAGCGTTTCAAAAAGACCAATGATGCAACAAATGCAAATACTAGCAACGATTTCATTTCCAGACCAGACCATCTGTTATCTCCAATTAAATTTAACTATACAATGCTTTATAATCTGAAAATTAAATTAACAAATTATTAGTGTTTACTGCCCGAGCTAGGTGGCGACCCTTGCTATCTCCTCACTCGGGTCGCATTTATAATTATTCCGTGAACGTTATCGGAAGTAAGCAAACAAAACTACACTCGCGGCTGATAATACCAAAGTTTTCAGTTCATCTGAATAGTTGACGTTGTGAATACTCAGAATTACAAACTTGTTACTTAGGGTAAATACAGTTAGACCATTTCGTTCACTTACTTCCTCAAGTCCAATTTCTTGCGGCGCTTCTTCTCAGCAGAATCTGCCATTTTCCGAAGCGCTGGTAGACTCAGGCATAATTGTTAAAGAGCCTTACATAATAACTATGGTCTACTTGCAAAATATTTTTTTCATTTTAATTTATTTTCTTTTTTAACCCGAATTGCGTAGGTAAAGAACAAACTCTGTGTATCTACACTGTTGTTTTGCAACGCAACTACAATCGGGTAGATATAAGGTCGAGTAAGTGGACGATTTAAATCATGACCCTTTGTGGAATCTTTTCGGATTTTCGGATCGGTAACCTCGTAGCGTTGGAGGGGACTCGTGATAGCAACGTACCGAGAAGTACCTGCCCATGATTGTATATAATGATCACATCGGTCGGTTACCCTGTCGTCAGGCAGGCATTTTGCCCGCTTTCTATCGATATCAATTATATGATACGATATTATAAAGAGTTAAATTATAGAGGTCTACATGAAGGATGTAGTCTTCGAAACTACTCAACCGAGTTTTTTTAACAAATATTTGTATTAGGTTTTCAGGATGGATATTATAAGTTATGTTTTTCACGTGGGCTTCGCCGCGAGAACAGCCAGTTTGTTTATAAAATTGCTGTCAATATTGATTTAATTTATTTTAATCGCATTACGGCCCATACAACTCCTTCCTTCCTCCGTCCTTTATATTTTTGTTTAAGCCAAATAACCCGAAGGAAGACTTTATAAATAAAAAAAAGATAACACTCCATACAACTCCACTCTTGCTCGCTAATCCATCCGCTAAGCAGCAGTGCTTGCACTGTTGTGTTCCGGCGTGGAGAGTATTTAAGGCAGCCGGTGCAATTACCGGCACAAGAGGTATTCCATCTTCGCCCTCTGGCTTGGCAACGTATCTGCAATCTCCTTGGTGTTGCGGGTAGCTATAGGCGGTGATGATCACTTGCTATCAGGTGACCCACTTGCTTGTTTGTCTTCCTATTTTATAAAAAAACATTCGAAGATTTAATACCTATCTCGAAACCAATAAGTCTATATCTTTTTTTAAATGTTGATTGTTTGTTACAGGTCTTTAAGGTATCCCTACCCATACCCCGCCCGTGTCTACCCCGCGCCCCTCCCGGTCCTGCACACGATAGACGACGACTGCTTTTATTAAGACTTCAGTTCTAGGAATAACAATTATTTATATGACATTAAATAAGATTTCTCAATAACTAAAACCATTTTTATTGACACCGTTGCCAAATAGGGGTTTAAGGAGCAAAGGTACAGTCAACCGATTTGATTCATAGGCCACTGTAGACCCTTTTCGCATTAAACGTCATAATGCCGTCTGAATAATTTCATAATACCTCATCAATGACACATTGCGACAACGTTCTACACTGGCCTATGAATCAAATTGGTTGACTGTACGTATTTAATAATATGATTAATCATCATACATTTATCAAGTTTTACCAATGACCTTCGTTTGACTTTGCTGTTTTCTAATAAATAAGACATCAACGCGTTCAAAAAGTAACTTTATTTTTATTTTTAAACGTATTCTTCTTATGTTGCTCTTTTCTGCGTTTCCTCTTGCACATTTTTTTTTCTTGCATCCTATGAGAACCTCCTATATTAGCAGCCCTAACATGACCGCTATAGTTAAATTTATTCCTCAGAGCGATTTAGCTGTCAGTGTCGTAAGAGATAAACTAAATCTAGGCGATCATGACAGGCCACAAGACATATAATGTGAATTATTCTGAAAGTTTAAACTGTTTTTCTTTCACTACTTTGACTCACTAGTTGCCTTTGTTTCAAAAATCACATCTACAGATTGATTCTTTAATATGTGAAAACATAACGATTGTAAAACACACAGACATATTTATTTTTTGCATACTTACCTAATGTAGAAGTAGAATTGTTAGATTTTCATGAAAAAGTTAAATACCTAATCACTGGTAGATTTTTTGATCAATTCTAATTTTAATGGCGCCTCACCCACCTCTGAGTAGGATGCAGCGTTTATCTTGTACGGTCAGCCTCAAAATTAGCTGAAAATTTTAGTACCCTGCCGCTGTCAGTGATGTGACAAAATCGAGCAACTCTCGAGCATTCGTTACTACGACAAGGTTCCTAAGTTTTAAGCTACTTCCGAGGCTGACTGTACCTACGGTCAGCCTCAGAGAGTTAACAAAGTGCTCAAAAAACACTACCTATGTATACATAAAATCTAATTCACCATGCAAAATTTCCCGGAAATTGTCACCCGACACGACAGATGCTAGTTAAGTGAACTTCGGGCCAGGTGACCTAAATTTTCGTTTCCTTCTCTTTTACATAAATACATAGACTTCTAAAAACATAACCCTTCCTTTTGGCTTTGCCGTAGTCGGATAAAAAAGGGTGGCATCCTCAAGTGTTTTGTTAAAAGATAATTAATTATCGATTTTGGCTGAATAATTAGAATACAATTTAAAAAAAGTGCTAGAATTAACCTAGCCATGGAAGTTAAGTTACTTCATTAAAAAAATGTATGACAAAGCGAAGTAAATACATTAATATTTACAAGTTATTTGTAAGGCCTGAAATAGGTGTACTTTATTAATTACAATCAATGAATCCTCGAATAATAATGACACGCAACGAAGTCAATTGCTTGTTTTGCTTGTTCGGTGCAAATTAGGGATCGGTGCGAATGAGCCCAAGTCATTTGATTACTTTTAATTATTCAAGCAACCGCTATTAATAGCGAAAAAACCTATCCAAAACAAAAATCCAATACGAAGGAATTTGGATTGAAAGCAGCTTATTGGAAGTAAAAACAGAGGTTTATCTAGCGACTAAAAATGAACGGATTGATGGATTCAACAGAAAAAGTCTACCGGTAACTACCTTAAAATAGCTATAAACAATACGCCAATACGTTAATTAACAAATTCATGTTGCCACTTTTTTGATTTGATCCTTTAAACAACCGCTTTTTCAATGTAACCATCGCTTCGGAACTACCTATAATCATTTTTTGAACTTATATCTCCCAAATCGGGATTGTAAATTTGGTCTATAATTGTAAATTTTTTAATCTGGGGACTAAATTGACAAATTATTAATATTTTTTGGACATTTCCCATACTCGTAGTAGCCACCTAACAGCTACAAAAACTTTTACGTTGAACACCTGTCAATTCAGTCTTTGGAATAAATAACAGGATTTACGTTTTGACTAAAAAAGAGCCAAAATTTAGTGTGTTGGACTGAAGGAGTAATTATTCATTATTGTTGCGTCAACGTTAAAACATAAAGTTGACGCGACGGAACCAGCTATATGAGCATGCCCACTTTTTACTACAGTTTTGAGTTTAAGTATGTAACGAGCGCGGTTTGACAAGAGGTTCGGCTCGCCCGGTCCACCCGGTTGCGCAGGTGCACGCATCGCTGCAACCAATGATGCACACTAATGCGCATTTACATCGGATTTTGTAATAATGATTAATTGATGTAAATCGTCTAATTAAATAACCTGGGAATTAACTATTTATAAATATAGTTACTTAGTTGGATGATGGATTTATTGTTACGAGCTGTAAGACCAAGTTATGGCTGGTTCCTACATTCAAACAACGGATCGGTTTACCTACCAAAGATTAGATTTTGACGGATTGTCTATGGGACATCTATTAAAATTGGAGTAGGTAAAATGCTGTTTCGTTGTTTGATTAAATATAGGAACGCTGAGTAAGTAACGACTGTTACCGATTGCTTGTAATTTTGTTTCATAGTTTTGTAGACGCTTGTAAACAGGCGTTTCCCAACAATACACCTTCCTCCATTTTTAGAGGATGTGGTTACAAATTGAACTTCCTAAGGTATATTTCGAGTACTGTGATTGTGACACGCGGCCGCGCGCGCACGCGCCACATCTCGACGGCTCACCAATGCTGCTTCGATCGCCGCTGCTCCTACCACTCTATCAGTTTTTTCAGGTGCAGTATTCAAATGGGGCGGCATCAGCATTGTAAATTCATGTTAATATTTTTCGGTTCAGTATAAAAGTGTAAGCAATTTAGTGGAAGGCATTATTGCATTCTACGGCTTGATCCGGAGTTGTATTGTAGCGCACAAACCAATAATAACAAAGCGATGTCCCGTTTCACGGTAAGATTCAGTGTCTGGTGATTGATAACAGTCAATACCAGTCAAGAGATTGAGAAGAAAAAAATAATTAGTTGGAAAAAAATACGCAATATAAACAATATATTTAAACTTTCAGATTCTCTTAGTCGTCGCATTGGCGTGCGAAGCATTCGGAGGTGAGTTTGAGAAACAGCACTAAAATCGACTGCGAGTTTTCGGCAATAGTATCAAATGAGGAGAGTAATGTGATATTTTTAACTTTTTGTAGGTGTGACAAAAGACAACCGCGCTACTGATTCCCATGCCGCGCAATCTGCGGGCATCTACTCGGTGGCCTCCGGGCTCGGGGGCGGCCTGATCGGCAGCGGCGGCCTCATCAGCGGCGGCCTGATCAACGGCGGCATCGTCGCCGGCGGCCCCGCGCTGGTCGGCCAGGGCATCGCCCTCAACAACGCCGCCGCCGCCGGCGCCGCGCAGCTCAGCGCCATCCAGAACGCCCAGGCCGTGCACGCCGCCAACCTTGGCAATGCTGCCGCTGCCGAGATCCAGGGAGCTCGCGTAACCGAGGGTGCCGCACGCGCTGGCCAAGTTAACGCCATTGCCAACGCTCAAGCCTTGAACAATGCTCGCATCGCTAACTTGCAGAGGGCCCAGGCCGCCGCTTACGAGAACGCTAGGGCCGTCGAGGCAGCACGCAGCGCTGCCGCCGGCAGCGCGCTTGAGGTCGCCCGCGCTGCCGAGGCCGACCGCCTCGCCAACGCCGCCCGCATCCAGGCCATCGCCATCGCCAACGCTCGCGCCGTCGAGGCCGCCCGCATCGCCAACGCTGCCCGCGCGCAGGCGTCCGCCGTGGCCGCGAGCGCAGCCCAGGCACAGGCCGTGGCTGACGCGGCTGCCAGACAGGCGCAGCAGGGAGCTCTGCTGCTTGGCGCCGGTGGTTTGGTCAGCGGTGGCGTAGTGGCCGTTGGCGCGCCGGTCGCGGTCGCCGGGCCGGTAGCTATCGGCGGCGGACTCGGCGGTCTGGGCGCCGGTTGGGGCGGTTACGGCAGCGGCGCGGGCTGGGGCTACGGAGCCGGAGCCGGCGCCGGCTGGGGCGGCAAATGGCACTAAACAAACGAACTAATTATACGAATCCCTTGATTAACTCCCCGATATCACTCAATTAGATTCTACATCCATTTCGGTTTTCCCCATAGAAATGGTTGGCGGCAGATCTCAGTACACGACTGGTCATGTAAATATTGATCCAAATCTTTGAAGAAATTATGTGAAACTTTAAACAATAAATATTTTAATACCTATATATATTTATCATTTTAAAATAAGAAAATTATATCACACTGTGCTGAAAAAAACTCAACATAGACATAGTTATTTCAATAAACTCAATTATACCAATGGCACGAGTCGAAGAAGAAAATTCGTACCATCCTCCTGTAGAGTTAAAAATTCACTAAAATGTTTTTTATATTTGTTTATCACTACCCACGAAATCACCTAACTAAACAAAGTTAGTTAAATACGATAACAAAAAGTTCAAGGATTGTTTATAAATAAAACCTGATAATTTATAATAGGTATCGATATCAAATGAAGACTTAGGTATATTTTTGTTTAAATTTTACAGTTCTCTACCTAGGTATTTAATTGGCCCGTGTAACCAAATCAGGAAGTAAAAAAAAATCGTTTCCTGCCTGTGGTTGGTTAAAATACTCAAGAATCATCAGAAGAAAGTCGTTTTCCATTGGTTCTTTTCGCAACTTTATATTATACCTACTTTTTTATGAAATAGGAAATCCAGCAAGCATGTGGGTTACCTGATGGTAAGGGATCACCACCACCTATAGGCACCTGCAACAACAAAGAGACTGCAGATGCGTTGCCAACCCAGAGGGCTAAGATGGTACTTCAAAGTAAGAGGGAATTTAAATCTATTTATAACGATAACGGGACTTTAACCCGATAAAATCATTGTTAACTTACCTCGACGTTTTGACCAGAGGCCCTAGCGATAGCAAGCTAGCTTTCTTAGGCCCCTGCTACCATAAAGCATAATAATATTATATCCCTTTCTAATCAGCTAGCGTGTGCGAGAGGGACGGATGCCTTTATATGCGCGATAAACATTAGCGTGTTACGAGTACCTACTACAGCATGTCGAGGTAAATTCACAATGATTTTATCATTGACGTTATAAATACGTATAAAAATCGTGAAAAAATTAGAACCTGTTAAGAAAAACTTCACGCACTATTTTACTTTATCGCATCATTGATGAAAGTATATATTACTTACATCTTAAATAATCTGGTGATATGTAAGTATGACTGGTGGGTTTTCCCACACTAAGACTTTTGAAGTGGCTGTACTCTCGTCTCCGGGAGATAAAATACCGCTTCTTTAGATGCCATTTCCGGAATGTTTTCGGTTTTTACAACAACACCGAATATATCGAAACACCTAGAATCCTTATCTAAGGTTAATAACTATATTAGCTGTTGCGTTAATCAACGGTTATTAATCAATCATGTTCACAAATCGAAAAAAAATCTTTCGGTGATTTTATAAAGTGTTTGATTGCATTATTTGAAATTAAAAGGTTGAGTGGCGAATTTTTTACGACTTTTTCAGCGCACATCTCACGAACTATTTACTAAAATAAAAAAAAAATAAAAAATCGGACTGCAAAACTAAGTTTGTTTGTTAAGAATTATTAGGAATTTTTAATTATTGCTAAAGCACTGAGATCATTACTAATTGGATGTCCTCCACGTGCAAGTGAGAAAAAAATGCATAACAGTATTACACAAGTGTGGAGTGGAACTCCCACAATAATGTTTAACAGTTCTTCCTAGTTAAAGACGAAAAAAAAAGGCAATTACACCTTTGAAGGGTTAATGCTAATAATAATTTCAGTTGATGGCTGTGACAGACAGATAGACGGACGCCTGGACTAAGACACACCATAAAGCTTCCTTTTTTAAAAGACGAAAAAAACAATGGAGGTTCTCAAATCATACCATACATTTGGTTGTTTTTAAAAGATTATTAAGATTTTTAATTATAGTGCGGAACCCTAAAAATTATTTTAACTCTAATTTGTGTGACGCTTAGAAACAATAACCGCCAGTCAACAGGCCTTTTGACGCGTTGGCATCTCGCATTAGATACCTACTGGATGTCAGATGGGATCGATACGATACGGTATCTGTTAAGCAGATGTACATACGCATGTAAACAAAAACATGCTAGGGTCACGCCGCCTCAAATTCAACTGATAACACGCTGTATATAAAGCTGGTCTTACCAAAGTTGCAACATAACTCCAAGTTTATCCGAGAAATTAACATGGCTTTCAAAGTAAGTTTACATTATTTTAATTACGATAAATTTGCAATGTTCGTATGTTTCGTCTTCATTTGACGACCTGTATGGCACAGTGGTACATGTATCTGCTTACTGTGCATGAGGTCCCGGGTTCAAATTCCGGTATGGGCAAATGTTTGTGTGACCAATACAGATGTTTGTACCTGAGTCATGGATGTTATTTGTATTTAAGTGTATTTATCTATATAAGTATGTATATTCGTTGTCTAGTACCCATAACGCAAGGTCTTCTTAGCTTGGGTCTAGATCAATTGGTGTAAATTGTCCCAAGGTATATTATATTATATTATTATTATTATTATTTGATACATATGGGTAACGCAATGTGAGTTGAGCCACACACACTACTGCATATCATGTGTGTACCGGAAGGTTTCGTTAGATTTTTATTTTTTTTGTTTTTGTATGACGCTTTTTAGTTGTGTGTGTAATCATTCACACCTACTCTCGTTGCGTTGGCTATACAATAGACCAAATGGAACCCTTGTCAAAGTGACCGCCTAAATCAAATCGCAAGAACTCTCTTGTGACTCACTTAATATGTGAATTTGACAGGTTCTATGGTAGGTCTTGGATACATTTTGTGAATACCCGTAGTACATTATTCTTATCGCAGCCTTAATTGTTTAAAATTATCTGAATTCTAAACTTTAACTCCCCGGAGATAGGATTGGGTGGTGATCGCATATATTTGGATCAATTTTATTGTAATCCTAACACGACTGCCCAAATTTAATTTATCAGTCAGTACGCATCTATTTTGTGACACTTATTATAAGTCAGCGCTGATGCGGATTGTAAAAAAAACGGTGTTGAAAAAAAAATTTTTTTTTGAGTGTTCATTTTGAGTTCTTTTTGATTAGCTAAAAGCCTAGCCCAAAATTTAGAGCCGTTTTTCAATAATATTAAATTGTTTATCTAGAGACTAAAACGGGCCATTATGGCACGAAATGGTTAACCACCAGAGCGAAACAGAACGGGTAGCTCGTGTATAACACTTTTCTTTTCACTTCAATTGCGAGAAAATAAAATAACAAATTACTAAAAAAATAGAGACATCTTGCCGTACTTACTTGTTAAAAATTCGTTGTTGTTGAAAACGCACTAAGCACGCATCCGGCAAACGCCAAAGAACACTATAAAGCGCTCTTATGCAATTTGAAGAGTCTCACAAACGATTTATTTTTCTCGTCAAGAAAAATTCGGTTTTTTAAGTATTATGCCACAATTTTTCGTCAGTACTAAACAAGGTCTTTTATTATACAAGAATCGTAAATGTTAGACGAAATTAGTTTTTTTTTAATGTATGGGTGTCTGGCAGTTGGTAGATGTATTCGACTGTCTAAGTAAAGTAAAAAACACTAGAGCATAAATCCAACATTTTATCCCACCTACGGGATGTCTATTATGACATACTTTTAGAGCAAGAGAACTAAAAATGTCATAAATATGCCTTATCACAACAGCTGCTGTAATATTAAGCCAGGTAACCTCACGGTAACTCGCTTAGATCATTAGTTCTTAAACTGTGATCCGCGGACCGCTGATGGTCCTTGAAGGTATACATGAGGTGTGGTCTACAAAGTGTTATATACTTTTGCTTTATGTTAAAGAATAAATTCAACAGATAATCATATTAGAGATCACTACGGGACGCAGCGTCCCACAAAAGGTACCGACCCTTCCGCCATGAAACCAGTGTAACTTTTAGAGATGATAGACCTTTTAACCAATTCTTGATCTTGCCAGGGACTACCAACCGTTTCTTAGTGGTATAGTAATCTCTAATATGATTATCTGTTGAATTTATTCTCTAACATGAAGCAAAAGTAAATAACACTTTGTAGAACACCTCATACCTTCACGGACCATCAGCGGTCCGCGGATCACAGTTTAAAAACTAACGATCTAAGCGAAGGGTCATTGTGACAGAGTTCTACTCTGGCGCAGAATTCAAATTAGTTGACAGTGCACGTCAAGATTTTTTTACTTACACTGTTTTTACTTTTTTGCAGATTGCTTGTTTGGTGCTCATGGTGGCTGTGGCGGCCTACGGTAAGTTGACGACTTCGGTTTATAGTGACAAAGTAGCATTTTATCGGCGTCGACGTGAATAGAAACGGCAGCATTTATGGATGTGACGTAGGGCGGCGCAAGCGAACGACAAAAAGTGTCGTACGACAATGTCAAACCCGTTTATACTTTCTGTGGTTTCTACGCGCCGTCGTCGCCAGTAGAGTCACTTTATTTAGACACTCTGGTGGCAACTGTTCTGAGTAGTTCTAAAAAATCACTGTAAATGGGGAATTGCGTCAAGAGATAAATATTTATTAGACGCAACCAATTACAATTTCAACACAAACCAGCTAGCTTAGCTATTTATCTCCAACTTCTCGTTTGTTTTGCCTACAGTTTAGTGGCTATTGAATAATATAAATAACTGCCTATACGTTCCCGTAGAGCCTTGTTTTTAAACTTATTTGGACCGAGACCCCCTTAAGACCAATAATCTATTACGGCGCCCCACGACACGATAAAAAAAGTCTTAATGGTTATTTTATTATTCATTCGAATTAAAACGCCTAAACACAACACAAGAGCAACAGCCGTCATAACATTGCTATTATTTTTGAACAGCTCACCCACAAGGCTACGGCGGCCACGCTTCTGGTGGACTGAGCGGCCAGGGAGGTGATCACCACGGCGGCCAGGGTAGCTTCAGCGCCCAGGGCGGCCACGACGGCCATGGCAGCGGCCAGGGTGGTTTCGGAAGCCAGGGAGGTCATGGAGGCGGTCACGGAGGCCAAGGCGGTTTTGGCAGCCAGGGAGGTCATGGACACCAGGGTGGCGGCCAGGGTGGTTTTGGAAGCCAAGCAGGTCACGGAGGCGGTCACGGAGGCCAGGGCGGTTTTGGTGCTGATGCTGGCTTTGGCGGCGGTCATCAGGGAGGAGGCCTCGGCGGACAAGGTGGACATGGCGGCGGTTTCCAAGGTGACGCCGGCTTCGGCGGTGGCCATGACCAGGGTGGCTTAGGGGCGCATGGTCATGGACAGGGTGGACAAGGAGGCCAGGGAGGGTTCGGAGCTCAAGGAGGTTTCGGCGGCAGCCATGGTCAGCATACAGGAGGATACCAGCAACACGGATACTAGATTTAGTAAAGTTTAACACAAAACCCCTGAGCTGTGTCATCTACAAAACTGTTAAGAAACCAAAGATATGTACAAACTATTACACAGTGAAAGAACTTACTCGAATACAGTTATTATTAAGACAATAAAAAATAATAATGAACTTGACATTGTTTTGATCACGTAAACACCTTATCAGTATAATTTCCTATGTTGTCGCGACTTAGACATTGAAATTAAACGACCACGTTATCATTCTGACATAATGACCCAGTTGTAGCTACCGGGACACGGATTGAAGATGTAAAGAGAACGTTACACCAGGTAACTTGTAAGAAATAAAACATAAAGTAACTTGTAACTAGGTATGGTCTTATATAGACTAATGTTTATCATGGACTAATGTTTATCATGGACACAGAATAAATAATATCACTAACATACAGAAACTTCTCTTTTACGACCGCGATCAAGGGAATTCCAATTTTATTAACACGCACAAAAAGTTCGTATTATTTCATACATATTCGCCAGGCGGCTCGCGTCAAAAGGAACGCGCCGCCTGCGTCCGGCTTCCCCCTGCAACTCCCAGCGACACGTTAGGGTTGCGTTGCGCGGCAAGCCGACAACCTACTGCGATTTGCCTACGCTGTAGGCAAGGCGGCCGAGCGTACCTACAGTGCGGAGTGGAACCCTCTGCCATGGACTGGACAACAAAACAATTGAGAAATATTACTTCCAGCGATGAAAAACTTAATACTTAACTAAAATTAAAGGGACACTGTAAATGCACTCACACGAGTCCTTTTTTCCGTGAAATAAAAGAAAAATGACAGTAAGTATACAAATGGCGGACTTAATAATTGAGGTGTCTCTCAATTTATGAATTTTTCAGCGGCTGTACATGGGAGAAGAGCCGAAAAAAGCTTCTCTAAACCTTACATGCGGGGTGTCATTGTTTAGCTTATTAAATAGAGTTCATAAATATTTGAATATTTTTGTGCCTTCAAATAGAAAATAGACTGCTAAAAACATAACTAGCTTTGCTGTAAATTGCTTTAAACTTTCGCGATTTTCATACATATTTATAACGTCATCGGGACTTTAACGCGATCAAAATATATTGTTAATTTAAGTCGACGTTTTGACCATGTCTCAACGGTCGTGGTCACGTGCCCACTGAAACAAAACGGCCGAAACGTCGAGGTAAATTAAGAATATATTTTAATGGCGTTAGTTTGCTGTAGTCTGTAGTCGTGTAAATGAGGCCCCGTTGACAGTAGGTCGTCAAAGGTGACCACTTTTGTTACGGCGCCTATAGCGGACTATCTCAAAACTGAACTTTTTTGTATTGATACAATAAATACTGAATACGACTATTTTTAACATAGCTTTGACTGAAACAAAAACAAACACGGTTTCAATTGGTACGTACTTGAAGTGTGGTACAAAACGGTCGATGCCTTCTTACCCTTCGCCAAGTATTTTTTAGTTTTACTTTAATTATTCAGAAAGAAAATTCGACTATCCGAGTGATAAATTCTCAGAAAACCCTCTCCTGCATAAAAATAATAGCAACGTTGTGGATTTACAAATGGTATTTAGGTTTTCAATAAATAGGTCTAAACGCAACTAGCTCTCACCATAACTTCAAAAACGGCGCTAATTTGGTATACCGTATTTACAGGGTGATTCGAGGAGACGTAATTATAACCTATTTTAAAATAGCAAATTCCACGCAATATTTTTTACTTAAAATGGTATTTTACGGAGAAAAGTATTTTTACTAAAATAATGGCCACCCTACCATTACAAATTTTTCAATACATTGTGTATGAAATTAATGAAAATTATAAATTGATACATGATATATCTCTCAAGTCAAAGTCAAAATTTAGAAATTGGTAGAAATAAGGTAGCAATGAAGAGTGAGCATGAATGCATTGTAGGTATAGGTACTTTGTAGTGCTGGTACCGAACAATCATCTGTCGACCTTCATGAAGCAGGAATTCTGGCCGAAGGGAGTCACTTTCCGTCGTTTTCGCGGACGGTTGCTGGACATCCCGAAACTGGGTTACACGTCGCACGTCGCAGTAACCTGCTAATTGTAATGTTTTGATATTTTGTTTTTTAAATATGTATTAATACATAATATATGGTCTTTAAGATATTTTTTCTATGGGCCTATGCAGCCAGAAATAAATGGCTCTGTTCTATTATATTCTAAAACACAACTTTTCACTAATTGAAGGGTACCTTTTTTTATGTGAGAATAATCCGTTTACCGATGTCGCCAAAAGAGGCGAAATTCGGGACTCGCCCCCGTGAGGGGGAATACCCGATAACCTCCTCACTATATTCCTCAAACCGGTTTGATCCGGTGCCGTGGGACCTAATGATGACACCACTACGACACTGGCCGGTATACATCATTCGGTTTTTTAATGAGGTTGTCTCCTCGCCACTTTCAGGATCCGTGTCCGGGCGACGACCGGCTCTCGAGCCTCCTCAGGGCGTATAACCTTTGTTCCCTCTGAACAGTCTTGAATTGAAGGGTACCTACCTAGTAATAAAATAAAGTGTGTTTTTTCTTAATTATTTACTTTAATTAATAATTACGAGTGGTGTAAGATTGGTCCAGATCATGTCTCCCGAATCACCGTAAATGTAGTCCTATCTGATTGCAGTCCCAGGACTGTGTCATTAAATTTCGCGTTAGTCCGAAAGCGTGAGAGATTTAGGTAAAAAAATTATGAATACGTTACTAATACAGACTATGTACCTCTACTGTCGCTTAATTAACTATAATTTACTTACAAAATATAATGTATAAATAAGGCCACGTGAAATGCTCCCTAAGTTAGTGAATAAATAAGCCTGAGGGGAATGGACCCTGACCGCCAGGGTTCGAAATTATCAAGATAATAACGAGCCGTGATAATTATCGGATAATTATCACCATTATTAAAATATCATTTGTTAAATTGTTTCATAAGAAATATCGATGGTTTATTGTCTCAAAACAAACAAAAATATATGTTAAATTTTTTTTAAATTACATAATACAATACAAATCAACATTAATGTCATTAATTAAAGGTGAAATCGGTGTTCGTCAGATTTGACAGATTTGCAACTAAACTACTTGACCAAAGAAAAAGAAGCCAAAGGAATATCTTCATCAGATGATGATTCTATTTCCATTGGCATTGTTGCTGCTATAGCTTCAGTAGAACTAGAACTTATTTGTTCTTCTAAAAGCCAACAAGTGCGGAAATACATGTTTGGATACTTAGAATATAGTTCTATTTCACGGGCGCAATTTTTTGTTATTATCAATTGATAATTATCAACCTGTTATTATCATGATAATTATCGTGATAATTATCGTGATAATTATCATTGATAATTATCCTTTCGAACCCTGCTGACCGCTACCACCATCTTCCTCGTTAATCCAGCCGCTGAGCAGCAGTGCTTGCATTGTTGTGTTCCGGCGAGGAAAGCAAGACAGCCGATGCAATTACTGGCACAAGAGGTATTCCATCTTAGCCCTCTGGGTTGGCAGCGCATCTGCAATATCCTTGGTATGGCGTGTGTATATATCGTTTGCCTTCTCTGTGTTGTAAAAAAAACAAAGCCCAACTTAATATGGTGCTAGAATAATTTATATCAGTTTTGAAAGCTTATCGTTTTCGCGTCTCCATCTTTACTTCTTTACCTTTTTCCTTTTTTTATCTTATCTTTACATTGTATTAAACAAAGTCGCCTCATATCTTCGGCCGCTTTCTTCTTCTAAACCACGCAACGGATTTTGATACGGTTTTCACTGTCACTTAGAGAATTTTTTAGAGAAGGTTTTTATTTACATTAAATCCTTATCGTACCCATGCAAAGCCAAAGCGGGTCGCTAGTAAGTACAATTTATACACGGCCACTTGACACGCGCCCTAAGTGAGTGTATAAGTCAAGTGGATGGACGCTCACTCAGAAAACGACTATTAAAATACACTAACTTGATTCCAGATTCCAACAAGACGGTCTTAAATTGGTGACAGTTTATCAGTTTTGACAGCTTATCGTTTTCGCCGTACAACTGTGACCTAACTACCTAATCAGTGAGAGGCTAGCCACCGGGTTTTGCCTCGGGGTCAGGCTAAATCAAAATTAACTGATAAATATGTCATATAAAAAGGTATCCTGATGAAACGCGTTGCATAACGTCCAAAAATTCGGATACTCGAGAACGTACAGCAATATGGCGTTGAAAGTAAGTTTAGTGTCATTTCATGATTCAGAACTCTTTTCAATTAACAAGTGTACTGGATTACTGGTTAGATGTTGCTATTGATGGCTAAAACTAGTGATTAATGTTTAATTAGTAGTTATTCTAAAGATCGTAGGCTGGTCGATGTCACAGGCGACGGTAGAGCCAGCAGCTACCTCGCGCAGCGTATAATGGTCACAGGTTACGTCGCCGAAGGAACGTGCTAATTTTAGTGTTTTATAAATATGTTTAGTCTTTAAGATTTTTTTATGGGACTATGGGTGACTAATGGGTTATTATTATGTATAAACGGCTATACAAAGAGGTGATTTTGCCAGCATCTTCGGTAGGTCACCATGCCAAGGGGTTCTTTAATCAAAATATACTATACTTACATTTAGAAATAAATATTAATTTATGTGTAGGTTTTAATGGTGGTTTAATTTATTAAGTAATTGTTTTTATTAATATTTTAATTCTAATGTTATATGTATAAGTTCTCTCTACCAATTAGCATATTTTAATTAGCAGTTTCATCTTCATTACCGGATAAAACTTTATTTAGTTCTATAAATCATTTTTTATTTGAGTTTTCAATTTATTAATTTTGTACATTTTTAAACCCTCTAAAATGTTTTTCTGAGATTTTCCCCATGAAGGAAAAAAATAGTCTAGGCGTCCTGTTCTTTTCTTATTGTACTTAACGTTGTATAATTTTTCAACATTTATTTTTCACAGATCGTCAGCTTGGTTCTCGCGCTGGGCGTAGCGGCCTACGGTAAGTCTGACATGGTGGCAGTTCATTTCATGATCGTGTCTAGGCCCCCAATTCTGGCGCTCATCGAGATTCTTCTGACGTTCGAGATGTGTCAAAATATGACAGATTTTAAAGGGATTTGACAGCTCTTTTTGGCTTATCTCGAGTGTTACTTCATCTCTACTGACGCGGGAATTGTCCCGCAGTGTTCGCGTATTCGCAAGGACGAAAATGTTACGTCATTAACGAGTGACCCAATTAACAAAGTTGTATCTACAAAAAGTTGCTAAAGAAGTTTGTGTTTTATATATACTTTTATTAAGTCAGAGATCTAAGACATTGTCATCCCGTAGATCTAACTCGGTTCATTGGGAAAATCGATTTTTAGTTAAGTTAAAGAACGCAATGAAATTATTTGACTGAAACACGAAGTCATAAAATTTTCTTTTGAAAAGATGTAGTAAAGTTTAAATATGGATAACTGATCTACACTATCGATACACTGCTACACTAAAATAATAAAGAGGGAAACTTTGTATTTTTATTTGTTTGTATGTAATCTCTGGAACTACCAAACCGATTCCGAAAATTATTTCACAAATAGAATGCTACACTATTACTCTCGGACATAGGCTACTAATGACATATGCGTCCGTTAGTAATACATAACATATGTTTCTAATCTGCGAAAAGTAATACAGTGTACTCTCTCAGATATGCTAGAAATATCACATATCGTTCTTTTCATTGAAATAATTATGCAGAATGCTGATGTTGCTTCTCCGATTTTCATTTCATCGAAAGTTTCTACCAAATCTTTATAATTTTTATGACACCTATTTTAAATAACCTAACCTAAACAATGTACTTTGTGCCTAAACTATTCGGTAGAAGTTAATTATTATACGGAGTTATTTTTATATTTTATTAGTACCTAGGTTAAACAAACCTAGGTACTGGCCATACCGAATAGTTAACGGCTTTAGAATAACAATTTATTTCGGTGGATTGCAAATTCGGTGAAGTGATAAGTTTATCGATATTTCCATAGTAAACCAAATAATAGCAAACTATACCATGTCAAAAATCTCTATTATTGTCTGTGCAGGATCACCGCAGGGTTACGGCGGTGTCAAAACCGGTGTTAGTATTGGGCAAGGCGGTATCAGCGCCGGCGGAGAGTTCAGTCGCCAGAGACCACAAGATGGCCAGGGGGGACTTGAAGTGGGGGCCCACGGCGGACCCGGGTACGGTACCGGCGCCCAGGGACTTACTGCTAACGCTGGCTTAGGACAAGGTGCCCAAGGACAGTTCGGAGGTGGAAGTGGAGCTTATGGTGGTGACCAAGGAATCTACGGCGGCAGCCAAGGAAGCTTCCCGGGTGGACCAGGAGGTAGCATTGGAGCCTACGGTGGTAGCCAAGGGGGCCTTCCGGGTGCACAGGGAGGTGGCTTTGGAAATTATGGTGGTGCCGCAGGAAGCTATGGTGGTAGCCCAGGCGGCCTTCCAGGAGGACAGGCGGGTGGTTTTGGCAATTATGGTGGGGCTCCAGGAAGCTACGGTGGTAGCCAAGGCGGCCTTCCAGGAGGACAGGCGGGTGGTTTTGGCAATTACGGTGGGGCCCCTGGAAACTACGGTGGTAGCCAAGGAAGCTTCGCGGGTGGACATGGGAGTGGCTTCGGAAATTACGGTGGGGCTCCAGGAAGCTATGGTGGTAGCCAAGGAGGCCTTCCAGGAGGACAGGCGGGTGGTTTTGGAAATTACGGTGGGGCCCCTGGAAACTACGGTGGTAGCCAAGGAAGCTTAGCTGGTGGACATGGAGGTGGCTTCGGAAATTACGGTGGCAGTCAAGGTTTCCCGGGAGGCCATGGAGCGTATGGTGGTGGCTATGGAAACTATGGTGGCGCCCGTGGCGGCTACGGCGGTCTAAGTGGATCAGGCCCATCAGGAAATGGTGGTTTTAACAGTCATGGCTATGGTTCCAGTGGTCAGGGCATCACTGGTGACGCTGTTTCAACTGGTAGCCGTGGTGAAGGAGGGCTAGGATTGGGTTTGACTGGACATGGTGATTTTGACGGACTCGGTTCCAGTGCCAAAGACGTGACAGGTAGTGAAGGAGGCCTGAGTGCTAGCCACGGCAGCAACAGCGGCTTGGGATTGGGTTTGGGAGGACACGGTGATCAGGATAGTAGCGGTAAAGTGATCGTTGATGACACAGGCTTTGCGAACGGGCATGGACAGGGAGGTCTTGGCACAAAACACGAAGGCCACGGAGCTCACGGATTAGGTCTATTTGGACATGGTAGCAACGACAGTCAAGGCACCGAAACTAGTGGCAAAGACGTTACCAATGGTGACGGAGGTCTTGGAGTAAGCCATGGAATCAATAGTGTCGTAGGAGCACTTAATTTAGCAGGACATGTTGACCACGGAGGGCATGGTTCCAGTGGGAAGGATGTACCTAACGTTGAAGGAGGTCTTGGATCTAGCCACGGGATCAACAATACAGTGGCAGGGTTCGGTTTAGGAGGACATGGTGACCTTGATGGTCACGGTTCTAGTGCTAAAGATGTAGCTGGTGGCGAGGGAAACCTAACTACTGACCACAGTAATCAGAGTATCCTGGGAGGGCTCAATTTAGGAGGACATGGTTATCACGACGGGCATGCTTCTACTGAAAAGGATGTCGCCAATGGTGAGGGAGTACTTGGAGCTAGCCATGGAATTAATAGCGTCTTAGGAGGACTTAATTTAGGAGGAAATGTTGACCACGAAGGCCATAGTTCCAGTGGAAAAGGCGTAGCTGATGGCGAAGGAGGCGTTGGAACTACCCATGGGAGCAATAGCGTCCTCGGAGCGTTCAATTTAACGAGTCACGGTTCCTCTGGAAAGGATACTGCTGGTAGCGAGGGTGGCCTTAGCACTGGCCATGGTAGCAACAGTGTATTGGGGTTAAGCTTGGGAGAACACGGTAAAAATGATGGTCACGGTCTGAACTCGAGTGAAAAAGTTATTATCGCTGACGACATTGGGTTTGCCAATGGTCATGGACAAGGCGGTCTTGGCGGAAATCACGAAGGCCATGGAGGCTTAGGTCTAGGTCTATCTGGACACGGAGATCAGGCCACCCATGGCTCTAGCGGAAATGACATTGCCGGCGGTGCTGGAAGTCAAGGAGGCTATGGCAGCCACGGAAGCTATGGATTAGGAGGACGCAGCGTATTAGGCGGTCAAGGCAGCGGTTCCAGCGGTACGGATGGCAGCCTTAGCGGTGGGATTGGTGGCAATAGTAGCGGAGGCTCTGTGTCGTTCGGTGTGAGCGGACCAAGAGGCGCCACAAAAGGAACCCTAGAGCATACTGGCCATGGCCAGCTCCAGGGTAGCTACCAGCATGGTTATTAGCTTATTAGTCTTACAAGAAATTAAGCATTAAGCGTTGTCTATTATATAAGTGTTTTAAAAACGAAATTGTTTTGTTGACAAAATATACTGTCGTTTTGAGAACTGTCGTTTGTGTTTAATTATAGCCAACAACTATTATAATTATAGCAATCAACTCCAACCCGTCCTCAAAACGGTTATTTATGTTAAGATAGTGAATTAAAAATATATTAAATACTTAATTATATCGTTAACGTGATATTGTTTTGATATTCTCGTACCTTATCTGTTTTAAGGCTCCGTGCCCCAAAGCTAAAACGGACAACTTATGTTGTGACTCCATTCCAGTGCCGAATTTAGAGGTCAGGAGGCCTTGGGCCAACAAAGGAGTGGAGCCCCCCTGGCCGCAAATTATTTTCCAAATAAAATGGGAATATTTTTTTTGTCGCGTTTTCCAATAAATACTTTTTCCTGAAGATACTATTAACAATTGGTCAAGAATCGAGAAACTACGAGTATATCCGGGCAATTAAAACTTCATTATGATTGCAATTATAGGAATTAGTTCCCATGTAGCAACAATTACTAGATAAATCAATGGGAACATTAATTATTTGCTAAGATTACAGAATCTTCTTGCTAGAATTTTTTGGTGGAGGCAACTAGTTTCTACATTACAGATGCAGTGGCCCAAACATGCCCAGGTTTAGCTTATTCCTCCCTGCGTCTCGGTCAAATTAGTATCATAAGAAAGGGAAGGGAAACTAAATTTGGCCAGTCATGTTTAGGGCTACAGAAGTAACATATTTTGTCAATACCAACCACCATCAATTAACTCGATCCATTTTCATTGTCAGGGTATTATCTATATTTATTTTATACATATGTGTACTGTACTAGTCAATAGTACCGGTTACGATGATTTATACTTTTCAAATCACAAGAATTTTAAAGCAAACATTATTTGCAGTGAGTCGTTTTTGTGACAGCTCTGATTAATGTAGACTATGATAGAAAGCGGGGCAACCGCGGCTGTCGAGCCTGGTCTAAAGTAGGCTTCCTGAGTACCTGCGAAATTTTAACGAAGTTAATTAAGGAGGTTGTTTACACAAGAAATGTCGTCAAACAGATAAAAATATAGGAAAAGTCCAGCTTTCACATTGGACAAATTCTTCATAATTGGGTTAGTTTATGAACTCCGGACTTTTGATGCAATTTGTGTTCCACTCTTTTTGGAAAAAAAAACCGCACTCATATAAGAGTGTATCGGTATACAATTAAAACATCACTTCTCACTGTTACGCTTACCCTCTATCATTTATTAAACAAAAATATCAATCTTGGTAAAAAAAAATTACCTATAGTTTTCAAAATTTACCCAATTAACTCATTTTAACATCATAGATTCATAATTACATGTCACTAAGTACGTAATTTGCGTATACAATTAATTGAAATGAATTCTATGAACCCATAGTAGTCGTGGGAGAACGGATCACAATTCTTACCCAACGTAGTAACGTCAGGTTATTGTCGAGTTAATCATCTTCCTTACAATGATTTCAATGATTATCTTAAGCACGCTTATTTATTCTCAAATTGCTCGTTTCCTTTGATATATAAGGCTGATTTTTCAAAGTACAACAAGTCATTCGTGGGGCTTCAACAAGATTGTTTCTAAGGAGTACTACCAGGATTAAATAATGGGGAAACTTATCGTAAGTATTGAGTCATGTTACTAATATAAGCATTTACTTTTATTTATCTAAAGTAACCAATAACTATCCCTATTCATAAACGCTTACCAAATTTCTATTTGTTAACTGCCATTGCGACATTTTCGACGTTTGCCATCGAATAAAAGGAACGAAACATACATGTAAACTTTAGTGTTTGCATATCCAGGAGAGTGAAGTAGATGCACATATATCGTTTTTCACGTGAGGGACGAAGACGCAGTGATTGAAACGCGAATACCATTCAGATACGCAGTCACCGAACGTTACCATGTTAATTAAGGACAAAATCTTTTGAATTAAAATAGCGTTAGTGGACGTTTACCGTCAATTTAAGGGGTTCGTATAATGACAAGATACTAGCTATTAATAAAAGTGCTTTACATATCAATTTTCATTCGTTTAATCCAAAAATAAGCTCACACATATTAACAGACTACTGAGCTGGACAGAAACACGTAAACTTTTATCAATTCTAAATCGCGCCCGTTTTTTAATATACTGTCCTGCTTACGCACGCCGTAGTTCCGTCATTGTATCCTGTTCACATTCTCTGGCATGAATTACATGCGTTAGTTTCACGTATGGACAGACTTACAGCCCACTTTTCTCAGATCCTGTTTACCGTGATGCTATTGGTTGCCATGGCAACGGCGGAAGATACCACCACAACCGTTGATGGTACCACCACTCCTGCCACCAGCGCCAATGACACCGCACCCGCTGCCGACGCCGCTGCCCTGGACGCCACAGATCCCACTGCCGCCAACCCTGACCGATAAATTGTGCTGACTAGTGCCGAGTTACTATATTCAATCAACGAAACGTTTTACTTACCAGCCGTGACATAGTGACAGTTTTCTCACAGAAAAAGTGTCAAAATTGAACTACGCAGTAGTACGAACCTTCTCGACACGCGTTACCTCGCTACGTAACTCAGGGCGTCCCGTTGTAACTAAGCCAGTAAAAGCGAGATGCACTGAGTAACGTGGCGAGATATCGCCTGTCGAGAAAGTTCGTGCTAGGTACAGTCAAGGAAATTGAAACACGTACCACCGTAGAACCTAGTCGAAGAGACATACGCATGACATTTGTATGACATAGCCTGGCGTTTAACGCGTAGCGTCATTGCGATAGGGTTCTAAGGTGGTAAGTGAATATATTTCCCCTACTGTACATTGTTGGTAGGTATACAGTACAGTGTTTGAATAAAAACCGGCATAGTCTATAAAATTTGTAGGTCTACCATCGAACTTTCGTCAAAATTTAATTGATACTTGACTGAATTCCATTTCATCGAAAGTTACCAAGTTTTCTTCGGATGCCGATACTTTTTTGGCGAGGTTCATCATAAACTTTGTAGAACATAGATTTCGGTGAAATTAAATTCTGTTAAATGATTTTCGATGAAAAGAGAGTATTTACTCCAGATTTTTAGCGATTTCAAAACGTTTCAGTTGTTTAGTATTCTCATAAGAAATACGTTTACTGAAAACAAATTACAACAAATAAATATCTTGGGATACTAAGCCTTTTTTTTATTTGCTTTCGCCTAGTAACTTGCTAGTAACGCTTTCCAATAAGGAAATAAAAGTAACCAACATCCAAATGAAAGTAAGTCGTTCAAAATAAAACTGTGACAATTAAATACAAATATGCTATTCTGAATACCACCTTTACAATTTCACAGACTTACAGGTAAACTTTAAATACAAGTATCCAAAAGGCGGTCTTATCGCGTGTAGCGATCTCTTTTAGTCAACTTACTTACTACCTACCAGATTATAGTGTGGTAATAGTATAGTTGTATATGGCATTGTCTACAAATGAGTACAAGTGAGTTTATTCTGATTTAATTTTGAGAAATGAGTTCACGGATTTTTTTTTATTTAAATTATTATCTTTTCTGAAATTCCAGTGGATCAAAATAAGGAACAAATACCATTCTAAAATCTATATTTATTCTGTGATCTGATATTATTCATAAACATGCTTTATAAGATTAATATTGATCCCTTTCTATTTTGAGTAGGTTTAGAGGTTAATCCTATATCAAAAAAATAACGTTCTACAGGGGTGCAATTTTTGAGTCTCACCAGGTGACTAGAGCTCACCAAAATGGCCGAATCTTTCTGAAAAACGGCTTTTTTGGTGAGCTTTAGTTACCCGGTGAGATTCAAATGCAATTTTTGAATCTCACCAGGTGACTAAAGTTCACCAAAATGGCCGCATTTCTATGAAAAACGACCATTTTGGCGAGCTTTAGTCACCCGGTGAGATACAAAACTCGCACTCCGGATGACGTTATCTGGTGACTGTTATAAATAAATCAATAAATAACTATCTCGGAACCAATTCACACCAATTGACCTAGTCCCAAAATAAGCAAAGCGTGTACAGTCAGCGTCAAATATACCAGAGCGGGCAATGTGTCAAAAATATCTAAACTCGACTCTATTGTCAAATACGCTCGGGCGTGTTCAGATATTTTTGACCACCTTGCCCGCTCAGGTATATTTGACGCTGACTGTACCAGGGGGGTTCCACTCCGCACTGTAGGTGCGCTCGCCACACCACCCATGGCAAAGCTTAATCGCAGTAGGTTGCCGGCCCGCCGCGCGCGCGCCCTCTCACTCTGTGTCGCATGAGATAGCTTACTATAATAGCAGCCCAACCCTAGCGGGGCGCCAGGGCATTGCGGGTGGAAGGCGGGCGTGGGCAGCGCCTTCCATTTGACGCATGCCGCCTGGCGAATGCTTATGAAGTAACACGAACTTTTTGTACCTGATCATAAAGTTGGAATTCGTTTAATGGTGGTCGAAAAAGAGAAGTTTTTGTACGTTGTACTACCTCTACTATTTATTCTGTGCTTGTACTATGGGTACTACACAACGGATATACATACTATTATAGAAAAATACATACTTAAATACATACAGAATGCAAGACGCAAGACTCGGGTACAAACATACGTATTCGTCATCCAAACATTTGTCCCTTCCGGGAATCGAACCCAGAACCTCTAGTTTCATTGTCAGGGTCACTAACCACTAGGCTATGATCAGATCAGGAGCAATATCTAGTGGTGTGGAAGCTTTCTCTTGATAAGTCTCTCGGTCAAGACAGATCAATATTGATTCTGATTCTGATTCTGATCAATGTCCGACGACTTCAGGCATCAGATATGTCATCTGTAAGTAAACCCCAACTTTTGACCTGTGATATCATTTCTGAGTTTAGAGAGAAGGGAGTCTAGAAAGAAAGCAGGAAGCTTTCTTTTCTGGAAAAAATATTTTTCTTCGTGTTTCTACATCTGTCGAAGTCAAAATTTGGAGCCTTTGGAATAGTAATGTTTTTTGGAATTTTGGTGTAAATTCGTATCACGTTTATTCCCCACACGATCAATTTAACTTGATGGTTTTAGCCAGTCTGTAAGTAGGAACTTTAACCTTTCCCGTATTTCTATAAGCCTTTGGCTTATCGACGTTGGTAGGGAAATTGCATAATTTTTCGTAACGTACAAGATTATTTCATGAATATATAGCGACATTAGGGTCCGTAGGGTTAGGATATTATATTTCAGTGAATGACTCATGAGTGCCCACGACTTACAATTGACTCAATATCCGTAGCAGATCCCCATAAAATGAGGCCGTAAGAAATAACGCTATAAAAATAGGCGAAATAGACCAACCGTGCAATCGCTACATTCATTAGCTGCTGTACTTTTTTCTGTACAAAAGCAGCAGAATATTACATGATCTGAGCCCTTAGTTTAAGTTTTCTGTCAAAAGAAAAATGTCTCGAACGTGTTAACGTTAACTTCTAAATTGTATGGAAACAATTTGTTGCAAGAGTATTGCTTCCATAGTAATTGAGAAGTTGACTTGCGTTTATTATAAATAACAAAAACTTACACTAGACGCTCTGAGAAGCCTACAGTACTGTTCGCAACGGCGTCACTCCCGTGCTGATAATGTTCAAATTGGAGCAGGGGTGCAATTTTTGAATCTCACCAGGTGACTAGAGCTCACCAAAATGGCCGAATCTCTATGAAAAATGGCTATTTTGATGAGCTTTAGTCACCCGGTGAGATTCCAAAACAATTTTTGAATCTCACCTGGTGACTAAAGCTCACCAAAGAGGCCGCATTTCTATGAATAACGGCCATTTTGGCAAGCTTTAGTCACCCGGTGAGATTCAAAAATCGCACTCCAGATGGAGGGGGAGGGGTTATTTTCTGAGAGCCCTATGTTCCTGATGAGGGTTAAAAGGATCATCATCATCATCAGTCGCGCGACTAAGCAGTGCGATTGCCGCGCTGCTGCTTAGCCGCACGACTAAACGGCCTAACGTGAAGGCGCTCTAAAACATTTCGTTTGCTGCAGTCAAGATGAACCAACGAAAACCCCCTTGCCTTAATCATCGAATAAAAAAACTGACTTCAGCTGCAGCTTTTAATATGCTTTATACATAATTATATACATAAATAGTCATTATTTAATCAATACAGTTAAACAACAGTTAAACATTTTGGTCGTGCAAGTTATACAGAGTGTTATTTATCATCGTCGAGGTCAGTGAAGGTTTTGGCGTTGGGCAGGTTGGTGTCGGGCAGTTTGGGGGTGTCGGGCAGCTTGGACAGGTCGGGCACCTTGGGGGCCCCGGGGAGGTCCAGAGACACCGCCGCCGACACCAGCATCAGCAGGCACACAAACAGCTGGAAGCAAAGCCGAGTTAAACCGGGCCTTAAACGCGATAAATAAGTGTTTAATTAACCATGAAGTTATTATATTTTTAACATTTAAAAAACTATCGTGAGACTCGGACATACTAACAAAAGTCCAAATATGTACATTACATTATTCGACTTTTAAAATACGTGAGTGATCCGTTTGTATTAATAAGTTATTATATGCTTTGAATAATACAAAATAAATATATATCTGGACAGTTCACACCAATTGATCAAGTCCCAAACTAAGCAGAGCTTGTACTTTACTAGACAAATACATACTTATATACACATAACATCCATGACTCGGTACAAACATTTGTATTCATCATACAAACATTTGCCCGTCCCGGGAATCGAACCTAGAAGTCAGTGCAAATAAACTTTATTTCTTTCTTTCTTTCTTTCAATGTCACTAATCACTAGGCTATCCGGTCGTCAAACCGCTTTGCTCGCGCTTCGCCCCGCAACGCTTTGTTCATTATCTGGAGGTATTTTTTCGCCTAAAATCATTTGAGAGATTTTAATTTCACCGACAGCTTTGTTCAACAAAATTTTACAATATTTATTACTAGTGACTATTTATTACAGTGAAAGTACGTAATGTGTATATAAACCTTCCTTTAAAAAATCTCATAGTGAAAACCGCATCATTGTCCGTTGCGTGGTTTAGAAGAAGTAGGCGGCCGAAGATATGCAGACAGACAGGAACGGATAGACTTTGTTACTTTGTTGACTTTGTACTGTGTAAAGAAAATGGATGCCTTTTATGGTCGTCACTGACGACGCCTCCATTTGGAGCGTTTCCACTGGTGATGCGGATCTGTCGATAGTCCCCTTGTTGATAGTATATAACCCTTAAAAGTGTTCATTTTCAAACTCTAGACTTTTGATATTTGTATGAGAATCTTTTTATAAAAAAGATATGAAACCGGTGATAATTTAAGAGTGTACCTACCTATACAAGTGTGTACACTTGGATGTTATTCCTTATCAGTCACCGGGCGTTTATAAGATAGATTGCAGTTGTGGTAGTTCTTACATTGGACAGACGAAGCGAACTATAGCGGAAAGGGTCAAGGAACATATCGCAGCTGTCAAAAATCGCCAGGTGAACAAATCCGCTATTGCCGAGCATTTGCTGGAATCGGGACCAAACCATTGGATTGAGCTTCATAACCCTAAAATCCTCTCTACAGAACGACATTATTATCCTAGAATAGTACGTGAAGCGATTGAAATTAAAAAGTACAAAAATTTCAACCGGGAAGACGGATATAAACTCTCTTCATCATGGAATCCTGTAATCAGCAAGTGTAAGCGTCGAGATATATCTTCGGATAAATCGTCGGACATTGTGAGCATTGTGTGTCGGTGTAGTGATATGCCGGTGGAAAATAAACAAGACAAAGTGCGGGTAGTTCGTAAAACTCGCGCGGCTAAACAGAAGTAATACCCTCCACTTCAGTCTACTCGTGACCACGGCCGTAGAAACATGGCCGAAACGTCGAGGTAAATCAACAATATATTTTTATCGCGCTAAAGTCCCGATAATGTTATAAATATGTGTGTACACTTGTACAGTCAACCAATTTGATTCATATGCCACTGTAGAACGATGTCACAATGTATGTGTCATGGCTGAGATGTTAGGACATTTATTCAGAAGTCATTATGACGTTTACTGTGAAAAGGTTCTAAGTTGGTAGACTGTACACTTACGAGCATATGACGCATTTTACGCAGATACGCTTACCCTGCAGTGTATCATTCCTACCACCACTTAGTAAAGAAAAAGGCGCGCCATACAACTCACACCAAAGTTGGCCAAAGCTCAATCAGTCGGGACATCAAAAGACCGACTATAATGTTTCTAAGTTTCGAGTTAGTTAAAGAGTTATATAGACTGAAACTGAAAAAATCTATGCACCTTTACTACAAAATGGACATCAGTCAATGATTTCCCAGCCTAAGTATATAGTGGGATATCATTATGAATACTTAGTTTTTTTATTTTCCTTAAAGACCTAAAAATATATATATATGAAAAAAACAACTAAACTGAAATAAATACAATTTATACAGAAATAAGTAAAGAAAAACATTCATTATGGTACCCGATAGCTTAACCCGATGAAGGGAAGTGGGTCGAATCTTTCGACCCAAATCCTTTATGCCATGAGAACGTCTATAGTGATGTAACCATGAGTGTGTACAACCATGTTCATTCCAGTCATTGCACCATAGCAGTGACTGGTGTATAGCAACTTATTCGGGGTATTTCCCCTCGGTTGCTGTCGCGTAACCCCAACCAGGGCTCCACAGAAAACCAGCGTTGCTGCACCCGTCTCGTGTAGCAACACGTGCTGAGTGGAGATCCCTTAATTGGTGTCAAATTGTGTCACCATCGATAGTTAGGTTATAAATATTCTGTAAGTTCGTTTTTGTAAATGGTGGTGGTACTTTATGAGACTAAATAAAAATATTTTCTTTCTTTCTTTCTTTCCATCAAGAAGGAGAGAGAATCTGTCAGATGGGGGTGGAAGTAAGTAGGTATTTAATCCAAAATCGACGCGGACGAAGTCACGGGCAAAGCTAGTGCAAAATAAAGTCAATAAAGGAAATAAATCTTTACTTACCACTACTCGCGACATGTTTCAGGTTGTCCTGTATAGATTCTAATGCATGGCCGAGAGATGGGTCGCAGTTTTATATTGGCTTTCTGCCCTAGTACTATAATCCTTAATTATCGAATTATAACATTACGTAACTAATGCACGTTGTAAAGTTAATACGAGTTGCGCATGCGACATTTGTCTGTTTGTGTGCTTATTCTTCAATGCTCAATAAACTTGAGTTTTAGAAAGTTTAGCTGGATTCCCAAAGTATCAATCAATAGATGTGACCAATGTTGAGCAATAAAACCCACATTTATTTCGTATTATCTGTATTTTCTTTCAATTACTGAAGAAATTAATTTATGGTAATAATCTATTTCTTTTTTTCACAAAATGACGACGAATAAACCACGAATAAGACGGGATAAGTAATAAAAAACAAATGCAGTTTTTAATCGCTCTATATTGTCAATTTCTATTGACATATTTTAGTCACATCGGTCACGAGTAAGTACACATTTTTTTATGAAATAGGAAGGCGAACAGGCCGCCTATAACAACCCACAACAACAAAGAGATTGCAGATGCGTTGCCGACCCAGAGGGCTGAGATGGAATACCTCTTGAGTTAGTTATTGCACCGCCTGTCTTGATCTCCACGCCGGAACACAACAGTGCAAGCAGGCTGCTAAGCGGCTGGATTAACAAGCAAGATGGTCCGCCGCTGGTAGACCCGCAAAATATTTGTTTATTGGATTGCGCTAAATGTTTAATGTTATCGTTATCGCAGACTTGAAGCATTCTTCTCTTTCGCACATGTCACTTGGTTAGAAAGGGATACTTATAGTATACAGTCGCGACCACAGCTTGCGTTATGACCCCCGATCACAAAGTATGTAACCCCGACGCAAAGAGGTGTTAATAAGTTTAAAATTTATATCTGTACGTCTGTCTGCGTGCCGGTCATTTAAGTCCAATTATTCTTTATCGATGGACGGATTTTGATAATGTTTTTTTATTGGAAAACTGAATATAGGGCGTCCAGCAAATTTTGTTTTGATACACTAATTAAACAAGTGACTACGCGTGCAAAGCTAGTCAATACGTTAGTGATGGAATTAAGAAAAAACAACAACAACAATGAAACAATTCAATCGATTGTCCTGACTTGATTGACTTGTTAATTGCCTGGCACGGGCCTCGCTGAATTTACTCCATGTATTGCGTTTTAGATATGTCTAATAGTACTTACATACATTGTATGTCATGTGAGTAAATATACGGCGTTTACTAGTAGGTAAATGTATAGGTAATTATAGGTCACCATCACTAGATATTACCCTACTTTGCGTCGCGCAGTCGGGTTAAAAGGTTGTACTTCCAAGATACCGTCAATTTTGGACGAATAAACACAGTTGAGGAATGTAGATTTAAGATTACTTACTTTCAAACTTAGATTAAGTATTAACATTTATATGTTATTATAAAAAAAAACGGCTAAGTGCGAGTCGGACTTGCACGACAGTTTTGTACGGGTATCATACAGAAACGCCGAAAAAAGAAAAAAACACGTTTCTTGTATGGGGATTCCCTTTATTTTTTTAATTTTTATCTTTATTAGTAGTTTTTATAGAGGCTATATTAATATATACATAATCTGTGAAAGTTTCAAGTATCTACCTCTTACGGTTCAAAAGATACAGCCCAGTGACAGACGGACGAACGGACGGACAGCTGAGGCTTAAGTAGATATTATTATGGCACCATTTGGGTAGAGGACCCTAAAAAATCCATTATTTCTGAACCCCACAGTCTTGTAGCATTCGCATAGTGTTTTAAACACACACACGCACATTATGTGTCAAACTTTTTTAATAAATCTGACCAGGGGGTCTAGCGCGCTAGCTTTTATCGATGACATAAAGCATTTATCCCATTCTAACCAGTATACGCGAGTGCGAGAGAGACCAAAGCGTTTATGTGCGCGATAAACTCTAGCGTACGTGCTACTATAGCTGGTTCAGTAAAGGTGTAGTGGAAATACTGTCCAATGAAAATGCTGGTTGTAATTAGGTAGTTTATTCATACAAAGCAGATATCATCAAGAGAACAGAAAGTCGAAAAACAATACTAAATAAATTGTTTAAAAAGAAAACATGGCCTTATGAATTTTAACTCTATAACGATTGTCATAAAGATATGGAGTATTTGGTTTCGTTGTTCCTATTTACCGCCACGTGCCGTCGGGTTGGGGTCTGAAACAATGGTTAGGGTTAGAAAGGTAGCACTAAGACCCTCTCTACAATTGGCCACTCTGAGCAAGTGCTCGGGGCCCCCCGATCCGTGGGATCCCCTAGATTCCACCCGAGCACCAACCTACTCCTTTTGACTATTGATTATAAAATAATCTTCTCTTAAAAGAGAATCATAGGGTCCCCATTATCCCCGTATCCAGGGCCTCCATTAGTTCAAAGACTGTCCAGGGTACAGTAAGGGTACAAATGAAAAAAAATCTGCAAATAGGTTCTTTTACATGTCTGAGTCTACCAGCGCTTCGGAAAATGAAAGATTCTGCTGAGAGTAAGCGCCGCAAGAAATTCAGCAAATAAAATAGACTACCTTGCTGGTGGCAGTCGGTTAATAAAGCAAAAGCATCATGTCACTCCAACGCATCAACTTTTTGCCATTTTGTTTATGTACGAATGAAACGTCAAATGTGCTCAAACTTGAGATCGACATAATCACAGGCTTAGAGTAAAAATATTTTTTTCTTTTAAGAATTCAGGGGGATGATATTCTAAGCGCAATCGCGACGAGCAAGACGTCTAGACAACACCCTGTCTCAATCGCTCGCGCTAGCATCTCTAACCACATGACAAAGACAGGATGCTGCCTCAGCGTTGAGATCATCGCTGCTGCACTTATACCCCGTTCTATATTCAAGCAACAGCTCGTTTTACTTATTAACAGTTTAATTCTGACACATGAATTTTTGTAAACTTTCGCGGTTTTCACACATTAATAATGTCAAACGGTACTTTAACGCGTTAAAATCATGACTACTCGTAACCACGGCCGTTGCAACACAGTCGAAACGTCAAGATAAATTAATGATTTTATCGCTTTAAAGTCCCGTTTTACGTTATATGTAGATATTACTAGCTGACCTGGCGAACTTTGTTCCGCTTTAAACGCCATAAATGAGCAGATTTTTGATTTTTTCTTTCATAAGAACCTTCTCCTGATAATAACGAACAGAACAAAAAAAGAATTAGCGAAATCGGTCCAGCCGTTCAGGCGTGATGTCGTGACCAAGGGAAATAGGGATTCATTTATATATATATATATATATAGATGACACATGTTCTATGGGAATGGTTCGATCCGTTGCATGAATACAGGAACGTGGCATTAGAGAATCACAGGCTAGATGTACTTACATTGTTTCGGAGGGTAATTCTGCTGCTGGTCTGAAAAAAGAAAACATTTAGTACATCACAATACTTACATTGGCGATAGGGAACCTGTTGGTAGGGCCCGGAAGGTCCTGTAACATTGAGCTGACGTGAGAAAGCCTTCAGGAGCATAAAATAATTCTATCGGAATGTTTAGGAATGATCCCGACTTGCATTGGCGATCCCTGTCCCCAAGTGTGACCTACTATGTTAAATATTTAAGATGTAACATCTAATCTAATCTATGTTAAGTAGTCTTAATACTTAAATGTTTTTCTTCCTTTCTTTATTTCTTCTCCTTTGCTAAAACGGTAGGTAAACATTCCAGGTGTTTTTGTTGGTCATTGTAAAGAAACTTGTATGTTAGGTTCGGAGGTTCGAAATCCGATAGAAGTAATTTAATGCATTGTAATCACTGAACTGCCCCAGTCCTTAATGTAAAAAAAACTTTTAGCCAACGTGTTTTATTCGAGTGCACTTAATGAGCAGGATGCAGTAATTGTGTAATTTAGTTTTTGCACTCGATGTTTGCTTTAATGTAAGTAGGTAAGCAGAATAGTTGTCTACTCACTGCCGCCAGCTGTGGACAATAGAGAAAAACATTAACAAAAAACGAAACTGTAAATATCATAATAAAATCTTATGTTTGCGAAGAATACAAAGGTAGACATTGAAATAAATCAAGGAAAACTGTCGTTATCGCAAATATTTCAAAGAATTTAACCTGAAAAACGCTCGCAACGTCGGGAATTAGATTTGTTGCATTGCAATAACCGCGATATAAATAACCATTTTAATTATTTTATTTCAAAATAAAAAGCCCGGTTTTGCTCGTGGACCTTAAAAGCGATTTCGTAAAAAATACTTACCAGATGGGCGATAGAAGCCGGGGTCCACAACTGTAACAAAAATACAAACTTAAATTGTGTAATACTTATTTATGACAGAAAGTATTATCTTCTTTAATGCGTAATAAGAATAATTCCGAAAATATTGTCTACAATCCCTAGACACTTGGCTAGTTAAACCGAACTGTATTTTTTAATGCCATTACCTATTATGTTTTGTTAGTATTGAGAATAAAAAACATACAAGAAACAGGGTTTTGGAAAACTAGGTTTGATTTAAAGAAAATATGGATAGATACTAAAAATGCAAACCAAAATTTTATTGGGTATTGCAAATTGGGATATTCTGCAATCGTTATTAAATTGGTAATAATTCCGCTTCCCCCTTTTAACATTATTATTTTTCTTTTTATTAGTACACATAATAATCGTACAGGTGGCAGGAAGGCGCTGGTTGCATTCTGCTTCCAACCGGCCACTTTGGAAATCCATGGAGGAGGCCTATGTCCAACAGTGGACTTCTTGTGGCTGAGATGATGATGATGATGATGACATAATAATATAATTCAGTTGGTTACTTACAAGCGGGGTCAATGTTAGGCGCTTGTGCTGCGAAAAAATGAAATGCATTAGTGTTACAAATACGAAGCAAAACCAAAATTAACAAAAAGCAAAAAGTAATTAAATAAATACTTATTCTACTTTAAAACTACCTGAATCTGGAGGTTTCATATTTATTGATTTTTTTTAAAGAGTACAATACACATTTCAAGACCTTATTGTATTTTAAACTAGTGATTGTGTTCTTTATAGGAATAAATAACTAATAATGACAATATGAGTAATGGACTTACGACCGGATGGCAAATAGAAGCCTGGATCAGGGTTCACAACTGAAAATTAAATAGTGAACATTCAGTTGTTTTATGTTGCCGTTTTTTTTAAGGTGTCATTATTTTATTTTTTAAACTTACTGACTGGCGGATACCCTGCGGCATTGGCTAAAAAGAAATGAAGTGGATTTTAGAATTGAGTTATTATTTATTTAATTTATTTTCACTAATGTTTATTTTTCACTTACGATCAGAGGGTCGGTAGAAGCCCGGGTCCACGACTAAGGACAAATGAAAATTATGATTTAGGTCTTTATAGTTACAGTATTCACTATTATTATTTAGAATTTTTATTTTATTAAAATTCTTTATTTGAATAAAATAAATTAGTACTTACTATCTATGGACGGGCCTTGCTGTGCTGTAAAATGTATATTATTATTAGTACCTAAGTTGTGCTTAAGTGAAACAAGTTTTAAAATTGGTTTCATTTTTCAGATACAACTATTAATTCAATTAAGTAATGTTTCAGTTTCACTTACGGTCAGAGGGTCGATAGAAGCCCGGGTCCACGACTGCAGATAAATTAAAGTTAAAATTAAGCCCTTTGTATTATTTCTGCATAATATATGTATTATTTAGAAAAAACATTATTTTGATTTTGTTTATTAAGATAAATGGTCACTTACTATCTATGGTAGGACCGTCTGGCTCTGTAAAATGTAAGCGATAAATAAAGTTAGTTATTATTTTGAATCAAGTTACGTATCTAATTTTTGTTTCGCTTAGCATTTTATTTTTACTTACGGTAAGACGGTTGGTAGAACCCCGGATCAATTACTGTGAAATAATAATTTATTTACGACTAAACGAAGTAATTTAACGATTTCATAGTGTCCCACCACCAGTAAAATAATATTTTAAATTTGACAGAAATAATGTATATCAGCCGGATTCTTCTTAATGAATAATGGAGACCTAGGTTAGTTAAGACAGGTGAGTTACCTTGGCTTATTAGCAATAGTGTAGTGTCTACAACTGTCAAGAATAGCTTAGGTTATGTCAACTCACCTTTGTATCAAGTAATCTAGGACTCGTATCTCAAGTGATCGATTATCAAAAATTCGGCAGGAATGATGGCACAAAAATAAACATCACGAAAACAACACAACACATTTTTTAACTTACACGCAGGGTCAATAGACGGCTGTTCCGGATCTGTTTAAAATTTTTACATATTAATAATTTTCGTTCAAAATTCCGCGATTCATAAAAAAATAATGTTATGTCAAAGGGGTTTCAAAAATCGTTTATAAATATGGATTATCGCCAGATCAGGTAGATTTTTATTTTAATATTTTTTAAACTAATTCCTCTATATTCTTAAAAGCCGATGGTGCAAACTTACTGTTAACAGATGGTCTGCCAAAAGCCGCGTCATCAACTGTGCAGATAGAAAGACATACATGTAATAATAATATATACATATAAATATGAATAAATAGTGATGATAATTTAAGTCAGGTTAGTGACAAATATGCTATTATTTATATAAGGGTCAATGACCAATTTATAATACCGATAGTTACAGGCGTAGTGAATATAGGTACCATGGTTATTTGTTTTTTTTGTTTGTTTTTGTGCTCAAAGCAAACAATGAATAGCCCAAAAACAAATCCTTATTTTCAGTTCAGGGTTTGTTAACTACCTTGATAACTGATTGTACGCCCGTAACTCAAACCTTCATAAATCCCTATGCCGTTTAGAGCCCCTTCTAGTTTAGCAGGTCTTATTCTAGGCGCTTTACTTTAACTGCCGATAAGCATTTTATATTTTTAATAGTTCTATGACTGTTTTAAAGTAATAAGTCCAATTGTGGCAGTTGTTTGTTAGTAAGAAAGCATTGATGTCAACAATTTTTTTGAGGCGAAAGATGACTGACATTATCGGTCACATCTTATCTCCAACTTCCGGAAATACTCAGACATGGTGCGTTACACAATCACAGCAAGTAATCAATAAAAAATGCTGTTCTATTAGCCGGATGATCGACATCTTGCTTGCGTCGCTCAAATCCGTACCTATTCTAATTCTAAGTCGTAAACTTACCGATTCCACCGTTGCCACCTCCGGCAGATGCTGAAAATAAAAATGTGTTTGTTATCAGAGCCGTTCGCACTTACACGTAGCGATTAAATAGAAAAAGAATCAATATTTTATGCATTTCCTGACGGAATCCTGAAATGCTTATGTTTACAGGATGTCCGCAGTTCGTACATTGTCAGTAGCATGTAAAAGTTTGAAGCTACAAAAATTAATGACTCATTTAACTAGAATATATATTGTATAATAATATACTCACGTCTGTAGAAGCCTGAATCGACGCCTGTAACAAAAAAACAATACCATGTTAAACAATTTTAAATTCTAATCATTAAGTTTTTACTAGCCTTAGCAGCTTGACACATTGATTGAGTTAATTAATTCATGGGTCATAGACACCCTGGGAAAAACATAATTAATTAAGTTTCTTCTGTCCCCGAAGTTTAAAAAGTTTCGAGCCTTTTTTATTATAAATGAAAACAACTGGCACACGACACAGTCTTGTTTAAAAAAAAACAAGGGTAACATTAACGAGCTCGACGCTGTTGTGCCTAAAGAATGACAAGGAGGCTTAAGGGCCATTGAGGGCACATGGAGCGCGTTCCCGCATGCGAGTTGTATTACATTACCGGTTACCGAGGTATGATTGATCGAGCTCCGTAATGTAATGTAACTCGCACACCAGAACTCGCTCCATGTAAACGAGCCTTTATTGTTGACATAACCCTGAACCTAGTATAGCGTATCGCATCACATTATTGATCCCTGTCCATGATCCATTGAGTAGTTTACATGCATAATTGGAGCGATGTTTATGTCCGTGATGACTCACTACACGTGAAATAATAATTTGTCCAAATACCTACAGCATAAATTAACTAAAAACCTATCAATAATTCAACAACGTACCTTGGCCAGAATTGTCGACCACGTTAACTAGAATAAAACATACACAAGTAAGTTAAATAATGAATGATGAAAGCACAGATTTAAAGATTATATATAAATAAACAACAGAGTTCATATACCTGGATCAGGTTGTTCAACGACATGAACTGCAAGAAACGAAGCAAGCATTAAAAAATACATAGGAATGAAATAGGATTTAATTTCACGTAATTAATATTTGGAATTTGATACCTTTGTAAGGATCGCTGTTGTCCACAACGTTAACTGAAATAGATAATTAACTCTTCATCACCATATAAAACCATAGAAGTCGAAAAATAGTGCATGCTAGTTTATGTACTCATAGTGTACACATTTATAAGGTATTTTAGTTAAAGTATGATATGATACCTTTGCCTGGATTGTTGTTGTCCACAACGTTAACTGAAAGAGACATTGATATATTTACCACCACATAGCAAAGAACCAGAGAAATATATAGCTTTAGAAAATGTGTAAAATGACAGGACATTTTATGACATGAAACACTAATTAATAGAATTTGAAACTCACCACCCTGTGAAGCGGCCATGGCTACGAGCGCGAGAAACAATATCTGAAAAATGAAACAGTGCTTCATTTTGTATAATTTCCTCAAATTGCTAAGTGAAAAATCAGCTTATGCGTCTGAATCTGGACTAATATTGCCGCGTTATCTCCTCAGATAAGATACTATGCTGTTTCAAATCTCGCTGAGTACTGTATACTGAGTTGATTCATCTCGTTTAAATATATGGATGCGAAAAACAGATTGCTTGCAATTTTATTATGTTTTCTGTATGCCAAATTCCGCGACATTTCGGCGACTTAATAGTAAACATCCTTTGCAATTTTGTTGACATTGATTAAAGAAGGTGGTGTGTATTTTCGGAGGAATGTTCCGTAAGTAATTATTTTGTATTAAAATATGTATAAGTAATTGTATCACTAAATGTCTTATTAAGAGGATTGCCTAGCCTGAAAACCGGTCTCCATACAAACGGCGATGACGTTTTAAATACTTTAAACTTTAACCTATAGCAATGATTTTGTAGTATGTTGTTGTTATGCTTTAGAACTAGGTTTGTACGCTTTTATTTTTAAAATTCTTCATAGATTTGATAATATTTGCATTTTAAGAGATTCATACAAAACAAAAGGCATAAATATTTTTAAAACTAAGTATAAGGATTAAAAACAAAACAAAAGTTGTGATTTTTTTGATATTCTTTACAGTTTTAAAAGTATTGTCCCTTTTCTGTTATGTATGAAACTCCTAATTCGCAAATATTATAGCGTCTAAGAAGAAAATAAAAAAAACGTACAAACTTCTAAGGCATAATAACAGCATACAAAAAAAAAAAGCTATACATTAAGGTTTGGGAGGGTGGCAAACGTCACCGCGGTTTGTACGGAGAGAGATGTTTGAGGCTTGGTATTCAATTGTCTTAAGCTTCTCTTTAAATGAGGTAGGTAGTATCCATTGCTATGGATCTCTAGACGGAGACTAAATATGGGAAAACCATTATATCTCAAGGTTGCGCAACCAAAGCGAAGACTGTTCAGTATTTCGAGCGTTGTAATGAACAAATAAGTTCCGCCAACATTTGTAGAGTAAATATTGTTTCCATGGTCTATTTGTTCTTCTAAGCAAAAACACTTAAAACAATTATCTAAGCGCTAATAAAACGGGTAAACAGATGTTTTGTTTTGACGGTATTTTTTAACGTTCCAGTTCACATTGTTAAAACCGATGAGTAACATTATGTGCATAGGAAGGCTTATATTTTCGTGATGAAAGTATATATGTGTTGTGTTACGGCGTGGAGAGCAAGACAGTCGGTGTAATTACTGACATAAGAGATACTCGATTTAGCCCTTTAGGTTGGCAACGCATCTGCAATACCCTTGGTGTTGCGAATGTCTTTAGGTGGTGGTGATCACTTATCAACAGATGACCCACTTGCTTTTGCCTTCCTATGTGGTAAAAAAAAGCCATAAAGTTACTTTGTAGTCCGTGTCCTTGGCCATACTTCTGAATAAATAATAGACAAGTACAGCGAAGTTTTACTTCGAACAAAAGGGCGTTTAGGTGTAAGATGCTTCCTGTTTTAAAGCTTCTCCGTCCAATACATAATTATGACGTTATATGTCTATTACATTCAACGTCTAAAAATTGTTTAACAAACGTTCTTATACTGGTATAATAAGGCCACCCCGCTACATAATAGTATTTTATGCAACTGTTGCATAATGAGGGGTCTTAAAACACGAGTTCATTGTACATTGTGAGTTTCATACTAGAATCACACGAGTGTTTTAATACCTAATTATATACAGTTGCATACATTACTTTATCTACACACATATCATAAGTACTCTATGATGGGTTCAGAAGCCATAGGGCAATGACCTGCATTGCTACTAGCTACTAGTGCTAGGTACCTATTAAATATCTACAGACTGTACACATTAAAATAATGTAATAAAAACGAATTTGAACAAATATAGGAACAAATTAGAAAAATTCTCGTAATAATATTGATTTTTATAATGCTGGTCATTGCCTACGCTTTCTGAACGCATTATAGAGCATTTATGATATATGTATGTGTAGATAAAATATATTAAGTCATTTGAATCGATAGCACCTACATATTTTTTACATAATATAGGTTGCTTTAGTTAAGGACTTTTGTACATTACATGTTTCACCAAACTTAATGATTGAGTATAGAAACATTGCTTACGCAATACCGACCATTAGACTCATCTACACTAATATAATAAAGAGGTAAACTTTGTTTGTTTTTTTGTAAGTTTGTTTGTATGTAGGGGGTAATCTCTGGAACTACTGAACCGATTTCAAAAATTCTTTCACAGATAGAAAGCTACACTATTCCTGACGGACATAGGCTACTAATTTTACGTGAACGAAGTAGCGCACGTCCGCTAGTCATTTATAAATGAGTCTCTCATTACTAGATGAAATTGAAATTTCATTCTAGTCAAAGTAAGCTTAATTTTTTTTTGTAATGGCTACGTAACCGTACCTACCCTGAGCATGGTCTAATAATAATCTTGCCCTTTTAGGGAGATCCCTAGTCTCTACCAATTGTGGAGGTCTAGACTTGGTAAGGTTTTTAATTTATCTAAATCTTTAAAACTGTGTCAACATGTCGTTTAATTTGCACAATCTACACTAATCTACACTAATATAATAAAGAGGTAAACTTTGTTTGTTTTTTTGTTTGTTAGTTTGTTTGTATGTAGGGGGTAATCTCGGGAACTACTGAACCGATTTCAAAAATTCTTTCACAGATAGAAAGCTACACTATTCCTGACGGACATAGGCTACTAATTTTATGTGAACGAAGTCGCGCGCGTCCGCTAGTATCTAATATAACAAAGAGGTAAACTTTGTTTGTTTGTTTGTTAGTTTGTTTGTACGTAGGGGGTAATCTCTGGAACTACTGAACCGATTTCAAAAATGCTTTCATAGATAAAAAGCTACACTATTCCTGACGGACATAGGCTACTAATTTTACGTGAACGAAGTCGCGCGCGTTCACTAGTAGTATATGAAGTTGGGTTGTGGGTCACATATGGAACACTGATCGTGGTTTGGACAGCCCTGTCCATCGTTAATGGACGATCGACACTATATACACTACTCGCAATAAAAAAAAATGTTTTTAGGCTTATCCTATCTAGAAATGTATAGGATTTTATCTTATCTCTCAGTGTACAAAACTGCTTTGACATTTACACAGACAGGGACTGTGAAACTCTAACAGGCTAATCTGGAAAGCGATGAACCTAAACAATAAATGCTAGTGATATTTTCAAAATTTAAATTGCATTGGTACGCAACACGGGGTGACTTTGATAAATAATAGGGCAGGGCCACTTTGACAGTTTAAAAATGGTCATAAAACTAATAAAGTCCTTATTTAGCGAGTTTCTGTCACATAGACAAATATGTAAAGATATAAATCAGATTAAAAAAATGCTATTAAAACTGAGTCAAATTGGTCTTAAAACTACTATTTTTAAAGCAACTAGTGGCCTGCCCTGCAGTTCAAAGTCGCCCCATTGAACCGTATTTTGATAGAGTAAAAAATTAATAAGTAAATTAAGATTTTAACATTATTTAGAGACCTAAATAATGTTAAAATCTAAGTATATCAAATACTTGTCTGCACTTTATTGTTGGGACTATAAGTTTATAGTTGCTTTTTTGTTTATTAATTCAATTTGAAACTCAAAAAAAGTAAGTAGCCGCGAGTTAGTTTGATAATAAAATGAACCTTCAACTTTAAGCAACACAATAAACTTGACATTATTTATAAAATAGGTAAAAACCTACCTAACTAGTAGAGATAAGCTTTCATGAGGAATTTGATAAACTAGATTAAAAGAGAAAGGGTTATGTCCGAACTATGACAACGCATAAAACTTACAGCTAGGTATCAACAAAACAAGGCTTGAATTTTAAACAAATAATAATTAGATTTGTTATAGATATTATAGAAAAAAAATGTCTTAATGTTAAGCCAATTTATAAAATGTTATACTTGCACCATGGTTGGACCTTTTTTATTTTAGTAAAAATCACAAATACTTCACAAACTCTTACAGTTATCAACTAACCTATATAAAAACAAATTAATTGATTTGTAAACCACAATTAACGATTCAAATTACTTGTTACTTTACTTACAACGTTTATTGTAAGTATTATGTCTTTTATATTTATTGAATTTAAATCTATACGACACTGGTTTCGCGGAGTAGCAATTTATGTAATTTATTAAGTTTCAATTTGTTGATATGGACTTCCGCAAAGTAACTCCTGATGCTATTAATGAAGAATTTAAATCTATTTCACCAGACACAACAATTTTGTTTAAGAATAAATTCACAACACTTGATAGATTATACAATTAGACACTTTAATCGCTTTATCTTTATCGTTGCCGACTGATTAAAAGTGGCTAGCTTTAGAAAAAAAAACACACTTCGTTAAGAGTGTTCTACATTTTACCTGATAAACACAACTGCAATAGTTTCAGGAAAAAACTTGTGTGTAAGCATAAACGTGAAACAAAACTATGTGGTTTGCATCGCTTCGCTAAAAATAAACCGGTTTCATTTTCACTTAGCTAGACTAAACATACGCGTTTGCTGTAACAGTTGCAAAATTTCAACCTATGAAAATTGCTCTGTTGCTGAACTACGAGTATGCATAAAGTTAAACCCTACTTTTGAAATAATTATTTTACAGAATCAGCTAAGGGAAGTAAATACTTAGGCTGTCTGTCTCCCGTAAAGCAATTGATGACATAGAGTTAAGGCTGCCGAACAGAGTGAAATGCCGTGGATGCTAACCTAACCTAACTTTTGGTCTAAGAGAGAGAAAAGGAAAGACAAGTTCCAGTTAACTCTTTGCGGAGACGTCCCTGGTTTGAAAAATAAATGGGATGTTTGTATAGTCACTAATAAGAGAGATGTGACACTCGCGTATTACATCCGAGATAGGTAAATACGAAATAGATGATGAAATTAGTATCAAAAATAGAGTCGATTTATTTCATAGGTCGATATAATAATTTCAAGTAGGTAGGTACTTAGGCGACGGAGCACTTCAGGGGGCAGATGTAAAAAACATGAAGAAAGTGAATTTTCCCAGAAATGAAACCATAGGGCGTAACTATAGGGCGATTTTCCACCACCGTAAACCCGAAAATTGTAAATTTCTTCGAAATCGTTACCGTCATTTTCGAGGACATGATTACAAACAATTAAATAAATAATATAAAAAAATTGTGTGTAGCTTAAGCAAACCACTTGAGACTAGACATACAGAGATAATGTGAGGAAAATATCATACTGACACCGAATGCTAGTTTCGAAATACTTTCTTGACCTACTGAACTTGGCCGCTAACCTTGAACGAGAAAGATAAGGGCTTTGTTATACCTACAACTTATTTCAGTATTTATACATAAAATATTATTATTAAAATTAGTATTTTTTTTCTCGACGTAAAAATACATGAGTGGTCCGTTTAATTAATATATTATTTCAGTATGTTCAGCCGAGATAGCCAAATACAATTAAAGTGGAGACTCGGCTACAATTAAAGTGGAGGCAGGGGGGGGGGGGCAAGGCTGTGCACTGCCTAGGTACTCTAGAAAACTTATAGCTCTCTAAGGACTCTACTGTCATTAGATATAGGACTAAAAGCTGAGCAGCTGGCCGGCTACAAGTGAGAAAAATCACTTAGCTTCCCCAATGGTTGCCTTAATCATTTCGATTTCACTAAAATTTAATTAGGGAGATAAATAGGCCTATTGAAGTACTAACCTACGTTTTTATCTTAATTTTTATTAAGCTTAATGTCTGAAAAACCTTAGTTAATTAAAACTCACCGCAACAAACTTCATGTTTTTAATTATTATAATTTTGTTTTAATTTTAAGCCAAAATTAACAATGGTTATTAGACAAATGCCAGGCACCGACAGTCGTTTTGGCTCATAGGTGCTCAGTTATATACGGCGCGATAACCCCGGCGACCTGAACAAATATTGACAGGCTAAACAAATTGTGAATACTAGCGTTTTCCTGTACAAAATCGGCTAGCTATGGCTGCGCCTGTGCAAGTCACGGTCGCATCAACTGACCAACCGCACTTACCAAGGGCGGATCCAGACTTAGTCAGGGGGTCTCGTGGTCGAAGTTCAGTCAGGACAGGATTGTGAATGTGATTAGAATAATAAATAAATTACTATCGGTCGACCTGGACCCAGCCCATCCCTCGGTGAGGGTCATGACCCCCAAGACACCCCCTGGATGGCTGTATGGCCAATGCCCAATTAGCCTCAGTTTTAAAGACATCTATGGGCACATCACTAGTAGGATCACAAAAGAACCCATTGGGTCGAAGTCTATCCGAAAGGACCCCTTGTAGATAAGATAAATTAAGGTATCATTCCTAAAATAAATTTATTCTATTCTATTCTATAAATAGACTCGATGGGTAAGGTTTTATAGCTATTACTGTGACGTCGGTTTAAAATATACATTACGCATTATAATCATCATAAGATGTCAAAACAATTCTTAAAATCTGCTTTACACTTGTGTACGGGGCGCGGTGTTACGTTATTTCGCGCTAAGTTAACCGTTTTCAAGAAATCGTCTTTGTTTTTAACTGGATCATCGTCAATAAGGACAATTTAATACTACGTGTGTCTAATTATGGATTGCGGATTTGCTAATTGTTATAAGCGCTAATTGTAAGTTTTATCACGAGCTACCATAATATAAATTTATTTTGCTTGTTTACATTACCTACCTAATGTATTATTTTTCCTACAGATCGGTATGTTTGTACTAGGTATACCTACTACGAGTAGTATCTAGTACCTGCAGCACAGAAACTTCTCTTTTACAACCGCGATTAAACGAATTCCAACTTTATTACCACGCTCAAAAAGTTCATATTACTTCATACACGATGCGCCAGGCGGTGCGAGTCAAGTGGAACGTGCCGCCCGCGTCCGCCTTCCCCCCGCTACTCCCGGCAACACGCTAGGGTTGCGCGGCATTCGTTTTCAATTACACTGGCACGGCGGGGGCGAGCGAGCGAGTGCGCGGCAAGCCGACAGCCTACTGCGATTTGCCTATGCTATAGGCAAGGCGGCCAAGCGTACCTACAGTGCGGAGTGGAACCCCCCTGGTACCTACAAGTACAGAAGTCTTATTAGGAACAAAACGGGTCGAATTTTGGGGGTGGTAGGACCTTGTGCAAGGTCCGGCTGGATAGCTAACACCATGTCGCTCGCTAATCCTGCTGCTAAGCAGCAGTGCTTGCACACTGCAGTGTTGTGTTGTGTTCCGGCGTGGAGAGCAAGACATCCGGTGTAATTACTGGCACAAGTGGTATTCCACCTTAGACCTCTCGTTTGGGAACGCATTTGCAATCTTCTTGGTGTTGCGGGTGTAATACACGGAGGTGATCACTTACCATCAGGTGATCCCCTTGCTTGTTTGTCTTCCTATTTCATAAAAAAAAGGTTTCTACAATGGATTTTAAAATCGCTGGTTGAGCTATTCTTAGTACCGTTGTTTGCTAACAAGGACTTAATAAATATATGATGTTGGTGTTATGAAAGCTAGGCGCGGTAAAGTCCCTGTAGCCGGACGGTATCTTGCTTGCTTTGAGATGTTTGTTTATGTCAAGTGGCGTCTGTTATAAGCAATCAACGCAAGTTAGATTTAGACGTCCTAGCACGCTAGATTTTATCGCTGATATAAAGCATATATCCCTTTCTAACCAGTAGACGTGTGCGAGAGAGACAGATGCGTTTATGTGCTCGACAAACGCTAGCGTGCTACTAGAGCAGCTAGTAGCACGCTTGCGTTTATTGCGCACGTAAACGCTTTGGTCCCTCTCGCACACGTTAACTGATTAGAACGGGATAAAGGCCCCCAGTGGCTCGTTTCACGAAGCTACAAGTTACAATTTTACAAGTCTAAACCGGCGACATTGGTCGTTATGCCCATTGTCATTGGTCATTATTGACAAATGGTGCCGGTTTAGACTTGTAAAATTGTAACTTGTAGTTTCGTGAAACGGGTCACTGGTTTATGTCGCCTACCTACCCCAACAGCTTTAGATTTCAGTAATTAATTACTATACCGTTTTCAAAATAATAACACCTGTGTTTAATTTTATTTCATCAACAGAAAATCAACAATAAAATTCTGATCGCCTAAGATACAGGCTTTACCTAGTTTGTGGATAACTGTTGATTCTTTTTACCATAACGCGTGCACAATATTTAAAATTTGTATCACCAACACTGTTATTTATAATTCTATTTTACTTTGCAATAAAGTTACTTCCTAAAAAAAATTACGTACTCGTAAGTTCATAATAAAGCGGGCTTACTTGGGCTGAAATCTCATTCAAAACAGGGTACCTACTGACCTATATTATTGATTTTGTTTTCTCTTTCTTACTTGGACAATTACCATAATAATGACATAATCAGTTCGGCCGAGTTCAAGTCGATGTGGCAAATCATCAATGATTCTTGAATTTAGAAATCATTGCAAATCATGTGGCAAATAAATTATGATTCTATGGTACACCTGTCACTAGAATGAAGTGACGTTTAAAAAATTAAAATGTCATGTTTGTTGACAAATGTCCACGAAGGCAAAAAAAGCGAATTTTCATCTGGAAACTTGTATTTAGTTTCGGGAAATTATGAATATTATCACTATTTGTGCGATGGATTTGACGATAGGGTATAAACTACTTATCAATTATTTTAAAACCTGTTAATTCTAACCTCGTAGCAGTTACTCTCAGTGATAAAGAGACGGTGGTTTAAAGTATATACAATCACTTATTTAATCTTGATGTGTTTTACAGGGATGGGGCTGTGGGTACAGGACGCTACAAACGTTATGTTCTTGGATGAACAGCAATTGCCAGCGGCCGCGAGATGTCCCATCTATTCGACAAATCCAGGAAACTCTAGTCGAGTTGGAAGACAAGCCTGATTCTTTTATAGGGTCGAGACAATGGATTGGAAGCTTTGAAGTAAGGCTATGAGACTATATACACATGCCATGTACAGTCAAGGAACTCCAAACACATACCACCGTAGAACCTAGTCGAAGAGATATACGCATGACAATTGTATGACATAGCGCGGCGTTTAAGGGGGTTCGATTCCCATAGAAAATGTCGGTTCACCTTTTGAAGCTTCTAGGACATTAATTTGAACGGATTTTTTTGGAAATAGTTAGTTATGGATTAATTACTTACGTAAAACCAAACAAAGAGTTGCTTTACCGATCCTGAACTGCAGTAGGATCCAGGAAATTATGATGCATTTTACCGTTGTGGGAGTACAACCGCAACCATGTGTGTGTGAAATCTTTAGATGGGTGCGTCAATTAGTGACAGTTAATATTGGTGAGTAAAAACCTATTGACAATTTCGACCAGTCACGTGACCACCTATTTAGTTCCGTGGTAACATTTACATGGGTAGAGATCGTGAAAGACCAAGTTCAAATCTCGTTGTATCTTTTTTTTTGTATTTTAAAATTTTCTTTTTTCAATGAGTTTTGCAAAGTAGGATATAGTCTTCCAAAGGAAATGATAAAACTATAATTTTTTTTTTCTGATTTTGGATACAACGTTATATGACTCATTTTTATTACAATATAAATGGAATAAACGTTCGTTTAACAAATAAAGAAACTGCCTTGAATAAAAGGATATGGACAAACTGCAGAAATTTCTCAAAAAGGTAGAAATTTAAAGTTTACAACTATATTAAATTTCATCCGGCTCACATGATTACTGTGGTACTTTTCCACAATAAATGACATGCTGATTCCTTCACAGGGATTGTCACATCTTTAAAATATTTACTGTGAAAAAGTTCCGTGCAGTGGTTCGCGGATCAAAACGGTGCAACTGTGCACTGTATCATACACGCAATGTACCATACTATCCTTTATTTATTACAGAATAAAATTGCCCGCAGCATGGACTCTTATTTATTTCGTTTTACAATTATATTAGGTCGAGTGATAGGATTTTCTCCGACCTGAGAACTTTTTAATGAAACAAACCTTTTTATCAGATTCAGGCTGATATAAGGATAAAAATAAAAAATCTGTGGTCTATGACCTGCCAGAGGAAAAAAAATGTTCGATGACAAAGGGATTGTCTAAGCTATTGCGATGCTGTTACACTATTTACGTGAAAGAAAACCCAGAACAATTTGAACATTTTCCAGTTCTTGGTAAGTGATCTCAAAACCAGCAACCCTAAGATACATATTAATTTATTGCCAGCTTTTAGGTCCCGCCTCTCTCGCTTTCCAAATCAATCAATTAATCACTATTTAAAAAGTGGTAGCTCAAACTGCAACTAGCAAATTGAACTGGTTAGAATCTGACTCTATCACACTAAAACAAGACTTCCACGATTTCACGGTGGACGCTGTGGTTGTCCCTCATTGCTGCGACTAGATCTCTTCGTCGTGCTCGAACTGACCTGCAACAGCTGGTCGCCTGGTACGCCTCGGGACGACGGCAACAGGTCAAACGTTATGACGTTTATACTGTGGAAGATGCCGAACGGCCCTTTGCGGGAAGCCACCTGCGTCGAATATCTGCCATGATTTCGTCTTATCTAGAGCCCCTAAACGTATAACTATGCAGCAATAAGAAGAAGCTTTTATGTTGGGGGCTTGGCGCCTTGTCTATGATAAAAGCCATCGTGTACAAAATTAAAGAAAAGACAGGTGACCAGAGGTGAAGTTCGTTGCCATCACTGATCATTAACAGTGATCATAATTCATAGGTCTGAGGGCCTGGCCACGTACGACGGCGTGTTGTATTGTACAGGCGCGAAAAAAAAATTTGTGGGCGAACCCATTTCTTTCTATTATGGATCAGGATTGGAGTAATTTTAAGAGGAAATACGAGGTGTTGAAAATAAGTGAACACAAATTTTTCGAGTACTTTAGAATGTCTGTATCAAGATAAAATAATATTGTAATCTCCTTGTATTCAAAAGCAACACGTATTTAGAGAACCTGTGGGACCTTTGAAAATGTTAGGATTAACTATAACTACTATAGCTGAGTTTCTTGCGGCGTTTCTTTTCAGTAGTATCTTCGATTTTCTGAAGCGCTAGTAGATTCAGACATGTAAAAGAGCCTATATGGCCAACTTGCAAAATAAATTTTTCATTTTCATTTTCATAAGGTACGCGGTATAGCTGTACGAAATGAAAACATGTTTTACTCGATTGCCGCCAGAAGGGAGGGTTATATGTTTTTCGAGTGTAAGTGAGTATGTATGTATGTAAGTATGTATGTATGTATGTATGTCATTTCTGTGCCATGCGCTGCACCCTAAACGGTTTGATGGATTTTGATTTGTGAGGTGTCGTTGGATTCGTCTTGATTGGAGGGGTGACTAAGCTATGTCAATATTAACCGGCTCACCTGGCAATTTGTCATCTACTACTGCTTTTAAGCTACAATATGCATACAAGTGTAAAACTGGCAAATGGCTTCCCTGGTGGTAAGTAATTCTCCTAAATGCTTCACCTGGTAATCTGTAATCTACTGCTGCTTCTAAGCTACAATGAGCATACAAGTGTAAAACAGGCAAGCGGCTTTCCTGGTGGTCAGTGATTGTCCTAAATGCTTTACCTAGTAATTTGTCATATACTACTGCTCTTAAGCTACAATGCGCTTACAAATGTAAAACAAGCAAGTGGCTCCCCTGGAGGTAAGTAATTTTCGTAACCGCCTTACCTGCTAACTTGTTATCTACTACTGCTCCTAAGCTATAATGAGCTGCGGCACCTCGGCCGCTTGCTATAATTCGTCACATACAATTCTTTACAATTAATCGGAGCGCGCAGAACGCAACGCCCCGGACGCACGCTTCGGGCGCCTGCTATGTTTTGTCCTCCTCGTATTTCCTCTTAAAATTACTCCCATCCTGATTCATAATAGAAAGTAATGGGTTTGACCAGAACATTATTTTTATTTGTCTTTTCGCGCCTGAATAACACGGCGTCGTGGTACAACGCGGCGCCCCACCGTGCACCCGCTCAGTACGGCACCGCGCGGTGTATTTCCACAGCGCGGACCGTAAATATGCACGGTAAAACGGCGCCGCGCCGTTTCACGGTAACGACTCCGCGCCGTGGACATGTGGCCAGGCCAGATTTCAAGTTTTAGTTATAGTATTATTTAAGTTGTTAGTTTACTTTTATTTCAAGTTTTTAGTTATTTTTCTGTTACTTATTTTTTAAATTTGCTTTTGTATTTAATGTTTCAAGTGTCAGATAATCTAATAATATTAAACTGTCATTTTAGATTTATAGCTTCGTTAATTGAAGGGACAAAAGGAAGAGGAAGACCCAGACTGACATATTTTGAGCAAGTGGAAGAAAATTTTCGAACCGCGTCGTATTGGAACATCAAACGGCTGGCGGAGAAGAAAGAAGACTGGCGATTACTGACAGGACCTGGTGATAAACGGTGAAGGGCGGGATGGTTTTTTTTTTGCAAGTTTTATTTATCTGTTTTGTCACAAAATTTACCTCATATTGGTATGAAAATAGTATTAAAGTATACAAACAAATCCCTTTTAAATAAGACCCCACTAGACCATGTACCTACAAAGCTCTCAAATTATTAATGAAAAGAGTAATGTCGTATTTTTTAAACAGGTTACATGGAGTATCAAAAGAAATAAACACATTTGATTCAGGCTGATCCAAACAGTGTATTAAAAAGTATAAGCTTCTTCAGAAATTATTCGTTACGGACTTATCAAAAGAGCCTGTTGTATTTTGAATTGTACCTCGTACAAGGCACTTCCTAAAATGACCACTTCCAGTTGTGACCCCTTCCTAAATACTACTATTTCATAAAATGACTTCCTGATATAAACATTTCCTGATTTGATCACTTTCCAAAATGAGCATTTCTCGGTGTAACCACTCCCAGTATTTCATAGCGCGACGTGACTTGACTACAAATCTACTAGTGACCCGCTGTTGCTTTGTTCCAATTTCATAGGTTTTCTCAGACTACAAAAGTATTATGATATGGTGCCTGCCTTACAGGTTGAATTTTTAAAACTGTTATCATTTTTGGGTGGCATACCAAAAAGTAAAAAGGAAAGTTATTGGTGCGATTCGTTCCGTCCGTCTGTCCATCCGCCTATTTGTCCATCTACCTGTCATAGCGACATATTTTAGTACATTACTAATGCTATATATTTGAAATGTTGAACAGATTATAAAATTTCCTTACTCAACCGTATTGCTAGTCAAAAAATTAAGAAACATACTTTCGGTTCATCTGAAAATGTGAAATGTATGTCATTCGATGCTCTCATTTCCTTATAACACTAGTCAGATGGAGCCGCATGCATTTTGGCTAGTACGGAGAGATAAAATAGATTATGTTCAAAGAGAAATACCGTTTTAATAGTAGTAGTAGCTTAATCAATTGAGTATCATTAGCTGAGAAATGGTTTTTGTTGATGTTAAATATAAAATTTGCAGGTACTTCAAGGTCATAAATAAAAAAATAATATCATAAATCGGTCATATCGGGAAGTGACTACAAGTGTTCATATCGGGAAGTAGTCTCATAAGGAAGGGATCGCCTCAGAAATTGGTCATATCTTGACCTGATCATATCGGAAAGCGGTCATATTAGGTGTGGTCTTCAAGCAAAATCATCTTGATTTGTCGTTTCAGAAAGTAATTAGTTTTAACAGAAAGGGTTAAGCTTTTTATAAAAAACGCCCAATTCTGGTACCAATATAGGAATTCTAGAACAGAATGTCCAATGTCACTAACCACTGGACTTCTGAAAGGCGAGATTTTAGCCTGTGGCAAAAAAAAAGACTTAAAACAAAGTAGGATGGTCAGAATATTACCAATTAATAGGCTTACGTAGTCATCCATACTATATTATTAATGCGAAAGTCTGCCTGTCCGTCTGTCTATCTGTACGGCTTTCGCACTTAAACTACTGAGTCGATTTCGATAAATTTTTGTACAAATTTAGTTTCATACATAATAATACAGGGTACTTTTGACATGAAACGTCTTTAATTTGGACATGAGGGGCTCACAATGCAAAAACCATGTCTGAACGAAATATGTTATGATTAGATCGTTTATTACTTTAAAAATATTGCACATATATGTAGACAATATTTTATTTAATCACATTTTTTTTTCGCTTTGTTTTCTAAAACTATAACGTTATGTATCGTCAGTGACATACATTTATTTAGCTCATAATATTTTACTATCATGATTTATTTTAGATTTATAGCTTCGTTAATTGAAGGGATAAACGGGAGAGGAAGACCCAGATTTACGTAATTTGAGCAAGTGGAAGAGAAGTTTCGAAGCACGTGGTATTGGTATATCATACAGCTGGCGGAGAACAAGGAAGAGAGGCAATTACTGAGAGGACCGATGATAAACGGTGAAGGGCGGAATGGTATTTTTTTTTGGAATGTTTAGCTACCTATTGTGTCGCACACTAGACCACATATTTGTATGAAAATTGTTTTTAAAAATACAAACAATATCCTTTTAGATAAGACCCCACTCGAACGCATTAGTACTAGAGATTGCAAACCGGGCCCGCCCGGGCCTGGTGACCTTTTAGGCACCCACCGGGCCCGACCATTCTTACGGGGCCCGGTCACCGGACCCGGTAAGTAAACCGCGGCGCGCTGCGTGGGAGCGCCAACTCGTAGAATGTACGTTATTAGTTTGTTTTTTTTTTTACTATGTGTTCAAATAGACACTATAAGGAGTAAAGAGAAAGCTTGCTTGTTTAAACTTATAAAAATGAATAAATTACTGATACGAATGTTACCTTTCCGCCCATAAGTAAAAGTAATCAATTCTGTAATAAGTGTGATTTTGAGACTTGAGTGAGACTAATTATTGTGATAATTGTTCATAAGCCAGTTTGAAATAAACATCAACCTTGAATTATTATTTTTCCATTCATATACAGAGTGTAATCGTTAAGTGTAGCCAGGCGATTATTCAGTAAATATAACAGATATCAGAAAACTTTAAGCTGATGTCGAATTTACATTACCCAATGAGTAAAATTACATTAATAACTTTTTTTTAATAACCAGAATTATCCCAAATATTAACTTCAAACCCTCCCATACATTTAGTACGCCGTTCGTTGAAAGACAATATAAGGCCTAGTCATTTCACCATTATAAAATGATTCATGAATTGTTTTAATACAGTTTATTTGCGTAAATAATGAATTTTAAGCACTTTTCTCTTACGACATTATTTGAGGCTGCGTGAGACTTACGGCCGCAAAGGAGAGTTTGAAGTACATATTTGGGATATTTCTAGTTTTATTTAAAAAGTTATTAATGTAATTTTACTCATTGGGTAGCGTACTCTCGATATCAGATTAAAGTTTTCTGATATCTGTTACATTTACAGAATAATCGCCCGACTACACTTAACGATTACACCCTGTATAGAAAATTTTCATAAAATATTTGAAAGGTTTCATCACTAACACACAACCCGACCGGGCCCGGCGGACCCGGCCGGGTTGGCGACGAATGCAACCGGGCCCGGCCGGGTTCAGAAACATACCGGATTGCATTCTCTAATTAGTACCTACTGTATGGTATTGTGGTTTGTATAAGGCACTTTCTTAAATGACTGCTGCCAGATGTGAACTCTTACCAAATGCAACAATTTTATAAAATGAAGTCCCGATATGAACATTTCTTGATTTGACCACTTTCCAAAATGAGCACTTCTTGATAAAATCACTCCCAGTATTTCATAGCGTGACGTGACTTGACTACAAATCTACTAGCGACCCGCTGTTGCTTTGTTCCAATTTCATAGGTTTTTTTCAGACTACAAAAGTATTATGATATGGCGGTGTGCCTTCCTTACTAGTTGAATTTTTAAAACCGTTATCATTCTTGGATGTCACACCGAAAAGCAAAAAGGAAGCTTATTGGTACGACTCGATTTGTCCGTCCGTCCATCTGTCCATCTATCTGTCATAGCGGCATATTTTAGCACAGTACTAATGGTTTCTATTTAAAATGTGGAGCAGAAATTATTTTTTTTTTGTTACTCAACCTGATTGCTACTAAAAAAATTATTATCGGTCATATCGGGAAGTGACTACAAGTGTTCATATCGGGGAGTTATAAGGAAGGGGTCTCCTCAGAAATTGGTCATATCTTGACGAGATCATATCGGAATGCGGTCATATTAGGTGTGGTCTTCAAGCAAAATGGTATCATCTTAATTGGTCGTTTCAGAAAGTTATAGAAAAGCGTTCGGATTAGGGGTAATTTTAAAAGGAAACGGTTTTATCTCGAATGGGTAATTTTAGAAAGTAATCAGTTTGAATCGAAAGGGTTAAATTACTTAGTTTTTTATAAAAAAGCCCAATTCTGGCTGGTAGCAGTTCCTAAGTTCTAGTTCTAGATGTCCAATCTCATTGGCCCCTGAACAGCTGAAAGCCTGGATTATGGGCATGTGACAAATATTCTTGAACTGCAGAGCGGTCATGATATGGTCACTTTTTGTGGTTACTAAGCACGGCGCCTATTTTAATACATTAACTATAACCACAGCAATTCCATGGGGATGAACACCGGCAAAATGCTTGGATATTTTTTCGGTACCAAGTAATTAGCTGTTTGTTGTTGTTGTTGTTAGCTTCGTAAGTGAACCAAAACAATATCACATTTTTGGTTGCCTCATTTAATTTAAAAAAATAAAAACGTAAAATGTAATAAAATGTTTTTATTTTTTACAATTATATGGCGCAACTAAAAAGTCTAATGTTATTTGGGACACTAATTACTTTGTAATGTAAAAATATCCAAGTACTTTGCTGCAATTCATCCAGAGGAAATTGTTGGACAGATTCAAAAGAAAGTATATACGAAAGACAGAATATCAACAGTTAAAAATCTAACATAAACATAACTAATATTATAAATGCGAAATTCCGTCTGTCTGTCTATTTGTCTGACCAGCTCTCGCGCGTTACTGGCTTAGTCTATTTATATATTGACACCTGCGAATGGATGCAGGGTGACTTTTTCTTTTTAAAATGTTCAAGTTTTTTTAATTACCCAATTTTATTTGTAAACTCGTTAATTTATTTCATTATTTGATCGCGCGATCGTTATAGAACCCAAGTAAATGTTGTTCTAAATAATAAAAATGTAACTTATCCATTTTATAAAAAATACGAGGACTACTCTAACACTCCACCGGTGCGTAGGTATGTCAATCTCAACAAATAGGCCTAGTTTCAGTACTGCTTTATTTATAAACTGTGTCTATAGGCCTATTGAGCCTGATATGAATTGATTCTATTCTATAATGGGGGTGGACATTGGGAAGTGGTCGTTTTGGGAAGTGGTGAATTTATTTTAGGAAGTGGTTATTAACTTTCATGATATAAAAAAATCAGTACCTACAGTTCTTTGCAACTTTAGCAACAAAGTGTCATGACTCCATTTTTGAAAACAGAATGTTGCATCTTTCACACTATAGTTGGTGTGTCACAAGACATAATAGCTAACTGCTACCTGACAAGTCAGGCAGCCAAGGCCTTCCAGAATGCCCGTGAGATTCCGCGTGACGTCGAAGGCGCATTCTATCTTATTCATGTATTCTGTGATATTATTCAACGATGGCTAGGCGTTTAGTTAGCTGTTGTCTTTGGGTTTCTATCAACGGTGCATCATACGTGTCTTAACTATTATTTTCCTTAGGATTATCATGTGTCTCAACAATAAAAATGCATTACATAATACCATTATTTATTATTAGTATTATTGCATTATTAATTATTATTATTATTATTTATTATTTTAATTAAGGGATAAGTTCGCCTTTGTACATCACTGTATCTCTTTTTGTCATTTATGTTTTTTTTGTACAATAAAGAATTTACATACATACATACATACCACTTTTCTAGTTTTATTATCTCACAGACTCATAACAGCCCATCTTTTTCATTTCTCTCAAAAGCAGCGTGCCTAAACAAAGTGGCATTGTTGGCGTTGACGTTCTGGTAGAAACAACAACATTGTGCGGTTGACGCCAAAGACTGTTTACTGTTTTCCACCTTATTGCAATGGAATAAGTTATAAAGTGTTTGACGTCGACGGTGTAGTCAGCCAAATTGAACTCTGGGCCTCTAGAGAACTAGTAGCAATGAATGAAAGCAATATTATTAAGACGTTTACTATGAAAAGTCATTTTGACATTTATTGGTAAAGGTTCTCAGACATATTTATAACATTATCGGGACTTTAGCGCGATAAAAATATATTGTTATAAATATGTGTGAAAGTCGCGAAAGTTTAAAACAATTTAAGGTTCTCAGAATTCACATTGATTGTCTGCACAGACTCGATGTAAGGGTGCCAAAAGCAAAATTCAAAAAATATTTTGATTAGACATACCTACATTCACGCTTCAACCCCATTTGTATGTACCTTTCTTTGTTGAGGTTCAATCGGATTTATAAAATATCATATCATCCATCAGGGTCCATTTAACATACTCAAAAATATGAACGACCGCTCTTATAACAATGTATAATTAAAGCGTTGGTAAGTATATACTTTTACACATGACCGTATCAGAGATTCGCAAAATACTTAGTCCATATAAGACATTTTTCAACTACCGGCACTTTCACACGCTCGCATTGAGTAGTGCGACACAGTAAGAGTATGAAAAAACTCATAATCATAGGTCATAGGTTAGGTTACAATAACCCCAAGCTATATCAAGGCTCATGAGCTTTGGGGGCCATGGTCAGATAACCCAGTGCCCAGTAGCGGAGTTCCGTCGACCCCATCCTGAGGAACAGAACATCCTTGTGCTCCTACCAGCAGTAGCACTAGAAAATGCTCAAGAGTGGTTATCATTCGATAAACGCAAAGTAGAAGATTAACGTAGGCAGCCGGTATAAATATTTGTGGGAGATTCTGATATTTTGTGAGTTTAGTATTTGGAGAGTCAGGTATTTTGCGAAACTGGTATTCATGGACGTTTTCTGTGGGTAATCGTAACTCCACATGACTTTTTTTTATAAATAAATAAACTTCACTGTTTTGGTTGTACCCCGAATCTGGTATTTAGTGAAGCAAGTATTCTACTCAAGGGAGCTCCACCTCTGCCACGATGCTTCAGCTTATCAGCGAGTGGAGAAAGTTCGGCTTTTATGTAAGTATGGTAAGTCCTACCTACTACGGTCTGACGACGAGTGGAAGGCTCCTGTAAGTCTCTATTTTCCACTATACGTTTGGTTTTGCTTTGGTACAGGAACCTTCCGCTCAATAGTCGGGCTATTGCTAAATCAGGAATCTATGCTAACTATATAAGTAAGGCTCTTCACAAAGACCAATTCTGTATCCAACGTCTTACCGCATCAGACCGTCGAAAATATTATCGGTCAAACCTATGGCAGTCAGCGAGATAAGCTTGGTGGTTATTTAGGTACAGGTACCTTCTATCAGGAACCATAATCCTTAGGATCAGTCCTTCGGTCGACTTATGGTAACCGACCCTGTAATGACATCAGTAGGTCACTAAAGCCAGCAATCATGAGGCACTGGTATTTTAACAACAAAAAAGTTGTAAAGATTTCGAGTAAGGAGTACCTAGGTGTGATGTGTATGATTGATATCACCTAAAAACGTTACAAAGACTTTATCTGAGTTTAGCACCAAAGTCTTTCATGGTCACCAGTTTTTACTACGATAATCACAATCACACTTGTGGGCCTTTATATCTTAGACTTGAAAGCCTGAAATCATAAGAGATGGCTTTTCTGGTCTACACAAGTAAAACTAATAAAAGTTATGTATTTTAGTCATTCGTGTATTCAGGTATACAGAAATTAATAACACGATACAAATATTTTATATCAGTTTTATTGCAGTCTGAAAACGTACGCCAACTAGCTAGCTAACTGCCGCGAAAGATTGTCGCTAGCTGGCGCTGTATAGTTGCATGTGTGTGTGTGACGATAGTGTCTGTATACGCTCGTAAACAGATTCTGCATTTTTTCTCAGGACTGGCACAACAATACCTTCCAACTGTGAAGTCAAAAAATCAACCGTATTTAGATACCTACGGTAACAAAAAAATAATAAAAAAACAGCGATAGGTTACGAAAAATTACGAAAAAACCGTAATTTTTTTTACAGCGCCATCTAACGGGACTTTGTTTGAGAGCGACCCTAGTCGGTCCCCCTTAACGCGTCGCTTCATTGAGACAGGGTTCTAAGGCGGTACATGAAAGTATTTCCCCTACTGTACCAATTTTTATTATGCTTCTTTATAGCTTTTATTCATGCAAGATAGTGTTTGATTCATGTCTCACAGACAATTCATCAGTGTTTAAAAATGAATTTGCCATCATTACCAATTACATAAAAATAAAACTATTTTAAAAGCAACAGTATTCCTTTAAATAACATAATGTACTATGTAATTTTATTCTTTACAGGTATGTCTTGTATTAGACAAATTGTATGACATTCCATGTAAGATAATCCATGTAAATAAGGGAGATAACCTGAACACAATAGTGGATGCTCTGAAGACACATTTTGAGAGGTTTGGCAGCCCAGTCATGATGGGCGGAGACATTGATTGCTCCTCAAAAGGCATCATGGGCCTTCATGTGGGTCACTCAGGAGCCAGCCTTTTGGTTGTGGTAAGTTTAACTCTTTGAGAAATGTTATGCTAATTAGGTCATACGTCCTGCACACTGCGTTTCATATGATGAGAGATCTTTAGGCCCATGGGGCAGCAGGACCTGAAATCCAGCAATGGATCAATGGCAATTCTTTATGGTCTTTAGCTCCAATATGATATAATATTGACACCTGGCAACGTAATAGTTGCTGCAGACTAAGAGGTGGCAACTCAGATCAGTCTCTTTTCTAAGGCACTTAATTTACTTTCCAAACAAATGAGTGCAATAAAAATATAGTTTGGTATCAAAAATAATTGTGGGAAAGGTTATGTGCACCAAAATTTTGCTAGGTAACTCTGCAGCGTTGTATAATCCAACGTGCAATTCTTTGTTTAAATCACATTTTGATTAAATAACAGGTATTCTGCAAAATTGTATAGTAAAATATTACACTAAGTTGGGGACCGTGCGCGCTAGGGCTCTCCGCCAAAGCTAAATAAAACATATTGGGCAGCAAATAGAGTTTGAAAGGGGCCTTCAGCTCATTTGTCAATTGTCTTGCTACTAAAATTTATGAAAAATGTGCATTGCATCCAATAACTGTAACTGTATTTTCTCTTTTCAGGATCCCCATTATGTGGGGAAGGAGCAGACTAAGGAATTCCTACAAAACAAGGACTGGGTGAAATGGCAACCTATCAAAGATTTCCTAAGCTCTTCATTCTATAATTTATGTCTTCCACAAGCGAAATCCAAGAATATCGCTTGATATTTACATATTAGGAATTTTAGTAAAACAAATTATTTCTAAAATCAGTCTTTATTCAAATTATTATTAAAACATACCTTAAAAATGCAGTTGTAATCACAGTTCTCGTAATTAAAATTAAATAAACATTAATTAATTACAATATAATACTGTAGAATATGAACACATGGGTTTCTTTAGAGATCACAAAGGTAGTGAAGAAAACGCATTTTTTTAATCAATTAATTGAATCGAAAATAATTATAAAGAAATAGATTACTATTTAAAATATTTTCGCTGATTGTCTGTGGTCAAGAGTACGGTCTGAACTAAATTCCTGGTCATCGCCTAGAGCAACTCTTTCAGTAGAAGGGGTCCTGACAAACGACACGTAATATTAACGCTTCCTGGTCAAGTCTAAACACAACATGGCATACTGTATGGACTAACAATGAGATTTCAACAGTTTTGTGGGTGATGTAGGGAATGCAACTATGAGGTGAATGATTTTACTCCAAACACAGCTCCATACAAGGAAAAAACAATAGAAAATTCCTACCCTGCATTACACTACCATGCCTGCATTGCCTATACCATGCATTGCAACTGACGTCCTGTGTTACCTAATTTCCTACTCTGCAGACAAGGGATTATCAGTGGTAGGTAGGTAGGTACTGATGTAATCTCATCAGAATGTGAATGTGAATCAGATATATTGTACCTATACATAAAGTATTTGGGTCTATAGGCAGGTTCAGTCGGTGTTCATGATGAGGCAGACGCCCTGCAGCACCCAGTGGCTAGGGTGCTCGGCGGTCCACAGATTGGACTGGAAAACGAGCCCCACGCCCATCGCGTTGCGTCGCAGCGACGTCGTGTACACCGGCGTCGGAATCGTGTTCTGACAAACAGATATACATTGTTATTATTATATGCTCACACCTGTTTCCCTTTGGGGTAGGCAGAGACCACGGAACGGCTTTGCTTCGTACATGCTCGGCGGTTCCGGGTACTTCTAATTTGCCCTGTCTTCAGGATGTCACCCATGGTCGATGAATGTACGCCGAGGAATGAGGTATACAGCTTAGGGTGATCAATCCAAATGATTGAGTATTAAGTATTAACTATAGGACGCTGGGAAAACAGTTCTTAAGAACCATAAGTGTCAATCTTAGAGTAAGATTGCCTTTTCCTAAAGGTTCTAATAGGACGGAGCCTGGTTAAAACATCGATACCAAATTTTTGTCACCGAAATTTCTTTCGATTTTTATTTTTAATGTTAAACATTCTAATTATTAAATTTAAATGCTATGCAATGGCAATACAAAGAAAAATTAGGATTTTCGGCGATTTTTAAATCTCATCGGGTGACTAAAGCTCGCCAAAATGGCCGTGTTTCATAGAAATGCGGAGATTTTGGTGAGCTTTCGTCACCTGGAGAGATTCAAAAATTGCACCCTTGTCATTGCCTTAATGTTTCTTTGTGTTGTCATTGCGTAGCATTAGATTGATACCAGCCTATCTATTGTAGACCGTGTAAACCGTTTCGATTGTTTTATTTAAATAACGACGTGTACTTCGCATGTCGTGGCTGTCCCGTGCCACGTTTTATGTTTGTTTGGTCCCATGTTGGTCCCGTGGGCTTTACCTGCAGTTTGAGCTTGTGCGCCTCGATGGGTATGATGTACATGATGGGCAGCTCGGTGACCAGCACCTTGGGGTGCGAGCGGCGCAGGCACGCGTCGCCGATGTCCCAGCGCGCGCCCTCCAGGTACAGCCCGCGCACGTAGCAGCCCTGCCCACAACGCAGCTCATTAGGCGTACTATAAGCAGTTACTATGAAGCCTAATACGGCCTTTAGCAACATGTTAACGTCATAGCGATGATGTGTTCTGTCTTTGTTATGCAAAAATTATGACAAAGTGTGTGTGCTTTTAGTGTTCTATTATTAGTTTGCAAAAAGTGACGAGGGGTTCTATCATTACGTTAGTGCAAAGAGTGACGGGGGTTCTGTTATTAGTTTGCAAAGAGTGACGGGGGTTCTGTCATTAGTTTGCAAAGAGCGACGGGGGTTCTGTCATTAGTTTGTAAAGAGTGACGGGGGTTCTGTCATTATTTTACAAAGAGTGACGGGGGTTCTCTCAATTGTTAACAAAGAGTGACGGGGCGTTCTGTCATTACTTTACAAAGAGTGACGGGGGTTCTGTCATTACTTTACAAAGAGTGACGGGGGTTCTGTCATTACTTTACTAAGAGTGACGGGGCGTTCTGTCATTACTTTACAAAGAGTGACGGGGGTTCTCTCAATTGTTAACAAATAGTGACGGGGCGTTCTGTCATTACTTTACAAAGGGTAACGGGGCGTTCTGTCATTACTTAACAAAGAGTAACAGGGGTTCTGTCATTAGTTTGCAAAGAGTAACAGGGGTTCTGTCATTAGTTGGTAAAGAGTGACGGGGGTTCTGTCATTAGTTTGCAAAGAGTAACGGGGGTTCTGTCATTAGTTGGTAAAGAGTGACGGGGGTTCTGTCATTACATTGTTAAGAGTGACGGGGGTTCTGTTATTAGTTTGCAAAGGATGACAAGTTTTCTGTTATCAGTTTGCAAAGGATACTCTATAGTGTACAAAAGGTGACGAAATGTTCTGTGTCAGCGTGCAAAGCGTGACGAAGTGTGCCATGTGTAGCGTGCAGAGAGTCCCTGTCCGCAGCGTTGCGTACGCACGGTGACGGGGCGCTCCTCGATGTCGTCGGGCTCGGTGTAGGCGGTGACGCGCGTGAACTGCGTGGAGCGGTCGAGCGGCCACGTGTACACGCGGCACGCCACCTGCACGTGCGCGATCAGGTACGACTCCGGGATGTGCAGCCCCGACAGCCAGATCACCACCGGCTCCTCCATGCTCGCCTGCGCCCGCCCGACGAGAACTTTATTCGTTACTTCACCAGTAGTGCGTTACACCCTGAGGGTGGTGAAGTAGAGAATGTCCCAGATCGCAAGAACTTGTCGCACGAGCCGAAGGCGAGGGCGATAAACGTGCGACTTGAGGCTTTCTTTATCACCGCCCGAGGTGTGTGCACAATTTTACGTCTTCCTCTGGCCAGGAAGTGGAAATTTCTGCTCGCGTAGCGGGCGGTAAATTGCTACTTACGACCCGGGGTGACGTAAATACATATAAGTACTCATTCTTTATGATTTTTGTGGCGGAAGCTCTTTAATGACGGTACTCTCTTTTTATTAACCAAAGCAATAACAAAAGTTGAGCCAGAAGTGGAACCTAGTGAGTCTGTGTTAAGTAGGTACTGTTCGTCTTTTCTGTCGTGGCCGGTAGAAATGGAAGGTACCTACCGAAGATTTGGTTTCTGGATGGTAAAACGATTAAGATTTTGCGGGTGGTAGGACCTTGTGCAAGGTCCGTCCGGATCGCTAACACCATCTTGCTCGCTAATCCTGCCGCTAAGCAGCAGTGCTTGCATTGTTGTGTTCCGGCGTGAAGAGCAAGGCAGCCGTTGTAATTACTGGCACAAGAGGTATTTCATCTTAGCCCTCTGGGTTGGCAACGCATCTGTAATTTAGGTCTATAGGCGGTGGTGATCACTCCCCATCAGGTGACCCACTTGCTTGTTTGCCTTCCTATTTTATAAAAAAAAGAATCCACCTAATTGTTTATGGTGATCTCGCGGTAGTAAAGCTGGTCAGCGAACCAGCCAGCACGCTCACCCAGTTGGTGTACTGCGCGGTGCGCGCGGTGAAGTGGTCCATCCAGCCGCCGAGCCCCTTGCAGGTGGCGGGCGCGAGCGCGCGCCACACGAGCGGCAGCTGCCCGTTGAACAGGCTGTACGACACGTTGTCCAGCACGGCGTCCATCCCGATCTCGCCGGCCAGCGCCTTGCGGAGCAGCGAGAGCGTCGACGACATTTTCGCTATGAGCTTGTTGAACCTAGAGAGCACGGAAGCGTTTTATATGATATAGTTTTGTGTTAGGACAACGCAATCCGGGTATTACTACTCTCATAGAACACCAGCATAAAGTCAGGGGGGTTCCACTCCGCACTGTAGGTACGCTCGACCGCCTTGTCTATGGCATAGGCAAATCGCAGTAGGCTGTCGGCTTGCCGCGTGACCGCTCGCTTACCCCCGCCGTGTTAGTGTAATTGAAAACGAATGCCGCGCAACCCTAGCGTGTCGCAAGAAGTAGCGGGGGGAAGGCGGGCGTGGGCGGCGCGTTCCTTTTTACTCACGCCGCTTGGCGCATGGTAATTTAAGTAATAAGAACTTTTGGTGCGTGTTAATAAAGTTGGAATTTGTTTAATCGCGGTCGTAAAAGAGAAGTTTCTGTACGTTTAGTACTAATATGAAATAAAATAAAATTATTTATTCCGTGATAAAGTTGTGGCTTCAAACTACGCATTTCTTTAAATTTTGCTTTTAGAGTGCTCCCCAACTGTAATATGACTTGAGTACCCCGAGTTTGTTGCAATGTTGATTAAGGGTCAGTCATTCGTCACTTGTGACCTTGTTGTGACGTAATCGTACGATCAGCCTCAGAAGTAGCCGAACATTTTAGTACCATGTCGCTGTCAGTAATGTGTCAAATTCAAATCTCATATTATACGTTACTACAACAAGGTACTTAAGTGTTAAGCTCCTTCTGAGGCCGACTGTACGACGCCGCTGGCCCCTGGAAACAACTCCTGCCTAAAACCACGTCCCCTCACCCACCACGTGTCCACGTCCCTAAATCACCGTCGTCAGCGGTTACCTCTCCAACTCCTGCAGCAGCACGACGGCGGTGGGCGTGATGTTCATCTCGAACATCTTGCGCACGCGCCAGATCTCGTACTGCGGCGGCAGCTTGGCGAGCACGTCCACCGCGATCAGGTCGATGAAGTCCTCGCGCGACATCGCGCCGCCGCCCTCGCCTGCGCAAGGTCAGCGATCACCGATCAGCTTACGAAATTATGATTAATAAGAGAAAGCTTAACGCTCGATTTTACAGACTGGCTGAAACCAATAAGTCGTTCATGGGAAATTGCGTAAGATTTTATAACAAAATTGCCAAAACATTACCTGGGCCAAAATTCTTTTTGATGCCTATAAAAATGTCCCTTGTACATTTTAACGCATATTTTTTATTTATCCTGATATTCTTAAAATAATATGTTATCTTTAAATTCGGAATGACATACGCATACCAGAATGATGACTATTATAAAAATATTTGGGGTCAGAATAAGAAAAAAACTATTGTTTGGTAACGCAGTGGACACTATTCTTGAGGAGTCATGGGGACTGGTAACGCAGTGGTAATTTGGGTACCAAATGAGAATTTTCTGTAATAAAAAACCCAGGATGGTGGGAAAATTCATAATAAAAATTGGGGCCTGGTTGAGAACTAACGTAATATAACTAGGAAAATATTTCGAGACATCTACAATTTTGTAAAAGTGCTTATACATTTTCAATTTTTTTTTAGGCACTAAAAAGAATTTTGGCCCACCTACTCAACAAAATTATACCTAGGTACTTTTTGCCCTCATCAATTGTTGCTGACTGTACAGTCAACCAATTTGATTTATAGGCCACTGTGGAAACCTTTTCACACTAAACGTCATAATGACTTCTGAATAAATTACATAATAGCACAGCGATGACACATTGCGGCATCGTTCTACTCTACAATGGCCTATATTGGTTGACTGTACATTATGTCAGATGCATAAAAACAAAATGTGATTACTTAAGTCATATAATGCTTTACTCACCTTCGAGTACCGCTAGCAGCGTTACAAAAAACAGTAAAGTTTAATAACGGTTAATAAATGAGAGATTACAGTTTAAGGCTAAGCAACTATGAAAATAAATTAATTGCAATTTCGTGCATCACAAAACAAACACACTTTATAAATTATTGAATCAAACGATCGCTATAAGCTACAAATTTACAATAGCTAAGTTAGCTTAGTTAGGTTCTTACCTTTCAAAACGGGAACTAATAATAAAACAAGCAGCGTGGAAGAAAAATAGTTTGGTCAAAAACATAAATTTTACATTCCAGATTACTTATCTAAACATTCTTTTCAATAGTACTTGGGATTAGCCCCAAGTACCAATAATTAAAACAAAGTCACTGAGGTGCTTTTCTTTAATTTCATCAGTAGTATTGTCAAAGTAGGTCGACGAACCATATACACTCACTGGTCTGCGGCTGCAGCTTGGTGAGATTGCCTTAGATCTCACGCAAGGCGTGGCTTAAATAGCCGAGCGCGTTTCAACACAGACCGAGAATGCCTAATAATTGTCTAAGAAGCTCGATGAACCTGTATTACTTATCGGTCTGCGGCTGCAGTTCGATGAGGTGACCATAGCCTCACATTTCACGCAGGGGCTAGTCGAGTACGACACTTCTTCGGGTGTGAACCGACTACGTCCGATACTTATCGAAGGCGTTAGACAACCGTTGGAAACTCACTGGTCTGCGGCTGCAGTTCGATGAGGTGACCCCACATCTCGCGCACGGCCTGGCTGAAGTAGCCGATCTCCGCGTTCGGATGTAGACCGAACACTTCCGGAGAGTTCGCCAAAGGGAGCAGGTCGATGAAGTCTGCGCAATAACAAGTAACAGTTTAAAGCTTTTCTATGAATTTTACAGTATAACTAGGTAATTCATGATATGACGTAACTTGCTGTCTATAAAAATAGTTTTTGATTTAAATGACTACTTTAAAACATATTAGGTATCACGTGATATTTACATCGTATACGAGCAATTTTTACCGGCCTACATATATCTTTTGATTTTTTGTTCTGTAATTGTGTTCGCCAGAACGACTGCAACAACTAGGTAGGTCTCATTTGTAGGATTTTTTTTTTCGTGTCTTTACATCTATATTGTCCACATCGACGACGCAGGTACAAATTATACATCCATCATACAAACTTTGGCCCGATGTGGGAATCGAACCCACAACCTTTAGCTTCGTAGTCAAGATCATTATAAACACTAGGTTGTTCGGTCCGGTGGTGAATCGTCTTTATTCATTTTTTATAATTACAACATAGAAGGCAAACGAGAAATTTGGTCACCTGATGGTAAGTGATCACCACCGCCCATAGACACCCGCAACACCAAAGGGATTGCAGATGCGTTGCTAACCCGGAGGGCTAAGATGGAATACCTCTTATGCCAGCAATTGCACCAGCTGTCTATCTCTCCACGCCGGAACACAACAGTGCAAGCACTGCTGCTTAACGGCAGGATTAGCGAGCAAGACGGTGGTAATGACCCAAGTGGATCTTGCACAAGGTCCTATAATACTACCCGCAAATATCATGGAAACAGGAAGTTTATACTCGTATGCAGTTACCGATGTAATCCTCCCGCTCTCCGTCGGGCGGGATGTAGTAGTCGAAGACTGAGTCGCGGTAGAAGTGGAACGGCTGAAACTTGTCGAACAGGAACTCGCCCATGTACTCCTCCATGTACGTGCCGACCACGCGCCGGTCGTAATCGTCGATCACCCGCCCGCCGTACATCACCTGCCCGGTGATGAATACAAGCAGAGTTAACATTATTAAACATCCCATAAGCTTACTACCTATACACTAACGAATAGACTAAATTGTTTTAAACTTTCGCGATTTTCATACATATTTATAACGTTGTCGGGACTTAAACGCGATAAAAACATATTGTTATTTTACCTCGACGTTTCGACCATGTTTCAATGGCCGTGGTCACGAGTAGACATCAAGATTTTTATCGCGTTAATAACGTTATAAACGAATAGACTATCTTATAATTCTTCTGTACGTGTGTTTGTCGCCTAACTCCTAAACGTGTGGACCGAAATGGATGAAATTTTGTGTGCATATTTCAATGGGTTCCTGGACTTCCTGGATGGTTTGAAAGCACAATTGGACCCGATAGTTGGCGCTGTTGTCAGTATGTCACCATTAATGTGGCGCTGCTTTTACGGGCAAGGACATCTGCCCGGTCCGTTAGTAGATGTATAAAAATCTCACTGACATACATTTTTGACACTGTCAAGGTGTGGTACAAGGTTTCAAGTAAAGCGAAAGTTTACGCGAGCAAAACACGAGTATCACAACATACTGTATTGAATAGAACCAAAAAGGGTCACACTAAGCTTACTGCCTCGGTTTACAGAGACGCTGATTTTCAGTGGCTCCTTTAAATCGCATTGAATTGTATTGTTTACAATTATATATTACAAATTGGAGGCCACATTCGCCAACGTCCATACCACGTTGAATACACCGGTTCTCGTCCGATCACCGAAATTAAGCAACGTCGGGCGTGGTCAGTACTTGGATGGGTGACCGCCTGGGAACACCACGTGCCGTTGGCTTTTTGCTTTTATATTTGTTTTTTTTTTTACTGTCTCACCTCGCCAAATAAATATTTCAGCGTGGCCCAGGGAATAGGGCCGTTGGCAGCCGCGCACCGGTCCAGGTAACACTGTAGTATTTGCATGCACACCAAGAAATCAGACTCGCTGAAATCGTAGGAAATGTTCCATCCGATCTTGTCGTATTTCCGACGCTCCTGTCAAGAAGATAAAAACCACTCGTAAGAAACTGACGCTTATTTGAATTACTATTGTTTGCTATGAACAAATAATAAGGTTAATATTCTGTATTACACGAACATTTTTTTGATCAAAAACTAGAAGCTACTTAAGTAATAGATTTAGGCGTTACTTTGCGGAGGTCCATTTCAACAAACTGGAACAAATTACCTTGCTATTCATCGAAACCAGTGCCGTGCTCGTGCAAGTTAGCTGCGTCTGTGCGACATATAAATGTTCATGCAAAAACCCACCCTCCTCCGCTTCCACACGAAACAACATATATCACACAGACTCGACTACACACCACCACCACCACTAAACACTAAACAACACGACCGACGCGCGTTTCGCCTCTATACGAGGCATCATCGGGATACTTTGTCGGCGGTACTTAATAATAAAGTACCGTCGGTAATTTTACAATAATAGTAAAATTACCGAATCTACATACACATACTTAATTTTAAGTCAATCCGACGACTGGAAGTGGGTGAAAATCGACTCTCAATATTTGTGTAACAAATGCTTGTAAAAAGTAGGTTCCACCGAGATTTGAACTCGGATCGCTGGATTCAAAGTCCAGAGTGCTAACCATTACACCATGGAACCGATTAAACGATCACACGAAACTGAGCATTCCACTAATGAACCATTTGTTTATACAATTAAATCAACATCATATTACAAAGTCTTGTACTAAACAAGTGTTATGCATTTGGACACAAGTGATAAGGTTAATTGAATTAAATCTTATATGTACGAGAATGATGCATAACATGCAGCAAATACTCGTATGCGAATCGCGTTACATTGCGTGGCTCGATCAATCCATCGGTCACATAGTACCTCGGTAGCCCGCAATGTAGTCAAACTCGCATGCGAAAACTCTTACCATGTAATGGTCCTTAATGAATAATTTTGCAAACAGGGTGGATAACAAACTGGAACAGATTACCTTGCTATTCCACGAAACCAGTGCCGAGCTCGTGCAAGATAGCTGCGACATATATATATATATATATATATATATATATCTTCATGCAAAAACCCAACCTCCCCCGCTTCCACACAAAACAACATATCACACAGACTCAACTATACTCCACCACCACTAGTTGAGTCTGCAGACGCAGCTATCTGGCACGAGCTCGGCACTGGTTTTGCGGAGTAGCAAGGTAATCTGTTCCAGTTTGTTGATATGGACCTCCGCAAAGTAATGCCTGAATCTATAAATTAGGTTGGGTAACATCGACTTGGTTCGTCCTTGATCGTCTGATTTATTTAGAGTTCCGTGGTCTGATACCGCCAGTCACAGTACTATGCTGTGCTAGCGATAGTCAGGACTGAATTAACCATTAGGCAGAGCAGACCACTGTCTAGGGGCCCCGCATCGGCTTCGGGCCCGGTGCGCGCACAAGACATTGAAGAAGTTCTATGCAGTGAAAACGGCTGATAAGGGGCCCCGAAATTGCATTGCTAGCAAAATTACATGCGTGACCAAGACGTGACGTCATATCTTTGTAGCCATTTTATATGGAGCGTTTTCAGAGAGCTTGCGTTGCATCGTTTTCAATTCGCGATAATTCAACAAATAGTGATCGTAGACAAAAACTAAAAATACAGTTTTTCTTCTTTTGACGAGTTCTTACAGCTTTGATAAAAGGTTAATTTTAGTCGTCATGCCCATTGTTTTAATCCCATTGATGACCTTGTCCCGAACTTCTACTACGTGACTACGTGGCTCTAAGGCCGGATCCACCGTGGGCCCAATTTCATAAACGCGACAGGCGACTGTGACAATTCATTATACATCCCTTGCCCACTATGATGTTAAGTCTGTAGTATCTGTCTTGTCGACACAGCAATGCACGGTGAATTGTCACTGTCATCCGTCGCCTGTCGTATTTATGAAATTGGGCCATGGTCTGGCGAAAGTGTCTGAGCTGACCTGAACCACGGCGTGGAAGAAGGCCAGCACGTAGACCAGTTTCCGGTAGGCGGGGTGCACGCACTCCTCTAGCGCGTGCGGTCGCATCTTGAAGTAGGTCTGCCGGAGGTTCAGCTTCAGCCCGTTCGGCGGTTCCGTCACCACTGCGCCATAAACATTAAGATATAGGAGGGGGAGGGGGGAGGGGGTTTGTTTATAGAGGTCATGACCTGCCCCAAATGCAAAGTTTTGGAGGTTAGTGAAGTCAAAGTTAAGTATTTATTTGTGAGACGTAGGTTATCCATCACAGATGGTACACAATTTATAAAAGCCTCAGAATGTTTTACTAGACGGTATACAAATAGTAAGCAGATTTTTACATGCTAGCCTAGCACGCTTATTCTACTACGTTTAAAATTAAATTAAATAAGTTAAACTAGGTATGTCATTATTGGTGAATAAATACGCCCCTTCTATATTCATTAATGGAGTAGTACGCCATTTTTGCTAGAAACACGAACTGATCTTTCTTAAACAGGTACTTGCAAATCTTCAATTTTCAAAATATTCTTGGCAATTTATTGAAGATTTTACAGACAATAAGTTCGGTAATGTGCAAAAGTTGGCCGTTAAGGTTATTGGACTTGAGTCCACTTGACTATCCCCTTCTCAAATCTTGGGCTTCGGCTGCGCGTGAGATACAATCACGAAGGTAATTGTTTACCCTCTCATTAAACTTGGTTTTCTACTACACTGTCTACTCATCTAAATATTATCTTGGCTTCCTAATACTATTAAAGAAATTAAAATTATCAATCATATTTTCTTGAAAAGCCTTATTATGATCTTTTTGAAATTTGCGTGCAAAACTGTAGCTGACCATGTCTTCTTGTTATTATTACTGAGATGTAACTTCAAAATTTGTAACACCTAAGGCTGTTCCTTTGAATAAATCGAATTGAATTGAGCGTAGTTCTGATTTTCTTCTATTTCAAATAACCAGGATGTCAACATTGAACGAAACTCAAAATTAAATTGTCTGTGTACAATTGTATGTCAATATTTCTTTAACCGATTCTTAAAATTGAGACATGTTATTGTGAACGTTTGGTTCCCACGTAAGCAGCTATTTGAACAAACGAGTAAGTGCGACTCAACTGAGTAAATAATGTATGTTTGGAAGCTAGAGAAGAGATATAGTAAATTTTGTGAAAGATACGATTTAAAAAAGTAAGTCAAAGACAAAACTGAAAATCGCACGTTTAATCAAATAAGGAAATAACGCCAAATGGAAATACATTTCAATTTAAATTACCTAAAAGTGCATTTTGCACGAGTTTTTTCTCCGTCACATAAAACGTAGGAAATGTACCAATGAAGCATAGAACTGTACACTTATTTGTCTAAACGCCTTGAGTATACATAGTTTAAGTAGGTAAGTCTACTTTAAAAAAAAGGCTCTATATGAATATTAATGAATTAATAATATTGGAGTTAAATGCATTCAAAATTGAGAGACCCAATTTTGATCAGTCTTCAAAATTTTTCACAAAACAAGAAAACGAACCAAAGTGGATATATTAACTTAACCTTTTAACATTATCTTTATCTTTAAATTGGATAAAGTAAAGTAGATCTCCGTTTCTGTTTTGCATTTTTAAAAATAAATCCTACAATGTTACTTCTACATCTTAAATATTTAACACAGTGGTGTACACTATTTGGAGCCTGAAATCGCCAATGCAAGTCGGGATCATTAAAAAAAATCCCTGTCCATATTGGACAATAGGCAATGATACCTCAAGAAATTAATGTCTTCTTGAATTTTGTATCATTTTGTTCAGTAATGTTTTTTTGGAATTATGTTGTAAAATCCTACGCAATTTCCCATGAATGACTTATTGGTTTTAGCTTGTCTGTAAGTTAGGCTTTTCCGTATTTCTAGTAGTAGTAGATTGCGCTAATAATATACTTGTTCCACTGCCCCTTTACCTTTAAGCGACCTCTGCAGTATCCCAATAGGGAAGGTGGGTGTGGGATCCGTTGTGAGCCAGAGGCGGTACTCCGGGTGCGGCTTCTCCATGATCTCCAGCTGCTTCTCCAGCTCCCGAAGGAAGGACACGAGCAGGTGGCAGTTCTGCAGGATCAACCACTGACCGTGGGAGATCGCGCCTTCCAGGAGGGCCAGGGCAGCCTGGGAAACGGATATAAGTACTTGACAATATATAAATAACTTAAAACAATTCACACATAATAATAAAATAAAACAAACCAGACTGCTGAATGCTGCTGGTTTTAATAAAAAAAGCTGACGCCGGTCACGCCGAACATCTCATTTCATGGAAATTCGGCCATTTTAATGAGCTTTAGTCACCCGGTGAGATTCAAAAATTGCATTTGAATCCCACCGGGTAATTAAAACGTGCTAAAACTCACCAAAATAGCCGTTTTTCATAGAGATTCGGCCATTTTGTTCTAGTCAGCTGGTGAGATTCAAAAATTGCACCCCAGGAATTGTCGTAAGAAAATATGTCATGCACGACGTATGTACATAACGAGTGCTTGGCTTTTTCGAGTGATTTGTGTAGTGCCTCTATACGGGACTGCACTACGTGGAATAAATTTGACCATTTTGTTTCTCATTTATAAATGAATAATAACTACAATTATCATGTCTTCAAAATAAAAGACATACCCCTTCTTGACCTTGTCCCAGTGATAAATACTTGAATTTCCCTCCACCGAATCCAGATTTGTCAGCCAGTTTCATCAAGTCCGAAGTTGGATCAGAGCCGGGACTTAAAATGAATACTACAGGAGTGAATGGCGTCGTTTGTTCGTAGATCATATCCAAGCTGAAAAAAAAAATAATTGAAAAGTACTGACCACGCCCGACGTTGCTTAACTTCGGTGATCGGACGAGAACCGGTGTATTCAACGTGGTATGGACGTTGGCAAGCATCTGTATAAATAACTTATTCTCATAGCTCAAAATCACGTGAGTTTTTATCATGACACACGCTTTACGCATAAATATTTGAAGAATATTTACATAAAAGCATAAAATACAGTAAACGAGTATTACATGTTGATTTTTTTTTCTGTATAAATAATAGGTATCTATTAAGATAATTTTTCTTTTACTTTTATAATCATTTGTTTTCAGTTAAACAAATGAATGCTCTAAAAATGCAAAAAAGGCCAACGGCACGTGGTGTTCCCAGGCGGTCACCCATCCAAGTACTGACCACGCCCGACGTTGCTTAACTTCGGTGATCGGACGAGAACCGGTGTATTCAACGTGGTATGGACGTTGGCAATAAACGCTATGAATTATTTGACCTCGTCCATACCTGATAACAGGTGGTGTGATATATTCTTCGCCCATAGTGACAGTGATGTAATCAGTCAGAGCGCGATATATGCGGTCCACTCGGAAGCATCGGAGGAGCATTAGTATTTCAAAAGGTTTCAGAATATCTCTGTAATTGTTGGGGATGGTCGCCGACTCTGGCGTGTCGCTGTCAAACCACTGTAAAGTATTAATAAAGCTCAAAATGATGATAGGCATTTGAAATTTCAATACAACACATTTAAATTATGGTTAATAATTAAAGAACAAAGGCTGATGATTTGAAATGGCTCAAGAGAGAAAATAGGACATCCTTCGAGTCCTTTCAGAAAAAGTGATTAGCGTTAAAAACAGTTTTTTCTCAAAGTCACCCTTGAAAACAAAGGCTAATGTACTCCACAAAGGTATAAAAAACGCTTAACGCGATCTCTGTAGCTGTAAATACTTTAAGCCTTGATCCATGGCATAGCTGAAGAGACAAATGACAGGTTTGTTGGATAACCTCTTGCCACTCTCCAAGCCCTTGGGCGATGTTGTCCGGGAGCATCGAGAACGGCCCCGGGAAATCGTTGGCGAGCTTCATGATGTCTTGCCAGCCCTAAGAAACAATATCAAACAATATACTCAAGACTATATGTGAGAAGTGTCAACCCATATTAGAATTGGCTAAGTCCTTATAATTTGGTTTAGCCATTTGTTTATTTCATCATGTTCAATATTTTTTATTTTATTTTTTCGTTACTATTTTCATTCAGAACGGAGCGTGATAGCCAAAACCAAACTACGTATATTTTTTCCGTTTAAACAGTAACCAGTCTTACAAAAATATGCTATTCAAGAACAGAGATCTACAATATATTATAATATGGGATACGATACAATTCGGATGTAAAAATTGCTAAATGACAGCGAAAGCCGTATCAGAATCCGTTACGTGATTTAGAAGAAGTAAGTGGCTGAAGACATGGGAACAGACCGGAACGGATAGCCACTATATAAAGATAAAAGAAGATCAAAATGTAAAACAAAAGGTCGTACCGGTCCCGGTATCCAGGCGGCTGGGCTGGCCCGGGACGCCTTCTCCAGCGACACGTTGCCCTTGATGAAGAAGTCCAGTTCCATCTGGCTCACGTTCCCCTCGCTCTGCTCCAGCTTGATGTCCATTTGGAACGAGTACAACAGCTTGTGGCGCTCGAATATACCTAAAAAATTAATAAGCATACAAAAAGGAAAGCGATTGTAATGCGAATGAGAGATAGAGCAGGTGTGAGTGCCGACCTCACTCAAATAGGAGGCGGCAAGGCGGCTATCAGACATCAACATCGACCGCAGGCCTGGTCTGTGGAAGGTCAACTGCAAATCGGTCAGAGTGTAGAAAAATTGGAGAGGCGATGAGCGCAAACAGGCTGAGGAAGAAGATTACAATACTAAGAAACCAGTTCAGTAAATCTCACCCGTGCACCCGTAGTCATAGACGTTTTTGGTAAGCATATCGATGATGTTTCTCAGACGCCTGTTCAGGATCACGTTCGGCATCGCCTTGCGCAGCGAAAACGAGAACACCTGGGGACAGACAGTTGGCAGGTATGTACAGATTTAGCAAGGTTTTGTTTCGACTCTTTTATCTTTATGCTGATTCTGGTATTGAGAGGACCGACTATGTCTAATAAATATGTACATACACACATGATCTGATGCCTGATATGAGCAGGCCTGATTAATTATGTTCCATGAATTGCTCCTAACGCGACTGTATCAGGCATTAGATGGTGTCTTTTGTAGCCCTGTGATGAAAAGTACTTACATCAAGGTAAGATGATAAGGAATACTGATACATGGAATTAACGCCCGCCATGTCAGACAGCACGAAGAAAAGTATGGAGCCGCGTTTGGCGACCGGCCGATACCCGTCACGGAATATCTCTATATCTTTCGTCGTCGCTTCCGCTAGTGTCAGCTTCTCCATGACCTGAGAGAAACGTTTAGATCACAATTATATCGTTCAGTTCTCTTTATCAGCGAATACACTGGCAACAGCTCTCGGTCTTACCTCAGCAGCTTTGGTCTTGGTGTTCTCCAGCGTGTTGACCAGCTCGACGTTGTCCAGCATGTTGCCGGTGGAAGTCGCCAACTCCCGCAGCAGCGAGTCCTCGAGTCCCGACAGCAGACTTTTGTTGGCGCTGGTCTCTATGATGAGACTCTCGCGTTGCTCTTCTAAATCTGCCCGTTCAGCTCTTACTACCACGCTGAGCAACTGATCCTCTAGACCCTGGGAGAAGTGGGAGATATTAAATAGTACAATTCCAAATTCTTTGGTAGCTGTTATATATATATATCCTTTTTAATTTACCTGCTCTTCATATCTCATGTCATGTTTTGGTTGCCGAGTTACCTTGGTGTTTATATGTCATCTGCCACTTAATAAATTTACTATCTTCGGATATCTAATGGATTTATCACTGGCGACGAAATGAACCCATTCGACGTAGCCAAAGCCCGCCGGGCCCGGGGAGTGCTGCGCGGCATACTTACAAAGACGCAAAATATAATTTTGAGTCAAGAAAGTTTCAACAGTGATGAAGTAAACGTACGTATTCAATCCTTAACGGACAACTTACAAAAATTTCAAGAATTACAATCGAATATAGAACTAGAAACTGAACTGGAGAATATTAATAATGAAATAGAATATAGACAAGATTTTGAAGAAACAACAATACAATTGAAATTAAAATTATTGAGTTTTAAAACCAATATTGAGTCCCAAGTTTTCTTGAGTGCATCAAGCAATGTTGATGTTTCACCTCCTGTTACCCAACTTCATCATGGTATACCTAAATTTCAATTTCAACCTTTCAATGAAGAAGAATCCATGAACAATTTCATTAAACGACTTGAATTATATCTTACCTTGAATAACATTTCTGATCCGAAGATTAAGACCTACACGTTCTTATCATCCTTGCCTCCGCGCCTCCATGAACAAATTTATGTATTGTGCTCACCAGAAAACCCTACGACAATGCAATTTGAAAAACTAGCACAAACGCTTGAAAACTTTATAGACCCGAAACCCAGTATCTGGGTATTGCAACATAAATTTATTATTAGAAAACAAAATACAGATGAAACTATAGCGCAATATGCATCAGAATTAAAAAAGTTGACCTTAAATTGCGAATTTCAATGTCAAAGCTGTAAAAAACCTATATCAGATAACATCCTATGCTTGCAGTTTATAAGAGGTATACGGGACGGGGATATTCGCACAAAAATTCTCCAGGACAACAAAACCTCGACCTTTCCAGATCTGATTCAATTTGCAACAGCTATTGAAATGAGTAAATCTGAAAGTAAACTTCTAACAAACATGGAAAACATCGAAAGTGACACTATGAACAAAATTACTGCTTCAAGACAGCAGCGTTACAACTTGCCATCGAATAACCGACCGGACGTTATTACTCTTAAAGATCTGAAAGGAAAGTGCTACAGATGCGGCCAAAGCAATCATAGAGCCAACGAATGTGAACATATTGCAAACATTTGCCATAGATGCAACCGAAGAGGTCATTTACAAAAAGTTTGTATGCAACGCAACCTAAGCAGCCATCCAAAAGACCTAAAAGAAATCGATTTGGCAAATGAGACACACTCAGGAGTTAACACAAACAACCAACTTGAACTCAATAGCTCAAACGTTTCAGTCGAAAGCTTATGCGACATTCATTTACTGAGAACGGAATCATCAGACAAATATACAATTACCTTGGAAATCAATACAAAAATTGTGAAAATGGAATTCGATACAGGAGCAGCACTTTCATCCATTTCGCTTAAACAATATAAAGAACTGAAGTTTGAAAACAGAATTTATAAGACTGACATCAGGTTAAAAACGTACACGGGAGAAATAATAATCCCGTTTGGAGTCATTTATGTCAAATGTAGATATAATGGTCAAAGCTTCAATGGAAAACTATATATAATCGACCAAGATGTCGATGCAATTTTCGGAAGAAGCTGGATGAAAGAATTTAAACTAGAACTTGCTGACGTGAAAACTGTACAGGTTGAAAATCCATCCAAATTGAAGGAACTCCTTAAAGATTTCTCAGAATCCATTTTTAAATCTGACCTTGGAAAAATTCCGAACTTCAAAGGTCATCTTAGTCTACCTGCAAATACAAGGCCCGTATTTATAAAACCAAGGCGAGTACCATATGCTTTAAAACAAAAGGTTGATGATGAAATAGAAAGACTCTGTTCTTCTGGCGTAATTACCAAAATCGATCAAGCGGAATGGGGGACACCTATAGTACCAATCGTCAAGCCCAATGGCTCCATTCGATTGTGTGCTGATTACAAGGTAACCCTAAACAAAGTTATTAAGGATGAACAATATCCCATACCGATTATCGAAGACATTCTATCAGAAATGAATGGTGGTCAACTATTCTGCACCCTCGACATTAGTCAGGCCTATTTACACATGGAAATGGACGAAGAAAGCGCATTACTACAAACCTTAAGCACTCATAAAGGAACTTACAAAGTTAATCGGTTGATGTTTGGTGTAAAAACTGCCCCAAATTTATGGCAAAAGTTTATGGACCAACTATTGCAAGGAATAGAAGGGGTAAAATGTTTCTTTGACGATATAATAATACAAGGCATTTCCGAAGAACAATTATTAAATCGCCTTAAACAGGTATTTCAAAAACTTCAAGACTATAACTTGCGATTAAACAAGGATAAATGTCAATTTTTTCAACGTAGCATTAATTATTTAGGTCATACGATCGATAGTAATGGATTACATAAAAACAAAGAAAAAACACAGGCTCTCATGAACACGGAACGCCCTGCCAACGTAAGTGAATTACGTACTTTTCTTGGAATGGCTAACTATTACAACAGATTTATACCAAACCTTGCCACCATCACGAACCCTTTAAACCAACTCCTGAAGAAGGGTGTACCATTTCAATGGTCTGATGAATGTGAAAAAAGTTTTAAAGCTATTAAGACTGAAATCTCAAGTGAAAAAATTCTTATTCATTTCGACCCTAGAAAAACTCTTACTTTAGCAACTGATGCTTCACCAACAGGCCTCGGAGCGGTTTTATCTCATCGACTACGCGATGGCTCCGACAGACCAATAGCATTCGCTTCCAGAAGTCTTACAGTAAGTGAGAAAAAGTACAGTCAGATTGACAAAGAAGCTACGGCCATTCACTGGGGTTTAAAAAAATTCTTTCATTATTGTTATGGAAGAAAATTTGTTCTCATTACGGACCACAAACCCCTCACTAGTATTTTCCACCCCCATAAGACTCTTCCAGCAATGAGCACCATGCGACTATTTCATTATGCACATTTCCTATCCGGTTTTGATTACGATATTGAATATCGCACTTCGGCTGCAAATTCTAATGCAGATTATTTATCAAGATTTCCAACTGAAAGAACACCAGAATACAAAATAGATCAACATTCCGTTTTTCAATTACATCAAATTCACAACTTATCAGTGAACTTTCAAAAGATCGTTAACGAAACACAAAACGATCCGGAATACCAGTTAATTTTACATGCTCTACAGACAGGAAGAAGTTTAAGGCAACTTGGCTATAATGACAATGAATTTACATTACAAGATGGCTGTATTCTTAAAGGCATCAGAGTCATGATTCCAAGCCCCTTACGCGAAGCCGTACTAAACGAACTTCACGTCGGCCATCTTGGTATTGTCAAAATGAAGCTTCTAGCCCGAAGTTTTGTCTATTGGAAGAACATTGACAGGGATATTGAAATCAAGGCAACATCATGTAGAGCATGCAGACTAAGTCAAAATGAACCAAAGAAGGTACCGATTCACCATTGGGAGGAACCAACTCAGCCATGGCAACGAATCCATATTGACTTCGCGGGCCCCATTGATGGATACCACCTTTTTATACTTATAGACGCTTTTACAAAATGGGTAGAAATTATCCCAACAAAGACAACGACCAGTTCTTGGTGCATCAGCAAGCTTAAGGAAATTTTCAGCGTTTTCGGATTCCCACATATCTTAGTGTCCGATAATGCACGCCAATTTACCTCAAATGAGTTCACGCAATTCCTTAATAGCAGCAGTATTTCACACAGAACATCAGCACCCTACCATCCAGCGTCAAATGGACAAGCTGAGCGTTGTGTTCAGACGGTGAAGAAAGCTCTACGTAGCATGGAACAAAACTCTGGGACCCTCAACGATAAACTTTACCTAATAAAGACACAACTAAGGCGGACCCCTAATCAATCAGGTCGTAGTGCATATGAACTGATGTTCAATAGAGATGTAAGAACGACCCTACATGTAATGCTAGGAGAGATCCTCCCACGCATACCAGCAGATAATGTTGACTCGGTTGTTAGAAAGGCTTTTAGTGAGGGCGAGAGGGTACAAGTCCGCAGCTACTCGCATCCACACAAGAAGTGGGAGTTCGCCAGAGTAGTGGAGAGGCTAGGTCGCCTACACTATCGCGTGACCACAGACGGGGGCGAGAGCTGGCGCCGCCATGCTGATCAGATGCTGCCTGCTGCCGGAGTCCCTCCAGCTGCTAACTAAGGGCGGAGACCTGTTATATATATATATCCTTTTTAATTTACCTGCTCTTCATATCTCATGTCATGTTTTGGTTGCCGAGTTACCTTGGTGTTTATATGTCATCTGCCACTTAATAAATTTACTATCTTCGGATATCTAATGGATTTATCAGTAGCAATTGATCAAAAAGCTCAAACTCAAACTCAAACTCAAAATATTTGCTTTCATAAAGAAACATATTACGAAACCCTGTAAGGGCACTGCAAAGTATACATTATAAACTAAAGTAAAAATTAACTCAAAAACTTAACCGAAACATTATCACGAACATTAGTTATCGGGTCATATGTGTAACAGGATATACATTTTATTTTATTTAATAGGCATAAGCTAGGGTTGGGTTACGGGTCAGCGGCAGAAAGCAATAAGCATCGAAAGGTTTAATACGTTCAACTTATTGTAATGTACAGGTGATACGGCAGAGAGATATTTGATTAAAACGCAGTATACACCAAAGTGCAGCGATACCACCTAACGTGTCCCTTGTGCTAATATCTGTAAATCCCGTTACCACGACCATTGCTATGGGGTTTAATTGTCGGGCCTAATCTTTACATAGTATAAAGTCGCTAGCAGTTTCTGTCTGTCCTAAATCCCTATAGTGTACGTTCGACGGCCTTCTGCTTCTTAACCATGCAATGGCTTTTGATACTGTTTTCACTGCCATTTCGTCATTTTTCTACGGAAGTTTTTTTACATACATTTTCATCCCGATCGTATCCCATCCCGCCCCGGCTTCGCACGGGAAGCCGGGGCGGGTCGCTCTGAAACAATAAAGTAAGAAAGCCACTAGTCGTAGTTTTTTTAATAGGAATTATGTATCTCTCTGTCATTTTTTCAAAACGGGTTCGGGTCATACCCTTCCACGCTGTCACTCTGAGGCGTGAAGCGCGGGCTCCGAGCTACGGGTAAGATCGGATAATTAATAGATTCAGGCGTTACTTTGCGGAGGTCCATATCAACAATTAGCAAGGTAATTTGTTCCAGTTTGTTGGGTAAGATCGGGATGAAATATAATATGTATAATCACCTTACGTAATAAATCTCTAAATGACAGTGAAAAATGTATCAAAATCCGTCGTGGTTAAAAAGAAGAAGGCCACCGGGCCCTGCGGCCACTGCCGGGCCAGTGCGCGGCGCGGTACCTGCACGGTGACGGTGTAGTTGATGACGACGGCCTTGGCGTAGGCGGCGGGGTTGAACTGCGGGTTGGCCAGCTTGGTGGTGAGGTACATGCGGAAGTGCGGGTCGTAGTCCACCTCGCTGCTGCCCAGCAGCACGAACGTGCGCCCGCTCTCCGCTGCGGCCCGGCGCCACGGAATTAATAGCAGTACTGAACGTCCAGAGACTTCTCTTTCGCGACCGCGATTGAACGAATTCAGACTTTATTAATACGCACAAAAAATTCGTATCACTTTATACACCATGCGCCAGGCGGCGTGAGTCAAAAGGAACGCGCTGCCCGCGCCCGCCTTTCCCCCGCTGCTCCTACTGCGTTAGGGTTGCGCAGCATTCGTTTTCGATTACGCTGACACGGCAGGGGTGAGCGAGCGAGCACGCGGCAAGTCGACAGCCTATCGCGATTTACCTATGCCATAGGCAAAGTGGTCGAGCGTACCTACAGCGCAATGTGGAACCCCCCTGCCAGTGGGTACATGTAAGTCGCCGGATGACTAGCACGATGCACTACGTGTCACTTCGCCGCTCAGGGCGTCGCGATCTATTTAGCTTCGAAAGAGAGACTCGCCGACTAACAAGAAAGAAAATTAGCACTTATAGAGTAAAGAGCTTAGGGACGGAGCTTCCGGGAATTCTGACTTAGTGCATCCCCTAGATTAGGATAGTAGAGAAAATATTTTCTCTAAATTTCAAGTTTGTGCGCAGTCTGTCAGTCAGTGAACCAAAAAGTATGTCCCGGAAAGCTTTTGAAACAAGTACTCTTTTATGCACAGAATAATTTAGCTGAATATTTTCACAACTGGTTACATTTAAATAGTCGAATATAAAAACTTTATTTTGTACTTCAAGAGGACTTAACACTTACTTTTGATATTCTTCTCCAGCACGTTGTCGACGACAGGATCAATGTATTCATTTACGTCTTGGAATAGCACCGGTATTCCATACTTGATTGCCATTTCCAACTGTCTTAGAAACTGAGGGTCGTTGAATGAAAGCACCTGAATAAAATAAAAGTTGAAAATAAAAATGCAAAAGTTAATGGCAAACGGTACTCACAAGCGGTCACCCATCCAAGTACTGAACGCACCCGATGTTGCTTAACTTTGGTGATCGAACGAGAATGGCATGGAATAGAGTACGGAGGTTGGCAATCAATGGCACAGAATTTTGTAATTTTTTACTATCACCGCCAATGAAACTGTTTAAAAATAAATGAGCCTTTCATAATAAAATATACCTTCAGATTGTTTTTAGCTTCCTTTTTCTTGATCCAGGTCAGCGCCTGAGTCTGCGGATCGATACAGAGCGGGAAGCGAGACGCTCGCGTGGTAAGAATACCATTCTGCACTGATAACTCGTCCGGGGGGAGACCTTCCGAGTTCCACCTGAAACAGCACCCAGTAACTAGCATTAGTTGGAAAACATATTTTGCTTAGCAGTGGAATTGCAAGTGGAAGTCTATAAAATAAACAGAGAAGAAAAAACAAAACCACTTCCAGAACTTGAATACGCTTAGCTCATCAGCTTGAAACACCACTAACTATATGTGGTGTATTCCACACAGCTTCCAAGGTACCTACTAGATGCGTTACCCTTGTCCTAAGAAGAGATGTCGTAGTGATTAATCTCCAGCTAGCCCATGATGAAGAGCGCTGCATATTAAGTATCGCGGTATTGAGATGGCTGCGTACGTCAGGTATGGTCGCTTACCGGTGCACGGCAGGATATACTCCATCAATAAAATAAACATCGGTTGGGAGCTACAATGGCGTATAATTATGCACTAGGAGTCGTTACAATTCTAATTCTAATCTGACAGGAAAACTTAGCATCAGTCTCAATGACAGCCAGCCAATCAGCGTCGGCCGCAAAGCGTGCCCGAGCGCTGATCGGTCGGTTTGAAACTTACCACAGATGATGTACATAATGTGCTAGTGGCCGGATGATGCAACAGCGCTGTGTTGCTTCTAGCGCCACAGCGGTTTATCGGTCCTCACCCGCTGATCTCCACCTCGTTGGTGAGGTTCCGCTCGACCGTGAAGGGCAGCGTGAGCGGCACGCCGCGCGCCTGCACGTCGCCGAGCCAGTCCTCGTAGATCATGGTCTCGCGGAACGAGAACGAGAACGGGCCCGCGTAGCTCAGGAACGACGCGGCCAGCAGGCAGTTGCCGATCAGGCGCGACTGCTCCACGTACAGCGCCGCCAGGTCTATCGTCCAGCGCGCCTGCTCGCTCGACAGCCCTGAAAACAAATGACGTTTCGAATCTTCATCTTGTAAGAATGCTGCCGCGCGGTGTCACCGTCACCTTTGCGTTGCCATAGCTCATGTTCCAGTCAGACTGTCATATTATGGCTACCGAAAAGTTTAGAGAAACTGTAGAGTATAGAAAGTATAGAGAAATAAGTGACCTTTCCACCTGGAAGACGATGCACCAAACAGTATATAATTTTAGCAAACTACTGTGTGCGTATAAGCGCGCAGTTAAAATCAAGCACGTTAGCGTAGCCGCGTCTAATATTTTATATAGTATTGATTCAAAATTTAATTGCATAAAACAAAGACGGGGCTTACCAGACTAAGCTGCAAAATGTGAGGGAAAGGAGAACCAGCTGTATAATCACCTGACATCAGTTTATCCGCAGCCACCAGCCGCCGCATCATAATATCGGTCTCTTCCTGCAACTCCTGCCTTCTCATTATGGCGGTCTCGTACTTAGCGTTCAGCCCATCTAAGGTCTTCTGGAGCCTGTTGATCTCCCGGTTAAGAGATTCTAGGTAATTCACGGCCTCGGAGTATTCTTTCTCGAGAGCTTCCACCTTGTCTTGCTTCGGTTTCACTTCTTTATAGACGGCGCAGTAGCCCAGGACGGCTATGACGAATTTTAAGAGGCCGTATCTGCAGATAGAAATGTAAATAATACTTAATAATGCTAGCCTGCAATCGTGTCCCACTGCTGAGCAAAGGCCTCTCCCTTGGATTTCCAGTTCCCTCTATCTTTAGCAATCTCTGCCCAGTCATTTGAAAATGCGTCCAGATTATCCCGCTATCTCCGTCTAGGCCTGCCCCGTTGCCGACTACCATCTTGTGGCATCCATTGGGTTTCAATCGATGCCCATCTATTTGGGTGCATGCGGCAGACATGGCCAGCCCAGTCCCATTTCAGTCTAGCTGTCTTTTTGCCTACGTCAGCGATACGAGTTTTTGAGCGCAGCGTCGTGTTTCGAACCCGATCTGTCCTTTTTAACACCTAGAATGCCGCGCTCCATGGCTCTTAGGCACACTTTCAATTTGCATATGAATTTGGAAATGTTAAAATCAAGTTATATCTTGGAAGGAACTACTTAAAGTCCCTGACAAGTTTTTATACTAACTGTTATTTTTACTCGTATTTTAAACTTATCGATTAAAACAAATTGTGTAATACTTCCAAAGCAACAACTAAAATAGTTATTTATTTCCTTATATCTTTATTACATAGTATAAAACAAAGTTACTATCCTTTCCTGTCTGCCTTCATCGTATCTTCGGCGGTTTACTTCTTTTATCTACACATATATCATAAATGCTCTATAACGCGTTCAGAAACCGTAGGCAATGACCAGCATTATAACAACCAATATTATTATGAGATTTTTTCTAATTTGTTTCTAATTTGTTCAAATTCATTTTTTATTATATTATTTTAATGTGTCCAGTCTATAGAAATTTAATAGGTACCTAGCACTAGTAGGTCATTGCCCTATGGCTTCTGAACCCATCATAGAGTACTTATGATATGTGTGTAGATAAAGTAATTTATGCAACTGTACATAATTAGGTCTTAAAACACTCGTGTGATCCTATTATGAAACTCGCTAACGCTCGTTTCATAAAACCACACTCGTGTTTTAAGACCCCTCATTATGCAACAGTTGCATACAATACTATTAAACCACGCAACAGATTTTGATACGGTTTTCACTATCATATAAATAACTTGTTACGGAAGATTTTTAAGTAGTCTAACCCCTCTATTAATAAAAACTTAACAATCTTTTTAAACTCACAAATGTTTTGTCCCTTTCATTTAAGGGCAAACGTCACAATGACAGATAAAGACATAAAAAATGTTAACTAACAAACGTTTACGAAGCGTTTATGAATAACGGGGTTAATGTTTAATAGTTTAGTTAGTTTTCACCAATTTTTTTTTTTGACATGAATATTTTTATTCTTATATTCTTTTGACATTCGGAGACTATACATCTCCAAGTAATATTGTACAATTTGACCGTGGAGGCGTTTTACACCTCTGCTAAGCATAGATTAAGGTAATTAATTTGTTTTGACCCTTAGAGACTATACATCTCTAAGTTATTTAGACTAAGTATTTGATCAGGGACCACATACATCCCGATTCTAATTTCTTTGACCTGGGGACCCTATACATCTCTTGGTCAATCTGTACTAGTGCCAGTTCGTTCAATATGCTTAAAGCTTGCTGTGCTATTTATTATCTTTTTTTTTTTCTCACACTTTATGTGAACTATTGTTATGATTGTGTATATTGCTCTGTAATCTTGTTTTGAAAAGAGAAGAAAAAAAAAGATAAACTGCTGAGTTTCTTGCGGCGTTTCTTCTCAGCAGATTCTTCCATTTTCCGAAGCGCTAGTAGATTCAGACATGTAAAAGAGCCTATATGGCCTACTTGCAAAATAAATTTTTCATTTTCATTTTTTCATTTTCATTTTCATTTTCATTTTCAATATTTTTTATGTAATTATGACGATCTAAATATAAAAACGTGTAATTTGACATTTCTATGGAATTTATAATGTAATTTTATATTGACTGAATAAATAAACTAAACTAAACTAGTATATAACGTCCTAATTGAAACCGACCGAAGCCGGGTCGTTAGTAATATTATAAATGCTTTCTTACATGGGCGCACTCACTAATAAGTCGCTACAATTTTTTATTTTTGCGGGTGGTAGGACCTTGTGCAAAGCCCGTCTGGATCGCTACCACCATCTTGCTCGCTAATCCTGCCCCTAAGCAGCAGTGCTTGCACTGTTGTGTTCCGGCGTGGAGAACAAGACAGCCGGTGCAATTACTGGTACAAGAGGTATTCCATCTTAGCCCTCTGGGTTGGCAACGCATCTGCACTCTCTTTGTTGTTGCAGGTGTCTATAGGCGGTGGTGATCACTTACCATCAGGTGACCCACCTGCTTGTTTGCCTTCCTATGTTGTATAAAAAAAAAATATTGCCTATTTGCTTGTTTCTCACTAATGCTTAGCTACGAACAGCGACCTCCTTATTTCAACTGTGTAGCCGCGTTTTACCAATTGTAAGAATACACACCCAGCTTTACTGATCGACTGCATAGTATCCAGCTTCTTGCTCTTCTTCATGTGCGCCTTGACGGCCTTCACTTGCGCTTGCGTGATGAGATCACAGTTCATCTCCTGTCAAACGACTTCATTTGCAATCAGGGCATATAGTTATCATAACAACAAACAAAATGAACATAATGTATAGTCGACCAAGTAATTGCTTGACCAATTTTGAACTTTACCCCTTTGTAATATGGTCGAAAAGCGGCTAAGCTATTTCTTGGTCGACTATACTTTTGAATCCTGCCTTAGTGTGCATATATTTTGGTCAGGTTTTTGGTTTTGATAGCTTGAGGACTGAAAAAATCAAAAGAAGCATAACGGTTTTCGCGAAGAGTCTTAATAGTGTTTCATTGCTGGTCATACTTTCTCCCTTAAGAGGAAACACAAGGGCCGTTTTTCCATACAAACGTCGTCCCCTTTTTCCTCTCTGGATAATGCCAATAGAGCAATATTTTTTTTCCAAAAAATCGATGGCCACTATTATGCATTTCCCTATGTTTTCCTTTTTTCGTAAATTAATTATTAAAAGAGATATGAACATTCAAAAACTTAAAAAATTGGCCAGATTTTCGGCTGTGTTCAGAAAACAAATTTTACTAGATTATTTAAAAAAGGAAAAAAATAGGAACACTGCCAAAGCCTTTCTTTAATTTTTAATGAAAAAAGTAGTTAAATCGGTTAAGTTTTGGAGAAGGAATCAGGAGTCTACGAATCGTTGATTTTGTGTACTTTAAATAGGTATTTTCAGTTCAAGCTGCAGCTGTCTCTATTGCGCTCTGCGAGGGGAGGCAGCAGCAGATTTTACAAATACCTATTTTTCAATTCTCTAGGCCTTGAGGTTTCCTCTTAATTGTCCGTGATAGACTAGATCATAGGCTAGAAACAATTGAATTTACCTGAAGGTTCCGTAGAAAGTTGGGGTCGGCCATCATGCCCTTGGCACCCTTCCAGCTCACGTCCTTGATGCCGCGGATTATCACCACGCACTCGCATACCACCTGGAGGAAGATCACATTTTCAGTATCACTACGAGGATTTTATTAGCACACTAGTTACCCGCCCTGGCATCGGATGGGTACAAATAGCATGTAATGTACATGAAAACCGTAAAAAAAACTTCAAAAGACAGTGAAAACCGTTTGATACAGTTTGATTCGCAGCGTGGTTTTGAAGGATTAAGAGCTGTGTTTTATACTATGTGAAAAATATATTTATGGCTACCGTTCGCAACATGATATAAGCGGATGATTGGAAGACAGTAATGAAAATCCAACATAATGGAAAAGCTTTGCTTTTTAGAAAATCAAAAAAATACAAGATAAAACGCGATCAATGAGCCAATTCAACCCTGTGAACGCCAAGAACGCTTTAAGGTGTCGCGAGATGATATACTTAGTGCAATAGCGACCTATGTGCATATGTTTAAACTTCAAAATCGTGTTTGACATTGTGACCCGGCGTGTGAGTGACATCTTTTGTATGCGTCGATGGCGGTGAAAAGGTTAAAAGAGTGATTTGATTGCTTATTTAGCTACTACATACCTGCACTGCCTCCGGCGGGGTGGCGAAGGACCTGATCTCGGTGATATCATTCTTGTCCAAGTCGGCCAGCGCCAGCCTGGCCGCCTCCAGCGCGGGCAGCGCGGCCGACAGCGCCTCCATGGCCTCTCCCTTCTCCTCGGCTATGATCTCGCTCTGCTGAGTTATCTCCACGCTCTTAATGGCTGCCACTTGTTGCTTCACTACAGCTGCCTCCGTTGCTGCAGTAAGCAATCCGGACTAGTGTTACAAACAGGACCGGACCGTGAGTTTAGGGGGCCCTGGGCTAATACTATACTTAGGGGTCCATCTTAGAGGTGTATTTAAAGATATGGCGCCCCAGCCCATTTAGCTTTGGCGGCCGATTAAATGACGATAATGTATTTCATTTTAGGGGCGGCTGCCGCCCCTCGCAGCCTGGCGCTCCGGGCCATGGCCTGGATTATAAATACGCCCCTGGTCCATGTTATTACTCAAAGTAAATAAAATTATAGATTTTTTCGCATTATCGTCTATTTTTGACTTTGACTTGACTTAGCTGAGGGCCCCGGGCTAAAGCCCAAAAAGCCCTATGGTAGATCCGGCCCTGGTTACAAATGCTACATTGACAACATCATCTATCAGTCACTGCTGTGGAAGTGTTGACTAGTGTAATTTTGTTTTGTAACAATGAAGCGCGCGGGTAAAGTTTCTTATAAGTATGTACCCAGAAATTGTTTATTTGTGTTCCTGTACAACAATGTACTATGAGTTATTACCAATTTTATTTTTGTGGCTTAAGCGTGGGAATAGATACATGCTTTGTGATGTAGTGTCGTACTAACTTACAAACTGATAGACAGATGGGGATAGCAAAACTAAGTGGTTTCTAATTCGACTACTGGATTCCTAAAATGCAAAAAGGCCAACGGCACGTGGTGTTCCCAGGCGGTCACCCATCCAAGTACTGACCACGCCCGACGTTGCTTAACTTCGGTGATCGGACGAGAACCGGTGTATTCAACGTGGTATGGACGTTGGCAACCATTTGTTTAAATAACTTATACATATAGCTCAAAATCACGTGATTTTTTACCTTGACACACACTTTACGCATACATTTTTAAAAGTAGGTACATTTATTTCATCACCATCATATTATAATACAGTTTAACTTTAAAATGAAATGTTATATAGTTTAACTTGCTCATTTGCTATCTTTGTTTTTAGTGATATTGCTTTACTTATTACATTAAATTTTGACATGCTAATAGAATAATGAAATTATTTGGAATTGAAATGTTATTTATAATAAATTTTGTAACCGAAATTTCTTTCGATTTTTATTTTTAAATGTTTTTAACATTCAAATTATTAAATTAAAATTGTAATGACAACACAGAAAAATTAGGGCAATGGCAGGACTTGAACCTGCAACAGCGACTGCTGCGACAGCGGCAGTGTGGCGAAACTGGAAAAACGCAAGGCACGGAATGCTGATGTTGCAGGTTCAAGTCCTGCCATTGCCCTAATTTTTTTTTGTGTTGTCATTACAATTTTAATTATTTATAATAGTTTAATTCGCTCATTTACTTTTTACCCGACTACGGCAAAGCCAAAAGGAAGGGTTATGTTTTTAGCAGTCTATGTATTTTATCTTTGTTTTTATTTATTTTGCTTAGCTTATTATTTTAAATTTCTGACATGTTATGTATTGACTAATGACATTATTTTGAAATTGCCTTTACTTGCTGTATTTGTAAGACGAAATTTTCACATGCTAATTTTGGCTGAATATATAGTGGAAAGCACTGTTTCATTCATTCATTCATTCACTCCCTCAGTAAACGAGTCTGTTGACTTTTCCTGTCTAAGTAATAGCTATCTATTAAAAAAAAATCTTTTCATTTTACAGTCATTTATTTTCAGTATAACAAATTAAAGTTTTAAAAATGCAAAAGGCCAACGGCACGTGGTGTTCCCAGGCGGTCACCCATCCAAGTACTGACCACGCCCGACGTTGCTTAACTTCGGTGATCGGACGAGAACCGGTGTATTCAACGTGGTATGGACGTTGGCGACATTTAGTACAAAATTAGCTAATATTATAAATGTTTGCAAAAGCAGAACGTCACAGCTTGTGCCGTGCACATTATAATGTTACACAGAAAATTGTTTTGTAATTTAAATTAATTAAAAAAGTTTATTTTTACATTACGACCGTAGGTACGTTACACATGCTATAGATAACAGTAGCTGGGGTGAAGCGCTTAGTGGAAATAATATAGACGATTACATTACATACCTTTAGTGATCTCCTTCACCAAAACCTCGCATTCCAGGGTCTGTTCAGCGACAATGACCTTCTGCACAGCTAATTTGGCGTTCAGGTCCTCCAACTGGACATTAGCTTCCTCAATCTTGGCCAAGCCACCGATAAGGCGTTCGCACTAAAAGGAACAATTGAAACATTAATATCTATAACTAAAGATAAGGAACATAAAGTAAGCTAACTTCATTGTCGCACCGCTATGTGGCAAGCACTGTCGACCGCGTTTAATACGTCGCGCAAGATCGTTCTACGGAAATATATAAATGCATTTCATCAACCACCTAGTGGACCCCATCCTTACATAATACTCGTGTATGAAATTGAACAATTAATTTTGCAAGTAGGCCATATAGGCTCTTTTATATGTCTAAGTCAGCCATAAAATAATTAGTACTAACTAATGATCATAGATGGCATCATAGAAGAAGTATTTCAAATTAGTATTAATTAATGTTTGTAATAATTGAAGATTACAATGACATATTTCACGTAAAATTCGTAATGTCATAACCAGATTGTCTGTTTATTTTAAGAAGTGAAAATTCTCCTAAATTTCTGGAAATTCCTCACATTTAAAGTTTTGCAATTTAATTTTGGAAATTTTCCGATGACACATCACTACAATTAAATTAAAAACATCAGTAGTCCTATAAGAGATCCCACACTGGCAGCAACCTTCTAGCAATTGGTACCTGTTTGATCCCAGGCCACGATATAAATACACTATAATCATTAAAAAAACTATAAATTACTTCAAGATAACTATTTATACGGTATAAAATCGTTACATAGTGTTACCAATATGAACATGAGAGCCAACCTGAGCAACAATAAAAGAGTCTTTCTCATTCAACAGCGCCAAGTAATTCGTAAGGTAATCCATATAATGCTTCGGCGTTACGTAATTGTTCCTTCGTAACCGCTGTAAAAACTCCACTGAATATCTGGCGACGGACATGTGAACGTGGACCACATGCTCCACTATTATTGGACGGAACTCTTCAGGTATTTTTTGAACCTAGAAAATAAAAAATAATAAAAGCAAAAAGGCCAACGGCACGTGGTGTTCCCAGGCGGTCACCCATCCAAGTACTGACCACGCCCGACGTTGCTTAACTTCGGTGATCGGACGAGAACCGGTGTATTCAACGTGGTATGGACGTTGGCGACAGTTACACTAAAAATGGTCTTCACTTACAACAAATGAGAAATGATAAAAAAATCAAGTCTCTATTGTGTTATATCAGAACGAAGCAGGTGTACTTAAATATGTGAACACAATCCTATTATCAAAGCCGTTAAGATCATGTTCAGGGATATTTGAGCACCTTCATCCGATAAGGTAACTCTACGACAAGGTTTGTATGATCAAAATAGCCAATGAATATTTCAATACTTACGTCTGCTAGGAAAACGTTAGCGACTGCTAACAGAGCTTGCTTGGGCCACGGGAACTGCCAGTCTATGGTCGTGTTGTTCACCAACCCAGGGAAACTTCGGCACCTACCAACAACCAATCAGTAATAATGTTACCATATTAATAAATACCTAGGGTATGTTAAGATTTTGTTGATAGTCTGATTGTCCAGACATCAACTTAGACTTGCCTGCAGTTCGTAGTATTTTTTTAATACTACGTCAAACTGGCATGCGGCTAGCCTGATGGCAAGCAATTACCATTGCAATAACAGTATAATGTCATGGTTACTTTCTTTTCTGTTTACGTGTCACTGTCTATTAAAAACGCACATTATCATTTTGTGGAAAAGATAGATAAATGCATGAGAACCGGCAGCCTAAGCGACGCTGATCCGTTGCCGCCCCTTTGGACACCCTCTTTGGCCCCATAGATACCCGCATAAGGATATCTCCCTCACCGTACATAATGCAGTAGCAAAGTAGTCCTTTTATTTTATACAACATAGGAAGGCAAACAAGCAAGTGGGTCACCTGATGGTAAGTGATCACCACCGCCTATATACACCTGCAACAACAAAGAGAGTGCAGATGCGTTGCCAACCCAAAGGGCTAAGATGGAATACCTCTTGTGCCAGTAATTACACCGGCTGTCTTACTCTCCACGCCGGAACACAACAGTGCAAGCACTGCTGCTTAGCGGCAGGATTAGCGAGCAAGATGGTGGTAGCGATCCGGACGGACCTTGCACAAGGTCCTACCACCCGCAAAACCTACTTTACGCCGGTATTTTAAATGTAGTACTACCCCGACCATGCCAGCCTATTCGTATTGCAGCACACTAGCAACTGACTTCAGTGTCGACTTTACCACTTTGACAGAAGGTATTAATTAAACTACAGTTGGCCCGCAGACAGAGATGCCTAAAGATATAACTAGTTTTTATTATAATCTAAACCGTACTATAATCGCATAAGGTCTGTTTCACCTGTTCCGCAGAAGATCGCCGCTCGGCGACATAGACAAAACAACATGAAGATTGTCCGCGCATTTATTGCAAAAGAATGCCCAAACAGCATCCCTGAAAACAACAGGAACAAAACAATGTGTTTGGAGTTCACAGTCTGTTTAGAAATACGCTGTGAGCTATTTATGGGCTGTGTAAACTTTGATTAGTGTCTGTTTTAGTACCAAATGAAAGTTTATACATCTACCACTAAACACTTTAGCGTGATTAATGCTTAGGTGAAAATCACTATGTAGATGACATTATTAGTCACGCGGTAATCTAGTTTTGTTTTGTGTAGTGTTTTTGGCGACCGGATAGCCTAGTGCTTAGCCCTGACTACAAAGCTGTAAGCAAATGTTTGCATGATGAATACGAATGTTTGTACTGAAGTCGTGGATGTTATAATACTTATTATGTATTTATATCCGTTGTCTAGCACCCACAACACGAGCAGCTTTCGATGCTTACTTTGGGACTAGGTCAATTGGTGTTAACGGTCCCAAGATATTTATTTATATATTTTATTTATTTATAGTTAAAAAACTTATGAATGGCTCCTCTTGCATGTAGTTGTGAAATCCTGTTGCCCGACTTATGTTATAAATGCAAAAATAATGATGTTTGGTTAGTTGGATGTTTGTTCCTAAACCACGCATTAATAGCTGGACGGATTTAGATGAAATTTAGCAAACAGAGAACCACCCGAATTAAAACATAGGATACTTTTCATCCCGTCAAATGTTAAAAAATAAGATAAAGCGCGCAAATCCTCGGATCCTTGTTAATAAATATAGGTAGGTAACGCAACGACAGTTGAGGTCACGCACAGTGCGGCATGTCACGTGCGTATCGGAGTTTCGTTCGTATTTTCACATTTTTCTTTTGTTTTGTATGGCGCTGTGTGTGTGTAACGTTCCTTTCAACTCTTGTTGCGTTACCTATGATAGTCAAGGCACGCACTTGCCGACGCCGTATCCCGCCTCCCCGCTCTCGTTCCTGCAAGAGTTGATGATGGCGTCCTTCTCGTCGTCGCCGAACAGCGCCGGGATCATGCCGATCATCAGGATGTTGTTGATGAACTCCAGGAAGCCCTCCTCCAGGATCTGGCAACGTCGAATAAGCAGCCGTTAAAGCCTTTCGGCCGCCATCGAAAACATGAATTCGTAAGCAGTTACGGACTGCTCTGCCCTGAGTTTTCATGGCCTTCCGTTATTTTGATTGTGTTCGTTATTTAGAGGAAAAGGAACCTTATCAGTAACACTTTCGATTTGTATCATAAACTACGGCATGTTATTTTTTGTCTCATTTGACCGGTTCGAATCCCGACTAAGACAAGTAATTTGTCATAAATCCCGAAATGCAGAATTTATTGTTTTTAATAAGTAATAAAGGAGTCCGCAGTATTTAAGGTAGTTGCCATCCAGCATTCGACCTTTTGACACTGTATATAGGTCAGTGGCGTTGAACTCATAGTGTAGATGTAGATATATATGTCTTCGGCGTTGAAAAGGTTAAGTGGTAAGGGACGCACTTCTCTAAAGGATTGTTGCAAGTACCTGCGCCGCGGTAAACAGGAACACCGTCTTCTTGCCGTCGACGCCGAGCTGGTTGTACATGCGCTTCATATCGTCCTTGAACGTGTTCTCGTTGTAGTTACGCGTCACCGTGATCTCGAACATCTCGCAGCCTGGCGGTATTATCAAACGGTGATTGGAATATAGTTGGAGAGTAACGTCAGCACAGTCATTTCATAGGCTTGCGTCAATCTTCAGTCCTATATGTATGAAATGATAGTGGGCTGACGTTACTCTCCAATTTTATTCTAATCGTGGTTTGATAATATCACCATACAATACATGAAAACAACAACAACTAACTCTTTATTGATTCGGACAAGTAAACCAAATAAAAAATACACAGAAATTTAACAGGGGATTTGGCAGGAGTCTTATCGCTAAGCAGCGATCTCTTCTGGACAAGTTTTGGAAAGAGATATTGTGAGAGCCAAAGTACAATGGGCAGTGCAAAGTAAAAGAGAACCAAAACATTTAAAATAAACGTACATACAATTTACATTAAGTACCACAGATCGATAGTTTTTTGCACTTTTAAATAACTCCAGGGAATTCTCATTTATGAATTTCCGATTTATATTATTGATACAATACAATACAGAACACATCTTAGAAATAAATGCATGTTTTCGAATAACAGGGCTTGAAATCATCAGTCTATTTTTTAAAAACTAAATGCTGAACGGAAATACCGCAATCTTATCACAGTTTAGTTGAATGAAAATTAGGACTTAACGCGCATTGTTCAATGGAGTGGCGCGGTATGTTTGATATAAGAATCGGACAAACTCATCCGAAGTTGACGGTCAACTAAACAGATTTTCCGATCCTTCACGCAAACGTGTCGGGCCTCGGCTGCACCAATCCAACGAAAGGTGGACCAAAGGTTGCATTTCGACCGGAGCTGTCAAGAGAAGCGATCGATGAGATCCCTTTATTCTCCCGTCCTAGCAGGTCCCAGCGATGTGACCGGTCACGCCCCCTCCCACAGCCCGCCGACCTGCGGCGAAGGCGGCGAGGCGGCAGATGCTCTTCTTGCCGGAGCCGCCGACGCCGATGATCATGGCGTTGCCGCGGTCCATGCGCAGGATGCGGTGCGCGCGCGTCAGGTGCTCCAGGCAGTCCTCGAACAGCACCACCGACATCTTGCCCACGCGCTCGTTGAACTCGTCTAGGATCTACACGAAAAAACGTTCCCAATAACAACAACAAATATAGCAGGGTGATATTTTTCGAATGGACTTGCGCGAGTAGACTCTTTTTATATAGGAAGGAAAACTAGCAAGCGGGTCACCTGATGGGAAGTGATGACCACCGTCTATATACACCCGCAGCACCGAAGGGATTGGAGATGCGTTGCCAACCCAGAGGGCTAAGGTGGAATACTTCTTGTGCCAATAATTACATAGACTGTCTTGCTCTTCACACTGGAAAACGATAGTGCAAGCACTGCTGCTTAGTGGCAGGATTAGCGAGCAAGATGGTGGTAGCGTTTCGGACGGACCTTGCACAAGTTCCTACCACCCGCAAAGCCTCAGACGGCTTTGACAGGTTATCGGAGAGAAGGAACGGCGGTGGTAGAGCCGCAATTTAGTTTACACGTGTCAAGGTGAACTTATTGAAAGGCTCTCTCGAATTTTCATATTGTTTTGCAACGTAATGGATTTAAGTATCCACCTCAATAATGTATCACCAAGGTTTCTTCTGAAACGGAAGTAATATTTGGGCCAAAATTCTTTTTAGTGACTAAAATAAAGATGAAAATGTATAAACACTTTTACAAAATTGTAGATATCTCGAAATATTTTCCTAGTAAGTAATATTACGTTAGTTCTCAACCGGGCCTCAATTTTAATTATGAATTTTCCCACCATCCTGGGTTTTTTATTACAGAAAAGTCTCATTTGGTACCGAAATTACCACTGCGTTACAAGTACCCATGACTCCTCAAAAATAGTGTCCACCGCGTTACCAAACAATAGTTTTTTTCTTATTCTGATCACAAATATTTCTATAACAGTCATCATTCGGGTATGCGTATGCCATTCTGAAATTAAGGCTAAAATGTTCTTTTAGGAATAGCACAATAAGCAAAAATATGCGTTAAAATGTACAAAGGACGTTTTTATAGGCATCAAAAAGAATTTTGGTCCATTTATCACAATCATAAGTGCTTCTAGTAAGCTTATCTCAATCAAGATATATTGGCTTGCCTGATTTCATATGAATAATAAATTACGTGACACGTTTATACAGGTTCTAAGTAAAAAACGAGCAGTTTACTCAAATACCTCTTGGAACAAGAAATAAACGGCTTCATAATCGAGCAAGTCCTCGTAGTAGCGGGGCTGCTCTTCGTCCAGCGCGTTCCTGTAGTCGCCAAACAGGAGCGGGTCGCGTTCTACGTACTCTTCTAACTGTTGTTTACGAAAAATATCATTGCAAAGAATAATGGAAACAACTTGAAAGTCGAGGTCATAAATGTTCACTTTTTCACTCTACTCCAACGCAATAGGGAAAGAATTTGTAGACCATTTATGACAACTGAGTGCAGTAACGGATGCCTTTACATTACTGCAGCTGCAGCAAGTGTAGCCAGCAATCAAATCACAAAATGGCGGAAAGTACTGCGAAAAAGGGCCGATTTTCGTCAGGATAGGCCGATGTGGGAAAAAATACTTATTATAATTTAGGTCAAAGGCGGACGGCTGCCAAAGCCCGCTACTAATTCAAAAAAGCCGATAATCGGCCCCCCAGAGGCCGATCTGGCAACCCTGGTGCAGCGCTAGTTAAGGGCCATTTACATGGTACGAGTTCTCGCATGCGAGTTAGACTACATTGTGGGCTACAAAGGTACGATGTGACCGATCGATTGATCGAGCCGCGCAATGTAATACAACCCGCATACGAGTAGTTGCTCCATGTAAATGGCCCCTTAGTCGCGCGTTAGTCGCGAAGCCTGTACGGCGGAGTTTAGCGCTGTTATCGCGCGACTGCAGTGCGACTACCGCGCCTCTGCCCCGATTCTAATGGTCATGGTCCCTAGTCTTGCGACTAAGCAGTGCGACTAAAACTGCCCAACGCGAAGGCACTCTTAATTTACCCAATGCCGCTGTCATTTGAACCCACATGCGCGCTCGCGGCACCTGGCGGAAGTTCGAAGAACAATGCGACAGTGAAAGCGTTAAAGAGCGCTCACCGTCGGCTCGTGCTCCTGCTCCTCTTCGACTTCCTCCTCGGCAGCCGCCTCCGCAGCCGCGGCCGCCGAAGCCTCCGCCTTCGGCTTAGGCTCACCAAATTCTACCAAACAGAAACTATTCTTACTAAAATTTTACACTTTCGCAGTCTGTGTGAGCACATACCTAAATAATATTATGCGGGCTGTAGCAATTTAAAGGTACGAAACTTATTAAAATAAACTTATTTTTTTTGTTTCAAAATACACTTATTAGAACCCGGACGAAAAACAAAACAAATGATGGGAGAAACCAAATAAACGCTCTTATAATAAACACTATTGAGCTGTGAGGGGCCGTCTATTAACTACGTGAGGCTCGAAAGGGGTGGGGGGGAAGGGTCCATAAAAAACTACGAAATATCACAAGAGGGGACCGTGTAGTAAAATATCACCAGTATTTATTTTTTCGGAAAATGCGCGATACTGAACCGAAAAGCGGCTTTACGTGTATTTATTTTTTCGTCAAACACGTACAAAATCGAAAGCGGCTGCATTTTATGTTTAAAAAAAAATATGATTTTTTGTTGGTACTAAAAAATACACGGGGGGGGGGGGGGGGGTAGAAAAATGCCAAAAAAACATCACGTGATTAATGGACGGCCCCTGACGTCATATCCCTATGTAGACGTTTTGTATGGACCGTTCTCTAAGGGATTGCGTTATTGCGTTACTCAGTTTCCTATTCGCGATATTGCAACCAATTGAGATCATAGAAAAAAAACTAAATACGCTGTGTATTCTTCTGTTCTTTAAATTTTGATAATCGAAACATTGTAGCCGTCATGCTTATTGCTAACTTTATTACTTTATTTTAGCGATTATTGGCAAAAATTAAAATGAAAATAAATTCACGTTTTAGTCTTGAGCAATCTAATAATTGCCGGTAAAACACCGGTTTTACCGAATTTTGACATCTACAGGTCGGTAATTTACCGATAATCAAATTTGACCGGTAGGTAATTGATTCCGCTATTGCTAACCATCTTCATCCTCTTCGGCTTTCACTTCCTCCTCGGGCACGACCACTTCCTCCAGGACCACGGGTTCCTCCTCCGGGAAATACTTCACTATGTGGTCGTGCATGTGATTCCGCATTAGCTCGTTGTCCTGTTCGAATATTTATTGTATGGAGGATTATTTACTACTAGCACAGAATAAATATAAGTACTAACGTACAGAAATTTCTCTTTTTCGACCACCATTAAACGAATTCTAACTTTATGATCAGGCACAAAAAGTTCGTATTGCTTCATAAACATTCGCCAGGCGGCATGCGTCAAAAACCCGCAATGCCCAGGCCCACCGCTAGGGTTGGGCTGCTTACTGTAACACTATCAACGCGCGACACAGAGTGGGCGGGCACGCGCGCGGCTAGCCGGCAACCTACTGCGATTAACCTATGCCATAGGTAATGCGGCGAGCGCACCTACAGTGCGGAGTGGAACCTCCCTACTACTAGCAACCCGTCCTGGCTTCGCACGGGTACAATCGGGATGAAATGCACACAAAAACCTTCCCTATAAAAATCTCTAAATGCCAGTGAAAACCGTATCAAAATCCGTTGCGTGGTATAGAAGGAGAAAGCGGCCGAAGATACACTATAAGAATTTCGGAGAGACAGAAAGAACAGGTAAATACAAAATTTATTCAAACTTTCGCGATCTTCTTACATATTAACAACGTCAATCGGGACTTAAACACAAAAACGTTGTTAACCAGGCATTGTCAGTCTACTCGTGACCACGGCAACACGGTCGAAACGTCGAGGTCAATTAACAACGATTTTATCGCGTTAACGTCCCGTTTGGCGTTACAAATAACTGGCACTAGTTAAGACTGACCAGGAGACGGTCCCCAGGGCCCAATTTCATAAACGCGACAGGACCTGTCGGTGACAGTGACAATTCGTCGTACATTACTGTGTCCACAAGTAACGCTACAGAATTAACATCATAGTGGGCAAGCAATGTATACCAAATTGTCTCTATCACCTGTCGCCTGTCGTGTATATGAAATTTTGCCCTGGTCAGAGTAGTTGGCCGGTGAGAGAGCGCACGTGCCTGCACATTGATGAGCCGGTCGCAGATGACGCGCGTGAACTCGTTGCGCCAGCAGCGCACGACGGCGCGCTTCTCGCTGAAGTAGGTCGGGTGCGTCAGCAGCATGCCGGCCGCCACGCGGGACAGGTCGCGCAGGTTGAAGATGTAGTGGAACTTGGCCGGCGTGGGCGGCAGGTCCACTATTATTATCTGGCGGAAGTTGACAATTTAACCTTTCGGTACCCTCTGTGAATTGATTTTATTGCAATTTTGAACCTTGCCGAATAGTATATATTATATTTAGACAACATAAGAAGGAAAACAAGCAACTGGATGAAGGTGCACTGTCAAATTTTGACTGACGCCGTACGATACTAGTGTGTACTAAGGGGATAATAATAATAATAATAAAATCATTTATTCTCAGGCTACAAAGGCCCATAAACAAATACCTTACAGACTAACAAACATAAAATTATATAACTAAAAAAATAAAACTATTTCGGCGACGGTTCGGCGTGGTTCCGTTTCATCGTTGATTCTGGTGTCAAGTTCTCCAGTGGCAGGCTGCCCCTGAACCGCCGAAACACTAATAAGGTCAGTCTGATTCTCTGCCACCGTCTTGTTCGCTAATTCAACCGCTAAGTAGCGCTTGCAGTGTTGTGCTCCGGCGTGGAGAGCAAAACAGCCGGTGAAATTACTGGCACAAGGGGTATTCCATCCTTGATGTTATTGGTATCTTTGGGCGGTGGTGGTCACTTACCATCCACTTGTTTGCCTTCTTTTAAAAAAAACAAGCAGCATCTCTTAAAGGTTAGAAGAGCATTGGCATGAAATTTTGCTTCAAAAAGTCGGAACCAAAAATTGGCCCAACGATATATTTGTAGAAAAAAAAACAAAGAGCGCTCCTAATAGCGGGACGCTTCTCGGCTTATGCGAGATAAAACTTGCATGAAATCTACTGTCAAATCTGTCATCTTTTGACGTATCTCGCTCGTGAGATGCCTCTCGCATGAACCGAGAATTGGGGTCTAGATCTTTAGGTATGTGTACATTGGAAATACCTTATACAGATCCAGCGTCATCTGAACAATTTTATCGACGATCTCCTGAATCTCGTCAGGGAATATGGAGAAGTGGCCAGCCAATATGGACGTATAGATGTGGCTTAACGTCGACTCTGATGGGAACTGCAGATTGTATACGGAGAACATTGAGATGAAACGCGGGTCCACCTGGAATTTATACCCATAGTTAGGAAAAGAGCAGCAGCTGTGGAGTTACCACACTGTCCGTCACTGCCAACTGATTAAACATTTGTTTAGTATGAAGATGAGCTAAACTTGTAGTTTAAAAATCAGTACTTACGTCATTTCTACCACCACCAGCCTTCCCCATAGCAGCCAGAAAGCCTATATCTTTAAGATTTTTCCATGTAAGATCCTTGCCTCTGTCGTAAAATCCTTTTCTTTCAAATAGCAGTTTTAATAACGCAATAGGTTGTTGAGTGCCATAAGTGTCAACCTGTTTAAGAAATCGATAAAATAAACGAAAATTTTAATTATTTCATTCAAAAAGAGCCAAAAAGTTTTAAAGCAAAAAGCCAACGGCACGTGGTGTTCCCAGGCGGTCACCCATCCAAGTACTGACCACGCCCGACGTTGCTTAACTTCGGTGATCGGACGAGAACCGGTGTATTCAACGTGGTATGGACGTTGGCAACAATATTGGCGAAAATGACATACATGTATATCATTTCGCTAAACAGTACAGTGACGTCAACAATCATTATGTTTTGCAATAGAACTGTTTACTACAAGCAGAAATTTCAGACCCTCAAATAATAGCTTAAGACGAGTGTGTACCCAGCGCTCTACATACAAAGGGCGATAATGTTTTCCACCCTCTAAACTTTAACCAATAGCCATGATTTTTTTGTATGTGGTCATTATACCCTAGAACTAGGTTCGTATGTTTTGATTTTTTAAACATTCTTAATAGTTTCAAAAATATTGACTATTTTTTGTTTTGTATGAAACTCCTAAAATGCAAAATATTGTCAAATCTATGAAGAATATTAAAAAAATCAAAACATACAAACCTAGTTCTAAGGCATAATGACAACATACCAAAAAATCATTGCCCTAGGTTAAAGTTTAGAGGGCAGGGTGGAAAACGTTATCGCCGATTGTATGGGGAGCGCTTTTTGGGACTGGGTTCACACTCCTCTTAACTCGGGACCGAAAAATCAACCCAAAGTATTTTAAATACTTTTGGTTGAGATTACCTCATATAAATCAATCAAAACTTAGGACAAAGTTTTCTTACAATAGGCATGTTCATGTCATCAATAAACACGAGCATTTTCTTCCCGACGGGAGGCCCGAATGTGTCTTTAGTTCGTTTCTCCACTACCGACTCCAAGTTTCGTTGCACATCCATGGACGAGGTTCGAGACGAGAAATTCATTTGTTGAATAATCTATAAATAAAGTTGAGAGACATAAAAAAAATGCAAAAAGCCAACGGCACGTGGTGTTCCCAGGCGGTCACCCATCCAAGTACTGACCACGCCCGACGTTGCTTAACTTCGGTGATCGGACGAGAACCGGTGTATTCAACGTGGTATGGACGTTGGCGAAAATAGTTTTGAAAACGGATGCCAGTAACTAAAAGTTTTGTTAAAAAAACTAAACCGCATAGTATTTTTTTATATTAATCAAATAAAAAAAGCAGCATTAAAAACTATGTATGTATTTATTTGTAATATAAGTACTTAAAGACTTTCACAGTTACTTACGAATTTTTCTGGCGGCAGCCCGCGCAGATAATTTGTGATGATGGCCGTTTTGGAGGTCCCTGTGTCGCCCACCATCAACACTGGTCTCTCCACCTAACAATACATGTTTAATACTATACCTAGAAAATAGACTATCATTGGCAGTAAATCAACCAGCATTAGTATGATCTTTCACATTATTTTGAATCTTAACCTTTCACTTTGACAGATCTTAAATGGATACACGCTAATGTGGTCTTTGTTCGTCTATACTCTATATGTACTCAGTTTATGGTAACGCCAAAAAAATGCTTAACAACATCACATGATTAATAGACGGCCCCTAACCTACTTAGCCTGTAAGTAAATCAGGCCCTGTTTGTACAGTCAAGAAAATTGAAACACGTACCACCGTAGAACCTAGTCGAAGAGATATACGCATGACATTTGTATGACATAGCCTGGCGTTTAACGCGTAGCGTCATTGCGATAGGGTTCTAAGGTGGTACGTGGATACATTTCTCCTACTGCACCTCTACTGCACAGTCGAGCTGTTTGCCGGGCTTCAACACCGTCAACTTACACCCTCCATGATCTTGATCAGCCAGGTCATCCGCAGCGTGTCCACAGTGGGGACCAGCACGGCAGAGAACTTCATGTCCCGGTCGTGGATGTACTCGGGGACCAGCCATTCCCACGCCTCCCAGGTCTTCGTGCTGAGCTCCAAGCAGTAGTCGTAGAGGGTTGGTTTGCCCATTGGGAAATGTTCTGGAGGTGAGTTTACCATTTGAGTAAAAATTCTAATCAGTTTACGCACTCTCTTTTCTACTAGTTACGAGTTAAGTACACAATAAATTAAGTGCAAAATGATTAACGGCGAATTGAAAAAAATAACTGAAAATATAAAAGCAAAAAGGCCAACGGCACGGGGTGTTCCCAGGCGGTCACCCATCCAAGTACTAACCACGCCCGACGTTGCTTAACTTCGGTGATCGGACGAGAACCGGTGTATTCAACGTGGTATGGACGTTGGCGACGATTTGTGCAAATTTTGTCTTCTGTTTTTAGAAAGAACCGAATTCAGTACCAACTATAGCGAATAAGTTAGGCGCAGTAAAGGTGTTATTAAGGGGGTTCGATTCCCATAGAAAATGTCGGTGCACCTTTTGAAGCTTCTAGGACATTAATTTGAACGGATTTTTTTGGAAATAGTTAGTTATGGATTAATTACTTACGTAAAACCAAACAAAGAGTTGCTTTACCGATCCTGAACTGCAGTAGGATCCAGGAAATTATGATGCATTTTACCGTTGTGGGAGTACAACCGCAACCATGTGTGTGTGATATCTTTAGATGGGTGCGTCAATTAGTGACAGTTAATATAGGTGAGTAAAAACGTATTGACAATTTCGACCAGTCACGTGACCACCTATTTAGTTCCGTGGTAACATTTACATGGGTAAAGATCGTGAAAGACCAAGTTCAAATCTCGTTGTATCTTTTTTTTTGTATTTTAAAATTTTCTTTTTTCAATGAGTTTTGCAAAGTAGGATATAGTCTTCCAAAGGAAATGATAAAACTATAATTTTTTTTTCTGATTTTGGATACAACGTAATATGACTCATTTTTATTACAATCTAAATGGAATAAACGTTCGTTTAACAAATAAAGAAACTGCCTTGAATAAAAGGATATGGACAAACTGCAGAAATATCTCAAAAAGGTAGAAATTTAAAGTTTACAACTATATTAAATTTCATCCGGCTCACACGATTACTGTGGTACTTTTCCACAATAAATGACATGCTGATTCCTTCACAGGGATTGTCACATCTTTAAAATATTTACTGTGAAAAGGTTCCGTGCAGTGGTTCGCGGATCAAAACGGTGCAACTGTGCACAGTATCATACACGCAATGATACTATCCTTTATTTATTACAGAATAAAATTGCCCGCAGTATGGACTCTTATTTATTTCGTTTTACAATTATATTAGGTCGAGTGATAGGATTTTCTCAGACCTGAGAACTTTTTAATGAAACAAACCTTTTTATCAGATTCAGGCTGATATAAGGATAAAAATAAAAAATCTGTGGTCTATGACCTGCCAGAGGAAAAAAAATGTTCGATGACAAAGGGATTGTCTAAGCTATTGCGATGCTGTTACACTATTTACGTGAAAGAAAACCCAGAACAATTTGAACATTTTCCAGTTCTTGGTAAGTGATCTCAAAACCAGCAACCCTAAGATACATATTAATTTATTGCCAGTTTTTAGGTCCCGCCTCTCTCGCTTTCCAAATCAATCAATTAATCACTATTTAAAAAGTGGTAGCTCAAACTGCAACTAGCAAACTGAACTGGTTAGAATCTGACTCTATCACACTAAAACAAGACTTCCACGATTTCACGGTGGACGCTGTGGTTGTCCCTCATTGCTGCGACTAGATCTCTTCGTCGTGCTCGAACTGACCTGCAACAGCTGGTCGCCTGGTACGCCTCGGGACGACGACAACAGGTCAAACGTTATGACGTTTATACTGTGGAAGATGCCGAACGGCCCTTTGCGGGAAGCCACCTGCGTCGAATATCTGCCATGATTTCGTCTTACCTAGAGCCCCTAAACGTATAACTATGCAGCAATAAGAAGAAGCTTTTATGTTGGGGGCTTGGCGCCTTGTCTATGATAAAAGCCATCGTGTACAAAATTACAGAAAAGACAGGTGACCAGAGGCGAAGTTCGTTGCCATCACTGATCATTAACAGTGATCATAATTCATAGGTCTGAGGGCCTGGCCACATACGACGGCGTGTTGTATTGTACAGGCGCGAAAAAAATAAAATTGTGGGCGAACCCATTTCTTTCTATTATGGATCAGGATTGGAGTAATTTTAAGAGGAAATACGAGGTGTTGAAAATAAGTGAACACAAATTTTTCGAGTACTTTAGAATGTCTGTATCAAGATAAAATATATTGTAATCTCCTTGTATTCAAAAGCAACACGTATTTAGAGAACCTGTGGGACCTTTGAAAATGTTAGGATTAACTATAACTACTATAGCTGAGTTTCTTGCGGCGTTTCTTCTCAGTAGTATCTTCGATTTTCTGAAGCGCTAGTAGATTCAGACATGTAAAAGAGCCTATATGGCCAACTTGCAAAATAAATTTTTCATTTTCATTTTCATAAGGTACGCGGTATAGCTGTACGAAATGAAAACATGTTTTACTCGATTGCCGCCAGGAGGGAGGGTTATATGTTTTTCGAGTGTAAGTGAGTATGTATGTATGTAAGTATGTATGTATGTAAGTATGTATGTATGTCTTTTCTGTGCCATGCGCTGCACCCTAAACGGTTTGATGGATTTTGATTTGTGAGGTGTCGTTGGATTCGTCTTGATTGGAGGGGTGACTAAGCTATGTCAATATTAACCGGCTCACCTGGCAATTTGTCATCTACTACTGCTTTTAAGCTACAATATGCATACAAGTGTAAAACTGGCAAGCGGCTTTCCTGGTGGTCAGTGATTGTCCTAAATGCTTTACCTAGTAATTTGTCATATACTACTGCTCTTAAGCTACAATGCGCTTACAAATGTAAAACAGGCAAGTGGCTCCCCTGGAGGTAAGTAGTTTTCGTAACCGCCTTACCTGCTAACTTGTTATCTACCACTGCTCCTAAGCTATAATGAGCTGCGGCACCTCGGCCGCTTGCTATAATTCGTCACATACAATTCTATACAATTAATCGGAGCGCGCAGAACGCAACGCCCCGGACGCACGCTTCGGGCGCCTGCTATGTTTTGTCCTCCTCGTATTTCCTCTTAAAATTACTCCCATCCTGATTCATAATAGAAAGTAATGGGTTTGACCAGAACATTCTTTTTATTTGTCTTTTCGCGCCTGAATAACACGGCGTCGTGGTACAACGCGGCGCCCCACCGTGCACCCGCTCAGTACGGCACCGCGCGGTGTATTTCCACAGCGCGGACCGTAAAAATGCACGGTAAAACAGCGCCGCGCCGTTTCACGGTAACGACTCCGCGCCGTGGACATGTGGCCAGGCCAGATTTCAGGTTTTAGTTATAGTATTATTTAAGTTGTTAGTTTACTTTTATTTCAAGTTTTTAGTTATTTTTCTGTTACTTATTTTTTAAATTTGCTTTTGTATTTAATGTTTCAAGTGTCAGATAATCTAATAATATTAAACTGTCATTTTAGATTTATAGCTTCGTTAATTGAAGGGACAAAAGGAAGAGGAAGACCCAGACTGACATATTTTGAGCAAGTGGAAGAAAATTTTCGAACCGCGTCGTATTGGAACATCAAACGGCTGGCGGAGAAGAAAGAAGACTGGCGATTACTGACAGGACCTGATGATAAACGGTGAAGGGCGGGATGGTTTTTTTTTGCAAGTTTTATTTATCTGTTTTGTCACAAAATTTACCTCATATTGGTATGAAAATAGTATTAAAGTATACAAACAAATCCCTTTTATATAAGACCCCACTAGACCATGTACCTACAAAGCTCTCAAATTATTAATGAAAAGAGTAATGTCGTATTTTTTAAACAGGTCACATGGAGTATCAAAAGAAATAAACACATTTGATTCAGGCTGATCCAAACAGTGTATTAAAAAGTATAAGCTTCTTCAGAAATTATTCGTTACGGACTTATCAAAAGAGCCTGTTGTATTTTGTATTGTACCTCGTACAAGGCACTTCCTAAAATGACCACTTCCAGTTGTGACCCCTTCCTAAATACTATTATTTCATAAAATGACTTCCTGATATAAACATTTCCTGATTTGATCACTTTCCAAAATGAGCATTTCTCGGTGTAACCACTCCCAGTATTTCATAGCGCGACGTGACTTGACTACAAATCTACTAGTGACCCGCTGTTGCTTTGTTCCAATTTCATAGGTTTTCTCAGACTACAAAAGTATTATGATATGGTGCCTGCCTTACAGGTTGAATTTTTAAAACTGTTATCATTTTTGGGTGGCATACCAAAAAGTAAAAAGGAAAGTTATTGGTGCGATTCGTTCCGTCCGTCTGTCCATCCGTCTATCTGTCCATCTACCTGTCATAGCGACATATTTTAGTACATTACTAATGCTATATATTTGAAATGTTGAACAGATTATAAAATTTCCTTACTCAACCGTATTGCTAGTCAAAAAATTAAGAAACATACTTTCGGTTCATCTGAAAATGTGAAATGTATGTCTCTCGATGCTCTCATTTCCTTATAACACTAGTCAGATGGAGCCGCATGCATTTCGGCTAGTACGGAGAGATAAAATAGATTATGTTCAAAGAGAAATACCGTTTTAATAGTAGTAGTAGCTTAATCAATTGAGTATCATTAGCTGAGAAATGGTTTTTGTTGATGTTAAATATAAAATTTGCAGGTACTTCAAGGTCATAAATAAAAAAATAATATCATAAATCGGTCATATCGGGAAGTGACTACAAGTGTTCATATCGGGAAGTAGTCTCATAAGGAAGGGATCGCCTCAGAAAGTGGTCATATCTTGACCTGATCATATCGGAAAGCGGTCATATTAGGCGTGGTCTTCAAGCAAAATCATCTTGATTTGTCGTTTTAGAAAGTAATTAGTTTTAACAGAAAGGGTTAAGCTTTTTATAAAAAACGCCCAATTCTGGTACCAATATCGGAATTCTAGAACAGAATGTCCAATGTCACTAACCACTGGACTTCTGAAAGGCGAGATTTTAGCCTGTGGCAAAAAAAAAGACTTAAAACAAAGTAGGATGGTCAGAATATTACCAATTAATAGGCTTACGTAGTCATCCATACTATATTATTAATGCGAAAGTCTGCCTGTCCGTCTGTCTATCTGTACGGCTTTCGCACTTAAACTACTGAGTCGATTTCGATAAATTTTTGTACAAATTTAGTTTCATACATAATAATACAGGGTACTTTTGACATGAAACGTCTTTAATTTGGACATAAGGGGCTCACAATGCAAAAACCATGTCTGAACGAAATATGTTATGATTAGATCGCTTATTACTTTAAAAATATTGCACATATATGTAGTTGCACATATTGCTAGTAAAAAAATTATTATCGGTCATATCGGGAAGTGACTACAAGTGGTCATATCGGGGAGTTATAAGGAAGGGGTCTCCTCAGAAATTGGTCATATCTTGACGAGATCATATCGGAATGCGGTCATATTAGGTGTGGTCTTCAAGCAAAATGGTATCATCTTAATTGGTCGTTTCAGAAAGATATAGAAAAGCGTTCGGATTAGGGGTAGTTTTAAAAGGAAACGGTTTTATCTCGAATGGGTAATTTTAGAAAGTAATCAGTTTGAATCGAAAGGGTTAAATTACTTACTTTTTTATAAAAAAGCCCAATTCTGGCTGGTAGCAGTTCCTAAGTTCTAGTTCTAGATGTCCAATCTCATTGGCCCCTGAACAGCTGAAAGCCTGGATTATGGGCATGTGACAAATATTCTTGAACTGCAGAGCGGTCATGATATGGTCACTTTTGTGGTTACTAAGCACGGCGCCTATTTTAATACATTAACTATAACCACAGCAATTCCATGGGGATGAACACCGGCAAAATGCTTGGATATTTTTTCGGTACCAAGTAATTAGCTGTTTGTTGTTGTTGTTAGCTTCGTAAGTGAACCAAAACAATATCACATTTTTGGTTGCCTCATTTAATTTAAAAAAATAAAAACGTAAAATGTCATAAAATGTTTTTATTTTTTACAATTATATGGCGCAACTAAAAAGTCTAATGTTATTTGGGGCACTAATTACTTTGTAATGTAAAAATATCCAAGCACTTTGCTGCAATTCATCCAGAGGAAATTGTTGGACAGATTCAAAAGAAATTATATACGAAAGACAGAATATCAACAGTTAAAAATCTAACATAAACATAACTAATATTATAAATGCGAAATTCCGTCTGTCTGTCTATTTGTCTGACCAGCTCTCACGCGTTACTGGCTTAGTCTATTTATATATTGACACCTGCGAATGGATGCAGGGTGACTTTTTCTTTTTAAAATGTTCAAGTTTTTTTAATTACCCAATTTTATTTGTAAACTCGTTAATTTATTTCATTATTTGATCGCGCGTTCGTTATAGAACCCAAGTAAATGTTGTTCTAAATAATAAAAATGTAACTTATCCATTTTATAAAAAATACGAGGACTACCCTAACACTCCACCGGTGCGTAGGTACGTCAATCTCAACAAATAGGCCTAGTTTCAGTACTGCTTTATTTATAAACTATGTCTATAGGCCTATTGAGCCTGAAATGAATTGATTCTATTCTATAATGGGGGTGGACATTGGGAAGTGGTCGTTTTGGGAAGTGGTGAATTTATTTTAGGAAGTGGTTATTAACTTTCATAATATAAAAAAATCAGTACCTACAGTTCTTTGCAACTTTAGCAACAAAGTGTCATGACTCCCTTTTTGAAAACAGAATGTTGCATCTTTCACACTGTAGTTGGTGTGTCACAAGACATAATAGCTAACTGCTACCTGACAAGTCAGGCAGCCAAAGCCTTCCAGAATGCCCGTGAGATTCCGCGTGACGTCGAAGGCGCATTCTATCTTATTCATGTATTCTGTGATATTATTCAACGATGGCTAGGCGTTTAGTTAGCTGTTGTCTTTGGGTTTCTATCAACGGTGCATCATACGTGTCTTAACTATTATTTTCCTTAGGATTATCATGTGCCTCAACAATAAAAATGCATTACATAATTACCACTTTTCTAGTTTTATTATCTCACAGACTCATAACAGCCTATCTTTTTCATTTCTCTCAAAAGCAGCGTGCCTAAACAAAGTGGCATTGTTGGCGTTGACGTTCTGGTAGAAATAACAACATTGTGCGGTTGACGCCAAAGACTGTTTACTGTTTTCCACCTTATTGCAATGGAATAAGTTATAAAGTGTTTGACGTCGACGGTGTACTCAGCCAAATTGAACTCTGGGTCTCTAGAGAACTAGTAGCAATGAATGAAAGCAATATTATTAAGACATTTACTATGAAAAGTCATTTTGACATTTATTGGTAAAGGTTCTCAGAATTCACATTGATTGTCTGCACAGACTCGATGTAAGGGTGGCAAAAGCAAAATTCAAAAAATATTTTGATTAGACATACCTACATTCACGCTTCAACACCAATTGTATGTACCTTTCTTTGTTGAGGTTCAATCGGATTTATAAAATATCATATCATCCATCAGGGTCCATTTAACATACTCAAAAATATGAACGACCGCTCTTATAACAATGTATAATTAAAGCGTTGGTAAGTATATACTTTTACACATGACCGTATCAGAGATTCGCAAAATACTTAGTCCATATAAGACATTTTTCAACTACCGGCACTTTCACTCGCTCGCATTGAGTAGTGCGACACAGTAAGAGTATGAAAAAACTCATAATCATAGGTCATAGGTTAGGTTACAATAACCCCAAGCTATATCAAGGCTCATGAGCTTTGGGGGCCATGGTCAGATAACCCAGTGCCCAGTAGCGGAGTTCCGTCGACCCCACCCTGAGGAACAGAACATCCTTGTGCTCCTACCAGCAGTAGCACTAGAAAATGCTCAAGAGTGGTTATCATTCGATAAACGCAAAGTAGAAGATTAACGTAGGCAGCCGGTATAAATATTTGTGGGAGATTCTGATATTTTGTGAGTTTAGTATTTGGAGAGTCAGGTATTTTGCGAAACTGGTATTCATGGACGTTTTCTGTGGGTAATCGTAACTCCACATGACTTTTTTTTATAAATAAATAAACTTCACTGTTTTGGTCGTACCCCGAATCTGGTATTTAGTGAAGCAAGTATTCTACTCAAGGGAGCTCCACCTCTGCCACGATGCTTCAGCTTATCAGCGAGTGGAGAAAGTTCGGCTTTTATGTAAGTATGGTAAGTCCTACCTACTACGGTCTGACGACGAGTGGAAGGCTCCTGTAAGTCTCTATTTTCCACTATACGTTTGGTTTTGCTTTGGTACAGGAACCTTCCGCTCAATAGTCGGGCTATTGCTAGCTCAGGAATCTATGCTAACTATATAAGTAAGGCTCTTTACAAAGACCAATTCTGTATCCAACGTCTTACCGCATCAGACCGTCGAAAATATTATCGGTCAAACCTATGGCAGTCAGCGAGATAAGCTTGGTGGTTATTTAGGTACAGGTACCTTCTATCAGGAACCATAATCCTTAGGATCAGTCCTTCGGTTGACTTATGGTAACCGACCCTGTAATGACATCAGTAGGTCACTAAAGCCAGCAATCATGAGGCACTGGTATTTTAACAACAAAAAAGTTGTAAAGATTTCGAGTAAGGAGTACCTAGGTGTGATGTGTATGATTGATATCACCTAAAAACGTTACTAAGACTTTATCTGAGTTTAGCACCAAAGTCTTTCATGGTCACCAGTTTTTACTACGATAATCACAATCACACTTGTGGGCCTTTATATCTTAGACTTGAAAGCCTGAAATCATAAGAGATGGCTTTTCTGGTCTACACAAGTAAAACTAATAAAAGTTATGTATTTTAGTCATTCGTGTATTCAGGTATACAGAAATTAACAACACGATACAAATATTTTATATCAGTTTTATTGCAGTCTGAAAACGTACGCCAACTAGCTAGCTAACTGCCGCGAAAGATTGTCGCTAGCTGGCGCTGTATAGTTGCATGTGTGTGTGTGACGATAGTGTCTGTATACGCTCGTAAACAGATTCTGCATTTTTTCTCAGGACTGGCACAACAATACCTTCCAACTGTGAAGTCAAAAAATCAACCGTATTCAGATACCTACGGTAACAAAAAAATAATAAAAAAACAGCGATAGGTTACGAAAAATTACGAAAAAACCGTAATTTTTTTTACAGCGCCATCTAACGGGACTTTGTTTGAGAGCGACCCTAGTCGGTCCCCCTTAAATAAATGAGAAAAAAAACGAAAATCAGTTATTTAGTAGAGCTTACTAGTAGTAGCTTTCTTTTCAGTATTGTCTTCGACAAGCATCATTGGACAAGCTTTCTTGACATAGTTGTCGAAGTCAAATCTTCCGTTGTCGACTATGGCCGCGCCGAGGCTGTTGTACATAGACTGGGGGAAAAAACGTATGCAAAGACAACCAACATAATGACTTTTACAGTGAAATACTATAGCAATTATTGATTTCGACAAGGTTCTACAAGGGCCAAGTACCTATATAGTTTAGTTGGTTTATATGGATGGTTAAATTGTGACTTTATTTTTCGGTATTTAAGAAAATTAATTCCCGACGTCGTCGTTCCCGACTAAGAAAAAATGAAGTCAAAAGCTTCATGACGCCCACAACATATCGTCGTTCTGCTCCAACAAAACAATTCTTTCGAAGAAAATTACATCATTTTTCCCGTATGTGTATGTTGTCTATATATAAAATACGGAAATAAAAAAAAGACACAATTGGAGGCGCCGGGTATCGATCCCGGTACCTCTCGCATGCTAAGCGAGCGCTCTACCATCTGAGCTACGCCCCCAGTGAACGTCACGGTCCAATTTAGGGAAAACTTTCACTTGGACATTTTATCAATAAATAGTTACCCCCCTATTTCAGAAAAGTTTATAAACCTCTTTAACTTAAATCAATCGTCCGTTCGCTCATATGAACGAGTACATTGCCATAAAAAAACTTAAATCAAATTTTATTTTAGTAAGTTTACATAATTGGGTTAGTATATCGAATAATACTTAATTAAGTTGGTATTGTAACTTGTAATGTAATACGTACCACCATAAACACGCATTCGACTACAGTTCTATCGATTTCTTCGTTGGCGTCCTCCCTGTTAGGCATCAGACCGCTTATCATGTAGCACAGTTGAACGACCTTAAATTAATTATTAATATAACTCATCCATAAGATTTCAATACAATTAGTACTAGCTGAGATAAAAAGTGAAAATGATTTTTCTTTGACATTGAGTTTAGCGCCATCTATCTGTACCACATAAAACTAAAATGACACGATTCTTACTGGAGACCGCAAGACAACGTGCTCTGGGTAGTTCAATATCCACAAACGAGGTAGCGTTTCAATTAATAATTCATTTTATTTAATTTTTTTATATATGCCACCGTAATTCTGACTACAAAATAAGCTCAGAGGAGAAATTGGAGTTTGTAGAGACTAAATGAAGAGCTCGTTAAAATGTTTTTGTACCACATAACGTACTTCTGATGAATTGATGAACCTTAGGGACCATTTGCATGGAGCGAGTTCTTATTCGAGTTACATTACATTGAGGAATTTGATCGACCGATGAATCACAACATACCTGGGTAGCCCGCAATGTAATTCAACTCGCGTATGCCTAAATGGCCGTTTAAAAAACGTGTACTCTACTTCGGGTGTCCATTCACAGAGCGGTACCTTTACGTGATGGCCAACGAAATATTCAGATTAGCCGCTGTTGACGGTCGGGCTCGGAAATAAATAACACTTGTGAACTAATTAGAATATATATCAAAGGGAGCGGTAAAGACGATATAAAAGAAGACGAACTGTCGAAGAAGTCCGACTGACTGACAAAGGCAAAACAGTTTTCTAAAAGCTATGACAATTTAAGGTATTCCAAGGAGGTCGCATGAGCCTGTTGCTAACAGCCCCTATTGTTTTAACATAACATTATTGGAAAAAAGGTACCTACCAAATTAAGCGGTGTTTGCGGTACAATCGTTTTCAAAGGAGTCTGTTGCTGGAGGCCAAACATTCCAAACACGATGTAGTTTATGGCACCGGCCACGTAATGCTCGAAGAGGCCGTCCAGCTGTTCCCTTTCTTCCTCGTTATTACGACCCCGAAGCCATCTGGAAAATAATAGTAGATTGTGTATCAAGGGAGGGAAATTATATTGTATCCTGAGCACAGCATTTGACAGTCACAAGCTTAGATTATGTGACACTTGAGCTTTTAAAAATGCTCAAGCGTCACATAATCCTACGGCATAAATCGTTTTAACCTCAGGTTTTAACATTGATCAAACATAGAACGGAAATTGGATATTTTGATCCCTCGTTGGGGTTAACATAAGTTTCAGTAGCATAAGTGGAGTACTTAAATAACTTTGCATTTGCCTATTCTTGATGCACAAATTCAATGAACACTTGGCCAGCTTTAACCGTAGTGTTAAATAAAATTGCTCAATTCGTTTTCCTTTCTTGTACTTACTTTCTTGCATGCATTTTCAAAATGAATGCATAAAACATGTCATGGTAAAAAGTTACGTGATTTTGAGCTATTACAATAAGTTATTCGAACAAGTGCTTGCCAACGTCCATACCACGTTGAATACACCGGTTCTCGTCCGATCACCGAAGTTAAGCAACGTCGGGCGTGGTCAGTACTTGGATGGGTGACCGCCTGGGAACACCACGTGCCGTTGGCTTTTTGCCTTTCATGACAGTATTTTTTCACATCGCGCTCTTGTAGTATTTATTCGGTTTGATCATAATTTTTTTTTACATTACCTGTCCCAATAGGGCTGGTATCCAAGATTCTTAGGGTCAACGAACACCATTCCAGCTCTGGACACCGTAGCAGGGCTGGCATAGTTGAGGTCACCGACTTCAAACAGCAGTGAGCAGTAGGGAGCCAACCGTATCCGCTCCCCGTTGGCCAGTGTCAGTAACTTGTTATCGTCCATCACCGAGTTCATGTTCTCTATCCATAACGCGTCGACATCACCGTCGAAGAGGGAATAGCGGCGCTCGTTGTCTTCCGCTGGCCTATTACAATAAATTTTTGTTAAAAAATGACAATTTCAATACAAGCTTAGATTTAGATTTATTTATTTCATAATATTACATTGCGGTATAAATAACAGAGATGACAATTAATACGAATAATTTTAAATACATAACGAAAATAAATAAAAATAAAGAAAAATAAAGAGCATCAAAATAATAAAAATAAAATAATTTAAAAAAGTCAAGATATACAAAATAATTAAATTAAATGATTAGGAAACGAATGATGTATAAAATTGTATAACTTAGAAATATTTGTACACCAAACTATGGTAAAACAAGAATTAGCACTCTATGACAAGTAACACAGTTTTATTCTCTTGTTTAATGCAAATAAATTAATTGATTGATTGATTGAAGAAAATACAGCCAATAAGAATTTCAATTATACAATGTGTCAAAAGCTATTAGAACTTCTTATCAATAAATTCCCTAACCGTAAGGAGTATCTTAAAACCACATTAACAGATAATAAATTACATTTCTATAAAATTGCAAGAACAGTTTTCGAAAAAAAAAACAGTTAATACCTTACTGTACTCCTTCTTTGTAAGTTTTGTCTGTATTTTATTTTATACGTTAGAAAAACCGTTTTAAACATTCGCGATTTCAACACATATTATTAATAACGTTATCGAGACTTTAACGCGATAAAAGTATATTGTTAATTAACCTCGACGTTACGTCACGTTTACTTCGACGTGAGTCTACTCGTCGAGGCCGTTGAAACATGGCCGAAACGTCGAGGTAAATTAACAAAATACTTTTATCGCGGTAAAGTCCCGATAACGTTGTAAATATGTTAGGAAAACCTTTCACAAATGTATGTCAGTGTATTTTTACTCAATTACGACTATGAAGTAGTTGTAAAGATTACCTGTTCATTTCTCGGAATATCTTAGAATACAGGCCATCTGTCCAATCTCTGGTGACGGGGTCCAAGATTCCGTAGAGTTCTATCACCGAGCAGGCCTGCACAGTAATCAAAGTTGAATTTTATAATTTTGCTAGCGGACGCGCGCGACTTCGTTCACGTAAAATTAGTAGCCTATGTCCGTCAGGAATAGTGTAGCTTTCTATCTGTGAAAGAATTTTTGAAATCGGTTCAGTAGTTCCAGAGATTACCCCCTACATACAAACAAACTTATATTAGTATAGATAGTATAGACTAGTGTAGATAATTTAATTACGTATATCTTTTTGCGGGTGGTAGACCTAGTGCAAGGTTCGTCCGGATCGGTACCACCAGCTTGCTTGCTGATCCAGCCGCTAAGCAGCAGTACTTGCAATTTCAGTGCTCCATACATCACTAAAACATACTGACGTCAATAGTGCTGTACACAGCAGGATGGAGCATCATTCTACTAATAAAAAAAACCCGCAAACAATGTTTTCTTTAACGATTTTTTTTTAATGAAATGGGAAGGCAAACAAGCAAGTGGGTCACCTGATGGTAAGTGATCATCACTGCCTATAGACACCCGCAACATCAAGGAGATTGCAGATGCGTTGCCGACCCAGAGGGCTAAGATGCAATACCTTTTGTAAATTGTAGATGTAAATTCTTTCAAGTATGGAAATAAATTAAAAATCAAGAGAATACCGTTCAGGAGTGCGATTTTGGAATCTCACCGGGAGACTAAAAAGCTCACCAAAATGGCCGAATCTCTATGAAAAACGGCCATTTTGGTGAGCTTTAGTCTCCTGGTGAGATTCCAAAATCGCACTCCAGGTGACAAAAGCATACCAAAATGGCCGAATCTCCATGAAAAACGGCCATTTTGGTGAGCTATAATCACCTGGTGAGAGTCAAAAATAGCACCTCTGGTAGTTTCAGCGTTACCTTCGGGTTGATCACTTGCAGTTTGGTGGGCAGGCCGAGGTTGGTCTGCGCCTTGACCATGCAGTGCAGGATGACGCTCTTGCCGCCGCCCGTAGGCCCGACCAGCATCGTGCAGTGCCGCGTCATCATCGTCTCGTACATTTGGACCACTTTATCCACCTACAAATGTTAGTTGTTACAAGTTGTTGTGAGTTGTTATTGTTGTTGTTGTGTGTTGTGTTGTTGTGTAGTTGTTGTGTTGTGGTGTTGTTGTTGCTGTTGTTTGTTACTCTCCAAATTTTAGCGTAGTCATGAGCACCAAAATTTATCTGGGGAACGAGCGAAAGATTCCAGCGCTAATGCAAAATCAAACGAAGTCTGCAGCAAACGTCTATGGGCGGCGGTGATTGCTTACCATCACATGACCCGTCTGCTCGTTTTCCCCCTCTACTATAAAAAAGAGAGTTACAGGGGTTCTTAACTGTACACATGCAAGCTCCTCTTACCAACTGGCCAATCTGGAAAAATGCCCTGCCCAGGGATTCATGAGCCATGGATGGTGGATAGCATGCACTAGCGAAAATTGCAACGCCCTGCCAGGGCTTCATGTACCGACCAACTACTAACCACTAACACCTTATGTAATGAACATGACACCAATAAATGAATATGAAAATGAATATGGTTGGTATACATTCTAGGTGCCCGCCACTGTACGATCAGCAGGACTGTTTTAAAAACTCAAATGAAATAAGATCAGACTAACTTGATGATCGAGTACTATGTACCCATCTTTCTCCAACACATCAATGACAGCGGCGTTAAAGTCCGGGTACCCCACGCGTGGGCACTCCAGCCCGGGGAACAGGTCCTTGATCAGACCCAGGAACAGAGGGACGTCTTCGAATACGAATTTAGGGTAATTCATATCCCTGCCAAAAACATTAAATTGTTATATTTAGTTAGTATTTTCTGTGAGAGTGTACCCCAACCCCGGTCCAGCTGTCCCATTCGTGCTGTAACCACGAACTGTCTGCTTTTTTTTATATTGTTCGATCAAAAATAAAAATGCGTAGCGAGAGATGTGTTTGTAAGAACCAATAGAATCGCTTCATTTACCTCGCTTCGGTCAGCACAGCTCTGGCGGAAATGGCTCATTGGTTCACAAACACATCCCTCGCTACGCATCCTCGCACATCTTTGGTGGAAAAGCAGCCTAATAGACGACCATTAAAAACATAACTATGTCCAAAGCAGCAGTTAAAAAAGAACGATATTTTAGAAGTTGGTAACAGCAAAACAAAGTTACAAAACTGACGAAGAAAAAGTTCTTTTTTTGTTTCGAAATATGTTCATTCGAATCCATAGATAAACAATATAGAACATTTAGTTACAAGTTGACAGTATTAAAATAAACACGATTTAGTGTTGGCTCCATACAAAATCACTATAGTGACGTCACTGGCCCTGTACGCATGGTGATAGAGCGTTTTTGCGACGCACGCCCGTTGTCATTTTATTAATCGTGATGTTTCGAAAAGTAATTATCGTAGGTGAAAACTAAAAACACAGTTTTTGTTCTTTTAACCAACTCTATCAATTTTGGAAATAAAAAACCATCAGAACATCGTATTGTAATGTATAGTCGCACCTGAGAGCGCGCATGAGCACCATGATCTCGGAGAGGCCGACGCTGTCGCGGCGCAGCTTGCCCGCCATGCGCAGCACGGCCGTGAGCGCGCGCAGCCCCCAGTCGTAGTGCGACTGCTTCGACAGCTGCTGCCGCGCCACGCTGTACAGCACTGTCATCTTCTTTGCCAGCACCTACGTTCTCCAGGTCAAGTATCGAGACTCTTATGATTAGTATTACGTTCAACATCGCATTACTTACAGATATTGGGCATAGAATGTACTTGCTTTCTAGCCAGATAATGGGGGCGTGTACGGTCAGCGTCAAATATACCAGAGCGGGCAAGGTGTCAAAAATATCTGAACTCGACTCTATTGTCAAATACGCTCGGGCGTGTTCAGATATTTTTGACCACCTTGCCCGCTCTGGTGTATTTGACGCTGACTGTACCTACCTCTATAGGTGAAGCAGGAATTCTGGCCGAAGCAAGTCGGCTTCTGTCATTTTTGCGAACGGTTTCTGGACACCCCGAAAGTAGATTACACGACGCAGAAGTAACATGCTAATTTTAATGTTTAAATGCTTCATTTTATAAATATGTATGTTAGTCTTTAAGGTCCTTTTTCTATGAGCCTATGTAGTCTGAAATAAATTGTTCTATTCCGTTATATTTTATATGTAAACGTCTCGTAATCATCAGTTTAAGCGACCGATCGTTGTAAGGAGTGTGAAATGTCATAAGCTGCAGACCATCACAGATCCGCACTACAATGGGCGCATTGTTACGTGTCTCGGAGGATATGTTTAAGCTGGTTCCGTTAGGACCCGCAGTGGACTTTTGGACGCCTAACTATTAGACGGGAACTACAGTAAAGTTGAGAAGCACCCCAGTACCTTGGCAGTCAAGAATCCGTCGGAGAACAGCGAGATCATGCAGATCATCTCGAGGTCGGGCAGGATGCAGACGACGGGGCGGAACAGCGCCTTCACCGACTCGGGCAGCTCCGTGCGGCCCGCGTAGCCCGGGTTCATCGTGATGAAGATGCCCACTTTGCTGTCCATCGCTATTTCTTGCCCTTCAAACTGAGGACAATAGAATAGTTAGACTAGAATAAGTTTATTTCAGGTTGCATAGGCCCATAGATAAATACCAAATACGGTAGTTTGTGCTTATTGATGTTCGCATAACCGCTATATAAATATATTACTGTGTAGGATCTGGCCGTATTCTAGTACAGACACATGTTTTAGTCAATTTATAACCCAGTTTTCATGCAATCTTACAATGTTTCTTGCGGAAAACCAATTACGTGACATTTCCCCACGTGAGATTGGGTGAGATTCGGCTTGACCTCCTCCCCCCTTATCACCTCACGTAATTAATGCTTTAGCGCATGGGCCTTCAGTTCGTTCCCCAATTACACACCAAACCAAGACCAAGTAAACGTTTGCGGCTTGCACAAAGTAAGCATAATCTGAATGAAGATATCTTGGCTTCGACTAACCGTGAACCGCTTCAGCTTCATGAGTAGAGCGCTCCTGATGCATTGCAGCTGAGTCGAGATGACAGATAGCACGGACACGTCGATCCTGTCAATTCCATTCTTGAAATCATTTGGTGTACAAACAGCAACAAACTTAGCCGACCATTAAAGAGGGATCTCAGAGAAATTGTCTATGCTCGCAGGCGATAGATATACAAATTTCACAGTGCCTAGTATATGCCTAAAACTTTCTCGCAGTTCCATCTTTAATGGTGACTTATATGTATCTTCGACTGTACCTATCGACCACCATATGACGCACTCTACAAGAAAGCCCCATTTATTTAAATTTTAAATGCGTACTTAAAAAAGTAAACAATAGAATCGCACCCACATTTGTGATATTAATTTGTGCTCTACCCGTAAGGGGCCGTTCAAGTATTACGTAAGCAGATTTCCTACAATTATTTACCCCCCCCTTCCCCCTTGTCAGCAAAAGTAATCAAAGCTCTTACCCCTCCCCCTCTTGCTTACGTAAACATTGGTATATGCATTTTTCTTTTAATAAAAAGTGCTCCTAAATGTTGTATGTCTGCTCACTTTTATCAGATTTTGGAATGCCTACGTCGTTCTCATCTCATCGAACCATTTAACATCTTGGTGCTCTAAATTTTGAATAATGCACATCAGTTCCATATGTGTAAAAAAGTAACTAACTACTGCTGACGTAATCGCCATCTAGACCCCCCCACCCCCCCATGTCATCAAAAATAAGCACAGCAAACACCCCCCCACCCCCCTATACTGCTTACGTAATACTTGAACGGCCCCTAATGTGTGTATGTGTGTGTATTGTGGTAATTAGTTTTTTTTCTATCATTCCCTCTTTTTAGAGTTTCGTAGGTAAAGGGTAAAACGGGACCCTATAACTAAGACTCCGCTGTCCGTCCGTCTGTCACCAGGCTGTATCTCATGAACCGTGATAGTTAGTCAGTTGAAATTCCGCTGTAACAACAAATACTAAATAACAGAATAAAATGAATATTTAAGGGGGCTCCCATACAACAGACATGATTTTTGTTGCTGTTTTTATAGATAACTAGCTTCTGCCCGCGACTTCGTCCGCGTAGACTTGTTTAATTGAAACGTGCAATCTGCAATATTTCCTGGACAAATTAATGACAATTAGTTGCTTTGCTGCTCATGACGTCGCGGGGCGTATAACTCACTTATCACTATCCCGTGGGAACTATGCATTTTTACGGGATAAAAAGTATCCTATGTGTTAATCCGGGTTATAAACTATGTGTGCCAAATTTCATCCATATCTATTCAGTTGTTTTTGCGTGATTGAGTAACAAACATCCAAACATACAAACTTTCACATTTATAATATTAAATTATTATAGTAGGATGGTACGGAACCCTTCGTGCGCGAGTCCGACTCGCCCTTGGCTGGTTTGTTACCTGTTGAACTCGTCGAAGCAGCCCCAGGCGCCGCACTGGCAGAGCCCGGCCAGGATCTGCCCGACGGCGCGGAAGTCCATGCCCTCCCCGCAGTTGGTGACCACGCAGAGCAGGCCCAGGGCTTTGGCCAGGTCCTTGGTCGTCTCCGTCTTGCCCGTGCCGGCCGGGCCTGGACAAGAACCACTTTTAGTACGGTGTACCCCTTAATTCTCGACAGACATCTAGGTTAGTCAATACTATTCCCTATAAGCGACCAGACAGCCTAGTGGTTAGTGACCCTGACTACAAAGCTTGAGGTTCCGGGTTCGATTTCCGAGTCTTGGATGTTTTATGTATTTAAGTATATATTTAACTATATAAGTATGTACATTCGTTGTCCAGTACCCATAACACAAGCTTCTTTAATTGCTTACTTTGGGACTAAGTTAATTGCTGTAATTGTCCCAAAATATTTATATTTATTTATAAAAGAAGATTGACCATGCTCATAAATACAGGCGTGCTGTTAATAGGAGTTACTCTATTTCATTTTCTTTATCTTTACTTAGTATAAAAGTAAATCACGTTATTATTTTTTAAATATCTTCTTAGTACAGATATCGGCCAGTTACAACTTTTGTTATAGAGGTATGTATAGATGTCGACGCACCATTTCGTACTAAATTCACATACCGCAGCTCCCGCGGACCCCAACTCCTAATTTAACAGTGATCTGACGAATGTTACTCACCAGGAGGGAGGAGGCATTAAAAACTACTAAAAAACTTTACATGATCGATGGGCGACCCTAAATACATCTCATAAACATCGACTAACCACTGTAAAAGGGGCCAATCTGAAAATCAGCGCGGGGTACTTCCACCTCGCACATGCTGAGATTGGGACCCATTGCCAAACAGCTGTATTGTTTCTTTCTCACTTTCTTTTATTGTAATTATCATTATTTGTCTTTCCAACTACCTGCTGATATCTATGTTGTGGCAATAAACGTCTTTTGATTTATTTATTTATAAAAACATCAAACAAACAATAAATTGACAGTATATTATCGCGTTAAAGTCCCGATAAACGTAATAAGTACATTTCATACATTTGCACCTTCAACTAAACACCAAATGTACGAACTCGCACTTGCACTAGTCAAAGTATAACTTAGCCTTCAGTCACAAAGCTTAGTGACCACCCGCTGTGGGAACCGTACGAGGATAGTAACATAATTATGAAAGTGTAGTTACCCGCTGGAGCCCCGCCCAGCTGCATGGTGAGCGCCTGCGTAATAGTCAGGTAGATGCGATCAGTGAGCGGGGTCACCACCAGCCGACCGTTCAGCCCCATGTACTCGTAGCCGTACTCGAACTCCCCTGGACACGAAGGGGCCGAGTTAGCCCGTAAAAGACGAAACGTCGTCCATGTACGCCACATCCTTAACTCAAAAACGAAACATCGTCAACGTAAGTACGCAAAACGCAACTCTCTTATTAAAAGTTGAAACCATGGAAAAAAGAAACGGGGGAAATGCAATGTACGCGTAACGCGCGTGCCAACATTACGTACTGTTGTACGTAACCTCCGCTAAACCGCTTCCAGTCGTGTTCTGTCATCCCGCAGAGGTGTTAGTCTCGACAAATACCTTATTTTTCCCTAGCCATGCCGTATTGTTCAGTTTTAGAGTGCAAGAACCATAGCAGGAGTAAAAATCTTCAAAATGGGGGTGTTTCGTACCACCGGTAAGTACGATTTTAATGATATTCCATAAAAAATCTTAGTTATTTTCATTGTACTAATAATTTAACAGAACATTTTGTTAAAATTGAACCGTACTGTATTACAATAAAGTTTATTATTGATTGATTGCAATTACTATTTCGCTCTAGAAAGTTCTGCGCTACAGTTGGTACAACTATGTTGGGTGGGGACACTGTTTTTATCGATACATGTATCGATGAAAGAAATTAAGTAATCTTTATTATGTAACCATCTATTCATTTATATACATAATAATATATCTGTAACAAGTCCGTGTCTGTACATTAATTTATTTTGAGAAAAACTATTACTAGGGCTATTTATAAGCGCAATATAACCCAAAACCACGATTTTTAGAATTATTATCTGTTTGTCTGTGCGTTTGTTCACGCTAATCTCAGAAACGGCTTAACCTAGAAGGATGCGGTTTCCTGCGTCTAATCACGTCACTGATTTGATGAAGGCGATAGTTGAAAAATATATAAATGTTCGCATACATCACTTGTTGAAATTAAAATTAAGACTTTCGAAACGCCAGTTTTTTAATAAATACGTTTTATTTCAGGGACAATGAATAAAAAATTAAAATGAAACAATACGCGTTTTACTAAAACCCAATACGTAAAATGATACTTTTCGTATCGATAACGGTTTTAATATCTGTGGATACTAGAATAGAGACCAACTTGAATTTTGACAGCTGTTCCAAATTTAAATTCATAACGTCACGAGATATCGGTAATGTGATGACCAATAAAGAACAGATTTACCTACTACCACAGACAAGAAAATTCTTATAATAACATTGGTTATAATAATGCTGGTCATTTCTTAAGGTTTTTGAACGCGTTATTGAGCACTTATGATATGTGTGTAGCTAAATTACTTTATCTTTTACGTTTTTTTTTTTTAAATCTTAGACAAACGAATGAAGTCCCTATTTTCATGTCACTCGAGATCAAATATCGTGCGTTTATATTAAAAAAAACACACTGGATTGACGTTTCGTATCAATAACTGTTTTAATATCTATGGATACTAAAATAGAGACCCACTTGAATTTTGACAGCTGTTCCAAATTTAAACTCATATCGTTACAGAAATCGGTATGCAATGCCAATTAAACTTCAGATTTACCTACTACCACAGACAAGAAATTTCTCATAATAAAATTGGTTGTAATAATGCTGGTCATTGCCTACGGTTTCTGAACGCATTATAGAGCACTTATGATATGTGTGTATATAAAATAAGTTTAACTACAAAGTATACACACCTTTACACGTGTCGTGTTTTACTTTCTAGAAGTATAAACGTGTGAAGTGTGAATAGTGGTGGGTAACAACCATTTAACTAAAAATTTCACTTTTTGCCGTCAAAAAAGTATTTATTTATCGCTTACTTTTTTTAATTATAGCCTAAATTCGTAACTTTAGGTCATGGTAGACCTATTATACATAACGTAATACAAGTAAGGCTGAATAGACTTCATGTTGTTTCATGTGAAGGCAGCGGCAGGCGGGTTTGAAGTCGAAACATCTTACCATGTCTGTCTATAATGTCATAGAATATAATATAATTAATAATTCAAAATGAACAACACCAATGTCTGGTACAATATTTTGTGTGCGATGAAAGACATCGATATCGATAGATAGCTAGCATAGCTACAACCCGTCTACTCGGTCTGTCAAAACGAACCAAAACCATGTGTCACTTTGAATTTTTAGTACAAAAGCAGGCCGCAAAATTTCTTACCTACTTGATACCGCGGTATCCGCTTAGAAATCAACAATCGATTTTACTTTTTTGTATCTACTAGTAAATTTCTGACGATGAATTTCTTTTCTGATAATGTGACAGTCATTTCAGGGTAGTCACTTGGGTAAAATACGCCCCAGTTTTTGCACCGAAAGTGGCACTTTAGAACTTTTGCAAGTCCAGAATTGGCAGATTATTACATTCAGACTTAGCATCTTTTTTAATGAGAAACCATTGTGCATTTCATCGCGGTATCAAGTAGGCACAAAATTCTGCGGCCGGCTCTCCTACTATTGAAGTGAAGTTGTTTTAAGTGACATCTAGTGTTGAGTAGCGGAACTACGAAGCCAAATTTTCATTTGACGTTTACATATTAAAATGTCATATAATCAGTTTGATGTTAATAAAAAGTAAACCTTACATGTTACTGATAAGGTAGGTTTTACTTACGAAAACTTGTGTACTATTTGTCTTATATCGTTTGACAATTTTAACCAATCAAAATTATGTTATTTTAGTAGTGTAGTATAAGACGATAACCACAAGTGTGTGCGTGTGGCGACACCGGTACTGGTACAAATAATGCTTTAAACCATTTCCCCCGTTTCTTTTTTCCATGGTTGAAACGAACGTCGTCGATGCATGCCAATCTTTTACTAAAGACGAAACGTCGTCTATGTATGAAATCAAAATCAAAATAGTTTATTCGCTAGAAATTCAGTCAAGTGGATGTTGATATGTATTACAATTTTGTACCGTGTATTCTGCCCTCTAATGGGCATGCAAATATTTAAAGTTAAAGTTAATTACTGTCACTCGAAGAGGTTACAAAATGTACACAAACTCTTGTCTTCACAATAGAGGCGTGTAGATTATTTGACCTCTTCGACTGCATAATCTTCTGCTAACTGTACATAACAGGAAAAGAGAGTTGGTACAGGAGTTTGGGCTGTGCGTTGTATATGAGTCTGGCATGTTGTTTGCAGTATGGATGATTGTTTATTATCGGAGTACGGCGATTGGTCGAGCGGTGAAAACGCATGGAATAGGAGTTACAAGACCAACCAGTGCACTGCCGGATCCAGAGGTTGTCGTCTTTCTTCAGCCAGTAGAAACGCAGCTGGCTCTCCCACTGGAACTCGGCCGCCTCCGTCACGTTGTCTCGTACAAAATTCTCAATAATATCCCGCGCGTGAACATCTATCGTGGTTATCGTGCGGAACTTGAGGCGGTCATTTGATGTTAAATCTGCGGGGTTAAATAAAATTGTATGGAAAAATGATTTTATAAATTAATGAGCTCCGTGATAGCGAAATACAAAAATAAGCAAAAAGCCAACGGCACGTGGTGTTCCCAGGCGGTCACCCATCCAAGTACTGACCACGCCCGACGTTGCTTAACTTCGGTGATCGGACGAGAACCGGTGTATTCAACGTGGTATGGACGTTGGCGAACAACTTTACAAATGAGACCTTCACATCACACAATCTAAGAATTAATGCTAATATTAGACCTTGTCTGACTTTAACGACCAGTCCGTCTAGTTGCTCGTTCTGTTGCTGGAGGTGTTCCTTCATGGCGCGTTTGTTCCCCTTTTTGATGCGAATGAACGTTTCCTCCGTCTCCGCCGTCCACCAAACGCAGTTCGCCGCGAGGCACACCATGCCTATGTATTCGAGGATCCAATCCGTTCTGGGGCAAGAATTAAAAATATCAAAAATATCGAAGTAAACTATAAGCAACATGATTACATAGTAAAGTCGGGTTTAATAAAAATGGTCAATGTTATAAACAAATATGGCTACCATTTGACACATAACCTTAAATTTTCTACAAGTGTTTATGGCAATAAAAAATAATTCATAGATATTTGGACTTAAAACGAATAAAAATACATATTAGCCGTTAGATACGGAGCCTTTTTATTGTAAAAATTGAAAAAACAAATCTCTGAGATTAACTCTGTACATCGGCTTTTGATTTAAGCCCATGGGACAAAAAAGGTCAGTTTGGACCCCCCCAATTTAGCGCCCGGATACGGAGGCTGCACGTTCTGTATTAAGGTTACCGAAATTTCCAGAAGTGGCTAGCGCTGTTTTTGATTCATAGATGAGATTGCCTAGTATACCTATTTATTATGTTTACATGGACTTTAACGCGATAAAATACTGTTTATTAAAATTTATACTGTTTATTTTTCGTTTGTTTAACATCCTAGTATTTCGGTGGCGCTGGAGTCACGCAAGTCAAAAGTCGACCCATCGCTTTTAATAATAGCTCTAAAAACGACATGCCTTGGGACCTTCCAATTCCTCCCGTAGTAGAAGATGGCCTTCTTCGTGATGAACTTGTTGGTGCGCCGCATCTCCACGAGCACCAGGTTCATCCAGTCCTCCACCCTGCCCTCCGTGTACACCACGTTACGGAAATCCATTATCTGCAACGATAATAGTAGTTTTCTAGCGGGCCCTAACATGACTGACATAAGGATAACTTATCCCTCAGCACAGGACTATCTGACCTAACTAGTGTCGTGAGAAAGGGATGCAATACATCTCATATTAAACGTGATGAAAAACTAGTGTTTTCGAACCGAGGGCTTACGGAATAGTCAAGAAAGATAGTGGACTTTTATGAGCTAACAATATATGCCGCTCATCTGACAGTGCATGAAACAATAATTTTTTTCTATCTGAAATTAATTTACTGATTAATTATAGATATTGGTCGCCTCTTTAGACGAGCAAATATAAAAATAGCATGTTTAAAAAAAAGATATGATAAAAATTATGATGGCATGTTTTTATTTGCAAATATCACTATTTACACGAATTTTGAAGAGTTCATTGTTTCTAATGCGCCCTAATGGCCAGCTAGGGGACAAGAATAGCAAGTCCTGCGCATGAAGTAGCTACCCATACAAAAAGCTTCAATTAGAGGATGTCGGTTTTTCAACGAGTTCGTGCATAATGTGCTAGAATTTTAAAATTCAGCTATGAGGAGCGTATGCGTGCTATGAGGAGTCGCAGAACTTATGAAGCTCTAAACAAAACTGATGAAGTTATTACCTCCCCTTCGGCAGATATCATCTTGGCCGCCACCGGTCGATTCGTGTGGTCCACATACAAATCTAACGATCTTATGTTGTCAAACATCTGGAAGGAAACAAAATTAATTCAGTGTTTGGAAGCGCGGAGCATTGCTTTTTAATGAAAAAAGAACACAGATGTGGATCATCATAATGGGAATTGATCACCTCACCGCCCATGAGACACAGTGACCCTAAGAGAAACGCTGATACGTAGCTGGCCTTTTAGCCCCCCCCCCCCCACGGGATTTTTTTCCTCCTCAGTTACAGTTTTGAAAAGAGATGAAAAAAAGATAAACTACTGAGTTTCTTGCGGCGTTTCTTCTCAGCAGATTCTTCCCTTTTCCGAAGCGCTAGTAGATTCAGACATGTAAAAGAGCCTATATGGCCTACTTGCAAATTTTTTTTTTGCTTTCATTTCAATTTTTAATTTTCACATTTACCGAGTGTCACTTTTGTAATTTATATTTTACACTCGTATTTATACTACTCTATTGTATAGAGGTTCAAAGAAGACCTTCCAAGATCAATACAACCCCAAAGTCTTCAAGTAAAATGGCTATGACATATGGACTTTGTTGCGACGTCTACAGAACCTTTAAAGGATCACAAACCTTGATCATATGCTCCTGCACACAGCTACACTCGCTGCTGCCGAGGATCGAGAGCAGCTCGTCGGTGGAGATGAAGAAGAAACGAGGGAAGATCCGACGCTTCGAGTCCAAATAGTCGTTCAGGGACTTCTGACATCTTAGAGACAGAGATAGAGATAGATAAGGGTGCGATTGTAATAAGTTATTACTAATAACCTGGGTAGGTCTTATTCAAGTTTACCAATCTCTTTCAACATACTAAGATGTTTGTTAAATGAAGGGTCATTCGAGAGTAAATGTTACAATGATAGATGAAGACGGAGCACATGTTAACTAACATAGGTTTACTGAGCGTTTATGAGTAAGGGGGTTAATATATACTAACGCAAGGTTATAGATAAACGGTTGATATTTTTAACATAAAACTACCGTGTCGTAATGTTTAACATAACATAACATGTCGGGTATTTCTCGACGTAAAAATGCGTGAGTGATCCGGTTTATTAATAAATATGTTCAAGATACATGATATTATGGCAGATACGCTAACAAATAAAAAAAGGTAAAAAATCAAAGAGGGTCCCAAATACAACAGAAGTTTTTTTAAATCTTTTGTCTTTGCTGTATCAAAGTTTTAAGGGCCAAAACTTTCGGCAGTTATTGATGCATTTTTTTCTCAAGTTCGACAAAAAAGTGTTATATTGAGTTGTCCATGTTTCCTTACTTTTGGAGTCCCAGTCCTAGATTGATAAACTCTTCCAACCTCCCCGGGATGGTGCAGCAGTCGACCACAATTAGCCTTTTGGCTGTGTCCAGCATGGTCTAAAAAAAAAGCATAAAACTGTAGACTTTTGTACACCAGGAGCTCTTCATGCAAACGGCGGTAACGTTTTCTATTCTCTAAACTATTATTTTTTAATCTGTGGTTCATGATCTCGAAGGGGTCCCTTAGCCTTGCTAGAAAGGGTAGCGATCGCAAAAAAATGATCGCTAGAACAGAGTGCGCCCGCCCGCTCGCTACATTGTTACGGTTCTAGGGGGTCGCCAGATTTTTTAAATTTATTAAGGGGTCGGTTTATTTTTTAATATGAAATTGGAAGACAAACAAGCAAGTGGGTCACCTAACGGGCAAGTGAACACCAAAGAGATTGCCAATGCGTTGCCAACCCAATAGGCTAAAACAGAATACCTCTTGTGCCAATAATTGTACCGGCTGTCTTGCTCATACAAAAAGATTGAAAAGCACTACTCGAAATCTTACCCTATAGCCACGGTTTTTTTTAGTATGTCGAGTCCATGCAAGTGAAGACCTAAACTTTAATCCATAAAACATTATGTTGAAACAAGAAACATGTGGCTTCCTTATATAAGTATAATCATATTTTGCTATCAGAAGCACGGCAAGCCCGCATGACGTCACCTCCAAATAAATATAAGCACCACGTGGTGCCAAGAGCGCATGCTTCGCGCGCTTCGTCTATTTCTCAACAGATGTCACTATCACTTCGCGTCCGATTCCTACATCGCGCTGTTAAGATTTTTCCTAAAACAATGACGCTCCTCGCCCGGCTGTTTACCAATAAGACCTTACTTCATAGGATCATTTCTATAGTAAGCTCTTCACTAGGCAATCACAAAAAGTGAGCCGACCCCATCCACGTTGATGAGATGTGGCGCGGTGCCCTGAGCGTGAGAAAGGTGGTGATATCACATCATCAACCCTCGATGATCGTTCACCTCTCTCTTCGGGGAGAGGCGTGGGGTACTGTCGCTATCTGAGTGGCTGGTTTTTAAACACTTTATAAACATGAAAACTAGATAGGACACTTTAACGGAGCTAAAGTTTATTAAATGAAACTTCTTTCCTTCATGGAAATTCCTTCGAGGAACATATTTTTAACGGGATGAGTTCCCTTCGCAACCGCCCCAGAATTTTTTTTAACTGGGGCAAAACATGATACCGGCGTGGCCCATTTTGTAGTTGTCGCAGCGTAAAGAAACATTTTGTAAATGGCCAGTGTCATTCATACATTTAAAAGTTTATGATATTCTCGGTAACTTCCGTAAGATTATCTGGCACTTGAAACAACCTCCTTTTTTTATAGAGGGATTATGCGGTACAATAAAACACCAAATCGCAAAGAAACAAATGGCGCATTCTGATTGATCATTTTAGTGTCATATGAAACAACAGGTATTTTGATTAGTCGAGCACATTGGTGTATAGGTACAACAAACAATTCAACCAAGTTGGATTGTTTCACTCAACTGTATAGTCGATCAAGTAATTGCTTGACCACTTATACACCTTATCCCTTTGTAATACGGTCGAAAAGTGGTCAAGCAATTTCTTGGTCGACTATACAGCGATTAGCAGTTTTGTGGCGGCAATTGTAACCATCCATGGCAACACTACTACCAAGCACTGTCGTGAAAAAATATTCACAGACATACATACATACATACCTTTCTAAACGCCTTGTCGATGTCGTCAAACTTCTTGGCCTCCTCCGGCAGCTGCTGCCGGATGTCGCCGCCGACGAAGATGCCCTCCAAGTACAGCCACTTGCGCTGCGTCGCCATCCACTCCTCTATCACTTCGGATATTAGCGAGAGCGTGTGCTCCCACTTCTGAACCACACCTAGGAAAGGTCCAATGAACCTGAAAAAAGTTTTTAGATTCTTTACAACCACTTTAACTTAATTTAGCTTAATTAAATTTTTGTAACTGGAATCTATTTAGATTTTTTCATTAAATTTTTTAGTTTAATTAATTAAATTAAATTTAGTTGAGTTCTTTGGTATGACCGACATTGTTGGTCTAGTTTGTAAGGGTAGAGTCTATTCCTGTTTAGTTGACACGATAAGATAATGACATGATTTTATGCTAAATTGTTGACTTTTTAAATTGTAATAAATAATTTTCACGATAATTATCTCTAGGTTTCGGTATTTTATTTGACATGACATTGATCCTATTTGACATTGAAAATTTATAATTTGAGTAGAGTTGCCAATGTTGTAGGCATGTATCAAATATTTGCATGAATTATTGAAGTCTAAATGCATGACACTTTCTTTTATATGTCAAACATGTGATACCTCTACATTTACTACATTTATTGCAAATAGATATTTCATTTCATTTGATTTCATTTCCACTGGACATAAGGACGGACCTTGTGTAAGATCCGTTGATCGCTACCACCATCTTGCTCGTTAATCCTGCCGCTAAGCAGTGCTTGCACTGCTATGTTCCGGCATGGAGAGCAAGACAGCCGGTGTAATTACTGGCACAAGAGTTATATCATCTTGGCCTTCTGGGTTGGCAACGATCTGCAGTCTCTTTAGTGTTTTGGTGACAGTGCATTTTTTTTTGAGTAGGTACTCGCCAAGATAAATAAAACGAGCCCAAACTAGATTGAGTTTCACTGCGTTACTAGCTTTTACCAGCTGCTTTGCCCGTGTGACTTTTTTTTTCGTGTAGCTATCTCCGTTCCAAATTTTATTTAAATCCATACAGCAATTTTTGTGTTAATGAGTGATAAAAATTCTAAATCCCATTCAAACTTTCGCATTTCTAATATTAGTGTGTCATTTCATTGACCAGTCGTTCCTGTCTAGTAATAAAAAAAATATATTTTTCTTTGCTTTAATCACCATTTACTTTCATTTTGAAAATGCAAAAAGGCCAACGGCACGTGGTGTTCCCAGGCGGTCACCCATCCAAGTACTGACCACGCCCGACGTTGCTTAACTTCGGTGATCGGACGAGAACCGGTGTTTTCAACGTGGTATGGACGTTGGCAAGCATAAGTTCAAATAACTTATTTGAATAGCTCAAAATCACGTGACTTTTTTTATCATGATACACGTTTTACGCATTAATTTTGACAGTACATTTACTTCTGTTCTAGCATAAAACGGAGGAAACGAGATCAAGAAAGAGACAAAAGACATAGTTGAAATAAAAGTAAAATTTCTTATGTTTTCGTGATTTGAAGGAATTGAAATAAAACAATTAAAACGGTTTATATCGCGTATGTAGTAATGAATCTTATCCCCAACGTTTTGAGAATTTTCAGGTCTCATCTCATTTAGTCTGCCCTTGAACATGAAAAGGGTTCGAAACGCCGGTAATAAGATTCGTTACAATATACCCACGTGATTTAAACCGTTTAATTTTTTTTATTTGAATATACTTAAAAATGTTGTTGTTTAAGCTTGTTTATTTTATATAGATAGTGGCGCCACTACCCGATCATTGTGTTTTTATCGTGCACAGACAGTCACGCTGATGTTGGATTGGTTTCTAAGGCTAGCGCTAGATGTCGCAGCAGGCAGCTGCCCCTCCCTGCCCCCCCCCCCTGGGTACGCCCATGCTGCAGACTCACTGTGACGCGGCCATGCTCTGCAGCGACATGGAGTCGTCGTCGACCTTGACGGTGATCTCGTCGCAGGGGTTGAGCGTGTAGCCGCGGTCCTCGCCGCGGTTCCAGTGCCGCGTCACGGTGAACGCTATGCTCGCCCACGTCTCTTGCACGTCCCTGACGCCCCGCTCTATTGCCAGCTCCTGTGGGCAATGGTGAATGTGTAATACGCAAGATCTTTACATATCAGAGGTGCAATTTTTAGGGTTGCACACCTAAAGGGTAAAACGCGACCCTATTACTAAGACTCCGCTGTCCGTTCGTCCGTCACAAGGCTGTATCTCATGAGCTGTGATAGTAAGGAATTTGAAATTTTCACAGATTATGTATTTCTGATGCATACTTAACAACAAATACTAAAAACCAGAATAAAATAAATATTTATTTAGATAATGGTATGGAACCCTTCGTGTGCGGCTCTGACTTGCACTTGGCCGGTTTTTGAATCTCACCAGGTGACTAACGCTCACCAAAATGACCGAGTCTCTATGAAAAACGGCCATTTTTGTGAGCTTTTAGTCACTCGGTGACATTCAAAAACAGCACCCCTGCTTCTTTCATAAAATACATATATTAAACGAGTATTAAGTGCGGACTGATTAGTTTTCCTGTCCAAGTAAAAGGCATTTAAAAAAAATTCTTAATAACCATTTTTATTCAGTTTAACAACTTCAAGTTCTAAAAATGCAAAAGGCCAACGGCACGTGGTGTTCCCAGGCGGTCACCCATCCAAGTACTGACCACGCCCGACGTTGCTTAACTTCGGTGATCGGACGAGAACCGGTGTACTCAACGTGGTATGGACGTTGGCAAGCATTTATTCAAATAACGTATTCTGAAAGCTCAAAATCACGTGACTCTTTACTATGACATAACGTTAAACACATATATTTTGAGAGTATATTTGAAAAGTACACATAAAGAACATCTCTAGTCACAATTCTTGAAAATGATTTTTTAATCTCAAATTTAGTAACGTACTCTACATATTGTGTGTATCCTTCATATAGTTCTAGTATAAAATACAGTAAGCATGATCAGAAAGAGCCAAAGACATGGTTTAATTAAAATAATAGCCGAAAATGTTGTACACTAGTTTGTTTCTGATACATAGATAGTGGCGCCACTATCTGATGATTGTGTTTTTATCTCCTCGTCAGTCACACCAGTGTTTCATTAGTTCCTAAGGCTACCGCTAGATGTCACCAGTTCCGAAACATTATTTATAGAACCGATAATAATGTGCCTTGTTCTCAACTTTCTTGCAAGTGTATTACAAAAAAGCGTGCTGCCGACAATTTCTGCTATTTATTAAACGCGTCTCAGCTAAGGAGTATTTCGATCATGAACGGAATTTATTTTTAAGTGTTTTTCTCTCATTGAAATGAAACAATTTAAACGATTTATATCGCGTGTCTTGTAACGAATCTAATTCCCGACGTTTCGAGTCCTTTTCTCATGTTCACGGGCAGACTGACAAAAACCATTACTTTTATTTCAATGTCTACAAGTCGCGAAAATATAAGAAAATACTATGTGTTTCTCCCACTTTCAACAAATTTAAAAAAAGTGGAGGAGATTTTTAATAGCTCTTGTGTTACATTAATTCATGGTGCTTGACGTACGTAACTGATAACTGCTTTCAAAAATGAAAGCGTTCAAAAGGCGACTTATATCCACCGTTTGTTTTATTTTTAATCAACTTAAAAAGGAGCACGTTCTCAATTCGACTGAATATTGTTTTTATCCGACTGCGCGACGCAAAGCAACGTGTTTATCAGCCTATGTATTTTATTATCACGTATCCAGTGTCACCTTGAATCTCACCGGGTGACTAAAGCTCACCAAAATGGCCGTTTTTCATAGAGATTCGGCCACCTGGTGAGATTCAAAAATTGCACCCCTGGACCATTAGAATGGATCCAACGACACCTCATTAACTAAAATCGGTCCTGTCTTTCTTTCTAACCTAACTAAATCTTTTTTAACTAACATATGTTTTGTTCCTTTTATCGAGGGCAAACATCATAATGACAGATAAAGACATTTTAACTAACATAGGTTTACGCAACGTCTATGAATAAGGGGGTTAGTCTTTACGAGGGAAAAAGAGGGAGACATACATAGCTACATACATATACAGGTTAAAAACATAATCAAGGATCAAGACTCACCTTGATAGCGTGGTTGACGATTTCCTCAGCAACATCTTGGTACTTATGAAGCTCCATAGCGAACATATTTTCCAGTGTAAACCGTTCCGGTGACATATCGAAGTCTTGCCCTACGATGGACAGTAAAAAAGTTATTTCAGATAACACATAATTACCTAAATATCGTGTTAACAACAAAAAAAATGTTAAATATCCATTGCTACATAAACGCAAAACAACATTACAATCGAGTACAAAGGCGGACTTATAAGCGGCGGCGTAAGGGACCTCTTCCAGATAACTGAACACAACAACACAAGGAGGATTTTAACCTTTTGTCGCATACATTTATTTAGAATATCAGCCTGACTGCACATAATACGAATAATACTGCATATGATACGAATTAGAATTTATCTATTTTGAGATTTCATTGCTTTATTATTATTGGGCATAATGCAGCGAAACTGAATCTTTTTTAAATTAATATCTGTATGGATGATGGGGTCTGAAAAAGGTTTAATATTATTGGTGACGTCAAATAACAGCTCGTGGGAAGAGTTTTTACTCTGTTTTGCTGTATGTTTAATCTGTCATTGTTACTGTGAGTTGAGTAAAAAGGCGAGTAACGATCAAATAAGCATATTGTTGCACGTAATCGGCGAACAATGCCGCAAGGTATACCGTACATACGAAATTCGTAACAGTGAATAGTCAACTTGAAAAATTCGACGCATTGTTCTTAACGTACAAAAACTTCTCTTTACGACCGCGATTAAACGAATTCAAATTTTATTCACACGCTCAAAAAGTTCGTATTACTTCATACATCATGCACCAGGCGGTGCGAGTTAAAAGGAACGCGCTGCCCGCGCCCGCTTCCCCACCACTCCCGGCGACACGCTAGGGTTGCGCGGCATTCGTTTTCAATTACACTAACACGGCGGGGGGCGCGCGAGATAGCGCGCGGCAAGCCGACAGCCAACTGCGATTTACCTATGCCATAGGCAAGCCGGTCGAGCGTACCTACAGTGGAATTCCCCTGGTCTGAGACAGGCGCGGTTTACTTCGCGGAACTACAAGAATATCTGCGCACCACTGCACTGGGGCCGGCGCAATTGAGTTGCCGCGCGTGCGAATGAATACGAGTTATATGATAGACAGAGAGTCGTACAGTAGGACGCGGCACACCGTTTTAATTCAAAGTAAGACTTCTGTACTATACTATTTATTCTGTTCTTATGATTTACTTTAACAGTTACTTGTTTGTTCAGTTTACCTGTTTTGTGCATTAGCTCTTTCCAATGCCTCTCCCTCATTGCCTCGTTCTTGAGGGAGACCATGAGAGGCACGACATTCTTGAACTGTTTCATCTTCAAGTCGAGCATCAAGCCTGTTGGAGCGAGACGGACGGCTTTCGGCAGCCTCCTAAAAGATGTTCATACAGTTGTGAAGCCGGAATTTTGATAGTTCTTTTTTAAAGCTGTCTTGCTCTCCACGCTGGAACACAACAGTGCAAGCACTGCTGCTTAGCGGCAGGATGAGCGAGCAAGACACCTAGTCATTTAGACTAACCTGTAGTCCTTGAAGAACTGCTCGATCCCGTCAACCAAGGCCTGGGGGTTGAGGTTGATCCATAGAGTTTTGGCCCACAGCTCGCGAGCGTTCTTCTGAGCTTTGTAGATCTTGTATCTGCACAGTAAACGTATTGTGACTTAAGATCAACACACGTAAAGATTTGATACAAGTAAAAAATCGCCATTCATTCAAGCAGGATAACGAAAAGAAACAACTTTGCATCGTCGATCGTGCAAATTAAACGAGATGCTAAGTTCTTAATAATGACCACATAGTTACCGGGAAAATCTTTAAAACTTGCGTTACGTAATACTTGAACGCTCCCTTATTATTATGAAATAAGATTCATTAGACAGACTTCATTAGGATAAGACGAAAGGGGCGCGTATGTAAACGGGAAGAGAGAAAGAGGAGAAACGAGATGCGGCATCGAGGATGGCACAAACTATACTAGGACTATAATTTACTATTTATAATGTATTTACACTTGGTCCATGGCGAAGAAGTCAGTTCTGGCACGGTTGAAGTTTGAGAAGTCAGCGAGAGGGTTGTCAAACAACTGCTCAGCGGCTTGCAACACCTTCTTCCGGGCCTCCAGCTCGTCGAAGTATTTCGTGTATTCCTGTTGTCATAGAATTGTTAAGTAATAAATAACAATCAACCGTTTATTTACAGTATCACCAGGGTTTAGGGGAGACCGGGGATGGTTGACCAAATTTAAGCTTAAGTGTTTATATTTTTGTTTCTTTTGGGGTATATTATTATGAAAAGTAATTCAAGTAATACACAAACTATTAAGCTTTGGAAAAATGGCAAAAAGCTCGCAATCAAATATAGTATAGACAACAACCAAAAAAATTAATAATAATAATAATCTTAACGCAGGGCAGCTTGTGGCGAGCTGTTGGGGAGTAGCGACCCCACGTACCCGAGTGCTCCCGGGGAAGCCCCCTGTCCCTCACCTCTCCCTTGCCCCGCGGCCGGGATGAGTGGAGCCTGACGAGGGACAGGTCCCCACCTCTGGCTTGCCTTAGCCGGCCGGTCAGAGTGGAGTCGCGAGAGCTGTATGCTCGAGGGTAGATGTGGAAATATAAGTGGCGAGTTGGCGATAAGTTTAAAGTCCAGTGACACCTCTCAACCCTTAGCCATCCGCACCGGTGTTGCCTCTGAGCCATTTTATATGTCGCTTTTAAAGGGGGCCCATCTAGCGGAGGGCGAGTCACCGTCTGCCAAGATCACTTTCATTTGAGACATTTTTAATTGGCAGACGTCCGGATGTCTCACGCAATAGCCCAGTCATTAGTCCATCGTTTTCCCCCTATAGTCTTGTACGGTTTAGGTCCCATCTTTCCACAATAGTCTTTACACCTGGCGGGGGCTGCCTCTGCTCGTGTCCCTATGATGCAGGCAGGGACAGCATCCGCCCGGTGTACCCATCACATTTCATTAAATTGTCTAAAGGGCCTCTACGTGTTGGCTTCGGCTCCGCGCACGCCTCCCAAAGGTCCGGGGCACTATTGTCCCGTGAATGGGAAAGACATACATAATAATAATCTGTATATTTTGTATCGATATTGTTTTATTACTTTTTTTAGAAATATTGTAAAAAATTAATCTAAGATTTCAAATAAATAAATATACATTAATAATAATCTAATGGCCCCAGTGAGTGTTAATAGCGAATTTGAAGTTGTTTAAAAGGGTTGTCTTTACCTTTTTACATAGTTTAAAACAAAGTCGCTTTCCGTCCCTGACTTTCCTGCGGGGCAATTCTCGCGTCAGTAGAGATGAAGTCACACTCGAGATAACCCAAAAAGAGCTGTCAAATCCCTTCAAAATCTGTCATATTTTGACACATCTCGAACGTCAGTTGAATCTCGATGAGCGCCAGAATTGGGGCCTGGTATCTTCGGCCGCCGACTCCTTCTAACGATGCAACGGATATTGATATGGTTTTTATCAACATTTAGAGATTTTTCCCCGACTGCCGCAACAAAGGAGGGTTATGTTTAAGGAGTGTATTTTTAAGGAAGGTTTTAATTGCAACATTGTGATTAAATTCTCGTTACTAAATGCACCAATGCGTAGCCAGGGCACGTCGTCGTCGTATTTAATAAGTTAATGTGTTATGTTAACCAGTTATCCTTGTCTAAGCAGATTTATATTTAAATAATTTTCATTTTATAAACATTTATTTTCAGTTTCAACTGAAACTGAAGCTGAACCATAAAAATGAAATGTTTCTAAAAATGCAAAAAGGCCAACGGCACGTGGTGTTCCCAGGCGGTCACCCATCCAAGTACTGACCACGCCCGACGTTGCTTAACTTCGGTGATCGGACGAGAACCGGTGTATTCAACGTGGTATGGACGTTGGCAAGCATTCGTTTAAATAACTTGTACAAATAGCTCAAAATCACGTGACTTTTTACCATGACAAATGCTTTAGTTTTATTTTGATCACTATTATCACTACATAGTAGGTATAAAGTAAAGTTGCTATCCGCTTCCGTCTGTCCTAAGTTCTTATAGTATATGTTCGGCCTCCTCCTTCTAAACCACGCAACGGATTTTGATGCGGTATTCACTGTCATTTATAGATTTTTTTACGGAAGGTTTTTATGTGCAATGTGCATTACATCCCGATTGTACCCATGTGAAGCTGGGGCCGGTCGCTTGTCAGCTCACTTCGTACGAAATTAGTTGGAGCCGTTTTGCATACGCACCGTGTACGCAATCGGTGTGCCCTGGCATTTACGTGTTTTATGTCTCTATTAAAAATTTTCTTTGAGTTTTATAAACATATTTTTTTTCAATTTAATCATAAACAATAAAAATGGTTTTAAAAATGCAAAAAGGCCAACGGCACGTGGTGTTCCCAGGCGGTCACCCATCCAAGTACTGACCACGCCCGACGTTGCTTAACTTCGGTGATCGGACGAGAACCGGTGTATTCAACGTGGTATGGACGTTGGCAAACATTTAATCAAACAACTTATTCGGTTAGCTCAATATCACGTGACTATTTGATATAACATTGTTTTATTAAAAGTTTATTTGAAAGGTACACGGCAAGAACATGTCAAGCCACGTTTTTTGAAAATCAGTTTTTTATCAGTTTTTAGTCTACTCGTGACCACGGCCATTGAAACATGGCCGAAACGTCGAGATAAATCAACAATATATTTTTATCGCGCTTAAGTCCCGATTATGTTATAAATATGTGTGAAAGTCGCGAAAGTTTAAAACAATTCATCAGTTTTTTATCTCAAAATGTAGTTCCGAACTCTACATCTTATTTAATTCTAGTATAAAATACAAGAAACCTGATGAGGAAGAGTCAAAAGACATGTACATTACTACATTATATTCCAATTTTACCCGCGTAAAACTGGAATGGGTATCCCGTTAATAATATCCCAATAAATAAATAAATAAATCATTTTTCAAAAATACTTTTTACCATATAACATCTATAGTCTAAACATAAAAAAGGTAAGAAACACTTATGCCTGAACTAGGATGTTCCTGTGTTTGTCCAATGAAGTCATAACACTAGTATTTTCAAAAGCTTACCTCCATAAGCAAAAGCCCTCTATCCATGTCCTCCCCTACGGTGCCGGGGCCTTCCTTGTCAAACTTCTCCACGAAATCGTCCAACTCCTTCAAGAAGTTGGCGATCTCCACGACACTCAGCTTCGAGAACTTCTCTTTGGTCTGTTCCAGGGTGTTCCCGCGGAACAGTGCCGTCTGGTAGAGGCTGCCCCACGACGTTTGGAGGTTCTTAGCGAACTGTAGGTCCTCGTCTGACACCTAAATGTTTTAGTAGCATACATTATGAGAAATATGATGTTCTTAGCGTAAAATAGGGTTGCCATACGTTTCGGTACGCCGGGACATGTTCCGTTTTGAAGCGTGGTGTCCCCGTGTCCCGACCAATAAGGAAATTGTCCCGGTTTGAAAATCATAGTTTATCGATAGGGACCAGAGGCCGTAGCATACCAGCGTTTATGATAGACATTAAGCATATGTCCCTTCTAAGCAGTAGACGTGTACAAAAGGGACGGATGTTTATGTCTGCGTTAAGCACTAGTAAATAAGAAGGCATGTACAGTCAAGGAATTTAATTTCCAACCCACCTAAGGTTCAATATCGTATAGCGAACTGTCACCATAAGAGCTAACTAGAGCAAGGCGTTGGTTTGACATATCGACCTTAATGCATTGCGAATGTCAGACGACATTTCAACGAAATGGGTCGGGAATTAAATTCTTTGACTGTACCTACGCAGTACGACGATGAGTCAAGTAGAGTCTTCTTATTCCTTAAAGTTTTCAATATGATCTAAAAGAAGATAACCTATCACTTACATCGAGTCCATGTTGCCTCAGCATATGAAATATATCCTGCATCCCTCTATACCTCACTTCCGCGGTAATAGTCATTTGTTGTACCGTTGCAATACTGGCCATAACCATCTTGAAATCTTCAAGTCCCTTGATATTCATGTTTATTGTCATGCGAAGTGACTAAAATGTTGAAACAAAATAGACTGTTAGTAACAATAAAATAAGCAAAAAGCCAACGGCACGTGGTGTTCCCAGGCGGTCACCCATCCAAGTACTGACCACGCCCGACGTTGCTTAACTTCGGTGATCGGACGAGAACCGGTGTATTCAACGTGGTATGGACGTTGGCAACCAACATAGAGAATTTTGTGTAAGAATGGTACGCGTAAATGAAATACAAATCTTAGTTTGTGTGTGAAAAAATATCGACATAGGTACCTATTCTTACTCACCTCAATTTGATTCTTCAAATCATGCATGCCCATTCTAGTTTTAGAAGCTATGCAATTCCCTAAACAGTTTTTCCAGTCCTGTGCATGGTTTTGAATTTGTCGTATAATAGGTCTCAAATTAACCCTTATAGCACCGACATCGACAAATTTAACATGCTCCTCTAAATCGGCTATGATATCTTCGAAGAAGAAGAATTTTTCATCCCACTTGAAAATCTGCTCGTATTTTTGTATGTATTTCTCGCATGACAAGTTCTTGTCGAAAGCCCAGAGATGTTGGTACTTATGCCATCTGTTGGAGGTTAACGGAATGTTTCAATCTTGCTTGCTCGCGCAAAGGTCACTGAACTTCTTCTAAACGTCTTTAAAAGAACTATCTCAAGAATTTTTGTCTGTTTGTATTGCATAAGTTTATAAGCAAAAACTACGGCACGAAATGGGATGTGGTTATCACAGTTGCATTAATGGACGTCTGAATTTAAATTTGGTGCATGTTTTATCTTGATACGAGGCCGAGAAGCCGAAGAAAAAAAAAACAACACTAGCGGACGCCCGCGCCTTGATTCGCTTGGAATTAGTAGCCTATGTCCATCAGGGATAGTGCAGCTTTCTATTAGTGAAAGAATTTTGGAATCAGTTCAGTAGTTCCAGAGATTACCTACAAACAAAGTTTACCTCTTTATAATATTAGTATAGATAGTATACATAGATGTAGATTAGTGTAGAAATGTAGACAAGAAAAATACAGATACCTAGTTCAAAATTCAAAATGTACGAAGTCGCGGGCAAAAACTAGTTGGTTCATAAAAACTTACTTTTGTATATAACTATTGATATCTTGCGTCAGTCTGTATATCGTGTCTTGGATGAGCAGCGTGACGTCATTGATAGCGATCACACGTAATATATCTTCGAAATAGGAGAAAACGTAAAACTCATTCCCCGTCGCTTCGGCAATGCGTTGAGGCTGACATGGAAGGCAAGTGTCTTTCATCCAACGAGGAAACGCGGTAAGTCTAAAAAGATACCGATTTAAAAAAAATGCAAAAGCCAAAAAATAATCATGCAAAAAGCCAACGGCACGCAGTGTTCCCAGGCGGTCACCCATCCAAGTACTGACTGCGCCCGACGTTGCTTAACTTAGGTGATCGGATGAGAAACGGTTTCTTCAAAGTGGTATGGACGTTGGATGTATTTGTAATTCAGTATCAGAATGATTACGGGGAAAACATCAAAACTGCAAAAAAAACCTTTGACCTATTGAAGGTTCAAAACATCAAAAAAGCAAACCTCTATACCTACTCAAATTTTTGAGATTAAAAATGAAGCAAAAAGCCAACGGCACGCAGTGTTCCCAGGCGGTCACCCATCCAAGTACTGACTGCGCCCGACGTTGCTTAACTTCGGTGATCGGACGAGAACCGGTGTATTCAACGTGGTATGGACGTTGGCGACAAAAGGTTTAAATTTTGGACATATAATCCTGTATACCTGTTGAAGAAATGTCTGACGTTGTATCCTAGTATATTGCAGACCTCCGCCGGTGTGGGCCTCATAGTGATGTCAGGTGGAACCAACATGGCGTCAACTTGGAACATGGGTTCCTTGTCGCTCAACATGTGTTCGAACATTTCCAAATTCTCCAAGGTCAATCTAGAAAAAAAAAACCATTTCTTATGTTATATTTTGACACCACTTACGAATGGCAATGTAAACTTAATTACGATGACGCTACTAGCTCTAAACGGCTACCGCTAAATATGGAACTCTCATTTAATTGCAAAACATTCAGTCTTAATAAAATTTAAACTGTCTATTGGATGATTTCTATTTTTTTGTATTATCTGTATGTATGTACGTGTTTATAATAAAGCAAAAACAATGAAATAAAATAATAGAAATACTGGACGCACGAGAGTAACGCCATCTAGTTTAAATTCAAAGAACTAGTTGAACACATGTCGAACCGAAAATTGTCCGCAGTTTAGGAACGAATTTAGGTAGTAGTATTTACGGAGGCCGCCTAGTGGCAGTTCACGCCGAGTTCGTGCCGAGTGTGCTGAATAAATAGAAGTAAACACGCTTCTCATATCCACCATGGACACCAAGGTGGAATGGTGATGTTTGCGAGCCCCGCTGGATGCGAGCAGCGCAGGACCCGTCGTTATTGCGATCTTCGAGCAAGGCATAGGCCCAGCAGTGGACGTGTTTCGGCTGATAAGATGATGAGGACATACCTGATGATGCACTTGAAAATCTTCTTCTCCCAGTACGTGTAGTAGGCGGTCATGACCTGCGACCGGCCGGTGCTGGAGCCGAGGATCAGGTACTCCAGCTTCATCAGGATGGGGCCGATGCGATCGTAGATGCGGGACAACACGGCTATGCGTTCAAGACGCTCGTTTTCCACTTCTACGAAATATGTCTATGGAGAACATAAGTTAAATGAGTACCTATACGTTTTTTTTATAGGTGGCAAACATGCATAAGGTTAGCCCAGTAAGCAGCCTATCGACACTTGCAACTCTAGAGGAATCACACATGAGTTGCCGACCCTGTTGTAACTTTTTAATGCCCCCTTTGAAGACCCCATAGGTTTAATGGAATATAATGTATTACGAAATTATTCTAAAACTTTTCATACCTTGCAAGGGTAGATCCAAGTATCATCAGGTTCTTTCGTCACAGGATCAACATAGTTTTTAGGCTTAACTATTGGAAACAGATCAAACATCTCCATCTGATCTAATAAGAATTGAATTTCCTTCTCTACCATTTTGAGTTGTTGGCGAACGGCTTGCAGGGATTTTTCACCTGAAAAAAGTTCCACCCAAAAAATTAATGCAAAAAGCCAACGGCACGTGGTGTTCCCAGGCGGTCACCCATCCAAGTACTGACCACGCCCGACGTTGCTTAACTTCGGTGATCGGACGAGAACCGGTGTATTCAACGTGGTATGGACGTTGGCAACATCAGCATCAAAATATACGTATACATTTCTGCAAATTATTTTGTTTTCGCACAATCACCTTTAGTAATATCCTTGATATAATCGTTAATTCCTAAAGCGGTCCACGTAAGTCTAGTGAGGCCGGGTAACACGTGTCGCTCCATATCCAATAGATGGCGCTTCATGAGGAAAGTTTCCGAGGGGCTGAGAGAGGTGGCTGTATGGTTGTACATGACAATAATTTCAGTAAGAGCTTCTAACTCGTAGTAGAGACGAGCCTTTTGCATGGCTACATCGCGAATGTTGGATGGGAGGTTGAAACCTGAAAATGATAAGTTCTGTACAAGCGCAAACGTCTAACAACCAATGTTTCCCAATCTTGAAAAAAGGGACTGCAAACCTAAATATTTGATATTAATTTCAACTCAATACCTCCACGCGTTCTTGAGAAAAATCGTCTTGACAGACAAACATACAGACGGACAACGAAGTGATCCTATAAGGGTTCCGTTTTTTCCTTTTGAGGTATGGAACCCTAAAAATATGTACACTCAACCTTATTGTTAGACACATAACGGTAGTGAGACGTATATATTTTTGGAAGGTTGTGTGTACAAATGATGGCATTTGTGACTGTAAAAAGCAAAGCGCACAATCGGACTGAACCAATATGGAGAGTTTATAAAAAATTAAACTTCAAACGATTTTCGGCAGACTTCAATTCACTGTGTAAGGAGGTGGTTTCGTGAAAAAGTACCTAAGAATTTGATAAAGAAAGCATTCATTTTACTAGCATGTGTTTAATTTTAAAGTTTAATATTATACAAATCGTTTATTGTAAGAAAGTGAGTAAGTAATTAATTCGTTACGTTTTTGTTGTAATATTACTTCAGTGAAAGAAAAAAAATCCAGTCAGGTTTATTAGAATATAATCACTTTTAGATTAGCAGCGATTTGATTTGATATTATCGGTTCCCCAAACGATAAGGTTTCTAAAGTGACTACGTTTCTATTACGACACAACTACATTTCAGGAATGACTACGCCAAAAATTTACACTTTTCCAAAAAACTGTCTTCTTACGTTCTTATATGGCTTTAATCTTATATGGTTCTTATACGGTTAAGATACTATAATCTATTTTCCAAAAGCTGCTGCGTTTCGTGCGGTGAGTAATAAAACTCGGAAACCCAGGGGCGAGAGGGCCTAAAAGCCGACAACAGATCAGTGACTCTCTTAAGGTTTTCGGCTAATTTCCAATCAGGTGAACCACATACTATCCTGCTCCGCCTCCCAAAACAACTACATTCCGAAAACGACTACATTCCCACAATGACTACGTTTCCAAAACGACTACGGCCTTACCGAGCTGCTCCAGCAGTTCGGCCTCATGGATGATGAGGAACAGGTCCTTGTCGAAGTGTGGTTGGAACTCCAAATCATATTCTTGGACCAGCTTGTGAACTGTAAGATCTCGCCATGTAACGTCCATCTGAAAGGAACCTCAACATCATGCCTTTCAGTAATTACTTAAAAAACGTTTAAAATCTCTTGATGAAGTCTAAAATGAACGCACTGCCGATGTGGAAATTTACTGGCATAAAATGCAAAAAGCCAACGGCACGTGGTGTTCCCAGGCGGTCACCCATCCAAGTACTGACCACGCCCGACGTTGCTTAACTTCGGTGATCGGACGAGAACCGGTGTATTCAACGTGGTATGGACGTTGGCAAGCATTGTTTTAAAATTTGTAGGCTTAATCATAAGTTATTTTACCAATCCTTCTTTTGCGAGCAGAGACACTGAGCTCGGAGATCTCACGTTTTCATAATGCTGCCCCGGTATCCTCATTAACATTACTGTAAAAAAAAGCAGCAAATTAAACGTCTCCAATACTCCAGTAGTTGGGAGTTTAGTTTAGTGGCATAAAAACATTATTTACCTTTTATTCTAACAATTTTTTTGTAGTACTTTCATTATAGCTTCAGTAGAAGTTGTAGATTAAGAATAATGTTCTTATGCATCACCAAAACTTTCCTCCCAAAAATGGGACTAATATGAATACATTTAATAAGGCTATTATACAATTATATGGTCCGATGACCTCATACAGGTGGCAGGAAGGCGCTGGTTGCATGCTGCTTCCAACCGGCCACTTTGGAAGTCCATGGAGGAGGCCTATGTCCAACAGTGGACTTCTTGTGGCTGAGATGATGACAATTATAACTTTAGATGATAAAGAACGTATGTTTCGTTCCTTGTAATTAGTATTTGATATTACTTTTCATACATATAATATTGCCAGATACATAATTGCAATATTTCTCAACGAATAAGACAACACGACAAGTGAGTTACGTAACCAGTCACTTTTAATGATAACACTAAAATTAGCGTTGGATCAGCTTCCGTTGGTTAACCCAAAGTAATACATAATCGCATTTGTAAAATTCCTTCAGAAAATGAGACAGTCTATGCCATCTAGTGAGTCGTTTAGGAATCAATCCAGCAATTACATTTCCTTATTATTACGGTTTTGTCCCTACTGACTTCTCAAAGTTTATAAAAGCGTCGTGCAACGGACGCGACACGGATGCGACCAGAATCAAGCAACCAGAATATTTATATCAGCATTTATTTCTATCAGTGGAGACTTGTCGCATCTAAAACGCGTCGTTTCCATTTTAGGTTATAGAGTGAAGTTAACGAAATTATATTTTAAAGGCAATTAAGTAACACTGATAATGTCACTTAATTCTAAATCTTAAACTTTACCGATAAACATGACAGTAACGCCATCTCTGGAGGCCTATGCCTAGCAGTTGACGCCTTTCAGGCTGATGTGATGATGAAGAAAGTCGTTTAAAATCGGCTTGGTATTATTATAAGCAATCTTAAGTAATTTTATTAATTACTGTTTTCTCACACTCACAAGCTTTGTCCCTTTTCCGCTTGTCAGCAATCTCCTTATTTACAATATCAGCCGGTCGCAGTGAAATGTTGGAAGCTTTCTTCTTGGCCACGTGAGCTCGCCCGGCAGCTGTCAGTTGCATGCCGCGGCCGCCGGATGGCGCTGATTCTAAACATAACAAGACAAATAATAAATTCATTTTTTTTCCTACTTTTTTTAACCCCAGACGTTGCAGACAAAAAAAGAGGTGTGTAATAAGTTTACCGTGTGTATTGTGTGTCTATGGCATCGTAGATTTAAAATGGATAAACCGATTTTGATTTAGTTTTTTTCCCCCTTGCGATTACATTGAGATGTTGTTTTACGTTTAAAAAATTTGATCATTCTGTAGGTTTCGCGGCGTAGAAAGATAATTTGTGCCAATCAAGTAAAATGGACCTCCGCCGTATTAAAATTTAACTTACCGTCATCCTCAATAGAAGCAGCTTAAAAAACAAATTATTATCAGAATAAAATTGTACACTCGTAATTTTATTAGAATTAGGACACAGGTGCAAAATTGTGTGTAGGCACAATCATTTGTAAAGCAGAGAAAGCGACATAAATAAAGTACTCACCTTCCTCTTTTTTGAATACGACATGTAAAATGTTTTTCTTCATCATATTGTCGACGAAATCCGACGCGCCTTTCACCCATTCCTTGAATTTCCCGTCCTCATACTCTTTGATGAGCTTAGAAAATGCTTTGTACTGAACAAACGCTTCCTTCTTTTGTTCGCATTCATTTAATTCAGAAACCTGTGAACACATGTAAAAAAAATAGAAAATATAAAATCCATTTTTCATACGCTTTTGATGAATATGCAAAAAGCCAACGGCACGCAGTGTTCCCAGGCGGTCACCCATCCAAGTACTGACTGCGCCCGACGTTGCTTAACTTCGGTGATCGGACGAGAACCGGTGTATTCAACGTGGTATGGACGTTGGCAAGCGATGGATCTAATAACGCTATCTTATTTTTAATAATTCATATTTAATTATACATTTACTATTAATAGTATTTTATGCAACTGCTATATAATGAGAGGCCTTAAAACACGAGTGTGGTTTTATGAAACGAGCGCCAGCGAGTTTCATAATAGGATCACACGAGTGTTTTAAGGCCTAATTATATACAGTTGCATACATTACTTTATCTACACACATATCATAACTGCAAAAAACCGTAACAGCAAAAAACCAACAAACAAGTATGGCGGCAATTCGATCTGTCCGTCAAGACGAACGTTTTTTTAAATCATAGACAAAAGAATGAAGTCCCTATTGTCATGTCACTCGAGATTAAATGTCGTGCGTTTAAATTAAAAAATCATACTGAATTGACGTTTCGTATCGATAACTGTTTTAATATCTGTGGATACTAGAATAGAGACCAACTTGAATTTTGACAGCTGTTCCAAATTTAAATTCATAACGTCACGAGGTATCGGTAATGTTATCACCAATAAACACAGACTACTAAGAGATAATACCCAATAAAGAACAGATTTACCTATTACCACAGACAAGAAAATTCTTAAAATAACATTGGTTGTAATAATGCTGGTCATTTTCTATGGTTTTTGAACGCGTTATTGAGAAATTATGATATGTGTGTAGATAATAGTATTTTATGCAACTGCTATATAATGAGAGGCCTTAAAACACGAGTGTGGTTTTATGAAACGAGCGTCAGCGAGTTTCATAATAGGATCACACGAGTGTTTTAAGGCCTAATTATATACAGTTGCATACATTACTTTATCTACACACATCATAACTGCAAAAAACCGTAACAGCAAAAAACCAACAAACAAGTATGGCGGCAATTCGATCTATCCGTCAAGACGAACGTTTTTTTTAAATCATAGACAAAAGAATGAATTCCCTATTGTCATGTCACTCGAGATGAAATGTCGTGCGTTTAAATTAAAAAATCATACTGAATTGACGTTTCGTATCGATAACTGTTTTAATATCTGTGGATACTAGAATAGAGACCAACTTGAATTTTGACAGCTGTTCCAAATTTAAATTCATAACGTCACGAGATATCGGTAATGTAATCACCAATAAACACAGACTACTAAGAGATACTACCCAATAAAGAACAGATTTACCTACTACCACAGACAAGAAAATTCTTAAAATAACATTGGTTGTAATAATGCTGGTCATTTTCTATGGTTTTTGAACGCGTTATTGAGAAATTATGATATGTGTGTAGATAAAAAAACATTAACGATTTACTTATAACTCCTTTAGTGAGTTTTTGTTTGAATGTGTGATATTCTAACTCTTTGTAGACGATGCAATAAACGAAATGCAAAATACCTCTACATCAATACGTGATCATTTACCGTTTGGAATTTCATGATCGGTTGTTTCATCTTGTTGAAGAGCGCTCTCGCCCAGTAGATGGCGCCAGCGACTGGCGGATGGTTTCGCAGCAGAGGTGGGTTCTTACGAAAACGCTACGATATTACAATAAGACGGTTAAAAATTCGAAAATTATGAAATTACAGTAAAATCTGGTCCTAAAAAAGTGACATCAAATACAAAAACCATGCAAATTTAAATATGCTATTTTTTATTTACGAATTTTAGGGGATTTATCGAGATAAAAATATCCTATATTATAAACCAGGGCTCGATCTTTCAGTTTGACAAACTGCTTGAATAACCAACTTCCAAATATCCTAACATCATTAACTTTCGCATTTATGACATTAGTACCATAAAACTTACACTATGCAAGTAACATGAACTTATTGTTTTAAACTTTCGCGATTTTCACACACATTTATAACGTCAAACGGGACTTTAACGTGGAGGTGAAGTTAACAATGATTTTATCACGCTAGAGGCCAGGAGTGCGATTAACGGCCATTTTGGCGAGTTTTAGTCAACCAATGAGATTCAAAAATCGCACGCCAGGCCACACCACCAGTTGCGTACACACTGCGTGTGCATCACGGCGCCAGCTAGCTTCTTAGAGCTACGCATGAGTAATGCAGCTCTACGAAGCGAGCTGCATACTCAGCCGGTGTAGTTCTGCCATAAAGTCCCGTTAGACGTTATAAATATACCGTAAACTTGTCCTCAATGGCGGTTATCTCCTTGATGAATTGCCGCATGACGAGATCGAACTTGGTCGCGAGTTGCCGCCGGATCGACGGCCGCGTGTCAAACTCCAGGAACTTTAACAGCACATCCAGAGCTTCCTCGGACGACCTGTGGGATAGACAGGGTTATTATTACCAGGGCTCAATTTCATAAACGTGACAGGCGACAGGTGACAGTGATAATTCGGTATACATTGCTTGCCCACTATGAAATTAAGTCTGTAAATTTGTAGCGTTACTTGTAATGTACGGCGAATTGTCACTGTCACCTGTCGCCTATCGCGTTTATGAAATTGGACCCAGACAGCGTCAATTTTGTATCGAAACTATTGAAATGACGTTTGTTAAAATTATTTTAACAAATCATGTGGCTGTTATGTGTCACATTTAACCAAGTGTGATTTTTTTTTGGGCAACATAGCTTTTTCGGGTTCAATGGACAGCGGCTGTTTAAATTTGAATTGTGCCCGTACAAAGCCGGGGCGGGTCGCTAACATTAAATAAACTCATAGATATAAGAAGACAATAGATCTGCCTACTTGTTCGGATTGTTACAAGCCTAGCGTCACCACTTTGAACGACGACGGGGTGAAGCAGGTGAAGAGGGGCTTTCAATATTTAGCCATTGGTTCAACTTTGAATCTTATCTTAAGTGAATAAAGTGCTTCTAAGTTTTCTAACTAGCAGCGACACAGGCTTCGGATAGCAGAACTGAAATTATGACGCTAATTTAACACGTACAAAACGCAGAGCTGTTTACTTGACAATTGGCACGGACAGTTTTATTCAGGTTATCCAACATAGTCTACCAAATAGACTATGGTCGGCTACTCTGCCACTGCGTTGTACACAGTTCTATAGTTTTCTCATTTCGATGACTAACCTCAAATTCCCAAAACTGGTATTGATGTAGTTCTTCGCTTCCTCCTCCAGGTAGCGCACCTCGTTCCAGAAGTCGGCCATGATGACGTCCCAGTTCTCCTTGTTGTCGTACACGAACACGCTGAAGTCGATGGTGCGGATCGGGAACACGAGGTGCACCACGCGCTTGCGCACGTCGTCGATCTGCGACGGGTCGCTGATTATGGACGCCAGCTCCATGCCGAAGATGCGCTCGAAATCTATCAGCACCTGGCGAGTGGGACATTAAAAAGAAAAACATTTATTTTCTTATGTTTTCGCGACTTGTATACATCGAAATAAAACAATTTAAACGGTTTTTATAGCGTGTATTGTAACGAATCTAATTCCCGACGTTTCGAGCCCTTTACAGGTCCCATGTTCATGGGCAGACTGACAAAAAACTTAGAATACAAACTACCCAATTTTGAAAAAATTTAGATAGATCAGTTAGTCAGGACATGTTGTTTTATATGTATAAGACAACAACAATCGTACGTAAGCTTTAGGTTCAAGTTAGCGTTTTATATTATGATGATGCTTGCTAGGCAAGTGCCGCACGGGCCGGCGCTGTACAGTAGGGGAAATATATTCACGTACCACCTTAGAACCCTATCGCAATGATCGACGCGTTAAACGCCAGGCTATGTCATACAAATGTCACGCGTATGTCTCTTCGACTAGGTTCCACGGTGGTACGTGTTTCAATTTCCTTGACTGTACCTGGATGACGTCGCCGAGGTCGCGCGCCACGTCGCCGATGTAGTCGGTGCGCGTGAACAGCAGCGGCTGGTCGAACTCCCAGCGCGCGCCCTTGCCGCTCAGCTCGATGTTGCGCCGCGTCTCCTTGTACAGCGCGTGCCAGGACTCCATTATCTTTTGCCCGGCCCTGGCTAGAGACAGCACTTCTTCGTTGGACTTGCTGGGGTGGGACAAAATGTTCGTACGGTACAATTATTGCAATAACTGACATCGGTTTTACTTGTCAAAGATTCCGTTTACCTACATTACTTCTTCAAACTATCACGTTTTATGTCGAGCATTCTATTTAAATGCAACAGTGTGCTTCGCAACTATTCTTTGACATGTGTGTATAGCGCCATGCTTACCGGCTCCAGTACATTTTTTTATGAAATAGGAAGGCAGACGAGCAAGTGGGTCACCTGATGGTAAGTGACCACCACCGCCTATAGACATCTGCAACACCAAAAAGATTACAGATGCGTTGCCAACCCAGAGGGCTAAGATGGAATACCTCTTGTGCCAGTAATTACACAGGCTGTCTTGTTCTCCACGCCGGATTACAACAGTGTAAGCACTGCTGCTTAGCGGCAGGATTAGCGAGCAAGATGGTGGTAGCGATCCGGACGGACCTTGCACAAGGTTCTACCACCCGCCGTCATTTGATGACAACTTTACGACATCACCTTACTCGTACAGTAGTATAACGCATATTTCTTACGGCGTACCGAGCTGTCCTATAGTCCAGGCTGCTAAAGCCGCCCTTATTTCAAGACCCAAGAATCTAGGGTATAGTTGACCAAGAAATTGCTTGACCACTTTTAAACCGTATTACAAAGGGATAAGGTTCAAAAGTGGTCAAGCAATTACTTGGCCGACTATACATCTACACCGATAAAACTTTTACACTGATTCAAATGTCACTGGCAACCCTACTAGTGAAACATAGGCGTTTATCAAGGGGGAGCAAAGAGGCGCCGCCACCTAAAGAACTTCAAATACAAGCTTCACACTTATAACCTAGTTTATTTTCATTAGTTTTATCAAAAAATGCCAAAACCAACATGCCCCCTTTCGCTCGGGCCTGGCTGGCTGGCTGGTAACGCCCTTAAGAAAAAATTATGGTGAACTTACTCAAAGAGTTTATGTACGTTGAGGAATCTCTCCAACTTATCGCAGAGGGCCCAGGATATCCTAGACATCAGCGGCACCATGGTCTCGTCCGTACGGTACCCTTTAGACAGCACCCACATCATGTAGATACTTTCTACCAGTTCCGGCAGCATGTCTATCACTTGGTGCAAGGGGGAGTCGTCTTCTATGACCTAAGAGATATTGGTTTCAGAGCTACAGTTGTGAGGGCAATCGGGTTTAATCAGAAGCGTTAGGAGTAAAATTTTGTTAGTAAATAAGTTTTTTAACGGTACTTTTTGTTAAGCACTTGCTATTACAAATCCAAATTCGATGGAGTATCGTTTTCTTCCATTGCATAGTTTATATAGCCATCTTCTGGCTCCATTATCAGACCAGCCCATGCTATGGCACCGTAATAGTGCATTGTCATACGACTTATAAACGTAAAAAAAAAATTCAGCACAGTTGAATTCCGAGAAGCTAGTCAAATTTAACTTAAAGATTTGATTACCCAACGTGTGGCGAAGGGAAATAAAAAGCTTTTAATAAGTAAGATCATTGGGTACTAAGAAATTAATGATTTATTTACCAAATTTTGGTTAAAAAAAAACAAAGATGACCGTGCTTTTCAAGCCATGTTCATTCGGAAAGTATGTAAATTGAGTAGCGAGTAGGTAATTACAAAATTTAAATTATAGTTTTATTTACTTACTGTAAAAAACCGCATCAAAGTCGACAAGAATTTAAGATTGTCTCCAGCCAGGTTGTACTGATCCACCAATCTTTCTTTGTAGTGTTTGAAGCTCTGCGTAAATAATATTTCATTGTATGAAACATATTTTTAGGCAACGTAGAACTCTCCAAACCAATAGCATAAGTAACAATGTGCTGAACTAATTCCATTTGCACGAAATCTTAAAAAACTCTTCGGGTGTCATCGGCAAACGTCGGATACCTATGTGATAGATATCTTAAAGTGGAAGTAAAACAACGATATTTCTCGACAAACTTCGAAGATCTTTTGTATTTGTAGAGACTACAGTGGCCCTACCATGACTGGCCAAGTTTAGTCTATCTCCATCTGCGTCCCTTTCTTATGACACTAGTTAGACAGAGACGCAGGGAGGGGTTAAACTAAACCTGGGCTGTCATGTTAGGTTCACTGGGTGAGTTTCTTGCAGCGCTTCTTCTCTGCAAAACCTTTCATTTTCTGAAGAACTGATAGAATCAGACATGTCAAAGAGCCTACTTGCATAATACAATTTTCATTATTCTTTTTCATTTTCAAGAAGGATAATTCAAACGCAACGAAATTTGTAACCTGATTTGAATGACTAGTTACCTCATGTAAGCTCTAAGGTCTCGTAGTGCGTTTCAGAGCAAAATGCACAAAACGCCAAATGTAACCAATAGCATATTAATTGCGTATTGTAAATTTTGCTGTTCGCGAGGCTCGTAGCATTTGCTACTCTTGCTAAGTGGCTAATCCGGCACTGATATGCCTTTAGCTCCTTGCGTGTTAGGGCAGTCGTGATTTTTTTGGCCACGTAACCCTAATTGATCATACCTTTTGAGGCAGAACCTCATATTGAAAATAAGAAGAGTGATTGTACCTTGTAGTTCGAATATTTTTGTGCCATAAAAAAAGGTTTTTTTTTGGGCGGAACGCGGAACTCCCGTGATCTTTCCACGGAACCCCAGTTTTGCAGACCAACTTTTCGGAACCGCTGTCTTAGTGGAGTTCACACAAAGGCTTACACCCAAGTAGCTCACTAAGCGCTATTTAAGCCGTATAGTAGCTGTATAAAGTGCTAGGGTGCTAATTGGGCAGTGACGCCTCTGTGGCATAAGAACTAATCAGAGGAGCCCGCATTCACAGCAAAACAATAAACATTTTATAATTACATCCAAATGGCTTGGATTGGCTTTATTCAGGAGCGCTAGTATCTTGACAACCATCGGCTGTTTCAGTTGCTCCACCAGCAGAGACAGTTCTGCGTCTCGCTCGCGCCAGTACTTGTATTCTGCCACCGGTCCGTTACCTTCTCGAGTCTGAAAGCAAATTCGGAATGATGTAAAGGGGGAGTGGGAAACGAGGAGGGGAGGGGAAGGGGAGCAAGACCAACAATAGTGGTAGAGCTTTACTGTAGTCAGCTGCTAGGTGCTTGCAGTGCGAATTGACCGGCTCAATCGGGGTAGTATCGCATTGTCACAGAATACTTGCGAAAAGAATTAGCTTGCTATTGCGTTTCACAGGGTGAGAATAAAATAATTCATGACCATTAGGATTTTTATAGAAAAATTACACAAATTGATACTAAAATAACCAATTTATAGATCTCTTCTTTCTAACAGTTGTCTGTAGAGATCGCTTATAGTGAAAAGATCGCCTATTGAGTACCTTATGTTTTTCTCCATATTTTTTAATGCTGTTTTATGGTGATCAATGAAGTAACTGTATTGTATAAGAAACAAATATTTAATAAAAGGAATATATCGAGTTTCTTAATGCCATGCATAGCATCGGCCGAAGCGAGACGCTACTGTGTTTTACAGGGCAAAATAAAAAATAATAAAACTGTTGCCAAGTAAAGTAGGAAGCGCTTGGCCGCTCTTTTACCTTTCCCAAGCAAGCCGTGATGGTGTTATCGATGTGAGTCTCCCACATGTTAAGAGCCTCCTGCAGCTGGGCGACGAACGCCGGGTCCTTGACGTCCAGCACCGCGTGCTCCTCCGTCAAAGCTGGTATGACCGGCATTGGGAGCTGTATCTCGCCTTCTATGTGTTCTATCGTCCTGGTAATAGTAATATAGTGGCAGGCAAACAACTTGAGCATAAATCGAGTGGAGGCGGTAAGTTTGCGCAGACACATTTGTACTAGAAACGGCTACCAGGCAGTCAAGGTCAATGCTCAAGTTGTTTGCAGATAGGGGTAACTGCTCTAATTGTGGACAGCTGTACCAGTGGACACTAATCTTAGAGCTAAACTCCATCATCGTCCAAGCTATCCCCATGTTTCTCTCTTCCCTGCCTTCAGGAGGTCAAAGAGTAGGCAGGGGATAAAGAAGCATATCGGTTGCTCCATTGATGAGAGAGTATAGCTTTAATATTTAGAGATTGTCCACAGGTAGACCAGCAGCCTCTATTTAAAGGGACGGTTTCCTCCCCATCCTAGCGTTTTTTCGTTTCCTAATTCGAGGTACGCTTTGACCGTGACCTCAGATTTTGCAAGTCAGATTATTACATTGGAGCAACTGCTGTCTGACCTCCGTAACCCCTATTACTGGGAAACCGGATAGATCCTTAACATGAATGTGCAGGTTTCCTCAATTTTTTTCCAAACATTAGGAGCGTTGGTACGTAAGTTAGAGAAACTCATTGGTACATGGCGAACGCTGGCTATCGAACCCGGTACTTTGCGATCACGAGTCCAACCCCCTATAGCCACTAGGCCATCAACGCTGTACGATGTAAAGAGGCAGATTTAGTACAGAAAAACAGCTCCACCATCCAAAGTGGACTTTAGCGTCGCGTCCGATATTTTATCCCGCTTATCCCGATCCTGTAGGCTTCGAGATTACGTAACCCGGATCGATTATATCGTTCCACCGATATAGTATGAGGCTAATAATCAGGTGTCAACATCTAGGGTACCTTTAAATACATATAACGTGTGTAAATACGTTCTATTTTCCGTATGGTTTTCAATAAAGGAGTATTTGTCTTATCTTGTTTTGTCCTTTTCACATAAAACTATCGTGAGACTCGGACATATTAAAAAAACGGATCACTCACGTATTTTAAAATCGAGAAAGTTGTTTTGTCTTGTTCTCTAGACGATCTGAGAGGCGGATAGCGTCTCTCTTTTATACTACCTATGCAGAGAATGTAAAGGATGAAGATAAAAAAAAACATGAACTAACCATTCAACAATCCCAACAAGATCTTTTATATCAGAGGTGACTTCATCAGCTGTGCTCTTCTGTTCAGTCGCCTCATCGCCTTCAAAAGAATCATCCTAAAACAGTTTAGTTACTTAATTCGCAAATATAATTATGATGCGTAACCAGACCAGGTGTAGTCGTCAAAGCCATAAAACAGAATATACTGGACGTTCAGTGTGCAAGTGAGAAAGTAACCTATCATGGCAGATATACAAGATGGAAAGAAAATGCCAATGAAATTTGTACATATCCTGTTTTAAATAATAGGCAGCCCATAGAAATAGTATAGCATAGAAAGAGTTATAAAACTGAAAGCGGTATTCTATTAGCTGATCTCTTTACTTTAAATGCCTTGTGTTTGGAAGGAAGGCAGGGAATGCTGAGGTTACAGGTTTGAGTCCTGTCATTACCCTAATTTTGCTTTGTGTTGTCATAAAATAGCCTTTAACGGTAATAATTTTGATGTTTAAAAAATTTAAGTTAAATTTAAGAAACACTTTGCATTGTTCTTGTTAGCTAACTAATATAATATAAAATTTTACCTTCCAATAAAATTATTATTATGTTTCCTTCACGTCCGAGGTCTGCTTTAGAGAGACATCGTTGCCAACGGCCGTAGGTCGTCAGATGTCGCTACATCCGTGATGCAGAATCCCGCGCCAACAAGCACTTCCTGTGGATTTGACTTCCGCCTACCTGTCAACCTCAACTTACGACTAACTAGCCGCCATGTTTTTCAATCATTATAGGCGAGTGATGCGGTTTGGTGGGCCCACCAGGTAGCCATTACTCGGACCTCGGACGTGAAGGAAACATAATAATAATTTTATTGGAAGGTAAAATTTTATATTATGTGTTCCGTATCACGTCCGAGGTCCGCTTTAGAGACCTGTTTGTTATCTCCTGGTGGCGAGTTAGGAGTCAACGTGGTGACTAATGGCAATAATGTGACAATGTGAAGAAATAGGTACCTGTTGAGTAATACCAAAAGCAAATAAAATATCGCACATTTGCAATAAAAGTATAAACAAATTCAGCAAACTCAATAAAGGACTTACGACAGGCTATTCAGTACTATAAATAACAGTCTGTATTCAGAAACAGATTTAACACCGCGTTAATAGCACACTTCTGAAGATAATCAGACAGTAAAAACAATTTAGTACCCAGCTGCCCGTTAAGCTAGATGGGACGTTATTAACAGAGTATTTAAGTACTTTAAATGGTAAAAAAAACCTTTCGAGAATGGGTACCAGACGTAGCAGGCATGCCGGTGGTAGCAGGGGCTTCAGTCTAACGGAGATAACGGAGTATTGTTCGCTCCCACGTCTGCCAATCAAATCGGTTTTGCAACCTAATTAATGGTACAAATGGTGAGGTCGAACTATCAAGCTAATAGTTCTTTTAATATTTGTAATATGTTAGTATGTCAAGTATTTATCTATGGCCTATGCAGCCTGACAATAAAGGTCTTTAATAATATACCAAGTTGTAACAATGTTGAACGTAGATACTAACACCCTGCGCCGGTATATAAAGTACGCGAGCGGGTTATCCTCTGGTAAAGTCAAGACGATTATAGGTCAGGGTAGTTATCCTTAAATAATCTTGCAGATTACTCTCTGAAGGAAACGGGTCTTAACAGTAAACGCTGGAATCGTTACATTTTGCGTAGGGTCAACTCAAGCTCTTACAGTATGCATATACGATGAGAAAACATGACAGAACTCGTTGCCCTGCTAGCAGGATACGGCGAATAATTCTTTACGGATCGTGTTGTACAGTGTCTTACCGTAGAAGTGACTCTCTTATGACAGTCAATCGCAATCGCCAAACCACGTGACGGCCCGTTAACCTCTGCGCTGTAGTGTGGCCTGACCAGAAGCAGCAGTCGCAAAGGAATCCGCAACACAGCCAACGGATAGCGCGGCGTACAGTCGGCCTCAATGTCGAAACGGGTCGGCAGAAGCAGCAGCGGCGAGGGGCGAACGTGAAATCAGCAGCTGGTACGACAACACGTCATCATCGTTGCGGTAACTGGCAGGCGAGAGCAGCGCGATAGGCGATAAAAACCGGCGAGTGCAGCGGTAGCGCTTTGTGGATGCGCCTGCCTGGTAATAGCAGCGGCCAAGAAGGATAGCGCAGCAAAGCCAAGCCAACAGCTAGCGCAGCACCAAGTCCATTTTGTCTCCGTACGACAGTAACAGCAGCAACAGCGTAGGAAGCAGCGGCTCCGACAGAGCGTTACTGCCAGGCACGCCCACATTTCTCAAAATGACGCGCGCGTTATCAATCACACCGTTTCGAAACTTATTAGCTAACATAGCTGGTGGTGCAAAAGCTGATCAAAAATCCATAACAACTACCCGTGAAACTATGTAGAAAAAATATTTGTTGTTAAAGGTACTGTCCAGTGCATGGATGTATGAACGTGAACGAACGATAGAACTGCAGTTTATTCAATGTTGTATACATTTACTTAACAGACTAGGTTACGCAAAGAGTACGAATCGGAATCAGTATATCAGTATCAGACCGCGACCATGTCACAATATGCTAGTGCCTATCTGTTTCGAAGCACTGCAAACAATATCTAATTTGTGACGGTGTGGCAGCCCGCCATGACGAGTACAGCATAGCCGGCAGTCAGGGCGACAGCTGTAATGGGCTTGCAGGCTACAGTCGTGATGAACGCGCAGTTAAGCCAGCGGCTAGCCCGCTAGCTCGCGCTATAGCGGCTTGACAGGGGCAGCGGATGAGAAAGAGGCGTGAAGCTTCGTGAAGGTTAGCGCGAACGCTCGTCCGCATCACGACTGCAGTTGCCCGAGCGGGACCGAGGGTGGAAGGAACGCGCGGCACAGCCCGCTGCTAGTGTGGCAGACCGCGCGCTTCTCGGGTGCAGCGGCCCGCAGGGCGGCACCCGCAAGAGGCGAGCAGTAAAGCCCGCGATTACGGTGACGACCTCGTAGCCGTAGCGGCCTGGCAGATGCAGCGGCCGCGAGACGCGCGCCACTAGTCTAGGCCGACAACCAATCGGGCCTCGCAGCGGTAACGGCTCGGCAGAATCGGCGCGACTGTATGCAAACGTCTAGGCAGACAATCATTTGGCCACGCAGCTGTAGTGGCCCCGCGGGAGCAGCGGCAGTGACCGGCGCGCAGTTAAGCCAGCGACTAGGCCGACAACCATTTGGCCTTGTAACTGTAGCGTCCGGCAGGAGCAGCGGCAGTGAGAGGCGCGCAATTAATCAGCGTCTAGGCTGACAATCATTCGGGCTCGCAGATGTAGCAGCCTGGCAGGAGCAGCGGCCATAAGAGGCGCGCCACAAGTCAACGTCTGTATCGGGTTGGCAGGACCAACGGGCACAAAAGGCGCGTAGCATAGTTGAAGGCTGCCGCGACAGTATTCAGACTTACATCTGTAATAGGTTAGCACCAGCGGCTAGCACAACAGCCATTCGCGACGGTATCGAAATCGCGCTGAGACAGCAGCAGAGTGGCGCGCAATATGGCCAGCAACTTGTGCAAAATACCTGTTGATTTAGCAGCCGCAGGACGGGTGCAATAAGTAGAGCCAGCAACCATTTACAAATTATCTTGGTCTCGTAGCTGTAGGTGCAGCAGCTGCAAGGGAAACGCAGCATAGCTGACGGCGTAACGAGATAGCCCATCGGCATCGCTGCTAATCGGTCAAAAGGAAGTAATTTCGCGGAGTGGACCAGTGCAGGTGGTCCAAACGAGTGAAGGCGACAAAGGGGAAGTGCCTGTACGCAGCAAGCAGCATTGCAGCAGCAGCGGTATCGCCTCTCCCAGTGGGGGATAAAGGTTTAGAAGACCCAGCAAAGTTACAGCACTGGTACCGGCAGACAGACCGAATCTTTCGTTTAAGACGGACAGACTCGTCTGGGCGAACTATCGTGCGTTTATCTTGGTTTGACAGTTTCTTGTTAACATAGGTAGTATAGTATAATACTGCACAGTCATATTAAGGCAAGGCGGGAAAATAAAGCGAGGCGTTAGCGGTACTAGCTTTAGTAGGTAAACCATTTCAAAACAGACAGAGGTCTGAGGTTATTTACAGCATCATCTAACGTTTCAAACGGAACACTGACAGAACACTAAGAAGTGTCGATTCATAAAACAGTTTTGATAATCTAAGTTGCAACCTGAAAAGTAAGCTTAAAACTAAATAGAAAGTCGTTCCGAGTACTGTAGGACGGGGCGACCCGACATCCTACTTATAAAATACCATCGAGGAATATTAAAGACTATAAAATTCTTTTATAATGAAAGTAAATGTGGGTAGTGATAACACTACCTACTTTCTGAAATCGCCTCGGGCCGCGGTAGGCGCGTAGTTTCACCCGGCTGCCGACAGAAGGGAGGGTTATGCTCGTATGATTTTCTTGTACCCCCCCCCTTTTTTTGAGAACTTTTGCGCGGCACCGAAGGATCGGAGTTTAATGTCAATGTACTCCTACATGTTGTCGTTAATTGGGAAAATCGCTAATCCACTAACGCTTCGCGAAGAAACGGACCGGACCCTCAATTTTAATCAATCTGGAGCTTCAAAGCATCTGGTATCGTGCGCCGGCAGAAGAGCCTTTAAAAGGCAGAAGCCATCGCCAGTCACGCACGATCGCAGCATCAGACTGGACCGCATGGCCGCTCACGTCTCGTAACCCGCCGTCAGGCCGGGGGGGCCCGCGTTCGGGGCGGGCGGGGCCCGCGGGGACTCGGGAACTCGAGGGAGCCCCGGCGCTTGTCAGGGTTCTGGATCAGGCTCCGGCTCCGGCTCCGGCACGGGCGCGAGCAGAGGCTCGGGCGTCCTACTTTTACGCCAGCGGACGGGGTTGCGAGATTCACATAATAATATCGTTCAGCTGACTCACCGACTGGTTTAAGAGACATCGGAACCTTCATTTCGGTCCGGCGGGGGATGCGGGGCGGCGCGGGGTCTGCGGGGCCCGCGCCGCCGCCGCGAGCTTCTCGACGCGACGCTCCGGATCTGACGCGGGACTCTCGTTGCGGGACTCGCGCAACACACACGGAAAATCGTTAGAAAGATAACACGAACTCTCTAACGCAAAAAATCGTTAAGCGGAGGAATTGTACTTTTATCCCGAAGACCTCGCTTAAAATAGTGTACGTGCGAAACCAGATTATCACGATCGATCGTGATTATGCACGTGATTACGCTCAAAATCTCCTGAAAGCGTGTCACTCCTCGCCGACTAGGGCGGTATGAATATTTACGGACTTACCCTCTTTTGTGACACGAAAATTTTAACAAAATATTTAAGGTTTGATTTAAATTATTGTTAAAGAGGGAGAATTGAGCTGTGAATTCAAAATTCAACGTGATAAATGAAAATTGTAAAATAATTAAAGCGACGAATACGAACCATCTTCACCGAACGGCGAACGACGCAATAATGATTGAAAAACATGGCGGCTAGTTAGTCGTAAGTTGAGGTTGACAGGTAGGCGGAAGTCAAATCCACAGGAAGTGCTTGTTGGCGCGGGATTCTGCATCACGGATGTAGCGACATCTGACGACCTACGGCCGTTGGCAACGATGTCTCTCTAAAGCGGACCTCGGACGTGATACGGAACACATAATATGTATAAGGCAACGATAATATGATATATTTCTTATTACTAACCTAATTCTAATATCTCTGAAATAAACCATATTCAATTCAATAGTTACCCCTTCAATATATTCTATGGAGTCCTTCGGTTCCTCAAACTTGGCCAAATCGGCTGACATGGACCGCATGTTTTTAATTCTATAAAATAAAAAATAAGCCGTGTACAGCACATTTTCCTTAAAGTTGTAGCGTGTTAGGCACGAAACATAGCAAGCGCCTCGAGCGCAGCGCCTCGGGCGCCGCGTGTCCGTGCGCCCGCCGAACGGATATGCAGCGCCCGACGCGCGGCGAGCGCGTGAGCGGGCGACTAGGATGACGCTACTTTTTGGCAGACTTTAGCGCCGCGTGAAAAGCAAAACAACCAGTGAAATTACTGGCACAAGAGGTTTTCCATTTAAGCCCTCTGGGTTGCCAATGCATCTGCAGTCTCCCTGGAGTTATGGAGGCTATGGACGGTGGTAAAAACTTGCCATCGGGTTACCCACTTGCTCGTTTGCCTTCCTATTTTGTAAAAAAAGGTGACTCCTTTCATCGTGACTTGGATCAAAACCGATACACCAGCACCACAAAATTGTCATAGCTCGCACCCGACTAAGAGTTGCAGTCAGTGCCAGTGGGACAATATGAACATTCGCTCACAATTGCAGATACGTTGCCCCAATATACCCTACTACATGTGTTCTGTATGGCGTCTCGTATTATTAATTTTAACAATTACCTCTTTTCAGCATTTTCGCCTCTTGCTATGTTTGACATCCGCCGGTAATCTGACGGGCGGAGGTAATTTACCTGTAATGTTTTTCAAAGATACCGTTAGGAGGAGGTACTTCTACACTGTCGATAATATCAAACCCGACTCTTTTCGGAAACCCGATTCTGTTGGTCTTTTCAACCTCTTCAAGTAAACACTAGCTAAACAGCTACTTAGAGCGTCCTCTACGTCGCGCGGGTGCACGGAGCGGGTGCGCGCCTATCGAATAAATAGTATGGGCCCGTACCCGCGCGAGTTAGCAGACGATCTCATACTATTTTTCTATAGGCGTGCACCCGCTCAGTGCGCCCGCGCGACTTAGCGGAGGCCCTTACTTCTTCAATTGACTGGTCATTAAACTCATTAGTATGAAATCGAGTAAGGCAACTTTTCCTACATTTTTGTTATGAAAATAAATGGTGTCTTACTTTAGGTACTAAGAGTTGGAGAATGAGCGGAAGGCCATTGTGCCATAGCAAAAGGAACGTATTATAACAGTCTATATTTAATACGCATAACGTATTAAATATAGACTTCAACAAGGGCCTTCTGCTCGTTCCCCTAATTGTAGATTATTGCGAGCCAGATAGAGCTATCAGTTAGTGTAACGCCTGCAGGGCAACAGGTAAGTAGGGGGCTAGGGGGGAGGGAGGTTGTAGCTATCAGTAAAAAAAGAACACTTCCGCGGATTTTGTTTATGGGTCAGTCAACTATTTTATCCACGCTTTTGTTGTCTCTAGCGTTACCGAAATCGTCTCTGGGGCTACAGCAAAACCGTGTTTTCGAAATGACATTTAATTGTTAAAGTCAAAGCTTAAAAAATCTTTATTCAGATTAGGCTTACAGGAAGCACTTGTAAAGTGCATGTCATAAAATTTACCATGATATCGGAAAAAACCTCTGATGAGAAGATACCGGCAAGAAACTCGACGAATTTAATGTTTAATAATTTTAACTCTTGTAGTATAGCTTGTACAAATGTACACCGTAAATTAATTTAATAAAAACCTATTTTAATACTTAATAAAAAACTCCGTTTTTTGAAAACCCGGCGGACATTGATTGGCCCTTATAACCAAAATACAAACCTGAGACGCGGTTTCATCCATTTTATGATGCGCCCCCGCAAACGACATTTGGCGGGACACCATGTTGGACGATGACGTTTGGCTCATCACTGTGATCTCGCGGAATTGCTTTCGGAAAAGTGGTATGAAGTACTGAAACAAAACAATCAGGTAACCTTTTGCTTGAATATATATATGTCGCACAGACGCAGCTATTTTGCACGAGCCCGGCACTGGTTTCGCGGAGTAGCAAGGTAATTTGTTTCACTTTATGAACACCTTTAGGATAACCAATGGTGGGCTGACGGGTATCGGTGACGTCACAATGACAAACGATACTGTTAACATGAATATCACGACAAAATTGCAACCGTCAGCCGCCATTTAAAGATAACTGTTACGACTATAGCCATAGCTTAGCAGTGTTCGATGGAATATATCAGGTGTTTATGGTGACACATAAAAAGAGCGTTAGCGGTCAACCTGCGCAACAGGGTCTGGAGTGCGATGTTTGAACCTCAGCGGGTGACTAAAGCTCACAGAAACGGCGGACTCTTAATGAAAAACGGCCACTTTGGTGATCTTTAGTCACCAGGTGAGATTCAAAAATCGCATTCCTGGTCTGATTGGTGCTAGGTACCGATGTATCTAGTTATTTAAAATGACATCTAATAGGCAAGTTGCAGAAAGTTTTTAAAAATAACGAAATATTCTCGCTTCCGTCGTCACTTTAGTCATAACTTTTCACATCAAACACTTACCTCTTTCAACTGCGTGCCCAAGCTCATAAGCACTTTTCCCGTAGTGATACCAACAAGGAATTTCTCAGCCATCGTCGCCATGGTAACCTGGTCGTTTTCAGCCAACGGCACGCCCTCTGGCGTCTGACGCACGAAGTATATGTAGCGCCGGTTCCGCTGCGTCACTTGAGGGGTGAAGGCTCCAAATACTGGGATCAGTTTGGGGTACTTGATGATGCGAGGCACTGATCTCTGATGGGAGGAAACTGTGAGTTAACTATTAGCATACAATCAAAATAATTATTTTAAAAATATCATAAATAACGTCACAAGGAGCATCTTTAGATAAAGAGTTATGCATTGAAACAGCATGTTTATTATAAACCAGATAAAAGAAAAAAGAATGAATTTAATATTTTATGTGAAAAATTACTATAAAAAAAATTCGTCCCGTTTCATAAAATTATTATTAGGACTATATAGTTACAAGGATTATAGCTACATTGTAGTGTTAACAAAACGTCAATAGATAGCATTTTTCGTTGTAAGTAAATTTGTAAACACAGATGTTCAAAATCAACGCCATAGTCCAACAGTCCTGTGGGGTGATTTTCGACTTTCGACCGCCGCCAGCTGCGCGCCCACCAGCGCCGGTTAAAATATACGCTTGCGAATTGCATTGGCCCGCAGTTATCAAATTTGGAGCGCTCGAAATTCAAAAATCGACCAGCTCTGTTGCCAGTCCCAACCACTCCATAATATACTTCACCTACATTACAATGGAAGATGCCTTATTCTATCTGCCCTGGTTACTATTAAGGATAAGCAATTAAACATTGTCTTACAATAATGGTGTAATACTCCAAGGTACCATCGATATCTGGGTCTACTTCCTCGGGAGCTGAAAAAAACCGAAATTGAAATGGTCAATATGGCGGAAATCAATAATTATCATACTTTTTTTACAGCAAAGCGGTCGTCCATTAATCATGTGATGTTTTCAGTATCTTTTTTACCCCCCGCCCCTCCCCTCGCCCTTCGTGATACGTGGCGAGATTTAAGACACCCCCCGTACTCAAAATTACGTTTATTTTTTGGTAAAAAATATCAGAATATTGTCATTAAATACCTGTTTAATTTTGAAAAACTATCAAAGTTAAGCACCGTGATAAAAATTTTCGGACAGACAAAAAGGTTGTGTTCAGCGATAAATAAATACACGCGACATTTTACTACACCCCGCTGTGATATTTCGTGATTTTTCCGAACCCCACCACTTTCGAGCCTCACGTGATTAATGGACGAACCCAAATGAACTCAACTATTATCATCATCATCATCATTTCGTCCCTCAGGAGAGACATAGCTCCACTACATTCCTTTAAAAATACAAAAGACTGTCGTGCGGTTGGTACTAACCAGCAACCGGGAATTGGTTGACGACGAATAAGCGACAGTGGCATACTTGTTCTGGTAAGGACTACACAAAATAGGTCTGAATCCGTACCGCGGTTCACTAAAAATTGCTAACTACTTTTGTAGACGGCTAGCGAGAGAACTTACGCGGCGGGAAAAAATATGTGTCCTCAGCGGTGATCGGAGACTCCTCTTCCTCAACGTGGAAGTCCATGGATGGCTTCGTCAAATCTGGCTCGCTCTCCGCCGTGTCGGCCACTGCGGTCTCCTCTATGTCTGTTAATCAGCAAGTGTTATGAATCGGGAGAATGTATGGTAGGTCTGGTAGGTACGGTAGGATCGGATGTGTGTAACCTAAAACCAATTTAAAAAGACATGTCTAATGTCAACCAAAGTTGTAATTGGCAAAATCCATTTCGACCCAGAGATGGGAAGCCATTAATAAAAAAAAAAGTGTTATGAATGACGTTCAGATGTTTATAATGCTGACCATACACGGGCAATTGGATCTTTGCGGTTATTTGTGTCTAACGGCAGACTCATCAGTTTGCACCTTAAAAATATCTTATCGGGTTAAAAAATATATGCATTGGTACTTTTTTATTGCAAAAACTGTCACAGGCTATGCATTTTATCAAGCATAGTATTTTATGATCTATATTATAAAATTAAAAATAGAAAATTTTAATTTAAAATTAAATGTCGTACAAAATATTAAAACCTTACTTACCGTCGTCAGGTTCCATATCTAGAAAATCAAACAAAAACACTTTATTACTAATATACTTTTGTATGTCCGTCTAATAACTATCTTTGCTATATTGGCGTTGGCGTGTCCTTAGCGCCGTACAATGACAATAAACTCTGAAGATGCATTGAAATAAGAGTTATATTTGCTGCAGAATAAAGGTTGTCTTTCCTAAAATAGGGTGGGATTGGTGTTCAGAAAAATGAAAATTCGGATAAATATCATTGGGATAAATGACGCATTCGGATAAAGGATGCATTCGGATAAATATGCATACGGATAAATGTGCATTCGGATAAATGTTCATTCGCATAAATGTGCGTTCGGATAAATGATACATTTGGATAAATGATGCATTAGGATAAATGATGCATTAGGATAAATGATGCATTAGGATAAAAGATGCATTAGGATAAATGATGCATTAGGATAAATGATACATTTGGATAAATGGTGCATTTGGATTAATGGACCCCAGCAACATAACATGTTACCACACTTACCTTTCATACTTTTCATGCTTTTGACACTCTTCATGCTTTTTACACTTTTCATGCTTTTCAAGCTTTTTGCCTCAAACACAACCGACTTGTCGGGGGGTACCTCCGGTTCTCCCTTCTTCCCTTTCTTTTTCTTCTTCTCCTTAGGTGGTGGTGGAGGTGGAGGGGGAATCAATCCTGATGATGAAGAAATAAAATAAATACATCTTTATTCATTAAAACAATAATAATTAATTGTAATTGGTTCAAAAGTGTTGAAAGTTTAAAAGTGGTTCAAAAGTGCATTGACATTGCAGGAAGCTCTCAAGTGGTGATCGCTTTACATCAGGTCTAAACACCAGATGCATGTGCTCTCACTCGGTGTGGATGGGAAATATGCTGTATTTCCTCAGCTGCGGAGCCCATCATTTGAGTATTTTCACATTTAAGAAAAAGACAAATATATGGTAGTTTTAACATAGGTATGACAATTTACATCCATCCATACCTCACTAGGTTTATGAGCCATGTAACTAGGGAGTCGAAACCCGGTTTTTTTTCTCTAAGAAATAACCGGTTTTATCCGGTTTTTCATACAAAGTAAAACTGGTTTTGCATTTTGTACATGAGCACGGCCAGAGAGTTTAGGTAAGAGGCGTAATGACCCTCTAACGGACCCTAAGAAAAAAGCTTAGTCTTTTGTTCCGCAGCAAGCTTGTTAACAAGTGTAATTAAATAAAAGCTTTTAAATAGGATTTGTTTCTTACTCCATTCTGTAAACTCTTTATCTTCATGGATAAGTTTATCCACAATAATTTTAGACACATAGAAAGTCTTTTTATCTAATTCAAGTTCCTCAGGTTGGATTGGTGATGCAATAAATGCTGAAAACTTTCTCCTCATTTCTTCATCATCAAACATTTGGTAAAATAGCTCCTTATCATCCATCCCGATGACTGACAGGATCCGATCCCTGATCCATATGGAACGTGGATCATTTTGAACGTTGATCAGATCTACATCCAGTACATTGCTGAGATGCTGACTTGAAGATAGCTGCTCAGGTATTTGTTCCGGCAACTGCTGTGCCACAGCCATTCTGGAAATATTTTTGTATTGCAATGATGCAAAAACTAAAATAGGTAGTTCATTGGGCACAGTGACCAAGTACCTAAATGACTGGCTCAGATTTAGTATATCCCTCCCTGCGTCTATGTCAAACTAGTGTCATAAGAAAATGACGCACATACAAATTTAGTCATATAAACTAAACTTGGTCAGTCATGTCAGGGACAGTGGAGAACATAACATGAACATAACATGAATCTATGGCACCAAAAAGGCACCAACTCAGCATTGCCAAGGCATATTTATGCAAGTACCAGAATGTTGGTCTGAAATGTAACTAGATGGCGCTAGTATGCACTCAACATTTAGTTTGATAAATGGATTTAAATACTAGAATGTATCATTAAAATTAGATTTTTATATTGCGTTTTAATATTAGTATGCAAGTTATGTACATTTTTGCAATACAGAAAAAGAAACAGTATGGGTCCTCTATTTATTTTTCTATTTTCTGTATTCTACAAAAATATGGGGAGTCTGAAATCGTACTAGGTTTACTTGTTGAATTAAGCATGTACAGTCAATCAAATTCATTTCTGAGCCGCTGTAGAACCTTTTCACAGTAAAGCTTATTAGAACTTGTCAGAGAAAATGACAAAAACCCACATAAATAACTCATAGCGACAGGGTTCTATCAGTGTAGTGGCCCAGAATTGAAATAGGCAAGTAGGTTGACTTACCTAAGTCTTTCTTTCATGCCAATATTCGGTAAATTTGGTGAGGCGAAGTACAAGCATAAAGTATTTTATCATTAGATTGTATTTAGTACATTTTTGGGTATTTACCTGAACTCGAACAATAAGGAACCTTACTGCAACTTGTTGAATACCATTTTTCACATTCCCTCCACAGAATTCAGATTCACAAGCACTAGACTTGTTACCTAGGAGAATCAAAAATGAGTTCTCCTATTTTACATCCATATTCTAGTTAAGTTCTATTATTATTTATTGATTAAACAATAACCGTATCTAATCGGCAATAATAAACAATGGAAATTAGGAAAACGTAAATAAGTCAAACTGTCATGGCAACTGTTGACAGCTATTTGAATTCCTCGCGCAACAAAATAATAATGTTGCTAGGAGCAAGAATCCTAAGTCTTATGGAGGTTGGGGACAATTGATCAATGTTTTGTATTTACATCCAAGTTAATTAAGATAATTTGACAAATGTGACTGAATTTTAAATAACCAATCGATCGATTATTCAGTTAATACTTTATATTCAAACTGAAGGTTCAGCATGATTATTTTTAAATGTAGATATTTCATATTGGTGACTGGCAATTTAACTTGAGACGTTTTTCTGTGCCCTAAAGAAGTCAGGGTATTCCCCTGTCTTTGTTGTAAAACGGTGCCATCATGGTGCCATGAATCAGTGTTTCCACTTTTAGGGATTTCGCCCTTTTTGGGAAAAACCGATCTAAGTAAATAAAGTATGTTTTAGGGCTTCTTAATTTTTAACAGATATTTAGGGCAATTTAGAGTAAAATAAAACTTTAGGTGGTAAGTTCAGGAATGGCTTTTTATTATTTTATTTATTTATTCAAATAAAACTTTACAGAAATACAGTTAAAATCAATGCACTATAAAAATCAAGAAAAACAATTCATCCATCACTGGCGCCATGTCCACTATGGGCAGGCTGACTTGAACCTCCGAAACACAACACCCTTTGGCCAACTTTATTCCTACTAAGGTCGTAACATGAGCGTCCAAGTTTAATTTATCTCTCAGTGGTTCCCTTTCTTATGGCTCCAATCAGACAAAGCCGTAAGGAGGAATCAATTAAATTTGAACGATCATGTTAGGTTCGGATATCATGACTGATGCACGGAATTTGTCGATTGCGAAACCAGGAAAAAAGTTCTTAAATAAGACTTACTTTCAATTAATTAATTAATTTAGTATTTAAGCACTTATTATTTCATGACATAATTCTATGGTTTACTTAAAGCTGATTACTTAACACTAGTACTTAAATAGTATTTAAAATAGTTATAATTTACTTCTTTTATTTACATGTAAGTACATCAAGCTATGTAACTATTCTAAAAGTATATTAAATATATATCTGTGAAGTCTTTTAATTATCAGTTATTCAGTTTTAATAACCATATTGTCTTTGTGTTTTCGGATAACCGTTCCCATTATTACTATCATCAAACTGTTCTAATCTAGAGTTTAAATTGTGGTTCTGTAAAAGTCGTTGTCTCGTGTCCAGAAAACCTATCGATCCCTGAGGAGCAGAATATGAGGAAGGTCCGTCATAAATCGCGTTGAGTTTCCTTTGAGCAAGTATTTGTTTAGCTGAAGGATGATCAACGGAGAAGTCAACGTTGGTAGCCAAAACATCGCTTCTACGATTAGGATTTTGAATTTGATAACCTGCGTTATTATTGTTATTATCATTATCAGCTTTAGGACTTCCGAATTCGTTTAATTTAAAAGCATTAAGTATTCTCTCTTGCTCCTTTTCATCTTCAAGTTGGTAACCGACTGAGGGAATGAACTGGAACGATGATAGAAAGTTATCATTGCCTTGTGTTAGCTTAGCACTTTGATTGGCACCATTATTTGGTTGCAATTTTCCATTACTTTGATCATTCTTTCCAAGCACATTATTGTTTAACTTTGTATATACGTAATAGGATTGATCTTTTTTGTAAGTCAAGATTTTATTCTTTTCTAGAGGATGCGGTATCGTACCGATGATGTTGTCCTGCAATTGTGCCGATATGCCTTCATTGTTTAAAAAGTTATTGACAAATGCTTGGGAACTTTCTTGACTGTTGACGTTATTATCGTTTGGAGCGACTTGTAGCTTTGCAGGGCTAGGCACAGGTAAGCTGTGGGACTTAACAATTTCAACTTCTGCGCTCGATTGTTTCACTACATTGTTATTGTTTACATTAACATTCTGATTAGACCCACGAAGATGGTCCGCTTCGCTGTATTGGTTGCTAATATTATCAGACTGGATTAACTTCGTTGGACTTTGTTGATTATAAATCTGTTTGGTCACTTCTGGAACTGGCAGCTGGTACAGTTGCCCGCTGTATATTTGGTTTTGATTAGCGGGAGCTATGATTGGTCTGTAACCGTTTCCGAATTGGAATTGTGATGAGTAGAAGCTGCCTGATTGATGTGGCGGGGAATTATACTGGGCATTTTGTCTGGTGTTGGGTATGACGTTGTTAGTGTATTGCGAGTTTTGGAACTGGGTGCCACCATTTGTTGTGGTCGTCTGAGATGTGGTCACGATTTTCGCGTTGCTGAAGTTGTTGCCATTTTGATTGTTGCCTGAGTATTGCGATGATGTCAGCTGTGATATTTGGTTAGTGATGCGGGCTAAGTCATCGTTGTTGACGTTCTGGAACTGTGACTGTGTGGGTGAGTTCGATAGAACATTCTGTTGTGCGATGTTGTTGTATTCTTTGGCTACATTAATAGAGTTAGCCAGCAAAGAGAACACCAGTGCCTGTGAATCAGAAAATGTGGAATTTTTATCAACTATTAGCTTACCTATAGGGATGAATGTAGGGGTGGTACTAGTAGCCAATTGATTTGTTAAAACTAAATAATTGCTGCTGCCTGTGTTAAGTATTTCCAACCTGTCAAAATCACTTTCGTTGCGGCTTTTGAAAAGATATGTTGCCACTTTTTCGGGGATTGATATTTTTAAAGATACAGTCCGTTCGATTGTGTTTGTTGGCAGAGTCGGTTCTTTGAAAAAAGGGAGATTAGAAAGCTGGTTAGTATTTTGATTGTCTTTGAAACTTTCGACTGGTGGTTCCAGGTCTATTGAAGGGCTTTGCGTTAAGCGGGAACTTTGGGATGCGACTGGTACAGAGGACGGTGTTAGGCTTTCTTTACTTCCGGTGTTTGTGTCTGCTGGCAAGTAGGTGTCATCAGGATAATCGACGGAATTAATATCTTGCTGAAGACGACCAAACTGTTCGTTAGATGTGGATTTCAAAAGTTTACTTGTATCCTTAACAATGTCATTAACAGTGATATCAAGTTTTTCCTTTGTTAGTATATCGGCGAACGTTAAATTGTTATGATTAGCATTAATGCGAGAATGTTTCGTAAGAGAGAATGTTGGTTTGTTAGAATTTTCCTTAGTTGGCGCTACATAAACTGGCGAAGGAGAAGTAGGGGAGGCCTGAAGCTGTGCACTTTGAGATAATGGAGCTCGTAAGTTTGCATTGGGGGATAAATATTGTCTAGATAATACTAATGGTGAAGGTTGGGGTGGAGGAAGGTAAAGTCTAGCTATAGGATTAAAAGTCGTCGGAGCCAAGTAAAAGCGAGAAGATTTTGTCGGCTCTGCTGTGGTCGGTGTCTGGTATAACCTAGCTACCGTTGGAGCTGGAGACGTAGGAGAGAGGTATACTCGAGAAAGCTCTCTTACTGTTGAAACTTGCTTGGCAGCCGCTGTAGGCTTATTATAAACATACGGAACTTCTTCGTTAACTAACTTTTCTGTTGGCGATGGCGTGGTGGGCCTATTGTATACATAAGGGGTACTTTCATCTACTTGATTTTCACTGAAAGTTTCAGTAGGTCGGCTGTAGGAGTATGGAGTTGGTTCTGCAATTAATTTTCCTGATTTGGACGGTTTTACAATCCATGTTTTGAATACTATTCGGGATTTAGGGTTACCTGTTTTAGGTTCTTGAATGATTCTGTTAAATGTTAGTGTTTTTGTTATGACTGTAGAAGGAACGTCTGCGTTGCTTACCAGATTCTCTTTAGCTTCATTGCCAATTTGCCCGCTGATGTCGCTGGAAAATTGAGGTAGTGTTGCTGAGGTGTACGGTTGTTTTTCTTGATTGGTGTTATAATTGTATTGCTGTCTTGACAATGAAATTCCGAACTCTGCTTGTTTCCCACTGTTCCATTGCGCTGGAGTATTGTTAGTGGTGTATTGTGCGAGTTGTCCGTTAGTTTGTGTTCTCTGACTGTTGAAGTTTTGTGGATTATAAGTTGTCGGTGCTGTATTCAGTTGCGGCTGACTTTGTTGGGTTTGCCGAAGTGAATTAGTGCTAGTAGTAGGTTGAACTAGACGACCAAATTGATTTCCTGCTTGGGAATTTTGCCTGTTAAGTTGGACGTACTGGCCGTTTTGTCTTTGTCTCTGGAACACTTCTGCGTCTGATTGTGTTGGTTGCGTGTTAAATGCAGCTGGTACATATGACGGGCTAGGCGTTGAAGCAGCAAATGAAGCATCACTAGGAATAAAGTTATTTTGTCCATAATTCTGTTGAATGAGTTTCGGAGGAAGGAATATGTTGTTAGGAGTTCTGTCAACGTTAGCCATCAGAGCACTGTTTGGAAAAAGTTGTCCTGAAGGTGGCTTGTAGTCTTGCATGACAACGAGGTTGCTTTTCATAATGCTTTTGTCATAAGGGTTCCTCATAGGATGTGTCAGCATCTTCTTAATGTCTTTCATGAGTTGGGGGCCGAGTTTGAGATTGCCAAACTTTTCGCTGTTGTTGTTGAAGAATTTTTCGGAGGTTCCACATTTGACGTTCATCCACCAATCGCAGACAAATACTGCCTGGTTGAAGAGGGTTCCGTTCGGGCAGAGGAAGGACTGGAAGCCATAGGTGGACCCCGCTGTGCACACCCTGAACGCCTGGCAGTTCGTCTCAAGATCGGCGTAGTAGCCTGCAATCATAATTAATTTAAATTAATACAAATCTAAGAACAAAAACGTACTAGACAAGAACACCACTAATTAATCGGGAAAAATAAGGCAGCCAACATTTACCGACTGCGGCTAAATGTTATTTTCGGAGGGCCCTTTTTCTGAGGTGTATCTTCACAAAAGTGTGTCTGCTCTAAACACAGTTTCTCTTATAAATCATCTACTTAGACTCTTGGCCCTGCAGATGCTTACGAGGCATCCGCTTGAAATCAAACTTGCTTGGGGCCTGACTTATGTTGAGAGGGAGTGCGTCCCTTGGAGTGATATTCCCATTAGACATCGGATCATATCAGTGAGGTGCTATCATTTGTAGGGACAATTTAAGTCAAAGCTCTAATTCAGCTGCGACCTGACAGCTGTTTAGCTTATCTCTAAATGTGTACCTTTCTTATAACAGCTTTAGGTAGGGATAAATTACATTTAGGTGGTCATCTAAGAGCTATTAGGAGGACAACAGCTTAACAATCACACCGTCATAAAGCTCCTCTAACTTCCAACTTCTAACTTTTCCTACTTCGTCAGTGCAGTGTTTTGCTATACTAGCATGCTCGGGTTTATCGCGGACATAAAAGCATCCGTCCAGCTTGCACACGCCTACTGATTAGAAAAGGATATATGGTTTATGTCAGCGATAAAAGTCAGCGTGTAGGACCTTTGGTTGACGCACCTGGTTCTCTACCGGCACAGGAAAATGAAGTCCGGGGTATGTTGCCCAGCGTTGGGTAGTCGTTTCCGGGTTGTCCGGGGACAGCGAGCCGGATGTCCCAGCCCCGTCCGGTGTGGTCCTGTCGGGGCGCCCGCCCGCTCTGCCCGCCCGCCCAGGAGAATAAGCAAACTGGAAAGTAAAACAAAACAAGTAAACCTCTCTCGCTGTTTCAAGTTGGACTGTATCGTATGGTCACCGTCAGTGGATCCCTTCTTGCGACTCTGTCAAAGTAGTGTCACAAGAAATGGGCGAGTCTAGAGATAAACTCAGATAAAATAAACTTGGCCAGATCAGAATCCAAACTATACTCTTGTCTTAGTAGTTCGGTTGTTTTGTCGGTTTCAGACTTGAGCTTTAAACCAAGAGTCTAAAGAAAGGTCAATATTCAAAAATCGGACAGAGACAAGAGGTAAACGCAATGGTAAGGTAAAGTAGGTCAGTCTGTCACGTTTTCACGCCCAAAACACTGAACCCATTTTGATGAAGTCTGGTATAGAGAAAGATTGAACTTTGGAGAAGGACGTAGGCTGTATGCAAAAATTAAACTTGTATGAGGTGAAATAGGGGCTAAAAGTTTAGGGGGGAATGATTCCACGGGAGTCCATCAATTCTGAAGTAAGTACCCATATGAAAATGTATACTTATGCATTTGCTAAGAAATAAAGAGTATTTTAACGTTTTTGAAAACCATCTCCAAAGGGGTGGAAGTTAGCAGTATGCATATAAACTACGAAGACCAATTCGCGGGGAAAAGCTAGTTGAAAATACCTATTAAAATGATAACTAAATTGGGTTGAAATTTAACTAATTATAATGCATAAAATCAAGCTAAATTCATAAATCCTAACATTTTGAGACCTTCGCCGTCTAATATGATTCTATCGACTTAAAGCAATTTAAAGCGACCTTTTGAAATATTCAAAGACAATTTCATACAAACTAATTAAGCTATCATTATGGCATGGTTATTAAACGTAATAGCAACCCAATTCGGTTCTGACGAAGCATCATCTTGTTACAAGGCTATTGCGGGAGACAAGATTATGAAGGCATGAATTGTTGATGTGAATCCTTTATGGTATACTCGCTAGTGTTGCTATATGGGAAAATTTTAAAGAGGTAGCTGTGCTCGTAAAACATGGATATTCTACAAAAAAGTAAAATTTCTAATTTTAACATACACATTGACTTTATAAAGTCATTTTCTAGGCGTATCGGTGTTTTTAACTAATTGTTAGGATAAGGCAAGTGTTCGAGTAGATTCTGTAAAAGCGGAACCGCGTTAAAACGGAAGTGAATGAAACGTCTAAATTTAGTAGCTCGACGACTTTTGTCGATGGTAAAGTGTTGCCATTATAATAAAATTAATTACCGCCCTTATTCTAGCAGACTTGTTTTTATGTCGTCCATCACTGGTGCGTTTACCTTAGTCTAAGGTGGAAGGTGGATCCATTGTCAGAAAGGCGGCAAAAAAAGCGGAAAAGCGGTGTGTCTGGCAACACTGTCGCTTACGTATTAGGTATAACAAGCAAACAAGTATCTGCTTTAGCAAGCGAGTCTTACTACAGTAGGGGAACGAATGGAAGACCCCTGTGCAGTCGTATTGCAGAGTATTTCTTTCTACAGATTGCATATTAGATAGGTACTTACTAAAAGTTGGTTTTTCTATGTCTAAACAGACCAAAACAAAACTTTTTCTGCTGACAACATTAGAGACACTAAAATAAATAAAAATAACTTAAGCTAAAACTACCAGGTCTCCCAGATCAGATCCTTGCGGTAAGGGCCCCATGGCGCCGGTTGCGATCCCCCTCTGGATCGATATGCCAATCCGTTGACCAAGGATCGTACTAGTTACAAACTAATTGAGTTTTTTGTTAGTATGCCGATTAGTTGCTAAGCGTTTTGGCTCTACGGTCCGAGGGTCTCAGCCGCAAACGCCACAAATACGGCAAAACTAAAAAACTTGTTTCACACACCAATTTACATTAAGAGGTCTAACCAGCACGCAGACTCTGGTCCCCAGTTTCTTCCACAATTGTTGCAATCGTAAGTAAGATACCAAGGAGTTCTCATAACTTTTTACCACTACGAGAGTAATCACTAATCTGACTCGCAAAAACCGCATCAATGGGTTCGGTCCCACCACTGTGCAGTATGAATTATGAATTGTCTTACTCCATAGGATAGGTTTGAAGTGACACATCATTGTCTCCCAGCTTACTAAAAATCTTAGCTAAGATAACTTTGAATGTTGGTTTAGCCAAAGTTTGCGTATAGTTAGGTAAAAAACTTAAGTAAAGCCCCTGTTGCGTGTAATAGTGTACAGTGTACAAAACATGACAGAACTGAAATGGAACTTCCATCATTTTACGAATATGGAGCATCAACTGGTCTATACGGACGTTACTACTAATGACATGCAAGAATTGCAAGAGGGACCTTTGCTTTAGAGGGACATGTGATAGTAAATACCTAAAGAAAGTAAACATTTTGGGGACTATAATTAATCTAAGACCGAAAAACAAAATTATGTAGATTATATAGATTTTTCATTAGGATTAAGTTTGGTTGTACCTATATTTTATTATTAAATAAATAATAATGATATTAGAAATAAAATTATATTTTTGGAACGCTTATTTTGTTACGGTGTAAGCTTTACACACAATATTTTAATATGGGAGCTATAGGTAGGTACTGTGAAACGCACAAGCCAAAAATCTGCATAAAATTTATAAAACTGCCCATATAAGTAGGTAGTTCAAATGTCGATGTGATGACGATGACGTCACTAAATAAACTCCAAACTCACCAATATTCACTAAATTATAAAAGGCTTGTCGTAAACAGTTAGATAAATATGAAGTGCTAATAGCTATTATCACCCTAATTCCAATAATAACGTTCAGTATGATTGCATCAAATCGCGTGATAACGGATGAATATGAAATCAAACGAATTTAATTTAGCGCAGTCCGGGGCAGTTGCGTCACTAAGTAATAAAATGGAGTTAAAAGAGTGTCACTAAAAGGTTTGCTTGTCTATTCACTATTGAACAAATGCAATCCAATTTCAATTAATAAAATAAATTTCATTGAAGCAAAAAAAGTAAAGGATAGCGCTGTGTCAGTCAGGAAAAAGTGCTTGTAAAAGTTGTATAAAATTATGTCGACTTCTTCGTTGACTAAGAGTCATGTACGATTCAAAGTCAAAGTCAAAAGTCAATGTCAAAATATCTTTATTTGGATTAGACTTATACTTATAAGAAGCAGTTATATCTTAGGAAAATGTATATTGGTTCGAAAAAAACATTTGACAAGAAGATACCGGCTGACAACGCTAGCAAGTCTCATAAAAAAGTATACCTAAATGTACTTTTTAATATTAAATTTTATTTAAATATTTTTAAGAATTGTAAATACTATTTCGAGCCAGGGATCGGCAATGTTAGGAGATCATTCGTTTAACGCGGGTATGACAAAACTTAGAGTCATAATCATAATCATAATTATATCAGTCAAGACTGCAATGCCCAAAAAAAGCACAGATAAATTCGCAGCGTCGGGCAGGATCACCTGTAGCTCAATTGCTGAAAGCAAGGGTAATTAATAGGTCCATGCGATAATTAATAGATTCAGGCGTTACTTTGCGGAGGTCCATATCAACAAACTGGAACAAATTACCCTGCTACTCCGCGAAACCACTGCCAGTAAAGCAAGGCTTGCAACGAGGTTGCAGGGTCCAACCCTGCCAGATGATCAGGATTTTAGAAAATATTTAATGTTCTAAACTAAAAATAGAAGGAGTTTCATTAACAAAATTAGAAATTATTTGCGATTAACGTCTTAATAACTCGACTTGATCGTTTCCGAATCGCGTCGGCGGTTTCATAAGAAGTCAGAATAAATTACAATAACAAATAGGCCTGTTGTTCTGATGGCTCGTGATCTATCGTAGAAAGTGGACAATGTGGCTTAGGTAACGTTGTGGACTAGATTAGGCGGACACGGGTCAATGGGTGGATTTTATGGTGTTTTTTAAGTAGCCTTAACATAGTTATGAATGTTAAAAGCCAGCTCCAAAATAACAGCACGGTTATTTAACTTTTAATTAAGTAGCGCTTTTAGTAGATAAGGTATTAAACCAGTTTTGAGTACATGTCATAATTTTGTCCATGGATACATTTTACTTCCTGAGGCTCTAGGATGCCAGCTTTTGTGCCTTAATGTACGAGTTTGCCTTTCTAAGCGAAAGGAACAGAGATGCTTTAAGCCCGCAATGGTAGAAGGGCTACGCTATAAACTAACGCTACAACGCTATGTGCTACTAGTCCTACGATTTTGAGCGACGAAAATTATTTATTGAGGACAAAAGTCATGTAAACAACAAAGGATAAAAATGTTGTGAAACCCTGACAGGTTGTTTACACTTTTTATTCCGCCTAACGATGAAAATGCAGTTAATTTTCCTCAAAATACCGAAGTAAATCATGTAATTACTCTATCCCTTCTCATTTATTTCTTTATATACCTACCTGTGGTCTAAAAATGACCGGTCCAAGTTCAATTTATCCCTCCTTGTGTCCTTGCAGGACTCAAACCTGCAACCTCAGCATACCGTGCCTTGCGTTTTACCAGTTTCGCCACATTACCACTAACATACCCTGCGGATTTTTCAATATGCTTCGTCTTTACGGTCATTACATTACTGGTTTTAAGGGTATAACTACCTTCGGTGTCGTCTATGAGAAACTTTTTATAAGTTACTAGCGGACGCGCGCAACTTCGTTCGCGTGAAATTTTTAGCCTATGTCCGTCAGAGATAGTGTAGCTTTCTATCTGTGAAAGAATTTTTGAATTTGGTTCAATAGTCCCAGAGATTACTCTAAACTAACAAACAAAGAAACAGGCAAAGTTTACCTCTTTATTATATTAGTGTAGATCACATTCAACTGGGTAACTTTACAGCGACCGCTAGCTGACGAGAGATGGCGCCGTTGGTTATAAAATTTTTGTAACCGAAATTTCTTTCGATTTTTATTTTTTAATGTTTAACATTCAAACTTTACTTTACTTTTTATACTTTTTTGCTTGAATTGTTCCGGTCGTCGCCCTGATATTAATGGCAGCCCTATAGTAGAAGCATTACTCTCCACGTATCGATATTCACTTGAAAAATAATATGTCTAACACATCGTGAGGCATCTACTTGACCCAATTGCAAAAGTTGTATTCCCACAAGCCTCTATTAAAAGTAATATTAGACTAGTTTTGTCCGCAATCTCGTTACGGCACTTATTCAATTTGGAGAGTAAGGGCCTTCACTCTCTGATAAGTTCCTGGTATCTGTAATGCCGTTTCTGTTTATTCTATGGACACAAACAGAGATGTTAACACAGATATCTGTTAAATATGGTATCGGGAACTTATCACAGAGCGGTGAAACAGGGCCTGGGTGATTCTTGGAAGTTCTCATTCTCCTGGCGCAAGTTTTAGCATATTTACATAAACACGTACTAAAATAAAGTCGAGAATCGCCCGACATGTTTCAGACCAATCCGAACGTGATCCGTTTGTATTAATATGTCCGAGTCTCAGTTGTAGAGTCTCTGTAGTTTTATGTTAAGAAATAATGTGTAATTATTAACAAAAGCGTGCCAGGAGAATCAATATTTTCAAGAATTATTCACATTATATCTAGCAAAAATTCATATATTTATGATTTTTTTTATGAAGAAAGGATATTTAGGCGGATAATTCTGGTAATTAATTAGAATTATCCGCCTAAATCTCCTTTCTTCTTTACATAATATAAAGCCAAGTCATGGTCCGGCTCTCAGTAAGCGACAGAAGATACCAATGAAAAAAAAACACTAAAAATTGACTTCAGCCGTCATCGGAAATGACGTAAATATATTTAAGCAAAGTACATTGCTGCCTTTAGATAGCAGGTCAAGTGTCATATAATGGTCAAAAGAGGCAATGTAAAACATAAACGATATTTGTCGACTAATGCCGAGTGGCAAACTTAAAATAATCGTACTGTACCCTTACCATGAGTACAGTGCACCTAGCCGTAACCATACTGGCTAGCGACAGCGTAAAACGATTTGTATGGGAAATTGCACAGCGCCTCTAGCGCTCACTTAGATAACTAAAGATCGCTAGTATGAGTCCAACGGTAAATTACCTATCGAAATCTGAAAGTCAGTGTCTAACGTTTTTTAGCTGTTGCCGTAGAATATTGGTACCATGAATCACAAATTTGACACATGCCATCGAAAAATACTGTATCGACTATGGTTAACTCTTTCACTGACAAATGGGAGCGTATTTAACCGCTATCGACTGTAGTAACGTAAAACGAATTTTCGATAGAAACTCATGGTAATGGTACTGAAGTCAGGTTTCGCTTCAATTGATATTTGAGAAACTCAATAAGTCACTTTAATTTACTTAGTTCTTGAAACCGATCTTTCCGAAGAAAGATTGGTTTCAAGAACTAAGGAGCTAAAGTTATGAAGTTTCATCCTACGCGCTCAGCGCTCCTCGATAAAAAGCACAAATTATACTCGTACTTCAGGACCCGGAGGATATTTCACCCGGGACTCCTTCCGCATTTTTTTTACAATAGGAAGGCAAACGAGCAATTGAGTCACGTGATGGTAGTGATCACCACCGCCAATATGCACCTGCAACACCAAGGAAACTGCAGATGCATTGCTAACCCAGAGGGCTAAGATGGAATATCTGTAGTGGAGTGTATTCAAATAATCGATATGTGTTTTTATAGTGGTAGAGCCACACCACCTCTTTGCGACTAGACTGGGATAGTACCACACTTTCACTGAATACCGGTGCGAAGTAGTAGCTTGCTACTTTCGTTTAGTACGCTGAGTACGAGACCCAGCGGGAGGACGGAACCTGGCCGGCAACTAATCAGCGAATATTTTAGGGTCGCTAATTGCCATGTGCAGAAGTGATTATTTTCCACCAGGTGGCTCGCATTCTGGTTTTCTTCCTTTTACTATGATTTTGTTAGAAATTTTAATGAAAATTATTCCGGAATATCTATTTCAATCTATTTACCAAAATATATTGTAAAAGATACCCATTTGCCTACTTCGTTCTTCTGGCTACAATTTCACATTACATTCTACAATCTTATTAATTAAAAAAGCGCAGCCATACACAAACATTCATAAATTTATTAGTAATGGCACTTAATACATTTGTTTGTTACTTCCTTCTCTAAGTCCGCGATGGGTCATTGTTTTGAGTTTGCAAAGGAAACAATTGCATTCAATTCTAAAAGAATACAATTCAATCCATACAGCTAATGAACAGGACTTCATACAGGGTGTTCCTTACGTAGGCAGTGGATAACCTCCTTTACCTTTATCTTTATACAAGTTAAAACAAACTCGCTATTCGTTCCTGTCTGTTCTTATATCTTCGGCCGCTTACTTACCACTTCTAAACCACGCAACGGATTTTGATACGGTTTTCACTGTCGTTTAGATATTTTTTTGCGGAAGGTTTTTATGTATCCTAATTGTCTGCTTCCGCAGCGGATTCGGGTCGGTAGTCTTCTAAAATCATTCACTACCACAATTCAAAGTTTCATATGTCCGAATGTTTATTTGTCATAATATTTCATTTTTAGAATTTCTAACATATACCTAATCAACTCACCGGTACTGATTTCGCAGGTTATATCATTTTACCAAAAGCTATTTATTTTGGAAAGTATGTTAAAAATTACTATACAAAAAAGCAATGCAAGCAATTTAAGGGAAACCTTTTTATTTTCCCGAAAAAGTATCGGTCTTTTTTATGGCAAACGAAAGATTAGGCTTATGAAATTATGATAAACATTGGGCACTTTCAACTTTTATATTTCTACGTGATAAAAAATATTGGTATAACAATATTAGACACCTATTTTATCTACAAAACATCCAATATCATTAGACTAATATTTTATATGAAACAGGGCCGAAAAAAGTCGCACATTTCTCAAACTTTAACAGTTACCTGTCAAAAAGTTTCAAACTATATCACACTCTACTTTTGAGTATAACCAAAAAAACACTTTTCCACACATTAAAAACTCACCAAATACCAATCTCCACATTTTGAAAGTCCATTCATTCACTCGTTTAGTCGTCACTGATTGAACCACCACTAATGAGAACTCAAATTGTATGAAACCGGTGCAACATAGTGTGTGCGCGGGAGTTTTCGCGTGAATGCTGTCATTCGTATATGCCACTGCTATTATCTCTGCGCAGTGACACGCTGCCCTACCAAACAAACTTCGCACGAGAGTAGCTGGTAGACGCCATTGATAAATTCCTTCTTAATATACCGTTGGCTGTATGCCTCAAACTATTTTGATGTACCTTCTTACTTAAGGAGTACTATATGTATACATAATTATATGAATAGTAGAACCTCTGCTTTAAAATAAATCGTTCAAGTGTGAAAGATATACAAGCTTTAGCTATTAATTTAATTGTTGGAGTAGTTCTATGTTTTTTTTAATAGTTTTTCGGGTGGTAGGACCTTGTGTAAGGTCCACCTTCTGCCTACCACCATCTTGCTCGCTAATCCTGCCGCCAAGCAGCAGTGTTTGCACTGTTGTGTTCCGACGTGGAGAGCAAGACAGCCGGTGTAATTACTGGCACAAAAGGTATTCCATCTCAGCCCTCTAGATTGGCAACGCATCTGCAATCTCTTTGGTGTTGTGGGTGTATGTAGGCGGTGGTGATCACTTACCATCAGGTGACTCACTTGCTTGTTTTCCTTCCTATTTCATTTAAAAATAAGTTTGAAAAGCCGCGGGAAAGGGGGCGACCTAGATGTCGTCAACGAATAAGCGACTCTTTTGGTGTTGCTGGTTCTCATTCACTGGAACCGCAGTTGTTTCATATCTTTAAATAACAGAAAACAAACTCGCAATCCATGCCAGGAGTGACTAAAGCTCGCCAAAATGGCCGTTTTTCATAGAATTGCTCCCAATTTCGTGAGCTTTAGTCACCTGGTAAGATGCAAAAATTGTATTTGAATCACACCGGGTAGCTAAAGCTCACAAAAATAGTCGTTTTTCATAGAGATTCGGCCATTTTGGTGAGCTCTAGTCACCTATTGAGATTCAAAAATGGCACCCCTGCTTGTCTTCATGTCTTGGGCCACTTACTCATTCAAATTACGCAACGGAGTTTGATACGGTTCTATCGTCATTAAGAGAATTTGTACACAATGGTTTTATCTACAAAACATTGCAATTGAACCCACGAAAAGTCGGGGCGGGTTACTATATAGTAATTTATAAACAGACCTAACTCAATACTGAATAATCTTATCTACACGGCCGCCGTGTTAAGAGGAGTGTGAACCCAGCGCTCTCCATACAAACGGCGATAACGTTTTCCACCCTCTAAACGTTAACCTATAGCCATGATTTTTTTGTATGTTATCATTATGCCCTAGAACTAGGTTTGTATGTTTTGATTTTTTTTATATTCTTAATAGTTTCAAAAATATTGACGCTTTTGTGTTTTGTATGAAACTCCTAAAATGCAAATATTGACAAATCTAAGAAGAATATTAAAAAAATCAAAACATACAAACCTAGTTCTAGGGCATAATGACAACATACCAAAAAATCATTGCCATAGGTTAAGGTTTAAAGGGTGGAAAACGTTATCGCCATTTGTATGGGGAGCGCTTTTTGGGGCTGGGTTCACACTCCTCTTAATATATTTTGAAAAGTTTATAGCTACAGCCAGTGTTTCCTAACGCTAATAAATCGTCCCATTTTCGCTAAATAAACGCAAGGCACGGAATGCTAACGTTGCAGGTTAGAGTCCTTGCCATTACCCTAATATTTCTTTGTGTTATCATTACATTGAATTTTAATTATATTATAAATAAGTATGGCAAAAAATCAAAACTATTCAGTAGTAAGTTAAAATTAAAATCGAACCAGGTTCCCGGATAAAATTGCCGTCATATATTTTACAGTAATTTCAGTAGTGTAACCTAGTTATTTCTTATTTCCTAATTGTTTCCGCAATTCTGCTAAATTCAAAAACGACTCCTGCGAATGAGACGCCCCGAACGTTGCAAGTAACTTACAAATTCCACCAGGTCACTTTCCATCAGGTGACCCACTTGCTTGTTTGCCTTCCTATTTTATATATAAAAAAAAAACTTACTTAGTGTATTTTATTAGTCTTTGTTTAAAGTTCGTATTGTTTTGATTTGTCACATTTATTCTCATTGAATTAGATAATTTATGTGTTCATTGTGACATAGTTAAAAAGGCGTGGGAATGTTTATCCGTAATTAGGTAGAACGGAAAGAAAATTCTTAACTATTCATAAAAAAATACAAACTGATTTTACAGCGAGGCAATACGCGACCAAAATGCCGGATTTTGACTGGCATAAAGAATTGCCATAGCCGTCCAACCTGGCAATGCTGTCAGCATTTTGGGCACGTTGCCCATAGTCAGCGGCCTTTTCGAGTTTTTTTTAAAATATAAAATAGGAAGGCAAACAAGCAAGTCGGTCACCTGATGGTAAGTGATCACCACCGCCTATAGACATCCGCAACACCAAATGATTGCAGATGCGTTGCCAACCCAGAGGGCTAAGATGGAATACCTCTTGTGCCAGTAATTACACCGGCTGTCTTGCTCTCCACGCCGGAACAGAACAGTGCAAGCACTGCTGCGGCAGGATTAGCGAGCAAGATGGTGGTAGCGATCCGGACGGACCTTGCACAAGGTCCAACCATCCGCATTAGTAAGTAAGTAATGAGTAAGTTTATAATTGTAATTGTATTTGAGTTTTTTATCTACATTATTAGTTTTATTCATAATTAGATGAGTTTAATTGTTTTTAATGTGATAAACTTGATTTAAAAAGCCACTGTCTATAGGGAACATGCCTAAAATGATGGCAACATTGCCACTTTGAACGGCTATGGCAATTCTTTATGCCAGATAAAATTTATTTATCTGTTTGTCATCGGGATTTCAAAAACGGCTCTAATGGTTTCGCTCAAACAATATTAGGTCTACGGGGTCAAACGGTTCATCTAGCTAGGCTTCTTTTGTGGAAGAAATCGTTGTCTACGGGTTTTTACAAGCTTTTATTTAATTTTTGACAAATCCGAGTAGAACTCGGTTCCCTAGACAATCCTACTAATATTATCATACTATCCTACTTCCTACTTTGATTGAAGGAGCTTCCTCACCCTGTAACCCTAACCACCTAGGAGGCACTCTACGAGTGCGATTTCTGAATCTGACTAGATGACTAAAGCTCACAAAAATAGCCGTTTTTCAAAGAGATTCGGCCTATTTCCTGAGCTTTAGTCACCTGGTGAGACTCAAAAATTTCACCCAAGATTAGGTTTTTATAATGTTACTATATTTTGTATCGATATTGTTTAATTTCATTTTATAAAAATATTGAAAAACCTAGCCTAAGATTTTTAAAAATACATGAATCACTCGGCGAAGCCAGGGCCGGTTGCTAGTTTATAATATTAGCAAGATATTGAACAAAAATATTAATTAATCTGTCATCTGATGCTGTAAATTATTTTTCACGAGACATGATTTATTTGAGATCTTTTTATACGTAACAAGGTCTGGAATGAAATGTGAAAATGTTCGTGTATTCAATTGATGAATCCGGCAAAGCGTTGGCGTATAAAGATGGATTAGAAGCAGATTCCATTTATTCGGAGACCGATATATTAGGCATGGTAGGTACTTTGTTTTGAGGAAAAATCTGTTATCTGTATTTAGGATGTGCACAAATTACATCAGGATACTTTTAGGGCCATTTATTAGCTCGAAATCGAAGCAAATCTTATGTAAATATTTAAATGGCATGAAAATACGTTTTTTTGGATACAGCAGAAGTCGAACCTGCAACCTCCGTATTCCACGCCACGCTCTTTCCAATTAAGCCAAAGATTCCCTGCCAGGCACTGTGAAATTTGCAATCTACTAATTACGGTTATTGCGTTCTTGATTTTAATCCATTAAAATTAGAATGTTACTTCGGCGACGTGTATGTAACCTAGTAAATCCATGCTTTAGTTTTTCATCCAAGAATAAAACGTATGTTAGTTAGGAGAGGTTGGTAAGCTTTTATGAATAAGGGAGTAACCAGCCGCAGGGTGTTACCCAGCGACGCGGCAGTACATTAATTGATGCTCATTAACGCTAGCTTTCAAGCTCTCTTTACAAGGATTTTTTGGGGAGATATTATGAAATATTCGCCAGTCTTTCATCATTCCAGCTAATTAAAATTTCCTAAAATAGCACTCAAAGCGAGTATGCCCACCTGAAGCTTCGTCACGTCTGGGTTCGGTAAAATGCAATATAATTAGACTGAATAACTGCGGGTTACCATCTTAATAACATAATACGGTATCTTATTACTTTTTTAATTCCCAAAATTGGTACAATTGGTGTAAACAAGGAAAACTGTGTTTCTAGTTTTCTTCTACGATCATTATTTTTCGAAATATCACGAATAAAATGACAACGGGCGCACGCCCGCGCACGCGAAAACGCTCTATCACGCTAACAATCAAACAACATAAAAAATAAATATAAACTAAACATTAATACTAAAATTATAACTAAAATATATCAAAAAAATAAGGCCCCCTTTCGCATGGTACCGAAGATACTGGCAGCATTACCTCTCTGTATAGTTAAGCTTATACGCTGTGCGAGGTATCTGCCAGCTCTTCGGTCGCCTGTGACGTCGACCAGTCTCTTCGAAATTAGCATTAAGTTATCTCGTTGCAGTTGCACCTCTTATCTGAGCGTTTAAGCCTAATGGAGTCATTACGTTAACCTGCGTTTGTAACGCTAACTTTTATAAAAATCCCTCCGTTTTGATTGTCATGTGAATGCACAGGCTTCTTGCTTCCATTGCGTGTATCCACATACATAATTACTTGGGGTAATAAGATCACGTTTGTGCAATACCGAACAATGGCGTCTGATTGAGACGTTCGACGGATTAAATTATTCGCACAAATGCTTATCAAGCCGCCGGTAACTGTTTTGTGGTTCCATTAACGAATCGTCAGGCTACAGGAATGAACACAATTTAAATAGTACTATACTAATAGGACTTTTCTCAGTGAAACAAAAATATAAAAATATATGTGATCCAAAGCATATTCATGTAGTAGGGGTTTATTAATTGTTTACACATCAAATTAACGAAATAAAACCCTACTTTCAAAGCGTGTATTGTTAGAAATACAAGCTTATTTTCACGTTTTAATTTTACAGAGAAAAGCCAAAGTGGGGCCTATTTTGTTTTGAGTAGTTTAGTACTTTATTTATTACTAGCATTTATTCGTGGCTTCGTCCGCGTATATAAAATAAATTTTCTACTCCATTGATGAACCTGTGTCCTGACTAGACCTCCGCTATGAGACACCCCCCTCCCTGGCTCGAAAGCTGGATCCGCCCTGGGAATTGAGACTAGTTGGATAAAGTACCAGTGATGGAAGCTACGTGTAACACTCGTATATGTACGGTCAGCCTCACAAGTAGCTGAACATTTTAGTACCTTGTCGCTATCAGTAATGTGACAAGCTCGAGCAACTCTCATTTCAAATGTTACTACGACAAGGTTCCGCTAATTCTGAGGCTATCACACCTTTACTTAGGTTACGTCACCAGCAAATTCTTCTCTTCAAGTCTGTGCCGGCATTAAATATTTAAAGCTACTTTATTATTAGAGAATCCTTAAGGCCTAATAGGCCTGGAGGCCTATAATTTTCATAAAATATTAACTTAGGATACCCCATCGGAGCAAAATCAACAGTCTCTAAAACCTACCGAGGTCCATCTGTGTAGATACAGTTAGCAAAAGATATACTTATACAGTCGAAGCTCAAAAACATACTCTCGACTCTATTATTAAGAAAGCAAGAGCGAGTATAATCTCGGTGCTAATGTAGATTTTCACTGCGCACTGTACTCATACATTGTATGACGTTTTATATTATTTAACTAAAATAGAATCCTCAGCATGGACTGAATTAAACAGATAGATAGATATTTAATACTGGGTAACTTAATACAATTCCATAATTTTCAGTATTTTTTTACGTGATTAGTTTTATAATGCAGAACATAATAATACGAGTTAACGATGCCATGAATAAATGACTTTTATCTACACACATATCATAAAGGCTTAATAACGCGTTCAAAAACCCTAGGAAATGACCAGCATTATTACAACCAATGTTATTATAAGAATTTTCTTGTCTGTGGTAGTAGGTAAATCTGTTCTTTATTGGTCATCACATTACCGATATCTCGTGACTGCTCGTGACGTTATGAATTTAAATTTGGAACAGCTGTCAAAATTCAAGTTGGTCTCTATCCACAGATATTAAAACAGTTATCGATACGAAACGTCAACTCAGTATGTTTTTTAAATTTAAACGCACGACATTTGATCTCGAGTGACATGACAATAGGGACTTCATTCCTTCGTCTATGGTTTAAAAAAAAACGTTCGTCTTGACGGATAGATCGAATCACAGAGTACCTTTTTAATATACATGGCCGCCATTAGTTGTCATTCGGTTTTGGTTTTTTGCTGTTACGGTTTTTTGCAGTTATGATATGTGTGTTGATAAAGTAATGTATGCAACTGTATATAATTAGGCCTTAAAACACTCGTGTGATCCTATTATGAAACTCGCTGACGCTCGTTTCATAAAACCACACTCGTGTGTTAAGGCCTCTCATTATATAGCAGTTGCATAAAATACTATAAAAAAATCACAGAACGTCACACCTAACTTAGTTTTAGTTGATAGGCACTATAACATGGGTGGAGGCTTTCGGGGCTTATCTATACTAATCTACACTAATATAATAAATTATCTACACTTCTGCACTAATATAATAAAGAGGTAAACTTTGTTTGTTTGTATGTAGGGGGTAATCTCTGGAACTACTGAACCGATTTCAAAAATTCTTTCACTAATAGAAAGCTACACTATCCCTGACGGACGGCTACAAATTTTACGAGAACGAAGTCACGCGCGTCCGCTAACCTTGAATATTCAAATTAAATTTAAATGTTATATAATGACTACCTACATAAAGAAAAATTAGGGTAATGGCAGGACTCGAACCTGCTCAGCTTAGCGCATCGGCATTGCCGTACAGCGCGGCGGGGCAATGCTGCCAGTCTGTTGGGTATTCTTTTGCCTGGCGCTGATACGGAGGCATTATTTTATTTGTTTTTAGTATTTTTAAGGTTAGGTGTTTTTTATGTATTTTTTGTAACTTTTATTAAATAAACCTATTTATAAGAATTATATCACTAAAACTAGAACTTGAGTTCGGTTTAAATCCAAAACCCTTAATTATTTAAGGGTCGTAGTTGAATGATTATTCATTCAAAACGTACTTACATAACCGCTATCTTCATTATGTTTATTGTAAACTGCCTTTCACGATATACCAAGACGGTTTAATAAACTGGTGACATATTTCAATTACAGGAATTTCAGGCATATTGCAACGTCCGCGGTCACGAGACCCAACTTAATAGTCCCGTTTTGTTCGCGTTAATAGAATTCATGTATTTTCCAATAGATATATAATGTATATACAATCCTCAGCTTACTCTAAGTCCATAAGCACTTTCTTGAGGAAGAGGGGGAGTAGTTGGATCCGTCATCACATGTGCATGTAAATGTATGTATATGTATTTATATGTATTTATATTATTTATATATTTAGTGTATCGATTAATACTAGTTAGTAGGTACTTGATAGGTAGATTATTGTTTATCAGCTTTTTAATTTTCTTTTTGTGCACCCATGTTTGTAACTTTCTTATTTATAGTGTGGTTGACTGGTAGAGAATGCCTACTGGCATTAAGTCCGCCAATTGTATTTGTTTTGTAAACTGTGCAATGAAGCTTAAATAAATAAAAATAAATAAATACGCACCATTACATAGTACAGAACAAAGTCGCAATCCCTTCCTGTCTGTCCTTATTGTATCATCGGCCGCTTATTCCATCTACACCAATGATATTATAATGCATGGATGTAGGTACAGTGTCATACTAAATGACGGCATCAGAAAAACGGCCCAACATAAGAACACAGGTTGACGCCAATGTTACAAATGAAAATTATTAGTTTACTATTTATAGTCATAGGATTTACAACTTTACGTCAACTGCATAAATTAATTTATTAAGTTTCGTTGCAAGTAGGTTTTTTCTACAAAATAAGGGTATTGACAGCAGCGCCGTCGTCGGTTCGACAGACTGACAGCGCGGGCGATTGTCGATTTATTGTACTTTTGTTCGACTTTTAATGCGGCCATTTTTTAAACTCTGACTCTGAGAAGTCCATTACTTATAAGTCAGTGATCTACACACTGAAAAAAGGGACAACCGAACTAGTTTGGTTACTCGTGACTTTTGTTAATGGTAATCAAAGTTCATTTAAATCAGCAAAACTATTTGCCACTGATAAACATTGATGATTTATTCACAAATCAACAGTTAGGTAAGGTGTAAAAAATAGTTCTTTAGTCACTTTTTTGTGTAATAGGTAAACAAAACTCTGGTTACGTGTAACAAAACTGTTTTTTCAATGCACCACGCAATAGATTTTGATACGGTATTCACTGTAATATAAAGGATTTTTTAGAAAAGGTTTTTAGGTATATTACATCCTAGTTGTACCCATGCAAAGCTGGGGCACGTCACTATATTTTTTATAATATAACATGCAATGTTAAAGTGTTATATTTCTTGTTAGTTTCGTTAAGAGGAAACACAAGTGCCGTTTTTCCATACAAACGTTGTCCCCTGTTTCCTCTGTGGATAATGCCAGTAGAGCAATATTTTTTTTCCAAAAAATCGTTGGCCACTGTTATGCATGTTCCTATGTTTTCCTTTTTTTCATAAATTAATTATTAAAAGAGATATGAACATTCAAAAACCTAAAAAATTGGCCAGATTTTCGGCTGCGTTCATACATTCAGAAAACAAATTTTACTAGATTATATAAAAAAAGAAAAACATAGGAACACTGCCAAAGCCTTTCTTTAATTTTTAATGAAAAAAGTAGTTAAATCGGATAAGTTTTGGAGAAGGAATCAGGGGTCTACGAATCGTTGATTTTGTGTACTTTAAATAGGTATTTTCAGTCCAAGCTGCGGCTGTCTCTATTGCACTCGGCGGGGAGAGGCTTGATAGATGGAGGCAGCAATAGATTTTACAAATACCTATTTTTCAATTCTCTAGGCCTTGGTGTTTCCTCTTAATTCAATTCATACACGAATACATGTCAGACAAGACATTGCTTTGCATAAACACAAGCTTTTTATTACATTCAGAGTGCGAACTGTGAAATGCTCATGTAATACATTATCAGTTTTTTGTATGGTATCATTACCAATGTAAAATTTATGCCATAGCTCTGCAGGCGTGTGAACGCAGACCTAACAGAAAACTATTGAACTCAAATTATTGTGAGAAAATAAGTTTAGCTACATCGATAGATATTTATTGATTTACCGAGTTTCTGTGATCACGATACTTATTTTAACTTGTTAGAAGTTGCGATATTTTTCCTGTTCTAGGCAATAATTTGTTGCTCGACTTTTTCATTAGCACGTAGAGATCCCGGCTGGCTTGTTAATCAATGAAACTTGTAATAGGCAGGCGTAGACATGAGTAACTCAGCAAAATTCTTTGCGTCAACTCAGTAACTCTGGCGCAGCTCACTGCGCCGGCTCATTGAGTTAACTCAAAATTGTGGCATGGCGCAAAAAAATGGAATGGAACCCACTGAGTGAGCTGCAAAGCGCACGCCATCTGCACGCCCCGCTCACCCGCACAAATAGCGCACATCGCTTGATCGGCGTTGAGTTGACTCGTTTAGTTACCGAGTGAGTGAGAGAAAAAATTACACCTCGTTGAGTTTCTTACCGGTATCTTCTCATCAGAGGTTTTTCCGAACCGGTGGTAAATTTTTTGACATTCATAAGTGCTACCTGTAAGCCTAATCTGAATAAAATATTTTGACTTTGACTTGACTTTGACTTTGAATGAGAGAGATCATGTGTATTGACACTTGATTGTACTTCTTCTGGTACTGCGTTGTGCGCCAACATATTTTGAAGTAGTGAGTCGACACACTACGCAATGAAGTGAGTTAGCGCAATTGAGCGGCGCAGCGCAGTGTTACACATGTCTAGGCAGGCGCCCCACGAGGCCAATTACTATTATGGATTAACTCCAAAGTATAATTTAATTTCGTCGCGCATGCCATGTCTGGGTTGCGGAGGTGATTCAATAACTAATCTTCTTCATTTGACGTATTCAGACAGTTAACATCTCGATTTATGATCATGACTTACATGTAAGTAGAGGTGTCACTCAATGTTTAACCGGATCATCGACAAAATAATTTAGTTTATTTTTTACTATACATTTTATGTGTTTAGTACGATAAAGAGTCATACATACATACATACGTTAATACATTTTAATCTACACTAATCTACACATCTACATCTACATATAAAATAACATTGTAATTTTGATTTATTAAAAAAATTACACCTCGTTGAGTTTCTTGCCGGTATCTTCTCATCAGAGGTTTTTCCGAACCGGTGGTAAATTTTTTGACATTCATAAATGCTACCTGTAAGCCTAATCTGAATAAAATATTTTGACTTTGACTTGACTTTGACTTACACATTTATCTACACATTTAGAATTCTTTCACAGATAGAAAGCTACACTAACCCTGACGGACATAGGCTACTAATTTCACGCGAACGAAGTCACTGGCGTCCGCTAGTAGTTAATATCCACAGAGCCAGTAACCCTTAAGATAGGAAACAAAAGAAAAGAAACGACGCAGGCTCAGTTTATAGTTTATTGTATTAGTTTTATAAATTAGTTCAAGTTTTAGCTTTAAGTATTAGATTTATAGTTACTTGCCATTTGTATGTGTGCTTTTGAAAAATGACATCCATGGAAGTGACATGAGAATGACCCCAACATGAATAGCGATACTTCGAAGATTTTCCCATATTATGTCATTCTGCCTTTTTTATAAAATAGGGAGGAAAATGAGCATGCTGGTACCTTAATAAATGCGGGTGGTAGGACCTTGTGCAAGGTCCGTCCGGATCGCTACCGGATCGGATCTTGCTCGCTAATCCTGCCGCTAAACAGCAGTGCTTGCACTGTTGTGTTCCGGGGTGGAGAGCAAGACAGCCCGTGTAATTACTGGCACCAGAGGTAATCCATCTTAGCCCTCTGGGCTGGCAACGCATCTGCAATCCCTTTGGTGTTGCGGGTGTCTATGGGCGGTGGTCACTTACCATCAGGTGACCCACTTGCTCGTTTGCCTTCTTATGTTGTATAAAAAAAGAACTGATCACCTCTACCCGTGGAAACTAGTGGCATTAAGAGGATTACTGATCCATTACCTTTAGGTCCCCCCTTGTTGACCTCCGGATCTTTCTCTCACCATATGACACGCATTACCAAGCTGCTACTTCAAGCCAGTATTTAGTGAGAGTGTGGTACAACCCCGGTCGAGCTGCGACCAGCAACTGGCTACAGTCGCAGACTAAATAATAGCAAGTACAGAATATTACATTTAAATGTTATGTAATGATAACAAAGAAAAAATAGGCTAATGGCAGGACTGAACCTGCAACCTCAGGCAAGGCACGGATGCCTGGTTTTTAACGCAAGGCACGGAATGTTTACATAGTTTTTAAAATGAATAATTTTGATGTTTGAAAAATTAAAATTAAAAAGCGAAAGTAGTTTCGGTTACATCAAGTACTGGAGTTTTACTTCCATGGATTAGGTACCTGCCAAATCTCGGATCATGGTAAAGCATACCTCGAAATAAGAAATCAGAAAAAGTGCCAAGGGAATAAAAAACTAAATTTTTACTTTTAACAAATATTACATTTATTTGGGTAGGTATGAGAGACGTGTCTCTCTGTTTATCGTACAACTCGTATTCATTCGCAAGCGCAGCAACTCCACTTCAACGGCCCCAGTGCAGTGGTAGGCGGATACTCTTCTAGCTTTTCTAAGTAAGCCGCACCTGCTACAGTGTCGCTGTACTACAACTACCGCCTTCGTTGAATTAGTTCACAATAAAACACGTAATCTAATGGACCTCTGACCAGCACCACTAACTGTGCCGGCTGTCACATAAACTCACAACCGATTAAATTACGATCCACGTATATTACCAAAAACATTCCTCACGAAATAGTTTTATATAACTTTCGGAATTCGCTGGGCCTATCTTATGCGAGCTAATATACAGTTGTGACACGGATTTTTAAACGTCTTGATTATTCAAAGTTGTGGTTTATGGCAATTATGTCATAGCATTATCATAACCTATTTGCTTTACCCCCTTATTCATAAACGCCTCGTAAGCGTTTGTTAGTTAACAAGTTTTATGTCTTTATCTGTCATTGTGACGTTTACCCTCAAATGAAAGGGACAAAACATTTGTAAGCTTAAAAAGACTGTTAACTTTTTTTGAATAAGGGGGCTAGTCTTTATCATTTTACATAGTATAAAACGAAGGCGCTATCCGTTCCTGTTATTTATAACGTTGACGAGAGTGTAACGCGATAAAATTATCGTAGTTGTTGAGTCTTCTCGTGACCACGGCCGAAACGTTGAGGTCAATTAACAATGATTTTATCGCGTTAAAGTCCCGCCAACGTCATAAATACGTGAGAAAATCGTTCCTGTTAGGTATGTTGTGTATGTTAGCGATAAGAGACTCAATTCTGAATATGACATTTCCCAAAATAAAACCCTATGTCTTTTAGTTCAGGTGATATTTTGGGACTTATATAATTCAGAAATGGGTCGCTTTAATTCTAAACGTGCGATTTGTTGTTGTTGTTGCTGTTATCGCACGCTTAGTATTAAAGTGACCCATTTCTGAATAATACACGTCCCAAAATATCACCTTAATTAAAAGACATAGGGTTTAATTTTGGGAAATATCAAATTCAGATTTGAGTCACTTTAATACTAAGTGTGCGTTATGTCCTCTTGAAAGATTTCAATAACCGTGTGACGGAATTTATGGATCCCTTTACGTTTTCCACGGTGTGCGAGAGACCCATTAGGGTCGACTAGGGTAGCGATTCTCATGGGGTCGCTGATTCCTATGGCTGGCGGCATTCACTTCCCATTAGGTGACCAGCATGCTAGTTTCTCCCCCTCCATACTAAAGAGCACTTTTCACTTTTAACTCGTCAAACCATTTGACGCGTGACCCAATGGGGAAATTTATCGCAATTAATAATTTTGCGGGTGGTAGGACCATGCAGGGTCCGTCCTGACTGCAACCATCATCTTGCTTGCTAATCCTGCCAAGCAGCATTACTTGCACTGTTGTGTTCCGGCGTTAGAGCAAGACAGCCGGTGCAATTACTAGCACAGGATCTATTTTAACTTAGCCCTCTGGGATGCCAACACATTGCAGTTTCTTTGTGTTGTGGGTGTTTATGAGCGGGATGATCACTTACCATCAGTTACCCACTTGCTGGTTTGTCTTTCTATTTTATAAAAAAAAATGCTGACATACCAATGCCTATCGAGGAAAGTAATTTTGCATTTGTTATTAAAAGGTATTCTATTGGTTCAATAGTACAAGATGAGACGAGAACACAGTAGATTTACTAATCTGAAAAAGAATATCATCTCATTACCTCTGCGTCGTAGGCCCTCAAACATCGGTGTTGGCGACTGACTGCCACACGGCCTCCTTTAAATTAATATTCTTTAAAAATGTTATACTTTTGAATTGATATAGTTTTGTTTTCCACTCCGCCCGTCTGTTGGTCTGTCAGGTTCCCACAAGGCGGAGTGAACGTGTATTTGTGCTGAATAAAAGCCTTTTAAACTCTGTAAGTTGTGTTTCCATTATAGCGTAGCTACAAGCGCAGTTTATACAGTCCACTCGTTAACATTTTGGTCCTATCTCACCGTAAAAAAAAAAAACCACTTCCAAATTTTTTCCCGTTTTTCACGATTCTACGCTATGGTGGAAACACGCAGCAAAAGTAAATCCGTAGCGAACCTGGCAGATACTGAAGGCGAGCGGACGCAGCGCAACCGCCTCGAGCGATCACCGCGCAGCGTCCGGCCGGCTTCAGTCGCAACTCCCGGGAGTGTTTCGGCAATGCCAGATAGCTCGGGCACACAACCTTCGGGCGACGCTCCTCCCGGCGAAATACATCCGTGCCCCGCCAACCGCCCCAGTGCCCGGTCTATCCCGCCCCACGAAGGCAATGCCCAAGCATTTCAAAGCCCTCAAAGTATGTGCAGTAAACAGTCTGTCAGCGAGCGCACGCAGTCTTCGCGCTCGTCTGCGACTGTCCGCGCCCAGAAACTGGCCGTCGAAGCTGACGCCTTGCGACGCCGCGTGCAGCGCGAGCGTGAGCTTGCGCACCAGCAGGCGGAACGCGAGCGCCAGCAGGCGGAACGCGAGCGCCAGCAGACACAGCGCGAGCGCAATCTCGCTTGTTTGGAGTCCGAGGCCGAACAGATGGAGCTTCAAGCAAAACTCGCCGCTTTGGAAGCTAAAGATAAGTCAGCTGTTTCTCGTGGTTCACATTTTTCGGATTGTAACACCGAAAAACGGACATTATCGTGGGTTTATGAACAAAATGCAAACATGACCATGGTGGCTCAGGCGAACACACCTGGCGAGGCACCGACTGTCACCTTGGGTAACACCCAAGACGTTCGTTTACAGTCGGTCGTCCCCGCCAACGCGGTACCGTTCGTTGCACCAAGCGTCAATCATGCAGACCGTTTGAACCCCACACACGTCATCGGCAACGGCAACGTCACTACGACACAACGTCAACTAACTGAACATATTTCAGCAGACCCCATAGCTCAACTTGCTCACGCCATTACTGCCCTGTCGGGCCGTCCAAAGAAACCCGAGCTCATGTCTTTCTCAGGCGACATAAGTCAATGGATAGCTTTTAAATCTATTTACAACCGTACTAAAGCCAATTTTACCCCAGCAGAGAATCTAACACGATTAAGCAACGCCATTCGTGGCCCAGCGTACCAGTCCGTGGCGTCGCTGCTGTGGACAGCGCTCGACCCCCAGGACGTCGTCGACGCCCTGGAGCAGACCTACGGCCGCCCGGAAGTCCTAGTGGCCCGCGAGGTCGCCGAGCTACGCAGCAGCACTAAGTTAAGTTCTCCTGAACAATTAAATGCTATGGCGAATAAATTACGTAACTTTGTTACGACTATCAGACTACTAAACCAGAACGATTATTTATACTCACCGGAGCTTTTTCGGTGCATTTTGCTTAAGCTAAGCGAACATATTCGTGCCCGTTTCACAGACTTTGCCGCGATTCACATGCCCATCGAACAAAACGTTTCAAAATTAGAATTACTGTCACGGTTTTTGCTTATCGAGGCCGATAAACAAATGAAATACAGTTTTATTTCTGATAACGCTGTGAATTCGCACAATTCTTCTAATTTTTGGAAACCTTTTACAAAAAAAGAAACTGTACATGCTACAAGCTCTAGTAATAAAGAACTCGAATGTGTTTATTGTAAACAAGGGCACACAATAAAACTGTGCAAACCTTTCTTAGCGCTTAACGTGGAGGACAGATGGCGTTGGGTTCGAGAGGCTAAAGTTTGCTACCGTTGTTTAAAATCGAACCCACATACGTGGAGCAATTGTCGTTCTAAGAATTGCGGAGTTAACGGATGCACTAGACGTCATAACTCGCTCTTGCATGGGGTGTCGACCGCTACTGCCACTAGCGTAAACTCAAGTTCCAGCGCCCAGTGTAACACCGCTCAAACTTCTACTGATAGCGTGACCGTTCCTGCCGACCGTGACCCCAATATTTGTACTGACGACTTTGTCAAAGTTACGAACACGTCCGATGTCTTACTGAATTTGACAAGGTCGTCACATGCAACTTCGCCCCCACGTGGTTTGTTGAAAGTACTTCCGATAGTGTTGGAGGGCCCGGACGGCGAGTACGAGACTACGGCGCTACTCGACGAGGGTAGTACGGCAACGCTGATCGACGGTGAAGTAGCAGCGCGCATCGGAGCCAAACCAACCCATCAGGAACGTCTTCGAATCGAAGGCGTAGGTGGTATGACGAAAGCGGTTGACGTTGGTTACGTAAAATTTTATATTCGAGGACGTAACCTATCGGACCGCTACCTAGTAGAGAATGCGCGAGCTATCACGCCTCTGGGATTGCGTGTACAGAACCCGCATTCCATTAATTTTACGGACTACAGCCATCTGTCAGATTTATCCGACGAACTTTCGTACAGTAACACGCCGCCGACCGTCCTCATTGGTGCCCCAGACTGGCATTTATCTTTGAGCCGCGAAACTCGCTGCGGAAAGAAGAACGAACCCGTGGCTTCTAAATGTTTATTAGGCTGGGTGGCCCACGGTGCATTTTCAGTCTCATCTAAGAAACTCGACTTTGTTAATTACATTTGCGACGACTTAGACGCTCTTATAAAAAGTCAGTACGACATCGATTCCATAGGAATAGCGAAAAGGGCACCGCGCCCTAACGACGACGATAAAAGAGCAACAGATATCGTGGAAACTTCTGCCCGTCAGCTCGAGGATGGTCGATTTCAAGTTGACTTGCCGTGGAAGAAGGACTTGCCCCAAATCATACCTGATAGTTACCCGCAGGCGCTCTCACGCTTTAGAGCACTAGAGAGACAAATGTCTAAAGACGCATCATTCGCTTCAGCTTATCAGCGTTTCATGAACGATGTCATAAGCAAAGGTTACGCCGAAGAATGTAACCCTGACTCGTACCACAAGTGTAACCCGTCCAATATATCATGTGTCGAACCGAACGGTGCTATTCGTTGGTACCTGCCTACTTTTGGAGTTTTTCACCCACAGAAAAAGAAGCTCAGAGTGGTACATGACGCAGCTGCAGCAACAAAGGGCGTAAGTTTTAACAGCTTACTTTTACAAGGCCCTGATCTACTTTGCTCTCTCCTGGATGTCTTATTCCGCTTCAGGGAAGGGGCTGTAGCTCTCAACGCTGACATAAAAGAAATGTTCCCGCAAGTAAAGATTGCCGAAAAGGATAGGGATGCGCAGCGTTTTCTCTGGCGTAACAAAGAGGGCAATCTCTTAGAGTACCGTATGGCGTCTATGATTTTCGGCGCGATATCTAGTCCTTTTATTGCGCTCTATATAAAGAACAAAAATGCAAAAATGTTCGAAAACAAATACCCCACCGCTTGCCAGGCGATACTTGAAGATCATTATATGGACGACTATCTGGGTAGCCACTCCAACGTCGCTGACGCCGCGCAACTGGCCGCCGACATAGTTACGGTACACAAAGCGTGTTGTTTTGAAATGCGTGCTTGGACGTCAAACGAACCCGCGGCACTCTCACTCGTCCCGAAAGAGCTAAGGAGCGATGCCAACTCCGACGTTTATCTGCCACCCAATAATGAAGTCGGCGTGTTAGGCGTCAAGTGGAACCCATCTCAAGACTCATTGAGCTTTCGTTCTGTGCCTCGCTTGTCGTCCGAACCCTTGACGAAGCGTAGCTTGTTATCCAGCGTTATGAAAGTTTACGACCCGCTCGGCTTGCTTATGCCCGTTATTGTCTGGGGCCGTATTTTAATTCAAAAGCTTTGGCGAGAGGGCATCGACTGGGATACGCCGGTACCAGCCAAATACGTCACCGAATGTGAAGATTGGTTTATTCAATTGCAAGGTACAGTCAACATCAGAATTCCACGTTGGTACATGACTAAGGCAGACCCAGCCGATGTTCAACTACATTTAGTAGCCGACGGCGGCGAGCAGGCCTACGCTTGTGTTGCATATTGGCGTTTCAGCTACGTCGACGGCTCAGTGTCTACGGCTCTCATCGGTAGCAAAGCACGAGTCGCACCACTGAAACCACTTTCTATTCCCCGTTTGGAGCTACAAGCTGCACTTATCGCTGTACGGTTCGCGCAAACGGTTCTACACGCCCATCGTCTGAGACCCTCCGCAACCACTTTTTGGACGGACTCTACCACTGTCCTTAAGTGGATCCGGAGTGACGCTCGGACTTTTAAACCCTTCGTAGCTCACAGGTTGGGAGAGATACTGGAAACCACTAATCCTTCCAACTGGAGGTGGATCCCTACCTCTCTCAACGTCGCTGATGATGCCACAAAGCCCAAAAAACTTAATTTGACTCCGTCTCACAGATGGTTTTGTGGTCCATCGTTCCTACTAGGCCCAACGCATACCTGGCCGACAGAGCCGGTTTCAGACGTGGACGAGACTTCACTAGACTCCGAACTTAAGTCGGATTCTGTGGGGCTGCTCGTCGACGTCCCATTACTCGACCCGCCTGTACCTAACGTAACTCGGTTTAGTTCGTGGTTGCGTTTACTACGCGCCACCGCCCGTGTTTTCCAGGGCGCGCGTATTTTTCGTTCGAAACTGTCACGAACAGTAACTACAAACTCAATTTTGTACACAGATGGCGCCACGTCACCCTCCCAACTTCGCGCATTGGACATCGTAACGGCCGAGAAGATCCTAATTCAACGAGCTCAACTAGAAAGTTTTCCCGAAGAGTTAAAAGCACTAAGAGCAACGCAGCCCGTGTCCAAAAACAGTCGTATCGCCACGCTTGCGCCGGTGCTCGACGAAAATGGTTTGCTTAGACTGGATACGCGTATCAGCTCTGCTCCAAGAGTGAGTGAAAATGCAAAAGCACCTGTCATTTTAGACGGCCACCACCACGTCGTACGGCTACTGATCCTTGACCAGCACATTAAGGCGTCGCATTCGTTTAACGAACTCGTTTTAAATGAACTGAGGCAAAAGTTTTGGATACTTAAAGCAAGAAATACTATCCGGAGCGTCGCAAAAGCCTGTCTACAGTGTAGAAGATGGAAGGGTCAAGTATTCAAACCACAGTTCGGCAACCTACCTCCAGAGCGACTTGATCATCACAAACGGCCATTTACTCATGTGGGCCTCGACTATTTTGGGCCGTTAACCATAAGTGTAGGTCGACGTCAAGAAAAGCGCTACGTTGCCCTTTACACGTGCCTGGTAACTAGAGCACTACACCTTGAAATGGTTACTTCACTATCGTCAGACGCAGCAATCATGAGCTTAAGGCGGTTCATCGCTCGACGTGGGTCACCGTCAACCATATTTTCGGACAATGGAACAAACTTCGTCGGCGCCTCGCGTGAACTACGGGCGATGCACGCCGAGTCGATTATAGAGTTCGCCACAAATAGTCAAATTGAATGGCGGTTCATCCCTCCTGCATCACCGTTTATGGGCGGGGCCTGGGAAAGACTCGTCCGCTCCATTAAAACCGCCTTGAGATCCTGCCTCAGTAACAAGTCCATCAAAGAAGACGTATTGGCTACGCTTTTACTCGAGGCGGAAGCGATTGTCAATTCCAGGCCGCTTACGTACATTTCATCAGTTCCCGACGCACCACAAGCCATTACCCCCTTCCATTTCATTTTGGGTACCTCCTCAGTTGCTCCATGGACATGCTCACTGACCGACTCTGATCTAAGGAGAAGATGCGACTGGCGAAGAGTACTGCGCCTCGCCGATCATTTTTGGACACGGTGGTTACGTGAATACCTGCCAACTCTACGGCCCAGGGGACCGGCCAATGACGCGCCAACATTGGGCGAGGGTGACGTGGTGCTTATCGCGGACTCTACTCTCCCTCGCGGTCTCTGGCCTCTGGGGAGGGTAGTTAAGGCCTACCGAGGTCCAGACGGAGTGGTCCGCGTAGTGGACGTGCGCACTAGAGGCGGAACACTACGCCGGCCAGTCCGTAAACTAATTTTAATGGAGGCTGAGCCGCAGCCAGTCGCCACTGGTTCTTAGTGTCCCACTGGGGGTCCGGTATGTTGGCGACTGACTGCCACACGGCCTCCTTTAAATTAATATTCTTTAAAAATGTTATACTTTTGAATTGATATAGTTTTGTTTTCCACTCCGCCCGTCTGTTGGTCTGTCAGGTTCCCACAAGGCGGAGTGAACGTGTATTTGTGCTGAATAAAAGCCTTTTAAACTCTGTAAGTTGTGTTTCCATTATAGCGTAGCTACAAGCGCAGTTTATACAGTCCACTCGTTAACAATCGGCTTAATACAAACCTTATCAAAGCGCCATAAGGTTAACTTCCCGTTTCTTCGTTATCTACAAGCGTCATTACCCTGACACGCCGACGAGTATAAGTATCTTACTATGTATGACATACGCAGTGTTGCCAGCAGACAAATCACAAAATGAAAGAAAGAAAGAAAGAAAATATTTTTATTTAGTCTCATAAAGTACCACCACCATTTACAAAAACCAACTTACAGAATATTTATGACTTAACTATCGATGCATGGTGACACAATTTGACACCAATAAACTTGAAGGGATCTCCACTCAGCACGTGTTGCTACACGAGACGAGTGCAGCAACGCTGATTTTCTGTGGAGCCTTGGTTGGGGTTGCGCGAAAAATGGCCGATTTCCGACAGAAAATGCTTTTTTATACCCAACACGCAGTTGCTATCTGCTAGTACATAGGTAGATTATAATCATCTTAGCTCAAGGGCCGATGGCTGCCAAAGGCCGACACAGATTCTGAAAGGCCAAAAATCGGCTCTTAAGAACCGATCTGGCAACCCTGGACGTACTCCCTATAACCCCTTTATCGTATCTAAAATGTATAAAGTGTAACACAGAATCTAAGGGACTTACGTCATTTTAGATTTTTGCCAACTGTTCTCCACCGTCCTTATATTGATAACGAAATGTAAGTCGTTTATGCCAAGGTGTCATACAATTTCTCTTGTAAGCGATTTAGTTCGTGTGACAGGAAAAGACGCGTAGGACGAAGCTGACGAGTCAGGAGGGTGACACTTATGATACTGTCACTTTACGTGAATTATATAGGTAAGGTATAAATTGTTACAAACTATAGTTGTATAGCAAGAAGGAGTGTATGTACCGTTTTACATACAAACGGCGCGGCGGCGGTAACGTTTTCCGTCCTCTAAACCTTAACTTAACTGTGCAGTCATGGTTTTTAGTGTTCTTTTTTGCCTTAGATTTTTTTAATATTATTTAGCGGTTTATTAGATTCAGTTTTATTTGGTAAAAACAAGATAAGTCAAGATAAACAAGTCATTCTTATAGTACTAACACATTTTAACATTTAATTATATGTAATATAGGTAGGTATGTAAGTAGTTATATTTTCATGTTATTTAATGATACATTGATCATTGTATAAAAGGTTATTGAATGTAATTGGAATTAATTAGAGATGCGCCGAGTAACACTTTTGCCGAGTAACGAGTACCGAGTTTTACTCGGTTCAGTTTTTTTTCAACCGAGTACTCGGCCGAGTAACTCGGTTCAATCAAATTCCCATTTCACGCGCGTAAACAAGTACAAACAGGTTCGCGTTGATACACCCCTCACCCTGCCCGCGCCTTTCAACTACCTGTCACTTGACAGTTTGCAAACAAATACTTCACGTTGCGCGTCATAATAGATTTATTATTGAACAAGTTTGTTAATTAACGATTGACTGTGTTCCTGATCAGTGATGACCTGATTTTGATTAACACTGTTGTTTTAATTATATCTACCTAAATATATTGCTTTTCTTAAACCGGTATACTCGGCATTCAAACCGAGTTATTCGGCCGAGTACGAGTATCAAAAACCCGCCGAGTACGCCGAGTACCGAGTATCAACCGAGTACTCGGCCCATCTCTAGAAATAATTAATCAACATAAAAAAAATTGGAATACAAACTGACACTTTTGTTTTGTATTTAATTCTAAATATGCCAATTAAGCGGAGTCTGCCACTTATTTCCCAACTAAAAGTATGAAGATACTCGTACCTATAATTCTGCTTTCGTGTTTGGCGCCTACAAAGGCGCCCACGCAACGATTCTTCACTAAGAGCAAAAATCCACTCCAGAATAGGAGGTCGACAACCCCACGCATTACTACTCGTGGAGACAAAGTACCTACATCTTATTAAGAATTCCTTATTTTATCGCACAGTCCACTATTGTACTTTGTCACAATCTTTTAGTTTTGTTACTTATGTGATTGAATTATTTAGTTTCAGCTTTCAGTATACATTTTCTCGCGTACAATTTCACGTATATTTATTTTTATCAGGCGTATTAAAATAATTCAGACCACATGGCATTTAAAAGTAATGTCAAACTATAAATTATTAATTCAGACCAAAATATATTTAATTATCAATAAATATAATTAGTGTAGGACGACCAGCCACAAGATGGTCCGATGACCTCATACAGGTGGCAGGAAGGCGCTGGTTGCATGCTGCTTCCAACCGGTCACTTTGGAAATCCATGGAGGAGGCCTATATCCAACAGTGGACTTCTTGTGGCTGAGATGATGATGATGATGAAATATAATTAATAATTTATCTTTACGTAGTATAAAGTAAAGTCGCTATCCATTCCTGTCTGTCTTAAAACCTTACGGAGTATATTCGGCCGCCTTCTCCTTCTAAACCGCGTAACAGATTTCGATACAATTTTCACTGCTAGTTAAAAATATATTAATGAAGTTTTTTTATACAATACATTCTTATTAAGATTATTTAGTTATCGGTATAGGCTTCACACGGCTACAACCGGGATGTAATACATATACATGAAATCCTTTTGTAAAAAAATCGTATACGCACCACCAAGGAGATTACAAATGCGTTGCCAACCCAGAGGGCTAAAATGGAATACCTCTTGTGCCAGTAATTGCACTGGCCGTCTTCCTCTCCAGGTCGAAACACAACAACAAGCACTGCTGCTTAGCGGTAGGATTAGCGAGCTAGATGGTAGTAGCGATCCGGACGGACCTTGCACGAGGTCCTACCACCCACAAATTTCCTAAAGTTGAATATCTGGGATATAATAATCACTAACAACATTTGCAAGCGATTAATTCTGATCTTTGGGTCGTCTTTGCATTTAAATGATCCATTACAAGTATGGATGGAAACCAGAATACAAAGCAAGGCCCATTAGGACAACACGAACACTGAAGGGTTAAGTGTTAATAGGTTCATTTGACATAGGTTCATTTCCGTTACAAAGTTGGAACTTTAAGCTTTCCCGTATTTCTAGGCCTTTGGCTTATCGCTGTTGGTAGGAAAATTGAATGTATTTTTCCTAACGTACCTGTAGATGATTATTTCAAAAATACAAAGTGACGGATTGAGTGTTTCTATTCTATTATTTATTTCAAACAAGTATTATCAAATCGCGATTTGAATATAATTGGAGAGTAACATCAGCACATTGTCATTTCATAGACTTGCGTAGCTTCATTCCTAATAATTCCTAAATGTATGAAATGACAGTGGGCTGACGTTACTCGTTGATTTAATGATACCTGTAGTGCGATTTTTGAATCTCCCCGGGTGACTAAACCTCACCAAAGTGGCCGTTTTTCATAGAGATTCGGCCATTTTGGTGAGCTTTAGTCAGCTGCACAAATTATGAAACAACAAACAGTACCCTCGATAATTAAGTACCGCAGGAGGATGCTGTTGCAATCACAAACACAATTAACATTTCGATATTGGCTAACATTTTGTTAACTCCCAGTCGCACGGGACAAATTGCATTTACTCATATTGCAGATTATACAATCCTAATTACTAATTAAAGTGAAATAAAATTGGATATAAATTCTTAGGATTATTTTACACTAGCTCTTGCGCGCGACTTCATACGCGTGGAATTTGGAAGTGGATATCTACTCGTACTTTTCTTTTTTTTCTTTTTAATAGTAACTCGGCTATATCTCTTGTGCCAGTAATTTCACCAGCTGTCTTGCTCTCCACGCTGGGATACAACAGGCCATGCACTGCTGCCTAGCGGCTGGTTTAGGGAGTAAGATAGTGGTAGAACATTGCACAAGGTGTTAGGCAAAGGAATAGACCATACATACATAGGAATAGGTCATAGTGACCCGATAGGTTTAGGTTTTTTAGTTTTGGTTTTTTAGGTTCAGGGCCCTACTGAAAATCAACGCTGCTACTTGCAACAGCGCATGCTGACTGCCCTTTCAGCATCAACAGTGTAATTTTCTACCTTTATTTTTTCTGTTTCTTAATCTTTGCTCAATAAATATTTTCTTTCTTTCTTACAACTCGCATAGGGGCCTTTTCTTCATTCCTAGCCTCATATCTAGTCACTAGAGATCCATGCTAGCCGTGATGATATAATGTTTACTATGATAAGGACTACGATTTGAGACATTCAGGCCACCAAAAAAAAGTAGAGTCACTAACCACTCGGTTATCCTATCATCAAATATATGCATACACATAATTCTGTGCCTAGAGGCTGATCAAGGTAAAAGGCTGAATAAGATGTCAACGACATTTCGCTTCAACTGGCTTCCAAAGCAATTCGGATGAATTCAAGCTTTCCAATGAACATACATTCAAGCACCTCTATTCACTGGCACTTATGTTTGAGCACACGTTTTACACTACACTTCCTTTACGGGTGACCATTTGCTGAAAAAAGGGTGGACATATTTTCAAATACATATCAATGTTTGTGCAAGGTCCATCCGGATAGCTACCACCATCTTGCTCGCTAATCCTGCCGCTAAGCAGCACTGCTTGCACTGTTGTGTTCCGGCGTGGAGAGCAAGACAGCCGGTGTAATTACTGGCACAAGAGGTATTCCATCTTAGCCCTATGGGTTGGCAACGCATCTGCACTCTCTTTGTTGTTGCAGGTGTCTATAGGCGGTGGTGATCACTTATCATCAGGTGACCCACTTGCTTGTTTGCCTTCCTATGTTGTGTAAAAAAAAATGGCCAAAGTAGAGTAATACACATTTGTGTATATTTATTTATTTTGTCTTCTATGTCACGTTTTGATAAAATTAAATAATCGATCATTTCAAAAACAAAAAGGCAAATTAAAACTCATGCAAAAATACAGTATTAATTAGCATATAACTATGTAGCGTCAGTGAAACATTGCAATCTTATTTATTACACTTATCTATATAGGCCAGTCAATTTAATCAGATCGCGAAAATATTGTTCGACGTATTACAGCTCTTAAATAAAAACAGTAGACTTATAATAGGGTTATTATTAGAGACGGTATTTGGCGGCGCGCAGGATGGGGTACTTGTCGCCGGTGCACAGCCCGCGGAAGTCGTCCATGAGTCGTCGTAATGAAAACTCGAACCTTGTTTATTAATTGCTTTGCTCTGTAGGACCCACAGCGATAACCGTGTATGTAAATGTCTTGAAACACACATTCCAGTACAGGGCCTTAACTTGTAAGCTTTCTGTAGAAAAATATTAGAATAAATAGATACTTTTTCACTTTTCACTTGGACAAATTTTGTCAGAAATTATTACATTCAAAATTCAAGATTCTTGATTTGGCCAATATTTAGCAACAGTCATATTTAACAAGTCTTTAGGTACAACAAAGTACTTAAATTGTTTATTCGCCAACTAGCTTGTAACTTTGTGTTATTCTTGTTTTTTATTTATTCACGATCCTGCACCGTTTTACTATCTGTGGCCCGTTTCACGAAGCTACAAGTTACAATTTTACAAGTCTAAACCGGCAACATTGGTCATTATGCCCATTGCCATTGGTCCTTATTGACCAGTGTTGCCAGTTTAGACTTGCAAAATTGTAACTTGTAGCTTAGTGAAACGGGCCACTGTTTAGTCTAGTGGTTTACGGTATTAAGTCCGCCATTTGTACATTATTGTTTGTATTGTATAGTCGACCAAATAATTGCTTGACCACTTTTGAACTTTATCCCTTTGTAATACGGTTGAAAAGTGGTCAAGCAATTTCTTTGTCGACTATACAGTAAGATTTAAATAAATAAATGAACTAGCTCTTTATGCGTTAGTATGATATGTATGTATAAAACATTCTAATGAACATTTTCTGTCTGTTCTTCCAACCAAGGAATATAAAAAGATGTCCGAATGAAACCGTACACCTGGTATCCCTGCTTGCTTTCCTCATTGGAGATCATAACTAGCTATAGCTATTCAGGGCCATATTCGTCCGTAGTTACCCTTTGTGCCCCCTTGCGAACCCTGCCCTTACAAACTATAATGCCCTGCTAATTGGGGTCCTTGGAAAGTAGGCGAGAGTATCTCTAATCTTTGAAGCGAATCTCAAAACGAAGATTTAACGACGGGACTTTGAAATTTTGACACCTTTTTTTTGTAATGCTGTTTTTTTAAGACTTGAAATTTACAAGATAGGTCTATCACGTTTTTATAGGGCCGATTTTTTTGTCTCAGTATTTACAGAAAATAAAATGTCTAAATCGTCAACACCTATTAAAATATAAAACCAGAATTATGCGAATTGAGTGGCTCGCTTATATAAGTCACGTAAGTTTTTTTATATACCTATATATAGAATAGAAAGGCAAACAAGCAAGTGGGTTGATGGTCAGTGAGCACCACCGCCTACCCGCAAGACCAAGCAGATTGCAGATGTATAGCCAACCTAGAGGGCTTAGATGAAATACCTTAGATTTGAACTATTAAAAAACAGTCAAGTGCAAGTCGAACTCGTGCGCCGAGGGTTTTTAATCACCACAGTCTTAACTTCATTTCTTAGAAGAAAGTGTTTTTTGACATTCATACATAATTTTCAACGGTTTTGGCAATTTTTTTCCGAAAACTGCTAAAAGCTAAAAATTCCAAAGTATTTTTGTTATAGTTTAGAGATATTTAGCTCATCTAGCATTCGTAATAAAAAAAATACACTGATAGTTTTTGAGAAAGAGAAGGCGCAGCGTTGTCGTGTGAGCGCTTTACAAATATAGTAAGCGAATAAATATTAACATAAAAAAATATTAATTATACCTACACACGTTTATCTTACAGCTTTTGAGTGACATACCATAAAACTGGGATTTTGTACTTTTATGTTCCTTTAGGTCGTAACAAAATAATTTTTGATTTTATTAAGTACTTGTGTTTAATTTATCTTGTACAAGCTAGAAACTTCATCTTCACCAAATTTCAGCTCGAGACGTTAAGCTTATCCAAAGAAAAAGAGCAAAAATAACAAGCCTTTTTTTCACAAATTTGTGTGTAGGTAACCTGAAATTACTTTGAAAATTATTTCTACAAACCGTTGTCTGAGGAGTTACGAAGTTAAAACAGTGAAGGTAAAATTTCAGCAAAAAAATTAAACTACGAGGTGTTTAACGAATGATAAGACTCTTGTGAATTATTATCAAAGTTAGCATTTCACAGTCCCTCGGAATCTCCGAGGGCCGATTGGGTGAAGACAGCTAGGCGATTCACTCAATCGGTAATGATGGACATCAAAAAGCGGGCCGTTCCTTCCCCTTTTACCGGTTTCTTCTGTAAACGTTTGCATTTCAAGCATTTTTACAAGCTCCCTCATTATTTTATCAACTAATTCGCACTTCTGTGCTTTTCATAATTTCTGACTGAAAATATGTGTTTTATAAACGTTCCCGCTTTGCTTCTTCCGTATTCTGTCCGTCCAGTTTAAATGTTGCAAGTTCAGTTTCTAATAATTTTAATGGTCGAATCGACTTGAAAAGGTGTGTTTAAATCCGTTGAAAATGCATATGCAAAATCGAATTTACAAATAGTGCAATCAATGCATAAGGCGTATTCAAATCTCAGTCAACCATCAGGTTAAACAGACAGATTATGTTTTAATAGTTTGTAAGGTTTTATCTACAGGCCTTTTGTAGCTTGAAAAAAGATTATTTAATCTTCATATAATACAAAGCTATAAAACAAAGTTGCTAAGTCTCTGTTTGTCCTTATATCTTCGGCCGCTTACTCCTAAACCACGCAACGGATTTTTAATACGATATTCAATGACATTTCGATTTCTTTTACGTATCATTTTAATGTACTTTTATGAACATATCCTAATTGTAACTGTGCGAAGTTAAATCTATCTATCTATCTTCTATATAAATAAAAATGAATTGTTGTTCGTTAGTCTGATTAAGACTCGAGAACGGCTGGGCCGATTGAGCTGATTTTGGTTTTAAAATGTTTGTCGTAGTCCAGGGTAGGTCTAAACGGTGAGCAAATATGCCTCCAATAATTAGGCGGTACGAAGTTTGCCGGGTCAGCTAGTAATAATTTAGAAATCAACTCCATGTCAAGCACCTAATGATGAATAACAACCATTGCAGTAATAACGAATCCTGGAGTGGCAAATTCTTAATCTTTGTCAAATGAACAGTTAATTTTGTGCAGAAAATGTAAACTCGAGTTCAAGCGTCAATTATTTGTCGGGAATAAACCAATTTGTTTGCTGGGGGTTAAAATTGGCCGGTAAATAATTGTTTCATTTATGAAGAATTGCTGAAACGTAAATTAATTATGTAAATACGATGCTCGAGTTTAGTTTGTTAAGTATTTGAGTTGTGTTTACACTAACTAAAGTAAAAACTGTGTAAGCGTCGGTTACACGCTCATTCTGTCGTCAGTTCAGTCCATCATTCTGGTCAGAATGACGAGAGAATTATCTTGTAACCTGTCTTGTGTCGTGTCAGTCTGAACTGATAACCGTGTCCATTTGTTTTCATTCTGGCATCAGTCAAAACTATACCGGAATGATGGACTGAACTGACGCTAGAATTAGCGTGTAACCGAAGTCTATTGATTCATGTTAGATGTTTTTGTGAAGCTTCATAGAATTAATTTAGTATAAAATTGGAAACAACATCTGTTTCAAATTGCTTTGCTCTTAACACGTTCACGTACGCAGCCCATTTTTTGGGATATGTCCATTTTGCCCATTTTGCGGGTAGTAGGACCTCGTGAAAGGTCCGACCGGATCGCTACCACCATCTTGCTCGCTAATCCTGCCGCTATGCAGCAGTGCTTGCACTGTTGTGTTCCGGCGTGGAGAGCAAGACAGCCGGTGCAATTACTGGCACAAGAGGTATTTCTTAGCCCTCTTGGTTGGCAACGCATCTGATATCTCCTTGGTGTTGCGGATGTCTATAGGCTGTGGTGGTCACTTTTGCCTTACTTTTTTATATAAAAAAATATCGTTCTACCGTATTTCCCCATACAAAATGCAACGACATCTATAGATATTATGTTTGCTCTTGCAAACGGTTTCCGATCCAGAAACTGGGGTAAGATTTTATTTTTATCCTTTAGTCCCCGACGAAGGAACTATTCCACTTTAGCCCTAAGTAATATTGTTGTAGGTGACGTGACCCGCAAGCTTACATGACAACGCTGACATAACAAGAACCGGACAAGTCAGAGTCGGCCTCACGTGCCGGGGGTTCCGTGTCACCAGCCATACAAAAATATCTCTGCAATCAAATCAAATCAAATCATTTTATTACAGGCCCCAGAGGCCCAAAATAATAAAAATAGAAATTCTGTTAAGTACATCATTCATAAAAATGAAAATAAAATAGAAATTAACAATAAATAAAAAACAAAGCAATATTATACATAAAATCCCTTTGTCCTTTTTTGCCTTCGTACATACATTGCTGTATATTTATTGTAAATTATGTATTTTGTACAATAAAGAATTTACACACACAAACACACATACATACAAATGTGTGATACGGACGGATATATTGTGCTTTTTCAAACAAAAACAACTCGCGAAAGAAAATAGAGAAATGCCAATCTAAGATTGTTTGTGATTTTGATGATTTCTAAAAAACGTGCTGGTGAGAAGGATTGTAATATATTATCTGTAATGTGATAGTTAAAAAGATGATTGTTTTTTTCAAGCACACTAATTTACATGAACTTCTATAAACTGTAATCATTTTCAATTCATCGCTTAACAAACCTTGGAGGAACATTAAGGAGGGTTTTTTAAATATCATTAAGAACTACTAACTAAGCAAACCTCGTTTGGAAAGTGTGAAAAATAAGCGTTTTTCATACAAGTTTAGTTAGCAATCCTTAAAACCATTCCAAATTTTAAATGGTCAGTACTAGTAGTTGCAGTAAAATTGCTGCTGAAGGTTCCTTATTTACATTTATAGTACGTAAGTCTAAAATATATTCCGTCGCATAAGAACCTCATCTTTGAAGTCGGTTAAACATTTAAATTAATGTAATGAAACAACTGGATATTCATATATGTCACAAAATATGCCAAAGACAACTTAAGTCATTAATATTCGGTTCGTAAACGAGAAATTTTCAATGGGATTCCCATCGCCGGGCCGATTAGCCATTAAATAAATTTTATTCGCATGATAAGCGGGGCGGCGGCGCAGGGCGGGCGGGCGCCGGCTTGCCGCCGGGCGGGCAGTCGCCGCCCGCCGCTCGCCCCGCGACCACGCGCGCCCTCGGCGACCCGCGCCTGCCACCCGCCTGCCGCGCGAAGCTAAAATAACTCGCTACATGCCACCGATGACCTACTGACAGTGAATTGTGATTGAATCAACCTGTTATGAGTGACTCCTCACACGGCCGACACTCAGTAAGTATCACGAGTTTGACGGATAGTCTTAATCACCCGCCGGTAAATTACGGCCATTTTATGGAATGCGAACGGCAAACCTTGAGTCTGTCGGCAATCTGATGTGTAGCAACAGCGACAAAAGATGTATCTAGCCGCGCCTCGAGACCTTTTCAGATGGGTGTTTAACGCTTGTAAGGTCGGTTAGTATTTAAAAATAGCGGAGGAGGAATTTCATTCTGTTTAGCTATGTTGTTTGTGTTAGGGCCGGTGGACCATTAGTATTCTGGGAGAGGCACGAAAACAAACCACAGAATCATGTCAAGGCTTTGACAATTTCTTGGGTTACACTGTTAGACTCTTGCTTTATTCATTTTGGACAAAACATGAATTTCGCCACGTTGATAATAAATGTAACCGTATGAGATACAAGAGTAAATGAGATTACGGGTCTGGAGGTGTTCCCGGGGGTACGCCGCTGGGCCGCCATCAACTGCGCTAACGTTATAAACTAGACACTATTGCAGAAAGAAGAATCTTGGGAGTTGTATAAGATGACGTGAGAACGAGAATTATAGTCTTGGAAAGAGCAAATATTCCAATGTACAGAGCGCAAAAGTTCTAGCTTGAAGGGTATTAAAGAAAAGAACGGTTTTATTGCATTGCGGTGCTGATATTCTTGCTTTCTCGGAATTTTGAAATATCTTTTGTGTTTTGCGATGTTGTACGTCATACTTGAAAGAAAACTTGAATAACTATAACCGTATAGGTATCAAATCTAATTTTTAAAGAAAAAATACATGTGCCTTACACAGTTTGAATAACCACGATACATTCAACGTTTCCTCAAGCAAGTCTTCAACGGCGTAATTTCGAAACGCAACATGAGTTGATTTGAGCCGATTTGCAGGATATTTTGGATAAAGCGTAACCTTCTAAATCAATTGATATACATACGGTAGATCCATTGTCGTTTAACAATTGCGTCACAATTCGAAAAAATAAATGATTATTACGATTACGATTTCAGTTAGCTCTCTTTTTTCCACTATGTTTACTGGCGATTAAGTATTCCTAAGTCTCAGTATGCTTTGATATACTGATTTCAATATTAATGAACAACATTATAAATATGAATGGTTATTAGGAGTATCAGTTGGTAAAATAATAAGGAAAACACTTATAGGTTAACTGTCTTTCACAAGCATCCAAAATTGCAACCACTAATCAGTAGACTCGTACTAAGACGACAGATACGAATGGTTTTCTGTCAAAAACTGCGAACTGAAACGAATATAACAAATGGTAAGAGCATAGACCTCGAGTCAATAAACAAGGACGTTATATTGCATTAGTTCCGAGACGTAGGTACATCTACTCGCGTGTATGTACCTTCTCTGCCAAGTGGCACTCACGGCGCGGGCGGATCTCAAATATTGAAGACTCGGATAATGGGCTTGTTTGACTTCTTTCTTATTAAAAGTGTTTTGTTCGCGCCACATTTTCGGTTACTCATGTGATATAAGGACATAACCCGCCTCTTGGCTTTACCGTAGTCGAGTGAATGAGTTTTTTGCTCAAGTTTTCAATTTTATTGGTGTAAAATGTCCCAAACTTTTTTTACTACATTACATTACCTAACCTAATCAGCAATGAATTTACACTGAAAAAAGGGACAACCGAACTAGTTTGGTTACTCGTGATTTTGGTTAATGGTAATCAAAGTCCATTTAAATTAGCAGAACTATTTCCTACTGATAAACATTTGATGATTTATTTACAAATCAACAGTTAGGTAAGGGGAAACAAATGGTTTGGTAGTCACTTTTTTGTGTAATAGGTTTTTTTTATCTGTATTTTTGCTAATCGTAGTCCTCGCGAGGGGTACGGGCGGCTACGATCGCTGAACAAATAACTATTTATTTAAACACTAAAATATGTGATTTACCAATAATCGAAGGGCAAACCTATCGTCGATCGGACAGAACTTAACGCATATACGTTCTGTTTGTGTGATAGGTAACAAAACTTTGGTTACGTTTAATAAAACTGTTTTTTCAGTGTAGTCTTAAATTGAAATGTGTATTAGAAGTTCCACATAAAATATCATCACGTTCGTTTAATATTCATAAAATGTTTCTAAAAATGTATATTTTTCAGAAAGTTGCGGAGTTCTTGCAAAGCTCTAGTCTTGAAACGAAAACACGCTGAAATTTTGAATATTAGATTACACGTAGTTTTCTTGTTGAAGCACCCATGGTTAAGTAATTGCTTAGGAAAGTTTTTGTAGGTTTACCTACCTACTTGCGTGAACTGAGCAATTTCCAGAACTCTTTTTTTTTAGCAAACAAACAAGTATCTTTTACGTTAGTAACAATCTTTTTAATTTGTTAAAAGGAATTCAAACATATTGAAAATTATACCTTGATTTAAAAATTTTATACATATGTGCGCAAAGGGATTTCAATGGTGTTTCACATAAGATAACTGTGAAAATTTCAAAAATATACCCTCCTTAGGAAATTTGTGTTCATTATAAGTGTGCGCAAAAATACAGCTGGATTAAATTTAATTTGAAAACAAAGTCATTTTGGTTGCTAATTAATTATTAAATATACAGTTTAAAACTATGAAGAGCTACGTTCAAGGTTTTACGATGTTCTTGCAAATAGAGTAATTTTACGGGTTCAGGATACACCAGCTGTTTCAGTAGCCTGTTATTGCGTCCCACCGCTGGGCAATGACTTCCTGGAACTCCACAACTCTCTGTTTTGTGCAATGTCGGGGCAGTCTTTAACACATCCAAGTCATCCAAGTCATCCGACTACCTATCTTAAGGGTGGAAAATTAAGGCATAAATAGTCGTCGTCTACCTACTATGAGACTGATCAGAAGCTCTACGTACGAAGTCAGTTTTTGCGGGTGGTAGGACGATGTGCAAGGTCCTTTCGATTCGTTACCACCATCTTGCTCGCTAATCCAGCCGCTTAGCAGCAGTGCTTGCACTGTTGTATTCCGGCGTGGAGAGCAAGACAGCCGGTGAAATTAATGGCACAAGAGGTATTCCATCTTAGCCCTCTGGATTGCAGGTGTCTATGAGCGGTGGTGATCGCTCACCACTTTACCCACTTGCTTGTTTGCCTTCCGGTTGTATAAAAAGAAGTTTGAAAAGTTATTTATTATAGCTTGACAATCTGTTGTCTACTTGCGCGTAACTTTGAGCGCAGCTTATTGTTCCAAATTTTGACCGACTCAGCGCAGGATATTAGGTGATAAGAGGAAAATACGGCTTATCAACCGCCAAACTACCGGTAAAGTTAAAAGTGCAATGAGGAAAAATAACATGGTAGATAACAGGCGGCCTTGCCTTATCTCACTGGTATTTTATTGAGGACTTTTAAGCGGTCAGGTCGCGGGTGGTAGGACCTTGTGCGATGTCCGTCCGGATCGCTACAACCATCTTGCTTGCTTATCCTGCTGCTAAGCAGCAGTGTTTGCACTGTTGTGTTCCGGCATGGAGAGCAAGACAGCCGGTGCAATTACTGGCACAATAGGTATTCCATCTTAGCCCACTAGGTTGGCAACGCATCTGCAATCTCTTTGGTGTTACGGGTGTTTATAGGCGTTGGTGATCACTTACCATCAGGTGACCCTCTTGCTTGTTTGCCTTCCTAAAAAAAAACGTCGAAACAAACCGTTCGATATGTACACTAGTCCATCCATTCAGATAAGCTGCTATAGCAAGCAAAGCCTCAAATTACAGTGGGCACAAAAACACCCAAACAATCCGGAACTGATCTCTTATCTTATCACGAGAGACGGTCGAGGGATAAGCAAGGCCACATAAACCCGTGGTTATTGATGCCGGACCGGAAATGGCCCTGCACCGGAAATTGCTTTCGTCAGCCGTTTCCGACCAGCGGTCCAATCCCGCTACCGGACCCTTAGTAGAGATTATTTAATTACCGCTGTTAAAATTAATTTTGTAATCTTGTGAAGGGATTTTTGAGCTGGAACTCTGTGTTTGAAAGACGTCGAAAGTATATTTTGAGGTTGCTGGTGCTGTTGCGTCCAGCTTGTGCGACTCTCTTTTCCCTTGATCCTTTATCTTGTGAAGGGCTTTTTGAGCTGGAATCAGGAGGGTTCCACTCCGCACTGTAGGTATGCTCGACTGCCTTGTCTATGACATAGGCAAATCGCAGTAGACTGTCGGCTTGCCGCGCGCTCGCTCGCTCGCCCCCACCGTGTCAGTGTGTAATAGAAAACGATAGCAGCGCAACTAGGGTTGCCAGGTCCAAAAATAGCAAAGCCGGACACAGGTTCATATTTAGCCGGACATTTTGCTCTAAACGCCGGATGCAAATACTAACGTACGCACGTGAGTGCTCGATAATGCAACACCTAATTAAGAGTACTCTGTCACTTGTAAAAATGTATACTAAGATATAACTAACATAGACATAAGTAATTTACTAACAAATTGTGGATCTAGTTGCCTGAATAAATAAATATAAATAAATAAATAAATGACGTAGCCTGATACATTGGAGTCATGCTTATGCGCTGCGTGTCCGCTAGACTTAGGTCGCGCGTGGCGGGGTTGACCAAAAGCCTAACAAAAGCCGGACAGGCCGGACTTGTATTTACTTGGCCGGACACGACTGTAAAAAGCCGGACATGTCTGGCTAAAGCCGGACACCTGGCAACCCTAGCGTATAGCCGGGAGTAGCGGGGGAAGGCGGGCGCGGGCGGCGCGTTCCTTTTGACTCGCGCCGCCTGGCGCATGGTGTATGAAGCAGTACGAACTTTTTGTGCGTGTGAGTAAAGTTGGAATTCGTTTAATCGCGGTCGTAAAGAGAAGTTTCTGTACGTTATTTATTCTGTGCTGGAATACTGTTTTTTTTGTACCAGCCTGAACATCCCAAAACAAAACACAATGCCTGAAGAAACAGTGTTTTACCACCGAAAAACTACTTGAATTGATAAAAAGTTACACCATTTAGCCAATCTACCTTAAGTCCTAGTCCTAGCCGTATCACAAAATCGAATGAATACCTATAACCGGCCGATTGACGACCCGATAGCCTAGTGGTTAGTGGCCCTGACAACAAAGCTTGAGGTTCCGGGTTCGACTCCCGGGAGAGGCATGTTTGTATGATGAATACGAATGTTTGTACTCGAGTCGTGGATGTTATATGTATTTAAGTATATATTTATATATGTAAGTATGTGTATCCGTTGTCTAGTACCCATAACCAGAGCTTTAGTTGCTTACTTTGGGACTAAGGCAATGTGTTAACTGTCCCAAGATATTTATTTATTTATAACGAAGGATGTAAATATTTAATACATATAATACATAATAACTTAATAACATATTTACATTGGGAAAATTAACATTTATAACGAATATATTTCATAAAATTGGTAACGGAATATCTTCACACAAAGCTCATTATCTTTACTCAAATTTGCTACGGTACGTCAAACTATAAGCGCACATTGTATATTAATTAGTATTTGGGAACATAATAACATTATGTGAAGTCAGCTAACGATATTATAATAATTGAATACCAAGTAGGTTGGCATTACAGATTATATTACGACATTTATTAGTATCCGTGTTTAATATCAGGGGTTCAATTTTTGAATCTCACCAGGTGACTAGAGCTCACCAAAATGGCCGAATCTCTATGAATAACGGCTATTTTGGTGAGCTTTAGTTACCCGGTGAGATTCAAATGCAATTTTTGAATCTCACCAGGCGGCTAAAGCTCACCAAATTGGCCGCATTTCTATGAAAAACGACCATTTTGGCGGGCTTTAGTCACCCGGTGAGATTCAAAAATTGCACCTCTGGTTCGGTTGTCAATGTAAATGACAATAGTTATATTTTTTTAGATGGTTCTTTACGGAACCTACGCCAAATGACCGGTACTAGGTCTCAAATTTTTACATGTAACAATTTTTTTTCTTGTAACATAATTCATAGTTATTAGGAAAGATAATAACACTTGAAAGAGGTCCAATAATATTTATAATAATTTTGTAATTTATTCGTTACTCTCATTTATTGTGATTTTATCTTTTTTTTTACTAGCAATACGAGTAGATGATATCAAATGTGATTGGCTACTAACAAAAATAGATGTTATTGTCTGAATAAATAAATAAATTATTATTATTAAAACGAACATGACCACACCTTTAGTTACAAGGCGATAAAATTCAAGCCTTGACTATCGGTCTTGGTTAGTTTAATTTTATTTCTAATAACCGAGTACTAACCCTAGGTCTTTTAATATTATCTGCAAATCGTAGTCCTCGCGGGAGTTACGGGCATATATAAATACATATTTTAGTATATAACAATCCTTCTTGTATTATTAATGCGAAAGAAAAGTTGTTTGGATGTTTGTCCTCGAACACGCATTACCGCCTGGACGGATAGATGATTGAGATTTGGCAGGTAGATATAGGTATAGATCATGTCCTGAAGTCCGATTTTTGACTTTCACCGGGTGACTAAAGCTCATCAAAATGGCCGTTTTCATAGAGTTAGGCCATTTTGATGATCTTTAGTCACCTGGTGAGATTCAGAAATTGCACCTTGGGAATAAAACATAGAATTCTTTTTATCTCGTAAAATGATTAGAAAATAGATCCACGCGTGCAAAGCCGCGAGTAAAAACAAGTGTGAAATAACACTCAAATAAATGGCATTATATTTTTTTACAAGTTTTGTAGTTTAGTACGTGTGAAATCTTGCAAGTCAGTTTGGACTCACTTCCAGTCACTGACTTCCAGTAGTCCATTTTTCCAAATGTGGTATACGTTACATGTATGTAGATCCGAAGGCAATGCAATAAAGTAACCATCAGCAAAAAAGCTTGTATTAAAGATGTAATTTTTACCAAAAATCTTATTGAAATAAGAAAACAATTGAAACGGTTCATAGTCCGTATACTCGTATTGTAACGAACCTATTACCAAACGTTTTCGAGCCCTTTTCATGAGCCCTGAAAAAGGTTCGAAACGTTGGAAATTATACTCGTTACAATCCCAGTGACTCGAGTCGCGAAAACATAAGAAAAAATATTAAAAAACTTTATAATAAGTTAAACACCTTCATATACATACATATTTGAGGAATGAGCAAAATCAAACGCATTTTGCAGCAATTAGCGACTTTGGCTCCCAACTGTTCAGTAGTAATAGTGCCAGATATTTCAATTAGGCAAATCTTTGATTGCGCGCTCAAAGCGACCGCAAGCCTAAATAAGGCAAAAGGCCAAATTACAATCATAATCCGCGCCGGCTCTCGCCCAATTAGGCCGCTATTTTGCACATTTCCATTACAATCCCAATACAGTCAGTCAAGCCTTCAGGAGCCCGTAACCTCGGATTGTGGGCAAAGTTTGGATCCGAATAGGTAATTCGGCGAGTTCTGAATTAAATGAGACGGCGAAGATGGTAAATGAGGCTAGAATTGTGATGGAAATCCAGCATGTTTCCGTTTGGTTGAAACAAGGGCATATCATACAAACTAAACAAGAATTATAGCCAATTGGCTATAATTCTTGTTTAGTTTGTATGATATATACTCGTAGATGGTATTGTAATATTGTTCAAACAGTTTTCCCCTCTAAAATCGCTCTAAATTAGTTCTTAATTTGATATACCAACACGATGCAACAATTAACAGCTTTTAGCAATTAACCATTACTTAAAGTCAAGTTCTAACAGACACAGCCAAAGCTATTCAGAGTCTATAAACTCCTATTGCTTAAATTAACTCCTTAACACAAAACACGTTTCTTAACTCAACCTGTTCATCCTGTAAACTAAAGGATGGAAAACTGCACCGGCAGCTAGCGACCCACAGTATAGTTTGGTTTACACTGCCGGCTGGTAACCACCTGGACCGGAAGAATAGGCTTACTAAAATTCAATGTACGTTAAAGCGCGAACGTGCTTCGTAATCCACGGGGCCATGACGTGCAATAACACCCCCTTGGGTCCAGTTTGTGGAGGAATTCCACAAATTGTTTGTCAAGTACTACAGAATCCAACCACTTCTCATTATGCGGGCTACTCTCTCCCGCAAAATGGTTTTGTACGAAAACGTATTGTTTTGTTTGAGACCGTTTGTGCGAACGTTTGGAAGTTTATTCTGTACGAAATTATTCATAGCATCCTCGACGAGTTTCCTTTGTAATATTTTTAAATTGGCTTTGTTATTAAAATATGTCCCTTCCGAATATTTGAGTGGCAACATGCGTTACAGTTTACACGCGCATTTTTCACGGGACGGCAAATATGTGCTGGCGGTGAGACGAATGAATGCGATGATGGCGACCGGCGTCAGTTGTTTTGCTGGCCTGAATTGAGACTTCTTTAATAATTAATACACAAACTCTAAAGGACGCTACAGTTTCATAACGTTAGACCAGTTAATTTTGTTTACACTTTGATTCACAATAATTTACGAACAAAGTCGTAAATCTCAGTGGAAATGACGCAGAAAACAAATGAAGTTCGCATGCATAAATCGTGTCGAAGTTACAAATAAATTAACGGCCATTCTTTCGCTAAAGTGTCCTATAAACGTTTTGCTCTGAATTTAGTCTAAACAATAAATCAGAATAACTAGGCAATGGTCTAGAGAGGATTAGGCTTGTGTTTATTTTAAACGATCTTATGTTCGGCGATCTTAAGTCTCAAGGCGTGTCTCCATCGAGGTTGTTGTTCGCTCGCACAATGCGAAGACTAAATTAAATATACTTTGCAAGTTTAACATGTAATAGCAATGTCATATTACCTTTTGTTTTGTTTAAATTGTTTCATTTCAATGTTAACAAGTCGTAAAAACATAGGAAATTTTTAACTTTTTCTAAATTAAGAAAGTTTGGGGAAAACAAGTCAATGTTTTTGATGCATACTATGCACCTTCTCGTCCCAAATACCATAGTCTCTAAAGACAAAAACCGGCCACCAAGGGTTCCGTACCATTATCTATAAAAACGGCAAAAAAACACATTTTTTGTGTAGCAGCCCCCTTAAATATTTATTTTATTTTGTTTTTTTTTAGTATTTGTTGTTATACCTGTGCTAAAAAACGTATTAAAGTAGGAAGTAAATTAACATTTAATGAATGGGCTACAACTGGAATAAGAAAGAGTAGGAACGTCTTATATGAGCTGTATGATAGAAAATCCTGTACTACTGACGAACGCTTCCACCAATACGTTAGGGATTATTCAAAATTATTTAAAATCGTATGTAATAAAGCAAAAGCAGCACACGTAAATAATAAAATAAAATTATCAAATGATAAAGTTAAAACAGTTTGGAAAATAATAAATACCGAAACAGGCCGACGAAAAAACACAGACTCATCTATTTCACTAAAAATAAATAATACTATAATAACGGACGCCGTTAAAGTAGCTGACGAATTTAATACACACTTCTCAGAAATTCCCGCCAAAACGACAAAGTGTCTCGCGTCCTCTTCAAAATTCGCTGAAGCCCTATTAGAACAAAATGTTAGTATCCAAAACATTAGTCAATTCAAATTTACAAAAGTCTCTCCTTTCGATATTCTTAAATCCTTTAAATCATTAAAAATAAAAAAGACGGAAGACTTGTGGGGCGTATCAGTCAAGGTTTTACATGCCATCTTGGACGTCATTGCGCCAACTCTGGCTACCATTTTTAATAACTGTATAGACGTAGGCGTATTCCCCAATCTAATGAAATGTAGTAAAGTAGTTCCTATCTTTAAATCAGGTAATAAAGATAATCCTTCTGATTATCGCCCAGTGTCCATTCTACCAGCGTTTAGCAAAATATTCGAAAAAATAATGCTAACGCAAATGATTTCTCATTTCAATACAAATAAAATCTTACATTCGCAGCAATTTGGATTCACTAAGGGTAGATCTACTACAGATGCAGGTCACAGTTTGATTAAATTTATTTTGCAAGCTTGGGAAGAGTCGCATGACGCCATAGGTGTCTTTTGCGACCTTTCCAAAGCATTTGATTGTGTAGACCATGACACCTTAATTTGTAAATTAAATTTCTATGGCATTCGTGGCATCTCTTTAGATCTACTCAAGTCTTACCTAGTGCAGAGAAATCAGAAGGTAGCGATAAATGGAGCAATATCATCGGGATCTGTGGTCGAGATGGGAGTGCCTCAAGGATCAATTCTTGCTCCATTCCTGTACCTTGTTTATGTAAATGACCTTACATATATGGTGAGCCGAAGATCAGGCATCGTCATGTTTGCTGACGACACTTCTTTACTCTTCAAGGTTAATAGGAAAGATACTGAATTCATTGAACCCAACGACACCCTGTCCAAGGTATCTGAATGGTTTGCTGCCAACAACTTGGTATTAAATCCTAATAAAACTAAATGTATTAAATTTTCATTGTTAAATTCAACTAATATAGTTTCAGTCTCAAATATCAAATTAGATGGTCAAACGATTGAATTCATAAAATCAACTGTGTTTTTAGGAATAACACTCGATTCTAAACTGCAGTGGGGTTCCCACGTCACAGCGATAGCAAGTAGGTTGAGTTCAGCTGCTTTTGCAGTAAGAAAAATTCGGCAGCTAACCAATGTAGCGACGGCACGGTTGGTCTATTTTGCCTATTTTAATAGCATTATTTCGTACGGCCTTATTTTATGGGGATCTGCTGCAGATATTGAGTCAGTTTTCATTTTGCAAAAAAGGGCAGTTAGAGCAATTTATAATATGGATACTCGTGAGTCATTAAGGGAATTTTTCAAGGAAATAGACATCTTAACCCTACCGTCGCTATATATTTTTGAAATAATCATGTACGTTAGGAAAAATATATGCAATTTCCCTACCAACGTCGATAAGCCAAAGGCTACTAGAAACACAGGAAAGCTTAAAGTTCCAACTTACAGACTGGCTAAAACCAATAAGTCGTTCATGGGAAATTGTGTAAGATTTTACAACAAAATTCCAAAAAACATAACTGAACTATATGATACAAAATTTAAATCTATTGTCAAGAAGACATTAATTTCTCGGGCGTATTATAAAATCAATGACTATATCTTGGACAAGGATGTTTGGAAATGATCCCGATCTGTATTGGCGATCCCTGGCCCCAAAGATTGTACACCTGCTGTGTTAAATTGTTAAATTGTAAAAATTTTGAATATTTGAGATGTAAAATAACATTGTAATTTTGATTTATTTAAAAAAATTACACCTCGTTGAGTTTCTTGCCGGTATCTTCTCATCAGAGGTTTTTCCGAACCGGTGGTAAATTTTTTGACATTCATAAGTGCTACCTGTAAGCCTAATCTGAATAAAATATTTTGACTTTGACTTTGACTTTGACTTATAGCGGTAACAGCAATACATCATCTATGAAAATTTCAACTGTCTATCTATCACGATTCTTGAGATACAGCGGAGTCTTAGTAATAGGGTCCCGTTTTACCCTTTGGGTACGGAATTCTAAAAACCATCAGTGTGTGTCAGGATGGATCCTGATTCCATCTTGGTTCTTTAAGATGGAAGCAATTCAGTTTTCTATCGATTGAAATCTTCTGTATCTCACTACAGTAATGCTTTTTTTGAATTTTCTACTACAATGGGCCGTCTCTTAGAGTTTCTCAGAACGCTCTTCTTACATATAATGTGTATAGACGAAGTATGTTGATTCTGTGTCGTTGCCAATAAATGTGTGACGTAGTTAAGAACAGCTGAGATCAACGTTCTTGCCCAGAAAATGGGCGTTAACCGCCAACCAAGCCACGTACAGTAAAAAATTAAAACGTTCGGTACAATAAGATTACACATATGAGAATTACGAATATCAAAACCACAATAGTACTAAATAATAAAACAACAGTGCAATCAAGTCACAAGAATGTCTCCAGCGGAACCCAAAACTAGGCTAGGCATCTTGAGAAGCATAAAAACGATGTCAACTTAATGACTTTTATTTTTATTCCTACGACAGCTAATCAGACTTTGATGTTTATAAAGATCTCGTAAAAATCAAGTCTCCATTAAGAAAATTGTTTTTAGTCAAATCTCGTTAAAGAACTTAATTTCTAGGCGAATTAATTGGCTGTTTTATTTTCAAACCGTTTCGATGCTTCTTCCGTTTTGTAAAAGATCAAATCACTCTTAAATATCTTACGCTATAAAAAAAAACTGTACGACTACTTAAACTTTACCACCCGGCATTAGTCGACAAATATAGTTTTTGGTTTACATTGCTTATTTCTTAGGACCTCACATGATACTTCATGATGCAAAGGTAGCAATGTACTGCGCATAATTTTATTTACTATTGCATTTCTGAAGGCAGCCAAAATCGCTTCTAAGTAATTGTTTATAGATCTACAATTAGTTATTACGTTATAATTCATATATCTAGAGTATCAAAACTCTCTCCCTTTAACTCTATCGTCAGTGGATTCATTTGTATAATTTTGTACGGTCTGCATCACCAATATCTAAACGTTACCAAGACGTTAAAAATATCTATACACCTTTATGCCACTAAACATAAGGTTGATGTATACATATTTTGACTGCTGACTGTACTACATTCAACAGTCCAAAAGGTAACAATCACAGAAACATAAAAAACTTGTTTTGATAAAATTTATAGAGTTATAAAAGTCGTTTTAAATATCACCACAGAATATTTTACATCTCTACAAAATGATAAAAGTTTCCAGCCCATGTATCTCCAACCATATGCACGACCCACAATCCCACATTTCTTGGCTGTCAGAAGTGTCAGAACTACTTTGCATGAACATGCAGGACTTAGCCGATGCATACAAACAAGTAGCCAACATGCATATTTCCCTGCGGTTTCTATCTATTGACACGACACAAGGTAAAATAATACAAAATTATGTTTAAAATTTTAAACCTTTTTGCTTGATTTAAAAATCAATTTTTATAAAAAGGGAAGGCAACCGAGCAAGGATCACCGGACGCTTAGCGTTCGTTTCGTAGATTTTATATATTTATTATTTCTGTATATTTATTTAAAATCTTAGGTAGTATAAAAAGTAATAAAACAATATCAATACAAAATATAGAAACATAAAAATTATTGTATTATTATGTATATTGATACTATCGCATTAATACAGTAAACCTAATGTAACTTATTTAGTGTAAGTACCTAACAACGCAAAACATTCTCTGTTTTAGCTGGAGAAAAATTAGGATAATCAATGATTCCATAAAACTTTAGAACAAACAAAATTATGCGAAGTGATTTGATCCCTTAAAACATGGGAAATTGATGCATTAGAAATGAATTAAACAGACATCAAACTCTTAACGACTGAAGCATTCAACAAGATGCTTTGCGGGTGGCCATGTCACCGTATGATTGTGAACGCCGTTACTTTGTAATCTATCTGGCGAGATTGTAAACTGCTAACGATATAAAGCGCTAATTTTCGATGGTTTTAATGTGGAAAGTTAGGGTAGGTTTGGTAGTTATCTTTTGTCTTTCAGAGCGAAAAAAGGAAGCGGGGCTCCGTCATCTTTCTTCACAATTAATAGGTATGTCATATTGTAAGCAGTATCGTACAGTTCACAATTTATCGACAGTTTACAATCTCGCGGGATAGATTAACTAAATGTTTACAATGACATGGTGACAGCCATTCAGGGAATTGCAGCCGAATTCTCGGAGTTTGCGAAATAGCAAAGTAATTAGCGAACTCGTTTGCTTCTTGCAAATAAGTCTTGTTTTTTTTTAATAAAATGGGAACGAAAACGAGCAGGTGGATTGCCTGATGGTAAGTAGGCACCACCGTCCTTAGACATCTGCAACACCAAGGAGACTGCAGATGCGCTGTCAACCTAGAGGGCTAAGATAGAATACATTTTATACCAGTAATTTCACCGGCTGTCTTGCTCTCCACACAGGAACACAACAATAAAAGTAGTGTTGCTTAGCGGCTGAATTCGCCAGCATGATGGTGCTAGCGATCCAGACCGACCTTGCATAAGGTCCTACCACCCGCGAACCCAACGACGCTCGTCCTGTGTTTTTATCAATCTCCCAGAAACATATGTTTACCTATGAGTTAAGTATCTATAGCCTTTTGGCACCTAATGGACGACAGATCAATTGAACATACCAACAGCAGTAATAACATTAAGTTTAGGTCCGAAGCGTTACCCTTCATCATGAAGCGTTCATTGACCTGTCCGACTGGCCTATATACCAATTGCCTACGACCAGGCATGCGTAAACCACAAGTCTACATCAACACATCCCGGTTTGTAGACCTTTGACTGTAATTGGAGTCACTAAATGCGTTTCCACTGCGCATTGACGAAGTAAACATAATATTCAGAGTCAAAGTCTTTATGGACGTCAGGAAATTTACCACCGGTCCGGGAAAACCTCTGATGAGAAGATACCAGCAAGGAACTTAACGAAGTGTCATAAAGAACGAATCACGATTTCATTTTTTACATCCAACACATATATGTAGGTACACCTAGTGTTTGACACGCGTACAGACATCATAATTCTTAATATTATCGTCAATTGTTTGGTCAGTCAAAGACTGGAGCCCGTTATCTTACATCCGAAGCAGGCAGATACCAATTCCATTTCAATATATATCCAGATTGAGAGTTGTGCATTTCCGGAATAATATTTTCCATCTCCGAGTGACCTGTCCTGTGGAGCTATAAAGTCCGGTTCAGTACTTTTAGATGTTTTAGTTCAACTTTGTAAGAAACTACTTAATAATATCGGCTCAATAGCTCGTAACAATATCGATGTTTTCTGTGAAATTTAAATAATTCTTCCATTTATAACGCGACGAAGAGTAGCTTGTTGATTTCTTATTACATTTTAGTGCTGTGTGGAGATTGTGGAGCTAAGCTCGAAACTCGTAGAGCGTTTTTCTCCGTTGTAAATCACGCTACTAATGGAGATCCCACTATTGAGTTTCTGGGGCAAATAATTTATAAATGGGCTTGCAAAGATAGTTTTACCTGCTGTCTCCCCAGTAGAACTAACTGTAGACTCCTGTCGTTAGGGCTCAGTAATCAGCAGTTCTTTAATCTTCTACCACAGAATAAATAATAGTACAGAAACTTCTCTTTTATGACCGCGATTAAACGAATTCCAACTTTACTAACACTCTCAAAAAGTTCGTATTACTTCATACACCATGCGCCAGGCGGCGCGAGACAAAAGGAACGCGCCGCCAGCGCCCGCCTTCCCCCCGCAATTCCCGCACAACGTTAGGGTTGCGCGGCATTCGTTTTCAATTACACTGACACGGCGGGGGCGAACGAGCGAGGGCGCGGCAAGCCGACAGCCTACTGCGATTTGCCTATGCCATAGGCAAGGCGGTCGAGCGTACTTAAAGTGCGGGGTGGAACCCCCCTGCTTCTACATATCTCGTATACTAGGCTCCTCTGACTAATTGACACATATTGTGTTCCTTAGAAGTGTACTAAGAAAGGATTTTTGTTAAAAGGTGGACGGAGGACGTTTCGACATAATGTCTTATAGAATATTTGTCAAAATTTACCTGTTAATAGGTGATGAAACTATTTGGATATTAGGCCTGAGCGTCAATTAATTTGAAGTTATTTATGACCCTATTGGTTAAAACTATAGCCTTTTTCTAACTGACGTATTTCATGAGTGGGTTGCTTAGTCTGCTTTCACTCCACTACATTTTAAACCCCGCTTGCCTAGTAAATTAACGTGCTTCAAGTTCGTACTCTGAAGTCGAAGTGAGTCCCATCGTTCCAGAGATTTCTTCAGTTATTTTGGTTTTACAGTGGCATAAAAAGTGAGTGCTCGTATCTTTTAGGGGTTTCGTACAAGTCTCCGTCGTAAAAAGTGTTGCTTTAGATTTGTTTGTGGTTAGGAGTATTAGAAATCTGCTAAAACTATGTCCTGAGTACAGCAGAGTACAAAGCCAGTTTATTGAACTGGTGAAATATGCGTTGCTTATGGTTCAATAGAACTAAGCTAAACGCGAATTTTCTTTTTTACTGAAAATGAAAATGTAAAATTTATTTTGCAAGTAGGCCGTATAGGCTCTTTTACATGTCTGAATCTACTAGCGCTTTGGAAAATGGAAGATACAGCTCAGCAGTTTATTTTTTTTCCTCTCTTTTCAGAACAGATTACAGTGCAATTTATCACAATAGTACATGGCATACACAAGTTACATAAAAAAAAAAATAATAAAAAAAAACAGTAAATAGCACTGCAAGCTTTAAGCATATTGAACGTACTGGCACTAGTCAAGAATGATCAGGAGATGTATAGGGTCCCCAGATCAAAGAAATTAGATAGGGATGTATATGGTCCCTGAAATAATAACAATCAAATACTTAGTCTAAATAATTTAGAGATGTATAGTCTCTAAGGGTCAAAAAACAAATTAATTACCTTAATCTAGGCTTAGCAGAGGTGTAAAACGCCTCCACGGTCAAATTGTGCAATATTACTTGGAGATGTATAGTCTCCGCATGTCAAAATAAAATAAGAATAAAAATATTCATGTCAAATAAAAAGAAAATAGTACATAAATATTATACTATACTATAATACGATGTTGTTAAAAAGAATGCGGGTAGTACGACCTTGTCCAAGGTCCGTCCGGATCGCTACCATCATCTTGCACGCTTTTCAGTGTTAGAGGCGTTTAATCGCGTGTTAATGACATGCATCGCTGACAGTGAATTCAGTACAAATGAGGACGGTGGAAGGCCACTTTGTATGGTTCGTGTTCCGAACGCTACCGTTGTTTTAATGCACATTTTATTGGTTCCGAGATGAAGTTTTTACAGTAAACTGGACTATTTCTGTATCACAAAGTCTAAAGAATCTCGAGTTTTAAGACCGCACTTTTATTATGTTATGCTAGATTATGTTGGTGGTTTGCTGGCATCGTAAAAGATGCAGACTGGCTAAATGAAATTTTTGAGGTCGTTTCATGGAAGCTGAGAATATCGTCGTAGCGAGCTAGCGAGGTTTTTGCTAGAGCACTTTTAATATGAAAACTCTATGGCGCTGAGCAGTAGTTTTGCATAATGTTATCCACCACTTTATTTAAAAGGCAACTACTTATATTGCATTAAGTCGAAATGGACTCGACCCGTGGACCTAGCTTGACCTGAAGTTAGTTTATATCTCCCTGCGACTTTGTCTAACTGGTGTCCTATGAAAGGGACGCCCATTGAAATAAATTATACTTCGGTCATGTGAGGACCACTGAGAATTCATATCTTTCCTGGGAATGCGCTAGCGATTCTTCTAGTATAGCAGCTGTCTATAGGCGAAGGTGATTGCTTACCATTCCGTAGCCCACTTGTAAGCTTATGAAATAGAGGGGCTATTTCATAAAAAAAATCGCACGTCGAATACCGCCGGTGATTCTAAGGCTTGCTTAGTCCTTGTTCAATGTATAGTGCATTCGAGCAAATATCGCTAGCAGCGGGCACCCTGCCCAATAACAGCGATTTGGGAGGCATCTGTATATTTTGTACAGATAACACATGAATATGGCTAGAATGGCCATGTGATCCTACTGAAATGGGTTCCACTGACAAACAGCGGGCCAGCAGTATGAATAAAGAAAAGTAAAAGCTTTTACTTCTCATATTTAAGTAAATGAATGCTAATACTTAAAAGTTAAGCCGCCAGTCTGCCAGCTGAATTGCATTATGATTTTCGTATAAAATTAATATGTCCAGGAAAATATGTAGAAAGAGTAACTTTTCCCTATTCAATGTTGCTGTACTAATAATCGAGAAGTTTTATCTCTCCTTTTTGGACATCCCGTTATTATTATGCTAAGCCGCAGTTGGGCGCAGGGTCACTAAAAATTCTGAGTCAAGAATGATCCTTCTCATTCACCCTTTCGTCACAATACATACATAAAGTCACGTCTGTTTCCCGGAGGGGTAGGCATAGATCACGGATTTCCGTTTGCTACAATCTTGACCTACTCTCCTACTTACTAACCTTTGCTTCACTTACTCTCATAATAATCTTTATGAATTCTCGTCAGTTTAGGATGGGGGCAACTGCTATATCTGTGGACAGTTGTATCAATGGACACTCTCTAAATCTTAGAGCTATAATCTGTCAATCCCCATGTATCTCTACACCCTGCTTTCACGAGGTCAAAGAGAACATAGAGAATAGAGAAGCACATCGATTGCTTCCACGATGAGAGTATAGCTTGAAATTTAGAGAGTGTACACAGATATAGCGTTGGTATAGCCGGCTACAGGTAAAGCTGTTGCCCCTTTTTTTTATACAACATAGGAAGGAAAACAAGCAGGTGGGTCACCTGATGGTAAGTGATCACCACCGCCTATAGACACCTGCAACAACAAAGAGAGTGCAGATGCGTTGCCAACCCAGAGGGCTAAGATGAAATACCTCTTGTGCCAGTAATTACACCGGCTGTCTTGCTCTCCACGCCGCCCCTACTCTTTACCAGGCCTTTCCCCGTAATCCCTTCATAAATTAATTCGATATGTGATAAAAAACACAAATCGTCCTAAATTCCACTGATTTAATTTATGTTTATGTTTATATGAGTTCTTTTAAGTCTATTGTTGTTCAAGTACTAATGGAACAGTTACTCTAATTGTATGCCTTTATTGTTACGAGTCTTTTAACTAAATTTAGCTGATAGGTTAGCACATTATTTAGGTCGAACAAAATGTACTTAACTAGGCAACCAACTCGGGACTGGAGTGTGGTTCCGTTAATTTATGCAAAGAGTTCGGTCTCGGCCCGTTTCACTTTAAAAGTGTGAGCACAGTATTTAAGTTTAAGAAGAAAAAAGCTTGTTATAAACGTTAATGTAGGATTTTCTTTCGATTATATTATAAAACTTATACGAAATAAGGAAAACGATATTTAAACAGCAAAGAAGAAGCCCGATGTACAATGTAATTCCGTAACAAATGAGAGGTTCTTTTAATATCTCATGGATTTATTCGTTACCAGGCCTCTGATTCTGGCGCTCATCGAAAATAATCTCACATTCGAGATGTGAAAAAAGTGACAGATTTTTAAGAGATCTGACAGCTCTTTGTGACATAATTATCTTGAGTGTGATTTCATCTGCACTGACGCGAAAATTGCCCCGCAGATTATTTAATACTGGATTTGGATTCACGTCTGTGGTAGGTTAGTTAGCTATCACTTTCTCAGTAAGTAAAAAGTTTATTTATCTAAAAGGGAGGCAAACAGTTGGTCAACTTATAGGATGTGATATCAACTCCTGGGTCTACAATTTCGAACCTTTGATTTAATTTGTATGGCACGCTTTCGGTAAAATAAATAGAAACGGGGATAATTTAAGAGTGTACGCTTAATAAACATATATTCTCGCAGACACGTTTACTCTCTATCATCGCTACCAACATTTAGTAATCAAAAGGACGCGCCATACAAATTATACCAAAGTGGACCAAGGGTCTACATTTTAAACCTGGACTGGTCGTGTTAGGGCGTTGGGTTGTAAGCTTAAATAGGAGAATGAAGTTTTATAGCTTAATAGCCACCGAGGTAAAAAAGTGTGGCTTAAAACACGAACGAAATGGTTGTAATTCCAGAACATATAAAATAGCAAAGTTATATGGCAATTTTTAATTTAACCTAATAGCATAAAAACTAAAGCATACAAAGAGCGAATTGAATGTCTTAAAGCATTCTCTCCGACCAAGTTTTGGTCAAAACGACGAATTAAACTCCCCTAGCACTGAAGAACAATTTTCACATTTTCGCCGAAAGCGGATCGGCCGTTGATTGTCCAGAACGAAAATTCCGCTCAAACGGAACATGTTACAATCGAAATCCACACAAATACTTCGTACCGAGCACAAAAAGAACTTTTAGAATAAATCCTATTAGCTTATTTCCAGTGGTTTTCAAACAATACGAGATACACAGACCCGGATTCCTCACCATTTTTACGATTGTGTCGGGACAACCCTTTAGGGTGATATATTTGCGGAATTGTTTTGTGCTATTATCAAATTTTGCGTAACACGTTTTATTTTGGGATGTAGGAAAACCGCTGGAGCAGGAGAAAGGCACATAACAGATTACTGCATGCTTCTGCGCTTTAACCGGTGAGTGAAAGATTCCCTGCACCTAGCACAGATTATTTCGACATGCGTTAACTCGCTTCGTAACTCAGTGTGTTTCTCTCCTTCAGGGCTGGTTAGAACGTGACGCACTAATTTAGGTAGCGAGTTAACCCGTGTCGAGAAGATTCGTGTTAGGTGTACTGAAAGTCCACGGCGAGATGGGGCGGATGGATCACGGACCATGGAGATCTCTGAGAGTAGCTGGTTTTCATGAGTGGTTTTCATCACTTATCATCAGGTGAATCCCATGGCCGTTTACCTTTCTTTTCCATTAAAATATATACACTTGAAACACATAACCCTCCCTTCTAGCGGCGGTAGGTTCAAAATAGAAAAAAGTGCATTAGAGGTAAATAGAGTAGAGCTAAAAACCGAACTTAACCCTGCGCATAACTCCTAAACATAAATCATTAGTTTTTGTAGCGATATTTGGAAGGGGGCCTATGTCCAGTAGCGGACGTCTATCGGCTGTTTTTTTTTTATGAAATAGGAAGGCATACAAGCAAGTGGGTCACCTGATGGTAAGTGATAACCACCGCCTATAGACACCCGCAACACCAAGGAGATTGCAGATGCGTTGCCAACGCAGAGGGCTAAGATGGAATAACTCTTGTACCAGTAATTGCACCGGCTGTCTTGCTCTCCACGCCGTTACACAACAGTGCAAGCACTGCTGCTTAGCGGCAGGATTAGCGAGCAAGATGGTGGTAGCGATCCGGATGGGCCTTGCACAAGGTCCTACTACCCGGTAAATATGATGATGATGATGAAAATGAACTAAATCACAGAATACATGTCACAATTCGAAGTTATAAAGGTACCATGTCAAGGCATAAGGAAGTTTCCATCCCGGAAAATTGCACAGTTCCTGGGGGATTAACGAAAAAGAAATTGTACGTTAAGAAAAAAAGCGGGAAAAAGCTATTAAATTCATTCATCTTTTTTGCGCTGGCAGGCAGTTGCACCTTTTTTAAGAGATTGATTTTCGCCCATCATAAATATTAGTAACGTGTATCACCTGTACGTGTACCTTGACGCACACTTTTACCATTTTGACAGTTTTGGGTGTGTACGCTTGACATGTATTAAGGCTATCCATGCTTGGTTCTTCATTCAACGGTTGTGTGTTGAGTGGACACTCTATGTTGCTTTAACCCTTAACGAGATCCCTTCAAATTAGAAGTTTCCACAAAAAATGACAGACACATCTTTGTTACTATTTGGGCAACATTTTAGAAGCAAGTTGTTTTTCACTAAAGCATATTTTTGTATCAGTTGTTAAAGTTGCATTCTAAATACATGTATGGGATACATAATTCCCTTGGCCTGGTAAAGCTTTCATCTAGCGCAGCTGAACGTTGGCGTCAACAATATAGAGAGTGATGTATCGTTACTAGGTTTTGCTTTTACTATGAAGGTCTCTAAAAACCTCACAGACGCGTAATGATAGACAGCAACTTGGAAAACTTTACACTAACTATTTAGGGAGCTTTGAGATCATTTTGGTCCCTGTCCAAACTTTCGGGTTCGGAGGAATGGACGTGTGGAAAAGATATTTACAACAGAAACGAATCTTTATATAGTATAAAAAGTCGCTATCTGTTCCTGTCTTAAATCCTTATGGTGTATGTTCGGCCGCCTTTTCCTTCTAAACCACGCAACGAATTTCGATACGGTTTTCACTGTCAGTCAGACCATTTTTTTGCGCACTGAAAAAAGGGACAACCAAACTACTTAGTTCAGTTACTCGTGATTTTGGTTAATGGTAATCAAAGAGAGTTACAAATCAAGAGTTAGGTAAGGTGTAACAAATAATTCGGTAGTCACTTTTTTTGTTCATAGGTAAACAAAACTTTGGTTACGTGTAAAGACACTGTTTTTCTGTGTAAGTACCGTGTTGATATCGGAACTGAGACGGCGTAGTAATTTGCACTAAAGTAAGATGGATCCCGGAATCGGGATTCACACTGTATCCCCAGGCACAGAGAATCGTAAACACAGTCTTTTATATGTTGCTTGCTACTAGTCTGGTGTACTCGTTAAAGAAACCTTATTGCTGCGCTTCCTTTATGTTTGTTCTCTGCTGTCTTTAAACTTAGCAATGAGGAGTAAAAAACAAAAAAATAACAATGAGCTAGCTTAAAATGTGTTCTGTAGTAGGAAATTGTTGTTAAGTTTTGGTAGTAGGTACGGCCAAGTGACAATAATAATAATAATAAGAGACTCTCGCTAGAAGGTTGGATCGAGGGTTAGATTCAAAAGGCGGTACTCCTGGACAAGTCACACATAGTCAGGAGATACCTCACTCTGCAGCCCTAACCACCGGTAGCTTGAGCCCTGCCCCGCTACCGGCGGCACTCTAGGTTAGGTTTTTATAATGTTTGTATATTTTGTATTGATATTGTTTTATTACTTTTTATAAAAATATTGTAAAAGCCTAGCCTAAGATTTTAAAATCCGGTACAAATCCCGGACGAGCCCCCAAAAATTTGTGGGATCGTAAATTGAAGAAAACCACTTTTTCGAAATAATTAAAATATAATAAAAAATCAAATAGTTTTACAAATTAACACACATGTCTTTCGTCTTCGAGTACCGATCTTTCTCCGCCACCCTCAACTTAAAAATCCTAAAACTGCTCGTCATTCATGCTTACTCTTTCACACCCGTTCATACAGTTCTCATGCTATCTCTTTTAATCGTTCATACGTCATTCTACGCTCCTTTTCACTCATTCCCACATAAATATACATAAATAATAATAAAATAAAACATTTTATTTCAGACGTTCTCCATATAGAGTAGGTATATCTCAAAAATACGTAGCGGCAGTCTTATGACGCCGGTGTGAGAGCGTTTGATACATATCGACACTGTCGATATATTATTTTATAAAGCGAAAAACAAAAAATCAGAGATCAAAATAAATAACGAATTGTATCAGTCAGCCACCCGTTGCATTGAATGAAAAAAAAAATCGTCATAATAGCTTACTGGCTGCTGGAGTGGCTGAGAATAAAAAAATAGTGAACGTTATTTTTACTTTCGCTGTAGAATTAAAAATAAAACGGGAATCCCCTTGGGGATAAGGGTGATTAATATTCGGCAGACTGGTAAATCTTATTCACAAACTTCTTGACTAATTTGACAGCTAACGTTTGCCTCATTTTATTTGTATTATGTATTATCGGATTAGTTTTTTAGGGTTCTGCAGTCAACAAGGAACCCTTAAAGTTTCGCCATGTCCGTCCGTGCGTCTGTCCGCAGCTTAGCTCAGAGACTCTTAGTGCTAGAAAACTGTTATTCAGCATGGACATAGTTACATATCTAATTGAGAACCTCCTCCTTTTTTAGGGCAGTTGAAAGTAAGTTACGTAAGGATTAAGATATTCAGTGACCCTACACTAGGCTAGCCCTGCGCCGTGGAATAAAACAATTAAGAAAAATTACCAAAAGATTACGATCTGTAACTTAAAATTTGAATTGCAATATAAGAACAAAAAATATTAAATATTATTAATTAGCAAATTTTGCCAGGGGGTAGAATGGGTTATCGCCCTCCATCTGACGTGGTCTCTCTCAGGGTGTACAGTCAAGGAATTTCATTCCCTACCCATTTCGTTGAAATGTCGTCTGACATTAGCAATGCATTAAGGTCGATATGTCAAACTAACGTCTTGCTCTATAGCTCTTATGGTGACAGTTTGCTATATGATATTAAACCTTAGGTGGGTTGGAAATTAAATTCCTTGACTGTACTTGAAGATGTGGCTCATGAGAAGAGACAGGAACGAACAGTGGCTTTGTTTAATAGAATGTAAAGAAAACTAACTTTAACTATTCTGGACGCTTTTTACAGAGATTTCGTACTTAGCGACAATTAAGAAAACCCCAATTAAGTTTGTGTTAGCCGCGTTGACAGACCGTTTTGACATTTAAACTACACTAAATTTTGATAGTTGACCCAATCAAAACTAAAGTTACGAAGTCAGTGCCGGCACTACTATACAACTGTTTGTCTTTGAAGTTCGCCCTTTATATAAACTAGTGATTGAAACTTCACACAGGGTAACTTGGCTTGTCTATAGTGGTCGTGGAGCAGCTGTCATAGCTACCGATATTGCACTGAGAACTTTGTTTGGTGTACCGGGATTGTCTAAGTTGCTTCCTGTTGCGGCTGTAGTCTGTTTAGATCGGAAATAATTGGCGGTTTAGATCGAATAAGAACATCTCTGTAAAGTTTAAGGGCTAGATCACACCGCGTGCACGTCGCTCTACGAAGCTAGTTGGAGCCGCAAACGCAACGTGTAACGGACCGGAGTGGTTCAGCCTTGAATGATATTATGTAATGACGAAAAAAAAGAAAAATCTTTCGCGTCAGACAGGTCTCGAACCAGCAACCTGCTTTTCAGTTGTTTTCAAATTTTTCCAATATTTTTCCGATATTTTTCTAATCTAAAATTCAACTACGCTTACAAATAAAAATAATTATACCGAAATAAAATCTAAATGTATTCTTTAACGATTTAAAATAATACTCTAGTCTTTATTAAATAGTTTTACGTCAATAAAACGTTATTTTACTTGTTTTATCAAAATTTTACCCTTATCAATATTTTTCCATTTATTTTTTTGAAAAATAACCTAAAAATTTTCCATGTTTTGAAAAAAAAAACCGAAAATTACCCATCACTAAACAGGGTTATGGTTAAATACCGTTCTAACGTTCTCAAGCTATCTAAGAAATGCTTGCGAAATGCGAGGAAGGCATTAAAATATTCTAGCAGGCTCAACAACGCGCACGTGATTCCCCTGAAGTTGCCAGTATTCATAGGCGGCGATAATTGCTTACCAAGAGCCGAACCGCATGCCTGTCTTCCACCGACGTGGTATAAAAAAAAAATCATCATAAATTCGCACTTGTACAACTAGTATATGTGCTAACAACCTAGTTTCAGCTGTACTGAATACCTTGTTTACCCTAAATAGGTTCCTTTCCTTACATTGACATACAACATAGTCTTACAAAGCCCCCGAAATGAGTTTAATTGGCAATATGCCCCCGCTCAAGGCCACATAGAGTCCATCAAGAGTCCTCGGAGATTCTTCCACCCCTATTACATATCTTAATTCCCTTGGCCTCCGGACGTGCCCTACGTGAGGGGCGCTAATACCGGCACATGAGTAAATACCACACAGACACAAAGCTTCATAGATACAATACTACAAGTGTAGAAAACATATATTTAAAAATGAACTGTATTTAAACGAATTATTAGGTACTGGAGAAAATTAACAACAACAACAAAAAATACTCTTTATTGATTCACCCAAGTAAACAAAAAGGAACACATACAGGGAAATTTTATATGGGATACAACAGGCGGTCTTATCGCTAAACAGCGATCTCTTGCAGATAACCTAAAATGCGTGCTTACGGAAACAAACGAATTTATTCAACTAAAGAAAAAGAAAATATACTCGAACAAATTACCTTGCTACTCCGCGAAACCTTGCTTTGCTTGCTTTGGTTTCGCGGAGTATCTCCGCAAAGTAACGCCTGAATCTAGTAATTATTTAAAGAAAGGGGAAATTATAATGTCTAGTATTGCAAACAACAAGTCGTGGCGATGTGTGCGCGACAACATACTGACGAGTCATTATGTACATAATAAGACAGACATAATCAGACAAAACTGATTTACATTACATCGGCTCGGCTGGTAACAACCTCAGGTAGTTTGTCGGGGATTTAAAATTTGGTTGTAAGTTTGTAACTTTTCCTATATGTTTTCTAAAGTAGTTTTTTTTTGGACTTAATATTACCATTAATAAGGTAAATAAAACTAGAATAAAACGGTAACTTTTCTTTTATCAAGTTACTGCTTTATATTGGTTCTAGTTTTTATTTTTTTGTCGCAGGAACTCCAAGAAAAGTTGGTTGGCATTGCTTATTGCCATTTATTAAAATGGTATTTTTTTAAAATTACATAATAAAATAAACGATTTCATCCGAATGAAAATCGATTTATCTTTTTTTTAATGGTTTTAAAAAAGAGTTTCATACATTATTTTTTACTGTAAATATATAATCTTTTAACCTTTAACTGCCCTAACCAATGTACTTGTTCTTAAACTCAATGTAAACGTACATACTTAACACATTCCTTAATTAACGTTTGCCTTCGAATAAAAGGAACAGAAAGTTGTTAGTTAAAAGAGATTGCTATACTTTAATGAACTTGGGGTGAGTCACGCGCTGACTGCCACCCCTTCGGTACTCGTAGTAACTGTGGTAGTGTGGTCGTGTGGAGTGTCTCTGTGAGGCATTTCACTTATGTGATTCGGCAGTGGTTGTTGGACGTCTTCATTACGCGCCAGCTCATATATAAATTAATTTGTGAGTTCTGGATGAAAAAGTTGGGAAGTTCTGGGTGGATTAGTGGAACGCTGTCCGTGATGTGATACAGAGGTATCGATTTAGTTAGTTGTATCTTCTTTATCTTTACATAGTTAGTATAAAACAAGGTCGCTTTCCATTCTTGTCTGCTTCATCGTATCTTGGGTCGCTACTCCTTCTAAACCACGTAACAGACAGTTACGTTAGTAGACTTTGTTTTAATACTACGTGAAGATTAGGACGTAAGATTTCAACAGACAGAGCAAAACATACTTTAGCTAAAAGTATGCTGTTTATTTTACGAATATGGGTTACTAATTAATAGTTTCAGAAGGTAATTTGAGGATTGCAGCGGGACGACGACAACTGAAGCTCCCATCCCCTAAACCTTCTTTTGTTTTTAGATCGCCATCTCAAAATTAATCCTCGTAATACTCAGCAATATTTGACAAATCGTCGAAATACTGTTTTAACAATAGCCTAAAATAAAAAGCGTAATATCTTCGGCAAAAACTTAAAGAATATTCTTTTGATAGATTGAAACTGGAACGGGAAAATGGCCGTAAAAATCCATCCGATGATTGAGTGGCGTTTCCTGAATGGCTTTTAAAGCAAATCACTCACTATCGGTATTGTTGAAAATTTCATTTTCTCTCTGTGACGTTGTTGTGTTCATTACTGTGGAATGGGTATCGAGAGGCAGTTATTCCATCTAAGCATCCAAATAGATAATAGATTAAAAACGATAACATTTTAATTAATCATATATTATGTAACAAGTAGCATTTAATCGGTTTATAACCTGTATACTAGCTATATTACTATATACTATACTTGGAATGTATAATTTTATGTAGAGTTCTAGTAAAATTCGGTTACCTACACAATGTATCGATACGTATCAAATTCGCCTAAATCTAAGCAAATGAGTATCGTAATGTGTGTCCTGTACATATACATATATAAAAAAAAGCGTAAGACCTCCTCCTTTTTTGAAGCCGGTTAAAAATATCCCAACCCGAATTTTTAAACGTCAAATTTGCATAATTAATTTCCCTCTGTAGACTTTTTTAATATGGCCGACGAAAAGGGGATTCTTTTGTTTTAAGTATGCAAAACAGATAAAACGCAAGACGAGGCCAACCCGGGGGAGTATTCCGCGTCACCGATAATGTGGCCAGAGCGCGGCGGGAAAAGTGCAAATGCCCTGTCATTATCTGCGCCAAAAGGAAGTCCAAGTCCTTATCTTCAGTAGCTGTTTAAAAGAATTAACGAAAAATGATTCAAATGATTAGGTTTGAAGAGGTTTAAAACTTCACCAAATCTACATTTAAAAGTTAGTGACGTCGGATCAAATAGCAGAAGGCTATCCACATTTCTTTTTCTAGCTAGCGCCGTTGGAGGGAGACGCACTGAGTTAAGTACCAAGATTTGTGCTGGTGGACAGTTAGTTGTGGACGTGCACCGCTAGAGACGCTGAGTATATTTCCGTAGTAATTGAGAAATTGACGTTAAAGCGTTCAAGATGTTTATTATGACAAAAACTTACACTAGAGATAGTAACTTCGTCTCTTACACACTTCTCGTATTACTGGCTCACACACACTTACAAAGTCAGTTTTGGGCGCCTAAATAAGAGCTTTCTTTAAATGGTGGCTTGTATTGTTGTCAAATGTACGGGTAGCAGTACAAAGCTTTTATTCCTCCGTCACGATGTTCGCTCACCCACACAACTCCGACATGTATTTACAAAGTAAAAATATCTATTTTCGCAAGGTTTCTTTGAACACACTTCTTTTGCAAAGCAAAGAACACGCTAAGAAGTCTAAGCGTCAAATTATTTGGGGCTCAAAAATCAATGCTCATTCGAAGTTATTTTAAGAAGAAATTTTGTTTGACAGTATTATTTCGTTTTCCTATAAAGAAATACTTATTAAGACGTGTGTATGAGCGGTGAAAACCTTTAATAACTTCAACGTAAATTAATAAATCATTTCTATAAACTTCTATTATAGTAGACGTCAAAATACAAGTAAGAAAGAGAAAATGAACACGACGCCATTTTACTCGTACTACACTTTGACGGACAAAAATGGTTACACGTGTTTGAAATCTTTGTACGTCTATCATTCATAGCGCTCTGCATCTATTACAGGTGATTTTAACATTGCCTTGGCGACAACTATTTTGATCGCTGTGCAAGCCAATACGAGAGCGGCATGGTTACTGATGAGTAATGGAAACATTTCGTTCGGAAAAGAAAATAAAAATATATAATTTTCCAATAGTTTCCATTTTTTCCAATATTTTTGAAATATTTTCTTAATCTAAAAATCCGCTATGCTTAGAAATTTATATATTTGTACTGAAACAAAATCTACATTTATTCTTTAACGATTAAAAAGACTAATACTCTTGTCTTTTTTTTTTCATATTATTCATAGATGTGACCTAATCAGCATTTTAGGAGTTTCAACAAAACAAAACAAAAAAGCGTCAATATTTTTGAAACTATTAAGAAGATTTAAAAAAAACAAAACATACAAACCTAGTTCTAAAGAATAATGACAACAAAAAAAATCATAACTGTATGTTAAGGTTTAGAGGGTGGAAAACGTTACGGCCGTTTGTATGGAGAGCGATGGGTTCAAACTCCTCTTAAAGAATAATCATATCGCCGGCGACGTATCAAGGGATCGCCAAGATAAAGTGCCGGTTTCGAAGGGAACATAGGGGAATTCTTAAATAAATTTAAAGGGCTTTGAACAGATAAAAGGCGAAAATCCTAATCTGGGATTAATAATAACGGGAATATGGCACGGATTACTTATACAAGCTTTGGGGGTTTGATAGTAGTTGATTAAAGTTGCTTTAAGCTAGGATGGGCGTACAAATTATTAAGTAGGCAGTAGGTACCTCTTGTTTATGTAAACGTAAGCTTCTATATCCTAATTCTAGCAAATATAGGTATATTTTTTTATTTCTATTTATTATTAAGTACATCCACATCATATATATTACAATGCCATCAAAAACAAAACTTGTAAAAAAAACCAAGTCTCGCAACTCAGTTCTTCTACCGTAAAAAGTTGTGAGATCCATGTAATACCAAGTCGGTTGGTTCATTCAGTCCCTACTTAAGGGACCTTCTGTCTTAAGTTATTACGGAATTAGCTAATCTAACAACATCTTATAGTGACCAAAATAATATTAAAAATCTTTTATGTTTAAATAAAATAGATTGATTTGGCCATTGCATGAAGACACAATGTAACTCACAAGCAGTAAATAAGATGGTTTAGATTGTTTTTTTTACATTTACTATAATATGTATTGCTGTACATCCACATCATACATATTACAATCAAGAGCATATTAGCTAGTTATAGGTACATTAGTCCGATATACATATACGACAATTACGGAGTACATAACATTGACTATACAGCGAGTTAATAAAATTCTATTACAAAATGTCAATCAAAATGAGATGATTAAATAAATATATATTAAAATAAAAATTACAATTAAAAAAGGTATACAAGCAAAACCATTTTTTTTTTTCCAAAATATTTGTCTGTCTGTCTTTATGCATTTACGTGCATCACGCAAAAACTACTACACGAAATTGGGTGCAGTTTTTTTAACAGTTGGCAAATAGAGTAGAATCAACTGAGTGTACTTTCTATGTCACAATATTTTTGATATGGTATTACGCACTTGTGTATAGAAAAAAATTGGTGTTGCTACTGAAAAAAAAAGTTCCATTTGTCCACTTTATGGCCAAGCTGTAACATAAAATCTGGTGCGTTTCGTTAGAATTTCAGAAAGAAAAATATAGATATGTAATTCTAAATTCCACGCTTACGAAGTCGCGGGCAAAACTAGTACTGATATAGATAAATACATACTTAAATATAACATCCCAGACGCACGTACGAACACTAATACTCGCCATAAAAACTTGCCCCTCAAGGGATTCGAACCCAGAACTTGTAGCTTCGTAGTCAGCGAGTCTCTAACCACTATGTTACCCGGTTGTTAATAGTAAAATGCGAAAGTATGTTAATTCTCCTTGTTTCACGTTAAAGCATAAGCATAAGCATAAAAGTGGCATATTCATAAAAAGCATAAACTTTTAGGAAAGTGGCACTGCAGGTTTCCATTCAGGTTTTTTTCAGCAGGTGAATTGAAAGTTGTTGAATCTTTTTGCATAAATAGTTTTATGAACTTGTTCTAGTGAGATATTTAATAAGCAGTCTTATAATTTTTTCATTTTTTTTTCATTTATTATAGCCTGAGCTACAGAGACTATATTTTGAGATTATATTTTGGATGCTGTATGTTGGTATAATAACCATTAAGTACATTGAAAGAAAAACAACAAACTTCTGACGCAAACGAAGTCGCTGGTGACAGCTAGCCAGATATTAATAAAAACGAATATCTCGGTTAGACGTGAATGTTAAAAGCTCATTAAACCCCATACGGTATTAATGACTCAGTTGAAATTCCGCCTTTCAAACGAAAGCCACATTAAACAAAGCCGACGTAAATCGACTGGCTCTAATCATAGTTACTTTATAGTCATAGTCATTTAATCAGAAACAATATACTTTGTGTTTGAAAATATAAAATTAATAAGTTAGTAGAAATACAAATGTCATAAGAGATCCCTCACAGGGATATGCTCGCCTTTGTACTATTTTATTTTAATTGTAATATTATGTACCGTGTTTTATGTACAATAAAGTGTTTACTTACTTACTTACATAATAAAACATAATAGCTACACACTTTAAACAATAATTTTACATGACAAATTTATTTGGAATGATAATTAACGTCACCTAACATAATGGTCAAAATTCTTCCACAGAGATGTGTCATATCTTGAGCGGCTTCTAGGAGTCTAGTGCCCGGTTATACGATCAGCTTCAGAAATAGCTGAACATTTTAGTACCTTGTCGCTGATAGTAATGTGACAATTTGGAGCAACTCTTATTTTATGCGTTACTAGGACAAGGTCCTTAAGTGTTTAGCTAACTCCGAGGCTGACTGTACTAAATCTGCCAATGGCCCAATCCGCTGAAGAGTGGGCAATCAATGGGGTTCCATTAGGCCCGCGGTAGCTCGGGGGTCAACCCGGCGCCGCCGGTCTACAATATGTACATGAGCTACAGCAGGCGCGGTGCACTTTGCGAAGCTACAACGCGTTCGGTGTACCTCTGCACTGGTGCCGCCGTAATTGAGTTACCGCGCGTGCAAAGGAATAAAAGTTATACAAACAGAGAGATATACAATAGGATGCATGTATATCTAAACTGCGAAAAGGAATCCAAGGTCAAAAGTAAGGGTCTACAGATAACACGATCTGGTGAATGTTATTGTCAGATCAGGAGCAATATCATGTGGTATGGAGGCTTGCCACCAGGGCCCAATTTCATAAACGAGTCAGGCGACAGGTGACCGTGACAATTCAGTATACATGGCTTGCCCACTATGATGTTATGCCTGTAAGTCTGTAGCGTTACTTGTTGACACAGTAATGTATGGCGAATTGTCACTGTCACCAGTCACCTGTTGCGTTTATGACGTTAGGCTCTGATATATCTCTAGGATAAGATAGATCAAGGCCGTCTGCAGATAATGTCATCAGTAAAACTCAACTGTTGATCTTGACTCAACTGAGATGAGTCTCTCATCGAACGAAAAGGCCGTTTATACTATGAAATGAAACCCAAGATACCTGCGGGGCAATTCTCGGTTTATGCGAGATTCATCTTGAACGAAAACAACTGTCAAATCCCTTGGAAACCTGTCATTCTTTGACGTATCTCGCACGTGAGATGCATCTTGCATGAACCGAGAATTGGGGTCCTATACTATTGCGTATTCCGTGGTTACAGTACGTCCGCGTAAAAACTGTGATGTCTGTATTGGAAATGACATGACGGGCATTTTTTTTAATAATAACTGTTTTGGCTACTATTGGTCTTATAAAGACCCCCTCGTATATTTTTTTATATCTGTCATGTACCTGACCTATGAGTAATGGACTTTCTAGTCAGCGTTTCAAATACGACCGCATCAAAAGTAGAACAAAAGTATAACAAATCGGCAATCGCTCGCGCTGACAGTTTATCGGACCGAAGGCGCTGCTGTCAATACTATTATTTAGTAAAAAAACATATTTGCAACGAAACTTAATAAATTATTATTTCATGCAGTTAGACGTAAAGTTGTGAATCCAATGACTGTAAATGGTAAACTCATAATTTGCAGAAACATTGGCGTCAACCTGTATTCTCATGGCGGGCCGTTTTTCTGCTGTCATTTAGTATGACACTGTACATCCATGCATTATAATAGTATTCTATGCAGGCTCCGAAATGTGACGAGTGCCTATTGTATGCTTTTCTCTACTCTACTCAGCGGAGTGTCGGCGCGAGCACCCTCGGCGGGGAACGGAGGTGGCAACTGTTTTGTTTGATTGTGAACGCGAATGAAAGGCAATCGGAGCGCAAAGGAAGACGTAAACGCATAACAATAAGGATTCAATCTATTCCACCAGTACATAGTTCGAGCCCTTTCGTATTAACATTTCAACACGTTTTAAATGGAATTGAATCTCTTTGGGAGTTCTTTGTGAGCGAATTCTTTGATGTTAATCGATTTTATGTTAATCAGGCGATGGATGTCTGCCTTTTTGCACTTTGTCGTTTCTCCGTATGAATAGTAAAATACGCCTAAACCTGGCCGGACAAAAGAAAGTGTAACATAATCTCAAAGTCTCCCCGGGAATAATACATATAGACACATAAATAAATATAAGATATTCATACGCTAGACCTGTATTAACTGAAAAAAAGTAATAATGTAACTTTATATTGACTGAATATAGTAAAATAAACTAATCCTATTCTTACGGAAAACCTACCTACTCGTTATTTAATATAAAATCAGAATAACGAACTTTAACAATTGCATAAAATTAACAGATTAACTTGACGTTGATGGAGGAAATTAGCTTTAGTTACAATAGAAATGTCATTGAAAACTAGTATTCGAAAGAAGAGCAAAGTTCTTAGTCCGATTATGTAAGTATTTCTGTTACAAATAGTAAACATTTGGTTTTGTTATTACTGATCTCTTCCTCCTGAACGGAGAAAAGATGAACAAAATCATGAAGTGTATCAATAAGTTAACAGAAATAAGGGTAAACCACGACATGAAGACTCAAAAGACTCGTTACAAGTGTTAGAATACGAACCCTTACATTAGAAAAAAATATGCAATTTAATGTGTATATATTATTTATATCACAAACTTGGTACGAGTATAAATAGTATACGAGCTTATGGACAAAAGATTCATTGAGAATTCATCATTGATTTTGAAAGGGTCAAATATAAATTTAACAATAACTTAATAATAAGGATTAAGAATGAAACAATTTCAGAAGATATTATTGGGCCGCGTATATTTTTAGTGACTCTCGACATTTCAAGCACTTGACATAGAAGACTGGAACTAAAGTCGGATTAAATAGAAATAGCCAACGCTGTAAAAAAATAATCTTCAATTTTCAACGAAAGTTTCGGTTGAAATAACAAATATTTTACTTAAAACGAATAAAAATACAAGGATAGAGCGTATAAATCGGCAATGGGACCATTATTTCTTTATAGGTATTTCTTTATTTCTCCATTGATATTCTTATGGACTTACAGCGTACACCAAATCGTCCAATAAGATAACTTAAACTAGAACATATTCGTTGTTCAAAAGTGAGTGATAATGGTAATTTGGTTTGTTTACAACATTGGTTGTAACTATTGAAACCGACTTTACATTAATCTAGGACATTTTAGCAAACTTAATCTTGCTAGAAAATAACCACTCCAACCAACGCAGTCAGTTCATTAAGAGTAGTGATTTTATCAGCGCTTCCTGAAATGACATCTGCTGCAAATAATTTCATTAGCCATTTTCATTACACGCGTGCCCTCTTAAAGAGACTAATGACTCTTACGCCTAATTGAAATACCGTGCAGTTTTCTGTGGCAGCCAATCCACGCAGTATTAGCCAAAAGAGAATTCAAGATGGAGTGTAATGAAGCGTAACATCAGATATCTTTGATCAGTTTTATGCCCTGTATTAAACCAAATTGCTGCTCTGAAAGGAGACAGTTAATTTCATTTAATATTGTGATAACGAAATTAAAATATAACCGACGATTTTATTACTTGGGAGTTTAATCTACTTAGGAACTCCTGGCTTAGGAATACCTTTCAAATTATCATAAATACTTGCTCGCGGTACGGTGTGGGCGGTTGTTGTTCCTCAATCGCTTTTACAAGTGAGTACCGTACTTAGGGTACATTTAGATACTTAAACTTTGAGTCCTGTGAACAAACTCATGTACTCATAAAGAATACTATTTCTCAGTGGCTCTAACACGACCTGCCAAATTTAGTATATCTGAGTTTATCTCTTATGACACTAGTTCAACAAAGCCCCAGGAGAGATATGTCAAACACACAAGAAGCAATCGAAGTAGAAGTCTCAGGTCATGACCGCAAGATAACTAAAGGCCACGAGTGGGTACAAAGTGATTCCAATTTTATATCCTAGGAAAAACGGCTTCCGTCAGAGCTTCTAGGAATAAATTATCCGTCTTAGACAGAACATTTATCTAACCAATGAGGGTGTATCTTTTTCGTAATTGTTGACTACTTAAGTAAGTTAAGTATAGACCTTAACAAAAAAATAAATAGGTTTGGTAATTCTTCTTCACATAGTATTATAAAAGTATAGTCGACCAAGAAATTGCTTGACTACTTTTCTACTGTATCACAAAGGGATAAGGTTCAAAACTGGTCAAGCAATTACTTGGTCGACTATACAATACATTTATTTGTAAATTGCACCCATACGTAGCCGAGATAGGTCTTACGATAAAATTGATAAAATATATAGTAATTGTATAGTTACAAATTCGTCCAGTTGCTGCAAATATTAGTGTTATTGTAGTATTGACTCTTCCTAAGGAACCAAGTGCTTTGATGCGAGGAAAAACATATCGACAAACAGATTCCCAAAACAAACTTAGGCAAATAGGCCAACCGAAAGTAGGGCGGGCGTTGAGATTAAACTATCGCCGTCCATAAATCAGTAAACTGTTGCAATGGGGGAGAGATTCAGCATGAATTTATTTATAGGAAACGTGATATATAATACGACAATTAATGGTTTATGAGACTTTTTTTAAATATTAAACAGAAACACAAACGGCTAAGTCGGTCACCTGATGGTAAACCATACCGTAACACCAAGAAGATTTCAGATGGGTTAGAAACCTAGTAATTAATATTTGTCACTATAGTATTTTATGCAACTGCTATATAATGAGAGGCCTTAAAACACGAGTGTGTTTTTATGAAACGAGCGTCAGCGAGTTTCATAATAGGATCACACGAGTGTTTTAAGGCCTAATTATATACAGTTGCATACATTACTTTATCTACATACATATCATAACTGCAAAAAACCGTAAGAACAAAAAACCACCAAACTAGTATTGGCGGCCATTTAATCTCTCCGTCAAGACGAACGTTTTTTTAAATCATAGACAAACGAATGATGTCCCTATTGTCATGTCTCTCGAGATCAAAATGTCGTGCGTTTAAAATGAAAAATCATACTGAGTTGACGTTTCGTATCGATAACTGTTTTAATATCTATGGATACTAGAATAGAGACCAACTTGAATTCTGACAGCAGTTCCAAATTTAAATTCATAACGTCAGAGATATCGATAATGTGATTACCAATAAACACAGACTACTAAGAGATACTACCCAATAAAGAACTGATTTACCTACTACCACAGACAAGAAAATTCTTATAATAACATTGATTTTTAACATGAAACTACCGTGAGACTCAGACATATTAATAAAGCGGATCACTCACGTATTTTTGCGTCGGGAAATGCCCGACATGTTGCCGCCGCCCGAAACGCCTGTGCCGAGTAGCCGAGCTGTCAGGGCTTCGGTACGCAGTCGTCGTCGCGCCACCGCCGCGGGGGGCTCATGATTAAGGACCACGGACTGGTCCGAAACATGTCGGGCATTTCCCGACGCAAAAATACGTGAGTGATCCGCTTTATTAATAATAACATTGATTGTAATAATGCTGGTCATTTTCTATGGTTTTTGAACGCGTTATTGAGCAATTATGATTTGTGTGTAGATAAAGGTCATTTACATATGCTGATTTTCCAAACAATTCTATAACGTTATCGGGACTTTAACGCGATAAAAGTATATTGTTAATTTACCTCGACGTTTCGTTTCGGAGTCTACTCGTGACCACGGCCGTTGAAACACGGCCGAAACGTCGAGGTAAATTAACAATATTTTAATCGCGTTAAAGCCCCGATAACGTTATAAATATGTGTGAACATAGCGCAAGTTTAAAACCAGTGAATATCCCAATTCCATTATTTAATTTACCTAAAAGTGGATGTAGCCAAAGTAGTTGGCAAAGCCATGAGTAGCATCATTATACTAACTAGTAATTTAATTCCACTCGTTAAACACAACTAAAAATTCATAAACTAGCAACATTCCCAGCGAACTGAGATTTAATAAGCTGGAAATTTAATTAAGCCTTTGTTGCCCTAGGACTTAAAAAGTTAATGATAGCAAAGCAAGTTACACCACGTTTTGGGTACGGCCGGCCCGACTTCAATTTCTACAAACAGCCTTAATTAATTTGCGCTTTGTAAGAGCAAGTTGTTGAATTCTACTCTATCGAATTACCTGAGGCTTAGAATAAACAATAGTACACGTATAGAGGGCTCACTTCAAACAAAAATAGCGTTTAGGTATATAGGAAGAGTCCTACTGTAAGCCTCTTTGTCTGTCGTATAACTCGTATTCATTCGCACGCGCGGCAACTCAATTGCGGCGGCCCCAGCGCTGAGGTGGGCCCAAGTTGAGGAAGAGTTTTTTGAGAAATTAAATAGTGTCCCAGAAAATGTTCAACTTGGTTTCCTTTTAAATGAAAAACACAATTTAGCTACAATTACGAAGCCAACTCGCCGCTCTATAACCGTATTACCAGTGCAGTATAAACCATTTTCCTTTGGACTGTAAACCGTGGCAACTTTACCTAATACTTACTTACTTTACTTTGCCATATCAAAAAGTCCTACTGATATTTTGTCTACGTCATTCTCTTATTATTGAGGTATGTCTCTGATTCAATGGTATTATAAATTGTGTCTAATATTTCAGTTGTCCCAAGTTAGCGGAGGCAAAGTTATAGCAGGTAAAGTTGGCCTAGTTTACAGTACCATAGACGTTTAGTCTGTCCCTATCGGCATGCTTATGTTCCATCTTAGCCCTCTGGGTTGGCAACGTATCTGCAATGTATTAGGCGTTGTGAATGTTTATAGGCGGTGGTGATCACTGACCATCAGGTGACCCACTTGCTTGTTTGCCTTTCTATATCTTTATATATCTAAAATGTGTGTGATGGTATTTAACTTGTGCTAACAGCGACAAAGTCCTTCTTGGCTAATTTGCCATTGTGATTTAATCGCGAAGTACGGAAATTCCATTTGCATATCGGAAATGAGGGCTGTATAATGTATAATAATGAGGCGTTAAAATAATAATATATGCATACATTAATTATTGGAGTTGTATAAAGTACAATAACGCAGTTGACGCGGTTGAGAGCCATTTTAAACGAATGACATCTAATTATGAATTAGATAACTTGATAAAGTTTCTTATAGATGACACCGAGAGTTCTATACCTTAAAATCACCGCTATGACCGTAAAAACGAAGCACGTTGAAAAATTTGCAGAGTATGGCAGTGGTAGTATGGCGAAAATGGCAAACGCACGGCACGAAATGCTAAGGTTACAGGTTCGAGTCCTGCTATTACCCAATTTTTTGTTTTTGTTGTCATTACATAGGATTTCAATTTAATATTTTGAGCATTTAAAATGGGACTTGAAAAAGGTAAATTAGCGTACCAAATCCTGTTTTTGACAATAATTACGGGTTCAAACAACAAAAGTTTTTAAATGTATTTTCAAAACGAATTTTTGGTCTATATTATTTTAAAATGTCAATCAAAAATCATTTGGTTTAAGACTTTTAGGTGTCCAGCACCCGTTTGGGAATTATAACAGGTTTTTCCAGCGATATATTTTCGACAACGCCGTTCGTTAACACGTCCGGCAAAAACAATAAAGCACAGACAACAATTAAACTGCAGCAGAACTCTACAATCGAGTCGATTTACCAGTATCGATAACAAAGCTAACGAATTGAAACAACTTTAACAATTCGAAAAACAACATATTAATACTGATGAGCTCTGCATCGTGTCAAAGTTAATAGTTCAACTTCTGCGCTTGAGACGACCATCGAGTTATTGTCTCTAACTTATCACAGTGAGCAGACCGCGTCAGATTTAAAGAGAGAATAAAGGTTTTGTGCTTCATAAGAACTCACACCAGGGGGATTACACTCCGTACTGTAGGTACGCTCGACCGCCTTGCCTATGGCATAGGCAAATCGCAGTAGGCTGCCTGCTTGCCGCGCGCTCGCTCGCTTGCCCCCGCCGTTCCAGTGTAATTGAAAACAAATGCCGCGCAACCCTACCATGTCGCCGGGAGTAGCGGGGGGAAGGAATGAAGTAATACGAACTTTTTCAGCGTATGAATAAAGTTGTAATTCGTTTAATCGCGGTCGTAAAAGAGAAGTTTCCTTATGTTATTTATTCTGTGCTTAAACTAAGAAAACTGTATAGACAGTTATCTGACATACACCTAACACAGCTAGCGCGTGAAAAAGCTTCTATGATAGCAAACGATAATATCGAATAGTAAACAATAATATTGAACGTCCTTGATTTAACATGTTTCGTGCGACCTCTAAATATGCAAATTGGCATTGAAACAAATGAACCCCCAAGGATCACCGGGCTAGTATCGCGAGAGACGCTAAAGTAGCTACGTTTCCATTATGACATTACGAGATGAAACAATATTATTTTCTCGGCCAGCCTTGAGATTTTACGACTCACTGTCAACCATCTTTGCAATCAAATAAACCCATCCAAGCGGTAAAATTGCTTCCGCCATCGATTCACCAAACGGTAGAAGCAAAATCAAATGAAAATTATGCTTTCTCGTCTTATAATCAAGAAGACCGTAATTTGGCTTGGTTTTATGAAATTCGGCTGAAATCAGTAATAAACTCTGGAGTTAGTTATGGCTTTTTACAAATCAAAGTCGAAACATAAACCAGGATAAAGGCATTTATAAGGATTCGACTGCGCTTGAAGTTTCGGAACTGACGCGGCACCTATACATGAAACATATGTATAATGTCCACTGAACATCGGTATCATGTATAAACATAAAACTTTACAATTTAGTATTCAGTTCAGTTAAAATGAAATCATACAAGCAAGGAAAATGCTCATGAATCGTGTGACAGAATTTGAATTTACAATGAACACTTTGAATTATTTTAACTTCGCATGAGGACTTCATGAGGATGAAGCATGAACTCGGATTCATGAATAAATGAGCATCAGGTTCTGCAAGTCACAAAGGTTTAAAGCGTCCGTTACGTCGCGCGGGTGCACGGAGAGGGTGCACGCCTATCGAAAAGAAATAGAGCCCGCACCCGCACCCGCGCAAGCTAGCGGTCACTCTCATACTATTTTTCTATGGGCGTGCACCCGCTCCGTGCGCCCGCTCGACTAAGCATTTGCGCCGGACTCGACGTCGAACGCGTCGCCCGCTCTTATTCACTCGAGCAAGTCAGGGCGCTGCCCCAGCGTCGAGCTCGTCGCTGGTGCTCTTATAGAATCACTCTCCTGGGCCGGCCACGTCAGGGTCACCGTAGCAATATACAAATTTTAAACAACGCCTTTCGCTTTTTCATCAGCATAATTTACCGAAGCACCATGCGAAGCCATTTCCAAGTTTTAATGAAAATGGACAGGAAAATCTTCTTGTTCCTCATTCTATAATAAAGTCTATTCATTCTAATTCAACCGTACAGTCAACCAATTTGATTCATAGGCCACTGTAGAACCCTTTCACAATCAATGTCATAGTGACTTCTGAACAAATGTCATAATTCTCAGCGATGACACATTGCGACGACGTTCTACAGTGCACAGTGGCATACGAATTAAATTGGTTGACTGTACTTGTCTTATAATGTAAACAAAATTCTAAACTTTAATAAAAAAAATTGTGACCTAAACATCGTTTATCGCCTGAATAAAACAAATCGAAGCTAAATTAACGAAGTAGTTTACAAATTGTTGCTTTGGAATGTTTCATTTAAACAAAAAACAATTGATGACAAAAACTTAAATTTTAAGTTAGAATATTGTTTAAATTAAATAAGTCAAGTGTCAATGTAAACTTTAATTAAGTATGAGAAAATTCTTATTATCTAATAAACATTGGTTGATTTATTTGAAGAATTGAAGCGTTACTTGTGCCCATTCCGTTTATTTGTTTAGTTGATGGGCCACCAATAACGGGTGAAGGGTTGACGGACCCTCCCTGTGATGCTCGGGGATAAACCGCCATTTTCTATTATTGTTCGGGAACTTTCGATTGGCCCAACTTTTGCTAAAGCCTCTGGGCTCGCTTTATAATGAAGTTAGCTGGAATACCTTGGAAGTTTTTACGGAAATGGTTCGGTAGTCCATAATGAAATGCGATTCTGTTCATAAAAAAGTTCCTTATTGAGATAGGTAAGTAAGCAGGTTGTTTATTTCAATCAATCGTTTCTGTTCTGCCTCCAATATCTACCGTTTTAAGCGTAAGACTAAGCGATACGTAATACTTAAGTAAATTTGTTGCATGTACTCGTAATAGTGTACAAAACTGATATGGAACTTGCGTCATTTTTCGAGTAGCGTCAACTTGTCTGTGCAGATACGTTGCTACAGTATTACCAAAAATATATTGTGCCACGATGTACCTGCGCAGTAGACCAATTATAGTAGCGCGAGAAATTTCGATCTACCAATGATAAAGTAGTATTTTACGCGCGCTAAAGTCTTGCGCTTTTATTGGTCTACCGATTTCACAGCAACATGGCGGCAGCCCGTGCGCCACAGTGTACGAATTGTGTAAGCGGGACAAAGCTAAGAATGCATAGCAAGCAATACTCTGCCAGTTGCGCTTGTAAATAAAGTACAATATGGATTATTCACACGTCCGGCTACTGTCGGATACCGGTCTGCGCTTTTCTGCGCAAACGAATACTGCCGATGCACAATATATTTTTGGTAAAACTGTACTACATGCAAGAGGGGCTTAACTTAAGTTTTTTACCTAAGTATACTTATATCACAGTACGATTACTTGGAAGTCTGCCACTTGACTTTAGTTTACAAAAATTGTATTTGATTTACAATGCCTCTTCGGACCATCACTAGTACGTGGCATTCTATCTGAAGGCAGCAATGTACTTAGCTTAATTTTATACACTAGCCTCTTTTGCTCATAAATTAGCTGGACGAGATTCCTTTAAGGGATAAGTTCGCCTTTGTACCACTACCTATATACCATAAGGACAAAGGTACATATTTATTTTCTACGGAAATTCTGAAAATAGCTAAAGTCACTGGTCCTTTTGACGCGAGCCGCCTGGCGAATGAAGTAATACGAACTTTTTATGCGTGTCAATAAAGTTGGAATCTGTTTAATCGCGGTCGAAAAAGAGAAGTTTCTGTGCGTTAGTACTATTATTTATTCTGTGATGTAGGTCTCCGTATCTCTCACTCACCGTACGAAACGCAGTATCAATCTATTATTTAACATACCATTACCAGGAGTAGAACTGCACTAGCAACTGGCTTCACTCTGGCTTAGTGAATAACACGCTGGCATTCTTGAACGGTGTGGTACTACCACGTGCCAGTTTCTACTACATCTAGCCAATTCAATACTAGTTATGGCTGTGGACATAGTTAGGCATCAGGCTTTGGATGTAAAAATCGATGCGAGTTAATAAATGCGGGCAGCGAGGCGAGAACGCGCCTGAGCGACAGCTTGCCACTTGCTAGGGCTGCCACCATTTATTTATTTATTTACTAGCTCTCCCCTGCGACGTCGTCCGCGTAGTTTACATAACTTCCATCCGAATTTAACCCTCTTTATGATGGAATTTTCAAAAACGCTTCCTTAGTGCACTTCACTCGTGTACCAAATTTCTAATCTCTATTGCACCGTCATACCGATCCACTTTCCAATTTCACAATGATATAAAATGCGAAATACTTCAATCTTAAATCTTAGTGGGTAATGTGGCGAAACTGGCAAAACGCAAGGCATGGAATGCTGATGTTGCAGGTTCGAGTCCTGCCATTACCCTAATTTTTCTTTGTCTGGTCATTATCATTAAAATTTATTTGAATGTTTACAAAAAAAATCGGAAGGAAATTTCGATTATAAAAAATACTTAAATATTTTCTATTCTATTCTCACACAAAAGAAGACTTTCTTAATACTTATATGAATCATCTTCATAAATGGAATCATTTCCATCGATTCACATGCACATTGGAAACACAAAATGAAACGAAGTGATAATACGATATCCTAGCGATTTTTGTATTTCCTTAATTTTAAGAATCCGTTAAAAAGCCATGGTTTTTTTCTACGATCACTGTCTTTCCAAATGTCACAAGCAGTCAATTGACAGCAAGCAATAATCACCACCACCTCAGTATTGTATGGAGACAACAATCGCGTTTATTTTGCGACTGTCAACTTTTTATTAATTTACTTTCATGATAAAATTTCCACATTTCTTAATTCGATTTTAATTAGCATAATTCAAAACAATTATTCACGTATTTTGTACAATAATATAACAATGTTGCATTGGTTTGGGCATGTTGAACGGATGGTTGAAAGGCGATTATGTAAGCAGATTTAAAAGGGTGATGTGACTGGGCGAGTTGGTAGAGGGCGGCCTCGGCGTACGTTCGTTGATCAAGTTAGCGACGTCCTAAAGACAGGCAGAATTAGAAGTACCCGTAACCGCCGAGCATGTACGAAGAGAGGAATGTGTGTGGAGGAAGCGAGGGAAGTGTGCCAGGACCGGAGCAAATGGCGTTCTGAGGTCTATGCCTAACCCAAAGGGAAACAGGCGTGAGCTTATAATAATAAAAAATAAAAAGATAAAATATAATAACAAAGCGAAGTGTCAACCCTAATGACCACGAGCCCTGCAGCTCAGTGCAAAGCGAGTGCTGCCAGCTCAATAACTGGATTCTCATACGTTTAACACGTTGTGTAGTGATAGGACCATTCTGTAGCCAGTTGCTTGGTGCAACGAATGCGACCGGGGTAATACAACACTTGGTATAAAGTAAAAAATTCAAAGTTAAAATTAACGACCGGCTAGCCTAGTGGTTAGTGACCTTGAATATGAAGCTACAGGTTCCGGGTTCGATTCCCGGGAGGGGCAAATGTTTGTATGATGAAATGAATGTTTGTATCCGAGTCTTGGATGTTGTATGTATTTATCTTATGTATATACGTTATTTATTATCCATAGTACAAGCTGTAGTTTGGGACTAGGTCAATTGGTGTGAATTGTCCAAAGATATTTATTTAAATAAATATCTTTATTCAGATAAGGCTTGAAAGACTTATCAATGTCAGAATAAATTCTACCGGTTCAGAAAAACCTCTAATTAGCAGATACTTAAAGAGATATATATTTTTAAATAAATCTTAATTACAATGTTATTATTACATCTTAAGTCTGTATTTATCTTGGGAGAGGTCAATTCGGTACTTCACATCTTATGAATCAAATGGCGTGAAAGAATAAATTTTTGTAGATCGTCATTTTAAGATAATATGGGTTAAAATTATTAAAAAATATATAGGTATGTTTTGAATAGAATAGAATAGAAAAGCTTTATTCCACATAATACTATACATACACAAAAAAGGGCTCAAAGTTAACACTAAGTGCTTATAAGTATACAAAACGTGGAAACGGAGTCCACTCAGCATATGTCGAGTCACCCAGGGTGGCACGACGCTGATGTCACGTGGATCCATGGTGGTGTGCGACGCAGACTTGCACGCTACGCAGCGAGCTATAGCGAATCAAAAGTAAAAAACTTATTAAAAAAAACAGTTTATATTTGTTTTGAAAATACTCATTTGAATCCTGATAAAAAATAAAACAAGTTTTGTTAAGGGAATAAATACAAACGCTCTTTTTATTACAAAAAACTCGATTTTAGTTTCACGCTACATAATTTACTACCTAAGTATCGAATTGTGACGTCATATTGCCGAGCCGTTTTGGCTTAATGACCATATGCTTGTACATCTCTTAGTTCGATAAAAAAATACAGCCTTTAGTTAATCCAAACCTCGTTAAAAGCCCCTAACTCGAGTATGCCCCTGAACTGTTGCACGAGGGTGTTGTTTCCGAGCTGCTGCGCGGGCTGCTCAACTGGAACCTAACGGGTGGGTAATTGGGCCACGCTGCCCTTCAGCACAGAATAAATAAAGAGCCATTTACACGGAGCAAGTATGCGAGTTGCGTTACATTGCGGGCTACTGAGGTATAATATGAGCGATCGATTGAGCGCACCCAATGCTCAGAATGGAAAGATACTCCATTTTAAAGTTTAGTTGGAAACCTTCTAGCAAAGTGCACTAGCATATCATAGATCTAAGTCTACGCAAAGGAAGTCACGGGACCAAGAAATATTGGACTATACATTATGTATACGAACACAAAATGTATGTATTGTTAATAAATAATTATAACATCCCTTAATTTTATACCCTTAGTCGTGTATTTTCTCCAAATTGAAATGGGACCAAACTTGAGCACAACAAATTCAATTAAATAAAATTACAAACGGGTAACAATTGGCGGAGATATCGTGTAACATACACAAAAAAACGGTTCAATTCAGAACCTCCTCCTTTTTTGCAGTCGGTTGAAAATAAATTAAGATACAGACATTTTACCTGCGATCACTTTTTCTTAACCTGCAGCCGTATCAAAGTGATCAAAGGGCAAACCTTTTTGAAGCGTTGTGGGGCGGAAACGTTAAATGTAAACTCGATTAGTCGAGTGTCTGCGCCCGCCCGCCCGTCGACGTACCTTTACAACTATCCAACAGTTTGTCTGCGCCCGCCCAACCGTCGCATGGACCTTTACTACTATCCAACTTCTTGTCTGCGCCCGCCCAACCGTCTGATGTACCTTAACAACTTGGAACTGCTTTGCCGTGAAATCTGAATACCTTCGTATAACTTTTTCATTTAAGAGACCGTAGGTTCGGTTAGTCGGTGCGCTTCTTAATTCTAGATTCTTGGGATGAGAGTAGGAATGTTTCGTCGCAAAGTTTAAAGCTGATAGAGTTTCGAAGTGGTATAGTCAGAATTTATAATCAAAAACTCTGAATTTATTCGAATTTATAAGTGTAAGTCTCACAGGAATATACATATAAAGAACTTTCTGACTAGCACTGTATTTGAGAAATCAAAAATCCTTAAAAACTTATTTTGCGATTGATTAAGTATTTTCTTTCACCGGTTGTTTTAGTAAAAATATAAAACATTTATTTCTGTAGTGTCTAAATTTAGATTTTGATTATAAGAAAAGGCTTTGAATTAATGAATGAATAAATCATTTATTCACTGAACATATTATAGTACAAACAAGATGCTAATATTTACAGCACTGGGCCTAAATACTTACTACTTGTTATTCTTTTACAGCACAATATACACGACGACGACGTAGGTTTAAAGTTATCGGGTTATAAGCAGGTATTTGCAGAAAGATTATCTCAATCGGACAGTTACTACTGTTTTTTTAAATTAAAACAATTGTGATGATCTGTCATTCACTTGTGACGTAAATAAGGACGTATGTCGAATAGATAGCAAAATTTCCATCGTGTCTTCAAGCAGCGTAACGGCTCATTGGGGAAACGGCCGCTTACGAAACACAGGGACCGAGTTCGATTCCAGCGACTAAGTTAATCTTTTTCCTTGTTTATTTTGTTTCTTCACTAAGGGGCAGAACATGATTTGCATAATTTGAGTTGTTGTAAAAAATCAACCACCCTCGCAAGTTCGTCATTCAATCGTAACGCTTCACTGGTAGTAGAAGCGAATTTGTGTGTGATGAGAATTGTTAAAGTATTTAAGTAATTACGGACATTGTAGTTTCTGGTCATAATCATTTGTCGTATATATGAAGTACTTAAATACATTTTGTAATAATACACATTAAATCCAGTGTTAACTTATGTGCGACAAGTAATAAAAAGGGGTAAGTTTAGCAAGTAAGAATTTAGAAATAAGTCCATAAACTAAGTATTATGTAGAAAGTAATTAATATCGATAACAAAGCCGTAAGAATATTATTATTCGGTTATTTACATGTTGGTGACAAAAGTTCAAATCATTGTTGTTTCCTTTTAGCTTAAGGAACTGCCCTTTTGGATACCGTTGGATAAGATCGGATATTATTGTTAAGCTGTTGGATGCTAGCCGGCGGCAGTTAAGGATTGGCAGAGCTCCTTGTTTCTACCCGCAAAACTCTCCTGGCGCTCAACATTAGTTTATAAGTTTATAGTAATATAGTTATAATTTAATTTTATCTCGTAGTATCATTTATTATCTTTTCAACCCATAACACAATGTTGAATTTATTTCTAGCTCAGAAAACAGTATTACTCGCCTCATTACCGTTATTCTGCCGTTTCTACCCACTTTTACCCGTTTCCGTTTATTCAAAAGCACGTACAGCGGCAATACCTAAAGACAATACGTTGGTTGTCGGCTCAAGGCTCTGTCAAACAGCGGGCGCCACGTTGGCGTGTCTTTGGCGCCACGATCATCCCAGAATATGCAGGTTAGGTTACATCGTCTGATCTCCGTAACCATTGTGACAGGGTCCAGACTGACAGCATCATAATGGGACAACTTAGTCACGTTAATGGTTGCGATATTTTTCCTTACCGGAAGGGAGTTAGTTGGTTATTATACGGTACCTACGTACGTAGGTAATGTACGCAAGATGGCAATGAAAAGTCACTGGCACATGGCGTCTACATAGAATCAAACTCGGTACCTTTACGATCAATTTCCACCCCTGCTACTCAACAACGCTCTTACCCCTGTGCGCCAGGTTTTTTAAACCAGTCTTAGGCTAAAGGCACACCGAAGCAGGCTGACAGTACGCTTCACCACGTGACTGACATGCCACGAAGTGCGCCATAGTTTACCGTACGTTCGTTCACTATGATATCACCTGTCTGCATGCTAGCTTTTATCAATGACAGAAAGCATTTATTCCGTTCTAACAAGTATGCGTGTGCGAGAGTGACCAAAGCGTTTACGTGCGCGATAAACGCTAGCGTGCTACTATAGCTAAGCAGTGCCGCTTGCCGCTAAGCGCTCTACTTTCGGTGTAGCCTTAACCTTGAGCGAGCTCTCGTCCGCGAACCAGGCTGCTTGGTAATGGACATTTTACACTGTCATCACAGTTTACGTGAGGCGAGCTAATGGCGGTAAGCGGACGAGATGTTTTGAACAGTCTTTTATGCTAGCTCTTCACCTTTGCCAAGGTCAGGGGAGGTAAGGTTTTTCAAGGTTATTAAGGAACAATACACTCTTTCATTTGCCTACTTTTTTCCCAGTGTGACCTCCTTTTCCGCCTGCCCTCGCACCATATGCCCTTTAGCTCGCATCCGAAAAACCGACCGGAAGCCCTAGCATGCTAGTTTTTGTCGCAGATAAAAATAAAGCCTATTATCCTTGTAACCAATTAAAGGGTGTGAAAGGGGTTGTTACTTCATGTCCGCGGTAAAGCTATATAGTTAGTGTCTATACTACCAAATGAAGCTAGACCCGAGAGCATTACGAGATGAAGTGAGACACCTATTCGCATGGTTGCGTTACCTCGTATTTACCACGGCGAGAGTAAAAAGGTAACATTACGAGTATAGCGTCGCGGGAAAAAACAGACTTGTCGTAAAACGGAACTTTTAGTGTTATGGTTTATGGTAAAAGTCACATAGTAGTCGCTACTCTGTCGTTGCCAGTGGTCGAAATAGGCTCTGAATATGTACAGCCAAGGAAATTGAATCACGTACCACCGTAGAACCTAGTCGAATAGACATACGCATGACATTTGTATGACGTAGCCTAGCGTTTAACGCGTCGCGTCATTGCGATAGGGTTCTAAGGTGGTACGTGAATATATTTCCCCTACTGTGCCTTGACTACTTGATAGTATTGAGATGGTAATACCAAAGCATGCGTGAAAAAGACGAGCAATATTAGTGTTGCTACATTAATGACCCATCTCTTTTATATCTGTGTTAAAGTGTTAAATTATTAAATTGTTGGATTTTTAAATATGAATGTAAGATGTACTTAAAAGGCACATTGTAATTTTGATGTGTTTAAAAAATTACACCTCGTTGAGTTTCTTGCCGGTATATTTTCATCTGAGGTTTTTTCCGAACCGGTGGTAAAATTTATGACATTCATAAGTGCTTCCTGTAAATCTAATCTGAATAAAAATATTTCGAATTGACTTGCGCTTGGTATTATCAGCGCAAATATATCTTCTGTAGAAATTTGTTGAATTTACTCGAGGCCTTTTCCGAACACTGACACTTCCAAGAGAATGTCAGCGGAGGGATGACTATCAATAACTGTTAAAAGGGTACGGAAACGGTAAATTTTCCATACAAACGCATTCTCCGTTTTCCTTTCTGAATGCTTGTAGGTTGGTACTAAAGCAGTAATTTTTGAGAATATTCTCTTGGAGAATAGCGTACACGTGTTTCTAGGCTTCGAATTTTGTGTAACCTAAACAATGTTATATAATGCATGGATGTACAGTGTCATACTAATGACAGTAGAAAAACGACCCGACATAAGAATACAGGTTGACGCCAATGTTACAGATGCAAATTATTAGCTCACCATTTACAGTCATTGAATTTACAATTTTACGTCTAACTGCATAAAACATAATGTATTAAGTTTCGTTACAAATAGGTTTTTTTACAAAATAATAGTATTGACAGCAGCGCCGTCGATCCGACAGACTGACAGCGTGAGCGATTGTCGATTTAATGCACTTTTTGTTCAACTTTTGAGCCTTTTTTAAACGCTGACTAGAAGTCCATTATTTATAGGGCAGTGAACGTAAAGAATCAACCTATGTGTAACCTAGTACGTATTTCTCTCCATCTTACCCCAAATCTCTTCATAATACAGACAGCGGCTTATGGAAATTCGTTCATTTAAATCAAAAACCTCCGAGTAAATAACAGGTCTCGAGTCACGTTTACGTTTCGAGACGTAAGCATTAACTGATTGCAATTATGCTTAATTGTCGGCAAAGTGGCGAATAATGCCGCCACTTGTCTTTATTACCGTAATGGATATGTTGCGCGCGTTATAAACATCGTGATGGAGAGTCTAAACGAATTTCTAGACGGTTTAGGGCTGAATGAGTCCAAAATAGTTCTCGGTGGTGGTCGGTAGGTTAATTTAATAATTTGAATGTTTAAATTTAAAAAATAAAAATCGAAAAAAAATTCGGTTACAAAAATTTAATTTATAACAAGTTTATACTATCTTAAACGCTTAATAAATGATCTGTCTATTCTATGACGCACAAAAAATTTCACAAAGGGACTCGTAATTGCAGGAGGAAATTTATCGATTTATTTATTTGTATCAAAAATATGTGTAATTTACAACTAAACACCAAACATGACGATAACATGACATGATGAAATGACAAGTATTTTCGATTAGGAAGCAAAAATCCAGGTCAACAAGCACTCCATTAGAGTTAAAGAGACAAATGCACGACATGCACCAGTGAAGTCAAGTAAAGATGAAAGAGCGACAATATAAATTAGTTTCCCCAGCGGCGAGGTACGATTTATCTCCGCGGCTCGCTGAGCGCAAGCGACGCTTTCAACGCTGCCAGTACCTATTTTCACTTTAACACACTTTTAGGAATATTTAAATTCTTGATATAGCGAAGTTAAATTGTGTATTACAACTTTTTTCATGGAAATGTTTTTAATAAAAAATGTCGAGTCTGATAGGCGGAGGCTTAACCTGCTCGAAATATAATTTTACTTCAGCAAAGGCTCCAAAGGTACGCTTTCTTTTCTCTGTTTCATTCGCTATGGATGAACTCCAGAAAAGTGCTTCCATATATTTTCGTTACAAAGTAATTAGCTTCCCTAGTAAACCAAATTATACTCAGATTTTTTAGTTGAGTCAAATAATTGCAAAAATTAAAAACATTTTATGACAGCTTAAATACGGACTAACAAACTGGAACAAATTACCTTGCTACTCCGCTTTTTGGTTTCGCGGAGTAGCAAGGTAATTTGTTCCAGTTTGTTGATATGGACCTCCGCAAAGTAACGCCTGAATCTATTAATTTTTTAAATACGGACTACCTTCGTCCATCACAAATTGAAAAAAAAATGATGACAGATATGCCATTAACAGCTTACTTGTCAATGGCGGCGTTCCGAGATAGATGACAGGGGGTGCGTGTCAGGTTTCCTCCTCGTGTGACCAAGTGCTGCGGTTCCCTTATGGACTTCTCCGGGGGGAAGAGCAGTGCTTGGGCCGGTGCACCCTGGGCATCGGTCAATGATTTCTTAGCCTATATGGTGGGATATCATTGGCCGATGGATAATAACCCGACGGTTTAGGGGGGGGGGGGGTCATAAGGCCCACACTGAACAATTTCGTTCATCACTGACATTGGCACAAGTCTCGTGGCCGCCATTAAAGAAAAAGAAGAAGATAGATGGCAGTGAAAAACCGTACCAAAATCCGTTGGGTAAAGATGGAGTAAACGGCTGAAGACATGAGTAATAAAACTCGTGTAACAGTTGCAAACCGACTGACGCTTTATTTAAAAAATAAAAGAACTAGACAACTGTCATAATAGATGGCAGCACTATGCACAAAAGTAATTTTGTTACATTATTAACACCACCACATAACAAAATAAAAAAATAATCCTAAAACTATAAAACATTTGAAACACCTAGTTTCTTGACAAAAGCATAGTGTTTGACACTACCCAAACTTTTAGTCAAAATATCTGCTGGCATTTCAGATGTTTGCAAATATTTAATTTTAACAAAGTTATTAGCGATAGCTTCACGCACAAAATGAGAGCGTATGTCTATATGTTTAGACCTCCTGTGGAACATAGGATTATTGGCCATTTTTTGTGCGCTTTGGTTATCGTTATATAACACAATAGAATCACATTTTCCTAGAATCTCAGTGATAAGGTTCTTTAAATAAATTGCTTCTTTACAAGCCTCAGACATTGCTACATATTCAGCCTCAGTGCTTGAAAGTGCAACTGTTCGCTGTTTTCTACATTCATAAGAAATTACACAATTTGACAACTTAAAGCAAAAACCAGAATAGGATTTCCGGTCATTTAGATCTGAACCCCAGTCTGCATCTACAAAACCAACTATAGGCAGATTATCATTAGAATAAACAAGACCAACATTCTTAGTTTTTTTTTAATATCTGAGCACTCTTTTAGCATGCTTCCAGTGACTTTCATCATGACAATTATTGAATTGACTCAAAAAACTGACACTGTATGATATATCAGGTCTAGTTAAAACCGATAGGTACATCAAGCTGCCTAACAACTGTTGATATGGGTATTTTCTATCATTACAGTTATTTTCAGATTTTACACATTTCAAATTTACCTCCATTGGAGTGTCAGTTGATTTACAATCTGACATATTGAATCTCTTTAATATCTCATTTAGATATTGCTCCTGATCAACAGTAATGACACCATTTCCTATTTTAACTCGCATACCTAAACACTGTTTTAACTGGCCCAAATTCTTTATTTTGAAATTAGTACTCAATTCTTCTACAAGCTGATCAGTAGCTGTTTTACTGTTTGAAAATACAAAGAAGTCATCGACAAACAGAGCAATGATGATTTTTGTACTTCTGTAACGATTCAAATTCGTTACGGCCTCATTTCGTCTCCTGCGCGCCATCTAGCGAGGAGCAGCGTCGACTCATCGTCAACACTTACTTGTTTTTTTAAAAATACAATTCTAAAACTTACTAATTTCTTTTAATAAATTACCAGGGTGAATAAGGGTTGCTTCCCCCCTCTTTTCAAAATATTTAAAGTCCTATTTCTCCAACCATAAACCATCCATAGACGTTTAGTTTTTTTAATTCTTGTCTATGTCATCTAGCTCTCTTTGTCTGTGGCAGCGGACGGAACAATGATGTGTCGCATTAGAGGTTATTGATTTCGGTATGGATTAGAAAGTGGATCGTTTCTTAATATTTATCTATCTTAAAGTGGAAATCAGTACTTCATCGCGTCCGCCAGCGTTTCAGGAGGCTCCACGCTTTCAGAGCGTGACTGCTGTGACAGGAATTTGTGACGTTTTGGCAAGATATGGAAGCAGAGAAAGATGTAAACAAAGAATCGGTTTGGAGGCAAAATACCGGTTACTGGTCGTTCCCATCACTACGGCGATTCGCCGGATACATAAGCGAGGTCCTAGGCCTCCTGCCTTCTTTTCTACATCGACTCTGGGAGACATCACTTTGCTCTCATAACCCCAAAAACTATGGGAAATTAATATAATTATTTTAAATAAATTCACGGCTGCTTGGCGATTTGGTAAGTCCTTTGCTTTGGAGTCACGTTTCTGTTTCGAGCCACCTTCTTGTAGCATGTGCTTTACCCTGCTAATTATTTTCAGTGCGAGACTGCTCCATATCGGCTGACTGGATTGCCGCTTTATTTTATTGCCCTGCTGCTGAAGGGATTTCGCCTGTCTCTTAAAATATTAGGAAAACGACCGAGTAAGTATTCAGTGCCCTTTGTGTCTGGGGAACGCTCGGCAACGTCTATCTTACCCTCTTTTAATTTATTTTTCCTACCCTTAGCTAATTTTTCCCCTCGCTTTCAGACTACTGTTCGGTCTTTACCTACCCCTGGTAATACTGCATGGTTGCTGCTGCCTTCGGGAGTTCAAGGAGCCTGGTGCGTGCTGGAGTGCTAAACAGCTGTCGTCTGGACTGCACTACTCTGCCGAGCTAATTAACTGCTGAATTTATATATGCGTTGCGATAGGCAGGAGCACCACTAGACAGTTACACAGCACAACCCTTGATTTTAAGCAGGTGATATCTTTCTATGTTTTTTCTTAGTGCCATTTATTTGTGTAAAAGCGTCAAGTTCCAACCAGCCAGAGCACAATCCCTATCTGTTTTTTTTTATGCCTGGAGGGTGGTTTTATGAAAATTTTGTGAGGAGTGTGAAGCCTTCCTGCTCTGATATCCGAACAAATATTTATATTGTTGTTTTAAGAGGGAAATTAATATATATTACAAGTGAGAGCAAACATTCTTTTTACTTTATTTATCTCTTTTCTAGAATCCTCTTTTTTTTTAATTCAGCTTAGCTGTCTCCCTTTACCTCTTCGTGCTTCAGGTCTAACATAAGCACGTGGCGCCCTCAAAAATTTACTACCGGTTAGACTTCTCTCGGAGACCATCCTAGGACTGCGCCCCAGCCGGACCTACAACCCTGGGAGCTAGCAGGGCATAACATCACGTGTGGAAACCTAAAACACGTTCACACCTTTTACATTGGCGCTCAACGGGAAGGGGCTGGTAAAGTGAATTCTAACCTCTATTTATTCTCATATTGTATTTTTTTAGTAATTGTTTGCTCTCTCTTCATTTGTAGGTAGAATTAAGTTCCTACATTGAGTTGTGTACGTATAGTGATTGTTAATGTATTGTTTTTGCTTGTGTTGCGGTGGTAGGACCTAGTGCAAGGTCCGTCCGGGTGGCTACCACCATCTTGCTCGCTAATCCCGTCGCTAAGCAGCAGTGCTTGCATTGTTGTGTTCCGGCGTGGAGAGCAAGACAGCCGTTCTGTTCACAAGCACAAGAGGCATTCCATCTTAGTCCTCAGGGTCGGCAACGTATCTGCTGCACCTTCTGTGTTGCAGGTGTATATGGGCATTGCTGATCGCTTAACATCAGGTGATCCACTTGCTCTGTTGCCTACCTACCCACTTCAAAAAAAAAAAAATTTTTTTGAATTGTAATACTCTCCTTATTTAAGGTTGTTTTTGTGTTTTATACATAACTTTGATTCTATTTGCATCCCTCATCTGTTTTTTTTTAAATTGTGCTCTTATAATTGTATAATTTGAAACTTATTTGCCTGGGTATTTTTTTTTCAACTACCCACTTTTTATTTTTGTTAACTGATATTTAACTAAATTTATATTGAACTTTGTAATTATTGGATATTATTGCAATATTGCACAATGACGTTACATGTTGATGTAGATTGTCTCACCAAAGATGAATTAATGTTTGAATTGTTAAGCAGAGGTATTAATGTAAAGGACGATATCACTGTAGACGAACTGCAAAGTACATTCAGACAGACGAAAGGCACACCACATGACCACACTAAAGGCCACGCTTACCTTGCAGCTTTATCTCCGGACTCAGAGTTCCAGATCTGTGAGGAGAAAGTCGAGGCTGTCCTGCGTGCTGACCACACTTCCAAGTCCTGCCGGCGTCGGTGTTTGTCGCGGTTGTCACACGTGATATTAAGGTTAGAAAAGCTCTCTCTTCATTCAGCTGACCAGCAACTGCGGAAGATAGCCCTTGTGACAAAAGCTTATGGGTCGCTACAAAATTTATTATGCACTAAAGCAACCCCTGGGCCGTCCTCCCAAGTTGTAGATGCTGCTGTGGCGAGCACTAGTGCTCACACCGTCTCAGTCTCGGGCTCTTCTTGCAAGCGTGCCTCACAAATTTTAAAGTGGAATCTTTCCTATGATGGTAGGACGCCCGTTTATGATTTTCTTGTCCGTTTGGAGGAACTCGTATCCTCATCGGATGTCTCCGATACAGAGCTTTTAAAGAATCTTGTGCACTTATTTAGTGGTGATGCTCTGCTGTGGTTTCGTAGCAACAGGGCACAAATTAGCTCTTATAAAGAGTTTGTTGAGCTAATTAAAACCGAATATCAACCGGTTGAACATGAAAGATGCCTTCTAAACCAGATAAGGTCGCGTCTGCAGAGCAGAAGTGAAAGCATTAGGAGCTATATTAATATTATGGAAAGCTTATTTTCTAGGTTGTCTAGGAGCTTGTCTGAATCAGAGCAACTTGAAATTATTATGACTAACATGGATCCTTTCTTTATTTCTCGACTGGCACTGGTGGAAATTAAATCCGTACGAGAACTTAAAGCTATTTGCTCTCAGCTTGAGGTTGCTCAATTTAAATGTCAGAATAGGGGATTTCTTAACCCGGGCAATACATCAATTATACCAAACTTTTTTCAAAATGGGCCTCCGGTACCTGCTTCAAACTCCAATGTTCAGGTTTCTCAAACAAACCTGAGGTGTTTAAAATGTGATGGTCCCCATCACTATAGGAACTGCGAGACTTTAGTAGGACCACATTGCTTTAGGTGTAAGAGGCCAGGTGTCATTTCACAGTATTGTAGATGTCCAAAAAACTAATTAAGCGGTCAGTTGTCCTTAATAATGAGTCAATTTCTAAAAATTCTAAATACCTATCTTCTAGTCGAACTATTAAAGACTCTGACCAAAAATGTGATCAAAAATGTAACTCTACCATTCCTCTTGTTGCGAGCAGGGATACTAAACCTTTTTTTAGAAAGGAACTGGGTGATCCTAGACCTTACCTTACTGTAGGTATTTTAGGTTTAGAATGTAATGCTTTAGCTGACAGCGGAGCATGCGTGTCGGTTATGAGTAAGTCAGCATATTACTTGTTGCAAAGGGAAGGCCTAGACTTTCCTTTGCAGACATGCAATAACAAGTTGTCAGTGGGCAATAATGCTTCTTTAAAAGTGTTAGGTAGGATTCTTGTACCCATTACTTTCGAACATAGGGTTCAATTTATTCACTTTCATGTTTGTGAGGATATAAATATCCCTATTATTCTTGGAGTTGATTTTTTGCAATTGTTTAATTTGTGTAGCGACATTCTAAAAACAGAGCCTTCTTGCTCATACTCTGGTTTTATGAATTTACTTAAAAACAATGATATTCATTTGCACGACCTTGAAGATCTGTCGTCCTATCAAAGGGAGCAATTAGAATTGACCGTGAATAAATTTAAATTAATTTCTGCTTCCGATGACAGTCTAGGTTGTACAAGTTTGGAGGAACACGAGATTGACACCGGGGACCACCGTCCAGTTAAGCAAAAGTATTATCCCATTCCTGTTCACCATAGGGATTATGTCAAGCGTGAAATTGACAGTATGTTGAAAATGGGTATAATAGAAAAAAGTGTGTCACCCTGGAACAGTCCTATTCTTTTAGTGCCAAAGGCAAATGGGGAACTCAGACTGTGTCTGGACAGTAGGAAATTGAACAGCCTCACAAAAATTGACACTTATCCTATGCCTAGAGTGCAAGAAATTTTAGATTCTTTGAATAACGCAAAATATATGACATCTCTGGACCTTAAGTCTGCATTTTTTCAGATTCTTTTGTCACCCTCTTCCAGGGAAAAAACCTGTTTCTCGGTTCCAGGCCTAGGAGCGTTTCAATTTCGCAGGATGCCTTTTGGCTTAGTAAACGCGACTGCAAGAATGATGCGCTTGATGGATAAGGTATTTGGACCCGAGTTCAGTAACAATATATTTTATTATGTTGATGACGTCATACTCATATCTGATTCTTTTGAAGAACATATCTCGCTTTTAAATAAGGCGTTCGCAAGGCTGAAGGCAGCGGGCCTTACTATCAACTTAGATAAATCCGTGTTCTGCCGCTCATCTTTGAAGTTCCTTGGTTACGTTGTGGACAGACGTGGACTACGTACGGACAGTGACAAGGTTCGATCCATAATAGACTTCCCCATCCCCTCTACCCAAAAAGAACTTCGAAGGTTTTTGGGAATGGTGTCATGGTACAGACGATTTATATGTAACTATTCCACGGTTAGCTCACCGTTGAACAGACTGACCAAGAAACTTCCCAAAGGAACACAATTTTTGTTTAATGATGGAGCTTTGGATGCTTTTAACAAGATTAAAAGCTTATTAGTCTCAGCTCCCATCCTAAGTGTCCCTAAGTTTGACAGATCATTCATAATAACAACCGATGCGTCTGATGTTGGCTTGGGCTGTTCATTGTCACAATTAGATGATGGAGGGCATGAGCATGCGGTCGCCTATGCCAGCAGAACCCTTTCAAGTTCGGAAAAAAATCATTCCACAACCGAAAAAGAATTAAATGCTTTAATATTTGCTCTAGAAAAGTTTAGAGGTTACATAGACGGCTCTCCTTTTAGGACTAAGGTATATACTGACCACAGCAGCTTGAAGTGGCTAGTGAGTCTCAAGTCACCCACAGGACGGTTAGCGCGATGGGCGCTACGCCTGTCCCAATTTAATTTTGACATCGAATATAGGAAAGGTTCTGAGAACAAGGTTGCCGATGCGCTATCGCGTGCACCGATTGCAACCGACGCTGTTAACGTCATCTCATCCCCTAATTCACCCCCTGACTCACATACTGACTCCTGGTACGACAATTTGTTCAGTAGGGTTTCCAAATTCCCGCATAAATACCCAGATTTGCAGATTGTAAACAACAACCTGTATAAACGCATTCGCAGCAACAATCCTTTGTCAGCTGATTGCGAGTGGAAGCGGGTTATACCTAAACAACTGAGGGATTCTATTCTGAAACAGTGTCATGATGATCCTAGTGCCGCACATCTAGGTACTTTTAAAACGTTTAAGCGAATTTCACAAAGCTATTACTGGCCGAAGATGTTGAACGATATAAAAAAATATGTCAAACAATGTCAGGTTTGTTTGCGTTACAAAAGTACTAATCAACCACCCCCGGGGCTGATGGAAAACCCGAAAAAGGTCCAACGGCCATGGCAGGTTATCTCCACTGATATTGTGGGCCCATTACCCAGAAGCTATAGTGGCCACAAGTTTATTTTGGTAGTCTCAGATTTTTTCACAAAGTATGCTTGTTTGTTTCCCATGCGAAATTCTTTGGCTAAAACTGTGGTAAACATCATAGAAAACAGTGTACTTCTGAAATTTGGAATTCCACAATGCATTGTGATGGATAACGGCCCGCAGTACGTGTCCAAACTCATGAAAGAACTGAAAGATAAATATAAAATTAGAAACTTGTTCTATAATTGTCGATTTACCCCTCAGAACAATCCTTCAGAAAGGATTAACAGAGTATTGGTCACAGCTATATCATCTTACGTAGGTAACGATCATCGCACGTGGGCGGAACAATTGAGCAAAATAGAATTTGCTATAAACACGGCCGTTCATCAGGTGACTGGGTTTAGTCCGTATTTTTTAAATTGCGGACGCGAAGCCATCCTCTCTGGGGACTGGTACCCAGCACGCCCTTTGGATGACCTTGAATTGCAATTTTCTGATAGGGATTTATATGCCTCTATGTTGTCTCACTTGAAGCCCATATTCGAGAAAGTCAACAAAAATCTAGATAAGTCATACCAAAGAAGTAGGGTTTATTATAACAGAAATAGAAGAATATTGGAGTATGAAGTTGGACAGGTTGTCTGGAAAAAGGAATATCCATTGTCTGATGCCTCAAAGTTCTTTGCTCAGAAGCTCGCACCTAAATTTAAAAAATGTAAAGTTCTAAAAAAGATTTCTCGTGTCACTTATGAATTGCAAGATTTTAACACTAAAAGGTCCATAGGAATATGGCATATAAAGGACATATTAAAGTCCGAACCCAATCAACCGTAAATAAGTTATTTCATTTGCAATCGGTTAACCGGTAAAATAGCTGGTTGTATATTTAAAGTAAATAACCGATTAAAATGCTTTGTCTGGTTTACTAGGTTTCTATCATGTTCAACAACACGTTTTGTTAGGAGGTTTCGTACTATTCAGTGTTGTTTTTTTTGAGGGATGTAATTAGGATTAAATAGGTATTTATTTTGTCATCATCTTTTGTTGTGATGGTTCAACTCCCCTACATGATGCAGGAATCTTGGACCCGGTCACGTCCTTAAACTGAGCCCAACTATTTGTTTGTGTTAGTCCAGTGTCGTCCCACTTTCACAAAGGAAAATATGCTTTTGGCATTTTTTTTTTCCTTTTCTATCTTTCTTTCCTTGCCTTTTTTTTTCTTTTTTCTCCTCTTGTTTTTTTCCGTTTTTTTTTTCATTTTTTTCCCTTTATTTTCCCTCTTTTCTTTCTCCTTATTTTTTTTCTCTCTTCATATTTCAGCAGTTTTTTTTCTCACTTCACTTCACTTCTCACTCATGGTTACTTACTCACACTTATGCTTTTCTTTATGGTTAATCATGGCCACTATTAATATCTATTTGTTTGTTTTTTGTTTCAGTTTTTTTTTTTACCAGTGTTACAGGAAGCACAGCTGATGTCCCATCTCACCAGAGCAACGGAGAGCTGCATTACCTGTTTGTTCCACTCCGCTTAATTGAAACCCCAGCATCCATCTTTGGACCCGGTTAAGTCCTAAAACTGAGCCCAACCACACACACACACCCAAACACACACTTACACGCACTCGTGTGTACCCTGGACTCTGGTATTTACATAAGTTATGTCCACACTGTAATAAACACACATACGCACACACAGATGTACAGACATGCACACATCACACATACACATCACACTACACACACTCCTATAAAGAACCCCCTTATTTTGTCAAGCTGTAACCTTTTTTTTTAAAGTACCTCACTCCTTTTTTTGCATAATTAAAATTGGTATCGATAGGTAAACATTTTCTGCAACACATTTTTATTATACCCCATTCCTATTTGTTCCTGCGTTACTTAATAACAGACAAATTTTGCTGTAGTATACTAGTTTTTTTTCTTTTTTTCAAATACCATTTTAGTCACATTTTTTAATGTCATGAGTTTGTTTCCAGAGGTCTGCGTTGTGCTGTAATGTTTGAGCCCCAAACCTTTCTTGGACCACTCATTTTGTTTTCACTGATTCCATTTCTGACAGCGTTTTATTATTTTTTTTAGGTTTTCCCAGAGGTCTGCGATTTGCTGTAATATTTTGAGCCGTAACCTTTTCTTGGGTACCTATTTATTTGTTTTTTTTTTGTAGTTTTTTTAATCATGTGAGTTTTCCCAGAGGCTGTGCTGTATTTTTGAGCCGAAACCTTTCTTGGGTACTTACTTATTTATTTTGTTTTTTTTTGATAAAACTGCTGTCATAGTGGAACATCTCAGTGACTCAGAGAATGGTGACAGGTTATTTGTTTACATAATGTTTGGTTATGATTATCAGTTGAAATTAAGTAGGTGAATTTAATTGTGATTGGTTTTCCTTTATTTGGAGTGTACTTATACTATTAATAAAACCGTCATTCATTGGTACTTTATTATTCCTTGTTTTATTTAATTTTTTTTTTTGCTCTGCTTTGTTTGTGATAGGTAAATTTAGTTTCTCAACCATTTTATACCTTTGTTGCCTTTGTTTCAAGGTAAAACTTAATTATTTTCACATAACTTTTAGACATACAACAGTATTGCCTTGCCACTCCTCATAGGTAATTGAAATTCCTTTTTTTTGTTTGTTTTTTTTTATTTTAGTTGGGATGTAATGTAACGATTCAAATTCGTTACGGCCTCATTTCGTCTCCTGCGCGCCATCTAGCGAGGAGCAGCGTCGACTCATCGTCAACACTTACTTGTTTTTTTAAAAATACAATTCTAAAACTTACTAATTTCTTTTAATAAATTACCAGGGTGAATAAGGGTTGCTTCCCCCCTCTTTTCAAAATATTTAAAGTCCTATTTCTCCAACCATAAACCATCCATAGACGTTTAGTTTTTTTAATTCTTGTCTATGTCATCTAGCTCTCTTTGTCTGTGGCAGCGGACGGAACAATGATGTGTCGCATTAGAGGTTATTGATTTCGGTATGGATTAGAAAGTGGATCGTTTCTTAATATTTATCTATCTTAAAGTGGAAATCAGTACTTCATCGCGTCCGCCAGCGTTTCAGGAGGCTCCACGCTTTCAGAGCGTGACTGCTGTGACAGGAATTTGTGACGTTTTGGCAAGATATGGAAGCAGAGAAAGATGTAAACAAAGAATCGGTTTGGAGGCAAAATACCGGTTACTGGTCGTTCCCATCACTACGGCGATTCGCCGGATACATAAGCGAGGTCCTAGGCCTCCTGCCTTCTTTTCTACATCGACTCTGGGAGACATCACTTTGCTCTCATAACCCCAAAAACTATGGGAAATTAATATAATTATTTTAAATAAATTCACGGCTGCTTGGCGATTTGGTAAGTCCTTTGCTTTGGAGTCACGTTTCTGTTTCGAGCCACCTTCTTGTAGCATGTGCTTTACCCTGCTAATTATTTTCAGTGCGAGACTGCTCCATATCGGCTGACTGGATTGCCGCTTTATTTTATTGCCCTGCTGCTGAAGGGATTTCGCCTGTCTCTTAAAATATTAGGAAAACGACCGAGTAAGTATTCAGTGCCCTTTGTGTCTGGGGAACGCTCGGCAACGTCTATCTTACCCTCTTTTAATTTATTTTTCCTACCCTTAGCTAATTTTTCCCCTCGCTTTCAGACTACTGTTCGGTCTTTACCTACCCCTGGTAATACTGCATGGTTGCTGCTGCCTTCGGGAGTTCAAGGAGCCTGGTGCGTGCTGGAGTGCTAAACAGCTGTCGTCTGGACTGCACTACTCTGCCGAGCTAATTAACTGCTGAATTTATATATGCGTTGCGATAGGCAGGAGCACCACTAGACAGTTACACAGCACAACCCTTGATTTTAAGCAGGTGATATCTTTCTATGTTTTTTCTTAGTGCCATTTATTTGTGTAAAAGCGTCAAGTTCCAACCAGCCAGAGCACAATCCCTATCTGTTTTTTTTTATGCCTGGAGGGTGGTTTTATGAAAATTTTGTGAGGAGTGTGAAGCCTTCCTGCTCTGATATCCGAACAAATATTTATATTGTTGTTTTAAGAGGGAAATTAATATATATTACAAGTGAGAGCAAACATTCTTTTTACTTTATTTATCTCTTTTCTAGAATCCTCTTTTTTTTTAATTCAGCTTAGCTGTCTCCCTTTACCTCTTCGTGCTTCAGGTCTAACATAAGCACGTGGCGCCCTCAAAAATTTACTACCGGTTAGACTTCTCTCGGAGACCATCCTAGGACTGCGCCCCAGCCGGACCTACAACCCTGGGAGCTAGCAGGGCATAACATCACGTGTGGAAACCTAAAACACGTTCACACCTTTTACACTTCCTTCAAACTTTGTAAATAAACAAGGTTCAAATGTAGATTTTTTATAACCAAGACCCTGCAAATAATCATCTACTCTTTGATACCAAGCACGAGATGACTGCTTGAGCCCGTATATTGCCCTCTTTAACTTCAAAACCTTTTTATTATTACTACTACACTCATCTGTTACAGGCTGTTTCATATACACAGTCTCATTCAAAAAACCGTTCAAAAAGGCAGTAGTTACATCCAGGTGACTTACATCTAAATTTAGTTTCACAGCTAGAGCAAATAATAGTCTAAGAGTGGAATACCTTAGCACTGGTGAAAATGTCTCGTGGAAATCAATACCTTCTTTCTGGGTGAAGCCCTTTGCCACTAAGCGTGCACGGTATCGAACTTTGTTTTCAAAGTCTATTTTCTTTTTGAAAACCCACTTACACTGAACCACTGTGCTGTCCTCTGGGTAGTCAACCAGTTCCCAAGCATTATTCTCCTCAAAAGAATTCAACTCTTCCTTCATGGCTGCCTTCCAAAATGTGCTTTCTGGACCATGCAAAGCATCTTCAAGAGTAATTCCACTGTCACCTGTACTTGGATGCATCTCCACACACATATTTGAATATCCATATCTGTCAGGTTTCTTTCTAGTCCTCTTGGGGATGTTTTCTTCTACATCCTTTGTTATTTGTGCTTCTTCTTCAGATATTGATTCAAAGTAATTGTCCTCCGAGGTGCATGACGAGGATGTTTCTAGACTTTCTCTACAGGTTAGTGTAGTGTCTCCATTATCTTCCTCTAAACATGAACTTTCTTCCTCCATTTTAATCTGATCTGGACAATCGCTTACTTGCTGGCTTTCAGCAACAGTAATGGGGGTACTGACATTGTTGGCAGGAGCTTCCATAATAACTACATCTCTGCTCATAGTTATAGAGTTAGTATTAGGGTCATATACCCTATACCCTTTAACATTCTCAGAGTAACCAATGAGTATAAGTTTCTTGGCCTTCTTATCCCACTTCAGACGTTTTTCTTTTGGTACATGTACCATCACGGTACTCCCAAACACGCGTAAATGGCTCAAATCTGGTTTAAGGCCTGTCCACACTTCATATGGAGTCTTATCTCTTAGGCCTGACACTATGGACCTATTCCTTAAGTATACTGCAGTATGCACTGCTTCTGCCCAGAACCTTTTATCAAGTTTTGCATCATAATTTAAACATCTGGCCTTTTCAACTATCGACCTGTTAAGACGTTCACATAAACCGTTTTGTTGGGGTGTATAGGCATTTGTCTTTTGATGAACTATACCTTGCGAGGTCAAATAAGACTCAAATTCTTGACTACAAAATTCTCCACCATTGTCAGTTCGAAGCATTTTGATCTTCTTATTTCTCTGATTTTCTACAAGTGTCTTGAAATCTTTAAAGTTCTTAAAAACTTCACTCTTTTCTTTCAGGAAATAAACAAATGACATCCTGCTGTAGTCATCCACAAGCAGTAGGTAATATCTTGAGTTGCCTAAGGATTTTACCTCCATAGGTCCACACACGTCAGCATGTATCAGTTCCAACACATTCTCTGTTTTAGTATTACTCGCAGAAAATGGTAATCTAGACTGCTTTCCTTCACAGCAGGTGATACATGTTGACTTACCTATATCTCCTTTATCTTGGAAAGATACACCTTCTACAGCGCCATTCTTCATTTTATTTAAACTGTCACTGTTGATGTGTCCTAGGCGCCTATGCCACAACTCACTGGACACAACTGCCGTAGCTGCCAACAGTTGTTCTGAAGTCTTTATGTTTAATCGGTACACTCCCTCTACTAAATCTGCTTTACCGACGAGCTCCTTCTGTTGATTATAGATATAACATGTGTCTGCCTTAAAGGCCACATTATTTCCGTTTTCTATCAACTGGCTCACAGACAGTAAGTTAGTAGTTAATTCTGGTATGCACAAAACATTTGAAACTGTGATGTCATACTCTGCATCATCTACAACTGTCACGATGCTCACATCACCAGAACACAACACTGGAACACAGGACTGGTTTGCAACAACGATTTCTTTCGTTTGATGATCGTACGATGGATTCGTGATAAAGTTTTTATTGGACGTCATATGAGCGCTTGCGCCCGAGTCTATATACCACTCTTTCTGGTTAAACTTGCCGCTAAGGAATATCGCACTGAATGCATTCGACGTTTTTCGTTTTATTTCCACATTCGGACACTGATTTTTGTAGTGGCCAGTCTGTTTACATCGATAACATTTAATAATTTTGCCGGTTTTCGATGTTGACGTTGACATTTCTGACGTTTGTCTAAAATGGCCGACCTTAGTGTTGTCCTTCTTAAAACGCTGCGTTCCTTTTGACGTAAATGCACATTCCGAAGCACTGCTGCCAACCTCAGCACTCATATCCAATAATTTTGTTTTAATACTGTCTGCACTAATGTCAATTCCGGAATGTTCGATTGCCATTATCATAGGACCGAACTTTTCGGGTAGACCGGCTAAAAGCAATGACCCAATCCACTCATCATTAATCTGGAATCCTGTGCTTCTTAACTTATTCGACGTATCAACAATCTGGGTCACATACGCCGTCATGGAATCTGATTCTGCCAATCTTATTGAAATCAAATTTCTAAGTAATGCTATTCTGCGCGTAAACCCGGTGTCATCGAAAAGTGTCTTGAGTTTTTTCCACACTCCATGTAACGTCGATTCACTTTTAACGTGTACATATAATGATGAATCAATCGTCATCACTAATTTTGCCTTAGCTTTTTGAATGTCCGCGACCGCGGCGGTATCGACATCTTTTTTCTCGGTAGGTTCCTTGTTGATGTCGATTCCTTCCAAAAGCAAGAAATTTTCTGCCGAGAACGCCCACTCGTCATAGTTTTCGCGTCCTTTCAGTTTTGGCACATTCACAATATAGTTCCCAGCCATTTTAAAACAGTTTTAACACTTTTATCACAATTTTAAGCACTGCTGGGCCATAACCTAATAAAACTCGTGTAACAGTTGCAAACCGACTGACGCTTTATTTAAAAAATAAAAGAACTAGACAACTGTCATAATAGATGGCAGCACTATGCACAAAAGTAATTTTGTTACATTATTAACAATGAGAACATAAGAGCCAGGATAGCGACTTCGTAAAGATCCTATGAACTGAGAACCTCATTCTTTTAAGAAGTTGGCTAAGCAGAAGAGAAGTGTCATATTTCGTATAATGTACGTAACGGAAACACGAACGTTGGCTTTTTAAAACAGCCAAGCTTTAATGCTGCAAAAGGCATCTATTATTAGATAGCACGGTTTTTCATCGCCGCGAACCAATCAATCAAGTCAGTCGTGAGCAAGCTAAAGTGTTAAATGGAAGCACAGTTCCCGCGAACTAGCAAGTAATCGGTTCCAATTTGTTAATCCCTCATGTTCAAAGATTCGCCGAGGAAGCGTCGCACAAGAAAACCTCCAACGTAAACTAATGGAGAGCATTACTGTCGCATTGCTTCGGTTCGCCTTACCCAGGGACAGCCCAGGTGTTAGAGCCTTTATTTATATGCCAATCCAGACCTCCCGTGGGCTCGACCCACGTAAATCACGCCGCCATCGACGCTGAAGATAACGAGATATTGTTCCATTTATTTATTGATAAGCTTCCGGCTTCTGAGGATTTGGGTGATTAATACGCTTTGGCACGTGCTTGTTTTGTTGAAGGTCAATGACATCTGTATTATAGGCTGTATGAAAAGTCTCATTGTACCTGAAGTGTCAATTAAAAATACTAATAAAATCAATGATATTATAATGCATGGATGTACAGTGTCATACTAAATGATAGCAGAAAAACGGCCCGACATGAGAATACAGGTTGACGCCAATGTTACAAATGCAAATTATTAGTTTACCATTTATAGTCATTGGATTTACAATTTTACGTCTAACTGCATAAAATAGTATTTTATGCAACTGCTATATAATGAGAGGCCTTAAAACACGAGTGTGGTTTTATGAAACGAGCGTCAGCGAGTTTCATAATAGGATCACACGAGTGTTTTAAGGCCTAATTATATACAGTTGCATACATTACTTTATCTACACACATATCATAACTGCAAAAAACCGTAACAGCAAAAAACCAAAAACGAATGACAACTAATGGCCGCCATGTATATTAAAAAGGTACTCTGTGATTCGATCTATCCGTCAAGACGAACGTTTTTTTTAAACCATAGACGAACGAATATAGTCCCTATTGTCATATCACTCGAGATCAAATATGTCGTGCGTTTAAATTAAAAAAACATACTGAGTTGACGTTTCGTATCGATAACTGTTTTAATATCTGTGGATACTAGAATAGAGACCAACTTGAATTTTGACAGCTGTTCCAAATTTAAATTCATAACGTCACGAGCAGTCACGAGATATCGGTAATGTGATGACCAATAAAGAACAAATTTACCTACTACCACAGACAAGAAAATTCTTATAATAACATTGGTTGTAATAATGCTGGTCATTTCCTAGGGTTTTTGAACGCGTTATTTAGCTTTTATGATATGTGTGTAGATAATAACAATTTATTAAGTTTCGTTGCAAATAGGTTTTGTTACAAAATAATAGTATTGACAGCAGCGCCGTTGGCCCGACTGACTGACAGCGCGAGCGATTGTCGTTTTTTTGTTCTTTTTGTTCCACTTTTGTTGCGGCCATTTTTTAAACGCTGACTAGAAGTCCATTATTTATAGGCCAGTGTATAAAATACATTAGCTTATTGACTCGATGTGTAGATATAGTTGTAGAAATGCGTTTCAAACAATCTTTATTGTCACTCTCTGTTTTTCTTCATCACGCATTTGGGAAGAACCGGAGTATCATGTAATTAAAAATAAAAGGGGAAACCGCAAACATTGCAAACGAGCGAATGCTAATTATGATTATTCTTAGCACGCCCTTGGCGTCCCTCGGGCGACATTGTTGAGCGAACGCGGGAAGCGTGCTAAGTTCCATGTTAGACTTTGTATAAAACAACAGTCGAATTGGGACTCGGCTCCTTTTTTGAAGCAAGTACTGGCTGGTTTGCCTTCTATGTTGTATAAAAAAAGAAAATTGACCGCTGTCTCTTTGAAACACTGACCTATAAGTAATATGGACTTCTAGTCAGTGTTTAAAAAATGGCGTATCAAAGAAGGATAAAAAGAAGACTAAATCTATAACCGCTCGCGCTATCAGTCTGTCGGACCGACGGCGCTGCTGTCAATACTATTATTTTGTAAAAAAACCTATTTGCAACGAAACTCAATAAATTATTATTTTATGCAGTTAGACGTAAAGTTGTAAATCCAATGACTATAAATGGTGAACTAATAATTTGCATTTGTAACATTGGCGTCAACCTGTATTCTTATGTCGGGCCGTTTTTCTGCTGTCATTTAGTATGACACTGTATATCCATGCATTATAATATCATTGCTTTGAAACGATAAAACCGCGCTGTTCACCTGGTGAACTTATAGCTAAATTATGTCTTTCCTTTATTCTGTTTTATGTGATTCAATAAAGCATTGTATTGTATTGGTTTAGTCCTAACTCGTAATGAACGCGGGTCGTTAAACCTGTTTCAATGACACTTACCGACATATTTGAAACCTATAGTATATTGATAGGCCTATGTTTGTTTTATTAAAATATATGGTTTCTGTTTTTTATAATTTGAGTTTTTTTCTCCTCTCAATACTTATGAACACACGAGGTAATGGTGTGTAGTGCGTTTTTAGACAATACATTGTTTACTTTGAGATTTTTAAACGGCTCCAAACCTGAAGCTTAGTCAGACAGGGTCGAGTAGAAATATGTATTAAAAAAACATAACGGAGCTTTTGAATGTTAATAGAACCAAAGTCAAATTCTTCTTATTTTTTATACAACATAGGAAGGCAAACGAGCAAGGTCACCTGATGGTAAGTGATCACCACCGGCTATAGACACCCGCAACACCAAAGGGATTGCAGATGCGTTGCCAATCCAGAGGGCTAAGATGGAAAACCTCTTATGCCAGTAATTGCACCGGCTGTCTTGCTCTCCACGCCGGAACACAACAGTGCAAGCACTGCTGCTTAGCAGCAGGCGTAGCGAGCAAGAGCCGACCTTGGGTTTTTGACGCTAAGGGAGACTTTCAAGAAAAGAGTTTTTATGCTGAACAATATTCAGTCGTATATGAGGAGTGAACTCGATTGTTTAATTAGCGATACAGTCATTCCGTCTAAAAATACCGTCGACTAAAATTGTCTGCCAAAACTAATCGAGAATTTAAAAACAACTGAAGTGTCAGTGGCATCAGTTAGCAGATTTAAATTAAGAACAAAACTCGCGCGTGCTGCGGATCTTCTGACAGCGCTAAGCGTGAAGTGACTAGCGTCAGAGGTTCAGGGAATTAATAATTTGTAACGAACGTTTGATAGGAATCTTGAATATTACTTGGTACAGTAGCGTAGGCAGCTTAGACAAACGCAATTAAAAACATTAGGGTTTGAAATTAGAATTCTGTCTGAGGCACACGTCAGTTTGAAGTCGTTTAGTCAGTTGAGCTGAAGCCATCAGCCCGAGCACACGGGTACTTCTAATAATAAATGATCTTCGTGCTTTTACGCTGCCATATTTCATTGAGCCACACCCTTCGTTATAGTTCCATAAATTTAGAGTATATACTAGACGTCTTTCGTGTCCAAGTGAGATAGTATTGTAATAATGACAGTTGAATGCTGGAAATATATTGGAGAGAGGAAGTTGCTCAACAACATCTGAAAAAGACTCTATTGCCAAATCCGTTTGGTCGTGTTCAGATATTTTTGAACACCTTGTTTTGAACACTTTGCCTAATGAACACTGTACTCTTAGGTACAATCAGCATCAAATATACCGGAGCTGGCAAGGTGGCCATAAATATCTGAACTCGACTCTAATGTCAAATACGTTCGGGCGTGTTTAGAGATTTTTGAGCACCTTGCTCGCTCAGATATGTTCGACTGTACCTATTATCTCATATGCCTATGTCCATCAGGGATAGTGTAGCTTTCTATCCGTGAAAGAATTTTTAAATCGGTTCATTAGTTCCAGAGAAACCCCCTTACAAACAAAAAACAAAGTTTACGTCTTTATTATATTAATGTAGACTATATTAATAAAACGGATCACTCACGTATTTTTAGGTCGAGAAATGCCCGACATGTTTTGGACCAGTCCGTGGTCCTTAATCATGAGCCCCCGCGGTGGTGGCACGACGACGACTGCCACCACCGCCAACACCGCGCCACCGCCGCGGGGGCTCATGATTAAGGACCAACGGACTGGTCCAAAACATGTCGGGCATTTCTCGACGTAAAAATACGTGAGTGATCCGTTTTATTAATATGTCCGAGTTTCACGGTAGTTTTATGTTAAAAATAGTGTAGACTAGTAGGTACGCAACTATCAAGAGATATAAGTAGTGATTTGTTTGGAAACCTTGCTAATGGTAACGTTGTAAACGTTTAACGTTATCAGGTTACACACACGAGTTACACCGTAAGTGCATTATGTTTGTTTATCGGGTTAAGATAATAACCTATCTGGCGATCGATATTTCACATGAGTATACAGACAGACAGTATACAACACGGTGCTTGCTCTTGGCTCTTTTGTTTTTCTGCGTGCAGTTTTTGAAAACAAACCTTTGCGACACGCGCTGAGAGGAGTGTGAACCCAGCCCCAAAACGCGCTCGCCATACAAAGGCGAATAATTAACTAGTAATTAAGTTATTAAGTAGATTTGTATAATAATTATTTATGTTAGTCTTTAAAGTATTTATCTCTGGGCCTATGCAACCTGAAATAAATGAATTCTATTCTATTCTATTCTAAAGGGCGGTAACATTTTCCATCTCTAAACCTTACCTATAGCCATGTTTTTTTTGTATGTTGTCATTATGCCTTAGAACTAGGTTTCTATGTTTTTTTAAATATTCTTCATAGATTTGACAATATCTGCACTTTAGGAGTTTCATACAAAACAATAAAGCGTGAATATTTTTAAAACTATAAAGAAAATTAAAAAGTCAAAACATACGAACCTAGTTCTAGGGTATAATGACAACATACAAAAAAAAACATGGCTATAGGTTAAGGTTTAGAGGGCGGAAAACGTTGTCGCCGTTTGTATGGAGAGCGGTGGGTACACAATAGCTTTAACCCGCTACGTAACTCAATATATATATAAATTAAATACATTTTTAACATAAAACTACCGTGAGACTCGGACACAATAATAAAACGGATCACTCACGTATTTTTAAGTCGAGAAATGCCCGGAATGTTTTGGACCAGTCCGTGGTTCACGAACTGCGGGGCGATTCTCGGTTTTTGCGAGATTCATCTTGCACGAAAACAACTGTGAAATCCCTCGGAAATCTGTAATTTTTTGACGTATCTTGCACTTGAAATGCATCTCGCGTGAACCGAGAATTGGGGTCCCGGTCCGAAACATGTCGGGCATTTCTCGACTTAAAAATACGTGAGTGATCGGTTTTATTAACTAATAAATTCTTAACGTATTTTACTAATTGTAATTATGTTTTTTAATGAGTCTTACAGCTTGTTAGACTAGGGAAATACCGTAACAGTTTACAGAAGGTACTAACCCCGAATATTGAAATTACGCTTCGTTTAACGCGACCCTTACGCCTAATTGAAATTGCTTACGACAGTGTTAACTAAAACGAATAACGGTCGCTTGATATCTAAGTGCTAATGTTCCGCTATAGTATATTATTGTATTATCAATAATGTAATGACCGTAAAGATGAAGCACATTGAAAACTTAGCAGGGTTTTCGCAGGGGTGGGGTAGCGGTAATGTGGTGAAACTGGTAAACGCAAGGCACGGAATGCTGATGTTTCAGGTTCGGGTCCTGCCATTGCCCTAATTCTCTTTGTGTTGTCATTGCATACCATTCTAATTTAATAATTTGAATGCTAAAAACATTTAAAATAAAAATCAAAAGAAATTTCGGTTAGAAAAATTAATATATTTTTGTATTTTTCTTTTTAATCAAGGACTTCTGTTAACGCCGATAGACCTCCACGGGGCGAATCCTTTTTTTAGAACCATAGCGATGTAGAGCGCGTGGTTCTCACCGACTTACTGACTGAATCATTTATATGTTGTGTTTCTGGCCGAAGGATGTCGTGTTTCGACGGTTTCAGGGCACCTTACCGGTGTCAAACACGGCATCGAAAGTGACGACGCAATAGGGCCATGCCTTTTTTTTTTATGAAATAGGAAGGCAAACAAGCAAGTGGGTCACCTGATGGTAAGTGATCACCACCGCCTATAGACACCCGCAACACCAAGGAGATTGCAGATGCGTTGCCAACCTAGTGGGCTAAGATGGAATACCTCTTATACCTGTAATGGCACCGGCTGTCTTGCTCTCCACGCCGGAACATAACAGTGCAAGCACTGCTATTTAGCGGCAGGGTTAGCGAGCAAGATGGAGGTAGCTATACGGACGGACCTTGCACAAGGTCGCACCACCAGCGAAAAATAAAAAAATAAGTAATTGTATGTTAGTCTCTAAGGTATTTGTCTATGGGCCTTCGTTGCCTGAAAACAATTTATTTTATTTTTGTTATATGTGAATATTTATAACTGGGCGGCTATCTAAGGGCCAAAAGATGGCAACCCTGCACATGCTGAGACTGGCACCCATTGCCAATCTTCAGTTGTTTTCTTGTACCGCAATTTTATGTATTTGTTTTTGAACTTAAATTGTTGTTGGCAATAAAGATTTTTTTCTTTCTTTCTTTCAATTGTATGTCGTCGCGTATTTCTCTTCGTGATATATAACTATAATCACGAGGCGTTTATCCGAGAAAGTTATTATATCTTTACATAGTATAAAACAAAGTCCCTTTCCGTACCTGTCTGTACTCATATTTACAGCCGGTACTCTAAACCAGGCAATGGACTTTGATACAGTAATCAATGTCGTTATTTTTTTTTAAAGAAGAATTTATATGCAATCATCATCATCATCATCTCAGCCACAAGAAGACCACTGTTGGACATAGGCCTCCTCCATGGATTTCCAAAGTGACCGGTTGGAAGCAGCATGCAACCAGCGCCTTCCTGCCACCTGTATGAGGTCATCGGACCATCTTGTGGCTGGTTGTCCTACGCTGCGCTTGCCAATACGCGGCCGCCATTCGAGAACTTTTCGACCTCATCGGCCATCAGTTCTCCGTGCTATGTGCCCTGCCCACTGCCACTTCAACTTGCTAATCCGCTGGGCTATGTCGGTTACTTTCGTTCGTCTGCAATACTGACATTATTATTAAGATTTTGTTAGTAAAATGCAACCATACGAAGCCGGGGGCGGGTCGCTGGTTTGTTATAGTATTCAGGATATTGAAGTATCAAAACAAAACACTCTAAATAATCCCAGTAATAACAATATTGGCAGCGATCAAAGGCACGTACCTATATATATTTTTAGAAGCTCCAAATGGATATTTTCGACATTAAATAGTCTTAACGATTTCATATACAAAGAGTGCCAACGAAATTATACTGCTAAACCTACTACGTCCGTCCGTCGTAGGTACAGTCAAAGAATTTAATTCCCTACCCATTTCGTTGAAATGTCGTCTGACATTCGCAATGCATTAAGGTCGACATGCCAAACCAACGCCTTGCTCTAGTTAGCTCTTATGGTGACAGTTTGCTATACGATATTGAACCTTAGGTGTGTTGGACATTAAACTCCTTGACTGTACAAAGAGCATCAAACTTAGCCGACCATTAAAAAGGGAACTGAGCGAAATTGTCTATGTTCGAAAGGAATAGATAGATCAATTTCATAGTGAATGCCATATGCCTCCGTCTTTAATGGTGACTTAGAGCGGTTTCGCACTACGTCCGATCCGAATCCGATCTGAACCCGTGAAAGCATGGATCTAGAAAACTCGGACCGAATTCGGATATTGCTTGTACACTAGTCCGATCCGAATCCGATCCGAACCCGTGAAAATAAGTGTTATTTTCAACATTTTCAATTAAAGTAAAAACATCGTAGGGTAATATAACGCAAATTACAACGTGCGCATGCGCTCGCTGTAACACTGAATGCCTGCCGCTTCACGTCACCCAGCCGCATACCCCGCCCGCCCCGCCGCCTTTCTGCTCGTACGCAGCTCGGCTTTAACTCGGACGCAGTGCGCGAGCGTTCATACAAATAATACTATGACTACTTCGGTCCGTCAAAAATCTTCTCCGGAATGAAGATTCTAGAATGACGGAAAGAAATCGGATGACGGAGATCGGATCCAGTGCGTAAATTACCATAGAAATAGTTTTACGGCTACTACGGACCATATTTTCACGGATTCGGATCGGACGTAGTGCAAACCGCTCTTATATGTGTGTTCGATTGTAGTTAGAGGTATTTGAGTGACACTTGAGTGTTGACATTTGAGTGATACCAATGCAGTATGAAACTGGAACATGAGCTCAATTTAACCATGTCATTAACCCATTGGCATGCCACTCTTAAACGCCTCGAGTGTATCACATCACTTCAGGTGTGTAGCCTTGGTCCTGCACGTCGGATCTAAAACCAATTGCTCTGATTAATGACTCGCCCTTATGAAAAACTAAGCCAACCCTGTCTCGTGAGAACAGGATTATATTGGCCTTGTGTCCAGTTGGACACATAATGGACTGGTGTTATGGCGACAGTGATCGATGACCCAACTTGTTGGGTAGGAACACCGAAGTCTTTCTTCGTTCTTATATAGGTATATACGTTCCATACTTTATGTAGCAGTGTTTTAAAAGGAAGGTTCTTCGCTTAATTTTTTTTTCAACGTTAAATCTTTACGCATTTTAAAATGGTTTAAGATAATTACTTGTTGGGCTTTTGAAAATAGAAAACAAGCTTATTTGTCCGATAACAAGATTTTACAACATTTATAAAAGGGGAAATCGTAATGAATGGGCATACATTACTCGGGGTTCATTATGAAATTTGAACTCTTCTCTCCGTCAGTGAAATTTGGTAAAACATGGAACCCCTTTTACGTAAATTCGATATTTATTCGTATATACATATATTGCTTTAATAACCACTAAAACCACTTCCGAAAGTAACCGACATAGCCCAGCGGATTAGCAAGTTGAAATGGCAGTGGGCAGGGCACATAGCACGGAGAACTGATGGCCGATGGGGTCGAAAAGTTCTCGAATGGCGGCCGCGTATTGGCAAGCGCAGCGTAGGACGACCAGCCACAAGATGGTCCGATGACCTCATACAGGTGGCAGGAAGGCGCTGGTTGCATGCTGCTTCCAACCGGTCACTTTGGAAATCCATGGAGGAGGCCTATGTCCAACAGTGGACTTCTTGTGGCTGAGATGATGATGATGATGAAAACCACTTCAGACTATTGTGAACCCAGCGTTCTTTATACAAATGGCAATACATTTTTCCACCTTCTAAACCCTAACCTATAGCCATGGTTTTATTGTATGTTGTTAGCTCTAGAACTAGGTTTGTATGTTTTGATTTTTAAAATATTCTTAATAGTTTCAAAAATATTCACATCTCATTGTTTTGTATGAAACTCTTAAAATGCAAATTATTGTCAAATCTGTAAAGATTAAGGTTTAGAGGGAGGAAAACGTCACCGACGTTTTATTGGAGAGCGCTTTTTGAGGCAGGGTACACACTCCTCTTAAAAAAATCTGATGGGAACTTACGAATGCTAACAAAGTAGACTTGAGATTTTGATTGACCTGATCTTACATGAGACTTGATCAGATTTTGGAACATTTTGAGCTCACGTCCCAAAGATAGCAAGTATTTGCATAGCAAGTTTTTGTGGGCGCAAATAGTCATCTCAAAAAAGTTAAATGATAAATGAAGTTTTTGCGAAAATCATAGTTATAACCCACTTGGATACAAATCACAATAAAAACAAAAGGTCAAAAGTTAACAACTTGTTCTTTTAATAGGCCAAAATAAGATCATGCACCATAAAATATGCAGATGTAGACTTGACTATAAAACATTGACCACAGGAAAGACATTATTTTGCGAACCTTATTCTGATTGTGACTCCCATGATACTAATTTCTGATTCAGCTTTAAAGCATCATCATTATCCTGAAAAGCTTGCGTTATGCGATCGTATAAACATCTCATTTGAATCACTATCGAAAGCGTTTGCTTTCACCGCTCTTCACGCTCAAAGGCATGGCTTTGTAACGCTAACTCCATTTAATTAAACGAATTTGCATACTACGCTATGATTACAGAAGCTTTAAATGATATTTATGTTCTTACGTGTTTACATGTTAGTTATTACTTTACGCGTTACGCGAAACACGATTGATTAAGTACTAGCGACCCGCCCCGGTTTCGCATGGGTACGATTAGGATGTCATCCACATAAAAACTTTGTGTAAACAATTATCTGAATGACAGTGAAAACTGTATTAAAATACGTTGCGGGGTTTAGAAGCAGAAAGCGGTCGAACATGCACCATAAGGGTTTATGACCAACAGGAACGCATAATGACTTTATACTATGTCAAGAAAAGACAAGACAAGACACGACAAGAAGATAAAGACGAAAGAAGAAAAGTGGAAATAAATAAGATAAAGATTTGAATCTCCAGTCCCCACACAGAAGCGTACCTCAAAAAGCGCCACGCCATCTATTGCATTTTTCCTTCAATAAAATATTGCACTGCACGATAACAGAACTTAAGTTATTCAACTATAAGAGCTGTCGCTCTGGAACAAAGGTCTCTGTGGGTTAAAATGGCGTTATTTTTATTTAATGTAAAATCAATATTTTTTGTTGGTATTTTACTGAATAATAGCCTGAAGATGTGGCCTTGTTTCAAGACTGTACAAGCCTGTGCTAGGCAGTGACTGTAGATCGTAAGCCTAAATTGCAGATCATTTACATTATTATCGTTTTTATGATATGGCGATAGCATCAGTCGTAATATACGGCCTACTTGCAATGAATCTTTGATTTCCATTTTCATACGAGCATGTCCTTACCATGAATGTAAATGTGTTTGAATTTTATACATTAGCAGAACCCGATCCCGATGGAATAACGTAACGGAAATAAGGTTTACCCTTCAAATATCGACAAACGACTGCGGCTCACAGAATTAAAATTTTTCCCACAGTCGTTTTCAGCTGAAACCGTTATCTTTTTGCTTTGGTCATAAATCTAACCTAATCTAACATATTAAATTGTTTTAGACAGCGTAATCGCGAGTATTTAAAATATCCGAGAACATTCATAGAATGAACTTCCACTGAAGGAAAATCGGTAAAAGTAACACAATCTGCGAAATACTCGGTTTACTGCGGCAGGATGCTGAGTGGGGCCCTTTTCGATTCTATTCAGCACCGTGTTTGTGATATTTGTGTTTGTGCTCTGCCCGTGATGTGTGTATGTGTATTGAGTCGAATAGTCTTATATAAATGTACTCCTTTTATTCTTTCTTTTCTTTTGAAATGAATCTCGGTGTTCAGGTATGCACCGAGAACGTATCCGTGTACGATCCGCTTTAAAAAGAACTTGATTATAACAACAAGGAACGTGTTCAAATAATTTGAACACGAATCCATTGTCAAAGGTGTTCATTTCTCCGATAACATGAAGCACATCTGATTTTTACCATGGGGTGATATTATGACCATGGGGTGCTGTGTAGTAGTCGGCTTAATATTACAATGTGAAAAACAGGTTTGAGCGTTTATAACTAGAGTACAACTGCACCAATTTTGATGAGGTTTGTACCAATCGAAAGAGGTAATTACGAAACAGGTTATGGGCCAAATGACAAGGCAAGCATAGTCACGGACGGAAACCTAGTTCTTCTATATTTTTAAGACCGAATAACGCTTCGAAATACCCGGCAGTTTTGATTAAAGAAGGGTGCTCTCACACCGCTACCCACTCAAATTAGTTTCGGCCAAGTTCTACCTTTGTGGACGATCACACATCTCGAGATTGCGTCGTCATTGTGTACGCCGGGTCTTATGTGCCCTCCCTGATTTATTGTTCCAACTTATAGCTAAGATTTTCTGTAGTCATTTGTTCGATTAACTTGAGAGTGTTGTCTTTGGAAAAATACTACGGCTATCACTTATTTCTGAACTTATTTATTTAGACTTTTTTTGTATATTCTGAATCTTGGATGGATAACTAAACCATGGATAAAGCCTCAGTTCATGTCAAGCGTATATACCCAAAACTGACAAAATGTTACCTTTGGTGTGCTTTGGTGTACATCTGTAAATTATTAGGAAAAACGTAGATTATACTACCTCAACGAAAGGTAACCATTTTGACGTTTCATGTATGTATACAGGGTGTCTATTGAAGAGGAGGTTTAGAGTACGTAGTCGTCTCTTAAAGGAGGTTAATGTGTTTATCAGCCTATATATGTATGTATTTATGTATGTTTGTTCCTTTGTGGCGACCTAGAGACCAAATGCGTGGGCTGATTTTGATGATTCTTACGTCAATCGATTCGTCATAATCTTGCAAGTGTCACTAATGACATCACAATAATCAAAATTGAATATGGCGACCACCAAACGCCATATTGGGAAAGAGAAAAAAATCAAAGTCGACTAACTATATTGAGTGGGGTATCATTGGATAGGTATTTGAAAATCATTTTTAGTTTTCTTAAATAATTTTTCAGCTTGAATGGCTGTTTAGGATCTATAACGACTCAAATTTGGTTAGCAACCATTCTTACTTAATCCGAACTAAAAAGTTTAAAATAAAAAATCTAATTTAAAAAATCAAAAATCCAACTGCGTAAAAAGTAAATCAAAACTGAAAAGACTCAAACAAGACCAGTAGTCCAAAGTTCTGTTAAGTAATGTTGAATACCTACACCATTGCATTAGTTTCATGAACTTCAACAGTCGGGACCCATTACTGGAAAGATTTGAGCCGTTCTACATTTTTAACTAAATTTTTACTTAACATAACTTCAGACTACTGGTCTTGTTTTAGTCTTTTCAGTTTTGATTTACTTTTTACGCAGTTGGGTTTTTGGCACATTGTATTGCCATTTAACGTAAAGAGATCAGCTATTAAAATATCGCTTTCAATTTATAAAACTCCTTCTATACTATTTTTATGTTCTGAACAACCTTAGCTGTCAAAGTACAAGGTGTTATTTTCGAATACATCATGTAACACGTTACGTGGATGCCATAAAGCAGGTGCTTTACAAATTTACATTTTATCCCTAAACGGGAAAAACGAGCGTGCCTGCAAATCCTACTTGAACCTAATTGATTAATGGCATGCTTATGTTACATCATACTACTGGTGGGAAATTACTGTAAGTTTGTTGTAAGCATAAACTTAAGTAAGTATACAATTCCTATATAAGAACAAAGAGCTCAAGACTGTAACCATGTTTAACTTAAGAGAGTGAGACATGACTTTAAATTTTGTCTTACACTTGAATTTAGGCCTTACGAAGGTAACTAACATCTTCAATTCGAACACTGTAACCTAGACATTTGATTTCGACGGACATCTTGATTTCTCTTATCGTCTTAACGCCGCGGAAAAATCGGAATTCTGTGGACGAAGCCACGGGGCGAAAAGCTAGTTAGTAATAAATCACGGAAGTTGTGAATGTGTAGAGGGAGGAAAACACATTTTTTACCGTATGACAAGTAGGTTGAGGTTGAGCGACGCCCCGACGGCGCAAACAAGTTCGCTCGCTGTCTCCGGTAATGCCAATATAAGTCTGCAAGGATGAATTTCTAGACATTTTTATATGCAAAAAAAAGAAACTAATAAGCATAGGAACCTTCCAGATCCCGATGATGCCTCGTACTGAGGCGAAACGCGCTTAGATCGTGTAGATTAAAGGATAGCAGTGGTTAATATTAGGTCTGTGTCTGTATGAAGTTTCCGAAGCGGAGGAGGGGACATAATAATATACTATATCACAACAAAATAAAATTTAGGTATTTTATTTCGACAATCGAAAATCGTCCAAACACCTCGAAACGGTTTACAAATAAAACACATTGCAGAAAATTGGTATCCTATGTCCCACGTGAGTAATAACGTGGGGGATAAACGACTAAAACACGATTATATCACGGCGAACATGCCCGCTACCAATAAATCAAGCCAGATTATACCCACGTCACACAGACGCATCATCCGTTTGACAAATTAGATATACGCGCCAGATGAAAACGGCGATAGCATTGATTCCATAAAAAGCATTGATTCCATAAAAAAGTTAAGACACTTTTGTTTTTTAATGAATGGATGTGGCGTTCCATTAATATCCCCGTCGATTTTGCTTTAATAAATTCGATGAAATCTGGTTTCGTGTTTATAGCACTCTCGACTTCACAAAGGCAGCTTTTAACTTACGGCGTTGAACAAAGTTACCGAAACAAGCATAAGCAAGCAAGCAAGCGGGTTTTATTCACATTAAAGTATTTAATTTACGTACACACAAGCAGTGATGCCAGATCTCGTGATTTTTCAAGGGATTTACTGATTTATCAAGAATTCTACTAAACAACGCGCTTATTTTCACGGAGTAATTTTCGCGAAGTGACTAGGTAATTTGTTCCAGTTTGTTGATATGGACCGCCGCAAAGTAACGTCTGAATCCATAATTATTTCATTATTTGATACTTCGCTTTATATCTAAAGGCAATGTGCTTCGTTTTGCGAGACAGCTGAAGTCACTTCTACATACAGGGAGTCACAATATAATTAATATGAGAGTACAGTTAGCAGCAAGTATTTTACACAATGGTAGAGATCTAATGCTGATTTTACACGGGGGAAGAACAGTGGGGCAGTACAGTACGAATAAAATTTGAACGGCCTCGGCGGTTTTGGCGTGCGCGTTCAAATGTTATTAGTACCTACTGTACTCCTCCACACTACTGTCTAAAGGTTCGACCAAACCGCTGCTTAACATACGGAGACGGTACGGAATCGCATCCAATCCGTACCGTTACGGATACGATGCGTCACTGCGATTCCGTACCGTCAGTGTATTTTGAGGAGCGGTGTGGGGGGCATGCGATAAAAATGGTACGGATAACTTGCGTCACTGCGATTCCGTACCGTCAGCGTATTTTGAGCAGCGGTGTGGGGGGCATGCGATAAAACGGTACGGGTACGATGCGTCACTGCGATTCCGTACCGTCAGTGTATTTTGAGCAGCGGTGTGGGGGCATGCGATAAAAATGGTACGGATAACTTGCGTCACTGCGATTCCGTACCGTCAGTGTATTTTGAGCAGCGGTGTGGGGGGCATGCGATAAAACGGTACGGGTACGATGCGTCACTGCGATTCCGTACCGTCAGTGTATTTTGAGCAGCGGTGTGGGGGGCATGCGATAAAACGGTACGGGTACGATGCGTCACTGCGATTCCGTACCGTCAGTGTATTTTGAGCAGCGGTGTGGGGGGCATGCGATAAAAATGGTACGGATAAATTGCGTCACTGCGATTCCGTACCGTCAGTGTATTTTGAGCAGCGGTGTGGGGGGCATGCGATAAAAATGGTACGGATAACTTGCGTCACTGCGATTCCGTACCGTCAGTGTATTTTGAGCAGCGGTGTGGGGGGCATGCGATAAAACGGTACGGGTACGATGCGTCACTGCGATTCCGTACCGTCAGTGTATTTTGAGCAGCGGTGTGGGGGGCATGCGATAAAACGGTACGGGTACGATGCGTCACTGCGATTCCGTACCGTCAGTGTATTTTGAGCAGCGGTGTGGAGGGCATGCGATAAAACGGTACGGGTACGATGCGTCACTGCGATTCCGTACCGTCAGTGTATTTTGAGCAGCGGTGTGGGGGGCATGCGATAAAAATGGTACAGATAACTTGCGTCACTGCGATTCCGTACCGTTAGCGTATTTTGAGCAGCGGTGTGGGGGGCATGCGATAAAACGGTACAGGTACGATGTGTCACTGCGATTCCGTACCGTCAGTGTATTTTGAGCAGCGGTGTGGGGGGCATGAGATAATAACGGTACGGATAAATTGCGTCACTGCGATTCCGTACCGTCTCAGTATTTTAAGCAGCGGTTTGGTCGAACTGTTCTGCCCTCGTGCAAAACCAGTGTAGAGCTCTACACGCGACTCTATTTCAAGAAAGTACATAAGAGCATCAGATCTTATTGACCTCTTCGAGTGTTCACTTCTGCTACTGGCTGTACATGCCTAACACTCGATCGATGGTTGAGTCGGAGCTTAGAGAGGTACTTTCTTCCCTAAGAGGCAGAGGTTTATGTACGGCACGTTCTCGAGTATGTTTTCATTATAGAATCCAATGTATTTGATTAAGTATACAAAGAGACCTACTACAGGCAATCTTAGGTAGCAACAATAGCATCGAAATAACAGAGAGGTCGGCACCGTGCTTTAAAAATATTTTTTAAGATTTCTGACCGTGAATATGATGCCTGGAAAGAGCGCAAAACGTCGGGAATAGGGTATTCTAATGATTTTTTTATTCAAAATTGAAAGAAGTTGGTAAAAGAAGAAAAACTGTGTTTTTATATTAGTTTTTAAAAGAACTATATTTATGCTGAAATTTTCTACATTTTTAGTCTGGACAAGATTTTTTTTACATTGTTGCCACTTTATATCGCTATATCGTTTAAAATATCGAGATTTTGTCCTCATCCTTTATTATAAAAATATATTTAATGCTTACAACAAACTTACAATTTTACACTTTTATGCAATATAGTTTGTGAATGGTATACCATTATTACCTATATTTGACGCAAAATAAGCGATCCGTTTTAATCGTTTTATTTAAAAATACTCGCATTTACTACAGGAGCAATTTTTTTATGATGAATTAAAAGCGTAAATTTTAAGTCAATCTAGGGGGTGAAGGGTATCTGAATTTGGTGCGGGGCGGAGAGTGGCCATTCTGTATGTAATACTATCATGTATTTTATGAAAGGCTTAATTTTAAACTACAGATAGGCTAATAGCCATGTCGAAAACGGAACGACTAGCGAAATAATTGGGACGAATCGATTTATTTTTAAAACAAGTTTGTAAAATAGCTCCCGATATCCGAATTCCTGATTGACACGCAAAGTTAATTGAGCGGCTTTTAACTTTTTATAACAAAATAGAATAATGGCTTCCCGTTTTAAAAGTCATACTGTGGGTACAATATTGTTATTAAAATGAACATCACGTTTTTGGTCACGTCGCTAATGGGTTTGAGTTGGAACTTTATCTGTTCAATCGAGGTTTACCTAATGAGAGTGAATAAATATGTACAAGCATCAGATATAATTATTATAAATATCAATACATTTAAGAGTTCAAAAAGATGGAAGTATACACTAGATTCAATACATACCAGTAACAATATATTTCCAAAAGCCATGAACACTAGGAAAGGAAAATAGAAAAAATATAAAGGTAAAGTGAACATCAAGTAAGTGACAAATAGTGATCTTTGAATAGAGTTTAACCCCCTTATTCATAAACGCTTATTAAACGTTTGTTAGTTAACATTTTTTAAGTTTTTATCTGTCATTACGACGTTTGCCCTTAAATGAAGGGAAACATTTGTTAGCTTAAAAAGATTGTTAAGTTTTTATGAATAAGGGGGTAAGACTATACCTATTACCAACAAAACAAGATCTTGTGTTAATCATTTTGAACTCTTTCAGTGTTGAGCTACCTCCGCTGATAGCACGTACTTAAAAATTATTACTAGTTGAGGCACAAAATAAATATTAGTACAAACACAGAAGTTTTACTTCGAACAAAAACGGCGTTTAGGTACAAGAGGTGAGGAAGGGCGTTCTTCTCTGTGACATATCGTTACCAAATCTTCGTTTCGCCGACTAAATTGTTATCTTCTCTTCCTTAGCCTCAAAACTTGAGCTAATGCTACGAGATCTACGCTTTGGTTTTTTTTATATATTGGAAATGGGTTTGCGTTTGGCCTCAATCTCACCTGATGGTAAATGAAGATGAAGCCGAGGATGTAGCACGCTCACCCAGAAAATGCCTATTCACTCTTACCTTAAAAAGGCCAAGGTTATATTTTTCTGGAAATACATAGATGCAGGAAGGGCATTCCAGTCCTTATCGGTGCGGATCAAGAACGACGGAGCAAACCGTTTAGTGCGGACTCTAGGAAACATGACCACTTGAGGGTGGAACCCCTCCCGGCGCCTGGTAGACCGGTGATAGAATACGGACGGTGGGATCAGATCGTGGAGTTCCCGAGCACAATCCCCAAAATACACCCTATAGAATACCGACAACCTGGCAACCCTGCGCCGTTACTCCAGACGTTGGAGCCTGGTGCTAACGAGCACATCGTCGCCAATCAGCCTTCTAGCTCTTCGATCCACCGATTCCATCGCATCAAGCTGGTACTTGGCAGAGCCGTCCCAAAGGTGACTACAGTACTCCATACACGGTCGAACTTGTGCTTGATACAAGTGAAGCAGCTGTTCCGGTGTGAAGTACCGCTGCACCTTGGAGAGGATGCCAAGTTTTTTTGCAGCGGTTTTAGCTTTGGAGTCGATGAAGCGGCCGAAGTTGAGGTCCGATGAAACATCCATACCTAAGAGGTCGAGATGGTCGGTCCTTCAAGTTGGACGTCTGATGAATCATACGAAAACCCAAGTTATGACAAATAGCACGAGGCGTAGGGTCGAGATAAAGATTCATTATGTTGATGTGATGAGTACATTAACTTGGGCCAGATAGTGTCTTTCAGTAATAGACAAGACAAAGAAGTTGAAATACGCGCCGACGACGCCTGAAAGACGTTCAAAGCGTCCAGTGCAAGTTTTTGTTGCAATGAGCGCCTCGAACGCGTTAACGTCAACTCCTCAATTACTACGGAATTAAGAACAGCGCCTCTGGTGGCGCGTATCAGCAACAAAATGTTTCCATAGTAATTTATAAGTTGACGCTCACGCGTTTGAAACGTTTTTTGTAGCAGAAAACTTACGCTAAGAGCTCTGGAGTGCGATTTTTGAATCTCACCGGGTAAAGTTCACGGAAATGGCCGTTTTTCTAGAGATTTGGCCATTTTGGTGACCTTTAGTCACCCTGTGAGATTCAAAAATCGCCTTCCAGATGACAAAAGCTCACCAAAACGGCCGAATCTCTATGAAAAACGGCCATTTTGGGGAGCTTTAGTCACTTGGTGAGATTCAAAAATCGTAGTCCTGGTTCTTAAATAGTGCAAAAGTGAGCCGAAATAAGCCGCGCTTGGTTCAGGTAAAACTAAACCCAACTACGAATTTACCTATTAAATTATTAAATTAATTTTATTTCTACTGTTCGCTTAAAACGTACCTTTGTAACGCGCACGTCAGCATTGTGGAATCAACTTCCAATGTCGGTATTTCCAAATAGATACGACAGGGATTTTCAATACGTTAGAAATTATAATTAATGTACAAAAGTAAAAGCAAACAAGCTAAATGTCCAACCCTAAGCGACCCTCCACCCTGTGCTGGGTCAGTATTGTGGTTTCCACGTCTTTTAATATTCAAATTCAAAGCAAAATAATTGAAATTCTTTCCCTACATGAGCTTCATTAGGGCGTAGGTAATGGAATTGTTGACTTACGCATGCAGAGAAAGCAGTTGATGGAATTAAATTAAAAACCTAATTTATTACCTGGAGTTTAAAATTTACTTATTTTATACCCTATGAAAGGGCACATCTTACATTTGGCAGACAGGCCATGTTCGGGATTCAAAACATGGGATAGTTTGTATCCCATAAAACACATTGGAAACAATATTACGCGGGCAAAATCACGGGTAAAAATTCGTAGGTGAATAAATAAAGTTCTTATCAAGCCTATAGGTACTTAACGAAATGTCCCGGCAAGTCCAATTAACTGGCAACAGCGCGCGGGCATAAAAAATGCAGAACCGCGCCAGTCACCATTAGCTCGCGAGACTTTGAGAGCGGATAGTGAAGGCGCGATTAAATAATTAGACGTAGTTTCCCTTTGTAACTTGTCTCGTTTGTAGAACCCTTATTTTACTACAGATTTACCCGGTAATTAATAACGTTTTTAAACCGACTTCAAAAAACAAAACAACTGTGCTATGTTTCTGATGCCTTTAGCTATACCTGAGAAAAAGTGTGTTTATAGACAGGCAACCGGACGGACAGACGGACAAATAACAAAGTTATTGTATACACAATCAAGGTATACTTTATACTGAACGTGTTAAGAAGACTTAAATTAAAGTAGTCGGTTGCAATTTTTTTAAATGTTCATTACCTTACTCCGTCATTTACAAGCCGATTCGGAAAACTGTTTTTTTATTTGAAATAATTTATTCGGCAACCACAAGACATAGGATGAACATGAAATTAAGACTAAGAAAAAGCACTCACTCAGCATAATGCCAAGGCACGGTCCAGTACCACGAATACCACGATGTTGGTTTTCCGTGGGTGGGCGCCTAATTTAATTAAATTAAATTATTTCAAGTAATTACACTCGTATATTGTTAGTATAGTATAACAAGGCAAAAATAAAGGGCATGTAGCGCACAACAGTGACGTAAATAAGGTCAGTCCAGCCTATTCCCTATCGTCTTCGAGATGATGCTTAATAGTGGACAAAGCCTGTGCTGCGACAAAAGAAAAACTGATCACAGTGGTCATAAATATTTCGAATAAGCACCGTGTCGTTACATTTTTGGTTAATTTTGGGCAGAGAAGTTCCACACACAGCCAGGCCCGCTGAGGACGTGTGGTGTATTTCCCACGGGAACTTCGCTGTGAACGGAGTTCCGGCTAGTTTGGACGCGGGTAATTCAATTATTTCCGCGAAGCGATAGTATTACGTGGCTGCCTTACTATATCTTTATTTTAACCTTTTCATCACTAACTAATCCTAGTATTTCCGTTCTATAACGCTGTACTTGTTCAGGTTACATTAGGTAATGCTAATCAGCAGGTACGCGACATATATGTCACCTTTTATTGAAAGTTTGTATAACGTTATGTCCTATAACTAATGCAGCTTTTGCATTTAGGAACAGGCGGCTGGAAATGCTGGAATCAATTAATTATAGCTAACATTTTTGGTTTATGGTATAATTAATTTTGGTCAGAGAACTTCCACACACCGCCGAGCACATCAAAACCTCTGTAAAAAGTATTTGGAGATTATGACTTTTTTTGTATAAAATAAAAAAGATACGAGATACGAAAGAAAACGCAAAACACATGCAGTCAAATTGTATATGCATGATGCCGGAAATACTCTGGCAGATTTGCAAAATGTAGATGACTTTTTTGTAACCTTTTTCAAACATGCAACTGAAATTAACACCAGACGTCAGTCGCAAAGTTATTTCCCGTTTAATTATACTACACAAATTCCTAAAGTATTCGTCAAAGCGTTTCCACTTCACCAACAGATATAATTAGTCTGAAACTCAGCAAGACCAGAGCGCATCCTCCGGCCAGGCAACTACCAACTCAATTATTTTCGACGAAACAGAGGTTAAGGGTAGCGTTCCACAGTTGTGCGAGAAAACTTGCTCGACCAGCTCGCTAATCCAGCCGCTAAGCAGCAGTGCTTGCGCTGTTGTGTTCCGGCGTGGAGAGCAAGACAGCCGGTGAAGTTACTGGTGTAAGAGGTATTCCCTCTTAGCTCTCTGGGTTGGCAATTGCAATATCCTTGGTGTTGTGAATGTCTATGGGCGATAGTGATCACTTACTATCAGGACCAATTTGCTCGTTGGCGTTCCTATTTTATATTTAAAAAATACTGAGTGGGCAACTTGAGCAACAAGATCGTCGGGATATCCGAAGGGGGCCGAATAAGACGATCAAAATAAATAAAGTGGTTCAAATTTTCCTCATTCACTGCTTGGTTTTTTGCACAGCGCATCCGAAAACCACAACGAAACCAACTAGCACGCGGAACCATTTTTTAGTCGCTTAAATAAAATGTTCTTGTAAAGGAACGCTACGTAAGCTGTTATACTTGCAGGTAACATAGTGGCACGGTGGTACGTTACGCTTCTGCTATCCCAATAATCTTGCCGCTAATCTTGCCACCTCCGCTCCAGTGTACCCTCAGCCTGAAGGCACGAGAACCGCCTTAATTGGCTATCCGCAGGCTTTATCTAACACCAACCTTTGATTAAACGAAAATTAACATTCAATTTGTATTCAAATTTCTCTATGAAATTCATTTAGGAGGCGCAGCCGATTTCGAAAGTTATAGCTCAGCGTTTTTTAAAAATAATTAGCGCTGCTAGACGAATAATGAAACGAAAAGGTGACGCCATCACAGTATTTAATTTAGAAACCGGCCAAGTGCTAATCGAACACATAAGCTCAGTGTAGTGATAGAAATGATAGCAGCTATGTACAGTATAATGTTACTTATACTTCAATGTTGAAATGATAATATATGATAGTATAGATTCAGGGCAGCAAGCATTATGTAGACGACTGCACTAATTTAATGTGTTTATTACACTAAACTGTTAAAATAAACAATACATTTACTTGACCTAAATTGCTGATTTGTTTACAATAATTGCTTACATGCGTACGGTTGACCGTTCGCTCAGAGTTTTCCAGAGTACCGGTTTTCAATTGACCTACACTTCTTCTCAATATATTGATTGATTGATTGATTTATATCTGTTCATTGCTGAACAAATGCCTTACAATGGATTTCCACGTCGTGCTGGATGCAGCAAATCTGGTCTAGGTCAACCCTGCCATCTTACGGATATCATCCGAGAATCTGGCTGGCGATCTATCCACGGTTTGACGTCCCATTCGGGGTAGCCAGGGTAGCTTTTTCTGACTCTATCTATACCCGGGTGCTGGTGAAAAACATAGCCGGGTCATTGCCATTTAATTTACACTAATACTACCGACATTGGTGATTTAGTGCGATGACAAAAAACTCGCTTCATCGCTCTTTGGGACATCTTGAGACGGTGTATCATCATCACGGTAGGTGTCCAGTGCATTTAGTATAAACCTTCTTGATACGCGTTAACTTACTACGTAACTTAGTGCGTCACGTTCTAAGTAATTAATTCAGTAAGAAAAAAATGTACGGAGTTACGTAACGAGTCACGTATCAAGAAATTTCGTGTTCAGGACACTGGTCTCGCAAGTGTAGGTCGTTATCGGAAACAGACATTGGTAGACTCGTTTGGAATGCCTGTGGAATTTTAGAAATGAAGACGTCATCAAAATTATGCTTTGCAGTCTTATATTGTAGAAGTAATAAGCAATCTGACTCAGCAAACGCAACCATTTCCCCTGGGACCGTTAAAGTTAGATCAAACTTATTTCGATTCTGAACACGTTTCGCGGCGGAATTAAAGATTACCATAGCGATTCAATTCTTCATCTTGACCTGGAAGTACAAACCCATACAAAGTGGTATATATTATATTATAGCTAAACGGAAATGTCTGGGCGGGGCACATTTCTCGAATGGGCAAAGAACGATGGACGCGGTGAATGCTAGAGTGGAGATAGTGGCAGCATACTAGACTGCATGGACGATCACCTAAACGTGTCGTCGTATCGTGTCGTAGTCGTGTCGTTGTGTCGTCAATCAGAAGCATGCGGGTACAGAACGGATGACCAGAGCTCAAGACCGTAGAGAGTGGAGAAGTTTGGAGGAAGGTTCACCCAAACATGGGCATTAAATGGGACGCTATGATGATGATGATGATAGCGATTCAATTCTTCATCTTGACCTGGAAGTATAAACCCGTACACAGTGCCTCACGCAGGGTTATCGACTGTGGAAAAGTAGAAACGTAAATGAATGAAAAAGTAAAATTACTCGTCGAAAAACGTCGATAAAATCAGTCGTTTTTAGACGTATTTTTCAAGTTTTGTTTCGTTGAATTAATGATTTGCTGTTGTTGTTGTCAATTTTCATACTATTTAAAAAACATGGCCCGTGTAATATTATTGCGCCTTCAAAAATTGTCTTTGTTGTATATGCTCCTAAATTTAGGGACAAAACTCCCAATTTGGCAACTTTGCCCACGGTCTAGATGAATAAATGCATAATTATTAAAATTATAAAATTCTATTAAAGTAACGTTCTCGCGTTCAACCCAATGGAGCTTCCTTCATGAAATCGTAACCTTGTTCCAAACTCACAGACTACAAAATTGGCTGCACCATCACTCAGCCCAAAATTGTATTAGGAAGTAAATTTTGAGGAAATTAATTCGGGATAGACGCCCGGAACGGACAATTAGTCCTTTACCTTTTAATTACGATTTTTAAATTATTAAGTCTGTTAAACAGCCGCGAAATTCCGCTTTACAAAGTTTTCTTTCCTTTGAGCAAACAAATGAAACCACTCAGGCTTTGAGAAAGGAAACCAACTACAACGTTTTGAATTATTAACAACCACTGTTTACACAAAGTACCGAGAATTATACAGGGGCTTATAATAATAAAAACCAGAAAAGTTCGAGTTGGATTCGAGTTACCGGAGGGTTCTGTGACATCGCGTAATAGCATCAAAAGACCGACTCATACTTGATCGGTGTTTATGTACTGTTACTAAATGTATTCATTCCCAACAGCCTTGGCCCGTAGGGATAGTCAAAGTCAAAGTCAAAGTCAAAATATTTTATTCAGATTAGGCTTACAGGTAGCACTTATGAATGTCAAAAAATTTACCACCGGTTCGGAAAAACCTCTGATGAGAAGATACCGGCAAGAAACTCAACGAGGTATAATTTTTTAAATAAATCAAAATATGATAGGGAGGGATAACTTAAATCTGGGCCCAATTTCATAAACGCGACAGGCGACAAGTGACAGTGACAATTCTTTATACATTGCTTGGCCACTATGTTAAGTCTGTTATGTAGCGTTACTTGTCGACACAGTAATGTACAGTGAATAGTCACTGTCACCTGTCGCCTGTCGCGTTTATGAAATTGGGCCCAGATTTAAGTTATCCCTCCGTATAAGACTCTGTCAAACTAGTATCATAAGAAAATGATGCACGTAGAAATAAAATAAACTTCGTAGGTCATTTTAGGGTCCCAGTTTAGTTTGTTTCAGTAACAGTACAAGGTTGGGTTGTTGATTTTCACCTAAAAACCGTTAAAAACACGTTTCTTATATGGAACCACCATCACCACCTCCATCACCATCTTGCTCGCTAATCCTGCCGCTAAGCAGCAGTGCTTGCACTGTTGTGTTCCGGCGTGGAGAGCAAGACAGCCGGTGTAATTACTGGCACAAGAGGTATTCCATCTTAGCCCTCTGGGTTGGCAACGCATCTGCACTCTCTTTGTTGTTGCAGGTGTCTATAGGCGGTGGTGATCACTTACCATCAGGTGACCCACTTGCTTGTTTGCCTTCCTATGTTGTATAAAAAAAAAAATGGAACCCCCTATAAATGTTTTACTTTTATATATTTTTGTGAAAATTTTAATTGGCTTCCTGTTGCTTTTCCCTATTTACTAACTAAAGAGAATCCTTAAACGGATAAGTTTGAGTTTGTACATCAATGTATCTCTTTATGACAATAGTGGTTTTTTGTACAATAAAGAATTTACATACATAGTATTCAAAAGACAGGACCTTGTAAAAGTCGAATGGACAGACAGCGTAGGCTTAGTAACAAGGTCCTTTTGGTACCCGTCGCTTGCGGAACCTCAAAAACTTCGGTCTCGACCTTTGTTCTGTGCTTTCCTAAGCTTCAATATCAACGCGCCTGTGGTAGGTACCAGCCAGAATCCCTCGACCTCTACATACAGAGTGTAGTACTACAGAACCAGTACTTCTACCCAGGGGCCACAGACCTTCCTACACTGGACATGCGAATGAATGAAAACGTTAGGTAGCTTGTGATAACTGAATCTTTAATACTGGTCGAGATCCGTTTTGTTGGATTAAAAACGCTACGTTCACGGATTGTGCGAAAACGCTAAAGTTTGATGAAGTTGTAAAAAGAACAATTGGTAGTTTAATTTTTATGTTTACAACTTTTGCAAATCCTGTTTTACATCGTTAGATATTTGAATAGTTTGACTTTTTAACCTCCTCTTTTGTTTTTTGAAGCGATTACGAATGTTGTTAGGTATGTCTGCTAAATTTAATAATCCGTCCATCGTTAAAAATTATCTCTCATTTTCTATAGTACTTATATATATACCTACTTATAGCTGAAGACAAGCTAAATTTGGTGTACAATACGTTATATTTAGCTTTGGAGTAGGAGCTGCCCCGTCTATCATTCCCTCATACCCCAGTTAAGTTACTATTTTACGCTTTCATAGTGGTAGAGCCAGAAGTAGCAAACTGGAACAAATTTCCTTGCTACTCCGCGAAACCAGTGCCGGACTCGTGCAAAATAGCTGCGTCTGTGCGACATATATATATATATATATATATATATATATATATATATATATATATATTCATGCAAAAACCCACCCTCCTCCGCTTCCACACGAAACAACTTATATCACACAGACTCAACTACACACCACCACCACTAAACACTAAAACTACATGATCGACGCGCGTTTCGCCTCTGCACGATTCGATTTTGCACGAGCCCGGCACTGGTTTCGCGGAGTAGCAAGGTAATTTGTTCCAGTTTGTTGATATGGACCTCCGCAAAGTAACGCCTGAATCTATTAATTATTTAGAGCCAGAAGTTACTGGTTGCAATACGACTGAGCCGGCTTGACCGAGGCAGTCCCATACAACACAATACGAATTGCCGGTTTGAACTAGCTTACTACTCATTTGTATGGTAAGTGAAAGATCTGGAGGTACAGAGAAGGGCCCTATAGAACGGCTACAAATCAGTGATTCTCTTGAAGCCACTGATTTGGCGGTGATAACTTTCCTGCAAGTGACTCGAATGCTCGTTTTGTTCCTCGTTGCATAAAAAAGATCGATTAAATTATAGCCAAATATAGCTCTTTTCGCTTTATCCCCCTCCATCCAATTTTCCAGCTATTTCTTGCGCTTGCGCAACATTTGAAAACAACAAATGGAGTCCGCCCTTGACTCGGCGGTAAAGGCATTCAGAGCGTTGAGTCATTGATTATTTCAGCGTCCATTCATAAACAAACACAAATGATATCTGTGCACCGAGCACAAATCTTCTCGGTACACGTTAAATGGCTACGTAACTCTGTGCATCTCTCTCCAACTGGGCTAGTTAGAAAGAGACGCACTGAGTTACGTAGCGAGTTAACACGTATCGAGAAGCTTCGTGCTAGGTGAACATATAGGTGAACATATAGCAGTTGAGTTTCAGCGTCCATTCATTAAAAACAGACGTATATGGTATTTGCGCTACACGCTCACATTTAAACATATTTATCTACACACATATCATAAAGGCTACATAACGCGTTCAAAAACCCTAGGAAATGACCAGCATTAATACAACCAATGTTATTAGAAGAATTTTCTTGTCTGTGGTAGTAGGTAAATCTGTTATTTATTGGTCATCACATTACCGATATCTCGTGACTGCTCGTGACGTTATTAATTTAAATTTGGAACAGCTGTCAAAATTCAAGTTGGTCTCTATTCTAGTATCCACAGATATTAAAACAGTTATCGATACGAAACGTCAACTCAGTATGTTTTTTTTAAATTTAAACGCACGACATTTGATCTCGAGTGACATGACAATAGGGACTTCATTCGTTCGTCTATGGTTTAAAAAAAAAAACGTTCATCTTGACGGATAGATCGAATCACAGAGTACCTTTTTAATATACATGGCCGCCATTAGTTGTCATTCGTTTTTGGTTTTTTGCTGTTACGGTTTTTTGCAGTTATGATATGTGTGTAGACAAAGTAATGTATGCAACAGTATATATAATTAGGCCTTAAAACACTCGTGTGATCCTATTATGAAACTCGCTGACGCTCGTTTCATAAAACCACACTCGTGTTTTTAGGCCTCTCATTATATAGCAGTTGCATAAAGTACTATTATACTAGCACTAATCTATATGATAAAGACATTTTGTGGGATCTTAAAAAGTCTTTTGGATATCCTCCGCAAACATCGAAGATATAATTATTGGTAGGTAACTTTACATGGAAGTAAAAAACCGACCTTTTTCTAAGCAAAATCGAAGGTTTATAGTTATCCACGCTATAACAACAAAATTGTGTGCTAAATTTTTTGTAGTTGTTTGAATAATTTTTTTACTGATAAGTGTTACACTAACTGAAAACAGTAATATTATTTATAGCTTGCTACTTTGAGTTTGTAGTAATTTACAAAATATATATCCTCATCGCAATTTCGGTAACTTCGTTACGTCGAATTTTGAACTAATCTAAATTTAACGCGGTTTTACGACGGTTATTAAATCAGATTAGCGGTATGCGACTTTGATAAACACTACGGCCTACACGGGTCCATAACGGAAGGAAAAACTGCGTGTCATAATTAACTTTATGACTCCACCGCAGATGCATAAAAACGTCGTCAACATACGCAAGAAAAATAACGGAAATTTTTCTAAATACACTGTGCTTTGTGAGTTAAAATGATTGCGCACGAGTATACGGAGAAAATTTCGCTATTTCACGCTCGTCGTCATCATTTTTATCAGGTGCAATCGATTCACTGCCAGACCTGTCTCTTTTTTGCATCCCTGTCTGACCTGTTTTGTCATTCAGTCTCTTTCTGCTACTATCAAGATGGCATTGCACCTTCTAGCTGTTTTTTATGGGAAAGGATATCAAATGGGAAGTAGTCACCGGAGAAGAACAAGCGACCGGATTTTGATGTGTTTTTGTATATAATTGTATTGTTTTCTAATGGGGCTGACATGTTCAATTCTGATCAAAGCCCCTAAATAAATAAAGAAAAAAAAAACCAAGTGACCGGTCCGGTCCGTTACCGGTTTTTATGTCTATTCGCACTAAACATGCGTGGAAGTTAAAGGCGAAGTCCTCTCATTGTTAGAGGATGCCTACCGATCGACGTCGACTTCGTTGCAGCGCTGTATCGCTCACTCGTAGGAGGTGCTAGAGCAAAACAGGGCCCAACCCTGGTGTTGAAAACGACGCTGTTGAGCTTAGAGGAGCTCCCCTCTGTGTCCAGCAAAGAGATATACGTACAGTTTGCACTTGAGTTCTAAGGATTTGAGGTTGGAACAGAGCGTATAGTTCCCGGCTAACTTCTTGGGCACTGACCTTGACTCCGCAGTAGCCGTTTCTACTACAAATGTGTATGCGCAAACACACCCCTCCACTCGATTTATGCTCAAAATGTTTGCCTACAACTATACGCCGCTTCTCACCCGAAAGGTATAAGGCGACCCTTATACCCAAACTTTCGCAGTACCCATAGTTCACATGATGGTCCTAACGTAAAAGCCGCTTTCTGATGTCGTTAAGCAATTGATTTCGCCATCTTCTTCTTCTTTTCGACCCGAAGACGTCCACTGCTGAACATAAATCTCCCCCCAAGGACCTCCACAACAAGCGGGACGTCTTCTGCATCCACCGGTGTCTAGCGATGTATGTATATATGTAAATTCTTTATTCTACAAAATAACATAAATGACAAGAAGAAATACAGTGATGTATAAAGGCGAACTTATCCCTTTAAGGGATCGCTTCCAGTTAACCTTTGCGATGTACCTTATTGTACGAGTATATCCATTTTGTCGGTCCATCTTAAAGGGGTCTGACCCACACCACGTCTCCCGGACCATGGTCTCTATTTGAAAACTTTAACTCTCCACGGCCATCAGTTCTCCGAGCTATGTGCCCACTGTGCCCAGCCTATTTATTACCTCTTTGGCTTGCAGCTTGGATCTATGTCGGTGATTTGAATTGAATTTAATCCTGACGGTTGGCAGATCCTGGTTGTTTCGTGACGCGCAATAATTTGTTTAGCTTTAACATCTTCTGCAGTAACATCCTTTAAATAAAAAAGTGATTTTGACTTTAGTTCGAATTAAATTAAATGTTCGATTGCAAGCAATTCCTCGAAGCTCACGCACGAATGTATAGGTTGGTTTGTTTTTTTTATTTTTTTTATTTCAGATATTCTTCCTTTGCCTTCTCAAACATTTATTTTCAGACGTAATCCATAAATCTCAAACATGTATCGCCTTCGGAAAGCTCCACATTGTTTAGTCGGACGTAAACATTTTGTATAAGTCCCAATGCTGAGTAAATGCTATTTCCGTTTCATTCATAACTCGCGACGCGTGCGCTCGCACAGTTTTCCTCAACCGTTCCTTCTGGGAAGCTGAGAGGGTATTCGGTGCGCATGCTCTGCCACAAAGTGTAGGCGTGGTGTATTCTTCCATTTGTTTTGACATTCTTCAGTCGTATTTGAGCTTTTCTCGAGTCATATCGACTTTTAAAAAGTATATTGTTAATTTGTTGTGGGTACAATTCCTAAACGCGTAAGTCTCATCGTAATTATTAAAAATGTTAATAAAGCATAAAGGAAAAGAAATTGTGTACATTTTGCAAACGTTTTGATTGGATATTGGTTATTATAAGAACCAAAGCTTCGTGAGACAACAGTAGCGATAGTCATAATTGAATTTAAAATTTGATCATTTCCTTGGGCTGATGGAAGAAATTAAATTTTGTTAATAACATGCAGGGTGGAAATATAATACGAATATTAATTAAGCTCAAAGTTAACTACATAGTAGACGCCCTCAATTAATTGAAATTCTCTTTTGTTTCAGGCGAAAATCAAATAAAACAATGCCCGGGCGTTGCGATGCGGCTTTAATTTTACAACTTTTAAAATTTCCTACTCACTAACAGTAAAAGCAGTGTTATGTGTCAAATTGTAAATTATATAAATACTTAAATGTTTTGATATGAATTATATTACGCTTACCGAGTTAACAAGTGTCAAAGCTTATAGTACCGCACAAAGTGTTTAGTTGAATCATCCAATAAAGTGCCAGTGTTAAGTCTAAGTCAGTGTCGTGACATTTAATTTTGTAGCCACAATTTAAATTGAGAGTAAATTAAAACAAAAGAGCGTCGCGATGTCGTCGCGAACGGGGCAACGTGGCACGTCGGTCGCGACGAGCCAGCGCAAGCACCGCTCACGGTCGACCACTCGCTACGACATGGAGAAGAAGCCGAAGACGAAGAAAGGAATGGGGTCTTCGGGCACCACGAGCCTCGTCTCTATCCCCAACACCATCAAACTGAGCATGCTCAACAGCGGGCTCATTTCTTTCGGTGAGTTTTACATGTACTTTATCAAATCAAAATCGAATCAAAATTTCGCATAAAGAGGTGATAACTTTAAAACGTTTTTAACATAGAACTATCGCGAGATTCAGACATCTTCACTGTCGGACGATAACTCTGCTTTAAATACGTGAATGATCCATTAATTTTTATAGTTTAAAATGTTGTTTCTTTTTATTTTTCATTCGTTTTGCCATAAGAGAATAATGCTAACGAAACCCAATCACCTGATATGTTTATTTTTAGGTTAATATTAATAAGGAGTCTGTATCGGAAACCATAATTTTGTCCTGAAGAATTTTATGCTGAAATCGAAAAGTTCAACGTATAGAACTCCATACGATAGTCTTTTAAAAATCCTACGACATTACGATTTCTCCATTTTGTTTTTAGGAGAAGTTAATGATTAGGACAAACATCATGTTAGACACATAAGAACGAAGGTTACTACGGATTCCTTTAATAAATTTAATAAATGTAGACAAGTTATGAATAAGTCCATTAATTAATTGTTCTGAACAAAATCACTGACATAAGTAATCAAAAATCATTCCGAAACATCCCAAATCTGTTCAAAACTCATAATAGGAAACGGTCGAACAAAACTCATTCAAATGTTACCCGAAATTACTTTTATTCACCTAATTAAAAAGTTGTTAACAACGATGAAGCACCGAAGTTGTCACATGAAAACTCCCCGGCAACGTGTAATAAACCTTCCACCACCTTTTTTTAAAATAACATACTACACGACGTGGTCTGCTCGTGACCACGGCCGCTGCAACGCGGCCGAAACGTTGAGGTAAATAAATAAACAGTTCATTATCGCGTTTAAGTCGCGATAAACGTAATAAACGTGTGAAAATCGCGAAAGTCTAAAACAATCAAACATACAACAGTTTTGTAACCGACTGTCGAACCTTTGGATACATATAGTTACGAATAGAAACAAAAAAATCACCTTTAGGCTTATTTAAAACACTTGTTAACTATTAAAACAGCGAAAAATATGTAAGATAAAAAATAACCGAGATACCGCTAGGGGGACAAGGTCTAGAAAGGTCTTTTGGATCTCGGTCCACCTTTTCACTACACGTTAACTCGCTACGTAACTTAGTGCGTCTTTCTCCAACTGGCTGGTTAGAATGAGACGCACTGATGGTGAGTTACGTAGCGAGTTAATGCGTGTCCAGAAGATTCGTGACAGCTGCTAGCACGGCTAGCGGCTAGCCTAGGTTGATGACTGGAGAGGGCTGGCCCAAGATCGCAAGGCATTGCGTGGTCTAGTAATGGAGGCTAAGATCCCCTTTGGGTCCTTGCGCCCAACTAGTAAGTAAGTAAAAACCGGCCAAGTGCGAGTCGGACTCGCGCCCCGAGGGTTCCATCATCAACATTTGGCTTTGTGAGACCAAAAAATTTTTTTTATTGTGTTTGTATTACCTGCAAATTACGGTTTTCGGATTTCTCGTTTTATTTGTGCTATGAGACCTTCCTTCTTGCCAAATTTCAAAGTTCTAGGTCAACGGAAAGTACCCCATAGGTTTTTGAGTGTCATGCGAATGTATGAAACATGCAGCATAAACGGCCGTATCTTTTAATTGCGTTGATTTTGAAGTTTGATTTTTTTCACGGCTCTAAGGGACGGCAGACTTGAGTATTTGAAATTAATTTCAACTCAATGCCTCCACGCGTTTTTGAGGAAAATGGTCTTGACAGAGAGACAGACAGACGGACAAGTGAAGTGAAGAGGGAAGTGATCCTATGAGGGTTCCGTTTTACCTTTTGAGGTACGGACCCTAAAAAACAACCAATTGACGCAAGTTACACTTTGACGAGACATGCTGTGTCGGTGACCTTTTATTATTGCGGTAATAAAACTATTTATCTGCAAAAATCGCTATCAGAATTTGAAATAAAGACTATGACGAAAGTAAAATAACATAAACTCTACATAGTGCAGCAACATTTGTCTCTGAATTGCAAAATAAAGTAGAAATAATGGGGTAGCGATGTACGTAGACGATCTCGTGTTACACGAGGTGTTTCATTTTTATAACCGAGACGTTACTTCTTCCACCGATCGGTATTTTTAAATCATTTCCCTCGGATGACTGTAAAATTATATGGTTTTCTCATTTATTACATTTACCCTGTGAAACATGATGTTTGATGAAAAGACCAACCTGACCTACAATGTTAAAAATCGTATTTGGAAACATTGACATTTGAAAACATACACATTTACAAAATAATGATTACATTAGTCGTGGATGTCAATATGTTTGTTTGTATGCTTATTTATTTATGTACGTATATCCGTTGTCTGGTGTCGATAATACAGTGGTTTACTTAGTCTAGTTTAATTGGTGAAAATTGTTCCAAACTATTTATTTGTTTTATACTCATGGTCTTATGACGCTATTTAAAATTCAATATTTTTAGGCGCTTTGTTTTTATTGTAAATGACACAGAATAATAATTAATTACTCCACAATTCGCCGTAATAATTTAGACACGGTCAGGTTAATTAGTTTTGGGTACTTAACTTTTTAAATAAAAATTAGTCCCTTTAATATGATTGGATGTTTTTCGTGTGCTTCTTTCATTATACAACTTTAAGGGCAATATCGCCAAAAAACCTTTAAAAATATTCATATAATAAGTATTTTACAAGATAAGGTAAACCTTTAAAAAAATTGTAGTCGAAATTTTTAATTTTCGTTTTTTTTGTATTTTTATTTTTATACATTCAAATTAAATTTAAAATGCTATATAATGAATGACAACACAAAGAAAAATTAGGCCATTACTACTCTAATTTTTCTTCGTGTTGTCGTTAATTATATAGCATTTTAAATTTAATTTGAATGTATGAAACTTTAAAAAATGCCTCATAAAAGAAAAAGCTGTAAACTATACTATTGTTAACTAGTGTATATACTATTGTGTATTATAAAGGAAATGTTAAAAGAAAACGACGTTACTGCCATAGTTACTCACTCAACAAATCACAAACGAAGCATTCACAAACCGTACAGAGAATATATTTTCGTCAGCGCGTTCCTTATCTAAAAGGGCACATCTCTTGAAAATTCAGTAAGACATTATGCTCTTTCAGAACAAAGATCTGATATGGAGCGAATTTTCTATCCCACCGACCACGCCTTCGAATGTTCCGCTTGTTGGTGAAGAAATAAACAATAAATAAAGATAAGACATAAGAGAACAATACGTTATGAACGGTTACAAACTTGTGCCACTCTATGCGGTGTATTCAGGTAATAAAGTTTTGAAGTTTCCACGCAACGCATACTTATGCCCAATTATTACCAAGTAGCGGACACGCGCGACTTCGTTTGCGTGAAATTAGTAGCCTATGTCCGTCAGGGATAGTGTAGCTTTCTATTAGTGAAAGAATTTTTGGAATCGGTTCAGTAGTTCCAAAGATTATCCCCTACATACAAACAAACAAACAAAGTTTACCTCTTTATTATATTAGTATAGATGTAGACTAGTGTAGATTAGTGTAGATTGTGCAAAATGAGTTAAAATATATAGCACTAGCGGACGCGCGCGACTTCGTTCACGTAAAATTAGTAGCCTATGTCCATCAGGAATAGTGTAGCTTTCTATCTGTGAAAGAATTTTTGAAATCGGTTCAGTAGTTCCAGAGATTACCCCCTTCATACAAACAAACTAACAAAAAACAAACAAACAAAGTTTACCTCTTTATTATATTAGTGTAGATAAATCATTTTCTGCCAATACAGCCAAAGACACCTAAAAGTCGAAGTGATCCAAGCGGAACTAAGAGAAATTGTAATTTTTCAGAAGGGAGGCATGCCGTATGCCCTATGAAATTGATATACTTGTATCTTCCTTTCGAGCAAAGACAATATAAAAACAAAAAGCCAATATGGCGATAGTGGCCGTTTTCGTAGGATGCGAAGGAATGTACTTTACAATTATTTTTAATCTCAAAATAAAGACTAAAAGCATCCCGGCCCTAGACGAGAGGTATTCGTCATTTTGATTGATTACTGGCAACCTGAGCAGTAATTTCTTCTAGAATCTCCGATGAAAAAATCACAACGCACGTTCAAATGATTTATAGCGCCGTTACCTTCATAAATCATGGAACGACGTGTCTTTTTATATTCGAAATTGATAGGTTTTAATGTCATTACGTATGCCTGGTTCAGCGTAACGTCATCTACAGTAATATAATAAACAGGTAACCTTTGTTTGTTAGTTTGTTTGTATGTAGGGGGTAATCTCTAGAACTACTGAACCGATTTCAAAAATTCTTTCACAGATAGAAAGCTACACTATTCCTGACGGACAAAGGCTACTAATTACACGTTGTCTAAGTCGCGCGCGTCCGCTAGTCTTTTATAAGATACTAGCGGACGCCCGCGACTTCGTTTGCGTGAATTTTGTAGCCTATGTCCGCCGGAAATAGTGTAGCTCACTATTAGTGGAAGAATTTTTGAAATCGGTTCAGTAGTTCCAGAGATTACACTACATACAAACAAACATACAAACAAAGGTTACCTCTTTGTTATATTAGTGTAGATGTAGACTAGCGACCCACTCCGCCTTTGCACGCGTACAATTAGCAGAATTTTTACAGAAGTAATAGTCCACCTTAGTAATTAAAGGGATATTTACAAAAAATAAAACTACGCTTTTTTAAATATGCTTTAAATATTGGAATCATGGCTAAACCATATTTATACATTCTAAAAACAGACCCTTTAGTAAAAAAGCGGAAAGTGATTAATTTTTCCGAACCGGTGGTAAATTTTATGACATTTAAAAGCTTAATCTGAATAAAGATATTTTGACTTTGACTTTGAATTACTTTGGAATAACTATGCCTAAACGTGGAAAGTCTACATCCCTTTTGGTCCGATTAGACGATTTCGTTAATTCAGTTAGATATCTAATTGTAATAGCCTACATAAATTAACTCAGTAAGTTTACTAAGTTCCACAAAACCATCCATTTGAAAATATTTCAAAGGCAACGAGCTTCAGTAACGTGCCGTGTTAATACCAATTTGTGGAAACGAGTGAAGCAGGGAGCTCTGCTTTCAAGAGGTACAGTCAGCGATAGTGCTGGGTAATTTTCGGAACTTATTCAAATATATAAATTTTTAGTTTATTTTTCTAAAAAATGTTAAATGGAAATAAAGTGTTTAGTGTTCAGACAAAAATAAATAAAATTACGTTTTATTGAAATAAATTCAACAAAGACAATAGTAGTATTTTCTTCTGATTACATCAATTCCAATATATTAACTATTTTTAATCGTTCAAGCAGTAAATTGTAGATTTTATTTCAGTGTACCTAATTATATTTATTTCTAAGCAAGTAGACTTTTAGATTACAAAAAAATCAGAAATGTATTGGAAAATTTTGAAAACTACTGGAAAATATCTATTTATCTTTTTTTCCAAACGAAATTTTTCCCTTAAGAAGGTACCCATCAGTAGTCAGCGTCATACATAAATATTTAAACTATTTGTTATGTAGGGACGTTGTCGCTTTAACAGCCCCGGAATCTCACTGAATCTCGCGTTTTCGTCAAATGTAGTTACATTTTAATTTACAAATGGCATGTAGGATTAAAATTAAGCCTTGTACATTATAATGAGATGCTCCATAGCAACGTTAATAATCAGTTTTGACTGAGAAAAGTTGAAAAAGAAGAAATATGGCAAGAACTTTTCAATGAAAAATGAGAACTAGCTTTACGTTTACTAATAAATTTTGATTAAGAAAACTCAAAAATATTTTTTTTGCCCAATCAAATTCTTGCATCTTTGTGCAGAAAAGGCCCTGTCAGGGAGGTTTCAGGGTAAACAAATCGCAGTAGGTTGTTGGCTTATCTGCTCGCTCGCTCTCGCAGTGTCAGTGTGATTAAAAACGAGTGCAGCGCAACCCTCACTTTTCGCCAGGGAGTTGCGGGGGGATGGCTGACGCGGGCGGCGCGTTTTTTTTACGCGAGCCGCCTGGCGAATGTATATGAAGTAATACTAAGTTTTTGTGGGTGTAATAAAGTTGGAATTCGTTTAATCGCGGTCGTAAAAGAGAATTTTCTGTACGTTAATACTATTATTTATTCTGTGCCCCTATATACCTCTGTCTACACGGCTCAAATGATATAATCAGCACTCCAGGTATACTTACCTCCATCCTTCAATCTTGATTAATACGGAATAGTTCTATTTTTCCAAATTAGCAAAAACAAGCTACTAGCCAGTATCAATTTCTCAGAATAATAAATAAATTTACCTCAAACAAGGGTTCTATGATGATTTAGAAGGTGGAGTGTACTTTTCTTACCTTTGCATTCTTTGGTAATTTATTACAAAAGTTTACCTGTACAATAATGCTGCGTAAGGAACATAATTTGGGCCGAAAATAATTTATTAGGACAGGAAATTTTAAAGAATTTGTTTCTTATTGGATACTCATTAAGAGAATGTAAATATAGGAGAAAGGTTTTTAAACTAAATATGGTAAATAAGTAAGTATAGTTGACCAAGAAATTGCTTAACCACTTTTCGACCGTATTACTACAGAATAAATAAAACGTACTAACGTACAGTAACTTCTCCTTTCGATCGCGATTATACGAATTCCAACTTTATTGAAACACACAAAAAGTTCGTATAACTTCATACACATTCGCCAGAGTGCTCGCATTAAAAAGAGCACGCCGCCCGCGTCCGCCTTCCCCCCGCAACTCCCGGCGACACGTTAGGGTTGCGGCGCATTCGTTTTCAATTACATTGAGACATCGAGGGCGAGAGAGCGGGCGTGCGGCAATCCGACAACCTACTGTGATTTGCCTACGTTGTAGGCAAGGCCGCTGAGTGTACCTACAGTGCGGAGTGGAAGTAAGGTTCAAAAGTGGTAATACAGTTACTTGGCCGACTATACATCCTTTCTTATTTGCACTAGTGGACTCATAATCGTGAGGTACCGAGTTCGACTCCCAGCGGTTGCCATATACTTACCAATGAGTTTTTTTAACTTATGCAGTGACCGTGAGGAGGAACATCATAAGCAAACTGATAGCACCCCTTACAACCACCAACGGTTGGTTCCTTCGAATACAGCAACATCTCTGATATAGTTTGTCAAAAAATATATGCGACCTAAAATACTTTTTATATTTTGGTGTTGTTTTCGACCCTAAAATAGTTTTTGATTTTTATGTTTATGAAACCTGTTAATAGTAACGTACTAACTTAGTTTTATAAGTGTTTTTGTAACTAATAATCTATGAATCAGAGTAATCTATTTTTTTATAAACAATATAAGCATGCTCTGGCCAATTGTGTCTTATATTTAATCGAATGGGATACAGTTAGCTCAAGTATCAATTCTATGCCGCACCACTTCCAAAAGAATTAGGTCACGGCCACAAAAGCCATATACACTAGTGACATTATTACCGTTAATCTTCGGGTATGTAAGCCCGGGCACTAGTGGGACAGCCTTAAACCCGGGCCGGGCAAATAAAACATTTGGTACAGCCTTATTTACCCCGGCCGTTCAATTAGACCCGGTCGCGATCGATTAGTCTTTGCCCTACGTATAGCACGGCCCGATGTCTTATTGTCTAGATGAGAAAGGCCGGATTGGGACTAATTGATATTAAGCGCCGTCGTTGTAATCGGTATCAATCCACTTTTGAGCTCGAAACACAATATTCCACTCACAAAACGAATGGAAAAAAGTGCAAATTTGTTTTAGATTAACTATTAAAAATATATTTGTGTCCAAAAAAGTAATACTACATAACAAGACATTTCAGAAGTATATCTATTTAACCAATGTCGACAGCGGAAATCTCAAATGTCGCAAGGGACAATGAAGGACATTCCCCTTACGACATTTGAGATTTCCATTGTCGATATATTTGTCTACTAAATATCAACTAAATTCGTCTATCCGTTAATGTGTTATGGAGGGACAAACGTCTGAATGTCCAAATATTATTACTTTATCTTCCAAAAACGAAAAACAGTGTCTTAAGAAACAGTGTTTTTTAACCGCAAAACCACTTGAAAGTCAAACCATTTGCCATAATTAGTAAAAAAACTGGGAAATTTTCGCCTCATCCGAAGCAATCTATCCTAAAAAAGTTAGTCCTTGCTAATCCTTCAAAAAACCAGCCTATTCCTTTCTTAAAGGCCGGCATCGCGCTTGCGATTCTCTTAACCCGTCTGCTCGTTTTCCCCTTGTACCTACTATAAAAAAAGTCCTGTTATCGACAATAATTAAACATGCATTAGTTGTAAAAGTACGAAAACAGCCCTGCGATATTTATGAACTAAATTATTCAACCACGACCGCCGATACGCTCTACGACAGAACATGCATTCATTGTCCTAATTACGCTGTGTTTGCTTCTATTAATTAATAATGCAGGCACACACTCCGGGAGTTTGTTGTTCCTTTGCTGCTACATATCTTCCACCTATTAAAATGAGGGTTCATTACCCGAACATAACAAGAGCTGTTGAACCTTTTAGTCGCCTTTTTACAGCTAAAACCGGCCAAGGGAGTGTTTTGACACGCGCAATGTAGGGTTCTGTAATTGTAAGTACATTGTATATGTGGTTGACTATTACTCGTAAACTTTAAAGCCTAGCTACTTAGCTGTGATAGTTTTTCTTATAACTTCGAACTGCCGTGAACTTTTCACATGTCCAAAAACAACCATTTAGCGAGCAGAAAGGGGGAGACCCTTGACTCGACCAAAATTACCACTTTAAAGCTTAATATTTTACAAACGAATTCCGTAAACGGAAAATTGTTTTCACAAACCCGCAATGTTTTTGATAGACCTAGATCCAACGACAACCCACACCATGGGGTAAATAAATAACTAAAGCATAGTCTGGATAAATAAATAACATTGTCAAAATAGTTATCTTTGGTGTGCGTCAAAGTAGTAAAACCTTTAGAAAACGTAGGTTATACTACCTTAATGTACGTACACCAAAGGAGACCATTTTGACTATTGGATTTAGAGTATGTAATCGTCTCTTTTCGGCACAAAGTAAAGAAATCAGCTGTTATAATTTCGCTTTTAACTTCAAACCTCTTCCTATGCTATTTTCTATGAAGAAAGTCTACGAAATGTAAAACATAAACAAGCGAAGTTAAAACTCTTCACATCCAAAGCTTTTAGAGACATTTTCCGACGTTGTCCCCTATCGGAAGCTCTAGAGGCGGTACCCAAATAAACAACGCAATTTTCGGTAGGCCTTCGATATCTGACGCTATCCGTTTGGTGCCCCAAGTGTCTGGTGTTGACATTTATGGATTAGACCACTTTGTCCCGCTTGAAGTGACGCTGCGAGGGTATTGGAGATTTTAAACTAAGATATTCGAGATACGATAGTGGCATGATGTCTATGCGCCGCGCAAGCCAGGCGCATGATATTAAAACGAAATTGAATTTTCTGCCTCGCAGATATTGAATTCTTGTTGTTGAGTTTGACTTTGTGTGTGACAGGTCATATACTACTCAAAATAAAATAGGAGACGGCTTTTTTTTGTAAAACAAAAATATGAAAATATGTATGTGCATATTTTTTTACACGTAAAATTAATAAAATTTACCTTTAAAATGAGCATGTGTAAAAATACATACTTATTTTTATATTGTTGTTTTCTCGAAGAAAGTCGAGTGGCCCCTACTTTGCTTTGAGGTGTATATTAGATATTTTATAGACAAACCGGGCATATTGGTAAGAAACGTATTAAGGATTTTTTTCTACCAAGGCATATGCTTTGTAGACATACTTAGATATAAATAAAAAATATATTAGAAAAAAATATTCCAATAAACCTAGTCCTAAACTAAGTGAACACACTATAGGCACTAGTAGACAACGGATACACAAACCTGTATATTGCATTAGAACTATGTTTTTATCTAAGATAACAATTTATTAAAAAAAACCATGACTATAGGTTAGTCATTAGAGGGTGGAAAATGTTATCACTGCTTGTATAAAGATCACTTGGGAGACAATATTCTTCAGAATACGGAAGCATAAATCACTGAACCAAATTCGAGTAGGAAAGAATTCACGAAGTTGCTGGCAAGCAAAATGATACTGCATTGTGTCTGTCTCTATTACAGCAGACGACGATCAGCGGGCTAATGTATCCATTAAGAAAACGGTGTCATGGCCGCACCGCACTACAACTAATAAATTTCGTGCACTCGGAAGGCGGAAACTGGCGGAGTAGGGGAAAGTGGAATAAAACATTTCGGGGTTAGACAAGCAGAATGAGACACTCGACGCTAGCCGAGTGCTGATACACTCTAGTTTCGGATTTTGGCTCTCGATGAGCATGTAGCGTAACCGAGTCGGATTAAATACTAACAGATAGTCGCCTCAACGACTGTAATATCGACACTAGAAATCTGAAATGTTGTAAGGGACATGTCCCTTACAACATTTGAGATTTCCACTATCGATATGTTAGCAACTACTACAAAACCTGCTAATACCATGCCCTTTTTCTGGGCTTTCACTTTGACTCTGGCTTAAAATGGGACAAGCATATTGAAGTGCTTACCGGAAAACTTGCGCAGGCTTCATTCGCTCTGTCTCGACTTGCTCCCACACTGTCACAAAGTAATCTGCGCATGGCTTACTATGCATATATTAATTCCATCCTCACATATGGTATTGATTATTGGGGTTTAGCGGCTGAAAGAAACAGAGTGTTTGTTTTACAAAAAACGGCAGTTAGAATATTGGCCGGAGTACCGCCATTCACACCGGCGAAGGATTATGTCTACTGTTCCGAGCCTGTACATTCTTGAAATTGCGAAATACATGTGGAAGCACAAGGATGAATTTAAAGCAAGACGTCCGGAGCAGAAAAAGACTTGTCGTGATATGAGGCCGATCCTTGTGCGGTTGACGAGAAGTTCTATCTAACTCGTTGCGGGCGGTAGGTGTACGCATTTATAATAAACTGAGCAGAGAGGTCAAAGACGCTCCTTCTTTTAACTTATATGTCTCCAGGTTAAAGGAATACTTATTAGAAAAAGCATTTTATAGCGTTAAGGAATTTTATAGTGAATAGGTAATTTGAGGATTAAAATTGTTGACATTATAATAAGAAACATAAATATTTATTAAAATTAATTATTATTGACATTAAATATTTGATTAAGCATAAGTAGGTTATAGGAATAGTATTAAATTGACATGGTAAAATAATTTGTTTGGTAAAAATTGATTAATTGTATAAATTTTAATGTATTATTTCATTTTTGACATGTGCTCTTATGCAATAAAATATTTTTACTTCGACTTTGACTTTTATTGTCAACGTCCTGTAGTGCCGTGATTGCCCTTCATGCGCCCGGTGCGAGCTTCTATAACTGTGACCTTAAATAATGCTACTAACTAGCATGCATGACCCAAAACTTGGTTCTAATAATTTTTGCGCCCCTCTCGGGCCTGCACCCTGTTTTTGGGTATCGCTGTCATCACCCTTAATTACGGCACTGCAGCACTGAGTACCTGATAAAGATGAACTTTGAAATGACTTATATTTTAATATTACTGTGGCAAAGAAGCCGTGGTAGGCCTAAGGTTTGACCTGCCGCCTCAAGCAGAAAGCCATTATGTGCGAAATTAAAGTAAATTTACCATGCTCTTTAATGAGGTAAAGGAAAAAGATCGTAAGAAATCTGCACTTACCTGCGAAAATTTTTACAGTGTGTGTGAAGTTCCCAATTATTAATGGGCTACCGTGAGAACTGCCCAAGCTCTCTCATTGTGAGAGGAAAGGAAACCTTGTGTCCAGCAGTGGGACGTATACAGGCTGGATTATTATTTATTACGGTGCGCAAGTTCGACCTGTAATTGGCTGTTTTTTGTGACCCCACGTAACCCGAATACTGACGCCGGTGGAAGTGTCACTCGGCTGTCTCGCGTGCGATCCATCAAAGCCCCGTCCCTCGTCGCGAGTCGAACGTATGGACAGATTTGTCACCCGTGGGAGAATTATTGGCGTCCATCCCGCACTCCTTTCGCTGTGGGATTTCTCATTGCGTAAAGTTTTGCGTTAGACGAGATCATTGCGCAATCATTAAAATAAAACAAAAAGACGTTTATTAAATTAAAATGCTATGCAATGACAATACAATAAAAAACAACAACACAACAACGTATACATCTGGTAGTTGGAACAAACAAATAACACTAATTACAAATTAAAGAATGTGAAAAAGAAACATACATCTGTTTGGCAATGGGTCCCCAATCTCAGCATGTGCTGGGTGGAAGCTCGCGCAGATTTTCAAAATTGGTCCCTTTTACACGTTAGATTAGTCAATTGTCCGTCCTTCCCTCTTAAAATCTAGCTGTTTCTACTGTTTTTTTTATGTATAGTCGACCAAGAAATAGCTTGACCACTTTTGTACCTTATCCCTTTGTAATACGGTCGAAAAGTGGTCAAGCAATTTCTTGGTCGACTGTACATTTCATCATAATTGTAACAATAATTGTAACCGTGCGAGGCAGGGTGCGGGACGCTATTATATCATACAAGAAAACAGAAAACTTACAACGATGTCCTTGTAACTGAATTCTGAGAATCTTCGTGAATTTCATTTGAGTTTAACCTCAACACCGCTTTTGATATTAATATAACCTATAAACAAGATTGAATTCATAAAAGTTTTCTCGCTCGCTTTTTGCCGTTGCTCCCTCAAATACTTGATCGTAATGATAGAAAAACTCTTCGATTTGTAGCTCAACTTTCACGATACGACCCGTTACAGTGTAATCTATCAAACCTTGGCAATCTCGGCACATTTTAGCAGTAACTGGCATATAAAGCTGGCTTTACGACGAGGTGTAAAATATACGGCGCCGTGCGCGCAGAACGACGCGAAGACTCTCGTTATGTTATTACTAGCTCCACTTGTGTGTTTCATTACTGCAACACTTATACAGTTTGGAGACTAATTAGATTTCGTTTTAGGTAGATAGATAGATTAGATAGATTCATTTATTTCTTATTGGAAATTACATTAAATTTAAAATGCCAAACATAACAAATTCACAATAAGATCGTCAAAAGGAAAACAAAAAAAATATCTAGAAAATGTCGAAATGTCAAAAATAAAAATCAATGTGTCACAATAAAAATATAAATACAAACTCCAAAAAGGTGAAACTTTCATAATAAGCAAAAAATAAATTAAAATGAAAATGAAACAAAAACGATCGCAAATCAAAACAATAAGAAAAAAATACTATGTCAAATTAAATCAAATTAAATGTGTAAAACTACTGTTTTCATTGTACCTACTCTTTGAAAGAGTACAATGATTTGTTTAATGCCAATTTTTTAGTCGGCAACCAAATGTTTCGTCTGAACATTCATTTTTAGGTCGGCGGGTAGGCGCTCATACAACCTAAGGCCTATGACACGGGGGTACTTGTCAAGCACCTTCAGCCGCCGCGGCACCGCTTGCAGTCGCCCCGTCTGTCTGGCGGGTTATTCTGCCTGGGATACTGACGCAACTAAACTAAACTAAACAAATGAATGTTACGTCGCGTGTACATTTTTTTGTTAGTTATGTACCTTAAGTATCTTCAACATCTTCGGTATCCATTCTTGTTACTGTTACTCCTACACCACGCAACAGATTTTGAGACAGTTTTCAAAGTCATTAAGAGATTTGTTACGGAAAGTTTTTATGTACAGTCAAGGAAGTTAATTCCCTACCCATTTCGTTGAAATGTCGTCTGACATTCGCAATGCATTAAGGTCGATATGTCAAACTAACGTCTCGCTCTATAGCTCTTATGGTGACAGTTTGCTATATGCTATTGAACCTTAGGTGGGTTGGAAATTTAATTCCTTGACTGTACAATACATTCTATCCCAGCAGTACCGATGCTAAGCTTTGGGTTTAAAACCACTAAATTTCATAATACCTTTCACTAATACCCCTAATTTTCAAATTACCATGGACTCGTAATGCCTAAATGTCAAATTGTCTTATTCTTAAAACGAATGAAATTCATAATGACTTTGACCTAAAACGTCATATTCTCTAAATACCTAAAGATTGAAATGCACAATTCCTTCAAATACCGAATGTCAGAATTGACAAAATATTAAAATAATTCAAACTGAAAACACCTAAATGGCAAAATTTAAATTTATTTTCGTTTAAAATACTTAAATTTCAAGTGGCCAGCATTAAAATTAATTAAATTTAGGTATTTTGACATTTGGTTGTTTTAAGCATTTATGTTTTTTTGCCATGAAAGTGTTTTGAAGTTTAGGTATTATGAGCCTAAGCTATTTTGAAATTCGGCCATATTAAGATTCCGGTGTTTTAAGAGAAAAAATTAGGCATTCTGCAATTTAGGTATTTTGAGACCAAGAAGTTTTGAGATCTGGGGATATTGATAAAGAGGTAAAATGCAATTTAGTAGTTATAAGCCCAAAGCGATGAGAAACGGGGGCGGATTTCTAGTAGTCTGTAAAAAAGAACTCGATCCGAATAAACTTTTATTTTAAATCCATTTCAATAATTGGTTATAATGTCAGATTTGTCTGTACCGAAGAGAGAAGCCTGATAGAGAGCTTGTTTTGAATTTAAAATTACAGTCGTAAATACAAAATAAATTGAATTAAGTACATTGGCGGCGTTAGTGCACCTGTTATATCTTTGAAAAAGTCCATACTCCAGAGCAGAATGGACGGGCCGAGAGAGACATGCGTACGATCATGAAAGCAACTCGAACTGTGCTTCACAGTATTAAACTTCCGCGCTGCACAAATTCCATATTTAATTTAGTATGTTTTTGTGAAAGGCCTATTGAACGTTAAAAATACTAAAAAATTTAGAGCCATTTTAAATATTCACCTTGCGCAACTGGCACGCCGAATCAAACGGTGAAGTATTTTTTCGTGTTCATAATTAATGGTAAAATCAAGCTTCAAATTTTACTCGAATTTTTTTTGTCTTCCTTTTTTGTCTCTTATAATTTCAGAATACATTCTCATAATCATAAAATATTTCATCCTTCTAGCGCTTTTTTACCATTTCTCAATTTGGGGTAGGTACGCTTTGACCATGATCCCAAAGGCAGGACAGGTTACATTAGAGCGACTGCCATCTGCTCTCCGTAAACCTTGTTACAGAGAAACCAGACCAACACGATCATGGTAACACATTCATTTACATGATGTGTTATAGACTGCATGGACTTTATTTAGTATTTATATCCAGGTTTTTATAAGGTTACCTACAAAGGCGTATGAGGACTATACATATACTACAGTGCAAGTTTCCTCACAACGGTTCACTTCACCGTAAGAACATTGGTTATTACAGTTATTAGGTAATGTAGATAAGTTAGAAACGCTCATTGGTACCAATGGCGATTTTTTTAATAATAAGGAACGCAAACAAGCAAGTGGGCCAACTGATGGTAAGTGATCACAACCGCCCTTAGACACCCGCAACACAAAACGAATTGCAGATGTGTTGCCAACCCAGAGGCCTAAGATGGAATACCTCTTGTGCCAGTAATTGCATCGGCTGTCTTGCTCTCCACGCCGGAACACAACAGTGCTAGCACTGCTGCTTAGCGGCAGGATTAGCGAGCTAGATGGTAGTAGCGGTCCGGGCGAACCTTGTACAACCGTAAGAGCATTGGTTTCTACGGTTCTTAGATTATTTTACTAATATTATAAATGTGAAAGTTTGTATGTTTGGATTTTTGGATGTTTGTTACTCAATCACGTAAAAACAACTGAATGGATTTGGATGAAATTTGGCACACATGTAGTTTTTAACCTGGATTAACACATTGGATACTTTTTATCCCGTAAAAATGCATAGTTCCCACGGGATAGCGATAAGTGAGTTATACGCCGCCGTGACGTCATGAGCAGCAAAGCAACTAATTCTCATTAATTTGTCCAGGTAATATTGCAGATTGCATGTTTCAATTAAACAAGTCTACGCGGACGAAGTCGCGGGCCAAAGCTAGTGTTACATAAGTTAGAAAACTCATTTGGAAGATATGGCGACTGGTGAGGATCGAACTCGTTCTGTCTGTATATTCAATACTAGGGACCCGTCTCGGCTTCGCTCGGGTACAAATAGGATGAAATGTACATAAAAATATTCCGTACTAAAATCTCTAAATGACAGTGTAAACTCTATCAAAATTCGTTGCGTGATTCATGGAGACACGGGCAGACAGGAAAATAGCGACGTTGTTTATCCTATGTAAAGATTAAACTGCCTTTGTTACCAGCTTATGTAGCTACATAAAATGTGTTGACATTAAACTAGTCTACTAGAGTTAAACTAGAGGACTTTTAAAAATATGACCTAAGTAAGAAAGAAAATATTTTTATTTAGTCTCATACCACCACCATGAACAAAAACAAACTTACAGAATATTTATAACTTAACTATCGATGGTGACACAATTTGACACCAAAAAAGGGATCAACACTCAGCATGTGCAGCAACGCTGGTTTTCTGTGGAGCCCTGGTTGGGGCTGCGCGACAGCAACCGAGGGGAAACACCCTGAATAAGTTGCTATCCAGTCACTGCTACCTAAAAACCTTTGTATCTTCTCTTCACTGTCTTGCTCATGCTCGCCTTTGTTCCCTTATTGCATCCCGCTCACATTCTCTGGCCATATACCAAATCGGACAGATGACTTGAAAAGGGTGGCCGGTAGCGGCTGGAAGCGGAAAGCGGAGGATCGTGTTTGGTGGCGCTCTCTTGGAAAGGCCTATGTTCAGCAGTGGACGTGTGCAGGCTGAAAATGATGATGATGATGATGATGATACCAAATCATGGACACTGCAAAATAAACAAAGAGTGCATATATCACCGCAGAACATGTCAACACATTAAATCAACATGAACAATAAACAAACAAAACTCGCCGCGTGTCCTTATTGACATACGAGTAAACAACTAATTAAAGCCTTAATGATGCTACTATCGTTAATGTCAGTTTAACATGTGTTATGCGTAACATGTAACTAATTAACTCTCGAAAGCCTTTATTGACTGAAAACATTGAAAATTTACGTAGTCACTACAGATAGGATAAAGTAAAGTCTATCCTAAACGTTTGTGGTAGTTACTCCATGACAAAAAAGCCCTATTAATACTGTCACAACTGTATCTGTTTTGTCATTAATGTTTTTTGTACAATAAACAATTTACATACAAACATACTTTCCTGTGGCTGGAGGGCCTTAAGACGATGGCTTATACCGGGTTTCTATAGTGAATTTGTATTAGTAAATGTTGTATTATTTGCGAGTTTATTTAGTTAAAACATTACGACAGTCCAGTAGACATTGACATGAAAACATATTTGCTTTTTAGCATGACAATGAGGTTTGTAATGTAGGTTCGTTATACTACATTACTCCCCCTCATAAATGACAAAAAGCTCTAAAACCCAAAGAACCCGAAACGTGCGGGCGGTCTTCTTTTACGTTCGGAACGACGCGGCGATGACGGCGGCGGAGAGCCGGCAGCAGCGCGGGACGTCGAGGCGACGGCTGGCTCCGTGCCCTGCGGCGGAGTGCCGTCAGGGTGATGCCTGCTGGCGGAGGCCACGGGCGTTGATTGTTGGCCATTGTCTCCGCTGTTAAAACCCTCTGTACCGTTATTGCGTTTGTAAAAGGTGAATGTTTTGATCTGGGTATTTTCGTTTGGTCTATCGCTCTCTAACTTCGGATGTGGTTTGTCAGCATGTTTAGGCTAATGTAGGTTCGTTATACTACAGTATACAGGAATGATTTTGTAATGGTGTAATAATTCCTTAATATCTGGATTATTTTAATGACAAAAAAGTAAAAAAAAAATACTCACTAACCTTACGGTCATCCTACCTTTCCTGAGGTGCATACGGTGCATCATGGTAGGATGACAATAATTTTGGTTGAAACTTAAATTTTGATTTTAAAAAAAGGACTGCAAAAATCATGTTTGTTTAATGTAACTCCAATTTAAATGTAATTGCAGCGAATACGTGAATGTTATAGTTGTATAGCGGCCGAAGATATTAGAGTAGACAGAACACTATATAAAGACAACCCTATAACCCTCTGACAATTGATACAACTGAGTGACAACCTCTTAAACTCCCCGCAACAGCCACGCAACGCAGTGTGGCCCCGTTACAACTCCCGTACAACTCCCATATCTTAATTACAACTGCCTGCTCGCATGCAAACGCGTAAGGAGTGATGTGGGCGGTCCCCAAACAAATGAACAACGATTCGCTGTAGACAAATTGCCTAAACAGAGGGATACCGTTGCGAGTAAACGCTTGCGGGGTCCTAATCAAAGCCCTTTGTTTCAAAGAAAAATAAATGAACACCGTTTTAGAGCGATTACTGATAATTAAGGTACGATTGTCTTGTTCGGGACGCGCACTTAATTTGTGTTCTAATTTTTAACATAAAATCGTCCATACGTCGTTCTAGTATCCATACGTCGTATGATCAATTTCGATCTTCTTTAAATAATTAATAGATTCAGGCGTTACTTTGCGCAGGTCCATTTCAACAAACTGGAACAAATTACCTTGCTACGCCGCGAAACCAGTGCTGTGCTCGTGCAAGTCAGCTGCGTCTGTGCGACATAATATGTATATATGTTCATGCAAAAACCCACCCTCCGCCGCTTCCACACGAAACAACATATATCACACAGGCTCAACTACACACCACCACTACTAAACACTAAACAACATGATTGAAGCGCGTTTCGCCTCTGTACGAGGCATCATCGGAATCTAAAACGAAACAATAACGAGAGGCGAAACGCGCGTCGATCGTGTTGTTTAGTGGTGGAGTGTGTAGTTGAGTCTGTGTAATGTGTGTAATGTAATAATATGTTGTTTCGTGTGGAAGCAGAGGAGGGTGGGTTTTTGCACGCGACATCGTATCGGCTTCCCATAACGATATCGTTTCGGGTAATGTTAAAACGCTCTAAAATGAGCGGAAATACGACGCCGACGCCGATTTTAGTTTAAAATAATGTAGAGTTAAATGAAAACGTATGTTTTAGTCGACAGTCGGGCTTATCTACACTAATCTATATCTACACTAATATGTATAATAATCTACATCCACACCTACTCTATTATAATAAAGAGATAGACTTTGTTTGTTTATTTGTATCTAGGAGGTAAGCAATCACTGGAACTATGAACCGATTCCAAAAAATCTTTCACTAAGTAATAGAAAGCTACACTATCCCTGACGGACATAGGCTACTAATTCCAAGCGAACGAAGTCGCAGGTGTCCGCTAGTTAACAGACACAGAGACACCAAAACAGAGAAACAACAATCCTCATTCAGGCGAATTTATGCATATCGTCTGCAATGTACGGCCCGAACCGGACGGCGGTGAGCGGCGAGTTCCGGCGCTTCCGGCGTCGGCTCCGCACCGACTCGGCTCGGCAATTAGCGGCGACACGGCCGGCTGTTTGCCGTGCCGTGTGCCGATGATTTGTAGACTGTCTGTGTTAGGTAAATTAAATAAAAATCTCAGGACAATTCACACCAATTGACCTAGTCCCAGGCTAAGTAAACCTTGTGTTATGGGTACTAGACAACGGATATACATACTTAAATAGATAGATACATACTGAAATACGTGTAACATCCAAGACTCGGGATATTCATATTCATCATATAAACATTTGCCCTTTCCGGGAATCGAACCCGGAACCTCTTGCTTCATAGGCATTTGGAACTAGCTTTTACCCGCGGCTTAACCTGCGTGACTTTTCGAGCGTCCGCTACGTCGTGCGTTTGCACGGAACGGGTACACGCCTATCGAACAAACAGTATGAGCACGCACCCGCTCCCACACATGTTAGCAGTCGCGCTCATACTATTTTTCTATAGGCGTGCACCCACTCCGTGCACCCGCTTCGTGCGCCCGAGTGACTTAGCGGAGGCCCTTATTCGTGATAAAGCGATAGAAGAGTAACGACTAAAATTTAAAACAAAAAATTCTGAATAAAATGTGGTCTTCAAAACGTGTATAAAGTTGTATTTTTCAGATTGTGCAATAACAACGTTTTTAACGAAAAAGGCCAAGGATTTTTAGAGATATTTGAACACTTATTTCAGGAAAATAAAGATTTGTTGACCTATTTTATATCTAATTTCTTTGATCTGGGGACCCTATACATCTCCTGATCATTCTTAACTAGTGCCAGTACGTTCAATATGCTTAAAGCTTGCTGTGCTATTTACTGTTTTTTTTTTAAATTTTTTTTATGTAACTTGTGTATGCCATGTACTATTGTGATAAATTGCACTGTAATCTGTTTTGAAAAGAGAGGAAAAAAATAAATAAACTGCTGAGTTTCTTGCGGCGTTTCTTCTCAGTAGTATCTTCCATTTTCCGAAGCGCTAGTAGATTCAGACATGTAAAAGAGCCTATACGGCCTACTTGCAAAATAAATTTTTCATTTTCATTTTCATTTTTCATATTTAAAAACTGCGTATTTGTTAGAATACAAAAATAACTGTGAAAGTCCCGCCGGACGACATCAAAATTGATCTTTCGTAACTGATTATGCACATAATACTTACTAAAAATCACGTAAATTCTTGCCTCTCAATAAACGAGGGACCTAACTCACTGCGTACATTCTTGATTCTCATAAACCTGGCCCTTTTACCGACTGCGGCGAAAAATGGAGTGTTATTTACTTTACCTATGCCTTCGTCACTGTCCAAAGGCTTTTAGTAGATTGCTTTAAATTATATTTATTCTTGGTTATTTCCAATGCTTTTAACTGTCGCCTTATTTGTTTTTGTGGATCTCTTTCGCTAATTCGAGTCGAGTCTTTAGCTAATTCTCACCGTATCTCTTTCCAAAGGTTGTCTGGAAGAGATCGCTGCTTAACGATGAGACTGCCCGGTGACTCCCATGTAAAATTTCCCTGTGTGTTTTATTTTGTTTACTTGTGTGAATCAATAATGAGTATTGGTTTAAGTTGTTGTTGTTGGAAATGGATGTCACATGGCTTTTAAATTAGTGTTGATGTCTATCTACACTTGTCTAGACTATCTATACTAATATAATAAAGAGACAGACGTTGTTTTTTGCTTGTTTGTACGTAGGGGGTAAACTTTGGAACTACTGAACTGAACTGAAAGAAAGCTACACTGACGCATATACGATTACTTGTAGGCTACTAATTCGATGCGAACGAAGTCACAGGCGTCCGCTAGTATGTTAATAAAATATTTTGTTCCGTAAAGCGAAATATTTTAACAATATTTTGATTTATTTATTTTATTTGTTCTTTATTTTTCCACAGTATAACACTGTACACTGTACTTTTAGATTAGGCAAAATATCAAATATATATTTTTTAAATTTTCTTTCCCGAACGAAATTTTTCCATCACCCATCCGCGTGAATTCAAAACGATGCTTTAATTAAGCACAATGATATTAATGCATGGATGTACTGAGTCATACTAAATGACAGCATAAAAACGAACCGACATGAGAATACAGGTTGACGCCAATATTACAAATGCAAATTGTTAGTTTACCATATATAGTCATTGGATTTACAACTTTACGTCTAACTGCATAAAATAATAAAGTAATAATAGGTGTTTTATAAAATTATAGTATTGACAGCAGCGCCGTCGGTCCGATGGACTGACAGCGCGAGCGATTGTCGATTTGATGTACTTTTGTTCGACTTTGGATGCGGCCATGTTTTAAACGCTGATTAGCAGTCCATAACTTATATGTCAGTGTATAAGCATTACAAACGATGTCTACAAGTCGCGAAACCATAAAACAATTATTATAAAACGATGCTCTTCAAAAAATCTGATACTGAATAAGCATCGCGATAACAAGCTCTGGCGGCTGAGGTTTTTCATGTTGCTTCCACATGGGCACAGAATATATAATAGTACAGAAACTTCTCTTTTGCGAACGCGATTAAACGAATTCCAACTTTAGTAACACGCTCAAAAAGTTGGTATTACTTCATACACCATGCGCCAGGCGGCGCGAGTCAAAAGGAACGAGTCGCCCGCGCCCGCCTTCCCCCCGCTACTCCCGGCGACAAGTTAGGGTTGCGCGGCATTTGTTATCAATTACACTGACACGGGGGGGGCAAGCGAGCGAGCGCGCGGCAAGCCGACAGCCTACTGCGATTTGCCTATGCCATAGGCAAGGCGGTCGAGCGTACCTACAGTGCGGAGTGGAGCCCCCCTGACATGGGTACCTTCAAAAGGCAAGTGTACCGATTCTTGCAAGGCTGGTAACGCACGGTGGTGATCACTTAACACCAGATGAACCGCTTGCCCGTTTGTTGGCTTTAATAATAAAAAAAAAAGCTATTCAGCAGTTAGTAACAGTAGTACATACAACAATATGCTATTTCTAGTACAATTCTTTCTATCCAGTTTATTAAAAAAAAGAACATAAAAGCGAACTACTGGCACTTGGGCAACCACGCAGCATGCCAATCAAATTTATAAATTTGAAATCGATATTGAATCGAGTTATAAATGGATAGTTTTAAATCGGAAAATGAATGCGGTGCCGGATGCATGCCAATATACATTCTAAATAGATTTCTGTCGGCGTTCCATCACTATTCTATTTGTTCTAGACGTCTGGCATTTTGGTATGCAACTGTTAGAGCATAACATCTACTACCGATTTAGTTTTTTAATAAGGCCCCATTGATACGGTGCCAGTTCTCGTATGCGAGCTGCATTACTTTGCACGGCTTGACGGATGGATCGGTCGCATCATACCTCAGAAGCCCGCAATGTCATGCAACTCGCACAATGTAAATGGCCCTTAAGCGTATTTGTTACAAGCTTTTATAGAGATGTGCCAAGTTGAAAAAGACCACTCGAGTTGACTCGAGTTAAAATTCACGTGACTCGAGTTTGCAAGACGATGAGTAAATTATCTGCGCGTAAGCTGGATGCTGCTGCTGCTGCTATAAAGTTCATCTGCAGTGAGCGACAGTTTTAGGGCCATCAACATACAAGAATTGGGACATAAAATAATAATCAATAAAAATTCTTATTTTAGCTATTTCCCTTTGTACATTTGTTTTAGCCAGTAATCCGTTCATTTCATGTTTTAGCACATAAAGGTTCATCAGCATGACATACAAACATGCATAATAAATACATATAAAGGGCTTTCCTTCTAAGCTCTGATTGTATCTAATACCAACTAACTCCTCTATTGGTGATTGCATTAGGAAAGTTAAATTGTATTTACTGCTGCTAACTCTGTTAATTCCGATATAACGCAATATTGAGTTTAATAGTTGTAATTTGATTTGGTTTACAATTATGTTCTTGAATAAAATCATAACGTTAATAATATGCAATATTGTATATTTAGTTAAAGTTTAGACTATTATCCATCTTATCTTATCTCATGAAAACCGCTGCAGAAGAAGTAGTCTAGATCGGAAGGAAATATCTTTTAAGTCGACTCCTGGATACTACAATGTGTCAAAATCGACTTCCTAGATTTGTTTACACGGTTAGCTACATCAGGCGAAACGAAATAAAAGTTTCAGAAACCTGTTTAAGGTGAATGGCTCCTTATGAGGTGGAAATATCGAAATTTAAAATTAAAGTTAGTTTAAAATCGACAACTATCTATTTCTGCCGTTGCCAATATTAAAGTGAATCTCTGCGTGAGGGGCGGAAATAATTGAACTTGACTCACTATTACTATAATGTCTTATTATATTATTCTTGTTTCACGACAACCTGTGTATAGGAGCCGACCATAAATGAAAACGCTCAAACGTAACCTCAATTGCTTATTTTCCCAAAAAACATTTATTTCTAACGCCCATGCAATCAATGCCTGTGAAACACTTCCTATGAAAAACAGCGACCGTTTGATAAAAACGTAGGCGATGGCACGACATCTCGTAAGATGCTATCAGTAGGTCCCGATGTCGGAAGTCGCCATCTTGAAGGTGTACACATCCGCTCCTTTGCCCTTTACCACCTTGTCGTTTCTCAATCTTTGTTGCCTTACACTGATACTATATGAAGTAAGAGGCCTGGCCATCAGGGTTCAAAGTTATCAAGATAATTACGCTTTTTGATAACGATTACAAATTTTGATAATCATATTTCTTGATAATGGTTTTAATGATTTTTTTTTGATAACAATCTTGATTACTAAATTTCTTGATATATAAACATTTTTGGGGGTGGTAGGACGTTGCGGAAAGTCAGTTCGAATCGCTACTACTTGCTGCTAATCCAGCCGCTATGCAGTGTTGCTTGCACTTTTGTATTCCGGCGTAGAAAGCTAGACAATCAGTGAAATTACTGGCTCAAGAGGTCATCTGAGCCCTCTCGGTTGGCAACGCATCTGCAATCTCCTTGGTGTTACGGGCGTTTATGTACGGTGATGATCACTTACCATCAGGTTTTTTTGGCTAGTTTGTCGTCATATTTTAGAATAATAATATTAATTGTTATTACCTATCGATAATTACCAGATAAATATTGCATTATTTTAATCATTGGGGGTAATTATGTTTCATAACCCAAAAATCACGTACGAAATTTACTCATCATTTCTTTCGGCTCTTTATATATCTATGTATACCTATGTACAAACCCGGTTTTCTTCGGAACAGTACACTTGCAAACTTTCCAGTTTTAAGAAGTACTTTAAGAAACGTTAAACTTCCAAGAATCATTTAAGACTTGGACTCTGCGAGCCCTTTAAAGGCTTTACCGGTATTCAATCCTGAATACAAAATTGTTTTTGTTTTTAAGAAATGTTGTGGTCAAACTTTTGAGAGGAATCTGAAGTATATATACCTGTGTAGTGGTTTAGGAATTTTAAATTATTTTTGGTTGGAACCATAAGGTTTATATTTATAACGTTATCGGGACTTTAACGCGATAAAAGTATATTGTTGATTTACCTCGACGTTTCGGCCATGTTTCAATGTGTCTACTCGTGACCACGGCCACGGCCAAATATGTGTGAAAATCGCGGAAGTCTAAAACAATTTACCATAAGGTTTCATTACAATTCATTATTTTTATGTATCGTGAAATATCTTAAGAAGAATAGTTGCAAGGAAGAAAATGCGGATAACGCCGAATTTTGCTAGACTATTTACAAGTTATTAAGTTAGTGCCAGACTGGTTTAAAGTTGTTATATTCTAATTAAACACTATCTCACAATAATAATTAGCATAGTTTGGATATGTCGTACAATACTGCGTGTTTTTTTTACATATTTGGTTCTAAATTTGGTTTGGTTATGCGAGACCTTGTGCTCGTTCCGTACAGATCGCTGTGGGTACTACCATCTTGCTCGCTAATCTAGCCACTAAGCAGCAGTGCTTGTACTGTTGTGTTGCGGCGTGAAGAGCAAGACAATCAGTAAAATTACTGGCACACAAGGCCTTCCTTGCACTCCTATTTTATGGTTTTTTAAAATCTAAGCCAAAAAGGGATGTTTTTGTAATAGCACTATAAATATTGCTTTAAACAAATATAAATGTACCGTATGCGTAAATGAAATATGTAAATATAAACACAATTTTCTACTCATTTGTTTGGTAGTTGATTGGAGATACGTTTAGATCATAAAGCTAATATATTTTCACTATCATTTTTTCAGCACTATCATGCCCAAACAAAAAACGCTTCATTTCTTTCGCGTGGTTGTATGAAAGTTTCTCGCTTTGTTTAACTCTGGCGCAGCGAACAAGTTCCTTTGATTAAAGGCCAGGCGTGTGCTGATACCTCAGCTGTATTGTTCTTTTGAGAGAGACTTGAGGAATACTATAGTAAAGAGGGAACTACCTAGTTATTTTAATGGACGTATGTAGTGGGTATTGTTTTTAGTCCACATAGGCTTTTACGCGTATTTTAAAAACTAACTGGTACAGAAACAAAAATAGTATCATTTTTTTTCTTTTGTTTTTAATTTGTAGACGAGAATTAATATTAACACCCCTGGTGCTAAACTGAATACAAATTGGCCCCAAAGCGTCTAGACAAAATATTAATTCAACTAGCTTTTGTCTGCGATTAGGTGCGAAGAATATCGTAAGCTCTTTCCATTGTTAAAAATTTCATTTTCAATTTCTGTTTTTTTTTCTGAATCTCTAAGATATATCAAAGGAGTCCAAACTGGATGAATTTTCGTTGATTTATTACTTTATTACAAAGTTACATATGTACATGGTAACGGCAGGCGACTGTCTGATGGAAACTCAAAATCAAAATCTTTATTGTCGGTTTTATGTAGAGAATAGTACAGACGTTAGACGTTGGAGGTTGGTAACCTATTCCACAGCACAGAGTTTACTTATAAATATTCCAGATTCCCATTATTCACAGGGTGCTGACAATATGAATGTTTAAGTACACTATTGTACATATATATATGTACAGGTGAAAAACTTAAGTAGAGCCCCTTTTATAATATATAATAAGTTCTTTATTTCAGACCCATGATCCGTAGTGTTAGTAACAATTGACTTAAATCCAAATTAGTAAGTATTATAATTAAATAATTTAATAGATTCAGGCGTTACTTTGCGGAGGTCCATATCAACAAACTGGAACAAATTACCTTGCTACTCCGCGAAACCAGTGCCGGGCTCGTGCAAAATAGCTGCGTCTGTGCGACACATATATGTTCATGCAAAAACCCACCCTCCTCCGCTTCCACACGAAACAACATATATCACACAGACTCAACTACACACCACCACCACTAAACACTAAAACTACACGATCGACGCGCGTTTCGCCTCTATACGAGGCATCATCAAGATCAAAGAAACAGTACGACCGTTCGCTACTTGAACGAATGGCGTACTGACAAACTAAAACATTTTTCTTTAATCCCGCCTACCGCCAACATTTTTGCACAAAACGTACAGAGTACGTAACGTACGTACGTAAACGTATAGAGGCGAAACGCGCGTCGATCGTGTAGTTTTAGTGTTTAGTGGTGGTGGTGTGTAGTTGAGTCTGTGTGATATATGTTGTTTCGTGTGGAAGCGGAGGAGGGTGGGTTTTTGCATGAACATATATGTGTCGCACAGACGCAGCTATTTTGCACGAGCCCGGCACTGGTTTCGCGGAGTAGCAAGGTAATTTGTTCCAGTTTGTTATTATAATTAAACAAAGGTTTTTCTTTATATTTCAAATTGGGCTACACCCTTAATCTGTCCAACCCAACAAGCCAGGATTGGACAATCGAATCTGCCCACTATTGCTTTTAGAATGCTGTATGCTTTTGCACGTAATAGTGTACAGTCAGCCTCAGAAGTAGCTAAACATTTAGCAACCTTGTCGTAGTAACATATGAAATGAGAGTCGCTCGAATTTGTCACATTACTGACAGCGACAAAGTACTAAAATGTTCAGCTACTTATGAGGCTGACCGTACAAAACTGATTTGGAACTATCATTTTTCGAATATGGAGCGTCAACCGGCTGTACGGTCACGTTACTCATGCAACTCATGTAACTTAGGCTTATAAAATGAAAGAGCCTCTTTTACAAAGCCGTAAATGAGCTCGGAATGGCATTATTCCATCAAACCAACAAAGAATTCCAAACTGTTCCGTGTCGCAGTCTACAGAGAGGAATTAAAACGGCGATTTGTTTGGTTGTTTTTCGGTGGATCATTAAAGGCCCCGTCCCGTAACGATGCTACTCTTTAGCAGCGGAAACTTAGACTCTTCCCGTTTAATTAAACACGCAAAACAAAGGTCCGACCCTCGCCTTCACAACACAAAGTTACTTACCTATTTGCAAATAGTTCCCAACTTGGCCCTCCGGTTTGATTTGCAAACTTTTTTTAAAGTGAACTTGAACCTTAAGGAATATTTGCAGTAGTTCCTGTAGCAGTACCTTAAATAATAATTGTGACTTTATTTTCGCCATATCTAAAAGAAGTTGCAATAGTTGCTTCGAAGGTCTGATACCCAATGCAAATGTAATCGGTGCCATCGAGATTTTTTTTAAACAAATCTTCAATGTTGTTAGCCTTTTTAATTTTACATCTGGTAACCATAATTACAATTTAAAACAAGAAAATAACTCTTTAATAATCATCAACAAAAATATCATGAAATGCTTATAAATGTACAATTTAGAGATAACACACACAGCATCTTATAAACTTGAAAAATTTTATCTGATATCACAGGTGAGACTCTACATGTGGCATAATTTGTAGAATTTTATGGTCAGATCAGAGGGGAAATTCTCGCGGCATTAGAGATGAAGTCACATTCGAGATAAACCAAAAAGAGCTGTCAAATCCCTTCAAAATCTGTCATATTTTGACACATCTTTTAACGTTAGATGAATCTCGATGAGTGCCAGAATTGGGGATCAGGAGCAATATTTTGTGGTTAGAGGCTTGTCACCTGATAAATCTCACTGTCAAGATAGATCAAGACCCGACCACATCAGGCATCAGATAATGGCATTTGTAAACCCCAAGTTTTATCTCAAATTTCATTTCTGACTGTGAGAAATACCTAGTGGACTATAAATAATAATAGATGGAAACTGAGAAAAATACGAATTTAATGAATTAAAATTTTACATGAATCTATGGGTGAACCTCGTGGCAGCAGCCTCAGCGGACGGTGGACGACTAACTCCTGATACTCTTCAAGCTGGGCTGCTGTCACGACGTTTCACAATGGCCAGTTACAAAAGTTACAAATATATATAACGAAAAAAAAGGCCTGCTTGTCCTTCACACTGACTATAGGTGGTCTTACCACTTTAAGCGACCTAACTGTGGCGCTGTCCTACTAACGTACGTACCTCACGTTCTGACAACATTTCCAGCGTCGTAGAACGATTTATACTTTTAACATAATATATCTCAAGCCTTTGATTTTTCACATCCATTAAACCTTGAAAAACAGCATACGCGCGATACATGATAATGCATGCCCGTGTAAAACACGCTCAAACTAAATAAATGATTCGCAATAAAAACTCGTGACGTGCGCTCTGTACCGCAGCTGCAAACTATTTGTATCTTAGAAACCGCTTTACATTACCGGCTCGGGGAGCGTTCGGTTTTGTCAGGTTGGGTGTAAAGAGGCAGTGTAATGTATTCATTGAGAATTATCCACCCCTGTCACGCAGGGGATTGCGGCCACCTGTTGCTACGCGACAGGGCGTGGGCGAAGAGCGCATGCGTACAACGCGGCTTACGGTCAATTTGAAGACAACACAAACAACGCCACGGAAGAACGAGTAAAGCTTCTTTTAAAACCAAAAACTTTTAAAAGCTGTCTTAAAATGTTCTGAAGTGCGATTTTTGAATCTCACCGGGTGACTAAAGCTCACCAATCTCTAAGAAAAACGGACATTTTGGTGAGCTTTAAAAATCACGCTCCAGGTCTTTAGTTCTAGATCTTTCTCAAGTGCGATCGCGATCGCATTCTCAAGATCGCATTTTGACGTTTCATCCCTATAGAAACGAAATGTCAAATGCGACCTTGTACCTTTTGCTACTGTGATTGAGGACCACATCTCCTAGTTGAGGACGCTATTGTAACTAATGCATTTTTTAGACTTTGGGAACCTCGTATTCACGTGCAGTCTGGCGCAACTCCCTTATAAAAAAAACCGGCCAAGTGCGAGTCAGGCTTGCGCACCGTGGGTTCCATATGCATTTAATAATTAACTGAATTAAGGAATAAACCTAACTTTGCCATTGGAATATTGTTGTCCTCACACTTGCCAAATGCAAATATATATAAGTCTGTTATCGTAAAAAATATGTTTTTAAGATGTAACTAGAAGTTTTCGATTTTTTTCCGTTATTTGTGTCGTGAGACCTTACTTTTTGTCTTTCATAATTTTTCGATTCCCTTGCGCGTTTATGAAATATGCGGTTAAAACGCTCGTATATTTCGATTGCATTGATTTAAATGTTTGATTTTGTCACAGCTCCAAGGGACTATAGATGAATATTTGATATTGATTTTAACTCGATACGTTCACGCGTTCTTGAGAAAAATGGTCTTAATAGACAGCCGGACAAGGAAGTGGTCCTATAAGGATTCCTTTTTTTTGAGGTACGGAACATTAATAAACAAGCAAGCGCATTTCGGGCCATTCTTAGAGGGATTTAGGCTACTTTTCAATGGTAATTGCAGATGTGCATAGTTTCCATAATTTCACACTCCAAGCAGAGTCGAGAAGTGTTTCAAATGTATGAAAACGCAGCACAGCCGCTCTGCCTCAGTGGGAAGGCAGTCTTTGTTAGGGTTGCCAGATAGTCGAAATTTGTCTTGATTGTCACAACATTTTTATAATATCCAGGCTTCCGAGAAAGTACAAAACGTCCCGACAAATAGCTTATCCTGATTTTTTTTAACAAACAGAAGTTTTAAAATAACCGCGCAGTTTAAAAATCACTTTAATCAATAGTAAATAGTAACATTTTGATTTGTGATATTTATTTGTCCCGAAAATAATCCTAAAACTACGACTTTTTGAAATTTTCCCAGATAGTTTTTTGCTGACACAAGAGGTATTCCATCTTAGCCCTCTAGGTTGGCAACGCATCTGCAATTTCCTGGGTGTTGCGGGTGTCTATAGGCATTGGTGATCACTTGCCAACAGGTGACCCACTTGCTTGTTTGCCTTCCTATTTTATAAAAAAAAAATTAGCCTTCCTAACTGGCAACCCTAGTCTTAGTCGGCATGGCAACGAAGGCTTAGATCGACACAACCTTCAACCCCTTTATCCTCTAAGCGCATCAGTATATAGCTTGATTTCGAGGCGTCGCTCTGTCCCGCTTACTCGTGTCAGTGCGCTAGAGTGAGAAAGGGTGCTGAGTCGACGTTGAACTGGACGCTATTGCGCCTGGAGAATCACCCCCCAGCAATGAAGAACACAACAACTAGAATTGTCTTCTATCATTTAGTTCTCAGCGAAACAGTCCTTGAGAAACTTCAGTGCGTGATATAATACCGTATGTCTTACGTATTTCGTCACTAGACGAGCTTAATTTTACAGGAGTTAATTCCACTTTATCACGATCTAATTTAAAACTAGATTAATATGCCGTAAGGTGTAAATTATAATGGATGGATAATGGAAATAAGCCCTTTTGGAAAGTCTCTGCTCATTTGCAAGCGATCACTCACCACCCACGCGCATTCCTCCCGGGCACAGCTTCGGTTTGTAGACAAAACATTCCTCGCGAAACTGTAAAACAATTACTGTACTGTTTATTTAGATTGCAATGGATACATTTTGTATTTATTTACAATTGCTATGATAGTTCAAAGTCACACAGAACTATATCGGGATAGAAGAGTTCGTCGACTTGTGTCGAAACTGAGCGTGTAACGTTTTAAGACAAATAGGTAGGTACCAATGAAAGGAAATACCTCGATTAACAGCTCCAACTCGTTTGATGGTGTTTGAACAGTTAATTATTGAACAACAAGGAATTTGGACTTCGCACGCGAAAGTGGTCGAGAGTGGACTGAAGTTCGCGGCGAGCAATGAGGTTCTCCGCCTATCTTTTGGCACTCGAGGCACATGCACTTTTTCTTTCTATCTCCATATAATTCTGTGGTTACACACGTACCTCTGGTATGCATACGAGAAATATCTTGTTTTCTGGCGATTCGATTTGTGCTGGATCCCAACAAATCAAATGAAACGCAGTAACAACTTCACTCTGGTATTTTGTGGGAGTGTACTACTATCTTGGTTGAGCCGGGCCATTTATACTGCAACCAGCAACTACAAGTGTGACTCTATCAGATTTGAAAGTTATGTTTTTGAGAAACTCGCCCATTAAACATTCTACTTTCGTTTTAACATGCATACAATGCAGACACTTTCTGTATTCAACTTGCTTAACAATGTATTAGTGAAGAACAACAGAGTTAGAATTCTGGTGTTTTGCGAATATTCACGTTAAGCAAAGTTGTTTAAATTTTACTCTACTTTATCATGATGTCTCAACCTTAACATGTTTTTACATAACGGCAAATCAAAACTTTAACGTCGAGTGAAATTCGGTCTTAAAATTGGCAAAGCTCTACTGCTTGCGTTGCCAATATATCCTAAAACTTTGTATCGTAAATGGTCAAAAGCAAAAAATCTAACTTTTATTTGTACTATGTGGTTCATTGTATAACGTATGTTCATCGGGACTTTAACGCGATAATAAAATTGACTTTTTACGTTGACGACCTTGTGACAGTATTGCAGAGACCGTAGTCACGAGCAGGCTGAAGTCGTGGTATCACTGCTGTTTAGCCGCGTGAGTTTTTACGAACTACCCGCACTTGGTTTAGTTTACTTTCCACTGGCATATCTCTACATCGACACGGTGATCGACACACAATCCTCACAACATCTGATGATGTGTCCGAAGATACATTCCGACGCTTTCGCTTGCTGATTACAGTACTTCATAATAAAGAAAACTTGTATCCGTCTTTCCGGTTTTCCCGTTAAAACTTCAAATGAACGTTTCGAATATTTGCGAAAATCGCGAAAGATTAATATAATCTATTTGGTTCAGCTGAAATTTGGTTAGTTGCGAGTATTTGAAGTCGCATTTTAAACAGGCATTGAACTGTTGAGGTAAACATGATTGAGCAAACTCAGGGATACTCTAGGGTTAAGCTTCAAGCAGATGTTACAGGTCATATTTGTACACCAGTTGAATTGACTGGATTAAAATGGTAACGACACAAGTGTTTAGAACATATCTACCTCTATACACGCTGTATATGAGTTGACAACAATTTTAGTATCAAGTTCTGTACGTTCAAAGACACTATCGAACTATAGTTATACTAGAAATAGCATATTCAAACAAAGATCGTGGTCCTCACGCGCCCACCAACTCGTGTGATGGGACGAAAGATGTTGCGGGGTCATTCGCAAGTAAGAGCGAGACCAAGCTAGTAAGGTGAGGTGCCGGCACTGCAGCACGTGAGATAAATTGATGATTCAGAATGTTATTGAAATAACACATAAGTATATGTGTAATATTTCTAACCCAATACTCAATACTCAATATTCAATATTTTATTGCTTTTCCACAATGTGTATGTTACAGGTTAACCCTTTTAAGCATAGACAATTACTCTCAGTAAAATGGTCAGCTGAGGTAGTCTTCGACTGTGTGAGACTGATCTAATCAACTGATATAACTATTTTGCATGAACATATATGTGTCGCAAAGTGCCCCAAAAATTGGCATGCAATGTTTTAGCAGGAACAGCTCACTGTAATGCATAATATTACAAAAACATTAACGGACACAAAATAAGACTCTAGAGGATCATTAAGGCGAAGGACTCCATTTAAATTTCGATACTGTTGTCTCTGGGTTGAGGCCGCATCGTATTAATTATCTTAGCCTTAATTGCTTCAGCCTAATGGATTCTAATTGTGTTGTTCTCACGCACGTGGATTCAAATTGATGCATTCCATTAACCGGGCTCAGAGTAACCACGGAACCTGCCTTGGGATCATCTGCATGAGGCACTATGAAATAAGAGTAAGGAACTTGGGAGCACAAAGCGATAGTCATTTGTTTAGGTCTCAAATAGGCTTTTTGCGGGTGGAAGGACCTTGTGCAAGGTCTGTCCGGATAGCTACCATCATCTTGCTCTTTAATCCTGCCGCTAAGCAGCAGTGCTTGCACTGTTGTGTTTTGGCGCGGCGAGCAAGACAGCCGGTGCAATTACTGGCACAAGTGGTATTCCATCTTAGCCCCCTAGGTTGGCTACGCATCTGGAATCTCCTTGGTGATCACTGACCATCAGGTGACCCACTTGCTTCTTTGCCTTCTTATTTTATTTAAAAAAAAGGTACAGTGCGATTACTTAAAGTTTGCCACTCGGCATTAGTCGACAAATATCGTTTTTGTTTTACATTGCCTCTTTGGGCCATTACATGATGCATGATCTTTTATCTAAAGGCAGCAATGTACTTGCTTAATTTTATTTACGGCATTTCCGATGACAGCCGAAGTCAATTCTTGAAATAATTGTACTGTACGTGCTTACTATGTATCTATATACTTGACACTCTGACGGAACAGAAACGTTGTCGCACTGAGGTGCGCTACATTGACCGCAACTCATGTGCACAAACGTAAGAAGCAGACGCTTTTATGTATCACACTTAACCAAATGTGCGAAAATTCTTCAACAACATAGCATTTCCGGGTTCAAAGGACAGCCGCTGTCTTTTGAAGCCGCATATGCCGTGTTGAGTTGCGGCCATGTACCGCATCTCAGTTTGACAATGTTTCTGTCCGTACAGCCTGTCTAGTATATATATATTTGCATAGAAGCCGATGCCTACTTAGGAAGTTCTTGGCATAAGTCAGAATATGTAAGTAGAATCAATAATGACATACAACCATGTTTACGCGAAGGTAAAACCAATCCAGGTTAAGAGTTTCGGCGGCGCGGGCCGATATCATGAAAACACGAGGCTTTCGTGGAATTAATTCGATTTCAATTCGACTGAACGTAATTCCGGATTCACGTTTCCTTTATCGTATCCATTAACATAGAAATATATCTTGGGGATAAAAAACAAAAGATTAAACATTTTTTTGCTGGCTGTACGGTTAGCAGCAGAAGCAACAGAACACACGAAGAGGTCTTTTTTAGGGTTCCGTACACAAACGGGACCCTTAGACTCCTCTGTCCGTCTGTCTGTCTATATGTCTGTCGCGTGTCGGTCTGTCACCAGGCTTTATCTCATGCATCGTGATAGTTAGACAGTTAAAATTTTCACAGATGATTTCTGTTGCCGCCATAATAACAAATACAAAAAACAGAATAAAATAAATATTCAAAGGTCTCCCATGCAACAAACATGTTTTTTTGCTCGTTTTTGCAAGCCCGACTCGCTCTTGGCCGATTTTTACGGAATAGAAAAGAATATACGCAAGCTGGCCACCTGGTGGTAAATAATCACCACCCGTAGAAAAACGAAGCTGTAGTCTGTTGATTTATTTGCAGCGTGTGTACCCGCAGCGGGGTTTAGTCCTATTATTACGGGAGGTCACGACAAATTTGGCAACGATCACCAATATGGCTGATCACATGCTCTCTTCGACATCGCATCTCACCACACCATTTCGACAAATCCTTCTCACCATTCACAGAGCCTATGAGGCTCTGACGTGCTACCTCATATCGCTGACATAAATCATACATCCCTTTCTAACCAGCTGGCGTGTGCCAAAGAGACGGATGTTTTATGTCCGATATCATCGAATACTATCTCTGTTATATCCTACGGAAGCTGATACGCCATTAATGTCCCGAATCAATACGTAAACTGATACGTTACAACGTATCAGATTGTCGTAAGTCGGCGTCGTACACAAATTGTCGTACGTCGCGTGTCATAATTATGGCATATTGTCAGTGTCTACGGAGTCGCAATTTATATGGAAACTGGGTGTTTATTTGAGGGAGGCTTTGCGGGCCCTTGTCGTGAGAGAAACGTGCTGGTACAAAAAGTGAGCGATAGGCGATTTTAATAAGTGTATTGAAAATAAATCTCTCGATTCAATCGCCTACCCTTACCATTAGTTTGCTGTGACCATACTCGCTAGTAGGGCGTGCGATTCCGGTATTTTAGTATAATGAATCAATCAACCTCAAGTTCTCGCTAGGGAAAACCGTTATTTCCCAAGAATGCTACGCGAGGCAATTGAAATTAGGAAATACCCAAATTTCAATAGAGAGGATGGCTTGTCAGTACCACCAGCCTGGGACCCAGTACTACAGTTGGTTAAATCTCAGGCTCGACATTAGATTGTATGACTGTTGGTATTTTTATTTTTGTATTCTAAACATTCAATTACCATTTCTGTATTTTTATCTCTATTTTTATGTAACTTCTTGTTTGTAAAAAACTTTTTTTTTAAATTAATTGGTTGAAAAAAGGCTGAATGCTGATTTTCTTGCGGCGCATTCTTCTCAGCAGATGCCACTTCCGAAGCGCTGGTAGAGTCTGTAGTCTTATTGCGTTAATTGGAACGATTTCATATTTAGTTTTTAAAATTTTTTCAATTATTTTTTCAAAATTGGGTAGTTTGTATTCTAAAATTTTTTGTCAGAGTGCCCGTGAGCATGGGACCTGTAAAGGGCTCGAAACGTCGGGAATTAGATTCGTTACAATACACGCGGTATAAACCGTATAAATTGTTTTATTTCAATATTATGAATCAATTCTGAAACTCTGGTGCTAATATTATATCGTTGTTCTATACATATTTATCATTTCCTAAACCTACTTTTAATGTATTATTAATGATCAGTGCTAACGCTTCATGAGAATATTTTTGTTTTTAGGGTAAAGTAAGAACTAGAATGGCAATTCGAAACTTACCTTGCCACTCCATGAAACAGTTTGACAGAGACGGAGTGATAATTTACATAATTTGTTCCTATTTGTTGATATAGACCGCCGCAATGTAACGCCTGAACTCATTATTTAACATGCATGTTTTTTTTTAAATCTGTATGTTGCTGATCGTGGTCCTCGCAAGGGGTACAGGTGGCTACGATCGCTGAACAAATAACTATTTATATAAACATTAAAACACGTGATTTACCGATATTCGAAGGGCAAATCTATCAACTTTATAAAGAATATTGTAGGTGTGATTTCTAATGCAATCAGCGGCTAGCACGAGTGGCTATAACTCGCTTTGTCGATGCAGGTGTAGGTAAATCTGTACAACTCAAGGACCATGGAAAGCAATTTTTACCACCTAGAGTATAGGCTGCCAACACAAAAAACACAAATAAGTGTTACATGGTCAAGTGATCAAGCACGCTACCAATGTTAACGTTTAGCGGCTCTTAAGGGCCATTTATATGGAGCGAGTTGTAACATACTAGTTATTTAAAACATTGCTGGCTACGGAGGTATGATGTGAACGATTGATTGATCGAGTCCCGCAATGTAATGCAACTGGCATGCAACAAATCGCTGTATGTTGCCCTTTAGACGCGTGCGATGCATCGGTGACAGAGGTTGAGGTACAAATCACAGCCGAAAGTCCTTCTTACATTATTAATGGATCCCACTTTGTGAGACTGGCGTCGATGTTCATACTTCAACTATTTTTTACTGAAGAATGGCTCCATCAATGCTATGACGATTCTAAAAAATTTTGAGGTTGGAAAAGTCACGGCTATGCTTTTTTTTATAGTATAGGGGGCAAACGAGACAGGTCACGTGATGGTTAGCAATCACCGCCGCCCATAGACACCTGCAACATCAAGAGAATCGCAAGCGCGTTGCCGGCTTATGTTCATACTTATATAAATCTCTTATGGTTATGGTTACGGGCTCCTTTTTCTGCACTTAGCCCGTTCATATCGAGCCATTGTGCGTATGGTAACTAGCTAGTATTCTAGCCAGCCTAGCTTCATTCAGAAGCGCAGGATCCTCCTGATAGCCTACAGGCTTCGTGCAGCGACTCCGGGATGCCGAGCAATTCAGCCCGTTGTGCGGCCACACCCTCGCATTCCAGAATGACGTGGGAGGCTGTTTCCTACGTTATAAATCTCTTATGAGCACCCGCTAGTCGCCTGTGACTTGTAAAACACGTGCGCAGGGGCGGGGGGCGAGTGGAGGTCGGGCTAGGCGCCGCACAGACGCGACAGCGGGCGGGCAAAAATACCGCGATCAAATTTCAAGGATTTAAACACGACGAGAATAATCCTTATGGGGTGATAAGGCTTTGTGTGGATAAGCATACCTTTGTGATGATTGTTCTTTAGAAGAACTGGGAAAGTAATGTTTTTGAAGCATCTGTTTCAACCCCCGACGGAACGAAAGGAGAGCTTAAGTTTATCCAATTTGTGTCTTTTTCTAGTGACAATAAATTATTATTTATTTATTTGTTTATGTTTTTAGGGGCTTTATTAGTTAAAGGAGTTTTTATGACGTTATATTGATGCAATCTTACCTGAATCGTGGAGATTTGAACTTTGGGCAGACTGGTATAATGTTTTAACTTCAATATACATAACTAATATTTTCCCTTTTTGTTTCATGTACCCGTCTGGATTCAACAAATCAGGTAAGTGGCCGTTTTACGCAACGTATTTATTATTTACCGAAACAGGGTAGTTTAAATAAGCTAATTCAATTTTATAAGGATGTTCAAATTCGGAGCCAGAATCCCAAGTCTGTAAGGGATTGAAACATTTAATTGCTGAAAATATCTACCAGTGGTGTTATTCTGAATGGTGATAGAGATGGATTCAACCATGCTTAACATGGGCATGGTCGGTTTAAGAGTCAAATTAAAAATAATATACCTTTTTTAAAGTAATATCATTTTCATAAGGGTTTGTAACGATTAATATCAGTTTGGCAATAAGATCGCTACCAACCGGTACGAAACTGACATTAGTTGTTTTAGTAACGGTACAATTACGGTACACATACAACGGTACGTACGTACAACGGTACAAATTTTGACCTTTACGTTAAAGGTTATCCTTAAAACCGATTTTTCTTTGAATGTAATTAATTAATCAATTATGGATGACGAACTATTGAACCTAAGAGTTTTTAATTAAATATATGATTCAGGGTTTATTTTGCGGGTATTTACTTTACAACTCATCTAATTGGTTAAATGTATTTGGTTAAAATTTACATTCATCCAACAAATAAATCCAACTTTAAGATTGACTCATGCCTATTTTAAGCCAATGGTGCAATTTAGAAATGCAAAGTTTTATGAATCGATATTTAAGAATATAAAAATAACAGAGAGACAGACACACACAGACAGACAGGACAGAGAGGTATTCCATCTTAACCCTCTGGACGCTTCTGCAATCTCTTTGGTGTTGCGGGTGTCTATAGGCGGTGGTGATCACTTACCATCAGGTGACCCACTTGCTTGTTTGCCTTCCTATTTCATAAAAAAAAATATCAATCCAAATCAATTCATATTTTTACGTTCCTGTATTGCACTACTTATGAATCCATTCCTATCACAATCGCCAGTTCCACTACTGGACAGCGCCTACAATATTGCATTGCTTATGTCCCTCCCTATCGTAATCCGCAGTTCCTCTATTGAATTGCATCCACAATGGAATACCACGGGATTGGAAGATTGGAAGACCTAATTCCAACTATGTCTGTCAGTCCTAACCCAATTCCAGTGTGAACAGTATAATTGTCCATTAGGGTCGGAGTTCTGAGTGTAGACATGCATTCCTATATGTAGCTATACATGTAGCTTATGTACTTGTACTTAAACTTGCTTCTAGCTTTGATGAGTAACTTGGATTTATGTTAATAACTTGTTTCTAATAGTTTTTGAGGTCAGTGTACGTACGAGATTGGTTTTGATTCTATAATAGCTTATCACGTTTAAAATAAGGTGTACTTATAAAATGAGGCTTTGATTGTCCCAATTAGCTCTGGATCGCTGTGAGAATTAAACCCCAATTGCTCTATATATGAAAGGAATGCAGTGCCCAGCAGGTTGATTTAATAGACTGAAAATGAGAGTGTCTGACCATACGATGATTGTGGATTCTTTTACAATTTACAAACATTAAGGGTTGTTTCCGTGTTTATATGAAAACGACTGGCACAAATAGCTGCAAGAAACTTTGGCGCTATGAATGGTATAACTTTTTAACCCGAACATTGTGACAAAGACTTAGAGACGAGAAATGGCACGCTATGCAATAATTATAAACATACCATTAACATTACAAACGGTACTGTAGGCGTAGACTATGCCGCTAATTCTTGTGTGGAAGATGGAAATGGAAAACTCGGGATCGGGAGCTCTTCATTTAAACGACCGTCGTGATGGTAAGACAGGAGTATAATAATGAACGAAAAGAATGACAATGCTGCCAACCTAAAGCAGCCTAAATTGAATGGCAGTTGTAACGACTTAATCTAGTGTTGGTGTTGCCAACAGTACACATGCCACCTTTTAGTACGGTACACTCACCACACAAATGGTTACGTTACATTGTAACATGATTTACTCCCTCACTGCTGTAATGCTCAAATTTGAGCTTTACATCACGCGTAATCGCTCTCGGTGAGTACTTGATAGAAACAAAAGAGCGCGGAAGCGTAGCTTCGTCAATAGTTTCTTGCATAGGATACATCTTACCTGATCCTGACTTCTGTCATGTTTTGATAACGTGCACTTTGCCATTACCTATGGGTAACGTGACCGTTCGTTCCGGTTTCAGGCAGTGTGTCCCCGTGTCCCCAGCGAAGCCAACATAGTCCCGGTTTTGCAAGTAGACCCAACGATAGTTTAATATTTATTATTACCGCTCGAAATGCGTGGTCCGACACGCCACTACCGGGGGCTTAGTAAGTCATGCCAACTTAACTATTTTGTGTTTAGAGCGTTGATTATTTTGTGTTATTCCATCTTCTATAATAAAATACTTGTAAAACACTAAAAACTTTTTTATTATATAGTTCCGCAGATGTGTCATAAATGGTCACGTTACCTATGGGTCACATATCAGCTCTGGCTACAACCGTAGGCAGGGCTCCATTGCTGCGCAAGCTTCGCACGCTCCATACAAAAGCGTGGCGTGGACCGCAATGGGGTTTCGCCTATCGACAGGACCGGGTATCAATTGTATGAAAATTAAATTCATAGAAATAGAGATCATATTATAAGTTGGGTTATTAACATGGCGTTCAGCTGTAGATATGGTCGTAGCCTTATTCATTAGTATTCCCTATTTCTAATAAGACCGCGTCAATATTCGTATTAGAACACGATATAGAATCAAAACCAACGTGCGCGTAATTAATGCAAAACAAACTTCCTCATAGAAACACGAAGCCAAGTCGATTAAGTAGGTAGTTAATTAGTTTAGATTATGGTTACATGACGACAAAGGTAAGCCGGGAGAAGGTCGTAAGTGATCCAGACCAGAGATTAACATCTCACTTTATTATTTCAGACCGGGTGACGTTTAAGCCAGAGAGTAAGTCAGCAATGGATTTGTGCCACATTTATTTGTGTTTAGAAATTTCACAGCGCTTTAATGGGAACGCTAAGATAGAACTAATGCTTCTATACAGTAGAAGATTGCGGTGGAATATCAACGCAGCCGTATAATTTGCTTATTTGATCTCGCACTTAATAAAAGCGTATTAGAGCTGCTTTGAAACCACGCGAGTAATTTAATTAACGTAGAGATGTAATTGATGTTTTACAAGGGAGATTTGGTAAACAAGTGAAAGTTTACATTGAAATTGTTTATCTCAAATAGCAGGGCCTGGAACAGGGAAAAGTGGATACTTGGACGTTTAATTAGAATTAAAACGGCCGAAATAAGCAAACTTCCCTGGGGCAAGTTTACAGTGTCACTCAATATTCGACTGTTTTCGACACGCTGGATAAAATTTGTTAAATAGTGTCAAGTACAAATTTAACTTTGTCATTTGAGTTGAAGTATCATTTAATATACTCCTTTACGACTTAAGTACTTATTTAAGTCATATACAAGCAGGATTAGGGAATTTATTAACTAGAAATTGATGTCAACTTTGATAAAGTAATCATCTTGGTAGATTAACAATTGATCTATACGCGTAAGATTAAAATTAAACCAAAGTTAAGTTTTACATGAAAAAGTACTTAGTTCAAAGTCCCTGGAAGGACCAAAACAACTATTAATTAGTGTTGAGTGACATTTTTATAGCGATATTTAGTAGAAATTAAACTATTCAATTATTAAAATCAGTAGTAGAGCGTACAGCGTTAATGCTTAAAATATGTATTGTTGTTTTAGAATGGTTTTATAGACACTGTCGTTTTAGATCTAACAAAATGCTTACAGTAGCGCATAACAACTAGATTACGCCGATTAACTGCAGCTTAAGCTATTAGATATTTTAATTGGCTTTACAATATCAGAGTTTGTTTACTCGTTGGCGTCATTTTGTCACTTCGGAAAACCCACCCATCATTAAAACAAATTAGGCTCGGAGTGAACTGGTTCAACGTACTGCCGAATGTTATTCTTGAATTGCACTCTAGCAATACAACTTGTAATGTTGCGACATTGTTCGTCGCTGTTTGATTCTTCTTTAACCCTTTGAACGCCAAGACCCTATAAAGTGGTCATGTGTCGTGCCCCCCACGCCAACAACCACTAAAAAGGTCGGAATGAAGGTGTACTTTGATCATGAATAAAGTCTATTATGAATTGTTTTTATTGGTTTAAACGTCACATTAATTAACAGTGCTTGGCGTGTGAGTGATCACTTCATTCAAATATGAAAGCGTTCAAAGGCTTAAAATGAGGGGAAAACCGACTATGTCAAGTAGAAATCCGCAGTTTTTTTTGTTATGCCGTCATTGTCTCCCAGCAACAGAACGACATAAGGGATGTAGTGTAGAGTGATCTCTTACACTGAATCCACAATGCAATGTTGCTAACGATAAAAACGCAATAAAACAGCAATTGACTAATGAGAGATAGCGATTGTCGCGTCTATGCGTTATTGTCGCTCGTAACTTCTAATTGTAAATCCACCTTTATGCCCCGTTCCAATAGTAAAACGACGAATAGTTTAATCTACCAGCTGTTAAATTTGATAGAAGTTCCGTATAATCTGTGTCCAAATTTAACAGCTGGTTAGCATGTGTTTAAATTTAAAAATTTAAATTGCAAAAAATTAATATAACAGGACTGCTAGCTTTGACTAACGTCATTTGACAATCACATGCAATTGGTTCCAATGACTCATCAATGCAAATGTATTTTCAATTCTCATTGAAATGGGGACTCTGCTCATACCAACTTTTTATGGGAAGATTAATTGGCATGCCAAAGAATCATCCACATATCCTTGCAGAATGAAACCAGTTTGGCAGTCTCCGAAGTGACATTGTGACGTCCAGGCGTAAACGGCTCGTAACTGTACGTGTGCAATCAGCCCATTTTGACATTTCAATCATAACCGAAATGCAAATGAAGCTATTGCAAACGACGTTAGGTGATAAACCTGCAAGTTCTATAGTGGTTCTATCGTAGCTGTTAAAACATTTGGGGCTACATTTAGTTAAGTGTAATAGATTAGAATTGCTGTTATTAGGATAGTAGTATTATAATACTAAAATTTTCGTTGTTTGAATACATAATTATTGCCAAAGACGGAGTTAGCAACGACTATTTTACTTTTTTTAAACACGTGTCACTTTTATATTATTGACACTTATGTGACACGTGTCACACAAGTGTCTATTATATTTCTAACCCCCCCCCTCGAAAAGGTAAATTAGTCGTTGTTAAGTCGCTTTTGACAATAATTATGATAGTACGTAGTATTGTTAACAAACATTTTAATTTTGTGCTAATTCAATATTGTGTGCAGAATAGAAAGTTAATAAAACAAGTTGTTGTTATCATATAAATGGACTAGTTTACTTTTCTTTCATGTTTACATTTTAAGTTAAATACCTATAAATAATTTTTAAAATGTACTTCAACAAACACATTGAAACACATTACTAAACCCAGATTTTTTTGTAAGCCACGCCGAATAAACTTTATTACTATTGTGGGTTTTTTTTTTCAGATATTCTTCTTCTTTTATAACGCTATAGTACAGTCAAGAATTTAATTCCCTACCCATTTTGTTCAAATGTCGTCAGACATTCGCAATGCATTAAGGTCGATATGTCAAACTAACGTCTTGCTCTAGTTAGCTCTTATGGTTACAGTTGAACCTTAGGTGGGTTGGAAATTAAATTCCAAACACAAGGGCTGTTTTTCCATACAAACGTCGTCCCCTGTTTCCTCTCTGGATAATGCCAGCAGAGCAATTTTTTTTTCCAAAAAATCGTTGGCCACTGTTATGCATGTCCCTATGTTTTCCTTTTTTTCATAAATTAATTATTAAAAGAGATATGAACATTCAAAAACCTAAAAAATTGGCCAGATTTTCGGCTGCGTTCATACATTCAGAAAACAAATTTTACTAGATTATATAAAAAAAGAAAAACATAGGAATACTGCCAAAGCCTTTCTTTAATTTTTAATGAAAAAAGTAGTTAAATCGGTTAAGTATTGGAGAAGGAATCAGGGGTCTACGAATCGTTGATTTTGTGTACTTTAAATAGGTATTTTCAGTCCAAGCTGCAGCTGTCTCTATTGCACTCTGCGGGGGGAGGCTTGATAGATGGAGGCAGCAATAGATTTTACAAATACCTATTTTTCAATTGTCTAGGCCTTGGTGTTTCCTCTTAACTGTACCTACTGATCCTATCAAAGCAGGCAACCTCCTTTGAAATACTCAAAAACAAAATCGGACACTTTTTAGAATAATTAGCTGTCTTCGCAGTGCTTTTATGATATTCCATAATTTCTTAAATATTACTTATTTATTATGGCCTACTTTATTACTGATTCTGGTGGAATCGCTGGAAACCGGTGGATGCGAGCAGCACAAGACCGACCGTCGTGGAGATTCTCGGGGAAGGCTTATGCCCAACAGTGGGGGTCTTCCGGCCAATATGATTATGATGATGATGATGATGATTACTCATAATGGCAGAATACCGGCGTGAAGTATAGTAGTTTGCTACTTCATTTTGTACAGTGAGTTCTGGATCCAACTGCTCTGCAGCCGATCGCCGACTATTTTGGGATTTCCGGTAGTTATCACCAGCGGTGATGACTAGTTATTGTTGTTGTTATTGGCCCATCTGCTCGGTAGCCGCATTTTTCAATAAAATTAACCGCAGCTGTTTCACTCTGACTCACATCATTAGATATTGTCCGAAAATTTGTAGGAAATAAGGGAACCCCTAACAGCACTGCTAATTATATGGAAGTCGACGAAGCGTCAAGTTGACAAAGGGTAAGAAAAATTGTCGTCCCCTCTTATTAAGCGGAGTCTCGTCTTCCTTGACGGTTTAATTGCGCATCTGTGTCCCCGCCATGTTTCGTTCCCTTCAAAGAAAGCTTTAAAAATTAAATTTGTCGACCCACCATAGCGAGGGAGTAGAGAGCAGGTGAATGAGTGAATGTCGTGAACTTCTGTAGTCGTCAGAAGTCGAAATTCAACATTTCTTTCAGGTATGTCCAATCAACAAAATGGAACCCTGACCCTCCATGGAACTATGTCAAACCGAAGTTTTAAGTCAAATCGTAACATGTCTCTTTTTATTTCACTTTTTATTTCAATTTGACACGGTTCTGCGGTGGTTCAGGGTTCCATTATGCTGGTAGTACAGTATGAGCGACTAGTTAAAGAGTTCACTGCCGTCATTTTTTTCATTCCCAGTAGCTCCCTAAGTGCTATATAAGCAGCTGTATATAGTAGCTACTATAACAGTATAGAGGTGATTCAGAGTCACTATTTGTACTCCTGAAATACAACTTTTGTAGCACTCTCATGCACTTGGGCGAACTTTATCTAGGTGCCCGAGACCAAGAAATCTTTTTTTCATTACGTAAATGGATTTTAATGACTCTGTGTAGATAATAAGGAAGCTCCCTTATATATAATAAGGGTGGAAAATTTTAAACCTGTCCCTGACATCAACCCCATTAACGCTCGAGATATATATTATTTTCAAAGGAAAATTAGTCCTTGCGAACCCATTTTACTCCTTAAAATATGCGGCACAAATGTATAATGGCTGGTAATAAACTCAAAAACGACAATAAACATGTTTGTTCTCGCGTCCATGCCTGTAATTAACATTTTAGTCCAAAATAATGATCAAGGCGCTGTGTATTATACAATAATTAAAATCCCACGGGTTTTGCTTCTGAAGTGTTTGTCGGAATGTGTAAACAAGTCACGTAACGGTAATAACTCAGAAAAATAACGTGAAAACGGCTTCATTATTACGAATGTGAGTAAATAACTCTAGTTAAGTCGTATCTATCAAACAGGAAACAGTTCACTGAGCTAAAATCAGTAATTAAATAGAAAAGAAGAAGTGTTTAAATCAAAGATAGTGACTGTTAATCCTGGTGTGCCCCGAGGTTCAATCTTGGGTCCTCTGTTTTTTATAATATTTGTAAACGACCTTATATTATTACATGAATAAATTAGTGCCGTATGCTAAGTTAGTTGTTTTCGCTGATGATACAAACGCAATAATCTCTGCGGAAAGCAAGACGCAGTTGAATGATAAAACTAATGCTACAATGCTGAAATGGTTTCTTTTTTTTGAGATGCAATTTAAAATTTAATATTTTTGGTTTTGTATGACTGTTTGCAACACTAGAAAATTGTCTATAGCAATTTTCCTTTTTCTTTTATTTTTATATCTTGTATTTTAGTTTCTCCAGCGCCTAATTATTCAGTTTACCAATACAGTTTCATTCTTAAATATATGTTTTCTACATATATTTTGATCCGGTTCGAAGGACCAAAATATATGTAGAAAACATATATTTAAGAATGAAACTGTATTGGTAAACTGAATAATTAGGCGCTGGAGAAACTAAAATACGTGCTACGGAAACAATGGAATTTATTGAACTAAATAAAAAAAAAGGAAAATTGCCATAGACAATTTTCTAGTGTTGCAAACAATGACTTTGAAGAACGTATACGTATTGGATTAATTTTATTTTCCTTTTTGATCACAATAATGTATGTAATGTAGAATGCGTAGATTAAGTGACATTCAGACACAATGTAAATTGTTATTGAATAAATTAATAATAAAATAATAATACTTGCACAGACATAACCTAGTAGCCAGGATTATTCACCAGCAACTTGCTTTTCGGTACGGCCTTGTTGTGACTGAAGTGCCGTACTATAAGTACACACCGGCGCCTGTTTTATCGAAAATGGTCGTGCTACGCTCTATTGGGATCGATCTGTTATCACGGACAGGACTATTGCGGCCAATAAGCCTGATATCGTGCTAACAGATCGATCACAACGCCGAGCAGTGCTGGTCGACGTCACCATCCCGCATGACGAGAACCTCGTGAAGGCCGAGAAGGACAAACTCAGCAAGTACCTTGACTTGGCCCACGAGGTAACCGCTATGTGGGATGTTGACTCGACAATCATTGTTCCGATAGTCGTCTCAGCGAACGGTCTTATAGCAAAGAGTCTTCTCGACCAACACCTCAAGAGACTCTCGCTAGAAGGCTGGATCAAGGGTCAGATACAAAAGGCGGTACTCCTGGACACGGCACGAATAGTCAGGAGATTCCTCACTCTGCAGCCCTAACCACCGGTAGCTTGAGCCCTGCCCCGCTGCCGGCGGCACTCTAGGTTAGGTTTTTATAATGTTTGTATATTTTGTATTGATTTAGTAGTTGTGAATTGTTCGAATAGACATTCTAGTAAAATTGTTTTCAACTTTCGCGATTTTCACACATCATCGACTTCAGGGCTCAATTACATAAACGCGACAGGCGACAGTTGACAGTGACAATTCGCCGTACATTACTGCGTTGACAAGTAACGCTGCAAACTTACAGATTTAACATCATAGTGGGCAAGCAATGTATTGTGTCACGTGTCGCCTGTCGTGTTTATGAAATTAGGCCCAGACGTCAAGTTACTCTTTTGTTTTCGTTTCACTTGGCCTGATTTGACATTAGAGCAGCTGTATTTAAAGAGGACCCTCGACATTTCTCCGAGGCCGAACACGCGGCGTTCGAGAGGTAAAGGGCAATGAAACGTATAAATCACAATAGGTACTCAACAGTTGCTACGTACAGTAGGTACGGGAAATACATTCACGTACCGCCTTAGAACCCTGTCGCAATTTTGATTACACTTTTTATTATATTTAAGAGCTATTGTTGCCATTAGATCCATGTTTTACGATACCGCTACCGAACTAATCTCAAAAAAAAGCTTTTTTTATACAACATAGGAAGGCAAACGAGCAAGTGGGTCACCAGATGGTAGGTGATCACCACCGCCCATAGATACCTACAACACCAAAGGGATTGCAGATGCATTGCCAACCCCGAGGGCTAAGATGGAATACCTCTTGTGCCCGTAATTGTACCGGCTGTCTTGCTTTCCACGCCGGAACCCAACACTGCAAGCACTGCTGCTTAGCCGCAGGATTAGCCAGCAAGATGGTGGTAGCTATCCGGACGGACCTTGCACAAAGTCTTACCACCCGCTTAGGTTAAATTTAATTTAATTTAATTCAATTTGTTTAGATTATTTTTAAAAATGCTCTGGAAAAATGCATTTAAGTACATTTTGTTCTACATATTTACATGTATTTATTACGTTATCGGGACTTTAACGCGATATAAGTATATTGTTACACTCGTAACCATGGCCGTTGAAACATGGCCGAAACGTCGAGTTAAATTATATACTTTTATCGCGTTAAAGTCCCGATAACTTTATAAATATGTGAGAAATTCATAATAATAATATCATACATAATAATATAACAGGTAGCGCACTCCCAATGACAGCTATTTTTTTACCAGTTTAGTTCTAAGTGCTGGACTATAGCCTTTTGGAAATGAACAATTAAACCGCAAAACCAATGACAAAAAGGAATTAATCGGCAATCAATAGGACGAGTGGCAAAAGCCGCGGCCCTGGCCTCGCTCCAATATCCCCGTCGACACTACCTGTCGGCGTCGGGAGCTGACTTCCGTTTGAATTAAGAACATGTATTTATTATACACCTGTGAAGTGTTTAAAATACAATACCCGTGAGTCACAAATACTTCAATAGTGATTTGTTTTAAACTTTTGCGATTTTAACACATACTTATTACTCTCATTGCGTGAATTTTAAAACTGCCTTTTTGAATTAGTCTTAAGGCAACATTTATTTGTTTGATAGCTCCTTATATGGTTTTAATAGGACTTTAAATACAACAATAACTACACTAAAAGAAAATGCAAATAAAACTAAAAAAAAAACTTTTATTTTAGGTTTATTTTGATTTTAAGTTTTTTCATTAGTGCCTTTTTTACATTTCCCAAGCCTTTTATAACAAAACCAATTACGAAAACATTACAAACATATTTTTTATGTGTGGTACGTTAATATACAGTGAGGCATAAAATTATAAGCGTCTTTAAAGTGGTGCCTAATGAATCATTGGGATTCTGATTCGAAGATGATTCGCAACGAGTAACCATTTTCACCACAAAAGAAAATAAATATGTAGACGATATAGATATATATTATACAAACTAAGTACTACAAGTACAGTACTAGCTACAGACATGCTATCCTTTTTGCTACATACTACAGTCATTTCACACCCACACATGCAAAATTTGACTCAGGATTAACCAACGCATTAATATCCGTGTCCCCTTTTTTTTATACAACATAAGAAGGCAAACAAGCAAGTGGGTCACCTGATGGTAAGTGATCACCAACGCCTATAGACACCTGTAACAACAAAGAGAGTGCAGATGCGTTGCCAACCCAGAGGGCTAAGATGGAATACCTCTTGTGCCAGTAATTACACCGGCTGTCTTGCTCTCCACGCCGGAACACAACAGTGCAAGCACTGCTGCTTAGCGGCAGGATTAGCGAGCTAGATGGTGGTAGCGATCCGGACGGACCTTGCACAAGTTCCTACCACTCGCATCTACCCCTCTTTTTGTACAAAGCCATGATTTATGTTTGCTTACTTAGTTTCACTTTCCACATAGATATGGCTAGAAGAAAGACTAATGCATTAGTTACAATAACCTCGAGTTACCTAACGTACCTACTCTTTGCTACTATGCGTATCGCGTCGTGTGGTTGGCGAACGCGCGACTCAGTCAACACAGAATAAATAATAGTACTAACGTACAGAAATTTCTCTCTTACGATCGGGATTAAACGAATTTCAACTTTATTAACACACACATAAAGTTCGTATTACGTTATACATATTCGCCAGGCGGCACGCGTCAAAAGGAACGCGCCGCTGCGACCGCCTTCCACCCGCAACTCCCGGTGACACGTTAGCGCATTCGTTTTCAGTTACATTGATACAGCGAGGGCAAGTGAGCGGGCGCGCGGCAAGCCAACAACCTACTGCGATTTGCCTACGCTGTAGGCAAGGCAGCCGAGCGTACCTACAGTGCGGAGTGGAACCCTGGTCGGGACATAAAACCGAATTAAGTCTTATTTTTCATTTAACTAACAAGCAGAGACTTAGCTTTAGAAATATCTTAAACTCCATTTAGCTATAGACGGTTCAATCAAGAATAAGCATGAATATTCAGGTCAAGTCCTCTTGCTCTCCGCAGAGGAGACCGCGAAATTGAATTCAGCTACGTTAGGCGCTTGTTGTCGAACGAAGTGGTTGGTTCATACTGAGCTCTTCGTGTCTATATTTCCACTGCAGACTAAATCTAAGGATAGTAGAGCAGTGAGTTTCGGATAGTAACATGCAATGTCATTGCCCTAATTATTGTTGAAGCGATTGATATACACTGAGATATTATTTAGAATTTTAATTTTTATCAATAAATATACTGATAAGTGCGACGTGACGTCACGATAATGTAGAAACGTGCGCGAGATAAAGTTTAAAAAAAATCGTTTTGTTATAATAAACCTTTCAATTTTACTTTACTCAATTACAATGGAATATAGATAGCGCCCCTAGCCAGTAGCGTAGCTTGCCCGGGAGATGATTTTAAAAGCCAATCAATACAAATAATTGCCGTAAGACATGCTGCACGACCTTTTCTTTTCTTAACGCCGTTGAATATTACCCAAGTGTTTAAAGTTACCCACATTGAGTGTATGTATGTACAGTCAACCAAATTCATTTATAGGCCATCGTCGAACATTGTCGCAATTTGTCATCGCTGGGATACGAGTGTTATGACATTTATTCAGAAGTCATTATGATATATATTGTGATAAGGTACTACAGTGGCCTATGAATCAAATTGGTTGACTGTTCGTGAAATACGTAGTCAAGAAAATATATACATGTAAAAAAAAGTTATAAATATGTAAGAATTAAAGCAAACAAAACCTTTATTCAAACTAAATCACAGTTTCTTAAGAACAAATCAAATTATCAATCTGAGGAAGCTACGTTACGGCCACTCGCCGGCAGTCATGTTTCTCATTTAATCGTGAAATAGCAAAATTTAGCAGTTTGCTTAGATACCTCCATCTTGAAACTTGATAACCGAGCACGTACTAAATATAACACTGCAGAGATAGGCTATCGAGGCTACCTGATAGGCTGTTAGTGTGACAGCGAGGCGAGGGTGGCCGATAAAGGAAGTGTAGTTATGTACTTAGCAGCCACAGCAGTGTCTCTAGGCTCCCATCACAGGGTTAAATGCATTAATAAAAAGGGAAGCAGTCATCAATAAGAATGAAATATAAACGCTCAGTGGCGGCATGTAGGCCGATGGTGACGTTGGCAATTTTTCAAATTGTTAAAAATTAAGTTGTTTAATTATCCAAAGGTCTCGCAAAGCTGTCGCCGACGTCCATATTCGTCCAGCTCAGCCAACTGCTGATACCAGCTACTTGCTTATAAAACCGAACAAGCTACACGCCCGTGTGTTCCCGGCTTCAGCTCGACCCACATCACACTGTTACATTTTTAATCTAGATCCGATAACACGTCATTTCCACGCCTTGCCGCCGTCCGCCATTTTCATTACGTACCAATACAGTATGTTTCAATCACAACGTTTCAGTCAACTGTAAACTTCTTCTTTTTATAGTTCATTTTTATGGAAAATTTGAGTAAACGAGCATGCCGGTCACCTAATGGGAAGCGATCACCACCGATCATGGAAACGAGCGCCTCCAAGAACCGTCCGTTGCTGGTATTTTGCTAAGTCGGCCTCCAAATATTTTATTCACCATACGAAACGAATTAGCAATCTATATAGCGGTATTCTGTACGAGTGTGTTACTATGCCACTACGCCCTGGTACTACCAACCAGCAACTGGTTACAGTATGGCTCTACAACTATAAAACATACTTAATACACCCTATGCACGTGTGACATCAACAAATCAGCACCCCAATAATTCTCGGTTTATGCGATATTCATCTCACATTCGAGATGCTTCAAAAAACGACAGATTTTAACGGGATTTTACAGTTCGTTTATCACTCACCGAGTTGTGACTACATCTCATTGACGCGATAATTCCCCTACACTTGCATCCTCAGAACAAACCGAGCATGTGATCAGCTTTTGAGGCTCGCCGCCCCTGCTGGCTTAATCTTATCATGCATTTCTTAATTGGCACTTGTTTGATCCACGAGTGAAGCCAGCTACGTGCTGGGTGTCGAGTCACGTGCCACGGTTTACACAACAAGCTTGAGTGTCGAGTGCGCTTAATCAGAACCATAGATACGAGTAGTGCCACAGAATATTAATTGGAAGACTCGCTTTGAAGATTGGTATTTGGTGCTTGAGGAAACAAAACAAGCATAAGCGAAGAGTCTTGTTATAAATATAAGCTTAATAATGCCAAAGCGTTATTATTGCTTATCATTAGTCCACTGAGGACGTCGGCCTTTCCCAAGGCCTCCACTGACCCGATTATCGGTCGTCTCAACCAAGTCCACCACACCAGGTCCAGGATAAGGCTAGTAGAGTCTAAGCTCCAAAGTCTGGGACAACAATGGCGTAAAATCGCCCGCCTTTCAGTGGTTCACAGGATTTATTTTGAGGAGTGTGCTCTGGAGCTGCATGAATTACTCTACTACTACCTCCATCAACTTATGCGTCTAGTGGACCGGCAGTAGGTCCGAGTGGAGACGTCGCATCTCCACAGAATTGACTTCCCTCCGAAGCATTTCGCTTCATCTTTCTTGTTACGCATTTTCATAGAATGGAACGATCTCCCTGTCTCTGTATTTCCTTACAGATACGATATGGACACTTTCAAAAAGAGACCAAATAGGCATTTTTCTGGGTAATTGCGTCTCACCTTCGGCCTCGTCAACACTTTCCATCAGGTTTAACTGGGGAAAACCCATCATCAATAAAAAACACAGGTGCTTGCATAAATTGTTACGCCATGTAACGAAGGATGTTCTACACACTGTTTGCCGAGACGCGATCTTCACTCAAGAATATGCTCATAAATATTGTACCTACCTACTGTATAGCACAGAATGGCCGTTCTCCATCCCGCACCAAATTCAAGTATCCCAACCTCGCCCCTTCTTCTTTGATTGAAGAAAAATTGAGGTCACGGCTAACCTGTTTCCAGGACGAAAAAAAATACGAAATTAATTCTGACGGCAAACATACAATCTATGTTGATTCAGAGTGTACTATAAATTGTTCACATAATATTCACGTTGTATAGAAAGACCGAGACAGTCATTAAATACTTACTTCGACAGCAGAATTGCAGAACTAGCCGGCATTATTGGATCAGCCATTGTAGCGCTTTGTGCCAAATTACTGCAGATAATAACGCAACGTTGCAGGGTGCGATTCTGCACGAACACCAGAATTGAAATAGTTTGCGTCAGCAAACCCATAGTCAAATTTTTTTTTATTTTATTGAAGTCATTCAATAAAAAAAAAAATTGACTATGGGATAACACACAAAATGTCCTTAAAATCACTTTATTGATCAATTCTTCGTTTATTTCTCTATCTAAAGGTTTTCTGACCCTAGAAGTATGACCGCCATTTGGACACCTTTATTTAAGGCTGGCGGATGCCTGCAACTTCGTTCGCGTAGAGTTAGTAGCCTATGTCCGTCAGGAATAGTGTAACTTTCTATTAGTGAAAGAATTTTCGTAATCGGTTCAGTAGAGATTACCCCCTACATACAAACAAACAAAGTTTACCTTTTTATTACATTAGTGTAGATGTAGATTTACTTCTATTAGGCTAAGTTTATTAATGTGGTACCCATTTAATGAAGCATATTTGTAATTGTACAATGTCACTCTTAAGAGGAAACACAAGGGCTGTTTTTCCATACAAACGTCGTCCCCTGTTTGCTCTCTGGATAATGCCAGCAGAGCAATTTTTTTTTTCCAAAAAATCGTTGGCCACTGTTATGCATGTCCCTATGTTTTCCTTTTTTTCATAAATTAATTATTAAACAGATATGAACATTCAAAAACCTAAAAAATTGGCCAGATTTTCGGCTGCGTTCATACATCCAGAAAACAAATTTTACTAGATTATATAAAAAAAGAAAAACATAGGAACACTGCCAAAGCCTTTTTTTAATTTTTAATGAAAAAAGTAGTTAAATCGGTTAAGTATTGGAGAAGGAATCAGGGGTCTACGAATCGTTGATTTTGTGTACTTTAAATAGGTATTTTCAGTCCAAGCTGCAGCTGTCTCTATTGCACTCCGCGGGGGGAGGCTTGATAGATGGAGGCAGCAATAGATTTTACAAATACCTATTTTTCAATTGTCTAGGACTTGGTGTTTCCTCTTAATATGTGATGATCTTTGATCATCTCAACTCTTTTCCCATGAGCATTAAACTCGCTAGTACATTAAAATATCCAACCTTGAAGGGTTTCAAGCACAATGCGCATTGATTTTATTATATTTGGTTTAGTAATCTGTATTCAGATCGCGTCCGATATGAAAGCGGGTTCGACGTCAAAGGAGCAATATAGACTGTGCATTCGCAATACAGGCCCTTAAATCTTAGATATCGAACGTCAACGCTAACCTAACTGTATGGGATCATTTTGTATGTATGTAAAACTCTTTATTGCACATAATAATAAAAAATAACAATTTACAAGAAAATAAGTAACATGTACAAAGGCGAACTTATCCCTTTAAGGGATCTCTTCCAGTTAACCTTTGAGCGATTGACAGGACATTTGAGTCGAGAGTAGACACACAAAAGAGTAGATAGGGCAAAAGAAAACAAATAAATATAATAAACACAAAACAATATATGCATATACAAAAATACATGTTAAAAAAAAAACACACACACACACACACTTACGCATACAATGAACATAAACCCATAGATAGAATATAACTAGGTATACACTCAAAAGGACACACAGTATGTTATTTTGTATGGGTAAACTCAATTCCCTTCAGTGGCCCAGATTTAGTTTATCCCTCCCTGTCTCTGTCAAACTAGTGTCATAAGAAAGGGACGAACAGAGAGATAAACTCAGATAAACTACCCTTGGCTGGTCATTTTAGGATCACAGTCGTGGGAAATGGGAAAGCGGAAACGAGGTCCGCTTTCACATGAAAATGTATGACACAACTCAATCAATATGAAATTAAAATATGTTCGAGTACTATAAGTAGGTATACTAGTTTGTACAGTATTTGACATTTGTGTATTATGTTGCAGAACGGTAATTACAAACTATCAGACGCCCGCGACTTTGTTCGCGTAGAATCAGTAGCCTATGTCCGTCAGGGATATAGTAGCTTTTATTAGTGGAAGAATTTTCGGAGTTAGTTCAGTAGTTTTAGAGATTACCCCCTAAATACAAACGAACAAAAAACATTTGTGTAGATTATGTAAATCAGTGTAGATTACTTTTAATTCTGTTGTTCTATAAAGTTGATAAAACAAAAAAAAGCTTGTTTCTAGTGTTGCCATAAGCTATATGTGGTGTTAAACATCTTAATGGTGCTATTTCAAGTTTTTTTTTAGCACACATCTACACCGTCAAAGGAACATAATGACCATATAAAATGGAACACATTGATAAATTCGCAGGGTATAGTAGTGGTAATGTGGCGAAACTGGCAAACACAAGGCACGGAGTGCTGAGGTTGCAGGTTCGAGTCCTGTTATTACCCAAATTTTTCTTTGTGTTGTCATTATATTTTGTTGAAATCTTTCTGTAAAATTTTATTGGAATAAACCCTTTTCATTTCATTTCATTTCATATGTATATTTAAATACATGTAATATCCAAAGACTCGGGCACAAATATTCGTATCTAACATACAAACATTTGCCCCACCCGGGCATTGAACCCGGAACCGCACCTTTGAAGTCAGGGTCATTAACCACTAGGCTATCCGGCTTTGTACCATTCATTCTTTAAAATGGTAAAATACTAAACGAATCGGCATCACATCCGGCTGAATCGCGTGCGCACTGAATGCGTATTTATTTTTACTATCGCCAGCAGATATGGGATCGATTAGCAGTTTTGGCTAACAGTAATCAATGTCCGCTCAAAACCTGGCCACGGGCCAGCCGCCCAACAACAATTATTTGGCTCGGTCACACAAATAAAGAATGGATGACTCTTTTACCACATGAATAAATACCTCATAGAGACAAAGCCAGGGTCAGACTAGGCCAAGACCCGGGAGACATTTTGACATAGTATCTAAGTAGCTATCCGTTCTTTTTTGTCATCAAACCTTCGGCCGCTTTTAAATCACGCAACCGATTTTGATACGGTTTTCACTTTCATTTCATTTTTCACTGAAGGTTTTTATGTATATTACATTCCAATTGTATCCGTGCAAAGCAGAGGTAGGTCGCTAGTTATAATATATTTCCCTCTGTGTATGAATGATCTGTCGTACACGTAAGTCGTGGGCCCCTTATCCTACCTACTCCCAAGTAGGTAGGATAGGGGACCCAAATACCACCTTGACTATTTGATGAGTTCGCTACAGGACAAAGGTTCACACAACCGAGCTCAGATAGGTATGTTACAACGAGGCGCATCGGTGTGTGCGTTGCCCCTGAAGACCAAGGCTGAGGCCCGTGTGGTTGTAATCATTGATCCAGAATATACATCTATATCTATTCAGTTTAAACACGTTCACTAAATGCCTCCAAACTTAGTTAGTGCTTATTTCCTCTCCCCTTCAGTACCCCCCTTTTCTATCGTAGCACGTTTGTATGAAGCATTGCCTCTGTGGTGCATTAACTCATATGCTGTTAGTCTCTATTACAGTTTGCAATTCTGCATTCGCAGTTCTATTTGGATTACAGAATTGGAATCCCAAAATGAATCAGAAATCAAGTTCCGCGTAGAATATTATTAGGCAAACTCATTTGATATAACATTCCAAAACAAGTCTGATTTTCAGACCTAGCCTATCTATTGGTGGAATGGAATAGGTAAGAGGTATTAAATAACTTTACCGACCGGGGCCGCTTAGTGGTAAGTGGCCCAGAGTACAAAACTAGAGGTTCATCATCATCATCATCATCCCAGCCACAAGAAGTCCACTGTTGGACATAGGCCTCCTCCATGGATTTCCAATGTGGCCGGTTGGAAGCAGAATGCAACCAACGCCTTCCTGCCACCTGTACGAGGTCATCGGACCATCTTGTGGCTGGTCGTCCTACGCTGCGCTTGCCAATACGCGGCCGCCATTCGAGAACTTTCCGACCCCATCGGCCATCAGTTCTCCGTGCTAAAACTAAAACTAGAGGTTGCGACTACGATTTCCGCAGGACGGTGATTTTTTAATGAAGGATATATGTATGTTTGTACTTTGTACCTAAGACCTGGCGTCGTGACTGTTATACTTAGATAAATATGTATTTGTCAGTATATCAGAAATCATCAATAATCATGGTATCACCACCTAATGAACACCAGCAGCATTATTTGATGTCTTATTATTTACCATAATATGAATGAAAATGAAAATGAAGAATTGTTTATTGAGAACAAAATACGAAAAATACAGTAGTTAATATCCTATGGACGCCAAACTAGGCTGGGGCTTTATCTTGGGACCAATGGGAATAATCTAAATTATCGTAAAACTATTCAATCCTTGCTGAAAAATGAAATATCCGTTTTTTAACCAAAAGAATTAATGTTTGTTCCAATCACTCATTTTTCGCGGCGTGGCTTACAAAACTTTGATAATGTTTCTTAACAGATTACCTAAATTATTACACTATTACATAACATATACTTACTTATAATTAGTATGGATACTTATGAAAGTATCAAAACTAACACACTTTGTTCATTTGACGTGTCAATACGGGCCATGAATAATTAAAATTGCAGCCTCTTGCAATAAATTTTCTTCCCATACGCCTTGCGCAGACGCCGAAAACAAGCAATAGTGTGCAGCCCAGTTAGGAGCCATTTGCATGGTGCGAGTTCGAGCATTCGACTTGCATTAAGGGCCATTTACATGGTACGAGTTCTCGCATGCAAGTTTGACTACATTGCGGGCTACCGAGGTACGATGTGACCGAACGATTGATTGAGCCGCGCAATGTAATGCAGATCGCTTACGATTAGTTGCTCCATGTGGCCCCAAATGGCCCCTTACATTGTGGGATTAGATCGATCGGTCGATCACATGATTTCTTGATCCGAACTACCGAACTCATGCCATGTAGATGGGGTCTATTCTCTAAACGCATCAGCGTCAAGCTAGAGGTTGCCTAACTGCACAAACCGCCAAAAACATTAATAACATTATAGAAATAACCTTCCGCTGCGATTTGTGCCGAAACCAATATCGTTTGTTATGCTCGCACTTTACTAAGAGCTACTGTTTGAGACAACAGGACTAACGAACATTTCGCACTTTTAGAATAACGATAGTGACCTAATTCTACAGGGTGTACATTTAGCTTTACAAATAGCTAAACACTTAAGAACCTTGTCGTAGTAACCTATAAAATGAGAGTTGATCGAATTTGTCACATTACTGACAGCGACAAGGTACTGAAATGTTCAGCTACTTCTGAGGCAGACCGTACGACAGATAATGATCTAAAACCAAGATTTCAATTTTCGGTGCTGTCTCTTACACCCTGTATATTGTAACATTTTGAGTTTGAGTCATACATAAGAATACTTTGGTTGACCATGTTCATCGACTCTTTATTAAAACAGAGCTCTATGTGGAGTAGAAAGGGACAAACTTTATCCTCGAAAGGCCCTAGTCCTACATATAGGATGAATGTCAAACCGACGTTGAACTCACTGTCTCAAACGATATAGTTCAAAATTCATACAACGAAATTTGACGTGGGCCTTACGAGGTTCTATTTGAATTTTGTTTTTGTTCATAAAGTATTGGCAACAAAAATCGCAGTGGAAGTATTTTGTGCCCCAAACCGTATGAGATTGTGTTCACGTGTCTTTTCTGGTGCAGCTGACGAGAACGGCTCCATCTCGGAGACGATCCCCGACCGGCCCGTGGAGCTGAAGAACTTCCCCAAGCTGTGCGAGCAGCGCCGCAAGTTTCCCGTCCTTTACAAACTCGAGTTCCAGGTATGTGTGGATACGCCTTTATATCCTGTTCACCATTTCTTTGACACCGCATGACCACAGTTTATATATAAGCAGTAAGGAATCTACGTACAAACGCTCGAAACCGGCGCACTCACACAGACGCACGTTCAACACGACCGCTAAGCGGTTCCCGTGGTGCTATCAGTCGCAGCTGCCGCGTCGAGATGAGAGGACAAGCTTTGCGTTTATCGTTTATAGTGCGCAATCTTTTTAAAGATGCCAAAAAGTATTGCATCGTACTCGACTTCTTCAAAACTGTAGCTTTATTTTTTTTCTGACATCTTAAAATGTTGCTGTATTTTAAATTACTCAATTTTATTTGTTAACTCGTTAATTTATTTCATTATTTGATCATTATAGAACACAAGTGAAGGTTGTTATAAATAATTAAATTTTACAAAAATTAAGAGGACAACCCTAACGCTCCACCGGAGCGTTGGTATCTGTCTCAATAAATAGGCCTAATTTCGGTACTGCTTTATTTATATACTGTGCATGACTTAGAATATGATAAAGGTAACGCAACGGGGGTTGGGGTCACGCACACTGTTAAATGTCACGTGTGTACTGGAGAGTTGCGTTGGAATTTTCACATTTTCATTTTGTTTTGCACGGCGCTGTGTAGTCGTCTGTGTAATCGTTCACCTCAAGTTTCGTTGCGTTACCTTTACCCAAGGTTAAACTAAGTTTCAATAGTGTTTATTACATACATGCTACTATTTATACTTGCTAGGGTAATAAAAGCTAAGTGCTAAAGAGTCAATGTCCGCATGCTTTATTACCCACTTGAAAAAACGCATTAAGGCTAGGCGAATAAAAAGTACGAACTTAACCTCCCTTGATGTTTTTTGTTACAATTTGTTCAAGGTTAAGGACTGTGGGATCGGGGTCTATTTTGATAAAAAACAATTGTAATTTTCACCTATCCACAAAAATTTCTCAACCGCTCACTAGCACTAGTATTAAAACCATGTCTAAATGGCTTTGGCATAGAGATTATATTTCGTCCTAAGCATATTATTATTTACACTTCGTATAACCTCCACTACACCGTCAAAATGGCGCGAGTGAGGTAGTGCCTATATATTAGCATACATAAGTAAGCATTATACTCATAATTTCACTAAATCGCACTCTGACGTTTCGCAACGAATGTCATATTTAGAACGATGCGTTTGGTCACCCGTACCTACTCTCGGTGATATCGTGGAAACCTACTAAGGCAACAGCGACGAGCTCAACGCTGCAGCGGCCTGTCTTGTTCTAGCACGCTAACTCGAGTGAGACAACGAGCGATACTAAATTGCACTGCTATTGAAATTAAAATGCTATGCAATAGCAACACAAAGAAAAATGAGGGTAATGGCAGAACTCGAACGTGCAACATCAGCATTTCGTGCCTTGCGTTTGCCTGTTTCGCTACATTGCCACTTTTACACTTTTTTTTACTTTTTACAATTTTTCTGTTGTCATTGCATAGCATTTTAATTTAATAATTTGAATGTTAAACATTTAAAAATTAAAGTCGATGGAAATTTCGGTTATATAAATTGCACTGCTATTTGTTTTTTTTTTAACGGAAATCAATTCCCAACATTATACGTCCACCTCTCGCACTAGACCCAATATTTGCCAAAACCATTTCAGCTCTAAAATACAAAACTATACATACAAACACCGACTTTCAAATTCCCAGACTTGCCCCGTTATTCCTTAACCACAACAGCGATATCTTCGACGCCGAGGCATCACTCTGTCTCGCTTACACATGCTAGTGTGTTAGAGCAAGACAAGGCGATACTTCGCGGACGTCACATTTAAAATATCAAACCAGGGCAGACGTTGACAGCGTTGACACACATTCATAGTACAGCACTTCCCGCTCACCTAGTTGGTTCTCCGCCAGCAAACTTCCAATCTGATAAATCAGATTAATGCGTGGCTGCCTAATGCCATCACTTCCACATAGTGAATAAAGCTTAAGAACACCCTTAAATCAGGTAGTAAGTTTCTTGGAAGTTGCGTGAAAAGTCTTTAAGTAAAGCGTCTTTAACTACGGACATCATAAGTAGCCTTAACTTAAAAATTAAGTATTTTAAAATAGCCAAAGTATTAGTGCTTGTTGAATACGTTTTGTAACTTTTGTGTGTCTCATTTAAGTAAGGCATATTTAAAAGGCTATCAGGCGGCTTTTTGGTATTTATGAATAATTTGTTTCCTAATTACTCAATGTGTGCGATCCAAGATACGAAACCACTTCTTTACAACACTTTGAAGTCGCAGGACTTAACTCTACCTGATGACTGTATAATCTGCTTATATTTTTGTATCAAAACATCGTAAGGAACCCTGCACATTAATGTAAATTCATGTCTAACCATGATTTTATCGGTTTGGTTTCCCTGTGACAAGGCTTACGGAGGTCAGACGGCAGTCGCTCCAATGTAACAACCTGAACTGCTAAATCTGGGATCATGGTCAAAGCGTACCCCGGACTAAGAAACGGGAAAAGGCACAAAGAGAATAATGAAAATTTAAGTCGCGTTTGTTTCAGCACTCATGCTTTCGTTAATGACCCCGGCGTAACCCGAGATTGGCCGAAGAAACCCGAGTTCCCCCGACGTTCGGCGATAATTCTGCGTTACGGTCGCAGAGGAATTACGAAGCACCAGGGTTATAGACAGTCGTACCTACATACAATGGGAACATGCGTACGAAATGAATTTGGCTAAATGTGCATTGTTGTCATTTTCCTTTTATTATAAAAGGAGAGATAGACAGGCCGACGGTCCACTTAATGGAAGATGGACCGTAAATGTAATGTAGTAAATAAAAAATTGTAGTTTAAATCAATATTCAAAAGAAAAAGATGTATTTATAAATGCATTTGTAAATTAAAATTATATTTTATGGAACGCTTACCGCATTTGCAGCATATTTTATTACGGGACTCATACTGCCAAATAAAGTAAGAATAAATATCGAATGATAACGTCACTACATAACTAATAAATCTATGGAACATTTCAGGTCCAGCTGATTTAGAGCATTTTTAAACCATGATTTGTTCATTAGTATGACAAGTAGAAAGATTTCTAAAGTGCAGAAACATATTTTTTCAAAAGCCTATCAACTGTAATGCTCCACGAAATATGCGCAAGTTCCCTATTTTGTTGTACTAATCTCGTTGTATGACGTCGACATTAACGTCGGAATTGATGGAATAAAACCGTTGTTTGCCGTGTTAATTACATTTTTTAGGGTCTACACGGAATAAGGGAATCGTTAACGTTTTCTTTGCCCTACGCAAGAACGTTTTAGGTTTTTTTAGGGTTTCGAACCAAAGCCTGGGGAAAAATTATTTTGTATTGATGTATCAAGTTTCATTTCTTTTTAATGATTTTAATAAGTCCGAGAAAATGAAGTAATGAAGGCTTTTGACTCTCTGTCCTTTGCATTAACGAATATCCGTCAATAAACGAAGTATTTAGTATCATTTTAATACCTGTAAGTTTAATTAAGTGATCAAGGGCTCGTGTTAATATGGGATAACATACCAAAAATTATACCTACGTGATAATAACACAAGAACACTAACCTACAGTACCCGGCAGTAAATATTGCACATCGGCTAGTTCGGCTTCGTATAGCGTCGTATCTGTCGCACGCGGGTGAGTAACTACAAACCCGAAACTAGCCGATGTGCAATATTAACTGTCGGGTACTGTACTCAAAGTAAGCAGTGCTTTAATAAGCAAAGAAAACAACCAATTGAAGCGACAGAATATTTGCCACTCAGCAGAAATAGTAGCACAAGAGTGCTGAACAGGCAAGTTTTGCTGAGAACTGCAGGTTACCAGTTACCGCTCTTTATACTTTTATATGGAATAGGAAAATGCGGGGTACTTGATGGGAAGTGATCCCGCCCAAGGGAACCTGCTGCCCCAAGAAAATCACTTATCCGTTTAAGAGGAGTGTGAACCCAGCGCTCTCCATACAAACGGCGATAACGTTTTCCACCCTCTAAACGTTAACCTATAGCCATGATTTTTTTTGTATGTTATCATTATGCCCTAGAACTAGGTTTGTATGTTTTGATTTTTTAAATATTCTTAATAGTTTCAAAAATATTGACGCTTTTGTGTTTTGTATGAAACTCCTAAAATGCAAATATTGACAAATCTAAGAAGAATATGAAAAAAATCAAAACATATAAACCTAGTTCTAAGGCATAATGACAACATAACAAAAAATCATTGCCATAGGTTAAGGTTTAAAGGGTGGAAAACGTTATCGCCGTTTGTATGGGGAGCCCTTTTTGGGGCTGGGGTCACACTCCTCTTAATGGGCCTCCGGATCTCTCACTGCACGCTACTACTTCACTCCGGTATTCTGCTAGAGTGTGGTACTACTTCAGTTGAAGCAGCCCACTGGATGCAGTAACTGGTTACAGTCTAAGATACCAACGTAAATTACTTTCCTAAGAATTGTAATTATACTAGCGAACCGCCTCAGCTTCGCATGGATGCAATTTACTACAAAAATAAGTCTAAATTTAATAAGAATATAAAAACTTCCGTAATAAATTCTCTAAATGACAGTAAAAACCGTATCAAAATTCGTTGCGTGGTTTAAAAGGAGAAAGCAACCGAAGTTATGAATACAAAGAGGAATGGATAGCGTCTTTATTGTATACTACGAGTATGTAAATATAAAGAAGAACGACATGAATGTAAGCGGCTTGCTTGAGTGCTCAGTCAGTGCGTCCAATAAACACGCCTATGGCAGGTACGATCAAAGCCTAATTTTTAATCTTGAAAAGCCCAAAACGTGGCAAAATTATTAAAGTCTTAAGTGGAAAAGTTAGCAACTTCTTTAAACTAACTTGACCGGGCCTTTGAAATAGTAGCAAGTTCTAGCAAACTTTAAAGCGTTTGGTCCCATGACATTTCATTTAAATTTTCGCGTAACTCAACTTTTTAAGGGTGCTGTTTATTAGTTTCCCTCCTGATAAAATGGAAAACACTATACTGATCACATTTACACCCCTTAGCGTGTCCCTTCTGTCGCCACGTAAGTTCAAATACAAATTGGAAAACGGTTTAATATTAAAAATAAGCTTTATTGAAACTGAAAATTCAAGCTGATGTAAAGGATAGTTCTGAATAGTTCGTATAATTTCTGAGGGTCCAGTCCCGGAAAAAGCCAGCTTCGTATTTATAAAAAAGTTCTGCTATTTTTCAAGAGGGTGACCGCAAGCTGCCTTCCTCCTGTGGTCGTAGTTCTTTGGCTTAACTTAAAAGCTCTTGTTGGTGGAGTAGTCCCTAGTTCTGCTTGACCTCCAACGACGGCTTCGTTTTCTGGTACGACAGGACCTTAAGCTTTTCCTTTATTTGCTGAAAGAATTGTTTTTTTGGTCTTCCATAACCTCTTCTGCCTTCTATCATTTCCTGTATGATGTTCTGTCCGTTAACCATTAAAATGTCAGTAGTTCGTAAAATAGATCTGTTAATTAAAGTATTCTACCAATTCCAAAGTTCGGGAACAGTGCTGACAGGCGTCTAAGATTCTAAGCATGTGCTAACCCTATCCGAGTGGGAGTGTGTCAATTCAAGTATTCCCAGAGTTCGTCAACTTTGCACTGACGAAGCATCGAGTCTATAACTTTGGAAACGAAACTTTCTGACAATTTAGTTAACTAATAACTACCTCGACTCGCGACTGCAGTCTGGCTGCCGAACTCAGGCGTTTAATTGCATTCTACTTCTTCGCTTAGCAACGATTTGTTAAAGAATTCAGAAAGCAAAGAACGAAATAAAATGTCACTTGTCACAGGTTATTAAGTGCAGTCAAAGAGGTAAAATAAGTTGCCATGCTCAGCATGCACAGCATTACTAAATGGAGGCCATTTTGGCTTCATAATATTGTCAAAGGTTCATTAATCTTGGACAATATTATACATTAAGTCTTATACATTTATGTCTGTGTCTTTCTGTGTTATTAGCTGTATACATATAGCTATAAACTGAATAAATGACTTTCCTTTTTATTATTATTGCCAAGAGAGTGAGAGCTTGTAGAATTCTTTTTTACCTCTTCGACTCATCAGCTACTTAATACTATTATTTATTTTATGCTCATAGTGCGTAAAATGAACGGTAGTAAGATGATCGTGTGTGCTTTTATTTTCTTTGGTACTTCATTTTATAGTAAAGTCACAGAATGTATAATACTATATCGTTCAGAATGAACACGCATCGCCTCGTCCCCTAAATTAACTAAAAACTGACGAGTAAGTAAGTTTGTATGATGTAGACATATAGCCGCCACGTAGGGTAGAATTAAGTACCATTTCATGAAATATTAGTTCTTTTTTATACTGAAAACTAAAATAAACAAAAAAAGAAACGTTGAATTTTTACCCCAAATATAATATTAAAGCTTGATAACTTCTAACCTTTAATAATATGCCACCTAAAATAACAACAACAACAAACACTCTTTATCTATATATATAAAATTCAAAGTCCTGACTGACTGGCTGACTGACTGACTGACAAGTAAACAAAAATAAAGGAACACATACAGGGAAATTTTACATGGGATTCAACAGGCGGTCTTAAAGCTAAGCAGCGATGAAACATAATTAACAATTACTGGCATGACACATGTTTTCTTTAAAAAAACATTCAGACCGATCCACCCATTCTAGAGGGACGACGGTAACGAAGATGCACTTAGGCTTTAAAACCGATAGCAAAATTTATCTTCCAGATATTTAACAAATTAATAAATAGGTTGCAAATCGGAAGAGCAATTTGTGTATAGTTTTAAACGTGAACTAGGAACATAAATATCCGGGTTAAGCTCCGCCGACGTGGCTCTCTGCTCGTACGGCTTTACCCAGCTTATCTTAACGGAGGCAACTCCAAAATATCTTAACTTTTCACGGTATTAGTGTATCGGAAAATTATTAGTGAAGTGCTTTATCCGATGCTACTGTTTTGTATCGTAATTAAGGCCAAAGTTTAGGGTCACACACTAGATTTTTTGACCAAAACGTGTCATAAATCATAGGCGTAGTGGTTGAGTGACACTTTAGCCGGTTGCTGGTTACGCGGATCTGTCGGCTCAGCCGGAGTAGTACCACCCTCTTACATAGTACCGGGGTGAAGTAGAAGCTTGCTGCGGTTTATGTGAGAGATTTAGAGGTCTAATATTGGACTTAAAAGCCGGCAACAGTCGACTCCTTTACACGGATGTTCCATGCGACAGATGTCCCGTATAAGGTATGTTTTGACATAAATTGTTTTGAACACTTCGCGATTTACACACATATTTATAACGTTATCGGGACTTTAACGCGATAAAAACATTGTTAATTCACCTCGACGTTTCGGCAATGTTTCAACGGCCGTGGTCACGAGTAGGCTCAACCCCGTCGGCCGTTGAAACATGGCCGAAACGTCGAAGTAAATTCACTGTGTTTTTATCGCTTTAAAGTCCCGATAACGTTATAAATATGTTTTGACATACCTTATACGAGACTTAACGGCCTTTGAGGGCTGGTAATTAATACGATCTATAGTTTAAATAAAGGAACACGGCACTAGTAAGTGAGCGTAGTTAATATGCCTTTTCAAAATTCCAATTTAAGTTCCTATACAATAAAAGTCTAACGATGCCGATTTTTTTCGCAACATAAAAGCAGCAGAAAATAGATTCCAAGTAATCAACGGTAGGCAGTACTGCTAAACATTTTATATTCCTTGCCCTTTGATCCCGTGGGATGAAAGAGACGCTGGCTGATAATCTGGTCAATATTTGGAGGCTCGTAACGGGAAATTGTTGACGATACCTTACTGCGCAGTTCTTAAAACAATCTCGGTTAAGGTGTACTTATACAAATAAGGAAGTAGAACACGAAACAGGCATTCTAAAGCATGAATGACAAACTTATGTGGCACGCGACGTGACGCTAGAATATTGCGAGGCTACAATTTTATTTGGTAAATATTTTTTTAAATTTGCGTTATGCTTTTTTGACATGTAGATACTCGTTTTACGTTCCTACGTAGTATAAAAAACCTACTATTTATATTTATAACCTTTTATTAAATTATTTTACTTTCGACTTTAGCTTTGGTATTTTTTTAATGATTAGAAAAGTATGCGCCACTAAAAAATTCAAAGCTTGCATACCAAGTCCCTTCCTTTGCTACCCTTGATATGAACTGGTTGCCTAATTTCAAAATGGAGTGAATATTTTGACTCTTTTGACTCTGTTTGCAAGGAAACTTTTTTTTTCCAAATGTTTTATTTGCAATAAAGTTGGGTAGCAACCTTTAAAATTTCTAAAATCTTCAAACCGATGCACTTTGTAGTTTCTGAATTATGCTGCTGTGACAGACAAACGAAGGGTTCCTTTTTACCCGAGTGCGGGACGCAAAGGTGGGTAATATGTTTACCAGCCTATAGTTATGTATGTATGTTTGTTCCTTTGTGGCGATGTAGTTTAACATTTTGATACTCAACCCTAAAAATAGAAGCAATTGTTTTTACTGTAAATACTTTTTGATAACATTACAGTGCGACGTAAACAGGAAGTTAGAGTAACATCGCAGTAACAAATTTTAACAATTTAATTATTTAATAAATTTTACCCTTTGTTCGCTAAATGAAGCAAAACATACCAGGCCCGCAAACACTCTGATCATCAGCGTTTTGTATTTGTAATTACTTTAATTGTGTCATGAATTTGCGTCTTTTGCGGGTGGTAGGACCTTGTGCAAGGTCCGTCCGGATCGCTACCACCATCTTGCTCGCTAATCCTGCCGCTAAGCAGCAGTGCTTGTGCACTGTTGTGTTCCGGCGTGGAGAGCAAGACAGCCGGTGCAATTACTGGCACAAGTGGTATTCCATCTTAGCCCTCTGGGTTGGCAACGCATCTGCACTCTCTTTGTTGTTGCAGGTGTCTATAGGCGGTGGTGATCACTTACTATCAGGTGACCCACTTGCTTGTTTGCCTTCCTATGTTGTATAAAAAAAAATTGCTGTTATTTGCATTGTTTTACATTATTGTTCTAATGTTTGTACATGGGCAATAACAAATGTTAGATACAAGCGGTTGCGCTCGCGTCGGAAGTTTTATTTTGTTTTCGTGAAGTAGCTTTATCTTCAACTATACTGGTCAACTATCTTTGTGAAACATGCATGTTGTTTCGTTAGTTTGTTTTAAACAAAAATATGCATTTCGCTTAGAAATAGTAAAAAGTGGCCAAAATAGGAACTTGAACTTTTTTTAAAGTATTGTTGCTATGTTCAAGCAATTTAGGCTAAAAATGTGATACCAATTGAATTACCAAGAATACCTAGCGCCTACGTTTGATTTATCAATATTTCTAGACGGTCTGCACAAAAATAGAACATAAAAAAATTAAGAATAAGGCATGCAATTTTCTATGTGGCCAGTAACGTATGACTTTTAAATATGTAAGCAAAGCTCTGTGTAGGTACATTCTTAACACTGGCCACCTATTAAAATTATTTGTTTAAAAAAACATTTTCATTTGTTTCAGAAATTAGCAAAATTACCTACGATATTTTTAACAACATTAGGCACTGGTCCCACCAAGAGCGAGGAAGCGATTAGCTATCGACTATTTTCTCGCTCAAGAAACGAACAAAAGATAAAGATCCCCGTGTCGGTAAAAGAGAGAGATATATTTATAGTTCATCGCTGGCTGTTCACACTGCTGGCGAGGACTCTCCCTTCACTAGTTGATCGCAGCGATAAAAGCTATAAACGATAAAACTCGCTCAGCGGTACTCGCCAAGCGATGCCCGCTTGCCACCAGAGAGTATGACCAGTGTTGCCAGGTTCATTTTCGAAAAATCAGAAGATGCAACTAGAAAAAATCAGTAGATAGAAAAAAAAACAATTTGTATATAACCATATACAAATACGCAGAAGTGAAATAAAGATGGTATCGCTTTCTCCATGAATCCTATAAAGTGATATTTAATTTAGTCATGTAATCATTTATAGCAGGGGTGGCCAACAGGTCGATCGCGATCGACCGGTCGATCGCGACTGTTGGACCAGTCGATCGTGGCAAGGCAAAAAATATAAATACGTAAACCAGACTGTCCCACGTAATCACCTACTGCTGGACGCAGATAGATCGCGCAGAGTCTCGTTATTGAACAAGAGATCTTGGGTCCAATCAAGTTGGCCACCCCTGATTTATAGGATTCATGGAGAAAGCGATACCATCTTTATTTCACTTCTGCGTATTTGTATGTGGTTATATACAAATTGTTTTTTTTTTCTATCTACTGATTTTTTTTAGTTGCATCTTCTGATTTTTCGAAAATGGACCTGGCAACACTGGTCATACTCTCTGGTGGCAAGCGGGCACATGTCCACCCCGTTAAGTCCATTTTACGATGACAATTTTATAGTGCCAACCAAACCATGATAATTTTGTGTGTCATTTCACTCAGGTTTTTATAATGAAATGAATGAATGAAAATGAAAATGAAAAATTTATTTTGCAAGTAGGCCATATAGGCTCTTTTACATGTCTGAATCTACTAGCGCTTCGGAAAATGGAAGAATCTGCTGAGAAGAAACGCCGCAAGAAACTCAGCAGTTTATCTTTTTTTTTCTTCTCTTTTGAAAACAAGATTACAGAGCAATATACACAAACATAACAATAGTTCACATAAAGTGTGAGAAAAAAAAAAAAAAAAAGATAATAAATAGCACAGCAAGCTTTAAGCACATTGAACGAACTGGCACTAGTACAGATTGACCAAGAGATGTATAGGGTCCCCAGGTCAAAGAAATTAGAATCGGGATGTATGTGGTCCCTGATCAAATACTTAGTCTAAATAACTTAGAGATGTATAGTCTCTAAGGGTCAAAACAAATTAATTACCTTAATCTATGCTTAGCAGAGGTGTAAAACGCCTCCACGGTCAAATTGTACAATATTACTTGGAGATGTATAGTCTCCGAATGTCAAAAGAATATAAGAATAAAAATATTCATGTCAAAAAAAAAAAAAAAAATTGGTGAAAATCCAACAAAATCAGTAATATAACAATAACAACTCAATATATGTCTATATTTAGTTATATATATAAATATAAATAAATAGACAACACGATGAAGTCTCCCACATCAAACCGCATTTAAGTACCTACATTTTAGGCTTTTTGAGAATTACATTAGTCTTTGCAGCATGAATAGTCCGGACCCCACAAACAGCACCCGATCACGAGTATGACGCGTATCTCAGCCATCGTCTCCCTCAACCATATTGCAGGGAAGGTGGCGACCCGATCAACGACGCCACCGTAAGCAATGCCCTTTAAGCGAGCATGACATACTCAAGCAGTACGACTACAAAAGAGAAATTGAATACGGCTCGTCTGGCGAGAAACATCACAATGTGCTCCAAAATAATAATTACACTTTAATAGGATGTCATACATAATTAATAGGAATAAAATTAAGTGATAATAATAAAATAAAAAAAGATTAATGCTTAGAAATGTCACAAACATACAATTATTTATTAAAGTCAAAGATATTTAAATTAAATAGTGAACAGCCGATATTTGAATTAAATATTCACGCCTTTAGAACTGGCCAAGTCAAATCGTCGCATATATATTCGTCGACTTTGTAATAAGCTTTTTTCAATAGCGTGTTTTTAATATACCTCTTGAATGCATTTAGAGGTAATTCCCATACATCCACAGGCACTTTATTATAGAACCTCACGCAGTTACCTAGAAAGGATTTGCTAACTTTTTTTAAGCGGAATTTGGGTACAAAAAGCTTATTTTTATTTCGTGTGTTGAAATGATGGACATCACACAGTTTCTTGAAGGAATTAAAGTTCCTATGCGTATATACAATTACATCATATATATATTGTGAAGCTACTGTAAGGATGTCTATTTCTTTAAAGCGTTCTCTCAGTGAATCACGAGAGCCAAGGTTGTAGATGGACCGAACTGCCCTCTTCTGCAGAACAAAAATGGTTTCAATGTCGGCTGCCTTACCCCAAATCAGAATGCCATAGGACATAAGGCTGTGAAAATAACTGAAATAAACGAGACGCGCAGTTTCCACGCTGGTGTACTGTCTGATTCTTCGTACGGCATATGCTGCAGAACTCAATTTATCAGCAAGATTCGAAATATGTGGACTCCATTGTAAATTTCGATCCAAAGTAAGTCCAAGGAAAACAGTTTCGTCTACTAAGTCTAGTCTCTCTCCATTTAAAGTAATCATTGTATCAACTTGTCTTACATTTGGTAGTGAAAATTTAACACATTTAGTTTTTGCAGCGTTCAGCAGAAGGTTGTTAGCTGTGAACCATTTTAAAACATCTATTAGGGTCTCATTGATGTGACTGTGGTCTTCTTGTTGCCTGTTAACTTTAAAAATTAGCGAGGTGTCATCAGCAAATAGAACTATGTCACACTTATTTCGTACTAGGCTAGGTAGGTCGTTTATATAGACCAGAAAGAGAAACGGTCCCAAAATCGATCCCTGTGGCACTCCAAGCTTCACCGGTGCTCCACGTGACTGCACTCTATTTACGACCACCTTCTGGATTCTCTGGCTAAGATAGGAAAAAACAAGATTCAGTGCCTCAGGTGAGAGCCCGTAGTGCCGTAGCTTGCGCAGGAGTGTCTCATGTTCCACACAATCAAACGCTTTGGAGAGATCGCAGAAGATGCCTATTGCATCCTGCGAATGTTCCCATGCATCGTAAATATGCTTCATGAGTGTTGCAGCTGCATCTGTGGTCGAACGCCCTCTTGTAAATCCGAATTGCTTGCTATGTAGTAATTTATTAATGTTAAAATGATGAAGCATTTGGTTGAGCATGATCTTCTCAAACACTTTACTTAGCACTGGAAGTATAGAAATCGGTCGAAAATTTCCAGGGTCGGATTTGCTGCCAGATTTAAATAAAGGAATAACCTTACTATACTTCATAAGGTCGGGAAACATACACTCGTCTACGCAGTTATTAAATGTAATGGCCAGATACGGTGCCACAATATGAATGACAGATTGGATAACTTTAACGGAAGTACCCCAAAGATCCTCAGTATTCTTAAGCTTCAAGGATTTAAATGTTTTGATGATCTCGTGTGGGTCGGTATAATGAAAATCAAAGTTTAGATTTCTTACATTAGCAACCTCGTTTAAGTAAGAACCAGCCCTCACACTACATGAATTCAGGCCACGAGTAGTAGTTGAAGCTATGTTCGAGAAAAAAAATTCAAAAGTGTCCGCCACATCTAAATCTGACGTCAGTATCTTATTGTTAAGTTTGAGTTTAAAATGGCCATCACGGGGCTTTGATTTACCTGTCTCTGAATTGATAACATTCCAAACTGCCTTGACTTTATTATCAGCAGATTTAACTTTATTACTTATATAGTCTGCCTTGGCGGCAGAACAAACCTTTTTAAATAATTTAGAATATTTTTTTACATAATCAATGAAACTAGCATCTTGGCTGTAGCTCTTCATTTCATACAACTCGTACAGTTTGGTCCTACTCTTATGTATTCCAACTGTGGCCCAATCACTAAATTTTGGTTTGTTTGAGCCGTTCTTGACAGTCTTTAATTTGAAAATGTTTTCAAACTCATTATTTATAACACTAGTTAAATCCTTATATAATATGTTGGGATCACTCGTCCCTATGGTAGGCACAGGAACTTTACAGAGAATATTCTGTTTGAACTTTTCTATTCGACCTACAGTTATAGGCCTGTAGGTTAATTCTAGTTTAGGATTCTGATTGGTGATTTTAAAAGTGGCTTTCTGGCCACTGTGATCCGAGTTAAAACATTTAAATATTGCCACTTCCGTAGCTTCACTCATGCAGAAAATATTGTCTAAACATGTCGCCGTGCTGGCGGTCACTCTAGTGGGCTCATTAAACAGATGAAACAAGTTAAAAGATTTAAATAGGTTCAATAGTCTGACCGAGTTTGTATTTGTTGAGTCTAGTAAGTTAACATTGAAGTCGCCACATACCATGATGAATTTACTACTTTCAAAAATCTGTTTCAGGGCATCTTCCATTACGGTTTCAAACTGGCTAAAGTCTGAAGACGGTGGCCTGTATACGCACAGTATAATGTGGTTTTCTAATTCCACACATGAAATTTCGATAACTCGCTCAATAGAAAGCTGAACTATATTTTTACGTTCTTTACATTTAAAATCGTTTTTTAAAATAATCATGGAGCCTCCGTGAATTGCCGACTTTCTAGTGAAGGAGCTACCGATTTTGTAATTATTAAAGTTCAATAATAATTCATGTCGTTTCAGCCAGTGTTCAGTAATGCACATTACATCTACATTAAAAGCATCTAAGAATAAACCAATTTCTATTATTTTGCTGGAAAAGCCTTGTATATTTTGATGAACCAAAATAAGGTTACGTTGCTTTTCCGCTGTCTCACGCATTAGTTTAAAGCCGGCTGGCGGGCCGCGGGGGAGGCCGCGCGCTCGGCGGCTCCGGCCCCGCCGCCGCTGTCTGCTGCGTGCAAGTGCCCAGGTTCAATATTGTATGCTAGCAGCTTCGCTGTTGCTATTTTACATTTTTTTGGTAAATAACATTTGTCTCTATTTAACTGAAAACGTTTTACAAATTTGTTGCTGTCAAAAAATGTATAAGTACTATTAAAACATGTCAAATTATACAGCATAGCATTCAAATTTGAAATTTTGATGTTTTGCTCATAGGATACAGAACCCGAATACGGGAGCGCACATAAAATTATTTTATGAATACCGCGTTGCTCGACTATTGACAGTGCTCGTAGTAAGCATTCAAAGTGAGGTTTCGACAAGTCTAGACTATTACCTAACATAATAATTAGCGTCGTGGCCGTGTTAAAATTGTCCTTTGACAGTCGGTCGGCGAACTGCTGAAGACTCGCACCGCGGAGGCATTGATTTACGACCCTCTGCCTCAACAGCTGGCCCAGCACGGATCCAAATCCCACGCCAATCTCGTCGGAGTAGATGACAGTAGTGGCTGTGGGAGCCGCCGCAGGTGCCGTCGCTGGATTCGTTGTAGCGAGCGGGGCGCCGGGCGCTGGGCGCGCCGGGGATGCTGCGGGTGCCGGGGCTGCGGGCGCCGCACGCGGGGCCGCCGGGGCCGCGGGCGCGGCCGTAGGAGGGCGCGCGGGGGCGGGGTGCTGCGCCGGCGTGGAGGTCTCGACTGGCACGGCGCTGCGACTCTCAGCGAGCGAGGTTTCATGCGAACAAATACAAATATGATTATTCAAGAGAGAATCGAAGCGTTCTTCATTATAGCGACACATATCGACGAGCTGCGTCGCGGCGCTCACGTGTTCGCTGATCTCCCGCTTGCTGCTTTCATACTTGGCATTGATATCTCTGAGCGCCTCTTCTAGTCTACTGATTTTGGACTGCAAGGTCTGTGTCGTACTATTATATAAATAATTACTAGCTTCTAATTTACTGCTACTTAATTTTAATTTGTTAACTAAATTACGACGTTCTTTTATTAATTGTACATTTTTTTGTAGACTGTACTTAGAATTTGTAAGCTTTTGAGTACGCCTCATAAACTTCTTTATTTTAATATATTTTTTAAATTTATTATTACTTACAAAATAGCAAGATGCAGTTGAGTCATCTTTTGTCAAGTCGACAGTGGTTAGGATAGAATCCGAATGGGATGTTGTCAGGGACCCGATGCTGGTACTATTTTCCAACATGTCTTCGTACAAGCTTTTACCCATCAGCTCTTCATACAAGCTATCAGTCTCAGCAGTCCGATGACGCTCACATTCACTTTGAAGGTCATTTATGTCTCTGTGGGCCTCATTCAGCTCCCGCTCCAGGTCATATATGCGGTTTAAAGCTGCTTCGTGACTAGCTGTACATTCTTTGAAGGATTCCATTCCAGCTTGCATATGCAGCAGCTGGTCAACAGTATCCTTATGCTGGGTGTCAAGCTCTGCCAGTTGGTTTTTTAACTCGGTGTTCTTTTTCACCACTTTTGCCACTTCCTCCTCGCTGTCTTCTCTTTCCTTCATAAGCTGGTCACACAAGTTCTTGGAGACTTTTAACTCCTTGAGGGCTGCTCTTAGTTGCATTTCCTGCTGGCGCGCCACGGCCTTGCGGGTGAGCACACTGGAACTCATTTCGGCTGCAGTTACTATGATGCACTGGAAACCAATAAATGGTCGAGTTAATTGAGGTAGGATTATGGAAAAAGTACAAAAATACACAAATATTTATGTTTTAGTTGAATTTGTAAATTAGAGTTTCAATCCCTGTGACAACTTTTATCTTATTATAAACTTAGTTTCCACTATAATCAAATTAAATGTTAAATTGAACAATGGTCATAAAAAAGCCTTATAAAAATAGAATTAGGCCAGTAATACAAGTATCAGTTATTCTTTAGCTAGATAGAACACTGGTCAAAGCACAAAATTTAAATTTAAATTCTGTTCACTCAGTTAGTCAAGTATAAGTATATTATACAACTGGCAGTTGACCCGCAACCTACAGTAACAACACAGTTCTTTTACTTGCCACAGCACAACTGAACACTGAATAAAGATGGAAAATAGCGAGGTCAAAAGGTCACCTATAAATAAGGCAAGAGAAAAAAAATAATAATAAAAAAGAAATGAAAAATTTAAATAGGTAACAAATTTAACTAACAAAATACAATGCTGAGAGGATGACAAAAGGGCAAATAAACAGTAAGGGGGGAAAAAAAATGTTTTATATTTAAGTATAAGATATAAATAAAAGTTTAAAGGATAGTAGCATTAGTAAGAATAGTATTTATAATAAGAAGTAAAGCCCAGTGTAAAACAGCTGGCCGGGTCAATGACATCTAATGTGAGGTTAAGATTTCAAAATTGTATCAATTTGTTAAGGCCTTGTATGTGATTAAGGGGCTAAAATGCATACAGTTTCATACGAATGTGCACTGACAATACTACTTTATGTATAATACAAAACAATACTTCCCTTTTTCACGATGTAAATTTGAATATGGTCCGTTGCGATGACGTTTCACCAATAGTGTATATTTTCTTCAGAAATAACACTATTTGATTCTGACCACTTTACGCAAACACTAAGTGGTATCATTTACACAGTTTCTAGTTATTTGAACTACTTAATACTAATTATTACTAATTAAATAATTTAATAAATTAGCTGCCCAGATTTTGACGACTGGACGAGGCAGTGTTGCCAGCCTTCTTTTATATTACAAATTACATATCATATTTTAAAGAAAGCTAGTATTTGAAAAAATCTGTAGATTTTTAGTTATGATCAGTAGATCAGTAGAATCTTGGAAAAATCAGTAAATCCCCCGAAAAATCAGGAGATCTGGCATCACTGAGTATGACTGTAGAGTCTTTACGAAAAGAGGACCGTCATAAGATTTGAGGGCGTAGCAGTGCTAATTTACGGTTTTTGTTATGTTGACAACACTGTCACGTCAATTTTGCCTTTATAGTTCGACACTAAGGATCATGATACTTGAAAATGAAGAAAAAATTAAAATGTAAATATATATTTTTTGTAAATTTATGTGATGATAAACTGAAACCTTTTTCATACTCTAAAAATAAAAATATACAAACATAAAAATAAAAATTTATTGATCGTAACCATCATCATTTGAATTTGATGTGCTTGAATCAGTTGTGTTAATCACAAATTCTTGCATATCTTCTATTATATGGTCTTGCTCCCAATATTTTGGTTCCACATGAATCACGTGATCACACTCTTTTTGCCACTGTTCTGCAGTTATGTTGCTGAAGCACTCAATTATAATTGGCAATCATTATTTAGATGAAATATTAACATTCTTAGATAGATATCACATGCTGAAATACTTTTGGTTTTATACGTAAGTGAACAATTGCTCTTCTCAAGTAGTTACAAACCGTTATTTGTGGAAAAAAAATATTCGAGAGACCGTGTCTTTACTCAGATCTGGAAAAAATTATATACATAATGTAAAAGTGTAAAGTATCAAAACTCTTTATAACTTGCACCAAACACATCAGTCAGTTTATGGTTTCACATACTTGTGTAGGTAAATTAATTTATTTTAAATTTATAAGCTTATTGAAATGTCCAGGACTACCAACTACTTAGGAGGCCTATTAAATAGAACATAAAATAGGTACCTGTAAGAGCGGATACACGTTCTGTGACTTTTTGCAAGTCGTCATTGCAGTGGTGCATTTCACGGCTTTATCTCGTTGACAAGTCCGAATAATATTAAATATGACCCTTGTATCACTATGTATAGTTTCACCCCTTTTGGACATTATTTTATTCAGAAAAACCGCAAGAAAATTCAAACATAAACAACACGAAAATAAGTTTGACAATTTTGAAACATGACAGATGGCTAGGTTGGGTTGCCATGTAAAAATCATAATGCTAGTTCCCTTTTATGCCACGGCGGTTCTTTTTCCGCGCAGACTCTATCAAAGAGTATTGTAAGTAGAATGAGAAGAGTGGCAACTCAGAGTTTTAAATAGCATGTATGGAAAGTGCTGCCGTTAGTGTCAAGGAACTGAACTAATGCAGTGTACTCCTATAGCTATAGAATAGAATAGAACCATTTATTTCAGGCTGCATAGGCCCATAGAAAAAATACCTTAAAGACTAACATACATATTTATACAACATAGATAGATAGGCATTTATACATATACGTGTGTATGCGCACCTGCGCGTGTTATTTTTAGAATTAAATGGACTCAATCAAAGTTTTGTTCTGGCAAATTTTATGAAAACTTATATAATTAAGACTGCCACAGTCGTAAAATTTGCAAGGATAAAGAAAAATTTGATGTGTACCTAAACAAGAAGAGATAACCAAGACTGTATCAACATCCAAGCAAACCTAAGAGCATTAAGAACGGGAGATGGCATTCAATGACTTACCCCTCTGCCAAAGGTATAGGCACAATGTGCGTACGCGATATAAAAACTAATTTACAATCGATTATTTTGTCAGTCACTAAATCGCCACCGAAGAGATAACAGCTCACCAAAAATGCCTTCATGTGCTATAAGCACCTGTATAATTTGTTCTAACACATCAAGTTTAGAAAAGGAGGGTAGCTAAAAACGGCAGAATTCTGTGTAAGCAAATAATCTCCCGTTCTTAATGCTCTAAGAACCAAATGAAAGCCAGAGTTGACAGTGGCCACCTCCGACGCGAGTGGCTAGCAGTCACAGATAGTTTTTTTTTTAAATTTTGTAGTTCAGTCAACAACCGACAGGAGACGCTGGTAATGTCAAAATTTATGAAGTTTTAAGTTTGCCTCGCCTGTACTGTATGCTCGCCGTCCCGTTTGAGCGAGTGGTGCGAGTAATCGCCCGTCGCACTGAAATACTCGCTTTATAGCGGAGCGACCAACAATCAGAACTACACACTCGCTCCTCGCTGCTCGCCAACTCGTTTCTAGTTTCTAGCTTTAATCGTTTCTAGTTCATCGTCGGCGGTGGGACCAGTGCCTTTGATATTAAGTTTTAAATCGTTATTTGTCATTTTAGTGTACCTAATTTTATTTAAGTGTTTCTGTTGTGATTTTGTCTTTGTGTGAATAACAAAGCAGCTTTTCTCTCTATCAGATACTTAGCGCAACTTGTTGTTTAGCCAGCTTCAGACTTCCACGAAATCTTATACTATTTTCTCGTCTAACTAAGCCGGACTAGAGTTACGTCGTTAATTCCGAAACCTTTTAGTAAACTTTATTAGACGAGTAAGTTAACTATTCGCATCGTTAGCGCGGAATTAAAAAGTTTCTTGATATTTCTAATGTTGCCATCTTTCACAGGCTGAGAAATTAGCCTATTTGACTATTTTTAGTTAGTATATATCACAAAACGTTAAGAAAGTAGTGAAAATTCGTATTTTATTTTACTCAATCTCTAAATATTTTTTCATATTTTGTGTTCATCAAGAAGTGACATAATTTTGAAATTATGTCACTTCTTGATGAACACAAAATTTGAAAAAATATTTTTAAATCAATCGTCTTGTATTCTTAAATCAAACCTTGAGGTTGACGATTGATTTAAAAATATCACGATTGTTCCTTAATCTCTACCAACGCGAGAACTGTCTAGCTGTTTCTTACGCCCTCTTTCTTTTGCAGACCGCGGTCAAAGTGGAGACGCATTCGTGTCGACACGCCACCAAGAAGACTAATCTACACAAAAACCAGAACCAAAAAGTTATACCTTGTAAGTTGAACATTTTGATCCTTTACATACAGTGGGAAAATACATTTACTTACCACCCTAGAACCCTGTCGCAATGACGCGACCCGTTAAACGCCGCGTTATGTCATACAAATGTCACGCGCATGTCTCTTCGACTAGGTTCTACGGTGGTACGTGTTTGGATTTCCTTGACTGTACATTAAAACGTAGTGGTTATATTCTCTTTGACATACATCGTTCATTCATAATTCCAAGCGCGGGTGACCATTGCTAGCGGATGGGTGCGTTCCTTGGTCAATATATTTTCCATGGAAATAATAAGTACTTATGTACACTTAGAAGGTGCATCAAATCAAATAAAGTGACCCGACCGAGATGCACTTTTCAGGAAGTTTTCTCTTTTAAATGGATAAACCGTAATGGAAATGGTGAAGTCAGATCGCATGACATGACACCTGATTTCAATACGACTAGCCAAAATTTAAAACAGTTCTCTTTTGTAATATGATGGTGTGTCAGTCACTTCGTTTACGAAATATTCTCAGCAAAGGGCTGGTCCCATCCACACATCCGTACATCCGTATTAGAAAACGGCGCTGTTTTGTACAGTCAAGGAATTAAATTTCCAACCCACCTAAGGTTCAATAGCATATAGCAAACTGTCACCATAAGAGCTATAGAGCAAGACGTTAGTTTGACATATCGACCTTAATGCATTGCGAATGTCAGACGACATTTCAACGAAATGGGTAGGGAATTAAGTTCCTTGACTGTATTTCGGCTAGCCGCGTTGTAATCCGTCTAACATGCGATCTACCAGCGACATACATACATACTTAATACTGTAACCGACATAATTTAGATATATGATCGATTTATTTTGTATATATTATTGCTCTGTAATCTTGTTTTGAAAAGAGAAGAAAAAAATTAACTGCTGAGTTTCTTGCGGCGTTTCTTCTCAGCAGAATCTTCCATTTTCCGAAGCGCTAGTAAATTCAGACGTGTAAATGAACCTATATAGCCTACTTGCAACATGTTTTTTTTCATTTTCATTTTTCATATACCTACACTTGTAAAGTGGCAGCTCCGGAAAAAACATCGCGCTATACTAAAGTAAGTCACGGCTTATTTTGGTGCAAAAAATGTTGAAACAAGGTTTAAATTTCCTTAATACCGGTCGCTGCTTGCATCCTCCAGTTGTACATAAGCACTTATTACTTCCTTGAGAACTACAGAAATGTAGAGAAAAAATCTTAAGTTTCGTAGCAGCTGCGTAGCGCTACACGAAATGCTACGAAGTATTCAGAATTATAACTAAAAATTGAGATCTGTGGTAAGAAATTTACGAAATTAGGTAGGTACTACTGATCAAATATTTCGTTGATATTTTTATGTAATTTAATCTATTGTTGTGGGATCCATAATTTTTTTTTATATGATTTAACTGTAAGATTTATACAAACATATAAAATAGACTAAGAAATATCTATAAGAAATCACGATAGTTTAAAAAGTCACGTAAAAGCATTAAATGTATGAACATTAATTCCTATATAAAAACTCAAGAGACAGCTTAAAGGTCTGTGTTTTAATATCGAAAATAAACAATTTCCTAAAATGTGGAATTATGGAAAGCATATTTTACGAAACAATAAACTTTTCAGGACTGCTATGACCTTACCACTACCACTACAATAAAGCACACCTAATTTAATTAAATGGGATCCATATGATGGTCTTTTTAAAAATCTTAAAGAAGTTTAAGGTTTTAAAAAAGTACTTTCGACATTCGAATGAATTCCATAAATTAATTGTTAATGTTCGGAAGTGCTTTCGTTTGAGGCGGAGTCCTTAAATAACAAAATAAACTTGTCAGTTTCTTAGCTTCAATCAAAGTCTAGTCCAACTAGTTGTCTGCATAATTTTCTAAAGTTACAAATTGTTTAGGCATTAGGTAACGCGCCATCTCTGTTTATCTATTGTTATGAAGTTCCGTTGAAGTGCTGACAATCGGGTCGCCGAAGCAGCTTTGTAAAACTGAATGCTTTATTGTTCAATAACAGTTTGTCTCGAGCTTGTTAGGGGAACTTTGAGACTGTTTGATCATTGCTTGTTAATATGAGCGCAATAATAGTATGAAAAGTTAACTTTTTCGGCATCGCTTGTTATTCAAACTTCTTGTTACCAGAGCATCGATTTCTGGGAATGTGCCCCCCATATCTTCTTCTGTCTTTTATTTCATATTCATATTCATTTATTTATTGTTGTCTCATGGTACAAAATAGTATGTTATTCAGACAGGTGGTGTTATCATTAAGTTGTGAGCCACTTGACACCCTGTAAGGGCACTACAATATTACTTACTAAATTAATACCATTTACCTCTTTGTAATTATGAAAAGACATGAAATTGAAATAATGACAGAGGCTAATTAAAAATAACAACAGTATAACAAATAACATGGTTATTAGCTAATAACAGACCATAAATCATTCCTTAAAATAAATAAATAGATTATACAATTTTCATTCAATTACATTCAATTTTAATTTTAGTCAGATATTCACCTATCACTATTTATGTAATTATAGAGGTTATTATATTCATCCATTTAACTACGACGTTTAACGTTCATCCATGTATCCAACTCTATTTCGTACTACTAGTGGACTTTCTCATTCAGAGAGGGCACGTCAACGTCACACGACAAGTCCACTGTTGAACATAGGCCTCCTCCATGGATTTCCAAAGTGACCAGTTGGAAGCAGCATGCAACCAGCGCCTTCCTGCCACCTGTATGAGGTCATCGGACCATCTTGTGGCTGGTTGTCCTACGCTGCGCTTGCCAATACGCGGCCGCCATTCGAGAACTTTTCGACCCCATCGGCCATCAGTTCTCCGTGCTATGTGCCCTGCCCACTGCCACTCCTTCCTTCCTTCATGCCTTCGATTTTGAGGACGCAACCTCCACTGCCTAACGCGCTTGCTCCATCTATCGCTCCCCTTCACTAGAATAATAGCTCACTTAACTCTATTCAAACTTAGTATTATCAAACTGCGATTGGAATATAATTGGAGACTATCGTCAGCACACTGTCATTTCATAGACTTGTGTCAAGCTTCATTCCTATATGTGTGAAATGACAATGGGCTGACGTTATTCTCCAATTTTATTCTAATCGCGGTTTTATAATATGTAGGGTGATTTTTGTCTTTCGAGCGCTCGACACTCGCCAGCCGTGCACCAATCAATAAATTTATGCTCGCGTATTTGATTGACCCGCAGCTGGAAAATTTCGAATGCTCAAAAGTCAAAAATCAACCCGCTGGTTTCCTATGGCGGTCGGTTGGTGAGAGCGTTGATTGCCGAATTATATAATTTCTGATCCGTTAAGTATGCGCAGCTTAGCCCATTGCATCGTTGTACAGCCTAGAGTTTGAATGAACTATAGGTCATGTTTCACTTTAATTACTCAAATAGTTTTTGGGAGTAAACATTCGTTGAATATTTCCTTCTTATGACACTAGCTGTACCGCGACTCCGTTTACGTAGAATTTAGTTGAACGCTATCCCCTCAGGAATACATTATTGCTTCGTGGAAGCAGTGACAGCAATAATCATAAAATGTATAGAAAGACACAGATAAGTGCGAGTCGGCCTCGTGCACCATGGGTTCCGTACAGTATGAGGATAGTTCGTCGGATTTTAATGTTCACCAATACATATGTCACGGTAAATTCCCCAACTGAAAATGTAAAATTTTAATCAAACATTTTTTTACGTAATTTTAACGATTTTGTGATTTTTCCTTTACTTGTGTGCAATGAGACCTTTCTCTTTAGCAATTGTGATTCTAGACCAACGGCAAGTACCTGCCCTACAGGTTTTTAATTATTTTCGCTTGACAGACTGACTACGAAGTGATCTTATAATGATTCCTTTTAAGATACGGAACCCTAAAAATCACGTGGCCTGGCTCTTGTTATTGCTATGAATGTTTTCGCGATTGACTAAAAGGTTTTATCGCTCGCCAAAGCGCCCCGGGCCGGCCTTGGCGTCGGCTTTGCTGCCCAAACTTATTCCTTCTAATAGCTTTTTAAGTGAGCCACGACAGTCTGGGCGGATGGCGCTAAAAAAACCAAGTTTCCATTATCATTACCTAAAACAGAACCAAGAGGTTTAATCTCTGAAATCGTTCAACAGATTTTAATGGCAATTAGGGCTTAACATTTCCTCTGACATTTTTTTTATTTTAACTTTCATCAAATCCGCGATGCTTTTTTTTATATAGCTATGGTAACCACAAGGCATAGTAGTTTTTCTTATATCATTGGATTCAATTAGATACTAGATGATATAAATAGTGACTCGGGATTTCTATAACCAATGAAGTAGTCTTCCTTCCAGAATTGTTTTTTGTGGAAAGTGCTTTCTTTTAATACTTATCTAATTGGAGAGACTGAGATGCTGGGAAGGATTATTTATAACTAGTCGATCGAGCTAGGGTTACAGGGGACAAAACACACTTTCACTGTCATGTAAATAAATAAATAAATAAAAAATAAAAAAATGTTAGACCATAGTAATTAAAATGTAATCATCTAACAAATTCCTTATCGCGACTTGTAGACTTTGAAATAAAACAAATTAAACGGTTATTAACGGTTTTTTTTTATAAAATAGGAAGGCAAACAAGCAAGTGGGTCACCTGGTGGTAAGTGATCATCACCGCCTATTAGTATAGACACCCGCAATACCAAGGAGATTACAGATGCGTTGCCAACCCAGAGGGCTCAAATGGAATACCTCTTGTGCCAGTAATTACACCGGCTGCCTTGCTCTCTACTCCGGAACACAACAGTGCAAGCACTGCTGCTTAGCGGCGGACAGAGCTGAAATCTCGGTTTTTCGGGTTACAATCCGATATAATCCATTTAAATTGTTTTTATTCAATGTAATCATGTCATTCATGTGTTGATTATTATGTTGAACCATTCTTGCACCATTAAGAGTAGGTGGAAAAATGGTAAGGGGGAGACTTTGGCGAAAGTACTCCGACCAAATCGGAGATATTCTGGAGAAAGGCCAGGTCAGGAGAACGCTAAACCGACAAGCATGCATGAAGAATGTTATGGGAGTAAGTGAAGCAAATGTTGTATGTCAGGGTCGTAGCAAATGGAAATGCGTGGTCTCTGCCTACCCCTCTAGGAAACAGGCGTGCCTTTATGTATGTATGCTAACACCAACATTTTGTTTTCAGACGACTACAACCGAGTGGTGCTAGACGCAGTGGACCGTGAACCAGACTCTGATTATATTAATGCTTCCTATATAGATGTGAGTATCTGTTAACTTTTTATACTAACTCATCACACACTATAACGCCTCGGCAAAATACGTACACCAAATCGTGCGCCTAGCAGTAGTGCGGTTTTTGAATCTTACCGGGTTACTAAAGCTCGCCAAAATGGCCGTTTTTTTCATAGAAATGCGGAAATTTTGGTGAGCTTTAATCACCTGGTGAGATTCAAAAATTACATTTGAATCTCACCAGGTAACTAAAGCTCACCAAAATAGCCGTTTTCCATAAAGATTCGGCTATTTTGGTGAGCTCTAGTCACCTAGTGATATTCAAAAATTACACCCCAGGAACCTTCTCAACACGTGGTAAGAGGAGTGTGAACCCAGCCGAGTAGCCCCAAAAAGCGCTCCCCATACAAACGGTTATAACGTTTTCCACTCTCTAAACCTTAATCTATGCCAATGATTTTATGGTATGTTGTCATTATGCCTTACAACTAGGCCTGTATGTTTGATTTTTTATTATTCTTCGTAGATTTGACAATATTTGCAGTGTAAGAGTTCCATCCAAAACAATAAAGCGTGAATATGTTAGAAACTATTAGGAATATTAAAAAGGAAAAACGTGCAAACCTAGTTCTAGACCATAATGACAACACGCCAAAAAATCATTGCCATGTATAGGTTTAGAGGGTGGACAATGTTATCGCCGTTTTTATGGAGAGCGCTGGGTTCACTATAGTCTGAACTCCCTACGGAATTCAGTGCGTCTCGTTTTAACTAGCCCAGTAAGGGAGAAACGCACTGAGCGAATTAAGAAGGTGACCAGCACCGCCTTAAGTCTTGAAATACTTAACTTATAAGTTCTGTACATTCGAAATAATAGGGATTCAAAGATAAGAACATTAAAAGAATAATTTACTTAATAATTTCCGTGAATATCCTTTTAAATGGACTCTTAACAACAATAGATAAGAAAATTAAAATCACTCAGGAATTCTTATAATAAGAAGTGGATGGTAGTCGACTCTTGAAGTCGACTCGAGTGAGTTCTACTAATGGGTTCTTAGTCTCTATCAATAAAATAGTACAGTCAAGGAATTAAATTTCCGACCCACCTAAGGTTCAATATCATATAGCAAACTGTCACCATAAGAGCTATAGAGCAAGACGTTAGTTTGACATATCGACCTTAATGCATTGCGAATGTCAGACGACATTTCAACGAAATGGGTAGGGAATTAAGTTCCTTGACTGTACAACGTTTTTAATCGTCCTTATAACCAGTGCTGCCAATACCGGTATTGCTAGCATAACTAATCCCAGGATCCCGGTATTATGCATACTAAAATAACCAGTATTGAAAACCGTACTTAAAGCGATTATTTCAAGGATTCACCACTCCAGGTATCTTCTTTTTTTTTACTTGGTATAAAACATAGTTGCTATATCCAAAAGGAAGAAAAAAAATTAACCTGCTGAGTTTCTTGCGGCGTTTCCTCTCAGTAGTATCTTCCATTTTCCGAAGCGCTAGTAGATTCAGACATGTAAAAGAGCCTATATGGCCTACTTGCAAAATAAATTTTTCATTTTCATTTTCACTTCAGTGGCCCAGACATGACTGGCTAAGTTTAGTTTATCTCTATCTGCGTCCCTTTCTTATGACACTAGTTAGACAGAGACACAGGGAAGGGTTAAACTAAACCTAGGCTGTTATGTTAGGGCCGCTGTTGTCCCCGACGCATACGGATTTTTAAAAGTATTTCACTGTAGTTTACCAATTTTTTGCTGTTTTTCTTTATGTACAATTAATTCAAGTTAAGTCTTCGTTAGTAAATTGCGCCCGTGCAAAGCTAGCTTGGGTTCTAGTTCGATTATAATTAAAATATTTTGTTTAAGAAACCGCAATACTAACTTAAAAGACAACAGTAAATTAAATGAGCGCCCAATCAAAATTTCAAAATAAAATAATTACATTTTAAAATGCTGCATAAGGACAAAATCGAAAGTAAAAAGTTCGATTACAAAAATAAAATAATTGTTTTACACCGTAGGGTCACGGTTATGTTGAAACTTGCTTTTACTACGCTTGTTACGTTAGTGGTTACCTCGCCTCCCCTCGAGAAATCACGGTTTGTTTTCTTCGAAAAATGAGGTTTATGGTTTTAGTGGGACTCTGCGCTTTTAACTTTTTATGGAGTAAACTACAGAGCTAACCTCGTAAACGGTGTTCTTAAAGTCTTCGCACACTATATCAGCTCCACGCCACTGCGGCAGCAACTCTATACACTTTCGATGAGTAGTCAACTAGTTGATCCACCCAATGGTCACTAATGCACAACACGGTGTCAACGCAATGGTTGCCCGTCACGCATCAGTCGCAAGCGCACAGTCGCCGCGGGGACGACGTGTGGTCAACGCGTGACAAACGTGTCTCAGTTGACCTGAGTGTACGACGCGTAGACCACACGTCGTACATTACTTTAATATCATTTTTTGAAATTAAACCTAGAAAATATGACATTGTGGCTTAAATTTCAATATTTGGCATAGAATCGAGTCGCCGTTGAGTTGTTATAATGTTCGAAGACCTTAAAATGTTTTTCTCTACCTTCGGAGTTTACACTCAAAGCGATTTTCTCGAAGGTTGTCGAGAAACAACATTGTTTATTTTCAATAGTAACAGAGTTACGAGCACAAAGTTTACAAGGATACCGTATATCAGGTTCGGACGCGAGTAATGTCTTGTAATTTTTGTATACACTATTTCATCATCATCATCATCTCAGCCACAAGAAGTCCACTGTTGGACATAGGCCTCCTCCGTGGATTTCCAAAGTGACCGGTTGGAAGCAGCATGCAACCAGCGCCATCCTGCCACCTGTATGAGGTCATCGGACCATCTTGTGGCATACACTGTTTACATAGTACCTAATATGATTTTTCAGTCTGAAGAGAGAAAACGAGAGCGTTTGCGCCACGTAGATATGAAATGTATCTTTATATGTTATTTTATTTTTATAAAATAGAAAGGCAAACAAGCAAGTGGGTCACCTGATGGTTAGTGATAACCACCACATCACCCGTTACACCAAGGAGATTGCAGATGCGGTGCCATCCCAGAGGGCTAAGATGGAATACCTCTTGTGCCAGTAATTTCATCGGCTGTCGTGCACTCCACGCCGGAACAGAACAGCGGCAGGATAAGCGAGCCAGATTTTCTGAATATGTTTATTGTGTGGCAGTGGTAGCGTGGCGTGGTATTTAAGGAGAAAGTTAATGTCACATCGTATCGTGAAGTCAGGCCCTTGGCAAAGGACAGAGAGAATTGGCGGTTAGCCCACCGACGAAAGCTAAGCTCTTTTTTTTGTGGGTTAATCTGCAATCAGTTTAATCATACTATAAGGGGATGAGTTGTTTGATGATTTGGCATGAAGAGTGTGTCCTTCAGTAAGGGCATCTACGTCGTATGTCACCGAGTCCTCAATGACTAGAAAAGAAAGAAGAAAGAAAGAAAAAACATTTATTTAAAACTATTCAACATAAAACAAACAAAATACACACAACACGGACAGAATACAAAAAAAAAAACAAAACATTATGTTGAACAGAATCAAAAAGGGCCCCACTCAGCCTACTGCCTCGGTAAACCGAGACGCTGATTTTCAGTGGGACCCTTGGGACTCCTATTACTAAACTAATATTAAACTAAAAACTAATGGGCAATGACGACATGAACGAAAATGGAAAATGGACTTAACAATTTACATCAATATGCATCAAATACCCCAGGTTTGTATGGTCTACAGTATGGGTATTCGTTTTAGCCTGTTAGCATAGCTTTGCTGTGTCAACTGAGAGGCCAGCTCAATTATACCTCTATGATGATGATGTTTATTGCGTGACGTGGAACAGGATACACAAATTGCATTAATTTTAACATGGACTTAAATTTCTTACACATGTTTTTACACTAAGTAAAATACAAGCATGACAATAGTAGTTATTGAAATAAAACAATTTATACGGTTTATATCGCGTGTATTGTAACGAATCTAATTCCCGACGTTTCGAGCCCTTTACAGGTCCCATGTTCACGGGCAGACTGACAATAGTAGTTTTTAAAAGCTTATTCATAACAGACGTAGTTACGGCTTGCAATATTTTTGTTGACAACAACTCTTGTAACATCTAATGCTCGAGAACTGAGGCAAATAACAAATAATAGCCATTAGGTACTTAAGACGTCTCCAAAATGTTTTACAGAAAGGGCACTCTCTTAGTAAGTTTGCGGCGCACGAACGGTGAGATTAATAAATATTATTTACTTTCGTGTTCGTGCCGTGCTTCTGAATCCAAACACGTTTGCCTATAATGAGTGCCTGGAATGTTAAGTTCCAGATGTGTCTAGACTACCATATAGATAGACGAGCTGCCACGAGTAACATTCTATTGTTTTTATAAGAATATACTCGAAATCCGCAACAAAAAATGCCGCAATGTACACAAAACAATAGGGCATTGGCATCGCGAATCAAATGGGATAAGCCTGTCAAATTGTTCTAGATCAGCATTAGAGATATATTTACGTCCAAAGAAGAAGATTAAAGAAACAATATTTTAGAAGTTATAGCGATGCAAACTTGGAAAAATAACGAATAAAAGAAGTTATTTTTTATTGTTTCAAAATGCTCATTCGAATTCAGATGAAAAATGTAAAAAAGAATTGTATATTTGTAATCCTGTTTAAAAGGGCCATCAGTTTACAAATCATGTTTTCGTTTCATCGGATTTTTTTTTTTACGTAAAAGGAAGGCAAGCAAACAAGTGGGTCACCTGATGGTAAGTGTACACCACCGCATATCGACACCCGCAACATCGAAGAGATTGCAGATGCGTTGCCAACCCAGAGGGCTAAAATGGAATACCTCTTGTGCCAGTAATTACACCGGCTGTCTTGCTTTCTACGCCGGAACACAATAGTGCAAGCACTGCTGCTTAGCGGCAGGATTAGCGAGCAAGATGGTGGTACCTACAAGGTCCTACCACCCGCAAAAATACATTGGATACTGAAACATCCGTTGCATCTTACACACACAACATAATCTAAAACAAACGTCGCTCTGGACAGCAATCATGTTAATTCTATCAGTCCGGATAAGTGACCGGCTCTCCGTGCTCCCGGCCCTATTAAGTCCCGATAGTGACCACAACAAATAGGCCTCGTTTGGGCTTATTACGGTCCTGTAAGGGCCGATATGACTTCATGAAAATACCCCGGGACATTAAAGGGGTTGAGTTTATTCTGTATAAAGCCTGCTCTTGCGGTAATAGGGGAATCATTGGGCTACGTTATAGCTGCAATGGAAGTTTTATTTGAGTTTCCTTTGATTTTTATTAAATCAACTAGCTATTGCCCGCGAATTCATCTGCCTAACCTACCCCCAGGCTTCCGACCTGTGACGTCATCATCACTTAATGACAACACAAAGAAAATTGTAGTAGTTTAATAGTTTCAAAAATATTGACGCTTTTTTGTTTTGTATGAAACTCCTAAAATGCGTATTGTCAAATCTATGAAGAATATTAAAAAATCAAAACATACATACCTAGTTCCAAGGCATAATGACAACACACCAAAAAATCATTGGCATAGGTTAAGGTTTAGAGAGTGGAAAACGTTATGGCCGTTTAGATAGGGAGCGCTTTTTCGGGCTGGGTTCACACTCCTCAACAGGACAGTTTTTATCCCGTTAATTCATGTGCGGGCGAAGCCACGGATAAAAGCTCGTCTACAATCCATTTTAGTTGTACCCGTGTAAAGAATAATTTGTTGTTGTCACCAGAGTATATTAAAGCCCAACGCGTACATCGTGACGCAAGGCCCCACCGAAGACACGGTGCTGGACTTCTGGCGGATGATCTGGCAGGAGCGCGCCGCCGCCATCGTGATGCTCACGAAAACCTTCGATTTCATTAAGGTAAGTCATCCTCGGAACTATGATTTTTTCAAACCGGGCGGCGGGGTAATCACTTTTTACATTTTAGTTCAGATTAACTGAGAATAGGCTTGGCCTTTTATGATGGTTCTAATGAGTATTATTATAACAACAAATTCAAATTTATTTTTAAATTAAGTCATGTATCTTTTAATCGCTATACCTCCCATAATGTAATGTATTTTTACTAATGCGTTTTACACCTCTGCTAAGCATAGATTAAGGTAATTAATTTGTTTTGACCCTTAGAGACTATACATCTCTAAGTTATTTAGACTAAGTATTTGATCAGGGACCACATACATCCCGATTCTAATTTCTTTGACCTGGGGACCCTATACATCTCTTGGTCAATCTGTACTAGTGCCAGTTCGTTCAATATGCTTAAAGCTTGCTGTGCTATTTATTATCTTTTTTTTTTTTCACACTTTATGTGAACTATTATTATGATTGTGTATATTGCTCTGTAATCTTGTTTTCAAAAGAGAAGAAAAAAAAAGATAAACTGCTGAGTTTCTTGCGGCGTTTCTTCTCAGCAGATTCTTCCATTTTCCGAAGCGCTAGTAGATTCAGACATGTAAAAGAGCCTATATGGCCTACTTGCAAAATAAATTTTTCATTTTCATTTTCATTTTCATTTTCAATGATTTTTAACCCATATCATCTAAAAATGATGATTTACATCAATTTAACACTTTCACACCATTTGGTTTAAGGTGTCAAGTACCCAATTGTTAAAACAAGTTAATAACAAACCTAACCAACTTTAAATCGCCATATTAAATTCTGATTATTGGCATGTTAGACCGGGAGATAGGGACACAAATTACTGGGTCATTTTTACCAGTATGGCGGTTCTTCAGGGGTCTTATGGTACAAATCGTTTGACACTCGTAATTTATCCGACGAGTTCGACTAACGCCCACGTGATTGGGCCGCCTGTACCAGCGCTATGACCATCATTTTTCTTTTTGTCATTGCGTACTAAGACCCCTGAAGAACCGCCATACTGGTACAAATGACCCAATAATTTGTGTCACTATCTCCCGGTCTATGTCTTTAATGACACTCGCAAGATTAAGACACATCGATTGACGAAAGGATCATCAAAATCAACCCACGCGTTTGGTGTCTAGAGCACCACAAAAGAACAAACATACACACACATTACCCTCCTTTGCGTGGCGCAGTCGACTAAAAACATGATCAGTTATAAACATCACAAACAATGCCAATTCAATTCCGCTAGAGCAATACCAGCTGAAACTGGATTTGCATGACAAAGTAGTTAATAAAGTAGACGAATCCTCAACGTGTCCGTAATAAAATGAATGAGTCTCAGTTCTGGTCCATTTGCCTCCATTCCCTTCCATCACGATTACAGTGCAACTTAATTCACAGTTCATTGCTCCGTTCACACTTGCCCGGCAAAGTGATATGCCCATTTGCTTCGTCATTTAGACCGTTGCAAATTATATCGGAGAAGTATCAAAAATAACTTAATTTCAACGATATGTACCTATACTTACTAGATTGAGTGTTCTGAACCATCACCATGGTCCACACAACTGCAGTGCCAGCACCTCAACTCATTAGCTCTGTCTCGCTTGTACTCGTACTTGCTGAAGGCGCCCCGCCCCTCGTTATAATTAACAAAATGGAACCCTGACCCACCATGGATCTATATTTTATCAAAGTTTGCATATAAATCTAATCGTTAGAGGTTTCTTAATATTTTACCTATTACTTCTATTTGACACGGTTCTACGGTGGATATTTTGTTAATACTTATTACGCGTTAGTGGACGTGCAATGGCTATGATAATTGTTTTAATATCATATTCTATTTGCAAATTTAAAAAACATTCATTGAAATCAGAGTAACTACAAATGATTTTTTGAAATTAGATTTAAGTAAACATGTCGAAGTCTTGCAGGAGTGCGATTTTTGAATCTCACCGGTGACTAAAGCTCGCCAAAATGGCCGTTTTTAATAGAAATACGGCCATTTTGGTGAGATTTAGTCACCTAAAGAGATTCAAAAATTGCATTTGAATCTCACCCGGTAATTAAAGCTTTCCAAAATAGCCGTTTTTCATAGAGATTCGGTCATTTTGGTGAGCTCTAGTCACCTGGTGAGATTCAAAAATTACACCCCTGCTATAAAACTTGTTAGTACTCTACCAGCCGTAAACATGAAACACGTCTCTGTGCAAAGTTTTGATCACACTAGATTTTATTATGCATTTCGCAAAGCTAGGTACGTCAGCAAAATACTAAATATACAGCAAAACCTAACAGAAGGTAAATGTAAAGCGACTCGTGAATTTCATTTGCTCGATTTCAAAGCTACTGTCACTGCCTAGTTCTGCTTTGCATAAACTCGTTTTAAAAGGTGCTGTTCTGCAACCGTTGGTTATTTTTGCATAAACATTTATTACTTTTTGGAAAATACATAAAAATGCAACACCAACATACTTCATTCAGCACATATCGCTTGTAACTTCTAAACTAGTCATAAACCAGTATATTTTATATCAACCAAACAAGGATATAGATACAAAACTAAAGTAAAGCCCCTTTTGCATGTAGTAGTAGTTTACAAAACTGATATAAAACCTACGTCATTTTTCGTATATGGAGCGTAAACTTGTCTATACGGACACGTTTCTACTACGTTTTTCCTCTACATGTCTATCGCTGAAATCCAGATGAAAAATACTCGTCCTTATATTTGTGAATGGCTGATTCACCACTATTGAACGTTCTCAATAGCGCTGATTATAAAATAAGCAACTTTAAAAACTCCGTAACGAAGGCTTGCAATCCGGCCCGTCCAACTTTCAACACGTACGGAGTTCAATTAAGCAAACAAAGTCTGGATGTAGAACTTTTGACTATTCAGCTTCTCCCTTATGATAGGGCACCACCGATGGTGGCGATGCTTAGATACAAGGCTGCTTTTGTACAGTCGCCATCAAATTTATTGGAGCGAGCAAGTTTCTCAAAAATATGTGAACACGACTTTATTGTCAAATGCCTTCGGTCACGTTCTGATATTTTTGAACACATTGACCGCTCAGATAGATTTAATGGCGACTGTAATAGCGTTAGCCGCACCACGTGCTAGTTGCATGAATGGATGGCTCGACCGGGGTAGTGCCGCACCCTCACAGAATATTGGTGTGAAGTAGTAGCTTTCTATGCGTATGAATCTCAGGAATTTTGACATTTAATTTTACGCATTTTTTTATTTGATAAGGCTGAATGGGGTCTTATCAATATTGAGTAATTTTGCGATATCGGTACTTTGTTTTTTTTGGAAGCTCAAGCAGCAAATTTAAAATAATTGTACATGAATTGCGTGAAAATCGGTTGAAACATAAGGTATTATTAGTTAAAATAGCGGACGCTTGCGACTTCGTTCACATGGAATAGCCTATGGACATAGGGATAGCGTAGCCTTCTATTAGCGACAGCATTTTTGGAATCAATCAGTATATAGTTCCTGAGCTTACCTCCTATATACAAAAAAACTCTTTATTACATAAATGTAGATAATGTAGATGAGTGACTCGAACTTCCAAAATCAAAACACAATCGCGTAATCACCAACCCTTTACTGTCGAAAAACGGCTCGGACTGTTAAAAAGTAGTATCATTCATTACTGCGATTTTTTTTTAAATTTCCTTCTCTAACCGAGCGATTCCCCTTAAACGTACCATTGTCGGTGTTGCCCTACCCTTTGCCTTTCCGCGTCGGTGCCGCGAGCGTGATGCCACCCCTCGCTTAGACGAAATCGACATGAAATTTGAAAAATATTTTCCACCCTATTTGCTACGTCGAGAGCTGAAAGTTTTCTTAGGCTATAAAACGAGATGCATGCTCGTGACGTAGATTACGCCGATAAAGGGGTGTGAAATGAGAAAATATTGGTATATGGTGAAGTTTAAAAGCTTTTTTCATCTCTTGTTATTAGTTTCGTCTTGAATATAAGGTCCCAAAAACTTGAGGTGTGTATTTTGTTTTACATTTTTGGTCAGCATTATTATATGCTATTTCAGTCTTATAAATGTCTTAATAATAATGGATGTCTTAGGACGGTTTACACGATTTGATGTAGTGCCAAACTAAGCAAAGCTTAGTAGATTCATGCGTTACTTTGCGGAGGTCCAAATCAACAAACTGGGGCAAAAACAAACAAACAAACTAACAAACGAGGTTCAAAATATAAAAGAAAAAGATCTAGGTAAGTCTTTTTTGCAAAAGTGTTAAATAAAATATTAAATAGCCTTTTTCAAACAAAATATACTGAAATAAAATTATTTATTTGTATAACTTTATGTGTTTTAAATAAACACTTTTGCAAAATAGACTTACTAAGATTATTAATAACATTTCTTATTTTAAAAATCGGGGTATAAACATATGTACATAGGATAAACATAATAAACGCATACTACTACATACAACTAATACATTTCCTCTTCATAAATTATCAAGTTGCACGATAGAGACCCGTTATCTATTAAATTACAGTCCATGTAAATATATTGCTTTGTTTGCCAGGTGATGTGCGTTCAGTACTGGCCTCCGAACAAAGAAAAAGACGAGACGTATGGAGACATCAGCGTGGGCATCGTGCAGGAAGAGGAGCTCGCCAACTTCCACATACGCACCTTTAGATTATACAAGAGCGAAAAAAATGTTAGGAACATAATTTTCTTTATTTATGTATAACGCAGAAACGAGCAGGTTGGTCACCTGATGTGTAGTGACCACCATAACCCATGGGTGCCAGCAACTCTAATAGAGTCGCTGATCCATGGACGGCCTTTAAAGGAAATGTTATTCATTTTCTTACAGGCCTCCATGATGAATTACAGTTAATGTACCAAGTGAATAATGTATCGACAAGATAACTTCCTTGAGGTACTTTTACCTAGTTTGTCGAAGAACTGCCAATAACTTTAACTTAGTATTGATTTTGAATTTCACCTTATAAAATAATTAGCAAAAGGAGTTCATATTTAACTGTACGGGTTCAACAAAGACCATGACTCCATTATGCGCTCAACAACATCGTACTTGTTTGGCTCAAAATGGAGTCAAGATATTTGTTGAACAAAAAAAAAGTCTTTGTGTAATAGACCTCTATATGAAGTGAAAGATAAGAAAGAAGCTTAGTAAATTCTTATAATTGTGCATATATTACAATTGGACCACATCAAAAATGTAAAAGGCATGCATTTCAAATTGCATGTCTAAAGTCAATGCAATTTGAAATGCAACTTTCGGGAACAAGAATGCTACGTTGCTGAACAGAATTCACTGGAATATTTTCCGCTACAAAACTGCGTCGGTTCCCTCTTCGCTTTGCGGACACGGGATTTTTTCATTAAAACTGTCGCTCCCGCTGTAATTGTCCTTTTTAACGCTTTGCGAACAACTTAAAGTTAGCATTTTGTTGTGTTTTTGCAGTATACTGACACTATTTTATTTATACAGCTAAATAAAAAGAGTATAAGACAAATCTGAGATTTTAAAACAGATTTTTTTATTCTAAATGCTAAGAAAGAAAAGAAAGAAAATACATTTATTTGACGCATTGGACAACAATAAATAATAATAAATTATGTTTTGGAAATTACACAACTTTAACAACCTTATAAATAACTTTCAATTCCGCTCGACAATTCAAAGTTTCATCAGCGTGCAATTATCGTGTCAGTAGAGGTGAAGTCACTTTCGAGATATGTAAAAAAAATCTGTCAGATCCCTTCAAAATCTATGATTACTTGGCAAAATCTTGGGATTTTGGGAATATGACGCCGCCGCCGGAATAGGGGGTCCAGGTTTCTTGCACTACTCTCTTTGAGGCTGTAATAAGTATGGGTAACATGACCCTATTTTTAACATAAAACTACCGTGAGACTCGGACATATTAATAGAAACGGGGCTCATGATTAAGGACCACGGACTGGACCCAAACATGTCGGGCAGTTACTCGACTTCAAGTACGTGAGTGATCCGTTTCTATTAATATAATATGACCCTATCTTATGTATACAACAGATTTAGAGTCATGGTCATGAGTCCAGCTCATCTAGCTACTAAACCACTAACGCTCTTCGTGTTAGTGAAACATCAAAATATTTAAGGGTATTCTGTGGTACCCAGGTGGTGGTAGAAGAGCGGTTCATCCTGCAGTTCCACTACACCCAATGGCACTCACACACGTGTCCCTTCAGCAACGCGCTCTTGGAGTTCAGGCGGCGCGTGCGCGCAGTTGTCGGTCGTCGGCTCGCCGCCAACCCTGCCGCCGGACCCATGGTCGTACACTGCAAGTAAGCGTGTATTTAGGAAAGATTTATAGCAAGTATTGAGTATTTTCTTTATAAATTTTTGAACCAAAGGAAAATCTAAAACCTGAACAAAAGGCACGAACCAGCAATGTTTTTAACAATTAGATTTGCAGCAGTAACAGTAGCTCAATAGGTACTCGAAGAGGTCAAAAGGTCTATAATAGCTCTTACTTTCTTAGGAATAGAATCGCGTGTCAATGTTTTGACATCTTCGACTAAGTAAATAAATCTTTATGTAGGCGCGGATCCACCATTATGGCAACGATGCAGCAGTGGGCTCACAACCTTAAATCAACCCAAAAGGTGTAGGAATACAACTTATCGATTGTGAGCGAATTCGTAATCTGTCTCGCACTTGGCTGATTTTCGGTTGGCTGTGTCCACAACCTTTTCCGTTAGCTAGATCCGCGTCTGATCTTATGATGACTGTACGTTACCAACAAACATTATTAGAGCGGTGAAAAGGTGCTTAAAAATATCTGGTTATACACTAACGCCATAAACGATTATTACATATTTTCGACCACTTTGGTCGCTCCGATATAAAAGATGGTAACTCTATCTACAAAACTAAAAATAATGAAAAATGTAACAGCAATTGGTCATAAAGGTATTTTGGATAACAAGTTGTTTTATTAGGATTACGTAATATTCTATTTAAGTTCTAAATCGGAAAGATTTTTTGTGCTGACAGATTCCTTTAAGCCTGCGTTTAAGGAAGTAAATAGATATTTATGGGTCGGCGCCATTTTGCCGAATTCACGAGACGCCTTCTTAAATATTTAAATGATTTCGATGTTTATTTTTAGTGATGGAGGGGGTCGCTCCGGGGTATATTTAGCTATAGACGCCAACCTCGAGTTGGCTGAAGAAGAAGACTGCTTTGATGTTTTCGGGTTTCTGAAGAAGCTCCGGCAATCACGAAAAGGCCTTATAGAAAACGAGGTAGGTCACATTTCTTCCAGGAAGTTAACAGGTCAGAAATTCGGAGTAACCATGTTTGCCGTTAAAGAAATTGCTGTCCTTCAAAAGCAAAATAAACAAAAAATGTGGTCCTAACATGACTGGCCTAGTTTTGTTTATCTGAGTTTATCTCTATGTGCCTCCCTTTCATACGACACTAGTTTGACAGCGACGCAGTGACGGATAAATTAAACATGTGCCGGTCATGTTACGCCTACTGAGGTCCCAATTTTACCTAAATTCTCATTTTTAGGAACAATATAAATTCGTGTACGACACGTTAGAAGAGCACGTGGTATGCGGCATCTCATGGTTCCCAGTGTCGGAACTCTCACAAAGACTGAAGCAGAAGTCCCAGCGGGAGCCGGTGACCAAGCTGAACGAGTACCAGAGGGAGTACCAGCAGATATGCAAGCAGACCCCCAGGTTCACTATAGGGGACTGCGCGGGGGGGCACAGGGGGGACAACAGGGAGAAGAACAGAGATGTTCTGGTTGTTCCACGTAAGTTTGTTCAACTTTTGCTGTACTTCATTCCATATAACCTTGGACACTTATTTATGGCTCATACATAAGATACACACCTATATCAAATACTTTAATACACAGCGTGTACGTATGATTCCACCGACAAAAGTCCAACTCTTAAATTTAATACTACGAGTAGCACGCTCTTGTCATTCTTGTCTAAAGTTACATAATTAAAATAAGTGTCGCAAGCATTTTCGTTCCTTAGTGAGAGTGGGTGAACTTCCCGTTTTGAATTGCATATTTGATATCATGAACTTTCAATTTGATCAGAGTGCTTTGTAACTGTTTGTTACTTAACTTAACTTTAAGAAACGAGCAGGTTGTACTAAAATGTCCTTAATAAGGAGAATGAATCCGTTTTCAAGCCATATGTATGGGGCCGAAAAGAAAAGTAACTTTGTGAAAAAACAATTCAAAAGAAATATCATACATATAGCAAAAAAACAACAAATCATATTATTTTTTGTTAAATTATTATTTATAGCAAATTATTATAATATGTATAGATTAAGATGACACCGCATCCCTAACATTATCGCAGAAATTAAATTTATCTTAAGGACGCATCTTATGACACTAGGTCAGAGGCGTAAGGAGGGATAAATCAAGTTCTGACGGTCATGTTAGGGCCGATACGTGATATAAAGTATGCAGTTAGGTCTAAAAATTATATTTTTGTTGCAGCTGACAACTTTCGCCCTTACCTAACGTCGTTTCAAGGCAACAGTTTCACAGATTATATCAACGCTGTTTTCGTAGACGTAAGTATTATACAGCCATACATAAAAAAAATTCGCATGTGCTATGATGCCTTAGTTCTTAAAATATCTGAGATTTTAAACTTTTCAGATGGCCGGTAAAGCTTCCTTTAACGGCCAATAAATAGTAGTAGATCGTAATTTTAAAATAATACGGCCGAAACAAAAAAAATGAAGTGAAAAAGTTGACACATCTAATTTAAATAATAAGTCCAACATAGGTCAATTAAAATCTTTAAATGATGTAGTCAAATCATCAAAATTTTCTTAAATTAAATTTAAAAAAAAGTTAAATTACTATATTCAGGCGTCACTTTGCGAAGATCCATATCACGAAACTGAAACAAATTACCTTGCTACTCCGCGAAACCGGTGCTGTGCACGTGTTGCACGTCTGAGCAACATATACATTTGGTTTCACGGAGTAGTAAGGTAATATATGTTCCAGTTTATTAATCACCATGCCTGCTGAACGTGTGTCCGTTGTCCCAGGGTTACACGAAACCGCGCGAGTACATCGTGACGGAGTGGCCGCTGGTCAAAACGCAGGGCGAGTTTTGGTCACTGGTCTACGACTACGAATGCGCGGCGGTCGTCGTACTCTGCGTCCCTCCCAAGAATTCGGTAAGCTGAACAAACTTAAGCGTTTAGGAAAACCAATTGAAAAAGTTTTTAAATGTCGCGATAAGTTTAAAAACTTTCAAATGGATTTCACACTCTAAAAAACCAAATAATTATTTAAATGAAACAGTTTCATTAATTGTAGTTGCTATTAATTTTATAATATCAGATGTTTATTTCAATAATTCAGTGTACATTTTTAATGGATTGTGATTTTAATGTTTAATTTTAGTCGTTATATTTCCAATCATTCAAAAGTTGGTACTAATACTAAGGCTCAATGTTACTAACAATTTATAGAATTGAGCTTTTGATTTAAAAAAAAATTATAAAATTAAGTAACAATTAAGTACGAGTTCGTAGAGAGAAAAATCCAAATAATATAATTACATATACTTGTCGCCAAAGCTCGCGGCACGCGCGGTCATGAAGCAATTAAAATATACTCCCATTAATGCAGAATTTAATTTAATAATCGACAGTAACACGTCGCGTCACTATCCTTCCCAATTCTTAATTCATTCATTCACTGTTGAGTGCGTTGTACATGAGGGTGTTATTTTACTTATCATACTATTAGGTACAGTACTTGTCAGAAATCGACCTTAATGAGGTATTCGATGATTCAACAATAGTGCATAATTGAATTGGTAAGTACATTCATTTTTAAAATGCTTCCTATGGCCCTTAAGAGCGAAATAGCCCGTGACATTGGCGATACTGCTCCAATGTTTTATGACTGTGCCACGAGCGTTGGCGATTAGTGTAGACGATTATGAGATGTGAGTGTATGTATATTAATTTTAAAGCGTAATATAAATGTTATATCTATTTGTAATAAAAAACTCAAAACGTCCTTTTTTTTCAGCAACAATTCCCACCGTTCTGGCCAGAAGGCCGGCATTCGAAAAAATACGGCCCCGTGTTCACAATAGATCACGTATCGCACAACCACTACACCAACATCAAAACGTGGATATTCAGAATCAACAAGAAGGTAACGTTCCCACGATGAACTGTTAATGAAATTACTTACCCAGTTTCCAGAAGTGATAGAGATCGAGCGTCATCAAAGACTTCGCAAAACCTATTGTCACGACTTCTCCTTATAATTGACCCGCGAAATACCTTTGTGATATTCCATTTAATTTTATCCCCATCGATGATTCAATCTGTTCAAAATTTAAACCGAGCGACGCTGAAATCTGATTCAACAATGTGGTAAAGTTTGAAGTTGATTTCTATTCCAAGTCAATATTTTGTTGGAAGTTACGTTCTACAATTTATTTTGAAGTTTTCCTTCAGAATTCGTTAAGTGAAATGTTGGGGAAATTACAGCTTTTGACGTTATATAACAACAGTACATAATACCTATATAAGAGCAATAGTATCTTTATCTTCTTTACATAGCATGATAGTATTAAAGAAACGAAATAGTACATAAGAGTTGCTTTAGACTGTTTTATTTGAACAATAAACAATATTTTGATGGCAAAAAAATTTAGGTTAAGAATGAATATGGTTTAGGTTTAGGAGATTCATACAAAACAAAAAAGCGACAATATTTTCAAAACTATAAGGAATATTTAAAAATTAAAATAAACAAACTTAGTTGCAAGAAGAAACACGGCAAATTAAAAAAAACATGACTTCAGCTTAAGCTAGGGTGGGTAGCGTCATCGCTGTTTGTACGGAGAGCGCTGTCTTAAGGGGGTTCGATTCCCATAGAAAATGTCGGTGCACCTTTTGAAGCTTCTAGGACATTAATTTGAACGGATTTTTTTGGAAATAGTTAGTTATGGATTAATTACTTACGTAAAACCAAACAAAGAGTTGCTTTACCGATCCTGAACTGCAGTAGGATCCAGGAAATTATGATGCATTTTACCGTTGTGGGAGTACAACCGCAACCATGTGTGTGTGATATCTTTAGATGGGTGCGTCAATTAGTGACAGTTAATATAGGTGAGTAAAAACCTATTGACAATTTCGACCAGTCACGTGACCACCTATTTAGTTCCGTGGTAACATTTACATGGGTAAAGATCGTGAAAGACCAAGTTCAAATCTCGTTGTATCTTTTTTTTTGTATTTTAAAATTTTCTTTTTTCAATGAGTTTTGCAAAGTAGGATATAGTCTTCCAAAGGAAATGATAAAACTATAATTTTTTTTTCTGATTTTGGATACAACGTAATATGACTCATTTTTATTACAATCTAAATGGAATAAACGTTCGTTTAACAAATAAAGAAACTGCCTTGAATAAAAGGATATGGACAAACTGCAGAAATATCTCAAAAAGGTAGAAATTTAAAGTTTACAACTATGTTAAATTTCATCCGGCTCACACGATTACTGTGGTACTTTTCCACAATAAATGACATGCTGATTCCTTCACAGGGATTGTCACATCTTTAAAATATTTACTGTGAAAAGGTTCCGTGCAGTGGTTCGCGGATCAAAACGGTGCAACTGTGCACTGTATCATACACGCAATGATACTATCCTTTATTTATTACAGAATAAAATTGCCCGCAGTATGGACTCTTATTTATTTCGTTTTACAATTATATTAGGTCGAGTGATAGGATTTTCTCCGACCTGAGAACTTTTTAATGAAACAAACCTTTTTATCAGATTCAGGCTGATATAAGGATAAAAATAAAAAATCTGTGGTCTATGACCTGCCAGAGGAAAAAAAATGTTCGATGACAAAGGGATTGTCTAAGCTATTGCGATGCTGTTACACTATTTACGTGAAAGAAAACCCAGAACAATTTGAACATTTTCCAGTTCTTGGTAAGTGATCTCAAAACCAGCAACCCTAAGATACATATTAATTTATTGCCAGTTTTTAGGTCCCGCCTCTCTCGCTTTCCAAATCAATCAATTAATCACTATTTAAAAAGTGGTAGCTCAAACTGCAACTAGCAAACTGAACTGGTTAGAATCTGACTCTATCACACTAAAACAAGACTTCCACGATTTCACGGTGGACGCTGTGGTTGTCCCTCATTGCTGCGACTAGATCTCTTCGTCGTGCTCGAACTGACCTGCAACAGCTGGTCGCCTGGTACGCCTCGGGACGACGACAACAGGTCAAACGTTATGACGTTTATACTGTGGAAGATGCCGAACGGCCCTTTGCGGGAAGCCACCTGCGTCGAATATCTGCCATGATTTCGTCTTACCTAGAGCCCCTAAACGTATAACTATGCAGCAATAAGAAGAAGCTTTTATGTTGGGGGCTTGGCGCCTTGTCTATGATAAAAGCCATCGTGTACAAAATTACAGAAAAGACAGGTGACCAGAGGCGAAGTTCGTTGCCATCACTGATCATTAACAGTGATCATAATTCATAGGTCTGAGGGCCTGGCCACATACGACGGCGTGTTGTATTGTACAGGCGCGAAAAAAAAAATTGTGGGCGAACCCATTTCTTTCTATTATGGATCAGGATTGGAGTAATTTTAAGAGGAAATACGAGGTGTTGAAAATAAGTGAACACAAAATTTTCGAGTACTTTAGAATGTCTGTATCAAGATAAAATATATTGTAATCTCCTTGTATTCAAAAGCAACACGTATTTAGAGAACCTGTGGGACCTTTGAAAATGTTAGGATTAACTATAACTACTATAGCTGAGTTTCTTGCGGCGTTTCTTCTCAGTAGTATCTTCGATTTTCTGAAGCGCTAGTAGATTCAGACATGTAAAAGAGCCTATATGGCCAACTTGCAAAATAAATTTTTCATTTTCATTTTCATAAGGTACGCGGTATAGCTGTACGAAATGAAAACATGTTTTACTCGATTGCCGCCAGAAGGGAGGGTTATATGTTTTTCGAGTGTAAGTGAGTATGTATGAATGTAAGTATGTATGTATGTAAGTATGTATGTATGTATGTATGTCTTTTCTGTGCCATGCGCTGCACCCTAAACGGTTTGATGGATTTTGATTTGTGAGGTGTCGTTGGATTCGTCTTGATTGGAGGGGTGACTAAGCTATGTCAATATTAACCGGCTCACCTGGCAATTTGTCATCTACTACTGCTTTTAAGCTACAATATGCATACAAGTGTAAAACTGGCAAATGGCTTCCCTGGTGGTAAGTAATTCTCCTAAATGCTTCACCTGGTAATCTGTAATCTACTGCTGCTTCTAAGCTACAATGAGCATACAAGTGTAAAACAAGCAAGCGGCTTTCCTGGTGGTCAGTGATTGTCCTAAATGCTTTACCTAGTAATTTGTCATATACTACTGCTCTTAAGCTACAATGCGCTTACAAATGTAAAACAGGCAAGTGGCTCCCCTGGAGGTAAGTAGTTTTCGTAACCGCCTTACCTGCTAACTTGTTATCTACCACTGCTCCTAAGCTATAATGAGCTGCGGCACCTCGGCCGCTTGCTATAATTCGTCACATACAATTCTATACAATTAATCGGAGCGCGCAGAACGCAACGCCCCGGACGCACGCTTCGGGCGCCTGCTATGTTTTGTCCTCCTCGTATTTCCTCTTAAAATTACTCCCATCCTGATTCATAATAGAAAGTAATGGGTTTGACCAGAACATTCTTTTTATTTGTCTTTTCGCGCCTGAATAACACGGCGTCGTGGTACAACGCGGCGCCCCACCGTGCACCCGCTCAGTACGGCACCGCGCGGTGTATTTCCACAGCGCGGACCGTAAATATGCACGGTAAAACGGCGCCGCGCCGTTTCACGGTAACGACTCCGCGCCGTGGACATGTGGCCAGGCCAGATTTCAGGTTTTAGTTATAGTATTATTTAAGTTGTTAGTTTACTTTTATTTCAAGTTTTTAGTTATTTTTCTGTTACTTATTTTTTAAATTTGCTTTTGTATTTAATGTTTCAAGTGTCAGATAATCTAATAATATTAAACTGTCATTTTAGATTTATAGCTTCGTTAATTGAAGGGACAAAAGGAAGAGGAAGACCCAGACTGACATATTTTGAGCAAGTGGAAGAAAATTTTCGAACCGCGTCGTATTGGAACATCAAACGGCTGGCGGAGAAGAAAGAAGACTGGCGATTACTGACAGGACCTGATGATAAACGGTGAAGGGCGGGATGGTTTTTTTTTTGCAAGTTTTATTTATCTGTTTTGTTACAAAATTTACCTCATATTGGTATGAAAATAGTATTAAAGTATACAAACAAATCCCTTTTATATAAGACCCCACTAGACCATGTACCTACAAAGCTCTCAAATTATTAATGAAAAGAGTAATGTCGTATTTTTTAAACAGGTCACATGGAGTATCAAAAGAAATAAACACATTTGATTCAGGCTGATCCAAACAGTGTATTAAAAAGTATAAGCTTCTTCAGAAATTATTCGTTACGGACTTATCAAAAGAGCCTGTTGTATTTTGTATTGTACCTCGTACAAGGCACTTCCTAAAATGACCACTTCCAGTTGTGACCCCTTCCTAAATACTATTATTTCATAAAATGACTTCCTGATATAAACATTTCCTGATTTGATCACTTTCCAAAATGAGCATTTCTCGGTGTAACCACTCCCAGTATTTCATAGCGCGACGTTACTTGACTACAAATCTACTAGTGACCCGCTGTTGCTTTGTTCCAATTTCATAGGTTTTCTCAGACTACAAAAGTATTATGATATGGTGCCTGCCTTACAGGTTGAATTTTTAAAACTGTTATCATTTTTGGGTGGCATACCAAAAAGTAAAAAGGAAAGTTATTGGTGCGATTCGTTCCGTCCGTCTGTCCATCCGTCTATCTGTCCATCTACCTGTCATAGCGACATATTTTAGTACATTACTAATGCTATATATTTGAAATGTTGAACAGATTATAAAATTTCCTTACTCAACCGTATTGCTAGTCAAAAAATTAAGAAACATACTTTCGGTTCATCTGAAAATGTGAAATGTATGTCTCTCGATGCTCTCATTTCCTTATAACACTAGTCAGATGGAGCCGCATGCATTTCGGCTAGTACGGAGAGATAAAATAGATTATGTTCAAAGAGAAATACCGTTTTAATAGTAGTAGTAGCTTAATCAATTGAGTATCATTAGCTGAGAAATGGTTTTTGTCGATGTTAAATATAAAATACCTGCACTTCAAGGTCATAAATAAAAAAATAATATCATAAATCGGTCATATCGGGAAGTGACTACAAGTGTTCATATCGGGAAGTAGTCTCATAAGGAAGGGATCGCCTCAGAAAGTGGTCATATCTTGACCTGATCATATCGGAAAGCGGTCATATTAGGTGTGGTCTTCAAGCAAAATCATCTTGATTTGTCGTTTCAGAAAGTAATTAGTTTTAACAGAAAGGGTTAATTTTTTTAAAAAACTTTTTATAAAAAACGCCCAATTCTGGTACCAATATCGGAATTCTAGAACAGAATGTCCAATGTCACTAACCACTGGACTTCTGAAAGGCGAGATTTTAGCCTGTGGCAAAAAAAAGACTTAAAACAAAGTAGGATGGTCAGAATATTACAAATTAATAGGCTTACGTACTCATCCATACTATATTATTAATGCGAAAGTCTGCCTGTCCGTCTGTCTATCTGTACGGCTTTCGCACTTAAACTACTGAGTCGATTTCGATAAATTTTTGTACAAAAATAGTTTCATACATAATAATACAGGGTACTTTTGACATGAAACGTCTTTAATTTGGACATGAGGGGCTCACAATGCAAAAACCATGTCTGAACGAAATATGTTATGATTAGATCGCTTATTACTTTAAAAATATTGCACATATATGTAGACAATATTTTATTTAATCACATTTTTTCTTCACTTTGTTTTCTAAAACTATAACGTTATGTATCGTCAGTGACATACATTTATTTAGCTCATAATATTTTACTATCATGATTTATTTTAGATTTATAGCTTCGTTAATTGAAGGGATAAACGAGAGAGGAAGACCCAGATTTACGTAATTTGAGCAAGTGGAAGAGAAGTTTCGAAGCACGTGGTATTGGTATATCATACAGCTGGCGGAGAACAAAGAAGAGAGGCAATTACTGAGAGGACCGATGATAAACGGTGAAGGGCGGAATGGTATTTTTTTTGGAATGTTTAGCTACCTATTGTGTCGCACACTAGACCACATATTTGTATGAAAAATTGTTTTTAAAAGTACAAACAATATCCTTTTAGATAAGACCCCACTCGAACGCATTAGTACTAGAGATTGCAAACCGGGCCCGCCCGGGCCCGGTGACCTTTTAGGCACCCACCGGGCCCGACCATTCTTACGGGGCCCGGTCACCGGACCTGGTAAGTAAACCGCGGCGCGCTGCGCGGGAGCGCCAACTCGTAGAATGTACGTTATTAGTTTTGTTTTTTTTTTACTATGTGTTCAAATAGACACTATAAGGAGTAAAGAGAAAGCTTGCTTGTTTAAACTTATAAAAATGAATAAATTACTGATACGAATGTTACCTTTCCGCCCATAAGTAAAAGTAATCAATTCTGTAATAAGTGTGATTTTGAGACTTGAGTGAGACTGATTATTGTGATAATTGTTCATAAGCCAGTTTGAAATAAACATCAACCTTGAATCATTATTTTTCCATTCATATACAGGGTGTAATCGTTAAGTGTAGCCAGGCGATTATTCAGTAAATTTAACAGATATCAGAAAACTTTAAGCTGATGTCGAATTTACATTACCCAATGAGTAAAATTACATTAATAACTTTTTTTAATAAAACCAGAAATATCCCAAATATTAACTTCAAACCCTCCCATACATTTAGTACGCCGTTCGTTGAAAGACAATATAAGGCCTAGTCATTTCACCATTATACAATTATTCATGAATTGTTTTAATACAGTTTATTTGCGTAAATAATGAATTTTAAGCACTTTTCTCTTACGACATTATTTGAGGCTGCGTGAGACTTACGGCCGCAAAGGAGAGTTTGAAGTAAATATTTGGGATATTTCTAGTTTTATTTAAAAAGTTATTAATGTAATTTTACTCATTGGGTAGCGTACTCTCGATATCAGATTAAAGTTTTCTGATATCTGTTACATTTACAGAATAATCGCCCGACTACACTTAACGATTACATCCTGTATAGAAAATTTTCATAAAATATTTGAAAGGTTTCATCACTAACACACAACCCGGCCGGGCCCGGCGGACCCGGCCGGGTTGGCGACGAATGCAACCGGGCCCGGCCGGGTTCAGAAACATACCGGATTGCATTCTCTAATTAGTACCTACTGTATGGTATTGTGGTTCGTATAAGGCACTTTCTTAAATGACTGCTGCCAGATGTGAACTCTTACCAAATGCAACAATTTTATAAAATGAAGTCCCGATATGAACATTTCTTGATTTGACCACTTTCCAAAATGAGCACTTCTTGATAAAATCACTCCCAGTATTTCATAGCGTGACGTGACTTGACTACAAATCTACTAGCGACCCGCTGTTGCTTTGTTCCAATTTCATAGGTTTTTTTCAGACTACAAAAGTATTATGATATGGCGGTGTGCCTACCTTACTAGTTGAATTTTTAAAACCGTTATCATTTTTGGGTGTCATACCGAAAAGCAAAAAGGAAGCTTATTGGTACGACTCGATTCGTCCGTCCGTCCATCTGTCCATCTATCTGTCATAGCGGCATATTTTAGCACAGTACTAATGGTTTCTATTTAAAATGTGGAGCAGAAATTAATTTTTTTTTGTTACTCAACCTGATTGCTAGTAAAAAAATTATTATCGGTCATATCGGGAAGTGACTACAAGTGGTCATATCGGGGAGTTATAAGGAAGGGGTCTCCTCAGAAATTGGTCATATCTTGACGAGATCATATCGGAATGCGGTCATATTAGGTGTGGTCTTCTAGCAAAATGGTATCATCTTAATTGGTCGTTTCAGAAAGTTATAGAAAAGCGTTCGGATTAGGGGTAGTTTTAAGAGGAAACGGTTTTATCTCGAATGGGTAATTTTAGAAAGTAATCAGTTTGAATCGAAAGGGTTAAATTACTTAGTTTTTTATAAAAAAGCCCAATTCTGGCTGGTAGCAGTTCCTAAGTTCTAGTTCTAGATGTCCAATCTCATTGGCCCCTGAACAGCTGAAAGCCTGGATTATGGGCATGTGACAAATATTCTTGAACTGCAGAGCGGTCATGATATGGTCACTTTTGTGGTTACTAAGCACGGCGCCTATTTTAATACATTAACTATAACCACAGCAATTCCATGGGGATGAACACCGGCAAAATGCTTGGATATTTTTTCGGTACCAAGTAATTAGCTGTTTGTTGTTGTTGTTGTTAGCTTCGTAAGTGAACCAAAACAATATCACATTTTTGGTTGCCTCATTTAATTTAAAAAAATAAAAACGTAAAATGTCATAAAATGTTTTTATTTTTTACAATTATATGGCGCAACTAAAAAGTCTAATGTTATTTGGGGCAATAATTACTTTGTAATGTAAAAATATCCAAGCACTTTGCTGCAATTCATCCAGAGGAAATTGTTGGACAGATTCAAAAGAAATTATATACGAAAGACAGAATATCAACAGTTAAAAATCTAACATAAACATAACTAATATTATAAATGCGAAATTCCGTCTGTCTGTCTATTTGTCTGACCAGCTCTCACGCGTTACTGGCTTAGTCTATTTATATATTGACACCTGCGAATGGATGCAGGGTGACTTTTTCTTTTTAAAATGTTCAAGTTTTTTTAATTACCCAATTTTATTTGTAAACTCGTTAATTTATTTCATTATTTGATCGCACGATCGTTATAGAACCCAAGTAAATGTTGTTCTAAATAATAAAAATGTAACTTATCCATTTTATAAAAAATACGAGGACTACCCTAACACTCCACCGGTGCGTAGGTATGTCAATCTCAACAAATAGGCCTAGTTTCAGTACTGCTTTATTTATAAACTATGTCTATAGGCCTATTGAGCCTGAAATGAATTGATTCTATTCTATAATGGGGGTGGACATTGGGAAGTGGTCGTTTTGGGAAGTGGTGAATTTATTTTAGGAAGTGGTTATTAACTTTCATAATATAAAAAAATCAGTACCTGGGCCAAAATTCTTTTTAGTGCCTAAAAAAAAATTTAAAATGTATAAGCACTTTTACAAAATTGTAGAAGTCTCGAAATATTTTCCTAGTAATATTACGTTAGTTCTCAACCGGGCCCCAATTTTTATTATGAATTTTCCCACCATTCTGGGTTTTTTATTACAGAAAATTCTCATTTGGTACCCAAATTACCACTGCGTTACCAGTCCCCATGACTCCTCAAGAATAGTGTCCACTGCGTTACCAAACAATAGTTTTTTTCTTATTCTGACCCCAAATATTTTTATAACAGTCATCATTCGGGTATGCGTATGTCATTCCGAATTTAAAGATAACATATTATTTTAAGAATATCAGGATAAATAAAAAATATGCGTTAAAATGTACAAGGGACATTTTATTAGGCATCAAAAAGAATTTTGGCCCACCTACAGTTCTTTGCAACTTTAGCAACAAAGTGTCATGACTCCATTTTTGAAAACAGAATGTTGCATCTTTCACACTATAGTTGGTGTGTCACAAGACATAATAGCTAACTGCTACCTGACAAGTCAGGCAGCCAAGGCCTTCCAGAATGCCCGTGAGATTCCGCGTGACGTCGAAGGCGCATTCTATCTTATTCATGTATTCTGTGATATTATTCAACGATGGCTAGGCGTTTAGTTAGCTGTTGTCTTTGGGTTTCTATCAACGGTGCATCATACGTGTCTTAACTATTATTTTCCTTAGGATTATCATGTGTCTCAACAATAAAAATGCATTACATAATTACCACTTTTCTAGTTTTATTATCTCACAGACTCATAACAGCCCATCTTTTTCATTTCTCTCAAAAGCAGCGTGCCTAAACAAAGTGGCATTGTTGGCGTTGACGTTCTGGTAGAAATAACAACATTGTGCGGTTGACGCCAAAGACTGTTTACTGTTTTCCACCTTATTGCAATGGAATAAGTTATAAAGTGTTTGACGTCGACGGTGTAGTCAGCCAAATTGAACTCTGGGTCTCTAGAGAACTAGTAGCAATGAATGAAAGCAATATTATTAAGACATTTACTATGAAAAGTCATTTTGACATTTATTGGTAAAGGTTCTCAGAATTCACATTGATTGTCTGCACAGACTCGATGTAAGGGTGGCAAAAGCAAAATTCAAAAAATATTTTGATTAGACATACCTACATTCACGCTTCAACACCAATTGTATGTACCTTTCTTTGTTGAGGTTCAATCGGATTTATAAAATATCATATCATCCATCAGGGTCCATTTAACATACTCAAAAATATGAACGACCGCTCTTATAACAATGTATAATTAAAGCGTTGGTAAGTATATACTTTTACACATAACCGTATCAGAGAATCGCAAAATACTTAGTCCATATAAGACATTTTTCAACTACCGACACTTTCACTCGCTCGCATTGAGTAGTGCGACCCTGAGGAACAGAACATCCTTGTGCTCCTACCAGCAGTAGCACTAGAAAATGCTCAAGAGTGGTTATCATTCGATAAACGCAAAGTAGAAGATTAACGTAGGCAGCCGGTATAAATATTTGTGGGAGATTCTGATATTTTGTGAGTTTAGTATTTGGAGAGTCAGGTATTTTGCGAAACTGGTATTCATGGACGTTTTCTGTGGGTAATCGTAACTCCACATGACTTTTTTTTATAAATAAATAAACTTCACTGTTTTGGTCGTACCCCGAATCTGGTATTTAGTGAAGCAAGTATTCTACTCAAGGGAGCTCCACCTCTGCCACGATGCTTCAGCTTATCAGCGAGTGGAGAAAGTTCGGCTTTTATGTAAGTATGGTAAGTCCTACCTACTACGGTCTGACGACGAGTGGAAGGCTCCTGTAAGTCTCTATTTTCCACTATACGTTTGGTTTTGCTTTGGTACAGGAACCTTCCGCTCAATAGTCGGGCTATTGCTAGCTCAGGAATCTATGCTAACTATATAAGTAAGGCTCTTCACAAAGACCAATTCTGTATCCAACGTCTTACCGCATCAGACCGTCGAAAATATTATCGGTCAAACCTATGGCAGTCAGCGAGATAAGCTTGGTGGTTATTTAGGTACAGGTACCTTCTATCAGGAACCATAATCCTTAGGATCAGTCCTTCGGTCGACTTATGGTAACCGACCCTGTAATGACATCAGTAGGTCACTAAAGCCAGCAATCATGAGGCACTGGTATTTTAACAACAAAAAAGTTGTAAAGATTTCGAGTAAGGAGTACCTAGGTGTGATGTGTATGATTGATATCACCTAAAAACGTTACTAAGACTTTATCTGAGTTTAGCACCAAAGTCTTTCATGGTCACCAGTTTTTACTACGATAATCACAATCACACTTGTGGGCCTTTATATCTTAGACTTGAAAGCCTGAAATCATAAGAGATGGCTTTTCTGGTCTACACAAGTAAAACTAATAAAAGTTATGTATTTTAGTCATTCGTGTATTCAGGTATACAGAAATTAACAACACGATACAAATATTTTATATCAGTTTTATTGCAGTCTGAAAACGTACGCCAACTAGCTAGCTAACTGCCGCGAAAGATTGTCGCTAGCTGGCGCTGTATAGTTGCATGTGTGTGTGTGACGATAGTGTCTGTATACGCTCGTAAACAGATTCTGCATTTTTTCTCAGGACTGGCACAACAATACCTTCCAACTGTGAAGTCAAAAAATCAACCGTATTCAGATACCTACGGTAACAAAAAAATAATAAAAAAACAGCGATAGGTTACGAAAAATTACGAAAAAACCGTAATTTTTTTTACAGCGCCATCTAACGGGACTTTGTTTGAGAGCGACCCTAGTCGGTCCCCCTTAATTGAAACCCGACAAATCCCGCAGCCTAGTTAATCCATTCAACCGTTTTGGTCATCATAGTACGAGCATCCTTATTACTACACTAGTAACAAATCTAATCGCTGTGACCACTTAGTTACTTCATGTCGACAATTAGCGGGGAATTTCTGAAACTTCAACACTACATTTTGAGGATAAAACCACACACAGCCATAAGGTAATAACGATCACTGATTTTACCAGAATTTGATTATTTTTATTATTATATGCTCACGCCTGTGCCCTTTTGTGGTAGGCAGAGACCACAGAACGATATTTGCCTTGGTCCTGTCATGCTTCCCTCGTTTCCTCCACACATATTCCTCTCTTCATACATGCTCGGCAGTTTTGGGTACTTCTAAGTTGGCCTGTCATTAGGACAGGATTTTGTTGAACGGATGGGCGGAAGGCGATTATGTACCTAAATAAATTTATAAAGGTGATGTGTCTGAACAAGTAGGTCGAGGACGGCCTCGGCCAAATTCACGACCATATTGGTGACCAGAATTTAGGTTATACCGAAATTTCAGTCGCAATGACCAGGGGTGCAAATTTTGAATCTCACCAGGTGACTAGAGCTCACCAAAATGGCTGCATTTCTATGAAACACGGCCATTTTGGCGAGCTTTAGTTACCCGGTGAGATTCAAATGCAATTTTTGAATCTCACCAGTTGACTAAAGTTCACCAAAATGGCCGCATTTTTATGAAACACGGTCATTTTGGCGAGCTTTGGTCACCCGGTGATATTCAAAAATCGCACTCCTGATTTGGTCGCATGGGAGTCATCAACTTGTTTCCTTCCAGATCGTGTCGCTGACAGAGCTGATGGCGGGCGTGAAGGCGCCCCCGAAGACGGTGCAGCTGTTCCAGCTGACGTGCTGGCCGATGGGCCACAAGGTGCCCACGTCTACCAACTCGCTGGTCGAGCTCATGAACATGGTGGAGCGCTGGCGCCAGCGCACCGACTACGGGCCCGTCTGCGTCGTCTCGCCGTAAGTACACCACCGTCACAGAAGATACAAAATAATAAAAATTATAGCGGTCATACAATATTTGCTCTATCGTAACCACGCAATTGGTGTAAATGTTTCAAGATATTTGTTTATAAACTGAACTCTAGTCTAGGTACTGCGAAGTACTTATGTACCTACTACCCGTAAGGTAGGTACTACGTACGAGTAGTACATAAGCTTTGCTTAGTTTGGGATTAAGACAGTTGGTGTTTTTTTTAAAAATAAAATATAAGCTATAGCATAAGCTACAGGTCATGAAATATGAAATAAGAAGGCAAGAGCCCACTAGGTCACCTGATGGTAAGTTATCACCACCGCTTATAGACATCGGCAACACCAAGGAGGTTGCAGGTACGTTGCCAACCCAGAGGACTAAGATACCTCTTGTACTCGTAAGCACAGCTGCTTACCGGCAGGATTAGCAAGCAAGATTGATGTGAATAGTTATAAGAAATTTATTTATATCCATGACATGAACTGTATTTTTGGTGATGTACAGTCAGCCTCAGAAGTAACTACACACTTAAGGACCTTGGTGTAGTAACGTATGAAATGAGAGTTGCTCGTTTGTCACATCACTAACAGCGACAATTAAGGTACTAAAATTTTAACAACTCCACATGAAATTAGTGATACCAGCGGTACCACACTGCTTCCACAACATATATTTAACTGCTTTTACGTTTGACACCAATGTGCACTCGAAAAGGTTGTTAAAAGGGAATACAGCAAACGCCATTATTTTCAGTTACCGTAACGCTGGACTAAATGTGTTAAAAATGTTGATGCCAATTTTGATATTTCGAACCCGATTTGTCCAAACTTGGCTTCATCACGAAAATGCATGTTAAATCATAGGGTAGAGAAAGCCGTTTTAATTTTTAAATCAGCTATTCTAATGAGGTAGCTGGTAGAGGAAATGCTACCTTAAAAGTTTTTGTTCATTGTACATCACAGTATCTATCTTTGACATTTATATATCTTTTGTACAATAAAGAATTTGCATAAATACCTCCTTACTTACATAGACCGAAATACGTGATTTTCTTCGCATAATAGTGATGGCTAGCACGACACACCGCCACTCGCTTAGTCGCTCAGTATGTCACTTTTTAACTCTCGCAATCAGAGAGAGATGTTGTGAGAGACTGAGTTATAGATGAGAAAAAGAGCGCTCGTGCTAACCATTCAGTCAGGTGACTAGCCCGTACGTTTATCTCCCTCTTACACAAAAATAAATTGTCTAACACTTGACCTTTCGACTTTCAACTACGTTATCCAATGATATTATAATACATGGATGTACAGTGTCATACTAAATGACAGCAGAAAAACAGCCCGACATGAGAATACAGGTTGCCGCCAATGTTACTGATGCAAATTATTAGTTTACCATTTATAGTCATTGGATTTACGTCTAACCGCATAAAATAATAATTTATTAAGTTTCGTTGCAAATAGACTTTTTTACAAAATAATAGTATTGACAGCAGCGCCGTCGGTCCGACAGACTGACAGCGCGAGCAATTGTCGATTTTTTGTACTTTTGTTCGACTTTTGGGGCCATATTCTTGGGGTCATATTTTAAACGCTGACTAGAAGTCCATTACTTATAGGTCAGTTACGTGATCCTATCGGTCCGGTTTGATTGTAACAGGATAGGGGTTACGGAGGTCAGATGGTAAGCGCTCCAATGTAATAACCTGGAGACCAATTTTTAATCTCACCGGGTAACTAAAGCTCGCCAAAATGTCAATTTTTCACAGGTATACGGCCATTTTGGTGAGCTTAAGTCACCTGGTGTGATTCAAAAATTGCACCCATGACCTTCCAAATCTGAGATCATGGTCAAAGCGTAGGACCCCGAATTAACAAACGAGAAAATCACTAGGAAGATGATGATTGTGATGTTTGCTTTAAAAATATAGACATAACATTTTTTTGCCATAATAAAGTGTAGGTATTCTTATAAAGGGAAAGTAGTATGCTGTTGTTTTTATCACATGATTTCTTGGAAGTAATTGCGCTCAAATTATTCATATTTATTCATTGGTACTCATAAATAACGTGTTCACGATAAACTGCGCAACAGGCGGCCACGTGGTTTAATTTTGTGAAGACACTCCCTTATTCATAAACTCTTAGTAACCCTACATTATTTATAACAGATGTCGCTTTTATCAGCCATTGTGACGTTAGCCTTCTACCATTTAGGTTAACTGGTTTAACTTTAATTTAGTTCAATTTATACATAAATAAATATATTGGGACAATTTATACCCATTGACCTAGTCACAAACTAAGCAAAGCTTATATTACGTGTATTAAATACATATATCATACAAACATTTGCCCCTTGTGGGAATCGAATCCACTACCTCCAGCTTTGTAGTCAGGGCAATGGCCCTGGTTGCGGATAATTTAGTTTATTTAATAATAATTCTAGTCAGTTATTTTTTATTTTTTAAACATGTTTTTATTGTATGACTATGGAATTTGTTCTGGAATATACATATATATTTTTCTATTTCGTTAAAATGAATCACAACCCGTTGTTATTTTTACCCAGCCTTCCTTCTATCTAAATAAAATACAAAGACAAAGGAGACTCTCAAACAGTAAGCCCGACACAAAATGCTTGCATATTGCATGCACTCTGTCCGTCGAAAATTGAACTCTTCACCTCGCCAGGCAGACATCTTTAAACGAATTCCGTTTTTGTGATCTCGCGGCTCTTCCGACGTATTTTAAAACGGTTGTCGTTTGTGGAAACAAAAAACGTAGTTTAGTAAACGTTTTATAAGAAACTAGGTAGGTACCTTACGAAAAAATGTTAAAGACAACAAATAACATTTTTTTTAAGTCTTCAAATATTTAAAAATAAGTACAAAGTTTAAGAAGCCGTTAATACCGTCCGTCCTGAAGATCCCCTAGGAGGCTAATGGTCTTGAAATAGCTTGATTAAAACATATTTATTTATAATTTGAACAAGGTTTATCTTCAGTAATAAGGATCACACTAAGTACATAAATAAATACTCGAAAAGGCTTCTAGAAATGTTTAAAAAAAAATCCTTCTGACGCGTACATAGTTCATCGGTGGCCAAGTCGCGCAGGTACACGGAGCGGGTGCACCCGCGCGACTTAGCGGAGGTCCTTAAACGTAACATTTGGCGCAGGGACGGGCGCAGCCGGGCGGGCGTGTACTGCGCGGCCAACGCGTGCATCGAGCAGGTGATCCAGCACGGCGAGGTGGACGTGTTCCAGGCCGTGAAGACCGTGCGCCGCCACCGCCCGCAGCTCGTCGAGAACATGGTCGGTACACCGTCGTTAGGTCGTAAACCTACAGACATTGAATGCGAGGGCACGTCCAGTATCCAATATTTATCCCCTCTCCTCTATCTATAAGTTGACTTCTCATGCGATATGTGTTTATAATGAATCTTGATAATATTACAAAGTGAGAAAACACAAAATTGATAAGACTTGGGTCGCTATCTGAGCATAAAAAAAGTAGTGAATGAACCCGTCAGACCAAAACAGACCAACTGCTAAGGAAACCCATAGCTTTAAAACATAACTGATCTATTTATTTCCACAGACTGAATACAAATACTGCTACGACCTCGTGCTCCACTACGTGCTGCACTACTTGAACAAGGACATGAATGAAAAGAAGTGAGAGTGTGAACTCAAGGACGAGCTCTGGTTTATCGAGTTCGGCCGCGGCGCGGCGCTGCCGACGACGCCCGAGGAGACCAGCCCGGCGGCGGCGCCGCGCGACAAGCGCGGGCGCCCGGCGCGGCCGCGGCGCGGGCTCTCGCTGGACCGGCTGCTGCCCGCGCCGCGCCCGCCGCTGCCGCACGCCGCCACCGTCGACCCGCCGCGCCGCGCGCGCCGCGACCGCCCGCCGCTGCGCCGCTCGCTGCGCCTCGAGGACGAGGCCGCCGGCGCCGACGAGCGCCGCCGCGTGTTCGTGCACGGCCCGCGCGCGCCCTCCTTCGACGAGGGCGGCGACAGCGACGAGCACGACTGCGACTGCGCGCGCAGCTCGCTCGAGCGCTCGGCGCACTCCGCCGACACCGCCGACGACGAACCGGAGCTCGCCGCCAGCCCGCCGCCCGAGCCGCGCGCGCCCGCGCCGCGCCCGCAGCTGCGCGGCGTCTCCTCGGACCGCGTGCTGGCCGACCGCCGCGACGCCTCGCCCGCGCTGCGCGGCCCGGCCAGGGCGCACTCGCAGGGCGTGTTCGAGAGACGCCTGCCTAAGATTTACAAGTTCGGGCTGGACAAGTCGAAGCGGGCCAGCTCGAGCGCGCTCTACGAGCGAGCCGTGGGCGAACCCACCGAGGCCTTCTACAACGCCACCGGGTCCACGCGCCTCAGCTCGCAGGAGCTCTTCGAAAAGTTCTGTTCGGAGGAGTTCACTTCCCTGTACGGACGAGAGGACGACCGGCGGCGGCGGCCGCCACACTCCAAGTCGACGGGCAGCAGCGGGTCGGACGTGCGCCACGAGCGCGCGTGCTGCCGGCGCGCGCCGTGCGGCTCGCAGCCGGCGCTGGGCCGGCGCCACGAGTGCCGCGCGCCGCGCTCCGAGCGCTCCACCGACTCGGAGGACACGTCGCCGCGCCGGCCCGGGCCGCGCGGGCTGTCCGACGACCGCGACGGCGACGACTGCGCGCGCTCGGCGCCGCCCATCAGCCCGGACCGCTACGAGGCGCGCTTCACGTTCGACATCTCGGAGCGCAGCGAGGCGCCCTCCAACCGCGACGAGACGCCGTCCGACGCCACCGAGACGCGCAACCTGACGCTCTACGAGGAGTCGCTGTCGGACCGCACGAGCCTGTGCGAGCTGTACGACGCGGCCTTCACGTCCCAGCGGCCCTCGTTCCGGCGCGACGGCTCGCGGCGCCGCGGGCCCTTCGACCTGAGCGCGCTCGACTTTCGCGCCATCGACGACGAGAGCCCGCGAGCCAGCCGCCGCGCCTCGCAGCGCAGCGCCGACGACACGCTGCGCCAGAACTCCGAGTCGCGCAGCTGGGCCTCGGACTCGGTGTTCGCGACGCCCGAGCGCCGGCCGGACACGTCGCCGTCGTCCGGCGACACGCGGCGCTACCTCACGGCGCAGGGCGACTCGCTGCGCGCCGACTCGGCGGCCGCCGACTCCACGCTCGCCGACACCACCGTGGTGGACGAGGAGCCCGCCAGCGTCGTCGAGCGCGCCGAGTACGCGCTCGCGCTGTCCCTCGGCCGCATCGCGCTGGACGGCGAGCCGGCGGGCGCGGGCGACGGCGCGCGCATGTCGAGCCGGCCGTCCATGCACAAGCTGGAGCCGCTGGAGCCGGAGCGCGCGGCGGGCGGCGCGGGCGGCTCGGCGGGCTCTCTGCGCGCGGCGGGCGCGCGGCGGCGGCGCGGCGCCAGCGAGCCGCGGCGCGCGGCGCGCTGCTTCCCGCTCTGATGGCGCGCGGCGGCGCCGGGCCCCCGCCGCGCCGCAGCCGCCGCCGCGCCCCCCCTCGTGCCTTCCCCCCGCCGCGCGGCGCCCCGCCCCCCCGCGCGGCGCCCCGCTCGCCGGCCCAGGCGCTCGCTCCGCCGCGAGCTGTGACGCCGGTGAGAGCTCCCGTGTAGGTATAGCTCAGCGGACCGCCCCCGATCTGGTCGCAGACGGCGAGTTTTTTTACCTTTAGTATGTTTAAGAAACGTCTAGACTCGCCTATACGAATCGTAACTGCCAAGTTGAATGAAAGTCTCGTATAAATTTTCTTACTTCGACTAGTGTATAGCGCCGTCTTTATAGCCCTAGTCCTAGGAGTACATAAGATAGGCAGTGCCTAAACGACGTGCGTAGAGCGTAGATTCTAAATCTCTTAGATAGAAAATTGTTCCCGGGACGACCCCGGGCGCAGTCCACGACTGACACAGGGTCATGGTTAGCTACCTAATGGACGTACTGTAGTGAACGTCGCCGGGCCGCCCGCGCCCGCTACACTAGCTAGTAGCCCCTTTTCACTACCTAAAGAATTTTATTTAAAACAACGTTCAATTTGAAAATTATTAATATTTACAATCAAAATATAATAGATAACAGTAGATAGTCCTAACGGAAATTAAATTAGCAGTTACCATTTTTTATTACTTGTTTTTTGTAAGACCGTGCAAAATATTTATGATACTTATAAAACATATGTAAGATTAAGTTTCCATATTTTGATGTTGTGTGTTTCGGTGTTGTTGACATGTGTTATTTGATATTTGCTTGCGTTGTCCTCCGCAACTTGATTATTATGACGCTAATACAGCATCGAGCTTTGTTGGTCATACTTGTGTGATATAAGCACTGGGATGAGGAATATTTATTGAATGTTATTTCTGTAGTGGAAACGTGCCAATTATACGTTAATTTTAATCATTTGTGTACTTAATTAGCGATCGGAGCATATATTATGGGCTTGAAGTCCTTTTTTGTATAAGAAATATTATCCTTATTTATTAAACTATTTATATTATATTTATAATAACGTAGACCTCGTAAAGATATAGTTATAAATATTATAAAGCTTGTTTTATGGATCATATGTATTTTAGAGGCTATATGAAAGATTTAGAATGTTTTACTCTTTACCGGTTTTCTGCTAAGAGTCGAATCTTACTTAATTTGTGCTAGAGTAAAAACAACTAAATAGATAAAGTTCAGATTCGAAACTAATGCTAAATCATCTGCCAATATTGCAAAACTAGTTAGCTAAGTATGTATTTTCGTGCAACCTAATTTTTGGACAGTTCACTTTGTAAGAACCAGATATATTATAATTATACACAATAAATGTGATGTAAGAACGCTGGCGTTCTACAGTTATTTTTAATATATGATTAATATGTAAATAAGGAATTTAGTTAGATTAATAAAATCACTTGTTGACAGGGGTTGCCCTTTATTCCTTTTACTAATTGTGTTGCTGTTTGACTAGCATTACGATACAAAAAAACAAATACGTTTACAAGCGTTTGGCCTTTTTACTTCACACTGTAGTGTACACGTGCGTCTCTCTCGGTGTATGTTGGACCGTAAAGTATTTATTATAAAAGCCTGTTGTAGTTTAGTTAATTATTTTTATAATGAAGTTTGTGGCAAATACTTGATAGGTTTAGTTACCTACTAGATAGGATAGGATAGGAATTACTGTTTTAGGATTATTTGTTCCTTTTTATATTTCATTCGTTTTACCTTCAACTTCGAAGTTTTTGTTTGTCTAATGCGGTGCGTTGTAGGGTATTTATTGATTAATTTTCCGCGTTATAATTAAATCGCTGTTGTTTTTTCTTTATGGATAATCCAGTTTTACTAGTTGTTACGAAGTTGCGAATTGTTTTAAAATTTCCAAAGTTAGCAGCAAAATAGTGTTTAAATAAATTATTGACGTAAATTCTAAAAGGGTTGATATTGTTTAAACATATACGTTTCTAAGATACGATTTTTGCTATAAAACTACGCCATGAATAACCGTAAACCCTAATGCTAAATAAACATTGGTTATTTTTGCATGACAGTATTTTGTCGTAAGGGTGCGGTATTTGTAAGTAACCTATTTGCTATCTGACTATTGCCAACTGTACAATACTGTACAGTCAAGGGAATTGAAACACGTAGCACCATAGAACCTAGTCAAAGAGACATACGCATGACATTTGTACGACATAGCGTGGCGTTTAACGCGTCACGTCATTGCGACAGGGTTCTAAGGTGGTACATGAATGTATTTCGCCTACTGTACCTTGAATAACATGGATTCAATATAAGTATATGCAGAGGCCGCGTATTCTTATTGGCATCTATTTAAAGAAAACTAACTCAAACTTTGTCTCCGCATTGAATTGACAGATTGTCAATTTAGTTTCTGGAAAAAAAACTGCGTATTAATGACGTTATGACGTTACTTGTGAGTAAAACTCAAAATGCTCAGTTATCTCCGACTAGGACCCTTGACATCCTGTGCACCTAATACGAACTTCTTCAAAACACCGTAACTCAGTGCATGCTCAGTGCGTCTCTTTCTAAGGTTCGTGATGTGTCCTGTACCATTACCATGAGTTTCTATCGAAAATTCTTATTACGTTACTACAATCGATAGCGGTTAAATACGCTCCCATTTGACAGTGAAGAGTTAACCATAGTCGATACCATATTTTTCGATGACATGTGTCAAATTTGTGACAGATGGTACCAATATACAACGGCAACAGCTACGAAACTTTAGTCACTAGCGCTTAGATTACGATGGGTAATTTATCGTTTGACTCATACTAGCGATTTTTAGTTCTCTAAGTGAGCGTTAGAGGCGCTGTACCAATTTCCATACAAATCTTTTACGCCGTCGCTAGCGAGTACGGTTACGGCGAGATGCATCGTACTCATGGTAAGGGTACTGTGCACCTAGTACGAATCTGCTCGATACGCGTTTACTCGCTTCGTAACTGAGCGTGTCTCGCTCTAACTAGTATAGTAGAAGAGAGATGCACTGAGTTAGACTGATGCTAACGAAATTACGCACAACTCTACATATTTCTGCTTATATTTAATCGTGTTTTTATTTATATATTGTCATTCGCACGCTTAGAATTAAAGTGACCCATTTCTGAATAATACACGTCCCAAAATATCACCTTAAATAAAAGACATAAGGTTTAATTTTGGGTAATTTCATGTTCAGAATTGAGTCGCTTTAATTCTAAGGGTGCGATATGTCGGAATGGAGCAGTGATGAACCAAATCAAATCCCGACAATTTAAAATAAAAACAATAGATATTTACGATTATATTTTTGTACGTAAATGTTATATGTTATTACGTAGAAGCAGTGGCGTAACTATACCATCTGGGGCCCGTGGCAAATTCTTTTGATGGGGCCCTATCAGTAATATTTTTGAACTCGCGGCCTCTTGGGCCGGGGGCCCCGGCCCAAGAGGCCGCCGGCCCATAGGCCCCGGTCCGGGGCCCTCTTGGGTCGGGGGCCCGTGGCATTTTGCCAGCCCTGCCACCCTATTGTTACGCCACTGCGTAGAAGCATATATGCAATGAATTCCGCTTTGGATAAGTCCAAATTTGCTGTCACTGCTTTATTTATAGTCCTTAGCAGATTTTATAGCTAGGTTCGAAGTTCACTTTGTTGTATTAAGTACATGTACCTAAAAATGAAACTCTAATTTAAAGACGAACGCACAACCTTTAGTCCTATATATTTAAAAAAGGTTTAATAAATATAAAGATAATTTAATATTACCTATATCCTCGAAATGTTTTATATTCACGCAGGATTGTTAGCTTATGTACTAAGGAATTTATGTGTATTAATAAAAAGACATTAGGTGTGCTATTTTTCCTTATTTGTTTTATATATAAAGAATGTTACAAAACCAATGTCAAAAATACGGAATCAAATGGTCCAGCGGCCCTAACATGACAGCCCAGGTTTAGTTTAACCCCTCCCTGTGTCTCTGTCTAGTTAGTGTCATAGGAAAGGGACGCAGATAGAGATAAACTAAACTTGGCCGGTCATGTTAGGGTCACAGGTCAAGCAAATGCAACGCTTTTGACACTAGCGTACCTATGTATAATTTTGGAATTTCAAGCGCTCGAAAAATAACGTCAAATGACTAACTGATTTTATATATTAAATATTCAATTATGAAAAATACTTTTATAAGTTCTTGCGTAATTTATTATTTTGCTTCATAGTTAAAGTTGTTATTTTTATTTTCTGTATTTCGTTTACTATTAATTTTTGAAATCTTTCCAGGGCTGTTGTACGGCTATTAATTAGGACGGACGCGCACTATGAATTAATTAATTGTTCCATGTTACTAAAATTATGCTCCAGCCATTAACAGTTATTATATACTAAAGAACCCTGAAAATACTTTGCTAGTCTGTGTAATTTTGTAATACAATGTGCCCCCAACATGAACGCCTATCCAACCCTCTCAGCGCGTTACGTTTTTATGTAACTAGTTAGACTCAACCGCACGGAGGAATGAATTGAACTTGGGCGGTCGTGCTAGGGCCTCTGCAGCACCTTACGGGCCTCTAATGGACCATGTACCAAAAAAATACTTTTTAACTAGTATAGTAATTAAAAGTAACTATAATGATAAACTGAAATTAGAAAACCCATGACGATCGATTTAAAGTAATACTGCAACATGCATAGACTCCACCACAATAGTATACATACTTTTAGTTTTTTAATTTCACAGAATGTTACATTGTCATAACAGCCTAACTGCTTCATTAATGACAAGAATTGCAGTAATATTACTATAGCTTAACAACTCGCCTGAAACAAAGTAATTGAAATATGTTGAACTCTGTACTATACCTTCTTATACATAAGTGTTTATCCAAAAAAAAATTTTTTTTTTATGCAAAAATTTTGTGCCAAACGATTTTAAATATTTACGGTATTTTATATAACACAATGCCAAGAAATAGTACGAATAATCCCGAACTTCACAATTATATGTCTCGAAAACGGCTTCACCAGTTTAGATATATCATAGATAAGAATTAGAACATGTAAAGATATTCCTACCGATTAAAGGAAAACCAATAAATATCCATCGGGGGTTAAAATCATATAAGTCAACAGAGAAAGAAACATGCGCCTTAACTCGCTGCGTAACTGATAGAGAGAGAGGTAGCCCAGTAAGAGAGAGACTCACTAAGGTACGTAGCAAGTCAAGGCGTATCGAGAGGGTTCCTGCTAGGACCAACAAGCGCTACGCCGTAGCACACGCGTAGCTTGCTCTACGAACTCCGTAGAGCGCGTAACGTTTGTAAACCTCGCACCTTTAAGCTGGGTACTGACCAACGTTACGAGGTGTAATGTAACATGTTCCACAGCGAATATTCGTGCAGTCAGTACGTCGCGTTACGGGGAAACCAGCGAGCTACTACGTACTGACTGCATGAATGCTCGCTGTGTAACATGTTACATTACACCTCATAACGTTGGTCAGTACCCACGTTTAGAATTAAAGCGACTCAATTCTGAATATAACATTTTCCAAAATTAAACCCTATGTCTTTTAATTAAGGTGATATTTTGGGACGTGTATTATTCAGAAGTGGGTCGTTTTAATTCTAAAGGTGCGACCTGCTTCGGACTACTAATTCCTAGATTTTGCACTGCTACAATGGAACCTGTCCTAAGAAAATAGTCATTATTATGACGTATTAATTTTACATTATTCAACTGAACCTCCTACTCTGTCCGCAACATTTTCAAATGCAGATTTATATTAAGTTATTAACCTAACTTCTATCAATCCGTCACTAAACAGTTAAATGTGTGTAAGACGCTAAATCACGTCAGACCCATACAAGAGCTGTCAATTTAGCGTCTGACATATTCAACTTTTCAGTGTAAGGCACTCTATTAGTACATTATACCCCTAGAACGGTAAAATGCTAAATATCTCAGATCATCGCGGGCCGCAAGCAAGGGCGATAAACATGCAATCTAAGGTTTTACTTATCACCACCAGAGGTGTAAGCACAGTTTAAACAGTTTTACATCTTCTCCTGGCAAGGAAGTGGGACTGAGATTACTCTTGGGCAGAAAATGCTAATTACGACCCTGGGTGACGTAAATGGTTTTTGTCTAATTTAATTTATTGTGAAGGTTTATCCATGCTATTCTAGATAAGTTAAACCTATAATACAAGAAAATATCTTTTTGAAAGCATGTTTTTTACGGTCACGCCAGAGACAACTTTGGTAACACTAGAGACGTCCAAAATAGATGATTACCTAAATAAACAGCTTTGCACGCAACTAACCGACTAACTGATCACAATATTTAACAGTATGTATACCTAATTTATTTTAAGGTGATAAAAGTGAGAGGTGTCAACCTGACGTAACTAGAGATCCCTATTGTTATGCAAACTATCGATACTCTCACGCATAGTACACGTATTCCTGGTACTAAAAGCATCAATACTAGCATTAAAATGTTGGAAAATGTAACGCCATTAAAATGAAATTATGCATTTCAATAATTAATTCATCATTAGCAGAGTCAGTTTCCCAGTCTGACGAAAATTCAATGAAAATGGACGAAATATTACCGTGGTCTAGAAGGAGAAGCCGGCCGAACATACATTATAAGAATTTAGGACAGACAGGAACGGATAGCGACCATTTACAGTACCCGGCCAAAAAGATTGCACATCGGTCTTTGGAAAGAGACTCGGCTAATTTCGGCTTCATAGAGCGTTGTCACACACTACCTATGTGACGTTCGTCAGTCGTTGTATAGGTCCAGTAGGGTATGGACGCATTGAGTTGAAAATATAAAATATAGAATTGTTGAAACCCCTCAACTTTAAATCGTGCAATGGCATCATTAAAAAAAAGAGGAAAACCTTTGGGAACCCGAAATTATTTATAATGTTTATAATTATTTTGCAACCGAAGCCGACAGATTAAAGAAATGAGTATGACAATGTAATTTACTATTTTAAGAAGTTTCAAGGGCTATTTGCAAATGCCACTGTAATTTCCAGAATAACTTTAAAAAATATATTAAACGAAGTAATGAGACATCTTCCACTTCAGTTAAGTTCACCATTCCGAAAAAAGCAATTTAGATATGAACGATTTTGATTATGATGTTGTTACACTGATAGACTAGTAATAAATACGGTTAATAGTGACAATGATATTGATCTCATTGAGAGCACAAATAATGAAAAAGAAGGAATTGAAAATCTTTAAAATTTTTAATTTACAATAATTATTGAAAAAATTGGTCTACTTTATTCAATTACAAAATAATATAGAATTGGTTTACTATCCTTTTTCTAGTAGTTGCAATAACTCTCTATAGATATTCAAAGTTTACATGTCAGTATTTATTTCGTATGAAACGACACTTAATTAATACGATGACTGATGGACGCTCGCCAGTGTTCGGAAATCTTCGTAAACAGCCAAATGTCTCTTTCCAAAGACCGATGTGCAATCTTTTTGGCCGGGTACTGTATTGTAATATTGACAAGCAACATCACCAAAACACAAAATTGAAGCGCATCGGTCGTATTTATGATGCCACTGATAAAAATTGATAGGTATGTTATTACAGTTACATGAAAAATAAATCTTTACATTCCAAATATTTATTTCCTTACACAATATATTATAATTTTTTTGTTATCGATAGACCCTCACCTCTAGCAATTAAAGTCCATTGGCATAACATTGTAAAGGCGGTCACTAAAGAAAATAAGTGAACATTACGGAGTGTTTTCGCAGCAGGTTAGACTTTTATTAACAGATTCGAGTTCAAGTCTTTACACAATCCACATTTTAGAGGTGATTTCATTTTTCTAAATATTATTTCTCACTTCGAAAAAATCATATTTTACTAACCTCCTTACAAAGTTACATACCATTCATGAAGTGACACCTGCCATTTTAATCACCTTAAAATAAATTAGGATTAGTAGTATACACTAGATCTAAACGCCTACAGACACACTACCCGTATAGACGTATAACTACATGTATAGTATACATGTAGGTCGCTTTTAAGCGATAAGACCGCCAATTGTTTACTTTGTAAATTGTTTTTTAAGTAATGTTTGTTTACTATTTTCCGTGTGGTTTTCAATAAAGAGTATTTGTCTTGTCTTGTCTTGTAGGTTTACTTCTATACGTGTAGTCTCTTGAATCCAAGAATTAGATCAATTTCTAGGTTGCCAAAGGTTTGAACTACCTCTCTGATATTTTACAAATAAAAATATTTAAAAAACGGACGAACAATTTTGAAATAGTGCTTTGTTGAACACTCATAGGCCAAATATCCCTGTATTATATTGCTGTAAATCAGAAAGTCAGACAAAATACTCGAATTTTAATCTGAAACGTTGACTATATTTTAGTATAATAATATATATTATCTAACCTGTTAATTTTTCGATATTTAGATTATATTTTTACGTAATTACGCTTCATTGTAAGTTTAAATTTCATGTGGACCATTTTACGACGTTTCTTTAGTGAATAGAAATGTAAACACGTAAGGGCGGCTTTGTTGGTGTAAGTGTAATTTGTACGTATTCCGATAAAATCTCGCGCACCGACCATCTTTTATGTAAATAAATGACATAGAATGAATTTGTAGTCAAAGTATCTATGAATATTAAATTATACCAAACTATTGTATACCATATACATAGTAAAGAATTTGACTAGAAAATAGGGATTGTAATTAACTTATAAGTATATAAATTATATTATATCTACCTATAGAAGCATTGTGATTTCAAGTTTTCAACTTCCAAAATATTGTAATATAACTTATTGAGATATTGTTGTCATGAATGTTATTTGAAGTGTAATTTTAAAATTTATACATGGAACTTAATGGAAAATATATTTATTTGTTGTATAATGGATGGTTTTTCTTTGGACTCCTTCCTTTTTACCATATTAAGACATGGCTCACTTGCAGGCGACGCCAGAAACTACTTATACACTTTTTTTGGTGTTTAACGGCCCTGGATTATCGTCCTTTCGAGCCAATCTAAAAATTATATAGTATTCTGTTTGAAAGTTTCATCAAATGACTTCACTATACTATTCTACGCACTGAATTACACTATCTCTAAAGAATTCGGCTGTACCCTTTTTCTTATATTTCCATTGGAGTTAACAATGAAGTTGTATATGTAATGTAATTCAGCTAATAAGCTTTGGAGCTCCTGTGGCACCGAATCATTGTCATTGACAAGTTCATTAAGCTTTGAGGCGAGAATCAGTCTATTAACGTTATATTTTGAACATTGAATCACAATGTGCTGCATATCTCCAGGATCATGTCCGCATTGTCTGGCTTCTGGACTTGCTGTCAACTTTAACTTATGCAAATGACTTGGCACTCTACTATGACCAAACCTCAGTCTGCTAATTATTGATGTAAATCTCCTGTCAATGTTGTCCCAACCGTCATGGTACCAGCGGCCCTAACATGACAGCCACTTTATCTGTTTTTAACACTCCCATCGTGGGTAAACTAGCCTTATCCCCGGTGGCTAACATGACCGCACGTGTCACGGTGTTAAACACTCTTTTGACAGGTGTTAGGGTTAGTTTATCCTTTTGCCTAACATGACCGGCCACGTTCGGTGATAAACCTAGCGTCATTTTGACAGTTAATCGAGATAAAACGGGTTACTTTATCTGGGTCGTCGAAGGTGGGTATATAGTATTTTATGCAACTGTTGCATAATGAGGGATCTTAAAACATGAGTGTAGTTTTATGAAACGAGCGTTAGCGAGTTTCATAATAGGATCACACGAGTGTTTTAAGACCTAATTATGTACAGTTGCATACATTACTTTATCTACACACATATCATAAGTACTCTATGATGGGTTCAGAAGCCATAGGGCAATGACCTGTATTGCTACTAGCTATTAGTGCTAGATACCTATTAAATATCTATAGACTGTCCACATTAAAATAATCTAATAAAAAATGAATTTGAACAAATATAGAAACAAATTAGAAAAATTCTCATAATAATATTGGTTGTTATAATGCTGGTCATTGCCTACGGTTTCTGAACGCATTATAGAGCATTTATGATATATGTGTAGATAAAGATATTTTATTTTATTTAAACAGTGTCTTTACTTTGTAATATTAGATTTTATCATCACAAAAGGTTATTAATTCAGTGGGATAGTTACCAAACTGTTGTATTACGTGTAATAATTGACCAATGTTTTTGTGGAATGTGACGAGCACACTTCTTTACTTACTCTATTGAGCCGTGTGTGACCCCGTGATAATAGCAAATAAATAAATGATAAAAACGATACTACAGTGATTTGTTTATTTTATGGAAAAGACAGACGCATGCCAGTCACCTTATGGGAAGTGATCACTCCCGCTAATGGTAACCACCAACCCTGCAGTCGCTAATCCGTTGTCAACGTTTAGCCGCCCACCCTGTCGCTGGGCCTTCGGATCATCATTAATACCACGAAACGAAATGTATACTACTTCATGTCGGTATTCTGTCTAAGCAAGGTACTGTAAGGACCTTTAGGTTTCCTTACAGCCTCTTCCAGAGCTGACCACGGCAACAAGAGTGGCAGTTTGTAGTAGAAGAAGAAAAGGGACTTATTTTGATTTTTAGATTGACATGCAATGTATGAATTGGAATATAAACTAGAATAAATTATAAAGTTCTTAAACTTATGCGCTAGCTTGTTATTTTGAAGCCCTAGGTACCTCACGTCCCTATAGTACTACCCCAGTCAAGTCTGCTCATTGGTACTGAAATAAGCACACTGTAATAATTAATAATAATTGCCACCCACGTTTATAACTTTTATAAGGTTTGAGTTTGTAAAGAGTGTTTCAGTTTCAATTCATGATACAGAAAATTGCAGTTTGGGCTTGCAAAGGTTGATTTATTTAAAATAATATACAACTGCATAGCCATAAAATATGTTTATTAAAAAGTACAATACAGCGAAGTGGTTGTGTATTAGGCTATGATAATAAGTTTTATTATTTGTCGTAGGTGTGAGGTACTAATAATTCGAGGTACGCCGGCGCCTTGGTGCATATCTGAAAATGAAACAAATTGGTTACCTTTTTGATTTACAGGTGATTTAGAATATGCTCTAGAACTGTTAATGCTTTGATTTTAAGAGTGGCTCAAGCTAAATGTGCTATACTAATAAATAATTGTTTCATTTACTTGTTTACTTTATTCTATCTTATTATTTCATATGAGCACAGAATAAAGAGGGTTAAAGAGGTCTCATACATGGAGACATACTACATAAAATCAACAACATTGAAGTCAACAACCAAGGTATAGTATATCATAATATTGAAGCCCTCATTTCCCATTTATGTTTTTGATAACCTCTGCCTGGAGAAGGAATAAGAAAAATATGTTTATTATTAGGGATACATAGAGCATTGGGAGGCTTAGTGCATAGAGGTAGACCCGTTATCGTGAGGGGTTAGGCTCGTAAAACACATTTTCCCGAATTGTGCACTTTCTGTAAAGGTGCACTTTCCGCATAATGTGCACTCCCAAAATGTATACTTTCCCAAATTGGAAACTTTCCCGAAATGTGCACTTTTTCTAATAGTGCACTTTTCCAAAATGTATACTTTCCCAAATTGGAAACTTTCCCGAAATGTGCACTTTTTCTAATAGTGCACTTTTCCAAAATGTATAATTATACCACTTCATGTATCAAACGCCGCATTGTATTTAAAATTGCATGCAAGTTGTGGCATGGTCTAAATGGGACTATAATACCATCACCCCTAAAATTTACTTTCTAGGAAATTTCTAGGATTTTCTTTAGTATCGGGAAGTGAACTTCTAGAGAAAATGTACTTTTCGGGAAAGTAATCATTTTATGAAAATGCACCTTTACAGAAAGTGCACATTCTGTAAAAGTGTACATATTGGGAAGTTAACTTTTAAAGAAAGTGTACTTTCCGGGAAAGTGATCATTCTAAGAAAATGCACCTTTACAGAAAGTGCACATTTCGGGAAAATGTGTTTTACGAGCCTAACCCATCGTGAGTTCGTGAGGTACCGAGTTCGTACCTCAGCGTTAGCCATGTATGTACCAATGAGTTTTTGCACCATTGTGCAACGCCTGAAACAATAATTTTAATAATCAATTATCTAGTCAATGTTATCAAGTTAACTGCATACAGTCAAGCACACATTTATTGATGAAGGTTGTCGACGATCTTCGGATGATTTTTGTTACCATTTGGGTCCTGTAACCATGGTTCCAGTTTGTCATTTTACCAAACTACCTGTTATTCGCCATAAATTCTGGAGCAGGTAAAATAAATAGAAAATATATTTACAGAATTATATAATACTTACACCTGTTTTTCTTTCGGCGGCATTTCGGCAACTTCGGTTTATTTCAGGCTTTTGCTTTCCTTTTGTTTACTAAAATTGTAACAGGTCTTCATGTCTGATCGCTGTCAATTTCAAAATTTTCAACTGTCAAGTGTCAAATTTAGTTGATTTTCGTTCGGAAACTACAGATGCAAATCGTCCAGGACTGTTTTTAAAGCTAGCTATGTATGTTTAAGGAAATCTATGCATGGTTGTTTCTGTCACATTGCGAAAATAAACGAATGAACTGAATTATTAAACAATATTTTCATTACTGTAGTAACACAGTTTTATCTTTTTTAACACCGTCTTAACCCTGGTGTTAATTTTATCTGTGTGGTCAGTCATGTTAGCGTTTGAGTTAAGATATGGCGGGGTTTAAAATTTTATCTCTCGGGGTTAGTTTAACACCTGGTCTATAATGTTAGGCCCGCAGGGCTTAGTCTTTAAATCAAATTCAAATATTTTATTTCAGACAATTTTTTTATAGAAGGTCCATTATATTGTTAGTAGAACTTAGTGTAGGGGTTAGTCTACACTAAGTCCTATAAGAAAGAGGTAAACTTTGTTTGTTTGTTTGTTAGTTTGGTTATTAGTTTGTTTGTATGTAGGGGGTAATCTCTGGAACTACTGAACTGATTTCAAAAACTATTTCAAAGATAGAAAGCTACACTATTCCTGGCGGACATAGGCTACTAATTTTACGTGAACGAAGTCGCGCGCGTCCGCTAGTACTTAATAACTAACGAAGATTTTGGTCTCACATCAGCGGAGAATCAGGTCTTTCAGCTATTGCTTTCAGGATGCTATTAGCTGCATTATGCAATACTGTGCCAACGTTTCGAGGTGACAAAAGGTCCCAGCGGACACCTTACTTAATGCCTATAGGCTAGAAGTCGCGTGTACCGTTATATGTATATAAATATATACATAATACACACTATGAAATCTTAAAAACATACCGAAGGGATACTGTAAGTACCTTATAAGTCTATTTTTGTACACTTAACCCACGCAGTGTCGCGACCCGGCGGCCTGTCTGAGCAAATTAATTTCCGTACAAGCCCAGACCGCAGGCACCGCTCTCGGTGCCTCGTTTTATGAAATATTAATACACAGAGCATCGACGTTCATAATTAGCGAGGATAATTTTATTATAATAAAGATGGACTCTCCACGGAATACAACAGTGTAAGCACTGCCGCTTAGCGGCTGGACTAGCGAGCAAGTTGGTGATGGCGATCCGGACGGACCTGACTATACAAACATACACTTTAAAACTTTAAAAAATATTGTTTTTTTTTACTCTGAGAAGTAAGGTGCTCTGCGTAATATAAAACCCAAGTATTAAGTTACCTATCGAGGGAAAACAGACAAACAACAAAGTTGCTTTTCCAATTTATTTTCAAAGTCTTCAAAAGTACTGAAAGGTTTTTTAATAATTTTCTTTTCATTTTCCTACCATAGCCGAACGTTAGACTCTCGAGTGAGCGCCGGAGGCTGTGTACTAAGTACATGCTTATACAATGTAATTGAATGTACGGACGTTGATACAAAAAAATGTAACACTACATTCTTGCAATACGGTTGTTAGGATAACCACGTAATCTCATTTTTCTGCTTCTGTTTACACATTTTTAAGCTTTACTTGATACAGGCTTGGATGTTGTACGTATTTATATCTGTACTCGAAAGTATGTATATACATTGTCTAGTAGTCAGACTCAGAAGTAGCTCTTTGTCGTAGTAACGCATGAAATGTGAGTTGTTCGAAATTGTCACATCACTGACAGCGACAAGGTACTAAAATGTTCAGCTATTTCTGAGGCTGACCGTACCCATAGTACAAGCTTTGCTTAGTTTGTGACTAACGAGATAATTTTTATTATTATTGTACACTAGCTCACCCGGCGAACTTTGTTCCGCCTTAGACGCCATAAATGAGCAGATTTTTGATTTTTTCTTTCATAAGAACCTTCTCCTGATAATAACGAACAGAACAAATAAAGAATTAGCGAAATCGGTCCAGCCGTTCAGGCGTGATGTCTCGTGACCAAGGGAAATAGGGATTCATTTTTATATATGTAGATAGTTCGTGGTTAAAATGATCAGCGAATATTTTAAATGGATAGTGTCTTTTTAACCGACAAAAAAACGAAGGACGTTACTAAATAAAACGTTTGTAAACATTAAAATAATCTTTTTTCACACGGAGAACGACGGGTCGAAAAGTTCTCGAATGGTGGCCGCGTATTGGCAAGCGCAGCGTAGGATGACCAGCCACAAGATGGTCCGATGACCTCATAAAGGTGGCAGGAAGGCGCTGGTTGCCAGCCACTTTGGAAATCCATGGAGGAGGCCTATGTTCAATAGTGAGCTTCTTGTGGCTGAGATGATGATGATGATGATGAATCTTTTGTCATTTTCGTCTCTTATTGAAAGTTAATTTTGAAACTAAAACATTTACTGCGCATTGCAATCCATTTAATATAGACCGGATCGTAGGTAAGCGCATTAGTTGGAACAATTAGCCCCAGCTCGTAGCTCGTAGATAGTTCCGATTAAAATGTGGTTCTATTCGTTAGAGATTTATTCCATTCGATTGTTTTGTAACCTCAAATACATTGCTAGTTCTGCACTTAACTTGAAAATATTTTTAAAAGTCTAAACTGTCACACATACATACTTACTACTAAAATTTTCTTTTAAAACGGCAAAAATTATGTCATTGCAATTTTACCTGACACTAACTCAACAATGCTAACTTAAACAAAAGCAGCATTCAATTCTAGCTTCCCATTTAAATTCTTCTTTGCCATAGACCGACACGCGTGCTCATACAAACAAAGAAAGGCTTATTATTCAAAACTACTTTCTTCTTTGCCTACTATTGTCTGTCTGGTTTTAAAATAAAATAAAAACAGAACAGTGCTTGGCACGCACCGATGAACCTTCTTTAAGAGCTTTGCGCGCTGTGGTATAGCAACGACCATTTGCATATTTTTCAAAGTAATGCAGTTTGTTCCGGACCGCAGAATGCATTAGAGCGCCAACAGCTGTGCTATTAGCCGGGCCATCCGTCTGCATAGATACCGCGACTAAATGCATGCATTAGCCTAACGCGTCGTATCATGATGTCAGTTGACTGGCATGGAAGCTTCGTAAGAGTTCACGTGTGCATCGTAAAAGCGGATATACTTATAAGTGAAAACTGTTACAAGACTGTGGTTAAAACGTATATTCTTTTTTTATGCACGAGCATTAGGGAGCATCATTTTGCGACTAGTTAATATTCTATCTGCTAATTAGTATATTACTTTAACATTTTTGTCCACTTATAATTCTTTTACAATTTTGAGTTACAGACCGTAATCTTCTGAGTGGATTTTTACTTCTACGATCCAGGCTTAGCCTAGTGTTTTTAGTATGAGGAATATAAAAAAAAGCATATAAACCTAGTTCTAGGGCATAATAATAACATACAAAAAAATCATGGCTTTAGGTTAAAGTTTAGAGGGTGGAAAACGTTATCGCCGTTTGTATGGAGAGCGCTGGTTTCACGCTCCTCTTAACTCGCTACGTAACTCAGTGCGTCTCTCTCTTACTGGGCTAGTTAAAAAGAGACGCACTGAGTTATATAGCGAGTTGACGCGGGTTGAGAAGTTTCATGCTAGGTGCTTTGGTACGGGAGCCAACAACAGGCGACGAATGCAATGCATACTAGACGAAGCTTACATACGCCACTGGGACGATGATTTTGAATATTCTACCTGCGTTCAAATTTGAATTGGCGAAGAGATGTGCATTTCGCTTTGTCGTTACTAAACTTGTAGGTATCTAACAAACTGTGCTTAATATTACCCAAATTAGTTGTTCACACTGCCATAAAGGTAAAGTTGAATTAAACAGATTCCGCGTATATTTTATTGTAAGAGACGGTAAATCACAGCCCTGTCAAACATTTCGGTTTTGGTTTTGCGATGCTGTTTGTAACGTAAAGTTTTTTAATAAATGATCTTATCTCATCTTATATTACGTTGTGTGACCTATCCAATATATCATTAACATTTTTTAAAGTTTTAGTAAGGCCAGTTTCATCTTAACGCGTTTTATGTTCAGAAAATGTGACCTGATTTCAAAATCGGTTTACCTCCCGCCTCGCCGCCTCACACTCCAGTGCGCTTGTAGGCCGTGTCAATACTAAAACAATTACGATCAGATCAGCCATCGCTTACGACTAAATTTAAAAAGTTTTAGTAATAAAATATATCTACCTACTATAAAAAAAATCCAACACACTGGCTCGTAACGTGGATTTTATAACCTCGCTATTAGACTTATAATCCAAAATATTAAACACTCGTGTTTTTTACTTTACATTACGGCACTAGTGTTTTATGATACCCCCCCCCCCCCCCCCCCGATAAGTTAAGTTTGTACCGATGAAGCATTCTTAATTTAACCGGGTAATACAATTCTTTTTTTCAAATACACCTGCGTTGGTAGTCTCAGACTGCTTACCGTAGTGTTTTTTTTTAAACCAATGAAGAAGTTAATATTATAACACTACAAGTCTATAACGCGTTTACTTTGATCATTACATACTGGGCTCCATTATCGCGCTCGCGTACCGCTCGTGCGATTAATAAATACCTCCTCGAGTAGAGAAACCAACACTATCATAATGCACTAATGTAGGTAGTGTATTTCTTGAGGTTTTACTAAGTGAATTCAATCAATCAAGTTTATTTCTCTATAATATTACACATACAGCATATAACAGAAGATAGACAGTAAAGATTTACATGTAATTCACTCACAAGAGCATCTATTTCCCGTAAAGATTACACTGGATCCTATACTAGGCATAGCCTGTCTCGTAGGTACCCAAAGTTGCAGACCAGTTATCGAAGCGATGCGAAAGTTGTTAACAAAGGGGACAGAGTAAGTCCTACATAATAATTTGACTTGATTTAATTGTAAACTTCACGTTTAAATAAACAATTTGATATCGCGTTTAAGTCCCGATAGACATTATAAGTATGCGTGAAAATCGTGAAAGTTTAAAACAATACTTACAGTACATATTGAGGTCATCAAAAGATCGCTCGAAAGTAACAATTGAAGATTGCTTTTGGGACTTTGTTAAAAGCAATCGATGTAAACAGGAAACGGCCAGTAATTTATGTAAGACAGAAAGTTTGGACGTAAACATTAAACATCGATACAATTATTGTTAACTTTGCACACAAACCATGTTACGGAGGGTTCCGATTTTGCCAAAGCTTTGTAACAAACTTAAAGGCCCGCCAAACTTTGGGGCGGGATAAATTCAATTTAAAACTGAAAGTAGGTTTAAACGCGTTCTTATTTTGTTTGTAGTTAAAGGGGAAAGAGCTGGTGGTGGAAATATCCATTTGCCTGCAAAAATGTGAAAATGTCCGACGCTACCGCCGTGTCACCGCAACTGACAGGTCTCACCTGCACTCGCACTACAGTAATATGGGTAGCTACATCTGGAAGTAGCATCTAAAGCTACGAAATATAGTACGTAACTAAACTACATTTAACATAGACTTAACTTTGCTTTTTATTACTTCTATATTAGACTAGCGACCCGTTTCGCTGTTGCTCATTATTCAAATTGTGTGACAGCGCTTACCCCGAAAAAGTTCTTTTTCATCAGGATTAGAATGAAAATGTTTGATGGCAAATTCCACTTCCCTTACGATCTCGTGATGTCTCGCGTGCTCATGATCATAGCTATTAATGACAATACTAGGAGGAAACGGGTCAGCGAGATTTTATATACTTACTGAGAAATTTTCGGTGGAAACGCGGTGAGATTTCAATTCTCCTCTCGCCTCGTCTCTTCTGGCCTTGCCGGTGGTGAGCTACCTTGAAACGGCGTCACATCGACGCCAGCTTAATTAATATGCACGTGCTACATAGAAGGATTATTGCTTTTCGACTTCGTGCACATATTCATTTACTTTCCCATCTCGTTTATTAAGACGTTGCGAGCAGTAAAGACGGTTTATCGTCGCCGGATTAAACGTTATTATACCTCGCTGCACGTAGGTATTACACTTTTACGCCTAGTATATGACTTTATCTTATCATATTTATGCTGTGTGCCTAAATTTAGAGCTAAATAAGTTAGCAACACTGAAACAACGCTTCATTGGTGTTACCAAATTAGCGAAAAAATCGAATCAGTACAAAACGTGGAGGTCGAAAGTGGCCCGAAATATTCAAACGGCCGGAGCGACGCCTCTTTCCGGAGCTTGGCTGACAAACTGCCGTGTGTTTCTAATTATAGATATAACCCAATAAATCAAGAAAGACTTAGGCAGAGACCAATTACATTAATAGCGATAGCTCACTAAATTGCAACGCGTTCATTTCTTTTAACTCAATTATTTTTCCGATACGCTTTTAAAGCTAAAGTCAGGTCATTGTAGACAGCTAAGAAGTTCTTTTATTAACTTAGCTGCAGTAAAAGACACGAAGCAATTGTCACGGACTGAGTTTTTGCAATCTCCGAGATAACTCAAACGGAAGAAACTCCAAGATCAATGTAACTCGTTAGAGAGCACTACATATTTTTTTATACAACAAATGAAGGCAAACGAGCAAATGGGTCACCTGATGGTAAGCGATCACCACCGCACATAGACACCCGCAACACCAAAGGGATCGCATATGCGTTGCCAACTCAGAGGGCTAAGATGGAATACCTCTTGTGCCAGTAATTTCACCGGCTGTCTTGCTCTCCATGCCGGAACACAACAATGCAAGCACTGCTGCTTAGCGACAGGATTAGCGAGCAAGATAAAAAAATAATACTTTAAAAAGCCATAGCTCCATAAATTATTGCAACTACTATTTCACTAGCATTATTTTCCTTTTTTAATTCGGGGTACGCTTATCATGATCTCAGATTAGTAGGTCGGGTTATTTATTACATTACAGCCACTGATATCTGACCTCCGTAACCTGGTTACAAGAAAAGCAGACCGATGGGAACATGGATACAATTATTCCAACTACTAAAACCAACCTACTAAAATAACCTGATAACCGGCATTATTTATTAATAGCTTTAACTCACGACTTCGGATGCGTATATGCTAATGTTTCTTACTCGTAATTCATTTCTAAATTTCACCTTGTTGAGTTTCTTGTCGGTATCTTCTCATCAGAGGTTTTTCCCGAAACGGTGGTAAATTTTATGATATTCGTAAGTGGTTCCTGTAAGCCTAATCTGAATAAAGATATTTTGACTTTGACTTTGATTCCTTTCTTAGTACACCTCTAGTACACCATAAGGATCAGATGTTGCAAATTTCATGCTTCTTTCTTTAGCAGCTTATTCATAAAAAGTTAACAATCTTTTTAAGCTAACAAATGTTTTGTCCCTTTCATTTGAGGGCAAACGTCATAATGACAGATAAAGACATAAAACATGTTAACTAACAAACGTTTACGAAGCATTTATGAATAAGGGAGTTAGACTGTGGCTTTTCAGTCAGTCAATCGCAACATAACTCTCTTATGTATGTGTATGCTCTTTTATGCTTTACGCACGGAATTCGGAAATAGGTATCCAGCTCGGCTTCTAGGCGGGTTATCAAGTGGAAATATGCGCCAGATTTTAATTCAGAACTACAGCAATACAACTGCGAAAACTGCGTCCCATTTAGTGCAGTTTTTGCGTTATACGCGGACAAATATTCAGACGGACAAAAGACTGCTCATATATTTTTTTCCTAAATATCTTCCAAGAACAGATCAGTTACAATGTTATTAAAAGTCCATAGACAGAATTTCCACAATATCCGAATGTTCCTAACTTTTGCAAGCGCTGCCAAAATCACGTAACGTAACGAATTTTATTATTCCTGAAGTGACACTTCTTATTACCGAGTATAATTTATTACTTTTGCTCGCACCCGAGGATCTTCCCGGCAAGCTGCAGATTGAAAAATCTTCCAACTCACCCTTATTAATAATAATTAAGGCAATGAGCGTGTATATTTAAAAAGGTATCCGGGATTCTCTCCCGCCATCAATCTCTAGGATTACTCGGCGAATTCCGGTGCCTACCCAAACTGCCGTGATAGCTGAATGGTTAGACCGCCCGCCTCAAAGCAGGGGGTCTTGGGATCAAGACCAGACAAGATCAAGGTATTTGGAATTTAGGGCCTCATTATACCGTCCCTCTCTCAGAGGCGCTGCACGCTAGTTTTTATCACTGACATAAAGCAAATATCCCTTTCTAATCGGTATGCGCGTGCAAGAGGGACGGATGCTTTTATGTACGCGATAAACACTAGCGTGCTACTATAGTAGCTGTCGTTTCTAACAACAGTTTTCAATTGCGAGAGAAAGCAAAGTGGACGACTGTAATACGATAACTTTTACATTAAAAAGTTGCTTCGTTTGAACAAAACATTTGATTCCACTTTTAGACAATATTATTGGAAAGAGCATGGAACAAAAAGACGAAATCACAAACTGTAACCCAAGATATCCGAGTCCCATAAAGCCGCTAGTGTATAGAACTTAAAAAATATTCAAATCTAAGAATGAACAAGTTGCAAATAGGTGCGAGAACAAGCGGAACAAAGAGTGTGGTGATCTTGGGACCACCACAAAGCGCGAAGTAAGTGGTATATCAGAAGTATAATAACTAGTGTCATTTTGGTATGTAGTCCTTTCAATGTGTAGTTAATCTGACTTCGTTTTTCTGCAGCGTGGTAGCTACGCGATGTGGACATTTTGCAATTTAACTGTGGCACCATTCTACAACATGACCGGCCAAATTTAGTTTATCTGAGTGTATCTCTATATGCGTCACCTTCCTATGATACTAGTTAGATAGAAACGTAGACAGGAATAAGTTAAACCTCAGCCGATCGTTTTAAGACCACAGTGGCATTAAGTTGGAAAAATATTGGCCAAGATTAGAAAAATTTGATTAAATAGGTATATTATAAGTATCAAGCATTGAAAAATTCCTAAATGCCTTCTTGCTGCGTTGCTGCGTACTTAAGCATAAGAATATGTTATGTGATGACACAGGCGAAAGTGATAAAATCAGCCATCTCGCAGAACGTGACGTGGCGTCAATAAATCACCTTGGCGACAAGAAAATTTTATCCCTAGAGAGACAAAATGACCGATTATTTGGCTTTATTTGGTGACGTTATTCATACCTAGGTACTTTTCCATTTTCTTTGCAATAATAAGAAAATATTTTTATTTTTATGCTTATATTCTTCATTTGTACCATAGTTTTTAATTAATAATCCAAATGTTTGTCATTTGGAATACTTAAAAAATAAGGCATCAATTTCTCGGAAAAACATTTAGTTTATTAATTAAAATCTAGACGTTACACTTTTTTTGAATATACCTACCTCTTTGACTACCAACCACAGATAATGATCGTTGTCACATTCTTGCTCCTTAAAAACTACATATTTAAACCAACTGTACTTACAATCTTCTAGAGGAACCGACAAAATTTCATGAGTTGATCAGCGTGCCTTTTAGTTAACCCACCATCTAACTCAACAGAATAACTATTACCTAGCATACATCTACCGCCCTCCCTAACGTCCATTTCTTCTAATTTTTAAAAATTATATGAATATCAACAGATCAAAGGTTTTCCGAACTCAGCATCAGTAGCATTAAGAACGACTTGTCCCCGACTTTTAGGTGTCAGTAAACTAATACACATATAGATTTCATCATATGAATATGAATTGGTTAACTTACCATAATAATATAGGGCTTCTCAGTCAAAACTGATGTATGTATCTGAATAAAATTCCGTAGAAACACGGACGCACATCGAGAATTTCACTGTGAATTAGTAACTTTGTAATGAACGGTGAACGTGACCGTCCACAAACACCTATTCGTACGCCTCCAATTGTCTGAACCGCTAAATGAGAAATTCCGACAAATTTGACTTCACTACCTAGGAAGTTCTGCACGGCTCCCCTTTCATGACTCAATTGTTCAATTATAACTAGAAGGGAATTATTACCTTTATTATTATTACCTCTAAACTGTAAAATACCCGACTGCGTAGAAAAGTAAAATTGTTGGAATAAACAAACTGGAACAAATTACCTTCCTACTCTGCGTCTGCGAGATATTTTTTTTTCACGTAAAAACCCACCCTTCTTCGCTGCCACACGAAACGACATATATCACACCGACTCACCTATACCCTATACACCACCACCATTAAACACAAAAAGAACACGATCGACGCGCGTTTCGCCTCTATACGAGGCATCATCCACGGTACTCGTTAGGCGGGTTATAAGGTAATTTGTTTCAATTTATTGATATGGACCTCCGCAAAGTAATGCCAGAATTTATTAATTATTGCTGGAATACCAATGAAAAACCTTTCCCCTATCTTCTGATTCACAGGCGCCATATTGAAATTAAAAATAGTTCCTCCCTTAAAATCAAGACGAAGCTAACGACAAATTACTTGTTAAAATCCATCAAGCCGTTATGGCTACTGTGGCCCTAACACGCCCTAACATGACCGGTCCCGGTTTATTTTATCCCTCCCAGAGTCTTTGTCAAACTAGTGTCATAACAAGAGACATATAGTCGACCAAGTAATTGCTTAGCCACTTTTGAACCTTATCCCCCTGTAATACGACCGAAAAGTGGTTAAGCAATTTCTTGGTCAACTATACATAGAGATAAACTCAGACACAGATAATATCGAGATAAAAGCGCGAGTTTGTGTTTTAATTTAGTGAAATATAATGAGGTCCGGTGAGGCGGCAGTGCAACCCTTTTCGTGTTGACGGGATGGGCGTAATAAGCGGTTGGCTCGCGTCGCATGGGTAACTTTAGATCGCGCGAATGGTCAGTGTAGTGCGACAAGGATCTTAATGAACGCGGCTAAAAGCAAATTTGACGCCCGCCATTAATACGCCGCCATTATCCTTGTGCATGTCACTTTTGACAGCCCTGCCACAGAATAAATAATAGTACTAACGTACAGAAACTTCTCTTTTTCGACCGCCATTAAACGAATTCCAACTTTATGATCAGGCACAAAAAGTACGTATTACTTCATAAACATTCGCCAGGCGGCAAACGTCAAAAGGAAGGCGCCGCCCGCGCCCGCCTTCCACCCGCAATGCCCTGGCGCACCGCTAGGGTTGGGCTGCTTACTATAATACTATCACAACGCGCGACACAGAGTGAGCAACCTACTGCGATTAACCTATGCCATAGGTCATGCGGCGAGCGCACCTACAGTGCGGAGTGGAACCCCCCTGGCCCTGCCACAATAGAGCCATTTTACACGGTAAGAGTTCTCGAATGCGTGTCGTATTGCATTGCGGGGCTCGATCGATCGCTTGACCACGTTATACCTCGGCAGCCCGCAATGTAATGCAACTCGCTTGCGAGAATTGGCACCATGTAAAATGGCCTTAAGGGCCCATTTACACGGAGCGAGTTCTCGTATGCGAGTTGCATTACATTGGTCGGCTCGACCAACCGATCGATCACATGTACCTCGGCAGCCCGGAAAGTAATGCAACTCGCATACGAGAACTTGTACCATGTAAATGGCACTTTAGGTTTTTCCGCTCGTGACACTGGATCATGGGGGTCATGACTCCCCTCGCTGCCCCCCGCCTGAGTCTAGGTCGACCAATGATAATTTTTCTACTCCGTTGATGAGCCTGTCCTGACTGGACCACAACCATTTGAGCCTTCTGTTAAACATTAAAGGGAAACCCATACCAAAAACGTGTTTCTTTCGGCGTTTTTTGCGCGAAACCCTTCGTGTCTGACTTGCACTTGACCGGTTTTTTATTCAGTAAAAAGTGTTCATAAATGTATCGTTTCTACGCTGCGGGAGAAGTCGCGAACGAAATGTACGCAAATAATAAACTATGAAAAAATTCTGGAAGGTTCATACCCACCACAGCTCCCCAGGCCGAGATCAAGAGCCGCAGCCCAAGTTACGGAGGGTGTATGGGCTATACACATGAATAAAGGATCTGCTACATCATGCGGCGGCGAATAAAAAGGGACCCTCGCACTGGAATGCCCTGACATACCTCTGGAAATTTGTGAAATGATTTACAGGCCGCCGTCACACAAATGGCCAGATCTGTTTAATAATCCTTTATGAAAATGAGATTCAATTGATAGGAACAAACCCGCTTAGATTACAATAAATTGAACTTATGGTTGATAAAAAGCTGGAAAAACTATGAATACGAGTAGGTATCTAAGAGCTATGCACGCACCGGGTCAGCGATTATCTTGAAATTGCAAGTTCAATGGATAGCGGGGATCACTTACCATCAGTCGACCCGCATGCTCAGTTTACTCTCTCTTAGGTATAGTCGACCAAGTAATTGCTTGACCACTTTTGACATCATCCCTTTTTAATACGGTCCAAAAGTGGTCAAGGAATTTCTTGGTCGATTTTTAGTCAATAACAAAATTGGCTGTATGATCTTAACACCTTTGCCTGCTCATGCTAAGAAAAATTTACAAAAAAAGTAAATCATAAGTGCGCTATTAACTAAAAAACTTTAATAAAACAATTGGCCCAGCTATCACAACAACCTTTAAATGCAGTCCCTTGGCAAGCGCTACTTGAGATAACGGTGTCTACCTTTATTTCGCTTAGCTCAGCTGCCCTTTGTGCGTTTCCTTCGTTAAATTAAATGTCACAAACACCGACTAAAGAGAGATTTAAAAATGAAATCTTCTGATTTATCAAGAAGCTCGAGAAGTATGTATGTATGTATGAATGTAAATTCTTTATTGTACAAAATAACATAAATGACAAGGAGAAATACAGAAGTCAGCAAGCAGAGACTGCCAACCAACGATAGCTTTGCGGAAGCGCAGTTGAGTCGGTTCTTTTTACTACAAACCTAGTTAAATGTTTGTTTTTTTTTATTGATAAGTACTTAACTAACTAAATTTTTCATTGAAATTCATACATACATAAAGTCACGCCTGTTTTCCGGAGGGGTAGGCAGAGACCACGGATTTCCATTTGCTACGATCCTGACTGTATGTCAGGATCGTAGCCTTTGCTTCGCTCACTCTCATAACATTCATGTATGCTTGTCTGTTTAGGGTACTCCTGGCCTAGCCTTTAATTTAAATTCAGTATTATTTAATCTAAGCGTTTTCCGATGTCTATACATAGAAGATGTTTATGAAAACTTATAGGTATGAAAGGTATTTATAAGAGTTCTCGTAATACACGTAGAAGCCAAAAAAATTTTTTAGAATTTTTGTCCATCTGATCTTAATACTTGTACGCACATTACGCAATAACTTCAGCAAATTAAATGCGATTACACAATTGTATTGCTCGAGGTTTAATTTAAAATGGTGTTTGTTATTTTTGTTACGTCGCCAACTTAGAAGAGTAAAAAACGTTGTCACCGTTTGTATCGGGAGCGTTTTTGAGGTTTGGTCTTGGTTTGGTACACAACCCTCTTGAACAAAACACATTTCAATGCGATGAAGTTGTTACTATTTTACATTAGGTATAAAAATTATAACCTTTGAACTCTTTTCTTCTTTTCCAACGGCAGTTGGATATCACTACATAAAGTCGCTACCCGTTCCTGTCTGTCCTTAATCTTTATGACGTATGTTCCGCCACCTTCTCCTCCTAAACCACTCAACGGACTATTTGATACGGTTTTCACTGTCATTTAGATATTTTTTTACAGAAGGTCTTTGTATATATTACATTCCGATTGTACCCATGCGAAGCCGGGGCGGGTCGCTAGTTACTTATACAGTAGGTATGAACCTTTACATAGCACTGACCTTTAACTGAATTAGCCTGCGTCATGGTAATCGTGTCACGGAGGGCCCGACCCGAGCCGAGCGAATATATTTTTGCATAGAAATTCCTTCGAATGCAGTATTCGACAGCAACCCTTGCCAAATGACTCTACTAAAAGAAGGTCGCGAATCTTTGGACACCGGCTTAGGATACGATCGTGGATTCATATTTTATTACAATAATGTGATTGGCGGAAATTCTGTCTTTAAATTGAATGTATTGATAATGTTGCACCTACACTTTAAGCGTTTTTATTGGAGTTGTGCCCGCTTGGTCTTTAAGGTGGATCGTTTCGTATGAAGCGGGAATTTCAAAATTTTCTTAGTTTTTAATTTATTGAAGCCAAATGGTGTCATTTTTAATCCATTCAAGTAGTTTTCCGGTAATAAAACACTTTTTTTTTATGCGATTGTGGTTTGATTATGGAAATTCAAGTTACAAATTTTTAATAATTGTACTGTTTATGCATCAACGGACTTTTAGGCGTTGAATGCACAATTATTTAAAATCAGCAGCTTGAACTTTCAAAAACGAAACACAGTGCCTTAATAAACAGTATTATACTACCGTAAAACAACTTGAATTGATAAAAAATCACACCATTCAGCCACAATAAATTAAAAACTGTGATAATTTCAAAATTCCCGCTTCATACGAAGCGATCCACGTTATAGGGAGCGCTCCGATCTCGTTCAAACGGACAAAGGAACTAGTTCGGTCTTTTAGTTCATGAGCAAATTTTGAGATCTCTGAATCAGTAACCGTTTCGATCTATTAAGAACGCGGAACTAAATGTTTTGAATGAACGAATTACACTTTAATTTTAAAGGAATTTATTGAATTCTAATCCTAATTAGGATGAGGAAACGTATAAAGTTTGCTCAATTTCGCTCATACGTTCACCGATTGGTCTTACTGAACTAAATAACCGAAGACCTATTAAAGATTGTTTATTAGTGATTGTTAATGATTGTTTTACTTCCTTTCGATCCGTGACGGAAATTCATTATCTTTATTTCTTAGTTCCTGACCGACTCAAGCCTAGTTATTGTAACGGGTTCTTGATGTTTATTGTCACTAAATAAAATACCCATCCTTGCCAACTCTAGGCTTACTTCCATGCTTTAAACAAAAGTTTGTCACTATTTCCTCCGAGGCAGAATGTGAGGTGAATCTCGACTCTTGACTGCTGACGTAGGCAAATTGCACATTGTTTGAAAAATAAAAATACCCAACTCGTTAAGGCAATCCATCACCAGGTGCATCTGTAGTTGACGGCCCATCCCGCTTATTAACACGTCCGCTCATTTTTTTAATGGGAATGAGAGGAAAACGAGGATATGGCGGGTGGTAGGACCTTGTGCAAGGTTCGTCCGGATCGCTACCATCATCTCGCTCGCTAATCCTGCCGCTAAGCAGCAGTGCTTGCACTGTTGTGTTCCGGCGTGGAAAACAAGAGAGCCGGTGCAATTACTGGCACAAGAGGTATTCCAACTTAGCCCTCTGGGTTGGCAACGCATCTGCAATGTCCTTGATGTTGCAGGTGTGTATAGGCGGTGGTGATTACTTACCATTAGGTGACCCACTTGCTCGTTTCAGTTCAAATCGATTGCAGTTTAATGGAAATAGTAGAGTTTAAACGGAAAACGTTTTTTTCTCATTTTTATAACAAAAATAAAACGCTGTTTCCATCAGTGTTCACAGCACGAGTTGGTACAAACATAATCATAATTACACTAGCTGACCCGGCGAACTTTGTTCCGCCTTAGACGCCATAAATGAGCAGATTTTTGATTTTTTCTTTCATAAGAACCTTCTCCTGATAATAACGAACAGAACAAAAAAGAATTACCGAAATCGGTCCAGCCGTTCAGGCGTGATGTCGTGACCAAGGGAAATAGGGATTCATTTTTATATATATAGATTTGCCATAATATAATTTTCCGGAAGACGAAGTGTCGGTAGGCTTCCCACAAGATGGACCGACAATCTGATGAGGATCGCTGAAAACCGGTGGATGCGAGCAGCACAAGACCGACCGTCGTTGTGATTCATGGGGAAGGCCTATGCCCAGCAGTGGGCGTCTTCTGGCTGATATGATAATGATGATGAATTTAATTTTTACTAAAACCGGACCTATTTTACGTAATTTATAAAACAATGAATGAAGAGGTTTCTGAATGTGTAATAAAGATTTTTATAATGTTTCTATATTTTGTATTGATATTGTTTTCATCATCATCATCATCAACTCAGCCACAAGAAGTCCACTGTTGAACATAAGCCTCCTCCATGGATTTCCAAAGTGACCGGTTGAAAGCAGCATGCAACCAGCGCCTTTCACAATCCTAAGCCCAGGTTTATGTTATCCCTTCCTGCGTCTCTGTCAAACTAGTGCCATAAGAAGATGACGCACATAGAGATAAAAATACGAGTAATAGAAATAAACTTGGATAAACTTAACTTAGTCGGTCATGTTAGAGCCACAGCAAAAGTGAATTTTAGCAAAAGAAATTATGGGAAATGAAAGCCAGGCCATAACGTTTGCGTACACGTTGCGGATGCAACACGGCTCCAGCTATTCTCGTAGAGCTGCTTACGCATGTGTGGCTCGGCCATGAATGGATCCAATGAAGTACTGTAATGCCCTTGCACTGCGCATATTTCATCGATAATTTGCGTATAAAGTCAAGGGCAAATGGACAATTTAGATGTCAGTTTGCATTAGTAAGAAGATATAGGTGTTAACACTAGGAACACGATCCTGTTATCATCAGTCACTTAGTTCAGCTTCTACCGATAGCGTAACCCGAGGCGAGCACTCGGCGGCGAGCGCTGTTTGCTTGGAGACAAACACTGGTACAACAATTGATGAATTCCGCTGGGGAAAATAAACCACCTTGTCAATTTTTACTTTGTTTTATACTAGCAAACCGCCCCGGCTTTGCACGAGTATAATTAAGATAAAATGCAATAAAAACCTTCTCTAGAAAAATCTCTATTTGATAGTGAAAACCGCATCGAAATCCGTTAGGTGGTCTAGAAGGAACAGACAAAAAATAGCGACTTTACTGTATTCCATGTAAAGATTATAGGGGTAAAACGATAAAATAGACCACGCGATAGTACATGTAAATATAAATAATCACTAATCACCGCCGCCTATAAAAATAATTACAATATCTATGGAGTCGAATTCCACTTTGGTTTTCATCGAATTCGGCACTAAAACAGGTCCAATGAGCCTGAAGGAAAAACACTCGAGAGACTGACGGAGATAAACGTTGGTAAACGTATTTAGCAGTGCGGTCACGACCGCCAGCTCAAACACTACGACCAACATAAAGCCAACGTTGGGCCAACGTTTCTGAGGGTTGTAGCTATAATTTGTATAATCAGCCTGACCTCGGATATTATTATCTTCTCCGGTCCCCTCGTCACACGTCGCCTGCCTCCGACGTGGACCTCTAAACCTCGCGCTGTTCTCGTCCAAATAACTCAAATTATCTTTCATAACAAAACAACTAGTTTATGATTAGGCGGCGCTTGCGGCAATATAATAAAGGAACAACATATGAAATACATTGAATATAAAATATTTTGGGGCAGTTTACAACAATTATACAGGTCCTAAACTAAACAAAGCTTTTAAGATACTGGCGGTACTAAACAACAACATTAAAAATGTACGCGGCTCAAATCTTCCCAAAAATGGGTCCCGAGTGTTGAAGTTCATGAAACTATTGCAAAGTTGTAGTTATTCAACATTACTTAACAGAGTTTCAGACTACTGGACTTGTTTTAATCTTTTCAGTTTGATTTAGTTTTTACGCTGTGGGGTTTTTTTTATTATTATTTGCAGTTTTACTTCAGACTTTTTACAGCCAACACACCAAATTTGACTTATGTATCAATTGCCATTATGAAGATTCAGCTTAAAACAAAAACCGTCAAAAAACCCGTTTTGTCAAAATACTCGCCATAGTAAAGTGTATTCTGTGAAAATGTCACCGGGCTACCCATAATGGTTTAAAAGTTAGAGCGCCTTAAAGATCGGACGGCCGAACGGACGGTTGTTCGGACGAGGTAGGCTTAGTACCTATTTAATAAGGTCCCTTAGCAAGCTTTAGGTATGGAACCCAAACGATGGGAGTTGTTATACTAACCTTTAGTTAGAATATCAGTTGTAACGTTTCCCTGGGAGACAAATTTATCATGAGGAGATAAGTCCATCCCAAAATTCTTAATACCCTATATCAGCACCATCGCTTTTTGCACTAGCATTATGGAATGTTTTCTAACACAGAGCTCATTTGAATACCAAAAAATAATAACGCTAACAAAGCATTACATTAAAACTGGGATCACAATTAAGCAGAGTAACGTTGGATCATCAAAATATACAGGGTGTGAGGAACAGCGTGCCGAAAACTGAAACCCTAGTTTCAGACCAATTTTCTGAACTGAAATTAAGTGGTTATTCTTTCCGGAAAGTGAATCATAAAAAAATCTCTACTTAACGAACGTTCGTTAGTCAAACGTTCTGTCAAATAGCACGAGTCAATACTCCGAGCGCTGGCACAAGGGGAAGCCCTTGTGCCAGCGCTCGGAGCCGCAATTTTGTTTAATCTACTATGGGTACTTATCAATTTAAGTAAAAATTTTAAATCATCCAATGTAGATACTTGTATCTTTTAAATAAAACTGAGCTGATACATTTTAAGTACTTAACGAAGTGGTCAAATTTGGTTTTAATGAAGCACTAAAACTCACCCTGAGGTCTTTCTGAAGGCAAGTCAAACTCCTAATCTGAAAGAATCCATTACCCTGCACTACTCGTACACTCAGCAACAAACCCAAAACTACACAAAACAAAAACCCTTTAAAGGAAACAGGATGCGATTGATTGATTGGTTTCTATTACTTGTACTCTCTTGGTAATTTTTTTAACACGTGAGGTATTAGAAAGACGTAATAAGTTTCTTAACGTTGGAAAAACCAGAAAAAAAGAAACAAACTAGGAACAATGAGATTCTTCTGAGGAAATTTTTCACTATTTTTAAGCTTAAGATAATGGTCTGAAACCAGGGTTTCAGTTCTCCATACGCTGTCCCTTACACCCTGTATTGTTAAAATAACCGTGCAAGTTTCAAGGTGTAGAAAAGGTTACGAATAAGGGTTGTATTGTTGCCCTTGCCGCGACACAGAGAGCGATGAACCTGCCAGATATAAGAAATGATACGAGATATTTCTCGGTGACTATGCATTTTGTGGAGATTTTCCGAAAGCAAAACGGACTAATGGATTGTGTTGCTAGACGCTTACTCGCCAGATTATCATAATGAATTGATAAATCCACCACAGTTTTAAGTCAAGCATGAGCGAGCTTTCATTTATCTAATCTGAGAAAACGTGGTCATAACTTTTATTGAGATAAATCGATAAGACTTTCCTTGTTGTTTCCAAAGTCTTATTTTAATCTTTTTCTCGTAATTTTGAGTGTATTTTATATCTTTACAGTCATATTTGTTTCTATTTATTGCAACCATGGTTTACATAAGGCGTTACAGCTAAGGGGGCACAAGGCACCCTGTTAGAGCATTGTAATGTATTTTTTGCAGTATACTGAATTTTAATTAATCTGTGATTCTAATTATAAAGATTGTTTGTATAACTTGTAAACAAAACCAATATATACCTAGACATATCTGCGTTGGTATATCGCACGTGTAGTCGCACTTACTATTTTGTTTTAACTAATACAAGAAGTAAAGAATTTGGGTGCTCAATTTAATTTCACCTTATAAATTAACTCGTCACTTATCTACGTATTTAATACTATTTAATTGTGAAGTAAGATAGTTTTTAGTTTCATAAATGGTGTAAATATTAATCAGAGTTAGCTTTTATCAATTTTGTTTGGGACTTTTGTTTGTGGTTTGGGACGCTCAATACATAATTAATGGCAGTTGGTTTGATTCCAATCGTTATATTCCCATGTATCCTTCAAAGAGAAAGCGCTTTATCATATAACAGTTTTATGAGAAAAAGCCATTAATTTAATGTAACTGGGAGTTAATTATTGAACAACGGTCCCACTGGGTCAGGCTAGCGATACGCGGAAGTGTACAAAAAGGTCTGATTGCCAATTATTTGCTTAAATAATTAAATCAATTTATAAAACGACGGCTCTGTTCGGTTTACCAGCCACGTTTAAACCAGCGGCTTGTCTCTTGAGTACGTACGGCATGTTTTTGTGAAATTCTCTATTTACTGTATCTATAAATAAAATTTTTGCATATAAAACTTAAATTGTAACACATGGAGCCTGTTAGAGGAATAGCAATATAGTAGATATATGTGGTTTTTGCAAAAATAATTAATGGTACTAAGCACTAAATGATACACTTTAGACTCTAGACGAAAAACAACTTAAACAGCATGCTCAGAAAAAAAACATAATTATTAAGTTAAAAATAAAGATTGGTTGTATATTTTTATGAGCAAAAATTACTGTTTACGTGAATTCGTTCCGTTATTTCATGAATCATTATTACAACAGGGTAAAGGTAGCGGTTCTCCTTTCAAGAAAATTTGTGGAAAGTCCATTGTTGCTCAAGTGGCCAAAAGAGACCTAAACTGCCCATACCCCAAGTTAGGAAGATAGTGTTTTTTGTATGAGATTGTACTCATTATCAAAACGTGATTAGAATCCAATTGAAAGCTAACGTCAGCGTCATTTCATAGACTTGGGTCAAGCTTCATTCCTACACAGCTTCATACCGACAGTGTGCTGACGTTACCCTCCAGTTGTATTCTCATCACGGTTTGATATCTGTTTAGAATAGTATCGTCCTGAAGACAGGCAAAATTAGAAGTACCCGTAACCGTCGAGCATGTATGAAAAGAGGAATGTGTGTGGAGGGAGCGAGGGAAGTATGCCAGGACCGGAGCAAATAGCGTTCCGTGGTCTCTGCCTACCCCAAAGGGAAACAGGCGTGAGCTTATAATATAATAATAATAGCATCATGCAATGTGTGGCTATAGTATGGATTGCGTGAAGCCCCGAACAATTTAGTGTCCGACCGAACCTTCGTTTTCGGTTTCTATGAGTTTCGGCGTTAAGTTGGAGTTTCGGTTTAGTTTGGGTTTCTAGGACCGAAATCGGAACTGTCACACACGTGCTTACTGTCGGCTGTCCTGCATTGTAACTTATTCGGTTGTTTTGAATTACGGTGTGCATTCAACAATTTAGAGATTAGACCTAAGACTATTGTCTACCCATACACTTACGCTTTCCATACAAACGGCGATAATGTTTTCTACCCTCAAAACCTTAACCTATGGCAATGATTTTTTCGTATTTTGTCATTACGCTCTAGAACTAGGTTTGTATGTTTTTTTTTTCCTCCACACTCCTCTTAAATGAACAAAAGCTTCACAATTTTCAATGAAATTACGGTCGAAGTACTTAAGTTTCAGTTTTGGTCGTAATGACAAGTATTCTTCGGGCGCTTTCCTAACCAACTACAATGTTGACCTTCAAGTTCAGCATCAATCACCTACAGTCGACTAATTGTCAAAATAAACGTCATAATGGCATCTGGGCCCAATTTCATAAACGCGACAGTCGACAGGTGACAGTGACAATTCAGTACACATTGCTTGCCCACTACGATGTTAAGTCTGTAAGTCTGTAGCGTTACTTGTCAAACAGTAATGAACGGCGAATTGTCACTGTCACCTGTCACCTGTCGCGTTTATGAAATTGGGCCCTGACTAAATAACGGCGGTGACACATTACGACAACGTTCTAAATTGGCCTATGAATCGGTTAACTGTACAAATAGCAAAGTTATGTCTAGATTCTTTACTCTTTATAAATTAAGGTGCCTTGTGCCAGTTACTTTTATCGTCCTTTTTAGCATTTTGTGCTAGCGCGGCTGTATATAAGTTTTTAATTAACAGAACATTACTATTTCGAAACTTGTTTTCTCGGACCGGGGTCGGAAACAAAACACGGACGCTATTAGTTTTAGCCATCTTACTTAAAACTTGGTCTCGGTTTGGTCCCTTACAACTTCTTAGTTGTCTCGTACTCCACTTAGGGCAAAGTGGTATCGACGTCGCGACGTTCGCATTTAACCACGAGACCCCTGTCAAAGGGCCCTGACAAATTGCTACAATAAAAGTAGCAGACTTGCAGGCACATGGTAGGGCCACGCCTCAACCCGTTTGTAATAAAACCCGTGACAGAGTACCGCAGGCTTCGTAAGTGCCTCTGCAGCCGCCGACAATTTATTGGATTGCCTTTTTAACCTCATTCCTGCAAGCTGGTCCAAATACTATTAATAATAGTAGCTAAAGTTACTGTACCAGTGGTTAACAGGCGTAGGACATTGTTTAGGTACCATTGGGCCTGACATGACCGGCCCAGGTTTACCTTATCCCTCTCTCCCTGTCAAATTAGTATCATAAGAAAGTGACGAAGATATAAACTCAGATAAATTTAACTTGCCCAGTCATGTTACGGCCTCAGTAGTTGACATCATTGTCCCTCGTTGTTACTTATATGTCTCCGTATCTTCTCGTCAATTACTAGGTCACTGTCAATGATTGGGACCGTTACCTTATATTATTATTACTCGGTCAGTAAACTTAACAATACTATACATGCCTAGATTTTTTGTAAGAAAGTACCTAAAAGAAATAAAAAAAATCTTCAAGACCAATTTTTGATAGTCTTAACTGACATGTGTGAAGCAAGCAGTTTTACGGATATAGCGGAAGAAGTTTTCAATAAATTAATAAACAAATGTTATTAGATAACCTACTTACTTACATAAGTAAGTTAAAAATTTATACAATTGCAATAAAGCCACAAATTTTAACCATTTTAAAAAATTACTTCATATTTAGGTACTACGATCAAAGTAAATATAGGATTAGGTATCGAACCCTATACTTATTATCATAAAATATCACGTAAATGCGGCCTACATGAGATAACCCGGGTAAAGCCTTTAAACACGGATAGTTTTATATACCTCTACTTCTATGTCCGGAAAGGTAGAACGGTTAGATTTTTACCAAGCTAGCAAAGCCAGTGATTATTCCAGTTCCTTCGTAGTGCCTGCCTTATAACATTGGTTATACTTTAAATAAAAAAAGGATATATAAGATAATACAAACATAAGTACGGCTAAACATACAAACATTGGATAGCTACCACCATCTTGCTCGTTAATCCTGTCGCTAAACTGCAGCGCTTACACTGTTGTGTTGTGGAGAGCAAGACAGCCGGTGCAATTACTGGCATAAGAGGTATTCCATCTTAGCCCTCTAGTTTGGCAACGCAGCTGCAATCGCCTTGGTGTTGCGGGTGTCTATAGGCGGTCGTGATCACTTATTATCAGGTAACCCACTTGCTTGTTTGCCTTCCTATAATATAATACAAATATAAACTAGATTAATCTAAACCTAAAAACCTAAATCTACAAATATCCCTTAAGTAGCTGTCAACGGGCAGGGTGCCCATAAGGCTGGCTGCATTTCCTCGTTGTATCGCTATGCCGATACGTTACTCGAGGAATGAGCCAGCCTTATGGTCACCGGTGGATCGTATTAGCATTTTTTTGCTGAACTAAAAACTATATTGGTTGTATTGTATCGCAATATTCCTTTCTTGGCTTTCCATTTTGACGTAAAAATGGACAAACAAACCAACAAACTATCTCGTAACTGATTCACGGACAAAATTAAATTGACACGTATCAGTTACGAGTAATAAACATAACAAAATGAATACGGTATTGTTAGAAATTTCATTTTTAAAAGGATCTATTTTATAATATACACGTACCAAATTTGGAAATAATTTAACCACTGCTAGAAGTTAATCAAAATTTGCTTACATTATTTGACCCCCACATACTAACTAACAAGGCAAATTAAATAAAGGCTTATTAGAAAAACAATGTAACAAGCAACGAAATAATAAATCAAATCGATTGACATTTTGCATACGAGAGAAGGATCACATAAACGATAAGACCTTGATAAGACCGCCAAAAGTTTATCTTTTTTAATCTTTCTCTTTTCTTTATCTTCTGTATCTTTCTCTTTGCATAAAGGTAGTACAAAGTAAAGTCGCTATCAGTGGCCCGTTTCACGAAGCTACAAGTTACAATTATACAAGTCTAAACCGGCAACATTGGTCATTATGCCCATTGCCATTGGTCGTTATTGACCAATGTTGCCGGTTTAGACTTATAAAATTGTAACTTGTAGCTTAGTGAAACGGGCCACAGGTTAATCCTTAAGGCCTTAATCCTTAGTGTGTGTTCGGTTCGCCCGCCTTTTCGTTCTAAACCACGTTAAGGATTTTGATACGGTTTTCACCGTCATTTAGATTTTTTTTTAAATAAGGTTTTTACTTAAATTTAATCCTGATTATACCTGTGTGAAGTCGGGGCGGGTCGCTAGTTATTTATAAGTGGAACCTTTGTAAACTAGTTTCCCATGTGGTCTGTTGAATGTACGTCTTTTTTTCTTTCCATATTTAATAGTTTCACGTTTATACAAATGTATATTATACAGACATCGTTTTGTGCCACGCCTGCCTCGACAGAGCATGTTTCCTATATATTAACAATATGCCTGGCACAGAGACACCCATATACTATAAACATATAGTCAAGTCAAGTAAAGTCGATGTTAGGGATGTCAATTCAAAGGTTTAGATTCTAAAAACGTCTACATTTACCTATGTATAATTCACTGTATAAAATGACTATGGCTCCTCGTAGCATATAGGAAAATATTTTGCATATAACAGAATTCCGTTCTGACAGACGGACTGACAGACAACCTAGTTACTTGACTTAGGTTATTGCGTGCTAATTGTATATTGTTTTGTTTGAAATTTAGTGAAATGAAATATTTTATTTGCTGAATATAAGTAATACAACAAATATGGTTCTTGATATTTTCATATTCTGTCAAAAATAGCATGCTCGTTTTTCTCCATATAACATTAAAAAAACATTACTATTAATAAAATGCATAAATTTACCGTACATGCTTACTGCTTTCTTTTTTTTATAATATTTTGTATTCAACAATAAAATGCTTACTATGTCAACTTACTTGCTAATTCCCAACATACAGACTCAGACTAGTTTAGGCCCATCGTACACACCTTATTATATTTTTTCAGATTTTTTTTTTAATAAACATTTTTATTTTCGAGAGCTGGCAACCCTAGCGAGTGCCTCCGCTCCCTACCTAACCCTTTGATCAATGCATGGAAGCGGCGCGCCGGCCGCCTGTTTGGGAATGTTAACAGTCTCCCTGCATACAATAAACCTTTCTCTTCTATAAAACTCCACATACTGTTTTGTTTCTATTTCGAAACTACCGGAAAGCCTCGCGGTCACCTTGACTTGAGCTAGAGTTCGCGTGTACGATTCTCGCAAGGAGCATTTTTTTATATAAAATAAGATGGCGCGCAAATAGGTCACCTGATGTCTTTAAGCGAGCAAAAACTCGTATAGATGTCTAAACTCTATTTTGTTAATTCAACCGTGTCTCCTATAACCTTTACCGCTGCAACACTTTTCGACTAGTTAGGTCCAATCCATAACGAGCTTCAGCGCGTTTTCATATGTATCATTAATAACTACGCATTTCTTCCGAAACTACCCGCACATTTCAATTCTAGTTGTTAAGGCGCCAACACACAACACTGACTCATTTCGCAGCCTTCTATGATGACAACCGGTACTAAATCGATCACAGTGTGCATATTGAAGACAGCTTGTTTCCATCTTCTCTGGACGTTTTAAAACTTCTTGATCTCTATGGCCTCTCTTACCATCCATCCAATTTATCAAACTAGCAATTCCTGTAAATAATGAGGTCGTCATCTCAAGCGCGGCTTTTGGGCTGTTGAAATTACTTTTTCTAAGTTACGACGCTAAAAAAAACCTTACGCTCAAAAGTCTCACAACCTGCAAGAAATTGCCAAAGTTCCGCAGAAAAAATAACTGAAGACTTTTAAAAACAAACGCGTTTACATTACACGTGGCTGAGTCTGCGGTAGCAGTAAAAATTCCCCGAAACATTATCAGAAAATTAAATAGCTTTTAAGAGGAGTGTGAACCCAGCGCTCTCCATACAAACGGCGATAATGTTTTCCACCCCCTAAACCTTAACCTATAGCCATGATTTTTTGTATGTTGTCATTATGCCCTAGAAGTAGGTTTGTGTGTTTTGATTTTTTAAATATTCTTAATAGTTTCAAAAATATTGACGTTTTTTTGTTTTGTATGAAACTCCTAAAATGCAAATATTGTCAAATGTATGAAGAATATTAAAAAAATCAAAACTTACAAATCTAGTTCTAAGGCGTAATGACAACATACCAAAAATCATTGCCATAGGTTGAGGTTTAGAGGGTGGAAAACGTTATCGCCGTTGGTATGGGGAGCGCTTTTTGGGGCTGGTTCACACTCCTCTTATACCTAATTTATTTTAAGGTGATAAAAATGAGAGGTGTCAACCTGAAGTAACTAGAGATGTCCCTATTGTTATGCAAACTATCGATACTCTCACGCATAGTATACGTATTCCCAGTCCTAAAAGCATCAATACTAGCATTAAAATGTTGGAAAATGTAACGCTATTAAAATGAAAGCTTATAGTATGCATTTCAATAATTTATTCATCATTAGCAGAGTCAGTTTCCCAGTCTGACGAAAAGTAAAAGAAATTTACGAAATATTACCTAACATCATTATAATCTTTGTCATCGTCAAGTAACAGATGAGAGTATATATTTCTAACTAGCGACCCGCCCCGGATCGCGGGTACAATCGTGACGTAATGTACATAAAAACCCTCAGTAAAAAATATATAAATGACGGTGAAAACTGTTAGAGTTTGTAGCAGACCATAAACTAGTAAAAAAGAAATACGGTTGCTAAGCTACAACTCTTGTTGATTTTCGATTTAGACTTTGACATATGTATAAATTATAATATTGTTGCGAATGTTTTCTTTGTGTTAGTAAAGTGTATGATAAATCGTCTTATGGTTGTTTCCATTAGTTTGCGCGTGAACACTCATCTTTAACAGGTTATGGGAGTATACTAAGATGGAAAGTTTTACTGCCAAATTAAAAATTGGAAATTTAGAAGGGAAGGGTAATTGGGCTCAATGGAGGTACAAAGTGTCCATTATGCTACGTGGTACAGAAGGTGCCTTAGAAGCAGCAGAAGGCAAACTCCTAAAGCCAACCCAACCGAACCAAGGAGCTGGTGATGCAGAAGTCAGTGCCTATGATGTCGCTATGGCAAAATATAGAAAAGCTGACAGCAATGCTGCAAGGACGACGAGTTTATCAGACGACACACTGAATAAGGTCATGCGTTTCGAGACTGCAAAAGAAGTTTGGGAGGAGCTTCACCGACTTTTTGATGGACAATCTGAAGATAGAGCTTACAATTTGTGCATGGAGTTTTTTGGCTTTAAGCGTGATAGCACCGACGACGTGTCTACACACATGTCCAAGCTTAAAAATATTTGGAATAATCTGAATGCTGAAATTACCAAAAGTGATACAAGCGGTAAGCTACCAGAGCTGTTCTTAATCTGCAAGATTCTCGACACGTTAGATGACAAATACTTCGCATTCAAGTCAAGCTGGCTTCTGATCAATCAAAAAGACAGAACCATAGAGAGTTTGACAAGTCACCTCTGTGCTTACGAGAGAGCACTGAGCGGAAATGGCGAGACTAGTCAAGAGGCCCTAGTAATAAATAAGACTGTGCAGAAAAATAAGAAAAAGCCGTTGACAAAGTGTCACTATTGTTCAGAGAATGGTCATTGGGTTAAAACCTGTCCAAAGTGGATCAGAGATGGAAGACCACCGAAACCTAAAATAGGAACAGGCTCTTCACCGCAAGTTCAAAACATAACGTTGATGGTCGTCAATGCATGTTCATCGGAACAGACTCAGAGTAAGGAGAATTGGTTCATGGACAACGGAGCGACTGTACACATAACAAACAGGAGTGACATATTTCAAGACTTTGCGAATTTTGATTTGAACCACACAGTGACCACAGCAGACGGCACTACCATTCCTGCGAAAGGGAAAGGATCGGTGGTAGTTGAATCAAAAATAAATGGAAGAAATGAATTAATAACACTCAGCAACGTTTGGTATGTGCCATCACTAACAAGGAACTTATTTTCGGGTTTAGCTGCACAAGACATGATTCCAAATAGCGTTTTTACTTCTACTGCAACAGAATGCAAGTTGGTAATAAATGGAATCACACGCGTAATTGGGAACAGAAAACCCAATGGAGGATTATACAAGTTAAACATAAAAGCTATAATCCCAGCCAACCATATTCAAGTGAATGCAATAACGTCACAAGAAGACCTACTTCAAATATACCATGAGAGGTTTGGACACCAAAATCCAAGACATGTCAAGAACCTAGTAAAGCGAGAACTAGGAATAGACATCAATTGTGATGGTCTTAAATGTGAAGGATGCATATATGGAAAGGCACACCGTCTGAAATTCGGTAAAAGAGAGAGAGCGTCAAGCATATGTGAATTGATCCATACAGATGTCTGCGGTCCATTTGAAGAGAGCTTTTCTAAATATAAGTACTTTGTGTTATTCAAAGATGATTTTTCTGGGTACAAATCGGTGTATTTTATTCGACAGAAATCCGAGGTCAAGAATATGTTGATACGCTTTATCGCAGAAACGAAAGCGAATGGCCACACGATCAAAACTATTCTGTCAGACAATGGCGGAGAATTTGACAACAAGGATTTTCGAGATATTTTACACAGACATGGAATTACACAGAGGTTAACAATGCCGTACACACCCGAACAAAATGGTGTTAGCGAACGCGAGAATCGTACATTGGTAGAAACAGCTCGATCAATAATGCACTCAAGAGTAGAACTGCCACAAAAGCTTTGGGCGGAACTCATAAACACCGCGACATACGTGTTAAATCGAACAGGCCCGTCTCAAGTGGAGAACAAAGTGCCTTTCGAATTGTGGCACGGAAAGAAACCCAAAATCAGTCACCTTAGAATCATTGGTAGTGAATGCTACGCTCATGTACCGAAGCAGAAAAGAAAGAAACTTAACAAAAAAGCTGTAAAAGGGATACTCATTGGATATGAAAATGATGATGGTTACCGCATATGGGATGGTCACCAAACACAGAGATCGAGAGACGTAACCTTCCAAAAAGACGTTGAATATAGGATTTCAACAGGAATTCAATTGAATAAACCAAATGAGCAGCCCATTGTGTTACAGCAGGCAAATGAAAAGCCAACTCATGATCTAGAGGGAGAAGAAGCCAGAGATCATGATTTAGAGTCTGAGGATCCCGAGCTAGAGGGAGATAATATCATCTATCAGAAAGAAAGAGCTGAAGATCAACATTTAGATGACGAAGATAAAATTCTAGAGGAAGACAGAGACCTGCCTGAAAACCTTGTCAACAAAGATCTGCAAGAACGAGATCATTTCTTTGATGCTGAAGAGATAGATCCCGAAGAAATGATTGTTGTTGATGAACACAGATACAACTTGAGAGACAGAAGCACTCTGCAACTTCCTAACAAGTACCAGGATTTTGTCTGTCTAGTTGACTCTTTTCCTGATACTTTCCAAGATGCTATTCAGGCTAAGGATAGTGAGCACTGGCTACAAGCTATGAAGAGCGAAATTAACTCACTCAAAGAAAATGACGTATGGACGCTAAGTGAACTACCACCAAAGAGAAAGGCGCTTCCCTCGAAGTGGGTTTTCAGAATTAAAAGAAATCCTGATGGCTCAACTGACAAATACAAAGCTCGCCTTGTGGTGAAGGGGTTCAAACAGCGAAAAGGTGTCGACTATGACCAAACTTTCAGTCCAGTTGCAAGGATGGGGACTATTAGAGCCCTAATAAGTGTTGCGGCTAAAGAAAGATTGGTCCTCACACAGTTTGATGTTTCAACAGCGTTCCTATATGGACAGCTTCAAGAGGAGATATATATGGAGCAACCTGATGGTTTTAACGATGGTTCAACGAAAGTTTGGAAACTGAAACGAAGCTTGTATGGACTGAAGCAAGCGCCACGTTGCTGGAATTCCTGTTTCGCCGAGATTCTTCTGGACTTAGACTTCAAACAGAGTGATGCCGACAGCTGTTTGTTTGTCAAGGATATCCAAGGAAAGAAACTACTAATCACATTGTATGTAGATGACGGATTAGTAGCTGCTACAGACGCAGAAGTTACAGAGGCATTTCTAAATGAGTTAAGAAAAAAACTGAAAATAACTACGAAACCGGCAAGTTATTACCTCGGTTTACAAATTGAGCGAGATAAAGATGGATCTATAACCATAAAACAAGAATCTTATACGAAGAAGATTCTGGAGAGGTTCCATATGTCGGACTGCAATCCCATTTCAACTCCGATTCAAAAGGAATCGATGACCTTTGAGACAGGGAAAGTGGATGATGGCGAAAGAACGGATTTCCCATATCGAGAAGCAGTAGGTGCTTTGGCATACCTTATGGTGGGAACTCGCCCTGATATTGCATATGCAGTCGGCGTGGCATCTAGAAAACTTGAGAATCCAGACAAGTCAGATTGGCAGATGGTCAAGAAGATTTTTAGATACTTGAAAGGAACAACTTCTTTTGGTATAAAGTACAAGCCAGACCACTCCAATCATTGCATTGTTGGCTATAGTGACGCTGACCATGGAGGAGATCAGCAAACCGGCCGATCAACTACTGGTGTAACATGTCTATATGCTGGAGGAGCTGTGACATGGTTGAGCCAAAGACAAGCATCAGTGGCAATTTCAACAACAGAAGCCGAAATTGTTGCAGCAAGTGAAGCTACAAGAGAGTTAATTTGGTTGCAGAGAATATTTACCAAACTAACAAGTATTAAGGAAGTTCCAATGCTCTTAGTAGACAATGAAGCAGCAATTCGCCTGGCACACAATCCTGAATTCCACAAGAGAACTAAACACATAAGGATTAGACATTTCTTCGTGAGAGAAAAGGTTCTTGAAGGTGAAATAATTGTGGAGAGAACTAGCACAACCAGTCAGTTGGCAGATATGCTAACCAAAGCAATGCCAAGACCACGACTTGTCCAGCTAAGAAGTCAACTTGGACTAGTTGAAACTTTTTAACATATTCAAAGAGGGAAAGTGTTAGAGTTTGTAGCAGACCATAAACTAGTAAAAAAGAAATACGGTTGCTAAGCTACAACTCTTGTTGATTTTCGATTTAGACTTTGACATATGTATAAATTATAATATTGTTGCGAATGTTTTCTTTGTGTTAGTAAAGTGTATGATAAATCGTCTTATGGTTGTTTCCATTAGTTTGCGCGTGAACACTCATCTTTAACAAAAACTGTAAGTATCAAAATCCGTTGCGGGTCTAGAAAGAGAAGCCGGCCGAACATACATTATAAGAATTTAGGACAGACAGGAACGGATAGCGACCATTTATTGTAATATTGACAAGCAACGTCACCAAAATACAAAATTGAAGCGCATCGGTCGTATTTATGTTGCCACTGATAAAAATTGATAGGTATATTATTACAGTTACATGAAAAAGAAATCTTTACATTCCAAATATTTATTTCCTTACACAGTATATTATCATTTTTTTGTTATCGATAGACCCTCACCTCTAGCAATTAAAGCCCATTGGCATAACATTGTAAAGGCGGTCACTAAAGAAAATAAGTGAACATTACGGAGTGTTTTCGCAGCAGGTTAGACTTTTATTAGCAGATTCGAGTTCAAGTCTTTACACAATCCACGTTTTAGAGGTGATTTCATTTTTCTAAACATTATTTCTCACTTCCAAAAAATCATTTTTTACTAACCTCCTTACAAAGTTACACACCATTCATGAAGTTACACCTGCCATTTTAATCACCTTAAAATAAATTAGGTATAAGTGTGCCATTGTTTTCTTACAACTTCCTTTGTCTATTTAACATTCACCTCATAGTTAGCGAAGCAATTCAAGTTTCTTACTAGCGAAACAAAGCTATAACGTGGCGGGTTAATCGAATAGGCGCTTGATTATTTTCTTTATGCAGAACAATTAACAATTTGTTCGTTACTTGTTCTCGCTACAGAAACAAATGTAGAACAAGGCGTCCGCTTTTGTTTCACAAAGTTCTTAGTTTATTATTTCCATAATTATAAATTTCTATAGAAAAAGCAGCGGTTTGCAAGAGAAACACTGTATTCTCGTGATAACTAGCTAGCCGGGCGGTTCATTCTTCAGTGATTATGCAATATCGTGGGTTAATTTACACTGTTGGCATACGGCACTCGTTCGGAGATACAAGAAAAAAATGGCTTTAACGTTTTCCACCCTCTAAACCTTAATTCAGAGTCATTATTTTTTGTATGGCCTTATTATGCCTCAGAACTAGGGCTGCAGGTTTTGATTTTTAAAATATTCTTCATAGATTTCACAATATTTGCGTATTAAGAGTTTCATATGAAGCAAAAAAGTGATAATATTTTCAAAACTTTAAATAATTTAAAAAAAATACATGTTATAATCGTAGTTCTAAGGTATACCAACCTTTAAACAAGACTTAAAACGATATTAAAAAACATAGCTTAGAGAAAAATGTAATGTATGTGATAATGTATGAAAATCGCTGAGTATTACAATAGTTTCAACTCCGAATACCTTATAACTTCTAGACATTATCTTTCTGCCCACAACCAGTTGTTTCTATAACTTTGACTTTGCTGACGAATCATAGCACAATAGTATTAAAATCTAACGTACTCGTATAACTTAATGCATATTAGCTGCAATCCCAGCCCGCTTGGGTGGCCAGTATTTTGTTCATTCCACACAGTTCCCAGTTCCACTTAAGCCTCGCTCCAATCCGCATTCAAACTCTAAAGCTAAGTTAAACCTGATAATGCCGCTGTTTTCTCCCAACTTCTGACGTTTTAGTTCGATAGTTGATTTTACAATGCATTTACTTAAGAGGACTGCGAACCCAGCCCGAAAAAACGCTCCCCATACAAACGGTGATAACGTTTTCCATCCTCTAAACCGTAACCTACGGCAATGATTTTTTGGTATGTTCTCATTATGCCTTGGAAATAGATTTCATTGATTTTTTTTATATTATTCATAGATTTGACAATATTTGCATTTTAGGTATTTCAAACAAAACAAAAAAGCGTCAATATTTTTGCAACTACATACTACAAATATTAAAAAAATCAAAACATACAAGCCTAGTTCTAGGGCATATTGACAACATACAAAAAAATCATGGCTATAGGTTAAGGTTTAGAGGGTGGAAAACGTTATCGCCGTTTGTATGGAGAGCGCTGGGTTCACACTCCTCTTAAGGTAAATATTTGCAGAGTACGCCCGAAATGCCAAGAAATGGAAAAACTGCCTGACTGACTGGAAACTGAATCTTTTCTGGTTATAATTTACGATTCTCGATTACGACTACTTATGGTCAAATTCGTTTCGATTCGATAACTTATGAAAAAAAAGGCTTTAGTTGAAACCACTCATCATAATCTCCCAGCTATCTATAGCGTTCTTTAATAAACCTGAGATACTAAAAAGCCAATGGCAATTGATCTAGATGTTTCTGGTATGACGACGTTCGCGTGAAAGGATTTAAATATATTATAGTTAAGGAAGTTGGTCATCGCATTTATGTCTGCATGTTCTGCCCATTTCTCTCTAATGCAAGCATCGCAACGATGAAACATATTTTGACAAAATTAGCATTCACACGTTTATGTACACGTATGTGTTATTAGTGACGCAACAGCAATTAGCATAATAATTTCATTAGCACCCAACGCGGTGTTGTTACCGGGGGCTTCGGTGGGATTACAAAGAAAACATAACAAAGCCCCGAGCACCTCGGCACCTGCCGCGTCCGAGCACCCATTGTGCCGCACTTACCAAACGCCGCGCCCCCGGAATTAGAGCTCACTTACACTAATTGCCGAATATTATGTCAAGTTACGGCGGCAGGTTTTTACTCGCTGATTTGGATCACGTCGCGTCAATTTTGTCGTTTAATGATACTACCGTAGAAACGGAATGGAGATAAATATGCAGGGGATGCAAGAAAATAAAATCCTTACTAAGCATACAAACATAGCTTTTGAAACATTTGAGATAACTAGTGTTAAGGTTGTTTGTACCCATAAAACAATAAAGTGTATTTTTGAAAAATATTGAAAAGCATTCGCCAACCTCCTTGCGTGTGCGCTATGCCCAAATATATGAGCATAGACAAAAGCAACAAAAAATATACTGCCAAAGAAAAAAAGTGCTACACCACTGCTGAAAAATGTCTCTCTGTGCCCAAGTGTTGCGGATCCCTTATGGACTTCTTCGGGAGGAAGAGCAGTGCTTGGGGTCCTACGGCCCAAACCGTACAATATCGTACTGCCATTGACACAATGTGGCAATTGCCTCGTGGCCGACATTATTGTAAATACCTCTCACAACGTTTATAGTATAATTAATATCTAACACCGCTACAAAACTAGTCTGATAATTTTATTATTATATCAACTGATGCCACGTCACCGCAACAGGATGAAGTATAAAGGTGAGTTCCAAACAATATTTGAAGACACATTTCTTGGTTTTATAGGATACCTTCAGGACGAACCAGTATAATACAGCCCACTCAATTAACACGGTGGCCCTATACACATAGCTATTCATATTATCCTATAGGTAGGTACACCATGTTTGACTAAAAACTGAGAGCGCACGACAAATAACCGAATCGCAAATAAATATGCATGACGATTCGCCAGCTTGTAGGTTTTTGGTTGCACAATGAAGATCCACTAGAAGTGAGTAAAGTACCATCAGTAAAAGTAAGTCTTGCAGCTTGCCTGATAGCAGGCAAGCTGCAAGACATAGCAGCTGACAGCAGCTGATCTATAGCAGTATTATTTGCGTCTGAAAAGCCGTGCTGATAGTTTAATTGACGTAATTAGACGTTTATACGGTGTATTCCAAGCGCAGATTTTTAACTTTACAAATAGCTTCCAAAATAATATAGTCAGCATGACTGTACGGATACAAACCTAAAGTCAATGGTCCAAGAAACTGTTGTACTACCCAAAGTTCAAAGTCATTTGCACGTCGTGGAACCGTCAAGCTCAATTTTCACTTACGGGACAATGGGACAGTAATAAGTTTTCTCTGCGTATAATTTTTAGTTTAAATTAAATTGTATTGAACAATTTATATTAGAATCTAGTCCTACAAACTAAGTTTAGGGTAAATTTTTATTGTTGTTTTTTAGGTACTAGAAGGCTGGCTAATACTTCGCTCAATAAATCAGCAGCAGCCTCTGGCCGAAGGGTGTCGTGTTCCGGCGGTTAAGGGGCAGTCTGCCACTGGAGAATTTGACACCAGAATCGACGATGAAGCGAAGCCACGCCGAATCGTCGCCGAAATAGTTTTGTTTTATTCTTAGTTATATATTTTTATGTATGTTAGTCTGTAAGGTAATTGTCTATGGGCCTTTGTAGCCTGAGAATAAATGATTAAATAAATAAATAAATAAATTACCATCCAACGTGGCAACGCTGCTACCGCTGCTAGCCTTCTGGGCACTCTTCCTATTGGCGGCGATTTAGGATAGAATTTTTCAACACAGTTTAGTAAAATATTCTATTGCGGTTTTTAAAATAATATGTGTAATTAAATAAATTAACCTTTAAATATAACAATCCACTTTAATTTTTTGATATATTGTGGCTCTAACATGGCCGATCCAGGTTTAACTTATCTCTCCCTGTGTCTCTGTCAAACTACTTTCATAAGAAAGAGACACACTTAGAGATAAACTCGACTTACGGTGATGTTAGGGCCACAGTAGTTGTAATAAAAACTGGTTAAACGGTCGACTATAACATGTAAGTATTGAGCGAAAAAAAATTGTAACGTCCTTTTCCTTTAGTACCTAATCGCTTTTAAAAAGCCAGCACTTAGCCCCAGACGTTGTATCGCGAAAACCGATAAGGATTAGCATTTGGCCGGTTTTCCGCCAATAATGGTAATTTTTACCGACGAAGGCTAATCCGGGAGCGGAGATAGGTCCCGCGCGGCGAACCTCGAATCTCGGCTCAAGCCCCCTTCAAAGCCGAGGGCTAAATAAGGGTAGAATTGGTTACTCAGTATTGAAATACTCATTCCAGAATTTGAGGAGTACAAAATTTAGAAAGCGAAGAAATTCTTTATGGGTTGAACCTATAGGTTGAAGCGATAGATGTCCATTGTTTAGGGGCTGTAGGAAAATTGTATACTCGGTTGGATCTTAAATAATACCTAATTAATATGACAGCAAAAGTTTAAATAGTCTCTATATGCGTCCCTTTCTTATGATAGTGGTTAGAGAGAGCCGCAGGGAAGGATAAATTAAACCTGGGCGGTCATGAGGCCGCAGAAATCCTAACACTCTATCGTTTTTAGGGTTCCGTACCTAAAGAGTAAAATAAGACCCTATTACTAAGACTCCGCTGTCCATCCGTCCGTCTGTCACCAGGCTGTATCTCATGAACTGTAATAGTTAAGTTGAAATTTTCACAGATAATGTATTTCTGTTGCCGCTATAACAACAAATTCTAAAACCAGAATAAAATAAATATTTATTATACATAACGGTACGGAACCCTTCGTGCGCGAGTCCGACTCGCACTTGGCCGGTTTTTTCTTTTTTAATAAGAAATAACTTTAACAATCTTGGTTAATCCTATTCTTTTATTACTGAACTGCTTTTTTTTAATAAATAAAAACTGCTAGCAAATATCACAAATGAATCGCCATATTTTAGTATAAACTATTTGAAACGGGCTATTTATAAATTTAATTGTAGCACATTTGAAGGGTCCACAGAAAAAATTTAAATTATTTCTACTCGGGTTTTGTTTCATTAGAGATTATTTTCTAAATAGAAATGCATTTTTTTTTGCTTAGTTTAATAAATCAAAAACAAATGAACAATACTGTCGGTAACTTCGTGCCATACATTTTTCAAGGCAGTAAATAAATGTGCGAGAGCGTGTCACACCATCCGCGTCCGTACGTAACTGCGGCGCACTCACGTCTATCGAGTACAGAGTAGGTACCAAGATTTCGAAGCGCGCCGTTTCGGCCGCTTGTATGAAGACGTAATACTGTTACTTAAGTGTACTATGCCCTTATATCCGCGATAAACCCTAACATGCTACCCTCGCAGGTGCGCTAATAGATATAGGCAGGTAATTGGCACTCGCGACATTGATATGGGTCCGACAATGATAGGGTACTTTAACTACAGCAAAGGTCTTTCGCCCTGAGGGGGCTCGAGCGGCGGTCGTTGCCCGGACACGGATCCTGAGATCCTGAGGTAGGGAGGAGACAACCTCATTATAAAAAACCGTATGTAGAATACCGGCCGGTGTCGTAGTGGTGTCATCACCTGGGTCCCACGGCACCAGATAACCCCGGTTTGAGAGAAATGGTGAGGTTTATCGGGTATTCCCCCTCACGGGGGCGAGTCCTGAATTTCGCTTCTTTTGGCGAAATCCGTCAATGGATTATACTCACATAAAAAAAAGGGTACTTTAACTAAAAGGAACTTTGGATCATCTATCTGAGGTTCGAGTTTTATATTGCAAATACAACTACGAACACTCTTATGATTCGTACAAAAAAAACCGGTCAAGTGCGAATCGGGCTCATGCACTGATAGTCCCGTATTACACATATTTGTTTTGGTTGCTATTTTCCCATCGTTTCGGTGTCACGTCTTTTCTTCGTCTTCTTTAACTTTACGTCTCTTATATCTTTGTCTTTCTTTACATACCTACTTAGTATAAAACGAAGTCTCTATCCGTTCCTGTCTATCTTCATCATATCTTTGGCCGCTTACTCGTTCTTAACCACGCAACAGATCTTGCTACGATTTTCACTGTGTTCTAGAGATTTCTACGGAAGGTTTTATGTAGGTATAACATATTGTAATTAAGTTTTCGATACCTAATTGCACCCGTACGAAGCCGGCGCAGGTCGCTAGTCTTTATTTTTATTATCTTCTTGTTCTTTACATAGTAGATATAAAACTAAGTCTGTCTGTCCTCATCCTGCCATCGTATCTAAATTACGTAACGAATTTTGATACGGCTTATACTGTAATTGGAGATTTTTTACAGACGATTTTTTATGTAAAATATATTCTAATTTAGTTTTCCTTACTAAATTGCACCCTTGCGAAGACGGGATAGGTCGGTAGTCTACACTCATCTACACTAATATAATAAAGAGGTAAACTTTGTTTGTTTGTGCGGAGGATGAACCACGCTGACCGGATCTCCCAAAACATTTTCATTTCTATGAGGCTCACAACCACCAACAACCACACTCAGGGGCGTAACTAGGGTGGGGCAGGCAGGGCATGTGCCCTGGGCGCCAAATAAGGGGGGGCGCAAAAAACGAAATAAACTAACTACCTATTTTAAAAAATCCAATCCAAATTCGTATACATGGCCAAATAAAAGTCTCTTAAGGATCATTTAATCCTTATTATATATGAATTTATTCCAGACGGGGAGATATTTGTGGTATTTTGTTTGTTTTACATACATTACATTACAAAATTAATAAAATAATTTAAAAAATGTGTAGGTATCTGTTTTTAAAATAATTTACAAAGGGAAAGGGGCGCCGTTTGGGTACGCCCCTGACCACACCCAATCCTCGTCGCCACTGGAGAGTCTGTAGGTCCTGGCTCTGAGGACCAGCAATAAGAACAGCTTACTTGGAGAAATTTATTTTGTGACAGCCACTGTCAAGCAGAAAAGGAAAGATGTAGATGTGCAACCTACACCACAGTTTGTTTTTGTTTGGTTGGTTATATCTTTGGAACTACTGAACCGATTTCAAAAATTCTTTCACAAATAGAGAACTACACTATTCCTGACGGACATTGGCTACTAATTCCACGCGAATGAAGTCGCGGGCGTCCGCTAGTATGATATAAAGTATAATCCTTAAATAAGCCCCTGAGTGTCGCATTCCGACAATTTCAGCGAAACATCCCAGTACGATTATTATCTAGAACTGACAAGAATGATTTACTGTTTTCCGGCAAAATATAGAAATCTGCTGACAAAGAAACATAATTTCGGATAGAGCAGTTGGGAGCGTTCTCGTCGATGTAATATTCGGGCCGAGCACCGCTAAGCTAATAAGTGATTGCCTTTACACAAAAAACTTATTTCTTTTATATTTCCTTCGCTCTGCCGTTCAGATTTGTACAACGAATTGGTTTTCATCCAAATACAATTATGTCCGGTTTGCATATTTGCACCGTTTGTTGGTGTTTCGCGATAGCAGCAATATTGCTTTCCTAAAAAAAAATTAAAAAGAAAATTTAATTTAAATTTGTTTATATTTACCTTTTTTTTCAATACATCAGACAAACATTTATTTATATAACGTAACGGTAAAATATTTAAACAACTAATATTGAATACTTATTTATATTTTATATATTTTTTAATATTAACATTTAAACTAATATTTAAGAAAAAAATATAATAAGGGGTCTTCAATGGAAGCCAAAACAGTTTATTTTAACCTTCGCTGTAACTCTGTCTAACTAGTGTCACAAAAGGGACGCACTTAGTGATAAATGAAACTTGGGCGACTGATCTTAATTTGGAAGAGAAAGTACCAAGGTTTAGGTTAAGTTTACGCTTTATCGTGACACTATCATCCACAAGTACATACATATTAACCCAAAGTGTTTCATATATTTTTCAGTCCCTTGGTGGGGTGGGTCATAAAATCAGATATTCAACAGGCCGATAAAGTACGACTAGTAATATAGTCGTAAATCTAAGCTTTGCATATTCGTACGCGTTGGTCCGTTTTAGGGATCCGTAGTCAACAAGAAACTCTTATAGTTTCGCCATGTTCGTCCGTCTGTCTGTCCATCTGTTCGCAGCTTAGCTCAGAAACTCTTATTACTAATTTACAAAAAATAGACTAACTTCAGACTCAGAGTGTCAATTGTAAGTTTTTGTTGCAATAAACGCCTCGAATGCGTTAGCGTTAACTTCTCAATTACTATGGAAGTGAAGACAGCGCCTCTTGCGGCGCGTATTTGTAACAAAATGTCTCCATAGTAATTTAGAAGTTAAGGCTAACGCGTTCGAGACGTTTGTTTGTTGTGACAGAAAAATTAAAATAAAAATGAAAATGAAAAGTTTATTTTGCAAGTAGGCCATATCGGCTCTTTTATATGTCTGAATCTACTACTAACGCTTCGGAAAATAGAAGATTCTGCTGAGAAGAAACGCCGCAAGAAGCTCAGGAGTTTATTTTTTTCTTCTCTTTTCAAAACAGATTACAGTGCAATACTTAACTTACACTAAGGGCTCGGCGACAAGAGAATTGTAACTATTTTCCCTGATCAACTTGGAACCCTATTGCGCGTGGTCTGTGCGTAGTTGGCTGGTTTTTTATGGAAAGTCTGTGGAAAACAATCAGGCACCTCATCTCAGCAACAGCAGCGTGCAGCAGGCGGGACGTGTGTTTATTTATTTACACAACATAATACATACATACGAGTATGTATCATAAAGTAGGTACTATTTTTACTGAATTATGATTATGAATACGATTCAGAAGGCATTCTCAAACATCCAATCATCGAGTTAAACAGAAACAATGTACTGTGAGTGTTCTTGGATACTCATTATACATAAACCAATATCTCATCTTGAAATGTCTATTTACCACAGCTTTACTATCAGTAATAAACGTTTACGGAAATCAATTCGCGCTGCCGTGCCATAAATACGGTGACGTCATAAAACGCCATTTTGAATCTCAGCGTGTCAGGTTATGGGTTATTAAATTTTACATCTCACTCAATTTTCCTGGGTCTATAGAAATGTTATGGACCCTAAAATTCCTAGTTGACGTATGCGTTCGAACGATAGTGTTCATAATATGTATGCCAGTAAGGGTTGCCGCTTTGTTTGTACAAACAGAGATGCAAGCGGGAATCTTTCCGAATGTTTCCCAGGGAATACTTCCCGTAACATTCGGAAGCATTCCGAAACATTCGGAAGTTTTCGATGGCCGAAAAATACGAAAATTTCGTTAAAAACCGACCAAGTGCGTGTCTGGCTCACGCGCCGAGGGTTCCGTACAAACCTAATAAGCACCAAGCATTGCTTTAATGAAAAAAGAAACCGAATTGAGGGACAAACTTAACTTTGCTATTGTAAAACTCTTGGTCCCATACGTACTAAGTGCAAATATAAGATTGTAATAAATACAAAATGTGATGTAACATACCTTACAAGTTTACAGTTTTCGGACTTTTCCCTGTACTTGTGAAAAAAGTAAAAAATGTATGTAATTCTGAGGTTATTACTCATTATTTACACTATAAGTTAAGAATTATGATACATAATTATAAAATATGTAATTCCAACTTCCAATAGAATCACTGTTTAAATAGTAAGTAGTGATGCAGACCGATAAAATTACCCTGGTAAAATACGGTAAAATTCACTATTTTTCATACTTACTTCATTACTAGCACAAGTGGTATTCCATATTAGCCCTCTGGGTTGGCAACGCACTGCAATCTCCTAGGTGTTGCGGGTGTCTATGGGCGGTAGTAATCACTTTCCATCAGGTGACCCACTTGCTCGTTTGCCTTCCTATGTTGTATAAAAAAAAATGGTAAGAGTAACGCGATAGAAAGAGATGGAAATTCGACAGGGCTGTGCGAGCTGAATATTTCTTTCATCTTAGAAATAATTCTACACTTCAGCTTGATTTCGAGGTACCTACCTAAGTACCTTGCTTAAATTACTTAACTGTAATCTGTAATTCAACACGAAGAATAGGCGAATAAACTGAACGGCGCGTGCGGCGTTTTACAAGCTCTCACACACAACGCAAGTAAACGAAATCAAAGACGCCGTGCGCCGCCGCCGCCGCCCCGGCCCGCCAGCTCTGCGCGCCGAAAACTTCCTTGATTGATTCCATCTTCGGTAACATTCGGAAACATTCCCAGGGACGTATGAGGTGGGGAACTATTCCGGGAGGGGAGGAAGTATTCATTCCGTTTGGCCTCGAGCTTCGGGCTGTCATTTTTGAATGTTGAAAGGCAAAGGTATCTTGGCACATACAACCATGTTTTATATAACACACGCCGCAAACTATCGGTATTTTACGCGCCTTTTTGTTAAAATTACTTACGTAATTTTGCAACCGTATGTACATTACACGCAGTACGTCCGTAGTTAGTAGGGGAAAAACCTAAAAGTAGATATCCACTGGATGGTTCCGGCAGGCGATTACCGATAAAGACTTTCTTTGTAGAAATCCAAAACAAAATAATAAAAACTACGACGAAATTGTTTTTAAACACTTAATAAAAACATCGTTTTAATCATTCCAATCCTTACATAGGTACATACCTACATACTCGTGCACAAAAATAACCCTACTACTGTTATGGTATTCTTTTATTGTAAAATTAACAAATTAACAATGAACAAGTTACCTGGGCCCAATTTCATAAACGCGACAGGTGACAGTGACAATTCGCTATACATTACTATGTCTACAAGTAACGCTACAGACTTGTACAGACTTAACGTCATTGTGGGCAGGCAATGTATATCAAATTGTCACTGTCACCTGTCGCCTGTCGCGTTTATGAGATTGGGCTCTGGGACTAATTTCATAAACGTGACAGGCGATAGGCGACAGTGACAATTCGCCGTACATTACTGTGTCGACATGTAACGCTACAGACTTACAGACTTAACATCATAGTGGGAAAGCAATGTATACCAAATTGTCACTGTCACCTGTCACATTTATGAGATTGGACACTGGTACTAATTTCATCGACGCGACAGGCGACAGGTGACAGTGACAGTTTTCCGTACATTATTGTGTCAACAAGTAACGCTACAGACTTAACATCATAGTGGACAAGCAATGTACACCGAATTGTCACTGTCACCTGTCGCCTGTCACGTTTATGAAATTGGGCCCTGGACTACAAGCGTTGACTACATTCAAGACGAGGATGTACGTAACAAGTATCTGTATATCTACGCTATTCTACATAAATTCATGGGACAGAAGAAAAACACACGGCGGCTAGGTTTTTAAGTTGCGTATTCGATCGAATATAACAACATAAGAAAATCATGATTAAATTACAAAAATTGGTACATAACTTGCCCTGACATAGGTAATACGATAAATATTTATGTTTTATTTACGCTTTTTTAACATCAACACGGGTGGAAACTTAATTTACCTACTGGGAAGTATTCCCAGGCAAAGACGAAAACTTCCTTGATTCCTTCGGAAACATTCGGAAACATTCCCAGGGACGTATGAGGTGGGGAACTATTCCGGGAGGGGAGGAAGTATTCATTCCGCTCGGCCTCGGGCTGTCATTTTTAGTGTTGAAAGGCAAATGTATCTTGCCACATACAACCATGTTTTGTAATAATACAAAAAGCCTGATCCTTTTTTTAAATCTATGTTTTCAGTGATCATAGATTAATTTGATGATGATTAATAAAGATGAAATGCTGGTGTTACGCATTTTAAAGTCTCTGGGAAGTTGTTTAACCAAAGTCACATCGCCGACGAAAGACTTGACTAGCGGTCGTAAATAGTCGTAATATAAGCCTGATTGGATATTATATGTATGTATAATTTCATACGGACATTTTAAAATAAAAATATATCACTTTAATTCCAAAATGGCCGAACCATGAACTGATGGACTGCGCGCTGTGAACAGCACAAACGGTCTAAGCGAAAGACTCGAATTAAACGCCTCTGTCTCTTTCTAGTGTTGACATCATTAGAATCGAATTTCACTTTTCTGTCACTTTTTTTAATTACTCGTTCTGAAGTAGAATGACTAAATGTATGCACCCTTATGATTAAGGAATGTTTTCTGTTAAATATAATAAAAGAGTCCAACTCGCACGTGACCGGTTTTATTACTGGGAAAGTTTCCGAGTAATCGAAATATTCCCGGAAGTTTTCCGGAATAATTCCGAATATTTCAGAAGTTTTGCAACTATAAAACAGACCCGCATATCAACATGGCTTATGCATACGAATACACTAGATTGCATTGTTTGACTCTGCACTAGTAAAATCATCATTATCATCATCATCATCATCATCTCAGCTACAAGAAGTCGACTGTTGAACATAAGTAGGCCTCCTCCATGGATTTCCAAAGTGACCGGTTGGAAACTGCATGCAACCAGCGCCTTCCTGCCACCTGTATGATGTCATCGAACCATATTGTGGCTGGTCGTCCTACACTGCGCTTGCAAAGACGCGGCCGCCATTCGAAAACTTTTCGACCCTATCGGCCATCAGTTCTCCGTGCTATGTGCCCTGCCCACTGCCACTTCAATTTGCTAATCCGCTAAGCTACGTCGGTTACTTTCGTTTGTCTGCGGATGTCCTCATCTCTGATTCGATCACGCAGAGAAACTCCAAGCATAGCTCTCTCCATAGCTCGTTGCGTGACTTTGAACACTAGTAAAATGCACAGACATAATACATCGTCTCTTTCGCACACGCTGTCTAGTTAGAAAGGAATATATGAAGAATCCACGGAAAGGACATGTCTAGTATTTTTTTTTAATGACATTTCAATTTCAAAATGTTATTCATTGAAAACGTATTGGCATTCAGAGAGGTAACGCCGCCAGCCCTTTGGACACCCTACCCAGAAACAGCGGCTTGGGCGATAGTTTTTATTTCAAATTTAATTATTATTTTCACTTTTCTATTTTCTTTTCTATAATAACTTTGTTACTTTTCCTAAATAGGTAAAAAAAAAAACTCTATTTTTTGTGATTAAAATCTCATTTTCAAAAGTGACTAGAGATGTTGCTTCCTTAGACCTTTCAAATTATTAATATTCTTAACAAAAGCTAGAGTGTAAGGCTTCCGGAGTAAACTTTTAAAATTTTAGAGACTCTCTCTATGTGAAGTTTTTTCGAGTAAATTCATACCTTTTCGAGAAATACCTTCAACTCGTCGTTTCCACGTGAAAATTTTCCAACAATATTCCAGTGAATATTCCTGTCTTTTCGAGAACTTTCATCAGCTTGTCATCCCTATGATGTCCCAGCGGGAAATTTCAAAAATTTTAAAACTTTCAGTATAAAAAAAAACCGAAGGTTTTCCTACCTTTTTGAGAACTTGCTTCAACTATTTTTTAATATCATCTATTAGTTGAGTTAACAGCAGATTAAAAGATCGTGGAACTTACCCCCTTATTAATTATAAGTTAACAATCTTTTTAAGCTAACAAATGTTTTGTCCTTTTCATTTGGGCAAACGTCACAATGACAGATAAAGACATAAGACATGTTAACTAACAAACGTTTACGAAGTGTTTATGAATAAGGAGGTTAGTCTTTAAACCATAGTCATCCTTGCTTGTCTTAAGTAGTAAACAATATTCTAACATAAAAAAACAATTATTGGCATCAAAATATTCTTTATTCTTCAAATAAAACGTTCTAAAGCAACAAATTATAAATCATCTCTTCAATTTACAGTCTCAATTGGTTTTATAAGGCAATAATAGATGTTTATGTGACAAAAAGTGAAATTTTAGTTTAGAATTTTGTTTACATGATAAAACAAGTATGTATGAACGGACTTTACAATCGTATGATAAAGTGTTGCACGCAAAATGTAAGGAATGCCACAATAAGAGGAGCTTAAACTTTCATATTTATTACCAACTCCATCAAATTATTCAAACCACTCCCACAGAATAGGTTATATTTCATTTTACAATGTATCACTGTTCCGACGTTTTATTGCCCAATCAAATTTTGAGTGTGTTACGTTTTTACCGTTCAAATAAAAGAATTTAATACAATCTACTTTTACGTCGAGTCGGACAAAGTTGCATTTTCGCTGACTGGCTGTATCATCGATATAAGAAGACAATAGATCTGCTTACTTGTTTGGATTGTTACAAGCCTAGCGTCACCACTTTGCGACGGGGTGAAGCAGGTGAAGAGGGGCTTTTAATATTTAGCCATTGGTTAAACTTTGAATCTTATCGTAAGTGAATAAAGTGCTTCTAAGTTTTCTAACTAGCAGCGACACAGGCGTCGGATTGCAGAACTAAAAATATGACGTATAAAACGCAGAGCTGTTTACTTGACAATAGGCTAGTTGACTCATATCAAATTTGGCGCAATAATTAAATATTTCCGGCAGTGTTTGACTTACGAAACTGAAATATATCGATTTCAGATAATTTAAGTCCACGATGGTTACATAATTTAAATTGAAAAATTTAAATTTTTAATATTTTTTTGAAACGCATTAAACCCTTTCGGCCATGTTGTGACTTCATTAATTTTATAAACAAACTAATGTCAATGACAGTGTTGCCATTGCTACGGCTATTGCCGTGTTCTACGGTAATTTGACATAATTAAAAGGAAATCTACGGCCTACGGCAGCAAATCTATTACCGTAGCAAAATCTACGGCAATTTTGAAAAGTCGTATTTTGGTTAGGTTCCAAGCCAGATAACGCAAAAAAAAAAACAATGAGTATCTTGAACACGGAAATCCCCGTTTGTTGTTTCATGACTAGCCACAAATTTAGCTTTACAGTTGCGCGTGGCGCTTCTATCATGTTATTATTTGTAGGTATTGAAATTTTATAGTTCCTTTTTTCTCCGCTGCTATTCGTAAATAAGTTAAAGTAAATAAATAAAAATGATTCAATAAAATTGTAAAATAAACATATTTTATTTAATTTATTTGCTACGGCAGCCGAAAATAGCTTTTCTTTTAAACCACGGCAATTTTCCTTATCGAACACGGCAGGAAAAAAAATGTCGCTGGCAACACTGCTCAATGATGTGTCAGACGGACGTTTTATTTCTGGCGGTTGTGATCGTGATCTTGTTGTTTTAGAAGTTGTAAAAAATCTCGTTTACGTTTTGCTATTCCTATTTTCCCATTTAATCTATAAAACAATCATGGATTCATGAAAGCGGAAAGTACAAATTTGCCAAGAATCGACGCACTAATGGTCGGTAATTTTTTTGCTTTGAACTCCGACTTTTGTTCCGCCGCTGAGGAATGTCAAGACTTCTGTGTAAGTACAGTGTACCTACAATAATGATAATTACTATACTTTTCGCGTAAACTAGTGGAAGCCATGGTTTTTAATAAAAAAATGCGATTTCTAAAACGGTGAATGTTGGATAAAATGTCAAATGATTGTTTACAAGACGTATGAAGTCACAGCACAGATAATATACAGACTAATATGGCGGACGCCGTTTTCTCCTGTTTATGAAAAGTTAACTTTTAAAATAAAGTTTTGCGGTTTTGTAGGTCCCAAAAAAATATGGTAGTTTTTTTTTTGATCTAATAGAACAATGAACAATTATTTTAGGGCTACTTTAAAAATGAGTAAACTAGCCTATTGGCACATACAATTTTATTCAGGCTATCCAACATAGTCTACCAAATAGACTATGGTCAGCTACTCTGCCACTGCGTTGTACACAGTTCTATAGTTTTCTCATTTCTCATGGGCTGTATGAAACAAACGTGACATGAAGGTTCGTAAAAAGTAAAGATATATACTTACCCGGGTGAGAGCGGGGTCAAACGACGAGACGTCACATCTCAGCACATCAAAGACATATCCCTTACGAGTGTAATGTCATTGTTGTATACATAATGAGGGGAAAATGTTTGTAGCTGAATATGGATCTATGTCGAAATAAATGATTTATTCTATTTTATTGATTTATACCATATAGTGTGAGACTTGCCTTCTGATTTATAAACGCTAGCTAAACCTACTTTAATTAAGACCATTGCGTACCAAACACTCTTCAAACAAACGGCGGAAACATTTTTCACTCCCTAAAGTTTATTAGATTAGAAACTGAACTTTAATCTTTATAGCCATGCTGTTAATATGCTTTTAGTATGCGATATTATGTATGTATAACTAGCCAAGACAAGACAAATATTTATCTTTATTGAAAATAGTTAATAGAAATTCCACTTAATCATAACTTACAGGATAAAAAAATTACAACAAAAAAAATCCGTGAGTTATAAAGTTTGAATGAAACTCCTAAAGTGCAAATATTACTAAGAATATTAAAAAAAACTATTTTATTAATAGAATCTTTTGGTTTGTCTTTTCTTCGTTATAATTTCTAAATTGATTACATCAAATACGCTAACGTAGTTGAGTTTTCTCCGAAGATGCCGCATTTTTTCATCTTATTAAAAATATATTAAAAATTAAAGACATCACAAATTGAAATAAAAATAATTCCATAATATTAAAATGGCAACGTCCAGTAAAAGCTGATGAGGTATCTACTCAATGGTTTCATTTCCTTTTAAACTAACTACGAGTATATCCCCGTTCCACTTTAATTTCAATATTTCTAAACGGCAAATAATTAATTCTACCAGAGCTGTCTCTTAATATCTAGCAATATTAGTTCCTTTATGGATAGAATACGTTTTAAATTGCAAACAAATGGCCGATTTTGCAACCTAGATATTAACGTCGAAACGTCGTCGTAGAAACGTAGGGAATTAGATTCGTTACAATAAACGCGATATAAACCGTTTAAATTGTTTTATTTCAAAACCAAGATTAATACCTGAACTTTAATTAAAGAGAGACTGATGTGTTTGAGATTACAATTTGGAGTAATTTGTTATCAGTAAAGTAGTTTATGCCGCGTAGATGAACTTTGACAAGCACCATTTAAAATGTGATCAAAGCATGATCAGAGGCTGATTTAGAGCCTGTCCTGTCTGTGCCCACCCAACCCTGTTTTCTGTAAAGCCCTGTATGGTCCTTGCAGAAACCTAGCGCAACCTCGTTTAGCCTGTGGATAAAATGTAATGAAAAAAATGTGTTTTCTTTCATTCGGTTTGAAATCCTTAGCGCGGGCTCGACTTAAACTTGGTCGGTTTTGATCTGTTGTTAATCTTCATTGTTATAACACTATAATCACACACAAATTTACTCTTGTATGTACAGTCAAGGAATTTAATTCCCTACCCATTTCGTTGAAATGTCGTCTGACATTAGCAATGCATTAAGGTCGATATGTCAAACTAACGTCTTGCTCTATAGCTCTTATGGTGACAGTTTGCTATATGATATTGAACCTTAGGTGGGTTGGAAATTAAATTCTTTGACTGTACATCTGGAAACATTTTTAACATAGGGCAAAGACTAAAATTGTTCAAAAAACACACCTCTTTAGCTTTTAGTACTATATAAATGTAAAACATAACTTTATTACATAAATGTAAAAGTGAGATAACCAACATCCAAACTCCAAATTTGTTTTTCGCGCTTAGCAATGAAATCATGTGTTACGTGGGTGTTATTGGTTAATCTACGTCATTTCCGTTGTAAAAGAAGCTTTTACCCAATGCACCATAAAAGGGCTTTTAGCAAATTACCGCCGGACGGGCATTAATTACTTCCACAGCTATGGCGAATGTGCGGGAATTAACTTCGATCTTTTGACGACCAGCTATATCACACTAGCAGACATGTAGGATCTGTTCCTCTCGCACACACTAGCTGGTTAGAAAGGGATATATGCTTTATATCGGATACCAGCACGGCATCAAGATCTGACCCGCCAACCTGGTCATATTGCGGTTAAATAAAAGTACTCATTTTACAGCCGGCGCCAATTATTCACAATAAAACCATAGGTACCATAGGTGTAACCCTACGATTTCAATAGTCAATCCCATTTCTGCGCCCTTCTCAACGTACACCTACCTTCTGAAATTATTCGTTTTATATTCGATTCGAGAATAGTGCGGTAAAAGCGCCTGTCAAGTAAAGTGTCATGTCAAACCGTAGACGTATGACCATAGAGAATTATTATTCTTGTACTTAAATATTACATACCTACTGAAGCCGGACAGTCAATTGCACTTGCACTTCTCAATACTAAAACCTATGAACGTGGATGTCCACCTATGTGAATGAGTGTGTGTGAGTGTGTGTGTACATCAGCTGAGCAATTAAGAGTCGTCACATTTTGAAGAAATTTCTGCTGATATTGATCCTAATATTTTGACTCTTTATGGTAATCTAAGATATAATCAAATGTCTTCCTATTTGCATGCAGTGAAACACTCTCTATACTATTTTCTTGACATTTTATAGAAAATCTTGTAAAGCAACTTTCGTTGAAAACTTTAAAGTTCGTCTTTCAATTCCTTTTCCGGATAAAACTCCTGTTTCAGTTCTCCCCAAAACTTGATTCTCTTCTCTTCTGGTATGGTAACCATTTTGAACTTATTGCCTATGTTCAAAGCTTTAAGAGGGTAGTGGTTTTTGAATGGGTGCCACTTAAGATTTCCTAGATGTGGATCCTTGTCTTCTGGCGTCGGATTGCTGAAAAAAAAGCAATCATCCAATATTACGTTTCAAGGAAACAACTTTGTTGTTGTAACCAAAGTATTAAGAAAGTGCTACCAATATACCTAAGTGAACTTAATTAATCAAATTAACTTAATTCAGCCCTTACCCGTATTTGGCAAAATTGGTCCATAACCTCGCGATTTTCTTAATGAAGTGCCTTTCATTACAAGCCTCAGCGCTATTGTAAATGTCATTCGCCGATTTACATTTGAATAGGTAGCAGATTTCATCCCCGAGCGTCGCGCCCGACAAATTCAAGTCCCCCACTGAGGAAAGCCAGCGTGCGCTCAGCGCGCCTCTGTACGAGAATCGGTACAAGTAAACTTTGCTGCACGACACTTCTGCGTGTAATTGCGCTTGCCGAATCAACGGATAAATAACTTGGTCTGACACGTATTTCGCGTACCGCCGCAAACTTCGCTCCCCGATCGTTCCATTTACAAAATAAAACTCCATTATTTTCCTAAGGATCTGTCTGTATCTCTTAGAGCCGTATTCATCCACCGCTCCTTCGAAGGGCACCAAATATTGGAAATTGTAATTTAAATACTTCAGAAGCCTTCTGTTCTCAACTAAGCCTTTCAATTTGTGAAGAGATTCCAAGTTCGTGTACCCTAACATTACGTCGGCGATGTTATTCGTCATACGGGTTTTGTATACATTAAGCGGCAATTTATGTACGAATGAATGCTTTTTTATTCTCTCGACTGTAGGTCCGAAGGCGTTGATTAGCCGCTGATTGTCTCTTACCTCGGTGCTATCAAAAAGATCTTTAGACGCCCTTGCTAAGCCATTGCATGACGTGCTATTGAGAAGTTCATAAAGTTTGGTACGATTTAATTTATCAAAAGGTCCGTTTAACTTCCAGTACAACTTGTTAGCTATTTCGAAACTATAGCTTCTATAATCCGCTGGGGATAGCGCACTGCCACTTTGAATAATGACCCTCTTATACAAATCATCGGCTGCATTTGATATTAGGAAAGACGCTACTAATGTGGCTCCTTTCCCTGACGAGAATACTGTGATTTCAGCGAGATCTCCATTAAATTTATTGATATTATCCCGTACCCATTTTAGAGCTGTTAATACATCCTTAGCACCCATGTTGCCCAGAGCAAATTCATCTTCCGTGTTCAAATATCCAAAGATATCCGTTCGATAAGAAACTGTAACTACTATTACATCTTCGTCGATCAGAAAATCTGGACGATGTGAGCTTGAAGATTCATGCAGCCAGACCATGACTGGGTAGTTAGAAGTTTTGTTTTGTGACAGCGGCGTGTACACGCTGAGGTAAAGGCAATCCTCTTCCAGTGTGGACGAACACGTGTCTTTCACAGGAATGCTAAAGTCGCACTCTTTGCAGTTGAAAACATCTTGCATCTTTGGCGGCTGAAATGAATTTTGAGTATAAAATTAATATTAAGACAAATTAGCAAGCGAGTTTCGTGGTGGTAAGCAATCACCACCCTCTGTGGACATCTGCAACATAAGAAGAATAGCAATCACGTCACCGCCCTTTAAGAAAGTAATACCCTTGTTTTTTTTTCTTTGTAACACAATACATGGCTCGGCGGCACTTCACTCTGTTATTCGTGTATTTGCGCAGAGGAAAGAGATGTATATTTTGATTTTTTTACGTGAACGATAAATAGTGCATCTGTTTCGTTCTGATCTGAATCTGTTAAAATGTTTTAACAATTAATATAAAACAACCTTAAACCTTAAAGCTCCAATTGGCGGTTGAGCGTAAGGAATATTCCAAAAGGCGCCAAACGGCTTGTTTCCAAACAAAGTTAACAACTTTCTCCCGATGATCACCACCCCGTCTGCACTTAAACTCACAATGTCCTCAAAACTTCTTGTAAACATTGAAAACAAATTCATATAGAAAATTATTTGTCTAAAACTTAACATTATTGTAACAAAAAAGTATAATTTTACAAAGGCACGGTGAATGGTACTGAATGAATTTATGCAGGAACGTCAAGCGAAAGACCGTCATTGTAAACTATATTAAAACCGTGACAATGTTTCATAAATATAGAAGTGAGGCGTTCATAAGCGGCAACAATATTCAATTTAACATTAAATTTTATCTTTTTACATATTTAAAAACAATGACCTAGTCACATATTATTCCAAGTTTTTCCAGCGATGTAAAGTCAAGGAAATCCAAACACGTACCTACCAACGTAGAACCTTGTTTAAGAGACATAGGTACGTATGACATTTGTATGACATAGCGTGGCGTTTAACGCGTCGCGTCATGGCGACAGGGTTCTAAGGTGGTACGTGAATGTATTTCTCCTACTGTACATCAAAAGGGGCATCAAAAGGTTCTTACAGGGTCGGTTACGCACGTGAGATTACTCTAGTGCTGCAAGCGTTCCTACGCGACGCTAATTGCTTAATATCAAGCGGTGGTAACGTTTTAACCCATCGCCCCATGTTTTGATATTTCTAATATGAGTTTGTATGGAGACAGCTTGGTACACAATACTCTTAATATTTTTGTTTTCATGTACGCTTTTATGTTGACGGTAGATCTAGTTGCATTGTTATTTGAACTACGTATATATAATCAATTTTCCAAGTTAATCTGGCCTAGCACTAGAAGTGGGTGAAAATTGACTCTCAAAATGTGAACCGAAAATACCTCTATATTTTTTATTTGTAAGAACGAAACAAGTTAAATAAAAAGCTAAGCTAAGCTAAGCCTGTAAAAATAATATAATAGGAGTAAAATTCATTAAATATAACTTCCATTTAAATTAAATGTCGAATTGATAGCTTGTTATTTACATGATGCGCTGGTACAAAATTAACAAATGAGGAGTGATTATTCACCCAAGCTTTATGGCAGCCATAAAGATTAATTTCGATAATAACTGAAAGATATCTCCCGTTTAGTTACCAGTTGATTATTTGTCTAACATTTTGACACTATACGTAGACGATGTTGTATCTATTACTTCATTTTAACGTGTTATATTTTGTTTTCTTCGTCAGTGTTTACGCTCTGAAACCGTTAGTGCAAACTACTCATGGCGAGGTGGCTGGAAAAGTTTTACGAACTTTATTGAAAGATGTTGAATACAACGGCTTCGTGGGGATACCTTATGCAGCTCCGCCAGTCAAGAGTTTGAGGTTTATGGTACGATATTAGCTTTTACTTTTATAAACACCTGAAGCCCTAACACGCTAGATTTTATCGCTGGCATACAGCATAAATCCTTTTCTAACCAGCTAGCGTGTGCGAGATAGACAGGTGCTTTTATGTAAGCAATACACGCTAGCTTGTTACTTTAGCTGCTGACCCTCAAGCTACAGTTGCAGAAGATGTTTTAGCGTTATGCTGAGTTTTGTTAATATAATTTTAAGCCCAATACTATACCCTATGAGGAGAATTGTGTATTAAAATTAAATACTTTTAAATTAAATTACAGCCGCCGCAACCCATCAACCCGTGGAATAAAGTCCTAAATGCCACAAAAGAAAAGCGACCCTGCTTTCAATTTAGCAACGACGTTAAAAAGGGGCACCCTTTCGGTCATTACGGAGCAGAAGATTGCCTTTACCTCGACATTTTCACTCCGTCATTAGATCAGAACAAGCGCGCAATTATTATATTCCTTCACAATACGCAATTCAGGTATTCATACAATAACACAGATTACCGGCCCGATTTTTTCATCGAAGAAGATGTCGCGATTGTAACAATAAATCATCGGTTGTCTTTGTTCGGGTTCCTTTCACTGGAAGATGAGATTGTGCCTGGAAACGCGGGATTAAAAGACATCGTCGCGGCCTTAGAATGGGTGAAAAATAATGCGATATACTTTGGAGGTGATCCTAAACGAATTACTTTGATGGGATCGCAGGGAGGCGCGGCTGCGGTCGATCTCCTCATACACTCTCGTGCGAACAAATTATTCAATTCGGCCATCTTGCAAAGTGGCACGGCGTGGAGCTCTATGTATCTACAGGAAAAATCGCGGGACAGGGCTTTTAGACTCGCCGAGCTGTTAGAAAGAAGTTCTAGTAGCGCTAAGCAAGTTTTAGAGGCGCTCAATGACATGCCACCTGCGGATTTACTAGGCCAAGAAACCGCTGCCAATTTCAATGACTATTCCAAAGAGAATCAAAGAAGTTCACTTACGTTTGGACCTGTAGTAGAAGCGCAGCCGAATGGTCTAATAACCGAGTATCCTGAACGCGTCAATAAAACAAGCATGCCTGTTATGATTGGATTCAACTCCCGCGAGGGTTTGGAAGCATCTCTGCAGTATCTCATCGAGCCCAAGTATTTGAGTTTCGTCGAGAAAGACTTCCCTTTGCTAGTACCGCGGCGAATCGGTTATAAATTCGATCCTCTCGGCAATAGCTACTACGAAGCGGTGAAAGATGTAAAGAAATTTTACTTCCGCGGCGGTAAAGTTAAGATTAGTAGTGTGCCGGAGTACGTGACATACATCGGAGACGTGCTAACCATGTACGCCGTCGACGTTATGGCGGGGAAATACGCGAATATATCTTCGAGTTCGGTGTTTTATTACCAATTTGACTATTACAGCGAATTGAGCGAGAATAAAAATAATTTATTGAGGCTGTCGTCCGTACAGGAGGGCACGTGGGGAGCCGCGGCGGGGGACGACCTGTGTTACCTATTCCTGTGTCCTAGCTTAAAGGTTAAATATAAGAAATACTTCCACGAGCAATCCGAAGAAAACGCAATCTCGAGCAAGTTGGTGAGACTTTGGAGTAATTTTGCCAAATTCGGGTAATTATGCTTTATGACAACTTTGCAAATTACCTTGTTCAATAACGCGATGTGCGGTTATCTTTAAAGAACTTTAAACGAACTGCAAAAAGAAATTAAATTGAAATTAGGAATTACATGTAACATAGTACTATAACGCCGGAAGCTTCAAAAGTTTCCGTCTCATTAAAACACACAGGGGAGACCTAGCGACCGGTTACTGATCACCAATTCTTGGGGTCCTTAGTTGCCATGGCCGGAAGTGCTTACTCCCCATCAGGTGACCAGCATACACCTTTTTCTCCCGTTTCCATTAAAAAGCGCCCTTTCCATTTAGTTAGAAACTTTTTGAGACAAGGATATTTTGATTTATGTTAATTATGCATCATTTTCAGAAATCCCACACCAGCGAGCGACGCGGTGCTAGAAAGTATCGCCTGGCCCCGTTACAAAAGTGAAACAAAAGAATATCTACACATTGGCAAACAATTTGAAGTGAGACGTAACTCAATCAATACCCGATTCCGATTCTGGGACCAATTCCTTCAGAAATGGGAGCGGAGAGCTGTGAACGGAATCATTTCCGAAGCGGCAAATAAAGACGAATTCTGACTCGATTGTTTCATTACTTCAATGAAAATTCTGGTTTTACGGAGAAAATCATTGGAAACCTGATCAAGCTATCAGAATGTACACTCTAAATACATATGTATAGACTAACGAAAACAGTATAACTTGCTGACCTGCAAATAACCATAAATTTATACGTCTTTTAGTGGCGGTGGTTTTCCGCTTCACCAGTCTTACCATTGATAAGGACGACGAATCCGAAGATGGTAAGAATTTATATAATATTTTATCTGCAGCCGCAACCGCATGCAGAATACTAAATATGGCAGGCGTTGTTACACAAAACTATAAACCCGAGCTAACAAAAATGAATGATGAATGATGAAGTTTATTTCACTAACAATACTTAAACAAAATCCTGAATAGAACTCGTGTTCAAACAACAGAAACCGTTTGAAGGTACTTTTTCCCTTTTGACACTTTTGTTTTGTTACGAATTTTAACATCCAGTGTTGTTCAAACAATTACAAAAGGATCTAAATACGAGTCTCTTCAAGTTGCCATTTGATTTCTATTATACTACATAAGTTACGTATTCTTTGATTCTCATTTATTATCGATTAAAGCCGATATCAACATAGTTAAAGATAAACCAGTAAGCGTAACGCCAAAGATTAAAACACACGTATCTACAAGCCACGTCAGTATTGAAACGCTTTAATAATGTTATCAATATTTAATACTTACAAAATTGACAATCGGCTTTAACATGACACATAAAACATATTTGGTTTACTGCCTAACAATTTTATGCTTCGTAAATTTAATTGAAGGAAATTTAGTTGTGAATACAAACTCGGGTAAGGTCGAAGGAAAGCAAGTATCGTCTATATTGCGGGATGAAAAGTACTATTCTTTCGCTGGAATTCCATATGCTAAACCACCTGTCGGCGCCCTCAGATTTATGGTAAGTGAAAAAAGGCATTTACCTAAACACACTCTCCTAAAAAAACAGCCCCTATCAGATTCAGTCGTGCAAGTGCTTTATTCTTGAGTGTCAACGAAAATTTCATCGCATCATTCATTTGTTTATCTGAATTATTAAAGATTATTTTTTATGTAAGCTAACTAAATAAATTGTGGTTTTCAGCCTCCGGAGCCTCACCCCGGCTGGGATGACATATTAGACGCCAAGAAAGAGAAAAAACCCTGCGCTCAAAATAATGTCCCCGTTAGACGGATCAAAAGTGATGGCTTTTGCGGAGATGAAGATTGCCTCAATCTCAATATTTACACTCCTAAACCACCGGCATCAAATCTGAACCTACCTGTTATAACGTTCTTCTACAACGAACACTTCAGGCTTTCATTCAATGGATCCAAAGACTACGGCCCGGACTTCTTCATGCACGAAGATGTTATTCTGGTGTACGTACACCACAGACTAGGTGCTTTCGGATTCTTGTCCTTTGAAGATGACTTGTTGCCCGGCAACAATGGACTGAGAGACGTCATCTTAGCCCTTAAATGGATAAAAGAAAATATTCAATATTTTGGAGGTGATCCGAAACAGGTGACTTTAATGGGAAGTCAGAGTGGTGGCGCCCTAGTCGACATTTTGCTACACTCGCCAAAGGCAAAAGGACTGTTCAGCGGCGCTATAATGCAAAGTGGGACCTCTTGGAACTCTATGTACTTCAATAGCAATCCTCGTGGAAAAGCAATTGAACTATCGAAAGTGCTCGAGGAAGAATCTGCGACGAGCTCCTTCTTACTAAAACGCTTTGCTGAAATCTCTGCCTTAAAAATAGCGGAGTCCGAACCTCTAGCTGTCCATGCAGATGAAGCGAGAGCTATCCAAAGAGGGGTCCCTGCTTTTGGGCCAGTCATAGAGCATGATCATCCCGACGCTATTATAACCGAATACCCAGAAAATAAGCCCATTGACATAGAGGTACCGGTCATGATAGGATTCAACTCTAGAGAAGCAATAGAGATGTCAGAAAGATTCCTACACAAACCGCAGTACCTTACATTTGCCGACAGAGATTTTCTGGTTCTGTTCCCTATAAGAGTGAACTATCATTTTAAAATACAGGATCAAGTTTATGGTCAGGCTGTTGAGGATATCAAAGACTTTTATTTCGAAGAGAGCTACATAAAAATCAGTAAGCCAGGAGAATACATTACATATATTGGAGACATAATGTCGTTTTACCCTACAGATTACACTATCAGAAAATACACAAATTCATCTAGCAAAGTTTTTTACTATATGTTTGACTATAGCGGGGAACTAAATTGGAGAAAGAAACTTAGTCTTGAAAATGCTATGTCCATTGACGGAACCTGGGGCGCTTCTCTCGGTGATGATCTCTGCTACTTGTTTGTGTGCAATGCAATTAGAAAGACGTACAAAGAAGCGTTGAAAGATGAAAATTCAGAAGAAATGAAAGTTTTAAGAAAAATGGTGAGACTATGGACGAACTTCGCAAAGACTGGGTAAGAGATGAAAATCAACGCTAAAATATCAAGTACAAAGCATTATTATAAGTTTTTTACTGCCGCAATTGAGGCTATAAGACCATAGCCAACCCTTAACTTATTTAGTTGTACTCATTTAATAATTTATCCCTTAATATCTTTACTGATTTTGACTCTGAGTGCGGCATTAAGCTTTAACAGATGTTTAAAACCACCACCAGTAAACAAGATGTAAATGATTAATAATATAATATTGTTGATAATGGTGATATAAATGATGATGTTTATGTTGTTATTTGTATTATATTCCGCAGTAACCCCACACCTTCTGGAGAGGAGTTCACGTGGCAGCCAGCCACAAAGGAGAAGAAAGAATGTCTTGTGATCAACGACGAGCTCGAAATGAAAGAACGTCTCTATGATGACAAGGTGCAGTTCTGGGATGAGTGGATGGCCAAATACGGAGAAATGGCTATCGATGGAGTAGTGTACGATATTAAAGATGAACTATAGTTTAAGAATATTACATTATATGTTTGATTTATATGTTTGTTTGATTTTATTTTCTCCATTTATTTTTTTAACATTGAAGACTGCCGACACAGTGGCGACTTTGCTGGTGATCTAGCTGCATTCACATTACTTGATGTTATAAGCATATTCTTCTCATAAAGGTATAATTGTACCATATTTTCTCATAAACATGAACACATGCTAAAACTTGTCTTTATGCGTCGTTTTAATTAATTGTTTATGGGATACAAGGAATTAAAAAGAAAGCTCCTAATTATTCTCAGTACTTACTAGAACGGCTAGTGCGCAGTCAAGGTCAATGCTCAAGTTGTTTACCAGTAACTGTAATTGTAGAGAGTTGTATTGTAATATAAGCACTCATATCATAGAACCTAAAACAATAGAGCTGACAAATTCTGGCAGCACTCATTACGAGAATTTGTTGTCTTTACCACAAGTAAAACACGTTTGTCATTTTCGTTTTGAATTCTCGAATACCCAATCGGTGCCAACCGCGATTCATAGTTTGTTATCAATTAGATAAATTAGGCACACGTTAGTCGTTCTTATCGGAGCAGCACGACACACCACCGGCGATGTGTCGTTAATCTAACTGATCGTTAAAATCAGTAATATAGGATCAGTAAAAATGACAACTAAATTAACAGGTTGCCTAGTGATATTATTTATTTTAGACTCATGTGTAAGTGATGGAAATGTACAAGTTACTTTAAAACAAGGAGTGCTCTCAGGAGCTGTAGGTAAAACGTTTTTAAAACAACAAGGATATAATGAATTTAAGGGTATTCCTTATGCTGAACCACCAATCGGCGCCTTAAGATTTATGGTAAGTGTCTGCACGTTCAAATTCAGTTGCTAATTTTTATTTATGTCTTATAAAACAAGAGTAATTCTTACGCGTGTAAAGACCACATAGTTTAAATTTTCATTAAAATATTTTGCATCCTATTTTTCAGCCTCCAAAGCCTCATCGAGGATGGGAAGGCATTTACGAAGGACTCATAACCAAACCAACGTGTTTGCAATACAGTTCGCGCGGACGGAACGGCGAGCCTGGAGGGTTGTCAGGGTCTGAAGATTGTCTCTATATCAACATCTTCACGCCTTCTCTCCAAGGCTCCGCCCCAGTCGTAGTCTTCGATTACAACGACAACTTCAGAACTGGATTCAACAGCAGCGATACCTACTCTCCTGACTTTTTCCTTGAAGAAGAAGTTATCGTCGTAACGGTCAATTATCGAATGGATATACTTGGGTATCTCACGACCGAAGATTCAGTGATTCCCCCTAATGCTGGCCTTAAAGATTTCATTTTAGCTTTGGAATGGATCAAAGAAAACATAGAGCAGTTTGGTGGAGATCCAGATCGTGTGACGTTAATGGGAAGCCGTGGGGGCGCCGCATTGGCTCACATGTTACTGTACACTAAAAAGGCCAAAGGCTTATTTTCTGGCGTCATCATGCAAAGTGGTACAGCTTTTGAGGCGATATACTTTTCTAAACATGCTAGAAAGAAAGCTCTACAACTTGCAGAAGCATTTGAAATAAAAACTGATGAAAGTAGCCATTTATTAGAGGAATTGCAAAAAATAGATGCTGAGACTGTGTTTATGAAACAAATTGACATAATTGACAATGAAGATATGTTTGAATATCAAATGAGCATTTTTCCGTTTTCGCCTGTTATTGAGAATGATACTCCGGACGCTGTACTTACAGCTTTACCAGAAAACAGCAAAATCGTTAACGATGTACCGATCCTAATTGGACTCAACTCTAGAGAAGGATTGGATTTGATCTCACACTACATATTTGAGCCTCGTCTGTTAGACCAAACCGAAAAAGACTTCTTAATTCATTTTCCAATACGAGCCGGCTTTAGATTTGATCGCAATAGCTCTGTATACAAAGACGTTGAAAAAGAAATAATAGACTTTTATTTGAAAGATGGCCTCTTGTACTATGGGAATATTCTAGATTATGCTGTCTACGTTGGTGATTTGTTACAGAACTATGCGTTAGACTACACAGTGAGGACTTTTTCTAAAGGTTTATCATCTCCGTTATTTTACTACATGTTCGATTACAGGGGAATGCTAAATGAAAACAGTGAATTCATGGCTCGGAGGTCAAGAAGCACCATGAAGAACTGGGGTGCTACTGTAACAGACGAGATATGCTATCTGCATATGTGTAAGAGGATTAAGAAAAACTATGAACAACTGATAAAGCTGGTCAGCGAACAGACAGAGATCAAAATGTTAAAGAAAATGGTGCGAATGTGGACAAACTTCATAAAAATTAGGTAAGAGACGAAAACTAGAAACTGTTTAATCTTGGCTACTAGTGATTAAACTAGCTGAAGTTTAAGTACAAAACAATAAAATAATAAATCCACCTCCATTGACTTATGTAGCGATTTACACTGTATACCAGTATACATCGTTTCTATACAGCGATAGTAACTATTCCCAGCTACATTGTATATGGCCTTCTCAAACTTTTCTAAGTCGTTACCCAAAACATATTCTTCTTTTAGATTTTAGGCTCAGAATTCAATCTGAAAGATAGTTTAGAGACTGACTCGATGTGAATTCGAGCCTATCATCATTAACTTCTTATTTAAGATCCCATCTAGGCCATCACCTCAACAGTACTCGCTAAGGCAATATACAAATCTCTGCCTTACTCAAAACGAATGAACAGCTATTTTCGTCTGTAAACTTTCAGGAACCCTACCCCAAAGCAAGATGCAGTACTGAAGAACATAAACTGGGAGCCAGTCAGCAAGGACAGCGAGGACAACCAATACCTGCATATAACGAGGACCCCACGTATGAGGGTCAACCCCCTTGGCGAGAGAACTACTTTCTGGCAACAATTCTTGAAGAAGTACGCAGACATGGCTATTGACGGCGTTGTCAAAGACCCCGTGCAAATCCATGAAGAATTATAAAAATGCCACAGTATTTGTCTCTTTTTAATTTTACCTAGAAATTGGAAAGCAAAGACGCGAATTTTCCTGGTTAGAAAGTGCCATACATCATTTTAGGGACCAGACTAGCTTCGGGGTAGCCTCGGGTAGCAGTTAATTACGGGGAGTTAGAAGTTTTATTGACACTTATGTGACCAATTGTAAAGGTAGTTTGATTAACTTATGAAGACGCAGTCAAGCTTGTTTTTAACCAGACCTTGTAGTCGTTGCTTTAGTCCTGTTTTGACCAATTTATTAGTGTTATAAAGTAGAGCTCATCGTAACGCCGTAACTAGTCACAAATTACACCAGCACCAAGTTAGGTATTCCGGAAAGTTCTGGTGAAGCGCACCTTTACTATGCTAATGACTTAGAACATCTAGGTACAGCCAGCATCTGAACTCGGCTCTGTGTCAAATATATGATCGGTCGTGTTCAGATAATATTTGACCACCTTGCTCGCTCGGATATATTTGATGCTGATTGTACTTAGTACCTACAGTGGCCTTGATATTAATGGCACATAGATAACTTATAGCAGTGCTATAAGAAAACCTTGGAAGAGGAACTCCCTGCGAGTCTGTTTAAATGCCATAAGAAAGAGATGCCCTTAGAGATAAACTAAACTTGAGCGGTTCTGTTAGGACGCCTGAAGTTAGTTCTTGACCCCAACAAACCAATGCAAATGCAAATATCACGATTATAAGAGCAGACATTCTCAAAGTGGCCGCTGCTAATGAACAAACTACAGAACTGAAGACAAAGAGCTATCTACATCCCATCGCGTTAGATAGAACGGACCAAAGTTGAGCAACTCAACAGGTATTAGCAGAGTTAGGTTGGCATATAATTAAGTGTTTGAACTTAGTTGGGTCATCCCAGTCGAGTGCTTGCACCCCTGCTTGTGTAACGTCGCAACTATGGCTTGTCAGTGCCACTGTTATTAATTGAATGTCATATAACTAAATAACTCCAATTTAACCTTTGGTAGAACTAAAAGTTTCCAAATTTAAGAACTATGCTAACACGACCAGTCTAGTTTAGTTTATCTGCGTTTATCTCTAAGTGTGTCATTTTCTTATAACACTTATTTGACAGAGACGCAGGGAGGGGTAAGTTAAGCGGGCTGGTTATGTAAGAGTCACGGTAATTTGTTGACTTAGGTATTCCTAATGTGTTATGATTATGAATCACGATGGTCGCCATGCAGTTCTCAGACATTGACAGAAATTATACGTAGCATAAGAAGGTATGTATAGAATTATCTTAAAGATCTTTTGTTGTACTTAAATGCAAAAATGCAGACGTATTGAGAACCTATTTTATTCTAACTACACTATTTTATACTAATTTATTCTCTAGCATAAAATTAAATAGGTAACCATAACAAACTTTAAGTTAATTAATCGAAACCTTAGAAACCTATGTGCATATTCGTATTCCATATTTTTCCCTCATTTATCTTTTTAAATATCGGTCAAAAATATTTGGACCAAGTTTGTTGAAACTGTTTCAAATAGCGACATCTATTCTTCACACGTTAAAACACTAGCGATACAACGGCACGTAAGACGTGTTACTGTAACGTGTTGAGTAGTTCGCTGGTAAGAGAATAGATGGCAGTATCAATTATTTCTCGCAGAGTAAGTCAACTAATTTGACTCATAGGCAACTGTAGAACATTTTCACAGCAAATGTCGTAATGAAATCTTATTAAATGTCGTAATATCCCGGCGATGACACATTGCGACAACGTTATACATTGGCCTATGCATCAAATTGGTTGACTATACCTTTAGTATTACATATTCACAAAGACTATGTGATATTAATATTATTATCTACCTATTTCTGTTGAGTTTTTTTACAACTTACCAAATAAACCTACAAGGCATGCAAATATTTTAGGCGGCTATAACAATATTCTATTGTATGTAATTTGTTGTTTTTAATGTTTTATTTTATATTAAAATTGTAATGACAACACAAAGAAATTTTTTTCTTTGTGTTGTCATTACAATTTTAATTTAATAATTTGAATGTTAAAAACATTTAAAATAAAAATCGAAAGAAATTTCGGTTACAAAATTTTATTTTATATTTATGCAATCAATTGCTTTGCTAATCCGCGAACCAAGTTTCAGCAATCGTGAATAATAACAACGCCCGAGCTGAATACTTTACTTAAGAAATGAAACAAACGACACAAACACAACCACAACCCAACCACCAACACCCAAAATACCACTCGACACGTGTTTCACCTCTCCACGAGCCATCATCAGGAGCTATTGACTTCTCGACTGTCGATTGAGCAGTTGATTCCATTAATATTAATATGGACTGCAAAGTAACGCCTGAATCTATAAACTGTGTTTTATTTTAACAATAAATCTCATTTTGATGGCAAAAGCTGAAATTTAAGAGGAGTGAGAACCCAGCCCCTAAAAGCGCTCCCCATACAAACGGCAATAACGTTTTCCATCTTCTAAACCTTAACCTATGGCAACGATTTTTTGGTATGTTGTCATTATGCCTTAGAACTATGTTTTTATGTTTTAATTTTTTATATATTCTTCATAGATTTGATAATATTTGCATTTTAGGAGTTTCATACAAACCACAAAAGTGTCAATATTTTTGAAACTATTAAGAATATTAAAAAAATCAAAACATACAAACCTAGTTCTAAAGCATAATAATAACATACAAAAAAATCATGGCAACAGGTCAAGGTTTAGAGGGTGGAAAACGTTATCGCCGTTTGTATGGAGAACGCTGGGTTCACACTCCTCTTAACGTCAGAATGTTGAAGGATAAATAAGTCTTTAGAACAAAAGTTGACCTTTAACTTCAATAATGGCGGTAACAAATATTGACGCTAGCTGGAAAATACGAAAAAACAAACATTAATGTAGCTAATGTTATTTAATATGTTATTGTATGAATGCCGTCCTTGTAGAGCCAGTACTTATAATTATTTGCAAAACAACTAAACTTTGTCGTTAAAAATATTTATAAAGTTCCGGCACTACTAACACAGTAGCGTTTATCGCTGTCATAAAGCATCTGTCCCTTTCACACACGCTAACAGGTTAGAAAGGGATACAATTTAACTCCGCGATAAAAGGTAGTGTGATAGGGCCTCGGTCCTACACCTTTTTTTTATGGAAAGGGGAGGAGACCGAGTGCAACATTTATTAATTTTTGTTCAGTTATCTTCTCTTTTGTATAAAGAGGTTACAACAAGAAAAATTGATTATTTTATTATTGTGTACCCCCAAAGGGCTTATACGTACGTACGTGCCGAATATCAACTATCAAGAATAATGGGAAATTGTATACTACTGTTATTTAAAAATTCAATCAACCTTTTTTTACTGTTTCATAAAGGACAAGATACCAAGTGCTTGACACCCATTCGTATTGTTTGTACCAGTAGTTGACATCTTTGTCTCTCATTTTACTATATGTTTCCGTATCTTCTCGTCAATTACTGGGTCAGTGTCAAAGCCTGGGACCATTACCTTGCATACATACTTTATTACATTATTCAATCCAACCATCATAAAATTTGCATGCGTTCCCAATTCGAAAAAGTTTTATAGAAGTTACTCTATTGATTTCCCTGAGAACTGTTCAGTGTGTAAAGTACCTAGCCAATATTTTAAATAATTTATGCCGTAATTGTAGCGCATAAAATGACAATGCATTTTTGTTTTATATTTCAAAAGTACAATACTGTCTGGCCGTGTGTACAGCCAACCAATTTTAATTCTCAGCCACAGTAAAACCCTGTCCCAATGAGCAAACGCTGTGACATTGTGGCATGACAAGTGGCCATGGTGGTTGATGACATTATTGCGAAAAGGTTCTATAGTAGGCCAAAAATCAATTTGGTTTTGTAATAGGTACACGAGAAATTAATTTCGTTTTTTATACCATACTACCTTTTGCTAGCGACTACGTACGCGTGGAATTTGGAAGTAAAAATGTTTTGTGAGTGAATTTGAATTTGAATAGATAACTAAAGGTAACGCAACCAGAGTTGGGGTCACGCACACTGCTGCATGTCCTGTGTGTACCGGAGAGTTCTGTTGGAAATTAGAAATTTTTGTTTTGTTTCACTATGTAGTCGTGCCAGGGGGGGTTCCACTCCACACTGTAGATACGCTCGACCGCCTTGCCTACAGCGTAGGCTAATCGCAGTAGGTTGTCGGCTCGCCGCGCGCCCGCTCATTCGAACTTACTGTGTCAGCCAATTGAAAACGAATGCGCCGCAACCCTAACGTGTCGCAGTTGCGAGGAGAAGGCGGGCGCGGGCGGCGCGTTTCTTTTGACGCGCGCCGCATGGCTAATGTGCATGAAGTAATACGGACTCTTTGTTCGTGTTATTAAAGTTGGAATTGGAAAAAAGAAGTTTATCTAGGTTAGTAAGTACTATTATTTATTCTGTGATTATGTGTAATTGTTCACCTCAACTCTCATAGCGTTACCTATAAACGTACTCAAAATAATAATTTGTCCCTGCATATCATTATCACACATAAATATTAAATTGTCATCATGATAAACCGAAATGATTCAGATAAAAATTGACTTTGGAAGTCTGGTTTAAAGTCCAATCGCAATCGAACGACTGAATCAAAATAAAATCAAATTAAAGTTATTTTATAAACATTCAGTAAGCACCTACTAATAGCGGGTATGATAACACTGCACTGATTTCAATTTATTTCTAGGTACAATTGTGAACTCCAGCAATGTGTAGGTTTGTGAACCTTACTAAAATGTTGTACCTTATTGTACATAATGTAATGTTCCAGACGAGAAACTGGGAAGAGCATCACTCTATATATTCCAGGTTCAAATTACCAAAATAAGGCCCTGTTTCATCACTCTCAGATAAATTCGCGTTGTCATATCTAACAGATATATGTGATACCGTCTCTGTTTGGTCTATGGTCACACACAGAGACGACAACACAGATATCTGTTGGTTATAACACCAGGAAATCATCAGAGAGTGTTGCAACAGGCTTAAATGTTTGATTTTCACGGTTTTCATTCACTAAGTCGTTCATTTATATGACCTCATAAACAATTGCTACTTCGTTAATACAATTTCTAATTACCTAATTGATAAGAACTACACAAAGGACCGTTAATCGTTGTCGTTATTCATTGATTAAAAGTTATTATTAAGAAAAATAAAGTTTTTGTTTCTTCATTACCCGCTAACGGTTTTTATGATTCCCCTGTCCATGAAAATGTCAATTGATAATCTTTTAACCGAGTCTGAGGAAAGTGAGACCTATTCTAACGACGCGCACGTATTTCATTCGAAAAACCACTAAGCTATACTAGTCAGGCCTTTTTTTTATCCCCCTCGTTTTAAAGTTGGTAATTTTCATTTTTATGGTCAAGATAACAAGAAAAAAGCCAGCCATGCAGTTAATCCAACCTAATGTTTAATAATTAAATAACTCGCCTACAGTTAACCCCTGTAAGTATAGGGTTTCCGATCGCTGCTAATGTATCTATTTAAGAAAATTGTGAAACTTTATCGTAGACAAAATACTAAGTAAAATAGAATATTCCTTCAATACCAAAAGTCGCAGCGTTTAAAAGACAAACCAGAAGGTGGACCGACGATCTGTGCGGGTGTGATCTGCACGAACCAGAGGTGCAATTTTTGAATCACACCAGGTGACTAAACCGCACAAAAATGATCGAATCTCTATGAAAAACGGCCACTATGGTGAGCTTTAGTCAACCGGTCACATAAAAAAAATCACACTCCAGAAGTCAAGAACGTTCATTCTAGATGCTCAGTGGCCCCAATGTGACCGGCCTATATTCAACTTATCCCTCAAATGTCACCTGTCAAATTTAACTAGTTTTATAAGAAATGGTTGCATATAGAAATAAATTCAGATAACCTAAGCTTGGTTGGTCATGTCAAGCAAGGGCAGATCCATTCTTTGAATCAGGAAGGGTCACGTCACCCAAGTTAAGTCAGGGTCATCAACGAGATTAGGAAAATGAACAGTGGTCGACCTGGATCCACCCCAAGGGTATAACCCTCCCGGATCTGCCTTTAATGTTGAGGCCACTGGTGATAATTTTGGGAAACCGCTGGATGCGCAAGACCGGTCGTTGTAGCGGGCTTTGAAAGAGACTTACGTCTAGCAGTGGGCGTCTTTCGGCTGAATTGATGAGGTAAGTACTTGAAGGAAGCTTGAAAGCTAAAGAAAATGATAAGAACATTCGTCCAATGGAATCACTTAATACGCTAAATTATAATATATTTACAAATTATTCGTAAACAATGGCGGTAACAGGCGATGACAATAGGACAATGTAAGACCTCACTTCAAAATAATCACTACCTTTCAACCCCAGAGCATTTTCCAGTACTAACCTGCAAGAAAATCCACGTGAAAACTTTAGTTATTTTTAATGATAAGTTCTACAACAGAGCGCTCCTCGATCAAAGGAATTGCCTACGTGCAAACGATTGCAATTAACCAATTATACAATTTATAATATAATGCGATGATTCCTGTTGTAAACTTTTCAGTGAGTAAATTATTTTTTTTAATGCACAGGGAGAAAAACGAGTAAGGCTACTATACCAGCTATAGTAGCGCTGTCCCTCTCGCACACGCCTAAACGCTTAAACCTGGGCCGGTAAAGACTACAAAGAGTGGTTAGTGCCCTGACTAAAAAAATCTAGTATTAGTGCTCGAAAACCGAAAAAAAAGACTCTATCATCACCTAAAATTTGAAAATCTATACTGGATACCCCATTAGCTGGATTACATATAGAGCATCATGCAGTGTTAATACGGAACCGGTGAAGGGTAGCATAGTAGGTATAAATAGATATCTTAAATTAACACTGATCGATAAGAATTTACCACAAGGAACCTTAAAAAATATTTAACAACGTCATTAATTATTAACACCGAGTGATAGCACGTTCGGCTTGATAGGGCGATCGCAAACTTAAGCCTTTAAGGCAAGCAAGATTGTACCGATGCAGTTGCCATAAAGACCCTTTGTATCGCTACTGCATCCCTACGGTATCGATAAAAGTGGATGCACAATGCAAAGGAGCAAACGATAAAACGGAACAATACATCGCACGCGACGTTTATTTTTATTTCGACCAAGGAGACTAGACGTATTGCCGTCTCTGATTGATCAGAGTGAAAAGATGGCATCACGCGCGTTTTATTGCTGTGTTTTATCGCTTACTACTTTGTATTGTGAATCCACCTTTAAACGTACCGTTTTATCTCGATTCAGCACTGCTGCTGTGTCGATACCAACGAACGACTGTATTGGCGAAGTAAGAGGAGAGAAGAGAGGAAGTGGGGTGCATATTTATGTTCATATCTTTATTGCGATCTATTTACATAAGGTGTTAGATACTCAGATAAGTGAGCACCTGGCACCCTGTTAGGGCACTGCCATGTCTTAGGACCAACTCAAGTTTATGTACATTTTATCATATCGTATCATTATAAGCATTTCCTGACATCCCGACAGCTTCGCGCTAGTAGCGTTGCAGGAGTGCGATTTTTGAATCTCACCTGGTGGCTAAAGCTCGCCAAAATGGCCGAATCTCTATGAAAAACTGCCATTTTGGTGAGCTTTAGTCACCTGGCGAGATTTTAAAATTGCACCTCAGAATCGCATATTCGTGCACTATGTACACGGCCAGCGACAGCATTGCGTTAGTATGGCGGTTTTGCGATTGTGGGAGATCGCCCTTAACTCAGTATATTCCAATAGGTGTTGGCATTGACACAGACCGCAGTCATATCAGAATCAACTTACTGGAATTAACGTGTGTCTACCGGTTAAAAAAAAATAACGCTGAATATCTTAAGAATTAAACTAAGTAAATGAAAAATAAAAACTTAACTACGAGGGCGGTTTGAGAAGTAACTTGTTTCGCATACGAATAGATGGCGTTGGCATCTCTGTGCTTATTCATAAAGTTTAATTACTTAAGATAATTTATTTGAGGCGTCAAGTCATTTTCGGCGGGAATTATAGATTTGACAATAGTTGAAACAAAAGTGATCGGAGTAAAGCGGCAAAATGGAGAAAATTGGAAATCGAGGTGTAATTCAGTTCTTTTTTTTGGAAGGTAAAACTGCGAAAGAAATCCATGAAAGGATTTTACCTACGTTGGGTAACTCGTGTCCTTCCTACGAAACAGCTCGACTTTGGGTAAATAAGTTTAAGCGAGGTAGGACAAGCATTGAAGGTGCACCTCGTCCTGGAACCCTAAAAACGGCGGTTTTACCCGAAATCGTTGATAAAATCCATGATTTTGTTTCAAACGACAGAAGATTTAAGATACACGAATTAGCTGAAGCCACAAGCATCCCTTCTGAGCGGGTGCATTTTATTTTGCCCAACGAATTGCACATGAAAAAGCTTCGTGCAATGTGGGTGCCGCGGTTACTTACTCCAGAACAAATGCGTATTCGCATGTGAACATCTGCTGACAATCTGCTGGTGTTTGAAAGAAATCCAACAGAGTTTATTCGCCGATTTGTTACAATCGATGAAACCTGGATTCATCACTATATCCCGGAGACGAAACAACAGTCCAGAAAATGGGTTAGTCGTGGTGAGCCAGCTCCAAAAAAGCCAAGGTCATTCCGTCTGCTGGATAGGTGATGGCGTCTGTCTTTTGGGACGAAAAGGAATCCTCTTAATTGACTACCTTGCAAAGAAAAAACTTTTGCTGGGGTATAATATGCATCACTTTTAGACCAATTACAGGCGGCGATAGCCGAAAAACGGCCAGGTATGGCAAAGAAAAAAAGTGATGTTTCGCCATGACAGCGCTCTGGTGAATTCAAGTAGAGTCGCTGCACAAAAATTGGCGGAGTTACGATTTGAACAGCTTCCTCACTCCGATTATTCGCCGGATTTGGCTCCTTCGGACTATCACCTATTCCCGAAACTCAAAAATTTTTAGTCTGGGCAAAAATTAAACTCCAACGAAGAGGTGATACAGGAGGTAAACGCATATTTCGAGGGCCTTGAAGAAACGCATTTCCGTGAAGGCATCGAGAAGTTGCAGAAACATTGGGGCAAGTGCGTCGAACTTCGGGGAGAGTATGTGAAAAAATAAAATATTTACATTCGCTAAATTATTATTTTTTCATATCAAACCAAGTTACTTCTCAAACCACCCTCGTAAATCTAAAACGACCACATGACATAGTGCCCAAAAGACCCGCAAAACTTAATTTTAAGTTTAATACTAAGTTCACAAAAAATCAGACAAGTTTCTAACTTTGATAGCGTCTCGCTTAAAATAATAATATAACTTTAATTGCAAATACAACTGCAACTGTAACCCAATTTTCATATACATAAATAAATCATTTTTTTTCTATGCAAATAAGCGAAAAACTATTATTAATAACAAATTAAAGGTATTAACCCTTCATTTTCCGAAAACATTTTCATCGGACATGCCGCTCTCGCCACTTATACAAAAACTAGATGAATTTTGAATGCTATGTAATCACAATGACAACACAGAAAAGTCTGAGGTAATGGCAGAACTGACTATTTTATCTTAAATATCAGATATTGGCGGACAAAAGATTATTAAAACACAAACTTCATAACGCGCCTCAAGAAGAGTTTACATCCATGAAACGTAATTTTACAAAAGTGATTTGTAACGTAACAGCGTTAACGGCAGCCGGTCTAAACGCCAGCGAAGTTATTCACTCGTTTTGTAGGTTTCATAAAATTTGTTGCAGTAAAAAAAAACTTTCTCCAATCTTCCTTCGCGATCGCGTGACCTCGTTAGCCTAATGGCTCTTTTGTTTTTAAAATAACTACCACTTTCGTTTTGTCAGAAAATAAATTTCAGCGTTCAAACTTGAGGCTCAGCGGTCCGTCACAAGCGATTACAGTACCTACCCGGCAATAACTATTGCACATCGGCTAGTTTCGGATTTGTATTTAATCGTCCGCGTGCGACAGAGACGGTGCTTTACGAAGCCGAACTAGCCGATGTGCTATATTTACTGCCGGGTACTATACCATCAAGTGAGATATATTTTTTGTGAAACAGAAGGCAAACGAGCATGTGGGCTACCAGATGGGAAGTAATCCCGGCTGCCTATGGGACTCAGCGACTCCTAGAGACCCGCTAATCCGTTGCCGACCTTTAGAAAACCAGACCAAACGGATAAGTGCAGTTTAACTGACGATGTTTGCCCTCATCGTAAAAGCGTTGGTTACTAAATACTGTATTTATAAATTAAAAAAGTTATTGGCTCATGGTAACATTGGCGACCCTAAAGATCGTACTTCTGATAATGAGCGAAAATAATTAACCGAAAAATCTGAAATAAATAGTCGAGAAAGGTTTATAATTATGTAAACCTTTCGAGAATTATCAAAATATCTTTCTAACTAGCGTTTTTTACATCTTTAGTAGGTAATTAATAGATTCAGGCGTTACTTTGCTACCAGTGCGGTGGACGTGCAAGACTCTGTGCGACATATACATTTTTTCGAGCAAAAACCCACCTTCCTCCGCTTCCACACGAACCAGCCATACCCCACCACCACTAAGCACTTAAACAACACGATCGACGCGCGTTTCAACGGTACGAGGCATCATCCGGATCAAATAGCATGACAAATATTTATGTCGTACAGACGCAGCTATCTTACACGGGCACGGCACTGGTTTCGCGGAGTAGCAAGGTAATTTGTTCCAGTTTGTTGTTTAGTAGGTATTTAGGTAACACAGTTTATACACTGTTCGGAATCTACTTAAACTACTTTAATAGACCCAATTATAAAGATAATTTGATGGAAATAGCAATCACAGTCGAACGATTACATTTAATATAAAGCTCAATTAAACCCCCGAGTGAGTTATACCCAAGATTGCATGCAGGAGTTAATGAAACGCGATTATGCATCAGTCAATTAATTGTACATTATTCAAAGACTTAATGGTACAAGGTTCTAACTTGCTAACGGGACCATTAC